>CM060927.1:119644197-124444197 GCA_030737875.1 Allium sativum | reverse complement strand
CGGGCGGGTCCGGGCAGTTTTACATCACAAATGAGTCCAACCTCGTGTCCTAAGCATTGATTATCACTTATAATCTTTTACCCAGTTTTAATAATTCCGAATTCAAATTATTAATTAATTCCAATTTTAATGATGTCCATAATTGACTCAATTATGGCCGTCCACTTATGGCATGCAAAATCATATCAATTGCACTCCAACTTCTTAATATTAAATCCTTAATATTACCCCTACCCCACGTTATACGTTCGTTTATTCAACGCAAAATATACGTTAGACTCGAATAGTCTAACTCATAGCATAAAAAGAAATTATCACAACAACAACATATACATATGACTAAAATAGATCTAATCATAAAAAGGTGAAACTTTCATGTGTGATAGATGTCCAACACCTAAACATGCATAGGCAAAAACTACAACTTGCATAAAACTACACATGTCATGGATCTAAAGGTGTCAACTTGTTTGGTTAAATGTCACAATTTACATGATATGATCATAACCGAAATTCATGTATAAACTTGCATATGGGGTTTTATGCAACATAATGATGGTGTAAACTAGCATCTAACACATAGAACTCACACATGTCATAGCACAATTCTAGATCTAAATAGATGTCATGGCATATGTTCATAATCTTTACTAATCAATCTAAACTTGCATACATGATTTGTCATATAGATCAACATAGCCCAAGCATTATGATTTGATTAACATAAACTAATTAGCATAGATAATAACATCATGACTTAATAACATGTATGATTTATCACAACTTAGCATAGAAAATTACAACCTATACAATATCATCATAGCATGATTTACAACATATAGGATATCATCATCTCTTAACATAGGATTTACAACATACATGATAGCATAAGGTTTACAACAACATATATGACAATTCACATCATTTTCTTGTGATCCATATCACATCTTAATCTAAATTAGTTTGCTAATAATCTTGTTAATATCATCATACTCACAATTAGAGAAGAAAGAGAGTCTTGATTTGCTTTAGAGTTGAGTAGAGTTAGAGTTTTGATTAGCTTTCTTCCTTCTTAGTTGGCGGCGGCTACACTGAGTTCCATGGCGATGGCATGACAGCGGCTATTCTATTTTTCATGTTTTTTAGAATGAGGGACTACCTAGGTATTTATAGAGTTTAGGATTTATTTAGACCGTCAGATCAACTCAGAACTAACCTGAACCGTTTAATTTGCCAACTCAGCCCTAAAGACACATCAACAGCTCAAGATTGGGCTCAGTCAAACCCTAGCCGCCTGGACCAGGTTGACACCCAGGTCGACTGCCCAGTCGACCTAGGGGGGTGTCAACTTCCCAGTTGACCTGGGGTGCTGGGCGGAAAATTTCCCGCCTAGCCTTTTTGACTTCGAATTTTGAATTTTAAATTTTCTGAAATCTGTTTTGAATTTTCTGAAACTTCCGATGGCCATAACTTCTTCATACGAAGTCCAATTCACGCAAACTCGGACTCTATTTCAACCAGAATTCCGAGACGAAAACAATGGTGCAACCCGTTTCCCACAATTCTCACGTCTGAGATTAGTTATTCTTTAATTTGTGAATATTAATATTAACAGAATTGCAGGGTGTTACATTCTCCCCTCCTTAAAGGATTTCGACCCCGAAATCTTCAAATCAAGGAGAATGTATATCCTAACATCCAATCGTCCATCTACTCAACCATCAGACACAGGCATCCATTGTCCTTATAGACTTCTAATGCTTTCGTGTTTAAATGCACAGTGTGTGTATATGTCCATATTTAATGCAAAATCAGGTGGTCCACTGATTCAGTTGACCTCCTTAATGCAAATCATGATAGTGCCATGCGTCCATTATGTATGAAAAGTTCCTTAATGCTACATATTATCTCTATATGCGTGCACAATCATCATCTGAATGCAGCATCCATATGATAAAAAAAAATCCTCATACATCCATTTTACTAAATACATCCATATATATGCAATATGCAATATGAAGTGACTGAGCCGATCTAGTGCCTAATAGTGTGTGTATATGCATCCACGAGCAACCACTAGCAAACACTTGCATCCACTTTGCATCCATCATACATAACATGTCTCAAACACATGTTTCAACCATAGGATTATCCTAACTAAAGGTCAAAGATACTAGCGAGAGGATACTCTAAAGGTAAGATAAGTACAAGATAAGCGATAAAGGAGAAATTAAAGGACATAAAATCAAAAAGAAAAGGGTACAATGAATGCATCTTCGCTTCTGTCTCCGAAGTAGCGTTGCTCTCATCATCTCCCCATTGCACTTTGACTAATCTGACCTCTCGATTCCTCAACTTCTTGATCTCCGACCCAAGAATGCATGTAGGAGCTCGTCGAATCGTCGCATCACGCTCTATCTCCACCTCTCTAAGCAAGCTCGGCTCTACCACTTCCGCGGTCTCGTGCAAGCACTTCCTCAAATGTGACACATGGAATACGTCATGTACACCACTAAGTTTCTCAGGCAACTCCACTCTATATGCCATCTATCCAATCTTCTCCTTAATAGGAAACGGCCCTACAAACCTTGGTGCTAATTTCCCAACGGACCCAAAACGAACAACATTACGTAATTGAGACACTTTGATAAAGACCATGTCCCCAACATCAAACTAAAGACCTGTCCTCCTTTTGTCTGCTTAAGATTTCTTCCTATCTTGCACCGTCTTCATCCTCCTTCGAATCAAGTTGATCTTTTCCGAAGTCCCTCTAATCATATCGGGCCCAAGTAAGATCTTATCCATAGATTCCCACCAACATGTAGGTGAACGACAAGGTCGTCCATAAAGAGCTTCAAAAGGTGCCATGCCAATGCTGGACTAAAAGCTGTTATTATATGCGAACTCCACCAATGGAAGATGCTCTTCCCATGTACCCCCAAAGTCTAGGATACATAGCCTCAAAAGATCCTCTAGAATGCGATTCACCCTCTCAGTTGGGCCTTCCGTCTGAGGATGATATGCGGTGCTCAAACATAACTGAGTCCCTACCGCCTCTTGCAAGCTCTTCCAAAATTCGCTAGTGAAGATAGGATCACGGTCGCTTACTATGCTAGAAGGAACACCATGCAAACGAACTATCTCTCGAACGTATACAGAAGCCAACTATGGAGCAGTCCTCTTACTCTTCACAAGAATAAAATGGGCGCTCTTAGTAAGTCTGTCTACTATAACCCAAATCCCCGTATTACCCTTCCTTGATCTTGGTAATCCATCCACAAAATCCATCGAGACACTATCCCACTTCCATAGTGGAACCTCCAATGGGTGAAGCAACCCACCGGGTTTCTTTTGCTCCGCTTTTACTTGTTGGCACACCAAGCATCTAGCGACATACTCGGCCACATCCCTCTTCATACCGGCCCAATAGAAAACTCGCTTCATGTCTTTTTACATCTTGTCCCCGCCGGGATGAATGGTCATCTTCGAACGATGTGCTTCGTCAAGAATAGCCTTCCACAAATCTTCGTCTCGAGGTACACAAAGTCTACTATCCCTACGTAACCAACCCTTATCATCTAGGGTATACCTACGGAGATGGCTTGTTGGCTCCCCTCTTTTGAGCTTTTCTACTAACTCAACCAACTGTGGGTCGTCTCGCTGTGCCTCACCAATCTGTCCCAAAAGCGTAGGTCTGACCTCCAAGGATGCTAGCAAACCGGGTACAAAGTCAACGGAAAGTCTAAAGTCAAACATAGAGTTGAATTCTAAGTTTCGCCGCTCAACAAACAATGGACTCAAGGACAACCTTTTCCTACTTAAGGCATTTGCCACCACGTTACCCTTGCCAGGGGTATATGCTATCTCGAAGTCGTAGGACGCTATGAACTCCATCCACCTTTGCTGCCTTAAGTTCATGTCCTTCTGAGAGAATAAGTATTATAGCGATTTTTGATCACTGAATAATTCGAATTTCTCACCAAGAAGATAATGAAGCCAAGACTTAAGCGCGAAAACAATAGCGGAGAACTCTAGGTCATGTGTAGGGTAATTTTTCTCATGCGCTCTCAACTGTCTTCCCCTATAGGCTATTACCCTTCCCTCTTGCATTAAGACTGTGCCTAGTCTTGTCCCACAAGCATCGGTATAAACAGTAAATGACTTACTCCCGTCTGGCAGCACTAAGACTGGGGCTGAAGTCAAAGCTCACTTCAACCGTTGGAACACATCATCACAATCTACGTCCCATGTGAAAACTAGGTTCTTCTTCGTCAAACGTGTTAATGGAGCTAATATCTTTGCGAAGTCTTTGATAAACTTCCTATAGTAGCCAACCAACCCCAAGAAACTTCTCACTTCGGTAGCATTTTTAGGGACCTTCCAATCTTGGATGGCCACCACCTTCGTGGGATCCACAGCTATCCCTTCTTTGGAAACCACGTGCCCTAAGAATCACACTTCCTCTCTCCAGAAGTGACACTTAGTAAATTTAGCTTTAAGGTTATGCACTCGTAGAGTCTCCAACACTTCCCTAAGATGTAGGGCATGCTCTTCTTTATTCTTAGAAAAGATCAAGATGTCGTCTACAAAGACCACCACGAATTTGTTAAGGTACTCCCTAAACACCCTACTCATCAAATCAACAAATTATGCGGGGGCGTTTGTCAAACCGAAGGGCATCACTAGCCATTCATAGAAACCGTCCGGAGTCCTAAAGGCAGTCTTGTCAATGCTATCCTCAGCCACTCTCAACTGATGGAAACCAGTGGCTAAGTCCAACTACGAAAACACTGATGCACCAACTAACTGATCGAAGAGATCGTCAATCCTCGGCAGTGGGTGTCTGTTCTTCTTAGTAAGCTTATTAAGTTCTCTATAGTCCACACAAAGTCTAAGGGACCCATCCGCCTTCGTGGCAAATACTACTGGAGCACCCCACTCCGATGTACTTCGTCTTATGAACCCCTTCTCAAGCAACTCCTTCACTTGCTTATCGAGTTCCCTCCTTTCACGTGGAGCCATGTGGCGTACTGGCAAAGATACTGGTTCTGCATTATCCACAAGATATATTCGAAAATCTATCTCCCACTTCGGAGGCAAGCCCATCACCTCCTCAAACACATCCAAATATTCTCGGACCACTCTAACAGATCGTAGATTCTCCACCAACGCGTCAAGCGATTCTAAATAACTTAGCATAACATAATTTATGGGATTACAAAAGATTTCGAGAGTGTTGCCAAGGCGCGTCATGACCCTAACTACTCTCTTTTCACAATCAAGAACGGCCCCATTTCTGGATAACCAATCCATTCCTAAAATTAGCCCATAGCCACATAAGCATCACATCTAAACTCAACGCTAAGTATAGAAATTTTCAAATCCAAACACATCATGGACAAATAAGCTGAGCCCCCAATTGGATTCGAAACAACTAAGGGATCCTCTACTAAATTGGTGTTTAAGTGCAGTGATTCAACTAATGATGTAGAGATAAACGAATGCGATGCGCCCGAATCGAATAAGGTACGGACATGATGATCAAACAGAAAAACTAAGATTTCAACAGAAATGGTTCTACCTCGTTCTTGCAGCAGTGGGACCGCGAGAGCCTGAACTTGTCCCCTTGCCTTCCCTGGTGCCATAAGAGCCTACACCTGTCCTCCCGAGGTAGACCCTGCTCTCTGCCCCTTCTTTGGGTAGTCCTTCACTAGATGTCCTGCTTCACCACAGTGAAAACAACCAGTCTTCTTTTTCTTTCTGCAATCCTTGCTAAGATGGCCTGGTGTCCCACAGGTAAAGCATTTTTTCTTTCCTTTGCCAATATTGTCTTTACCACCCTTCTTGTTTTACTGTTGAGGTTTCTTCTGATCCCCTTTCTTCTCGGGTGCCTTATTAGCATTAGCGCCTTTCTCCTCGTGCATGAGTGCCATGTCTACTAGCTTTTCAAAGGTGGCCCCCATAGGGATGTGGGTCATAGCCAACCCTTGCAATGGCTCATTCAAGCCATTAACGAATCTCAGAGCCTTCTTCTCCGGCATGTTCACTAAGTCCAAGACAAACCTTGCTAACTGATTGAATTTGTTAACATATTCTTTCACTGATGAGCTTCCTTGTTTTAATGTCAAGAACCTTTCCATGTATAGATTCTCTTCTGCCCTTGAGAGAAACTTTGCCTCAAACCTACGTCTGAAATCCGCCCAAGAATCAACAGGACGCTCCCCATTAGTGACCTCCCACCAAAACGAGGCCTCTCCCTTCATTAACCAAGCTGCTAATTTGACTTTCCTCCCTTCTTCTACTTCAAAGATTTCTAGCAATTCTTCCACCTCCTTAAGCCAATCTCTAGCTTCCACAAACGTTTCTGACCCTTGAAAAGGTTTTCCACCCATAGCCTTAAATTCCTTGCACGTCTTTGCAAAAGTATCAGCGCGAGGAGGGGGAGGAGGAGGAGGAGCGAGTGCAACTGGTGGTGGAGGAACATTGGCTGGACCTGCAGCGGCCCTAGCTTCTAATAACCTCCTATACCATCTTGGTATCATTACACCATCCGGAAGGTTAAGAACTTCAGCCATGCTGAAACGAAAAAGGAAAGATTCAAAATAGAGAATTCGAAAGATAAAGATATTTGGCTATTGGGGATTATGTTTTTCTTAAAAACTTTTCCCTTTAAAATCACTCATTAAGACATGTTTTTGAAAACACTTCTTCCAAAAATACTTTAGAAAAATAGTTTTTCTAAAAAAATTATCTGTTCGGGTAACCTTAAGCTCTGATACCACGTGTAACACCCCACGTCCATTAATGTCACTCACAAAGGGAATGCATTAATTTCCATGGAGGTTTTAAGTGAATATAGAACAGAAAAATTACAACAAGACAGATAATAAGTAGTACTTGGAAATCTAAAACTTTATTTTATTGCAGCGGAAATTAAACATGTTTGTTACATCATAAAACCATAAATCAGAGTCAAGTACAATATCCATCTTGATAAAACAAAATACATAACCCCATTACATAAATAGCCATTAAGGAAGGTAACAAGCCGGACTTTACTTCAGCAATCCAATCTTTCCAAAAGAGAGATAAAGCAATCCAATCAAGCTCCACTAGAGCTGGGCCCACCCTGAGGACCTGGAGGGGGAAAAAGATAGAAATAGAGGGGGTCAGACATAAAGTCTAGCGAGTATGATAATTCTAACAATACTATTAACAAAATAACTAGACTAAGGCATAAGCTGGAAAACAAGGAAATGTCTATGAACTATTGGGTATGGAAGAGCAGATAAAGATAACATTAAAGGCACACCTAATTACTAACGAATAATTGCTACACTGCACCGCACCAGTCACCCTAAAGGTCGATCCTACTTGCTTCACTTAGAAATTATATAAATAGCTTCGTGTACCCCTAGCTGACTACATAGGTGCCGCCTGCCCCTATCTCCACTTGGTGTACCCCACTACCCACTTTCGATCGGCTCCCTACTCGTAGATACCCGTGCTGGCCCCATAGTGGGGTGTATCACTCCCCTAAAGTGGAAACCCGATACAACTTGAGAATGCACGGCTTATACCTACACGATGCAACATCGTCTTACCTACCAGCCCGGGTCAACACACGCATATGAAACCCGTTGGACTTGCGTTGCCACCGCTACCCCGTTTGGCCTCTTATAGTCAAACCCAGTATGCGTGTCCCGTCCTCGACTTGGGTCGAGCCCACAAAGATACGTTTGGGATACTGGTTGAAATGGGCCCCCACAAGCTACCCACCTAAGCTTGTCCACTAGTGTATCCCACTTAACCCTCTTAGTCATGTTCATTTACATGTGTGTTTGGTTAAGTCTTACTAATCGTATTTCAAATGCCACTAAAGGCAACCACTAGATTCCTCATGCCACCCAAGGCACCTACTTAACCCCAATGTCCCACCTTACATGTTTATCTGGTTAAGTATTTCTTAATTCATTCAGGCCATAACCTCATAAAGGCCTCTCACATTAGAATGGCATTTATGGCAGCTGGATTCGCCGGGCGGGTCCGGGCAGTCTTACACCATAAAAGAGTCTAACCTCGTGTCTTTACAATTGTTATGCTTTGATTTGGGCCTAGGACCTCTCACATTGGGCTGACATTTGTGACTACTGGATTTACCGGGCGGGTCCGGGCAGTTTTATATCACAAATGAGTCCAACCTCGTGTCCTAAGCATTGATTATCACTTATAATCTTTTACCCCGGTTTTAATAATTCCCTATTCAAATTATTAATTAATTCCAATTTTAATGATGTCCATAATTGACTCAATTTTGGCCATCCACTAATGGCAAGCAAAATCATATCAATTGCACTCCAACTTCTTAATATTAAATCCTTAATATTACCCCTACCCCACGTTATACGTTCGCTTATTCAATGCAAAATATACGTTAGACTCGAATAGTCTAACTCATAGCATAAAAAGAAATTATCACAACAACAACATATACATATGACTAAAATAGATCTAATCATAAAAAGGTGAAACTTTCATGTGTGATAGATGTCCAACACCTAAACTTGCATAGGCAAAAACTACAACTTGTATAAAACTACACATGTCATGGATTTAAAGGTGTCAACTTGTTTGGTTAAATGTCACAATTTACATGATATGATCATAACCCAAATTCATGTATAAACTTGCATATGGGGTTTTATGCAACATAATGATGGTGTAAACTAGCATCTAGCACATAGAACTCACACATTGCATAGCACAATTCGAGATCTAAATAGATGTCATGGCATATGTTCATAATCTTTACTAATCAATCTAAACTTGCATACATGATTTGTCATATAGATCAACATAGCCCAAGCATTATGATTTGATTAACATGAACTAATTAGCATAGATAATAACATCATGACTTTATAACATGTATGATTTATCACAACTTAGCATAGAAAATTACAACCTATACAATATCATCATAACATGATTTACAATATATACGATATCATCATCTCATAACATAGGATTTACAACATACATGATAGCATAAGGTTTACAACAACATATATGACAATTCACATCATTTTCTTATGATCCATATCACATCTTAATCTAAATTAGTTTGCTAATAATCTTGTTAAGATCATCATACTCACAATTAGAGAAGAAAGAGAGTCTTGATTTGCTTTAGAGTTGAGTAGAGTTAGAGTTTTGATTAGCTCTCTTCCTTCTTAGTTGGCGGCGGCTACAATGAGTTCCATGGCGATGGGCGGCTATTCTATTTTTCATGTGATTTAGAGTGAGGGACTACCTAGGTATTTATAGAGTTTAGGATTTATTTATACCGTCAGATCAACTCAGAACTAACCTGAACCGTTTAATTTGCCAACTCAGCCCTAAAGACACATCAACAGCTCAAGATTGGGCTCAGTCAAACCCTAGCCGCCTGGACCAGGTTGACACCCAGGTCGACTCCCCAGTCGACCTCGGAGGGGGGGCGGGTGTCGACTGCCCAGTCGACTCCCCAGTAGACCTGGGGTGCTGGGCGGGAAATTTCCCGCCTAGCCTGTTTGACTTCGAATTTTGAATTTTGAATTTTCTGAAATCTATTTTGAATTTTCTGAAACTTCCGATGGCCATAACTTCTTCATACGAAGTCCAATTCACGCAAACTCAGACTCTATTTCAACCAGAATTCCGAGACGAACACAATGGCACAACCCGTTTCCCACAATTCTCATGTCTGAGATTAGTTATTCTTTAATTTGTGAATATCAATATTAACAGAATTACGGGGTGTTACATCAGCATTTATAAAGGGAATTATAAATGAGATCTAAGTGTTAGAAATAAAAAGCAGATTTCATGTGAAAAAATCTATAAATAGAAGTATAAATAGAATTTGGAAATGGAATATTATGTTAAAATATGAAATCAAACTTAATGGATAATATAAAAGAAATATTTTTCACATTCGATGTGGATAATGGATTAAAAAGAATATTTTATAAATTAAACTTGTATAAGGAAAATTGGGTTTTGGAATAGGAATTTAAATGGAATTTTGAATACGTTATGAAAGAGAGTTAATCGAATATTTGTTATTCGAATATAGAATTAATCGAATATTAGTTATTTAATTAGAGTTAATCGAATTAGAGTTAATCGATTAGAATTAATTGAATTTGAGTTAATTAATTAGAGTTAATCGAATATAGATTATTTGAAGGGAGATAATCAAATATAGTCTATTCGAAGAAAGAGAGATTATCAAATATAGTTTATTCGAAGGAGTGATGATCGAATATGGTTTATTCTGAAAAGAATATCGAATATAGTTTATTCGAGAAGGAATTATACATTGGGATTCGACTATATCGAATGTAGGAAAGTATTATTTACTTTCTGGTTTTTAAATCAAGATTTATTTATTTATTTAATAAATCATTTATTTATTTATTCAAATTAAGAAATAAAAGTTATATTTAAGTTATTATATTTCAGAAGCGTGGGATTATAATACTATTGTTATAATCAAATAATTTCTGTAAAAGAAGTGGATTCGTAAATAGAATCTGAGAGTTACGTAAGGAAGTTTGTTGAAGATTTAAAATGTGAACTTTATCTATTTCGAGGTTAGAAAGTTTGTTCAGTTAAGGTCCGAGAGGTAGTTATACCCCAACTTGATTGACTTCAGTTTTAACTAAGGAATGTTTAAAGTTCGATGGTGAAGGTTGGTTAAGTAAATTTAGTTAATGAGTGTGATGGGTTGAGTTGGCATAGCGATGTTTTATTCAAACATTGTCTAAATCCAATGAAGGAGTTTTGGAAATATTTTCCAAATAAGAATCAGAAATGATTTCTAATATAGGAAATAAGAAATGGGGGAAAATATGGAAATGTTTTCCAATGATTAATAATGTATATTTTATAATATAGAAAATAAGAATTTACGAATATATTGAAATGGAGATAGGGAAATGAATAATTGAATGACAAATTAAATTAAAGGGGATTAGTGTTGATTGATGATTTGCTTGGTAAGATTTCCATTTGGAAATGCGACCGTTGTTTGTACACATGTTTTCCTTTGATAGTAAAATCACCGACTATCAAAGTTTTTATCCATTTTTCCGTCGTCAATACGTAGAGACCGAGATCAGATTCATTATATGAAAACCACTCCGTATGGGCATTAGCGTTGCGAATCAAATATGATGAAGATAATTGAAGACGGAGTTGTGAAAGGGCTGTTATAGCGATCCTAGGTAGAAATTTCCTAAGATGGATTTATAGAATGATGCCTTCGGTTTGTCCAGACCCAGGAAAACGCGTATGGACGAATGTCTGACAGAGTATATCTAATGGATCACGTAAGTTGATCGCTTCAAACGTATCCACGTTTGGTGGCGGAGGAATTCGTTTCTCTTAGCTTTATACCCGTGGTATTTTTGTGGAAATCAATTTGTGATTTGGCAGGTATGATGATGTGGCATTCAAAGTAAATGGAGGAGTGATCTGTTAAAAGATACGCATGACCTCAAGCCTCATCAACCGGGAAATGACCAAAATCGAGCAGGCGGCATGGCTACGTGGGTCACTCCCATTAGGGTGTATTGTCACCATCTAGAGAGTATTCATATTTGTTACTTCTTTTTACTTCTGTATCTCCCGGGAACGGTTATGTTGCTAGCAACCGTAAGTGACTATATATTCGATACACTCAAGAGAAATGAGTGGTCGGTCATGTGTGGGCTGGGTTGCAAGACGTTCTTGTTAAATCCAGTGTATTCGCCTCTAGAGATACACCATCGGCAGGTAGTCCCATACCTTGCTATAGTCGTAATCCAATCTTCAATAAGCGCCTGCAGTTTTGATTGTATACTATATATATGTGGAGTGTGAGATGCAAGCGTTCTGCTAGATTGTTAATTATTTGTGATTAAACATTATTATAATATCAGAAAAGTATTGATTTTGAATATGTTTTGGGTTATCGTAAGGTAAAAACCATTCGTATTTATGTGTGGATCGGTCTTACGATTATCTTTTCTTTTGGAAAGGATTTTGAAAAGTTAAACCGAATGATTGGAGTTTACTCACACCAGTCCCATGACTGACCCAGAGTTTATTTGTTTTGTTTTCCCTAAACTCTTGGGTGCACAAAATTTGTACGGGCAGTCAAGTAGTCAGGATTTACAGATACACTAGATGGAGCTTGTAGCAGGAGGCTTCAGCAGCATTTTATAGCTTTTGTTTATTTCCGCTGTTATGTAAGTGTTGTACTCTAATATACAAATACAGATTCGTGTTCAAAGTTATTTTGTATACTATATTTTACTCGTTCTGCTGTGAGATTCGTGTTACTCCGATGTTGTTGTGTTCTTCTTCTTCTTCTATTCTAATTTTCTATTTTACCTATTCGCACCCTCTAACTTCTTTCTATTAACTATCTGGTATTTCCAATGTTTGAATAGTCAACATTGGTGTTTGTGTCGATTTTCGGAGTCGAAAATCCCTGGGTTGTTACAGTGGTATCAGAGCTTAAGGTTAAGTAATTACCCTGGCTCTGTTGCGTGACTCAGTAGAGATGGGGTTAGTAATACCCAAGATTGAGTTTAGTGTATATATACGAGTCAACGTATTTGTGGATTTTGTAAAAATGGTTTTATATTGTTAAGATTTATTGGTTGAGTAGTTTGTGAATTCTGGTCTATCAGTTTGATCCACTGTATCGATAGGGGTTACAAAACACTTGAATATGATAAACCGACACGGTGTGTTTTGAAAGGAGGGTAAATGAGGTAATTTTACCCAAATCATATTTTGATATAAAGAAAGTATAGATATTGGAAACATTATAGAATATTGGATGTGTTGGTCGTTATTATAATCGAATGAGATTATAAAATAAAATGGTTATGTAAGTAACCAATCAAAATTCATATGAATATAATATATGAAATCAGATGAATTAAATCTGGAATTAAAACCATATTTTGGAATTAAAAGCCCTAAAATTGGAATAAGTGTTTGGAAATGAATTTGGATTAAGTATATGGAAATTTTAAAATCATGGGAGATTTTAAATTGTTTTACAAGCATTGAGAAGGATATTTTGAAATAATTTCAAAATAGAAATGATTAAGAAATGGTTTTGAAAAATGATATAGTACTGAACTCACTTCGATCGCTGGGAAATAATTCTGATGATGCTGGCCACATCATCAGTGTTCATTTTCGAGTTATAAGTGATGGATTACTACCAAAGATATTATTTTCAGGAAACGAGTTGTTTTGGATTCTTGAATATAACTGGACCTATGTGAAGTGAAATGGATTGATTTTGGTAATAAGAAGCCGATTTTAGATTTTGAGATGAAGAAAACTGGTTTGGGAAATTAATTAGTTAATGAAATATGTGGATGGAACTTAACGATGTTAAGTAACTTGAACTGATGAGTTAGGAGTTTGGAATCCAGAATGGAACTTTGGTTTGAAATGGAATTTGGCTTGGATAGAACCAAATGATTGAGTTTGAGGACAAAAGCTGATTTGGAATTTGATTGGGATGGCATTGGTGTAATAATCCGGAAAATTTGAACCAATTTAAAATTTTAATTTTGGTAATTTTAATGAATTTTGAATATTTAAAATGAATTATTTTAAACAATAACGACGAGAAATTTATTTTGAATAGAATTAGAATGTAAATATTTATATGAATCAACGTTAGAATATAAATATTTATTTTTAATTATAAAAGGAATTGAAAATGGCACGGTTGTTTGAAAATTCGATTTCAAATTTCAAATGATTGTACAGGATTAAAAATAAACTAGATTTTAGAGAAACCAAAAATATTTGAATCTACTTGAAAATATCTTTCTAGTAAATCTGAAAAATAGAAATTTCATAGCGGGAATAAAAAGTTATGCCCAGTTGAAAATTCAGAATAGTCGCTATGGAAATATAGCCCTTAAAAATGGAAATTTTGCAAACGACCTCCGCTTTTGACGAAACCACTTTTGTTGGATCCGGGATGTCAGGTTATTGCTTGATTCCAAAATTCATAATTTTTGAAATCAATATGTGAGCATGGCAAAAGAAAACGTTTTTTGTCAGTTTAAGTCAAATTTAATCGACTGGAAAATGGCCATTTTTCAGACAGCCTCCAAATTTGACGAAATTAGTTTTGTTAGAACCGTATCATCAATACAAAGCTAGAATTAATTTTTCTTTAATTTTTGGAGTCAGTATGTGGCCCCGGTAAATTAAAATGTACGTTAAAATGCAATATATTGATTTATATTTTAATTTAAAGAAAAACTAATCGAAACAATCAAATTGGCTTACGGGACATATCCCATTGCGTTCGGAATGGGGGTAATTAGCTAGGGGCGACAGTTGTTGGGTTTGATTTGGAGTCCGAAAAAAAGTAACTTTTTGAAATAAAATAATTAAATTATATAAATTCGTCAACTCCCCTCTTTCCTCTCTCTCTCACATTCATTCACCGTAAACAAAAAAAGAAGAAGAAGAGGAAGACGCTGCCGCTCCCTCCCCCTAGCGCCGCCGCACCACGCTCCACCACCTCTCCTCTCTCTCCTCCTTTTTCTCTCTTCAATTTTGCAAACCCTAAGCCCCAAATTGCAAACTACCACCACCGTGGGCCCCTCCAGCACCACTACCAGCACCCTTCCTCCGCCTAGTCAGGCCTACGCTACCGCCCCTCAGCCCTCAGATCCGGCCATGGGCCCCACCACCTCAAAAATCACATTTTTCACAAAATCCCGTTTTTGCAAATAACACCCTGAGCTTCCACAGCCCATAACTCCTAAACCGTGCGCTTTTGGCCTAAACTCCAAAGTACCAAATTCGAAGAGCACGATTTTCTCTTCGATTTGGTATATGATAGTCCTATTTTGGATTGAGGAGTTGTCGGGAAAACTCGTCCAAATATATTTTCCAAACACTATCAAAATGCTGTCTTTTCGCGATTTCCAGCGAAATGACACATTTTCGGAAGGAAGACCACTAGGCGAAAGTTGTCCGGAATGGCGGGTTTAAGCTAGAAGAAAGAATGGTGTGAAGATTGGAGCTCGTTTGCAAATTCTTGAACCAGAACAACAAATCCGGGCGTTAGAAAATATGTGAGTTTTCTCCGCTTTAAAGCTTCTATGGTTTTTGACGTATGAAGTATGTAAAAATATGATTTTTATACTTATAGCGAATTAAAAATATGATTTTTATGTTATATAAACAATAAAAATATGATTTTTATAATATATAGATAATAAAAATTTGATCTTTATATATGTAGTAGAGATATAAAAGTACGATTTTTATAAATGAAGTGACGATATAAAAATGTGATTTTTATCTATATAGCGTTGTTATAAAAATATAAAATTATTTTTAGAAAGATAAAAATATAATTTTTAGCCTATGTATGTCATTTATAAAATAATTATACAAAGAAATAATTATTGATTGGTTAAAAATATAATTTTTAACGTAGGTATACTACATAGATTGACAATCAAAGCACGGCGGAGTGGAACCCAAAGGTGAAAATTTCTCACTTGTATTCTATTTTCTAGTTGAAATATATACTAGGATGCAGACAGTGCTTAGCAGTACCCGACACCCGTCGTCCACAGACCATGGACGACTTGTTTATTTGTTTCATGTTGTTGTGAAAATTGATTATGTTATGTGGAATGAAATAAAATATTTTGTAGTTAAAAATATAATTTTTAACATGTATAGGAATAAAATAAATATTTATAAACAAATCGATGATTTGTTTATTTACACACATTTGACGGATATTGATTGGGATGATAAGTTTTATGCATCGGCCAAACTGCACAAATAAAATTCATTATTTGTTGATTGAGACCCCACATGGGTATTGGGATGATATTGGACATACACTAATCCCAATAATTAGCGGTATGTCGATCGATTGGTTGACAGACTGTTATAAGCGTTAAATTTTTATATTTAATGCTTATACAGTGTAGAATGCACTTTGGATGATGGTTGACTGTATTTGATTGTTGTTGTACACATGTATTGTATGAAATCCATATAAATCAAATTATATGGTAATTGATTGTGCTTGATTCCAGTTCAGAAATAATGAATGTTTTAAAATAATATTCAGTAAAAGATCAAAATTGAATTTGATGTCCGATTTGGGATGGACACGAAAATATTAAAATATATATAGCCGTATTGATTAGATTAACGCCATTTTGACGTGTACGATATTTATATTAATTTTATTCATTTTTATAATGAATATCTAAAAGGAAATGATTTCGAAATATAATGCTTTGAAAATACTATCATTTATATATCGATGATATGGAATATTCAATTTTGATTTGAAATTGAATATGAAGTCGAAATCGTTTTGAAAACGAATTTAAAACGATTTATAAAATACATTTTAAATGGAAATCGACGAAATATATATAATATATATATTATATATATATAATGGCCTGAATAGAACGCGTCGCGCTGCGGTAGTTCGTGCATTCCGACCATTGACTTCGAATGGACATTACGGGAGATCCGGCCATTGGATTCTCCTAAAACTAGAACCGTTGGGTTTGTATTGAAAAGAGCGTTTTAATGAATATGAGAGATTTGAAATATAATGGTTGGATTTGGAATTATGTCCAAATCAAATTTGAAAAAGGTCAGTTATGTGCAGTTCGACAACCGTTTATGGAAATCGACTGTACGTGCCTTGATAAAATTATTAAAAATATCAATAATTTGTTTAAAAATCATAATAAATGATTTGGAAAGAATTGGGGTGAAAAGTCCATATTTCAAAAGATTAAAATATATTTTTATTGAAATGAACTAGTTAAGAAAATTAGAAATCGACCGGAGATTAGCTAAGTTGAATGGTTTCGTGGGTATTGATCTGAAGTTGGTTTCGGCCTTCAGGGTTAATACTTAGGGAATTGTTCTCTTACTAATTTACGGTTAAAGACTGATGGAATGTGAATTGGGTTTATTGTGAACTGTGTTTTTAATGACATTCATTCTTTAACCCGATTTACAGTGAAATGTGATTTGGAATTTATAAACCTTTTTATTAATATTTAATAGGAATTTTCCAAAGTTACATTTTCCAATTTAATTTATTAAATTGGAATTGAGTGGAATTCGATTGATAATGATCGAAATGAAATTCTGTGGAGGAAGACTGTTAATACATATGGAATTTAAAAAGCTTTTCCGTTATTGCATTTATATTATTAGTCGGATATGGAAATTGATATCGATTATATATATATACTGATTTGTTTTTCCGTCGAGATTCCATAATTAATGAAATGTGATTTGGGTTTGTCGTGAATGGTGTCTTCATTAACACTATTCTTAAACCTAGGTGAGAAAAGATTAAATCTTTTTATTTAGATTTAATGAAGTATACCAATTAATTAATATTTAATTGGAATTGAATTGAAATTGATCTTTGGGTTTATCGTAAACGGTGTTTTAAATAACACTTGTTCTTTAACCCGATTAACAATGGAATGAGATTTTGGGTTGTCGTGAATGGTATCTTTAATAATACTGTTCTTAGACCCAAAGGAGTTAAGAAAATGAGAAACTAACTGGAGATTAGTTAAGTTGAATGGTTTCCTGGGTATTGATCTGATGTTGGTTTCGGCCTTCAGGGTTAATACTTAGGGGATTGTTCACTAGCTAATTTACGGTTAGAGGCTGATGGAATGGAATGTGATTTTGGGTTTATCGTGAACCTTGTTTTAAATGACATTAGTTCTTTAACCCAGTTAAAGACAGGATATGATTTCCCAAGTTAAACAATCGTTAATATTGATTTTTGGGAAGATTAAAACCTAGTGAAGTTTTAATGCATCTTTAATTAGATTGAATTGACATCCAAAGGAAGATTAAAGAATAAATTATAAAGAATTTATCTTTGATAAAATTAATGGGAACAAATCCCTAAAGATGTGAATATTTGAATAAAAAGAACATTCGGAATTGGAATGAGGCGTATGTTGTGTTTTTATAGCACTTGTTTATTATATACGCGAGTTATTCGGAAAGGCCGGGTTTATACCCATTCTGAATAACTGATTCGACGATGAAGATGGTGGTTGAAGATCGGAGGTCTTCACATCGTTTGGATGATTACTGATGTCTTGATTGGGCTGTACACCCAAGCCGAGGTAATAAGTGGTGATCGTCCAGGCGTACTTGGAGATTGACAGATATGCGAGGACCTCTCCCCTGTATTGGACATATGGGGGAGGAATAAGGTGCCTATGGTTTCGTTCAGACCCAAAACGAACTTGTAAATGGATGTGTGTCTGACATCGGATTTCATTCTATGTGATTGATATACATCGGTTGCATAGCGTGAATTGCCTATGTGGCATGCTGAGATGCAAATGATCAAGGCTTATTTTGAAAAGCAGAGTCTTGTGGTTGATGATCCAAGCACGGCTTTAATATAGCATAGCTTTGTGTAGCGTTAATTCGCGAGCCTCACACCCCGGTGTGAACCAGAAACGAGAGAGGACATCAGGGAGGGCATGCATTTCCTTCTAGCTAGGAGTTGTGTCATCGTTTTGCACGCCCTGGTATTTTACTTATGTGGATGATGGATAGCGAGGCACCTAAGTTATATCGGTCGATCCGGGACCAATGGATTCATTTGGCTCATTTACGCCCAATAGAGGAAATGCTGTGTTCAGGCATTTTAATCCACATCGAGTGGACCAGCCCTGACTGTTGATACCAAAAACTGGTTCAACACTCAATAGAGTAGATTTCTGAAGAGATTAAATGAAGACAATCAACAATAACTAATATCAGAAAATTAAAAAGTGCAATTACACAAAGATTTATAGTGGTTCGGCGTTAATTATCCTACGTCCACTTTATAGCTTTGATATTATGAACTTGATAAATGATTACAATAATCCAATCCCTTTTCTGAACTAGGGTATTGATATTTAGAGGTGATGAAGTAATTGGCTGCTGCTTAAGACGTGTTATCAGATCCATGAAAGTAGTCGCGGTTGATGGATCCGTTCTTTGCTAAGGAATAGGTATTCCGCCCTACATGCTTGGTAGAAATATCTTGGGCGATTTGAACGAAGAGAGCTTGGAATGAGCTATTCTTTAGGTTGATTCCTTGGGCCTTGAACGCACAATGAACAGTCAGGTTCAGTGTCTCCACATTGCCTCTGACTCGTATTTTGCTGTACGCAGCAAACCAACGGACCGGGCCCGTTTTAGCTCACCTACTTCGAGTACTGGAGTCTGGGCTTTATCTCGTTGTCTAGCCTTGATGGGCAGTCCGAAAGGCCCATTAACACTTTGCCCCCCAAAGTATATTTCATTTATGAAGTATACTTTTTTTCAGTTTTTTGAACCAAATTCCATATCACCTTTTTCCCCTGGCTTTCTTGATTCTCGCCCAACAGGTATTATGAGTCGTATCGGGTTCCGCCCTTCAGTTCAGAGTTATCAATAGGCTCAATTAATAACATCTCCTTATTGGCTTCACGTCGCATCGACTGGTTCCATCTCTTCCTCTTCCCACACGCTAGCTCAATCCAGTCCAATCAGCCGAATTTGAAAGGCCATTTCTTTGTCTCATTATAAAAGCATAACTCTTTTTTACCTTTCTTCCTTTACTTTTTACCATTACAGCCGTTGAACAGTGATTCCCAAAAACAATCATCATCCTCCTCCGAGATTTGTAATTTTCAGGTACGCATTTCTTCTTAAATTTAACGCTCAATTTTGCATGAAGTTCATTGTATCTTCGATTATCTTTTTGGGGTTTAATTCAATCTGGTTGGCAGTGGTTTTCTGCGTCAGATCGTCGGAGTCGGCGATGATATGCTTCCTCAAAATTGAAATTATCGTTGGTTGATTCTGAACCTATCATTCTTGATATAAAGATCTTCTCTTTCCTTGCTTCTTTTGTTCACGAGTTGGGATATCCTTAAACCCTTAAGTGTGCGAACTATTTGAGGGAGAGACATGAAATTTGTCTGATTTTTTTCAGTTCGAGTTTAACTGTTCGTTTTTACTGAAGTGATACCCATATAGGATGCTGACTCCCTATACTTTCTTGTGGTTTTCTTTTTTCCTTTTCTTTTTTAGGCCTTTGGCGTGTTTATTGTCAAGATGCGAGACAACCGTAAGCAAGAACTGGGCAGGCATCCATCTTGTTCGATTAGAATAGATAGTTCTTCAGAGTCTTCGAGTCATTCAGAGTCTTCTTCGGGTAACGATCCTCGAAGTCAGTCGACGGATCCATCACCTATCGTTCCACTAGCGGTCGACTTATCTGGGGCGATACCACCTCCCATAGCACCAGACATGCTTCTTGGCTCAGAGGTCTTGAGGGATTCTATGGAGGCAAAAGAATCTAGAATGACCCTTAAGCGGCTACAAACCCTAACGGCTAAGCACAACATTCCTTTCGACGATGTTCTTGTTCCAACTGGCACTGCGAGACCCCACATTCCCCTAGACGATCATATGGCGATTTCTGTTCCAATGTGCAATGTAGGAGCCATTCCACCTTTTCCTCTTCCAATAATTGAAATTTTGTTCCGGATGAATTTGGCCCCAATGCAACTAAGCCCGATTGCTTACGGCCTTCTACTGTCGATCTGCTACCTATATACGAGATATTTGAAGTAACCCTCAACCTTTAACGACATAGCCTTTCATTTTAATTTTAGGCATAATGAGACACAGTCTCCCTCTACTCTTTATCTTGAAGCTGTCCGGGGATGGAAGATCATTGAAGAAGTCCCGACCAAAGTGGGCGAGACAGAACGAAACTGGTTTTGGATTAAACGACAACCAGGTTGTGCCCAATATTGGCTGCAATGTGGTAAGTTCCGCCTCCCTTTTAAAACATATTCTTTCAACGCCCAAATTTCTTGCTATGATCATTTTTGCGTTATGTATTTTGTTTAGGGAGAGAGCCTACGAGGCCTGATGAGGAAGTCTATAAAGAGCGTTATAAGAGACTGATCAGTCTGGAAAAGGATACACGGTCATTTTGGAGTTGCCTGACCGAGGCAAATCTACACCGATATGGTCTCCTTGATATTAACAGGACGATGGATTTGCCAACAGATGGAACAGATCCGCTTGTGCCAACTCAGGATGAGATGCCCCAGTTGAAAGGGAATCGGGGGATAAATAGGCGGTTCATTCGGCTGGAGGATCTTCTACCCACCCCTCGCCAAAAAATGCAGAGGAAACAGGACCCAAGAAACATGTGCTCAAGAAACGGATTGGAAAAGTCAGGTTTTCGGGGGTCGACACAGAGGGGGTTAAGCCCCGTCAGAAAAAGAAAGCTGTTGCCCGGAAGGCCCCAAAGGTAGCGCGAGGGCGGTCGGATGAAGAAAGGCCGGCAGAGACCCGTCCAAGAGATTCGGGGATAGCACAGGGTTTTCCCTTGACATGCGAACCACATGAGAGGTGCGACACTTCTCTCCTTTCAGGCTTAGAGAATCTCCAAATGCCTGACATTATTCTCTCGCCACAAAGTTTGGACCCAATTCGATTTTTCGCCAATCAGTCGGAAGGAATGCCTTTTTCAGATAGGCACGACAACATCGATGGTATGACTTTACATTTATTTTTCGAAGTGCATTGCAGATTATTCCTAAACAATATGTGAAGCGCTTATCTCCTTTTTCCTTCCTTGTAGGGGTTGATGAGGAGTACTATGGGAATTTATTCGCTTCTCTCCCAACTGATTCTGGATTGGATGATGTTGTCTTCTCTCATATTGAAAGAGAGGGCCCCACTTGAACTAATGATAATGGGAGCAAGGAGAAAGAGAGTACGGGGGACGTCAGGGAGAAAGAGGTAGGAGGTGACATGAGGAAGGATAAAGCAGACGAGCCACCTGAGGATCAGGGTAGGAGGAAAAAGAAACTTTTGAAAAAGCATGATCGACCGCTAGAGGATCACGGAGAGTCGAGTAACGTTTCCAAGAGGAGGAGGATGGATGAACCTTCTACGTACAAAAGACCGAGGGCCGAGCATCCTCAGGCAGTAGCACACCGGTCCATTGACGTGCGCGGTCCCTCTTCTAGCGACCGTTTTCAAGAATTAGAGTGAGATTTCCCCAACTTCGTATTCTCAGAAATTGAGCCTGCCCCCGAGCTACATCCATTGACCAGCAGTTTTCGTCCGCGCTTGCGCCATAACTTTGAATATGTCCTTACTCAGTATGACGCTATGCAGGAGTATGCTGGACAAGTGAGTGGAGTGTTGAAAGAGAGACTCGCCGAGATTGCGGGTTTGAAGAAGGACGCTGATAGTAATAAGAGGAACATCGAATTTTTAGAAGAAAGAAACAAAAACCTAGAGTTACAGGTGGCGGCAGACAGAGAGAAGCGCGAGAAGAAGATTGTATAGCTAAACAACCTGGTTCAGCAGAGAGATCAAGAATGTAGAACGATAAAGGAGGAGGTCGAATCTTCAAAAAGGGACAAGGTCCGATTCGACCTTGAAGTTCAAAATCTGAAGCGGCCCTTGACGCGGCCGAATTAGCCGAAGATCAGGCCGAGCAAAACACTGCTACGGCAATTGAGTCTGCCAACAATCTGAAGCTGCAGCATGACATCGAGGTTGAAACCGTGAAGGCCGGGCACGCCCGGGAAAAAGGCGAAATATAGAGGGGGCATGCTCGTCAGATCCTTAAGTTTTGTACGGATTTTCTTCGTCAGAGAGACTTGTCCTTGATGCCCGGGTACCCTAAGTTTTTGACCGATGTGTGGAAAGTGCTTCTGTGGGACGAGAAGAAAAAAGCTCAGGGTCGCCCAGTGAACGAAGCATCGTTAATGGCTGACATTTTGAATGATGAAGAACAAGCCATTGTGAGGGAGGAGCGAGGTCGGGAAAGTCGAGCGGCCGAAGCAGAGCGAGCCAAAGCGAAAGGAAAGTCGGTTCTTGGTGTTAAGGCGAGCGGTAGTCAGCCTCGTGTTTCCATCCCTCCGCCTATAGCTGCAGGAGGTAGTTCGACTTCTTCCATCCCGGCCGATACAGCGAATATTACAGAGGAGCGGGCGGTCAGCCCAAATGTTGAGAGTAAGTTTTTTTTTACTTATTATCTTTTGCCGATATTTCACGTATTTCCCTTTTCCAGCAGGGGATTCTTCCAATGCGAACAGGTCAGCTGATGAGGCCGTCGCTAAAGAGAAAGACGTTGTTGAGGAAGCAAGGGATGCTTCAAATGCAGTTGGGGTCGAGCCAGCACTCCCCGAGGACCCGGACGTCCAGGTTGTCAAAGAGTCGATAAGGGGGGATCGTCCATCTATGGCTGATGTGAAAATTCAGAGGGAAAGAGAGTTGTCTGCAATGAAGTCAGAGCCCGTCGGAGAGTCATTGAGTACTCAGCCTTCCCAGCTTACTCCTCCGGCCCAGCTTCTTCAGCTCCTGCCCCCATTCTCCCACAGGCTTCTTCTTCAACTCCCAAATCCTTTGGTAGCACCCTTGGGGGGAGGAAACGTATGCTGACCATGGAGGAAATTTTGGAGATGATCAAGCAGAAAGAGCTAGCGGAGATGATGGAGCAGGGGTTAATACGACCTCCTTTTTAAGATCTGTTTGCTTGTTTTTTGTGATTGTTTGTGACGATCTTTAGTTGGTTACCTGTCAAGTGGCAATATTTTGTAATGACTTCAAAACATTTTTGAATGAATCTATGTATTGTGTATGTCTGTAATTGTCGTGTAAATATGAGACTCGACCCCCCTTTTTCGCTTCGTCAAGGACAAGTCGTGCTTCGTCTTTGTCGGAGGGGTGATTCTCCACTGTTGCCCCCAGTGTCGGGGTAGGTGTTCAAAAAGTAATCCCTTCTTTCGGACCCAAGCAGAGCCATTCTCGGTCACGGCTCAGACGCATTTGAGTAGGAGTGCCATGGTCTTTTATACTTATCCTTTAATCAGTAAAGGGCAAAGTTTGTTGTTTTGAGCGGTCTTTCGTCAGGGTGCACCATTCACGCTCGAGTGTCGTTTATACTCTTCCCAAGTCGGTGGGGTCGAGTGTCTTAATCCTGCTAATCGATCGACTTATCAGGACATGAGTCGACCTTATCCTTGTGTCAGTCAAGGTAGAGGCCGTAAATTTAGTCATTAAATCATAAACATTTACCCATTTCAATCACAACAAGTCAGAGCGGAAACGGAGTCTTTTATTAACAAGCTACTGCGGTCTATAAAGACTGCTTATTACAATGCTAATGAACAAATTCAAAAAGAAAAAAGTCTAAACACAAAAGCCTAAATGCAAAAAAGAAATGAAATAGGGAATCTTAGGAAAGATAAGGTCGTAAATGCTCCGCGTTCCATGCTCTTTGGAATGGCTCACCATCTACAGTCATCAACCTGAAACTTCCATTTTCAAGCTTGTCACGAATGACATATGGGCCCTCCCATCTTGGACCCATGTGTACAAGCACTGGAAATATTCGCTTTAGAACTAGATCCCCTGGCTCAAAGGACCTTGGTCGGACCCTCTTGTCATAATATCGAGCTACCCATTGCATGTGTGCCGCAGCTCGAAGGTTTGTCTCCTCTCTTTTCTCATTGATTGTGTCTAACGATGTAAGAAGGAGAGCTTTGTTAGTTAGAGGTTTGTAATAGGTTGTTCGGTGGGTCGGAACCTCAAGCTCGATTGGGAGGACCGCTTCTGAGCCATATGACAAAGCGAAGGGGGTGTGTCCTTTAGCAGTCTTATGGGTGGTGCGATATGCCCATAATGCCAAGGGCCACTCGTCAACCCACTTTCCTTTAGCTCGCTCCAACCGTTTCTTCAAAATAGTTTTTATGATCTTATTAACCGCTTCGACTTGTCCATTGGACTGGGGATGAGCGACCGCTATATATTTTTTCTCGATGTGATATCTCTCACAAAAATCTTGGAATTCCACACTATCGAATTGGGTTCCATTATCTGTGATAATGATCCGAGGTATCCCATATCGACATATAATATTTCGGACGATAAAGTTGATGACCATCTTTGTCGTGATAGTAGTCAGTTGCTCGGCTTCTGCCCACTTCGTGAAATAATCTACGACCACAATTGCATATCTGGCCCTGCCTTTTGAAATAAGCAACGTTCCAATGATGTCGATCCCCCATGTAGCGAACGGCCAAGGGCTTGTCATTTGAGTTATTTTAGTCGGCGGTGCTCGTGGGATACGCGCGAACCTTTGGCATTTGTCGATCTTTTGGCGTAATGGGCGGCGTCCTTAGTGAGGGTCGACCAGAAGTATCCATAGCGCAGTATCTTTTGCACCAGGGCTTGTCCCCCGGCGTGAGCCCCACAGTCTCCTTCATGAACTTCTCGTAGTATCCTCCTGATATCATCATTCGCTACACATCGGAACATGGGTACAGAAAACCCTCTCCTATAGAGCTGGCCTTCCTGGATAAGATACCTGGAGGATTGTCGTATCAAGGCCCGCTTCTTGTTCTTCTTTTCGGGCAGTTGTCTATGGAGGAGAAAGTTTTTTATGGGAGTCATCCACGATTCTTTTTTGGGTTCATCATTGGTCTGATCGACCTCCATTTGGTTGACACTCGGCAATTTCAAAGTTTCTATGGGTACCATTTCTGACTCGTTCGGATGATCCAAGCTAGCTAGCTTTGCCAAACTGTCCGCCTTTCGGGTTTCTTCTCGAGGAATATGAGAAATACTATACCTATTGAAATCCCGTAGTAACTTTTCTACCTCCTTGAGATAAGGGGACAGTCGCTCTCCTCGAGTGATGAACTCTTTTCGTACCTGATTGACTACTAGTTGAGAATCACAGAAGATATCGAGTGTTGTTATTCTTAGATCCTTCGCTAGCCTTAGTCCAGCAATTAAGGCCTCATATTCGGAGTCGTTATTAGTGGCCAAAAATTCTAGTCTTAAGGCATAATAAACAGATCGCCCTTCAGGGGACAAAAGTACCGCACCAGCCCCGGAGCGCTGCTTATTTCGGGCTCCGTCTGTGTAGAGTTTCCATGCAGCAGGCTCCCGGTCGATTCTTACTGGCCTAGGAGGGTCAGTTGGTCCTTCGTCATCTGGGATTGTAAACTCGGCTATAAAATCAGCCAACGCTTGCCCCTTGATCGACCTTCGAGGGACAAACGTTAAGTCGAACTGGCTTAACTCAATATTCCATTTCAATAATCTCCCACTTGCTTCTGGCCTTTGCATGATTTGGCGGAGGGGTTGGTCAGTAAAAACTTTGATAGGATGAGCTTGGAAATAATGCCGAAGTTTTCTTGATGCGATTAACAGGCTGTAAGCTAATTTCTCGATCTTAGGATAATTTCGCTCGTCTCCAGTTAATTTTTTACTAACATAGTAAACTGGTCGCTACACCTGCTCTTCTTCCCGAATCAGAACTAAGCTAATGGCATGAGCAGATACTGCTAAGTATACAAATAAGTCTTCATGGTCGATCGACTTAGAGAGGATTGGGGTTTTTTCGAGGTGGTCGAGAAAACTTTTGAAAGCTTTAACGCAGTCGGGCGTCCATGCAAAATGTCGCTTCCCCCTCTTTATTAGATCAAAGAAGGGCAGGCACTTGTCCGTGGCTTTTGTAATGAACCGTCCCATGGCCGCTACTTTTCCTGCTAAGCTCTGGACGTCCTTTATTCGTCGTGGTTCTTGAATTCCCTTGAGGGCTGCAATCTAATCATGGTTGATTTCGATTTCGCGGGAGCTTACAATGAATCCAAGGAATTTGCCCGACGCCACTCCAAAAGAACACTTTAACGGGTTCAATTTCATACCATATTTCCTTAGGATATCGAACATCCTTGACAGGTCGTTCACATGCTCGGACGATTGTTTTGATTTTACCAGCATATCGTCCACATACAACTCCATTGTCTTCCCTATTTGATCATGGAACATTCGACTGACTAACCTTTGGTACGTGGCTCCAGCATTTTTTAGACCAAAGGGCATTACCACATAGCAATACAATCCAAGGTCGGTCATGAAACTGGTATGTTCTTGGTCAGGGATGTGCATGGCGATCTGATTGTATCCCGAGTATGCGTCCATGAATGAAACGTGTCCAGTAGTTGAGTCGACCAGTTGATCAATCCTGGGTAACGGGAAGCTGTCTTTAGGGCAGGCTTTATTTAAATCGGAGAAATCAATGCAAGTTATCCATTTCCCGTTTGCCTTCTTTACTAGTACCAGGTTGGCTATCCAGTCGGGATAGGTCGCATCCCGGATAAATCCGTTGGCTTGTAACTTTCCAACTTCCTCTTTCAAGGCTCTCGATCGTTCAAGGCCTAACATTTGCCTTTTTTGTTTTATAGGGGTGTATTTTGGGTCGATACTGAGAGAGTGGGTTATAATGGATGGATATATCCCACACATGTCAGCATGGGTCCAAGCAAATACATCCAAATTGGCCCTAAGAAATTCACTTAGTTCCCTCGTCCGGTGGGAATCAAGATGAGAACCAATCTTTAGAACTTTGGTAGGGTCACGATCATCTATAGGAATGTCTATGGTAGCCTCATTTGGTGCTGCCTTCCAGCACTCCGACTCCTCGTCATCCCGTGGGTCAATGTCCTCGACCTCACAAGGCGGTGGTCCTGGTCGGGGTGTGCTCTGTAGTTGCTATGCTTCCTTTTCCTCCCTCAAGGGAGAGGATTTATCAGATTCCATGTTGTTACTACTTCTGAGCTCCTTCCATTCCACCATATAGCATGCGCGACCATCCACCTGGTCTCCTCGCATAGTCCCGATCCCACTGTCAGTGGGGAACCTCAGAAGCAGGCACCAAGGGGCGATACATGCTCGGAAGACTGCTAACGCAGGTCGTCCTAGGAAGGCGTTATAATGTTACTTGATGTTCATTACTGCAAATGGTAAGATCCTGACTCTTCGTCTCTCTCCATCGCCTAATTCCACCGACAATCTGACCTGTCCAATAGGCTCGGTTGTTGCTCCATTGAAGCCGCGTATATGGCCTTCATATTGTTCCAAGTCCTTTGCTTCTAATTTCATTTGGTCGTAAGTCTGATTAAATAGAATGTTTACTGAGCTTCAGTTGTTGACCAAAACCTTATGGACAGTGGCTGGGCCAATTACTGCCGTTATCACCAATGGGTCGACTGTTGGGGATTCTATCCCGGTCGTTTCTCGGCCGCGAAAGATGATATCCTCACCCATCGTCTTTCTCACCTTTACAGGACTCGCGGTACCCTGGGGATCCACTTCTCCATCATCAATGTGTTTCGCGGCGTTGACGTACCATTCCATTGCTCTGATGCTATGACCTGCGGGATGTGGCCCCCCCCACAATGGCGTTGATCACAATCCCCTTCCCCTTTTCCTGGGGGGTGGCGCGAGATGTCGTTTGTCCTGGTCGAGATGCCGAAGTTCCTTGCCCCCTTTCCCTTGGAGCTATCTTATATTCGTTGAGCTTCCCTTCTCGGATTAGCTTTTCGACGATGTCTCGGAGATGCCGGCACTCATTGGTCGTATGCCCATAAATATCATGGAACAAGCAATATTTTCCCGTCGCTCGCTCCTTCTCCATCGCCTCGCGCGGGGGTGGTTTCTTGTACTGCATTGCGTCGCAAGTATCGAGGTATATATTTTCCAGACTATAATTTAGGGCAGTATATGTCTCGAACACCTGGAAACGGGGGCGCTTACTGGAATTTCCTCTTTGCTTCGAACTTCCGTTATTCCCCTTTGACTCCTCGCCGCTGCGCTTGCCATGGTTTTCAACATTCACTTCAACTTTTCCTGAGTTGTCACCGGATTGTTTCACCGCAACACTGTTTCGAGCTGTCGGGTTAAGAACATTTCTCGGCCTGCTCTCTTCTTCCAATTGTGCATCCTCCTGCCTCAGGCGGACATAGGCTTTTTCATAAAAGGCTTCGATCGTAGTAGGCGGCTTCCCAATTAAATATCTTCCGAACTCGGTTCGTTTGTCGATGCCATCTACTAATGCCATTAAGACGGTCTCATGGTTGGGGTTGTTCACTTCGGTAACAGCTCGATTGAACTGATTAAGATAATTCCTCAGGGATTCGTCTCTTCCCTGCTTTACCGCTGACAAGGCCATGACATGTTTCGACTTGGTGGCGTGGAGGCAGAATTGAGTCAGAAACTTTTCGCTTAAATCTTTGAAATTAGGAACCGACTTTGCTGGTAGGCGAACGAACCACATCAGGGCTATTTGACTTAGAAAGATAGGAAAAGCTTTGCATTTGATCATGTCAGGAGCGGCTGCCACATCCATATGCCAAGAGTATCTCATCAAATGCTGTTTCGGGTCTTTGGTTCCGTCATAATGATCCATTTGAGGCATATTGAATCTTCTGGGAAATTCCGCTTGTAAAATCTCGTAAGTAAATGGCGTATGACTCCGGTCGACTCCCCAATCTTCATTCCTGTGTCCTCGGCTGTCGTTCAGGATCTGTCTTACCATGGTGGCCAGGTTCGGGGGAACAATTGTATCTGGGTCGACCCGTTCGACAGTCGGGCTTCTTCTGATTCTCTCATCGAAGTGCGCCGTCCGGGTACCTCTCCTTCTTCGACGGTTTTTCGATCGTTCGCAAGATTTCGGGGAGGTCGAATTGGGACTAGGCCTCTTCGAGCGACATTTCGGTTGGGAGGAGGCTCTTATCGATGGTGCAGAGCTACTGGGTCTACAATTTCTATCTCATCTCGATCGATATGTCCTTGGTTGCGATCATTTGGGGGGATCTGGCGTTCTTCCGTCTGTCGTGGCCGGACATTTTCATTTCTCTCTAGCGGGCATCGATCTTGACGAGGGTTTCTTTCCTCCTCTGATGATGACGAGTCTCCTGATGCTTGATCCAGCTGAGGGGGAGGAGATTGATGACCCTGAGCTCCTTGAGGTTGACTCCTGAATTCTTCCCATTGCCTCGATATGCGATTCACATCCTCGCGCATAGCAGCATTCTCCTGAGACTGTGTCCTCAAGGCATCTGTGATCTCTCTAAGTCGGTCCATCATAGCCATAAATTCATCTCGAGTGGCAAAGGCAGAAGATGGGGCTATATCCCCTCCAACAGGTAACAAACGCTGATCCGCGGTAGTCTCGGGGGCGACCGACCCACCAGCTGCTCCTGTAGAAGAGCCCGCCTGCGGTTTTTCCCTGTCTTGCGTGCCGTTTTTCCTGCCATTGTTAGATTAATACAAAAATGATAAGAAATAGGATTTTCGTCTTGGACTTGGTGATCCAAAAGTAGAACAAAAATCTGAAGTGATCTGAGAAAGTCAGTTCTCAGTGAAAGCACCAAAATGTTGATACCAAAAACTGGTTCAACACTCAATAGAGTAGATTTCTTAAGAGATTAAATGAAGACAATCAGCAATAACTAATATCAGAAAATTAAAAAGAGCAATCACACACAGATTTATAGCGGTTCGGCGTTAATTAGCCTACGTCCACTTTATAGCTTTGATATTATGAACTTGATAAATGATTACAATAATCCAATCCCTTTTCTGAACTAGGGTATTGATATTTATAGGTGATGAAGTAATGGGCTGCTGCTTAAGACGTGTTATCAGATCCACGAAAGTAGTCGGGGTTGATGGATCCGTTCTTTGCTAAGGAATAGGTATTCCGCCCTACATGCTTGGTAGAAATATCTTTGGCGATTTGAACGAAGAGAGCTTGGAATGAGCTATTCTTTAGGTTGATTCCTTGGGCCTTGGACGCACAACGAACAGTCAGGTCTAACGTCTCCACATTGCCTCTGACTCGCATTTTTCTGTACGCAGCAAACCAACGGGTCGGGCCCCTTTTAGCTCACCTACTTTGAGTACGGGAGTCTGGGCTTTATCTCGTTGTCTAGCCTTGATGGGCAGTCCGAAAGGCCCATCAACACTGGCGATCCAAAGGCTTGACTGAGTACTTGCCTGAGACACGGGCCAGAGCATCTCGAATTTGTAAGGACGATCCCTTCCCTTAGTTCACAGATGGAAATCCAACTTCCAGTATGTGACAATTGCGGTTTTGATTGTAGAGCCTAGTATTGGCGACATGATATATGGTACCCATGCCGTCTAGGATTGATATATTTATATTTGAAATTGTTTTGACACTATACACTTACAGTAATAATAAAATATGAAATTTCACGTATCTAGCATTATTTGGCTATTATAAGGTAAAACCCTATCCTCCGGCTTGCGTTGCATTGTGTGATGGGACCTGGGTCTTATAATAGCTTCATTGTTCTTTATTTATCATTGCGCTGTTGTTTTATGCACTGGTATTTTTGGGAGGAAACCCGTTCCGGGTTATACGGCGTGGTCCCTTGATTTACCTTACTTTAAAACCAAGATAATAACTATTTTAGTTCTCACACCAGTTACATGATTGACCTGGAGTTTATTGGTTTAACCTAAACTCTAGGTGCCCTTATTTTCCACGGGCAGCTAGTAGTTTTGGTTTTACAGATTTATATTCACAGGATCCTGGTTTACAGCTGGAATGATATTCGGAAAGCTCTGTATCCGTATATTCTTTTCAGTTGTGTTTTGTATTATTTCCCGTTGCAGTAATGTATTTAAATCTCTGATATTTTGCAATGTGTAATATTTATTCATACTCTGTATATTCTTGTGTTCTGATGAAATTTTTGTAATAAGCAATGAAATGTTCTTCTGTTTGTGTTCTGATTCGTCTTGTTCTCAAAGCAATCCGGGTTTTCCTTCACGGGGAAGTTCGGGTCGTTTCAATTGGTATATGTAGAATTGGTGACAGATAGAAACAATATAATGATACGCCTGACAAAAAGGTACATGTTTACTTTTATATGAGTTTGGTGATCTATGAGCCTGTTTGGCAAGCCGCTTGGCTGACTGATTTTCTTTTTGGATCAAAGATGGCCCAAAGAGGCGAATTGTAGTTGTACCGATTGGGCTGTACAAAGTAGCTGCTGGTGAAATTTTCCGAAAATTTAAGGTTTTAGAAAATTTTCATGTTTTTTGAAAATTTTGGTTGTTCGTAATGAGTTAATATTTAATTGAAATTAATTGGTTCAGTCGAAACTGAAATTATGAAGTAAACGGAAAATTTTAATCCAGTTAATAGGGGTTGTTTTCTACCTTAGCAATTTCGAGGACAAAATTATTTTAAGGGGGAAAGAATATAATGTCACGTATTTTTACGGTATTATAATTAATTTATTTAATTATTTAAATAGTGATTAAGAGAATCAAATGGTCGTTGAATTAAATTATATGGAACATTTAATTAATATGAATAATAGAATAATATATTTAAATTCTGAAATAGTCGGAAATAGCTGAATTCACGATATTGTGTGAATTGAATAATATATGGTATTTAATTCAGTTTAGAATTGAATTACAATAACGAATTTATTATTTGAATGAAGTTTGAACGTATAATTATATTATAATTATAATCGAGCTCGAAATGGCACGGCAGTTCGTAATTTGGCGATTTGATCTTTAAACGAATATACAGAATCCGTTTTAAACCGAATTTCTGTGAAACAAGAAACGTTCGGCGCTGGTGAAGTATATTTTTCTAATGGAAGAGAAAAATATGGAATTCATTATGTAGTATTTATGTATAAATCAAATTTTAAAATAGTCGCTATGGAATTCCTTTATAATTTATAACGATTTATAAAAGGATTTCAATTTTTAATTGAATATCAGTTAACTCTGATTATGAAATATCGAGTTGTAAATCCACATATATTTATTTTGAAGCTGTATGATATTCTGTTGTGAATATATACGATAATATTTATTTATAAATATTTAATTTAATTATTTTTAAATATATTTAATATTTAAATGGATTTATTTAGAGCATTAAAAATAACCAGTTTTACAAACGACCTCCGTTTTTGACAAAACGAATTTTGTTGGATTTGTAATATTAAATTATTGTTAGATTTCAATTTCCGTGAATTTTGGAGTCAGTGTGTGGCCAGACGGATTTTTAATGTGAAAAACAGTCGATATTTTGACGGTTAAAAATACGCTATGTGAGCAAACGGAGTCGGAATTCGATGAAACAAGTTCTCATGGGTCCGTAATGTCAAACGCTTGTTGTATGCCCATTTTCATGATTTTTGGATATCATGTGTGATCATACGGATTTTTAAGGATAAATACAAGCAGGATACGATAAATATTAATATAAAACTCGAATAAAAAATGATATTTCTTCTCTATAAATATCCTAACACCCTAACCCTAAGTCATATTCATCCCTAGGTCAACCGAAAATTGCGCCGCATGTTTTCTTTCCTTTCAGTAAAAGTTTTGATCTTCATAAATTAAAATCAAATCAAACAAAATTCTTTAAATCTCAAAAAAACTGTATTTGGATTCGCTGAGGGATTGTCTTCGAGTCTGTAACCATTTTTCTTGGTGTGCATCATCTTTTTGAGGTCCGAATGTTTGCTGCGTTGGTTAGGGTTGAGGTAATCTCTTGATTGAGGCCATTATTCAGTAACTGAGCTTGTATTTGGATCTAGGGTACGAATTAACATCTATACGCTAACTATTAGGGGGTTTCCATCATTTTGTGGTTCGGTACTGTATGTGGGTTTTTGTGTTAAAAATGGGGACGACGGATTTGAACGAAGGTGTCGAGTTGGGCAAAATGGATATGGGGAGGTGGAGATTTACATAAGGATGATGATGGTGATTTTTATTTGGAGTTTAGTGGAAGAACGAAGGTGTGGTGGAGGCATCAAGAATCGGTAATGGCTTTGCTGAAGCCAAATGGAGAGAGCAGATCAATTGGGGAAGATGTATTAGCGGTAGCGGGTAATGGGTCGGAAAATAGAATAAGCCCAATAGTGTTAAATAATCTAAGTTAAATTCTATATTAAATAGTGTATTACGTATAACATGAATAACATTCCCATATGTTAACGGAATTCAGCAAAACAGGATGCATTAGAATCGTAGGGAGGGGGCAATACAATGGAACTTGTTGCGAGTGAATTGGAGCTCGTAGCAAATTATGGCAAATTAAAACGTCCATCTGAATCAACCAACAATTATCGTTATTAAACGATGATCGTCCAATGTGAGTAAATCTCGCTAACTCTACTCAGTTTATATTTTCATAACGTATTTTTAGAACTGATAAATATTGGTTGATTGCTGTGTGTTGATTTGTTGGTTGAACACCTAATTGATTGGTTGAAAATATAGATATAGTTATATAAATATCGTTAATTAAATATGGATCCTGTTGATCAGAATATTTCATGTTGAAATGAAATTGATGTGAGTTATATTGTGTAACATCTGTGGATGCAGGGAAACAGGTCGGAGGGATCCAACTGGATTCCTCAACATTTATTTTACTATTTTCATATATTGTGATATATGACGTGATATATAATCTGTTTTTGGTTATGTGTGTTTGGATGATATTGTTCATTGTTAGATGGTATGTTAAATACCATAATGAATACTGGAATGTAGAAACTGAGTTTTCAAAGTGAATATTGAAAATGAAATATATTTATATAAAATCAAATGATTTTATAAAAAGTAATTTCAAAGTGGATACCGAATTTAAGGATTTTATAAAATCAATGGATTTTACAAATGGAAATATTTATATGAAATAAATAGAATAAAAAAGGGTATATTTATTTCAAAAACAAATAAAATTGAAAAGAAAATATTTGATAGAAAATAGAATTGAAAAGGAAATATTTGTAAAACAAATAAAATAGAAAGAGAATTATTTGGGAAGTCAATAGGAATTATAAAAGGAACTATTTGGAAAATAATTATTAAATAGGAATCTGTTTTAACAGATAAATGAAAAAGATTAATTCAAAGTAGAATTAAATGGAATGTGTTCTAACAGATAAATGAAAAGATTTATCTATAAATAATATTTATATATTAAGTAAATAATTTATCATTGGATAAAATGAGTATATAAGTCTGAACTTATAAAGAGAAGTAGAAATTGGTTTTGACACTGATATTATAAATAGAAGGTGGACTCAACATTTATAAAGGGAATTATAAAACGAGATCTAAGTGTTAGAAATAAAAAGGAGATTTCGTGTGAAAAATTCTATAAATAGAATTTGGAAATGTATTATTATTTTAAAATATGAAATCAAACTTAATGGATTATATAAAAGAAATAATTTTCACATTCGATGTGGATAATGGATTAAAAAGAATATTTTATAAATTAAACATGTATAAGGAAAATTGGGTTTTGGAATAGGAATTTAAATGGAAATTTGAATAAGATAGGAAAGAGAGTTAATCGAATATTTGTTATTCGAATATAGAGTTAATCGAATATTAGTTATTCAATTTGAGTTAATTGAATTAGAGTTAATCGATTAGAATTAATCGAATTTGAGTTAATCAATTAGAGTTAACCGAATATAGATTATTTGAAGGAAGATAATCATATATAGTTTATTTGAAGAAAGAGAGATTATCGGATATAGTTTATTCGAAGGAGAGATTATCGAATATGGTTTATTTGGAAAAGAGTATCGAATATAGTTTATTTGAGAAAGAATTATACATTGGGGTTCGACTATATGGAATGTAGGAAAGTATTATTTACTTTCTGGTTTTTAAATCAAGATATATTTATTTAATAAATCATTTATTTATTCAAATTAAGAAATAAAAGTTATATTTAAGTTATTATATTTCAGAAGCATGGGATTATAATACTATTTTTATATTCAAATAATTTCTATAAAAGAAGTGGATTCGTAAATAGAATCTAAGAGTTATGTAAGGAAGTTTGTTGAAGATTTAAAAGGTGAACTTTGTCTATTTCGAGGTTAGAAAGGTTGTTCAGTTAAGGCTTGAGAGGTATTTATACCCCAACTTGATTGAATTCAGTTTTAACTAAGGAATGGTTAAAGTTCGATGGTAAAGGTTGGTTAAGTAAATTTAGTTAATGAGTGTGATGGGTTGAGTTGGTATAGCGATGTTTTATTCAAACATTGCCTAAATCCAATGAAGGAGTTTTGGAAATATTTTCCAAATAAGAATCAGAAATGGTTTCTAATATAGGAAATAAGAAATGGAGGCGAATATGGAAATGTTTTCCAATGATTAATAACGTATATTTTCTAATATAGAAAATAAGAATTTACGAATATATGGAAACGAAGATAGGGAAATGAATAATGGAATGACAAAATAAATTAAAGGGGATCAGTGTTGATTGATGATTTGCTCAGTAAGATTTCCATTTGGAAATACGACCGTTGTTTGTACACATGTTTTCCTTTGATAGTTAAATCACCGACTATCAAAGTTTTTGACCATTTTTCCGTCATTAATAAGGAGAGACCGGGATCAGATTCATTATCTGAAAACCACTCCGAATGGGCATTAGCGTTGCAAATCAAATATGATGAAGATAATTGAAGACGGAGTTGTACAAGGGCTGTTCTAGCGATCCTAGGTAGAAATTTCCTAAGATGGATTTACAGAATAATGCCTTCGGTTTGTCCAGACCTAGGACACCATGTATGGACGAATGTCTGACAGAGTATATCTAATGGATCACATAAGTTGATTGCTTCCACGTTTGGTGGCGGAGGAATTCGTTTCTCTTAGCTTTATAACCGTGGTATTTTTGTGGAAATCAATTTGTGATTTGGCGGGTATGACGATGTGGCATTCAAAGTAAATGGAGGAGTGATCTATCAAAAGATACGTATGACCTCAATCCTCATCAACCGGGAAATTACAAAAATGGGGCAGGCAGCATGGCTAAGTGGGTTGACCCCATTAGGGTGTATTGTCACCATCTAGAGAATATTAATATTTACTAATTCTTTTCGCTTCTGTATCTCCCGGGAACGGTTATGTTTCTAGCAACTGTAGGTGACAATATATTCGATACACTCAAGAGAAATTAGTGGTCGGTCATATGTGGGCCGGGTTGCAAGACGTTCTTGTTGAACCTAGTGTATTCGCCTCTAGAGATACATTATCGGCAAGTGGTCCCAAACCTTGTCATAGTCGGGATCCAATCTCCAATAAGCGCCTGCGGTTTTGATTGTATACTATATATATGTGGAGCGTGAGATGCGAGCACTCTGCTAGATTGATAATTATTTGTGGTTAGACATTATTAGAATATCAGAAAAGTATTGATTTTGAAAATGTTTTGGGTTATCGTAAGGTAAAAACCATCCATATTTATGTGTGGATCTGTCTTACAATTATCTTTTCTTTTGGAAAGGATTTTGAAAAGTTAAACCGAATGATTGGAGTTTACTCACACCAGTCCCATGACTAACCCAGAGTTTATTTGTTTTGTTTTCCCTAAAATCTTGGGTGCCCAAAATTTGTACAGGCAATCAAGTAGTCGGGATTTACAGATACACTAGATGGAGCTTGAAGCAGGAGGCTTCAACAACATTTTGTAGCTATTGTTTATTTCCGCTGTGATGTTAGTGTTGTACTTTAATATACAAATAAAGATTTGTGTTCAAAGTTATTTTGTATACTATATTTTATTCGTTCCGCTGTGAGATTTGTGTTACTCTAATGTTATTGTGTTATTCTTCTTCTTCTATTCTAATTTTCTATCTTTCCTACTCACACCCTCTAACTTCTTTCTATTAACTATCCGGTATTTCCGATGTCTGAATAGTCGACATTGGTGTTTGTGTTGATTTTCGGAGTCGAAAATCCCTAGGTTATTACATTTATGTTCCTAAATTGCACTGCAACTTAATTTCGGTTACACAACTCATTGATGACATGCACTGTTTTGTACAATTTGTTTCTAATATGTGTGTTATACAGGACCATCATACGAGGAAGCTGATTGGAAAGGGTGAATGGAGAGATGTATTTTACTACTTCCCGCAACCATCTACAGTACAATCTACATCTATAGTACATGTTATATCAGTGGATGCTTCTTCATATTTGTTGGAACTCTGGCATCAACATCTTGGACATCCTTCAGAGAAAGTAGTAAAGTCATTAACTTTCTTACGTAATTCTAGAGTAGATTGAAAAAGGTGTGTGATGTGTGCCCTCGTGCCAAACAATCTCGTGATTCTTTTTCTCTTAGTGATCATAAGGCCCCCCGAAATTTTGAATTGGTTCATTGTGATTTATGGGGTCCCTACAATATAGTTTCTTCTTGCGGGGTCGTTATTTCTTAACTATTGTGGATGATTTTTCTCGAGCAGTATGGGTTTATTTGTTGATTGATAAATTAGAGGTATTTAAAATGTTTATGTCATTTTTGGCTATGGTGGATCGTCAATTTGGACATAAAATTAAGATTGTTCGAAGTGATAATGGAACAGAATTTAATTGTTTGATAGATTATTTTCTTTCAAGTGGGATTTTATTTCAAACCTCTTGTGTGGGGACTCCACAACAAAATGGTAGAGTTGAACGTAAGCACCATCATATTTTAGAAGTGGCACGGGCCTTGCGTTTTCAAAGTAATATTCCTCTTTATTTTTGGGGTGAATGTGTCTTAATAGCTTCTCATTTGATCATTCTAACACCTTCGTGTGTTCTTCACAATAAAACACCTTATGAAATTTTATTCAATGCTTTGCCGGATTTTGATAACCTACGAGTATTTGGTTCTCCATGTTATGCCGATAATCAACGAGCTAAGAGTGATAAATTTGCAAGTCGAAGTCAAAAATGCATCTTTGTTGGATATCCTTTTGGTAAGAAAGGGTGGAGACTTTTTGATCTAGAAAATAAAAGTTTTTTTGTTTCTAGAGATGTTAAGTTTTCTGAAAATCAATTTCCATTTACTGAACATGCTCCTGCTACTATTTGTTCTAAATTTAATATTGGAAGTATGAATTTGAGTGATGATGATTTTGATATTCTTGGAGAGCCTACAGATGAACTTGAACCTACAAATGAATCTACCCCACTACATATCACAACCCAAAGCTCCCCAACTCCCACTTTAGAACCCGCAAATGAGCTTGATCTTGCAACTAAATCCTCCCCAATAAATATCACCAACCAAAATCCAACAAGTACCATCTTAGAGCCTGTTCCCACTATTTCTTCGACAGCCGATGAATTGTAGTTTGACCCGAATGTTGAATAAATTCCTGTTACATCACCGTCTTCATACCATCATTCTTCTACAAATGGTAACGTAGAGGTTGCTACGGATGCTACTAATGAACCTCGCATGGGACGTGGATTCCATGAAAAAGTTCTATCCCTTCCACTTCGTGACTATGTTACTAACACTATCCTCACAAAAGGCCATCTGCTCTTTCTCCAAATTCCTCCGCGACATCTTCTTCCTCAGGTACGCTCTTTCTTATAACACATTATATTAATTGTGAAAATTTTTCTGTTAGTCATCGGCAATTTCACGCCGCTGTTACAGCAGGTCATGAACCAAAATCATTTAAAGAAGCTATGAGAGATGTAGGATGGCTTCGTGCTATGCAAACAAAAATTCGTGCTTTAGAGGACAATGGTACTTGGACTATTGAAAAATCTCCATTTGGTAAACGTACTATTGGTAATCAATGGGTCTACAAAATTAAATATAACTTTGATGGCAGCATTGAGCGGCTTGAACTCGTTTAGTTGTTTGTGGCAATCACCAAACCGCTGGGATTGGTTATAATGAAAATTTTGCACCCGTTGCAAAGATGGTTACAGTTCGTTGTTTCTTAGCCATTGCAGCATCTAAAAATTGGGAGTTGCATCAGATGGACGTGCATAATGCTTTTTTTGCATGGGGATCTCAATGACGAAGTTTATATGAAGCTTTCTTCTGGTTTTGGGTCTTCTCGACCTGATATGGTTTGTCGTCTTCGAAAGTCATTATATGGCTTGAAACAAGCACCGAGATGTTGGTTTGCCAAACATGTTACTGCCTTTAAAGAATATGGCTTTCTCCAATCATATTCTGATTATTCTCTTTTTACTTACAAAAAGGGTGCTACTCAAATTAATGTCTTGGTGTGTGTTGATGATTTAATTATTTCTATAAATAATTCAGCTGCTTTGAGAGTCTTTAAGATGTATTTGAGCACGTGTTTTCATATGAAGGATCTTGGGGTTTTTTGACAACAGAAGTATTCACTTGATATTATTTCTAAGACTGGTCTTCTAGGTGCTAAGCCAGCATGTTTTCCCATTGAACAAAACCATCGGCTTTCACATGCTTCAAGGGAGCCTTTGTCTAATCCGGAATCTTATCATCGTTTGGTCGGACGTTTGATTTACTTAACGGTCACGCAACCTGATTTGGCATACTCTGTCCATATTTTATCCCAGTTTCTACAAGAACCGAGACATGAACATTGGGAAGTGCTTTGCATGTTGTTTGCTACTTGAAGGGTTCTCCTAGACAAGGTATTTTACTTCGAACCTAGCTCTCTATCTTTGATAGGATGGTGTGATTCAGATTGGACAACTTGCCTTCTTACTCATCTCACTGGTTGGGTTGTGTTTCTTGGTCATTCCCTGATTTCTTGGAAAACTAAGAAACAACCTACTGTGGCACGTTCTTCAGCAGAGGCCGAATACCAATCTGTGGTCGCTCTTGCTTCTGAATTGAAATGGTTTAAAGGTCTTCTCCTTAGCTTGGGAATCCAACATACTGCATCCATTGTGGTTCACTGTGACAGCCAATCAGCTTTACATATTGCACAAAATCCGGTCTTCCATGAATGCACAAAGCACATTGAAGTTGACTATCATTTTGTTCGTGATGCAATCCAAGATGGAACTATTCTTCCTTCATACGTTCCTACCACGATTCAGCTTGCAGACATCTCTACTAAGCCTTTGGGGACATGTCAATTTCAGTTTTAGCTTTCCAAGATGGGCATTTATGATCCGCATGCTCCATCTTGATGAGGAGATGTTGATATTATTGAGATATTTTGTAGACATGAGTTTAGGATGTGTATAAGAATGAGTAAATGAGTTTCCTGGTTTACAGTATTTAGGATAGGAATGAGTTAATGAGTTTCCTGGTTTACAGTATTTAGGATAAGAATGAGTTAATAAGTTTCCTGGTTTACAGTAATTTCCAATTGCCATTCCTTTGTATCATGTTATATATATGACAGAAATATATCAATAAAAGGATGCCAAGACATTCTTTATTTCTTTAATATAGCATCCTTCAATAGGGAAATATAAAAATTGTGATCCGGTATAAAGTAATGCAATATCAAATTCAAACTACAAGAAGACTTTAAAAAACACGAAAAATTACGGGTTCTTGTTTGGTTGAATAAACATCTGAAGCCATGACTCTATCTCACCTGTAAATTCCATTTTGATCTACTACAATCCATTTTTTTTGCATTGGAGTAACAAAGATTCTTCGGACCTAGATAAGTATACGGTAATGGTGCTTCTTCTTTTAAATAGAATCTTATGAAGTAGTTTCCACCCATTAAAACAATTGGTATTACTCAGAATTCGATTGTCAAATGCAACTTTAAAGTAAATATGTTATACTTTCCTTAGGGGAATAAATAACAAGCATGCAATTAAATGTAGTTGCAAATAAGCATCCCATCCCTTGAAAAACCAACTAATATTTTCCCCCTGCATATAGTCTAAAAGTTGCCAAAAGCTACTACAACTAGTTAACCCCTATCTCACTACCTAATAAGTTATACTTCCTTATATGAATGTTGTTCTTCTATCATGGTTAATATTATAGTCAGTCATGCATCATCCTCTTCAAGGCCTATAATCATGCTCAACAATGATATCCACAATATCCATCGATCAGAACATCTCGACGCTTTCAAAACCATGTTCCTTAAATGATGGACTAAAATACTTGAATGTTACCTTTGTAACACTATTTTCTAAGGGCTAAAGCAAAGTGCTACAGATGTTACAATCATCTATATATTTACTTTCGATGATAGGAAACATATTATTGATAACCGCAACAACAAAATACAAGGAAATATGAAAGAATTTAAAACATATTCATTGATAATATCATTCACTAAATTTCGCAAAAATTCCATCTCGATCAAATATAGCTTCTGAAAATAACATTCTTGAGAGAGACATATTAAGATACCCATTAGTTAGTCAGAGATAAATATATATGAATTTACTTTCATTCCTTTACATATAACCAAAAGTATAACTAACAACGAAAAAAACTCATAAAATAACTACAACCCCGTACACACTTTTTGAAGCTTATTCGTAGAAGTGAAACTTAAAAAACCTTAACACATACCCTACTCAAATAAGTACCAAAGAGTTTAAGGGAAAACCTAAACTTCAGGCCACTTGACAAACTGATATGAATAATAACTTATTTACCCAAATCAAATAGATATCTAGTGAGACAACTCCGCCTAACGGAACGGGTTTTCCCACGCTGGTATACTTCATAACCTATCATCCCTACGATTTTGTATCCACAATGGTTAAAAGTACATAAAAAAAGTGCAATAATGCAACAAGGTGTAGATCTACCCAACTTACTATTAGGGACTGAGATGATGGTGATAATGGTTTTAATGACAACAACCTTGTTTTAACTATTATAAAATATATACTAACACTATTGTCTATATATACAAGATGTACACACTATTGTCCATATATATATATATATATATATATATATATATATATATGGGGCTGGCCATTTAGACACAAAATTAAACACATAGAGAGAGACACAAAACCTCCACCATTGGATTTGTTTATTTTTATGTGGAGAGTGCAAATCATGGGAGGATCCAATGGTTGAGATTTATTGTGTGCAATTTTGTGTCCTCATTTTGTGTCTAAATAGATTTTCCCTATATATATATATATATATATATATATGCAGGATGTATATGTAGGCATTGATTATTGAAGAATGTACAGTTTAATGATTTGAGATTGCAATGAAAAAGAATTCAATATTAAAGACTCATGAGTAGCAAGAGTTCAAGTAATCAGGACAAGTTATAGAGTCTAATATTTTTGTTAAAACTACGTAATAACACTTAAGTCCTTATTCCAATTTTCTCGCCAATTCAGCCTTATACTATTTTAAAATATCCTTAAACTTTTATTTTTAAATTGATTTCAATATTGTTTCCTTTTTAAAATACAAATCTTTTAATATTTAAATTTATTTCTTTGATTAATCCAAATTTAAATATTTTATATTTTCTTGCTTATATTTTAGTTATAATTATATATGCTTGCTTAAGTGTTAATATTATTACTTCTTTATATTCATATATATAGTTTTATATATTAAGTTTTAAAGTTTTTTATATTTGTATATAGTTTTATATTAAGTTTTATATCACTTATATAGGTTATAAATATATATTTTTAATTTATATTCTTACTCTGTTATACTACTTTAGTATATAGGAAAATAGTTTATTTAAACTCCAGAATTACCTTGTATTATTTACATTGATTTCAAAATTTTAAATTTAAACTTTTTTAGGCATGTCAACATCCCCTACCCTCCATACCGACATGGTAGCCGTTTTATTCAAATTTCAAATTATAAAAGATGTGTCTATTTATTTAAGCCTTTTCCTGAAGAGACATGACTGTTTATTCCCTATAAATACCCATTTGAATTCAAAATTTTCAAACTACTTTCATTATCTTATTATTCCCTTTTCTCCTCCATTAATACTCTTAATTTTCATATTTTTGAAATAAAATTCTTCCGAATTTCAAAGAGAAACAAACGAGAACTCTTCTAGTTTAATTCTCTATCACTCTCTCAAAGATCCAAGTGATATTCAGAGTTATAAGAGTATTTGTAATCAGTAACACCCCATATATACATTCGATTAGTTATAGAAAAATATCGATGTTTTATGATTTCATAGTTTGTTCCGGAGACATGTACCATTGTGTTCGTGTCAATTTTCCGATTTATTTTTATATATGACTAGTCCCAAACGGAGCCCGTATGGGGAAGTTATTAACAACAAAGATTTGTAGAGTTATACACAAATATATGCACGCAAATTTGAAATTGAAATGTTAAACATACCTTATAAATGGAAGAGATTAATTCATAGAAGAATATTTAGAAAGAAAAAAGAACGTTGCATCTAACATTAAAAAAAATTCAACAGAATTAACGTAAGTGGCTCAGGTAATAGGCGACTCAGACCATATGTAGGTCGACCTAGGGTTCAACCCACCCTAGAACCAAGTCGACTCACCCACCAGTGGTCTAGGTCAACCCAATGCTGGGTAAATTGGTGTTATATTTCAATTTAAACAGCTCGGATTTTATCATATTCAATCCGACGAACCAAAATCTTTAATGCACCTATAAATAGACTAGTAGAACCTAGCCTCCAACTTATACTTTCAGAGATGATGCCAAGGCTCTACCATTTTCTTTCTTCTCCAAATCTTTTAGAAATAAAAATATTAGTTTTAGGAATTCTAATTCAAGATTTGAAGACAAAGAATATATATTTACGATATAGATTTTTAGATTTCTTGTTTATGTGAGGTAGATTACGTGAATCTGAGTTATTAGGATTTCTTTCATTTCTTTCAGCGTCAGATTCATAAATTCGTGGTTATTTCAATATTATATTCAATTAGGAATACCACAGGGTAGAAGATCTGAGTTAGATTCAAAAATTGGAAAGAAGTCATTTGAGTGAATTTAAATTATACCTTTTGGTAATGGTATATTTATCGTCTAGATTCCCTGTAATTCTTGATGTAATAAATAATTGGAATTATGCTAATTATGATATAATCCATTCCCTAAATATGTTAATAATGTTACTGTTGTATGAATCTATTCCATTTACTTTCTATTTGGTTGAGAATTACTACAATACTATAATTGTGAATCTGACAGTGATTATGCAAATATTCTTAAGACTGAAATTCAATAGTAAATTAGGTATGTTGTAAAAATAAGTACAACAAATTATGGAAATAATAGAAGAAGAATTACAGTATATTATGAAAACAATGGAAAAAGAATTAGTATGCCTAATTTTGTATGGAAATTTATAGTAATTGTAAACGGTGTATAAAAAACAGGAATTAATATCTAACTCAGAAAAAGGGAATTAGTAGTGGACTAAATTAGTTAAGGGTGGAAAAGGGATACATTTCCATAATTATCATTACGGTAGACTATTGAAACGTAGTTGCAAGAAAAAGAAGGTAATAGGGATTAGTGTGAAATAGGGGCTTTTTTGCTGTATTGCACACTAATCAAATATATCTATGCATGTGATGTGTATAAAAGAAATAGCTTGAAACTACGGATCTTAATTGATGTGTATTATTGAAATATATTTTTATACATTTCCAACAACCAATCTAATGAAAATGTAGGACAACTCTTGTTGGTCTATTGGAGAACAAAATAAATCCAGATAAGTTGAATTCTTTTAGTACATTAATTCCTTGTACATAGGATTTTATGCCTCGTTCTAATAGTGCTTTTTTTGGTAGAATTTTGCTGCTTTGGGATGCTGGAGTTTGGTCTATCGGTGAAATTTCTTCTTCTAATCAACATTTAACTATGTAGGCTTCAAATGTTGGTGGACTTACTTTATTTCTCTCAATAGTTTATGCAAGTAACAACTTCAATGAAAGCCAAGTTCTCTGGAATCACTTTGTTCAAGAATCTAGTAGTTTGACTGGTGAATGGGTTCTAATTGGAGACTTCAATAACTCAACCTCTCATCTAGATAAAACTGGTGGACTTCCTGTGCCTTTTCAACAGATTAGAGCATTGAATAATTGCTTGACTCAAGCTAGTTTATTTGAAGTTAAGGCCTCTGGTTTTAATTTTACTTGGCGAAGAAGGGGTATGGCTCATCACATTGATAAGATTTTTATAAATCATGCTTGTCTTCAAAAGTTCACTGATCTCAAAGCTCTTGCTTTATCTCATTTATCAAGTGATCATAATCCACTTTTTTTAGATCTTATAGTTGCTGAAAAATCAAAGGGTTCTCCTTTTAGATATTCAAATGAATGTCATCTGAAAAATGGATATGAAGAATGTTTTAATAAACGTTTTAATACTCAGTTCATGGGTTTTGCTAGCTATGTGTTTATGCAAAAATTACATGCGTGCAAATATGAACTTAAAAAGTGGAATAAAGTAAGGCCTAATGATAATTCTCTTCTGTTAGAAGCTGAAGCTTTATTTAAAGAAAGGGAAGCTGCTTGTGATCAGGATCCAGAAAATTTGAGTCTGTTTGAGAGTATGCTTGAAGCCAAATAGAATTTATACATACAAAAGCACATTAAGTCTTTGAGTTATAAATAAAAGTCCAAAATATCATGGCTTCAAGATGGAGACACCAACTCCAAAAAATTTCATTCAAAAATTTCGGCAAGAAGACATGTTAATATTCTGAATGATCTATTAAAGGATGATGGTACACTTCTGTATAAATCTAATGAAGTTGCGGCTGAAGCTCTTGAGTACTTTCAGTCACTGTTTAATGATGAAATTATTAATGAGTTCCCTTCATTCCAACCTATTGCAACTATAAATGAAGTTGGACAGCAGCTTTTAATGCAAGACCTTACAATAAAGGAAGTTAAGAAAGCGGTTTTTTCTGTTCACAGTGATTCTAGCCCTGGTCCAGATGGTTTCAACTCAAAATTCTACATGTTACATTGGGAAACTATAAAATTTGATCTCTTAGCTGTAATGTAAGATATTTTTGAGTCATGGAAGCTTCCAAAAGGTAGTAATCACACCTTTATAACCTTAATCCCTAAGGTAGATAGGCCTACTCATATTTCACAATACCGCCTCATTTCATGTTGCAACATGGTATACAAAATTTTTAGTAAAATTTTGTGCAACCGAATTAAATGGTATATGCCTTATCTTATATCACCAAGTCAATGTGCATACATACCTAATAAACATATTGGAGAAAATATTATGTTGGCACATGAATTATTGAGAGACTTTAAAAAAGGGGTGTAAGCAAATTCTGTGTAAAGGTAGATCTGCACAAAGCTTACGATATGATCAATAGGAAATTAATCTGCTACATAATGTCTAAAATGGGGTTTTCTAATCATCTTATTAACCTCATTTATGAATGCATCTCTTCTCCAACTTTCTCCATTTTGATACAAGGCATTCCCAATGGTTTTATTTCTTCTAACCGTGGTCTAAAGCAAGGGGACCCTCTCTCTCTGTATTTGTTTTCAATTGCTATGGAGTATTTTTCGTATTGTCTGACTGAAGCTGTTGTATTGAAAAGGTTTCTACCTGTCCACAATTTTGATCCGGTTATTTCCCATTTGATGTATGCAGATGACCTATGATCTTTGGTAAATGTTTTATGAAATGTGTTGTGGCATTAAATGACTGTTTTGATAATATCAAAAAAAAATTGTGGTCTGTTAGTTAGTGTACCTAAATTCAAGATATATATTAGTTTGTATGCTAAGCATACATGTGATATTTCTCGTGTATTTTGTTTTCAAGTTGACTACTTGCCTGTGAGATACCTTGGTGTACCACTGTCATCAAATTATATACACTATAGAGAGTGTCAATCCCTTCTTCATAGGATTCAAGCTAAAATTCAGTCTTGGGATGCCATTTTTTTACGCTATGCTGGCAGAGCTAAATTGATACATTCAGTTATTAATCCTACTATCTTATACTGGCTCTTAGTTTATCAGTTACCTGCTCATGTTATTTATAAATTACACTCCATGTGTTTGGATTTTTTTGGGGGGATTATCTCATAAAGTAAATTGGGGTCAACTGTGTTTACCAAAGAAGGTGGGTGGCATTGGTTTGAAATCGTTAAATGATTTGAAGAAAGCATCTAGCATTAAATTAATGTGGAAATTTTTAGAGGGAAAATCTCTTTGGAGTCGGTGGACGAGAAGCAATTATTGTGCAAATGGTTTTTTTTGGAATATGAGAGTTGATAACAATTCTTCATGTACTTGGAAGTCTATGTTAAGATGGAGAAACTCTGGTGGGAAACTTTTTCGCAAAATCATTGTCAATGGTAATGATACATTGATCTGGTTTGAGCCTTGGGTTAATGCAAAATGCCTTGTGGATATATTGGGTTACTCTAGATTTAATAACATTGGGAGAAATAAAGAATTGGTCTCATCTTTAATTATAGATGGAAGAATTGATTGTAGTCTTCATCCTGATACTCGAGAGATACAAAATGAAACAAATTCCACTGTTATTAATTCAAAGGCCAAATCTGATTTCTATGAATGGAAAGATGGTGTTTCCTCTTTTCATAAGGTATGGAATCATGTAAGAGAAAAACAAGAAGGTAAAAGGTGCTATAATCTGATTTGGAATCCAAGAAATGCTAAATGAATGGCACTGATTTCTTATTTACCAATACTGGATAGGCTTTCTACTAAGGAGAGATTAGCTAAGTTTAGTATTAGAAGTGAAACAGCATGTGTTTTATGCCAAGTCCAGGACGAGACAATAGGCCATCTGTTTTTTGAATGTGAGTTTTCAAAGTTTATTTGGGGATCATTATTGTAACACCCCGTGTATTATATAACAGTGAAATTCACAAATTAAAGTATAACTAATTTCAAATCAAAGAATCAAGGGAAACGGGATACGCCATTGCGTTCGTCTCGGAATTCTGCTAGAGATAGAGTCCGAGTTTGCGTAGAACGGATATCGTATGAAGAAGATATGGACGAATGAAGTTGGGCGAAAAACCAGAAAACGGGTCAGAATGCACTGGCGCACTTGGGAAGTGCGCCAGAACAGAAATGAACTGGCGCACTTGGGAAGTGCGCCAGTACATTTTTAGCCTGGCGCACCTGCCAAGTGCACCCAGGTCAGAATGACCTGCTGGTCAGGTCTTGGCTGGCCTGGTCTGTGTTTGGTCGATTTTCTGAGCCTTGCTTTGTCACTAGGGCTAGGTGTCAGCTCCTGGTTGGTCTCTCCTTCGAACGAACGGCTATTATTAAACCAAGCTCCATCGACGGTCTAAATCAACTCACAAACTCTGTAAAAAGGACCTAAGACTCAACCTAATACACACAAACAAAAATGGAGATGAGACCGTCATGCTGCTGAGGAGAGACTAGAGATAGCCGTTAGAAATTGAGGGACAATTAGGAGATAAATCAAAAGCTTAAAGCAACGTTAATTGAATCAAAGCAACGCTTACAACAAAGGATAGCATCTCCAAATTCAGAATTCAGATTCCTGAATTGAAGATTCGTCATACGTTGTAAGTAGAGTGCTATTCCAATGTGAATAATTAATTGCGTTTGATTTGTGTAAAATGCAAAATGGAACTGTGGCGATAATAATCTATATTTGTATGTTATTTTGATTCTAAACGAATTGGGAATGTTATGGCATACGATTGGATATATTTGCAAGTATGTGATTTGCGTTGGAAGTTAACAACGAAATGGAATTGTGGCGATAATAATCTATACTTGTATGTTATTTTGATTCTAAACGATTTGGAGATGTTATGGTATACGATTGGATTCATACAAGTATATGATTTATGTTGACAACCATATGTTGTGGTATTTTATTTGGGATTCACTATTATGCCAATATGATGTACATACTTTTATGATCACCTTTAGTGGGTAATTGGATACGACTAAGTACTATAGTTTATATGAATCCATGTTGGAATTAGCAAATCATACTTTTGTATTAGAAACAAAAGTAAGCACCTTTATGAACATGACTAAACTATGTTTGGTATTTGTTAGACCAAAAAATGGTCCTAACACCCAATTGATAATGTTTTGTAGAAAATAATGAGGAATCATGAACAAAAAGCAAGAAAAATCAATCAACACACGGAATTTATAGTGGTTCGGCGTTAACAAGCCTACATCCACTTCATAGCTTCTCAATTCATTCAGAAATTACAAATACAATGAGTATTGACGCTCAAGCACTCAATTACAATGAATAATACTCTCCGAATTCATTGATTTTATTAAAGAGGATGAAGGTTTTTCGTTGGTGGCCATGGCCGAAATAGATAGAGCTTCCTTGAGGCCAAAAAGTCCCCTTCTATGATGTGTTGTATGTGTATTTATAGGTAGAAATTTGGTTAGGGTTGAGTGGCCACGTGGCAGCTTCAGAGTAAATCTCGGAAGTAGTGGAGAACATGGGGAAGTGGTTACCAGGTCGTGCTTTGCCAAGTGGAGTCCGATCCACAATTGTAGGAGTCGGTTATGCCAAGAGAAGAGGTCAAACTCCGTGTGCAGAAACAGGTCCAGTCGGTTCGGATCGGATCCGAACCGAACCGGTTGTTCGAGCAGATTGCCTGCACGCACTTCTGTGCAGAATACTTCAGGAGGTTCGGGTAGAGGGTACTCCGATCCGATCCGGAGAGGGGGATCCGATCCGATCCGAAAGGAGGGATCCGATCCGATCTGGAGAGGGGGATCCGATCCGATCCGAAAGGAGGGATCCGATCCGATCCGAAAGGAGGGATCCGATCCGAATGGGGGATCCGATCCGGTGACATTTGCATGTATAATTCAAATTTTCCATCTTTCTATCACTCCATCCAAGTGATCGCCAATCAATGTAAGTTCATACTCAAGTCCCTGGCTTTGGATAGCCTGGTCACAAAGCAGGCTAACATTTTGCCCCCCAAAGTACATCTTATCGCAGATGAGATGTGCTTTGATTAAGTCAAGATAAATCTTTTTAGAACACCATCCATCCTTGAGGAGACTTTATCGAATTGTTGCACTACTTCCATGGGTGCTAGTTAGTACAAATTCTATGGAAGGAGTAGTCGAAATGATCGAGTAACCGTTTTAAACATCGTCGAATCAAGATGTTGATTTCCTTCATGATAAGTCATGTGGTATGTTTGGCTCCCGTGTGAGATCGTACATGTAAAAGTTGATGCCAAACGACGCCATCTTCCTAAACAAGTCAAGTGCATTACTAAGCTAAGATTTCTTTAATGTATAAGTCAATGTATACAATAGCCGTCCAAGTCATAGTATGGTGTCAGAATCTTCGTATCTTGAGCTAGCATCTGGACCGTTCGGATAGAGTGCATCAGAGTCGGCATATGAATTTGTCATTTTTGCTTGGATTTGGACTATCTCGATGTCAGGATATTAATCTAGGACTCCATGATTGCATCTAATCGTAATAATAGTGCATCCGGAAGCCATGATCACTTCAGATTGTTTTATAGTCCCGTGATCACATACGAGTAAGTACGAGATGTTGTTGAAAACATGCAAGCCAATAGCTGGTAGGATTATCACAATTGTAAGGCAGCAGAGGAGTTCATCATACTCTCCATTTGATGCTGTTGCAGATCAAGTCTTTGAATTCTTGCTTGATCCGTAATTTCGCTCACTTGGATGGTCGGGATGAATCAAGTCATATTCTAAAGATATAATGTATATGTTCTGAATCATGCATTGAGTTAGGGTCATGTTTAAAGTCAATCTGTCGGTTGAAGTTGATGTTCCTAGCATTAGGGGAGGACGAGCGAAGTCAGTGCTTATGCCCCCAGCATTGTTGGGGGTTATGATAGGTCAATCGGACGTCCAATCTTTTAGCCTTTATGCTTTTTTCTGCCGCATCGGGTTAGATATGTAGGTTCAACAATCTTAGTCACCCTGTGTCGTTATGTGCACATTCCCAAGTCATCAAGGGTTAGAGTTGTATATGCATATGGTCGAATCACATTCGCGTTGGGGTCAACCCATCTGTTTAGCCAGAAAGCAGTGATCGCCTTATTGAGTATATCACCAAACTTAGATACTCTCCTCGCATCAGCTGCAGAGTTGAGTAAGCTCGTCAATCTTGCAAGCGAGCCAACGTCATTAGTGAGTTATTCGAGCTCCTTCGTTCACGCTTTGGCATGATCCGAAATAGCCACCATAGTCTTGTTGAGTCTATCTCCCATGCTTGGTTCCATTAAGCTTGACAATCAAGACCGCGGGCCCGATTAATGACATTGGTCATTTCCAGAATTGTAAATTCCTGTTAGTCTTTCCTGGGGCTTTTCTTTTTCCTTTATTATTTCAAGAGTCAGATGGTGCTCCATTCTGTCGTGAAGACATTGAGATCATCCATTTCAACATTAGCACACTCTTATTGCACGAATCTGTCTGTCTCAGGATAGGATTTTCCAACGTTTCTAGGAGAATCTCATGGTAGAGAGTACCGAGGTTTGTTTCAGAGGTGAATCCGCCAAGTCCTCTTGGTGGGTCTCGATGCAAAGAGATTTTGAAGTTTGAGATATCCAGAATACCGGATACTACAGCAATCAACGCTATATATGGTCCAGGTCGATTTACCGATGCCACTGCGGCGTCGAATCTTTCAAGGAATGCATGCAGGGTCTCGCCTGATCTCTGTTGAAGCATCAATTAATGTTGCCAATTTGGCCCTCATGTTTGAGAAGTTGTCGCTAATTACCTAATTTAGCGCTAGTGCCCCCGGTATGAAGTCTTAAATTGGGTGGAAGCCGGTTTCTGGCTTCTTGGTTGTGCATATGTAATAGCAGTCAATCAGGCTTCTGTTTTTTAATTCTGGATGGTGATCCGCTACTTGGATGTATGCAGGTTGCTCTTGAGGAGCCATTCTTCTGCTTATAGTCTGGGTTATTGTGAAGCTCATATAATCGTAAATGTGCCTAAAGCTGGCAGATAGTCGGATGATAATGTTCGAAGCTCTTATCCTGTACTCCCCATCCATGGGGATTTTACTAAACGGTGGTCATTAAGTCCACGTATTCTCTGAATTCATACTCCCTCATCGAGCTGTGAGTTAGAGTTTGATAGAAAATGATTTATTCGTGTCCAGCTCATGTTAGTCCTTGGTCTCCCATCCAAGCTTTGAGGTTCGGAGTAGGATGGCAATGAAGTTAGACTATAGCTTTCTCGAATGCTCTCGTCTTCCCCCTACATGGGGAGCCTCATGTTGAGGTTGAGCTGGATTTTAAACATTCCTCCGAATTGGAGCAAAGGTTGGTTGGGCTTCGTTTAATTTTTCGGTGGCTCTTGCATATCCCTCGTTTTCATCCAAAATGTTATAGTCGGAAGTTGCATGCTACAAATGCCTGGGAGGAGGTTGGTTGCATCTTGTTTTATTAAAGACGACTATGCCAACTTGTCCTAGGGTCCCATATGATCTGGACCATGGAGCAGGGAGTGTTTGAGCCAAGTTCGTTATTACTTGAATTTCCATGGCGCTCGCTCCAGTGAGTAAGCCGTAGTTACTTGGCCTTCCATCTATCCAAGTAAAAAAGTTATCCACCATTTTCTGTTGTTTCCGGAGAAGTTCATCTCGCTGATCCATTTGAGTTCACAAATCAGTAAGGGTACCATCCATTTCATATCTAGCTTGACATGCTGAGGGATCATCACAAGAAGAAATCTGCTACCTTCCTTCGATCCTAGCGCCTTCTGTGCCAATATCCTCAGCACGGAAGAAATTTCTATCTTCCTTCTTCTTTGCTTTTGAGTCTGAGTGTCAGGCAATTCGCCTCCTCGCAAGTTAGGAATCAAAGCAATGACATCTCCCTTTACATGGGGTCTTTCAACCGGGAAGTCGGTCCGGACTAGCAAATGGACGTTCACTCTGCATCCATTTCGTGGTCCTCAAGCAGCCTGTCAAGATCGAGATATAAGTTAGTCACAGACATATAACATTTATGAATATTTTCAGCAGTGCGGCCCCAGTCCGGGGGTAATGGAGAAAGGTCGGTAGTTGTATCACATACCTTTTAAATTTAGACGTGGATGCACGGAAGGGAGACATTGTTTTCAAAGCTTATGTGGTTGAGTCATCCAAGTGCTCGAGTTATCGCGTTTTCTATTCAATACATTTGCGAAGTGGCACTCGTCGTTGCACTTGGGCTATGGCTAGTCATACATGGGTGTGTATATTGATTTGATATATCCCTCTTAGGGCCTCCTTTCGGTCGTTGCCTTAAGTCGTGTGACACGTTATTAAACAGTTCACTCTCAAGGCCTCCTTTCGGTGATTGCATTGAGTCGTGTGGGAAGCTTAGCATTAGAAGTCGACGTCATTCCTTCAAACACGACCTCTTTGTTGTTGTACGCGAGTATCCCTTGTGTCTTTGCTTTGTATCTGTACATAATCTTGCAATTCGAAAAAGAATAGTCATCTTAGTCTTGCAAGCTACTAAGTCAATCTTTAAGTCACAAGCAATTGTAGCTCGAAATGAAAACATGTTGAGTGCTAATCTATCTAGCATAGAATTATTAAATGTCAAAGTGTCAGGTGTCGTAGTTTGGAGGTATAGTGTCTGTAGCCTCCAATTAACTTTGAAACACGGGTCGCGTCCAAAGCGTGTTTGAAGTTAATTCAGAAATCTATGTCCGTGCCCCCAGCGTTGATGGGAACCGGATTAAGTCATTCGGATGTCCGATCTGTAAGTCCTTTATAATCCTGTCCTCAGTCAGAGGGCAATGAAGATTGCATGCACGTCGCAGCATTGTCCTTTATACTCTCTCCCAAGTCGTGAGAGTTAGAGTTATGGGTTTAGTGGTCTTAAGTCATGGTGCACCATTCACACTAACCCAACAGATTTATACTCTCTCTCAAGTCGTGAGAGTTAGAGTTATGGACGTCGCGGTTCGTCCTTTATACTCTCCCAAAGTCAGTTTGGGTTAGAGTTGTGGATCGAGTGGTCTTAAATCTTAGCCCGCCTGTCACCCTCGTCCTAAGTTTATACTCATATCCAAGCTCTGAGGGTTAGAGTTAGTCGGGCAAACAGTCGGGTCACATTTGCCTTGGCATCGTCCCTTTGCTCCCATGTCAAGGGCAAAGGTCGCCATCAAGGATGATCGGTTCTCACCCCTATTGAGTTTATACTCCTCCCTTCCGAAGCATGGGAAAGAGTTAGATACGTCGTTAGAGAGCGGTCGAGTCATACTCATCCTCGTCTTAACATATCTCTTTTGCCCCCACTTCGAAGGTAAAAGTTATCTCGTTCATGGTATTGTACCCGTCATTGTTGCACTCTTCCCATCAGATCAAGGGATAGAGTCATCGATCCACCGAGTGATTATGTCACACTCGAATACATTTCTATGTCTTGCGTGGCGAATCAATGGATAGATGATGAGGAGGTCACATTAGTATATCCATATATGGATAACACAGGTCGAACTCGTGTGCATTTACTCTCTTGCCCCCACGTCAAGGGCAAAAAGTCGGAGAATGAATGGTCGAACTTCTTTTGCTTTAGAATGTTGTCGTTAGGCCAATAGTAAGCGGGTGAAGGGTCGAATCACGTTCGCCAAAGCTTTACATTCCTCCAATCAAACTATGGCAGGAGTTGTCGGTACCAAACATCGGGTACCTGCAACATTCATATACGAATTTGCATGAGTTAATCATATCAATAACTCAAGAAGTATGTAAAGGAAAAATGCATGATTGGAAAATAAGTATGTTGATAGGCGGTGCTGCCTCCTTTATTTGGATTTATGTAATTCGATTGCATCGACTGCAGGATCTGATTGTATGGACGGTCGAACCGCGTCCATCTGGAATCAGATCTCAACTCTGAAATGCAATGATCGATGCACAATTATCTTGAGATCTGCCACGTGTGAGCCAAGGAGTGGATGGTCACCTCAGATCCATCTTAAGGTATACAACTTCTCTCAGGCGAAGGACGTGGCTCTATAAACGAGCAGTTAAATCGGGCTCGTTACGACAATGCTCCATAATTCTTCCTGTGGGTGCTCAAAGTTTGATCGGTACCAGATTCGGGGTACCTACATCATCCACATATAAATTCATCTGAGTTAGTTACATCAATAACTCATAAAGCATGGAAATATAAGAGTCATGGTTAAAAAGTAATCCTGTTAAAGGAATGAATATCATTCTGTGCGAAGATGGCATTGCACGCTCTTTGCAGGTCCATTTTTCCTCACTACATCTCTGTCAGGGGATGGCTGTCAAAATCTTTAGCTGGAGATGAACGTCTTTTCAAACCGTTGTGGGGTGGCGGTCCTAAGAATGAACAGACCTTGATTGAGGACTTGGAGTGACAAGGGCAACTAGGTAAATACTATAAGCGAATGACGAGGTCGCATCTTATTTGAATCGCCTTCTTGCCCCCATGCTAAGGGAAAGGATTGAGTATAAGGGAGTCATGGCTACTAGGGGGATAGTCATATCTCATCCATCCGCAGATATGCCTTTAGTCCCACGTTGGGAATAAGATCTAATGCACAGATAATCAATCAGCATCCAGGCTCAAGTGCTCTAAACCTTTAACTTGTCACCTCCATTGAGTAGCATCTCCTAATTAGCTAAATAGCAGGCTCTTCCAGTAACATGGTCGCCATGGACCATTCCCATTCCATCTTTCATTAGGAATTTTAGCAATAGATACCAGGGTGCAATGTAAGCTCTAATCGCCGCTAGAGCTGGTCAGTTTAGACCTTAGTCAGATAAACTTGACTACAATAGCATGGCTTCCAAGGCTTGAAGTAATGTTCACGTTTTCTATCAAAATTTATGTATGAAGTCGAGAGCTAACGGTCGATTCATATTTGTTTTGATCTCGAACTCTCATCTCTTGACAAAGGTCATATGGTGACTGGTGAGCAGTCAAGTTGCTATCATCCGAGCAAAGATTCATATGTCCAATCATGGCCTGCAGGGGTTCAGCTGTTACCTATCGCTGGGCACCAAAGTATGTTGACCTAACCCTTATTCGATGGAAATCAGTCTTCCTCAATGCGATTGACAGCAAATAGCCATTACAAAGGTTAGCTAAGTTATTCGGGAGGTGAGACGCATGACATTTTATTCATTACATCATACAATTGAAGTGTAGCTTTGGGATGTTGGGATCCTTAGCTGCTTTCTGGTATCCCACTATTGACAATCATGGTCATTAAGATCATATGAATCATCTTTGAAGTAGTGTTCGAACTGTTCTATATAACTGTCATTCGATGCTCCGCCGATTGGACAGGTTTAAGTCATATAAATGGGATGGTCACTACTCATTAGGGAACAACATCAGTTGCATTGCTGAAATCTATACTATCGGAGTTCCAGAAGATGAGGCTACTATTAGACAATCATTATCTTGTATACTGTCGTTGATAGCAAGCTGAATCTGACTGACAGCTCCTCCCATTGAATGGCATCGGCAAATAGAGGCTATGGCTTCTGGAGAAATCCTAGTTGTTGCCATTTGGTTGTCATATTCTTTGACTATCCACCTTATCTTCATTAACAAACTTTGATGACTACCGTTGGTCAAAATATACGTCGAGCCGAAGGCGAGCCGTGCTCCGAGCCGAAGGCGAGGCCGTCAGCGGGTCCGAGCGCAGCGCCGGCGGGGGTCCGGGGCCCCGCAGTCCCGGCGGCGATTTCTTCGATTTTGGAAGATGGAGCCTTTTCTGAAATGATCTTAAAAATGTATTTTTTCCAAAAATAGTTGTTTCGGGTCGGATCGGATCATGCCTTCAAATTTGCGGTTCGGAGATTGTCTTCAGGTCGGGTCGGATCAGACTAGTTCCTCCGAGTCGGATCGGAGACGTCATTAGCTAATCGGTTCGGTATATATGAAAGAGCCGGTTCGGATCTCCTCCTCCTGTTCGGATCGGTCTTCCCTACCCTGCATCTTCACTTTCCTGCGGTTCGGGTCGTGGCACCCTCTTGGGTTCGGTTCGGAGATGCATCATTGGGTCGGTTCGGGCCTTCCCATGCAGCTCGGATCGGGGATATGCTTTCGGGTTGGTTCGGGTATGTTATCAAATCGGATCGGATCAGGTATGTTATCAGCAGGCAGCTGGTTCGGATCTCCCCCTCTGGTTCGGATCAGACGTTCTTTTTCAGGTTGGGTAAGACCCGATCCGACCCCCCGTGGGAGATTGGACTGCGCCTCATCTACATCCGATCCAAGGGCTTCAACTGCATCTGATCTGGTCTCTTCGTCTGCATCTGATCCAAAAGCTTCGATGGACTCTGTTTTCGATCTTTAGCGATTGCTTCTACATGTCATGGTGGCGACTTCATTTTTGTTAATCTCCACAATTGCAAAGTAAATTGAATTCATAGGATTTCCTCATCGGACTTGGCAATCCAATAAGTAGATTGGAGAATCCTTAAGCGCTGAGAATCTTCATTTCTCAGTGAAAGCACCAAAATGTTAGACCAAAAAATTGTCCTAACACCCAATTGATAATGTTTTGTAGAAAATAATGAGGAATCATGAACAAAAAGCAAGAAAAATCAATCAACACACGGAATTTATAGTGGTTCGGCGTTAACAAGCCTACATCCACTTCATAGCTTCTCAATTCATTCAGAAATTACAAATACAATGAGTATTGACGCTCAAGCACTCAATTACAATGAATAATACTCTCCGAATTCATTGATTTTATTAAAGAGGATGAAGGTTTTTCGTTGGTGGCCATGGCCGAAATAGATAGAGCTTCCTTGAGGCCAAAAAGTCCCCTTCTATGATGTGTTGTATGTGTATTTATAGGTAGAAATTCGGTTAGGGTTGAGTGGCCACGTGGCAGCTTCAGAGTAAATCTCGGAAGTAGTGGAGAACATGGGGAAGTGGTTACCAGGTCGTGCTTTGCCAAGTGGAGTCCGATCCACAATTGTAGGAGTCGGTTATGCCAAGAGAAGAGGTCAAACTCCGTGTGCAGAAACATGTCCAGTCGGTTCGGATCGGATCCGAACCGAACCGGTTGTTCGAGCAGATTGCCTGCACGCACTTCTGTGCAGAATACTTCAGGAGGTTCGGGTAGAGGGTACTCCGATCCGATCCGGAGAGGGGGATCCGATCCGATCCGAAAGGAGGGATCCGATCCGATCCGGAGAGGGGGATCCGATCCGATCCGAAAGGAGGGATCCGATCCGATCCGAAAGGAGGGATCCGATCCGAATGGGGGATCCGATCCGGTGACATTTGCATGTATAATTCAAATTTTCCATCTTTCTATCACTCCATCCAAGTGATCGCCAATCAATGTAAGTTCATACTCAAGTCCCTGGCTTTGGGTAGCCTGGTCACAAAGCAGGCTAACAGTATTATGCCTAGTTGAAACATGTTTTAGGCCTAAGTTGTTATCAAAACCATATGGTGATATATGTGACACAATTAAGATTTACATTCCAATTGCAAGTTTATATGAATAGAATGATTCATGTTTAAGTATTATTTATGCCATGATTACATGAATAGAATGATTCATGTTTAAGTATTATTTATGCCATGATTACATGAATAGAATGATTCATGTTTAAGTATTATTTATGCCATGATTACATGAATAGAATGATTCATGTTTAAGTATTATTTATGCCATGAATATATAAATAGAATGATTCATGCTTAAGTATTGTTTATGCCATAATCATATGAATAGAATAATTCATGTTTAAGTATTGTTTATGCCATGATTATATGAATAGAATGATTCATGTTTAAGTATTGTTTATGCCATGATTATATACTGTTACAATTGCAAGTTTACATGTGCCTAATTTATGTTAATCGAATCGTTATGTTGCAAGTTCATGCGCTCAAACTCCCCTTTTTATGTTACCTCATGAACACCATGTTATAAGCCTCCCCTTTTCATATGGCTAAGTTTGGTTTAAATGTTAAACCCAACATATCTTATATTTTAGCGAACGTGTAAAACGGGAGTAATGACGTTTGGGTTAAAATATAGAACATATGTGTTGGCATGCTTGACGCATGCCAACAACCTTGAAAAACAATTAAGGGGCATAAATAAAATTTAACCAATAAAGATGAATTTAAATAATGGGACGCAAATATTTACATATAAAAAGAAGAGAGACAAAATATGTAAATGTAGAAAATACGATGTGTTTAACCCGAGGTTGGATTGAGTTGTGATGTAAACCTGCCCGGAACCGCCTTGCTGTCCAGTAGTCACAACAATACCTATCCAATGTGGGTGGTTAAACATGGAGCCCAATAAAGACCCGAGGTTAGACTGAGTTATGGCGTAAGACTGCCCGGACCCAACCGGCAACAGGCAGCCACAACAACACCTGTCTAATGTGAGAGGTCGAGGCTTTAATAAGACAATTAAGGCTAAGTCAGGATTGATAGGATTAAGTAAATTAAATTAATACTCAATCAGAATGGAACATGCTAAACTAAACAGACTGATTAGGGGTTAGGTTTATAAAACACTTAACCACCTTAGCATGTTGGCTAGAAATAGAAAACCTAGTAGCGGGGGACCCTTTTCAGTAGTAACCCTACAAGGTATATCAGGATACCCTGAACTAGGCAGGGTGGGGCACGATTACTGGGCTGACTGTAAGAGGTCAAATCGACGGCGGTGGTGCAGCAGTGTAGGTTCTAACGGGGTGCGGGCGTGCACACACTCTGGCGCAGAAAAATAAGGCACTGGGCACCAGTAGCATACCTGTGCATTCTAGGATTATGTCGGGCCGCCACCATGGGACTTGATACACCCCATGGTGGGACCAGCATAGGTAACTACAACAACGGGGGCCGTAAGACACATGTAACTATGCGAGTAGGAGCCGATCATCATAAAATGGATCACTTCACCCTGATTATGGGGTGCCTATTGGGAACTAGTTTATATGGGTACATATATTAATATGGGGTACGATAGTGTATTCGACCCTAGACAACTTAACTTAGTTATGGTGCTTTCTCATTTCCAGTTTATGCTTATAATACCCAGTTCTTTATTCATAGACTGAATAGTCCTAGACTTACTCAGGCTTTGTGTTTGACTCTACTTTTCTTTCGCCTTCTTTTCTTTCGTTTCCCCCCCCCCAGGTCCGCAGGGAGGGAATACCGCAGCTTGACCAGTTTTCACATCCAGCTTGAAGAGAAAGAATGTATTGCTTGGATCTTTTCCATTTTGGACTATGGCTTTGGACAACAATTATGGGACTTTTGCAGTTTATTTATGTTTTCTTTATGCTTCTTTAAATAATGTAATCAAGACAGTTATGAAGATGTTATGTTTTTGGAAGTATTGTAAGACAATTATGGCATGGTTGGTGTAACACGTATTTTAATGAAATAAAAGTTGTTGTTGTTTTCCGTTGTTCAAAAATATGTGTTCTTATATCTGTCTTGTATATCTGTGACTTATACTTATAAACCTCCACCAAAATTAGGGCATTCCCTTTGAGAGTGACCCTAACGGAGGTGGGGTGTTTCAATTATTATCAAAACTGGGCATGCATTGTCAAGTAGTAGGTACATTGGAGTATGAAGCTGAAAGACTGATGAATGTGTTCAAAGACAAAGACCAAACTTATGATCTTGCTTCTGCAGTTTTTACATGTGTTGTTTATCATATATGGATTGAACGAAATGGAAGGATTTTTAGCAATAAAACTATTTCTATAGAAGTTAAATTGAAGATTATTGAAAGGGAAGTGATGTGGCTGGTGAAAGACAATGGTAGCTCATGCATTCGAACTCAATTGAAGTTGGATTTACTAAGGAAATGGGGTATTGACCTTCATGATACAGGATGATAGGTGTTTTTTATTTGTTCTTTGTTTGTGATGTTTTGAGGTTTGTTGAGTGTTGCGAGAGGATGGTGTTGTGTTTGTCTGTTATATTATATGTTTGTTAATATATGGATTTTATATGTGCTCTTTTCCCTTATGTGGTAACCATCTAGGTTAGGGGGGCATAAGGGTTTGATGTGGCATATAAATGAAGTATATGATTGGTATTGCAATAAAGGTTACCAATTTTCGAAAAAAAACCAATCTAATGAAGTGTGTGGAATATTCTCCTATAGTAATAAAAACATACAAGACTATAATGACCCGCAAACTCAAAATCTTTGAGTCGACCAAATACCATACAAGTCGAATCCAAATTGCATAAAAATACTAACCATTATTAGAAATAAATTAGAGGATAAGAAATAGGAAAGATAGAAAATTAGAATAGAAGAATTAAGATAGAAGAAAGAACTTAATAACAACAAATCTCACAATCACAACGGAATAAAATATAATATAGATATAAGCTTTGGAAAATACAAAACTGTATCTGAACTTACATACAACATCAGAGTACATCATATATATACATCACAACGGAAATAAACTCTATATATCAAATGCTGAAATCTCATGCTCCTTCCAGATCATCTGTAAAATCCTGAACTACTTGACTACACATACAAATATGGGCACCCAAGAGTTTAGGGGAAACATAGAAAAATAAACTATGGGTCATTCATGGGACTCGTGTGAGTAAACAATTTTAAATAGCTTTCTTAACTTAGAAAATTTCTTTTGAAAGAATAGATAATCGTAAGACTAATCCACACATAAATATTGATGGTTTTTTCTTATAATTACCCAAAACATTTTGTAATCATAATTATTCCGATATTATAATAATGTCTAGGGTTTTTCACAAATAAATTAGAATCTAGCGGAACGCTTGCATCTCATGCTCCACATATATAGTATACAAACACAACCGCTTGGCGCTTAGGGATAATGGATTTCCAACTATGACAAGGTATGGAACCACCTTCCGATAGTCTATCTCTAGAGAGGAATACGCTGGGTTCAACAAGAACGTCTAGCAACCCGGCCCACACATGACCGAGCACTAATTTCTCTTGAGTGTATCGAATATATTGTCACCTAACGGTTGCTAGCAACATAATCGTTCCCGGGAGACACAGAAGTAAAAGGAGTAACAAAATGAATATCCTCTAGATGATGACAATACACCCTAATGGAGTGACCCACATAGCCATACCGCCTGCCCGATTTTTTGTCAATTCCCGGTTGTGAGGCTTGAAGTCATAACTTACCATTTAGAACAACATATCTTCATCCACTTTGAATGCCCCATCATCAAACCCATCAAATCACAAATTGATTTCCCCAAAACTAAGGGCATAAAGCTAAGAGACGAATTCCTCTGCCACCGAACATAGTTTAGAATAGATCACCTTATGCAATCTGTTAGGTATACTTTGTCACACATTCGTCCATACAAGTGTCATGGGTCTGGACAAACCGAAGGCACTATCCTGTAAATCCATCTTAGACAATTTCTACCTAGGATTGATAGAATAGCCCTTGCATAAACACCATCTTCAATAGTCTTCACTTTGATTTCAAATTAATCAACGCCTAGGTCGAAGCAAAGTGGTATTTGGATTTCATTTAGAAAACCAATCCCGGTTCCTTTGTATCGATGAATGTAATATCCTTTGGGTCAAGTGATACTTAATAGCAATCAAATCAACGTATTTCATGTGAGTTTCTATTAAACTTAATTTATTTTCAATATTTATCTAAATAAGACATGTAAATGATTAAATTTAAACCAACAAGTTATTTGGGTCATGACATAGCATTTCAATCGATCAAATTAACAAATCAATTATTACAACAGATCTGGTCTATCACAATTTAACGATTCAACTAGCCATCTTTCATCATTGGTTGATCTTGGAAAATAATCATTTCCAAATTATATCTATCAAAGATTTAATGCTATTTAAGAACATCGTTTATTGATCATGACAATAGTGCTATCATCCATACTTCAATATATATACGACTTATAAATATAATTACTATTTTATTTCCTTAGATGGATAATTAATTCACTATATATATAATTTGTTAAAATATTTATCCAAAATGGAAAGGAAACGATTTTTTTTCTTAATTGATTTCTAAAACAACATCTCTTCTGATTATTCCCATTCCATTTATTTCTGAACTTCGGAATAACCTCAACGTTTTAAGCCAAAAATATTTTCACTTGTCAACATCTCCCACACCCGTTCTAATCTTGCAAAACATTTGCTTTCACTGTTATTGACTTTGGACAGTGCATATCATTCTTTATGGACTCGCTTAACATATTAACTAGATTTTTCTAATAAATATTAGTACAAGATAATTATAGTTTATCTAATTGCTATATAAATTCACATTTTCATAAATATCAACATTTAGTCTAATCGTTGTGTATTTAACTTTTAAATTATTTCTTGATTAAACATATTTATCGACCTAAGTCGATTTAATTTAAAATAGTACTTTAATGCTCAATCAACTGTTGAGCTCATACAATATTATTGACGATCAACCAATATCACAACAAAACATTGATTTCCGTTCAACAAATACGATTTGAACAGATTATTTGGATCTTAAATCTAAGTGAATCTGTATTTTCACTTTCTATTTATTCTATTCGAAAAGAAATAAATATAACGAAGTATACTATGTTCTTTACAACAGTCTTGTTTGATCATTTATGTAGGCTCCTTCCAGACGTTATTATCCATGCAACATTTCTCCCTTTTTATTTACTCTATAAATATTTCTTTTATATCCTTTAAATATCTATATATAAATATTAAATTTATATTTTATAAAGGAAAAGCACCTTATTTTATTTCTTTAAATTCTATTTCCATTTTCCCTTCTTTCCTAATTTTTTTTCATTTCTTTCCTTTCTATTTACTTCTTTACTTTACTTTATTCAACTTCGTCTCTTTTCAATTTAGCCGAAGCCCAAAAGCTTATAGGCCCAACTTCATTTTCTTCATCCCAAAAGCCCATCAGCCAACCCACTCATGTCTACTGTTTGTCTTTCTTAGATTACTATTTAAATATTTTATCTACTATCGTCATCTTGCTGAATGTTCTTATAAAGGTGAAATCATATAATTTTCAAAGTGAGGAACTATAATAGAAATTAAGGTTAATGGTGTAAACATTTGGAACTAATCCGATTTTAACATGCATTACTGGGAATTTTATGCTACCACTAATGATTCTAGCTTGATTTATTATGCAGCAAAACTACAGTTCCTTCGGCACTCAATCAGGCTCCATACCTTGCTAATTCACTACTTGTTCTGGTTCAAACAAATCTATCTAGCTTTCTTCATGCTCTAAGGCATAAAACAAAACAAAACATACTATTTCGCCATGAACACCCTCTCCTGTCCACGTGCACCATCACTCCGGCCACTTGACGAACACTGCGCCCCAAATATTCCCAATATCCTCACCCACCCATCATTCAACGCTCAGATACAGGGTATTCAGATTCACCTCTTAACTCCTTAAAAACCGAGAAACCCATCACCAGGAGAAGCCAAAGAGTAACCTCCCTCGGCCAACTTTGACAACTGGATGACTTGCCACCACCGCCAACTCGGAGGACGTAACTGAACCTTCCTCCCCACCAATTATCATACCACTCGATCACCCCAACATCTAACATGACGCGATTAAAGTACGTACCCAAAAACATTATCCAAAACACAATTCACCCTCACCTGCCCTCCTCATACCATCAACACCGACCAAACTCGTCCACACCTTCATCTAACCCCTGTGAGGCTCCTATAGTAATAGTTTCCCATTCCACCGATCCAAGTTCACAAATTCATTTTTTACTCACAAAACATATTTTTAATTCTAGCATTCAATATTGGAAACTAAACATCTTGAATCTTGGCTTAAAAATATTAATTTATTGATTAGAATTCGATGGTATATCTGACATCCGAGCATGAGTTACAGTTATTATGATTTGTTAATTTCCTGAAACATCAATTTTTCTACTACTTATTGTTTTATGCCTGAGTGTGTATATGAGAATATATTCATTTATGCATCGAACATATCGTTACTATATACTGCAGATGCAAGCAAACAACTTTCGTGGAGAATTCAAACTCTATAATTGGTTTGAATTCAAGTTAAGAATTTGTTTTAATGACGGGTATATTTTTCTTTTGTGTTTATGTCCACAGAATTTGCTCAAGATGTTCACAGTACTCAGACCAAACAGCCAGTATATATATGTCGTAGGTGAGATGTAACAAACACACATACTGTAACACCCCGTAACTCTATTAATATTAATATTCACAAATTAAAGAATAACTAATCTCAGACTTGAGAATTGTGGGAAACGGGTTGCGCCATTGTGTTCGTCTCAGAATTCTGGTTGAAATAGTGTCCGAGTTTGCATGATTTGGACTTCGTATGAAGAAGTTATGGCCATCGGAAGTTTCAGAAAATTCAAAACAGCTAGCAGGAAATTTAAAATTCAAACTGAAAGTGCAGAAGCGGGCTGGGCGGGAGAATTCCTGCCCAGGCAGGTCGAATGGGGAGTCGACACTAGTGTGGACCTTCCCCCCGCCCCAGGTCGACTACAGTGTCGACCTGGGTGTCGACCTGGTCAGTCGGCTAGGGTTTTGACTGAGCCCAATCTTGAGCTGCTGATGTGTCTTTAAGGCTGAGTTGGCAAATTAAATGGTTCAGGTTAGTTCTGAGTTGATCTGACGGTCTAAATAAACCCTAAACTCTATAAATACATAGGTAGTCTCTCACCCTAATTCATATGAAAAATAGAATAACTACCGTCATACCGTCGCAATGGAACTCAGTCTAGCCGCCGCCAACTAAGAAGGAAGAAAAGCTAATCAAAACCTAATTCTACTTAACTCTAAAGCAAATTAAGACTCTCTTTTCTCTTCAAATTGTGAGTATGATGATCTTAACAAGATTATTGTTAAACTAATTAGATTAAGTCATGAATGGATTATGAGTAGATGATGTGAATTGTCATATATGTTGTTGTAAACCTTATGCTATCATGTATGTTATAAATTCTATGCTATGTATCCTATATGTTGTAAATCATGCTATGATGATGTTATATATGTTGAGAGTTTCTATGCTAAGTGGTGATGAATCATACATGTTAAAAAGCCATGATGTTACTATCTATGCTAATTAGTTCATGTTAATCAAATCATAATATTGATATTATTTGGGCTATGTTGATTTATATGACAAATCACATATGCAAGTTTAGGTTGATTAGTAAAAGTTATGAACATATGCCATGACATCTATTATGACATCTAGAATTATGCTATGACATATGTGAAATTCTATGCTAGTTCACACCATCATTATGTTGCCCAAAACCCCATATGCAAGTCTATACATAAATTAGGTTTATGATCATATCATGTAAATTGTGACATTTAACAAGTTGACACCTTTAGATCCTTAACATGTGTAGTTAATGCAAGTTTCACCCCTATTATGATTGGATTATTTTATTTATCTATATGTTGTGAGAATTTATCTTTGTGCTATGAGTTAGACTATTCGAGTCTAACGTATATTCTACGTTGAATAAGCGAACGTGTAAACGTGGGGTAGGGGTAATATTAAGGATTTAATATTAAGAAGTTGGGGTGCAATTGATATGATTTTGCATGCCATGAATGGATTGCCATAATTGAGTCAATTATGAACATCATTAAAAGTTGACTTAATTGATAATTTGAATAGGGAATTATTAAAACTGGGGTAAAAGATTATAAGTGATAATCAATGCTTAGGACACGAGGTTGGACTCGTTTGTGACGTAAACCTGCCCGGACCCGCCCGGCAAATCCAGTGGTCACAAATGTCAACCCAATGTGAGAGGTCCTAGGCCTAAACTAAAGCATAACAGTTGTAAAGACACGAGGTTAGACTCTTTTATGGTGTAAGACTGCCCGGACCCGCCCAGAAAATCTAGCTGCCATAAATGCCAGTCTAATGTGAGAGGTCTTTATGAGGTTATGGCCTGAATGAATTAAGAAGTATTTAGTAAGATAAACATGTAAGGTGGGACATGGGGGTTAAGTAGGTGCCTTGGGTGGCATGAGGAATTAGTGGGTACCCTTAGTGGCATGTGAAATACGATTAGCAAGACTTAGCCAAACACACATGTAAATGAACATGACTAAGAGGGATAAGTGGGATGTACTAGTGGACAAGCTTAGGTGGGTAGCTTGTGGGGGCCCATTTCAACCAGCAACCCAAACGTATCTTTGTGGGCTCGACCCAAGTCGAGGACGGGACATGCATACTGGGTTTGACTATAAGAGGTCAAAACGGGGAGCGGTGGCAATGCAAGTCCAACGGGTTTCATATGCGTGTGTGGACCAGGGCTGGTAGGTAAGATATTGTTGCATCATGTAGGTATAAGCCATGCATTCTCAAGTTGTATTGGATTGCCACTTTAGGGGAGTGATACACCCCACTGTGGGGCCAGCACGGGTAACTATGAGTAGGGAGCCGATCGAAAGTGGGTAGTAGGGTACACCTAGTAGAGATAGGGGCAGACGGCTCCTATGTAGTCAGCTAGGGGTACGCAAGGCTATTTATATAGTTTCTGTGTGAAGCAAGCGGGATCAACCTTTAGGGTGACTGGTGCGGTGCAGTGTAGTAATGTGCGGTGCAGTGTAGAAATTATTCGTTAGTAATTAGGTATACCTTTAACGTTATCTTTAACGTTATCTTTATCTGCTCTTCCATGCCCAATAGTTCATAGACATTTACTTGTCTTCCATCTTATGCCTTAGTCTAGTTACTTTGATAATAGTATTCTTAGAATTATCATACTCGCCAGACTTTATGTCTGACCCCCTCCATTTCTATCCTTTATCCCCTCCAGGTCCTCAGGTTGGACCCAGCTCTAGTGGAGTTTGATTGGATTGCTTCATCTCTTTGGAAAGCTTGGACCGTTGAAGTAAAGTCCAACTTATTATCTCTTTTTAATGGCTATTTATGTAATGGGATTATGTATTTTATTTGATCAAGATCGATATTGTACTTGACTCTGATTTATGGCTTTTATGATGTAATAAACATGTTTAAATTCCGCTGCAATAAAATGAAATTTTAGTTTTCCAAGTACTACTTATTATCTGTCTTGTTGTAATTTTTCTGTTCTATATTCCCTTAAAACCTCCATGGAAGTTAATGCATTCCCTTTGTGAGTGACATTAATGGACGTGGGGTGTTACACGTGGTATCAGAGCTTAAGGTTACCAGAACAGATAATTTTTTTAGAAAAAACTATTTTTCTAAAGTATTTTTGGAAGAAGTGTTTTCAAAAACATGTCTTGATGAGTAATTTAAAGAGGAAAGTTTTTATGAAAAACATAATCCCCAATAGCCATATCTTTATCCTTCGAATTCTCCATTTTGGATCTTTCCTTTTTCGTTTCAGCATGGCTGAAGATCTTAACCTTCCGGATGGAGTAACAATACCAGGATGGGTGGAAAACCTTTTCAAGGGTCAGAAACGTTTGTGGAAGCTAGAGATTGGCTTAGGGAGGTGGAAGAATTGCTAGAAATCTTTGAAGTGGAAGAAGGGAGGAAAGTCAAATTAGCAGCTTGGTTAATGAAGGGAGAGGCCTCATTTTGGTGGGAGGTCACTAATGGGGAACGTCCTGTTGATTCTTGGGCAGATTTCAGATGTAGGTTTGAGGCGAAGTTTCTCTCAAGGGCAGAAGAGAATCTATATATGGAAAGGTTCTTGGCATTGAAGAAAGGAAGCTCATCAGCGAAAGAATATGTCAACAAATTTAATCAATTAGCAAGGTTTGGCTTGGACTTAGTGAACATGCCGGAGAAGAAGGCTCTAAGGTTCGTTAATGGATTGAATGAATGGTTGCAAGGGTTGGCTATGACCCACATCCCTATGGGGGCCACCTTTGAGAAGCTTGTAGACATGGCACTCATGCACGAGGAGAAAGGCGCTAAAGCTGATAAGGCACCCGAGAAGAAAGGGGATCAGAAGAAACCACAACAGCAAAACAAGAAGGGTGGTAAAGACAATAATGGCAAGGGAAAGAAGAAATGTTTTAACTGTGGGACACCAGGCCATCTCAGCAAGGATTGCCGAAAGAAAAAGAAGACTGGCTGTTTCCACTGTGGTGAAGCGGGACATCTAGTGAAGGACTGCCCAAAGAAGGGGCAGAGGGAAGGAGCTACCTCGGGAGGACAGGTACAGGCTCTTATGGCACCAGGGCATGCAAGGGGACAAGCTCAGGCTCTCGCGGTCCCACCGCTGCAAGAACGAGGTAGAACCATTTCTGCTGAAAGCTTAGTTTTTATGTTTGATCATCCTGTCCGTACCTTATTTGACTCGGGCGCATCACATTCGTTCATCTCTTTGTCATTAGTTGAATCACTGCACTTAAACAACAGTTTAGTAGAGGATCCCTTAGTTGTTTCGAGTCCAATTGGGGGCTCAGCTTATTTGTCCATGATGTGTTTGGATTTGAAAATTTCTATACTTAGCGTTGAGTTTAGATGTGATGCTTATGTGTTGGGATTCACGGGCTATGGGCTTATTTTAGGAACGGATTGGTTGTCCAGGAATGGGGCCATTCTTGATTGTGAAAGGAGAGTAGTTAGGCTCATGACTCACCTTGGTAACGCTCTCGAAATCTTTTGTAATCCCATAAATTCTGTTATGCTAAGTTATTTAGAATCGCTTAACGCATCGGAGGAAAATCTACGATCTGTTAGAGTGGTCCGAGAATACTCGGATGTGTTTGAGGAGGTGAAGGGCTTGCCTCCAAAGTAGGAGATAGATTTTCAAATATATCTTGTGGATAATGCAAAACCAGTATCTTTGCCAGTGCGCCACAAGGCTCCATGTGAAAGGAGGGAACTCGATAAGCAAATGAAGGAGTTGCTTGAGAAGGGGTTCATAAGACGAAGTATATCGGAGTGGGGTGCTCCAGTAGTATTTGCCACGAAGGAGGATGCGTCCCTTAGACTTTGTGTGGACTATAGAGAACTTAATAAGCTTACTAAGAAAAACAGACACCCACTGCCGAGGATTGGTGATCTCTTCGATCAGTTAGTTGGCGCCTCAGTGTTTTCGCAGTTGGACTTTGCCAATGGTTCCCATCAGTTGAGAGTGGCTGAGGATAGCATTGACAAAACTGCCTTTAGGACTCCGGACGGTTTCTATGAATGGCTAGTGATGCCCTTCGGTTTGACAAACGCCCCCGCATACTTTGTTGATCTGATGAGTAGGGTGTTTAGGGAGTACCTTAACAAATTCGTGGTAGTCTTTATAGACGACATCTTGATCTTTTCTAAGGATGAAGAAGAGCATGCCCTACATCTTAGGGAAGTGTTGGATACCCTACGAGCGCATAATCTTAAAGCTAAATTTTCTAAGTGTCACTTCTGGAGGAAGGAAGTACGAATCTTAGGGCACGTGGTTTCCAAGGAAGGGATAGCTGTGGATCCCGCGAAGGTGGTGGCCATCCAAGATTGGAAGGTCCCTAAAAATGCTACCGAAGTGAGATGTTTCTTGGGGTTGGCTGGCTACTATAGGAAGTTTATTAAAGACTTCGCAAAGATATCAGCTCCATTAACACGCTTGACGAAGAAGAACCTAGTTTTCACATGGGACGTATATTGTGATGATACGTTCCAACGTTTGAAGAGAGCTTTGACTTCAGCCCTAGTCTTAGTATTGCCAGACGGGAGTATGTCGTTTACTGTTTATACCGATGCTTGTGGGATAGGACTAGGCGCAGTATTAATGCAAGAGGGTAGGGTAATAGCCTATGGTGGAAGGCAGTTGAGAGCGCATGAGAAGAATTACCCCACACATGACCTAGAGTTGGCCGCTATTGTTTTCGCGCTTAAGTCTTGGCGTCATTATCTTCTTGGCGAGAGATTCGAATTATTCACTGACCACAAATCTTAAAAATACTTGTTCTCTCAGAAGGACTTGAACTTAAGGCAACAAAGGTGGATGGAGTTCTTAGCGTCCTACGATTTCGAAATTGCATATACCCCTGGCAAGGGTAACGTGGTGGCAGATGCCTTAAGTAGAAAAAGATTATCCTTAAGTCCTTTGTTTGTTGAGCGGCGAAGTTTAGAATTCATTTCAATGTTTGACTTTAGACCTTCCGTTGACTTCGTACCCGGTTTGCTAGCATCCTTGGAGGTCAGACCTACGCTTTTGGGACGGATTGGGGAGGCATAGCGAGACGACCCACAGTTGGTTGAGTTAGTAGAAAAGCTCAAAGGAGGGGAGTCATCAAGCCATCTCCGTAGGTATACCCTAGATGATAAGGGTTGGTTACGTAGGGATGGTAGACTTTGTATACCAAAAGACGATGACCTAAGGAAGGCTATTCTTGACGAAGCACATCATTCGAAGATGACCATTCATCCCGGCGGGGACAAGATGTACATGGACATGAGACGAGTTTACTTTTGGGGCGGCATGAAGAGGGACATGGCCGAGTATGTCGCTAGATTCTTGGTGTGCCAACAAGTAAAAGCGGAGCAAAAGAAACCCGGTGGGTTGCTTCACCCATTGGAGGTTCCACTATGGAAGTGGGAAAGTGTCTCGATGGACTTTGTGGATGGATTACCAAAATCAAGGAAGGGTAATATGGGGATTGGGGTTATAGTAGATTGACTTACTAAGAGCGCCCATTTCATTCCCGTGAAGAGTAAGAGGACTGCTCCATGGTTAGCTTTTGTATATGTCCGAGAGATAGTTCGTTTGCACGATGTTCTTTCTAGCATAGTGAGCGACCGCGATCCTATTTTCATTAGCGAATTTTGGAGAAGTTTACAAGATGCGGTAGGGACTCAGTTATGTTTGAGCACTGCATATCATCCTCAGACGGATGGCCAGACCGAGAGGGTGAATCGCATTCTAGAGGATCTTTTGAGGATATGTATCCTTGACTTTGGGGGTATGTGGGAAGAGCATCTTCCATTGGTAGAGTTCGCATATAATAACATCTTTTAGTCTAACATTGGCATGGCACCTTTCGAAGCTCTTTATGGGCGACCTTGTCGTTCACCTACATGTTGGTGGGAATCTACGGATAAGATCTTACTTGGGCCCGATATGATTAGGGAGACTTAGGAGAAGATCGACTTGATTCTAAGGAGAATGAAAGCGGCGCAGGATAGGCAGAAATCTTATGCGGATAAGAGGAGGAAAGATCTTGAGTTTGAAGTTGGGGACATGGTCTTTATCAAAGTGTCTCCATTACGGAACGTTGTTCGCTTTGGGTCCGTTGGGAAATTAGCACCAAGGTTCGTAAAGCCGTTTCCTATTAAGGAAAAGATTGGACGGATGGCGTATAGAGTGGAGTTGCCTGAGAGACTTAGTGGTGTACACGACGTATTCCATGTGTCACATTTGAGGAAGTGCTTGCACGAGACCGCGGAAGTGGTAGAGCCGAGCTTGCTTAAAGAGGCGGAGATAGAGCGTGATGCGACGATTCGACGAGCTCCTACATGCATTCTTAGGTCAGAGATGCGTGATGCGTGAGCGTGATGCGTGATGAGAGCAATGCTACTTGGGAGATGGAAGAGAAGATGCGTTCATGACACCCTTTCCTTTTCGAGGGTATGTCCTTTAATTTCTCCTTTATCGCTTATCTTGTACTTATCTTACCTTTAGAGTATCCTCTCGCTAGTATCTTTGACCTTTAGTTAAGATAATCCTATGGTTGAAACATGTATCTGAGACATGTTATGTATGATGGATGCAAAGTGGATGCAAGTGTTTGCTAGTGGTTGCTCGTGGACGCATATACACACACTATTAGGCACTAGATCGGCTCAGTCACTTCATACTGCATATTGCATATAAATGGATGTATTTAGTAAAATGGATGTATGATGATTGTATTATCATATGGATGCTGCATTCAGATGATGATTGTGCACACATATATAGATAATATGTAGCATTAGGGAACTTTTGCATACATAATGGACGCATGGCACTATCATGGTTTGCATTAAGGAGGTCAACTGAATCAGTGGACCGCCTGATTTTGCATTAGATATGGACATATACACACACTGTGCATTGAAACATGAGAGCATTAGAAGTCTTTAAGGACAATGGATGCCTGTGTTTGATGGTTGAGTAGATGGACGATTGGATGTTAGGATATACATTCTTCTTAACTTGAAGATTTCGGGGACGAAATCCTTTAAGGAGGGGAGAATGTAACACCCCGTAACTCTTTTAATATTAATATTCACAAATTAAAGAATAAATAATCTCAGACGTGAGAATTGTGGGAAACGGGTTGCTCCATTGTGTTCGTCTCAGAATTCTTGTTGAAATAGAGTCCGAGTTTGCGTGATTTGGACTTCGTATGAAGAAGTTATGGCCATCGGAAGTTTCAGAAAATTCAAAACAGCTCGCAGGAAATTTAAAATTCAAACTGAAAGTGCAGAAGCGGGCTGGGCGGGAGAATTCCCGCCCAGCAGGTCGACTGGGGAGTCGACACTAGTGTCGACCTTCCCCCCCCCCCCCACAGGTCGACTATAGTGTCGACCTGGGTGTCGACCTGGTCAGTCGGCTAGGGTTTTGACTGAGCCCAATCTTGAGCTGCTGATGTGTCTTTAGGGCTGAGTTGGCAAATTAAACGGTTCAGGTTAGTTCTGAGTTGATCTGACGGTCTAAATAAACCCTAAACTCTATAAATACCTAGGTAGTCTCTCACCCTAATTCATATGAAAAATAGAATAGCTACCGTGATACCGTCGCCATGGAACTCAGTCTAGCCGCCGCCAACTAAGAAGGAAGAAAAGCTAATCAAAACCTAATTCTACTCAACTCTAAAGCAAATCAAGACTCTCTTTTCTCTTCAAATTGTGAGTATGATGATCTTAACAAGATTATTGTTAAACTAATTAGATTAAGTCATGAATGGATTATGAGTAGATGATGTGAATTGTCATATATGTTGTTGTAAACCTTATGCTATCATGTATGTTATAAATTCTATGCTATGTATCCTATACGTTGTAAATCATGCTATGATGATGTTATGTATGTTGAGAGTTTCTATGCTAAGTGGTGATGAATCATACATGTTAAAAGGCCATGATGTTACTATTTATGCTAATTAGTTCATGTTAATCAAATCATAATATTGATATTATTTGGGCTATGTTGATCTATATGACAAATCACATATGCAACTTTAGGTTGATTAGTAAAAGTTATGAACATATGCCTTGACATATGACATCTAGAATTATGCTATGACATATGTGAAATTCTATGCTAGTTCACACCATCATTATGTTGCCTAAAACCCCATATGCAAGTTTATACATAAATTTGGGTTATGATCATATCATGTAAATTGTGACATTTAACAAGTTGACACCTTTAGAACCTTAACATGTGTAGTTTATGCAAGTTTCACCCCTATTATGATTGGATTATTTTATTTGTCTATATGTTGTGATAAATTATCTTTGTGCTATGAGTTAGACTATTCGAGTCTAACGTATATTCTACGTTGAATAAGCGAACGTATAAACGTGGGGTAGGGGTAATATTAAGGATTTAATATTAAGAAGTTTGGGTGCAATTGACATGATTTTGCATGCCATGAATGAATGGCCATAATTCAGTCAATTGTGGACATCATTAAAAGTGGACTTAATTAATAATTTGAATAGGGAATTATTAAAACTGGGGTAAAAGATTATAAGTGATAACCAATGCTTAGGACACGAGTTTGGACTCGTTTGTGACGTAAACCTGCCCGGACCCGCCCGGCAAATCCAGTGGTCACAAATGTCAGCCCAATGTGAGAGGTCCTAGGCCTAAACTAAAGCATAATAGTTGTAAAGACACGAGGTTAGACTCTTTTATGGTGTAAGACTGCCCGGACCCGCCCGGCAAATCCAGCTGCCATAAATGCCAGTCTAATGTGAGAGGTCTTTATGAGGTTATGGCCTGAATGAATTAAGAAAGACTTAACCAGATAAACATGTAAGGTGGGACATGGGGGTTAAGTAGGTGCCTTGGGTGGCATGAGGAATCTAGTGGGTGCCCTTAGTGGCATGTGAAATACGATTAGCAAGACTTAACCAAACACACATGTAAATGAACATGACTAAGAGGGTTAAGTGGGATGTACTAGTGGACAAGCTTAGGTAGGTAGCTTGTGGGGGCCCATTTCAACCAGTAACCCAAACATATCTTTGTGGGCTCGACCCAAGTCGAGGACGGGACACGCATACTGGGTTTGACTATAAGAGGCCAAAATGGGAAGCGGTGGAAACGCAAGTCCAATGGGTTTCATATGCGTGTGTGGACCCGGGCTGGTAGGTAAGACGTTGTTGCATCGTGTAGGTATAAGTCATGCATTCTCAAGTTGTATCGGGTTGCCACTTTAGGGGAGTGATACACCCCACTGTGGGGCCATCACGGGTATCTACAAGTAGGGAGCCAATCGAAAGTGGGTAGTGGGGTACACCTAGTGGAGATAGGGGCAGTCGACACCTATGTAGTCAGCTAGGGGTACGCAAGGCTATTTATATAGTTTCTGTGTGAAGCAAGCGGGATCAACCTTTAGGGTGACTGGTGCAGTGCAGTGTAGTAATGTGCGGTGCAGTGTAGAAATTACTCGTTAGTAATTAGGTATACCTTTAACGTTATCTTTAACGTTATCTTTAACTGCTCTTCCATGCCCAATAGTTCATAGACATTTACTTGTCTTCCAGCTTATGCCTTAGTCTAGTTACTTTGATAATAGTATTGTTAGAATTATCATACTCGCCAGACTTTATGTCTGACCCCCTCCATTTCTATCCTTTTTCCCCTCCAAGTCCTCAGGTTGGACCCAACTCTAGTGGAGTTTCAGGAGGAGTTTACTTAGCCACTGTCTGCAAGTTTTCAAGCAATGCATTATTCCCACCTATCACTATTTTTAGTTATTAATCCACAACAACCATTCATGCTTTATTAGTATAAACTCACATCCATATGCAGTCTAGATAAATATGAAACAAATGTCTTATAATAGGAAAATAAAAGGACTGTTTACTCACAAATCTTTGCTTTATCATTTCCAGGTTTTTGCCTTCTCTGTTTTAAGTCTTCTCGGCCATTTATTTATCTTCTAGTTTTAAAGTATTCAAGATGCTCCTAGGCTGTGGAATCACAAGGGTATTGAGGTGTATTTATAGATGGAAGGGGTGCATGGTTATAAAGGCTTGGCAGTGTAGTCTATAGGCTATCTTAGTCTTGATGGATTTGATAGCCAAGGCCTCTGTCATGTTTGATTGACAAGTATGAAGTGGAATAGTTGATGGATAGCATAGCTAAGTTTATAGCCGATTTCTAGCTGAATGAAAGGGACAAGACAATGTATGTATAGCTGTTTTATGTTCTTTGTTGAGCTGGGCCATGTGTTTTTGATGTACATCAGTACATATTCTTTGCATAACCATGTGCACAAGTAAGAGCTTATAGGTAGTTTCTTATGACAAGGCTCCATACTGAAAGGTCACGGCTGAGGTAGTTCTTGGGGTACACTTAAATGTGCAGACTGTTCTTGGATGTGTTTCCTGCCTGTTAAGTAAACCATTAGAATTCTTTTATGTCTATTGTTTCAAAGAACATCTATTTTTTTCATTTAATGTTTTAGATTTTAGTTGCTGGGCTATACTTACTAGCTATGTTTTGTCACTAAGCATTCAATCTATGTCAAAAGATCTGATTTGAACATTCCATGAACTAGTGTATAATAAGGATTAAAAATGGCCAAATAATGTATAAACAAATTTTTTATTCATTGAGTATTGATTTGCATTTATTAAATTTTATTATATGACATGTTCTAATCTTATATGTTTACATATGTGAAGAAACAAATATTTAAGTATAAACAAAACTTACTACCTTGCTTTATATATATATATATATATCCATACATGTATATATATATATATCTTAAGATTTAAATGAAAAGATTAACCTAAATTCTCTTAAATATCAAATCTACTTTTACTTAAGAAAATATATTTTTGCATAAATTAAAATAAGTTTTAAATGCAAAATAAAATGTAAAAATGACATTCACCAGTGTATATATGAAACACAAGTCAAAAACATACATATAGGATTTAAGACAAATGATTATTCAAAATTATCTATAATATTCAAATTAAATATTATTTAAATAAATTTAGTTATCAGTATAATCTAGGATTCAGAGATTAATAACTTGGTCAAAAATCTGGGACATTACAATCTTCCCCCCTTATAGAATTTCATCTCTGAAATTAAAGAGTAACGGGAAAATTCCAATTATAATTAAAATCATAAACTTATTATCTCAGCATATATACATGGGTCATCGCCTTGTAATTACGATAAACAAGGCATCCAAAACACACCGGTTAATTATCAAACATTTCACAAAAAACAAAGAATTCAATACACATTAGCAATCAACTATCAAAAAAAATTCTGGATAGACTCCTCATACACTATCTTCAGCCTCTTATCTTTGAACTTCTTTGTTTCCTTTCCTCATTCTCGACAAATCTTTTATTCAAATTGATTTTAAATAAATATATTAGCCCCTTTTACTTTATCTGGTTTTTAGTAAATCAATTTTAAATTACCAAAATCCTCTTAGGAATTAAATTCTCAGTCTTTTGAGAAATTTAATAGTGTCTCTCTTGTACAGCTCCTTCTTACACTACCAAAATCAGCCTCCCTAGGTCATCTCTAATCATCGCAAAATCTACAAAACCAACTAGTTTTCCACATAAGCTCATCACATCCAACTAAAATACCAACTTGTATCTTTGGTAAGCGTTCAACCTTAATCCCTCAATCCAAACATATTCATTTGTATAACCAGAATTATCTGTTATTACAGTTGCAAAACATTTCCATTCTTATTTACCCATTATTATTCTTCAATATTCATCAATCCCTAACCGTAATCCGGTAAGAAAATAATCCTCTAAGTATCCACCTCGAAGACCGAAATCAACATTAGATCAACGCTTAGATAATCATTTAACTTAACCAATCTCCAGTTATTTCCAATTTATTACAATTCCCAAAAATCAATCTATTCGATTCTCATGAGTTCATATCCAATTAACCTTCAAGTCTGAATTTATTTGGTGTAAAATTCAAATTTTTATTCATTCAAAATTCCTTCAAATTCCCCAGAATTTCAAATTCCATTTCTGGTTTGTCTTATCTGCATATTTATTTCTTATATAAATTCAATCTTTAAAATCTTATTATAATAACAACCATCGACACATCCATATATAATCTCAAAAAATTATCCTTTTTATATCAAAATATAATTTTGGGAAAAATTATTTCATTTACCCATCTTTGGAAACAATACTGTGTTGAATTATTCTGTTCAAGTGTTTAGAAATTCCTATTGATGTCATGGCGTCCCATTATTCGACCAGAATTCATAAACCACTCAACAAACCAATCGACACAATATAAAACGGTTTTTTATATCAATTCATAAATACGCACTCATATATATACACTCAAATTCAATCTAGGGTATTATTAACCCTATCTCTATCGAGTTACGCCACAGAGCCAAGGTTATTCTCAACTTTAAGCTCTGATACCAAGTGTAACGACCCGCAAATTCGAACTCTTTGAGTCGACCAAATACCATACAAGTTGAATCCAAATTGCACGAAAATACGAATCGTTAACGGAAAGAAATTAGAGGATGAGAAATAGGAAAGATAGAAAACTAGAATATTAGAAAGAACTGAATAAACCCGAATCTCACAATCATAGCGGAATAAAATATAATATATATATATAACCTTGGAAAATACAAAACTACATCTGAACTTACATAACAACATCAGAGTACATCATATATATATATATATATATATATATAACATAGTGGAAATAAACTCTATATATCAAATGCTGAAATCTCATGCTCCTTCCAGATCATCTGTAAAATCCTGAACTACTTGACTGCTTGTACAAATTTGGGCACCGAAGAGTTTAGGGAAAACGTAGAAAAATAAACTATGGGTCAGTCATGGGACTCGTGTGAGTAAACGATTTTAAACTGCTTGCTTAACTTAGAAAATCTCTTTTGAAAGAATATATAATCGTAAGACCAATCCACACATAAACATGGATGGTTTTTCCTTATGATAACCCAAAACATTTTAAAATCATAATTATTCTGATATTATAATAATGTCTAGTATTTTTTCACAAATAAATTAGAATCTAGCGAGACGCTTGCATCTCACGCTCCACATATATAGTATAAAAAAAACCGCTTGGCGCTTAGGGATAATAGATTTCCAACTATGACAAGGTATGGAACCACCTTTCGATAGTGTATCTCTAGAGAGGAATACATTGGGTTCAATAAGAACATCTTGCAACCCAGCCCACATGACCAATCATCCATTTCTCTTGAGTATATCGAATATATTGTCACCTAACGGTTGCTGGAAACATTACCGTTCCTGGGAGATACAGAAAAGAAAGAAGTAACAAAATGAATATCCTTTATATGGTGAGAATACACCATAATGGGAGCGACCCACATAGCCATGATGCCTGCCCGATTTTGTCATTTCCCGGTTGTGAGGCTTGAGCTCATAACTTACCATTTAGAACAACATATCTTCATCCACTTTGAATGCCACATCGTCAAACCCATCAAATCACAAATTGATTTCCCCAAAATTACGAGTATAAAGCTAAAAGAAATGAATTCCTCCGCCACCAAACATAGTTTAAAGTAGATCAACTTACGCAATCTGTTAGGTATACTCAGTCAGACATTCGTCAATACAAGTTGTCCTAGGTCTGGACAAACCAAAGGCACTATCCTGTAAATCCATCTTAGGAAATTTCTACTTAGGATTGACAGATTAGCCCTCGCATAAACACCGTCTTCATTAATATTCAATTTGATTTCAAATTAATCAACGCCTAGGTCGAAACAAAGTGGTATTTGGATTTCATTTAGAAAACCAATCCCGGTTCCTTTGTACCAATGAACGTTAATATCTTTTAGGGTCAAGTGATACTTAATAATAATCAAATCAACGTATTTCATATGAGTTTCTATTTTCATTAATTGATTTTCAAGATTTATCTAAATAATACATGTAAATGATTAAATTTAAACCAACAAGTTATTTGGGTTATGACATAACATTCCAATCAATCAAATTAACAAATCAATTATTACAACAGATCTGGTCTATCACATTTTAACAATTCAACTAACCATCGTTCATCATTGGTTGATCTTGGAAAATAATCATTTCCAAACTATATCTATCAAAGATTTAATTCTGTTTAAGAACCCCATTTATTGATCATGACAACATTGTTATCATCCATACTTCAATATATATATGACTTATAAATATAATTACTATTTTATTTCCTTAGATGAATAATTAATTAACTATATATATAATTTGTTTAAATATGGATTTAAAACGGAAAGTAAATGATTTTTTTCTTAATTGATTTCCCAAACAACATCACTTTTGATTATTCCCATTCCATTTATTTCTGAACTTCGGAATAAGCCCGACATTTTAAGCCAAACGAATTTTCCCTTGTTAACATCTCCCACACACGTTCTTATCTTACAAAACATTTGCTTTCACTGTTATTCACATTGAACTGTGCATATCTTTCTTTATGGACACGCTTAACATATTAACTAGAATTTTCTAATAATATTAGTACAAGGTCAATATAGTTTATCTAATTGCTATATAAATTCACATTTTCATAAATATCAACATTTAGTCTAATCTTTGTGTTTTTAACTTTTAAATTATTTCTTGATTAAACATATTTATCGACCTCAGTTGATTTAATTTAAAATAGTACTTCAGTGCTCATTCAACAATTGAGCTCATACAATATTATTGACGATCAACCATTATCACAACATAATATTGATTTTGGTTCAACAAATATGATTTGAACAGATTATTTTGATCTTAAATCTAAGTGAATATGTATTTTTGTTATTTATTTATTCTATTCGAAAAGAAATAAATATAACGAAGTATACTATGTTCTTTACAACGGTCATGTTTGATCATCTATATAGGCTCCTTCCAAACATTATTATCCATGCAACATTTCTCCCTTTTTATTAACTCTATAAATATTACTTTTATATCCTTTAAATATCTTTATATAAATATTAAATTTATATTTTATAAAGGAAATGCACCTTATTTTATTTCTTTAAATTCCATTTCCATTTTCCTTTCTTTCCTATTTTTTTTTCATTTCTTTCCTTTTTATTTACTTCTTTACTTTATTCACCTTCTTCTCTTTTCAATTTAGCCGAAGCCCAAAAGCTTGTAGGCCCAACATCATTTTCTTTGACCCAAAAGCCCATCAGCCAACCCACTCATGTCTACTGCGTATTTTTCTCAGATTACTATTTAAATATTTTATCTACTATCATTATCTTGCCGAATGTTCTTATAAAGGTGCAATCGTATAATTTTCAAAGTGAGGACCTATAATAGAAATTAAGGTTAATGCTGTAAACATTTGGAGTTAACCTGATTTTAACATGCTTTACTGGGAATTTTATATTGCCGCTAATGATTCTGACGTGATTTATTATGCAGTAAAACTACAGTTCCTTCGGCACTTAATCACGCTCCATACTTTGCTAATTCACTATTAGTTCCAGTTTAAACAAATGTATCTGGCATTCTTCATGCTTTAAGACACAAAGCAAAACAAAAACAGACTGTTCCTCCATGAACACTCGCTCCCGTGCACGTGCACCATCACTCGGCCACTTGACGAACACCGCGCCACTTCCCGCAAACCCCAAATCTGCCCAATATCCTAACATACCCATCATTTAACGCTCAGATCCATGGTCTTCAGTTTCACCTCTTAACTCCCTAAGAACTGAGAAACCCATCACCAGGCGAAGCCAAAGTGTAACCTCCCCGGCCAACTCTGACCAACGGATGACCTGCCACCACCGCCAACTCGAAGCACGTGCTCGAAACTTCCTCCCTACCAATTATCATACCACTCGCTCAACCCAACATGTAACATGACACGATTAAAGTACGTACCCACAAACATTATCCAAAACACAATTCACCCTTATCCGCCCTCTTTAGACCATCAATGTCGACCAAACCCTGTCCACACCTTCATCTAACCCCCGTGAGGCTCCCATAGTAACAGCTTCCCATTCCACCGATCCAGGTTCACAATTTCAATTTTTACTCTCAAAACAGATTTTTAATTCTAGCATTCAATATAGGAAACTAAACATAGTGAATCTTGGCTTAAAATAATGATTTATTAATTAGAATTCGATGGTATGTCTGACATCCAAGCACGAATTACAGTTATCATGATTTGTTAATTTCCTGAAATATCAATTTTTCTACTGCTTATTTTTTTATACCTGAACGTGTATATGAGAATATATTCATTTATGCATCGAAACTATCGTCACTATATACTGCAGATGCAAGCAAACAGCTTTTGTGGAGAATTCAAACTCTATAAATGGTTTGAATTCAAGTTAAGAATTTGTTTTAATGACGGGTATATTTTGCTTTTGTGTTTATGTTCACAGAATTTTCTCAAGGTGTTCACAGTACTCAGACCAAATAACTAGTATATATATGTAATAGGTGAGGTGCAACAAACACACATAATCTTAATACTTATGTTATGTATCAAAAGAGAGGGTTTGAAACATGGGGTTTAAAAATTTAGTTTGCTCACAGAATTCACTATCATTATCCCAGGTTTATACTTTAATTCCTGCATCCTTTAGTAGTATTTTAAATCAGGCTACAAGTTCTATCTATATGTATATATTCACTTATTCATATATAATCAGATCATAGTCCAAAAATTGGAGTTTTAGGAGGAGTTTACTTAGCCACTGTCTACGAGTTTTCAAGCAATGCATTATTCCCACCTATCACTATTTTTAGTTATTAATCCACAATAACCATTCATGCTTCATTACTATAAACTCACATCCATATGCAGTCTAGATAAATCTGAAAAAAATGTCTTAGAATAGGAAAACAAAAGGATTGTTTACTCATAAATCTTTGCTTTGTAATTTCCAGCTTTTTGCCTCCTCTGTTTTAAGTCCTCTATGCCATTTATTTATCTTCTAGTTTAAGGTATTCAAGCTGCTCCTAGGCTGTGGAATCATAAGGGTATTGAGGTGTATTTATAAATGGAAGGGGTGCATGGTTCTAAACGCTTGGCAGTGTAGTCTATAGGCTATCTTAGCCTTGATAGATTTGATAGCCAAGGCTGTTATCATGTTTGATTGACAAGTATGAAGTGGAATAGTTGATGGATAACATATCTAAGTTTATAGCCGATTTCTAACTAAATGAAAGGGACAAAACAAGGTATGTATAGCTGTTGTATGTTCTTTGATGAGATGGACCATGTGTTTTTGATGTACATTAGTACATATTCTATGCATAACCATGTGCACAAGTAAGAGCTTATAGGTAGTTTCTGTTGACAAGGCTCAATATTGAAAGGTCACGGCTGATGTAGTTTTTGGGGTACACTTACCTGTGCAGACTATTCTTGGATGTGTTTCTTGCCTGTTAAGTAAAGCATTAGAATGCTTTTATGTCTACTGTTTCAAAGCGCATCTTTTTTTTTCATTTAATGTTTTAGATTTTGGTTCCCAGGCTATACTTCCTAGTTATGTTTTTTCACTAAGCATTCAGTCTATGTCAAAAGATCTGATTTGAACATTCCATGAACTAGTGTATAACAAGGATTAAAAATGACCAAATAATGTATAAACAAAATTTTTATTCATTGAGTAATGATTTGCTTTTATTAAATTTTATTATATGACATGTTCTAATCATATATGTATACATATGTGAAGAAACAAATATTTAAGTATAAGCAAAACTTACTACCTTGCTTTATACATATCCATACATACATGCATACATACATACATACATATATATATCTTAAGAGTTAAATGAAAAGATTAATCTAAATTCTCTTAAATATCAAATCTACTTTTACTTAAGCAAATATAATTTTAAATAAATTAAAATAATTTTTAAATGTAAAATAAAATGTTAAAATGACATTCACCGATGTATATATGAAACACAAGTCAAAAACATACCTATAGGATTTAAGACAAATGATTATTCAAAATTATCTATGATATTCAAATTAAATATTATTTAACTGAATTTAATTATCAGTATAATCTAAGATTTAGAGATTACTAAGTTGGTCAAAAATCTGGGACATTACAAAGACGGTAAACAAAGAAAGGTTACTAGAATAAAGGTTTGGTTAAATATTAAGGAACCTAGGGAAAATGTGACGAATGTGGAATATAACCTATTATAATTAATTATATGAATGAGAATGAAATATAATGGTAGACTTGTCATTGGGATAAGTGGAATTATAACATAGGTTATAATTAGTGATGAACATGGAACTTATTAATAAACCTTAGGTAAAGGAGCTAAATTAATAAATAAACCCACATAAATGGTTATGGTAACAATATAACATAAGGATACAATTAAATAAGGAAGATTAAAATAGGCTTATTATCGGTAAACTTATAATTGGAAGGATTAAGTCCAATGAATGTAATAATAATAGGTGGAAATCCGCTCTCGCGGCGTGGGGCTGGTTAGAGAAAATAAGCCGCCAAATGGAAGCTGATAAACAAGTAACTTGAATACTAAATGAATGTTTAAATAATTAGGTTAATTGGAAACGCGAAAAGTTACAGCAAGCGCGTGATTATAATATTAGACATAGGATCTAATGAAGTGATGGCGTGACGCGCTTGGACCAGTCCGTACATATGGAGATAAAGAACCCAATAGGGTAGATCATTGCGGTGTCTGGAGAAACGAGAGGAGAACGTTCAACTAATTATTCTACGAGACTAAAAGAAGCATGCGGCTTCTACAGGACATGATAGGTTACTCTGAGATGGCCTCCGAGGAACAACCGAACGAAGCCATCTCTCGGAGGCAGGTCTGTTGCACCATCTAGGGTATACCTTGACTAAAATTGGAGAGTGGCAGTCAGAAGGCTATGGCAGATGGCGTAAGGTGATTCGGCAGTTAGCCTCGCTCTGGGAGGAGGTTGTTAGGACCAAATTAAGGATATTAATCGTCGGATACCTATTATCGGAAGTCAATGGGAATGCGGAAATACTGAGACCTAAACCAATAGACTAACATCTTTCACTATCGAGATTTTAGTTGAGAGACATGCTAAATTGGAAGTAAGATCGATTGATAGGGGCACATCATTAGCTCTTGATGTAGTTTTCATTAGTTGAGGCAGGGTCCAGGGTCGGGACATAACCACTGTGAAAAGAGACAGACCATATGTAGATATCTGTAATGAAGGCCTAACAAAGCTGTCCTTTATAGATACTAAAATCTCTCGAACAATTTCCGTGCATTTAATGCTACCGATTACGGAACTCGGGTTACAGTAGGTAGTATGTTCGTGTGAGTGTGAAAGACCCCACCTCTATTAAGTTAACTCACAAAGGGAATGCCTTAACTTCGGTGGAGCGTTGTAGGTAAGAGATACAGATAATTTACAAGATAGACATACAAACAGCGTGAAAACTAAATTTACTTCATAAGCATGTGGTTCAGTCAAAACATTACAACAAACTGTCTCAAAACAACTTCCAAATTATTACAACAAAATCTCTGTCTTGATTAAAACATAAATAAGCAGAAAACGATAATAAAGTTGAAACACCCCACCTCCGTTAGGGTCACTCTCAAAGGGAATGCCCTAATTTTGGTGGAGGTTTATAAGTATAAGTCACAGATATACAAGACAGATATAAGAACACATATTTGTAAACAGCGGAAAATCAACAAACTTTTATTTCATAAAAGCAAATACGTGTTACAACAACATCACCATAATTGTCTTACATCTTTTTCCAAAACATAACATAACACTTTCATAATCTGTCTTGATTACATTATTTAAAGAAGCATAAATAAAACATAGATAAACTGCAAAAGCCCCATAGAGTTTGTCCAAAGCCATAGTTTCAAACGAAAAGGTCCAAGCAATACATTTCTCTTCTTCAAGCTGGATGTTAAGGCTGGTCAAGCTGCAGTGTTCCCTCCCTGTGGACCTGGGGGGGGGAACGGAAGAAAAGAAGACGAAAGAAAAGTAGAGTCAGACATAAAGCCTGAGTAAGTCTAGCACTATTCTGTCTATGAATAAAGAACTGGGTATGATAAGTATAAACAAGAAAGTGGGAAAGCACTATAAACTTGGTTAAGTTGTCTAGGGTCGAATATACTATCGTACCCCCTGTAAATATCTGAACCCATATAAACTAGTTTTCCAACTAGCACCCCATAATCAGGGTGGTGTGATCCATTCTATGATGATCGGCTCCTACTCGCATAGTTACATGTGTCTTACGGCCCCCGATGTTGTAGTTACCTATGCTGGTCCCACCATGGGGTATATAGAGTCCCATGGTGGCGGCCCGACACAATCCTAGGATGCACAGGTATGCTACTGGTGTCCAGTGCCTTATTTTTCTACGCCGGAGTGTGTGCACGCCCGCACCCCGTTAGAACCTACACTGCTACACCACCGCCGTCGATTTGACCTCTTACAATCAGCCCAGTAATCGTGCCCCACCCTGCCTAGTTTCAGGGTATCCTGATACACCTTCTAGGGTTACTGCTGAAAAGGGTCCCCTGTTACTAGGTTTTCTATCTCTAGCCAACATGCTAAGTTGGTTAAGTGTTTCCTAACCTAACCCCCACCAGTCCGTTTAATTTTGCATGTTCCATTTTGATTAAGTCTTTAGTTCACTTAATCCTAACAATCCTGACTCAGCCTTAATTGTCTTATTAAGGCCCTGACCTCTCACATTAGACAGGTATTGTTGTGGTTGCCTGTTGCCGGTTGGTTCCGGGCAGTCTTACGCCACAACTCAGTCTAACCTCGGGTCCTTATTGGGCTCCATGTTTAACCTCCCACATTGGATAGGTATTGTTGTGACAACTGGACAGCCGGGCGGTTCCGGGCAGGTTTACATCACAACTCAATCCAACCTCGGGTTAAACACATCGTATGTTCTACATTTACATATTTTGTCTTTCTTCTTTATTTTCTTATATGTAAATATATGCGGCCCATTATTAAGTTAATGGTGTAAAGGTTACACCAATCATGGGCCCAACCCATACCTGAATTTGGGCCCTTCTATTTGATATTTTCATTCATTAGTAATTTTAACCCAACGTTATTTTCCCCCGTTTAACTCGTCCGTTTATTATATATATATTGGGCTTAGCCTTTTAAAGCCCAACTTAGCCATGCGAAAAAGGGGAGGCTTAAAGCGTGATTACATACACAAAGAGGGGAAGGTGAGCGCATGAACTTGCAATATGACGTTGGAAATACAAAATAGAAACTGGTGTACTTGCATAGTAGTGACATATACTTTGGTCATAAAACATAAGTGACATGAATCAAACCATGTAAACTTGTAGTTAAGTTAAGAATATCACTGTTGACACATAGGCCTAACTACAACATAAACCTATATTTTTATTTCAGGCATAATGTCAAACATAAGCATGGCATAAATATTTCTAACATAAGCATGGCATAATGTCAAACATAAGCATGGCATAATGTCAAACATAAGCATGGCATAAGTATAGTTAAATTTGTTCACATACCATGGCATAGTAGCAAAACCCCAAACTTGCATGAGTTTCAATTAAACAACTACATACATGTAGCTTCAACAAGGATTGCATAATTTGCGAATATTCCAAATGTATACTTGGCATAGAACTACCGCATGTAGTTCTTTATAATGAATAACATAATATGAGGATATCCAAACGTATACAATATTCCAAATCGATAAGAATCATAGTAACGCACAAATTATGAATTATTTATCACCACAATCAAGTATACAAACCACCACAGTTATTTGTTCATACCAAAATAATACTCTACTTACAATGGTGTGGCGAATTCTCTAACTTAGGGATTTGAAGATGCGATTTGATTTGATTGAGTTGCTTTATGCCTTAGAATTTTGCCTCCTAATCCTCTCTCCAATTGGTGGCTACCCCTAGTCGTTCCTCAGCAACATGGCGGCTTTGTTCTTATTTTTGAATGAATAGATTAGGGTTAGTCTAGGGTTGTTTTTATAGAGGTAATGAACTGATTAGGGCCATTGATGTTGCTTGGATTGATCGTAGCCATTCATCCTAAGGAGAGACCAATTAGAGCCTGCCACCTAGCCCTAATGACAAAGCAGACCACAGAAAATCGACCAACATAGAATAGGCCAGCCAGGTTGGACTGGGTTCGACCTGGCTCTGGACCAGGTCGACATGCCTGTCGACAGCCCTGTCGACAGCCCTGTCGACCTGGCTAGACCAGGTCGACAGCCCAGTCGACCTGGGTGCGTCAGGCGGGTGTTCTTCCGCCCTGGCCCATTGGGCCCCATTTTTAATTTTAAACTGTTTTATTCTGTTTGAATTTTAAATTTAATTCAGAAACTCCCGAAGGCCATATCTTCTCCATACGGACTCCGTTTTTCGAAAACTCGGACTCTATTTCGCGTATTTTTCCGAGACGAACGCAATGGCGTATCCCGTTTCCCTTAGTTCTTTGATTTCAATTTAATTATACTTTAATTTGTGAATTTCACAGTTATAGAATTCGCGGGGTGTTACATTCTCCCCCACTTAAAATGATTTCGTCCCCGAAATCTTCAAGTTAGGAGGAATGTATATCCTAACATCCAATCATCCATCTACTCATCCATCAAACACGAGCATCCATTGTCCTTAAAAGACTTCTAATGCTTCATGATCATATGCGAAGTGTGTGTGTACATGAACTTATCTAATGCAAAATCAGGCGGTCTACTGATTCAGTTGACCTCCTTAATGCGAATTATGTAAGTGCCATGAATCCATTATGTATGCAAATTTTCCTATTCATGATTCTACATGAGTGCACAATCATTCAATACAAATGCAACATCCACATGACAACACATTAGAGTTCAACCATATACGAATGCAAACATATATGCATATGCAATATGAAGTGACTGAGCCGATCTAAAACCTAGATTGTGTGTGTATATGCAACCACGAGCAACCACTAGCAATCATTTGCAACCACTTGCAACCATCATCCATAACATGTTTCAACTACATGTTTCCATCCAAAGGGTTTCTACCTAAAAGATAAGGTCGAGGAAATATACCTAAAAAGATAGATAAAAGCGCAACTTAAGGAAAGTGAAAGATCAAGGATGTACCCTCGAACAGAAAAGGGTAGGCAGTGCGTATTCTAGCTTCAGTTTCTCAAGTCGTGTCTCCCTCGGCGTCGCTCCACTGAACTTTGACGAGCTTGACTTTACGGTTGCGTAGCTTCTTCACTTCCGTTCCTAATATGCGGGTTGGAACTCTTCTTATGGTTGCTTCGCGTTCCACTTCGGCCTCTTCGAGGATATTTGGCTCTGCCACTTCAGCAGGCTCATGTAGACATTTTCGGAGATGTGAAACGTGAAAAACGTTGTGGACTCCGGCCAACTTCTCGGGTAGCTCTAATCTATAGGTCATTTTCCCAATTGTTCCTATCTAAAGGTATAGTCGAATGAAGCAAGTAAAAACTTTGTGCCCATTAGGCAATGTCAAAACTGGAAACCTATGCCACATATATATTGATTAGGAGAAGAACTCTCTAAGTATCAGCCCCGAAGACCGAAATCAACATCAGACTGACACCCAAAGAGTTACTCAACCCAACCACTATATATGATTCTAGTAAACTAAGCATGATGGACTCCTTTTAGGTCACAAGGGAGTCCCTTCCTAAGACCCACCCGTATCCTATAAAACCCAAAAAGTTTAGTCAAACCAACGAACACCCTCGAGCCCCAACATGTGTTACTAAAAGATGAGTCATACTCCCTATGGGGTTTGCAATAGAAATTGGATTGAGAATGGGACCGAGAGGATATACAGAAAAGATACCATGCAAGTAAGCTCTACAGGAAGAGAGGGATCAAGGATATACTCTTAAGAAGAGATATTATGCACGAATCTAGTCTTCAATCTTCTAAGTCGCATTTCTTGAGCTTAACTCCATTATGCTTTGTCCGTCTTTAACTTCACAATTTCGTGAGTGGAGATGAGATTTTCGCAAAATCCCTTATAAACTTTCGATAGAAACCTGCTAATCCTAGAAAACTTCGGACCTCAGTTGCATTCCTTGGTGTCTTCCAATCCTGTACTGCCACTACCTTAGCAGGGTCCACTGCTAACCCTTGTTTGGATACTATGTGCCCAAGGAACCTCACCTCTTCTCTCCAAAAGTGGCATTTGGAGAATTTGGCTTTTAGTTGATGGACTCGCAAAGTTTCCATGATTGCCCTTAAGTGCTGAGCATGTTCCTCTTCACTCTTTGAGAAGATAAGGATATCATCTACGAAGACCACTACGAATTTGTTGAGGAAATCTCTAAATACCCTACTTATCAGGTCCACGAAATAAGCAGGTGCATTTGTCAAGCCGAAAGGCATGACAAGCCATTCAAAGAAGCCGTCTGGGGTTCTGAACGCCGTTTTATCGATGCTATCTTCAGCCACCCTTAGCTGATGAAAACCGGTTGCTAAATCGAGTTGGGAGAAAACAGACGCTCCTACAAGCTGGTCAAATAAATCGTCAATTCTAGGGAGATGGTGCCTATTCTTTTTCGTTAGCTTGTTAAGCTCCCTATAGTCAACACATAGACGGAGTGAACCATCCGCCTTTGTAGCGAACACCACTGGAGCGCCCCATTCTGAAATGCTCCTCCTAATGAACCCCTTTTCTAGAAGCTCTTTAATCTGTTTACTGAGCTCTTTCCTTTCTCGTGGAGCCATGTGTCTAACGGGCAACGCAACGGGCTTTGCATTATCTACAAGATATATGCGGAAGTCTATTTCCCGCTTCGGAGGCAAGCCCTTCACCTCTTCGAAGACATCCGGATATTCCCGGACCACTCTAACTGATTGCAAATTTTCAACAGAGGCATCTAGCGATTCAAGATAACTAAGCATAACCGCATACGAGGGATTACAAGAAATTTCCAAAGTATTACCGAGCTGGGTTAGGAGCCTAACAACCCTTTTCTCACAATCAAGGATGGCCCCATTACCGGATAGCCAATCCATACCCAAGATCAAACCATAACCCGAAAAGCCCAAAACAAAGGCACTACATTGAAATTCTACACTTAGAATAGAAATTTTCAATCCCACACAGATCATAGACAAATGAGCTGGGCCCCCAATTGGGTTTGAAACAATTAAGGGGTCCTCTACCATACTAGTTTTTAGGTGCAGAGATTCTACTAGAGCAGACGAGATAAAGGAGTGTGATGCGCCAGAATCAAATAAAGTGCGAACGGGGTGATCATAAAGATAAACTACGCTTTCTACAGAAGTATTTATACCTCGCTGTTGCAGAGGTGGCGCTTCCAGCACATGAACCTGTGCCCCTGGGGTGGATCCAGCCCTCTGCCCCTGTCCTCGTTTCTTTGGGTAGTCCTTAGCCCTGTGGCCTATCTCACTGCAAGAAAAGCACCCACCATTCTCCTTGGCCTTCTTTTTCCGGCAGTCCTTTACTAAGTGCCCCACTTTGCCACAGAAATTGCACTTCCTCTTCTCTTTGTTGCCTTTTCCGCCCTTTTTAAAGTCTGTCTTCTTAGGCTGCAAACCCTCTTTCTTCCCTTGAGAGCTTTCTGCCTTTGTCTCCTTCTTGCCCTTATCCTCTTCATTCAGCAATGCCATTTGCACCAATCTTTCATACGTGGCTCCCATGGGTATATGGGTCATGGCCAAACTGTGTAATGGCTCATTCAACCCTTTGACGAAACGGAGAGCCTTCTTGTGCGGGGTGTTGACTAGGTCAAGCCCAAACCTAGCCAGCTCATCGAACTGATTCACATACTCTCTGACTGTCTTGTCCCCTTGCTTAAGAAATAAGAATTTTTCCAACTGCAAACTTCTTTCCGCATCTGTGAGAAATTTAGTCTCAAACCTTGCCCTAAAGTCCTCCCATGTCTCCACTGGTCTTTCAGCATTAGTGACTTCCCACCAGTAGGAAGCCTCGCCCTTCAATAGCCACACTGCCAATTGTACTTTTTGTCTATCCTCTACCTCAAAGATGATGAATAGGTCCTCCGTTTCTTTCAGCCAATTTCTAGCTGCCACGAAGGACTCAGTTCCATGGAAATCCTTTCCTCCCATAGCTTTAAAATCTCTACATATCTTAGCAAATGTGTTTCCCCGAGGAGGAGGTGGAGGAAAAGGTGCCGCTGCAGCTGGATGATTTCCGGCAGCTGGGGGAGGAGGAACGGTAGGACCTGGCTAAGTGGCTCTTGCTTCTAAGAACCGTCTAAACCAACCAGGTATTGGCACCCCTTCTGGCAAGTTAAGGTCTTCAGACATGCTGAAACAAAAAGGATAGATTCAAAACGAAGGATAAGAGATAATACCTATGGCTTTGGGGAGTGGACTTTGCCTTTTTAAAATAAAATAATATTTTTCTTTTAAAAATGCTTCTTTAAAATTTCCTTTTTGAAAATAATTTTTCAAAACTATTTATCTTTTCTGGTAAACCTATGCTCTGATACCAAGTGAAACACCCCACCTCCGTTAGGGTCACTCTCAAAGGGAATGCCCTAATTTTGGTGGAGGTTTATAAGTATAAGTCACAGATATACAAGACAGATATAAGAACACATATTTGTAAACAGCGGAAAATCAACAAACTTTTATTTCATAAAATCAAATACGTGTTACAACAACATCACCATAATTGTCTTACATCTTTTTCCAAAACATAACATAACACTTTCATAATCTGTCTTGATTACATTATTTAAAGAAGCATAAATAAAACATAGATAAACTGCAAAAGCCCCATAGAGTTTGTCCAAAGCCATAGTTTCAAACGAAAAGGTCCAAGCAATACATTTCTCTTCTTCAAGCTGGATGTTAAGGCTGGTCAAGCTGCAGTGTTCCCTCCCTGTGGACCAGGGGGGGGGGGGAAACGGAAGAAAAGAAGACGAAAGAAAAGTAGAGTCAGACATAAAGCCTGAGTAAGTCTAGTACTATTCTGTCTATGAATAAAGAACTGGGTATGATAAGTATAAACAAGAAAGTGGGAAAGCACTATAAACTTGGTTAAGTTGTCTAGGGTCGAATATACTATCGTACACCCTGTAAATCTCTGAACCCATATAAACTAGTTTTCCAACTGGCACCCCATAATCAGGGTGGTGTGATCCATTCTATGATGATCGGCTCCTACTCGCATAGTTACATGTGTCTTACGGCCCCCGATGTTGTAGTTACCTATGCTGGTCCCACCATGGGGTGTATCAAGTCCCATGGTGGCGGCCCGACACAATCCTAGGATGCACAGGTATGCTACTGGTGTCCAGTGCCTTATTTTTCTACGCCGGAGTGTGTGCACGCCCGCACCCCGTTAGAACCTACACTGCTACACCACCGCCGTCGATTTGACCTCTTACAATCAGCCCAGTAATCGTGTCCCACCCTGCCTAGTTTCAGGGTATCCTGATACACCTTCTAGGGTTACTGCTAAAAAGGGTCCCCCGTTACTAGGTTTTCTATCTCTAGCCAACATGCTAAGTTGGTTAAGTGTTTCCTAACCTAACCCCCACCAGTCCGTTTAATTTAGCATGTTCCATTTTGATTAAGTCTTTAGTTCACTTAATCCTAACAATCCTGACTCAGCCTTAATTGTCTTATTAAGGCCCTGACCTCTCACATTAGACAGGTATTGTTGTGGCTGCCTGTTGCCGGTTGGTTCCGGGCAGTCTTACGCCACAACTCAGTCTAACCTCGGGTCCTTATTGGGCTCCATGTTTAACCTCCCACATTGGATAGGTATTGTTGTGACTACTGGACAGCCGGGCGGTTCCGGGCAGGTTTACATCACAACTCAATCCAACCTCGGGTTAAACACATCGTATGTTCTACATTTACATATTTTGTCTTTCTTCTTTATTTTCTTATATGTAAATATTTGCGGCCCATTATTAAGTTAATGGTGTAAAGGTTACACCAATCATGGGCCCAACCCATACCTGAATTTGGGCCCTTCTATTATATATTTTCATTCATTAGTAATTTTAACCCAACGTTATTTTCCCCCGTTTAACTCGTCCGTTTATTATATATATATTGGGCTTAGCCTTTTAAAGCCCAACTTAGCCATGCGAAAAAGGGGAGGCTTAAAGCGTGATTACATACACAAAGAGGGGAAGGTGAGCGCATGAACTTGCAATATGACGTTGGAAATACAAAATAGAAACTGGTGTACTTGCATAGTAGTGAAATATACTTTGGTCATAAAACATAAGTGACATGAATCAAACCATGTAAACTTGTAGTTAAGTTAAGAATATCACTATTGACACATAGGCCTAACTACAACATAAACCTATATTTTTATTTCAGGCATAATGTCAAACATAAGCATGGCATAAATATTTCTAACATAAGCATGGCATAATGTCAAACATAAGCATGGCATAATGTCAAACATAAGCATGGCATAAGTATAGTTAAATTTGTTCACATACCATGGCATAGTAGCAAAACCCCAAACTTGCATGAGTTTCAATTAAACAACTACATACATGTAGCTTCAACAAGGATTGCATAATTTGCGAATATTCCAAACGTATACTTGGCATAGAACTACCGCATGTAGTTCTTTATAATGAATAACATAATATGAGGATATCCAAACGTATACAATATTCCAAATCGATAAGAATCATAGTAACGCACAAATTATGAATTATTTATCACCACAATCAAGTATACAAACCACCACAGTTATTTGTTCATACCAAAATAATACTCTACTTACAATGGTGTGGCGAATTCTCTAACTTAGGGATTTGAAGATGCGGTTTGATTTGATTGAGTTGCTTTATGCCTTAGAATTTTGCCTCCTAATCCTCTCTCCAATTGGTGGCTACCCCTAGTCGTTCCTCAGCAACATGGCGGCTTTGTTCTTATTTTTGAATGAATAGATTAGGGTTAGTCTAGGGTTGTTTTTATAGAGGTAATGAACTGATTAGGGCCATTGATGCTGCTTGGATTGATCGTAGCCATTCATCCTAAGGAGAGACCAATTAGAGCCTGCTACCTAGCCCTAATGACAAAGCAGACCACAGAAAATCGACCAACATAGAATAGGCCAGCCAGGTTGGACTGGGTTCGACCTGGCTCTGGACCAGGTCGACATGCCTGTCGACAGCCCTGTCGACCTGGCTAGACCAGGTCGACAGCCCAGTCGACCTGGGTGCGTCAGGCGGGTGTTCTTCTGCCCTGGCCCATTGGGCCCCATTTTTAATTTTAAACTGTTTTATTCTGTTTGAATTTTAAATTTAATTCAGAAACTCCCGAAGGCCATATCTTCTCCATACGGACTCCGTTTTTCGAAAACTCGGACTCTATTTCGCGTATTTTTCCGAGACGAACGCAATGGCGTATCCCGTTTCCCTTAGTTCTTTGATTTCAAATTAATTATACTTTAATTTGTGAATTTCACAGTTATAGAATTCGCGGGGTGTTACAAAAGTAGCATAAATCCCCATTAATAGTATATCCAAAGCCATAGCCCAAGAAAAGAGAGTCAAAGCAATACATCTACTCTCTTCAAGCTTGCAAAAGGTCTAAACTAAGCTAAAATATTCCCTCCCTGCGGACCTGGGGGGAGGGGAGGGACGGGAGAAAAGAAGACGAAAAAAAATGGGTCAGACATAAGTCTGGTAAGCCCAGTGATTTTTCAGCATGTGAACAAGAAAAAGGATCATGATAAGAATAAACTGAAAATAGGACAATACCAGAATAACAAGATAACATAAACCAAGATAAGGTAGTTTAAACTGAATATACCATCGCACCCATTTCTATTTCTCTAGACCTACTAATTATTGTTTCAACAAGCCTCACATGTTCATAACACAGTAATCCCCTTTATCAATTGGATCCTATTCGTATATGTTTACTACATGTGTCATTCGGCCCCCGCTTGATTGTAGATACCTGTGCCGGTCCCACCATGGGGTGTATCAACTCCTATGGTGGCAACCCGACGCAACTCAAGATGCACAGTGTATAACTACTATTGCCCAGTGCCTGCTTTTTCTACTTCGGAGTACGTGCATGCCCTTACTCTGTCGGAACCTACACTGACGCACTACCCGCCATTGTTTTAACCACTTATAATCAGCCCAGTAATCGTTCCCCACCCTGCCTAGTTCAGGGTATCATGATACATCTATGTGGGTTACTACTGAAATGGGTCCCCATTACTAGGGTTTCCTAATCAACGTGTTAAAATGGTTAAGTGTTCTCAAATTAACCTAACCCCACCTATCAGTTTAGTTAACATGTTGTATTGGTTAAGTGTTGCCTTAATTAACTTAACCCTACCTTCTCAGCTTGTCTGTTCCTTAGCTTTAATTCATTCATTAAAGCACCAACTTCACACATTAGATCTATATTGTTACGGTCGCTGGATGTGCCGGTTGGTTCCGGGCAGTCTTACACCGCAACTCAATCTAACCTCGGGTTCTTTTTGGGCTTAATGCGCTAACCTCTCACATTAGATCTATATTGTTACGGTTGCTGGATGTGCTGGGCAGTCTTACACCGTAACTCAATCTAACCTCGGGTTAGGCATATTCGTCTTTTGCTTAATTTACATATTTACCCTTTTTGTTTATATGTAAAATATTCACAAATTTGTTGTCATTCAAGTCATGCCCCATTTACCCTCTAAATCATGTTCATAATTTTTAGGTATATAAATTTTACCATTCATGCTACCAAACTATGCCAATAGTATGTAAATTAATAATTTTCCCAATGTTACCCCCGTTATACGTTCACACAAATCACATAGAATGTTAGGCTTCGCAATTTAGCCTAACTCATAAACAAAACGATAAGGAAGGAACATGTAACATTCCAACAAGCATAATATGGATCCAACTAAACATATGTCATATGAATTTGGCATAGAACAATATACATTTAATTATGAACTTGCAATTTAGATCCACTCAACATGAATCATAAGCATATAAATAGGAGTTTACATAGAACTACACAAACTTAATTATGCATGTAGATGTGAACTTGCATTTGGGTTGAATCAAGTTAACAAAGATCTAACATAGAGGCATATGGATCTAAACATTTAGGCATATATGACATGACTTAGCCTATAAACTTGCATGTAACATAACACAATAGAATCACCAAACTTACATTCAACATGATAGGTTTCATCGCCAAATTACTATTCAACATGATAGGTTCATCACCAAATTAACATACAACATGATAAGTCCAATAAACCACAGTAGTCTCATAAGCATATATGATAGAATTGTCACAAGAACAGACATAAATCAGCAATCACCATTATCTTACAACTAGGTACAATTCTAGTTTTGCTTTATTACAAATCATGACTTTTTTTTGTTCACATCTAAAAGCTAACTGAACTTACAAACAAAAGAACAGTCTTGTTTTCTGGGTTCTGTTTCTAAAACCGAAAATATATCCTTTGATGTAGACTATTTGTCCTCTAATTTAGATTTGATTTGAGGCTTCTAACTTGCTTTCTAGTTTGCCTTTTATTTGGAGAAGAATGGTGGCTACTCTAAGTTGACCATGGACAGCATGACGGATCTTGGAATGAATTTGCGTGGTTTAGGGTTGAGGGTTAGGGTTATTTATATAAAAGTTTAATTTAATGAGAGCCGTTAGATCAACCTAGGAATAATCAGAACCATCCAGACCCATTAGAGTTATCCAGAAACAGCCACCTATGCCCTAGTGACTCACCAATAGGTCACAAATCGTCACTGTTCGGATCTGGGGGAGGGGGTCGACCCTACAGGGGGGTCGACACCCCTGTCGACCCGCCCGGGGGGAGGCGACCCCTATGGCCGGGAATTTTCCCGCCCAGCTGATTTGTGGGAATTTAAATTTCGAACTGCTTTTTTTCCTGAATTAATTATTATTTATATATAATTTATGATTAAACTTGAAATCTTCTGAACTCCATAGTTTCTTCACAGGGAGTCAGATTCACGCAAACTCGGGCTCTATCTCAAGCCGAATTCCGAGAAGACACAATGACATAATCCATTTCCCTTAATTCTCACTTTAACGAATTAAGTATTCTTTAATTCGTTATTTAATAAACACAGAAAATTCAGGGTGTTTCATTCTCCCCTCCTTAAAGGATTTCGTCCCCGAAATCTTCAAGTCAAGAAGAACGTATATCCTACCATCCAATCGTCGATCTACTCAACCATCAAAAACAGACATACATTGTCCTTAAAAAGACTTCTAATTCTTTCATGATCATATGCATAGTGTGTGTACATGTGCTTATCTAATGCAAAATCAGGCGGTCTACTGATTCAATTGACTCCCTTAATGTGAATTATGTCAGTGCCATGCGTCCATTATGTATGCAATTATTCCTAATCATACTTTCTACATGAGTGTACAATCATTCATACAAATGCAACGTCCATACGATAACACATCAAGTTCAATCCATATACAAATACATATATGCATATGCAATATGAAAGTGACTGAGCCGATCTGACACCTAATGTGTGTGTATATGCATCCACGAGCAACCACTAGCAAACACTTGCAACCATCAATCATAACATGTTTCAAATACATGTTTACATCCATTTGTTTCTACCTAAGGATAAAGAATAGGACCAATGAGATATACCTAAAAGGTAGATACAAGCATGCATAAACTTAAGGAAAAAGAGATCAAGGATGTACCCTCAAAAAGAAAAGGGTAGGCTGCGTGTATTTTGTCCTCAGTTTCCTAAGTCACGTCTTCCTCAGCGTCACTCCACTGAACTTTAACAAGCTTGACTTCACGATTGCGTAGCTTTTTGACTTCTATACCCAAGATACGAGTTGGAACTCTTCTCACAGTCGCTTCTCGTTCCACTTCTACTTCCTCTAGTATGCTTGGCTCCACAACTTGCGCAAAATCATGTAAGCGCTTTCGTAGTTGAGAAACATGAAAAACATTATGAACTCCAGTCAGTATTTCGGGCAGCTCTACTCTGTAAGCCATCGTCCCAATCCTTTCAATGATAGGAAATGGTACTACAAATCTTGGTGCCAACTTTCCTACGGACCCAAAGCGAATGACATTCCTCAAAGGAGATACTTAAAGGAACACCCTGTCTTCAACCTCAAACTCAAGGTCGGTCCTTCTTTTGTCTGCGTAGGACTTCAGTCTATCTTGGGCAGTCTTCATTCTTCTTCATATCAAGTTCACTTTCTTTGAAGTTTCTCTAATCATGCCTAGTATGAGCATGTTTTTAGACTCCCACCAACAAGTTGGTGATCGGCATGGTCTTCCATATAAAGCTTCGAAGTGTGCCATGCCTATGGTGGCTTGGTAGCTATTGTTGTAAGCGAATTCCACCAAAGGAAGATGATCCTCCCATGTTCCTCCAAAGTCAAGAATGCAAAATCTCAAGAGGTCTTCTAATACTCTATTCACCATTTTCGTCTGTCCATCTGTTTGGGGGTGATAGGCCATGCTTAAGCATAGCTGTGTGCCTACAGCCTCTTGCAAACTCCTCCAAAACTCGCTTGTAAAGATAGGATCTCGATCACTCACTATGCTCGAGGGTATCCCATGGAGTCAAACTATCTCTTTAAGATAAATGGATGCTAAAGACGAGGCAGTCCTTCTACTCTTAACAAATTTAAAGTGAGCGCTTTTAGTGAGCCTGTCCACTATTACCCAATTGCCCCTTCTTGACCTAGGCAACCCATCAATAAAGTCCATCGAAATGCTATCCCATTTCCATTGTGGGACCTCTAGAGGATTAAGTAAGCCACCAGGCTTCTTCTGCTCCGCCTTGACTTGCTGGCATATCATGCACTTAGAAACGAATTTAGCTACATCCCTCTCATGCCATTCCAAAAGAAAACCCTTTTAATGTCTTTATACATCTTGTCTCCACCTGGGTGTATGGTCAACTTGAATGGTGTGATTCTTCGAGAACCGTCTTCGCCAAATCCCTTGCTTGTGGGACGCATAGTCTTCCATCCCGTCTCAGCCATCCCTTATCATCGATGGAGTATCTATTGAGGTGACTAGAAGTCTCACCCCTAATTAGCTTATCCATTACATCAACTAGCTGAGGGTCTTCACATTGTGCGGTTCCTATTGAGTCCAAAAGAGTAGGCCGCACCTCTAGCGATGCTAACAAACCAAGTACAAATTCAGAGGAGGGTCTAAAGTCAAAGTTTGCTATGTACTCCAAGCTTTGCCTTTCTACAAAGAGAGGGCTTAAGGTCAGCTTCTTTCTACTCAAGGCATCTGCTACCACAATGCCCTTGCCAGGGGTAAAAGAAATCTCAAAATCATACGAGGGAAGAAACTCCATCCACCTTTGTTGTCTAAAGTTTAGATCCTTCTATGAGAAAAGGTATTTTAAGGATTTATGGTCAGTAAACAATTCGAACCTTTCTTCTAGCAGGTAATGACGCCATGATTTAAGAGCGAAAACAATGGCAGCTGGCTCCAAATTGTGAGTTGGGTAGTTCTTCTCATGTACCTTCAACTGCCTTCTCCCATAACAAAAAACCTTGCCTTCTTGCATCAAGACAGCGCCTAATCCTCTACCGCATGCGTTTGTGTATACGGTAAACATTTTGCTCCCATCAGGCAATGTCAGAACTAGGGCTGTTGTTAGAGCCCTTTTCAAATGTTGGAAAGCAACATCGCAATCCAAATCCCAAGCGAAAGTTAAGTTCTTCTTCGTCAACCTTGTAAGTGGAGCTGAGATTTTCGCAAAGTCTTTAATGAACTTTCGGTAAAAGCCCGCTGGCCAGAGAAAGCTTCGGACTTCGGTTGCATTCCCTGGAACCTTCCAATCTTGCAAAGCAACTACTTTTGCGGGGTCTACAACTATCCCCTCTTTAGACACCACATGTCCAAGGAATCTTACTTCTTCTCTCCAGAAATAGAATTTGGAGAATTTGGCTTTTAGCTGATGTGCACGAAGAGTATCCATGACTTTCCTTAAATGCAGAGCATTCTCTTCCTCACTCTTCGAGAAAATCAAAATATCGTCCACGAAGACCACCACAAACTTATTAAGGAATTCCCTGAACACCTTGCTCATCAAGTCAACGAAATAAGCGGGTGCCTTTGTCAAGCCGAAAAGCATGACAAGCCATTCGAAGAAACCATCCGGGGTTCTGAACGCGGTCTTATCAATGATGTCTTCAGCCACTCTTAGCTGATGAAACCCGGTAGCCAGATCTAGTTGGGAGAAAACCGATGCACCTACAAGATGATCGAACAAGTCATCTATTATTGGAAGTGGGTGCCTATTCTTCTTGGTCAGCTTGTTTAGCTCCCTATAATCAACGCATAGGTGAAGTGAACCATGTTCTTTGGTTGTGAATACTACTGGGGCAACCCATTCAGAAATACTCCGCCTTATAAACCCCTTATCTAGCAGCTCTTTAACATGCTTGCTGTGCTTTTCCCTCTCCTTTGGAGCCATGTGTCTAATGGGTAAAGCAACGAGTTTTGCATTATCAACGAGGTATATGCGGAAGCCTATCTCCCGCTTCGAAGGTAATCCCTTCACCTCTTCAAATACATCCGAGTATTCACAGACTACTCTAACAGACTGCAAATTCTCAACAGGCGCATCAAGAGATTCTAGATGGCCAAGTATAACAGAGTTCATGGGATTACAAGAGATTTCGAGAGTGTTACCGAGGCGATTCATGAGTCTAACCACTCTCTTTTCAAAATCGAGGACGACACCATTACTGGATAACCAATCCATGCCTAGAATTAACCCATTGCCCGTGAAGCCCAAAACATAGGCATTACATCTAAACCCAACGCTTAGTATCGAAATTTCCAAATCCAAACAAATCATTGATAAATAAGCCGAACCCCCTATTGGATTTGAAACAACCAAGGGATCCTCTACTATACTGGTGTCTAGGTGCAGAGATTCAACTAAAACAGTAGATATAAAAGAGTGCGATGTGCCAGAATCAAAGAGCGTACGAACAGGATGATCAAAATGATAAACTAAACTCTCAACATAAATATTTCTACCTCGTTCTTGCAGAGGTGCTATGAGAGAGTGAACTTGCCCTCCAGAAGTAGACACAGTCCTCTGCCCTTGCCTTTGCTTTCTTGGGAAGTCTTTAGACATGTGTCCTGTCTCGCCACACTTAAAACAACCACCCATCTTCCTCTTCTTCTTTCTGCAGTCCTTAATCAAATGTCCACGAATGCCACAAAAATTACACTTCCTCTTGTCATGGGGTTTGTTGTTCATCCCGCCCTTCATGGAATCCTTCTTCTTGTTCTGTGATCCTTCCACTTTCTTATCTTGAGGTACTTCCACCTTTGTTTCTTTCTTGCCATCCTTATCTTCTTCCTGTAATAGTGCCATGTCCACCAGTCTCTCATAAGTCGCACCCATAGGTATATGGGACATAGCTATGCTGTGCGGTGGCTCATTCAACCCTTTAACAAAACGGAGAGCCTTCTTATGTGGAGTGTTCACTAACTCCAATCCGAATCTAGCCAGCTGGTTGAATTGGTTGGCATATTCCTTGACCGACATACTTCCCTATTTGAGAGCTAAGAACTTCTCCATCTGTAGGCTTCGTTCAGCTTGTGAGAGGAATTTCATTTCAAACCTCCTTCTGAAGTCCTCCCAAGTTTCAACTAGTCTCTTAGCATTGGTAACCTCCCACCAATAAGAAGCTTTGTCTTTAAGCAACCATACAACCAACTGTATCTTCTGCCTATCGTCCACATCGAAGATAACAAACAAATCCTCATTTTCTTTGAGCTAGTTCCTTGCTTCCACGAATGATTCAGTTCCATTAAAGTTCTTTCCACCCATGGCTCGAAAGTCTCTACATATCTCTGAGAAAGCATTTGCATGCGGAGGAGGAGGAGGAACCGCTGCAGCTGGGGGAGGAGGAACGTCTGCTGGGCCTGCGTCATAAGCCCTAGCCTTTAGGTACCTTCTAAACTAGCCAGGTACCGGCACGCTCTCTGGAAGGTTAAGATCCCCAGACATGCTGAAATGAAAAAGGAAAGATTCAAAACAAAGGATAGAAAGATAGTGCATATGGCTTTGGGGATTGTGCCTTTTAAAATAAAAACAACACTTTTTCTTGAAAAATGCTTCTTTAAACTTCTTTTTGAAAATTAGTTTTCAAATACTTTTATCTGATCTGGTAAAGCTTTGCTCTGATACTAAGTGAAACACCCCACCTCCGTTAAGGTCACTCACAAAGGGAATGCCTTAACTTCGGTGGAGCGTTGTAGGTAAAAGATATAGATAATTTACAAGACAGACATATAAACAGCGAAAAAACTAAATTTATTTCATAAGCACTTGGTTCATCAAAACATTACAACAAATTATCTCAAAACAGCTTCCAAATTATTACAACAAAATCTCAGTCTTGATTAAAACATAAATAAGCATAAAACGATAATAAAGTAGCATAAATCCCCATTAAGAGTGTATCTAAAGTCATAGCCCAAGAAAAGAGAGTCCAAGCAATACATCTACTCTCTTCAAGCTTGCAAAAGGACCGAACTGAGCTGAAGTATTCCCTCCTTGCGGACCTGGGAGGGGGGGGGGGAGGGGGGAAATGAAAGAAAAGAAGGCGAAAGAAAAATGGGTCAAACATAAGTTTGGTAAGTCCAGTGATTTTTCAGCATGTGAACAAGAAAAAGGATAATGACAGGAATAAACTAAAAATAGGACAGTACCAGAATAACAAGATAACATAAACCAAGATAAGGCAGTTTAAACTGAATATACCATTGCACCCATTTCTATTTCTCTGCACCTCCTAACTATTGTTTCAACTAGCCTCACATGTTCATAACAAAGTGATCCCCTTTATCGATCGACTCCTACTCGTATATGTTTACTACTTGTGTCATTCAGCCCTCGCTTGATTGTAGATACCTGTGCTGGTCCCACCATGGGGTGTATCAACTCCTATGGTGGCAACCCGACACAATTCAAGATGCATAGTGTATAACTACTGATGCCCAGTGCCTGCTTTTTCCACTCCGGAATACGTGCACGCCCGTACTCCGTCAGAACCTACACTAACGCAACACCCGCCGTTGTTTTGACTGCTTATAGTCAGCCCAGTAATCGTGCCCTACCCTGCCTAGTTCAGGGTATCACGATACATCAATGTGGGTTACTGCTGAAATGGGTCCCTATTACTAGGGTTTCCTAATCAACATGTTAAAATGGTTAAGTGTTCTCAAATTAACCTAACCCCACCCATCTGTTTAGTTAACATGTTGTATTGGTTAAGTGTTGCCTTAATTAACCTAACCCTACCTTCCCAACTCGTCTGTTCCTTAGCTTTAATTTATTCACTAAAGCACCAACCTCTCATATTAGATCTATATTGTTGCGTTCGCTGGATGTGCCGGTCGGTTCTGGGCAGTCTTACACCGCAACTCAATCTAACCTCGGTCTCCTATTGGGCTTAATGCACTAACCTCTCACATTAGATCAATATTATTACGGTTGCTGGATGTGAAAGGCGCTTCCAGGTAGTCTTACACCGTATCTCAATCTAACCTCGGGTTAGGCATATTCGTCTTTTGCTTAATTTACATATTTACCCTTTTTGTTTATATGTAAATTATTCACAAATTTGTTGTCATTCAAGTCATGCCCCATTTACCCTTTAATCATGTTCATAATTTTTAGGTATATAAATTTTACCATTCATGCTACCAAACTATGCTAATAATATGTAAAATAATAATTTTCCCAACGTTACCCCCGTTATACGTTCGCATAAATCACATAGAATGTTAGGCTTCGCAATTTAGCCTAAATCATAAACAAAAGGGAAAAGGAAAGAACATGTAACATTCCAACAAGCATAATATGGATCCAACTAAACAATGTCATATGAATTTGGCATAGAACAATATACATTTAATTATCAACTTGCAATTTAGATCCACTCAACATGAATCATAAGCATATAAATAGGAGTTTACATAGAACTACACAAACTTAATTAGGCATGTAGATGTGAACTTGCATTTGGGTTGAATCAAATTAACATAGATCTAACATAGAGGCATGTGGATCTAAACATTTTGGCATATATGACATGAGTTAGCCTATAAACTTGCATGTAACATAACACGATAGAATCACCAAACTTACACACAACATGATAGGTTTCGTCGCCAAATTACTATTCAACATGATAGGTTCATCACCAAATTAATATACAACATGATAAGCCCAATAAACCACAACAGTCTCATAAGTATATATGATAGAATTGTCACAAGAACAGACATAAATCAACAATCACCATTATCTTACAACTAGGTACAATTCTGGTTTCACTTTATTACAAATCATGACTTTTATTTGTTCACATCTAAAAGATAACTAAACTTATAAACAAAAGAACAGACTTGTTTTCTGGGAACTGTTTTCTTAAACTGAAAAGCTATCCTTTAATGTAGACTATTTGTCCTCTAATTTAGATTTGATTTGAGGCTTCTAACTTGCTTTCCAGTTATCCTTCTAGTTAGAGAAGAATGGCAGCTACTCTAGGTTGACCATGGACAACATGACGGCTCTTGGAATGAATTTGTGTGGTTTAGGGTTAAGGGTTGGGGTTGATTATATAGAAGTTTAATTTAATGAGAGCCGTTAGATCAACCTAGGAATAATCAGAACCATCAGACCCATTAGAGTTATCCAGCAACAGCCACCTATGCCCTACTGACTCAACAACAGGTCACAAATCGTCACTATTCGGATCTGGGGGAGGGGGCCGACCCCTACAGGGGGGTCGACACCCAAGTCGACACCCATCTTGGGGGTCGACCCCCCCGGGGGGAGTCGACCCCCCCGGGGGGAGTCGACCCCCCCGGGGGGAGTCGACCCCTATAGGCGGGAATTTTCCCGTCCAGCCGATTTGTGGGATTTTGAAATTCGAACTGCTTTTTTTCCTGAATTAATTATTATTTGTATATAATTTCGGATTAAACTAGAAATCTTCTGAACTCCATAACTTCTTCATACGAAGTCCGGTTCACAAAAATTCGGACTTATCTCAAGTAGAATTCCGAGACAAACGCAATGGCATAACCCGCTTCCCTTAATTCTCAATTTTAAAAATTAAGTATTCTTTAATTCGTTACTTTAATAAACACAGAAAATTCAGGGTGTTACAGAGTGTTTGCGTATACGCACTCGGAGGTGTATTGTAGACGTTAGGGTATTACTCTATGATGAGACAAGGTTCGATCGAGAAGCTTAGATACGAGGATTTGTATGCTTTTATGGCATGACAGTGGAGACCATACGAGGAGGATACTATGGGGAATACCTTGAGATTTTGTGCATAGCTACATATATATTATATTAGGTTTAATCTACTAAGGAGTAGACGGATACAACGTGAGTGTAGAGCCTAGAGTGTTGTTAACCCAGCTAACCTAATAATTAAGAAATTGTAACCGAACGGTATATGTCGGGTTATTTCAGTATGTATGATTTGTCCTCTCACCAAAACTTGTGTTGTGACCCCCTCCTTATAACATACTCTGTAACAACCCAGGTTTTCCAGCTATTTGAATTGGATATTTAAATCTATTTTAAATATTATACTAGAAATAATTATGGATTTTAAAATTGAATTCATTTATAAAACAAGATTGAATGTTTAATTTATATTTAATATAAAACGAACTCGAAATGTCATAGTAGTTCGTAATATTGAGTTTTAAACTTCAATTGAATATACGGAATCCGTTATAAGTTAGAATTATATGAAATAAGAAACGTTGAGATCTCATTAATTATAATTTTCTAATGAAATAGAAAAATCAAGATTTCTGCTTACAAATTGTAAGTTATGTCCAAATCAAAATTTAAAATAGTCGCAATGGAAATCGTTAATAAACGATAACGTTTATTTAATAATTTAAATATGATTTTAAATAGAATTTGAATATCGTTCAACTCAAAAATGGTAATGTTGAGTTATATTTCCTTATTGGTTATATTTGATGTGATATATTATTTTATTTAGATGTATATGACGATGATAATTTATTGGTTTCAGAATTTATTTAATATTTTTTCGATATTATATAAGCCTTAAGAATAGCCGTTTTTCAAACAACCATCACTTTCGATGAAACGAATTTTATTGGAATATGTATGATTAGTTATTGCTGGTTTTCCAATTTGGAGCCAATCGGAGTAATTTTATCTATGCGTGCAATTTAAAGATGAACCGATAAATATATTGGAACTGAAATAATGACGTTATTCAAACGGGGTCGGTTTTCAATGAAATTAATTTCATCGGGAGCGGTATGTCAAGACATAGCGATGTATTTATTTTTGTTGAGTTTTGAGTCAGTGGGTATTGATACGAATTTTACGGTTACCAATAAACAACGGTAAGCGGTAGAAGTTAGACACCGTGTAAAATAAAAACAAAATATATATACTTGTCCTCTAAGGCATGAAGTACACGCACAGTCTAATTTGGAGTTGATTACACCATATAAACATATGCTTTCCTCTCTGCAAATCCAAGCACGAGTGATATAAATTATTCCAGTGACATGCTTTAAAATGAAAATACAAGCTAGCCCAGCAAACCTCCCTTTCTTGAAAAGCCAACCCCATGGAAACCTATTTACACATCACTGTCCTATGGAATGAAGTCTGCCGCATGCCAATCCATCAACCTGAAATGAATAGGGAAGACCAACGCAGCTACAACCATTTCCATCCTAACATGTAACCATTTGAATCTGACTTTGAACCAATCCAAACTCAGTACCGTGCCCACCAAAGAATTTCTGCCTATATATACGAGATGAAACACTTCATCTTCTACAAACAAAAAAATCAATATAGTAAGAGAGAAAAAATGAGTTTGGATCTTTGAAAAATCACTGCACTAAAGTCACTCAATTAAAAATTACCAAATAAGTTTCAAAAGCCTCCTAAATTCATGTACTACACGCGTAGCAATTCAAGATCTCTAACGATGATGATCGACAGTAAAAGTCGTAAGCCAGGATTGAAGTTTTCTTAAGTTTCGAAGACTGATACGCATTTTCGTGTGTGTATTAGTAATCAAGGAAGAGTGGTGCACGTGAAGGAGTATTTTTGTAAAAGCTGGAGGAAATTTTGGTCACACCTGGAATTCGCTGGTGTATGATCGATCAGCGATGTGGTCAACAGAGGGGAAACATATAGCATTGACAAGTCGAGCTCGAGTAGAGGAGTTGAATGGAGGTGTTAAGCGGAGGGTTCGTGGTCCATTTGGGTATGTCAGTGTTTTTGTGCATGGTGATTTATGGGTTAGGGAGTAAAAAGCATCAGGAAAACCTTCGGGGAAGAAGACCCTATACATGTAGGTCTGAGTTAGCTTGGGCATGGGATGTGTGGGCTTTTGGGCTGTTTAGTTTTTCAAAAAAACAAAGCAGTAGGGAAATGTTGGCAGCATAATGTTTATAGAGGGAAGCTCGAACAAGAAAAGAATTGGGGAAGTGACACAAAAAATAGGTTGTGGAAATAATTATAGAGTAGGTGAAAAAACTATATGCAAGATAACATGGGGGAAGAGATATTGAGAAAAAATGATGTTTGTGCGATGGGTTGTAAAGCGGATTGGAGACGGGTTCGTGAAATATGAATGGGGTTCAAACAAATGGGAAGAAAAGAGGAAACACATAGGGAAGTGAAGTCCGTCGAACGTGGGTGGGTATGGGCTACATACATAGGCCACATTATTTCGGTAAGCTATGTATATATATATAAAGAGTAGTTAGTATAAATAAAAAGTTATTAATTATGGATTCAGTTAATATTAAATTTATTGTATATGTATAATGTTTATAATCTGTGCCAACGTACACAGAGTCAGACCGAACCAAAAGAGTTGGAATCATATTAAGGAGCGCTACATTTTGGAGTTGGAATAGGTGGAGTCGGAATCAATTGAAGATTTTAATTAAATTAAACGCATGATTAATTTAATTAAAATGAACCGTTTAACCGACGGATGGAAATCAAGGTGAGTTAAACTCACTTAGTTCTCCCACTTATAGTCATTATAAGTCGGGTTTATTATTTGTATGCCATGTTTGCTAATTGTTGGTTGATTTGATGATTGTTTGGATATTGTTAAATATTGTTATATCAATTATTTAAATTAAACGTTGTTTAATTTAAATGAAATGTCATCGATATTTTTAACTATTATTTCCAATAGAGGTAACTTACCTTGTTGGTTACGTTTATAATAATATAAAAGTATTTAAATTAAATTGGATGCTTGAATTATTATTATTGGTTTTTCGCTATCAGTTGAATTGATTATTTATTTACATATGATCGTTACATGAACTATTTAACCAATATGATTGGAATATTGATTTGATTATTTATTGTTGAATATGAATTCAATGTTTGTTTGTTATTAAACAATGTGTGATATTGGTTGAGAGGAATAATAGTAGATGGCCTAATAAGACATCGTTTTATAAGGTTTGATTTACCGTAAGGTAATTCAAATAGAAAATGAAGTTTAAAACTTATAGATTTTTAAATATATTAATTGAATGGAAGTTTATAAAAGGAAATGAATATTTAATTATTAAATAATTTCATTCTTATATTAATAAGATTGATAAGCAAGTGATATAATTTAACGTAACGATTAATAACCGAGATTAATTATTTTCTTAAACAATTAAAATGAGATTATATCGAACGGATTATTATTTTAATAATCAAATGGGATAATTTAAATTAATTAAATTTGTAATTAATTTAAATGGAAAGATGAATTGAGATTTGATTAACGAGTTAATCAGGTTAGAGTTGACAAAGTCAACTTTGTTAACTGAAATGAATTTATTAAATTAATTAATTTATTTATTTAATGGAAATATTTAATGGTTAAGTAAACATTTTTATAAATGTTGATATTCATTTATTTAATAATCAAAGTAAATGGAATTATTTTAATTAATATATTATTAATTAAATTAAATGGGAAGGGCAAAGTGGAATTGATTAACGAATAATCATGCTTAAAGGCTGTGTTAATTGAGATTGTTTTATTTAATTAGTTTATTAATTTAATGGGAGTAGATAATGGTGAAGTAACCCGGTATTATTTTAATAAATGTTGAAACTTGATTATTACATATTTGATAATAATCGAAGTGATAAATCTGGGAATGAAAAACTTAGTAATGGAAGTTTGTGAAGTTTAAAGGTCATGTTTATAGTTTAATGAATATTTAACAGACTTAAGATTTATAGTAATATAAGTTTTGTGTAAATCGAAATTTTAATTTAGTTCTTATTGAATTATATTTAATTGGATTCTATGAAATCCAAGTTAGACGAAGTAATAAAACCCAAGCTTTTATTTAATATTATTGGAACGTGTTATTTGAAATGGATTTTGAATGAAATAACAACCCTAGATATGAAATAAAAGAATTAGAACCTAATTAGAGGACGGTTGAGTTAATTGAAGTATTGATCTGGTGTTTGTTCCGTCCTTCGGGATTGATATTTAGGGAATTATTTTCTTACTAACTTATGGTTAGGAACAGAGGAAGGTATGAAATGGAAATAGAGATGGGAACTCAAATTTGAATCAAAATGGTTAGGTGAGTTGAGTTATAAAGATGCAATAAATTTGCTATATGAATAAGAGATGAGGTTTCACCAAGTTATAACTAAAATGAGATTTGTTTTGATAGTGGGAATGGATATCGGTTTTGGTATTACCACTAATATATATCTTAAGATAAGAACTTTGTTGATCAAGGTCTAAGAGGTCATTAAAATACCCCAACTTGAATGACTTCAAGATTTTCGAAGGATGATATTAGCTGTAATAGTGGAGATGTGAGAAGTGATTTATTTTTGAGAGACAATAATGTAACGTTATTTTAAGAATTTGGGAATATATATGATGGGATCCCAAATTTAAAGGAATTTAAAAGGGGCATGAGAATAGGAAATGATATTTCTAAAATAAAAGGAATAAAAAGAGATTTGTGAAAATATAATGATATTTTCAAAAGTAAAAATACAAGATTTAGAATGAGTTTATCCTAAAAAGGGTAAGTGACGATTATGGTGTTCAAATGACAAAGACAAAGGAGATGTCGCAATAAGTGCAATCGATAAGATAATAAGTAATGTTATAGCAAATGGTTTAAATGGTAGTTAACAGGAAATTGGATCTGATTTTAAGATATTTTTCTAAGTATTAGAATAAAATGATTTGAAAGTATTACTATATTAAAGATGATACATTATTTTCGTATTACAACTAATATACTATTTTTAAATGGCCAAGTGACGTTGTATATTAAACCAGTGGATTTATTTTATTTTATGACTGTTTATTTTGATAGTTAAATAACCGACTATCAAAATCTGACCCATGTGTATGGTACGGAAAGATCGGGATCGAATTTATATTCGAAAACCATTCCGAACCAATGAATATATAAACAAAGAAGATATTTGAAGTTGATCGAGATGGAGCAATTGAAGACCGTAAATCTTTATGAGTTAAAGAACTATTGTTGGATTTCTCTAGCTATTCCCTAGATATATTTTGACAGTGATTCTGTCGTGATTGAAATCTACAGATTTGTAAGGACTGCTCGCTACTGATCCACAGGGTAATTCATGGGACATGGTAGGATGGTGCCTTTGGTTTGTCCAGTCCCAGGACAACTTGTATGGACGAGTGATTGACAGGGTATTTCCAAAAGAACCATGTGCGTTGTTTCCCTCAAACGCATTTCTGGTGGTGGCGGAGAAGACACCTTCTCTTAACATAACGACAACTGTATTTTTTGGGATGTCGATTAGTGATATCTGACGGATCTGACAATGTAACATTCAAAGAGAATGGTATCCAGATGTTCCATAATAATTATAATGCAACAACCCGGTAAATCCGAACCAATTTAAAAATTTTATTTTTGCAATTTTAGTGAATTTTGAATATTTAAAATGATTTATTTTAAATAATAACGACGAGAAATTTATTTTGAATAGAATTAGAACGTATATATTTATTTGAATCGTCGTTAGAATATGAAAATTGCGTGGTTGTTTGAAAATTCGATTCCAAATTTCAAATGAATGTGCAGGATTCAAAATAAACCAGATTTTAGCGAAACCAAAAATATTTGAATCTATTTGATAATATCTTTCCAACAAATCCGAAAAATCAAAATTTCATAGCGGGAATCCAAAGTTACGTCCAGTTGAAAATTCAGAATAGTCGAAATTCTGGCCCTTAAAAATGGAAATTTTGCAAATGACCTCAGTTTTCGACGAAACCACTTTTGTTGGATCTGGGATGTCTAGTTATTAATAGATTCCAAAATTCATAATTTTTCAAATCAGTATATGAGCGTGGCGAAGTAAAACGTGTTTTAACAGTTTCAGTCAATTTCGATCGACCAGAAAATGGCCATTTTTCAAACGATCTCAGAATTTGGCGAAATTAGTTTTGTTTGGACCGTATCGTGAATACGAAGCTAGAAAATATTTTTTGGGAATTTTTAGAGTCCGTATGTGTCCCCGGTAAATTGAAATGCGCGTTCAAATTCAATATATGGATTTATATTTTGATTTTAATGAAAACTGATCGAAACGATCGATTCAGCTTATGACACATATCCCATTGTGTTCGGAATGGGGATAATTCGCTAGAGACGACAGTCGGTGGGTTCGATTTCAAGTTCGAAATAAAAAGTTGCTTTTTCGAAATTTAAAATAATAATAAAAAAATATTTATAAGTAACACCTCACCCCTCACTTCCTTTCTCTCTCTCTCTCTCGTTCTGAATAAAAAAAGAAAGAGGGGCAGAACCCCGCCGCCCCCACCTCCCTCTACCACGCACCGGTCACCGCCCCCATCGCTGGATCCGCCACCACCGGAGCAGCCCCCATCGCGCCTCTCTCCGTCCTCCATCCCTCCTCAAACGTGTGAACCCCACCCCCCAATTGAACCCATCTTCCGCCACAACCCTCCGTGCCACCACTGGCCAGCGCCGACGCCAAGACCCCCCCTTTGCTGAAAGGAGAAAAAAGTAAGTCTTCCTATTTATTTATTTTTATTATTTATTTTCTTTTAGATCCGATTTTTTATTTTTATATTGTAAACCATTGAAAAAGAATATATTTATATATAAAGAAATACTTTTGTTTATATATAAAATTAGGAAAAGATTTGATTTATATTAATGATTTTAAAATAAAAGATTTGATTTTTATATGAAGACAAAGGATAAAAATGTGATCTTTATGTGTAGGATTTTAGTCATATAAAAAGTATGATTTTTAGGCGAGTAAAAATATAATTTTTATATGTAGAGAGAAGTAAAAATATGATTTTTATCACATAAAAGAATATATTTTTAGAAAACTAAAAATATGATTTTGTCATATGTTTGAGAATATATTTTTTTTAGAAAAATAAAAATATGATTTTTATAATACATAGATAATAAAAATTTGATCTTTATATATGTAGTAGAGATATGAAAGTACGATTTTTATATAGGAAATGAAGATATAAAAATGTAATTTTTTATCATATATGTAGCAAAGTAAAAATATGATTTTTATCGTTTGAATGGCAATGTAAAAATGTGATTTTTATATATTCATTAGCGATGAAAAAATGTGATTTTTAACTATGTAGCATGATTACAAAAATATGAAATTATTTTTAGAAAGGTAGAAATATAAATTTTAGCCTGTGTATGTTGTTTATAGAATAATCACACAAAGAAATAGTTATTGATTGGTTAAAAATATAATTTTTAACATAGGTATACTACATAGATCGACAATCAAAGCACGACGAAGTGGAACCCAAATGTGAGAACTTCTCACTTTTATTTTTATTTTCTAGTTAAAATATATACTAGGATGCAGACAGTGCTTAGCAGCACCCGACATCCGTCGTCCACAAACCATTGACGACTTGTTTGTTTGATTGATTTTGTTGTGAAAATTGATTGTGTGATGTGGAATGGAATAAAATATTTTATATAGTTAAAAATATTTTATAGTTAAAAATATAATTTTTAAAGTGTATATAAAATAAAATAAATATTTATAAACAAATCAGATGATTTGTTTATGTATACACATTGGACAGATATTGATTGGGACAATAAATTTTACACATCGCCTGTGACGACCCGCCCCGCACCAGCCGGCATTTCCTCCGTAAGTGCACTGTACACATGCCCAGCTAGCACGGAACGGTCGTCAGAAGAAAAGAAAGAAAATAGTGAACTAACACAGAATCTATCGAATGTCTCACACCGCATGGAACAAAATATAATAATAACATAATTTTGACATAAAACAGGCGAGACAGTGCATAAGCTGAAAACTAAACCAACATAGCAGCGGAAATCCAAATACAACTTATGATTCAACATCATTATTACAACTTTAAAACTGTCGCTAAAGCAAAAGAAAGCTAAAGTAGAAGATGCACTACTAATGCCCAAGCAGTGATCTTCAACAACACAGGGAGAATATCTATATATATCATACGTGGAAGCCTCCTGCTCATCTCCGGATCAGCTACTCGTGCATACTCAGCTAACCTGCCTCTAGTCTGCTCGTGAGAGCACCCAGAGTAATAAAAAGAGACATAAAACTCTGGGTCAGACAAAAAGTATGGTATGAGCGATAAGCAGCAAAACAGAAAAATAACAGGTATACTAAACCATACCTGAACCTGGACCTGCAACCAAAGAGTTAGCACTATATACTGTACAATACTCTAAGGTGCCACTAACATATGGTGTACAGAATACGGGGGTGGGGTTGTGCATGTCATAGTGATGGCAAACAAATCAAGCATAGCAACCATCCTTACATCTCTCACTCAGTGCGTAAAGTATACGATGTCCACCACTTCGATCACTAGACCCATCGAAGTAGTGACAGAGTTCGACTTGTACAACTACTGCTACTACCAAGCTTACCCCATGGAGTCATGACCAAATCTTTACAAACGACCCCACTTCATTGGTCTAATAGCTCTTTAGTCGTACCTAGGCCACTGTGGCCCTGAATTCGTTCACGTACCCCCTACACATAGTGATCCAAAGTTACAGACATCAACAACCCCTTTGCACACGTCCCGCAGCAAAGTCCAATCATGAAGTTAACTCGTTGGTTCCCAACTGGATCCTGAGTTCTAACTTCTCATTTGAACTACCTTTGGATCTCGGGTTTTAGTCTTCTCATGTCCAAGCTCCTTGTCTTCCTCATGGTCGCGGTGTGCGGATCGTGGTCTTCCTCACGGTCGCGGTGTGCGGATCATGGTCTTCCTCACGGTCGCTGTGTGCGGATCGTGCTCCTTCCTCACAGTCCAAGTGTGCAGATCGTGCTCCTTACTCACGGTCCAAGTGTGCGGATCGTGCTCCTTCCTCACGGCCCAAGTGTGGGGGCGATTCAATCCGGTCCAAATTCCTGCAACTCTTCCAACGAGCCATTTACGCCATACAACGGCGTTTTCGACCAATCTAACTTTTCTAATCAACCATAAATCATTTCAAACAGTCATAGCAACATGTATAATCATTCACAAACACCAAAACAATAATATGATATGTTAAAACGGATCAAACATAACCCAAACCCCATATTTTCCCTTAAGCATGTTTAAGCAAAACTAATCATAGGATTAACAAAACTTAACCAAATTAAACAAATTTTCTACTAGAGGCATAAAATGATATTTCAGAATTTCTAAACATTTTTCCAGAATTTATTTATGCATAAATTCGCTAATTAACACGAATTACCCTAATTAACTGCAATTAGTGTAAAAACAGTGCTAATAACTCACCTTTGCCACAAAAAAAAAAAAAAAAAAAAAAACTCAGATCTGAAATGAATCTCTGTTTGGCACGAATACTGATGTCTAACAGCAGCTCTAACCTTGCTTTGGTGCTATTTTGCCTTGATTTGATGTTGATTAGCCTAATCTTCAATCAGAAAGTGGTTCAGAGGTGTCTTAGATGTTGGAGGCCATTGTTAGGTTGAAAAGAGGGTTTGTGATGGCTGGAAAATGACAAAGAAACGTCTCTCTAACCCTAATCAGCCCTATTAAACTTCTAATCCCGAAATCACCCAATGGGTCTAGTTGTTAACTACCCAATTAAGCCCGGTTAAGCTGTTTTATACATTCCGAAACTTATTTCAGCCATATCTTCCAAATGGTAAGTCCGTTTGGCTAATATGACCACTCTACGGAAAGGTAAACCATCAAATGGATCCAATGGAAGTGGTTTTAGGTCAAAATTCCTTTTCAGTCAAAAGTTATGGATGAAACAAGATCAACTAGGGGCAAAACGGTCATTTAAAAATCGACAAAAATCATGAACATGGGAAATGACTCCACTAGTCGTTCCCCAAAAGTACACGACCATACGACTTAACAAGAAGAAGAAATAAATATTCTACGATCTTCCGATGCGTAGAATGTGGGTCGTTACACTTTTCCCCCCTTAAGAAATTTCGTCCCCAAAATTACTTAACCAAGAAACAAACAATGAATCCTGCATGCCTATCAACCATTCACAGCAACCAAACATGCAAAACAAGCCTAACCTAGCATGCAGAAAACTAAATCGCAATCAAAATTTTACCACGCAAAGAGTTCTGGATACGTCTTCCTAATGCTCTCCTTTGTTTCCCAAGTACAATCATTATCGTTCTTGCCCCACTGAACCTTTACTAGTTTCACCGCTTTTCTTCGAAGTTGCTTCGTATCGTGCTCGACAATACGAATCGGCTTGGGGTTCCCAACCACCTCGGGTTCTACTTTGATATCATCCAACTGATCAGGTGAAATAGTCAAATCGGGGTCGTGCACGAACTTTCTCAATTAGGAAACATGAAATACGTTGTGAACTCCTGCCATCTTGTCTGGTAACTCTACCTTATACGCCAATTCCCAACTTGCTCAAGAACCGGGAATGGACCAACAAACCTTGTTGCTAGCTTACCTCTCTTACCAAAACGAATCACACTCTTTAATGGAGAGATCTTGACGAATACCATGTCACCAACTGAGAATTTCAAATCTCTTCGTCTCTTATCAGCATAACTCTTCTGCCTATCTTGAGCGGCCTTCATTCGTTGTTGAATAATCTTGATCTTTTCTGAGGTTTCTCTTACTACATCTGGTCCAAGTACAAACTTCTCACCTATCTCTAACCAACATGATGGTGAGTTGCACGATCTTCCATATAAAGCTTCAAATTGAGCCATACCAATACTGGATTGATAACTGTTATTATAGGCAAACTCTACTAGATGCAAATGGTCATCCCATGATCCACCAAAATCCAATACGCAAGCTCACAGAAGGTCTTCTAACACTCGATTCACCCTCTCCGTCTGACCAACGGTTTGAGGATGCTACACGGTACTGAGATGTAATTTGGATCCTAACGCCTCCTGTAAGCTCTTCCAAAACCCACTAGTAAACAATGGATCTCGGTCACTCACAATGCCTTTTGTACTCCATGAAATCTCACTACCCAGTTCATATATAATTCGGCTAACTTGGCTGCCGTTCCATTTGACTTGACTGGTATAAACCTTATGCTCTTGGTCAAACGGTCAACAACCACCCAAATGCTATCATGGCCAGATCTAGTCCTTAGTAAACCATCAATGAAATCCATTGAGACTTGTTCCTATTTCCACTCGGGAATTTCTAATGGTTGTAACAAACCACTAGGCTTCTTTTGCTCAGCTTTAACTAACTGGCAATTCATGCTCTTGGATATAAATTATCCAACGTCTCTTTTCATCCCTTCCTAGTAGCAGTTCTGCTTCATGTCTTGATACATCTTGTTACCACCGGGGTGTATGGTCAACTTTGAGTGATGACACTCCCTAAGCACTTCATCTCTTAGTCCACCTACATTGGGTATAACTAGTCTTCCATTCTTTCGAAGCCACCCATCTCGATAAGCCCATACTTGTTCATCTCCTCATCGATTCCCATCTCTAACTTGGAGATGATTTCTAATAGATTAGGATCGTCCCTCTGGCTGGAACCAATCCGCTCAATCAAAGTGGGTCTGATTGTCAAACCTGCTAACATCTCTGGAGCTAATTCACACTTTGGTCTAAAATCATACCTTGCAATATACTCCCGTTTCTTCCATTCAAGAAACATAGCACCTAAACTGGCATGTCTCCTACTCAAGGAATCAGCTACTGCATTGCCTTTCCCAGGTGTATATGCGATATCAAAATCATACGAAGCCAAGAACTCTAACCATCTCTACTGACGGAGATTCAAATCCTTCTGAGAGAAAAGATACTTTAACGATTTATGATCAGTAAACAACTCGAATCTTTCTCCCAAGAGATAGTGTCTCCACATCTTCAATGCGAACATGATCGCTGCCAATTCCAAATCATGGGTAGGATATCTTTTCTCGTGCGGTTTCAGTTGCCGACTAGCATAAGCTATAACCCTACCTCCTTGCATCAATACAACACCTAGTCTGGTACCATAGGCATCCATGTATACCATCATCTCTTCATTCCCCTTAGGAATGACTAACACTGGTGCGCACGTTAACTTTTCCTTTAGACTCTTAAATGCATCCTCGCACTTTTCGTCCCAGACGAAAACTTGATTCTTCTTGGTCAACTGAGTCAACGGTGCTGCTATCTTGGAGAAGTCTTGGATAAAATTACGATAATATCCAGCCAACCCCAAGAAACTTCTTACTTCTGTTGCATTCTTGGTCGTAGACCAATCTTGTACCGTAGCCACTTTCGTAGGATCCCCGGCGATACCATTCTCTAAAACAACATGGCCCAAGAACCTCACTTCCTTCCTTCAGAAGTGACACTTAGAAAACTTTGCTTTCAGTTGGTGTTTTCTCAACACCTCTAACACTATCCTCAAATGTTCCTTGTGTTCTTCCTCGTTCCTTGAGTAAACCAAAATATCATCCACGAACACAAGAACAAACTTATTCAACTGATCTCTGAATACCCTATTCATAAGATCTACAAAATATGCTGGCGCATTGGTCAGCCCAAATGGCATAACCAGCCATTCATAAAATCCAGACGGCGTCCGAAATGCCGTTTTAGCTATACTTTCAGCTTCCCACTCTAAGCTGATGAAAACCTGTTGCGAGATCCAACTGAGAGAATACTCTCGCTCCACTCAACTGATCAAACAAATCATCTATCCGCGATAGAGGATACTTATTCTTCCTCGTCACCTAATTCAACTCGCGGTAGTCCGCACACAATCGAAGGGAACCAACAGCTTTGGTAGCAAACACAACTAGTGCTCCCTACTTAGAAACACTTCTTCTGATAAATCCCTTCTTCAAAAGATCGCTCACTTGCACCCCGAGCTCTCGCTGCTCCCTTGGCACCATACGACGAAGAGGCATCACTATAGGTCTGGCATCTTTCGCTAAATCAATACTGATCTCAATCTCTCGGTGTGGTGGAAGCCTGGTCACTTCCTCGAAGACGTCCGGATATTGGCTGAAACGATCCAAACTTCCCAGTAAAGGAAAGGCTGGATTGCTTTGAGAACAGCACACATCAGAACACAAACTGAAGGACATTTTATTGCTGATTACAACAATTACATCAGAGTACAAGAATGTAACAGAGTATGAATACTTAATACATAATAGAAATACATTAATACCAGAGTTTTAATTTACATTTAAATAGCAGCGGAAAAATATTACAAATATACAACTGAAAGGAATACACGAATGCAGAGCTTTCTGAATACCGCTTCAGCTGTAAACCAGGATCCTGTAAATATATCTGCAAAAAGCTACTCGACTGCCCGTGTGGAAAATATGGGCACCTGAGTTTGCCAGTGAAACAAGCTACAGGTCAGTCATGGGACTGGTATGAGAAGTCTTAACTTAACTATCTAATAATAAGGCTAATCATGGGACCACGCCGCTAACGCGGAACGGGTTTACTCCATTGGATTGCTAGTGCATAAATAAAGTAAATCGTTAGACAACGCAATGATTTTTTAGAAAAATGAAACCAATATAAGACTCAAGTCCCATCATACAATGCAACGCAAACGGAGGATAGAGTTTTACCTTATAATGATAAAAAATGCTTGATACGATAAAACGGATTTAATATTAGTGTGTATTTCTATGGGTATATAAATAGTTCAAAAACCACTTTCAATCATAATGTATTAATCATAGACGGCATAGTACCCCATCCTACTATGTCGCCATACTAGTTCTACAATCAAAACCGCAAGGTCGTATTGGAAATTGGGTTTCCATCATGAGTCGAGGCTAGGGGCAAGCTCCTCTCCGATTCGAGACACTCTAGCTAATGCCTCAGGATCCCCCGCAGTGAACCCTTGAATCTTCAGGGCCGATCCCTACCTAAGGGCAGTGGATTAATTATGCCTGAACACACGCTTCCCGATCCCTTTGGACCTATAGTACGACCACTGACGGCCTATTAAAATCTGAGGCGCCTCAAAATCCATCATCCGCATAAGTAAAGTGTCAGCCAGTTTAAGCACTGACACCACTCCTAGCTAAAAAGAAATGTGTGCACTCCCTGCAGTCCTAATCCCGTTTTTGACTCATACCGGGGTGTGAGGCTCGTGAAGTCACGATATACACAAAGTTATGCCGTAATAGGCTATACTTTGATCATCCCACAAGGCCCTGCTTTTCAACAAAAGCCTTGATCATTTGCATCTTGGTGTGCTACGTTGATAATTCACGCCATGCGATCAATCACTATTAATATATACCAGGGTGTTAAGTAGAGAATAAGTCCTCCGCCACCAAACAGACATACATTAACAGAAATCGATTTAATTCACATGGAACGAAATCCAATGTCAGACACACATCCATTTACTAGCTTATGCTTTGGGTCTGAGAGAAAACCAAATCCGAAAAATCAACAATAGTCCGGACGGCCACCACTGAAGCCCCTTCAAGGTAGCTACTCCCATCAAGGGTCTCTGTAGAAACACATCCATTCGATGTGAAGATCGTCGGTCTTCAACCACAGTCTTCATCTTCGACTCTTCATCGTTGTAGTAATTATTCGGAATGGGTTAAACCCGGCCTTTTCGAATAACTAGCGTAGTTTTATAATAAAAATCAAGTACTATAAAAAAACATCCAACGTCTCATTCCAATTCAGAATATTCTTCTAATAAAATATTCGCATTATTCTATCAAAGATAAATTCTTTAAATTATTCTTAAATCTTTTCTTTAAAGATTTATCAAAACTCAAATTTGGTTTTAAATACCAAAATCATTAATCAATGGTTATTTGAATTTAAGAAATTAATCTAATCTTTAACTGGGTTAAAGAACAAATGTCATTTAAAACATAGTTCATGGTAAACCCAAAATCATCTCCCATTGAATACGGAATCTTCACAGAAATCAAATCAATATATAATCGTTATAAAATTCTGTATCCGACCAATAATATAAATGGAATAACAGCAAAGCCTCTTAAATTCCATATGTAGTATCGGTCTTCTTCTACAGAAGCTTACCTCGGTTATTAATTAATTCGAATTCCATTCAACTCCAATTTAATATATTAAATTGGAAAACTTTGCTTTTGGAAAATTCCCATTAAATCTTAATAAAAGATTTATAAATTCTAAATCAAAATTTCACTGTCAGTTGGGTTAAAGAACATATGTCACTTAAAAACAAAGTTCACAATAAACCCAACTCACGTTTCATCTTATTCCAATTACTAAATATAACTGAAAATTTAAATATTCCAAATTAAAAGATTGTTCTTTTCATACGGGGTTTAAGAACGGTGTTATTTAAGACACTATTCACGACAAACCCAAAAATCCAACTTATTTAATTTTAACTTCAATTAAATATTAACAAATTGGAAAACTTCATTAAATCTAAATTTAATGATTTACTTTAGTTAAAACTAGTTCATTTCAATAAAAATATTTTTCTAAAATATATCTTTTTCCTAAAATATTCTTTTCCAAAATTATATTTTCTAATATATTCTTTTTCTAGAATATTCTTTATTGGAATGTGACTTAACCAACAAGCATATATTGCACGTAATCAACAATCCTGATAAATAATTATCAGACACCCAAATGACAACCAAAGTGGAATTTATAACTGTGTGAGCATTAAAGTAAATAACTAACGCTCATCACTGACTGTCAATCCATCGATTGACAGATAACTAAATATTGGGATTAGTGTGTATCCAATATCATCCCAATACCCGTGTGGGGTTTCATCCAACAATCAAATAATAAATTATTTGTGCACTTGGGCGATGTGTAAAAATTATCGACCCAATCACATAAACAAGTCGGATGAGTTGTAAATGGAAGTGTAGTATTCAGTTTGAATATACTAACCATATATTTAACATATCAAACATTACAACATCACAGACATCTATTTCAATTCTTTTTATTGTGTACAAATGACAATAAAAATCTTAACTTTTATTTCAATACTTTTTATTGTTAACAAATGACAATAAAATCTTAACTCTTAATTATTGACCAAAAAGTATATTTTTGGTCTCATTCATTTTAATGACAAAATGAATATTTTACTTCAGCTCCTTTAAAATGATAAAAATGTATCTTTCTAATTCATCCTTTTAATATGACAGAAATATCATTTCTATTAAATTTCTTTTAATATGACAAAAATGATTTTATTTTAATTTACATTTTCTAACAGAAATGTATTTTTATTCTAATATTCCTTTTCTAGCAAAATGTTTTTTTCCAACATTCATTTTCTGGCAAAAATGTACTCTTTATTCTAATTTACATTTTCTAGCAAAAATGTAGTTCTATTCCTATGTGACATTTTCCCATCAAAATGTTAATTTCTCTACTGTAACATTTAATAATGAGAATGTAAATTTCTTTACTGTAACATTTAAAATAATAAAATGTTAATTCCATCTTACAGGACAATTCATAACAAAAATGCTACTTCCATTACTATAATCATGTCTTGACAAAAATGTTACTTTTATTTCACAAATCAAGTTTTTAAAAAAAGTGATTTTTATTTCATAAATCAAGTTTTAACAATAAAAAACTAATATTTTATATCTAATCTTTTTGTCTCAACTAAAATGTCACTAAAAATGTAATCTTTATTTCTAAACATAAATTGGTAAAATCTCGTGTCTCATTTAGTTGGAAAAGAACTTGCCATATATAATACCAAAAATATGATCTTTTTAGTTGAAAACAACTTGCCATTAAAAATGTATTCTTTTTAGTTGAAACAATATAATACTAAAAATGTGATCTTTTTATAACTACTCCTTTAAGGTAAACAAAACTATATATTTTGATCTACTTCTTTTTAATGTACACAAATATTCATTTTTGTTTAATCTCTTTTAGTACACAAAAAATGTTTAATCCTTTTTAATACACAAAAATGTTTAATCCTTTTTAATACACAAAAATGTTTATTTTTGTCTAATAAACAAAAATGTATATTTTTAACTAAACCTTCTAAATGATCAAAAATGTATATTTTTAACTGATCCTATTTAATTTGCAAAAATGAACATTTCCAATTCATTCCTTTAAAATGAACAAAACTGAAATTTTGTTATCATCCTTTTAATGTAAATAAAATGTGAATCTTGTCTAATTCTTTTAATTATAAACAAAATGTAAATTTTGTTATAGTCCCTTTTATGTAAACAAAATGTGATTTTTGTTTAATACTTTTAAATGTAAACAAAATGTTTAATCCTTTTAAATGTGTAAAACAATTCATTTTCTATTTCACTAACATGTTCTAATTACCCAAAAAAATATGTTAATTTTTCTTAACCAATTTAATTAACAAAAATAGAAATAAAAATGTTAATCTTGTTTGACATACCCTTATTAACAAATGTTAATTTTGTTTATCATATCCTTATTAACAAAAACAAATGCTAATTTTGTTTAAATTATTTTATTTCAGCAGAAATGATTCCATTTGTTTCAACTAATTCCATTCAACACAATGTAAATTTTGTTTGATCTATTTCTATTCTACACAAATGTAAATTTTGTTTCTATTCAACAACACATGATATTTTGGTCTCAACCAAAATAATTCGTTCAATCAACAAATCATAACAGCATTCATCACCCCAAATCTATCGATTTTCGTAACAACACAGTCATAGATCAAATCATGCAGAATAAAATTCAGCAGTATAAATTTCACAACATAAATTCTAGCACAGACCACACATTATGATTCAGTACTTTAAATATATAAAATAAAATAAAAGGAAGAGGATTTCTCACCGATGGTTCTTAATTCAGACTAATTCAGATCTGAATTTTCCTTGAATTTTGATTTGCTCATTTTCAGTTCTAATGTGTTCCATAGCGCAGATCTCGGAAATACGAATTCAACGCTTCCGATCTTGTCAAATTCTGTGTTCGTTTCAAAAAGATATGCCATTTCAAAGATTAATCACTTAATTTAATTAATTAACTAAAATAATTAAGCTAACCACCTTTTAATTAACCAACCCCAGTCGTTTCTTTTCTGTTTCAAGAGAACCCATCGATCAACACCTTCCAGTTCCCGCGCGCCGCCGTACAAATGCCCTGAGGCCGATCCTTCTCCATCACGCCGTCGAGCAAGCCGCCGCCGTCCACCTCCTTGAAAGGATCGTCGTTCGATCAACCAAGGCGGCCCAAAACATGGTGCGAACGAACGCAGTTTGGGGCAAAGAATGGCGTGACTCGCTCCACCATCTTTGATCATACTCTTATGCTTTTGAAGACCATCGATTGCTCTTCGATTTTGCTTTGGTTTGGTGTTTTAATTCATAGTGTGGAGTGCGAAATTAAGGATTGAAAATGGGTTGAAACCGGCCATTCATTTGAACTAGTGGCGGCTACGGTTTTTGGAATTAGGGTTTTGGTATGCTACTGTATTTATACAGTATAGATAGTGTATAATTTAATTATTTTAAATGTTCAATCATTTAGTCCAGAAATCACTTGTTAAACCATCCGAACTCCAAACGAAACCCAACGAGTGTCGCCCCTAGCTAAATATCCCCGTTCCGGACACCATGAAATATGTTTCATAACCCAATTCGGCTATTACTATATGTTTTTCTTTAATTTAAAAATATAAATCAATTTATATTTAATTTGAACGTATAATTTAAATTACTGGGGCCACATACGAATTCTAAAAATTCCAGAAAAATTATTTCTAGTTATGGTTTGACGATACGGTTCTAATAAGACTAATTTCATCGAATTCTGAAACCGTTTGAAAAATGGCCTTTTTCTAGTCGGTTAAATTTGACTGAAATAGTCAAAACACGTTTTTCTTTGCCACACTCACATATTAATTCGAAAAATTATGAAAATTGAAACTTAGCAATAATTTGTAATTCCGGTTCCCACAAAAGTGGTTTCGTCGAAAACCGAGGTCGTTTGAAAAATGGCTATTTTCAAGGCCAATATATTTAATTAAAATATATATATTGTAACACCCCCACATCCATTAATGTCACTCACAAAGGGAATGCATTAACTTCCATGGAGGTTTTAAGTGAATATAGAAAAGAAAAATTACAACAAGATAGATAATAAGTAGTACTTGAAAATCTAAAATTTTATTTCATTGCAGCGGAAGTTAAACATGTTTGTTACATCATAAAAACCATAAATCAGAGTCAAGTACAATATCCATCTTGATAAAAAAAAATACATAATCCCATTACATAAATAGCCGTTAAAGAAGATAACAAGCTGGACTTTACTTCAACGGTCCAGGCTTTCCAAAAGAGAGATAAAGCAATCCATTCAAGCTTCACTAGAGCTGGGCCCACCCTGAGGACCTGGAGGGGGAAAAGGAATAGAAATAGAGAGGGTCAGACATAAAGTCTGGCGAGTATGATAATTCTAACAATACTATTATCAAAATAATTAGACTGAGGCATAAGCTGGAAAACAAGGAAATGTCTATGAACTATTGGGTATGGAAGAGCAGATAAAGATAACGTTAAAGATAACGTTAAAGGCACACCTAATTACTAAAGAATAATTACTACACTACACCACACCAGTCACCCTAAAGGTTGATCCCACTTGCTTCACTTAGAAATTATATAAATAGCTTCGTGTACCCCTAGCTGACTACATAGGTGCCGCCTGCCCCTGTCTCCGCTAGGTGTACCCCACTACCCACTTTCGATCGGCTCCCTACTCGTAGATACCCGTGCTGGCCCCACAGTGGGGTGTATCAGTCCCCTAAAGTGGCAACCCGATACAACTTGAGAATGCACGGCTTATACCTACATGATGCAACAACGTCTTACCTACCAGCCCGGGTCCACACATGCATATGAAACCCGTTGGACTTGCGTTGCAACCGCTACCCCGTTTGGCCTCTTATAGTCAAACCCAGTATGTGTGTCCCGTCCTCGACTTGGGTCGAGCCCACAAAGATACGTTTGGGTTACTGGTTGAAATGGGCCCCCACAAGCTATCCACCTAAGCTTGTCCACTAGTACATCCCACTTAACCCTCTTAGTCATGTTCATTTACATGTGTGTTTGGTTAAGTCTTACTAATCGTATTTCAAATGCCACTAAAGGCAACCACTAGATTCCTCATGCCACCCAAGGCACCTACTTAACCCCCATGTCCACCTTACATGTTTATCTGGTTAAGTATTTCTTAATTCATTCAGGCCATAACCTCATAAAGTCCTCTCACATTAGATTGGCATTTATGGCAGCTGGATTTGTCGGGCGGGTCCGGGCAGTCTTACACCATAAAAGTGTCTAACCTCGTGTCTTTACAACTGTTATGCTTTTGTTTGGGTCTAGGACCTCTCACATTGGGCTGACATTTGTGACTACTGGAATTTCCAGGCGGGTCCGGACAGTTTACGTCACAAACGAGTCCAACCTCGTGTCCTAAGCATTGATTAACACTTATAATCTTTTACCCCAGTTTTAAATATATCCCTATTCAAATCATTAATTAATTCCAATTTTAATGATGTCCATAATTGACTCAATTATGGCCATCCACTTATGGTATGCAAAATCATATCGATTGCACCCCAATTTCTTAATATTAAATCCTTAATATTACCCCTACCCCACGTTATACGTTCGCTTATTCAATGCAAAATATACGTTAGACTCGAATAGTCTAACTCATAGCACAAAGATAAATTATCACAAAATATAGAAAAATAAAATAGATCTAATCATAATACGGGTGAAACTTGCATGAACTGCACATGTCATGGATCTAAAGGTGTCAACTTGTTGGTAAAATGTCACAATTCACATAATATGATCATAATCCAAATTCATGTATGGACTAGCATATATGGTTTAGGCAACATAATGATGGCACAAACTCGCATCTAATACATAGAATTCACATAATTCATAGCATAATTCTAGATGTCATAATTCTAGATCTAAATAGATGTCATGGCATATGTTCATAATCTTTACTAATCAATCTAAACTTGCATACATGATTTGTCATATAAATCAACATAGCCCAAACATTAGGATTTGATTAACATGAACTAATTAGCATAGATAATAACATCATGACTTTATAACATGTATGATTTATCACAACTTAGCATAGAAAATTACAACCTATACAATATCACCATAGCATGATTTACAACATATAAGATATCATCATCACATAACATAGGATTTACAACATACATGATAGCATAAGGTTTACAACAACATATATGACAATTCACATAATTTTCTTATAATCCATTCATAACTTAATCTAATTAGTTTAATAATAATCTTGTTAAGATCATCATACTCACAATTAGAGAAGAAAGAGAGTCTTGATTTGCTTTAGAGTTGAGTAGAATTAGGGTTTTGATTAGCTTTCTTCCTTCTTAGTTGGCGGCGGCTACACTGAGTTCCATGGCGATGGCGTGACGGTGGCTATTCTATTTTTCATGTGAATTAGAGTGAGAGACTACCTAGGTATATATAGAGTTTAGGATTTACTTAGGCCGTCAGATCAACTCAGAACTATCCTGAATCGTTTAATTTTCCAACTCAGCCCTAAAGACACATCAGCAGCTCAAGATTGGGCTCAGTCAAACCCTAGCCGCCTGGACCAGGTCGACACCCAGGTCGGCTGCGCAGTCGACCTGGTTCCTGGGGTGTCGACTGCTGTAACACCCCGCGAATTCTATAACTGTGAAATTCACAAATTAAAGTATAATTAATTTGAAATCAAAGAACTAAGGGAAACGGGATACGCCATTGCGTTCGTCTCGGAAAAATACGCGAAATAGAGTCCGAGTTTTCGAAAAACGGAGTCCGTATGGAGACGATATGGCCTTCGGGAGTTTCTGAATTAAATTTAAAATTCAAACAGAATAAAACTGTTTAAAATTAAAAATGGGGCCCAATGGGCCAGGGTGGAAGAACACCCGCCTGACGCACCCAGGTCGACTTGGCTGTCGACCTGGTCTAGCCAGGTCGACAGGGCTGTCGACAGGCATGTCGACCTGGTCCAGAGCCAGGTCGAACCCAGTCCAACCTGGCTGGCCTATTCTATGTTGGTCGATTTTCTGTGGTCTGCTTTGTCATTAGGGCTAGGTGGCAGGCTCTAATTGGTCTCTCCTTAGGATGAATGGCTACGATCAATCCAAGCAACATCAATGGCCCTAATCAGTTCATTACCTCTATAAAAACAACCCTAGACTAACCCTAATCTATTCATTCAAAAATAAGAACAAAGCCGCCATGTTGCTGAGGAACGACTAGGGGTAGCCACCAATTGGAGAGAGGATTAGGAGGCAAAATTCTAAGGCATAAAGCAATTCAATCAAATCAAACCGCATCTTCAAATCCCTAAGTTAGAGAATTCGCCACACCATTGTAAGTAGAGTATTATTTTGGTATGAACAAATAACTGTGGTGGTTTGTATACTTGATTGTGGTGATAAATAATTCATAATTTGTGCGTTACTATGATTCTTATCGATTTGGAATATTGTATACGTTTGGATATCCTCATATTATGTTATTCATTATAAAGAACTACATGCGGTAGTTCTATGCCAAGTATACGTTTGGAATATTCGCAAATTATGCAATCCTTGTTGAAGCTACATGTATGTAGTTGTTTAATTGAAACTCATGCAAGTTTGGGGTTTTGCTACTATGCCATCATGATGTATATTTTTGTACATAAATCATTTTGTACGTAATTGAAACAAGTTTGGTTGTTATAGTTCATATGAAACTATGTTGGAATTTTGGCACCAAGATTTATGTATTAAGACATGCTTTTGTACTAGAAAACCTATTTGCAAACTTATGAATATGACTAGGCTATGATTGATATTTGGCACAATTGAAATCCATGTTAAGTCTATAGTATATGATGTCATATGTGATACATAGCTAGGTTAGATTCAAAATCCCTTTTTGCAAGTTTGCATGACTAAAGTAAAAATCATGATTTCATGTTAGAAATATTTATGCCATGGTATGTGAACAAATTTAACTATACTTATGCCATGCTTATGTTTGACATTATGCCATGCTTATGTTTGACATTATGCCATGCTTATGTTAGAAATATTTATGCCATGCTTATGTTTGACATTATGCCTGAAATAAAAATATAGGTTTATGTTGTAGTTAGGCCTATGTGTCAATAGTGATATTCTTAACTTAACTACAAGTTTACATGGTTTGATTCATGTCACTTATGTTTTATGACCAAAGTATATGTCACTACGATGCAAGTACACCAGTTTCTATTTTGTATTTCCAACGTCATATTGCAAGTTCATGCGCTCACCTTCCCCTCTTTGTGTATGTAATCACGCTTTAAGCCTCCCCTTTTTCGCATGGCTAAGTTGGGCTTTAAAAGGCTAAGCCCAATATATATATAATAAACGGACGAGTTAAACGGGGGAAAATAACGTTGGGTTAAAATTACTAATGAATGAAAATATAAAATAGAAGGGCCCAAATTCAGGTATGGGTTGGGCCTATGATTGGTGTAACCTTTACACCATTAACTTAATAATGGGCCGCAAATATTTACATATAAGAAAATAAAGAAGAAAGACAAAATATGTAAATGTAGAACATACGATGTGTTTAACCCGAGGTTGGATTGAGTTGTGATGTAAACCTGCCCGGAACCGCCCGGCTGTCCAGTAGTCACAACAATACCTATCCAATGTGGGAGGTTAAACATGGAGCCCAATAAGGACCCGAGGTTAGACTGAGTTGTGGCGTAAGACTGCCCGGAACCAACCGGCAACAGGCAGCCACAACAATACCTGTCTAATGTGAGAGGTCAGGGCCTTAATAAGACAATTAAGGCTGAGTCAGGATTGTTAGGATTAAGTGAACTAAAGACTTAATCAAAATGGAATGTGCTAAATTAAACGGACTGGCGGGGGTTAGGTTAGGAAGCACTTAACCAACTTAGCATGTTGGCTAGAGATAGAAAACCTAGTAACGGGGGACCCTTTTCAGCAGTAACCCTAGAAGGTGTATCAGGATACCCTGAAACTAGGCAGGGTGGGGCACGATTACTGGGCTGATTGTAAGAGGTCAAATCGACGGCGGTGGTGTAGCAGTGTAGGTTCTAACGGGGTGCGGGCGTGCACACACTCCGGCGCAGAAAAATAAGGCACTGGGCACCAGTAGCATACCTGTGCATTCTAAGGTTGTGTCGGGCCGCCGCCATGGGACTTGATACACCCCATGGTGGGACCAGCATAGGTAACTACAACATCGGGGGCCGTAAGACACATGTAACTATGCGAGTAGGAGCCGATCATCATAGGATGGATCACACCACCCTGATTATGGGGTGCCAGTTGGAAACTAGTTTAAATGGGTTCAAAGATTAACATGGGGTACGATAGTATATTCGACCCTAGACAACTTAACCAAGTTTATAGTGCTTTCCCACTTCTTGTTTATACTTATCATACCCAGTTCTTTATTCATAGACAGAATAGTACTAGACTTACTCAGGCTTTATGTCTGACTCTACTTTTCTTTCGTCTTCTTTTCTTCCGTTTCCCCCCCCCCCCCCAGGTCCACAGGGAGGGAACACTGCCGCTTGACCAGCCTTAACATCCAGCTTGAAGAAGAGAAATGTATTGCTTGGACCTTTTCGTTTGAAACTATGGCTTTGGACAAACTCTATGGGGCTTTTGCAGTTTTATCTATGTTTTATTTATGCTTCTTTAAATAATGTAATTAAGACAGATTATGAAAGTGTTATGTTATGTTTTGGAAAAGATGTAAGACAATTATGGTGATGTTGTTGTAGCACGTATTTGCTTTTCATGAAATAAAAGTTTGTTGATTTTCCGCTGTTTACAAATATGTGTTCTTATATCTGTCTTTTATATCTGTGACTTATACTTATAAACCTCCACCAAAATTAGGGCATTCCCTTTGAGAGTGACCCTAACGGAGGTGGGGTGTTTCACTTGGTATCAGAGCATAGGTTTACCAGATAAGATAAAAAGTTTTGAAAAATTATTTTCAAAAAGGAAATTTAAAGAAGCATTTTTAAAAAAAAAATATTATTTTATTCTAAAAGGCAAAGTCCACTCCCCAAAGCCATAGGTACTATCTCTTATCCTTCGTTTTGAATCTATCCTTTTTGTTTCAGCATGTCTGAAGATCTTAACTTGCCGGAAGGGGTGCCAATACCTGGTTGGTTTAGACGGTTCTTAGAAGCAAGAGCCACTCAGCCAGGTCCTACCGTTCCTCCTCCCCCAGCTGCCAGAAATCATCCAGCTGCAGCGGCACCTTTTCCTCCACCTCCTCCTCGGGGAAACACATTTGCTAAGATATGTAGAGATTTTAAAGCTATGGGAGGAAAGGATTTCCATGGAACTGAGTCCTTCGTGGCAGCTAGAAATTGGCTGAAAGAAACGGAGGACCCATTCATCATCTTTGAGGTAGAGGATAGACAAAAAGTACAATTGGCAGTGTGGCTATTGAAGGGCGAGGCTTCCTACTCGTGGGAAGTCACTAATGCTGAAAGACCAGTGGAGACATGGGAGGACTTTAGGGCAAGGTTTGAGACTAAATTTCTCTCAGATGCGGAAAGAAGTTTGCAGTTGGAAAAATTCTTATTTCTTAAGCAAGGGGACAAGACAGTCAGAGAGTATGTGAATCAGTTCGATGAGCTGGCTAGGTTTGGGCTTGACCTAGTCAACACCCCGCACAAGAAGGCTCTCCGTTTCGTCAAAGGGTTGAATGAGCCATTACACAGTTTGGCCATGACCCATATACCCATGGGAGCCACGTATGAAAGATTGGTGCAAATGGCATTGCTGAATGAAGAGGATAAGGGCAAGAAGGAGACAAAGGCAGAAAGCTCTCAAGGGAAGAAAGAGGGTTTGCAGCCTAAGAAGACAGACTTTAAAAAGGGCGGAAAAGGCAACAAAGAGAAAGAGAAGAGGAAGTTCAATTTCTGTGGCAAAGTGGGGCACTTAGTAAAGGACTGCCGGAAAAAGAAGGCCAAGGAGAATGGTGGGTGCTTTTCTTGCGGTGAGACAGGCCACAGGGCTAAGGACTGCCCAAAGAAACGAGGACAGGGACAGAGGGCTGGATCCACCCCAGGGGCACAGGTTCATGTGCTGGAAGCGCCACCTCTGCAACAGCGAGGTATAAATACTTCTGTAGAAAGCGTAGTTTATCTTTATGATCACCCCGTTCGCACTTTATTTGATTCTTGCGCATCACACTCCTTTATCTCGTCTGCTCTAGTAGAATCTCTGCACCTAAAAACTAGTATGGTAGAGGACCCCTTAATTGTTTCAAACCCAATTGGGGGCCCAGCTCATTTGTCTATGATCTGTGTGGGATTGAAAATTTCTATTCTAAGTGTAGAATTTCAATGTAGTGCCTTTGTTTTGGGCTTTTCGGGTTATGGTTTGATCTTGGGTATGGATTGGCTATCCGGTAATGGGGCCATCCTTGATTGTGAGAAAAGTGTTGTTAGGCTCCTAACCCAGCTCGGTAATACTTTGGAAATTTCTTGTAATCCCTCGTATGCGGTTATGCTTAGTTATCTTGAATCGCTAGATGCCTCTGTTGAAAATTTGCAATCAGTTAGAGTGGTCCGGGAATATCCGGATGTCTTCGAAGAGGTGAAGGGCTTGCCTCCGAAGCGGGAAATAGACTTCCGCATATATCTTGTAGATAATGCAAAGCCCGTTGCGTTGCCCGTTAGACACATGGCTCCACGAGAAAGGAAAGAGCTCAGTAAACAGATTAAAGAGCTTCTAGAAAAGGGGTTCATTAGGAGGAGCATTTCAGAATAGGGCGCTCCAGTGGTGTTCGCTACAAAGGCGGATGGTTCACTCCGTCTATGTGTTGACTATAGGGAGCTTAACAAGCTAACGAAAAAGAATAGGCACCCTCTCCCTAGAATTGACGATTTATTTGACCAGCTTGTAGGAGCGTCTGTTTTCTCCCAACTCGATTTAGCAACCGGTTTTCACCAGCTAAGGGTGGCTGAAGATAGCATCGATAAAACAGCGTTCAGAACCCCAGACGGCTTCTTTGAATGGCTTGTCATGCCTTTCGGCTTGACAAATGCACCTGCTTACTTCGTGGACCTGATGAGTAGGGTATTTAGAGATTTCCTCAACAAATTGGTAGTGGTCTTCGTAGATGATATCCTTATCTTCTCAAAGAGTGAAGAGGAACATGCTCAGCACTTAAGGGCAATCATGGAAACTTTGCGAGTCCATCAACTAAAAGCCAAATTCTCCAAATGCCACTTTTGGAGAGAAGAGATGAGGTTCCTTGGGCACATAGTATCCAAAAAAGGGTTAGCAGTGGACCCTGCTAAGGTAGTGGCAGTACAGGATTGGAAGACACCAAGGAATGCAACTGAGGTCCGAAGTTTTCTAGGACTAGCAGGTTTCTATCGAAAGTTTATAAGGGATTTTGCGAAAATCTCATCTCCACTCACGAAATTGTGAAGTTAAAGACGGACAAAGCATAATGGAGTTAAGCTCAAGAAATGCGACTTAGAAGATTGAAGACTAGATTCGTGCATAATATCTCTTCTTAAGAGTATATCCTTGATCCCTCTCTTCCTGTAGAGCTTACTTGCATGGTATCTTTTCTGTATATCCTCTCGGTCCCATTCTCAATCCAATTTCTATTGCAAACCCCATAGGGAGTATGACTCATCTTTTAGTAACACATGTTGGGGCTCGAGGGTGTTCGTTGGTTTGACTAAACTTTTTGGGTTTTATAGGATACGGGTGGGTCTTAGGAAGGGACTCCCTTGTGACCTAAAAGGAGTCCATCATGCTTAGTTTCCTAGAATCATATATAGTGGTTGGGTTGAGTAACTCTTTGGGTGTCAGTCTGATGTTGATTTCGGTCTTCGGGGCTGATACTTAGAGAGTTCTTCTCCTAATCAATATATATGTGGCATAGGTTTCCAGTTTTGACATTGCCTAATGGGCACAAATTTTTACTTGCTTCATTCGACTATACCTTTAGATAGGAACAATTGGGAAAATGACCTATAGATTAGAGCTACCCGAGAAGTTGGCCGGAGTCCACAACGTTTTTCACGTTTCACATCTCCGAAAATGTCTACATGAGCCTGCTGAAGTGGCAGAGCCAAATATCCTCGAAGAGGCCGAAGTGGAACGCGAAGCAACCATAAGAAGAGTTCCAACCCGCATATTAGGAACGGAAGTGAAGAAGCTACGCAACCGTAAAGTCAAGCTCGTCAAAGTTCAGTGGAGCGACGCCGAGGGAGACGCGACTTGGGAAACTGAAGCTAGAATACCCACTGCCTACCCTTTTCTGTTCGAGGGTACATCCTTGATCTTTCACTTTCCTTAAGTTGCGCTTTTATCTATCTTTTTAGGTATATTTCCTCGACCTTATCTTTTAGGTAGAAACCCTTTGGATGGAAACATGTAGTTGAAAATGTTATGGATGATGGTTGCAAGTGGTTGCAAATGATTGCTAGTGGTTGCTCGTGGTTGCATATACACACACAATCTAGGTTTTAGATCGGCTCAGTCACTTCATATTGCATATGCATATATGTTTGCATTCGTATATGGTTGAACTCTAATGTGTTGTCATGTGGATGTTGCATTTGTATTGAATGATTGTGCACTCATGTAGAATCATGAATAGGAAAATTTGCATACATAATGGATTCATGGCACTTACATAATTCGCATTAAGGAGGTCAACTGAATCAGTAGACCGCCTGATTTTGCATTAGATAAGTTCATGTACACACACACTTCGCATATGATCATGAAGCATTAGAAGTCTTTTAAGGACAATGGATGCTCGTGTTTGATGGATGAGTAGATGGATGATTGGATGTTAGGATATACATTCCTCCTAACTTGAAGATTTCGGGGACGAAATCCTTTTAAGTGGGGGAGAATGTAACACCCCGCGAATTCTATAACTATGAAATTCACAAATTAAAGTATAATTAATTTGAAATCAAAGAACTAAGGGAAACGGGATACGCCATTGCGTTCGTCTCGGAAAAATACGCGAAATAGAGTCCGAGTTTTCGAAAAACGGAGTCCGTATGGAGAAGATATGGCCTTCGGGAGTTTCTGAATTAAATTTAAAATTCAAACAGAATAAAACAGTTTAAAATTAAAAATGGGGCCCAATGGGCCAGGGCGGAAGAACACCCGCCTGACGCACCCAGGTCGACAGGGCTGTCGACCTGGTCTAGCCAGGTCGACAGGGCTGTCGACAGGCATGTCGACCTGGTCCAGAGCCAGGTCGAACCCAGTCCAACCTGGCTGGCCTATTCTATGTTGGTCGATTTTCTATGGTCTGCTTTGTCATTAGGGCTAGGTGGCAGGCTCTAATTGGTCTCTCCTTAGGATGAATGGCTACGATCAATCCAAGCAACATCAATGGCCCTAATCAGTTCATTACCTCTATAAAAACAACCCTAGACTAACCCTAATCTATTCATTCAAAAATAAGAACAAAGCCGCCATGTTGCTGAGGAACGACTAGGGGTAGCCACCAATTGGAGAGAGGATTAGGAGGCAAAATTCTAAGGCATAAAGCAACTCAATCAAATCAAACCGCATCTTCAAATCCCTAAGTTAGAGAATTCGCCACACCATTGTAAGTAGAGTATTATTTTGGTATGAACAAATAACTGTGGTGGTTTGTATACTTGATTGTGGTGATAAATAATTCATAATTTGTGCGTTACTATGATTCTTATCGATTTGGAATATTGTATACGTTTGGATATCCTCATATTATGTTATTCATTATAAAGAACTACATGCGGTAGTTCTATGCCAAGTATACGTTTGGAATATTCGCAAATTATGCAATCCTTGTTGAAGCTACATGTATGTAGTTGTTTAATTGAAACTCATGCAAGTTTGGGGTTTTGCTACTATGCCATCATGATGTATATTTTTGTACATAAATCATTTTGTACGTAATTGAAACAAGTTTGGTTGTTATAGTTCATATGAAACTATGTTGGAATTTTGGCACCAAGATTTATGTATTAAGACATGCTTTTGTACTAGAAAACCTATTTGCAAACTTATGAATATGACTAGGCTATGATTGATATTTGGCACAATTGAAATCCATGTTAAGTCTATAGTATATGATGTCATATGTGATACATAGCTAGGTTAGATTCAAAATCCCTTTTTGCAAGTTTGCATGACTAAAGTAAAAATCATGATTTCATGTTAGAAATATTTATGCCATGGTATGTGAACAAATTTAACTATACTTATGCCATGCTTATGTTTGACATTATGCCATGCTTATGTTTGACATTATGTCATGCTTATGTTAGAAATATTTATGCCATGCTTATGTTTGACATTATGCCTGAAATAAAAATATAGGTTTATGTTGTAGTTAGGCCTATGTGTCAATAGTGATATTCTTAACTTAACTACAAGTTTACATGGTTTGATTCATGTCACTTATGTTTTATGACCAAAGTATATGTCACTACTATGCAAGTACACCAGTTTCTATTTTGTATTTCCAACGTCATATTGCAAGTTCATGCGCTCACCTTCCCCTCTTTGTGTATGTAATCACGCTTTAAGCCTCCCCTTTTTCGCATGGCTAAGTTGGGCTTTAAAAGGCTAAGCCCAATATATATATAATAACCGGACGAGTTAAACGGGGGAAAATAACGTTGGGTTAAAATTACTAATGAATGAAAATATAAAATAGAAGGGCCCAAATTCAGGTATGGGTTGGGCCCATGATTGGTGTAACCTTTACACCATTAACTTAATAATGGGCCGCAAATATTTACATATAAGAAAATAAAGAAGAAAGACAAAATATGTAAATGTAGAACATACGATGTGTTTAACCCGAGGTTGGATTGAGTTGTGATGTAAACCTGCCCGGAACCGCCCGGCTGTCCAGTAGTCACAACAATACCTATCCAATGTGGGAGGTTAAACATGGAGCCCAATAAGGACCCGAGGTTAGACTGAGTTGTGGCGTAAGACTGCCCGGAACCAACCGGCAACAGGCAGCCACAACAATACCTGTCTAATGTGAGAGGTCAGGGCCTTAATAAGACAATTAAGGCTGAGTCAGGATTGTTAGGATTAAGTGAACTAAAGACTTAATCAAAATGGAATGTGCTAAATTAAACGGACTGGTGGGGGTTAGGTTAGGAAGCACTTAACCAACTTAGCATGTTGGCTAGAGATAGAAAACCTAGTAACGGGGGACCCTTTTCAGCAGTAACCCTAGAAGGTGTATCAGGATACCCTGAAACTAGGCAGGGTGGGGCACGATTACTGGGCTGATTGTAAGAGGTCAAATCGACGGCGGTGGTGTAGCAGTGTAGGTTCTAACGGGGTGCGGGCGTGCACACACTCCGGCGCAGAAAAATAAGGCACTGGGCACCAGTAGCATACCTGTGCATTCTAAGGTTGTGTCGGGCCGCCGCCATGGGACTTGATACACCCCATGGTGGGACCAGCATAGGTAACTACAACATCGGGGGCCGTAAGACACATGTAACTATGCGAGTAGGAGCCGATCATCATAGGATAGATCACACCACCCTGATTATGGGGTGCCAGTTGGAAACTAGTTTAAATGGGTTCAGAGATTAACATGGGGTACGATAGTATATTCGACCCTAGACAACTTAACCAAGTTTATAGTGCTTTCCCACTTCTTGTTTATACTTATCATACCCAGTTCTTTATTCATAGACAGAATAGTACTAGACTTACTCAGGCTTTATGTCTGACTCTACTTTTCTTTCGTCTTCTTTTCTTCCGTTTCCCCCCCCCCCAGGTCCACAGGGAGGGAACACAGCCGCTTGACCAGCCTTAACATCCAGCTTGAAGAAGAGAAATGTATTGCTTGGACCTTTTCGTTTGAAACTATGGCTTTGGACAAACTCTATGGGGCTTTTGCAGTTTTATCTATGTTTTATTTATGCTTCTTTAAATAATGTAATCAAGACAGATTATGAAAGTGTTATGTTATGTTTTGGAAAAGATGTAAGACAATTATGGTGATGTTGTTGTAGCACGTATTTGCTTTTCATGAAATAAAAGTTTGTTGATTTTCCGCTGTTTACAAATATGTGTTCTTATATCTGTCTTGTATATCTGTGACTTATACTTATAAACCTCCACCAAAATTAGGGCATTCCCTTTGAGAGTGACCCTAACGGAGGTGGGGTGTTTCAACTGCCCAGTCGACTCCCTAGTCGACCTGGGGTGCTGGGCGGGAAATTTCCCGCCTAGCCTGTTTGACTTCGAATTTTGAATTTTAAATTTTCTGAAATCTGTTTTGAATTTTCAGAAACTACCGATGGCCATAACTTCTTCATACGAAGCCCAAATCACGCAAACTCGGAGTCTATTTCAACCAGAATCCCGAGTCGAACACAATGGCGCAACCCGTTTCCCACAATTCTCACGTCTGAGATTAGTTATTCCTTAATTTTGTGAATATTAATATTAACAGAATTACGGGATGTTACATTCTCCCCTCCTTAAAGGATTTCGACCCCGAAATCTTTAAGTTAAGAAGAATGTATATCCTAACATCCAATCATCCATCTACTCAACCATCAAACAAAGGCATCCGTTGTCCTTATAGACTTCTAATGCTTTCATGTTTAAATGCACAGTGTGTGTATATGTCCATATCTAATGCAAAATCAGGCGGTCCAGTGATTCAGTTGACCTCCTTAATGCAAATCATGATAGTGCCATGCGTCCATTATGTATGCAAAAGTTCCTTAATGCTACATATTATCTTTATATGCGTGCACAATCATCATCTGAATGCGGCATCCATATGATAAAAAAATCCTCATACATCCATTTTACTAAATACATCCATATATATGCAATATGCAATATGAAGTGACTGAGCCGATCTAGTGCCTAATAGTGTGTGTATATGCGTCCACGAGCAACCACTAGCAAACATTTGCATCCACTTTGAATCCATCATACATAACATGTCTCAAACACATGTTTCAACCATAGGATGATCCTAACTAAAGGTCAAGAATACTACGGAGAGGATACTCTAAAGGTAAGATAAGTACAAGATAAGCGATAAAGGAGAAATTAATGGACATACCCTCAAAAAGAAAAGGGTACAACGAACGCATCTTCGCTTCTGTCTCCCAAGTAGCGTTGCTCTCATCATCTTCCCATTGCACTTTGACTAGTCTGACCTCTTGATTCCTCAACTTCTTGATCTCCGACCCAAGAATGCGCGTAGGAGCTCGTCGAATCGTCGCATCACGCTCTATCTCCATCTCTTTAAGCAATCTCGGCTCTACCACCTCTGTGGTCTCGTGCAAGCACTTCCTCAAATGTGACACATGGAATATGTTGTGTACACCACTAAGTCTCTCAGGCAACTCCACTCTATACGCCATCTGTCCAATCTTCTCCTTAATAGGAAACGGCCTTACGAACCTTGGTGCTAATTTCCCAACGGACCCAAAGAGAACAACGTTTCGTAATGGAGACACTTTGATAAAGACCATGTCCCCAACATCAAACTCAAGATCTGTCCTCCTTTTGTCTGCATAAGATTTCTGCCTATCTTGCGCTGTCTCATCCTCCTTCGAATCAAGTCGATCTTTTCCGAAGTCTCTCTAATCATATCGGGCCCAATTAAGATCTTATCCGTAGATTTCCACCAACATGTAGGTGAACGACAAGGTCGTCCATAAAGAGCTTCGAAAGGTGCCATGCCAATGCTAGATTGAAAACTGTTATTATATGCGAACTCCACCAATGGAAGATGCTCTTCCCATGTACCCCCAAAGTCTAGGATACATAGCCTCAAAAGATCCTCTAGAATGCGATTCACCCTCTCAGTCTGGTCGTCCGTCTGAGGATGATACGCGGTGCTCAAACGTAACTGAGTCCCTACCGCTTCTTGTAAGCTCTTCCAAAATTCGCTAGTGAAGATAGGATCGCGGTCGCTTACTATGCTAGAAGGAACACCATGCAAACAAACTATCTCTCGAACGTATACAGAAGCTAACCATGGAGCAGTCCTCTTACTCTTCACAGGAATAAAATGGGCTCTTTTAGTAAGTCTATCTACTATAATCCAAATCCCCGTATTACCCTTCCTTGATCTTGGTAATCCATCCACAAAATCCATCGAGACACTTTCCCACTTCCATAGTGGAACTTCCAATGGGTGAAGCAACCCACCGGGTTTCTTTTGCTCCGCTTTTACTTGTTGGAACACCAAGCATCTAGCGACATACTCGGCCACATCCCTCTTCATACCGGCCCAAAAGAAAACTTGCTTCATGTCTTTGTACATCTTGTCCCCGCTGGGATGAATGGTCATCTTCGAATGATGTGCTTCGTCAAGAATAGCCTTCCTCAAATCTTCGTCTCGAGGTACACAAAGTCTACTATCCCTACGTAACCAACCCTTATCATCTAGGGTATACCTACGGAGATGGCTTGATGCCTCCCCTCTTTTGAGTTTTTCTACTAACTCAACCAACTGTGGATCGTCTCGCTGTGCCTCACCAATCCGTCCCAAAAGCGTAGGTATGACCTCCAAGGATGCTAGCAAACCGGGTACAAAGACAACGGAAGGTCTAAAGTCAAATACCGAAATGAATTCTAAGTTTCGCCGTTCAACAAACAACGGACTCAAGGATAGCCTTTTCCTACTTCTGGCGTCTGCCACCACGTTACCCTTGCCAGGGGTATATGCTATCTCGAAGTCGTAGGACGTTAAGAACTCCATCCACCTTTGCTGCCTTAAGTTCAAGTCCTTCTGAGAGAACAAGTATTTTAAAGATTTGTGATCAGTGAATAATTCGAATTTCTCGCCAAGAAGATAATGACGCCAAGACTTAAGCACGAGAACAATAGCGGCCAACTCTAGGTCATGCATGGGGTAATTTTTCTCATACACCCTTAATTGCCTTCCACCATAGGCTATTACCCTTCCCTCTTGCATTAAGACTGCGCCTAGACCTGTCCCACAAGCATCGGTATAAACAGTAAACGACTTACTCCCGTATGGCAGCACTAAGACTGGGGCTGAAGTCAAAGCTCTCTTCAAACGTTGGAACGCATCATCACAATCTACGTCCCATGTGAAAACTAGGTTCTTCTTCGTCAAACGTGTTAATGGGGCTGATATCTTTGCGAAGTCTTTGATAAACTTCCTATAGTAGCCAGCCAACCCCAAGAAACTTCTCACTTCGGTAGCATTTTTAGGAACCTTCCAATCTTGGATGGCCACCACCTTCGCGGGATCCACGGCTGTCCCTTCTTTGGAAACCACGTGCCCTAAGAATCGCACTTCTTCTCTCCAGAAGTGACACTTAGTAAATTTAGCTTTAAGGTTATGCGCTCGTAGAGTCTCCAACACTTCCCTAAGATGTAGGGCATGCTCTTCTTCATTCTTAGAAAAGATCAAGATGTCGTCTACAAAGACCACCACGAATTTGTTAAGGTACTCCCTAAACACCCTACTCATCAAATCAACAAAGTATGCGGGGGCGTTTGTCAAACCGAAGGGGATCACTAACCATTCATAGAAACCGTCCAGAGTCCTAAAGGCAGTCTTGTCTATGCTATCCTCAGCCACTCTCAACTGATGGAAACCAGTGGCAAAGTCCAACTGCAAAAATACTGAGGCGCCAACTAACTGATCGAAGAGATCGTCAATCCTCGGCAGTGGGTGTCTGTTTTTCTTAGTAAGCTTATTAAGTTCTCTATAGTCCACACAAAGTCTAAGGGACCCATCCGCCTTCATGGCAAATACTACTGGAGCACCCGACTCCGATATACTACGTCTTATGAACCCCTTCTCAAGCAACTCCTTCACTTGCTTATTGAGTTCCCTGCTTTCACGAGGAGCCATGTGGCGTACAGGCAATGATACTAGTTTTGCATTATCCACAAGATATATTTGAAAATCTATCTCCCGCTTCGGAGGCAAGCCCTTCACCTTCTCAAACACATCCGAGTATTCTCGGACCACTCTAACAGATCGTAGATTTTCCACCGACGCGTCAAGCGACTCTAGATAACTTAGCATAACGAAATTTATGGGATTACGAAAGATTTCGAGAGTGTTGCCAAGGCGAGTCACGAGCCTAACTACTCTCCTTTCACAATCAAGAACGACCCCATTTCTGGATAACCAATCCATTCCTAAAATTAGCCCATAGCCCATGAAGCCCAAAACATAAGCATCACATCTAAACTCAATGCTAAGTATAGAAATTTTCAAATCCAAACACATCATGGACAAATAAGCTGAGCCCCCAATTGGATTCGAAACAACTAAGGGATCCTCTACTAAACTGGTGTTTAAGTGCAGTGATTCAACTAATGATGTAGAGATAAACGAATGCGATGCGCCCGAATCGAATAAGGTACGGACAGGATGATCAAACAGAAAAACTAAGCATTCCACAGAAATAGTTCTACCTCGTTCTTGCAGCGGTGGGATCGCAAGAGCCTGAACTTGTCCCCTTCCCTGCCCGGGTGCCATAAGAGCCTGCACATGTCCTCCCGAGGTAGACCCTGCCCTCTGCCCCTTCTTTGGGCAGTCCTTTACTAGATGTCCCGCTTCACTACAGTGAAAACAGCTAGTCTTCTTTTTCTTTCTGCAATCCTTGCTGAGATGGCCTGGTGTCCCACAGTTAAAGCATTTTTTCTTTCCTTTGCCATTATTGTCTTTTCTACCCTTCTTGTTTTTCTGTTGAAGTTTCTTCTGATCCCCTTTCTTCTTGGGTGCCTTATTAGCATTCGCGCCTTTCTCCTCGTGCATGAGTGCCACGTCTACTAGCTTTTCAAAGGTGGCCCCCATAGGGATGTGGGTCATAGCCAACCCTTGCAACGGCTCATCCAAGCCATTAACGAACCTCAGAGCCTTCTTCTCCGGCGTGTTCACTAAGTCCAAGACAAACCTTGCTAACTGATTAAATTTGTTGACGTACTCTTTCACTGATGAGCTTCCTTGCTTCAATGTCAAGAATCTTTCCATATATAGATTCTCTTCTGCCCTTGAGAGAAACTTTGCCTCAAACCTACGTCTGAAATCCGCCCAAGAATCAACAGGACGCTCCCCATTAGTGACCTCCTACCAAAACGAGGTCTCTCCCTTCATTAACCAAGCAGCTAATTTGACTTTCCTCCCTTCTTCTACTTCAAAGATTTCTAGCAATTCTTCCACCTCCTTAGGCCAATCTCTAGCTTCCTCAAACGTTTCTGACCCTTGAAAAGGTTTTCCACCCATAGCCTTAAATTCCTTGCACGTCTTTGCAAAAGTATCTACGCGAGGAGGAGGAGGAGGAGCGGGTGCAACTGGTGGTGGAGGAACATTGGCTGGACCTGCAGCGGCCCTAGCCTCTAATAATCTCCTATACCATCCTGGTATCATTACACCATCCGGAAGGTTAAGATCTTCAGCCATGCTGAAACGAAAAAGGAAAGATTCAAAATGGAGAATACGAAAGATAATGATATATGGCTATTGGGGATTATGTTTTTCATAAAAACTTTTCTCTTAAATTCACTCATTAAGACATGTTTTTGAAAATACTTCTTCCAAAAATACTTTAGAAAAAGAGTTTTTCTAAAAAAAATATCTGTTCTGGTAACCTGGCTCTAATACCACGTGTAACACCCCACGTCCATTAATGTCACTCACAAAGGGAATGCACTAACTTCCATGGAGGTTTTAAGTGAATATAGAACAGAAAAATTACAACAAGACAGATAATAAGTAGTACTTGAAAATCTAAAACTTTATTTCATTGCAGTGGAAGTTAAACATGTTTGTTACATCATAAAAACCATAAATCAGAGTCAAGTACAATATCCATCTTGATAAAACAAAATACATAATCCCATTACATAAATAGCCATTAAAGAAGATAACAAGCTGGACTTTACTTCAACGGTCCAAGATTTCCAAAAGAGAGATAAAGCAATCCAATCAAGCTCCACTAGAGTTGGGCCCACCCTGAGGACCTGGTGGGGGAAAAGGGATAGAAACAGAGGGGGTCAGACATAAAGTCTGGCGAGTATGATAATTCTAACAATACTATTATCAAAATAATTAGACTGAGGCATAAGCTGGAAAACAAGGAAATGTCTATGAAGTATTGGGTATGGAAGGGCAGATAAAGATAACGTTAAAGGCACACCTAATTACTAACGAATAATTACTACACTGCACCACACCAGTCACCCTAAAGGTTGATCCCACTTGCTTCACTTAGAAATTATATAAATAGCTTCGTGTACCGCTAGCTGACTACATAGGTGCCGCCTGCCCCTATCTCCGCTAGGTGTACCCCACTACCCACTTTTGATCGGCTCCCTACTCGTAGATACCCGTGTTGGCCCCAAAGTGGGGTGTATCACTCCCCTAAAGTGGCAACCCGATAGAACTTGAGAATGCACGGCTTATACCTACACGATGCAATAACGTCTTACCTACCAGCCCGGGTCCACACACGCATATGAAACACGTTGGACTTGCATTGCCACCGCTACCCCGTTTGGTCTCTTATAGTCAAACCCAATATGTGTGTCCCGTCCTCGACTTAGGTCGAGCCCACAAAGATACGTTTGGGTTACTGGTTGAAATGGGCCCCCACAAGCTATCCACCTAAGCTTGTCCACTAGTACATACCACTTAACCCTCTTAGTCATGTTCATTTACATGTGTGTTTGGTTAAGTCTTACTAATCGTATTTCAAATGCCACTAAAGGCAACCACTAGATTCCTCATGCCACCCAAGGCACCTACTTAACCCCCATGTCCAACTTACATGTTTATCTGGTTAAGTATTTCTTAATTCATTCAGGCCATAACCTCATCAAGACCTCTCACATTAGACTGGCATTTATGGCAGCTGGATTTGCCAGGCGGGTCCGAGCAGTCTTACACCATAAAAGAGTCTAACCTCGTGTCTTTACAACTGTTATGCTTTAGTTTGGGCCTAGGACCACTCACATTGGGCTGACATTTGTGACTACTGGATTTGCCAGGCGGGTCCGGGCAGTTTTACGTCACAAACGAGTCCAACCTCGTGTCCTAAGCATTGTTTAACACTTATAATCTTTTACCCCAGTTTTAAATATATCCCTATTCAAATCATAAATTAATTCCAATTTTAATGATGTCCATAATTGACTCAATTATGGCCATCCACTTATGGTATGCAAAATCATATCAACTGCACCCCAATTTCTTAATAATAAATCCTTAATATTACCCCTACCCCACGTTATACGTTCGCTTATTCAACGCAAAATATACGTTAGACTCGAATAGTCTAACTCATAGCACAAAGATAAATTATCACAACATATAGACAAATAAAATAGATCTAATCATAATAGGGGTGAAACTTGCATGAACTACACATGTCATGGATCTAAAGGTGTCAACTTGTTTGGTAAAATGTCACAATTCACATAATATGATCATAATCCAAATTCATGTATGGACTAGCATATATGGTTTAGGCAACATAATGATGGCGTGAACTAGCATCTAATACATAGAATTCACATATGTCATAGCATAATTCTAGATCTAAATAGACGTCATGGCATATGTTCATAATCTTTACTAATCAATCTAAACTTGCATACATGATTTGTCATATAGATCAACATAGCCTAAACATTATGATTTGATTAACATGAACTAATTAGCATAGATAATAACATCATGACTTTATAACATGTATGATTTATCACAACTTAGCATAGATAATTACAACCTATACAATATCATCATAGCAAGATTTACAACATATAGGATATCATCATCACATAACATAGGATTTACAACATACATGATAGCATAAGGTTTACAACAACATATATGAAAATTCACATAATTTTCTTATAATCCATTCATAACTTAATCTAAGTAGTTTAATAATAATCTTGTTAAGATCATAATACTCACAATTAGAGAAGAAAGAGAGTCTTGATTTGCTTTAGAGTTGAGTAGAATTAGGGTATTGATTAGCTTTCTTCCTTCTTAGTTGGCGGCGGCTACACTGAGTTCCATGGCGATGGCATGACGGTGGCTATTCTATTTTTCATGTGAATTAGAGTAAGAGACTACCTAGGTATATATAGAGTTTAGGATTTATTTAGGCCGTCAGATCAACTCAGAACTAACCTGAACCGTTTAATTTGCCAACTCAGCCCTAAAGACACATCAGCAGCTCAAGATTGGGCTCAGTCAAACCCTAGCCGCCTGGACCAGGTCGACACCCAGGTCGACTGCGCAGTCGACCTGGTCCCTGGGATGTCGACTGCCCAGTCGACTCCCCAGTCGACCTGGTGTGCTGGGCGGGAAATTTCCCGCCTAGCCTGTTTGACTTCGAACTTTGAATTTTCTGAAATCTGTTTTGAATTTTCTGAAACTACCGATGGCCATAACTTCTTCATACGAAGCCCAAATCACGCAAAATCGGACTCTATTTCAACTAGAATCCCGAGACGAACACAATGACGCAACCCTTTTTCCACAATTCTCACGTCTAAGATTAGTTATTCTTTAATTTTGTGAATATTAATATTAACAGAATTACGGGGTGTTACATATATAAATTCTACAACGACTTTTCTAACCTTTAAACTGGACATAACTTTTGATTTTTAAAGTGAAATTTCAGTTTTTCAGATTCGTTAGAAAGATATGATTAAACAGATTTAAATATTTCTTGTTTCGTTCAATTCTGAATTAAAATGAATTATGTATATTCAGACAAAGTTCAAATTCAAAATTTCAAACGGCAGCGCTGTTTCTAAACTCCTTTTATAATTAAATTGAATTTATTCATTTTAAAATAAATTTTTAGTTGTTCTTATTTAAAATAAATTATTTTAAACATTAAAATCCATTAAAATTTCTAAAATAAAAATTTTAAATTGGCCCCAAAATTCCGGGTCGTTACAATCGCCCCACTTAAAATCTTTTCGTCCTCGAAAAGGAACGTAGCTAAAAGTTGTTTAATTTACCAATTCAACTAAATTTTATTTATTGGTTTCAATTAATTATCATTCTAATAATTTAATTAGTGAAACTAATTATCAAACATCGCAACCAGCAATCAATTAGGTGATTAACTTTTTAAATATATATAATTTTTATAGATAGTCAAAAGTCATATTTTTAGTGCAAATCACAGCAATGTGTCCTAACTAAGTTTTGCTTCTCATACCAGTCAATGGAAATATATAGATATCCCACTTTCGAAACTTGAACACAAATTCTAATAATGTTTTGTACCACCATCAGAACATCTCCGGGCGACTAGAGTGTGATTCTATATCTATCCAGTATATTAAAACTTCGAATATCCGCTAATTACTCGTATGTTCGAAATCTTTATATACTCGATTGTCCATATTAAAATATAATAATATACTCAAATACGTATAATAAGATTTTAATTTCCAAAACTAAATTTACTTTTATTTTAAAGAAAAATAATACTCTTCACACTCGTTCTAGGATAATACCGATCCCATCTCTAACGAGTTATTCTTATTGGATCTTACTAATCCAATCTCTGATAAATTCTTTCGTTCGGTTCTAATGTGTGTTATTCTCGAGCTCTGTAAACCAAAGCTCTGATACCAACTGAAACAACCCAAACTTCCCAGTAAAGGAAAGACTGGATTGCTTTGAGAACAACACACATGAGAAAACAAACTGAAGGACATTTTATTGCCGATTACAACAATTACACCAGAGTACAAGAATGTAACAGAGTATGAATACTTATTACATAATAGAAATACATTAATATCAGAGTTTTAAATTACATGTAAATAGCAGTGGAAAAATATTACAAATATACAACTAAAAGGAATACACAGATAAAGAGCTTTCCGAATACCGCTTCAGCTGTAAACCAGGATCCTATAAATATATCTGCAAAAAGCTACTCCACTGCCCGTGTGGAAAATATGGGCACCCGAGTTTGCCAGTGAAACAAACTACAGGTCAGTCATTGGACTGGTACGAGAATTCTTAACTTAACTATCTAATAATAAGGCTAATCATAGGACCACGCCGCTAATGCGGAATGGGTTTACTCCATTGGATTGCCAGTGCATAAATAAAGTAAATCGTTAGACAACGCAATGCTTTTTTAGAAAAATGAAACCATTATAAGACTCAAGTCCCATCACACAATGCAACACAAACCGGAGGATAGAGTTTTACCTTGTAATGGTCAAAAATGCTTGATACGATAAAACGGATTTAATATTAGTGTGTATATCTATGGGTATATAAATAGTTCAAAAACCACTTTCAATCATAATGTATTAATCATAGATGGCATAGTACCCCATCCTACTATGTCGCCGTACTAGTTCTACAATCAAGACTGCAAGGTCGTATTGGAAATTGGGTTTCCATCATGAGTCGAGGCTAGGGGCAAGCTCCTCTCCGATTCGAGACACTCTAGCCAATGCCTCAGGATCCCCCACAGTGAACCCTTGGATCTTCAGGGCCGGTCCCTACCTAAGGGTAGTGGATTAATTATGCCTGAACACACGCTTCCTGGTCCCTTTGGACCTATAGTATGACCACTAACGGCCTATCAAAATCCGAGGCGCCTCAAAATCCATTATCCACAAAAGTAAAATGTCAGCCTGTTTAAGCACTGACACAACTCCTAGCTAGAAAGAAACGTGTGCACTCCCTGCAGTCCTAATCCTGTTTTTGACTCATACCGGGGTGTGAGGCTCGCGAAGTCACGATATACACAAAGCTATGCCGTAATAGGCTATACTTTGATCATCCCACAAGGCCCTGCTTTTCAACAAAAGCCTTGATCATTTACATCTTGGTGTGCCATGTTGATAATTCACGCCATGCGATCAATCACTATTAATATATACCAAGGTGTTAAGTAGAGAATAAGTCGTCGGTCACCAAACAGACATACATTAACAAAAATCGATTTAATTCACATAGAACGAAATCCAATGTCAAACACGCATCCATTTACTATCTTATGCTCTGGGTCTAAGCGAAAACCAAATCCGAACAATCAACTATAGTCCGGACGGCCACCACTGAAGCCCCTTCAAGGTAGCTACTCCCATCAACCACTGTCTTCATCTTCGACTCTTCATCGTCGTAGTAATTATTCGGAATGGGTTAAACCCGGTCTTTCCGAATAACTAGCGTAGTTTTATAATAAAAATCAAGTACTATAAAAACACATCCAACGTCTCATTCCAATTCAGAATATTCTTCTAATAAAATATTCGCATTATTCTATCAAAGAAAATTCTTTAAATTATTCTTAAATCTTTTCTTTAAATATTTATCAAAACTCAAATTTGGTTTTAAATACCAAAAATCATTAATCAATGGTTATTTGAATTTAAGAAATTAATCTTATTTTTAACTGGGTTAAAGAAGTAATGTCATTTAAAACATAGTTCACGGTAAACTCAAAATCATCTTCCATTGAATACGGAATCTTCACAGAAATCAAATCAATATATAATCGTTATAAAATTCTGTATCCCACCAATAATATAAATGGAATAACGGCAAAGCCTCTTAAATTCCATATGTAGTATCGGTCTTCTTCTACAGAAGCTTACCTCGGTTATTAATTAATTCGAATTCCATTCAACCCCAATTTAATATATTAAATTGGAAAACTTTACTTTTGGAAAATTCCCATTTAAATCTTAATAAAAGATTTATAAATTCAAAACCAAAATTTCACTGTCAGTTGGATTAAAGAACATATGTCACTTAAAAATACAGTTCACAATAAACCCAACTCACATTTCATCTTATTCCAATTACTAAATATGATTGAAAATTTAAATAATCTAAATTAAAAGATTGTTCTTTTCATACGGGGTTTAAGAACGGTGTTATTTAAGACATTATTCACGACAAACCCAAAAATCCAACTTATTTAATTTTAACTTCAATTAAATATTAACAAATTGGAAAACTTCATTAAATCTAAATTTAATGATTTACTTTAGTTAATAACTAGTTCATTTCAATAAAAATATTTTTCTAAAATATACCTTTTTCCTAAAATATTCTTTTCCAAAAATATATTTTCTAAAATATTCTTTTTCTAGAAAATTCTTTATTGGAATGTGACTCAACCAACAACCATATATTGCATGTAATCAACAATCCTGATGAATAATTATTAGACACCCAAATGACGACCAAAGTGGAATTTATAACTGTGTGAGCATTAAAGTATATAACTAACGCTCATCACAGACTGTCAATCCATCAATTGATAGACAACTAAATATTGGGATCAGTGTGTATCCAATATCATCCCAATACCCGTGTGGGGTTTCATCCAACAATCAAATAATAAATTATTTGTGCACTTGGGCGATGTGTAAAAATTATCGACCCAATCACATAAACAAGTCGGATGACTTGTAAATGGAAGTGTAGTATTCAGTTTGAATATACTAACCATATATTTAACATATCAAACATTACAACATCACAGACATCTATTTCAATTCTTTTTATTGTGTACAAATGACAATAAAAATCTTAACTTTTATTTCAATACATTTTATTGTTAACAAATGAAAATAAAATCTTAACTCTTAATTACTGACCAAAAAGTATATTTTTGGTCTCATTCATTTTAATGACAAAATGAATATTTTACTTCACCTCCTTTAAAATGACAAAAATGTATCTTTCTAATTCTTCCTTTCAATATGACAGAAATATCATTTCTATTAAATTTCTTTTAATATGACAAAAATGATTTTATTTTAATTTAGATTTTCTAACAGAAATGTACTTTTATTCTAACATTTCTTCTATAGCAAAATGTATTTTTTTTCCAACGTTCATTTTCTAGAAAAAATGAACTCTTTATTCTAATTTACATTTTCTAGCAAAAATGTAGTTCTATTCCTATGTGACATTTTCCCATCAAAATGTTTATTTCTCTACTGTAACATTTAATAATGAGAATGTAAATTTCTCTACTGTAACATTTAAAATAATAAAATGTTAATTCCATCTTACAGGACAATTCATAACAAAAATGCTATTTCCATTACTATAATCATGTCTTGACAAAAATGTTACTTTTATTTCACAAATCAAGTTTTTAAAAAAAGTGATTTTCATTTCATAAATCAAGTTTTAACAATAAAAAACTAATATTTTATATCTAATCTTTTTGTCTCAACTAAAATGGCACTAAAAATGTAATCTTTATTTCTAAACATAAATTGGTAAAATCTCGTGTCTCATTTAGTTGAAAAAGAACTTGCCATATATAATACCAAAAATATGATCTTTTTAGTTGAAAACAACTTGCCATTAAAAATGTATTCTTTTTAGTTGAAACAATATAATACTAAAAATGTGATATTTTTATAACTACTCCTTTAAGGTAAACAAAACTATATATTTTGATCTACTTCTTTTTAATATACACAAATGTTCATTTTTGTTTAATCTCTTTTAGTACACAAAAAATGTTTAAAAATATTTAATCCTTTTTAATACACAAAAATGTTTATTTTTGTCTAATAAACAAAAATGTATATTTTTAACTAACGCTTCTAAATGATCAAAAATGTATATTTTTAACTAATCCTATTTAATTTGCAAAAATGAACATTTCCAATTCATTCCTTTAAAATGACCAAAATTGAAATTTTGTTATCATCCTTTTAATGTAAATAAAATGTGAATCTTGTCTAATTCTTTTAAATATAAACAAAATGTAAATTTTGTTATAGTCCCTTTTACGTAAAACAAAATGTGATTTTTGTTTAATCCTTTTAAATGTAAATAAAATGTTTAATCCTTTTAACTGTGTAAAAAGGTTCATTTTCTATTTCACTAACATGTTCTAATTACCAAAAAAAAATTGTTAATTTTGCTTAACTAATCTAATTAACAAAAATAGAAACAAAAATGTTAATCTTGTTTAACATACCCTTATTAACAATTGTTAATTTTGTTTATCATATCCTTATTAACAAAAACAAATGTTAATTTTGTTTAAATTATTTTATTTCAGCAGAAATGATTCCATTTGTTTCAACTAATTCCATTCAACAAAATGTAAATTTTGTTTGATCTATTTCTATTCTACACAAATGTAAATTTTGTTTCTATTCAACAACACATGATATTTTGGTCTCAACCAAAATAATTCGTTCAATCAACAAATCATAACAGCATTCATCATCCCAAATCTATCGATTTTCATAACAACACAGTCATAGATCAAATCATGCAAAATAAAATTCAGCAGTATAAATTTCACAACATAAATTCTAGCACAGACCACACATTATGATTCAGCACCTTTATTATATAGAATAAAATAAAAAGGAAGAGGATTTCTCACCGATGGTTCTTAATTCAGACTTCAGATCTGAATTTTCCTTGAATTTTGATTTGCTCATTTTCAGTTCTAATGTGTTCCATACGTAGATCTCGTAAATACGAATTCAACGCTTCCGATCTTGTCAAATTCTGTGTTCGTTTCAAAAAGATATGCCATTTCAAAGATTAATCACTTAATTTAATTAATTAACTAAAATAATTAAGCTAACCACCTTTTAATTAACCAACCCCAGTCATTTCTTTTCTGTTTCAAGAAAACCCATCGTTCAACACCTTCCAGTCCCCGCGCGCCGCCGTACAGATGCCCTGAGGCCGATCCTCCTCCACCACGCCATCGAGCAAGCCGCCGCCGTCCACCTCCTTGAGAGGCTCGTCGTTCGATCAACCAAGGCGGCCCAAAACCCGGTGCGAACGAACGTAGTTTGGGGCAGAGAATCACGTGACTCGCTCCACCATATTCGATCATACTCTTATGCTTTTGAAGACCATCGATTGCTCTTCGATTTTGCTTTGGTTTGGTTTTTTAATTCATAGCGTGGAGTACGAAATTATGGATTGAAAATGGGTTGAAACTGGCCATTCATTTGAACTAGTGGCTGCTACGGTATTTGGAATTAGGGTTTTGGTATGCTACTGCATTATACAGTATAGATAGTGTATAATTTAATTATTTTAATTATTCAATCATTTAATCCAGAAATCACTTGTTAAACCATCCGAACTCCAAACGAAACCCAACGAGTGTCGCCCCTAGCTAAATACCCCCGTTCCGGACACCATGTAATATGTTTCGTAACCCAATTCAGCTGTTACTATATGTTTTTATTTAATTTAAAAATATAAATCAATTTATATTTAATTTGAACGTACAATTTAAATTACCGGGGCCACATACGAACTCTAAAAATTCCAGAAAAATTATTTCTAGTTATGGTTTGACAATATAGTTCTAGCAAGACTAATTTCGTCGAATTCTGAGACCGTTTGAAAAATGTCCTTTTTCTAGTCGATTAAATTTGACTATAACAGTCAAAACACATTTTCCTTTGCCACGCTCACATATTAATTCGAAAAATTATGAAAATTGAAACTTATCAATAATTTGACATTCCGGTTCCAACAAAAGTGGTTTCGTCGAAAACCGAGGTCGTTTGAAAAATGGCTATTTTCAAGGCCAGTATATTTAATTAATATATATATATATATAAATTCTACATCGACTTTTCTAACCTTTAAACTGGACAAAACTTTTGATTTTTAAAGTGAAATTTCATTTTTTCAGATTCTTTAGAAAGATATGATTAAACAGATTTAAATATTTCTTGTTTCGTTCAATTCTGAATTAAAATGAATCCTGTATATTCAGTCAAAGTTCAAATTCAAATTTTCAAATGGCAGCGCTGTTTCTAAACTCCTATTATAATTAAATTGTATTTATTCGTTTTAAAATAAATTTTTAGTCGTTCTTATTTAAAATAAATTATTTTAAACATTAAAATCCATTAAAATTTCTAAAATAAAAATTTTAAATTGGCCCCAAAATTCCAGGTCATTGCACTGGCCAACCACGGGCACATCTGACAACTCATCATGCAGAATGTCGAGGGAATTTAGAAATCTAGCCATCACCTCGTCATTAAGTAGGCTACCAAACACTACCCTCCGCCCATCGTCCGCTCTAACTGTCACCAAAATGCACTCACAGTCTACCACCACCCCGTATCTTCGGAGCCAATCGAATCCCAAAATAATGCCAAACCCAGTAAAGGCCAAAACAAAGCAATCACAAACAAACATGCATCCATGACTCGATAAGACCACATTACGGCAAATCATACTAAGGCTAGTCGAACCACCAATCGGGTTCGTCACTACTAAAGGTCTATCGACTACCTCGAATTCCAATCCCAACCTATCTACCAGGTCACTAGATATGAAAGAACTAGAAGCTCCGGTATAAAAAAACTCTAACAGGAACATCATAAACAGAAAGCATGCCTTGAATGACAATATTCTTTCCCTTCTCCACCGCAGTTGGGGCACTAGACGAAGAAGGAATAGCATTAAGGGCATATGCTTTCACCATCTGCTTCTCTTTCAAAGGTTGTGGACACTTATCCTTCTGATGTCCAACTTGGCCACAATTGAAGCACTTCCTGTCTGCTGGCTTTGCTCGGTAATTACTAGCATAGTGGCCCTTCTTGCCACAGCTAAAGCACTCAGCGTCTTTCTTATTCTTCTTATTTTGGCCATCCTTGGTCTGATTCTGCTTTCTCTTATTCTGAGAACCATTCTTGCCTCCACCGCTTGCTTGCGGCTTTAGCTCCTCTGTAGATGTAACCTCGGTCTTCGACTTAGGGTATAGGCTCTATGATCTCAAAGCTTTCCCTACAATAGATTCAAACGTCTCATCGATGTGGTTAATAAGCCTTTCCCCCAAATATCCATCCAAATCAGTTATAAACTTTTCGTTCTTCTTCGCGGCAGTGTCAATCAAAGATAATCCATATTTCGATAAAGTATTAAACTCAGCAACATACTCTGAAACTGCCCTTCCATTCTGCTTAAGCTCCAGAAACATCCTAAACAGTTCTGACTTCTGAGCAGCTGGGACAAACTTATCACTAAAGCGAGCCTTAAACTGATCCCATGTAATCTGATCCTCCGGAGTAGCTGCCTTTATAGCATTCCACCAACTCATTGCCCGTCCTTACAGCTGACGGGATGCTAGCCTTCTCTTCATCGCGTCCTTGATACCTAAGTCTTCGAAGATAAGCTCGCAGCTATCCAGCCAATCCTGAACATCCGTAGCCGACTCCGTTCCGTGAAACGACTTCCCACCAAGACTAGTATAATCCTTGTTAAACTTGGCGAAATCGGCCTTAGGCGCCTGCACAGCTGCACCACCACCATTAGCAGCATTAGGAGCTGCTCCTTGAACATCTCTGAGCATCTCCCTCATAAAGTTGGTGAACATCGTCCTCATGTCACGGGCATCCCTATCATTTCCCCTTGGCCCTGTGTTCCTCAGGTTTCGGCTCATCTCTTATCTGTAAAGAAAACAGTTAACCTTCTTCTTAATGGTGTAAGTGCAGTACGACTCCAACCTTAACTATACTTAATAGTATATATATAGCTTTTGAAAACCAAAATAATCACAAACACATGCTCTCATATACGTATACTATCTCTCCCCGATGACTTCCCTAGGTTAACTATGCAACCTGGAGCTCTGATACCAAGTGTGATGGCCCGCCCCGCACCAGCCGACATTTCCTCCGTAAGTGCGCTGTACACATGCCCACTTAGCACGGAACAGTCGTCAGAAGAAAAGAAAGAAAAGAATGAACTAACACAGAACCTGTCGAATGTCTCACAGTGCATGGAACAAAATATAATAATAACATAACTTTGACATAAAACAGGCGGGACACTCTCAACTGATGGAAACCAGTGGCTAAGTCCAACTGTGAAAACACTGAGGCGCCAACTAACTGATTGAAGAGATCGTCAATCCTCGGCAGTGGGTGGCTATTCTTCTTAGTAAGCTTATTAAGTTCTCTATAGTCCACACAAAGTCCAAGGGACCCATCCGCCTTTGTGGCAAATACTACTGGAGCACCCCACTCTGATATTCTACGTCTTATGAACCCCTTCTCAAGCAACTCCCCTACTTGCTTATTGAGTTCCCTCCTCTCACGAGGAGCCATGTGGCGTACTAGCAGAGATACGGGTTTTGCATTGTCTACAAGATAAATACGAAAGTCTATCTCATGTTTAAGGGGTAGACCCCTCACCTCATCGAAGACATCAACATATTCACGGACTATACGAACACAATGTAAATCATCATTGGATGCGTCAAGTGACTCAAGATAACTAAGCATCACTGACCCGCTAGGGTCACAAGAAATATCAAGGGTCTTTCCATTACGAGTCAACAATTTTACCACCCTTCGTTCACAATCTAGGATGGCACTATATCTGGCTAGCCAATCCATCCCTAGAATCAACCCATAGCCCATGAAACCAAGCACAAAAGTATTACATTCAAAACCAACGCCTAAGATAGACAATTTCAAATCCCTACAAACCATGGATAAATGAGCCGACCCACCAATAGGATTTGAGACTATAATGGGATCCACAACGAGACTAGTATTTAAGTGCAGTGTTTCAGCTAATGATGCAGAGATAAACGAATGTGATGCGCCATAATCGAATAAAGTACGGACATGATGATCAAACAGGAAAATCAAACTTTTGACATAAATTTTTATACCTCCTTCCTGTCTCGGAGCCATGAGAGCATGAACCTGCCCTCCCGAAGTAGAACCTGCCCTCTGCCCTTGCTTCTTAGGACACTCCTTGACAGCATGACCTGGATCACCACAATGATAACAAGAGAACTTCTTCTTCTTCCTACAGTCTTTCTTCAAATGGCCGGGTATCCCACAATTGTGACACTTCCTCTTTTCTTTACCACCTTTCTTTTGTTGTTAGTCTTTCTTTGGATCCTACTTCTTATCTCGCAGCCTAAAAGTACTTACACCCTTCTCTTCTTCATGCATGTATGCCATATCAACAAGCTTTTCATACATAGCCCCCGTTGGAATGTGGGACATTTAGGACCTTTGCAAACCTCAAGGCCTTCTTGTGAGGCGTATTCACCAACTCTAGTCCAAATCTCGCCAACTTATTAAATTCGGTCACATATTCCTTCAAGGTCAAGTTTTTCTGCTTCAATGTCAAGAACCTCTCCATGTACATACTCTCCTCAGCTTGAGAAAGGAATTTCAACTCAACCCTTCCCCTAAAATCTACCTACGTGTATACAGCACGTTCTCCATTAGTAACCTCCCACCAAAACGAAGCTTCGTCCTTCATCAACCAAGCAGCCAATTGGACCTTCCTACAATCGTCCAAATCGAAAATGCCAAACAGATCCTCCACTTCTTTCAACCAATTTCTAGCTTCAACGAACGTTTCAGACCCACTAAAAGGTTTTCCACCCATCGAAAGAAAGTCTTTACATATCTTGGAGAAAGCATCTCCACGCGGAGGAATGACTGGAGCTGGGGGAGGAGGAGGAGGAACGTCGGTCGGACCCGCGGCAGCGGCCCTAGCCTTGAGATATTGACGAAAACAACCGGGTACATGAACACCCTCTGGTATCTCCGATGCTCCAGACATGCTAAAAAGAAAAAGAAAGAGTTTCAAAATAAGTGAAGCGAAAGAGAGATGTATGGCTTGCAGGGGTTATGCTCTTTAAAGTAAACTTTCCTTGAAAATAGCTTCTTAAAAACACTTTTTATTTTTATTTTTTGAAAATATTTTCTAGGAGAATAATACCATTGAAAACACTTTTCAAAACTTTTTATTTGTTCTTGTAACCATAGCTCTGATACCACATGTAACACCCTATGTCCATTAATGTCACTCACAAAGGGAATGCATCAATGTCCATGAAGCATTATTGTTGTATAGAACATATAAATTACAAGAATAAATAAATAAAACAACATAGAGGAAGATAAAACTTATTTCATAGCATTATAACTCAGAACAAGCTTACATAAGTAGTCTCCAAAACCATTACAACAGGATCAATAGTCTTTTCCAAAAACATCAAAGTACATAAAGAAGCAAATATTAAATAACATAAATGCATAAATCTCCACTGAGCATAAACAAAGCCATAAAGAAGAGAGAGTCCAAAGCGATACATCTAGTCTTTTCAAGCAACTGAAAGAAATCGGCACTAAGCTATAGTATTCCCTCCTTGCAAACCTAAGGGGGGGAGAAGGAAAGAAAAGAGGTGGAAACAAAACGTGTCAGACATAAAGTCTGGCGAGTCCAGTAATTTTAACAAATAATAGGTAAGGTAAATGATCAAAACATAAATAGGCATCAGGATATGGCTGTAACATAGATAAGGTAGATAAAAAGGATGTACAAGATGATTCCGTTCCTAAGTACTAAGACAATCCTACACCTTGGCTAAGCGAAAAACCCTCTAAGTACTAACCCCGAAGACCAAAGTCAACATCAGATTAGCACCCAAAGGACTATCCAACTCAACCAACATGTATTTCATTACACCCTAATTTTGCTAAATTACACCACATTACTTAATTACACCGCACATCTACTATTCTCTTTTACTCAAGGTAGATCCCTTCCCACTAACTGTACCCACATGACAAACTTGGTAGTTACTTGTACCTAGCTGCTATCGTAGGTGCCAGCTTGCTCCTACCGGCGCTAAGGTACCCTTACCCTACCCATTCGATCGGCTCCCTAAACCTTGTAGGCACCCGTGTTGGCCCCATAGTGGGGTGTATCACTTCCCAAAGTGGCAACCCCGATACCAACATAAAATGCACGGCCATACCTACACGATGCAACAACGTCTTATCTACCAGCCCGAACCATGCACGCACATGAACCCGTTGGACACGCGTTGCCACCGCTATTCACGTTTTGACCTCTTACATTCAATTCCAGTAAGTGTGCCCCAACCCCGGCCTGGTACCAGGCCCAATTAGATACTCAAACGGGTTACTGGTTGAAACGGGTCCCCATCAAACACGAGCCTCCCACCTATGCTTGGTCCCCACTAGGTTTTTCTCCCACTTAACCATTTTAATTTAAGTGTCCATGTCTTACACATGCTACGGTTAAGTCCATACTTACATGTCATAATTTACATGTCTTATCTTATTCCGGTTAAGTCTATATTTACATGTCACCCCACTTAACCCTCTAACCATACCCATGTCTTATTATGGTTAGTATTCCTTAATTCATTCCTTATGACGAACGGTGCATGACCTCCCACATTAGATCGAACACTTTGTGGCCGCTGGATTTGCCGGGCGGTTCCGGGTAGTCTTACGCCACAAACCGGGTCTAACCTCGTGTCATTAACCGTTACGCCTACAATTCATTCCTTTTACATCTCACATTAGATGTCCAACTGTGGCAGCCTGATTTTCCGGGCTGTTCCGGGCAGTCTTACGCCACAATTGCGCCTAACCTCGTGTCAAAGGTTTATCAATAATCGTATTTCACCCATACCCAATTTTCATGTCATTTATATCCAATTAAACATGTAATCATGTTTATAATATTGCCTATTCCAAATTGTCACTAATTACATATTAATTAGCCTCAATTACAAATTTACAATTATTGGCAATTTCATCAATTCCATGTAATTCATAACCAAATATGCCAATTTCACATATTATCCAATTATCCAAAATATCCAATTTTTCATATTTCACATATTCCCATCGTTCCCATGTATTCGCATTCACGCGTATTTTTAACATAGGATTAAAGGTAGCCTAGATCCAAAAATAAAAGGAATAGGGATAAGAAGAGAGAATCAAATCACAGAAAATTGGAATTAACACAACATCATGAAATAAAGGGGCATATAAACGGGCATAGACGCACAATGACAGATTCAACATGAATAAACTGATAAAAGGTATGAACTTTATATAGAAACATAGGCATATGATGACATGAATAAAAAAGGTGAAGACTTGGATGAGATTTAAATTGCATACATACATATGAATCCTCTTTACAACTTCATCATGTTACTATTAATCCCACAATATTGTTAAAACCACCGTACTCACCTTTCCTGGTTAAAGAATAGAATAATGCATTGAAATTGGTGTAGAAACGTTGCAAAGTTGATGATTTATCTTCTTGAATTGTTGTAGAAGCTCTAATCTTTAATTTGAGTTGAAGTTGAATGCTTGAGATTTGATTTAGAGGCGGTGGCTAGGGTTTAAGAGAAAATTTGACAGTATAATGGTGTCACAGATAATATTTATGAATTAGGGTTTGGTCTTAGGGTGTATATATAGGTGTAGTAAGTTATTTAGGACCATTAGATTAACCCTGAACCATGAGAACCAATCAGATGCCACATCTTCTTTTGAGCGAATCAGCCCACGGGTTGACAGCCGAACACCCTGAATCAACCCCTAGTCGACCCAGCGGAGCTCTAGTCGACCTCAAAAATGGGTCCGTTTGGTTATTCCCCCTCTCAATTCGCTGTTTTGAACTTTTTTTGCACATTATATATATATATATATTCCCCTCATATGAATACAAACTTCAAGGCTGAATAACATCTTCATAAGGTATCCGTTTTGTACAAACCAAATGTCTATCTTTACCCAAAATTTTGAAACGAACATAATAGCGCAACCCATTTCACTTAATTCTTTTCTAAAAATTAAGTATACTTTAATTTGTAAATTTTAATGTTATAAAATTACGGGGTGTTACAGAATTCGATTTGGTAATGATCGAAGTGAACTTCTGTTGAGGAAGATTGTTAATATATGGAATTTAAAAGGCTTTGCCGTTATTCCATTTGTATTATTAATCGGATATGGAAGTTCATATCGATTATATATATTGATTTGTTTTCCGTGAAGATTCCATTGTTAATGGAATGTGATTTTGGGTTTATCGTGAGTTGTGTTTTAAATGACATTAGTTCTTTAACCCAGTTAAAGATAAGACTTATTTCTTAACTTTCAATAATCATTAAGTAATGATTTTTGGAAATTGAAACTGAATTAGAGTTTCAATAAATCTTTAAATAGATTGAAAGGTGAATTTGATAACTAAAATTATCAAATTCAAGAAATGAACGAGAATGGAGTATCACCAGTTTTGCTCCAAGCGATAGTTAAATATTTAATCAGATTTAAACGTGAAATGGTAATAAATTTTACCGATAACACCGTGTTGGATATGAAGTATTACCAGTTTTACTTCATAGGATGAATAGGTTGGGATTGGGAAATTTAAAACAAATGATTACTTCGGTATGGTTCCCTAATCCTGACTAGTTTGGATAAACCATAATTTGGTTTGAATTGAAATACAAATGAAGATTAAAGAATAAATTTAAAGAATTTATCTTTGATAAAATTAATGGGAACCTTTCCCAAAATATAAGAATATTTGAATAAAGGAATATTTTGGATCGGAATGAGGCGTATGTTGTGTTTTATAACACTTGTTTATTATATACGCGGGTTATTTAGGAAGGCCGGGTTTATACCCATTCTGAATAACTGAATCGACGATAAGTCGAAGATGAAGACGGTGGTTGAAGACCGGAGGTCTTCACATCATTTGGATAATTACTGGTGATGTTGATTGGGCTGTACACCCGAGAGGAGGGAATCAGTAGGTGATCATCCAGACGTACTTGGAGATCGATGGATATGCGAGGAGTAAGGTTCCTCCGGTTTCGTTCATACCCAGAATGGACTTGTAAATGGATGTGTGTCTGACATCGGATTTCATTCTATGTTATTGATTTACATCGGTTGCATAGTGTGAATTGCCTGTATGGCATGCTAAGATGCAAATGATCAAGGCTTCTATTGAAAAGTAGAGTCTTGTGGTTGATGATCAAAGCACGACTTTAATACAGTGTAGCTTTGTGTAGCGTTAATTCGCGAGCCTCACACCCAGGTGTGAACCAGAAACGGGAGAGGACATCCGGGAGGGCATGCGTTTCCTTCTAGCTAGGAGTGGTGTTTTGTGTTTTAAACGCCCAGGCATTTTACTTATCCGGATGATGGATTGTGAGGCGCCTCGGTTATATCGGTAGATCCGGGACCGATGGAGTCATTTGGCTCATTGACGCCCCATAGGGCGGGGAAACGCAGTGTTCAGGCATTATAATCCACATCGAGTGGACCGACCCTGACAAACCATGGTGCAGTTGTGACTGTTCCTGAGGGGCGGGCTAGAGCGTCTCGAAGCGGTAAGGATGATCCCTTGCCTTGGTTCACAGATGGAAATCCAACTTCTAATATGTGACAATTGCGGTTTTGATTGTAGAACCTAGTATGGTGACATAGTGGTATGGGGCACTTATGCCGTCTATGCTTGATACTTATGATTGAAATTATTTTGACGCTATACACTTGTAGTAATAATAAAAGATGAAATTTAGCTTATTAAGCATTCTTTGGCTATTATAAGGTAAAACCCTATCCTCCGGCTTGTGTTGCATTGTGTGATGGGACCTGGGTCCTATAATAGCTTCATTTTTCTTTATTTAGCATTGCGCTGTTGTTTTATGCACTGGTATTTTTGGGAGGAAACCCGTTCCTGTTATACGGCGTGGTCCCTTGATTTACCTAACTTTAAAATAAAGATCTATAACTGTTTTAGTCACATGACGGACCTGGAGTTTATTGTTTTAACCTAAACTCCGGGTGCCCCTATTTCCATACAGGCAGCTTGTAGTTTTGGTTTTGCAGATTTGTATTCACAGGAACCTGGTTTACAGCTGGAATGATATCCGGAAAGCTCTGTATTCGTATATTCTTTTCAGTTGTGTTTTGTATTATTTTTCCACTGCATTGTAATTTGTAAATCTCTGATATTTATCGAATGTGTAATATTTATTCATACTCTGTATATTCTTGTATTCTGATGAAATTGTTGTAATAAGCAATGAAATGTTCTTATGTTTGTGTTTTGATTTGTCTTGTTCTTATTCAATCCGGGCTTTCCTTTACGGGGAAATTCGGGTCATCTCATATAACCCCAAGCCTCATCAAACGGAAAATGACAAAAATCAGGCAGAAAGCATGGATATGTTGGTCGCTCCCATTAAGGTGTATTATCACCTATTTAGACAAAATTCATTTCCTTCTTTAATCTATATCTATGCTGTCCCTTTCCGGGAAACAGTTGGTCGCACCCAACCGTTGGTGATATACATTCGATACACTAAAATTAGTGGTAGGTCATGTGTGGCCAGGTTGCAAGATGTTCTTGTTGAACCCAGTGTATCCCCCTCTAGAGATACAATATTGGCAGGTGGTTCCATACCTTGTCATAATCGGAATCCAATCTACAATAAGCGCCTACGGTTTTGATTGTATACTATGTATGTGGAGTGTGAGATGCAAGCATTCCGCTAAATTGATATTTATTTGTATTTAGACATTATTATAATATTAGAAAAAAATATGATTTCAAAAATGGTTTGGGTTATCGCAAGGGAAAAACCATTCGCGTTTATGTGTGGATTGGTGTTACGATTATCCTTTTCTTTCCAAAAGAAATGTTTCAACTATAAAATCAAGTTAGATGTTGTTATTATAAACTTAGTGGGTTTCTCACTCTAGTTCACCAGACTGGTCCGACGTTTGTAATGCTCGAGTTAGACTGAGTTTTACAGGTTTAGGTAATCGGATGCTGTGAAGTCCAGAGACGAGCAGGAAAAGACCAGACGTACAATACACCGTATTTATTCTGCTGTGTGTTGTATATGAGGACAGATAATTATACTTGTCCAGATGTGTTGATGTACTCTGATAGTTGTAAGTTTTCATTTCAAGCTCTCAATAAAGACTATTTATATACTATATTTTGTTCCGCTGTGATGCGAGACTCTATGTTATATTGGTTTTTTTTCTTCTATTCTTAACTTTATTTCTTTCTTATCTCATCTTCTAATTTCTATCTATTAGCTCTCTGGGTTTTGATACTTGAGTTTGGATACGTGATGTGTTAGTGTCTAGATTCAAGTGTTCAAATTTCCGAGATGCTACATTTGGTATCAGAGAAATGGTTTAGGAATAACCTTGGCTCTGTGGTATATCTCGATAGAGATTGGGTTAGTAATACCCTAGATCGAGATTGAGTGTATATATATGAGAGCATATTTGTAAATTTTATATACAAATGTTTTGTATTGTGTTATTTGATCGGTTCTGGTTGAGCTGACAAATTGATACAATATTGTTTTGTAAAGAGGGTAAATGAAATCATTTTGCCCAAAATATATTTTTATATATAAAAAGGAAATAATTTTATTAAATTATTGATATGTTGGTGTGTTTGATTTATGAATGGAAATTTTAATATGGAATTAAATGGATTAGAAGTTAACTGAAGATAAGTTAAATAAAATTGGAAAGGAAAATGGAATGATTTGGCTATGTTAATTGTTGATTGGATGATAGATTAGCCGAATAATAAAAATTCATCAACAATTGAGTGACTTGAAATTATAAAGGAAGTAAATATCAATATAATTAAACTGATAATGGAATCAAATATGAAATAAAATAGAAATGATTTAGCCCTATATCTGTTATTGACATTATACATTAAGTTAGTGTAGGATGGTAGACGAAAAGTTGTTAGTTGTTGTGCTGCGTGATTAGAGTATGGGTTGCCCGACAAATAGGTAAACCTTAATATCATTGATTGGTTGTTTAATTTTATACCCCTGAATTGGGTAGTCGCTTGGCTTTTATTTTCTTTTGATCGATGTGAGGCCAGGAGTGGCGAGTTTAGGTTAAAACAATAAACTCCAGGTCAGTCATGTGACTGGTGTGAGAACTGAAATAGTTTTTTATAACTATTTTAAAATAAAGTAAATCAAGGGACCACGCCATATAACACGGAACGGGTTTCCTCCCAAGAAAACCAGTGCATATAACAAAACAGCGCAATGCTTTTTGAAAAAATGAAGTTATTATAAGACTCAGGTCCCATCACACAATGCAACGCAAGCCGGAAGATAGAGTTTTACCTTATAATAGCCAAACATGCTTGGTACGTTTAAAACAAATCATTTTGATACTATTATAGTGTAAAGTGTATGAAAACAACTTCAAATATAAATGTATCAATCTTAGACAACATAGTGCCCCATCTTACTATGTCGCCATACTAGGCTCTATAATCAAAACCAAAGTGCCACGTATTGGAAGTTAGATTTCTGTCTGTGAACCAAGGCACGGGATCGTCCTTCCCGCTTCGAGACTCTCTAGCCTGAGCATCAGGCAAGTACTCAGTCAAGCCATTAGATCGTCAGGGCCGGTCCACTCGATGTGGATTAAAATGCCTGAACACTACGTTTCTCCGCCCTATGGGGCATAAAATTGGTCTGTATAAAGACCATACCATCCATCTTCCCCACAGTGCCGATATATCTGAAGCGCCTCACTATCCATCATCCACATAAGTAAAACTTCTGGCGTGCAAAACCCATACGCCAGTCCTAGTTGAAGGAAACGCATGTCCTCCCTAATGTCCTCTCCCATTTCTGGTTCACACCGGGGTGTGAGGCTCGCACATTAACGCTACACAAAGCTATGCTATATTAAAGCCGTGCTTTGATCATCAACCACAAGACTCTGCTTTTCAACAGAAGCCTTGATTATTTTAATCTCAGCATGCCACATAGGCAATTCACGCTATGCAACTGATGTCTATCAATCACACAGAATGAAATTCGATGTCAGACACACATCCAATTACAAGTTCGTCCTGGATCTGAACGACACCGGAGGCACCTTATTCCTCGTCCCATTTGTCCAATACAGGAGAGAGGCCCTCGCATATCAGGTCGATCTCCCAGTACATCTGGAACGATCATCACTTATTACCTCGTCTTGGGTGTACATCCTAATCAAGACATCAGTAATCATCCAAGCGATGTGAAGACCTCCGGTCTTCAACCACCATCTTCATCCTCAACATATCGTCGAATCAGTTATTCAGAATGGAATAAACTCAGTCTTTCTGAATAACTCGCGTATATAATAAACAACTGCTAGAAAAACATAACATACGCCTCATTCCAATCCAGAATATTCCTTTTTTCAAATATTCTTATACTTTGGGAAAGGTTCCAATTAATTTTATCAAAGATAAGTTCTTTAAATTTATTTTTTAATCTTCCTTTGGATATCAATTTAAACCAAATTATGGTTTATCCAAACCAGTTGGGGTTAGCGAACTTTACCGAAGTAATTATTTGTTTAATTTCCCAGTCCTAACCTATTCATCCCATGAAGTATAACTGGTAATACTTCATATCTAATACCACGGTGTTATCGGTAAAATTAATTACCATTTCACGTTCAAATCTAATTAAAGATTTAACTATTGCTTGGAGTAAAACTGGTGATACTCCATTCTCGATCTTTTCTCGAATTTGATCATTTTAGTTATCAAATTGACCTTTCGATCTATTTAAAGATTTATTAAAACTCTAATTCGTCTTTAATTTCCAAAAATCATTTCTTATTGATTGTTCAACTTTCTGGAAATTAATCCTACTTTTACTCGGGTTATAGAACTAATGTCATTTAAAACACAGCTCACAATAAACCCAAAATCACATTCATTTAACAATGGAATTTTCACGGAATACAGATCAATATATATATATACACACATATATCTTCGATATGAACTTCCATATCCAACCGATAATATAAATGGAATAATGGCAAAGCCTTTTACATTCCATATATATTAACAGCCTTCCTCCATAGAAACTCACCTCGATTATTATCAAATTGGATTCCATTCCATTCCAATATTTTAAATTGGAAAACTTTACTTTGGAAAATCTCCACTAAATCTTTTAATAAAAAGATTTATAAGTTCCAAATCACATTTCACTGTAAATTGGGTTAAACAATGAATGTCGTTAAAAACACAGTTCACAATAAACTCAATTCACATTCCGTTTCCATTCCAATTAAATGTCAGTTAATTGGTAATTCATCTTTAAATATCAACTAAAAGATTTATTCTTTTCACACGGGGTTTAAGAACAGTGTTATTTAAGTCACCATTCACGACAAACCCAAAATCACTTTCCATTGCTAGTCAGGTTAAAGAACAAGTGTTATTTAAAACACTGTTCACGATAAACCCAAAATCAATTTCAATTCAATTCCAATTAAATATAAATTAATTGGTGAACTCCTTTAAATCTTATTAAAAAGATTTATTCTTTTCTCATTTGGGTTTAAGAACAGCGTTAATGAAGACACCATTCACGACAAACCCAAAATCCAATTTGATATTAAATACAAGGCTCTGAATAGAAAATATATCGGCTTATATTGAATATCAAATTCTCAAATCAGCAAATATCATATTGGAATAACGATATATATATCTTCCAAATTCCTCTACAATGTTTGTATAATCACGGGATCCAATAACGAAATATTACGAAGACAATTTCGATTTAAATCAATTCCAATTCATATATTGGAAATTTTGGTTATTTTTGAAACCATTTCAAATCCAATTTATTTATTTAAAAATACTGGATTATAATTCTAGTTCATTACTAGTTCATTTCGATAAAAATATACTTTATCTTTTCAAATATGGGATTTTTTTGCATCCTAGTTTTTTCCAAATCATTTATTATGATTTTACACAATTTACTAATTTTTTTAATAATTTTATCAAGGCCCGTACAGTCGAATTCCATAAATGGCCATCGAACTGCAATACAACGCCCTTTTCCAAATTTGATTTGTACATAATTCCAAATACAATCTTTAGATTTCTAATTTCTTGTATTCGTTAGAAAGATCTTTTTGATACGAACCAAATGGTTCCGGTTTTAGGAGAATCCGACGGTCAGATCTCCCGCAATATCAATTCGAAGTCAATGGTCGAAATTCGCGAACTACCACGGCGCGACGCGTTCTATTCAGGCCATTATATATATAATATATATTATATATATAATATATATTATATATATTTCGTCGATTTCCATTTTAAAACGTATTTTATGAATCGTTTTAAATTCGTTTTCAAAACGATTTCAACTTCATATTCAATTTTAAATCAAAATAAAATATTCCATACCATTATATAAATGATAATATTTTCAAAACGTTAGATTTTGAAATTCATTCCTTTTTAATATTCATTATAAAAATGAATAAAATCGATATTAATATCATTCACGTCAAAATGGCGTTAATCTAATCAACACGGCTTTATATATTTAAATATATTCGTGTCCATCCCAAATCGGACATCAAAATCAGATTTTTGATCTTTTACTGAATATTATTTTAATATATTCATTATTTTAAATTAATCGTTATTTTAAAATAATCATTCTTTCTCAACTGGAATCAGACACAATCTGTTACCATATAATGTTATTTCTATGGATTTCATACAACACATGTATCGAACAGCAATGATAAATAATCAACCATCATCCAGAGTGCATTCTACCCTGCATAAGCATTAAATATAAATATTTAATGTGTATAACAGTCTGTCAACCAATCGATTAACATACAACTAAACAATTGAGATTAGTGTACATCAAATATCATCCCAATACCCATGTGGGGCTTCAACTAACAAATACTGAATATTATTGTGCAGTTGGGCGATGTGCGAAATTTATCATCCCAATCTATATCAGATAAATAAATGTACATAAACAAACCGTCCAGTTTGTAAATGACTATTTATTTTCATTCATATATACGCTAAAAAATATATTTTTAACTATAAAATATTTCAACACAAGAATATTTTATTATCCATTTCACATCAAAATCCCAAACAAACCTCACAACACATCATAATCAAACAAGTCATTCATGATCTGTAGACGACGGTGTCGGGTGCTGTTAACCACCGTCTGCATCCTAGTATATATTTAACTAGAATCTAAAATTAGAGTGAGAATTTCTCACCTTTGGTTTCCACTCCGCCAGTGTTATTTTAGAACGGTTTCATTTCCAGTGCGTAGCGTTCTTCTTCGTGATTTCCACGTAATCTGTTTCACGCAGTTTATGTTGAAAATTATATTTTTAACAACGTTATATATTTTAAAAATCACATTCTTTATTCGAATGTTATGTATATAAAAATCCTGACTTTATATGTTACAAATATAAATAATAATCAAATCTTTTTATGTAAAAAATCACATTTTTCTACTGCTACTAAATATATAAAAACTGTATTTTTATCCTTGCTATGAATATATAAAAATTATATTTTTAAAGAGAAGCTATCTAAATAAAAATCATATTTTTATATCAGGAAACTTGTGTGAAGGACAAAAAAAGCAAAAAGTTTGGCCAAAAGGACAGGAGCCAAAAAATTTGCTCAAAAGGCCAACTTTTAGTGTAAAGTGGAAAAACAAGGGACGCCCCTGAATTCCACAATTTCCACTAGAAAATGTCCTTTTGAGCAAAAATTTTGGGTCTTGTCCTTTTAAGCAAACTTTTTGCTCTTTTTGTCCTTGTGGCAAAAACCCCCTTTTTATATCTCTGCTTAAATAAAAATTATATTTTTATTACTTTACATAAATAAAAATCATATTTTTAACACGATGTTATTTATATACAAATCATATTTCACTACATATGTAAATTTTATATTTTTATCCTTGCTATGAATACACGAAAATTATATTTTTATCCTTGCTATGAATATATAAAAATCATATTTTTATTCTTTCTATGAATATTAAAAAATTATATTTTTTATTTGTTCTATATACTTTAAAGATCACACTTTTGAAACAAAGCTAATTTTATTTTGCAAAACAGTGATACATATATTTTATAAGAACAATGCTACATATCTATTTTTAAAAACAAGGCAATATATATTTTTAAAACTGAATATAAATCGATGTTATTCAAATAAAATCTATGCAAATTTATTTAAAAACAATCCTATTTTTATTTATAAAACACTTGCTAATTTTATTTTTAAAACACTTTTTTATACGTTATTTATAATTAAAAATAAAATTTTTATATACGCTATATCTATAATAAAATCATATTATTTATACATTTAAAATTGTGCTATAAATAATGTTAAAACCTATTATTATAAACTAAATATACTAATGAACTAATTAATTTAAATTTATAATGCTTTTAAATGTTACCTTCCTCTACAGTAATCACGTTTTTAGCTCGTCCCCTTCCCAGTAATATGGACGATTCCAAAAAATTGAAGTCGCCTCGTAGGGTTCGGAACTGCGGCCCCCACATGCACGCGGACCAAGATCCGTCGTCGCCACGACGACGGCGATTGCCTCACCTCTCAGCGCCACCCACTCCTGATGAACTCGACCTCTCTAGTGGACGAGAAACCCCTGCGAACGGTTGCAGATTGTGAGCGAATTCCGACCACCTGGCCCTCCTTCTTCGATCACACTTGTTGAAGACCAAGAACTCAAGCTCCTCTTTGATTTTGCCTTAGGGAATCTATAGAATCATCGCGTGGATTTCTAGATCGGTTGGGGATTTGTTTGGAGCAAACCGATCGTCGATCGCAGATAAGGGGGCGGCTTATCGGGTTTGACCATTGCTTTGAAATGAAATTAGGGTTTGACCCTTAATATAAATATATTTAGAATAATATTTAATTCACAAATTTGTTCTTTAGCGTCTGGACTCCAAATGGGACCCAACAAGTGATGCCCCTAGCTAAATTCCCCTATTCCAAACACAATGGGATATGCCCGGCAAGGTAATTCGATTGTTTCGATCAGTTTTCGTTTAAATTGAAATATAAATCTTTATATTTTTAATTTGAACATACATTTCTATTTACCGGGGTCACATATGGACTCCAAAAATTAGAGAAAAATTATTTCTAACTTTGTTTTGACGGTACGGTCCTGACAAAACTAATTTCATCGAATTTGGAAACCATTTGAAAAATGGCCATTTTCTGGTCGATCCAAATTGACTAAAACTGTTAAAATGCGATTTCTTTTGCCACGCTCACATATTGATTCCAAAAATTGTGAAAATTGGAATCCAAAAATAATTTGACATTCCGGATCCAACAAAAGTGGTCTCGTCGAAATGGAGGTCGTTTGCAAAATCGCTATTTTTAAGGGCTATAATTCCATAGCGACTATTCTGAATTTTCAACTGGACATAACTTTTTATTCCCGCTATGAAATTTCAATTTTTCAGATTCGTATATATATTTTCAAATAGACTCAAATATTTTTGGTTTCACTAAAATCCGGACTATTTTGAATCCTGTACAGCCATTTGAAATTTGATATCGAATTTTCAAACTACCGTGCCATTTTCAATTCCTTTTATAGTTAAAATAAATTTTTATATTCTAACTTCAAATTATATAAATTTATACATTCTAATTTATTCAAAATAAATTTCTCGTCGTTATTATTTAAAATAAATCATTTTAAATATTCAAAATTCATTAAAATTACCAAAATAAAAATTTTAATTTGGTTCTGATTTTCCGGGTTGTTACAATCTCCCCCACTTAAAATCTTTTCGTCCTCGAAAAGGAACGGAGCTGAAAGTTGTTTAACCAATCAACTCAGCTTTCATTCTTCAACTTTTCAGTTTCTAAGAATTTCCAAATTTTTTAAAAATTTGGCTAACACCCTAAATTTTCGAAAAATTTCACCATAACCTCCTTTGTACGGGGAGCACCAGGAAAATCCCCAAACCTCCACACAGGCCCTCTCATCTCAAAAAGAAAAAGAAAAGCGAAGCTGCTAGCCAATCGGCTCATAAAATCATCCAAACCCAATAAATTAGTAAACATGTATCTATTTGTCGGGCATATAATTTTATTCTCTTCTCTAGCCTCCTTGCAATCACGTGTTCAATATATATGCACGTACATGTATGCAATTTCAAACAATTTTCAATTCAGTTAAAATTTTAATTCGATTTGGCTAATTCACCTTTCATTACAATCTTTTTTATTTGTTACACTAACAATCAAACAACTCAATCAACAATCAGTTTGTGAATTAGCTTTTCAAACATATTTCTTTAATACATGTAGTCAAAAATCATATTTTTGATCAATTCACAACAAATGGTCCAATGTAAGTTTTGGGTTCTCACACCAGTCTAATGGAAATATATTGATATCCCACTTTCGAAACTCAAACACAAATGCTAATGATGTCGCGACATCACCTGAATTATGTCTGGGCGACTAGAGTGTAATTCTATATCTATCCAGTATATTTGGGACTTCATATACACGCTAGCTAGGCATATATGCAAAATCTTCATATACTAGATTGTCTAAATCAGTATAAAATAAATATTCAAATACGTATAATACGATTTAAATTTCAAAACAAAATTAGTTTTCATTTTTATTTTAAAAATATACTCTTCCCACTCGTTCTAGGATACTACTGATCCTATCTCTAACGAGTCATTCCTATTGGATATTACTAATCCAATCTCTGATGAATTCTTTCGTTTGGTTCTAATGTGCCTTGTTCTCGAGCTTTGTAAACCAAAGCTCTGATACCAAATGAAGCAACCCGAACTTCCCCGTAAAGGAAATCCCGGACTGAGTTGAGAACAAGACTAATCGAAACACAAACAAAAGAACATTTCAATATTGCTTATTACAACATTTCCATCAGAATACAAGAATATAACAGAGTATGAATAAATAATATACATTCAATAAATATCAGAGATTTAAATTACATTTAAATACATAGCAGCGGAAAACAAATACAAACACAACTGAAAGGAATATACAGATACAGAGCTTTTCGAATATCACTCCAGCTGTAAAATAGGATCCTGTGAATATAAATCTGCAAAACCAAAACTACTGGATGCCATATGGAAAATAAGGGGATCCAGAGTTTAGGTTAAAACAATAAACTCCACATCAGTCATGTGAATGGTGTGAGAACTAAAACAGTTATTTAAAACTTTAATTTAGAATAAAGTAAATCAAGGGACCACGCCGTATAACACGGAACGGGTTTCCTCCGAAGAATACCAGTGCATGTAACAAAACAGCGCAATGCTTTTTGGAAAACTGAAGCTCTTATAAGACTCCGGTCCCATCACACAATGCAACGCAAACCGGAGGATAGAGTTTTACCTTATAATAGCCAAAAATACTAGGTACGTTAAAAAAATCATTTTGATACTATTATTGTATAAAGTGTACGAAAACAACTTCAAATATAAATGTATCAATCATAGATAGCATAGTGCACCATCCCATTATGTCGCCATACTAAGCTCTACAATCAAAACTTAAGTGTCACGTATTGGAAGTTGGATTTCCGTCTGTGAACCAAGGCAAGGAATCGTCCTTCCCGCTTCGAGACTCTCTATCCCGAGCCTCAGGAAAGTACTCAGTCAAGCCTTTAGATCGTCGGGGTCGGTCCACTCGATGTGGGTTAAAATATCTGAACACTATGTTTCTCCGCCCTATGGGGCGTAAAATTGGTCTGTATAAAGACCATACCATCCATCGGCCCCACAGTGCCGATATATCCGAGGCGCCTCACTATCCATCGTCCACATAAGTAAATCATCTGGGCGTGCAAAACCCAGACACCACTCCTAGTTAGAAGGAAACACATGTCCTCCCTGAACGAAACCTGAGGCACCTTATTCCTCATCCCATGTGTCCAATACCGGAGAGAGGCCCTCGCATATCCGGTCGATCTCCAAGTACATCTGGAACGATCACCACTTATTACCTCATCTTGGGTGTACAGCCCAATCAAGACATCAGTAATCATCCAAGCAATGTGAAGACCTCGGTCTTCAACCACCATCTTCATCCTCGACATATCATCGAATCAATTATTCAAAATGGGATAAACCCGGTCTTTCTGAATAACTCGCGTATATAATAAACAAGTGCTATAAAAACACAACATACGCCTCATTCCAATCTTGAATATTCCTTTATTCAAATATTCTTATACTTGGGAGAGGTTCCAATTAATTTAATCAAAGATAAATTCCTTAAATTTATTCTTTAATCTTCCTTTGGATATCAATTTAAACCAAATTATGGTTTACCCAAACTAGTCGGGGTTAGCGAACCTTACCAAAGTAATTATTTGTATAATTTCCCAATCCCAACCTATTCATCCCATGAAGTAAAACTGGTGATACTTCATATCTAACACCACGGTGTTATCGTTACCATTTCTCGTTCAAATCTAATTAAAGATTTAACTATCGCTTGGAGCAAAACTGGTGATACTCCATTCTCGATCTTTTCTTGAATTTGATAATTTTAGTTATCAAACTCACCTTTCAATCTATTTAAAGATTCATTAAAACTCTAATTCGGCTTTAATTTCCAAAACTCATTTCTTATTGATTGTTCAACTTTCTGGAAATTAATCCTGCTTTTACTCGGGTTAAAGAACGAATGTCATTTAAAACACAGCTAACGTTAAACCCAAAATCACATTCCATTAACAATGGAATCTTCACGGAATACAGATCAATATATATATAATCGATATGAACTTCCATATCCAAACGATAATATAAATGGAATAACGGCAAAGCCTTTTAAATTCCATATATATTAACAGCCTTCCTCCACAAAAACTCACCTTGATTATTATCAAATTGGATTCCATTCCATTCCAATATTTTAAATTGGAAAACTTTACTTTGGAAAATCTCCACTAAATCTTTTAATAAAAAGATTTATAAGTTTCAAATCTCATTTCACTGTAAATCGGGTTAAAGAACGAATGTCGTTAAAAACAAAATTCACAGTAAACTCAATTCACAATCCATTTCCATTCCAATTAAATGTCTTTGAATTGATAATTCTTCTTTAAATCTCAATTAAAAGATTTAATTTTTTTACACGGGATTTAAGAACAGTGTTATTTAAGACACCATTCACCACAAACCCAAAATCACTTTCCATTGCTAATCAGGTTAAAGAACAAGTGTTATTTATAACACCGTTCACGATAAACCCAAAATCACTTTCAATTCAATTCCAATTAAATATAAATTAATTGGTGAACTCCTTTAAATCTTATTTAAAAGATTTGTTCTTTTCTCATTTGGGTTTAAGAACAGCGTTAATGAAGACACCGTTCACGACAAACCCAAAATCCAATTTGATATTAAATACAAGGCTCTAAATAGAAAATATATCGGCTTATATTCAATATCAAATTCTCAAATCAACAAATATCGTATTGGAATAACGATATATATATCTTCCAAATTCCTCTACAATGTCCGTATAATCACGGGATCCAATATCGAAATATTCCGAAGATAATTTTGATTCAAATCCATTCCAATTCATATATTGGAAATTCTAGTTATTTTTAAACCATTTCAAATCCAATTTATTTATATAAAAATACTGGATTATAATTCTAGTTCATAACTAGTTCATTTTGATAAAAATATATTTTTATCTTTTCAGATATGGGATTTTTTGCATCTTAGTTCTTTTCAAATCATTTATTATGATTTTACACAATTTATTAATATTTTTAATAATTTTATCAAGGCCCGTACAGTCTAATTCCATAAACGGCCATCGAATTGCACTTACAACGACCTTTTCGAAATTTGATTTGTACATAATTCCAAATCCAACCTTTAGATTTCTAATTTCTTGTATTCTTTAGAAATCTCTTTTCGATACGAACCAAATGGTTCTAGTTTTAGGAGAATCCAACGATCGGATCTCCTGCAATATCAATTCGAAGTCAACGGTCGAAATTCGCGAACTACCGCGGCGTGGCGCGTTCTATTCAGACCATTATATATATACATATATATATATATAATATATATATAATATATATTATATATATTTCGCTGATTTCTATTTTAAAACTTATTTTATGAATCGTTTTAAATTCGTTTTCAAAATGATTTCAACTTCATATTCAATTTTAAATCAAAATCGAATATTCCATATCATTAATATATAAATGATAATATTTTCAAAACATTAGACTTTGAAATCCATTCCTTTTCGATATTCATTATAAAAATGAATAAAATAGATATTAATATCATTTACATCAAAATGGCATTAATCTAATCAACACGGCTTTATATATTTAAATATATTCGTGTCCATCCCAAATCGGACATCAAAATCAGATTTTTGATATTTTACTGAATATTATTTTAAATATTCATTATTTTAAAATAATCGTTATTTTAAAATATTCATTCTTTCTGAACTGGAATCAAACACAGTCAGTTACCATATAATGTTATTTATATGGATTTCATACAACATATGTATCAAACAATAATGATAAACAATCAACCATCATGTAGAGTGCATTCTACCCTGCATAAGCATTAAATATGAATATTTAACGCGTATAACAGTCTTTCAACCAATTGATTGACATACAACTAAACAATTGGGATTAGTGTACGTCAAATATCATCCCAATACCCTGTGGGGTTTCAACCAATAAATACTGAATATTATTTGTGTAGTTGGGCGATGTGTGAAATTTATCGTCCCAATCTATATCAGATAAATAAGTGTACATAAACAAACTGTCCGGTTTGTAAATGAATATTTATTTCCATTCATATATACGCTAAAAATTATATTTTTAAGTATAAAATATTTCAACACATGAATATTTTATTATCCATTTCACATCAAAATCCCAAACAAACCTCACAACACATCATAATCAAACAAGTCGCCCATGGTCTATGGACGACGGTGTCGGGTGCTTCTAAGCACCGTTTGCATCCTAGTATATATTTAACTAGAATCTAAAATTAGAGTGAGAAGTTCTCACCTATGGTTTCCACCCACCCAATGTTATTTTAGAACGGTTGCATTTCTAGTGCGTAGCGTTCTTCTTCGTGATTTCACGTAATCTGTTTCACACAGTTTATGTTAAAAAATATATTTTTAACAATGCTATATATTTTAAAAATCCCATTCTTTATTTGAACGTTTTGTATATAAAAATCCCGACTTTATACGTTATACATATAAATAAAAATCAAATCTTTATATGTAAAAATCACATTTTCATACTACTACTGAATATATAAAAACCGTATTTTTATCCTTGCTATGAATATATAAAAATTATATATTTAAAGCGAAGTTATCTAAATAAAAATCATATTTTTATATCTCTACTTAAATAAAAATTACATTTTTACTACTTTACATAAATGAAAATCATATTTTTAACGCGATGTTATTTATATAAAAATCACATTTCACTATATATGTAAAGACTATATTTTTACCCTTGCTATGAATATATAAAAATTGCAACGTCCCGGGTTTTTTGGCCATTTAATTCGAATATTTAAATTTTGTTTATATATTATATTTGAAATATAATGGATTTTAATCGAATTTATTTAATTAAATAAAGTTCGAATATATATATTCATATATTGATTAAAACGAGCTTGAAATGTCGCGGCAGTTCGAAATTTTCGATTTGAACTTTAACTGAATATACAGGATCCGATATAAGTCAGATTTCTGTGAAACGAGGCACATTTGAACCAGTTCGACTATATGTTTCTAATGAAAGAGAAAAATCAAAATTCTAGCCTATAGGTTTCAAGTTACGTCCAATTCAAATTATAAAATAGTCGCTATGGATTTCGAATTTATAAACGATAACGTTTATTTAATAAATTATAAAATAATTTATATATATAATGGAATTTAAACCTAGAACTTTAAATGTCGGGTTTTACATTCGATATTGTTAAAAAATGTTGGTTAATACATACAACGACATAAATTTATCATCGTTAATTTAACTATTTGGATTTAATTTATAGTTATCGAGGTTATGTGAAATTTAAAATGATTAACCAATTTAAAGCCGATATACAACAAAAGCACATACCATATTTTCAGTTGTATGTATTCATATGTCTATTCATACATAATCAAACCAAATATGTACTCTAATAATTTGTCATAGCATTACAATCCATGTTTTGGCCAATTATAACATTGTACATTTGAACATGTATACAATACAGGTCACAAAGTCAATACATTAGTCAGTATATACAAGTTCAGAAGTACAAAACATAAAGGAAATTCAACGTTGGTAAATCTGCTTCTTCATGTTGTCGAACCCGTGAATCCATTTAAATCAGTTGCGACCTGCGAAAAGAAAAGAAGAAAAACCCATAAGCGATAATTTTATGACATCAAGTGAACATCAAAGAAAAATAAAAGTAAAAATTAGCAAGAAAAGCTAGGAAATAAACAATATATAGCTGAAACATCTACCTACATGCACAGCTATAAGCAGCAGAAAAAAAAAGCTGTAGAAGTCAGCTCATTAAATGTACTCTTACACACAAAAATGAACAATGAAAATATATAGATGTATTGATACATCTAGTCTAGTCAACAAAAGAAAATGGGACAGCTAAATAAATAGCTTAAGAGCTAAAGAAGAATAGACAAGAACAGCATAAGAACAGTGAAAAGAAAATCAAATAGATACTGAAAACATCCATGTGAATAGATATTGGCGTACACACACACCCATGTGAAAATAAATATATGTATGTACGAATCTGTACAGACAAATCAAACAGCTATATAAATGAGAACAGTAAGGCAAAGACCTTGTCACAAGCACAGCTAAAAGAAGATCTATATGAACAGCTAAAGAGATTGGATATGTACATGTGTATATATATATATCTTTACATCAGAATTGTATAGTCAAATCAAAATAGCTAACGTATAGTATGATCCACTTCGAAGTTCACTGTTTTCGTGCACTAGAAAACCCAACTCAGAATCAATACAGTCACAAATCCTTGAATTCGATTTAACAAATCATGGCCGAAACCTAAACAAACCAATACAAGGTCAGTCACTGTTTTCGAACAGATCAACAAGTGCTGGAAAAAGCCTAGACTAAAATCCGAACCTAAAATCTAAATTACAAACTCGAAATCGATTGAAATAACAATTCATGGCCGATTGATAGACAGGGTTCTTATCAAAACCACACTATAAATAGATGTTCAAAGTCGTGGTTTTTCATACACCCCAAACCACTCAAACACACATGGTCAATCAAAGAAAAACCCAATTCGAAACCATACGAAAAAAACAAAACAAAGTAAGTACAGCAAATAAAGGAATCAAGAAAAAGAAAACTTAGCTTTCGTGGAAGCCACTTCGTTCTTGGGAGGGGTTTCGAGTTGGCTTGTCGATTGAGAGGGTTGCAGTTCGAACGATGAAGCACTGGGAGTTTGTTGAGGGTTCTGGCTGATCATTCGAAGAGGGAGAAGGTGGATCGAAGGGTGGAAGAGGGGTGCGATGTCATCAATTTTGGGTTTGCGGTTGAAATCAAAAGAGGGTTAGGGTTTGTTTACGGTTTGGAGATCAAATTTTTTGAGGCGGCGTACTGAAATGAGAATAATCGGTGAAAGTAGGGTTTTAAGGAGGCAAGCAGGTCGGGTCTGGTTAGCGGGTCAATGATCAAGGTAAGAAGCCCAATTATATATTCAAAGAAAACCATATTTAATTTGTTTATAAATTTCGGAATGGAATTTCTCACTCATATGATCTCGGATTCAGACACGGTCAGTTGCGTTGGGACCGTGGAGACGAGAACTTTGAGATGGAGCGGGTCTAGTCTGGATCTGAAGTGAGTGGAATTTTTGTTAAAATTAAACGTCAGTTTAATTTGATTAAACTAGACTGTTTACCGCCAAATTCAAATCAAGGTGAGTTAAACTCACTCAGCTCTCCCCATTTATATTTTATATAAATTGGGTTTTTATTTTGTGTGTTCTGATTGCTAGTGGTTGACTGTTTGCTAGTGATATATATTTTTGTTGATTCAAATTCTGAAATTAAACGGCCGTTTAATTTTAGTAAAACACCTATCGTGTTGATTTGACCCAAATAAAGAAATTTGCCTGATTGGTCACGTTTATAAATGGTTTGAAATTGTTTGAATTGTTTGAATTGGTTGTTGATTGATTGATGATCAATATAGAAATTATTAGTCAAATAAAAAGGAAATGATTGGTAATTTTTGACTGTTGAAATATATTTCAACATTTATGCTGATGGATGGTATGGGTTGAGTATTTGGCATCACATGGTCTAGAAATCAATCGATTTTTAAGATATGGGTTTTCGATGGTGAATCGACGATATTAAAGTTATAAATATATTTTATAACTAAAATAGGTTTTCAAAAATATGACTTTTGAGTAAAAGTTATTTAAAAAGGAAATAAATAGTAATTATTCATAAGAAATCATGAAATTTGTTTATAAAATGGATTCTTATGTCGATTAGAGTTATAAAAGCAGGAAATAACCTAGCAGTTAAGTATTTGATTAACCGTGAGCGATTAAATAAAAAAATTAAATTATTTATATTTTAATTAATTTAAAGAGGAATTAAATAGAGTTGGTTAAAAGAATAACCATGTTTTGTGTCGGCCATTTGATTAATTTAGACTTTAATTTGGGAAGTAACGAAATGAAAATTTGGTTAATCCTAGTAAGAGTTTAAAAAGGAAATCTATTTATCCTAGCAAATAAAGGAGTTAATTAAATTGAAACAATTTATGTTGAAGAAAATAATCACTTCTTAAATGTAACACATTTAAGTAACCAAGTTGAAATGAAAATGGTCGAGTGTTGGTAAGAAGCCATGGATGAGTTTATATTTTGAACTCGAGTTCTAATCGGGTAATAAAGAGTTCTAAATGAATACGATAGCCTATATGAAGGGTTTTACTTAAATATTTGAATCAAGTAAAGGAAGGTGAAGATGTAAAGGGCTTGTATTAAACCTGGGATTTATAAACAAAGTTATAAATGGAATGTGAGTTTAAACGTCGTTTTTAAATTGGAAATACTTAATAAGGGAATTAAGTTAAACCAAAAGATTTGGAAAGAGATTTACCGAGGAAGAGATTTAAAAGTGAGCTTGGTAAACGAGAGTTAGGATTTGAAATAATAATATCAGGTTTTGAATTACAACTCGTATTTATCTGAAGATAAGAACGTTGTTGATCAAGGTCTGAGAGGTAATTAAAATACCCCAACTTGAATGACTTCGGGACTATCCAAAGATGATACTAGTTGGTAATGGCGAGAGTGTGCGATAAGATTTCCAAAGTAACGGAAATGAGATGATATTTTCTCTAGTAACGGATTTAAAAGGAAATTGGGCGATAAGTTTTAAAAGCCAAGTGATGCTGAGTACCAAACTAGTGAATCTATTTTTATGATTTGATGGATGTTTACTTGATAGTTAAATAACCGACTATCAAGTCTGACCTTTACAACTGTTAGTATGGAAAGACTGGGATCGAATTTATATTCAAAAACCATTCCGACCAACAAGTACGAATATATAGAAGAGATCAGACGACGATCGAGATGGAGCATGTGAAGACCATAGATCTTCATAAAGCGGAAGAACCACTTACAATCTCTAATTCGACCCGGAGATATACTGGGGTTCTGTCGTGGTTGAAACTGTGGATTTCAAGGACTATCGCTACTGATCCATGGGTGATTCCTATATTGGATGCAGTAGGAGCGTACCTTCGGTTAACCCTATTCCTGGGTGACTTGTATGGACGAGTGTCTGACAAAGTATTTCTAAAGGGATCACGTATATTGATTTTCTACAAACATATCTCTGTTGGTGGCTGAGAAGACTGGACACCTTCTTTAGCTTAACGCTTAGAGTATTTTTGTGGAAATCGGTATTCAGTGATACCTGGCGGATTTGACGATGTGGCATTTAAAGTGAATGGTGGTCAGGTGTTCAAAAGATTATAACCTCAAGCCTCACAGCCGGGGAAATGACAAAAATCGGGCAGGCAGCATGGCTATGTGGGTCGCTCCCATTAGGGTGTATAATCACCTATCTAGAGAAATTCCTTTTGTTTCTTACTCTATCGATTCTGCCCATTCGGGAACGGTGGTTTGAGCCCAACCGTTGGTGATATACATTTGATACACTCAAGCGAAATGAGTGGTCGGTCATGTGAGGGCCGGGATGCAAGACGTTCTTGTTTAACCCAGTGTATTCGCCTCTAGAGATACACGATTGGCAGGTGGTCCCATACCTTGTCAAGGTCGGAATCTGATTTCCAATAAGTGCCTACGGTTTTGTTTGTATGTATATATATATATATATATATATATATACACACGTGGAGCGTGAGATGCAAGCGTTCCACTAGATTGATATTTACTTGTATGTAGACATTATTATAATATCAGAAAAGATATTGATTTCAAAACTGATTTGGGTTATCTTAAGGTAAAAACCGTCCGTGTTTATGTGTGGATCGGTCTTACGATTATCTTTTTCATTCAAAAGGATTTTAACTTTAAAATCAAGTTGTGTGATACTCTAAATGTTGTGCGAGTTTTTCTCACTCTGGTCCACCAGACTGACCCGGTGTTTTGTAAATGCTTGGGTTAGACCGAGGTGTACAGGTTCAGGTTATCAGGTACTGAGAAGTCCAGAGACGAGCTGAAGATGTTCAGCTGAATGATATTCCGCTGTGTGATCATATATGAGGACAGATTATCAAAACTGTCCAGATGTGTGTTGTACTCTGATATTGTAAGTGTTTTTAAAAGCTCTCAATAAAGATTTATTTCTGTATTATATTTTGTTCCGCTGCAATGTGAGACTCTGTGTTGGTTCTTCTTCTTCTTCTTTTCTAATATTTCTTTCTTTCTTATCTCACCCTCTAATTTCTTTCTAAATGTTCTAGTGTTTTTGGTGATTGGAGGATCGGCATGAGATACGATAAAGGTATTTATGTCGATTTTCGGGGCCGAAAACTGCTGGGTCATTACAAAAATTATATTTTTATCCTTACTATGAATGTATAAAAATCATATTTTTATTCTTGCTATGAATATATAAAAATTAAAATTTTTATTTGTTCTATACACTTTTAAAGATCGTACTTTTAAAACAAAGCTAATTTTATTTTCCAAATCAGTGCTACATATAATTTATAAGAACAATGCTACATATCTATTTTTAAAAACAAGGCAATATATATTTTTAAAAAAATCTATGCAAATTTGTCTAAAAAAAATCCTATTTTTATTTATAAATCACTTGCTAATTTTATTTTTAAAACACTTTTTTTTATACATTATTTATAATAAAAAATAATATTTTTATATATGCTATATCTATAATAAAATCATATTATTTATACATTTAAAATTATGCTATAAATAATACTAAAACCTATTATTCTAAACTAAATAAACTAATGAACTAATTAATTTAAATTTATAATGCTTTTAAATGTTACCTTTCTCTGCAGTAACCACGTTTTTAGCCCGTCCCCTTCTCAGTAACATGGATGACTCCAGAAAATTGAAGTCACCTCCTAGGGTTCGGAACTACGACCCCCACACGCATGCGGACCGAGATCCGTCGCCATCACGACTGTAACGACCCGGCTTTTTGCTCGGTTTTCACCGGTAATTAAACCAACTTAAACTGTTCACAAAGACGGATTGTCAGGGGCACTTGCACATTTGCACAAAATAAAAACAACTTTTCCATTATCATTAAAATAATATTACATCAGAGTTACAAGAGGTACATCAGAGTACATTGGTTACACAGCAGAAAAGATACTAAACTCAGCGGAAGAATGCGAATGCTCCAAACATAATAGCTTCAGTTAAACCAGAATCCTGCTCCAACTAGCTCTAAGGCTAAATCGGCGAACCAAACTACTAGGCTGCCCATGTAAAAATTATGGCACCCAGAGTTTAGGTGTGGGAACAATAAACTCCAGGTCAGTCATGGGACTTGTGTGAGAACTCAAAACAGTTATCTTTAGGGTTTATTTTAAAGTTAGGTAATTCACTGGACCACGCCACTAATGCGGAACGGGTTTACTCCATGTGAATACCAATGCACAGAAATCCGCGATGACTTTTTGAAAAAAATGAAGCTATCATAAACTCGTCTCACATCACACAATGCAAGCGCACACCAAATGGGTGAGTTTTGCCTTAAGATAACCAAAATGCCTTCATACTGAAAATCCTCTTTTACTACTATATGTAGTGTGAAAAACCTTTTCGCAAATAAATGTATTAATCCTAGCCAGCATAATGCCCCATCCCATTATACTGACAATCCTGCTGGTAACCACCAGGTTATACAATCAAAACCGTACGGGATCGTGGTGGAGATTAGGTTTTGAACATGATGGTCCCTGGTACGAAGGATGATTTGTGGGCTCACAAACTTTCTTGCGCGCATCATCCCAGTACTCGCGGATAACGTCTAGACTCAGACTCCGTTATACTAACCCAACATACATGAATCAGAGTACCCAACAAATAGCGTCCTAGACTGGGGACTTCGCAGTACTCTTTCATCATCACATCCTGGTGCACCGAACATACGAAACGAACATAAAAATCTGACCACCAGTTTACCATCAATCCGGAGTTTGAGGTTCATCGAGGTCACGATATACATAAAGCTACGCTTAAATAAGCCATGCTTTGATCATCCATAGTTCATCACATAACTTAATATGCCACATTGTCCATTCACTACGCATCACTGATTTCTATTAATATATAACCTCTAAGCTCATACGTCTTAGAGAAGGGTGTTAAGCAAGAGAATAAATTCTCCGCCACCAAGAAGATATATATTAATAAAAATCAGTGCTACGTAGTCAATTACAATGTTAGACACACAATCCATACATGTTTGTTCTAGTTCTGAACCAAATAACAATCCGGAATTCCTTCACATACGTTTGGGCTTCTTGCCACTTAGCTAATATATAAAATCCATCTGCGAACGGGAGCCAGCCATTCGAGACATTCAGCATGTAACAACCCAGAAAATCAGAACCAATTTAAATTTTTTATTTTGGCAATTTTAATGAATTTTGAATATTTAAACTGATTTTTTTTAAATAATAACGACGAGAAATTTATTTTGAATAGAATTAGAACGTATATATTTATTTGAATCGATGCTAGAATATAAATATTTATTTTTAATTATAAAAGGAATGGAAAATGGCACGGTAGTTCGAAAATTCGATTTCAAATTTCAAATTAATGTACAGGATTCAAAATAAATCGGATTTCAGTGAAACCAAAAATATTAGAATATATTTGAGAATATCTTTCCAACCAATCCAAAAAATCAAAATTTCATAGCGGGAATAAAAAGTTATATCTAATTGAAAATTCAGAATAGTCGCTACAGAATTTTGGCCCTTAAAAATTGAAATTTTGCAAACGACCTCCGTTTTCGACAAAACCACATTTGTCGGATCTGGTATTTCAAGTTATTGCTAGATTCCAAAATTCGAATTTTTTTGAATAAATATGTGAGCGTGGCGAAGTAAAACGTGTTTTAACAGTTTCAGTCAATTTGGATCGACCAGAAAATGACCATTTTTCAAACGGTCTCCAAATTTGACGAGATTAGTTTTGTTAGAACCTTATCTGCAATACGAAGCTAGAAAATATTTTTCGGGAATTTTTAGATTCCGTATGTGGCCCTAGTAAATTGAAATGTGCATTCAAATTCAATATATAGATTTATATTTTGATTTTGGCGGAAACTGATCGTAACAGCCGAATTGGGTTACGAAACATATCCCATTGTGTTTGGAATGGGGTTATTTAGCTAGAGGCGACAGTCGTTGGATCTCGTTAGGGGTTTGTATTAAAAAGCTACTTTTTGAAATTTAAAATAAAATAATATAATTATAAACACCCCCTCATTTTTCCTAATACAAGTCAACTCCGTACCCTTTGTAGCGACCCGGAAAATTCGACACTCGAATTATCGACATTTACACAAACGGTGTCCCACTCGAGTATCGAATCTCCAGAAAGCTAGAAGAAAGAATTTGGAGGATGAGAAAGATAAGATAGAAATATTAGAATAGAAGAATAAGAAGAAGAACAATACACAGAATCAGAGTCTCACATCGCAGCGGAACAAAATATAATATAGAAATAATCTTTATTGAGAGCCTGAAAATATACTTACAACATCAGAGTACCACAGACAATCTGGACAGCTATAACAACCTGTCCTCAAAAATAACACAGCGGAATAATATTTTGTCTAAATCATACGCCTGGACCTCTCCAGCTCGTCTCTGAACTTCAGAGCATCTGATAACCTGAACCTGCAACCCGGGCTAACCCGAGCATTTCAAATACCGGGTCAGTCTGGTGAACCAGAGTGAGAATAACTCGCACAGTTTAAGGGGAACCATCCAACTTGATTTTAAAGTTCAAACTCCTTTCGAAAGGAAAGGATAATAGTAAGACCAGCCCACACATAAACACGGACGGTTTTTACCTTACTATAATCCAAAATAGTTTGAAATCAATATCTTTCTCTGGTATTATCATAATGTCTAAATACAAATAAATATCAATCTAGAGGAACGCTTGCATCTCACGCTCCCCATATATAGTATACAATCGAAAACCGTGGGCACTTATTGGATATTGGATTCCAACTTGACAAGGTATGGGACCACCTTCCGAACGTGTATCTCTAGAGACGAATACACTGGGTTCAACAAGAACATCTTGCAACCCGACCCTCACATGACCGACCACTCATTTCACTTGAGTGTATCGAATGTATATCACCGACGGTTGGGATCAGCAACCGCCTGCCCGAAAAGGGACAGCATCGATAGATTTAAGAAACAAAAGGAATTTCTCTAGATAGGTGATCATACACCCTAATGGGAGCGACCCACATAGCCATGCTGCCTGCCCGATTTTTGTCATCTCCCGGTTGATGAGGCTTGAGGTTATAATCGACTTTTGAAACATCTGGCCACCATAAACGTCATCCAGGAACAGGATGAACCGAAGGCACTCTCCTACTTCATCCAACATAGGAATCACCCCATGGATCAGTAGCGAGTAGTCCTTGCAATCCGAAGATTCCAATCACGACAGAATCACAAGTCATCATTACTCTGGTAGCTAGCCAGAGAAATTTAACGAGTAGTTCTTCCGCTTATGAAGTTCAACGGTCTTCAATGCTTCATCTTGACCATCTTCTGATATCTTTAACGTTACGTATTTGCTGGTCGGAATGGTTTTTGAATATAAATTCGATCCCGGTCTTTCCGAACCAGTAATCGATTTGGCCAAATCCTGATAGTCGGTGTTTTAACTATCAAAACAACAATCACCCATATAAAAATAAAGTGATTCCATTGGTTCAGTATACGGCATCACTTGGCCTCGTTTAGTCAAACATTCATTTATAACTCTTCCGATATTTGAAGTACGCCGTCCACTTCTTATTCCCAAATCAATTTACTCAACCCTTCAATTTATAGTTTATAATATTCTTTGCAGAAATATTATTTTAATTTCCTCAACTACCTTCGTCTCTAAACCAATATCACCCTTGGATAATTATGAAGTCGTTCAAGTTGGGGTATTTTATTTACCTCTCAGACCTTGAGTCGACAACATTCTTATCTTCGGATTAAATAGAAGTTTATCAACGAAATTTTGAATTCCAAGAACTATTCCAACAATTTAATCAACCATAGAATCTCTTTTATAATCCACTCATCTTATTTGATGTAAATAACTTCATTTCTCAAAGTCACTTGTTAGATAATCGATTCTCATCCACTTAAGCTTTCGTTCACTTTCTACTCGTATTAAATCATAGTTGAAACTTTCCTTTTAAAACAATCGCTTCTATAAGATAAATAAATTTTTGACTCATATCAATATGAGTAAAACATGTTAAAACCCTTTTTATTATAAATAAGGCTTTAAACTCCATCTCCATTATAACCAATATCATCTCGATATATGTTTACTTTCAAACATTCCCCTTTTAAAGGCAAATCTTATTGATATATCAAAACAACTTGCTTTCATTTGAAAATACTATGATACATTCATATCTTGCCCATCGAGTTACTTATCGAATTCATATTCATACCATACGTTAAAAGTCCCGCTTACAAGTCAACCCTTTTGTTACTTGTCCAACATTATCTATATCAAATAGTTCACTTCATTACCAATTATAAAAATAATTGATTTTTCTTAAAAGTTTATGTTAAATGGTACATAACTTTAAGAACAATTAACAATCTAACAATTGTCTTTAAATAATCAAATCTTAGTTATCTCAAGTAAGGTTACTTTGTTAACCGTTCCACTTAGCTATTCCTTTTAAATTAATGATTAATTTAAAATAATTTCATTTGATTAAATTAATTATCTAAATAAATAAAATAATCTCATTTAACCCTACATGGTAAAAAACACTTAATTCAAATCTTGACCATTTGTTAATTCTACCTACTTGTTTTAAAACTCATTATCCTACGATCCTCACTTTATAAGCTTGTTTATAATCACAAGATAAAAATAATTCATTTATTTCCTTAAATAACTTCATTTAAAATAATCTATAAAATAGATTTCAAAACCTGTCTTTAGTTATAAAACAAATTTTTATAACTCTTTTCAATTGATTTGCCTGACGGTAAATCAATTCTATAAAACGATTCATTTACAGGCCATCTGCCGATAACTACTTAACCAATATTTCCTATTGGTTGATATCAATTAAGTGTTGAATTTTTGTTTCAACAATCAACAGTCAATCAAACTGATAACAGTTCATATAAATAAACAACATATTTGAGGAATCCGGTTGGATCCCTCCAACCTGTCCTTCTCTGCATCACAATGGGTTACCTCAATTTCAACACGACAAACAATTCAACTAATAACAGTCAACAAACCATTTGTAACGGCCATTCAAGCATCAAATGATTTGTTTAATACGTTTGTTATTATAAACGTAACCAACAAGGTAAGTTACCTTGTTTGGAATTTAATCGTTAAAAATAACGATTTAATTCGATTAAATTAAACAAACGCTTAATTTAATCCATAAATATTAAAATATTCAGCACACATGTAAACAGTCATCTAATTATCAACCATCAGCAAACATTGCACACAAAATAAAATAAAAACCCGGTTTATATAAAATATAAACGGGGTAAACTGAGTGAGTAAACTCACCTTGGGTTTTCCATTCATTGTCAAAACGGTTTGTTTACAAGCCTCCGGCTGCGTTCAACTCTGATCAAACCAACACCGTACTGCCGTGTTAACTGATACGGACTCGACATCTCTTGTTTCATCCAGTGTCATTAGTGTGCTTCAACACGCCGCAAGCTCCTTCCAGTCCCGGCTCCTCAAGTCGCCATCTGCACCGAACGCAACCATGTCAGAAGCTCCGGCGATCCCTTCCACTGTTTTTCTCAAGCTTGCATCAACATCTCGGATGACCATCGCACTTCCAGAAAATACGCTGCTTCCCCTCTTGACTTCCCATGCACGCACAGTGCTTCGCCCCTCAACGCTCCTCTTCTTTTGTCCACACTTGCCTCATTACTTCACCACGTAAGACTTGCTGCTACTCACCAATTTACTCAAACCAAAGCTTCCCATCCCCACTTTTGTTTTCACGCAACTACCACCATACATGAAACTTTGCTATTGCTACTCCTTTTTCTTTCCCACTTGCCATTTCATTCCTCACGCATGGCCTTTCTTTCTCCAATTTTCGTTTTTCTTCCAATCCTTCTTTTTTTTTTTTTTTTTTTTTTTAAGTTGTAGACGAGTATGTTTCTGTTGGCAAATGAGAAGAGAAAGTAGGTCTTTATATAGGAGAAAGTTACTTGGTGGCCACGGTTAAATTATATATAAATATATACGAAAATAGGTTTGCAGGCTCTACAATTAGAATAGCTGTTTTCTTTTCTTGGATGGGGAAAACCTTGGTCGGCAAGGATTCTAATATGTCATTTTCATTTGTAAATGTTTGGTCGGCAAGCATACTGTGATGTCTTTTTCATTGTTGGTAAAAGCTGATGTGTCTGTGTACAAATGAGATTAAGGTACCAATATATATATTTTTAAACACAATGTGTCTTTCCTTTTGTTTACCTTGTTTGCAATCTTATCTTGTTTGCCTTATTTATACGTCAGCACTTTGTTGTTTTTTTTTTTTTTTCTTTTTTTTTTTTCTTCTTTTTTTACACGTTAGGCCAAAAGGCCATGCATGGCCTTGCGCATGCAGGCATGCATACAACATGTCCACCCACGTTTTTCCCTTTTTGTTCCATTTTAAAACTTTCATGTAATTTAGTTTTTCGTAAAATTAACATCCCATTTGACTCCTAATTCAAGAAGTGATACCTAATCCTAACATAAAAAGATATTCCGGACCCAATGGGATATGTTTCGTCGAATTCCGATGTCGTTTGAAAAAATCCCTTAGAAAATATCGATGAAAAACACCGAGCTTTAATTCCTAAAAATTACAGAAAAAATCCTAAAAATATGAGGCCTTGACGTTCCACTAGACCTCTTCCTAAGGTTTCGTATGAAACTTGTTTCGTTGAATTTGAAGTCCGTTTGACCAGTTAACCATTCAATAAAAGTTACCCACACCACTATGCATGTGGTTATATTCATATATGAGCGTTGCGGACTGAAATAAAAATACAGTTGTGTTCAGTGGGGTGTCGCGATCCCGAAAATGTAATAATATCGGTAGATTAACTCATATTGTGAAATCCCAAAATACTGATACAGGGTGCAAAATACCTCAAATAAAAAGTTGCATATTTAATTTATTAAAAATTACAGTAAAATTCTAAAAATTAAATTATAACTACGTCTCAAAACAACCTTGTCTAAATTCGAAACCAGTATGCGGTTATTTCAAATAAACTGTTACGGTCGACGAACGATTCTATAGCGACTATTGGAAATTTTAAATTGGGCATATCTTACCATCTACACGACGAAATCATGATTTTTCTCTTGTATTAGAAAAATATAATCAAATTGGTTCAACATTTCTTGTTTCACAGAATTCTGATTTCAACCGGATTCTGTATATTCAATTAAAGTTCAGATCGAAAATTATGAACTGCCGCGTCGTTTTCGAGCTCGTTTTAATTATATAATAAATTATATATTTTGAACTCGATTTTATAAAGTAAATCCAATATAAAATCTGCTAATATTGCCAAATCAATATTTAAACAAGTTTTAAATATTCGTAAACATCGTTCAAAAATCTGGGATGTTACATTCTTCCCCCCTTAAAATAATTTCGTCCTCGAAATTGCAAGGTAAGAAGAATGTTCCGAACACGATTATTTTAAAATAATTATTACCAAAACAAATTCAAACTCTTTAAGCGTTCCCAAAAAAATTTGCCAACACCTCTACTACACGGCTTGATCACAACTACAAACCACTCCAAGCTCAACTTCCCCCAAAGAAAACCAAAAGCCAAATGGCTACCCAACTTAGGGGTATAAAATCAAGCACTCCAATCAATGTATTAAGGTTTACCTATTTGTCGGGCAAATCAATTCCAATTCTGCAGCAAATCAACTAACCGCACTTCGTCTGTACTCCAGTCTGTATGACTACTTCATCACCATAGCCTTCTGAAATCTGCACTAAACTCTATTCACAATGCAAATAACCAATACAGGGTTAAATCATTTAGTTTCATTTCATAACCGATTTTATTTTCAATTCCTTATATTGGAATTTGGTTTCAATTTGTTCAACTTGGTGAATTTTATTCAACCAACCCAATATACAAATAACAATTAACCAGATCATTTGAATTTTATTCAACATCGATACTTACTAGTCTGCAATCACTTTGGTTTAACATATAATCGATTAATATTCTCGATCGATTTCCATTATTATCCATTCAATTTCCACTTTTATTCAATTCTAGTTCTTAAATTTAATTTCACTTAATGAGGTTAAATTTCATTAATCAAAAAATTGGTCTCCAACCATTTCAATTCCATTTCATAGTTTAAATTCCAACCAAATCAATCAAAACAACCAAACAACCAATATTACTATACCATAGAAAATTATTTCCTTTTTCTATAAAATATTGTTTGGGCAAAAATATTTCATTTACCCTCTAAATAATTTAAAAATAATTTTATAACCAATTACAAGTACGCGCTCTCGTATACACACTTAACTCAATCTAGGGTGTTACTAACCCTATCTCTACTGAGTTACACCACAGAGCCAAGGTTATTACTAAACCAATAGCTCTGATACCAACTGTAGCGACCCGGAAAATTCGACACTCGAATTATCGACATTTACACAAACGGTGTCCCACTCGAGTATCGAATCTCCAGAAAGCTAGAAGAAAGAAGTTGGAGGATGAGAAAGATAAGATAGAAATATTAGAATAGAAGAATAAGAAGAAGAACAATACACAGAATCAGAGTCTCACATCGCAGCGGAACAAAATATAATATAGAAATAATCTTTATTGAGAGCCTGAAAATATACTTACAACATCAGAGTACCACAGACAATCTGGACAGCTATAACAACCTGTCCTCAAAAATAACACAGCGGAATAATATTTGGTCTAAATCATACGCCTGGACCTCTCCAGCTCGTCTCTGAACTTCAGAGCATCTGATAACCTGAACCTGCAACCCGGGATAACCCGAGCATTTCAAATACCGGGTCAGTCTGGTGAACCAGAGTGAGAATAACTCGCACAGTTTAAGGGGAACCATCCAACTTGATTTTAAAGTTCAAACTCCTTTCGAAAGGAAAGAATAATAGTAAGACCAGCCCACACATAAACACGGACGGTTTTTACCTTACTATAATCCAAAATAGTTTGAAATCAATATCTTTCTCTGGTATTATCATAATGTCTAAATACAAATAAATATCAATCTAGAGGAACGCTTGCATCTCACGCTCCCCATATATAGTATACAATCGAAAACCGTGGGCACTTATTGGATATTGGATTCCAACTTGACAAGGTATGGGACCACCTTCCGAACGTGTATCTCTAGAGACGAATACACTGGGTTCAACAAGAACATCTTGCAACCCGGCCCTCACATGACCGACCACTCATTTCACTTGAGTGTATCGAATGTATATCACCGACGGTTGGGATCAGCAACCGCCTGCCCGAAAAGGGACAGCATCGATAGATTTAAGAAACAAAAGGAATTTCTCTAGATAGGTGATCATACACCCTAATGGGAGCGACCCACATAGCCATGCTGCCTGCCCGATTTTTGTCATCTCCCGGTTGATGAGGCTTGAGGTTATAATCGACTTTTGAAACATCTGGCCACCATAAACGTCATCCAGGAACAGGATGAACCGAAGGCACTCTCCTACTTCATCCAACATAGGAATCACCCCATGGATCAGTAGCGAGTAGTCCTTGCAATCCGAAGATTCCAATCACGACAGAATCACAAGTCATCATAACTCTGGTAGCTAGCCAGAGAAATTTAACGAGTAGTTCTTCCGCTTATGAAGTTCAACGGTCTTCAATGCTTCATCTTGACCATCTTCTGATATCTTTAACGTTACGTATTTGCTGGTCGGAATGGTTTTTGAATATAAATTCGATCCCGGTCTTTCCGAACCAGTAATCGATTTGGCCAAATCCTGATAGTCGGTGTTTTAACTATCAAAACAACAATCACCCATATAAAAATAAAGTGATTCCATTGGTTCAGTATACGGCATCACTTGGCCTCGTTTAGTCAAACATTCATTTATAACTCTTCCGATATTTGAAGTACGCCGTCCACTTCTTATTCCCAAATCAATTTACTCAACCCTTCAATTTATAGTTTATAATATTCTTTGCAGAAATATTATTTTAATTTCCTCAACTACCTTCGTCTCTAAACCAATATCACCCTTGGATAATTATGAAGTCGTTCAAGTTGGGGTATTTTATTTACCTCTCAGACCTTGAGTCGACAACATTCTTATCTTCGTATTAAATAGAAGTTTATCAACGAAATTTTGAATTCCAAGAACTATTCCAACAATTTAATCAACCATAGAATCTCTTTTATAATCCACTCATCTTATTTGATGTAAATAACTTCATTTCTCAAAGTCACTTGTTAGATAATCGATTCTCATCCACTTAAGCTTTCGTTCACTTTCTACTCGTATTAAATCATAGTTGAAACTTTCCTTTTAAAACAATCGCTTCTATAGGATAAATAAATTTTTGACTCATATCAATATGAGTAAAACATGTTAAAACCCTTTTTATTATAAATAAGGCTTTAAACTCCATCTCCATTATAACCAATATCATCTCGATATATGTTTACTTTCAAACATTCCCCTTTTAAAGGCAAATCTTATTGATATATCAAAACAACTTGCTTTCATTTGAAAATACTATGATACATTCATATCTTGCCCATCGAGTTACTTATCGAATTCATATTCATACCATACGTTAAAAGTCCCGCTTACAAGTCAACCCTTTTGTTACTTGTCCAACATTATCTATATCAAATAGTCAACTTCATTACCAATTATAAAAATAATTGATTTTTCTTAAAAGTTTATGTTAAATGGTACATAACTTTAAGAACAATTAACAATCTAACAATTGTCTTTAAATAATCAAATCTTAGTTATCTCAAGTAAGGTTACTTTGTTAACCGTTCCACTTAGCTATTCCTTTTAAATTAATGATTAATTTAAAATAATTTCATTTGATTAAATTAATTATCTAAATAAATAAAATAATCTCATTTAACCCTACATGGTAAAAAAACACTTAATTCAAATCTTGACCATTTGTTAATTCTACCTACTTGTTTTAAAACTCATTATCCTACGATCCTCACTTTATAAGCTTGTTTATAATCACAAGATAAAAATAATTCATTTATTTCCTTAAATAACTTCATTTAAAATAATCTATAAAATAGATTTCAAAACCTGTCTTTAGTTATAAAACAAATTTTTATAACTCTTTTCAATTGATTTGCCTGACGGTAAATCAATTCTATAAAACGATTCATTTACAGGCCATCTGCCGATAACTACTTAACCAATATTTCCTATTGGTTGATATCAATTAAGTGTTGAATTTTTGTTTCAACAATCAACAGTCAATCAAACTGATAACAGTTCATATAAATAAACAACATATTTGAGGAATCCGGTTGGATCCCTCCAACCTGTCCTTCTCTGCATCACAATGGGTTACCTCAATTTCAACACGACAAACAATTCAACTAATAACAGTCAACAAACAATTTGTAACGGCCATTCAAGCATCAAATGATTTGTTTAATACGTTTGTTATTATAAACGTAACCAACAAGGTAAGTTACCTTGTTTGGAATTTAATCGTTAAAAATAACGATTTAATTCGATTAAATTAAACAAACGCTTAATTTAATCCATAAATATTAAAATATTCAGCACACATGTAAACAGTCATCTAATTATCAACCATCAGCAAACATTGCACACAAAATAAAATAAAAACCCGGTTTATATAAAATATAAACGGGGTAAACTGAGTGAGTAAACTCACCTTGGGTTTTCCATTCATTGTCAAAACGGTTTGTTTACAAGCCTCCGGCTGCGTTCAACTCTGATCAAACCAACACCGTACTGCCGTGTTAACTGATACGGACTCGACATCTCTTGTTTCATCCAGTGTCATTAGTGTGCTTCAACACGCCGCAAGCTCCTTCCAGTCCCGGCTCCTCAAGTCGCCATCTGCACCGAACGCAACCATGTCAGAAGCTCCGGCGATCCCTTCCACTGTTTTTCTCAAGCTTGCATCAACATCTCGGATGACCATCGCACTTCCAGAAAATACGCTGCTTCCCCTCTTGACTTCCCATGCACGCACAGTGCTTCGCCCCTCAACGCTCCTCTTCTTTTGTCCACACTTGCCTCATTACTTCACCACGTAAGACTTGCTGCTACTCACCAATTTACTCAAACCAAAGCTTCCCATCCCCACTTTTGTTTTCACGCAACTACCACCATACATGAAACTTTGCTATTGCTACTCCTTTTTCTTTCCCACTTGCCATTTCATTCCTCACGCATGGCCTTTCTTTCTCCAATTTTCGTTTTTCTTCCAATCCTTCTTTTTTTTTTTTTTTTTTTAAGTTGTAGACGAGTATGTTTCTGTTGGCAAATGAGAAGAGAAAGTAGGTCTTTATATAGGAGAAAGTTACTTGGTGGCCACGGTTAAATTATATATAAATATATACGAAAATAGGTTTGCAGGTTCTACAATTAGAATAGCTGTTTTCTTTTCTTGGATGGGGAAAACCTTGGTCGGCAAGGATTCTAATATGTCATTTTCATTTGTAAATGTTTGGTCGGCAAGCATACTGTGATGTCTTTTTCATTGTTGGTAAAAGCTGATGTGTCTGTGTACAAATGAGATTAAGGTACCAATATATATATTTTTAAACACAATGTGTCTTTCCTTTTGTTTACCTTGTTTGCAATCTTATCTTGTTTGCCTTATTTATACGTCAGCACTTTGTTGTTGTTTTTTTTTTTTTTTTTTTTCTTCTTTTTTTACACGTTAGGCCAAAAGGCCATGCATGGCCTTGCGCATGCAGGCATGCATACAACATGTCCACCCACGTTTTTCCCTTTTTGTTCCATTTTAAAACTTTCATGTAATTTAGTTTTTCGTAAAATTAACATCCCATTTGACTCCTAATTCAAGAAGTGATACCTAATCCTAACATAAAAAGATATTCCGGACCCAATGGGATATGTTTCGTCGAATTCCGATGTCGTTTGAAAAAATCCCTTAGAAAATATCGATGAAAAACACCGAGCTTTAATTCCTAAAAATTACAGAAAAAATCCTAAAAATATGAGGCCTTGACGTTCCACTAGACCTCTTCCTAAGGTTTCGTATGAAACTTGTTTCGTTGAATTTGAAGTCCGTTTGACCAGTTAACCATTCAATAAAAGTTACCCACACCACTATGTATGTGGTTATATTCATATATGAGCGTTGCGGACTGAAATAAAAATACAGTTGTGTTCAGTGGGGTGTCGCGATCCCGAAAATGTAATAATATCGGTAGATTAACTCATATTGTGAAATCCCAAAATACTGATACAGGGTGCAAAATACCTCAAATAAAAAGTTGCATATTTAATTTATTAAAAATTACAGTAAAATTCTAAAAATTAAATTATAACTACGTCTCAAAACAACCTTGTCTAAATTCGAAACCAGTATGCGGTTATTTCAAATAAACTGTTACGGTCGACGAACGATTCTATAGCGACTATTGGAAATTTTAAATTGGGCATATCTTACCATCTACACGACGAAATCATGATTTTTCTCTTGTATTATAAAAATATAATCAAATTGGTTCAACATTTCTTGTTTCACAGAATTCTGATTTCAACCGGATTCTGTATATTCAATTAAAGTTCAGATCGAAAATTATGAACTGCCGCGTCGTTTTCGAGCTCGTTTTAATTATATAATAAATTATATATTTTGAACTCGATTTTATAAAGTAAATCCAATATAAAATCTGCTAATATTGCCAAATCAATATTTAAACAAGTTTTAAATATTCGTAAACATCGTTCAAAAATCTGGGATGTTACACCCTTTCTCCCCCAAAATCAAAACACCTGCATTGTTCAGATAAAGAAACCCTCTCCCTTAAAAACCTCACGCCGCCCCACCCATCGGAACCCCGCCGCGCCTCCCCCGCCTCCCCTGACGTCGACCGCCTCCACCAAACCCCCGGTCCGACGCCCTCCTCTCTCTACTCTCTCCCTCTTCTAAAACTCCAACACCAAACGCACCGAGACAGCCGCGCCACCCCCTCCCGGACCCGCCACCTGAAGCCGCGACACCCTCACCCCCCTCCAGGCCTTACGCCGCCGCCTACACCGCCCCACAGCTACCCAATTCCAACCAAGAACCCTTCTCCTAAATAAAAATCATTTTTTTTATTTTCTGCAGTTGCAAATACCACCCTAAAGCCGCGTACCAGCCGGAGCACCTCCAATCGAGCGCCGAAATTCGCCGGAAATCCTAGATAAAAAATAAGTGAGCTTTCTAATTTTTATTCTTTGATTTCACATATAGTTATTGCATAAAAATTGGATTTTTATCTATATGGTAGCGATAATAAAAGATGTGATTGTTATATGATTAAAGATGTGATTTTTATATGATCAAAGAAGTGATTTTTATACATATACTAGCGAATATAAAAATATAACTTTTATATATATGCCTTTAGAATAAAAAATTTGATTTTTTTATATGAACAACAATATAAAAAATATTATTTTTATACATGTAGCAAATTCAAAATATGATTTTAATATAAACTGTGCAAAAAAGATTTCGTTGAAAACACGGTGAAGGACGACGAGCGGGAAACGAGTAGAATACAAACCGTTCAGAAATAGAGAATGGCGGAGTGGAACCCAAAGGTGAGAACTTCTCACTTTTATTTTATTTTCTAGTTGAAATATATACTAGGATGTAGACGGTGCTTAGCAGCGCCCAACACCCGTCGTCCACGGACCATGGACGACTTGTTTGTTTGTTTGATTTTGTTGTGAAAGTTGATTGTGTGATATGGAATGGAATGAAATATTTTAATAGTTAAAAATACTTTATAGTTAAAAATATAATTTTTAACATGTATATAAATAAAATAAATATTCATAAACAAATCGAACAATTTGTTTATGTACATACATTTGACTGATATTGATTGGGACGATAAATTTTACACATCGCCCAACTGCACAAATAAAATTCATTATTTGCTGATTGAAACCCCACACGGGTATTGGGATGATATTGGACATACACTAATCCCAATAATTAGTTGTATGTCGATCGAGTGATTGATAGGCTGTTATAAGCGTTGAATATTTAGATTTGATGCTTATGCAGTGTAAAATGCACTTTGGATGATGGTTGACTGTGTGTGATTGTTGTTGTGTACGTGTATGCATGAAATCCATATAAAAACATTATATGGTAATTGACTATGTCTGATTCTAGTTCAGAAAGAATGAACATTTTTAAAATAACAATTATTTTAAAATAACGAATATTTTAAAATAATATCCAGTAAAAGATCAAAATTTGATTTTGATGTCCGATTTGGGATGGATACGAATATATTTAAATATATATAGCCGTGTTGATTAGATTGACGCCATTTTGACGTGAACGATATTTATATCAATTTCATTCATTTATATAATGAATATCGAAAAGGAACTGACTTTAAAATCTAATGTTTTGAAAATACTATGATTTATATATCGATGATATGGAATATTCAATTTTGATTTGAAATTGAATACGAAGTTGAAATCGTTTTGAAAACGAGTTTAAAATGATTTATAAAATATGTTTTAAAAGGAAATCGATGAAACATATATATATAATATATATATATATATATATATATATATATATATATATATATAAAGGGCTGAATAGAATGAGCCGTGCTGCGGTAGTTCACGAATTTCGACCATTGACTTCGAATGGACATTAAGGGAGATCCGACCGTCAGATTCTCCTAAAACCGGAACCGTTGGGTTCGTATCGAAAAGAGCTTTCTAACGATTATAAGAAATTTGAAATCTAACGGTTCGATTTGGAATTATGTCCAAATCAAATTTGGAAATGGACGTTGTAAGTGCAGTTCGATGGCCATTTATGGAAATCCACTGTACGGGCCTTGATAAAATTATTAAAAATATCAATAATTTATGTAAAATCATAATAAATGATTTATAAAGAATTGGGATGAAAAATCTCATATTTGAAAGGATAAAAATGTACTTTTATCAAAATGAACTTGTTTTGAACTAGAATTATAAAGCCAATATTTTTAAAATAAATATATTGGATTTGAAATGGTTTTAAAAATAACCAAACTTTCCAATATATGAATTGAAATGGATTTGAAATGAAATTGTCTTCGGAATATTTCGATGTTGGATTCGGGATTATACAAATAGTGCTATGGAAATTTGGAAGATATATACATCGTTATTTCCAAAGCGATATTTGTTGGTTTCAGAATTTGATATTGAATATAAGCTGATATATTTTTTATTCAGAGCCTTGTATTTATATCAAATGGAATTTGGGTTTGTCATGAGTGATATCTTCATTAACACTGTTCTTAAACCTAGTTGAGAAAAGATTAAATCTTTTTATTTAGAATTAATGAAATATACCAATTAATTAATATTTAATTGGAATAAATAGTGGAATTGATTTTTGGTTTTATCGTGAATGGTGTTTTAAATAACACTTGTTCATTAACCCGATTATAATTAATGGAATGTGAATTGGGATTATTGAGAACTTGTTTTTAATGACATTCGTTCTATAACCTGATTTACAGTGAAATATGATTTGGAATTTATAAATCTTTTTATAAAGATTTAATGCGAATTTTCCAAAGTAAACTTTTCCAATTTAATATATTAAATTGGAATTGAATGGAATTCGATTTGATAATAATCGAAATGAAATTCTATGGAGGAAGACTGTTAATGCATATGGAATTTAAAAGACTTTGCCGTTATTCATTTTATATTATTAGCTGGATACGAAAATTGATATCGATTATATATTGGTTTGTATTTCCGTGAAGATTCCATAATTGATGGAATGGATATGGGTTTATCGTGAACTGTGTTTTAAATGACATTAGTTCTTTAACCCAGTAAAAGGCAGGATTACATGTCTGTCATTGTATTTCGAACTATATGGTTGATCTCTGCTAAATATATATCTGTTTAGCGGCGGAGAATTTATTCTCTTGCTTAACGCCTTTCTCTTAGACGTACGAGCTCAGAGGTTATATATCGGCAGAAATCAATAGTACTCCTTTTATAATTAAATTGAATTTATTCATTTTAAAATAAATTTTTAGTTGTTCTTATTTAAAATAAATTATTTTAAACATTAAAATCCATTAAAATTTCTAAAATAAAAATTTTAAATTGGCCCCAAAATTCCGGGTCGTTACAATCGCCCCACTTAAAATCTTTTCGTCCTCGAAAAGGAACGTAGCTAAAAGTTGTTTAATTTACCAATTCAACTAAATTTTATTTATTGGTTTCAATTAATTATCATTCTAATAATTTAATTAGTGAAACTAATTATCAAACATCGCAACCAGCAATCAATTAGGTGATTAACTTTTTAAATATATATAATTTTTATAGATAGTCAAAAGTCATATTTTTAGTGCAAATCACAGCAATGTGTCCTAACTAAGTTTTGCTTCTCATACCAGTCAATGGAAATATATAGATATCCCACTTTCGAAACTTGAACACAAATTCTAATAATGTTTTGTACCACCATCAGAACATCTCCGGGCGACTAGAGTGTGATTCTATATCTATCCAGTATATTAAAACTTCGAATATCCGCTAATTACTCGTATGTTCGAAATCTTTATATACTCGATTGTCCATATTAAAATATAATAATATACTCAAATACGTATAATAAGATTTTAATTTCCAAAACTAAATTTACTTTTATTTTAAAGAAAAATAATACTCTTCACACTCGTTCTAGGATAATACCGATCCCATCTCTAACGAGTTATTCTTATTGGATCTTACTAATCCAATCTCTGATGAATTCTTTCGTTCGGTTCTAATGTGTGTTATTCTCGAGCTCTGTAAACCAAAGCTCTGATACCAACTGAAACAACCCAAACTTCCCAGTAAAGGAAAGACTGGATTGCTTTGAGAACAACACACATGAGAAAACAAACTGAAGGACATTTTATTGCCGATTACAACAATTACACCAGAGTACAAGAATGTAACAGAGTATGAATACTTATTACATAATAGAAATACATTAATATCAGAGTTTTAAATTACATGTAAATAGCAGTGGAAAAATATTACAAATATACAACTAAAAGGAATACACAGATAAAGAGCTTTCCGAATACCGCTTCAGCTGTAAACCAGGATCCTATAAATATATCTGCAAAAAGCTACTCCACTGCCCGTGTGGAAAATATGGGCACCCGAGTTTGCCAGTGAAACAAACTACAGGTCAGTCATTGGACTGGTACGAGAATTCTTAACTTAACTATCTAATAATAAGGCTAATCATAGGACCACGCCGCTAATGCGGAATGGGTTTACTCCATTGGATTGCCAGTGCATAAATAAAGTAAATCGTTAGACAACGCAATGCTTTTTTAGAAAAATGAAACCATTATAAGACTCAAGTCCCATCACACAATGCAACACAAACCGGAGGATAGAGTTTTACCTTGTAATGGTCAAAAATGCTTGATACGATAAAACGGATTTAATATTAGTGTGTATATCTATGGGTATATAAATAGTTCAAAAACCACTTTCAATCATAATGTATTAATCATAGATGGCATAGTACCCCATCCTACTATGTCGCCGTACTAGTTCTACAATCAAGACTGCAAGGTCGTATTGGAAATTGGGTTTCCATCATGAGTCGAGGCTAGGGGCAAGCTCCTCTCCGATTCGAGACACTCTAGCCAATGCCTCAGGATCCCCCGCAGTGAACCCTTGGATCTTCAGGGCCGGTCCCTACCTAAGGGTAGTGGATTAATTATGCCTGAACACACGCTTCCTGGTCCCTTTGGACCTATAGTATGACCACTAACGGCCTATCAAAATCCGAGGCGCCTCAAAATCCATTATCCACAAAAGTAAAATGTCAGCCTGTTTAAGCACTGACACAACTCCTAGCTAGAAAGAAACGTGTGCACTCCCTGCAGTCCTAATCCTGTTTTTGACTCATACCGGGGTGTGAGGCTCGCGAAGTCACGATATACACAAAGCTATGCCGTAATAGGCTATACTTTGATCATCCCACAAGGCCCTGCTTTTCAACAAAAGCCTTGATCATTTACATCTTGGTGTGCCATGTTGATAATTCACGCCATGCGATCAATCACTATTAATATATACCAAGGTGTTAAGTAGAGAATAAGTCGTCGGTCACCAAACAGACATACATTAACAAAAATCGATTTAATTCACATAGAACGAAATCCAATGTCAAACACGCATCCATTTACTATCTTATGCTCTGGGTCTAAGCGAAAACCAAATCCGAACAATCAACTATAGTCCGGACGGCCACCACTGAAGCCCCTTCAAGGTAGCTACTCCCATCAACCACTGTCTTCATCTTCGACTCTTCATCGTCGTAGTAATTATTCGGAATGGGTTAAACCCGGTCTTTCCGAATAACTAGCGTAGTTTTATAATAAAAATCAAGTACTATAAAAACACATCCAACGTCTCATTCCAATTCAGAATATTCTTCTAATAAAATATTCGCATTATTCTATCAAAGAAAATTCTTTAAATTATTCTTAAATCTTTTCTTTAAATATTTATCAAAACTCAAATTTGGTTTTAAATACCAAAAATCATTAATCAATGGTTATTTGAATTTAAGAAATTAATCTTATTTTTAACTGGGTTAAAGAAGTAATGTCATTTAAAACATAGTTCACGGTAAACTGAAAATCATCTTCCATTGAATACGGAATCTTCACAGAAATCAAATCAATATATAATCGTTATAAAATTCTGTATCCCACCAATAATATAAATGGAATAACGGCAAAGCCTCTTAAATTCCATATGTAGTATCGGTCTTCTTCTACAGAAGCTTACCTCGGTTATTAATTAATTCGAATTCCATTCAACCCCAATTTAATATATTAAATTGGAAAACTTTACTTTTGGAAAATTCCCATTTAAATCTTAATAAAAGATTTATAAATTCAAAACCAAAATTTCACTGTCAGTTGGATTAAAGAACATATGTCACTTAAAAATACAGTTCACAATAAACCCAACTCACATTTCATCTTATTCCAATTACTAAATATGATTGAAAATTTAAATAATCTAAATTAAAAGATTGTTCTTTTCATACGGGGTTTAAGAACGGTGTTATTTAAGACATTATTCACGACAAACCCAAAAATCCAACTTATTTAATTTTAACTTCAATTAAATATTAACAAATTGGAAAACTTCATTAAATCTAAATTTAATGATTTACTTTAGTTAATAACTAGTTCATTTCAATAAAAATATTTTTCTAAAATATACCTTTTTCCTAAAATATTCTTTTCCAAAAATATATTTTCTAAAATATTCTTTTTCTAGAAAATTCTTTATTGGAATGTGACTCAACCAACAACCATATATTGCATGTAATCAACAATCCTGATGAATAATTATTAGACACCCAAATGACGACCAAAGTGGAATTTATAACTGTGTGAGCATTAAAGTATATAACTAACGCTCATCACAGACTGTCAATCCATCAATTGATAGACAACTAAATATTGGGATCAGTGTGTATCCAATATCATCCCAATACCCGTGTGGGGTTTCATCCAACAATCAAATAATAAATTATTTGTGCACTTGGGCGATGTGTAAAAATTATCGACCCAATCACATAAACAAGTCGGATGACTTGTAAATGGAAGTGTAGTATTCAGTTTGAATATACTAACCATATATTTAACATATCAAACATTACAACATCACAGACATCTATTTCAATTCTTTTTATTGTGTACAAATGACAATAAAAATCTTAACTTTTATTTCAATACATTTTATTGTTAACAAATGAAAATAAAATCTTAACTCTTAATTACTGACCAAAAAGTATATTTTTGGTCTCATTCATTTTAATGACAAAATGAATATTTTACTTCACCTCCTTTAAAATGACAAAAATGTATCTTTCTAATTCTTCCTTTCAATATGACAGAAATATCATTTCTATTAAATTTCTTTTAATATGACAAAAATGATTTTATTTTAATTTAGATTTTCTAACAGAAATGTACTTTTATTCTAACATTTCTTCTATAGCAAAATGTATTTTTTTTCCAACGTTCATTTTCTAGAAAAAATGAACTCTTTATTCTAATTTACATTTTCTAGCAAAAATGTAGTTCTATTCCTATGTGACATTTTCCCATCAAAATGTTTATTTCTCTACTGTAACATTTAATAATGAGAATGTAAATTTCTCTACTGTAACATTTAAAATAATAAAATGTTAATTCCATCTTACAGGACAATTCATAACAAAAATGCTATTTCCATTACTATAATCATGTCTTGACAAAAATGTTACTTTTATTTCACAAATCAAGTTTTTAAAAAAAGTGATTTTCATTTCATAAATCAAGTTTTAACAATAAAAAACTAATATTTTATATCTAATCTTTTTGTCTCAACTAAAATGGCACTAAAAATGTAATCTTTATTTCTAAACATAAATTGGTAAAATCTCGTGTCTCATTTAGTTGAAAAAGAACTTGCCATATATAATACCAAAAATATGATCTTTTTAGTTGAAAACAACTTGCCATTAAAAATGTATTCTTTTTAGTTGAAACAATATAATACTAAAAATGTAATATTTTTATAACTACTCCTTTAAGGTAAACAAAACTATATATTTTGATCTACTTCTTTTTAATATACACAAATGTTCATTTTTGTTTATTCTCTTTTAGTACACAAAAAATGTTTAAAAATATTTAATCCTTTTTAATACACAAAAATGTTTATTTTTGTCTAATAAACAAAAATGTATATTTTTAACTAACGCTTCTAAATGATCAAAAATGTATATTTTTAACTAATCCTATTTAATTTGCAAAAATGAACATTTCCAATTCATTCCTTTAAAATGACCAAAATTGAAATTTTGTTATCATCCTTTTAATGTAAATAAAATGTGAATCTTGTCTAATTCTTTTAAATATAAACAAAATGTAAATTTTGTTATAGTCCCTTTTACGTAAAACAAAATGTGATTTTTGTTTAATCCTTTTAAATGTAAATAAAATGTTTAATCCTTTTAACTGTGTAAAAAGGTTCATTTTCTATTTCACTAACATGTTCTAATTACCAAAAAAAAATTGTTAATTTTGCTTAACTAATCTAATTAACAAAAATAGAAACAAAAATGTTAATCTTGTTTAACATACCCTTATTAACAATTGTTAATTTTGTTTATCATATCCTTATTAACAAAAACAAATGTTAATTTTGTTTAAATTATTTTATTTCAGCAGAAATGATTCCATTTGTTTCAACTAATTCCATTCAACAAAATGTAAATTTTGTTTGATCTATTTCTATTCTACACAAATGTAAATTTTGTTTCTATTCAACAACACATGATATTTTGGTCTCAACCAAAATAATTCGTTCAATCAACAAATCATAACAGCATTCATCATCCCAAATCTATCGATTTTCATAACAACACAGTCATAGATCAAATCATGCAAAATAAAATTCAGCAGTATAAATTTCACAACATAAATTCTAGCACAGACCACACATTATGATTCAGCACCTTTATTATATAGAATAAAATAAAAAGGAAGAGGATTTCTCACCGATGGTTCTTAATTCAGACTTCAGATCTGAATTTTCCTTGAATTTTGATTTGCTCATTTTCAGTTCTAATGTGTTCCATACGTAGATCTCGTAAATACGAATTCAACGCTTCCGATCTTGTCAAATTCTGTGTTCGTTTCAAAAAGATATGCCATTTCAAAGATTAATCACTTAATTTAATTAATTAACTAAAATAATTAAGCTAACCACCTTTTAATTAACCAACCCCAGTCATTTCTTTTCTGTTTCAAGAAAACCCATCGTTCAACACCTTCCAGTCCCCGCGCGCCGCCGTACAGATGCCCTGAGGCCGATCCTCCTCCACCACGCCATCGAGCAAGCCGCCGCCGTCCACCTCCTTGAGAGGCTCGTCGTTCGATCAACCAAGGCGGCCCAAAACCCGGTGCGAACGAACGTAGTTTGGGGCAGAGAATCACGTGACTCGCTCCACCATATTCGATCATACTCTTATGCTTTTGAAGACCATCGATTGCTCTTCGATTTTGCTTTGGTTTGGTGTTTTAATTCATAGCGTGGAGTACGAAATTATGGATTGAAAATGGGTTGAAACTGGCCATTCATTTGAACTAGTGGCTGCTACGGTATTTGGAATTAGGGTTTTGGTATGCTACTGCATTATACAGTATAGATAGTGTATAATTTAATTATTTTAATTATTCAATCATTTAATCCAGAAATCACTTGTTAAACCATCCGAACTCCAAACGAAACCCAACGAGTGTCGCCCCTAGCTAAATACCCCCGTTCCGGACACCATGTAATATGTTTCGTAACCCAATTCAGCTGTTACTATATGTTTTTATTTAATTTAAAAATATAAATCAATTTATATTTAATTTGAACGTACAATTTAAATTACCGGGGCCACATACGAACTCTAAAAATTCCAGAAAAATTATTTCTAGTTATGGTTTGACAATATAGTTCTAGCAAGACTAATTTCGTCGAATTCTGAGACCGTTTGAAAAATGTCCTTTTTCTAGTCGATTAAATTTGACTATAACAGTCAAAACACATTTTCCTTTGCCACGCTCACATATTAATTCGAAAAATTATGAAAATTGAAACTTATCAATAATTTGACATTCCGGTTCCAACAAAAGTGGTTTCGTCGAAAACCGAGGTCGTTTGAAAAATGGCTATTTTCAAGGCCAGTATATTTAATTAATATATATATATATATAAATTCTACATCGACTTTTCTAACCTTTAAACTGGACAAAACTTTTGATTTTTAAAGTGAAATTTCATTTTTTCAGATTCTTTAGAAAGATATGATTAAACAGATTTAAATATTTCTTGTTTCGTTCAATTCTGAATTAAAATGAATCCTGTATATTCAGTCAAAGTTCAAATTCAAATTTTCAAATGGCAGCGCTGTTTCTAAACTCCTATTATAATTAAATTGTATTTATTCGTTTTAAAATAAATTTTTAGTCGTTCTTATTTAAAATAAATTATTTTAAACATTAAAATCCATTAAAATTTCTAAAATAAAAATTTTAAATTGGCCCCAAAATTCCAGGTCATTGCACTGGCCAACCACGGGCACATCTGACAACTCATCATGCAGAATGTCGAGGGAATTTAGAAATCTAGCCATCACCTCGTCATTAAGTAGGCTACCAAACACTACCCTCCGCCCATCGTCCGCTCTAACTGTCACCAAAATGCACTCACAGTCTACCACCACCCCGTATCTTCGGAGCCAATCGAATCCCAAAATAATGCCAAACCCAGTAAAGGCCAAAACAAAGCAATCACAAACAAACATGCATCCATGACTCGATAAGACCACATTACGGCAAATCATACTAAGGCTAGTCGAACCACCAATCGGGTTCGTCACTACTAAAGGTCTATCGACTACCTCGAATTCCAATCCCAACCTATCTACCAGGTCACTAGATATGAAAGAACTAGAAGCTCCGGTATAAAAAAACTCTAACAGGAACATCATAAACAGAAAGCATGCCTTGAATGACAATATTCTTTCCCTTCTCCACCGCAGTTGGGGCACTCGACGAAGAAGGAATAGCATTAAGGGCATATGCTTTCACCATCTGCTTCTCTTTCAAAGGTTGTGGACACTTATCCTTCTGATGTCCAACTTGGCCACAATTGAAGCACTTCCTGTCTGCTGGCTTTGCTCGGTAATTACTAGCATAGTGGCCCTTCTTGCCACAGCTAAAGCACTCAGCGTCTTTCTTATTCTTCTTATTTTGGCCATCCTTGGTCTGATTCTGCTTTCTCTTATTCTGAGAACCATTCTTGCCTCCACCGCTTGCTTGCGGCTTTAGCTCCTCTGTAGATGTAACCTCGGTCTTCGACTTAGGGTATAGGCTCTATGATCTCAAAGCTTTCCCTACAATAGATTCAAACGTCTCATCGATGTGGTTAATAAGCCTTTCCCCCAAATATCCATCCAAACCAGTTATAAACTTTTCGTTCTTCTTCGCGGCAGTGTCAATCAAAGATAATCCATATTTCGATAAAGTATTAAACTCAGCAACATACTCTAAAACTGCCCTTCCATTCTGCTTAAGCTCCAGAAACATCCTAAACAGTTCTGACTTCTGAGCAGCTGGGACAAACTTATCGCTAAAGCGAGCCTTAAACTGATCCCATGTAATCTGATCCTCCGGAGTAGCTGCCTTTATAGCATTCCACCAACTCATTGCCCGTCCTTACAGCTGATGGGATGCTAGCCTTCTCTTCATCGCGTCCTTGATACCTAAGTCTTCGAAGATAAGCTCGCAGCTATCCAGCCAATCCTGAACATCCGTAGCCGACTCCGTTCCGTGAAACGACTTCCCACCAAGACTAGTATAATCCTTGTTAAACTTGGCGAAATCGGCCTTAGGCGCCTGCACAGCTGCACCACCACCATTAGCAGCATTAGGAGCTGCTCCTTGAACATCTCTGAGCATCTCCCTCATAAAGTTGGTGAACATCGTCCTCATGTCACGGGCATCCCTATCATTTCCCCTTGGCCCTGTGTTCCTCAGGTTTCGGCTCATCTCTTATCTGTAAAGAAAACAGTTAACCTTCTTCTTAATGGTGTAAGTGCAGTACGACTCCAACCTTAACTATACTTAATAGTATATATATAGCTTTTGAAAACCAAAATAATCACAAACACATGCTCTCATATACGTATACTATCTCTCCCCGATGACTTCCCTAGGTTAACTATGCAACCTGGAGCTCTGATACCAAGTGTGATGGCCCGCCCCGCACCAGCCGACATTTCCTCCGTAAGTGCGCTGTACACATGCCCACTTAGCACGGAACAGTCGTCAGAAGAAAAGAAAGAAAAGAATGAACTAACACAGAACCTGTCGAATGTCTCACAGTGCATGGAACAAAATATAATAATAACATAACTTTGACATAAAACAGGCGGGACACTCTCAACTGATGGAAACCAGTGGCTAAGTCCAACTGTGAAAACACTGAGGCGCCAACTAACTGATTGAAGAGATCGTCAATCCTCGGCAGTGGGTGGCTATTCTTCTTAGTAAGCTTATTAAGTTCTCTATAGTCCACACAAAGTCCAAGGGACCCATCCGCCTTTGTGGCAAATACTACTGGAGCACCCCACTCTGATATTCTACGTCTTATGAACCCCTTCTCAAGCAACTCCCCTACTTGCTTATTGAGTTCCCTCCTCTCACGAGGAGCCATGTGGCGTACTAGCAGAGATACGGGTTTTGCATTGTCTACAAGATAAATACGAAAGTCTATCTCATGTTTAAGGGGTAGACCCCTCACCTCATCGAAGACATCAACATATTCACGGACTATACGAACACAATGTAAATCATCATTGGATGCGTCAAGTGACTCAAGATAACTAAGCATCACTGACCCGCTAGGGTCACAAGAAATATCAAGGGTCTTTCCATTACGAGTCAACAATTTTACCACCCTTCGTTCACAATCTAGGATGGCACTATATCTGGCTAGCCAATCCATCCCTAGAATCAACCCATAGCCCATGAAACCAAGCACAAAAGTATTACATTCAAAACCAACGCCTAAGATAGACAATTTCAAATCCCTACAAACCATGGATAAATGAGCCGACCCACCAATAGGATTTGAGACTATAATGGGATCCACAACGAGACTAGTATTTAAGTGCAGTGTTTCAGCTAATGATGCAGAGATAAACGAATGTGATGCGCCATAATCGAATAAAGTACGGACATGATGATCAAACAGGAAAATCAAACTTTTGACATAAATTTTTCTACCTCCTTCCTGTCTCGGAGCCATGAGAGCATGAACCTGCCCTCCCGAAGTAGAACCTGCCCTCTGCCCTTGCTTCTTAGGACACTCCTTGACAGCATGACCTGGATCACCACAATGATAACAAGAGAACTTCTTCTTCTTCCTACAGTCTTTCTTCAAATGGCCGGGTATCCCACAATTGTGACACTTCCTCTTTTCTTTACCACCTTTCTTTTGTTGTTAGTCTTTCTTTGGATCCTACTTCTTATCTCGCAGCCTAAAAGTACTTACACCCTTCTCTTCTTCATGCATGTATGCCATATCAACAAGCTTTTCATACATAGCCCCCGTTGGAATGTGGGACATAGCCAAACTCTGAAGCGGTTCATTTAGGACCTTTGCAAACCTCAAGGCCTTCTTGTGAGGCGTATTCACCAACTCTAGTCCAAATCTCGCCAACTTATTAAATTCGGTCACATATTCCTTCAAGGTCAAGTTTTTCTGCTTCAATGTCAAGAACCTCTCCATGTACATACTCTCCTCAGCTTGAGAAAGGAATTTCAACTCAACCCTTCCCCTAAAATCTACCTACGTGTATACAGCACGTTCTCCATTAGTAACCTCCCACCAAAACGAAGCTTCGTCCTTCATCAACCAAGCAGCCAATTGGACCTTCCTACAATCGTCCAAATCGAAAATGCCAAACAGATCCTCCACTTCTTTCAACCAATTTCTAGCTTCAACGAACGTTTCAGACCCACTAAAAGGTTTTCCACCCATCGAAAGAAAGTCTTTACATATCTTGGAGAAAGCATCTCCACGCGGAGGAATGACTGGAGCTGGGGGAGGAGGAGGAGGAACGTCGGTCGGACCCGCGGCAGCGGCCCTAGCCTTGAGATATTGACGAAAACAACCGGGTACATGAACACCCTCTGGTATCTCCGATGCTCCAGACATGCTAAAAAGAAAAAGAAAGAGTTTCAAAACAAGTGAAGCGAAAGAGAGATGTATGGCTTGCAGGGGTTATGCTCTTTAAAGTAAACTTTCCTTGAAAATAGCTTCTTAAAAACACTTTTTATTTTTATTTTTTGAAAATATTTTCTAGGAGAATAATACCATTGAAAACACTTTTCAAAACTTTTTATTTGTTCTTGTAACCATAGCTCTGATACCACATGTAACACCCTATGTCCATTAATGTCACTCACAAAGGGAATGCATCAATGTCCATGAAGCATTATTGTTGTATAGAACATATAAATTACAAGAATAAATAAATAAAACAACATAGAGGAAGATAAAACTTATTTCATAGCATTATAACTCAGAACAAGCTTACATAAGTAGTCTCCAAAACCATTACAACAGGATCAATAGTCTTTTCCAAAAACATCAAAGTACATAAAGAAGCAAATATTAAATAACATAAATGCATAAATCTCCACTGAGCATAAACAAAGCCATAAAGAAGAGAGAGTCCAAAGCGATACATCTAGTCTTTTCAAGCAACTGAAAGAAATCGGCACTAAGCTATAGTATTCCCTCCTTGCAAACCTAAGGGGGGGAGAAGGAAAGAAAAGAGGTGGAAACAAAACGTGTCAGACATAAAGTCTGGCGAGTCCAGTAATTTTAACAAATAATAGGTAAGGTAAATGATCAAAACATAAATAGGCATCAGGATATGGCTGTAACATAGATAAGGTAGATAAAAAGGATGTACAAGATGATTCCGTTCCTAAGTACTAAGACAATCCTACACCTTGGCTAAGCGAAAAACCCTCTAAGTACTAACCCCGAAGACCAAAGTCAACATCAGATTAGCACCCAAAGGACTATCCAACTCAACCAACATGTATTTCATTACACCCTAATTTTGCTAAATTACACCACATTACTTAATTACACCGCACATCTACTATTCTCTTTTACTCAAGGTAGATCCCTTCCCACTAACTGTACCCACATGACAAACTTGGTAGTTACTTGTACCTAGCTGCTATCGTAGGTGCCAGCTTGCTCCTACCGGCGCTAAGGTACCCTTACCCTACCCATTCGATCGGCTCCCTAAACCTTGTAGGCACCCGTGCTGGCCCCATAGTGGGGTGTATCACTTCCCAAAGTGGCAACCCCGATACCAACATAAAATGCACGGCCATACCTACACGATGCAACAACGTCTTATCTACCAGCCCGAACCATGCACGCACATGAACCCGTTGGACACGCGTTGCCACCGCTATTCACGTTTTGACCTCTTACATTCAATTCCAGTAAGTGTGCCCCAACCCCGGCCTGGTACCAGGCCCAATTAGATACTCAAACGGGTTACTGGTTGAAACGGGTCCCCATCAAACACGAGCCTCCCACCTATGCTTGGTCCCCACTAGGTTTTTCTCCCACTTAACCATTTTAATTTAAGTGTCCATGTCTTACACATGCTACGGTTAAGTCCATACTTACATGTCATAATTTACATGTCTTATCTTATTCCGGTTAAGTCTATATTTACATGTCACCCCACTTAACCCTCTAACCATACCCATGTCTTATTATGGTTAGTATTCCTTAATTCATTCCTTATGACGAACGGTGCATGACCTCCCACATTAGACCGAACACTTTGTGGCCGCTGGATTTGCCGGGCGGTTCCGGGTAGTCTTACGCCACAAACCGGGTCTAACCTCGTGTCATTAACCGTTACGCCTACAATTCATTCCTTTTACATCTCACATTAGATGTCCAACTGTGGCAGCCTAATTTTCCGGGCTGTTCCGGGCAGTCTTACGCCACAATTGCGCCTAACCTCGTGTCAAAGGTTTATCAATAATCGTATTTCACCCATACCCAATTTTCATGTCATTTATATCCAATTAAACATGTAATCATGTTTATAATATTGCCTATTCCAAATTGTCACTAATTACATATTAATTAGCCTCAATTACAAATTTACAATTATTGGCAATTTCATCAATTCCATGTAATTCATAACCAAATATGCCAATTTCACATATTATCCAATTATCCAAAATATCCAATTTTTCATATTTCACATATTCCCATCGTTCCCATGTATTCGCATTCACGCGTATTTTTAACATAGGATTAAAGGTAGCCTAGATCCAAAAATAAAAGGAATAGGGATAAGAAGAGAGAATCAAATCACAGAAAATTGGAATTAACACAACATCATGAAATAAAGGGGCATATAAAGGGGCATAGACGCACAATGACAGATTCAACATGAATAAACTGATAAAAGGTATGAACTTTATATAGAAACATAGGCATATGATGACATGAATAAAAAAGGTGAAGACTTGGATGAGATTTAAATTGCATACATACATATGAATCCTCTTTACAACTTCATCATGTTACTATTAATCCCACAATATTGTTAAAACCACCGTACTCACCTTTCCTGGTTAAAGAATAGAATAATGCATTGAAATTGGTGTAGAAACGTTGCAAAGTTGATGATTTATCTTCTTGAATTGTTGTAGAAGCTCTAATCTTTAATTTGAGTTGAAGTTGAATGCTTGAGATTTGATTTAGAGGCGGTGGCTAGGGTTTAAGAGAAAATTTGACAGTATAATGGTGTCACAGATAATATTTATGAATTAGGGTTTGGTCTTAGGGTGTATATATAGGTGTAGTAAGTTATTTAGGACCATTAGATTAACCCTGAACCATGAGAACCAATCAGATGCCACATCTTCTTTTGAGCGAATCAGCCCACGGGTTGACAGCCGAACACCCTGAATCAACCCCTAGTCGACCCAGCGGAGCTCTAGTCGACCTCAAAAATGGGTCCGTTTGGTTATTCCCCCTCCCAATTCGCTGTTTTGAACTTTTTTTTGCACATTATATATATATATATATTCCCCTCATATGAATACAAACTTCAAGGCTGAATAACATCTTCATAAGGTATCCGTTTTGTACAAACCAAATGTCTATCTTTACCCAAAATTTTGAAACGAACATAATAGCGCAACCCATTTCACTTAATTCTTTTCTAAAAATTAAGTATACTTTAATTTGTAAATTTTAATGTTATAAAATTACGGGGTGTTACAGAATTCGATTTGGTAATGATCGAAGTGAACTTCTGTTGAGGAAGATTGTTAATATATGGAATTTAAAAGGCTTTGCCGTTATTCCATTTGTATTATTAATCGGATATGGAAGTTCATATCGATTATATATATTGATTTGTTTTCCGTGAAGATTCCATTGTTAATGGAATGTGATTTTGGGTTTATCGTGAGTTGTGTTTTAAATGACATTAGTTCTTTAACCCAGTTAAAGATAAGACTTATTTCTTAACTTTCAATAATCATTAAGTAATGATTTTTGGAAATTGAAACTGAATTAGAGTTTCAATAAATCTTTAAATAGATTGAAAGGTGAATTTGATAACTAAAATTATCAAATTCAAGAAATGAACGAGAATGGAGTATCACCAGTTTTGCTCCAAGCGATAGTTAAATATTTAATCAGATTTAAACGTGAAATGGTAATAAATTTTACCGATAACACCGTGTTGGATATGAAGTATTACCAGTTTTACTTCATAGGATGAATAGGTTGGGATTGGGAAATTTAAAACAAATGATTACTTCGGTATGGTTCCCTAATCCTGACTAGTTTGGATAAACCATAATTTGGTTTGAATTGAAATACAAATGAAGATTAAAGAATAAATTTAAAGAATTTATCTTTGATAAAATTAATGGGAACCTTTCCCAAAATATAAGAATATTTGAATAAAGGAATATTTTGGATCGGAATGAGGCGTATGTTGTGTTTTATAACACTTGTTTATTATATACGCGGGTTATTTAGGAAGGCCGGGTTTATACCCATTCTGAATAACTGAATCGACGATAAGTCGAAGATGAAGACGGTGGTTGAAGACCGGAGGTCTTCACATCATTTGGATAATTACTGGTGATGTTGATTGGGCTGTACACCCGAGAGGAGGGAATCAGTAGGTGATCATCCAGACGTACTTGGAGATCGATGGATATGCGAGGAGTAAGGTTCCTCCGGTTTCGTTCATACCCAGAATGGACTTGTAAATGGATGTGTGTCTGACATCGGATTTCATTCTATGTTATTGATTTACATCGGTTGCATAGTGTGAATTGCCTGTATGGCATGCTAAGATGCAAATGATCAAGGCTTCTATTGAAAAGTAGAGTCTTGTGGTTGATGATCAAAGCACGACTTTAATACAGTGTAGCTTTGTGTAGCGTTAATTCGCGAGCCTCACACCCAGGTGTGAACCAGAAACGGGAGAGGACATCCGGGAGGGCATGCGTTTCCTTCTAGCTAGGAGTGGTGTTTTGTGTTTTAAACGCCCGGGCATTTTACTTATCCGGATGATGGATTGTGAGGCGCCTCGGTTATAACGGTAGATCCGGGACCGATGGAGTCATTTGGCTCATTGACGCCCCATAGGGCGGGGAAACGCAGTGTTCAGGCATTATAATCCACATCGAGTGGACCGACCCTGACAAACCATGGTGCAGTTGTGACTGTTCCTGAGGGGCGGGCTAGAGCGTCTCGAAGCGGTAAGGATGATCCCTTGCCTTGGTTCACAGATGGAAATCCAACTTCTAATATGTGACAATTGCGGTTTTGATTGTAGAACCTAGTATGGTGACATAGTGGTATGGGGCACTTATGCCGTCTATGCTTGATACTTATGATTGAAATTATTTTGACGCTATACACTTGTAGTAATAATAAAAGATGAAATTTAGCTTATTAAGCATTCTTTGGCTATTATAAGGTAAAACCCTATCCTTCGGCTTGTGTTGCATTGTGTGATGGGACCTGGGTCCTATAATAGCTTCATTTTTCTTTATTTAGCATTGCGCTGTTGTTTTATGCACTGGTATTTTTGGGAGGAAACCCGTTCCTGTTATACGGCGTGGTCCCTTGATTTACCTAACTTTAAAATAAAGATCTATAACTGTTTTAGTCACATGACGGACCTGGAGTTTATTGTTTTAACCTAAACTCCGGGTGCCCCTATTTCCATACAGGCAGCTTGTAGTTTTGGTTTTGCAGATTTGTATTCACAGGAACCTGGTTTACAGCTGGAATGATATCCGGAAAGCTCTGTATTCGTATATTCTTTTCAGTTGTGTTTTGTATTATTTTTCCACTGCATTGTAATTTGTAAATCTCTGATATTTATCGAATGTGTAATATTTATTCATACTCTGTATATTCTTGTATTCTGATGAAATTGTTGTAATAAGCAATGAAATGTTCTTATGTTTGTGTTTTGATTTGTCTTGTTCTTATTCAATCCGGGCTTTCCTTTACGGGGAAATTCGGGTCATCTCATATAACCCCAAGCCTCATCAAACGGAAAATGACAAAAATCAGGCAGAAAGCATGGATATGTTGGTCGCTCCCATTAAGGTGTATTATCACCTATTTAGACAAAATTCATTTCCTTCTTTAATCTATATCTATGCTGTCCCTTTCCGGGAAACAGTTGGTCGCACCCAACCGTTGGTGATATACATTCGATACACTAAAATTAGTGGTAGGTCATGTGTGGCCAGGTTGCAAGATGTTCTTGTTGAACCCAGTGTATCCCCCTCTAGAGATACAATATTGGCAGGTGGTTCCATACCTTGTCATAATCGGAATCCAATCTACAATAAGCGCCTACGGTTTTGATTGTATACTATGTATGTGGAGTGTGAGATGCAAGCATTCCGCTAAATTGATATTTATTTGTATTTAGACATTATTATAATATTAGAAAAAAATATGATTTCAAAAATGGTTTGGGTTATCGCAAGGGAAAAACCATTCGCGTTTATGTGTGGATTGGTGTTACGATTATCCTTTTCTTTCCAAAAGAAATGTTTCAACTATAAAATCAAGTTAGATGTTGTTATTATAAACTTAGTGGGTTTCTCACTCTAGTTCACCAGACTGGTCCGACGTTTGTAATGCTCGAGTTAGACTGAGTTTTACAGGTTTAGGTTATCGGATGCTGTGAAGTCCAGAGACGAGCAGGAAAAGACCAGACGTACAATACACCGTATTTATTCTGCTGTGTGTTGTATATGAGGACAGATAATTATACTTGTCCAGATGTGTTGATGTACTCTGATAGTTGTAAGTTTTCATTTCAAGCTCTCAATAAAGACTATTTATATACTATATTTTGTTCCGCTGTGATGCGAGACTCTATGTTATATTGGTTTTTTTTCTTCTATTCTTAACTTTATTTCTTTCTTATCTCATCTTCTAATTTCTATCTATTAGCTCTCTGGGTTTTGATACTTGAGTTTGGATACGTGATGTGTTAGTGTCTAGATTCAAGTGTTCAAATTTCCGAGATGCTACATTTGGTATCAGAGAAATGGTTTAGGAATAACCTTGGCTCTGTGGTATATCTCGATAGAGATTGGGTTAGTAATACCCTAGATCGAGATTGAGTGTATATATATGAGAGCATATTTGTAAATTTTATATACAAATGTTTTGTATTGTGTTATTTGATCGGTTCTGGTTGAGCTGACAAATTGATACAATATTGTTTTGTAAAGAGGGTAAATGAAATCATTTTGCCCAAAATATATTTTTATATATAAAAAGGAAATAATTTTATTAAATTATTGATATGTTGGTGTGTTTGATTTATGAATGGAAATTTTAATATGGAATTAAATGGATTAGAAGTTAACTGAAGATAAGTTAAATAAAATTGGAAAGGAAAATGGAATGATTTGGCTATGTTAATTGTTGATTGGATGATAGATTAGCCGAATAATAAAAATTCATCAACAATTGAGTGACTTGAAATTATAAAGGAAGTAAATATCAATATAATTAAACTGATAATGGAATCAAATATGAAATAAAATAGAAATGATTTAGCCCTATATCTGTTATTGACATTATACATTAAGTTAGTGTAGGATGGTAGACGAAAAGTTGTTAGTTGTTGTGCTGCGTGATTAGAGTATGGGTTGCCCGACAAATAGGTAAACCTTAATATCATTGATTGGTTGTTTAATTTTATACCCCTAAATTGGGTAGTCGCTTGGCTTTTATTTTCTTTTGATTGATGTGAGGCCAGGAGTGGCGAGTTTAGGTTAAAACAATAAACTCCAGGTCAGTCATGTGACTGGTGTGAGAACTGAAATAGTTTTTTATAACTATTTTAAAATAAAGTAAATCAAGGGACCACGCCATATAACACGGAACGGGTTTCCTCCCAAGAAAACCAGTGCATATAACAAAACAGCGCAATGCTTTTTGAAAAAATGAAGTTATTATAAGACTCAGGTCCCATCACACAATGCAACGCAAGCCGGAAGATAGAGTTTTACCTTATAATAGCCAAACATGCTTGGTACGTTTAAAACAAATCATTTTGATACTATTATAGTGTAAAGTGTATGAAAACAACTTCAAATATAAATGTATCAATCTTAGACAACATAGTGCCCCATCTTACTATGTCGCCATACTAGGCTCTATAATCAAAACCAAAGTGCCACGTATTGGAAGTTAGATTTCTGTCTGTGAACCAAGGCACGGGATCGTCCTTCCCGCTTCGAGACTCTCTAGCCCGAGCATCAGGCAAGTACTCAGTCAAGCCATTAGATCGTCAGGGCCGGTCCACTCGATGTGGATTAAAATGCCTGAACACTACGTTTCTCCGCCCTATGGGGCATAAAATTGGTCTGTATAAAGACCATACCATCCATCTTCCCCACAGTGCCGATATATCTGAAGCGCCTCACTATCCATCATCCACATAAGTAAAACTTCTGGCGTGCAAAACCCATACGCCAGTCCTAGTTGAAGGAAACGCATGTCCTCCCTAATGTCTTCTCCCATTTCTGGTTCACACCGGGGTGTGAGGCTCGCACATTAACGCTACACAAAGCTATGCTATATTAAAGCCGTGCTTTGATCATCAACCACAAGACTCTGCTTTTCAACAGAAGCCTTGATTATTTTAATCTCAGCATGCCACATAGGCAATTCACGCTATGCAACTGATGTCTATCAATCACACAGAATGAAATTCGATGTCAGACACACATCCAATTACAAGTTCGTTCTGGATCTGAACGACACCGGAGGCACCTTATTCCTCGTCCCATTTGTCCAATACAGGAGAGAGGCCCTCGCATATCAGGTCGATCTCCCAGTACATTTGGAACGATCATCACTTATTACCTCGTCTTGGGTGTACATCCTAATCAAGACATCAGTAATCATCCAAGCGATGTGAAGACCTCCGGTCTTCAACCACCATCTTCATCCTCAACATATCGTCGAATCAGTTATTCAGAATGGAATAAACTCAGTCTTTCTGAATAACTCGCGTATATAATAAACAACTGCTAGAAAAACATAACATACGCCTCATTCCAATCCAGAATATTCCTTTTTTCAAATATTCTTATACTTTGGGAAAGGTTCCAATTAATTTTATCAAAGATAAGTTCTTTAAATTTATTTTTTAATCTTCCTTTGGATATCAATTTAAACCAAATTATGGTTTATCCAAACCAGTTGGGGTTAGCGAACTTTACCGAAGTAATTATTTGTTTAATTTCCCAGTCCTAACCTATTCATCCCATGAAGTATAACTGGTAATACTTCATATCTAATACCACGGTGTTATCGGTAAAATTAATTACCATTTCACGTTCAAATCTAATTAAAGATTTAACTATTGCTTGGAGTAAAACTGGTGATACTCCATTCTCGATCTTTTCTCGAATTTGATCATTTTAGTTATCAAATTGACCTTTCGATCTATTTAAAGATTTATTAAAACTCTAATTCGTCTTTAATTTCCAAAAATCATTTCTTATTGATTGTTCAACTTTCTGGAAATTAATCCTACTTTTACTCGGGTTATAGAACTAATGTCATTTAAAACACAGCTCACAATAAACCCAAAATCACATTCATTTAACAATGGAATTTTCACGGAATACAGATCAATATATATATATATATACATATATCTTCGATATGAACTTCCATATCCAACCGATAATATAAATGGAATAATGGCAAAGCCTTTTACATTCCATATATATTAACAGCCTTCCTCCATAGAAACTCACCTCGATTATTATCAAATTGGATTCCATTCCATTCCAATATTTTAAATTGGAAAACTTTACTTTGGAAAATCTCCACTAAATCTTTTAATAAAAAGATTTATAAGTTCCAAATCACATTTCACTGTAAATTGGGTTAAACAATGAATGTCGTTAAAAACACAGTTCACAATAAACTCAATTCACATTCCGTTTCCATTCCAATTAAATGTCAGTTAATTGGTAATTCATCTTTAAATATCAACTAAAAGATTTATTCTTTTCACACGGGGTTTAAGAACAGTGTTATTTAAGTCACCATTCACGACAAACCCAAAATCACTTTCCATTGCTAGTCAGGTTAAAGAACAAGTGTTATTTAAAACACTGTTCACGATAAACCCAAAATCAATTTCAATTCAATTCCAATTAAATATAAATTAATTGGTGAACTCCTTTAAATCTTATTAAAAAGATTTATTCTTTTCTCATTTGGGTTTAAGAACAGCGTTAATGAAGACACCATTCACGACAAACCCAAAATCCAATTTGATATTAAATACAAGGCTCTGAATAGAAAATATATCGGCTTATATTGAATATCAAATTCTCAAATCAGCAAATATCATATTGGAATAACGATATATATATCTTCCAAATTCCTCTACAATGTTTGTATAATCACGGGATCCAATAACGAAATATTACGAAGACAATTTCGATTTAAATCAATTCCAATTCATATATTGGAAATTTTGGTTATTTTTGAAACCATTTCAAATCCAATTTATTTATTTAAAAATACTGGATTATAATTCTAGTTCATTACTAGTTCATTTCGATAAAAATATACTTTATCTTTTCAAATATGGGATTTTTTTGCATCCTAGTTTTTTCCAAATCATTTATTATGATTTTACACAATTTACTAATTTTTTTAATAATTTTATCAAGGCCCGTACAGTCGAATTCCATAAATGGCCATCGAACTGCAATACAACGCCCTTTTCCAAATTTGATTTGTACATAATTCCAAATACAATCTTTAGATTTCTAATTTCTTGTATTCGTTAGAAAGATCTTTTTGATACGAACCAAATGGTTCCGGTTTTAGGAGAATCCGACGGTCAGATCTCCCGCAATATCAATTCGAAGTCAATGGTCGAAATTCGCGAACTACCACGGCGCGACGCGTTCTATTCAGGCCATTATATATATAATATATATTATATATATAATATATATTATATATATTTCGTCGATTTCCATTTTAAAACGTATTTTATGAATCGTTTTAAATTCGTTTTCAAAACGATTTCAACTTCATATTCAATTTTAAATCAAAATAAAATATTCCATACCATTATATAAATGATAATATTTTCAAAACGTTAGATTTTGAAATTCATTCCTTTTTAATATTCATTATAAAAATGAATAAAATCGATATTAATATCATTCACGTCAAAATGGCGTTAATCTAATCAACACGGCTTTATATATTTAAATATATTCGTGTCCATCCCAAATCGGACATCAAAATCAGATTTTTGATCTTTTACTGAATATTATTTTAATATATTCATTATTTTAAATTAATCGTTATTTTAAAATAATCATTCTTTCTCAACTGGAATCAGACACAATCTGTTACCATATAATGTTATTTCTATGGATTTCATACAACACATGTATCGAACAGCAATGATAAATAATCAACCATCATCCAGAGTGCATTCTACCCTGCATAAGCATTAAATATAAATATTTAATGTGTATAACAGTCTGTCAACCAATCGATTAACATACAACTAAACAATTGAGATTAGTGTACATCAAATATCATCCCAATACCCATGTGGGGCTTCAACTAACAAATACTGAATATTATTGTGCAGTTGGGCGATGTGCGAAATTTATCATCCCAATCTATATCAGATAAATAAATGTACATAAACAAACCGTCCAGTTTGTAAATGACTATTTATTTTCATTCATATATACGCTAAAAAATATATTTTTAACTATAAAATATTTCAACACAAGAATATTTTATTATCCATTTCACATCAAAATCCCAAACAAACCTCACAACACATCATAATCAAACAAGTCATTCATGATCTGTAGACGACGGTGTCGGGTGCTGTTAACCACCGTCTGCATCCTAGTATATATTTAACTAGAATCTAAAATTAGAGTGAGAATTTCTCACCTTTGGTTTCCACTCCGCCAGTGTTATTTTAGAACGGTTTCATTTCCAGTGCGTAGCGTTCTTCTTCGTGATTTCCACGTAATCTGTTTCACGCAGTTTATGTTGAAAATTATATTTTTAACAACGTTATATATTTTAAAAATCACATTCTTTATTCGAATGTTATGTATATAAAAATCCTGACTTTATATGTTACAAATATAAATAATAATCAAATCTTTTTATGTAAAAAATCACATTTTTCTACTGCTACTAAATATATAAAAACTGTATTTTTATCCTTGCTATGAATATATAAAAATTATATTTTTAAAGAGAAGCTATCTAAATAAAAATCATATTTTTATATCAGGAAACTTGTGTGAAGGACAAAAAAAGCAAAAAGTTTGGCCAAAAGGACAGGAGCCAAAAAATTTGCTCAAAAGGCCAACTTTTAGTGTAAAGTGGAAAAACAAGGGACGCCCCTGAATTCCACAATTTCCACTAGAAAATGTCCTTTTGAGCAAAATTTTTGGGTCTTGTCCTTTTAAGCAAACTTTTTGCTCTTTTTGTCCTTGTGGCAAAAACCCCCTTTTTATATCTCTGCTTAAATAAAAATTATATTTTTATTACTTTACATAAATAAAAATCATATTTTTAACACGATGTTATTTATATACAAATCATATTTCACTACATATGTAAATTTTATATTTTTATCCTTGCTATGAATACACGAAAATTATATTTTTATCCTTGCTATGAATATATAAAAATCATATTTTTATTCTTGCTATGAATATTAAAAAATTATATTTTTTATTTGTTCTATATACTTTAAAGATCACACTTTTGAAACAAAGCTAATTTTATTTTGCAAAACAGTGATACATATATTTTATAAGAACAATGCTACATATCTATTTTTAAAAACAAGGCAATATATATTTTTAAAACTGAATATAAATCGATGTTATTCAAATAAAATCTATGCAAATTTATTTAAAAACAATCCTATTTTTATTTATAAAACACTTGCTAATTTTATTTTTAAAACACTTTTTTATACGTTATTTATAATTAAAAATAAAATTTTTATATACGCTATATCTATAATAAAATCATATTATTTATACATTTAAAATTGTGCTATAAATAATGTTAAAACCTATTATTATAAACTAAATATACTAATGAACTAATTAATTTAAATTTATAATGCTTTTAAATGTTACCTTCCTCTACAGTAATCACGTTTTTAGCTCGTCCCCTTCCCAGTAATATGGACGATTCCAAAAAATTGAAGTCGCCTCGTAGGGTTCGGAACTGCGGCCCCCACATGCACGCGGACCAAGATCCGTCGTCGCCACGACGACGGCGATTGCCTCACCTCTCAGCGCCACCCACTCCTGATGAACTCGACCTCTCTAGTGGACGAGAAACCCCTGCGAACGGTTGCAGATTGTGAGCGAATTCCGACCACCTGGCCCTCCTTCTTCGATCACACTTGTTGAAGACCAAGAACTCAAGCTCCTCTTTGATTTTGCCTTAGGGAATCTATAGAATCATCGCGTGGATTTCTAGATCGGTTGGGGATTTGTTTGGAGCAAACCGATCGTCGATCGCAGATAAGGGGGCGGCTTATCGGGTTTGACCATTGCTTTGAAATGAAATTAGGGTTTGACCCTTAATATAAATATATTTAGAATAATATTTAATTCACAAATTTGTTCTTTAGCGTCTGGACTCCAAATGGGACCCAACAAGTGATGCCCCTAGCTAAATTCCCCTATTCCAAACACAATGGGATATGCCCGGCAAGGTAATTCGATTGTTTCGATCAGTTTTCGTTTAAATTGAAATATAAATCTTTATATTTTTAATTTGAACATACATTTCTATTTACCGGGGTCACATATGGACTCCAAAAATTAGAGAAAAATTATTTCTAACTTTGTTTTGACGGTACGGTCCTGACAAAACTAATTTCATCGAATTTGGAAACCATTTGAAAAATGGCCATTTTCTGGTCGATCCAAATTGACTAAAACTGTTAAAATGCGATTTCTTTTGCCACGCTCACATATTGATTCCAAAAATTGTGAAAATTGGAATCCAAAAATAATTTGACATTCCGGATCCAACAAAAGTGGTCTCGTCGAAATGGAGGTCGTTTGCAAAATCGCTATTTTTAAGGGCTATAATTCCATAGCGACTATTCTGAATTTTCAACTGGACATAACTTTTTATTCCCGCTATGAAATTTCAATTTTTCAGATTCGTATATATATTTTCAAATAGACTCAAATATTTTTGGTTTCACTAAAATCCGGACTATTTTGAATCCTGTACAGCCATTTGAAATTTGATATCGAATTTTCAAACTACCGTGCCATTTTCAATTCCTTTTATAGTTAAAATAAATTTTTATATTCTAACTTCAAATTATATAAATTTATACATTCTAATTTATTCAAAATAAATTTCTCGTCGTTATTATTTAAAATAAATCATTTTAAATATTCAAAATTCATTAAAATTACCAAAATAAAAATTTTAATTTGGTTCTGATTTTCCGGGTTGTTACAATCTCCCCCACTTAAAATCTTTTCGTCCTCGAAAAGGAACGGAGCTGAAAGTTGTTTAACCAATCAACTCAGCTTTCATTCTTCAACTTTTCAGTTTCTAAGAATTTCCAAAATTTTTAAAAATTTGGCTAACACCCTAAATTTTCGAAAAATTTCACCATAACCTCCTTTGTACGGGGAGCACCAGGAAAATCCCCAAACCTCCACACAGGCCCTCTCATCTCAAAAAGAAAAAGAAAAGCGAAGCTGCTAGCCAATCGGCTCATAAAATCATCCAAACCCAATAAATTAGTAAATATGTATCTATTTGTCGGGCATATAATTTTATTCTCTTCTCTAGCCTCCTTGCAATCACGTGTTCAATATATATGCACGTACATGTATGCAATTTCAAACAATTTTCAATTCAGTTAAAATTTTAATTCGATTTGGCTAATTCACCTTTCATTACAATCTTTTTTATTTGTTACACTAACAATCAAACAACTCAATCAACAATCAGTTTGTGAATTAGCTTTTCAAACATATTTCTTTAATACATGTAGTCAAAAATCATATTTTTGATCAATTCACAACAAATGGTCCAATGTAAGTTTTGGGTTCTAACACCAGTCTAATGGAAATATATTGATATCCCACTTTCGAAACTCAAACACAAATGCTAATGATGTCGCGACATCACCTGAATTATGTCTGGGCGACTAGAGTGTAATTCTATATCTATCCAGTATATTTGGGACTTCATATACACGCTAGCTAGGCATATATGCAAAATCTTCATATACTAGATTGTCTAAATCAGTATAAAATAAATATTCAAATACGTATAATACGATTTAAATTTCAAAACAAAATTAGTTTTCATTTTTATTTTAAAAATATACTCTTCCCACTCGTTCTAGGATACTACTGATCCTATCTCTAACGAGTCATTCCTATTGGATATTACTAATCCAATCTCTGATGAATTCTTTCGTTTGGTTCTAATGTGCCTTGTTCTCGAGCTTTGTAAACCAAAGCTCTGATACCAAATGAAGCAACCCGAACTTCCCCGTAAAGGAAATCCCGGACTGAGTTGAGAACAAGACTAATCGAAACACAAACAAAAGAACATTTCAATATTGCTTATTACAACATTTCCATCAGAATACAAGAATATAACAGAGTATGAATAAATAATATACATTCAATAAATATCAGAGATTTAAATTACATTTAAATACATAGCAGCGGAAAACAAATACAAACACAACTGAAAGGAATATACAGATACAGAGCTTTTCGAATATCACTCCAGCTGTAAAATAGGATCCTGTGAATATAAATCTGCAAAACCAAAACTACTGGATGCCATATGGAAAATAAGGGGATCCAGAGTTTAGGTTAAAACAATAAACTCCACATCAGTCATGTGAATGGTGTGAGAACTAAAACAGTTATTTAAAACTTTAATTTAGAATAAAGTAAATCAAGGGACCACGCCGTATAACACGGAACGGGTTTCCTCCGAAGAATACCAGTGCATGTAACAAAACAGCGCAATGCTTTTTGGAAAACTGAAGCTCTTATAAGACTCCGGTCCCATCACACAATGCAACGCAAACCGGAGGATAGAGTTTTACCTTATAATAGCCAAAAATACTAGGTACGTTAAAAAAATCATTTTGATACTATTATTGTATAAAGTGTACGAAAACAACTTCAAATATAAATGTATCAATCATAGATAGCATAGTGCACCATCCCATTATGTCGCCATACTAAGCTCTACAATCAAAACTTAAGTGTCACGTATTGGAAGTTGGATTTCCGTCTGTGAACCAAGGCAAGGAATCGTCCTTCCCGCTTCGAGACTCTCTATCCCGAGCCTCAGGAAAGTACTCAGTCAAGCCTTTAGATCGTCGGGGTCGGTCCACTCGATGTGGGTTAAAATATCTGAACACTATGTTTCTCCGCCCTATGGGGCGTAAAATTGGTCTGTATAAAGACCATACCATCCATCGGCCCCACAGTGCCGATATATCCGAGGCGCCTCACTATCCATCGTCCACATAAGTAAATCATCTGGGCGTGCAAAACCCAGACACCACTCCTAGTTAGAAGGAAACACATGTCCTCCCTGAACGAAACCTGAGGCACCTTATTCCTCATCCCATGTGTCCAATACCGGAGAGAGGCCCTCGCATATCCGGTCGATCTCCAAGTACATCTGGAACGATCACCACTTATTACCTCATCTTGGGTGTACAGCCCAATCAAGACATCAGTAATCATCCAAGCAATGTGAAGACCTCGGTCTTCAACCACCATCTTCATCCTCGACATATCATCGAATCAGTTATTCAAAATGGGATAAACCCGGTCTTTCTGAATAACTCGCGTATATAATAAACAAGTGCTATAAAAACACAACATACGCCTCATTCCAATCTTGAATATTCCTTTATTCAAATATTCTTATACTTGGGAGAGGTTCCAATTAATTTAATCAAAGATAAATTCCTTAAATTTATTCTTTAATCTTCCTTTGGATATCAATTTAAACCAAATTATGGTTTACCCAAACTAGTCGGGGTTAGCGAACCTTACCGAAGTAATTATTTGTATAATTTCCCAATCCCAACCTATTCATCCCATGAAGTAAAACTGGTGATACTTCATATCTAACACCACGGTGTTATCGTTACCATTTCTCGTTCAAATCTAATTAAAGATTTAACTATCGCTTGGAGCAAAACTGGTGATACTCCATTCTCGATCTTTTCTTGAATTTGATAATTTTAGTTATCAGACTCACCTTTCAATCTATTTAAAGATTCATTAAAACTCTAATTCGGCTTTAATTTCCAAAACTCATTTCTTATTGATTGTTCAACTTTCTGGAAATTAATCCTGCTTTTACTCGGGTTAAAGAACGAATGTCATTTAAAACACAGCTAACGTTAAACCCAAAATCACATTCCATTAACAATGGAATCTTCACGGAATACAGATCAATATATATAATCGATATGAACTTCCATATCCAAACGATAATATAAATGGAATAACGGCAAAGCCTTTTAAATTCCATATATATTAACAGCCTTCCTCCACAAAAACTCACCTTGATTATTATCAAATTGGATTCCATTCCATTCCAATATTTTAAATTGGAAAACTTTACTTTGGAAAATCTCCACTAAATCTTTTAATAAAAAGATTTATAAGTTTCAAATCTCATTTCACTGTAAATCGGGTTAAAGAACGAATGTCGTTAAAAACAAAATTCACAGTAAACTCAATTCACAATCCATTTCCATTCCAATTAAATGTCTTTGAATTGATAATTCTTCTTTAAATCTCAATTAAAAGATTTAATCTTTTTACACGAGGTTTAAGAACAGTGTTATTTAAGACACCATTCACCACAAACCCAAAATCACTTTCCATTGCTAATCAGGTTAAAGAACAAGTGTTATTTATAACACCGTTCACGATAAACCCAAAATCACTTTCAATTCAATTCCAATTAAATATAAATTAATTGGTGAACTCCTTTAAATCTTATTTAAAAGATTTGTTCTTTTCTCATTTGGGTTTAAGAACAGCGTTAATGAAGACACCGTTCACGACAAACCCAAAATCCAATTTGATATTAAATACAAGGCTCTAAATAGAAAATATATCGGCTTATATTCAATATCAAATTCTCAAATCAACAAATATCGTATTGGAATAACGATATATATATCTTCCAAATTCCTCTACAATGTCCGTATAATCACGGGATCCAATATCGAAATATTCCGAAGATAATTTTGATTCAAATCCATTCCAATTCATATATTGGAAATTCTAGTTATTTTTAAACCATTTCAAATCCAATTTATTTATGTAAAAATACTGGATTATAATTCTAGTTCATAACTAGTTCATTTTGATAAAAATATATTTTTATCTTTTCAGATATGGGATTTTTTGCATCTTAGTTCTTTTCAAATCATTTATTATGATTTTACACAATTTATTAATATTTTTAATAATTTTATCAAGGCCCGTACAGTCTAATTCCATAAACGGCCATCGAATTGCACTTACAACGACCTTTTCCAAATTTGATTTGTACATAATTCCAAATCCAACCTTTAGATTTCTAATTTCTTGTATTCTTTAGAAATCTCTTTTCGATACGAACCAAATGGTTCTAGTTTTAGGAGAATCCAACGATCGGATCTCCTGCAATATCAATTCGAAGTCAACGGTCGAAATTCGCGAACTACCGCGGCGTGGCGCGTTCTATTCAGACCATTATATATATACATATATATATATATATAATATATATATATAATATATATTATATATATTTCGCTGATTTCTATTTTAAAACTTATTTTATGAATCGTTTTAAATTCGTTTTCAAAATGATTTCAACTTCATATTCAATTTTAAATCAAAATCGAATATTCCATATCATTAATATATAAATGATAATATTTTCAAAACATTAGACTTTGAAATCCATTCCTTTTCGATATTCATTATAAAAATGAATAAAATAGATATTAATATCATTTACATCAAAATGGCATTAATCTAATCAACACGGCTTTATATATTTAAATATATTCGTGTCCATCCCAAATCGGACATCAAAATCAGATTTTTGATATTTTACTGAATATTATTTTAAATATTCATTATTTTAAAATAATCGTTATTTTAAAATATTCATTCTTTCTGAACTGGAATCAAACACAGTCAGTTACCATATAATGTTATTTATATGGATTTCATACAACATATGTATCAAACAATAATGATAAACAATCAACCATCATGTAGAGTGCATTCTACCCTGCATAAGCATTAAATATGAATATTTAACGCGTATAACAGTCTTTCAACCAATTGATTGACATACAACTAAACAATTGGGATTAGTGTACGTCAAATATCATCCCAATACCCTGTGGGGTTTCAACCAATAAATACTGAATATTATTTGTGTAGTTGGGCGATGTGTGAAATTTATCGTCCCAATCTATATCAGATAAATAAGTGTACATAAACAAACTGTCCGGTTTGTAAATGAATATTTATTTCCATTCATATATACGCTAAAAATTATATTTTTAAGTATAAAATATTTCAACACATGAATATTTTATTATCCATTTCACATCAAAATCCCAAACAAACCTCACAACACATCATAATCAAACAAGTCGCCCATGGTCTATGGACGACGGTGTCGGGTGCTTCTAAGCACCGTTTGCATCCTAGTATATATTTAACTAGAATCTAAAATTAGAGTGAGAAGTTCTCACCTATGGTTTCCACCCACCCAATGTTATTTTAGAACGGTTGCATTTCTAGTGCGTAGCGTTCTTCTTCGTGATTTCACGTAATCTGTTTCACACAGTTTATGTTAAAAAATATATTTTTAACAATGCTATATATTTTAAAAATCCCATTCTTTATTTGAACGTTTTGTATATAAAAATCCCGACTTTATACGTTATACATATAAATAAAAATCAAATCTTTATATGTAAAAATCACATTTTCATACTACTACTGAATATATAAAAACCGTATTTTTATCCTTGCTATGAATATATAAAAATTATATATTTAAAGCGAAGTTATCTAAATAAAAATCATATTTTTATATCTCTACTTAAATAAAAATTACATTTTTACTACTTTACATAAATAAAAATCATATTTTTAACGCGATGTTATTTATATAAAAATCACATTTCACTATATATGTAAAGACTATATTTTTACCCTTGCTATGAATATATAAAAATTGCAACGTCCCGGGTTTTTTGGCCATTTAATTCGAATATTTAAATTTTGTTTATATATTATATTTGAAATATAATGGATTTTAATCGAATTTATTTAATTAAATAAAGTTCGAATATATATATTCATATATTGATTAAAACGAGCTTGAAATGTCGCGGCAGTTCGAAATTTTCGATTTGAACTTTAACTGAATATACAGGATCCGATATAAGTCAGATTTCTGTGAAACGAGGCACATTTGAACCAGTTCGACTATATGTTTCTAATGAAAGAGAAAAATCAAAATTCTAGCCTATAGGTTTCAAGTTACGTCCAATTCAAATTATAAAATAGTCGCTATGGATTTCGAATTTATAAACGATAACGTTTATTTAATAAATTATAAAATAATTTATATATATAATGGAATTTAAACCTAGAACTTTAAATGTCGGGTTTTACATTCGATATTGTTAAAAAATGTTGGTTAATACATACAACGACATAAATTTATCATCGTTAATTTAACTATTTGGATTTAATTTATAGTTATCGAGGTTATGTGAAATTTAAAATGATTAACCAATTTAAAGCCGATATACAACAAAAGCACATACCATATTTTCAGTTGTATGTATTCATATGTCTATTCATACATAATCAAACCAAATATGTACTCTAATAATTTGTCATAGCATTACAATCCATGTTTTGGCCAATTATAACATTGTACATTTGAACATGTATACAATACAGGTCACAAAGTCAATACATTAGTCAGTATATACAAGTTCAGAAGTACAAAACATAAAGGAAATTCAACGTTGGTAAATCTGCTTCTTCATGTTGTCGAACCCGTGAATCCATTTAAATCAGTTGCGACCTGCGAAAAGAAAAGAAGAAAAACCCATAAGCGATAATTTTATGACATCAAGTGAACATCAAAGAAAAATAAAAGTAAAAATTAGCTAGAAAAGCTAGGAAATAAACAATATATAGCTGAAACATCTACCTACATGCACAGCTATAAGCAGCAGAAAAAAAAAGCTGTAGAAGTCAGCTCATTAAATGTACTCTTACACACAAAAATGAACAATGAAAATATATAGATGTATTGATACATCTAGTCTAGTCAACAAAAGAAAATGGGACAGCTAAATAAATAGCTTAAGAGCTAAAGAAGAATAGACAAGAACAGCATAAGAACAGTGAAAAGAAAATCAAATAGATACTGAAAACATCCATGTGAATAGATATTGGCGTACACACACACCCATGTGAAAATAAATATATGTATGTACGAATCTGTACAGACAAATCAAACAGCTATATAAATGAGAACAGTAAGGCAAAGACCTTGTCACAAGCACAGCTAAAAGAAGATCTATATGAACAGCTAAAGAGATTGGATATGTACATGTGTATATATATATATCTTTACATCAGAATTGTATAGTCAAATCAAAATAGCTAACGTATAGTATGATCCACTTCGAAGTTCACTGTTTTCGTGCACTAGAAAACCCAACTCAGAATCAATACAGTCACAAATCCTTGAATTCGATTTAACAAATCATGGCCGAAACCTAAACAAACCAATACAAGGTCAGTCACTGTTTTCGAACAGATCAACAAGTGCTGGAAAAAGCCTAGACTAAAATCCGAACCTAAAATCTAAATTACAGACTCGAAATCGATTGAAATAACAATTCATGGCCGATTGATAGACAGGGTTCTTATCAAAACCACACTATAAATAGATGTTCAAAGTCGTGGTTTTTCATACACCCCAAACCACTCAAACACACATGGTCAATCAAAGAAAAACCCAATTCGAAACCATACGAAAAAAACAAAACAAAGTAAGTACAGCAAATAAAGGAATCAAGAAAAAGGAAACTTAGCTTTCGTGGAAGCCACTTCGTTCTTGGGAGGGGTTTCGAGTTGGCTTGTCGATTGAGAGGGTTGCAGTTCGAACGATGAAGCACTGGGAGTTTGTTGAGGGTTCTGGCTGATCATTCGAAGAGGGAGAAGGTGGATCGAAGGGTGGAAGAGGGGTGCGATGTCATCAATTTTGGGTTTGCGGTTGAAATCAAAAGAGGGTTAGGGTTTGTTTACGGTTTGGAGATCAAATTTTTTGAGGCGGCGTACTGAAATGAGAATAATCGGTGAAAGTAGGGTTTTAAGGAGGCAAGCAGGTCGGGTCTGGTTAGCGGGTCAATGATCAAGGTAAGAAGCCCAATTATATATTCAAAGAAAACCATATTTAATTTGTTTATAAATTTCGGAATGGAATTTCTCACTCATATGATCTCGGATTCAGACACGGTCAGTTGCGTTGGGACCGTGGAGACGAGAACTTTGAGATGGAGCGGGTCTAGTCTGGATCTGAAGTGAGTGGAATTTTTGTTAAAATTAAACGTCAGTTTAATTTGATTAAACTAGACTGTTTACCGCCAAATTCAAATCAAGGTGAGTTAAACTCACTCAGCTCTCCCCATTTATATTTTATATAAATTGGGTTTTTATTTTGTGTGTTCTGATTGCTAGTGGTTGACTGTTTGCTAGTGATATATATTTTTGTTGATTCAAATTCTGAAATTAAACGGCCGTTTAATTTTAGTAAAACACCTATCGTGTTGATTTGACCCAAATAAAGAAATTTGCCTGATTGGTCACGTTTATAAATGGTTTGAAATTGTTTGAATTGTTTGAATTGGTTGTTGATTGATTGATGATCAATATAGAAATTATTAGTCAAATAAAAAGGAAATGATTGGTAATTTTTGACTGTTGAAATATATTTCAACATTTATGCTGATGGATGGTATGGGTTGAGTATTTGGCATCACATGGTCTAGAAATCAATCGATTTTTAAGATATGGGTTTTCGATGGTGAATCGACGATATTAAAGTTATAAATATATTTTATAACTAAAATAGGTTTTCAAAAATATGACTTTTGAGTAAAAGTTATTTAAAAAGGAAATAAATAGTAATTATTCATAAGAAATCATGAAATTTGTTTATAAAATGGATTCTTATGTCGATTAGAGTTATAAAAGCAGGAAATAACCTAGCAGTTAAGTATTTGATTAACCGTGAGCGATTAAATAAAAAAATTAAATTAGTTATATTTTAATTAATTTAAAGAGGAATTAAATAGAGTTGGTTAAAAGAATAACCATGTTTTGTGTCGGCCATTTGATTAATTTAGACTTTAATTTGGGAAGTAACGAAATGAAAATTTGGTTAATCCTAGTAAGAGTTTAAAAAGGAAATCTATTTATCCTAGCAAATAAAGGAGTTAATTAAATTGAAACAATTTATGTTGAAGAAAATAATCACTTCTTAAATGTAACACATTTAAGTAACCAAGTTGAAATGAAAATGGTCGAGTGTTGGTAAGAAGCCATGGATGAGTTTATATTTTGAACTCGAGTTCTAATCGGGTAATAAAGAGTTCTAAATGAATACGATAGCCTATATGAAGGGTTTTACTTAAATATTTGAATCAAGTAAAGGAAGGTGAAGATGTAAAGGGCTTGTATTAAACCTGGGATTTATAAACAAAGTTATAAATGGAATGTGAGTTTAAACGTCGTTTTTAAATTGGAAATACTTAATAAGGGAATTAAGTTAAACCAAAAGATTTGGAAAGAGATTTACCGAGGAAGAGATTTAAAAGTGAGCTTGGTAAACGAGAGTTAGGATTTGAAATAATAATATCAGGTTTTGAATTACAACTCGTATTTATCTGAAGATAAGAACGTTGTTGATCAAGGTCTGAGAGGTAATTAAAATACCCCAACTTGAATGACTTCGGGACTATCCAAAGATGATACTAGTTGGTAATGGCGAGAGTGTGCGATAAGATTTCCAAAGTAACGGAAATGAGATGATATTTTCTCTAGTAACGGATTTAAAAGGAAATTGGGCGATAAGTTTTAAAAGCCAAGTGATGCTGAGTACCAAACTAGTGAATCTATTTTTATGATTTGATGGATGTTTACTTGATAGTTAAATAACCGACTATCAAGTCTGACCTTTACAACTGTTAGTATGGAAAGACTGGGATCGAATTTATATTCAAAAACCATTCCGACCAACAAGTACGAATATATAGAAGAGATCAGACGACGATCGAGATGGAGCATGTGAAGACCATAGATCTTCATAAAGCGGAAGAACCACTTACAATCTCTAATTCGACCCGGAGATATACTGGGGTTCTGTCGTGGTTGAAACTGTGGATTTCAAGGACTATCGCTACTGATCCATGGGTGATTCCTATATTGGATGCAGTAGGAGCGTACCTTCGGTTAACCCTATTCCTGGGTGACTTGTATGGACGAGTGTCTGACAAAGTATTTCTAAAGGGATCACGTATATTGATTTTCTACAAACATATCTCTGTTGGTGGCTGAGAAGACTGGACACCTTCTTTAGCTTAACGCTTAGAGTATTTTTGTGGAAATCGGTATTCAGTGATACCTGGCGGATTTGACGATGTGGCATTTAAAGTGAATGGTGGTCAGGTGTTCAAAAGATTATAACCTCAAGCCTCACAGCCGGGGAAATGACAAAAATCGGGCAGGCAGCATGGCTATGTGGGTCGCTCCCATTAGGGTGTATAATCACCTATCTAGAGAAATTCCTTTTGTTTCTTACTCTATCGATTCTGCCCATTCGGGAACGGTGGTTTGAGCCCAACCGTTGGTGATATACATTTGATACACTCAAGCGAAATGAGTGGTCGGTCATGTGAGGGCCGGGATGCAAGACGTTCTTGTTTAACCCAGTGTATTCGCCTCTAGAGATACACGATTGGCAGGTGGTCCCATACCTTGTCAAGGTCGGAATCTGATTTCCAATAAGTGCCTACGGTTTTGTTTGTATGTATATATATATATATATATATATATATATATACACGTGGAGCGTGAGATGCAAGCGTTCCACTAGATTGATATTTACTTGTATGTAGACATTATTATAATATCAGAAAAGATATTGATTTCAAAACTGATTTGGGTTATCTTAAGGTAAAAACCGTCCGTGTTTATGTGTGGATCGGTCTTACGATTATCTTTTTCATTCAAAAGGATTTTAACTTTAAAATCAAGTTGTGTGATACTCTAAATGTTGTGCGAGTTTTTCTCACTCTGGTCCACCAGACTGACCCGGTGTTTTGTAAATGCTTGGGTTAGACCGAGGTGTACAGGTTCAGGTTATCAGGTACTGAGAAGTCCAGAGACGAGCTGAAGATGTTCAGCTGAATGATATTCCGCTGTGTGATCATATATGAGGACAGATTATCAAAACTGTCCAGATGTGTGTTGTACTCTGATATTGTAAGTGTTTTTAAAAGCTCTCAATAAAGATTTATTTCTGTATTATATTTTGTTCCGCTGCAATGTGAGACTCTGTGTTGGTTCTTCTTCTTCTTCTTTTCTAATATTTCTTTCTTTCTTATCTCACCCTCTAATTTCTTTCTAAATGTTCTAGTGTTTTTGGTGATTCGAGGATCGGCATGAGATACGATAAAGGTATTTATGTCGATTTTCGGGGCCGAAAACTGCTGGGTCATTACAAAAATTATATTTTTATCCTTCCTATGAATGTATAAAAATCATATTTTTATTCTTGCTATGAATATATAAAAATTAAAATTTTTATTTGTTCTATACACTTTTAAAGATCGTACTTTTAAAACAAAGCTAATTTTATTTTCCAAATCAGTGCTACATATAATTTATAAGAACAATGCTACATATCTATTTTTAAAAACAAGGCAATATATATTTTTAAAAAAATCTATGCAAATTTGTCTAAAAAAAATCCTATTTTTATTTATAAATCACTTGCTAATTTTATTTTTAAAACACTTTTTTTTATACATTATTTATAATAAAAAATAATATTTTTATATATGCTATATCTATAATAAAATCATATTATTTATACATTTAAAATTATGCTATAAATAATACTAAAACCTATTATTCTAAACTAAATAAACTAATGAACTAATTAATTTAAATTTATAATGCTTTTAAATGTTACCTTTCTCTGCAGTAACCACGTTTTTAGCCCGTCCCCTTCTCAGTAACATGGATGATTCCAGAAAATTGAAGTCACCTCCTAGGGTTCGGAACTACGACCCCCACACGCATGCGGACCGAGATCCGTCGCCATCACGACTGTAACGACCCGGCTTTTTGCTCGGTTTTCACCGGTAATTAAACCAACTTAAACTGTTCACAAAGACGGATTGTCAGGGGCACTTGCACATTTGCACAAAATAAAAACAACTTTTCCATTATCATTAAAATAATATTACATCAGAGTTACAAGAGGTACATCAGAGTACATTGGTTACACAGCAGAAAAGATACTAAACTCAGCGGAAGAATGCGAATGCTCCAAACATAATAGCTTCAGTTAAACCAGAATCCTGCTCCAACTAGCTCTAAGGCTAAATCGGCGAACCAAACTACTAGGCTGCCCATGTAAAAATTATGGCACCCAGAGTTTAGGTGTGGGAACAATAAACTCCAGGTCAGTCATGGGACTTGTGTGAGAACTCAAAACAGTTATCTTTAGGGTTTATTTTAAAGTTAGGTAATTCACTGGACCACGCCACTAATGCGGAACGGGTTTACTCCATGTGAATACCAATGCACAGAAATCCGCGATGACTTTTTGAAAAAAATGAAGCTATCATAAACTCGTCTCACATCACACAATGCAAGCGCACACCAAATGGGTGAGTTTTGCCTTAAGATAACCAAAATGCCTTCATACTGAAAATCCTCTTTTACTACTATATGTAGTGTGAAAAACCTTTTCGCAAATAAATGTATTAATCCTAGCCAGCATAATGCCCCATCCCATTATACTGACAATCCTGCTGGTAACCACCAGGTTATACAATCAAAACCGTACGGGATCGTGGTGGAGATTAGGTTTTGAACATGATGGTCCCTGGTACGAAGGATGATTTGTGGGCTCACAAACTTTCTTGGGCGCATCATCCCAGTACTCGCGGATAACGTCTAGACTCAGACTCCGTTATACTAACCCAACATACATGAATCAGAGTACCCAACAAATAGCGTCCTAGACTGGGGACTTCGCAGTACTCTTTCATCATCACATCCTGGTGCACCGAACATACGAAACGAACATAAAAATCTGACCACCAGTTTACCATCAATCCGGAGTTTGAGGTTCATCGAGGTCACGATATACATAAAGCTACGCTTAAATAAGCCATGCTTTGATCATCCATAGTTCATCACATAACTTAATATGCCACATTGTCCATTCACTACGCATCACTGATTTCTATTAATATATAACCTCTAAGCTCATACGTCTTAGAGAAGGGTGTTAAGCAAGAGAATAAATTCTCCGCCACCAAGAAGATATATATTAATAAAAATCAGTGCTACGTAGTCAATTACAATGTTAGACACACAATCCATACATGTTTGTTCTAGTTCTGAACCAAATAACAATCCGGAATTCCTTCACATACGTTTGGGCTTCTTGCCACTTAGCTAATATATAAAATCCATCTGCGAACGGGAGCCAGCCATTCGAGACATTCAGCATGTAACAACCCAGAAAATCAGAACCAATTTAAATTTTTTATTTTGGCAATTTTAATGAATTTTGAATATTTAAACTGATTTTTTTTAAATAATAACGACGAGAAATTTATTTTGAATAGAATTAGAACGTATATATTTATTTGAATCGATGCTAGAATATAAATATTTATTTTTAATTATAAAAGGAATGGAAAATGGCACGGTAGTTCGAAAATTCGATTTCAAATTTCAAATTAATGTACAGGATTCAAAATAAATCGGATTTCAGTGAAACCAAAAATATTAGAATATATTTGAGAATATCTTTCCAACCAATCCAAAAAATCAAAATTTCATAACGGGAATAAAAAGTTATATCTAATTGAAAATTCAGAATAGTCGCTACAGAATTTTGGCCCTTAAAAATGGAAATTTTGCAAACGACCTCCGTTTTCGACAAAACCACATTTGTCGGATCTGGTATTTCAAGTTATTGCTAGATTCCAAAATTCGAATTTTTTTGAATAAATATGTGAGCGTGGCGAAGTAAAACGTGTTTTAACAGTTTCAGTCAATTTGGATCGACCAGAAAATGACCATTTTTCAAACGGTCTCCAAATTTGACGAGATTAGTTTTGTTAGAACCTTATCTGCAATACGAAGCTAGAAAATATTTTTCGGGAATTTTTAGATTCCGTATGTGGCCCTAGTAAATTGAAATGTGCATTCAAATTCAATATATAGATTTATATTTTGATTTTGGCGGAAACTGATCGTAACAGCCGAATTGGGTTACGAAACATATCCCATTGTGTTTGGAATGGGGTTATTTAGCTAGAGGCGACAGTCGTTGGATCTCGTTAGGGGTTTGTATTAAAAAGCTACTTTTTGAAATTTAAAATAAAATAATATAATTATAAACACCCCCCTCATTTTTCCTAATACAAGTCAACTCCGTACCCTTTCTCCCCCAAAATCAAAACACCCGCATTGTTCAGATAAAGAAACCCTCTCCCTTAAAAACCTCACGCCGCCCCACCCATCGGAACCCCGCCGCGCCTCCCCCGCCTCCCCTGACGTCGACCGCCTCCACCAAACCCCCGGTCCGACGCCCTCCTCTCTCTACTCTCTCCCTCTTCTAAAACTCCAACACCAAACGCACCGAGACAGCCGCGCCACCCCCTCCCGGACCCGCCACCTGAAGCCGCGACACCCTCACCCCCCTCCAGGCCTTACGCCGCCGCCTACACCGCCCCACAGCTACCCAATTCCAACCAAGAACCCTTCTCCTAAATAAAAATCATTTTTTTTATTTTCTGCAGTTGCAAATACCACCCTAAAGCCGCGTACCAGCCGGAGCACCTCCAATCGAGCGCCGAAATTCGCCGGAAATCCTAGATAAAAAATAAGTGAGCTTTCTAATTTTTATTCTTTGATTTCACATATAGTTATTGCATAAAAATTGGATTTTTATCTATATGGTAGCGATAATAAAAGATGTGATTGTTATATGATTAAAGATGTGATTTTTATATGATCAAAGAAGTGATTTTTATACATATACTAGCGAATATAAAAATATAACTTTTATATATATGCCTTTAGAATAAAAAATTTGATTTTTGTTATATGAACAACAATATAAAAAATATTATTTTTATACATGTAGCAAATTCAAAATATGATTTTAATATAAACTGTGCAAAAAAGATTTCGTTGAAAACACGGTGAAGGACGACGAGCGGGAAACGAGTAGAATACAAACCGTTCAGAAATAGAGAATGGCGGAGTGGAACCCAAAGGTGAGAACTTCTCACTTTTATTTTATTTTCTAGTTGAAATGTATACTAGGATGTAGACGGTGCTTAGCAGCGCCCAACACCCGTCGTCCACGGACCATGGACGACTTGTTTGTTTGTTTGATTTTGTTGTGAAAGTTGATTGTGTGATATGGAATGGAATGAAATATTTTAATAGTTAAAAATACTTTATAGTTAAAAATATAATTTTTAACATGTATATAAATAAAATAAATATTCATAAACAAATCGAACAATTTGTTTATGTACATACATTTGACTGATATTGATTGGGACGATAAATTTTACACATCGCCCAACTGCACAAATAAAATTCATTATTTGCTGATTGAAACCCCACACGGGTATTGGGATGATATTGGACATACACTAATCCCAATAATTAGTTGTATGTCGATCGAGTGATTGATAGGCTGTTATAAGCGTTGAATATTTAGATTTGATGCTTATGCAGTGTAAAATGCACTTTGGATGATGGTTGACTGTGTGTGATTGTTGTTGTGTACGTGTATGCATGAAATCCATATAAAAACATTATATGGTAATTGACTATGTCTGATTCTAGTTCAGAAAGAATGAACATTTTTAAAATAACAATTATTTTAAAATAACGAATATTTTAAAATAATATCCAGTAAAAGATCAAAATTTGATTTTGATGTCCGATTTGGGATGGATACGAATATATTTAAATATATATAGCCGTGTTGATTAGATTGACGCCATTTTGACGTGAACGATATTTATATCAATTTCATTCATTTATATAATGAATATCGAAAAGGAACTGACTTTAAAATCTAATGTTTTGAAAATACTATGATTTATATATCGATGATATGGAATATTCAATTTTGATTTGAAATTGAATACGAAGTTGAAATCGTTTTGAAAACGAGTTTAAAATGATTTATAAAATATGTTTTAAAAGGAAATCGATGAAACATATATATATAATATATATATATATATATATATATAAAGGGCTGAATAGAATGAGCCGTGCTGCGGTAGTTCACGAATTTCGACCATTGACTTCGAATGGACATTAAGGGAGATCCGACCGTCAGATTCTCCTAAAACCGGAACCGTTGGGTTCGTATCGAAAAGAGCTTTCTAACGATTATAAGAAATTTGAAATCTAACGGTTGGATTTGGAATTATGTCCAAATCAAATTTGGAAATGGACGTTGTAAGTGCAGTTCGATGGCCATTTATGGAAATCCACTGTACGGGCCTTGATAAAATTATTAAAAATATCAATAATTTATGTAAAATCATAATAAATGATTTATAAAGAATTGGGATGAAAAATCTCATATTTGAAAGGATAAAAATGTACTTTTATCAAAATGAACTTGTTTTGAACTAGAATTATAAAGCCAATATTTTTAAAATAAATATATTGGATTTGAAATGGTTTTAAAAATAACCAAACTTTCCAATATATGAATTGAAATGGATTTGAAATGAAATTGTCTTCGGAATATTTCGATGTTGGATTCGGGATTATACAAATAGTGCTATGGAAATTTGGAAGATATATACATCGTTATTTCCAAAGCGATATTTGTTGGTTTCAGAATTTGATATTGAATATAAGCTGATATATTTTTTATTCAGAGCCTTGTATTTATATCAAATGGAATTTGGGTTTGTCATGAGTGATATCTTCATTAACACTGTTCTTAAACCTAGTTGAGAAAAGATTAAATCTTTTTATTTAGAATTAATGAAATATACCAATTAATTAATATTTAATTGGAATAAATAGTGGAATTGATTTTTGGTTTTATCGTGAATGGTGTTTTAAATAACACTTGTTCATTAACCCGATTATAATTAATGGAATGTGAATTGGGATTATTGAGAACTTGTTTTTAATGACATTCGTTCTATAACCTGATTTACAGTGAAATATGATTTGGAATTTATAAATCTTTTTATAAAGATTTAACGCGAATTTTCCAAAGTAAACTTTTCCAATTTAATATATTAAATTGGAATTGAATGGAATTCGATTTGATAATAATCGAAATGAAATTCTATGGAGGAAGACTGTTAATGCATATGGAATTTAAAAGACTTTGCCGTTATTCATTTTATATTATTAGCTGGATACGAAAATTGATATCGATTATATATTGGTTTGTATTTCCGTGAAGATTCCATAATTGATGGAATGGATATGGGTTTATCGTGAACTGTGTTTTAAATGACATTAGTTCTTTAACCCAGTAAAAGGCAGGATTACATGTCTGTCATTGTATTTCGAACTATATGGTTGATCTCTGCTAAATATATATCTGTTTAGCGGCGGAGAATTTATTCTCTTGCTTAACGCCTTTCTCTTAGACGTACGAGCTCAGAGGTTATATATCGGCAGAAATCAATAGTACGATGTAGATTGTCGATGCAGCATGTTTGTGTTTCCAAAGTCAAATAATCATTAATATTGATTTTTGGGAAGATTAAAACTAAATGGTGTTTTAATGAATCTATAATCAGATTGAAATGGGAATCGATAATTTAAATTATCAAATATGGGAAATGATCGAGAACGGAGTATCACCAGTTTTGCTTCGAGCGATAGTTAAATATTTAATTAGATTTGATCGGGAAATGGTAATTAAATTTACTAATAACACCATCGTGTTAGTTATGGAGTGATAACAGTTTTGCTCCACGGGATGAATAGGTTGTGATTGGGAAATTAAATAAATAGTTACTTCGGTGTGGCTTGCTAATCCCGACTAGTTTGGAAAACCTTAATTTGGTTTGAATTAATATCCAAAAGAAGATTAAAGAATAAATTTTAAAGAATTTATCTTTGATAAAATTAATGGGAACCTTTCCCAAAATATGTGAATATTTAAATAAAGAATATTCAGAAATGGAATGAGGCATGTGTTGTGTTTTATAGCACTTGTTTATTATATACGCGAGTTATTCAGAAAGGCCGGGTTTATACCCATTCTAAATAACTGATTCGACGATATGTCGATGATGAAGACGTTGGCATCGTTTGGATGATTACTAATGTCTTGATTGGGCTGTACACCCAAGACGAGGTAATAAGGGGTGATCGCCCAGACGTACTTATCGACGGATATGCTAGGACGTCTCCCCTGTATTGGACATATGGAGGAGGAATAAGGTGCCTCTGGTTTCGTTCAGACCAAGAACAGACTTGTAAATCGATTGTGTCTCTGACATTGGATTTTATTCTGCGTTGATTGATTTCTATTAAATATATATATCTGTTTGGCGGTGGAGAATTTATTCTCTTGCTTCACGCCCTTCTTTGAGACGTACGAGCTCAGAGGTTATGTATCGATAGATATCAGTCGCATGGCATGGATTGCCTGTGTGGCATGCTGAGATGCAAATGATCAAGGCTTCTGTTGAAAAGCAGATTCTTGTGGTTGATGATCAAAGCATGGCTTTAATATAGCGTAGCTTTGTGTATAGCGTTAATTCGCAAGACTCACACCTCAGTATGAGTAAAAACGGTATCGTGACTGCAGGGAGTGAACGATGTTTCTTTCTAGCTATAGGTGGTGTCAGTGTTTTATAACTGCCTGACATTTTATATTTTTACCTTTGTGGATGTTGAATTGCGAGGCACCTCAGATATATCGGTCTCTTCGGAGCCGATGGATATTGGTCCGATTGGACCGGGAAACGCTTGTTCAGGAATAACCAATCCTCAAACGTAGCGGAGGACCGGCTCTGAAGATCCAAGGGTTACCCAGAGTGTGTAGTCCTGAGGCTTTTGCTAAAGTGTCTCGAAGCGGTGAGGAGCAATCCCTGGCCTCGACTCATGATGGAAATACAATTTCCAATACGTGACATTTCGGTTTTGATTGTAGAGCCTAGTATGGCGACATAGTGGTATGGGGCACTATGCCGCCTATGATTGATACATTTCTATTTGAAGTTGATTTCATCACTTATAGTAATAATAAAAGATTAAATTTCGGGTATCAAGCATTATTTGTCTATTATAAGGTAAAACCCCATCCTCCGGCTTGCGTTGCATTGTGTGATGGGACCTGGGTCTTATAATAGCTTCATTGTTCTTTATTTAGCATTCGCTGTTTGTTTATTGCACTGGTTTTCTTGGGAGGAAACCCGTTCCGTGTTATACGGCGTGGTCTCTTGATTTACCTTACTTTAAAAATAAAGAATAATAACTGTTTTATTTCTCACATCAGTCACATGACTGACCGGGAGTTTATTGTTTTAACCTAAACTCTGGGTGCCCCTATTTTCCTTGGGCAGCTAGTAGTTTTGGTTTTGCAGATTTATATTCATAGGATCCTGATTTATAGCTGGAACGATGCTCGGAAACCTCTGTATCCGTGTATTACTTTTAGTTGTGTTTTGTATTGCTTTTCCACTGCTACGTAATGTAATTTAAATCTCTGATATTTCTCTGATGTATAATATTTATTCATACTCTGTATATTCTTGTATTCTGACGGAATTGTTGTAATAAGCAATGAAATGTTCTTCTGTTTGTGTTATGACGTGGTTTGTTCTCAACTCAATCCGGGCTTTCCTTCACGGGGAAGTGTGGGTCGTTTCACAGCAAGTCACCCTTAAGAGATGAAGGGTCCCGGTCTTCAATGTCGCCTCCAATGTCATTAATTGCTCCACAACGTCGTATTATTACTTGGAATGGTTTTCAAACATAATTCCGATCCCGGTCTTTCCAAATAATAAGCGCAATAAAAGCACAATCACGGAACAGACAGGCTTTCTACCAAATCTCCTTCCATTTTGGATTTCGTTAAATTAAACTTCTTTGAATCTACTCTCAAATTATCTTTAACAAAATCCATATTTAACCCTTCTTCTTTAAAACACATCCCTTAAATCCAAGATAATCTAGCCTCAAAACCTTAATTAATTTTCCGTTTGATAACTCGTTATCAAAAATCCAGTTTCCTTTGAAAATCCTTAATCCACATTTCAACCATAGTTTCTAATTAAATTGATTTTCAAACATTCCATTCTTTAATCTTAACTAAAAGATTATGCTTTCTTTCCAATTCCTCAATTTTAATTTCCTCAAATTAAAGATCTGATTAAATCCTCAAATTACAATATGTGTTTCTATAACTCAATCCCATTGGGTTTCAAGAATGATATAATTGAAGATATGATTCACGACAAAACCCAAATCAATTGATATTGAACATAAGTTACACAGAAATTGTATCAACTTATATTCGATATCAATTCCCATAATCAGCGAATACTATAAGTGGAATAACGATATAATAATAGTATCTTCCAAATTTATCAAATAGTATATGCTTACACCAAAGAATTTCATATCAAATATTCTAAGATTATTTCTATCCAACTTATCCCAGTCAACTTAGTAAACTCATATCTTAATCAAAAGATTTATTCAACTCTTTGACATTAGATCTGGATAGAAATACCATCAACTTATACTTAATATTTATCTCGATATCCAACACACACTATAAGCGGAATAATGGTGAACTACCTTTTAAATTCCTCAAATAGTAAGAATCATCATTTACCGGATTAATATCAAACATTTGAAGATTTCTCTCCAACCATATCCAATTACTAAAAACCCATTTAAATATTAAATAAATCAATTTGAATTCCATATAAAGTATTTCCAATACTTTTGAACCTTTGAAAACATTCCACAAATCATTTAAAAATGATACTTGTAGTTCGGAAAATAGTTTGCGGGTTAAAAACTTCAAAATAGATTGTTTTCGAAGAAAGCGTTGCAATAGTGTTTTCAGAAGCGTTACAAAAGCATTATAAAACAGTTATTTTAATTACTTCGATCAAAACATCGCTTTTCTTAGTCAAAACTTAAACTTTACAATTCAAAACATTTTTTTCATAATTTATAATGATTTTACCATTTTTTCCATATTTTTAGAAACATTAAAAAATGGTTGTTTATGGTTATGGTCGATAACTTCTCTTAGATAAACCTTTTCCAAAATGGTTTAAACATAACTTGAAAATTATAACTCGAATTTAAAATCTGCTTCCACTCATTTAAAAGCTCTTGTTAATATAAATCAATTGTTTTTCGTTTCTTTGAAATCCGATTTAGATTGCAAAAGTTATAAGCGCTTAAACTTTGCATCTAAAATACGTAAATTGTCGTTATGTAACAAGCTCTATTTTGACCATAATAACGATTAGTCTATGATACTTCAAAATATATTAGAAAACCATTATATCCTTATATAACCCTTTTTAAAATCATTTAAATTTACTTTCCAAATTATTTTGGATCTAAAATTCAACTTTCATAAATTCCAATTCATTTCTAAATTCAGATTAACCTTCCCATTCGTCGGATTAGTTAGGGATAGCCAAGGAGAGCAGGAAACTTTATTTCCAAGCCCAAGCCTAGACACTATCCGCTTTGTCATCCTAGAATGTTCCGGTATTTATTTATTCATTTAAAGGACTTTAACAATATATATGAATTCATACATATGGTCTTTTCCAATTATTAACCTTCAATTTCAATAATGATATTGCTTTTAATTATGAAGGAGATTTGTCGATCACCAATGTGATACCATAATTTTTGTGTCATAGTGTGTGCAAAACAACATCGACAACCATTTAAACATCCATAAAAACCATCATCAACATGATTCAATAAATCATAATTGTGCACAAGCGTTATAACAATAACGCTTAATAGCGTGTGTTCTAAACTTCGCATCCACTATCCATCACAACAAATATCAATCATCATTAACCAATAATAATTCATCACTATATTTAAATTAGTCTAGCTACTGATTAAATATATAAACCGTAGTTAAAGAGTTTCACCTAACAACTTTCCAAATGTTCACGGCAGGCGAGCCTAGCTAAGCGAACCGTCGGACAGTATTTCAACGCAACGTCTTCTTCACCAAAATATATATAATATAATATGCACTAATCTCTCTTTATATTATAAGAGGTGGAGAAGAATGATGAACTTTGGCAAGGTGGTGGTGGAAAAGAGGAAGACTTATTCCATAGAAACCATGGCCATAAGCTTTAAGAAGAAGGTGGAAAGGAGGAAATGGAATGGTAAAAAATGGAGAAAGAGCCTCCTTATCTAGGAACGGAGGAGTAAGGGGGTAAAGACACATAAGGGGGCAAGTGGCAATCATGCATGAAAGGGAGCATGCATAAAGACATGTGTCTTAACACTTGTCTTAAGAAGAAAAAAGAACTTTTGGTAGCACTTTATTTTAAATGTTATGAAAACTAAATGCAACACTTAATTCTAACGCTACTAATTCGTGTTATGGTTTGACAAATCGGATCGAACGACAAATAATATCAATAAATCCAAACTCATTAATAATCAGTCTCATTTATAATTCAAGTAAAATCTATCGTATAACTTATCAAAATTATTAAATACTCTTAACCATATATATTTATATCAAATTCAAAAGAAGTAATAAAAATTCCAATTTTAAATTGGTTAAAAATTCTGGATCATTACATTCACCCTTCTCCTTAAACTTTTCGTCCTCGAAAAGGAAAGGGAATCATAACTACTTATTCGACAAATTCAAGATTAAAATTCTTTATACAAAAGCTCCATGTTCTCACAGGTATTAACGGATAACCATATCTACATGTCCTACTATGATAACTTCCAGTTACCTATTATATTCGATTCATCGTTTACTGGTCCAATTACTTATACTCAACCATTTACTGCTTTTAAAAATATTTAGACTTATAAATTATGCTCTTAGATCTTATCTTACAAATGCAAAGGTTATCAAACTTATTCCTTTTTAGTTTCCAAATTTTACTATTATTCATTACATGAATAACTTGATCATATCCGAACTCAGCTTGTTTAAACGTTTCAGTTTAGGTAATTTCTTCTTACTATTCCCGCTTGCCAAAATCCTTTAATCAAATTGTGAAACTTACACAAGGTATTTATGCTTACTTAAACAGTTCCTTTTGTTGCTACAATGTACTTTAGAACTTCCCAATGTGAGAACTCCTTCTCACTATAATTATTTTATAGTTAAATATATACTAGGATGCGGATGGGGCTTGGAAGCCCCCGACACTATTTATTGTACAAACCGTGGTTGTTTGTTTGAATTGTTTTGTGGTGAATTGGCTGTATTGTGGTTAAATGATTGTATTGGGTTTTTTTGTTTGGATTGATTATTGTGTATGGCGCTAGCCATTATCAAGAGATGGGTAATGCTAGACATTACTCCGGCTTTAATATTGCGCCATTATAATGCCGAGATTTTCTGAAATAAATATTTATTCATTAAAAATCTCATTTTTAATGTATATGAACTGAATAAAATACTCATGTGCTGAATAAAATACTCATGTGCTGAATAACTTTTCATTAGAATAGGATCTATTTGGATATATGATAGAATATATTAAAAATATTTATAAAAGAAGTTATATTTTTTTTATATATAATTAACATCATATACATACATTTATTCATGCATCCAACTTTTCAGAGATAATCCCCTAGGGGTCAAAGAGCTTGCTTTGATTACATAGTTCTTGCATTCCTTCTTCTTCACTTATGACGGCGGGTGGTGTTGCTTTGGCTGGTCTTTCTCCCTTCTTTAACTGACAATCCTGGACAACATGCCCTACTTTTATGCATTGTTAACACTTCTTTTCTTTTGTTAGGTTCACGGGTTTCTTCTTTGTTTAGGACACTTACGTATAAAATGTCCTTTCTTCTTGCATTCGAAACAAATTATGTCTTCTCGAATGGTTTTCTTTTGTATTCTTTCTGCTCATAAAACAACAAAATGTCCTTCTTGACTACATCTATAACAATAGATACCTTTGAATTTCCCCAATCTAAGGCGTTCTTCCTTTTCTTTTCGATTATGAGCTTTCCTTTCTTGTTTTAGGGTCATCCACCATTCAATACCTGATAAACCAAACCCCATCTTTGTTCCTATAAGGAAATTTTGTTGAAAAATCCAGCTTACTCTCCACTTAATTTACTGGCTTATCCCTTACTAACAAGTTTACCTGGTATAATTCTTACAACCCAATCAAATTTTCACTTTTCTATTTAAGTTCATATCAGTTTACCAAACAATTTCAAACACTTATCTAAATGATTTAGGCATATATTGATGTTTTAATCGGAATCATATAGTCATCCACTTTCAAAACTCGAAAATACATATTGATGATGCTGTAGTCATCAGCAGAATCATCTTCAAGTGACTTGAGTGTGATTCTATATCACTAGTATACTCAAGACTTCGTGTATACGTTAGCTAGGCGTATATTCAAAATCTTCTTATGCCCGATAGTCCAAACTCAACATCGAATACAATACTCAAATTCTAATTTTTAATTTCTAACCATATTAATTAGTTACATTAACAAATTTGACCTAAGTTTATCGATATTTCGGAATCCCTAATAGTGAAATTAAATCCAAAAGGCATTTGTACTCGGATCGTTTTCCTGATCAGTGGAAGGGGCTTAATTACCATGCCATAAGAAGTATTTTACGTGTAATTATAATCACAAAATGCAAACTAAACCTAAATCGTTTGATTAAGTATCCAGGTTATAATTAACCATATATTTCCAAAATATGTTTGTTTCTTAAATTAAAACTTTTCGAAACTCATTTCATATTTTCAGATACGCTCTCTCAAATATAATACTCGCATTACTAGCCCTATCTTTAATGAGATATATAACTCTGATGAGTCTTTCTATTTGCTCAAATGTGTCGTACCCCATTGCTTTGTATAAACCAAAGCTCTGATACCACTATGTAACGACCCGGCTTTTGGCTCGGTTTTCGCCGATAATTAAACTAACTTAAATAATTCACAAAGACGGATAGTTAGGTGGACCTACACATTTGCATAAAATAAAAAGAACTTTTCCATTATCATTAAAATAATATTACATCAGAGTTATAAGAGGTACATCAGAGTACATCGGTTACACAGCCGAAAAGGTACTAAACTCAGCGGAAGAATGCGAATGCTCCAAACATAATAGCTCCAGTTAAACCAGAATCCTGCTCCAACTAACTCCAAGGTTAAATCTACGAACCAAACTACTAGGCTGCCTGTAACACCCCACGCCCGCTATGGTCACTCTCTAAGGGAATGCCATAGCATCGGTGGAGTATTTTAGTGAATATAGAACAGAAAAATTACAACAAGACAGATATAAATAGTACTTGAAATTTAAAACATCATCTCATAACAGCGGAAGTAAACATGTCTGGTTACATCATTAAACCAAAATAAAAGTCAAGTACAATATCCATCAAAATAAAGAAGTACATAATCCCACTCTCTCATACAATAGCCAGGACAAAAGAAAAGATAACTGGGTAACTGGAGCTTTACATCTATCCAAGCTCCTAAAGACTGGAACAGCAATCCGATCAAGCTCCACTACTGCTAGGATCCACCGTAGGACCTGAGGGTTGGGAAAAAGATAAAAACAACGGGGTCAGACATAAGTCTGAGCGAGTCCTATAACTTTAACAATACAATCATTAAAGTAACCAGAGAAGACATAAACTTGACCTACGGTAATGTCTGGGGATGAATGGCTACACTAAGCAGCTTGGTAGACTTAGGATAAACTAAGATAACTGTAAAGACACATCTACCCACCCAAGGATAATTACTAACTGCACCACACCAGTCATTCCTACTTAAAGGTTGATCCCACCCAAAGACTTAGAAAATTTACCCAGTAGTTTCGCGTACCCCTAGCTCACTACATAGGTGCCGCCTGCCCCTATCTCCACTAGGTGTACCCACTACTCCCAAGCGATCGGCTCCCTACCGTAGATACCCGTGCTGGTCCCACAATGGGGTGTATCATTCCCTAAAGTGGCCACCTGATAATATCAACGGTGCACGGCTTTATATCTACACGATGCAACAACGACTTACCAACCAGCCCGGGTCCACACACGCATATGAAACCCGTTGATCCTGCGTTGCCACCGCTAACCCGTTTTGGCCTCTTATAGTCAAGCCCAATATGCGTGTCCCGTCACCCGACTAGAGTCGAGCCCACAAAGATACGTTTGGGATATTGGTTGAAATGGCCCCCCACAAGCTACCCACCTAAGCTTGTCACTTATCTAGTGTATCCCACTTAACCCTTTAATCATGTTTAATTACACGTTTCCACTTGGTTAAGTATTCTAATCGTATTTTCTATTGCCACCCAAGGCAACCCACTAGATTTCCACATGCCAACCAAGGCACCCACTTAACCCCTCATGTCCCTCTACATGCTAATGTGGTTAAGTGTTTCTTAATTAATTAATTAAGATCATGACCTCATAAAGACCTCTCACATTAGACCATCTTTTATGACTGCTGGATATGCCGGTTGGTTCCGGGAAGACTTCTGTCATAAAAAGGGTCTAACCTCGTGTCTTTACTTTAATCACGTATTTAATTTATGACTAAGACCTCTCACATTGGGCCAATCATTTGTAGCCGCTGGATGGCCGGTCGGTTCCGGGCAGACTTCCGCTACAAAAGGGTCCAACCTCGTGTCTTAGTTGATTAATTACACCTAATTAATCACCCCCATATTAATTATCCCTAATTAATATCAAGTTTTTCATAACATGGGTAGACCTAACTCAATAGGTAAATTCCCATGGGGTAGACCTAACTCAATAGGTAAATTCCCACTTATGTTAATTTATTTTTATGGTATGCTTAATCATACCCAATCATACTTTTATTAACATATTTATTAACCCCATCGTTCCCCACGTAAATCGTTCTCATTTCATGACATAATAAAGGGAAGATCCATCACAAATGTCATGGGTTTAACCAAATCTTAGCATATAACTTTGTCATGGGTTAAGAGGATGTCAACTTGCATATATGAGCATATATTAACCCAACTACATTTAACCCAAACTTGCATATTATCATACACATATCTTGCATAACATGTTGAACTTGCATATAAGCATTCTCATAACTTGCATAACATGTTAAACATGCATTTAAGCATACACATAACTTGCATAAGCATTCACATTCTTGCATAAGCATTCACATACTTGCATAAGCATGCATAACTTGCGTATCATGTTAAACTTGCATTTAAGCATATACATAACTTGCATAAGCATGCATAACTTGCATATCATGTTAAACTTGCATTTAAGCATATACATAACTTGCATATGAACTTGCATAACAACATACACATAACTTACATAACATCATACACATAACTTGCATATGAACTTGCATAACTCACTTGTTAAACATGCGTAAACCCACTTATTAGATATGCATAAACCCACTTATTAAACATGCATAAACCCACTTATTAGATATGCATAAACCCACTTATTAAACATGCATAAACCAACTTATTAAACATGCATAAACCCACTTGTTAAACATGCATAAACATAGGAAAACATAGAGTAGCATATCATTACAAATGATTCAAACTCACTAATCCGCATTTAAGACCATAAGTCTCATTACACCCAATCTACTTACTTTAGCAATTGATGTTAAAGTGATAGAAACTCACCAAACCCAAGATTAGCAAACTTATGAAGTGGAATTAGTTGCTAAATATGAAGAAGATGATGATTAGAGGTTGATTAGCTTGCAACTTCCTACATAAATTAGTGGAGGCTCCTTCTAAGATTTAATTTGGCGGCATGAGGCCATCATTTCTATTTTTAGTATGGATTAGGGTAGGTTTAGGGTGTATTTATAGATTAGGTGAGTGTTTTAGGCCCTTAGATTAACCCTAAATTAGATTAGGACCCTTAGATTTCGGCACCTTCCAGAAACCAGCCCTAAGACCAAGCCCAAACCCCAAACTGGTGCACCCAACCACAGAACTCTCTAGAAACTGTGCAGGTTTCTTGGCTCGGCACGGGCGCACTTCCCAAGTGCGCCAGTGTATCTTTGTACTGGAGCACTTCATAAGTGCGCCAGTGCATTTTTGTTCTGGCGCACTTCACAAGTGCGCCAGTGCATTTCTGGCCTGTTTCTGGTTTTTCTGCCTAACTTCGTTCGTCCATATCTCTTTCATACGGTACCCGTTTTACGCAAACTCGGACTCTATTTCGCGTATTTTTCCGAGACGAACGCAATGACGCAGCCCGTTTCCCCTGATTCCCACATCTGGGATTAGTTATTCTTTAATTTGTGAATTTTAACATTAACCGAAATTCGGGGTGTTACACTGCCCGTGTAAAAATTATGGGCACCTAGAGTTTAGGTATGGGAACAATAAACTCCAGGTCAGTCATGGGGCTGGTGTGAGAACTCAAAACAGTTGTCTTTATGGTTTATTTTAAAGTTAGGTAATTCACGAACCACGCCGCTAATGCGGAAAGGGTTTACTCCATATGAATACCAGTGCATAGAAATTGTGACGGCCCGCTCCACACCAGCCGGCATTTCCTCCGAAAAGTGCGCTGTACACATGCCCGACTAGCACGGAACGGTCGCCAAAGAAAGAAAGGAAAGAAGGGAATGAACTAACAAGGAACCTGTAAAATGTCTCACAGTGCATGGAACAAAATATAATAACAACATACTTGACATAAAACAGGTGAGACAGTGCATAAGCTAAAAATAAACTAACATAGCAACGGAAAATCCAAGTACAACTTATGATCCAAAGCTAACATTATTACAACTTTTCAAACTGTCTCAAAAACAAAAGCAAGATAAAGGAGGTACACTACTAATGCCCAAGTAGCGACCACCAACGGCACAGGGAGAATATCTATATATCATACGTGGAAGCCTCCTACTCGCCTCCGAATCAGCTACTCGCACATCACTAGCTAACCTGTCTCTAGTCTGCTCGTGTGAGCACCCAAAGTAATAAGAAGAGACATAAAACTCTGGGTCAGACATAAAGCCTGGTATGAGCGATAAGCATCAAAACAGAATAATAACAGGTAGACTAAACCATACCTGAACCTGGACCTGCAACCAAAGAGTTAGCACTACATATTGTACAACACTCTAAGGTGCCAATAACATGTGGTGTAAAGATAATAGGGGTGGGGGTGTGCATGTTATAGTGATGGAAAACAATCAAGCATAATAACCATCCTCACATCTCTCACTCAGTGCGTAAAACATACGATATTCACCACTTCGATCACCCAACATACTTTGCTATGATCACTTTGCCCCATGAAGTCATAAATGGCTTCACTGCACTTATACATAGTCACTAATCCTTCGTTATGTCCACTTTGCCCCATGGAGTCGCAATGAACCCACTACACTGGCTCATAGCCTTACTAATCCTTTACTATGTCCACTCTGCCCTATGGAGTCACAATGACCCCACTGCACTGGCTCACAGTCTTACTACGCATCACTTTGCCCCTCGAGTCATAATGACTCTACTGCATTGATAACGTAGTCTTGCTACCATCACCTTGCCCCTCGAGTCATAGTGACTCTATGCACTGATAAGTAGCCCATCATCCATTTTCAGTGGTGAATCGAAGTGATGAACGTCGACAACTCCTTAGCACACGTCCCGCAGCAAAGTCCAACTATGAAGTGAACTCATTGGTTCCCAACTGGATCCTGAGCTCTAACTTCCACTTGGACTACCTTTGCATCTCGGGTTATTGGTCGTCACCGAATCGGTTCGGATCTTCCCCTAATCACCAGTTCGGTTCGGATCGGAATGTTTCTTCTTCACTGGATCGGGTCGGATCGTCATCATCCCTGGCGGATCGGGTCGGAGTCTCCACCTTGCCAAGGTTCGGATCGACCTCTCCTAAAGCACCCCGGGTCGGGTCGTAGTCTCCAAGCCCAGTCGTAGTACATCAGTTCGGGTCGAGGCACCATGGCGGATCGGGTCAGAGAACATCAGGCGGGTCGGATCGGATGATGCATGCCACGAGAAGTGCGAGTGGATCGAAGTGTGAGAGCGGATCGGGTCCTCCTAACCGATCCGATCCGGTTTGGGTGTCTTCCTACACTTTTTCCAGCAAGCAGTTTACGCCACTTGACGGCGTTTTCGACCATTCCAACTATTCTAATCAGTCACAAAGCATACCATACAGTCATAGCAACATGTGTAATCAACCACAAACATCAAAACAACAATATAATAGGTTAAGGTGGATCAAATCTATCCAAAACCCCATATTTTCCCTTAAGCATGTTTAGGTGAAACTAATGATATGATTAGCAAAACTTAACCAAATTAACCCAAATTCATATCAGAGGTCTAAAATATGATTTCAAATTTTATAAATATTTTTCCAGATTTTTATCATGTTTAAATTCTCTAATTAACACTAATTACCCTTAATTAGCCATAATTAATGAGGAACTATGCAAATCACTCACCTTGGCCACAAATAAAACTTAGATATAAAATAAATCTCTGATTTGGTGCGAATCCCAATGCTAAACAGCAACTCTATTGTTGATTTGGTGAAGTTCTCCCTTGATTTGATGTTGCTAAGCTTAATCCTTGATTAGAAGGTGATTTGGAGGTGATTTAGAGGTTGGAGGCCATTTTTAGGGTTTCTTAGAGGTAAGTAGAGGCTAGAAAACTGAAATGGAATGAATCTCTAACTCTCTTCACCCTCCCCATAACCCTAATCCGGAAATGGATTATGGGCCCATTCACTAATCACTTTATTTGGTCCGGTTAAGCAGTTTTTCACCTTCCAAACCTTATTTCAGCCATATCTCCCAAACGGTGAGTCCGTTTGGCCTTTATGACCACTCTACGGAAAGGTAAACCATCAAACGAATCTAATGGAAGCAGTTTCAGGTCAAAATTCCTTTCCAGTCAAAAGTTATGGCCAAAACAAGATCAACTAGGGGCAAAACGGTCATTTAAAAATCGACAAAAATCATGAACATAGGAAATGACTCTAATGATTGTTTCCCAAAGTTACATGACCATACGACTTCATACGGGAAAGAAATAAATATTCTACGATCCTCCGATGCGTAGAATGCGGGTTGTTACATTCTCCCCCCTTAAGAAATTTCGCCCCCGAAATTCCCTAACCAAAACACACAAAGGGTTCCGCATGCCTATCATCCATAAAACAACAATCAAACATGCAAAACAAGCAAAACAAGTCTTTCCTAGCATGCGGAATAACTAAATTGCAAAGTAAATCTTACCAGGCAAAGAGTTCTGGATACGTCTTCATAATGCTCTCCTATGTCTCCCAAGTACAGTCATTCTCGTTATCGCCCCACTGAACCTTGACTAGCTTCGCCGCCTTCCTTCGAAGTTGCTTCGTATCGTGCTCGACAATACGAATCGGCTTGCGGTTCCCAACCGCCTCGGGTTCCACCTCGAAGTCCTCTAACTGATCAGGTGAAATGGTCATATCTGGATCGTGTACGAACTTCCTTATTTGGGAAACATGAAATACGTTGTGAACTCCCACCATCTTCTCGGTTAAGTCAACTCTATATGCCAAATTCCCAACTAGTTCAAGAACTGGGAATGGGCCAACAAATCTTGGTGCCAACTTGCCTCTCCTGCCAAATCATATCACGCTCTTCAACGAAGAAACCTTTACAAACACCAAGTCACCAACGGAGAAATTTAAATCTCTTCTCCTCTTATCAGCATAACTCTTCTGCCTATCCTGGGCAGCCTTCATTCGTTGTTGAATGGTCCTAATCTTATCTGGAGTTTCCCTCACCACATCTGTTCCAAGCATAAACTTCTCACCGGTCTCTATCCAACATGATGGTGAGTTGCACGGTCTTCCGTACAAAGCTTCATATGGAGCCTTACCGATACTGGATTGGTAGCTATTATTATATGCAAACTCTACTAGATGCAAATGGTCATCCCATGATCCACCAAAATCCAATATACATGCTTTCAAGAGATCTTCCAATATACGATTCACCCTCTCCGTCTGACCGTCGGTCTGAGGATGATATGCGGTACTGAGACGTAATTCTGACCCTAGAGCGTCTTGTAAGCTCTTCCAAAACCCACTAGTAAACAATGGGTCTCGGTCACTCACAATGCTTTTAGCTACTCCCTGAAATCTCACTACCCATTTCATATACAATTCTGCTAACTTAGCTGCCGTTCTGGTCGATTTGACTAGTATGAATCTTGCACTCTTAGTCAATCGATCCACAATTACCCAAATGCTATCATGTCCCGCTCTAGTCCTTGGTAAACCATCGATGAAATCCATCGAGACTTGCTCCCATTTTCATTTGGAAATTTCTAATGGTTGCAACAACCCACTAGGCTTCTTTTGCTCGGCTTTAACTAGCTGGCAATTCAAGCATTTGGATATAAACTTCCCAACGTCTCTTTTCATCCCTTCCCAGTAGTAAGTCTGTCTCATGTCTCTCTTATCACCACCGGGGTGTATAGTTAGTTTTGAGTGATGACATTCTCTAAGCACTTCATCTCTCAAACCATTCACATTGGGTACAACTAGTCTTCCATTCTTTCTAAACCATCCATCCCGATCGAGCCCATACAAATTCATCTCCTCACCGTCGATGTTCATTTCTAACTTGGAGATGATTTCTAATAGATTAGGATCGTCCCTCTGGCCAGAACCAATCCGCTCTATCAAAGTGGGTCTGATCGCCAAACTAGCTAGCATTTCTGGATCCAATTCGGACTTTGGTCTGAAATCAAACCCTGCGATATACTCCAGTTGCTTCCACTCAAGAAACATAGCCCCTAAACTGGCATGTCTCCTACTCAAGGCATCGGCTACCGCATTACCTTTCCCAGGTGTGTATGCGATATCAAAATCATACGATGCCAAGAACTCTAACCATCTCACCTGACGGAGATTCAGATCCTTCTGGGAGAAGAGATAATTTAACGATTTATGGTCGGTAAACAACTCGAATCTTTCTACCAAGAGATAATGTCTCCACATCTTTAATGCGAACACGATCGCTTCCAGTTCCAAATCATGAGTAGGATACTTCTTCTCATGCGGCTTTAGCTGCCGACTAGCATAAGCTACAACCCTACCTCCTTGCACAATACAACACCTAGTCCGATACCACAAGCATCCGTGTAGACCGTCATCTCTTCATTCCCTTTAGGAATGACTAACACTGGTGCAGGCGTCAACTTTTCTTTTAGACTTTTGAATGCTTTCTCACATACTCCGTCCCAGACGAAGGCCTGATTCTTCTTAGGCAACTGAGTCAACGGTGCTGCTATCTTGTAGAAGTCCTGGATAAACTTACGATAATACCCAGCTATCCCCAAGAAACTTCTTACATCTTTTGCATTCTTGGGCATAGGCCAATCCTGTACCGTAGCCACTTTCGCAGGGTCCACGGCAATACCATTCTCTGAAACAACATGGCCCAAGAATCTCACTTCCCTCCTCCATAAGTGATACTTAGAGAATTTCGCTTTCAATTGGTGTTTCATCAACACCTCCATCACTATCCTCAAGTGTCCCTTGTGTTCCTCCTCTGTCCTCGAGTAAACAAGGATATCATCTACGAACGTAAGAAAAAACTTATTCAATTGATCTCTGAATATTCGATTCATAAGATCCACAAAGCAGGCTGGTGCATTGGTCAATCCAAATGGCATGACCAACCACTCATAGAATCCAGACGGCGTCCTAAATGCCGTTTTCGAAAGACTCTCATCCGCTACTCGGAGCTGATGAAATCCTATCACGAGGTCCAACTGGGAGACCACTCTTTCTCCTTCCAGTTGATCAAACAAATCATCTATCCGTGGTAGAGGATACTTATTCTTCCTCGTTACCTTATTCAACTCGCGATAGTCCACACACAAACGAAGGGACCCATCTGCCTTCGTGGCAAACACAACTGGTGCTCCCCACTCAGAGACACTTCTTCTAATAAATCCCTTCTTCAAAGATTGCTGACTTGCACCCCGAGCTCTCGCTGCTCCCTTGGTGCCATACGACGAAGTGGCATCACTATAGGTCTGGCATCTTTCACTAAGTCAGTACGGAACTCAATCTCTCGGTGTGGTGGAAGCCCGGTCACCTCCTCGAAGACCTCTGGATACTGGCCAACTACGGGCACATCTGACAACTCATCATGCGGGATGTCGAGGGAATTTATAAAACTAGCCATTCCCCCATCACTAGGTAGACTACCAAACACTACCCTCCACCCATCATCCTCCCTAACTGTCACCAAAAAGTCCTCACAGTGTACCACCACCCCGTATCTTTGGAGCCAATCGACCCCCAATATAATGCCATACCCAGTAAAGCCCAAAACAAAGCAATCACGAACAAACATACATCCATGACTCGATAAGACCAAATTTCGGCAAATCATACTAAGGTTAGTTGAACCACCAATCGGGTTCGTCACAACCAACGGTCTATCGACTATCTCGGGTTCCAGTCCCAACCTATCTACCAGGTCACTAGATATGAAGGAACGGGAAGCCCTAGTATCAAACAAAACTCGAACTGGTACATCATAAATAGAAAGCATACCATGAATAACGACATTCTTTCCTTTCTCCGCCGCAGTTGGGGCATTCGACGAAGAAGGAACAACATCAATAGCATATGCTTTCACAATCTGCTTCTCCTTAAGAGGTTGCGGAAACTTATCCTTATGATGTCCCACTTGGCTACAGTTATAGCACTTCCTATCCGCTAGCTTGGCCCGACATTCTTTAGCATAATGGCCCTTCTTACCACAGCTGAAGCACTTAACATCTTTCTTGTTATTTTTCTGGCCATCCTTAGATTGGTTCTGCTTTCTCCTGTTCTGAGAGTTGTTCTTGCCTCCACCGCCTGCTTGCGGTTTCAGCCCTTCTGCAGATGCAGCTTCAGTCTTTGGCTTAGGGTAAAGACTCTCTGATCTTAAAGCTTTCCCCACAATCGATTCAAAAGTCTCATCGATGTGGTCGATAAGCCTTTCCCCCAAGTATCCATCCAACCCAGTAATGAACTTCTCATTCTTCTTCTCAGGAGTATCGATAAGAGATAGTCCATACTTCGACAAAGTGTCGAACTCAGCAATATAGTCAGATACTACCCTTCCGTTCTGCTTGAGTTCCAAGAATCTCTTAAACAACACTGACTTTTGGGCAGTTGGAATAAACTTCTCGCTAAAGCGAGCCTTGAACTGATCCCAAGTAACCTGATCTTCTGGAGTAGCTGTTCTAATAGCATTCCACCAATTCATCGCTCGCCCTTGCAGCTGACGAGACGCTAGCCTTCTCTTCATCGCATCCTCGATACCTAAGTCGTCGAAGATACGATCACAGCTATCCAACCAATCCTGAACATCTATGGTCGACTCCGTTCCGTGGAACGGCTTCCCACCAAGGTTAGTGTAATCCTTGCACAACTTGGCGAAATCGACCCTAGGCGCCTGCACTGCAGGACCACCGCCATTTCCGGGATTGGGAACTGCCCCTTGAACATCCGTAAGCATCTCCCTCATGAAGTTAGTGAACATCGTCCTCATGTTAGGAGCATTCCCATTATTGGTCCCCCTACCAACACCTCTAGCATATCGGCTCATCGTTCAATCTGTAAAGAGGAAACAATTAACGACCCCATAGCGGTGCTAGTGCTGTACGACTTCATCTTTATACTACTAATAGTATATACATATAGATAGCTTTTGAAAACCAAAGTAATCACAAATACGCTCCCTCATATACGTACTATCTCTCCCTAGTGTCTTTCCCTAGGTTAACTATGCAACCTAGAGCTCTGATACCAAATGTGACGGCCCGCTCCACACCAGCCGGCATTTCCTCCGAAAAGTGCGCTGTACACATGCACGACTAGCACGGAACGGTCGGAATGAACTAACAAGGAACCTGTAAAATGTCTCACAACGCATGGAACAAAATATAATAACAACATAATTGACATAAAACAGGTGAGACAGCGCATAAGCTGAAAACAAACTAACATAGCATCGGAAAATCCAAGTACAGCTTATGATCCAAAGTTAACATTATTACAACTTTTCAAACTGTATCAAAAACAAAAGCAAGATAAAGGAGGTACACTACTAATGCCCAAGTAGAGACCACCAACGACACAGGGAGAATATCTATATATCATATGTGGTAGCCTCCTGCTCGCCTCCGAATCAGCTACTCGCACATCACCAGCTAACCTGTCTCTAGTCTACTCGTGTGAGCACCCAGAGTAATAAGAAGAGACATAAAACTGAGACGACCCGAATTCCCGTTCAGAAGGAAACAGGGTTATCTTTGGAATATAACACAGAAACAGATAATAGCAGAACAAAATTAAATAAATACACCAGATAATGAACAATAGAATATACTAGATAAAAGTAATCATCAGAGTTACATAGTATACAGGATCTTACTTAGTACAAATACAGTTCAGCTATACATAAATGTCTACAGTGGAAATAAACAAAATATGTACAATAGGAGCTGAACAGCATAAAAAGAAATAAATGATAGAATCCATCTTCAGCTCCAGCTATCCAGAAAGAACCAGCTAAACCTGAATACAAGGCTGCCCGTGTAGAAAGAGGGGCACCCGAGTTTGAGAGTGAAACAAACTACGAGTCAGTCATGGGACTGGTATGAGAAATCTACTCAACACATATAAAATTGGCCAATCACAGGACCACGCCACTTTCGTGGAACGGGTTTACTCCATTGGATTGCCAGTGCTTTTAAAACAAATCTTTCTTTTAAACATCGCTATGCTTTTTATAAAAATGAAGCCGTTATAAGACTCAGTTCCCATCACACAATGCAACGCAAACTGGAGGATAGAGTTTTTACCTTATAACAGCCAAAATATGATTGATACGAATAAAACAAAGGCATTTGATATTATTGCTAGTGTTTACATGTTTTGAAAACAATTTCAAATCATAACTATCAATCATAGACGGCATTAATGCCCCATACCACTATGTCGCCATATATATAGGTATACAATCAAAACCGCACAGTCCCGTATTTGGAAATTGGATTTCCGTCATGAACCAAGGCAAAAGATAGTCCTTACCGAATTCGAGACAATCTGCCCATGTCTCAGGCCTAGACTCAGGTGGGCCCTTGGATCGTCAGGGCCGGTCCACCGATGTGGATTATTATGCCTGAACACTACGTTTCTCCGCCCTTTGGGGCGTAAACGAGCCAACGAATGACTCCATCGGACCCGGATCGTCCGATCAAACCGAGGCGCCTCGCAACAGCAACAACCACATAGGTGAAAAGTATATAAATGTCAGGGATGGTAGGTCACTGACACCACCCTAGCTAGAAAGAAACGCATGCCCTCCCTGAGGTCCTTCTCCCGTTTTAGGTTCATACCGGGGTGTGAGGCCCGCGAATTCACGTCATACACAAAGCTACGCCACACAGGCGGGGCTTTGATCATCACCACAAGACTTTGCTTTTCAACAGAAGTCCTGATAATTGCATCTTAGCATGCCACACAGGCAATTCATGCCATGCGACTGATGTCCATTGATATACAACCTCTGAGCTCGTACGTCTCAGAGAAGGGCGTTAAGCAAAAGAATAAATTCTCCGCCGCCAAACAGATGTATATTTAACAGAAATCAATCAACACAGAATAAACTCCAATGTCAGACACACAGTCCATTTACAAGTCCGTTCTGGGTCTGAACGAAACCGGAGGCACTAAATACCTCGCAAACCCTTCGATCACCACGTACGCCTGGACGATCACCACTCATTATCCATATTTCGGGATGCCTCCCAATCAGGACCTCAGTTGCCATCCAAACGAGGTGAAGATCTTCGGTCTTCGACCATCGTCTTCATCTTCGAATTTCAATCGTCGGTCAATTATTCGAAATGAGAATTAACTCGGCCTTTTCAAATAATTCACGTATATTTAGAATTTCATTTCAATTTATTTCAATGGTTAAATTATTCGACAACACCAATATTGTTCTTTAATGTAATTTTCACCCCAAACACATTCAACCATCAAATATCACATAAATCAAGCAAATTCAGTCTATTTCCATTCCATCTCACTTATGATATTTTATAATGATTTATCGCTATTTTTATTTATTTTAAAATAGCCTATTTATTCAAAACGACGCTTCGGGCCATAAAGCGGCCGTGGCGCTGTTTTTCTTCAGATTTGATTTACACATATCTAAAAATCTAACCGTTGGATCTTCACAAAATTTACATCATTAGATAGGTCTTTTCAAAACGAATCCAACGGTTCCAGTTTCGGGAAATTCCGACGGTCGGATCTCCCGGTACAATCGTTTGAATTTTCGATTTCAAATTACGAACTGCAGCGTCGTTATTCGATTAAATATATAATTATATTTATATATATATATAAATATAATCGCTTCTGGCGCTGTTTTTCATCAGTTTTGATTTAAACATTCCAGACAATCCAACCATTGGATTTTTACAAGGTTGGTGCCGTTGGAAAGATTATTCCAAGGCGAACCCGACGGTTGAGGTTTCGGGAAAATCCAATGGTCGGATTTCCCGTACTAGTTGTTTGAAATCATGGTTTCAAAATACGAACTGCACGGCTTCGTTTCGTTTTAATTTTATTTATATTTATATATTTATATAAATATAGTTCATTCAATGATTTCCATATCGTTTTCACTTCAAATATTTTTCTAACACCTTAAAATTTTGGAAAATTTCGCCATAACCACCCCTGCACCGGGAGCATCGGGAAATCGCAAATAGCGTTCCCGGTCCTTCTAATCTCAAAAAGAAAAAGAAAAAGCCAAGCGGCTAGCCAACAGGCTCATAAAATCATCACCCAAACAAAACAGTAAATGTGTACCTATTTGTCGGGCACAAAATTTTATTCCTCTTCTCTAGCCCCTTTGCTATAACCTGTTCAGTGAATATGCATGTACATATATATACAGTTCTTATCATTTATCATTTTCTATTCAACTTCATATTTGATTTCTATTTGGTTTAAAAACACCATTCATTCTAATGTTACATAAATAGGTGCAAATCATTTCATTAGCTAATTAATGAATATTTCAACTCATATATGTTTATTTTGAACAAGTGGCTATTTTTAACACTTCACATTTCAACGATTTATGCATAAAATAAAAATGTGGTTTTTATTGTAAAACAATTCATTTCAAAACACTATTATTTTATATACTTCATATTGGTGGTAAAAGGTGATTTTTATTATCAAACAATTTATTTCAAAATATGAATACCATTCAACACATGAATTTCTAATCAACGAATGAATATCAATTCAACACATGAATGTTTTCTATAGCTTTTATATATTGATAAAAATGTGATTTTTATTGTCAAACAATTTATTTCAAAATAGGAATACCATTCAACACATGAATTTCTAATCAACGAATGAATATCAATTCAACACATGAATGTTTTCTATTCAATGAATAAATATAGTTTAAGCATATGAAAATAATTCAAACACACGAATATTATTCAAAATTTCGGCAGCATAACGGCAGGGTAGTTAAACCGGGACCGTCCCTAGTACGGCTCCTCGCTCTACCTTAAAACCTCGCGGTTTTTGACAATGGGGATCATGCATCTAGTTCGCACGCAGGCGGCATGTATATATTTATTTCATTTCCACAAACTAATCCTATGTGGTTTCAACCAAATTTTCTCAATCACAAGCGGGTATTTTTCAACCACAATCAACCAATATCAATCACAAACAATCCCAAACAACCATTCGCTATCAATCAATTTTCACACCAATTTCAACCAATAAATATCGTCCATGGTTTGTGGACGAGGGGCGTATATATATATATATATATATATATATATATATATATATTTTATATAGCAAGTCACTTTCATTTCACACATATATAATATTTTTAAATCAGAAATCTCACCAATAGCTATCCAACTGCACGACACTTCCTTTATAGAAATCTTCGCCAATCTCGCCTTTCGTCGCTTTCGTTGCCCGTATTCTCTACATATGTAAAAATCGAATTTTTACTACGTTATTCAATATATAAAAATCGAATTTCAAAGATATAGATTCCGCCTTTTCAAAAGTAAAGATTATATCTTTAATATTCCTACGATGTAAAAATTATATTTTTATTACTTTAAAAATATAATTTTCATATCTTACTTCTTTTAAATTAAAATTAGTTTTAAAACCTTTATAAAATCAGTTTTTAAATCTTTATAAAATCAGTTTTATCATCTTTATAAAATCAGTTTTTAAATCTTTATAAAATCAGTTTTTAAATCATTTTCAAATCAGTTTTATCATCTTTATAATATCAGAATTAAATCTTTATAAAATCTGTTTTTAAATCATCTTTATAAAATCAGTTTTTAAAATCATTTTCAAATCAGTTTTTAAATCATTTTCAAATCATTTTCAAATCAGTTTTTAAATCATTTTCAAATCAAAATTTTCAGATGAAAATAAAATAAATTAAAAACCATTTACCTTAACCTGCGAAGAAAGGGGGGGAGGAAGAAGACGTCGGCGGCAGGGCGGTCATCTGTGGTAGTGGCGTCGATGCTTCGGGGGGGGGGCTGCTCGATTCGCGTCGCGATGGCCTCGAGGGGGACGGGGTCTTCGGGGGTTTCGCTACTGGGAGGAGGAGGGTGGATGGAGGGGCGGCGCGTCGATCGATGGGGAGGCTGAGGGGGGCGACGGGTTTAGGTCATCGGGTTTTCCCTTTTTTTTCTGAGCGAAAATAAGGAGAGAGAAGAGGGAATAGGGGGGGTTATATAAAACATATATATTTAATTATTTAATTTTGCAAAAAGTTGGCTTTTACATGCGACCTCTAAACGAGGCTCACTGCCTGTCGTCCATAGCATTTTACCCCCATTCCGAACACAATGGGATATGTATCGCAAGCTGATTCGATCGTTTGAATCAGTTTCCGTTGAATTTAAAGTGTACTTCTTTATATATTCAATTTAACCGCACATTTCAATTTAGTGGGGCCACATACGAACTCGAAAAATTACAGAAAAATATTTTCTAGCTTCGTATTGACGATACGGTCCTAACAAATCTAGTTTCGTTGAATTCTGAGACCGTTTGAAAAATGGCCAATTTCCAGTCGACTACAATCAACTAAAACCGGTCAAACGCGTTTTCCTTTGCCACGCTCACATATTGATTCGAAAAATTATGAAATTTGAAACCTAACAATAACTTGACACTGCGGATCCAACAAAAGTGGTTTCGTCGAAATCCGAGGTCATTTGCAAAATGTCCATTTTTAAGGGCCTGAATTCCATAGCGACTATTCAGAATTTTCAACTGGACATATCTTTTGATTCCCGCTATCAAATTTCGATTGGTCAGATTCATTGGAAAGATATCATCAATTAGATCCTAATGTTTTTGGTTTCACTAAAATCCGTATTGTTTTGCATCCGGTATATTCAAACTAAGTTTGAAATCGAATTATCGAACTACCGCGCCATTTTAAAATTCTATATATAATTATAATTAATTATATTCGTTTTCAAATGTCGATTCAAACTCAGTTTTCATCGCCATTATTTAAAATATTTATTTTAAATATTTAAAATCCATTATTTTAGCCAATTTAAAAAATTTTAAATTGGTCCAGATTTTCTGGGTCGTTACAATCTCCACCACTTAAAACTTTTCGTCCCCGAAAAGGAACAAAGTCGAAAGTGGTTTGATAAATCTACAATCCCACAATACAACAACCAATTTGTTTTTAACCTTTCTAAAATATCCTGATCAAATCCTATATTCCTTCAAAAATCATTCAGAGTATAGAATAAATAGTGCACATCCATAGGAAGAAAATTGCAATAGAATAGAGAATTAAATGGTAATGCAAAGTAGGTTAAATGTACCTTGCACCAGAGTCAATCAGAGATATCTACTCGGCATCTAGGATAAGCTTTCTGAATGCTCTCCTCAGTTTCCCAAGTACAATCTCTCGGATCTCCACTCCATTGCACTTTGACTAAGTGAACCTTCTTGTTTCTCAGCTCTTTGGTTTCTTTGCCGATGATCTTTAGCGGCTCTCGCCTCACAGCTAATTCATGAGTAATTTCAATGTCCTGCTAAGCTGCTTCTTCCACGATCAAGTCTGGATCATGAACGTGCTTTCGAAGTTGAGATATATGAAATACATCATGCACTCCAGGCAACCAGTCAGGCAGTTTGACCCTATAAGTGAGAGTTCCGATCCGTTCCAGAATAGGAAACGGACCAATGAATTTGGGCGCTAACTTTCCAGTTTTACCGAACCGGATAACTCCTCTCATCGGCGATACTTTCAAATATACATAGTCGCCGACTTCAAAGGATATATCTCTTCTTCTTCTATCGGCATAGCTCTTTTGTCGGCTTTGAGCGGCGAGTAATCGCTTCTTAATAAAATCGACTTTGTCGGCAGCTTCGCGAATCATATCAGGACCCAACACAAGTCTATTTCCGGGCTCGACCCAACAAGCAGGAGATCGGCACGGTCTACCATACAATGCTTCGAATGGCGACATTGTCAGACTCGCCTGGTAGCTGTTGTTATAAGAGAATTCAGCCAATTGCAGATGGTCTTCCCATGATCCACCGAAATCTAAAACACAAGCCCGCAATAAATCTTCTAAAATGCGATTCACCCTCTCAGTCTGACCGTCTGTCTGAGGATGATAAGCGGTGCTCAATTTCAACTTCGTTCCCAGCTCGACTTGAAATGCTTCCCAGAATTTGCTAGTGAATATTGTATCTCTATCACTGACTATACTGAGCGGCACTCCATGTAGTCTAACTATTTCCCTGAAGTATATCTGCGCCAGACTCTGAGCGGTTCTGTTTGATCTGACAGGTATGAAATGGGCGGTCTTCGTGAAGCGATCTACGGTCACCCAAATATTGTCATTTCCTTTTCTGGTTCTGGGCAAACCATCAATGAAATCCATAGAAATATGCTCCCACTTCCAACCAGGAACTTCCAGTGGTTGTAATAATCCAGCCAATTTCTGTTGGTCGCTTTTAACTAGCTAGCAAGTAGGGCATCGGCTAACATATATTGAAACGTCTCTCTTCATAGCCTTCCACCAGAATGTTCTTTTGAGATCGTTATACATTTTGGCCACCCCAGGATGGATACTTAGCTTGGACTTGTGACACTCGTCTAACACTTCCCTTTTTAGCTCAGGAATGTCAGGAACACAAATCCTTCCTTTTAACCTCAAGGTCTCGTCGTTATCTATTTGGAAACACGAGGGTTCGCCTTTCTGAATCCTTTTGATCATTTCCTTAATAAAGTTATCCTCCTTCTGAAGAATAGATATTTTGTCAATCAAGGAAGTCGTGATAATAAAGCTGGCGATCATTACATTCTTTCTGCTAAGCGCATCGGCCACGACATTGGCTTTCCCTGGAATATATATAATTTCAAAGTCATATGCTGCAAGAAACTCCAGCCGACGTTGCTGCCTCAAGTTCAAGTCCTTCTGAGTGAACAGATACTTTAACGACTGGTGATCTGTAAACAGTTCAAATCTCTCGCCCAGAAGATAGTGTCTCCAGATTTTCAAAGCGAATACTATAGCCAATAACTCAAGATCATGAGTTACGTAGTTCTTCTCGTGCGGCTTAAGTTGACGGCTAGCATAAGCAATCACTTGACCTCTTTGCATTAACACTGCGCCAAGGCCTTCTCTAGAAGCATCAGTCCAGACTTTTAAATCCTGGTTGCCATCGATGATGGTTAACACTGGAGCTGTTGTTAGTCTTAACTTTAGCTCTTCGAAAGCCTCCTCACTTTCTGGAGTCCATTTGAATTTAGAGTGCTTCTTGGTAAGCTTCGTTAAGTGGCCTGATATCTTCGAAAAGTCTTTAACAAATTTCCGATAATAACTAGCCAATCCGAGAAAACTGCGGACTTTTGTTGGGGTACTGGGCTGTTTCCAGTTCTGAATAGCTGTGATTTTACTTGGATCCACAGCAATTCCTTCTTTCGACATGACGTGGCCCAGAAATTTTACTTCATCTTGCCAGAAGATACATTTGGAAAATTTGGCTTTCAACACATTCCGTCTGAGAATTTCTAATACTTGTTCCAAATGTTTTTCATGTTCGGCCTTTGATTTAGAGAAGATTAGAATATCGTCAATAAAAACCAGAACAAATTTATTCAATACTCCTCTGAATACTCTGTTCATTAGATCGACGAAGTAAGCTGGAGCGTTACATAAGCCGAACGGCATTACTAACCACTCGTAGAATAGGTCGGGGCCTCTGAACGCTGTCATTGGAACACACTATTCGGCAATTCGAAGTTGATGGAAGCCTGTAGCTAGGTCCATTCTTGAGAATACTTGTGCGCCATTCAGACTATCCAACAAATCATCAATCCGCGGCAATGGATATTTATTCTTTATGGTTTGCTTGTTCAGATCACGATAATCCACACATAGACGTAGAGTACTGTCAGATTTTGGGACAAACACCACTGCTGCACCCCAATCAGAGAAACTAGGCCTGATCAGACCTTTCCATACTAGCTGTCATGTTTGATTGTCTAATTCCTCCTTCTCTTTCAAGGACATTCTTCGAATAGCGTGAACTACCGGCCTTGCATTGGGAATTAAAGCAATTTTGAAATCTATTTCTCTCGGCGGAGGTAAGCGAACAACTTCTTCGAACACATCCGCATAGTTCTTGACGACAGGAATATCTTTGATGAGGTCAGGAATATTCTCTGCAACCTCAGGGACATTTCCTATTTGGGCTGGAGAAACATTCAAGGCTGCCCAGAAGTCTTTTCTATTTGCATTCTGACCTTCACAGGGAATGGTTATATAATCGCCTGATTTAATCTTCGCCTTTACGACTCTGTCGGCGCATTTAACCTCAGCTTCATATTTGGTCAACCAATCTAACCCTAAGATAAGATCAAACTCTTTAAAATTCATAACGGCTGCGATGGTAGGGAACCGATAACGAGAGAAAGAAACTAGCACTCTACAAATCCAACTGAGATCGATGGAACCCCCAACCGGATTCTGGACAGTCATGGGTTCTTTGAGCTTTTTAAATTCAAATCCAGTTTCTTAGCTGCATCCTTGGCAATGAAGCTACGTGACGCGCCAGTGTCAAACAGTACTTTAACTGGGATGTCTTTGACAGTTAGCGTGCCTTCTAAAACATCTGGTCTTTCCTGAATAGCCGATGGCTCAGAAGCTTCTGCTATTTCATTTATTTGAACCACATTGGTCTTTTTTAACAGCCAGCAATTCTTCGCAATATGACCCGGCTGGTGGCACTTATGGCATCCTCTGTCCTCATGAACCCTTTTATTAGATTTAGATACTTCCTTCTTTTGCTTCTTTAAAGATTTTCATTTTCCTTGCAAATGCCCTTTCTTATGGCAGTTATTGCATATGGCAGTCGTTGCTGGTTCTTTTTCGGATCTGGCCCTTTTTCGATTTACTTCGGGCTCCTTACTGACTTCAGACATTATACTGGCCTCAGGACGATCAGTTTCAGACTCAATTTTTTACTAGAGCTGACTTCCTCTTCGTACTGTAGCATACCTTTCTTATCTAGATCTTCATATTGATAAGCCATATAAATCATTTCTGAAAAAGGAAGCTTCACATGCCCCAATACTTTATTCTGGTATTTCCTTTGAAGCCCATTGATAAATCTCAAATTCTTCCTCTTCGGATTTTCAATTAGATGAGGAGCAAAGTGAGAAAGTTCATTGAATTTCTTATGATATTCGGGAGTTGTCATGTCTCCTTGTATCAGATAGGAAAATTCATCGCATAGTCGCTCGGTCGCTTCGGGAGGAGTAAATCTTTCTAGGAAAGTCACCTTGAATCTATCCCAGGTGATATCACCTTCTGGGTTATTTTTAATAACTGAATCCCACCAAAACAAAGCTTCGTCTTCGAGTGCCTAGGAGGCCAGTAATCTTTTCTGGTCATCCCTCAGTTTTAAGGCTTCGAAGATTTTCTCAGCCGAACGAATCCAAGCTTGTGTTCTCATAATAGATTCTTCGCCCGAGAACGACTTTCCACCCAGATTTCTATACTTCATGAATAGAGCTTCTATATCCAGGTTAGTATTACTTCTTCTGTTTCTGGCACTCATTTTCTAGTTCTTCTGCAAATAGCAGATCAAGTGTCAGGTCAACAGAAAAGATATTTCAAAATATAGAGACAAATACTTGAATGTAAGTGTGTCTATCGAGGTGTAACTTCATTCTGCTACTCATACTAGGATATTACTGATCCTATCTGTATGGAGTGACCCGTCCTAGAACACTACTGGTTCTATTTCTGACGAGTTCGTTCAAATGTTATATTCCAGAACTAAGCTTAACCAAAGCTCTGATACCACGATGAGACGACCCGAATTCCCGTTCAGACGGAAACAGGGTTATCTTTGGAATATAACACAGAAACAGATAATAGCAGAACAAAATTAAATAAATACACCAGATAATGAACAATAGAATATACTGGATAAAAGTAATCATCAGAGTTACACAGTATACAGGATCTTACTTAGTACAAATACAGTTCAGCTATACATAAATGTCTACAGCGGAAATAAACAAAATATGTACAATAGGAGCTGAACAGCATAAAAAGAAATAAATGATAGAATCCATCTTCAGCTCCAGCTATCCAGAAAGAACCAGCTAAACCTGAATACAAGGCTGCCCGTGTAGAAAGAGGGGCTCCCGAGTTTGAGAGTGAAACAAACTACGAGTCAGTCATGGGACTGGTATGAGAAATCTACTCAACACATATAAAATTGGCCAATCACAGGACCACGCCACTTTCGTGGAACGGGTTTACTCCATTGGATTGCCAGTGCTTTTAAAACAAATCTTTCTTTTAAACATCGCTATGCTTTTTATAAAAATGAAGCCGTTATAAGACTCAGTTCCCATCACACAATGCAACGCAAACCGGAGGATAGAGTTTTTACCTTATAACAGCCAAAATATGATTGATACGAATAAAACAAAGGCATTTGATATTATTGCTAGTGTTTACATGTTTTGAAAACAATTTCAAATCATAACTATCAATCATAGACGGCATTAATGCCCCATACCACTATGTCGCCATATATATAGGTATACAATCAAAACCGCACAGTCCCGTATTTGGAAATTGGATTTCCGTCATGAACCAAGGCAAAAGATAGTCCTTACCGAATTCGAGACAATCTAGCCCATGTCTCAGGCCCAGACTCAGGTGGGCCCTTGGATCGTCAGGGCCGGTCCACCGATGTGGATTATTATGCCTGAACACTACGTTTCTCCGCCCTTTGGGGCGTAAACGAGCCAACGAATGACTCCATCGGACCCGGATCGTCCGATCAAACCGAGGCGCCTCGCAACAGCAACAACCACATAGGTGAAAAGTATATAAATGTCAGGGCTGGTAGGTCACTGACACCACCCTAGCTAGAAAGAAACGCATGCCCTCCCTGAGGTCCTTCTCCCGTTTTAGGTTCATACCGGGGTGTGAGGCCCGCGAATTCACGTCATACACAAAGCTACGCCACACAGGCGGGGCTTTGATCATCACCACAAGACTTTGCTTTTCAACAGAAGTCCTGATCACTGCATCTTAGCATGCCACACATGCAATTCATGCCATGCGACTGATGTCCATCGATATACAACCTCTGAGCTCGTACGTCTCAGAGAAGGGCGTTAAGCAAAAGAATAAATTCTCCGCCGCCAAACATATGTATATTTAACAGAAATCAATCAACATAGAATAAACTCCAATGTCAGACACACAGTCCATTTACAAGTCCGTTCTGGGTCTGAACGAAACCGGAGGCACTAAATACCTCGCAAACCCTTCGATCACCACGTACGCCTGGACGATCACCACTCATTATCCATATTTCGGGATGCCTCCCAATCAGGACCTCGGTTGCCATCCAAACGAGGTGAAGATCTCCGGTCTTCGACCATCGTCTTCATCTTCGAATTTCAATCGTCGGTCAATTATTCGAAATGAGAATTAACTCGGCCTTTTCAAATAATTCACGTATATTTAGAATTTCATTTCAATTTATTTCAATGGTTAAATTATTCGACAACACCAATATTGTTCTTTAATGTAATTTTCACCCCAAACACATTCAACCATCAAATATCACATAAATCAAGCAAATTCAGTCTATTTCCATTCCATCTCACTTATGATATTTCATAATGATTTATCGCTATTTTTATTTATTTTAAAATAGCCTATTTATTCAAAACGACGCTTCGGGCCATAAAGCGGCCGTGGCGCTGTTTTTCTTCAGATTTGATTTACACATATCTGAAAATCTAACCGTTGGATCTTCACAAAATTTACATCATTAGAAAGGTCTTTTCAAAACGAATCCAACGGTTCCAGTTTCGGGAAATTCCGACGGTCGGATCTCCCGGTACAATCGTTTGAATTTTCGATTTCAAATTACGAACTGCAGCGTCGTTATTCGATTAAATATATAATTATATTTATATATATATATAAATATAATCGCTTCTGGCGCTGTTTTTCATCAGTTTTGATTTAAACATTCCAGACAATCCAACCGTTGGATTTTTACAAGGTTGGTGCCGTTGGAAAGATTATTCCAAGGCGAACCCGACGGTTGAGGTTTCGGGAAAATCCAATAGTCGGATTTCCCGTACTAGTTGTTTGAAATCATGGTTTCAAAATACGAACTGCACGGCTTCGTTTCATTTTAATTTTATTTATATTTATATATTTATATAAATATAGTTCATTCAATGATTTCCATATCGTTTTCACTTCAAATATTTTTCTAACACCTTAAAATTTTGGAAAATTTCGCCATAACCTCCCCTGCACCGGGAGCATCGGGAAATCGCAAATAGCGTTCCCGGTCCTTCTAATCTCAAAAAGAAAAAGAAAAAGCCAAGCGGCTAGCCAACAGGCTCATAAAATCATCACCCAAACAAAACAGTAAATGTGTACCTATTTGTCGGGCACAAAATTTTATTCCTCTTCTCTAGCCCCTTTGCTATAACCTGTTCAATGAATATGCATGTACATATATATACAGTTCTTATCATTTATCATTTTCTATTCAACTTCATATTTGATTTCTATTTGGTTTAAAAACACCATTCATTCTAATGTTACATAAATAGGTGCAAATCATTTCATTAGCTAATTAATGAATATTTCAACTCATATATGTTTATTTTGAACAAGTGGCTATTTTTAACACTTCACATTTCAACGATTTATGCATAAAATAAAAATGTGGTTTTTATTGTAAAGCAATTCATTTCAAAACACTATTATTTTATATACTTCATATTGGTGGTAAAAGGTGATTTTTATTATCAAACAATTTATTTCAAAATATGAATACCATTCAACACATGAATTTCTAATCAACGAATGAATATCAATTCAACACATGAATGTTTTCTATAGCTTTTATATATAGATAAAAATGTGATTTTTATTATCAAACAATTTATTTCAAAATAGGAATAACATTCAACACATGAATTTCTAATCAACGAATGAATATCAATTCAACACATGAATGTTTTCTATTCAATGAATAAATATAGTTTAAGCATATTAAAATAATTCAAACACACGAATATTATTCAAAATTTCGGCAGCATAACGGCAGGGTAGTTAAACCGGGACCGTCCCTAGTACGGCTCCTCGCTCTACCTTAAAACCTCGCGGTTTTTGACAATGGGGATCATGCATCTAGTTCGCACGCAGGCGGCATGTATATATTTATTTCATTTCCACAAACTAATCCTATGTGGTTTCAACCAAATTTTCTCAATCACAAGCGGGTATTTTTCAACCACAATCAACCAATATCAATCACAAACAATCCCAAACAACCATTCGCTATCAATCAATTTTCACACCAATTTCAACCAATAAATATCGTCCATGGTTTGTGGACGAGGGGCGTATATATATATATATATATATATATATATAGCAATTCACTTTCATTTCACACATATATAATATTTTTAAATCAGAAATCTCACCAATAGCTATCCAACTGCACGACACTTCCTTTATAGAAATCTTCGCCAATCTCGCCTTTCGTCGCTTTCGTTGCCCGTATTCTCTACATATGTAAAAATCGAATTTTTACTACGTTATTCAATATATAAAAATCGAATTTCAAAGATATAGATTCCGCCTTTTCAAAAGTAAAGATTATATCTTTAATATTCCTACGATGTAAAAATTATATTTTTATTACTTTAAAAATATAATTTTCATATCTTACTTCTTTTAAATTAAAATTAGTTTTAAAACCTTTATAAAATCAGTTTTTAAATCTTTATAAAATCAGTTTTATCATCTTTATAAAATCAGTTTTTAAATCTTTATAAAATCAGTTTTTAAATCATTTTCAAATCAGTTTTATCATCTTTATAATATCAGAATTAAATCTTTATAAAATCTGTTTTTAAATCATCTTTATAAAATCAGTTTTTAAAATCATTTTCAAATCAGTTTTTAAATCATTTTCAAATCAGTTTTTAAATCATTTTCAAATCAGTTTTTAAATCATTTTCAAATCAAAATTTTCAGATGAAAATAAAATAAATTAAAAACCATTTACCTTAACCTGCGAAGAAAGGGGGGAGGAAGAAGACGTCGGCGCAGGGCGGTCTTCTGTGGTGGTGGCGTCGATGCTTCGGGGGGGAGGGGGGCTGCTCGATTCGCGTCGCGATGGCCTCGAAGGGGACGGGGTCTTCGGGGGTTTCGCTACTGGGAGGAGGAGGCTGGATGGAGGGGCGGCGCGTCGATCGATGGAGAGGCTGAGGGGGGCGACGGGTTTAGGTCATCGGGTTTTCCCTTTTTTTTTCTGAGCGAAAATAAGGAGAGAGAAGAGGGAATAGGGGGGGTTATATAAAACATATATATTTAATTATTTAATTTTGCAAAAAGTTGACTTTTACATGCGACCTCTAAACGAGGCTCACCGCCTGTCGTCCATAGCGTTTTACCCCCATTCCGAACACAATGGGATATGTATCGCAAGCTGATTCGATCGTTTGAATCAGTTTCCGTTGAATTTAAAGTGTACTTCTTTATATATTCAATTTAACCGCACATTTCAATTTAGTGGGGCCACATACGAACTCGAAAAATTCCAGAAAAATATTTTCTAGCTTCGTATTGACGATACGGTCCTAACAAAACTAGTTTCGTCGAATTCTGAGACCGTTTGAAAAATGGCCAATTTCCAGTCGACTAAAATCAACTAAAACCGGTTGTAAAGACCCGCAACTTCCCCGTAAAGGAAAGCGTCGGATAGTTCGAGAACAAGCCACAACAGAACGCATACGAAAGAACATTTCATTGTATATTACAACAATGCATCAGATTACAAGAATATACAGAGTATGAATAAATATTACACAGAAATATCAGAGATTTAAATTACATTTAAATACATAGCAGCGGAAAATAATACAATACACAACTAGAAAGAGATACACGGATACAAAGCTTTCCGGATATCGTTCCAGCCGTAAACCAGGATCCTGTGAATATAAATCTGCAAAACCAAAACTACTAGCTGCCCATGTCAAAATAAGGGCACCCAGAGTTTAGGTTAAAACAATAAACTCCAGGTCAGTCATGTGACTGGTGTGAGAACTAAAACAGTTATTAATCTTTATTTTCAAAGCTAGGTAAATCAAGGGACCACGCCGTATAACACGGAACGGGTTTCCTCCCAAGAATACCAGTGCATAGAACAAACAGCGCAATGCTAAATAAAGAAAATGAAGCTGTTATAAGACCCAGGTCCCATCACACAATGCAACGCAGTCGAGGATAGGGTTTTCCCTTATAACAGCCAAAGAATGCTTGATACGTTTAAAACAAATCATTTGATACTAATATAAGTGCATAGTGTATAAAACACTTCAAATCATAAGTATCAATCATAGGCGGCATGGGTACCATATATCATGTCGCCATATATAGGTTTACAAATAAAACCGCAAAGTCATGTATTTGGAAATTGGATTTCCGTCTATGAACCGAGGCAAAAGATAGTCCTCAATCGATTCGAGACGCTCTAGCCCGTGTCTCAGGAACAGCCGCAACTGCCCCTTGGATCGTCAGGCCGGTCCACACGGAGTGGATTATTATGCCTGAACAATACGTCTCCCCACCCTATGGGGTGTAAGTCTGGTCCGTCAGCCGACCAGAATGCATTCGGCCGAAACCGATATAACCGAGGCGCCTCGCAACCGCAACAACCACATAAGTCAAACTCGTCAGGGCGTGTAAAACCACTGACGCCACTTCTAGCTAGAAAGAAACGCAAGTCCTCCCTGAGGTCCGTCTCCCGTTTTTGGTTCATACCGGGTGTGAAACACGCGAGGTAAACGTTACACAAAGCTACGCCACAAAGGCCGTGCTTTGATCATCACCACAAGACTTTGCTTTTCAACAGAAGCCTTGATCATTTGCATCTTAGCATGCCACACAGGCAAACCATCCTATGCAACCGATATCAGTCACACAGAATGAAACCCGATGTCAGACACACAGTCCATTTACAAGTCCGTCCTGGGTCTGAACGAAACCGGAGGCACCTAGTACCCCGCATATCCATCGATCTCCAAGTACGTCTGGACGATCACTAACTGTTTCCATCTTCTTGGGTGTACAGCCCAATCAAGATCATCAGTTATCACCCAAACGACGTGAAGACCTCCGGTCTTCGACCATCGTCTTCATCTTCGACTTATCGTCGTATCAGTTATTCAGAATGGGATAAACCCGGTCTTTCCGAATAACTCGCGTATATATTATAAAAGTGTTACACAAACACAACATACGCCTCATTCCAATTCATTAGTCACTAACCGTAAATTAATCAAGAGAATAATTCCCCAAATATTAACCCCGAAGGCCGAAACCAACATCAGATCAATATCCAGAAAACCATTCTACTTAGCTAACCGACAGTTAGTTTCTAAATTTCACATTCATAGGGAAAGGTTCCCATTAATTTTATCCAAGATAAATTCCTGAATTTATTCTTTAATCTATCTTTGAATATCAATTCGAATTAATCGGGATTAACGAACTTTACCGAAGTAATCATTTGTTTTAATTTCCCAATCCCAACCTATTCATCCCATGAAGTAAAACTGGTAATACTTCATATCTAACACCACAGTGTTATCGGTAAATTCAATTACCATTTCACGTTCAAATCTAATTAAAGATTTAACTATCGCCTGGAGCAAAACTGGTGATACTCCATTTTCGATCTTTTCAATCTAATTAAAGATTCATTAAAACTCCCCTTAGTTTTAATCTTCGACTGGGTTAAAGAATCAGTGTCATTTAAAACACGGTTCACGATAAACCCAAAATCACATTCCATTAATTATCGGGTTAAAGAACAAGTGTTATTTAAAACACTGTTCACGATAAACCCAAAAAATCAATATCAATTCAATTCCAATTAATTATTATTTAATTGGTACACTTCATTAAATCTAAATAAAAAGATTTAATCTTTTCTCAACTGGGTTCAAGAATAGTGTTAGTGAAGACACCATTCACGACAAACCCAAATCACATTCGATATTCAATACAAGGCTCTGAATAGAAAATATATCGGCTTATATTCAATATCGAATTCTACGACTAACAAATGTCGTATTGGAAATAACGATATCAATATATATCTTTCAAATTTCCATAACAACACCTGTATAATCACGAATTCCAACATCGAAATATTCCGAAGACAATTTCGATTCAACTCCACTCCAATGCAATCATTGGAAATTTTGGTTATTTTTAAAACCCTTTTCGAATTCAATTTATTTATTTAAAAATAAATAGGATTATAATTCTAGTTCAAAACTAGTTCATTTCGATAAAAATCCATTTTTATCTTTTCAAATATGGAGTTTTTCATCCCAATTCTTTCTAAATCATTTCTTATGATTTTACACAAATTATTGCTATTTTTAATAATTTTATCAAGGCCCGTACAGTCGATTTCCACCAATGGCCATCGAACTGCACTTACAGCGACCTTTTTCCAATTTGATTTGGACATAATTCCAAATCCAACCGTTAGATTTCTAATTTATCACATTCGTTAGAAAGCTCTTTTCGATACGAACCCAACGGTTCCGGTTTTAGGAGAATCCGACGGTCGGATCTCCCGCAATGTCCGTTTGAAATAAATGGTCGAAATTCGCGAACTGCCGCGGCGCGGCGCGTTCTATTCAGGCCATTATATTATATATAATATATATATAATATATATATCGTCGATTTCTATTTAAAACGAATTATATAAATAGTTTTGAATTCGTTTCAAAAACATTTTCAACTTCCATTTCAATTCAAATCAAAATTGAATTCTTCTTTATAAATTCGTTTTAAAATCCATTTCTATTCAATTCAAATTTCAATTCAATTTGAATTTATTTCACTTCGCTTTCAATTCAATTCGAATTCGTTTTCAATTCAATTCATTTCGAAATCGTTTTCAATTCAATTCATTTCGAAATCGTTTTCAATTCAATTCATTTCGAAATCGTTTTCAATTCAATTCATTTCGAAATCGTTTTCAATTCAATTCATTTCGAAATCGTTTTCAATTCAATTCATTTCGAAATCGTTTTCAATTCAATTCATTTCGAAATCGTTTTCAATTCAATTCATTTCGAAATCGTTTTCAATTCAATTCATTTCGAAATCGTTTTCAATTCAATTCATTTCGAAATCGTTTTCAATTCAATTCATTTCGAAATCGTTTTCAATTCAATTCATTTCGAAATCGTTTTCAATTCAATTCCTTTCGAAATCGTTTTCAATTCAATTCCTTTCGAAATCGTTTTCAATTCAATTCCTTTCGAAATCGTTTTCAATTCAATTCATTTCGAAATCGTTTTCAATTCAATTCATTTCGAAATCGTTTTCAATTCAATTCATTTCGAAATCGTTTTCAATTCAATTCCTTTCGAAATCGTTTTCAATTCAATTCCTTTCGAAATCGTTTTCAATTCAATTCATTTCAAAATATTCGATTTCGAAATCACTTTTCAATATTCATTTTAAAATGAATAAAATCGATATAAATATCGTTCACGTCAAAATGGCGTCAATCTAATCCTCACGGCTTCACATATTTCTATTTTCAAATATTCTATTTCAAATATTTCTATTTCAAATATTTCTATTTCAAATATTTCTTTTTTTTTTTTTTGAAACTGGAATGAGGCCCAATCAATTACCATATAATGTTAATTATATGGATTTTCTACAACACATGTATATATCAACAACGATGAATAATCAACCATCAACCAAAGTGCACTACACTGTATAAGCATCAAATATAGACATTTAACGCTTATAGCAGCTTGTCAATCAATCGATCGACATATTTAATCAATCAGGATGAGTGAACTTCAAATTTCATCCTAACACCCGTGTGGGGTTTCAAACAATCAAACACATATTTTATTTGTGCAGTTAGGCGATGTGTAAAATTTATCGACCCAATCAACGTCATTCAAATAGGTGTACATAAACAAACCGTCTGGTTTGTAAATGAATATTTATTTATTCACATTCACGTTAAAAATTATATTTTTAACGATAACACATTTTATTTTAACATATGAATTTCTATTCGGTTCATTCGTTAAATAAAATGCTATTTTTTATTTTTTTCTAACTTATTTTAGAAAATTTCGGCGGCATAACGGCACGATACTAGAAACGGGACAAGGCCTAGCCTTATCCCCGGTCTAGTGAAGGCCCACGCCATTCACACATCAATCAAATCAATTCGTTATGCAAACCACAAACTTTGAAGTAAGGATCTAACCTAGCCTTACTCCTTCGCCTTATAACGGCGCACGTCTAATCCTAACCAATTTATCGATTCGATTTTTCACACCACAAACCACATTCAAACCAATATCGCAATCAATCACCAAACAGTCAAACAAACAAGTCCATGGTCTGTGGACGATTGTGTCGGGTGCTACTAAGCACCGTCTGCATCCTAGTATATATATATAACTAGAAATAAAATAGAAAGGTGAGAAATTCTCACAGATAGCTATCCAAGCTCCACGGCACTTCTAATGCAGGAAATCTCCGCCTTTTGTCGCTTTCGTTGTCCGCTTTCACTACATATGTAAAAATCGAATTTTACTTCGTTATTCAATATATAAAAATCGAATTTTTATTTCAAAGTTCCATATATAAAAATCGAATTTTTACTTCAAAGTTCAATATATAAAAATCGAATTTTTATTTCAAAGTTCAATATATAAAAATCGAATTTTTATTTCAAAGTTCAATATATAAAAATCGAATTTTTATTTCAAAGTTCAATATATAAAAATCGAATTTTTATTTCAAAGATTTCACCTTTTCTTTTTAAAAATCATCACTTGATTTCAGTGTATATAAAAATAAAAATCAGATTTTTATTTCGTTACATATACAAAGATGATATTTTTATGTTCTCTATCCTATAAAGATTATATTTTTAATACTTTAAAAATATAAAAATCATATTTTTAATATTCCTATATAGTAAAGATTATATTTTTAATGCTCTACTAAAATAAAAATCCTACTTTTTCTTCTAAACAAAAATCTCGCCTTTTGCTTTTCTATTTTAAAGATCAAATCTTTATAAAGTTTAAACCTTTTCTATTTAAAGTTTAAACCTTTTCTATTTAAACCTTAAAATAAAAATCAGTTTTTAAATCCATTTCAAATCACTTTTTAAAAATCATTTTAAATCAGTTTTTAAAAATCATTTCAAATCAGTTTTAATTTTAAAGTAAAAATCAGTTTTAAAACCTTAAAATAAAAATCAAAGTAAAATAAAAACAAATAAATAAATCAGTTTTTAAATGCTAATTAAAAAATCAAAACAGTTTTAAATTACTAATTAAAAATAAAAACAGTTTTTAAATGCTAATAAAAAAAATATAAAAACAGTTTATATAATAAATTAAATTCAGAAAAACTTACCAGGGGCTGAGGGGTAGCAGGTCGGAGCTGATGGTGGGGGTGCTCGACGGCAGGGTAGGGCGGCGTCGGGGTTTCGCCGAAGGTGGCGCGAGGCAAGGAGGGGCGGTGCGTGGGTTTTCTGGTGGTTTGGGGCTCGGTCGACGGATTAAAGAAGAGAGAGAGGAGAGAGAGTAGGGGAGGGCGGCACTAGGCAGGGGCGATCGTCGGAGAGGGGGTGGCCGACCGGGTGGCGTGGTGGACGGAAGGGCGACGGCCAGATCGAGGGTTTTTTTTTTTTTTTTTTTTTATTTTTGAAACCGATTTCTAATTAAATCGGGTGGGGGGGGCCAGAGGGTATAGGGGAGAGAAAGTCTCTTTTTTTTTTTTTAATTTTATTATTATTTAATTCAACCTAAAGTTGACTTTTTCATACGACCTCGAAACGAGGCCCACCGCCTGTCGTCCATAGCGTTCTACCCCCATTCCGAACACAATGGGTCTTGTTTCGTAGGTTGATTCGATCGTTTGAATCAGTTTCCGTTAAATTTACATTTAAATCACTTTATTGAATTCTAAACGTACATTTCAAATTACCGGGGTCACATACTAACTAGAAAAATTCTCGAAAAATATTTTCTAGCTTCGTATTGACGATACGGTCCTAACAAAACTAGTTTCGTCGAATTCCGAGACCGTTGGAAAAATGGCCAATTTCCAGTCGATTAAAATCAACTGAAACTGGTCAAACGCGCTTTCCTTTGCCACGCTCACATATGGATTCGAAAAATTATGAAATTTAAAACCTAGCAATAACTTGACACTGCGGACCCAACAAAACTGGTTTCGTCGAAATCCGAGGTCATTTGCAAAATGTCCATTTTTAAGGGCCTTATATATATAAAAATATATATAAATTCCACAGCGACTATTTCTAATTTTAAACTGGACATATCTTATCATTTCTAAAATGAAATCTCAGTTTGTTAACTTCGTTACAAAGATATAGTTATACAGATTCAAATATTTCTTGTTTCGTTCAATTCTGACTTATATTGAATTCTGTATATTCATTTGAAATTAGAAATCGAATTTTCGAACTACCGCGCCATTTTCTATTCCTTTTATAATTATATATAATTATTATATATTCTAACGACGACGTATATAATATATACGTTCTAATTCTATTCAAAATAAATTTTTCGACGATATTATTTAAAATAATTCATTTTAAATATTCAAATTCAGCTATAATTGCCAAAATAAAAATTTTAAACTGGCCCAGATTTTACGGGTTGTTACAATCTCCCCCACTTAAAACTTTTCGTCCCCGAAAAGGAACAAAGTCGAAAGTGGTTTGATTATTTAACTCTACGTTCGATCTGGCTTCTATTCTCCAACCTTTAGTTTCTGAGAATTTTCTAAAATTTCAAAAATTTGGCTAACACCCTAAATTTTTGAAAAATTTCGCCATAACCTCCCCTGCACCGGGAGCATCGGGGAATTTCAAATAGCTTCCCCGGTCCTTCAGATCTCAAAAAGAAAAAGAAAAGGCCAAGCGGCTAGCCAATAGGCTCACAAAATCATCATCACCCAAACAAAACAGTAAATTATGTAGTAAACATGTACCTATTTGTCGGGCAAACAAATTTTATTCTCTGGCTCTAGCCTCCTTGCTATGACCTGTTCAATGATATATATGTATATGCAAGTAAATGCGACCAATTTTCAATATAATCCAATTAGGCTTAATGGTTAAAAATTAGCAAACAACTAAACAAACAACACAAACATCAATCAATTAGTGAATTAGAGTTTCAAATTCATAACTTTGATATATATACAAAAATCAGATTCTTGATGCCAAATCACAACCATAGGCCCTATCTAATTTTGGTTCTCACACCAGTCAATAGGAAATATATAGAAAATCACACCTTCGAAACTCGAACATAAATGTTGATGATGCGATCGCTATCATCAATATCATCTTCGGGCCACTAGAGTATGATTCTATATCTATCCAATATATTAAAACTTCGAATACACGCGGATCAGACGTATACGCAAAATCTTTATATACTGGACTGTCCAACTCAATATAAATAGATAATCAGATACGAATAATTGATTTAAATTTTCAAAACAAAAATTGTTTTCATTTGAAAAATATACTCTTCACACTCGTTCTAGGATACTACTGATCCCATCTCTAACGAGTCATTCCCATTGGATTTTACTAACCCAATATCGGATGAATTCTTTCGTATGGTTCTAATGTGCCTTGTTCTCTGAGCTTTGTAAACCAAAGCTCTGATACCAACTGTAAAGACCCGCAACTTCCCCGTAAAGGAAAGCGTCGGATAGTTCGAGAACAAGCCACAACAGAACGCATACGAAAGAACATTTCATTGTATATTACAACAATGCATCAGATTACAAGAATATACAGAGTATGAATAAATATTACACAGAAATATCAGAGATTTAAATTACATTTAAATACATAGCAGCGGAAAATAATACAATACACAACTAGAAAGAGATACACGGATACAAAGCTTTCCGGATATCGTTCCAGCCGTAAACCAGGATCCTGTGAATATAAATCTGCAAAACCAAAACTACTAGCTGCCCATGTCAAAATAAGGGCACCCAGAGTTTAGGTTAAAACAATAAACTCCAGGTCAGTCATGTGACTGGTGTGAGAACTAAAACAGTTATTAATCTTTATTTTCAAAGCTAGGTAAATCAAGGGACCACGCCGTATAACACGGAACGGGTTTCCTCCCAAGAATACCAGTGCATAGAACAAACAGCGCAATGCTAAATAAAGAAAATGAAGCTGTTATAAGACCCAGGTCCCATCACACAATGCAACGCAGTCGAGGATAGGGTTTTCCCTTATAACAGCCAAAGAATGCTTGATACGTTTAAAACAAATCATTTGATACTAATATAAGTGCATAGTGTATAAAACACTTCAAATCATAAGTATCAATCATAGGCGGCATGGGTACCATATATCATGTCGCCATATATAGGTTTACAAATAAAACCGCAAAGTCATGTATTTGGAAATTGGATTTCCGTCTATGAACCGAGGCAAAAGATAGTCCTCAATCGATTCGAGACGCTCTAGCCCGTGTCTCAGGAACAGCCGCAACTGCCCCTTGGATCGTCAGGCCGGTCCACACGGAGTGGATTATTATGCCTGAACAATACGTCTCCCCACCCTATGGGGTGTAAGTCTGGTCCGTCAGCCGACCAGAATGCATTCGGCCGAAACCGATATAACCGAGGCGCCTCGCAACCGCAACAACCACATAAGTCAAACTCGTCAGGGCGTGTAAAACCACTGACGCCACTTCTAGCTAGAAAGAAACGCAAGTCCTCCCTGAGGTCCGTCTCCCGTTTTTGGTTCATACCGGGTGTGAAACACGCGAGGTAAACGTTACACAAAGCTACGCCACAAAGGCCGTGCTTTGATCATCACCACAAGACTTTGCTTTTCAACAGAAGCCTTGATCATTTGCATCTTAGCATGCCACACAGGCAAACCATCCTATGCAACCGATATCAGTCACACAGAATGAAACCCGATGTCAGACACACAGTCCATTTACAAGTCCGTCCTGGGTCTGAACGAAACCGGAGGCACCTAGTACCCCGCATATCCATCGATCTCCAAGTACGTCTGGACGATCACTAACTGTTTCCATCTTCTTGGGTGTACAGCCCAATCAAGATCATCAGTTATCACCCAAACGACGTGAAGACCTCCGGTCTTCGACCATCGTCTTCATCTTCGACTTATCGTCGTATCAGTTATTCAGAATGGGATAAACCCGGTCTTTCCGAATAACTCGCGTATATATTATAAAAGTGTTACACAAACACAACATACGCCTCATTCCAATTCATTAGTCACTAACCGTAAATTAATCAAGAGAATAATTCCCCAAATATTAACCCCGAAGGCCGAAACCAACATCAGATCAATATCCAGAAAACCATTCTACTTAGCTAACCGACAGTTAGTTTCTAAATTTCACATTCATAGGGAAAGGTTCCCATTAATTTTATCCAAGATAAATTCCTGAATTTATTCTTTAATCTATCTTTGAATATCAATTCGAATTAATCGGGATTAACGAACTTTACCGAAGTAATCATTTGTTTTAATTTCCCAATCCCAACCTATTCATCCCATGAAGTAAAACTGGTAATACTTCATATCTAACACCACAGTGTTATCGGTAAATTCAATTACCATTTCACGTTCAAATCTAATTAAAGATTTAACTATCGCCTGGAGCAAAACTGGTGATACTCCATTTTCGATCTTTTCAATCTAATTAAAGATTCATTAAAACTCCCCTTAGTTTTAATCTTCGACTGGGTTAAAGAATCAGTGTCATTTAAAACACGGTTCACGATAAACCCAAAATCACATTCCATTAATTATCGGGTTAAAGAACAAGTGTTATTTAAAACACTGTTCACGATAAACCCAAAAAATCAATATCAATTCAATTCCAATTAATTATTATTTAATTGGTACACTTCATTAAATCTAAATAAAAAGATTTAATCTTTTCTCAACTGGGTTCAAGAATAGTGTTAGTGAAGACACCATTCACGACAAACCCAAATCACATTCGATATTCAATACAAGGCTCTGAATAGAAAATATATCGGCTTATATTCAATATCGAATTCTACGACTAACAAATGTCGTATTGGAAATAACGATATCAATATATATCTTTCAAATTTCCATAACAACACCTGTATAATCACGAATTCCAACATCGAAATATTCCGAAGACAATTTCGATTCAACTCCACACCAATGCAATCATTGGAAATTTTGGTTATTTTTAAAACCCTTTTCGAATTCAATTTATTTATTTAAAAATAAATAGGATTATAATTCTAGTTCAAAACTAGTTCATTTCGATAAAAATCCATTTTTATCTTTTCAAATATGGAGTTTTTCATCCCAATTCTTTCTAAATCATTTCTTATGATTTTACACAAATTATTGCTATTTTTAATAATTTTATCAAGGCCCGTACAGTCGATTTCCACCAATGGCCATCGAACTGCACTTACAGCGACCTTTTTCCAATTTGATTTGGACATAATTCCAAATCCAACCGTTAGATTTCTAATTTATCACATTCGTTAGAAAGCTCTTTTCGATACGAACCCAACGGTTCCGGTTTTAGGAGAATCCGACGGTCGGATCTCCCGCAATGTCCGTTTGAAATAAATGGTCGAAATTCGCGAACTGCCGCGGCGCGGCGCGTTCTATTCAGGCCATTATATTATATATAATATATATATAATATATATATCGTCGATTTCTATTTAAAACGAATTATATAAATAGTTTTGAATTCGTTTCAAAAACATTTTCAACTTCCATTTCAATTCAAATCAAAATTGAATTCTTCTTTATAAATTCGTTTTAAAATCCATTTCTATTCAATTCAAATTTCAATTCAATTTGAATTTATTTCACTTCGCTTTCAATTCAATTCGAATTCGTTTTCAATTCAATTCATTTCGAAATCGTTTTCAATTCAATTCATTTCGAAATCGTTTTCAATTCAATTCATTTCGAAATCGTTTTCAATTCAATTCATTTCGAAATCGTTTTCAATTCAATTCATTTCGAAATCGTTTTCAATTCAATTCATTTCGAAATCGTTTTCAATTCAATTCATTTCGAAATCGTTTTCAATTCAATTCATTTCGAAATCGTTTTCAATTCAATTCATTTCGAAATCGTTTTCAATTCAATTCATTTCGAAATCGTTTTCAATTCAATTCATTTCGAAATCGTTTTCAATTCAATTCATTTCGAAATCGTTTTCAATTCAATTCATTTCGAAATCGTTTTCAATTCAATTCCTTTCGAAATCGTTTTCAATTCAATTCCTTTCGAAATCGTTTTCAATTCAATTCCTTTCGAAATCGTTTTCAATTCAATTCCTTTCGAAATCGTTTTCAATTCAATTCATTTCGAAATCGTTTTCAATTCAATTCATTTCGAAATCGTTTTCAATTCAATTCATTTCGAAATCGTTTTCAATTCAATTCCTTTCGAAATCGTTTTCAATTCAATTCCTTTCGAAATCGTTTTCAATTCAATTCATTTCAAAATATTCGATTTCGAAATCACTTTTCAATATTCATTTTAAAATGAATAAAATCGATATAAATATCGTTCACGTCAAAATGGCGTCAATCTAATTCTCACGGCTTCACATATTTCTATTTTCAAATATTCTATTTCAAATATTTCTATTTCAAATATTTCTATTTCAAATATTTCTTTTTTTTTTTTTTGAAACTGGAATGAGGCCCAATCAATTACCATATAATGTTAATTATATGGATTTTCTACAACACATGTATATATCAACAACGATGAATAATCAACCATCAACCAAAGTGCACTACACTGTATAAGCATCAAATATAGACATTTAACGCTTATAGCAGCTTGTCAATCAATCGATCGACATATTTAATCAATCAGGATGAGTGAACTTCAAATTTCATCCTAACACCCGTGTGGGGTTTCAAACAATCAAACACATATTTTATTTGTGCAGTTAGGCGATGTGTAAAATTTATCGACCCAATCAACGTCATTCAAATAGGTGTACATAAACAAACCGTCTGGTTTGTAAATGAATATTTATTTATTCACATTCACGTTAAAAATTATATTTTTAACGATAACACATTTTATTTTAACATATGAATTTCTATTCGGTTCATTCGTTAAATAAAATGCTATTTTTTATTTTTTTCTAACTTATTTTAGAAAATTTCGGCGGCATAACGGCACGATACTAGAAACGGGACAAGGCCTAGCCTTATCCCCGGTCTAGTGAAGGCCCACGCCATTCACACATCAATCAAATCAATTCGTTATGCAAACCACAAACTTTGAAGTAAGGATCTAACCTAGCCTTACTCCTTCGCCTTATAACGGCGCACGTCTAATCCTAACCAATTTATCGATTCGATTTTTCACACCACAAACCACATTCAAACCAATATCGCAATCAATCACCAAACAGTCAAACAAACAAGTCCATGGTCTGTGGACGATTGTGTCGGGTGCTACTAAGCACCGTCTGCATCCTAGTATATATATATAACTAGAAATAAAATAGAAAGGTGAGAAATTCTCACAGATAGCTATCCAAGCTCCACGGCACTTCTAATGCAGGAAATCTCCGCCTTTTGTCGCTTTCGTTGTCCGCTTTCACTACATATGTAAAAATCGAATTTTACTTCGTTATTCAATATATAAAAATCGAATTTTTATTTCAAAGTTCCATATATAAAAATCGAATTTTTACTTCAAAGTTCAATATATAAAAATCGAATTTTTATTTCAAAGTTCAATATATAAAAATCGAATTTTTATTTCAAAGTTCAATATATAAAAATCGAATTTTTATTTCAAAGTTCAATATATAAAAATCGAATTTTTATTTCAAAGATTTCACCTTTTCTTTTTAAAAATCATCACTTGATTTCAGTGTATATAAAAATAAAAATCAGATTTTTATTTCGTTACATATACAAAGATGATATTTTTATGTTCTCTATCCTATAAAGATTATATTTTTAATACTTTAAAAATATAAAAATCATATTTTTAATATTCCTATATAGTAAAGATTATATTTTTAATGCTCTACTAAAATAAAAATCCTACTTTTTCTTCTAAACAAAAATCTCGCCTTTTGCTTTTCTATTTTAAAGATCAAATCTTTATAAAGTTTAAACCTTTTCTATTTAAAGTTTAAACCTTTTCTATTTAAACCTTAAAATAAAAATCAGTTTTTAAATCCATTTCAAATCACTTTTTAAAAATCATTTTAAATCAGTTTTTAAAAATCATTTCAAATCAGTTTTAATTTTAAAGTAAAAATCAGTTTTAAAACCTTAAAATAAAAATCAAAGTAAAATAAAAACAAATAAATAAATCAGTTTTTAAATGCTAATTAAAAAATCAAAACAGTTTTAAATTACTAATTAAAAATAAAAACAGTTTTTAAATGCTAATAAAAAAAATATAAAAACAGTTTATATAATAAATTAAATTCAGAAAAACTTACCAGGGGCTGAGGGGTAGCAGGTCGGAGCTGATGGTGGGGGTGCTCGACGGCAGGGTAGGGCGGCGTCGGGGTTTCGCCGAAGGTGGCGCGAGGCAAGGAGGGGCGGTGCGTGGGTTTTCTGGTGGTTTGGGGCTCGGTCGACGGATTAAAGAAGAGAGAGAGGAGAGAGAGTAGGGGAGGGCGGCACTAGGCAGGGGCGATCGTCGGAGAGGGGGTGGCCGACCGGGTGGCGTGGTGGACGGAAGGGCGACGGCCAGATCGAGGGTTTTTTTTTTTTTTTTTTTTTTATTTTTGAAACCGATTTCTAATTAAATCGGGTGGGGGGGCCAGAGGGTATAGGGGAGAGAAAGTCTCTTTTTTTTTTTTTTAATTTTATTATTATTTAATTCAACCTAAAGTTGACTTTTTCATACGACCTCGAAACGAGGCTCACCGCCTGTCGTCCATAGCGTTCTACCCCCATTCCGAACACAATGGGTCTTGTTTCGTAGGTTGATTCGATCGTTTGAATCAGTTTCCGTTAAATTTACATTTAAATCACTTTATTGAATTCTAAACGTACATTTCAAATTACCGGGGTCACATACTAACTAGAAAAATTCTCGAAAAATATTTTCTAGCTTCGTATTGACGATACGGTCCTAACAAAACTAGTTTCGTCGAATTCCGAGACCGTTGGAAAAATGGCCAATTTCCAGTCGATTAAAATCAACTGAAACTGGTCAAACGCGCTTTCCTTTGCCACGCTCACATATGGATTCGAAAAATTATGAAATTTAAAACCTAGCAATAACTTGACACTGCGGACCCAACAAAACTGGTTTCGTCGAAATCCGAGGTCATTTGCAAAATGTCCATTTTTAAGGGCCTTATATATATAAAAATATATATAAATTCCACAGCGACTATTTCTAATTTTAAACTGGACATATCTTATCATTTCTAAAATGAAATCTCAGTTTGTTAACTTCGTTACAAAGATATAGTTATACAGATTCAAATATTTCTTGTTTCGTTCAATTCTGACTTATATTGAATTCTGTATATTCATTTGAAATTAGAAATCGAATTTTCGAACTACCGCGCCATTTTCTATTCCTTTTATAATTATATATAATTATTATATATTCTAACGACGACGTATATAATATATACGTTCTAATTCTATTCAAAATAAATTTTTCGACGATATTATTTAAAATAATTCATTTTAAATATTCAAATTCAGCTATAATTGCCAAAATAAAAATTTTAAACTGGCCCAGATTTTACGGGTTGTTACACCGGTCAAACGCGTTTTCCTTTGCCACGCTCACATATTGATTCGAAAAATTATGAAATTTGAAACCTAACAATAACTTGACACTGCGGATCCAACAAAAGTGGTTTCGTCGAAATCCGAGGTCATTTGCAAAATGTCCATTTTTAAGGGCCTGAATTCCATAGCGACTATTCAGAATTTTCAACTGGACATATCTTTTGATTCCCGCTATCAAATTTCGATTGGTCAGATTCGTTGGAAAGATATCATCAATTAGATCCTAATGTTTTTGGTTTCACTAAAATCCGGATTGTTTTGCATCCGGTATATTCAAACTAAGTTTGAAATCGAATTATCGAACTACCACGCCATTTTCAATTCTATATATAATTATAATTAATTATATTCGTTTTCAAATGTCGATTCAAACTCAGTTTTCATCGCCATTATTTAAAATATTTATTTTAAATATTTAAAATCCATTATTTTAGCCAATTTAAAAAATTTTAAATTGGTTCAGATTTTCTGGGTCGTTACAATAACTCTGGGTCAGACATAAAGCCTGGTATGAGCGATAAGCATCTAAACAGAACAATAACAGGTAGACTAAACCATACCAGAACCTGGACCTGCAACCAAAGAGTTAGCACTACATACTGTACAACACTCTAAGGTGCCAATAACATGTGGTGTAAAGATAATGTGGGTGGGGGTGTGCATGTCATAGTGATGGCAAACAATCAAGCATAATAACCATCCTCACATATCCCACTCAGTGCGTAAAGCATACGATATTCACCACTTCGATCACCCAACATACTTTGCTATGATCACTTTGCTCCATGAAGTCATAAATGGCTTCACTGCACTGATACATAGCCAATAATCCTTCGCTATGTCCACTTTTCCCCATGGAGTCGCAATGACCCCACTGCACTGGCTCATAACCTTACTAATCCTTTACTATGTCCACTCTACCCCCATGGAGTCACAATGACCCCACTACACTGGTTCATAGTCTTACTACGCATCACTTTGCCCCTCGAGTCATAATAACTCTACTGCACTGATAACGTAGTCTTGCTACCATCACCTTGCCCCTCGAGTCATAGTGACTCTACTGCACTGATAAGTAGCCCATCGTCCATTTTCAGTGGTGAATCGAAGTTATGAACATCGACAACTCCTTAGCACACGTCCCGCAGCAAAGTCCAACTATGAAGTGAACTCATTGGTTCCCAACTGGATCCTGAGCTCTAACTTCCACTTGAACTACCTTTGCATCTCGGGTTATTGGTCGTCACCGGATCGGTTCGGATCTTCCCCTAATCACCAGTTCGGTTCGGATCGGAATGCTTCTTCTTCACTGGATCAGGTCGGATCGTCATCATCCCTGGCGGATTGGGTCGGAGTCTCCACCTTGCCACGGTTCGGATCGGCCTCTTCTAAAGCACCCCGGGTAGGGTCGTAGTCTCCAAGCCCAGTCGTAGTACATCGGTTCGGGTCGGAGCACCATGTCGGATCGGGTCGGAGAACATCAGGTGGGTCGGACCGGATGATGCATGCCACGAGAAGTGCGAGTGGATCGAAGTGTGAAGTTTGAGAGCGGATCGGGTCCTCCTAACCGATCTGATCCGGTTCGGGTGTCTTCCTGCACTTTTTCCAGCAAGTAGTTTACGCCACTCGACGGTGTTTTCAACCATTCCAACTATTCTAATCAATCACAAAGCATACCATACAGTCATAGCAACATGTTTAATCAACCACAAACATCAAAACAACAATACAATAGGTTAAAGTGGATCAAATCTAGCCAAAACTCCATATTTTCCCTTGAGCATGTTTAGGTGAAACTAATGATATGATTAGCAAAACTTAACCAAATTAACCCAAATTCATATCAGAGGTCTAAAACATCATTTCGAATTTTATAAATATTTTTCCAGATTTTTATCATGTTTAAATTCGCTAATTAACGTTAATTACCCTTAATTAGCCATAATTAGTGAGGAACTATGCAAATCACTCACCTTAGCCACAAATAAAACTTAGATCTGAAATAAATCTCTGATTTGATGCGAATCCCAATGCTAAACAACAGCTCTATTGTTGATTTGGTGAAGTTCTCCCTTGATTTGTTGTTGCTAAGCTTAATCCTTGATTAGAAGGTGATTTGGAGGTGATTTAGAGGTTGGAGGCCATTTTTAGGGTTTCTTAGAGGTAAGTGGAGGCTAGAAAACTTAAATGGAATGAATCTCTATTTCTTTTCAGCCTCCCCATAACCCTAATCCCGAAATGGGTTATGGGCCCATTCACTAATCACCTTATTTGGCCCGGTTAAGTAGTTTTTCACCTTCCAAACCTTATTTCAACCATATCTCCCAAACGGTAAGTCCGTCTGGCAATTATGACCACTCTACGGAAAGGTAAAACAACAAACGAATCTAATGGAAGTGGTTTCAGGTCAAAATTCCTTTCCAGTCAAAAGTTATGGCAAAAAAAATCAACTGGGGACAAAACGGTCATTTAAAAATCGGCAAAAATCATGAACATAGGAAATGACTCTAGTGATTGTTTCGCAAAGTTACATGACCATACAACTTCATATGGGAAAGAAATAAATATTCTATGATCCTTCGATGCGTAGAATGCGGGTTGTTACAGAAATACGCAATAACTTTTTGAAAAAGATGAAGCTATCATAAGCTTGTCCCACATCACACAATGCAAGAGCACACCAAATGGGCGAGTTTTGCCTTATGATAACCAAAAATGCCTTCATACGTGAAAATCCTCTTTTACTACTATATATAATGTGAAAAACCTTTTCGCAAATAAATGTATTAATCCTAGCCGGCATAATGCCCCGTCCCATTATACTGACAATCCTACTAGTAACCACCAGGCTATACAATCAAAACCGTACGGGCTCATAGTGGAGATTGGGTTTCGAACATGATGGTTCCTGGTAGGAAAGATCATTCGTGGGCTCACAAACTTTCTGCGTGCATCATCCCTGTACTCGCAAATAATGTCCAGACTCGGACTCCGTTATACTAACCCACCATACATGAATCAGAGTACCCAACAAATAGCGCCCCAGACTGGGGACTTCGCAATACCCTTTCATCATCACATCCCGGTGCGCCGAACATACGAAATGAACATAAAAATATGACCACCAGTTTACCATCAATCCAGGGGGTGAGGTTCGTCGAGGTCACGATAAACACAAAGCTACGCTTAAATAAGCCATGCTTTGATCATCCATAGCTCATCACATAACTTAAGTATGCCACATTGTCCATTCACTACACATCACTGATTTCTATCAATATATGACCTCTAAGCTCGTACGTCTTAGAGAAGGGTGTTAAGCAAGAGAATAAATTCTCCGCCATCAAGCAGATATATATTAATAAAGATCAGTGATACGTAGTCAATTACAATGTCAGACACACAATCCATCTGCGAATGTCTGAACTAAACAACAATCTAGAATTCCTTCACATACGTTCGGGCTTCTTGCCACTTAGCATATATATATAATCCATCTGCGAATGGGAGCCAGCCATTCGAGACATTCAGCAAGTCGCCCTTACGACACGAAGGGTCCCAGTCTTCAATGTCGCCTCCAATGTCCTCAGTTGCTCCACAACGTTGTATTATTACTTGGAATGGTTCTCAGACATAATTCTGATCCCTGTCTTTCCAAATAATAAGCGCAATTAAAAACATAATCACAGAACAAACAAGCTTTCTACCAAATCTCCTTCCATTTTGGATTTCGTTAAATTAAACTTTTTTAAATATATTCTCAAATTATCTTTAACAAAATCCATATTTAACCCTTCTTCTTTAAAACACATCCCTTAAATCCAAGATAATCTAGCCCCAAAGCCTTAATTAATTTTCTGTTTGATAACTCGTTATCAAAAATCCAGTTTCCTTTGAAAATCTTTAATCCACATTTCAACCATAGTTTTCAATTAAATTGATTTTCCAACATTCCATTCTTTAATCTTAACTAAAAGATTATACTTTCTTTCCAATTCCTCACTTTTAATTTCCTCAAATTAAAGAACTGATTAAATCCTCAGATTACAATATGAATTTCCATAACTCAATCTCATTGGGTTTCAAGAATGATATTATTGAAGATATGATTCACGACAAAACCCAAATCAATTGATATTGAACATAAGTTACACAGAAATTGTATAAACTTATATTCGATATCAATTCTCATAATCAGCGAATACTATAAGTGGAATAACGATATAATAATAGTATCTTCCAAATTCCTCAAATAGTATATGCTTACACTAAAGAATTTCATATCATATATCCGAAGATTATTTCTATCCAACTTATCCCAGTCACCTTAGGAAACTCGTATGTTAATTAAAAGATTTATTCAACTCTTTGACATTAGATCTGGATAGAAATACCATCAACTTATACTTAATATTAATCTCGATATCCAACTCACACTATAAGCGGAATAATGGTGAACTACCTTTTAAATTCCTCAAATAGGAAGAATCATCATCTACCGGATTAATATCAAACATTTGAAGATTTATCTCCAACCATATCCAATTACTAAAAACCCATTTTAATATTAAATAAATCAATTTGAATTCCATATAAAGTATTCCCAATACTTTTGAACCTTTGGAAACATTCCACAAATCATTTAAAAATGATTACTTATAGTTCGGAAAATAGTTTGCGGGAAATTTCAAAATAGATTGTTTTCGAAGAAAGCGTTACAATAGTGTTTTCAAAAGCATTACAAAAGCGTTACAAAACAGTTATCTTAATTACTTCGATCAAAACATCGCTTTTCTTAGTCAAAACTTGAATTTTACAATTCAAAACATTTTTTTCATAATTTATATTGATTTTACCAGATTTTTAGAAACATTAAAAAATGGCTATTTATGGTTATGGTCGATAACTTCTCTTATAACGTCCTTTTCCAAAATGGTTTTAAACATAACTTTAAAATTATAGCTCGAATTTAAAATCTGCTTTCAATCATTTAAAAGCTCTTGTTTATATAAATCAATTGCTTTTCGTTTCTTGGAAATCCGATTTAGATTGCAAAAGTTATAAGCGTTTAAAGTTTGCATCTAAAATAGGTAAATTGCCGTTATGCAACAAGCTCTATTTTGACCATAATAACCATTATTCTATGATATTTCAAAATATCTTAGAAAACCATTATATCCTTATGTAACCCTTTTTAAAATCATTTAAATTTACTTTCCAAATTATTTTTGATCTAAAATTCAACTTTCATAAATTTCAATTCATTTCTAAATTCAAATAACTTCAAATTAACCTTCCCATTCATCGGATCAGTTAGGGATAGCCAAGGAGAGCAAGAAACTTTATTTCCAAACCCAAGCCTAGACACTATCCACTCTGTCATCCTAGAATGTTCCGGTATTTATTTATTCATTTAAAGGACTTTAACAATATATATGAATTCATACATATGGTCTTTTCCAATTATTAACCTTCAATTTCAATAATGATATTGCTTTTAATTATAAACGAGATTTGTCGATCACTAATGTGATACCATAATTTTTGTGTCAGTATGTGCAAAACAACATCGACAACCATTTAAACATCCAAAGAAACCATCATAAACATGATTCAATAAATCATAATTGTGCACAAGCGTTATAACACTAATGCTTAATAATGTGTGTTGTAAACTTTGCATCCATCATCCATCACAACAAATATCAATCATCATTAACCAATAATATTTCATCACTATATTTAAATTAGACTAGCTACCAATTAAATATATAAACCATAGTTAAAGAGTTCTCACCTAACAGCTTTCCAAATCTTCATGGTAGGCGAGCCTAGCTAAGCGAACCGTTGGACAATATTTCAGCGCAACGTCTTCTTCACCAAAATATATATAATATAGTATACACTAATCTCTCTTTATATCATAAGAGGAGGAGAAGAATGACGAACTTTGGCAAGGTGGTGGTGGAAAAGAGGAAGACTTATTTAATGGAAACCATGGCCATAAGCTTTAAGAAGAAGGTGGAAAGGAGGAAATGGAATGGTAAAATATGGAGAAAGGGCCTCCTTATATAGGAAAGGAGGAGTAAGGAGTTAAAGACACATAAAGGGGCAAGTGGCAATCATGCATGAAAGGGAGCATGCACAAAGACATCTGTCTTAACACTTGTCTTAAGACGAAAAAAAAACTTTTGGTAACACTTTCTTTTAAATGTTATGAAAACTAAAGGTAACACTTAATTCTAACGTTACTAATTCGTGTTACGATTTGACAAATCCGATCGAACGACAAATAATATCAATAAATCCAAACTCATTATTAATCGTTCTCATTTATAATTCAAGTAAAATCTATCATATAACTTACCAAAATTATTAAATACTCTTAACCATATATATTTGTATCAAATTCAAATTTAAATTCAAATTAAGTAATACAAATTCCAATTTAAAATTGGTTAAAAATTCTGGATCGTTACAACGACGACGACCATTGCCTCTCCTCCCAGCGCCACCCACTCCTGATGAACTCGAGCCTCCCTAGCGGACGAGAAACCCTGTGAATAGTAGCAGTTTGTGAGCGAATTCCAACCACCTGGCACATCCTTCTCCGATCACACCTGTTGAAGACCAAGAACTCGAGCTCCTATTTGATTTTGCCTTTGGGAATCTATAGAATCATGGCGTGGATTTCTAGATCGGTTGGGGATTTGTTGGGATCAAAGCGATCGTCGATAGCAGATAAGGGGGTGGCTTATCGGGTTTGACCACGGCTTTGAAATGAAAATAAGGTTTGACCCTTAATATAAATATATTTAAAACAATATTTAATTCACAAATTTGTTCTTTAGCATTTGGACTCCAAATGGGTCCCAACGAGTGTCGACACTACCTGAATACCCCTATTCCGAACATAATGTGATATGTCTGGTAAGCTGATTCAACTGTTTCGATCAGTTTTCGTTTAAATCAAAAAATAAATATTTATATTTTTAATTTGAACATACATTTCTATTTACTGGGGTCACATACGGACTCCAAAAAATTACAAAAATTATTTCTAGCTTTGTTTTGACAGTACGGTCCTAACAAAACTAATTTCGTTGAATTTGGAGACCGTTTAAAATATAGCCATTTTCTGGTCGATCCAAATTGATTGAAACTGTTAAAACACGTTTTATTTTGCCATGCTCATATATTAATTCCAAAAATTATGAAAATTGGAATTCAAAAATAATTTGACATTCCAGATCCAACAAAAGTGGTCTCATCGAAAACAGAGGTCGTTTGCAAAATCGCTATTTTTAAGGGCTATAATTCCATAGCGACTATTCTGAATTTTCAACTGGACATAACTTTTTATTCCCGCTATGAAATTACAATTTTTCAGATTTGTTGTAAAGACATTTTCAAATAGATTCAAATATTTTTGGTTTCACTAAAATCCGATTTATTTGGAATCCTGTACAACCATTTGAAGTTTGAAATCGAATTTTCAAACTACCACGCTTTTTCGATTTCTTTTATAATTAAAATAAATATGTATATTCTAACTTCAATTTAAATAAATTTATACTTTCTAGTTCTATTCAAAATAAATTTCTCGTCGTCATTATTTAAAATAAATCATTTTAAATATTCAAAATTCATTAAAATTGCCAAAATAAAAATTTTAAATTGGTTCTGATTTTCCGATTTGTTACATTTCTGGTCCATTTAGGCATGTCAGTGTTCTTGTGCACGGTGATATGTGGGTTAGGGAATATAAAGCTTCAGTAAACCTTCGGGGAAGAAGACCCTATACATGCGGTTCTTGAGTTAGCATAGGCACGGGATGTGTGGGCTTTTGGGCCGTTTAGTTTTTTAAAAAGAACAAAGCAGTAAGGAAATGCTGGCAGCATAACGTTTTGAGGAGGAAGCTCCAACAAGAAAAGAATTGGGGAAGCGACGCAAGAAACAGGTTGTGGAATTAACTATAGAGCAGGTGAAAGAAATATGGGGAAGATAACATGGGAGAAGTGATAGGGTGTAAAGCAGAGTGGAGATGGGTTCGTGAAATATGAATGGGGTTCAAACAGATGGGAAGAAAAGCGGAAACACGTAGGGAAGATGAAGTCCGTTGAACATAGGTGGGTATGGGCTGCATACATAGGCCACGTGATTTTGGTAAGCTATATATATATATATATATATACACATATATAAAGAGTAGTTAGTATAAATAAAAAGTTATTAATTATGGATTCAGATAATGTTAAATATAATGTATACATATAATGTTTATAATCTGTGCCTATGTACACAGAGTCGGACCGAACCAAAAGCGTTGGAATCATAATAAGGAGCACTACATTTTGGAGTTGGAATAGACGGAGTCGGAATCAATTGAAGATTTTAATTAAATTAAACGCATGTTTAATTTAATTAAAATGAACCGTTTAACCAATGGATGGAAACCATGGTGAGTTAAACTCAATTAGTTCTCCCGCTTATAATTATTATAAGTCGGGTTTATTATTTGTATGCCATGTTTGGTAATTGTTGATTAATTTGACGATTGTTTGGATATTGTTAAATATTGTTATATCGATTATTTAAATTAAACGTTGTTTAATTTAAATGAAATGCCATCGTTATTTTTAATGATTATTTCAAATAAAGGTAACTTACCTTGTTGGTTATGTTTATAATAATATAAACGTATTTAAATTAAATTGAATGCTTGAGTTATTATTATTGATTGACCGTTATCAGTTGAATTGATTATTTATTTACATATGAACGTTACATGAACTGTTTAACCAATATAATTGGATTATTTATTTGATTATTTATTGTTGAATATGAATTCAAGTTTGTTTGTTATTAACCAATGTGTGATATTGGTTTAGGAATAATAGCAGATGGCCTAATAAGACATCGTTTTATAAGGTTTGATATACCGTAAGATAATTCAAACAGAAAATGAAGTTTAAAACTAATAGATTTTTAAATATATTATTTGAATGGAAGTTTATAAAAGGAAATGAATATTTAATTATTAAATGATTTCATTCTTATATTAATAAGATTGATAAGCAAGTGACATAATTTAACGTAACGATTAATAACGGAGATTAATTGTTTTTATAAACAATTAAAATGAGATTATATCGAATGGATTATTATTTTAATAATCAAATGGGATTATTTAAATTAATTAAATTTATAATTAATTTAAATGGAAAGATTAATTGAGATTTGATTAACGAGTTAATCAGGGTAGAGTTGACTAAGTCAACTGTGTTAACTGAAATGGATTTATTAAATTAATTTATTTATTTAATGGAAATATTTAATGGTTAAGTAAACATTTTTATAAACGTTGATATTCATTTATTTAATAATCAAAGTAAATGTAAGTGTTTTAATTAATTATAATATTAATTAAATTAAATGGAATGCGCTAATTGGTATTGAATAACGAGTAATCATGTTTAAAGGTTGCATTAACAGAGATTGTTTTATTTAATTACTTTATTAATTTAATGGGAGTAGATAATGGTGAAGTAACCCGATATTATTTTAATAAATGTTAAAACTTGATTATTACTTATTTAATAATAATCGAAGTGATAAATCTGGGAATGAAAAACGTAGTAATGGAAGTTTGTGAAGTTTAAAGTTCATGTTTATAGTTTGATGAATATTTAACCGACTTAAGATTTATAATAATATAAGTTGTATGTAAATCGAAATTTTAATTTAGTTCTTATTGAATTATATTTAATTGGGTTCTATGAAATCCAAGTTGGACGAAGTAATAAAACCCAAACTATAACAACCCGGAAATATCAGAACCAATTTAAAATTTTTATTTTGGCAATTTTAATGAATTTTGAATATTTAAAATAATTTATTTTAAATAATAATGGCTAGAAATTTATTTTGAATAGAATTAGAATGTATATATTTATTTGAATCGAGGTTAGAATATAAAATTTTATTTTAATTATAAAAGGAATTGGAAATGGAGAGTAGTTTGAAATTTCGATTTCAAATTTCAAATGAATGTGCAGGATTCAAAATAAACCAAATTTTAGTGAAACCAGAAATATTTGAATCTGTTTGAAAATATCTTTCCAACGAATCTGAAAAATCCAGATTTCATAACGGGAATAAAAAGTTATGTCCAGTTGAAGATTCAGAATAGTCGCTATGGAAATATAGCCCTTAAAAAATAGAGATTTTGCAAACGACCTCCATTTTTGATGAGACCACTTTTGTTGGATTCGGAATGTCAAATTATTGCTTGATTCCAATTTTCATGATTTTTGGAATCAATATGTGAGCTCGGTGAATTTAAACGTGTTTGGTCAATTCAGTTTGAATTTAATCGACTGAAAAATGACCGTTTTTCAAATGGTCTCCAAATTCGACGAAATTAGTTTTGTTAGGACCGTATCGTCAAAACATTGCTAGATTTATTTTTCTAGGATTTTGGGAGTCCATATACGGCACTGATAAATTAAAATGTACGTTCAAATGTAACAAATATAAATTTATATTTTAATTTTAATGAAAACTGATCGAAACGGTCGAATTGACTTAGGGGACATATCCCATTGCGTTCAAAATAAGGGTAATTAGCTAGGGGCGACAGTCGTTGGGTCTCGTTTAGAGTTTATGTTAAAAAGTTACTTTATCGGGATAATTAATTATAAAAATTTAATTAAATAAAAAGGGGTGGGTCAACCCTTTCTCCCCGTCATTATCTGATTGACAAAAATAATAAAAAAAGGGGGGAACCCTCAATCGCGATTCAGCGCCTCCCCAACCACGATGATGTCGCCGCCTCCAAGGAGCGTCGCCCTCCCGGCCCTTCCACCTCCGTCGAGCACGACTCTACCCCACAGCCTCCTCGCGAACCCCAGGGGCGAGCTCCACCGCGCTGCCAACCAACGACAGCAACCGTCGTGCAGAGGACTGCTGCCACCTTAGGCGCTACCTACGATGCCTCCCCACCACCCATCGCCGACAATTCCCCCTCTCTCGGTCCAATGCCTAACGCTTTAAGTTCTCTTATTTTATTATTATTTTTTTCTTTGTTTATTTTAATGTAAGTAGAATGAAATTTAAAATTAGTTTTATTATATGATTAAAATATAAAGTTTAAATTTTTAAATGAAGAAAGATTTGATTTTTAATTTGAAAAAGATATGATTTTTAAAATATAAATAACATATAGATTTTGAAATAAAGGAATAAAAATATGATTTTCATAATTTATATTTGAAATAAAAATACGATTTTTAGTATGAAGTTAGCGAAATAAAAATACGATTTTTATTATGAAGAGAGTAAATAAAAAAATATGATTTTTATTCGTATGTATGGCACATAAAAATACGATTTTTATTATATGAAATGCGAGATAAAAATTGGATTTTATTATAAGAAGGGAGAGATACAAATATGATTTTTATACATGAAGTGGCGGTATAAAAAAGTATGATTTTTATATATGAAGTAGCAGTATAAAAATGTGACTTTTATACGAACAGTATAAGAATAAAAAAATGTGATTTTTAAATATAAATATCATGGATTAAAAATATGATTTTTAATGTATAAACATCATATTAAAAATGTGATTTTTACTACGAACAACATGAAAAAGATGGAGTTGGAATGTCGGGTAAATCCAAACCATCGTCCAGTATAGAACTGATGGAGTGGAAACCCAAGGTGAGAACTTCTCACTCTAGTTATTTTCTAGTTAAAATATATACTAGGATGCAGACGGTGCTTAGCAGCACCCGACACCATCGTCCATAGACCATGGACGACTTGTTTGATTGTATTGTGTTGTGGAAATTGATTGTGGTTGTGATTGTGATGTGAAATGAAATAAAATATTTGAAGAATAAAAATATCATTTTTATTGTATAAATGAACTGTATAAAATATTCATATATGGAATAAAATATTTGAACAATAAAAATATCATTTTTATTGTATATATGAACTGTGTGAAAAAGTCATGTACTGAAACAAATATTCATAAACAAATCGTATGATTTGTTTATGTACACTCATTTACCTGATACTGATTGGGACGTTAAATTTTACACATCGCCCAACTGCACAAATAATAATCAGTATTTGTTGTTTGAAAACCCCACACGGGTATTGGGATCATATTTGACATACACTGATCCCGATAATTAGTGGTATGTCAATCGATAGGTTGACAGGATGTGATGAGCGTTATTTATTTGTTTTTAACGCTTATACAGTTGTGTAATGCACTCTGGATGATGGTTGACTGTGTTTGATTATTGTTGTGTACACGTGTGTATGAAATCCGTATAAATAAAATTATATGGTAATTGACTGTGTCTGATTCCAATTCAGTGTTAATGAATATTTTAAAATAATATTAAGTGAATATTGAAATGTGAAGCCGTGTTAAGTAGTTAAATGCCATTTTTACACGAACGGGAATTTTGTCGATTTTATTCATTTTATAATGAATATCGAAAAGTGATTTCATAATTTGATATTTTGAAGATATTATCATTTTAATATTAAAATGATATGGAATATTCAAATTTGATTTAAAATTTGAAATGAAATAGAAATCGTTTTAAAATGAATTTAAAACGAATTTATAAATGACTATTCAAATTTGATTTGAAATGAAATTGAAATCGTTTTAAAATGAATGTAAAACGAATTTCTTAAGGAATATTCGGATTTGATTTGAAATTTGAAATGAAATTGAAATCGTTTTAAAATGAATTTAAAACGAATTTGTTAAGGAATATTCTAATTTTATTTGAAATTTGAAATGGAATTGAAGTCGTTTTAAAATGAAAAAGAATTTTTTAAGGAATATTCAAATTTGTTTTGAAATTTGAAATGTAATTGAAATCATTTTAAAATGAATTTAAAACGAATTTATTAAGGAATATTCAGTTTTGGCTTAAAATTGAAAATGAAGTTGAAATCGTTTTAAAACAAATTTATAAAATACGTCATAAATAGAAATTGACGAAATATATATTATATATATACTATAATGGCCAGAATAGAACGCACTGCGCCGCGGCCATTTGCGAATTTTGACCATTGACTTCGAATGGACATTACGGGAGATCCGACAATTGGATTCCCCTAAAACCGAAACCGTTGGTTCGTATCGAAAAGTGCTTTCTAATGAATACAAGAAATTTGAAATCTAATAGTTGGATTTGGAATTATGTCCAAATCAAATTTGGAAAAGGTCATTGAAAGTGTAGTTCGATGGCCGTTTATGGAAATCGACTTTATGGGCCTTGATAAAATTATTAAAAATATCAATAATTTGTGTAAAATCATAATAAATGATTTGAAAGAAATTTGGGTGAAAAATTCCATGTTGTAAAGATAAAAATATATTTTTATCGAAATGAGCTATTTATTAACTATATTTGACACCCAATAATTTTTGAATAAAATAAATTGGATTTGTGAACGGTTTTAATATAACTAGAATTTCCAATATATGAATTGGAATGGATTTGAATCGAAATCATCTTCGGAATATTTCGATATTGGATTACGTGATTATACAGATATTGTTATGGAAATTTGGAAGATATATTTTATATCGTTATTTCCAATACGAGATTTATTGGTCTCAGAATTTGATATTGAATATAAGCCGATATAATTTATATTTAAAGCCTTGTATTTAATATCAAATGGGATTTTGGGTTTGTCGTGAATGATGTCTTCATTAACACTGTTCTTAAACCCATTTGAGAAAAGAATAAATCTTTTTATTAAGATTTAGTGAAAATTTTCAATTAATTAATATTTAATTGGAATTGAATGAAAGAATTGGATTTTGGGTTTGTCATGAATGGTGTCTTCCTTAACACTGTTCTTAAACCCCATGTGAAAAGAATAAATCTTTTAAATAAGATTATTGGAGTTTCCAGTTATATTTAGTAACTGGAATAAAATGGAATGTGAATTGGGTTTACTGTGAACTGTTTTTTAATGACATTTGTTCTTTAATCCGATTTACAATGAAATGTGATTTGGAGTTTATAAATCTTTTAATTGAGATTAAGGGAAATTTTCCGAAGTGAAGTTTTCCAATTTAATACAATAAATGGGAATGGAATGGAATTCGATTGGATAATAATCGAAGTGAGCTTCTATGGAGGAAGACGGGTAATATACATGGAATTTAAAAGGCTTTGCCGTTATTCCATTTATATAATCAGTTGGATATAGAAGTTTATATCGATTATATATATTGATTTGTTTTTCCGTGAAGATTCCATTGTAAATGGAATGTGATTTTGGGTTTATCGTGAGCTGTGTTTTAAATGACATTAGCTCTTTAACCCGGTTAAAGATAAGATTAATTTTTTAACTTTGAATAATCATTAAGCAATGATTTTTGGAGATTAAAACTGAATTAGAGTTTTAATGAATCTTTAATAGGATTGAAATGGGAATAGATAATTTAAATTATCAAATTTGGGAAATGATCGAGAATGGAGTAGCACCAGTTTTACTCCAGGTGATAGTTAAATATTTAATTAGATTTGAACGTGAAATGGTAATTGAATTTACCGATAACACCATGGTGTTTGATATGAAGTATTACCAGTTTTGCTTCATGGGATGAATAGGTAGGGATTAGGAAATTTAACAAATGATTACCACCGTAAGGATCGCTAATCCCGACTAGTTTGGATAAACCTTAATTTGGTTTGAATTGATATCCAATGAAAGATTAAAGAATAAATTTTAAAGAATTTATCTTAGATAAAATTAACGGGAACATATCCTTAAAGATGTGAATATTTGAATAAAAGAATATTCTAAATTGGAATGAGGCGTATGTTGTATTTTTATAGCACTTGTTTATTATATAAGTGGGTTATTCAGAAAGACCGGGTATATCCCATTCTGAATAACTGATTCGACGATAAGTTGATGATAAAATCGGTGGTTGAAGATCGGAGGTCTTCACATCGTTTGGATGATTACTGATGTTTTGATTAGGCTGTACACCCAAGGCGAAGTAATAAGTGGTGATTGTCCAGACGTACTTGGAGATCGGCCGGATATGCGAGGACCTCTATCTTGTATTGGACATACAGGACGAGGAATAATGTGCCTCCGATTTTGTTCAAACCAAGAACGAACTTGTAAATAGATGTGTGTGTCTAACATTGGATTTTATTCTATGTTGATTGATCTCTATTAAATATATATGCGTTTGGCGGCAGAAAATTTATTCTCTTGCTTAACGCCCTTCTCTGAGACGTACGAGCTCAGGGGTTATATATCGATAGACATCAGTCGCATGGCGTGAATTTCCTGTGTGGCATGCTGAGATGCAAAGGATCAAAGCTTCTGTTGAAAAGCAGAGTCTTGTGGTTGATGATCAAAGCACGGCTTTAATATAGCATAGCTTTGTGTATAGCGTTAATTCGCGAGACTCACACCCCGGTGTGAACTAGAAATGGGAGAGGACTTCACGGATGGCATGCATTTCCTTCTAGCTAGGAGTGGTGTCTGGGTTTTACAAGCCTAGACGTTTTACTTATGTGGATGATGGATAGCGAGGCGCCTCCGTTATATCGGTCACTGCGGTTCCAATGAATGGTTTGGTCGATATATGACAAATTTACGCCCCATAGGGCGGGGAAAAGTATTGTTCAGGCATTTTAATCCACTTCGTGTGGACCGGCCCTGAAGATCTAAAGGCTTGACTGCGCACTTGCTTAAGACACGGGCTAGAGTGTCTCGAAGCGGTAAGGACGATCCCTTGCCTTGGTTCACAGATGGAAATCCAACTTCCAATACGTGACATTTCGGTTTTGATTATAGAGCCTAGTATTGGTGACAAGATATATGGTATAAAGTCCCGAAAATCCCCACCCTTCGAATCAACCATAAACCACACAGGTCTGAACCAAAGGATGAAAATCCTCGAATACTTTAACTTTGGGGATACAATACATTGGAACAAATAACAACAGACTTTTATTACATCATGATAATATAACATATGAGTACAGAATATATCAGAGTACATTGAAAATAATACAGCGGAAGATAAAATTACAAAACATTTTATACAATGCAACGTAAATAATTAACTGATACAACGGAAGTCTATCAATACTCTGGACACAGCTTTAAGCTCCGATCCAGAATCCTTCTTAATATATATGCAAAACAAGCTACTCGACTACCCATGTGGAAAAGAGGGCACCCGAGCTTGCAAGTGAAACAAACTACAGGTCAGTCATGGGACTGGTATGAGAATTCTTACTTAACTTATTTAATAATAAGGCTAGTCACAGGACCATGCCGCTAACGCGGAATGGGTTTACTCCATTGGATTGCCAGTGCATAAAATAAAGTAAATTGTTAAATAACGCAATTCTTTTTAGAAAAATGAAACCATTATAAGACTCAAGTCCCATCACACAATGCAATGCAAACGGAGGATAGAGTTTTTCCTTATAATGGTCAAAAGATGCTTGATACGATAAAAAGAATTTGATATTATTATTAGTGCTAATATGTTTAAACACAATTTCAATCATAATGTATCAATCATAGACGGCATAGTACCCCATCCTACTATGTCGCCGTACTAGTTATACAATCAAAACCGCATGGCGTCGTATTGGAAGTTGGATTTCCATCAATATTCAAGGCTAGGAACGATCTCCTAACCGATTCGAGACACTCTAGCAATGCCTCAGGATTCAGACGCTGGCGAACCCTTAGATCCTGCAGGGCCAGTCCCCCTATAGTGCAATGGGTTGGATTAGTTATGCCTGAACACATGCTCCCCGGTCCTATTGGACCTATAATACGGCCATTGGCGACCGATAAATACGAGGCCTCGAAAATTCCATCACCACATAAGTAAAATGTTAGGGATGGTAATTCGCTGACACCACTTCTAGCTAGAAAGAAACGTGTGCACTCCCTACGTTCCCTAGCTCCGTTTTAGACTCTACTGGGGTGTGAGGCTCGCGAAGTAATGCTACACAAAGCTATTCTAATTAAAGCTATGCTTTGATCATCATCCACAAGGCTCTGCTTTTCAACAAAAGCCTCGATCTATGCATCTTAGCATGCCACATTGTCAATCCCTACCATTTGATTTCTGCCGATATATAACCTCTAAGATCGTACGTCTCAGAGAAGGGTATTAAGAAAGAGAATGAATTCTCCGCTACCAAACAGATATATATTAGCAGAAATCAACGGATACAATGTAAAGGAATACAACGTCAGACTTGCCATCCATTTACAAGTCCGTTCTGGGTCTGAACGAAACCAGAGGAACTTAATTCCTCGCATATCCGAACAATCAACAAATATGTCTGGACAACTACCATTGTAGCCCCTTCAAGGTATCAACTCCAATCACGGGCATCAGTAGTCCTCATCCATTCGATGTGAAGATCGTCGGTCTTGCACCGTCTTCAATCTCTTCGACTGTTAGTCGTCGTATTCATTATTCAGAACTGGTTAAGCCCGGTCTTTCCGAATAACTCGCGTAATTTATAATCAAGTGCTATAAAAACACATCTAACGCCTCATTCTAATTAAGAATATTCTTTTAGTAAAATATTCACAATTTTAGGGAAAGGTTCCCGTTAATTTTATCAAAGATAAATCCCTTGAAGTTATTCTTTTAATCTTCTTTTTAAAGATTCATTAAAACTCAAATTGGGTTTTAATATAAAAAATCATTACTTAACGATCATTCCAATTTAAGAAATTAATCTTATTTTTAACTGGGTTAAAGAACTAATGTCATATTAAAAACGTAGTTCACGATAAACCCAAAATCAACTTCCATCAAAATGGAATCTACACGGAAATCATAACGGTATATATAATTTCTATAAAATCCCTTATCAGACTAATAATATAAAGGGAATAACGGCAAAGACTTTTAAATTCCATATATAGTATCGGCCTTCATTTACATGCGCTCTTCTATATTATTACCGAATCGAATTCCATTCAATTCCAATTTAATGTATTAAATTGGAAAACTTTATTTTGGAAAAATACACATTTAAATCTTAATAAAAGATTAATAAATTCCGAATTATATTTTCACTATTAATTGGGTTAAAGAACAAATGTTGTTTAAAACATAGTTCACGATAAATCCAATTCACATTTCATTCTATTCCAATTACTGAATATAATTAGGAAACTCTATTAATCTTAGTTAAAATATTTATTCTTGTTACACGGGATTTTAAGAATAGTGTTATTTAAGACACCATTCGCGATAACCTAAAGTCCAATCTATTTAATTTTAAAACATTGGTTTTTCAGTTTAGTTAATAACTAGTTCATTTTGATAAAAATATATTTTACCTTTTCAAAATTGGAGTTTTCATCTTAAAATCTTTTTAATCATTTATTATGATTTTACATAATTTTTCTATATTTTAAGTAATTTTATTTTGGCATTTACAGTCGATTTCCATAAACGGTCATCGAAATGCATCCATAACGACCTTTTCAAAATTTGATTTGGACATAACTCCGAATCTAACCGTTAGATTTCAAAAATCTTATACTCATTGAAAAGCTCTTTTCGCTATGAAACCAACGATTCCGGTTTTAGGAGAATCCAACAATCGGATCTCCTGTTACGTCAATTTGAAGTTAATGGTCGAAATACGCGAACGGTCGCGACACGACGCGTTCTATTCAGGCCATTGTATATATATTATATATATTGTCGATTTCTATTAAAACTTATTTTATAAAATATTTATAATTACATTTTAAAATGATTTTATCTTTATTTTCAATTTTAAAGCAAAATTGAATATTCTATATTATTATCATATTAAAACATTTATATTTCCAAAATATTAGATTTATAAATCACTTCTTTTTATTTTTATTTTAAAATGAAAAAAATCGATCGATAAACCCGTTCGGGTTAAAATAACGTTTGCTACTTAATTCAACTTCACATTTTATATTTTTGTATTCATCTAAAAGGGATAATAAAAATCATAGTTTTATTTTACATAGAATATCATTTTAAAATATTCATAATTTTTAAATATTCTTTATTTACAAAATTCTTTACTTCAGAATATTCTTTATATAAAGATGTTATTCATTTATACAAATATTATTTTATTAAGAATACTCTGAATCGGGATGTGACTCAATCAATTACCATATAAATTCAGTTATATGGATTTCACACATTGCATATATACAACGATAATGATAAACAATCATCAAACAACACATTCACATCGAAAGTGAGATTTATAACTGTGTGAGCATTAAAATAAAGAAATAATGCTCAACACAGACTATCAATCCATCGATTGACAATTAATTAAATATTGGGGCTAGTGTATATCAAATGTCGTCCCAACACCCGTGTGGGGTTTCAACCAACAAACAATAATAGATTATCATGCACTTGGCCGATGTGTGAAAAATTATCGTCCCAATCACATAAACAAGTCGGATAACTTGTAAATGGAAGTGTAACGTTTCAACATCGCAAACATATATGTCAAGACATCGCTACATTATATTTTAACATATGAATATTCTTACTACCATTGCTAACACATGAATGACAATGTTTTTACTTCTACCCTTTTTATTTCTCTGAAGTGTCAATAAAATGTAACTTTCATTTCTGTTCTTTTTATTCCAACTAAAATGTCAATCAAAATGTCACTTTTAATCCTACGTTTTTTATTGCCTCTAATTTGACCATACAAATGCAACCTTTTATAATATCATTTTTATTACAACTAAAATGTAAATAAAAATGTAACATTTAAATTCTTTCTTTTATTTACATCTAAAAAGTAAATATAATGTAACTCTTTAATCTATACTTTTATTTACCTCTAGAATGTGAATAAAAATATAACTTTCTAATCTACTCTTTTTTTCGCATCTAAATTGTAAATAAAAATGTAACTTTTTATATGATGTTTTATTTGCATATAAAACTGCAAATAAAAATGTAGCTTTAATTCTAATGTTTTGTTTGCATCTAAATTTGTCAACAAAAATACAATTTTTCAAATCTTGTTTTTAATTTGTATCTAAAATACAAATAAAAATACAAACTTTTTAAAACTATTTTTTATTTGCATCAAGTAATGCAAATAAAAATTCAACTTCCAATTTCAACATTTTATTAAAGAATGTAAATAGAAGAACAACCTTTTATTTCATTGCTTATTTGCATCAAAGAATGCAAATAAAAGATTCACTTTTTGTTTCAATGTTTATTTGCATCGAAGGATGCGATAAAAGAATAACTTTTTTATTTCAATGTTTATTTGCATCGCAGGATGCAAATAAAAGAATAACTTTTTATTTCAAGGTTTATTTGCATCAAAGGATGCAAATAAAAGAATAACTTTTTAAATTCAATACAATTATAAATTTCAAAATGATATATTTCCAATTGTATTGACAATTCTATTAAATGACAAAATAATATTTTATTTTGAATATACAATACTATTTCGATTCAATATAAATGATAAAATAATTTTTTACACTAAATTCAAAAATGCTATTTCAATTCAAAAATATAATCCAAATAATGTTTTTATGCTGAATTGACAATCTAATTCAATTCAACACTATAACAAAATGATTTATTTTTATTGAAATGGAAGTTCTAATCCAAATCAATAATAAAGCAATATGATTTATTTATATTTAACACATATAAATCTACGTTTATAAATTACCAACAAATAGATAAATCATTCACAATATCATCACATAACAAATCTCAGTCATACACATACAGTCATTCAATAGCAATTTAATTAAATAAATTAATTAATTAATTATATATAAAAAAATAAATCTCACATGGCTTTTAATTCAGATCTGAAATTTCCTCAAATACTGATTTGTTTCGTTTCAGATCCGGTCAGTTCCTTTGTCTAGATCTCATTGCTGTGATTCAAACAAAGCTGAAATCGTCAAATACTGTTTTGTTTTGAATGAGATATGATAGTTTAAAGATTTGATAATAACTAAATTTAATAATTAATTAGAAATTCTTAATTACATTCATTGGTTGAGCCAAAACAGGTCGTGCCTTCTTTTTTCTCTGTTCTAGGTCTTCACGCAAAAACCGAACCCATCAGCTCCGCTCCTCCCTTCCAAATCGCACGCACCCCTGGTGGCTCAAACCCCGATCAACTTACACTCCATCGACTGCCTCTCGAAGCTCCCCCTACCGTCGGTGGTCTCCACGAACTCGGTGGGCCCAGGGAGGGTAAAACGGTCATGAACGACGCTATCTTTGGGCACAAGTCCTGGCGAATTCTGGTATTGTTAACCGATCATGGCCGTTGATTTCATGTCGCTCAAGGAGCTCTTCGATTAAGTATTTGGAGATTTGAATTTAGTTGTGTGGATTGGAAGAGCTAGGTGAAAGAAATCTGGAGCTTCACTACCGTTCATTGCTAGAAGGCGGCGGCTATAGATTGAGTATTAGGATTACGTATTTTCTAGCGTATTTATACCGTATTTCCTTTGCTATTTAGTTATTAAATAAGAAAAAAAACCCGTGAATCTGCACGGACTCCAAATCCAGCCCAAAAAAAATTTCCGCTAGCCAAATACCCCCGTTCCGGACTCAATGGACTAGGTCCCGTCAGCCCAAACGAACATCTTTGGCCAGTTTTAATTAATTTAATATTTAAATCATTTATTTAATTAATTCCAGCTTACAACTAAATTCACCGGGGCCACATACGAATTTTGAAAAATCCAGAAAAATTATTTCTGGCTTTATTTCGACGATACGGTCCTAACAAAATTAATTTCATCGAATTCCGAGACCGTTGGAAAAATAGCTATTTTCAAGTTGATTAAATTTGACCGAAATTGACAAAACACATTTTCATTTGCCATGCTCACATATTAATTCGAAAAATTATGAAAATTGAAACCTAGCAATAATTTGACATTCTGGTTCCAACATAAGTGGTTTCATTGAAAATGGAGATCGTTTGAAAAATGGTCTTTTATACGGGCTATAAATTATACTATAGCGACCATTCTGAATATTCAACTGGCCACATCTGTTGATTCCCACTATGAAATTTCTATTTTTAGGATTCGTTGGAAAGATAATTTCAAACAGATTTAGATATTTTGGGTTTCACTGAAATCCGTTAAATTTTGAATCCGGTACATTCGGTCAAAGTACAGGTTTGACTTTTCAAACTACCGTACTATTTCTAATTCCTTTAGAAATCAAAATGAATACATTTGCTCTAACTTCGATTAAAATAATTTTTTAATCCTTATTCTTTAAAATAAACAATTTTAAATATTAAACTTTCATTAAATTTCCTAAAATAAAATTTCAAATTGGTTTCAGAATTTGCGGGTTGTTACAATCTCCCCCACTTAAAATCTTTTCGACCTCGAAAAGGAACGAAGCTAAAGGTTGTTTAATTAACCAACTTAAATTTCAATTCTTATCAATTTAGTTCAATATTAAATTCGATTTAGCTAAAATTATCATTCTTTCTCATATTGGTTAAATAAATTGTCATACTAACATTTTAATTAGTTAAACTAATTATCAAACATCACAGCCAGCAATCAATTTGGTGATTAACTTTTTAAATATATAACTTTTATATATAGTCAAAAATCATATTTTTTAGTAAAAATCACAGCAACAAATCCTAATTAAGATTTGGTTGTCATACCAGTCGATTGGAAATATATAGATATTCTACTTTGATAACTCGAACATAAATACTAGCAATGATATATATATATATATATATCACCAGAATTATCTCCGGGTGACTAGAGTGTGATTCTATATCTACCCAATATATTTGAGACTTCGTATACACGCGGATCAGATGTATATTAAAATATCTATATACTCGATTGTCCAAATTAAAATAATATCTCAAATGCGTATTTTATGATAAAATTTTCAAAACTAAATTTGTTTGTTTTTAAAGAAAATAACACTCTTCGGACTCATTCTAGGATATTGTTGATCCTATCTCTAACGGGTCATTCTTTTTATAGGATATTACTAATCCTACCTCTGATGAGTCTTTTGTTCAGTTCTAACGAGTTGTACTCCGAAGATTTGAGCTAACCAGAGCTCTGATACCAAATTTAAAGACCCGGAAATCCCCACCCTTTGAATCGACCATAAACCACACAGGCCTAAACCAAAGGTTGGAAATCCTCGAATACTTTAACTTTGGGGATACAATACATTGAAACAAATAACAACAGACTTTTATTACATCATGATAATATAACATCAGAGTACATTGAAAATAATAAAGCGGAAGATAAAATTACAAAAGATTTAATACAATGCAACGTAAATAACTAAACTAATACAGCGGAAGTCTATCAATACTCTGGACACAGCTTTAAGCTCCGATCTAGAATTCTGCTCAATATATCTGCAAAACAAGCTACTCGACTGCCCGTGTGGAAAAGAGGGGACCCGAGCTTGCAAGTGAAACAAACTACTGGTCAGTCATGTGACTAGTATGAGAAATCTTACTTAACTTATTTAATAATAAGGCTAATCACAGGACCACGCTGCTAACACGGAATGGGTTTACTCCATTGGATTGCCAGTGCATAAAATAAAGTAAATCGTTAAATAACGCAATGCTTTTTAGAAAAATGAAACCATTATAAGACTCAAGTCTCATCACACAATGCAACGCAAACCGAAGGATAGAGTTTCACCTTATAATGGTCAAAAGATGCTTGATACGATAAAATGAATTTGGTATTATATTCGTGTAAATATGTTTAAAAACAATTTCAATCATAATGTATCAATCATAGATGGCATAGTACCTCATCCTACTATGTCGCCGTACTAGTTATACAATCAAAACCGCATGGTGTCGTATTGGAAGTTGGATTTCCATCAAGAGTCAAGGCTAGGAACGATCTCCTTACCGATTCGAGACACTCTAGCAATGCCTCAGGATTCGGACGCTGGCGAACCCTTGGATCCTACAGGGCCGGTCCCCCAATAGTGCAATGGGTTGGATTAGTTATGCCTGAGCACACGCTCCCCGGTCCTATTGGACCTATAATACGGCCATTGGCGACCGATAAATATGAGGCCTCGAAAATTCCATCATCCACATAAGTAAAATGTTAGGGCTGGTAAGTCGCTGACACCACTTCTAGCTAGAAAGAAACATGTGCACTCCCTGCGTTCCCTCGCTCCATTTTAGACTCTACCGGGGTGTGAGGCTCGCGAAGTAACGCTACACAAAGCTATGCTAATTAAAGCTATGCTTTGATCATCATCCGCAAGGCTCTGCTTTTCAACAAAAGCCTTGATCTATGCATCTTAGCATGCCACATTGTCAATCCCTACCATTTGATTTCTGCCAATATATAACCTCTAAGCTCGTACATCTCAGAGAAGGGTATTAAGCAAGAGAATGAATTCTCCGCTACCAAATAGATATATATTAGCAGAAATCAATGGATACAATGTAAAGGAATAAAATGTCAGACATGCCATCCATTTACAAGTCCGTTCTCGGTCTGAACGAAACCGGAGGAACTTAATTCCTCGCATATCCGAACAATCAACAAATACGTCCGGACAACTACAACTGTAGCCCCTTCAAGGTAGCTACTTCAATCACGGGCATCAGTAGTCCTCATCCATTTGATGTAAAGATCGTCGATCTTGCACCATCTTCAATCTCTTCGACTGTTAGTCGTCGTATTCATTATTCAAAATGGGTTAAACCGGGTCTTTTCGAATAACTCGCGTAATTTATAATCAAGTGCTATTAAAACACATCCAATGCCTCATTCCAATTAAGAATATTCTTTTAGTAAAACATTGACAATTTTAGGTAAAGGTTCCCGTTAATTTTATCAAAGATAAATCCTTTAAAGTTATTCTTTTAATCTTATTTTTAAAGATTCATTAAAACTCAAATTGAGTTTTAATATCAAAAATCATTACTTAATGATCATTCCAATTTAAGAAATTAATCTTATTTTTAACTGGGTTAAAGAACTAATGTCATATTAAAAACGTAGTTCACGATAAACCCAAAATCAACTTCCATCAAAATGGAATCTACACGGAAATCATAACGGTATATATAATTTCTATAAAATCCCTTATCAGACTAATAATATAAAGGGAATAATGACAAATCTTTTAAATTCCATATATAGTATCGTCCTTCTTTTACAGGAGCTCATTTCGATTATTACCGAATCGAATTCCATTCAATTCCAATTTAATGTATTAAATTGGAAAACTTTATTTTGGAAAAATTCACATTTAAATCTTAATAAAAGATTTATAATTTCCAAATTATATTTTCACCGTTAATTGGTTTAAAGAACAAATGTCGTTTAAAACACAGTTCACGATAAATCCAGTTCACATTTCATTCTATTCCAATTACTGAATATAATTGGGAAACTCTATTAATCTTAATTAAAAGATTTATTCTTTTTACACGGGGTTTTAAGAATAGTGTTATTTAAGACACCATTCGCGATAACCCAAAGTCCAATCTATTTAATTTTAAAACATTGGGTTTTCATTCTAGTTAATAACTAGTTCATTTTGATAAAAATATATTTTACCTTTTCAAAATTGGAGTTTTCATCTTAAAATCTTTTAAATCATTTATTATGATTTTACATAATTTTTCTATATTTTATGTAATTTTATTTTGGCCTTTACAGTCGATTTCCATAAACTGTCACCGAAATGCATCCATAGCGACCTTTTCAAAATTTGATTTGGACATAACTCCAAATATAACCTTAGATTTCAAAACTCTTATACTCATTGAAAACCTCTTTTCGATACGAACCCAACTGTTATGGTTTTAGGAGAATCCGACGGTCGGATCTCCCATTTATAAAATATTTATAAATCCATTTTAAAATGATTTTACCTTTATTTCCAATTTTAAAGAAAAATTGAATATTCTATATATTTTATCATATTAAAACATTTACATTTCCAAAATATTAGATTCATATATCACTTCTTTTTATTTTTATTTTAAAATGAAATAAATCGATTGATAAACCCGTTCGGGTAAAAATAACATTTGCTACTTAATTCGGCTTCACATTTTATATTTTTGTATTCGTCTAAAAGGGACAATAAAAATCATAATTTTATTTTACACTGAATATTATTTTAAAATATTCATAATTGTTAAATATTCTTTATTTACAAAATTCTTTACTTCAAAATATTCTTTAAATAAAGATGTTCTTCATTTTTACAAATATTATTTTATTAAGAATACTCTGAATCGGGAAGTGACTCAATCAATTACCATATAAATTCAGTTATATGGATTTCACACATTGCATATATACAACGATAATGATAAACAATCATCAAACAACACATTCACATCAAAAGTGAGATTTATAACTGTGTGAGCATTAAAATAAATAAATAATGCTCAACATAGACTGTCAATCCATCGATTGACAATTAATTAAATATTGGGGCTAGTGTATATCAAATGTCGTCCCAACACCGGTGTGGGGTTTCAACAAACAAACAATAATAGATTAATGTGCACTTGGGAGATGTGTGAAAAATTATCGTCTCAATCACATAAACAAGTCAGATAACTTGTAAATGGAAGTGTAACGTTTCAACATCGCAAACATATATTTCAAGACATCGCTACATTATATTTTAACATATGAATATTCTTACTACCACTGCTAACACATGAATGACAATATTTTTACTTCTACCCTTTTTATTTCTCTAAAGTGTCAATAAAACATAAGTTTCAATTTTTTTCTTTTTATTCCAACTAAAATGTCAATCAAAATGTCACTTTTAATCCTACATTTTTTATTGCCTCTAATTTGACCGTACAAATGCACCCTTTTATAATATCATTTTTATTACAAGTAAATGTAAATAAAAATGTAACATTTAAATTCTATCTTTTATTTTCATCTAAAAAGTAAATAAAATGTAACTCTTTAATCTATACTGTTATTTACCTCTAGAATGTAAATAAAAATATAACTTTCTAATCTACTCTTTTATTCGCATCTAAATTGTTAATAAAAATATAACTTTTTGTACGATGTTTTATTTGCATCTAAAACTGCAAATAAAAATGTAACTTTAATTCTAATGTTTTGTTTGCATCTAAATTTGCCAACAAAAATACAATTTTTCAAATCATGTTTTTAATTTGTATCTAAAATACAAATAAAAATATAACCTTTTTAAAACTATGTTTTATTTGCATCAAGTAATGCAAATAAAAATTTAACTTCCAATTTCAACATTTTATTAAAGAATGTAAATAGAAGAATAACCTTTTATTTCAATGCTTATTTGCATCAAAGAATGCAAATAAAAGAATCACTTTTTGTTTTAATGTTTATTTGCATCAAAGAATGCAAATAAAAGAATAACTTTTTATTTCAATGTTTATTTGTATCAAAGGATGCAAATAAAAGAATAACTTTTTTATTTTAATGTTTATTTGCATCAAAGGATGCAAATAAAAGAATAACTTTTTATTTCAAGGTTTATTTGCATCAAAGTATGCAAGTAAAAGAATAACTCTTTTATTTCAATGTTTATTTGCATCAAAGAATGCAAATAAAAGAATAACTTTTTAAATTCAATACAAATATAAATTTCAAAATGATATATTTCCAATTGTATTGACAATTCTATTAAATGACAAAACAATATTTTATTTTGAATATACAATACTATTTAGATTCAGTAAAAATGATAAAATAATGTTTTACATTGAATTGAAAAATGCTATTTCAATTCAACAAAATAATCCAAATAATGTTTTTATGCTGAATTGACAATCTTTTCAATTCAACACTATAAAAAAATATTTATTTTTATTGAAATGGAAGTTCTAATCCGAATCAATAATAAAGCAATATGATTTATTTATATTTAACACATACAAATCTGTGTTTATATATTACCAACAAACAGATAAATCATTCACAATATCATCACATAACAAATCTAAGTCATACACATATAGTCATTCCATAGCAATTTAAATAAATAAATAAATATAAAAAAAAAGAAATCTCACATTGCTTTTAATTCAGATCTGAAATTTCCTCAAATACTAATTTGTTTCGTTTTAGATCCGGTCAGTTCCTTCGTCTAGATCTCATCGCTGTGATTCCAACAAAGCTGAAATCATCAAATTCTATTTTGTTTTGAATGAGATATGATGGTTTAAAGATTTGATAATAATTAAATTTAATAATTAATTAGAAATTCTTAATTACATTCATTGGTTAAGCCAAAACAGGTCGTGCCTTCTTCTTTCTCTGTTCCAGGTCTTCACGCAAAAACTGAACCAATCAGCTCCGCTCCTCCCTTCTAAATCGCACGCACCCCTGGTGGCTCAGACCCCGACCAACTTACACTCCATCGACCGCCTCTCGAAGCTCCCCTGCTGTCGGTGGTCTCCTCGAACTCGATGGGCCCAAGAGGGTAAAACGGTCACGAACGATGCTATTTTTGGGCACAAGTCCTAGCGTATTTTGGTATTGTTAACTGATCATGGCCGTTGATTTCATGGCACTCAAGGAGCTCTTCGATTAAGTATTTGGAGATTTGAATTTAGTTGTGCGGATTGGAAGAACAAGGTGAAAGAAATCTGGAGCTTCACTGCCGTTCATTGCTAGAAGGCGGCGGCTGTAGATTGAGTATTAGGGTTACGTATTTTCTAGCGTATTTATACCGTATTTCCTATGCTATTTAGTTATTTAATAAGAAAAAAAAAACCGTTAATCTATACGGACTCCAAATCCAACCCAATAAGAGTTTCCCCTAGCCAAATACCCCCGTTCCGGACTCAATGGACTAGGTCCCATCAGCCCAAACGAACATCTTTGGCCTATTTATTTAATTTAATATTTAAATCATTTATTTAATTAATTCCAGATTACAATTAAATTCACCGGGGCCATATACGAGCTCAGAAAAATTTAGAAAAATTATTTTTGGCTTTATTTCGACGATACGGTCCTAATAAAATTAATTTCATCGAATTCCGAGACCGTTGGAAAAATGGCTATTTTCAAGTCGATTAAATTTGACTGAAATTGACAAAACACATTTTCGTTTGCCACACTCACATATTAATTCAAAAAATTATGAAAATTGAAACCTATCAATAATTTGACATTTCGGTTTCAAAAAAAGTGGTTTCGTCAAAAACGGAGGTTGTTTGAAAAATGGTCTTTTATACGGGCTATAAATTATACTATAGCGACCATTCTGAATATTCAACTGGCCATATCTTTTTATTCCCGCTATGAAATTTCAATTTTTCGGATTTGTTGGAAATATAATTTCAAACAGATTTAGATATTTTTGGTTTCACTAAAATCCATTAAATTTGAATCTGGTACATTCGGTCAAAGTACAGGTTTGACTTTTCAAATTACCGTACTATTTCTAATTCCTTTAGAAATCAAAATGAATACATTTGATCTAACTTCGATTAAAATAAATTTTTAATCGTTATTCTTTAAAATAAACAATTTTAAATATTAAACTATCATTAAATTTTGCAAAATAAAAATTTTAAATTGGTTCAGAATTTGTGGGTTGTTACATATGGTACCCATGCCGTCTAGGCTTGATACATTTATATTTGAAGTTGTTTTATACACTATGCACTTATAATAGTATCAAATGATTTGTTTTAAATGTACCAAGCATGTTTGGCTATTATAATGGAAAACCCTATCCTCCAGCTTGCGTTGCATTGTGCGATGGGACCTGGGTCTTATAATAGCTTTATTTTTTCAAAAAACATTACGCTGTTTATTCTATGCACTGTTATTATTGAGTGGAAACCCGTTCTGTTTTATACGGACGGTGTGGTCCCTTTATTTACTTTATTTTAAAATAAAGATTTAATAACTGATTTAGTTCTCACACTAGTCACATGACTGACCTAGAGTTTATTGTTTTAACCTAAACTCTGGGTGCCCCTATTTTCCACATGGGCAGCTAGTAGTTTCGGTTTTGCAGATTTATCTTTACAGGATCCTCGTTTACAGCTGGAATGATATTCGAAAACCTTTGTATTTGTATATTCCTTTCAGTTGTGTTTTGTATTATTTTCTGCTGCATTGTAATTTGTAAATCTCTAATATTTTTCAAATGTATATTATTTATTCATACTCTGTATATTCTTGTACTCTGATGTAAATTGTTGTAATAAGCAATGAAATGTTCTTCTGTTTGCGTTCTAATTTGTCGCATTCTCAGACAAATCGTTCTTTCTCTTCTCTTCGGAGACCAGGGACGTTCGGGTCGTTACATTTGGTATCAGAGCTTTGGTTTATAGATCTCGAGAACAAGACCTGCTAGAACCAAACGAAAGAATTCATTAGAGATTGGATTAGTAATATCCAATGAGAATGACTCGTTAGACATGGGATCAGCAGTATCCTAGAACGAGTGTGAAGATTAGTGCTTTTAAAATAAAAAAAATGAAAACAAAATTTGTTTTGAAAATATAAATCCTATATTATACGTATTTGGATATTTATTTTATATCGATTTTTGGACAATCAAATATATGGATATTTTGAATATACGTCTGATCCATGTGTATACGAAGCCTCAAATATACTGGATAGATAAACAATCACACTTTAGTCACCCGGCGATGGTTCTGATGATCGCTATAGCATCATCAACATTTATGTTCGAGTTTCGAAAGTGGGATTTTATATATCTCCAATTGGCTGGTGTGAGAACCAAAATATAGTTAGAATAAATTGTTGTGAACTGGCATCAAAATCATGATTTTCCATATATATATATACACACACAAAATTATGAATATAAAAAGATAATTAACTAACTGATTGCTGGTTGTGTTGTTTGATTATTGATTTGATTAATTAAAAAATTTGAACCATTAAGCAAACTGTTTAGAAAAAATTGCATGCATGTATGTATATGTGTGAACAGGTCATAACAGGGAAACTAATAAGAGGAATAAAATTGTGTGCCCGACAAATAGGTATGTGTTTACTAATTTTCTTTTTCATTTAAAGGTTTATGAGCCTAAGGTTGGTCGTTTGGCAATTTTCTTTTTCTTTTAAAGGTTTATGAGCCTAAGGCTGGCCGCTTAGCAATTTTCTTTTTTCTTTTAAAGATTATGAGCCTAAGGCTGGACGCTTGGCATTTTATTTTTATTTTGGGTGGATGAGGGCAATGAGAGGCTTGTTGCGGTTTCAAATGTCTCCCCGTAAAAAGGAAGTTATGGCGAATTTTTTTGAAAATTTTGGGTGTTAGCCAAATTTTTGAAGAATTGAAGATTCTTAGAAACTGAAAAGCTGAAGAATGAACGCCTGAATGAAAGTTGAGTTGATTGGTTAAACAACTATCAGCTCCGTTCCTTTTCTGTGACGATCCCAAAACCCCGTGACATGGTGTTAAGGATAATCATTGGAATATAACACATTAATCATCATTAGCAGATCACATAAAATAGCATAAACAGAAAATAGAATAATTTGCATACATATGACAGCGGAATCATATAGATATCATCACATCAGAGAAGCACAGTACAGGATACAACTTAGTGCATAATGATACATAATCAGTCACCATCGCCAGAGGCGGAATCATACATAAAGAGTAATCAAAATAAATATCATTCTACATCGCCAATGGCGGAATCATAATATAGATACAATAATGGCGGAGAAAATCCAAGTCAGCACGGTGTAGTCAAGCCTCGCCATGAGCCAAAAGGTGCGTCAGAAACCTGTAACTAGGCTGCCCGTGTGAAAAGGAGGGCACCCGAGTTTGCAAGGTGAAACAAACTACGAGTCAGTCATGGGACTGGTATGAGAAATCTACTCAACTTATTAACAACAATAATAAGGCAAATCAAAGGACCACGCCACTTTCGCGGAACGGGTTTACTCCAATGAGTGCTAGTGCATGAAATAAAATAACGATTAAATCAACGCAATGCTTTTTATAAAATGAAGCCATTATAAGACTCAGGTCCCATCACACAATGCAACGCAAGCCGGAGGATAGAGTTTTTACCTTATAATGGCCAAAGATGCTTCATACGAATAAAACAAAAGTGCTTGATATTATTACTAGTGCATATATGTTTCAAAAGCAAATTCAATCATAAATATCAAACCTAGGCGGCATAGCTACCATCTACTATGTCGCCATACTAGTAATACAATCACATCCACATATTTCGTATTGGAAAATTGGATTCCTTCATGAGTCGAGGCAAGGGGCAAGCTCCTCTCCGATTCGAGACACTCTAGCAAATGCCTCGGGACCGCACACAGCAATCCCCTGGATCCTCCAAGGCCGGTCCTCTCTTACTTTTGAGGATTAGTTATTCCTGAACACACGTTTCCCGGTCCTTACAGACCTATAATCGAGGCGCCTCGCATTCCAACAACCACACAGGTGAAAAGTAGATATAAATGTCAGGGCTGGGAGGTCACTGACACCACCATAGCTAGAAAGAAACGTCATGCACTCCTTGGGTCCTTCTCCCGTTTTTGACTCATACCGGGGTGTGAGGTTCGCGAATTCACGTTATACCCAAAGCTACGCACACAGACCATGCTTTGATCATCAACCACAAGACTTTGCTTTGCAACAGAAGCCTTGATCATATGCCACTTAGGCGTGCCACACAGGCAATCCACTCCATGCGATTGATTTCTATCAATACATAACCTCTGAGCTCGTACGTCTTAGAGAAGGGCGTTAAGCAAGGGAATAAATTCTCTGCCGCCAAACAGATATATATTTAACAGAGATCAATCAACACAGAACAAAATCCAATGTCAGACACACAGTCCATTTACAAGTCCGTTCTGGGTCTGAACGAAACCGGAGGCACCAATTCCTCGTATATCCGTACAATCAACAGTATGTTTGGACGGCTACTACTTCAATTCCTTCGTGGTAGCTACTCCAGTCACGAGTATCAGTAGCGCCCATCCATCCAATGTGGAGATCGTCGGTCTTCAGTCGTCTTCGACTCTTCGACTTCTCAACGTCGATCGATTATTTGAAATGAGATATACTCGGCCTTTTCAAATAACCCACGTATATTTAGATTTTCAAATCAATCAATCACATGGTTGGACTATTCAACAATCACATTTCAGTTATTTAGTTATAATTTTCATGTCAAATACATTCAACCATCACATATCAAGCAAACACAAAAAAATTGGTTTATTTCCACTCTATATCGTCCATAATATTTTATAACGATATATCGCCATTTTTATTTGATTCAAAACGGCCATATTTAATTAAACGACATTTCAGGTCGTGTCGATGCACTGGCGCTGCTTTTCACTAATTTTGTTTTACACATATATGAAAATCTAACCGTTGGATCTTCACAAATTTTACATCATTAGGAAGGTCTTTTCAAAACGAATCCAACGGTTTCAGTTTTGGTAAAATCCGACGGTCGGATCTTCCACACTAACCATTTGAAGTTATGATTTCAATTTACGAACTGCTGCGTCGTTATTCGATTTAATTTAATTATATTTATATATATATATATAAATATAATCGTTTCTGGCGCTGTTTTTCTTCAGTTTTGAATTAAACATTCCAGACAATCCAACCGTCGGATCTTCACAAAGTTGGTGCCGTTGGAAAGATATTTCCAAGGCGAACCCGACGGTTGAGGTTTCGGGAAAATCCAATGGTCGGATCTTCCGCACTAGTCGTTTGAAATCACGGTTTCAAAATATGAACTACACGGCCACGTTTCGTTTTAATTCTATTTATATTTATATATTTATATAAATATAGTTCATTCAAAAAATCCTATATCGTTTCCACTTCAATTATTTCACTAACGCCTTTAATTTTTGGAAAATTTCGCCATAACCTCCTTTGTACGGGAGGGTCTGGGAAAATTCCCAAATAGCCACACGGGCGTCTCATATCAAAAAGAAAAAGAAAAAGCCAAGCGGCTAGCCAACAGGCTCATAAAATCATCACCCAAACAAAGCGGTAAATGTGTACCTATTTGTCGAGCACAAAATTCTATTTCTCTTCTCTAGCCCCTTTTGCTTTAACATGTTCAATATATATGCATGTACATGTATACAATTTCTAACATTTATCATTTTCCATTCAATTTCATATTTGATTTGCTTTGGTTTAAAAACACCATTCATTCTAATGTTGCATGCATAGGCTAAAATCATATCATTAGCTAGTTAATGTATATTTCAACTCATGCACGTTTATTTGAACAAGTGGCTATTTTTAACACTTCACATTTCAAAGATGATAATCTTGGCGAACTAAAATAGATTTCAACACCTGACTATTTTATTTAGTTCCTATGCATATTAAAAATACTATTTCTTTCACAAATATTTATTTCAACGTCCGCATATCTTTAGCATATCACAAATATGATAAAAATGATATTTTTATCGTTCAAAATATTTATTCAACCAATGGATGGTTTCAACACTTCATAGTTTCAATAAAAGTGTAATTTTTATTGTTCGATCTTTTTATTCAACACATGAACTTTTTCACTACACACACTTCTCAACAAATGAGCATTTCCACACATGGACATTTTATTTATGTTGTTTATATTAGAAAGATGTGATTTTTTTATTGTTTAAATTATTTATACAAGGCGAATATTTTTCATACTTCATATATATAAAAAAATGTGATTTTTATTGTTTAAACACTTCATTCATTCACAAATGAATTTAATTTTCATACAACACTTTTCAACACATGAATATTTTCCACACATGGATATAGTTTCAACATATGGCTTTAATTTCAACGCAAGAAGATAATTTCAACATATGAATATAATTCTAACACACCAAGATTATTCAAAATTTCGGCAGCATAACGGTAGGGTAGTTAAAACCGGCACCGTCCCTAGTACGGCTCCTCGCTCTACCTTAAAACCTCGCGTTTTTGACAATGGGGATTCATGCATCTAATTCGCACGCAGGCGGCATGTTTATTTTTATTTCCACAAATATTTCCAATTCATTTCAATCACCAATGGGTATTTTTCAACCACAACCAAACAATATCAACCACAAACAATTATTCAACCATTCGTATTTTTCATCCAATATTTCACACCAATTTACCACAATAAATATCGTCCATGGTTTGTGGACGAGGGGAGTATATATATATATAATATAATATATATTTGCTATATTTCACTAGCATTTCAACACATATATCACTTATTCTATGCATGTAAAAATTCATACTTCGCTTATATAGCTTACACTACGCATGTACATGAGGTATACAACACGTATGTAATTTATATTTCGCTTATATAAATTATACACGACATTTTCCATTCAATTTCACGTTAATTTAGATTTCTCACCTTGGTTTTCTCAGCGCTAAAAATCGATACGATGTCGGAAAAATCCGCAGCTTCTTCTATTGGGTAGAGAGCTTCCTTGCGGTCTCGATGTTTCCTGTTTCATCGAATTTCGTCAACACACCAAAAAGATATGATTTTTCAAAGTGTAAAGATCAAAGAAAAACTCACTTTCACGAAGCTTCAAAACTAGGTTTACAGTTTTCGCGAAATCAGTGACACGTGGGGACGATCGGGGAGTTGGACGTGGAAGAGGGAAGAGAGGGCTTTAAATTGGTGGTGGTTTGGTGGCGTTCGGTGGTCGGTGGCGTTCAGGGCGGCGGCGGGAAGTGTTCGACTTCCTGGCGTCGATACAGGCGGAGGAGGCGACGAGGGTGGCAGCGGTGGGGTCGGATTTGAAGAGGAGGCTGAGGCGCGTCGAATGGTGGCGGCGGCGAAGGCTGTAGGTGGCGGTAGCGGCGGCGGTGGAGGAGAGAAGGTGGTGAACGGGTTTCGCCGTTGATCGGGGGGGTTACTTTTTTTTTTTTTTTTAAATTATGAATGGAAATTTTTGATTGGCCGTAGGTTATATTAAATTTTTAAATAGTGTTTTCTCAAACGAACTCCTTTTTAAACCCAACGACTGTCGCCCCTAGCCAAATACCCTCATTCCGGACACAATGGGATATGTTTCGTAGGCCAATTCTACTGTTACAATCAGTTATTTTTCAAATTAAAGTATAAAACATTTAATTTTTAACTCTGAACGCACATTTCAATTTACCAGGGCCACAAACTAATTCGAAAAATTCCAGAAAAATAAATCTAGCTATGTTTCGATGCTACGGTCCCAACAAACCTAGTTTCGTCGAATTCTGAGGTCGTTTGAAAAATGGCCATTTTCTGGTCGATCCAATTTAACACAAATCGACCAAACACATTTTCTTTTGCCACGCTCACATACTAGCTTCAAAAATTATGAAATTTGAAACCTAGCAATATTTTGACATCCCGGACCCAACAAAAGTGGTTTCGTCGAATTCCGAGGTCGTATGCAAAATATCATTTTTCCAGGGCTATATATTCTATATACCGACTGTCCTGAAAATTCATTCGGCCATAACTTTTGATTCCCGTTATGAAACTTCGATTTTTCAGATTCGTTAGAAAGGTATTGACTAACAGATTTAAATATTTTCGGTTTCGCTAAAATCCGTTATATTTTCCACCCTGCATAGTCGGTCAAAGTATGAATTCAAATTTTCAAACTGACTCACTATTTCTAATTCACTATTTTATTGAATTATTCTATTTCAATTGTTCAAATTCCTTTGAAATAACCAATTTAAAAATTTTAAATTGGCTCGTATTTTCCGGGTTATTACAATCTCCCCTACTTAAATCTTTTCGTCCTCGAAAAGGAAACAACAGTAAAGTAGGAAATAAAATGTAAATGCAAAGTATGGTAAAGGTACCTTGCACCGGAGTTAGTCAGAGATATCCACTCTGCATTTGGGGTAAGCTTGCTTAATGCTTTCCTCAGTCTCCCAAGTACAGTCTTTAGGATCACTGCTCCACTTCACTTTAACTAAATGAACCTTTTTGCTTCTGAGTTCTCTAGTTTCTTTGCCAACAATCTTTAATGGCTCTCTTCTGAGTGCTAATTCTGGAGTTATCTCCACATCCCGTTGCGCTGCTTCTTCTACAACAAGATCTGGATCATGCACATGTCTCCTAAGTTGAGATACGTGAAAAACATTGTGCACTCCAGGCAACCAATCTGGTAATTGAACCCTATAAGCAAGAGTTCCAATTCGCTCAAGTATAGGAAAGGGACCAATAAATCTCGGTGCCAACTTCCCAGTCTTGCCAAATCTGATTACTCCTCTCATCGGAGAAACCTTCAAATAAACATAATCACCAACAGCAAATGTCAAATCTCTCCTTCTAGAGTCTGCATAACTTTTCTGTCGGCTTTGGGCGGTTTTCAATCGCTTCTTGATGAAGTCCACTTTATCAGATGCTTCTCTAATCATATCGGGTCCTAGTACAAGTCTGTTGCCCGGTTCTACCCAACATGCTGGAGATCTGCATGGTCTGCCATATAATGCTTCAAATGGTGACATTCTCAAACTTGCTTGATAGCTATTGTTATATGAGAATTCTGCCAAATGCAAATGATCTTCCCATGAGCCACCAAAATCGATTATACAAGCCCGCAATAAATCTTCTAGAATTCTATTCACCCGCTCAGTTTGGCCATCTGTTTGAGGGTGATAAGCGGTGCTCATATTCAGGTTTGTCCCCAATTCTGTCTGGAAAGCCTCCCAGAATTTGCTAGTAAATAGGGGATCTCTATCACTGACTATGCTGATGGGAATTCCATGCAGCTTAACAATTTCTTTGAAATATATATGTGCTAGACTTTGAGCGATTCTATTGGATCTGACAGGTATAAAATGGGCAGTCTTCGTGAAGCGATCTACGATTACCCAAATGCTGTCATTAACTTTCTTGGTTCGCGGCAAACCATCTATGAAATCCATGGAAATCTGTTCCCATTTCCAACCTGGGACTTCCAACGGTTGCAACAGTCCAGCTAGCTTCTGTTGGTCACTCTTGACCAATTGACAAGTAGGGCATCTGCTAACATACAAAGAAATATCCCTTTTCATTGCCTTCCACCAGAAAGTGCATTTGATATCGTTGTACATTTTACTCACCCCAGGATGGATGCAAAATTTGAATTTATGGCATTCGTCCAGCACTTCTCTTCGAAGGCCTGGAATATTTGGGATGCAAATCCTATTATTTAACCTGAGAACCCCCCTATTGTCAATACGGAAACTCGTGGTTTCACCTTGACTCTCTGACTGATTCTCTTAATGAATTCATCGTCTTTTTGAAGGGCTGAAATCCTATCAATCAACCCAGGTGTAATTATAAGATGGGCAACGATTGCGGTCTTTCTACTAAGCGCATCCGCTACTACGTTAGCTTTCCCCGGCGTATACAGGATATCAAGATCATATGCTGCCAGAAATTCTAGCCAACGCTGCTGTCTCGGATTCAGATCTTTCTGGGTATATAAATACTTCAATGATTGATGATCTGTGTACAGTATAAATTTCTCGCCCAACAAGTAATGCCTCCAGATTTTCAAGGCAAAAACGATGGCTAGCAACTCAAGATCATGAGTCACATAATTCTTCTCATGCGGTTTCAATTGGCGGCTTGCATAAGCGACTACTTGGCCTCTCTGCATTAACACTGCACCAAGACCTCTAATAGAAGCATCTGTCCAAACCATTAAATCCTGATTGCCATCAATAATTGTTAACACTGGAGCGGTGGTCAGCTTCGATTTCAATTCCTGGAAAGCTTCTTCACAGTCGGAAGTCCACTTAAACTTCTTATGTTTCTTTGTGAGCTTCGTTAATGGACCGGATATCTTCGAAAAATCCTTAACGAACTTTCGATAATAACTAGCCAACCCCATAAAACATCTAACTTTTGTGGGAGTAGTGGGTTGTTTCCAGTCTTGAATCGCTATTATTTTGCTTGGGTCAACAGAAATTCCTTTCTCTGACACGACATGGCCACGAAATTTAACTTCTTCTTGCCAGAAGACACATTTAGAGAATTTGGCTTTGAAGACGTTCTTCCTTAGAATCTCCAATACTTGTTCTAAGTGTTTTTCATGCTCGGGTTTTGATTTGGAGTAGATTAAAATATCATCGATGAATACGAGGACAAATTTATTCAAAACTCCCCTAAACACTCTATTCATTAGATCGACAAAGTATGCTGGAGCGTTGCATAGGCCAAACGGCATTACTAACCATTCATAAAATATGTCTGGACCTCTGAAAGCGGTCAAAGGAACACACTCTTCTGCTATTCTTAATTGATGAAAACCTGTAGCTAGGTCCATTCGGGAAAATACCTTCGCCCCATTCAATTGGTCTAGCAAATCATCAATGCGGGTTAATGGATATTTATTTTTAAGCGTTTGTTTGTTGAGGTCTCGGTAATCAACACATAATCTAAGAGTGCCGTCTGACTTCGGGACAAACACAACAGCTGCACCCCAATTAGAAAAACTAGGTCTGATTAGACCCTTCCACAACAGTTGACGAGTTTGATCGCCTAATTCTTCTTTTTCTTTCGGAGTCGTTCTACGAATTGGATGCACCACTGGTCTGGCATTGGGAATTAGATCGATTCGGAATTCTATTTCTCTTTGCGGAGGTAAGTTTTCAACTTCTTCAAACACATCCGCATAGTTTCTAACAATCGGAATCTTTTCCATGGAAGTGGGGATAAGTTCCAATGCTGACCAAAATTCTTCCCTATTCGGATTCGAACCATGACAGGGTATATATATATGTCCAAGCTCCGTTCGGATTTTAACGATTCTTTTCGCACAATTCACTTCGGCTTCGTATTTCGTTAACCAATCCAGCCCGAGAATGATATCGAATTCGGGAAAATCCATAACGACTAGATTGAAAGGAAACTTGTAGAAAGAATAAGAGATTGGCACTTTACAACAGGAACTGAGAGTGATAGGACCCCCTATCGAGTTATGTACTTCAACCGATTCTTTGAGCTTTCGCTGTTTTAACTTTAATTTGTGCACTGTGTTTCTAGCAATAAAACTACGCGATGCACCAGTGTCAATTAATACAGAAATAGGAATATTTTAATTGTAAGCGTACCTCCCAAAACATCGGGTTTACCTGCTCCATCGGAAGCAGCTGGCGGGCTAGACCCGTCATAGACAATAGCTACTGTAGCTTTCTTCAGCAAAGGACAGTCTTTGACCAGATGATCGGTCTTGCGACAGTTGAAGCACGAGCGAGGGTTCTGAGAGCCTTGGCTCGAGCCTTGAGAATTCGTCTTCTGCCTCTTCGGAGCTGTGCAGACGTTTGAGTAGTGCCCCGGCTTACCACAGTTAAAGCAATTTCCTCTTGGCGGCTTGCCAGTCTGAGGTTTTGAAGATGCTGCTTGGCTTGACTCGCCTTGATTTATAGCAGGCTTGCGCTTGTTTCCGGCTTGGCTTCTAGCGCGTTCCTGATCCAGATGCCTTTGATCAAGGTCTTCATAGTTGCATGTCATTTCCACCAGTTCGTTGAATTCCAGCTTGACATGGGTCATGGCTCTATCATGATATTGTCGTCTTAGCCCAAGGATAAACCTCTTATTTTTGGATTTTGCAGTAGCAACGAGCTCTGGAGCATAGGGCGACAACATTGTAAATTTGTTCAGATAATCTTGCATGGAAAGATCCCCTTGCTGGAGATTGGGGAAGTCATCGTGCATTCTTTCTAAAGCTTGTTCTGGGACATATTTCTCCTTGAAGAGTTCTTTAAATCCATCCCATGTTCTTCCAGCTTCTCTATTCCCGGCGGTAAGAGATTCCCACCATAATTCAGCTTGTTCCTGCATAAGCCAGGCGCCCATAATAGCTTTGTCTTCTTCTCCAAGCCTTAGGCCTTCAAGAATTTTCTCGCATGTTTTGAGCCATGCAAGGGCCTCTATTACTGTGCCAGTTCCCGAGAAGGTCTTGCCTCCTAAGTTCTTATATCTCTTAGCTACGCGGTCAAGCTCGAAGTATTGAGCTGCCGGAGGTTGTATCAAAGGTCCTTCTTGAGCTGGGATTTCTCCCCTTCCTCGGCCTCGGCCGGCACGGCCTCCTCTAGCGGCGGCTGCTCTGGTAGCCATTTGTCAAATTCTGTATAAGCAACGAAAAAGTCAGCTAACAGAAATGATAGTCTATTGCATAGTTAAGCAGAAAATTTTTACGGAAAGATAACGATGGACTGATCAATTGTTTTTGCTATTCTGCTCAGCTCATTCTAGGACCTTACTAGTCCTATCTCTAATGAGCGACTCGCCTTAGAATACTACTGATCCTATTTTAACGAAGTGTTTAATGTGTTAGACTCCAGAACTAAGGTTAACCAAAGCTCTGATACCAGCTGTGGCGATCCCAAAACCCCGTGACACGGTGTTAAGGATAATCATTGGAATATAACACATTAATCATCATTAGCAGATCACAGAAAATAGCATAAACAGAAAATAGAATAATTTACATACATATGACAGCGGAATCATATAGATATCATCACATCAGAGAAGCACAGTACAGGATACAACTTAGTGCATAATGATACATAATCAGTCACCATCGCCAAAGGCGGAATCATACATAAAGAGTACTCAAAATAAATATCAGTCTACATCGCCAATGGCGGAATCATAATATAGATACAATAATGGCGGAGAAAATCCAAGTCAGCACGGTGTAGTCAAGCCTCGCCATGAGCCAAAAGGTGCGTCAGAAACCTGTAACTAGGCTGCCCGTGTGAAAAGGAGGGCACTCGAGTTTGCAAGGTGAAACAAACTACGAGTCAGTCATGGGACTGGTATGAGAAATCTACTCAACTTATTAACAACAATAATAAGGCAAATCAAAGGACCACGCCACTTTCGCGGAACGGGTTTACTCCAATGAGTGCTAGTGCATGAAATAAAATAACGATTAAATCAACGCAATGCTTTTTATAAAATGAAGCCATTATAAGACTCAGGTCCCATCACACAATGCAACGCAAGCCGGAGGATAGAGTTTTTACCTTATAATGGCCAAAGATGCTTCATACGAATAAAACAAAAGTGCTTGATATTATTACTAGTGCATATATGTTTCAAAAGCAAATTCAATCATAAATATCAATCCTAGGCGGCATAGCTACCATCTACTATGTCGCCATACTAGTAATACAATCACATCCGCATATTTCGTATTGGAAAATTTGATTCCTTCATGAGTCGAGGCAAGGGGAAAGCTCCTCTCCGATTCGAGACACTCTAGCAAATGCCTCGGGACCGCACACAGCAATCCCCTGGATCCTCCAAGGCCGGTCCTCTCTTACTTTTGAGGATTAGTTATTCCTGAACACACGTTTCCCGGTCCTTACAGACCTATAATCGAGGCGCCTCGCATTCCAACAACCACACAGGTGAAAAGTAGATATAAATGTCAGGGCTGGGAGGTCACTGACACCACCATAGCTAGAAAGAAACGTCATGCACTCCTTGGGTCCTTCTCCCGTTTTTGACTCATACCGGGGTGTGAGGTTCGCGAATTAACGTTATACCCAAAGCTACGTCACACAGACCATGCTTTGATCATCAACCACAAGACTTTGCTTTGCAACAGAAGCCTTGATCATATGCCACTTAGGCGTGCCACACTGGCAATCCACTCCATGCGACTGATTTCTGTCAATACATAACCTCTGAGCTCGTACGTCTCAGAGAAGGGCGTTAAGCAAGAGAATAAATTCTCTGCCGCCAAACAGATATATATTTAACAGAGATCAATCAACACAGAACAAAATCCAATGTCAGACACACAGTCCATTTACATGTCCGTTCTGGGTCTGAACGAAACCGGAGGCACCAATTCCTCACATATCCGTACAATCAACAGTATGTTTGGACGGCTACTACTTCAATTCCTTCATGGTAGCTACTCCAGTCACGAGTATCAGTAGCGCCCATCCATCCAATGTGGAGATCGTCGGTCTTCAGTCGTCTTCGACTCTTCGACTTCTCAACGTCGATCGATTATTTGAAATGAGATAAACTCGGCCTTTTCAAATAACCCACGTATATTTAGATTTTCAAATCAATCAATCACATGGTTGGACTATTCAACAATCACATTTCAGTTATTTATTTATAATTTTCATGTCAAATACATTCAACCATCACATATCAAGCAAACACAACAAAATTGGTTTATTTCCACTCTATATCGTCCATAATATTTTATAACGATATATCGCCATTTTTATTTGATTCAAAACGGCCATATTTAATTAAACGTCATTTCAGGTCGTGTCGATGCACTGGCGCTGCTTTTCACTAATTTTGTTTTACACATATATGAAAATCTAACCGTTGGATCTTCACAAATTTTACATCATTAGGAAGGTCTTTTAAAAACGAATCCAACGGTTTCAGTTTTGGGAAAATCCGACGGTCGGATCTTCCACACTAACCATTTGAAGTTACGATTTCAATTTACGAACTGCAGCGTCGTTATTCGATTTAATTTAATTTAATTATATTTATATATATATATATATATATATAATCGTTTCTGGTGCTGTTTTTCTTCAGTTTTGAATTAAAAATTCCAGACAATCCAACCGTCGGATCTTCACAAAGTTGGTACCGTTGGAAAGATATTTCCAAGGTGAACCCAACGGTTGAGGTTTCGGAAAAATCCAATGGTCGGATCTTCCGCACTAGTCGTTTGAAATCACGGTTTCAAAATATGAACTGCACGACCACGTTTCGTTTTAATTCTATTTATATTTATATATTTATATAAATATAGTTCATTCAAAAATTCCTATATCGTTTCCACTTCAATTATTTCACTAACGCCTTTAATTTTTGGAAAATTTCGCCATAACCTCCTTTGTACGGGAGGGTCTGGGAAAATTCCCAAATAGCCACACGGGCGTCTCATATCAAAAAGAAAAAGAAAACCCAAGCGGCTAGCCAACAGGCTCATAAAATCATCACCCAAACAAAGCGGTAAATGTGTACCTATTTGTCGGGCACAAAATTCTATTTCTCTTCTCTAGCCCCTTTTGCTTTAACCTGTTCAATAGATATGCATGTACATATATACAATTTCTAACATTTATCATTTTCCATTCAATTTCATATTTGATTTGCTTTGGTTAAAAAACACCATTCATTCTAATGTTGCATGCATAGGCTAAAATCATATCATTAGCTAGTTAATGTATATTTCAACTCATGCACGTTTATTTGAACAAGTGGCTATTTTTAACACTTCACATTTCAAAGATGATAATCTTGGCGAACTAAAATAGATTTCAACACCTGACTATTTTATTTAGTTCCTATGCATATTAAAAATACTATTTCTTTCACAAATATTTATTTCAACGTCCGCATATCTTTAGCATATCACAAATATGATAAAAATGATATTTTTATCGTTCAAAATATTTATTCAACCAATGGATGGTTTCAACACTTCATAGTTTCAATAAAAGTGTAATTTTTATTGTTCGATCTTTTTATTCAACACATGAACTTTTCCACTACACACACTTCTCAACAAATGAGCATTTCCACACATGGACATTTTATTTATGTTGTTTATATTAGAAAGATGTGATTTTTTTATTGTTGAAATCATTTATACAAGGCGAATATTTTTCATACTTCATATATATAAAAAAATGTGATTTTTATTGTTTAAACACTTCATTCATTCACAAATGAATTTAATTTTCATACAACACTTTTCAACACATGAATATTTCCACACATTGATATAGTTTCAACATATGGCTTTAATTTCAACGCAAAAAGATAATTTCAACATATGAAAATAATTCTAACACACCAAGATTATTCAAAATTTCGGCAGCATAACGGCAGGGTAGTTAAAACCGGCACCGTCCCTAGTACGGCTCCTCGCTCTACATTAAAAGCTCGCGGTTTTTGACAATGGGGATTCATGCATCTAATTCGCACGAAGGCGGCATGTTTATTTTTATTTCCACAAATATTTCCAATTCATTTCAATCACCAATGGGTATTTTTCAACCACAACCAAACAATATCAACCACAAACAATTATTCAACCATTCGTATTTTTCATCCAATATTTCACACCAATTTACCACAATAAATATCGTCCATGGTTTGTGGACGAGGGGAGTATATATATATATATATAATATAATATATATTTGCTATATTTCACTAGCATTTCAACACATATATCACTTATTCTATGCATGTAAAAATTCATACTTCGCTTATATAGCTTACACTACGCATGTACATGAGGTATACAACACGTATGTAATTTATATTTCGCTTATATAAATTATACACGACATTTTCCATTCAATTTCACGTTAATTTAGATTTCTCACCTTGGTTTTCTGAGCGCTAAAAATCGATACGATGTCGGAAAAATCCGCAGCTTCTTCTATTGGGTAGAGAGCTTCCTTGCGGTCTCGATGTTTCCTGTTTCATCGAATTTCGTCAACACACCAAAAAGATATGATTTTTCAAAGTGTAAAGATCAAAGAAAAACTCACTTTCACGAAGCTTCAAAACTAGGTTTACAGTTTTCGCGAAATCAGTGGCACGTGGGGACGATCGGGGAGTTGGACGTGGAAGAGGGAAGAGAGGGCTTTAAATCGGTGGTGGTTTGGTGGCGTTCGGTGGTTTGGTGGCGTTCGGTGGTCGGTGGCGTTCAGGGCGGCGGCGGGAAGTGTTCGACTTCCTGGCGTCGATACAGGCGGAGGAGGCGACGAGGGTGGCAGCGGTGGGGTCGGATTTGAAGAGGAGGCTGAGGCGCGTCGAATGGTGGCGGCGGCGAAGGCTGTAGGTGGCGGTAGCGGCGGCGGAGGAGAGAAGGTGGTGAACGGGTTTCGCCGTTGATCGGGGGTTTTTTTTTTTTTAATTATGAATGGAAATTTTTGATTGGCCGAAGGTTATATTAAATTTTTAAATAGTGTTTTCTCAAACGAACTCCTTTTTAAACCCAACGACTGTCGCCCCTAGCCAAATACCCCCATTCCGGACACAATGGGATATGTTTCGTAGGCCAATTCGACTGTTACAATCAGTTATTTTTCAAATTAAAGTATAAAACATTTAATTTTTAACTCTGAACGCACATTTCAATTTGCCAGGGCCACAAACTAATTCGAAAAATTCCAGAAAAATAAATCTAGCTATGTTTCGATGCTACGGTCCCAACAAACCTAGTTTCGTCGAATTCTGAGGTCGTTTGAAAAATGGCCATTTTCTGGTCGATCCAATTTAACACAAATCGACCAAACACATTTTCTTTTGCCACGCTCACATACTAGCTTCAAAAATTATGAAATTTGAAACCTAGTAATAGTTTGACATCCCGGACCCAACAAAAGTGGTTTCGTCGAATTCCGAGGTCGTATGCAAAATATCATTTTTCCAGGGCTATATATTCTATATACCGACTGTCCTGAAAATTCATTCGGCCATAACTTTTGATTCCCGTTATGAAACTTCGATTTTTCAGATTCGTTAGAAAGGTATTGACTAACAGATTTAAATATTTTCGGTTTCATTAAAATCCGTTATATTTTCCACCCTGCATAGTCGGTCAAAGTATGAATTCAAATTTTCAAACTGACTCACTATTTCTAATTCACTATTTTATTGAAATATTCTATTTCAATTGTTCAAATTACTTTGAAATAACCAATTTAAAATTTTTAAATTGGCTCGTATTTTCTGGGTTATTACAATTTTCGAGGACGAAAAGATTTTAAGTAAGGGAGATTGTAACAACTCGGAAAACCAGAACCAATTTAAAATTTTTATTTTGGAAATTTTAATGAATTTTGAATATTTAAAATGATTTATTTTAAATAATAATGACTAGAAATTTATTTTGAATAGAATTAGAATGTATATATTTATTTGAATCGAATTTAGAATATAAATTTTTTTAATTATAAAAGGAATTGGAAATGGCGCGGTAGTTTGAAAGTTCGATTTCAAATTTCAAATGAATGTACATTATTCAAAATAAACCGGATTTTAGTGAAACCAAAAATATTTGAATCTATTTGAAAATATCTTTCGAACGATCCATATTTCATAATGGGAATAAAAAGTTATGTCCAGTTGAAGATTCAGAATAGTCGCTAGGGAAATATAGCCCTTAAAAATAGCGATTTTGCAAATGACCTCCGTTTTCGACGAAACCACTTTTGTTGGATTCGGAATGTCAAATTATTACTTGATTCCAATTTTCATAATTTCTGGAATCAATATGTGAGGGTGGTGAATTTAAACGTGTTTGATCAATTCAGTTTGAATTTAATCGACTGAAAAATAACTGTTTTTCAAACGGTCTTCAAATTCGACGAAATTAGTTTTGTTAGGACCGTTTCGTCAAAACATAGCTAGATTCATTTTTCTAGGATTTTTTGAGTCCGTATACGGCCCCGATAAATTAAAATGTACGTTCAAATATCAATTTAAATTTTAATTTTAATGAAAACTGATTGAAACGGTCGAATTAGATTAGGGGACAAATCCCATTGCATTCGGAACGAGGGTGATTAGTTAGAGGCAACAGTCTTTGGGTCTCGTTTAGAGTTCGTGTTAAAAAATTACTTTATCGGGATAATTAATTAAAAAATTTAATTAAATAAAAAGGGGGGATCAACCCTTTCTCCCTGTCATTATCTGATTGAGGAAAATAATAAAAAAAAAAGGGGGAACCCTCGATCGCGATTAAGCCCCCCCACCCCCAACCACGATGACGCCGCCGCCTCCAAAGCGCGTCACCCCTCCAGGCCCCTCCACCTTCATCGAGCACGACTCCACCCCACAGCCTCCCCGCGAACCCCAGGCGCGAGCTCCACCGTGCTGCCAACCAACGACAGCCACCGCCGCGCAGAGGACTGCCGCCACCTCAGGCGCCACCTACGATGCCTCCCCACCACCCATCACCGACAATTCTCCCACTCTCAGTCCAATGTCGAACGCTGTAAGTTCTCTTATTTTATTATTATTATTTTTGTTTTTCTTTGTTTATTTTAAGGTAAGTAGATTGAAAATAAAATTCAGTTTTATTATATGATTAAAAATATAAAGTTTAGATTTTTAAATGAAGAAAGATTTGATTTTTAATTTGGAAAAGATATGATTTTTAAAATATAAATAACATATAGATTTTGAAACAAAGGAATAAAAATATGATTTTTATGATTTAGATTTGAAATAAAAATATGATTTTTATTATGAAGTTTGCGAAATAAAAATACGGCTTTTATTATAAAGAGAGCTAAATAAAAAATATGATTTTTATTCGTATGTATGGCACATAAAAATATTTTATTATATAAAAGGCGAGATAAAAATTGGATTTTATTTTATGAAGGGCGAGATACAAATATGATTTTTGTACATGAAGTGGCAGTATAAAAAATATGATTTTTATATATGAAGTAGCAGTATTAAAATGTGACATTTATATGAACAATATAAGAATAAAAAAATGTGATTTTTAAATATAAATATCATGGATTAAAAATATGATTTTTAATGTATAAACATCATATTAAAAATGTGATTTTTACTATGAACAGCGTGAAAAAGATGGAGTTGGAATGTCGGGTAAATCCAAACCATCGTCCAGTATAGAACTGATGGAGTGGAAACCCAAGGTGAGAACTTCTCACTCTAATCATTTTCTAGTTAAAATATATACTATGATGAAGATGGTGCTTAGCAGCACCCGACACCGTCGTCCACAGACCATGGACGACTTGTTTGATTGTATTATGTTATGGAAATTTATTGTGATTGTGATGTGAAATGAAATAAATATTTAAACAATAAAAATATCATTTTTATTGTATAAATGAACTGTATAGAATATTCATGTATGGAATAAAATATTTGAACAATAAAAATATCATTTTTATTGTATATATGAAATGTGTGAAAAAGTCATGTATTGAAACAAGTATTCATAAACGAATCGGACGATTTGTTTATGTACCCTCATTTACCTGATACTGATTGGGATGATAAATTTTACACATCGCCCAACTACACAAATAATAATCAGTATTTGTTGTTTGAAAACCCCACACAGGTATTGGGATGATATTTGACATACACTTATCCCAATAATTAGTGGTATGTCAATCGATATGTTGACAGGCTGTGATGAGCGTTATTTATTTATATTTAATGCTCATACAGCCGTGTAATGCACTCTAGATGATGGTTGACTGTGTTTGATTATTGTTGTGTACATGCGTGTGTGAAATCCATATAAATAAAATTATATGCTAATTGACTTTGTTTGATTCCAGTTCAAATTAATGAATATTTTAAAATAATATTAAGTGAATATTGAAATGTGAAGCCATGTTAAGTAGTTAAAAGCCATTTTAACAAGAACGAGAATTTTGTCAATATTATTCATTTTATACCGAATATCAAAAAGTGATTTCAAAATTTGATATTTTGAAAATTTTATCATTTTAATAGTAAAATGATATGGAATATTCAAATTTGATTTAAAATTTGAACTGAAATAGAAATCCTTTTAAAACGAATTTATAAAGGGATATTCAAATTTGATTTAAAATTTGAAATGAAATAGAAATCGTTTTAAAATGAATTTAAAACGAATTTATAAAGGAATATTCAAATTTGATATGAAATGAAATTGAAATCTTTTTAAAATGAATTTAAAACGAATTTGTTAAGGAATATTCAAATTTGATTTGAAATTTGAAATGAAATTGAAATCATTTTAAAATGAATTCAAAACGAATTTGTTAAGGAATATTCAAATTTGATTGAAATTTGAAATGGAATTGAAATCGTTTTAAAATGAATTTAAAATGAATTTGTTAAGGAATATTCAAATTTGTTTTGAAATTTAAAATGGAATTGAAATCGTTTTAACATGAATTTAAAACGAATTTATTAAGGAATATTCAATTTTGGTTTAAAATTGAAAATGAAGTTGAAATAATTGTAAAACGAATTTATAAATGGTTTATAAAATACGTCGTAAATGGAAATCGATGAAATATATATTATATATATATAATATAATGGCCTGAATAGAACGCGCCGAGCCGCGGCTGTTCGCAAATTTCGACCATTGATTTCGAATGGACATTACGGGAGATACGACCATCGGATTCTCCTAAAACCGGAACCGTTGGGTTCGTAACGAAAAGAGATTTCTAATGAATACAATAAATTTGGAATCTAACGGCTGGATTTGGAATTATGTCCGAATCAAATTTGGAAAAGGTCGCTGTAAGTGTTGTTCTATGGCCGTTTATTGAAATCGAATGTACTGGCCTTGATAAAATTATTAAAAATATCAATAATATGTGTAAAATCATAATAAATGATTTGGAACGAATTTGGGTGAAAAATTCCACATTTGTAAAGATAAAAATATATTTTTATCGAAATGAACTAGTTATTAACTATATTTGAAATCCAGTAATTTTTAAATAAAATAAATTGGATTTGTGAACGGTTTTAATATAACCAGAATTTCCAATATAAGAATTGGAATGGATTTGAATCGAAATCATATTCAGAATATTCAGAATTGGATTTGAATCGATTATATATATATTGATTTGTTTTTCCGTGAAGATTCCATTGTTAATGGAATGTGATTTTGGGTTTATCGTGAGCTGTGTTTTAAATGACATTAGTTCTTTAACCCGGTTAAAGATAAGATTAATTTCTTAACTTTGAATATTCATTAAGCAATGAATTTTGGAGATTAAAACTGAATTAGAGTTTTAATGAATCTTTAATAAGATTGAAATGGGAATTGATAATTTAAATTATCAAATTTGGGAAATGATCGAGAATGGAGTAGCACCAGTTTTACTCCAGGCGATAGTTAAATATTTAATTAGATTTGAACGTGAAATGGTAATTGAATTTACCGATAACACTGTGGTGTTAAATATGAAGTATTACCAGTTTTGCTTCATGGGATGAATAGGTTAGGATTGGGAAATTTAACAAATGATTGTAAGGATCGCTAATCCCGACTAGTTTGGATAAACCTTAATTTGGTTTGAATTGATATCTAATAGAAGATTAAAGAATAAATTTTAAAGAATTTATCTTTGATAAAATTAATGGGAACATATCCCTAAAGATGTGAATATTTGAATAAAAGAATATTCTGAATTGGAATGATGCGTATGTTGTGTTTTTATAGCACTTGTTTATTATATACGCGAGTTATTCAGAAAGACCGTGTTTATCCTATTCTGAATAACTAATTCGACGATGAAGACAGTGGTTGAAGACCGGAGGTCTTCACATCGTTTGGATGATTACTGGTGTCTTGATTGGGTTGTACACCCAGACGAGGTAATAAAGGGTGATCGTCAAGACGTACTTGGAGATCGGCTGGATATGTGAGGACCTCTCTCCTGTATTGGACATACGGGATGAGGAATAAGGTGCCTCCAGTTTCGTTCAAACCCAGAACGAACTTGTTAATGGATGTGTGTCCGACATTGGATTTTATTCTGTGTTGATTGATCTCTATTAAATATATATCTATTTGGCGGTGGAGAATTTATTCTCTTGCTTAATGCCCTTCTCTTATACGTACGAGCTCAGAGGTTATATATCGATAGACATCAGTCGCATGGCGTGAATTGCCTGTGTGGCATGCTGAGATTTAAATGATCAAGGCTTCTGCTGAAAAGCAGAGTCTTGTGGTTGATGATCAAAGAACGGCTTTAATATAGCATAGCTTTGTGTGTAGCGTTAATTCGCGAGCCTCACACCCCGGTGTGAACCAAAAACGGGAGAGGACTTCAGGGAGGGCATGCGTTTCCTTCTAGCTAGGAGTGGTGTCTGGGTTTTGCAATCCCAAACATTTTACTTATGTGGATGATGGATAGCGAGGCACCTCTGTTATATCAGTCACTACAGTGTCGATGGATGGTTTGGTCGATATACGACCAGTTTACGCCCCATAGGGCGGGGAAGCGTATTGTTCAGGCATTTTAATCCACTTTGTGTGGACCGGCCCTGACGATCTAAAGGCTTGACTGAGCACTTACCTGAGACACGGGCTAGAGTGTCTCGAAGCGGTAAGGACGATCCCTTTCCTTGGTTCATAGATGGAAATCCAACTTCCAATACGTGACATTTCGGTTTTGATTGTAAAGCCTAGTATTGGCAACATGATATATGGTACCCATGCCGTCTAGGATTGATGCATTTATATTTGAAGTTGTTTTATACAATATGCACTTATAATCGTATCAAATGATTTGTTTTAAACGTACCAAGTATTTTTGGCTATTATAAGGGAAAACCCTATCCTCCGGCTTGCGTTGCATTGTGTGATGGGACATGGGACATGGGTCTTATAATAGCTTCATTTTTCCAAAAAGCATTGCGCTGTTTATTCTATGCACTGGTATTCTTGAGAGGAAACTCGTTCCGTGTTATACGGCATGGTCCTTTGATTTACTTTATTTTAAAGTAAAGATTTAATAATTGTTTTAGTTCTCACACCAGTCACATGACTGACCTAGAGTTTATTGTTTTAACCTAAACTATGGATGCCTTTATTTTCCACAGTTGCAGCTAGTAGTTTCGGTTTTGCAGGTTTATCTTCATAGGAACCTAGTTTACAGCTGGAATGATATTCGGAAAGCTTTGTATCCGTATATTCCTTTCAGTTATGTTTTGTATTATTTTCCACTGCATTGTAATTTGTAAATCTCTGATATTTATCAAATGTATATTATTTATTCATACTCTATATATTCTTGTACTCTGATGTAAATTGTTTTAATAAGCAATGAAATGTTCTTCTGTTTGCGTTCTGATTAGTCGTGTTCCCGGACAATCCGTTCTTTCTCTTCTCTTCGGAGACCGGGGAAGTTCGGGTCGTTACACAAGCTTTTATTTAATATTATTGGAACGTGTTATTTGAAATGGATTTTGAATGTAATAACAACCCTAGATATGAAATGAAAGGATTAGAACCTAAGTAGAGGGCGGTTGAGTTAAATGATTTTCTAAGTATTGATCTTATGTTGGTTTCATCCTTCGGGATTGATATTTAGGGAATTATTTTCTTACTGACTTATGTTTCGGAACTGAGGAATGATGATATTAGTTGTAATGGTGGAGATGTTAGAGGTATTTATTTTTGAGAGACAATAATGTAATGTTATTTTAAGAATTTGGGAATATATATAATGGGATCCAAAATTCAAAGGAATTTAAAAGGGACTTGAGAATAGGAAATGATATTTCCAAAATAAAAGGAATAAAAAGAGATTTTGAAACGACCCGAACTTTCCCGGTAAGGAAAGCCCGGATTGAGTTGAGAACAAGCCACATCAGAACACAAACAGAAGGACATTTCATTGCTTATTACAACAATTTCATCAGAATACAAGTATATACAGAGTATGAACAAATAATATACATTTGATAAATATCAGAGATTTACAACTTACAATGCAACGGAAAATAATACAAAAAAAAAACTAAAAAGAATATACGGATACAGAGCTTTCCGAATATCATTCCAGCTATAACCAGGATCCTGTGAATATAAATCAGCAAAACCAAAACTACTAGCTGCCCGTGTGGAAATAGGGGCACCCAGTGCTTAGGTTAAAACAATAAACTTCAGGCCAGTCATTTGACCGGTGTGAGAACTAAAATAGTTATTTAAAGCTTTACTTTTAAATAAGGTATATCAAGGGACCACGCCGTATAACATGGAACGGGTTTCCTCCCAAGAATACCAGTGCATATATCAAAACAGTGCAATGCTTTTTGGAAAAATGAAGCTATTATAAGACCCAGGTCCTATCACACAATGCAACGCAAGATGGGGGATAGGGTTTTTCCTTATAATAGCCAAAAATGCTTGGTACGTTAAAGAAAATCATTTGGTACTATTATAAATGCATAGTGTATAAAAAAACTTCAAATATAAATATGTCAATCCTAGACGGCATGGGTACCATATAACATATCGCTAATACTAGGCTATACAATCAAAACCGCAATTGTCATGTATTGGAAGTTGGATTTCCTTCTGTGAACCAAGGAAAGGGATTGTCCTTACCGCTTCGAGATGCTCTAGCCCATGTCTCAGGACCCAGACTCAGGTGGGCCCTTGGATTGTCAGGGCCGGTCCACTCGATGTGGATTAAAAAGCCTGAACACTATGTTTCCCCACCCTATGGGGCGTAAATGAGCCAAATGACTCCATCGGCCCCGGATCGACCGATATAACCGAGGCGCCTCGCAATCCATCATCCACATAAGTAAAATGTCCGGGCGTGTAAAACCCAAAACACCACTCCTAATTAGAAGGAAACGCATGCCCTCCCTGATGTCCTCTCCCGTTTCTAGTTCACACCGGGGTGTGAGGCTCACGAATTAACGCTACACAAAGCTACGCTGTTTTAAAGCCGTGCTTTGATCATCAACATAAGACTCTACTTTTCAACAGAAGCCTTGATCATTTGCATCTCATCATGCCACATAGGAAATTCACACTATGCAACTGATGTATATTATTCACACAGAATGAAATTCGATATCAAACACACATCCATTTACAAGTCCGTTCTGGTTCTGAACGAAAACAGAGGTACCTTATTCCTCGCATATCTATCGATCTCCAAGTACGTCTGGACGATCACCAACTGATTCCCTCCTCTTGGATGTACAGCCCAATCAAGATCATCAGTAATTATCCAAATGATGTGAAGACGTACGGCCTTCAACCACCGTCTACATCGTCGACATATCGTCGAATCAGTTATTCAGAATGGGATAAACCCGATCTTTCTGAATAACTGCGTATATGATAAACAAGTGCTATAAACACAACACACGCCACATTCCAATCCCGAATATTCCTTTATTCAAATATTCTTATCTTTAGGGAAAGGTTCCCATTAATTTTATCAAAGATAAATTCTTTTAAATTTATTCTTTAATCTTCCTTTGGATATCGTTCCAAACCAAATTAAGGTTTTCCAAACTAGTCAGGATTAGCGCACTTTACCGAAGTAATCATTTATTAAATTTCCTAATCCCAACCTATTCATCCCATGAAGCAAAACTGGTAATACTTCATATCTAACACCACGGTGTTATCGGTAAAGTTAATTACCATTTCACGTTTAAACCTAATCAAAGATTTAACTATCGCTTGGAGCAAAACCGGTGATACTCCATTCTCGATCATTTCTTGAACTTGATAATTTTTGTTATTAATTCGCTCTTCAATCTAATTAAAGATTCATTAAAACTCTAATTCCTTTTTAATTTCCAAAAATCATTACTCAATGATTATTCAAATCCAGGAAATAAATCCTGTCTTTAACAGGGTTAAAGAACTAATGTCATTTAAAACACAGCTCACGATAAAACCAAAATCACATTCCATTAACAATAGAATTTTCACGGAAAACAAATCCATATATATAATCGATATAAACTTCCGTATCCGACTAATAATATAAACGGAATAACGATAAAGCCTTTTAAATTCCATATATATTAGTAGTCTTCCTCTACAGAAATTCACTTCGATTATTACCAAATCGAATTCCATTCCATTCCAATCTATTTTATTAAATTGGAATACTTTATTCTGGAAAATCTCCTTTATATCTTTACAAAAGATTTATAAATTCCAAATCACATTTCACTGTAAATCGGGTTAAAGAACGATTGTCGTTAAAACACAGTTCACAATAAACCCAATTCACATTCCATTTATTATCGGGATAAAGAACAAGCGTTATTTAAAACACCGTTCACGATAAACCCAAAAATCAATTCCAATTCAATTCCAATTAAATATTATTTAATTGGTATACTTCATTAAATATAAATGAAAAGATTTAATCTTTTTCTCAACTGGGTTTAAGAACAATGCTAATGAAGACACCATTCACGACAAACCCAAATTCCATTTGATATTAAATACAAGGCTCTGAATAGAAAATATATCAGCTTATATTCAATATCAAATTCTACGACCAACAAATATCGTATTGGAAATAACGATATAAATATAAATTTCAAATTTCCATAACAATATCTTTATAATCATGAAATCCAACATCGAAATGTTCCGAAGACAATTTCAATTCAAATCCATTTCCAATTCATAAGTTGGAAATTCTGGTTATTTTTAAAACCATTTCAAATCCGATTTATTTATTTTAAAAATAACTGAATTATAATTCTAGTTCAAAACTAGTTCATTTCGATAAAAATCTATTTTTATCTTTTCAAATATGGAATTTTTCATCCCAATTCTTCCCAAATCATTTCTTATGATTTTACACTAATTATTGATATTTTTAATAATTTTTTCACAGCCCGTACAATCGATTTCCACAAACGGCCGTCGAACTGCACTTACAACGACCTTTTCCAAATTTTATTTTGACATTATTCCAAATCCAACCGTTAGATTTCTAATTTCTTGTATTCTTTAGAAAGCTCTTTTCGATACGAATTCAACGGTTTCAGTTTAAGGAGAATCCGACGGTCGGATCTCCCGTAATATCCATTCGAAGTCAATGGTCAAAATTCACGAATTGCCGCAGGGCAGCACGTTCTTTTCAGGCCATTATATATGTATATAATATATATTATGTATATTTCGTCGATTTTCTTTCAAAACGTATTTTATAAATCGTTTTAAATTCGTTTTCAAAACGATTTCAACTTCATATTCAATTTCAAATCCAAATTGAATATTCCATATCATCGATATATAAATGATAATATTTTCAAAACATTATATTTTGAAATCAATTCCTTTTCGATATTCATTATAAAAACGAATAAAATCGATAAAAATATCATTTACGTCGAAATGTCGTCAATCTAATCCACACGGCTATATATATTTATATATATTCGTGTCCATCCCAAATAAGACGTCAAAATCATATTTTGATTCTTTTCTGAATATTATTTGAAAGTATTCGTTATTTTAAAAATAATTGTTATTTCAAAATATTCATTCTATCTTAACTTGAATCAGACACGGTCAGTTACCGTAAAATTTTACTTGTATGGATTTCAAACAACAAATGTGTATAACAACAATGAAAGCGACAATCCATCATCCAGAGTGCATTCTACACTATGTAAGCATCAAATATAAATATTTAACGCTTATAACAGTCTGTCAACCAATCAATTGACATACAAGTAAATACTGGGATTAGTGTATGTCATATATCATCCCAATACCCGTGTGAGGTTAAAATTAGCAAACACAGATTTTATTTGTGCAGTTTGGGCGATTTGTAAAATTTATCGTCCCAATCAATATTAGTCAAATCAGTGAACATAAAAAAATTGTCTGATTTGTAAATGAATATTTAATTCAGTTCATTTATCAATAAAAATGGTATTTTTATTGATCTAATATATTTTAGAAAATTTTGGCAGCATAACGGCGCGATACTAGAAACGGGACAAGGTCTAGCATTACCCCCAGTCTAATAATGGCCCACACCATACACGTACCAATCTATTCAATTCGATTTCACCCAAACAACCAAATTCAAACTAATAATCCTATCAACTACACAACCAAATAAAGAAGTCGTCCATGGTCTGTGGACGACGGGGAACAGTTCATATAACTGTATACATAAATTCAGTGAGAGAGTTCTCACCTTTGGGATCCACTCCTCCAGTTTTATTTCTGAATTTCCGAATCGTCTGGATTCTCCCAGAATTCTAATGCAGTCTGTTCTACGCTGTTCATATTAAAAACCACATTTTTAATATGATGTTTATATATTTCTATCTAACTAAAAATCATATTTTTACAATTCAGTTTTCTATATATAAAAATCGCTTCTTTATATTTCTAAAAATCGAATCTTTATAAATTACATACATATAAAAGATCATATTTTTATAGTGCTCTTCATACAATAAAAATCCAATTTTTAACGCTACTTCTTATTGATCAAAATCATATTTTTATCTCGCTACTCCTATGATAAAAATCTGATCTTCGTATAATTAAAAGTCTAATCTTTTCGTATCTGAAAATATAACTTTTCCTTTATAAAAATATAAACTCTTCTCATGAAAAATCATTTATTGTATAAGCTGAAAATCGAATTCTTATTATGAACAAAATCATATTTTTATTTAAATAAACCTCTTGGCTATATTTAAATAAAAATCTATACTTTCTACTAAAAAAACTAATCTTTATATTTTAAAAATCTAATCTATTTTAAATACAATGAAAAATCATTTTTTTTTCATCAAAGAAAAATATATTTTCCAATTCAAGAAATCTAAATGATTCAATTCAAGAAAATCTATATTTTTATAACATAAAAATTCCGTTTTCACTAACATAGAAATTCAGTTTTTAATAGCATGAAAATTCAGTTTTTTTTATAACGTAAAAATTCAGTTTTTAATAATATAAAAATTCAGTTTTTAATAGTTCAAAGAAATCATATTTTAAAGATCAAAGAAATCAGTTTTTAAACTCACGTCGAAGGGAGGAGCTCGCTGCGTCAATCAGAAGGGGGGTGTTGCGTCGTTGCAGCGCTGGAGCTGGCGGCGAGTGTTAGATGGCCTCGGCGAGGCGCAGGTGGCCGGAGTGCTGGGCTAGGGCGCGGTGGGTGCAATTTGTTGTTGGCAGTGCTCTCTCTCCGATGGCGGTTTTCAAAGGGGGCTTGGGGTTAACTCATGTCGAAGGGGAAGGAGGAAGGTGGCGCTGCAACTTGAGGAGGGGGGAGGGGGTCCGGCGGTCGCGGTGACGGGGAGGAGGCGGTTATGTCGATCGATGTGGTGAGGGGGTCTGTGGGCGATGGTTTATATATATATATATATATATTCTTTCTTTCAGATCTAAAAACCGACGGGGGTTGAAAAGGAGTAAGGGTTGACTTGAGAGAAGGGAAGGGAGGGGCTTTTATAAAATTAATTTATTATTTATTTTAATTCCATAAAGACACTTTCTCATTCAATCTCCAAATCGCACCCAATGACTGTCGCCCCTAGCTAAATATCCCCATTCCGAACACAATGGGATATGTTTCGTAAGCCAATCCGGCTGTTATGAACTATTTCTGTTAAATCTAAAATATATACCATTATATTTTAAATTCAAATGCACATTTTAATTTACCGGGGCCACATACTGACTCTGAACATTCCCAAAAAATTATTTCTAGCTTCATATTGATGATACGGTCCTAAAAAAATAATTTCATCGAAATTGAAAACCGTTGGACAAATGGCCATTTTCTGGTCGATCCAAATTGACTGAACCTGTTAAAACACATTTTTCTTCTCCACGCTCGCATATTGATTCAGAAAATTACGAGTTTTGGAACCTAGCAATAATTTGACACTACGGATCCAACAAAAGTGATTTCATCGAAAAAAGAGGTCGTTTGCAAAATTTCCATTTTTAAGGGCCAAAATTCCATTGCGACTATTCTGAATTTTCCATTTGACATAACTTTTTATCCCCGCTATGAAATTTCAATTTTTCGGATTCGTTGGAAAGATATTTTCAAATATATTCTAATATTTTTGGTTTCGCTAAAATTCGATTTAGTTTGAATCCTGTGCGTTCATTTGAAATTTGAAATCGAATTTTCGAACTACCACGCCATTTTCAATTCCTTTTATAATTAAAATAAAATATTTATATTCTAACGTCGATTCAAATAAATATATTCATTCTAATTCTATTCAAAATAAATTTCTCGTTGTCATTATTTAAAATAGTTCATTTTAAATATTCAAAATTCTTCAAAATTGGCAAAATAAAATTTTTAAATTGGCTCGGATTTTCGGGTTATTACAATCTCCCCCACTTAAAACTTTACGTCCCTGAAAAGGAACGAAGCTGAAAGTTGTTTTACAAATCAACTCAACTTTCATTATTTTCATTATGGCCTAAGTTCTTCAACTTTTCAGTTTCTAAGAACTTTTCAAAATTTGGCTAACACCTTAAATTTTCGAAAAATTTCGCAATTACCTCCCCTGCACGGGAGCACCGGGAAAATCCCAAAATTTCCATACATGCCTCTTCAATCCAAAAAGAAAAAGAAACAGCCAATCGGCTCATAAAATCATCAAAAACCCCAAGAAATACAGTAAACATGTACCTATTTATCGGGCAAACAATTTTGTTCCTCTTCTCTAGCCTCCTTGCTATGACCTATTCTATGGATCTACATGTACATGTATGCAAATTCAAACAATTTTCAATTCAGTCCAACATTTGATATAATTTGGCTAAATGTTTCAAATTTTAATTAATCAACCAATAATCAAACAACACAATCAGCAATCAATTAGTTGATTAGTGTAACCCCCTGGATTTTTGAATAATCGAATTAACTAAATTAAAGAATAATTAATCTCAGATGTGAGAACTAAGGGAAATGGGATGCGCCATTGTGTTCGTCTCGGAATTCTGGTTGAGATAGAGTCCGAGTTTGCGTAAAACGAATATCGGATGAAGAAGATATGGACGAACAAAGTCAGAAGGGAAAATAGAAAAAAAAAAGATTGTACTGGCGCACTTGGGAAGTGCGCCAGTACAAATTTACATTGGTGAACTTCCCAAGTGCGCTTAGGCCGAGAAGAAGCCTGCACAGCTTTCTGGTGTAGTCTGATCCATGTTGTGACTCATTGTTGAGTCCTTTCTGACTCCTTGCTAAGTCATTAGGGCTGACTTGTCACCCTATCCTGACTCAGTGGTTTTGATTAACCCTAAGATCATCCGACGGCCATAATTAAATTAAAACTCTATAAAAAGACATGTACACTCAAACCCTAAAATCAAATTAAAATTAAACTCCTAGCCGTCATGCCGTCGCCTTGCATCTTAGAATAGCCGCCGCCAATTAGAGAGGGAGAAAGCAAATCAAATTCAATTCTATTCAACTCTAACAACGAATCTTCTTCAAAGGAAAGCTAATACAACTTCAAAACTCAGAATTCAGAACTCAAGACCTTCTTTGAGTTGTGAGTTCGATTTCTTTAATAAAATAATTAGTAATTTAATTGGATTAAGTTATGATGTGGATTATATGGATATTCTGTGTAACAGCCCGCACCTCCGTTCACGCAAGATATTGTCCCCAACTTAGCCACCGTATAGGTGTGGGGTTTTGTTCCTAAAAAGGCCTCGGCGTTAGTAAGAGATGGGCTCTAATATATAAGTACTCACTTCACACAGGCTTCCATGATGTGGGACTTAGGGGTGTTACATTCTCCCCTCCTATAGAGCCCAATGTCCCCGTTGGCTCACAAACACCTCACCCAAGCACTGTGGTCCACACAGGAGCCACAATTCTGGTTGGGTATTGGCTCTGATACCACTGTAACAGCCCGCACCTCCGTTCACGCAAGATATTGTCCCCAACTTAGCCACCGTATAGGTGTGGGGTTTTGTTCCTCAAAAGACCTCGGCGTTAGTAAGAGATGGGCTCTACTATATAAGTACTCACTTCACACAGGCTTCCATGATGTGGGACATAGGGGTGTTACATTATGTGAATTATTGACCGCATGTTATTAATATGTTGTAAAATTGTGAACATACATGTTGTAAATTCTATGATGTTATGTTGTGATGTTATCATCTATGTTGTAAAAGTATGATGCTATCATCTATGTTCTAATTTTATGTATAATCAAATCATCATGTTGTTCATATGCTAGTTGGTTATGTTGATTCATGTGATAAATCATAAGTATGTACGCAAGTTTAGATTTTGATTTAGACATGAATCATATGCAAGTTGGGGAAAACTATGTATAACCTTAAATGTTTCATGACATCAAGTTTATGTGAAATTTTGATCTAAAGTTAGGCTATGACATGTGTGAGTTATATGCTAAATTCTACATGCTAGTTTACATGTCTAGATGTAAGTATACACCCTTGTTATGTCGCATAAATCACATATGCAAGTTTATATAAAAATATGAATTTGGAATATGAATCATGTTATGCAAGTTTGTGGTTATTGCTTATGCAAGATTACACCTTTAGATGTAGATCTATGACATATATGATCATGCAAGTGGCGACCATTATCTAAACAAGTTTACACCTTTAGATATGGATCTATGACATACGTAGTTTTATGCAAGTTGTAACTTTGGCCTATGCAAGTTTTAGATGTAGAACATCATTTACACATGCAAGTTCACCCCTTATGTTTAGATCTAGTTTTAATTATATGTATGATGTGATGTTTTCTCTTTATTCCATGAGTTAGACTATTCGAGTCTAACGTATATTTTACATTAAACAAACGAACGTACAACATGGGTTAAATGGGATAATATTAAAAGATTTAATTGGCATAAAATAGATCTGTGATGAAAATTGGTATGATTTTACATACCATAAATGGATGGACATAAATGAGTCAATTATGGCCATTTTTAAATTTGGAATTAATTGATAATTTGAATAGGGAAAGTAATTCAAATTGGGGAATGATTAATTAGGTGTAATTAATCGTCTAAGACACGAGGTTACGCTCTTTTGTGGTGTAAGACTGCCCGGACCCGCCCGGCAAATCCAGTTGCCACAAATGCCAGTCTAATGTGAGAGGTCTTAGGCATAAATTAAATACGTAACAATTGTAAAGACACGAGGTTAGACTCGCTTGTGGTGTAAGACTGCCCGTACCCGCCCGGCAAATCCAGCTACCACAAATGCCAGCCTAATGTGGGAGGTCTTTATAAGGTTACGATCTTAATGAATTAAGAAACACTTAACCAGATAAACTTGCAGTGGGACATGAGGGGGTTAAGTGGGTGCCTTGGGTGGCACGTGGAATCTATTGGGTGCCTTGGGTGGCATTGGAAATACAATTAGAAACACTTAACCAAAATTGAAACATGTAATTGAAACATGAATAAGAAGAGGGTTAAGTGGGATGTACTAGAGGGGACCAAGCTTAGGTGGATAGCTTATGTCAAGTAATGGGGGCCCGTTTGAACCAGTAACCCATACGTATCTTTGTGAGCTCGACCCAAGTAGAGGACGGGACACGCATACTGGGCTTGACTGTAAGAGGCCAAACCGGGTTAGCGGTGGCAATGCAAGTCCAACGGGTACATATGCATGTGTGGACCCGTGCTGGTAGGTAAGACGTTGTTGCATCGTGTAGGTATAAGCCGTGCATTATTGATGGTATCGGGTTGCCACTTTGGGGAGTGATACACCCCACTGTGGGGCCAGCACGAGTATCTACGAGTTAGGGAGCCGATCGAATGGGGGTAGTGGGTACACCTAGTGGAGATAGGGGCAGACGACACCTATGAAGGTAGCTAGGGGTACATTAAACTACCATTATCATTATTAAGTTTTGTTGGCGGGATCAACCTTTAGGGTGACTAGTGGTGGTGCAGTTTAGTAATTATCTCGTAGTGGTTTAGGTGCACTTTTAACATTATCTTAGTTCAATCTTTTTTTCCTTGTCTACTCTGTCATACTCAATTGTTCACAGTCATTTCCTTATTTTCCAACTTATGCCTTAGCCTTGTTATTTTGGTAATTATATTGTTAAAGTTATCGCACTCGCCAGACTTTATGTTTGACCCCCTTGTTTCCATCTCTTTTATTCCTTCCCCCCCCCCCCTCAGGTGCTCAGGTTGGAACTAGCACCAGTGGAGCTTGATTTTGGACAGTTGTATCTCTGCTTTTAGAAGACTGCTTGGATCGCTGAAGTAAAAGTTCAGCTTATCTTAATTATGGCTATTTTGTATCGAGGTTATGTCTTTCAATTTATGTACTCTGATTTAGTCAAGATGGATATTATGTACTTTGACTCTGGTTTTGATGATGTAATCAAACTTACGTATTTTCCGCCGCATTGAAATAAAGTTTTAAATTTTCAAGTACTGTTTATATCTCTCTTGTTGTAATTTTCTATTCTATACTCACTTAAAACGCTCCATAGAAGTTAATGAATTCCCTTTGTGAGTGACATTAATGGAAGTGGGGTGTTACACGTGGTATCAGAGCTGAAGGTTACCAGAACAGATATGAATTTTGAAAAGCTGTTTTTCAAAAACAGTTTTATAAAGAAGTACCTTCAAAAGTATGTTTTAAGGAAAGAGTTTTCAAGAGAAAAGCTTATTTTATAAAGCATAACCCCAAGAGCCATATATCTTTCCTTCAGTTCTTTTATATTGAATCTTTCCTTTTTCGTTTCAGCATGTCTGGAGCATCTGAGATACCAGAGGGTGTTCAAGTACCCGGTTGATTTCGTCAATATCTCGAGGCTAGGGCCGCTACTGTGGGTCCAGCCGACGTTTCTCCTCCTCCTCCTCCTCCCCGTGTCGATACTTTTGCAAAGATATGTAAGGACTTTAGCGCAATGGGTGGAAAACCTTTTCACGGGAAGGAGACATTTGTTGAAGCTCGTAATTGGCTAAATGAGGTGGAAGAATTGTTTGGAATCTTTGAAGTGGATGATCGAAGAAAGGTCTAGTTAGCTGCCCGGCTAATGAAGGACGAGGCCTCGTTTTGGTGGGAGGTCACTAATGGGGAGCGTCCAGTTGATACATGGCCAGACTTCAGGCGGAGGTTTGAGGCAAAGATTCTCTTACGGGCTGAAGAGAATCTATACATGGAAAGATTTTTGGCGTTGAAGCAAGGGAATCTATCAGTGAAAGAATACGTCAACAAGTTCAATCAGTTGGCGACATTTGGCATGGACTTGGTGAATACACCAGAAAAGAAGGCCCTAAGATTTGTTAAGGGTTTGAACGAGCTGCTTCATGGGTTAGCTATGACCCACATCCCTATGGGGGACACCTTTGAGAGGCTAGTTGATATGGTGCTTATGCATGAAGAGGATAAGGGCGCCAATGCTAATAAGACACCCGAGAAGAAAGGGGATCAAAAGAAACCTCAATAACAACAACACAACAAGAAAAGGGGGAAGAACAATAATGGCAAAGGAAAGAAGAAGTGCTTTAATTGTGGGACACCAGGCCATCTGAGTAAGGACTGTAGGAAGAAAATGAAGACTGTTTATTTCCACTGTGGTGAAGGGGGAAATCTAATTAAGGACTGCCCAAAGAAAGGGCAGAGGGCAGGGTCTACCTCGGGAGGACATGTGCAGGCTCTTATGGCACTAGGGCAGGCAAGGGGACAAGTTCAAGCTCTCGTGTTCCCACCGCTGCACGAACGAGGTAGAGCAATTTCTGTTGAAAGTTTAGTTTTTCTGTTTGATCATCTTGTCCGTACTTTATTCGATTCTGGCGCATCACATTCGTTTATCTCTACATCATTAGTTGAAACACTGCACCTAAATACTAGTCTAGTTACAGATCCCTTACTAGTCTCAAATTCTATTGGTGGTTCAGCTCATCTCTCTATGATCTATCGTGATTTGAGAGTGTTTATCTTGGGCGTTGAGTTTGAATGCAATGCCTTTGTTCTTGGCTTCATGGGCTACGGCTTGATTCTAGGTATGGATTGCCTAACTAGATATGGGGCCATCCTAGATTGTGAAATGGTAGTTAGATTGTTGACTCGTAGTGGAAAGACCCTTGAAATTTCTTGTGACTCTAGAGGCCTAGTAATGCTTAGCTACCTAAAATCCCTTGAGGCATCAAATGATGATTTACATTCTATTCACATAGTCCGTGAATATGTTGATGTCTTCGATGAGGTGAGGGGTTTACCCCCAAAACATGAAATAGACTTTCGAATATATCTAGTAGATAATGCAAAGCCAGTTGCATTGCCAGTGCGCCATATGGCTCCAAGAGAGAGAAGAGAACTCAGTAAGCAAGTGAAAGAATTGCTTGAGAAGGGGTTCATCAGATGTAGTATATCGGAGTGGGGTGCTCCAGTAGTATTTTCCACGAAGGCAGATGGGTCCCTTAGACTTTGTGTGGACTATAGGGAGCTTAATAAACTTACTAAGAAAAATAGGCACCCACTACCGAGGATTGATGATCTCTTCGATCAGTTAGTTGGCGCCTCAGTGTTTTCGCAGTTGGACTTAGCCACGGGTTTCCATCAGTTGAGAGTGGCTAAGGATAACATAGACAAGACTGCCTTTAGGACTCCAGATGGCTTCTTCGAGTGGCTTGTGATGCCCTTCGGTTTGACAAACGCCCCCGCATACTTTGTTGACTTGATGAGTAGGGTGTTTAGGGAGTACCTTAATAAATTTGTGCTAGTCTTTGTGGATGACATCTTAATCTTTTCTAAAAACGAGGAAGAGCATGCCCTACATCTTAGGGAAGTATTGGAGACTCTTCGAGCACATAGCCTTAAAGCTAAATTTTCTAAATGTCACTTTTGGAGAAAGGAAGTGCGATTCTTAGGGCACGTGGTTTCCAAAGAAGGGATAGCTATGGATCCCGCGAAGGTAATGGCCATCCAAGATTGGAAGGTCCCTAAAAATGCTACCAAGGTGAGGAGTTTCTTAGGGTTGGCTAGCTACTATAAGAAGTTTATCAAAGACTTCGCAAAAATATCAGCCCCATTAACATGCTTGACGAAGAACTTAGTTTTTACTTGGGACGTAGATTGTGATGATGCGTCCCAACGTTTAAAGAGAGCTTTGACCACAGCCCCAGTCTTAGTGTTGCCAGATGGGAGTAAGCCATTTACCGTTTATACCTATGCTTGTGGGACAGGACTAGGCACAGTCTTAATGCAAGAGGGAAGGGTAATAGCCTATGGTGGAAGGCAGTTGCGAGTGCATGAGAGAAATTACCCTACACATGACCTAGAGTTGGCCGCTATTGTTTTCGCGCTTAAGTCTTGGTGCCATTATCTTCTTGGCGAGAAATTCGAATTGTTCACTGACCACAAATCACTAAAATACTTGTTCTCTCAGAAGGACTTGAACTTAAGGCAGCAAAGGTGGATCGAATTCTTAGCATCCTACGATTTCGAAATAACATATACCCCTGGCAAGGGTAACGTGGTGGCAGACGCCTTAAGTAGAAAAAGGTTATCCTTGAGTCCGTTGTTCTTTGAGCGACGAAGCTTAGAGTTCACCTCTACGTTTGACTTTAGACCGTCCATTGACTTTGTACCCGGTTTGCTAGCATCCTTAGAGGTCAGACCTACGCTTTCGGGACGGATTGGTTAGGAACAACGAGATGACCCACAGTTGGTTGAGTTAGTAGAAGAGCTCAAAAGGGGGGAGTCATAAAGCCATCTCCGTAGGTATACCATAGATGATAAGGGTTGGTTACGTAGGGACGGTAGACTTTGTGTACCAAGGGACGAGAATTTGAGGAAGGTCATTCTTGATGATGCACATTGTTCGAAGATGACCATTCATCCCGACGGGGACAAGATCTACATGGACATGAGACGAGTTTACTTTTGGGTCGGCATGAAGAAGGATGTGGCTGAGTTTGTCGCTAGATGCTTAGTGTGCCAACAAGTAAAAGCAGAGAAAAAGAAACCCGGTAGGTTACTTCACCCATTGGAGGTCCCACTATGGAAGTGGGAAAGTGTCTCAATGGACTTTATTGATGGGTTACGAAGATCGAGGAAGGGTAATACGGGGATTTGGGTCGTGGTAGATAGACTTATTAAGAGCGCCCATTTCATTCCCGTAATGAGTAAGAGGACTGCTCCATGGTTAGCCTCCATTTACATTCGAGAGATAGTTCGTTCGCACGGTGTTCCTTCTAGCATAGTGAGCGACCGCGATCCTATCTTTACTAGCGAATTTTGGAAAAGCTTGCAAGAGGCGGTAGGGACTCAGTTATGTTTGAGCACCACATATCATCCTCAGATGGACGGCCAGACCGAGAGGGTGAATCGTATTCTAGAGGACCTATTGAGATTGTGTGTCTTAGACTTCGGAGGTACATGGGAGGAACAACTTCCGTTGGTGGAGTTCGCATATAATAATAGCTTTCAGTCTAGCATTGGCATGGCACCGTTCTAGGATCTATATGGACGGCCCTGTCGTTCGCCTACATGTTGGTGGGAATCTATAGATAAGATCTTGCTTGGGCCTGATATGATTAGAGAGACTTCGGAAAAGATCGATTTGATTCGAAGGAGGATGAAGACGGCGCAAGATAAGCAGAAATCTTCTGTGGACAAGAGGAGGTCAGATCTTGAGTTTGATGTTGGGGACATGGTCTTTGTTAAGGTGTCTCCATTACGGAATGTTGTTCGCTTTGGGTACGTTGGGAAGTTAGCACCAAGGTTCGTTGGGCCATTTCCAATTAAGGAGAGGATTGGGCAGATGGCGTATAGAGTGGAGTTGCCCGAGAGACTTAGTGGTGTACACGATGTATTCCACGTATCACATTTGAGGAAGTGCTTGCACGAGACCGTGGAAGTGGTAGAGCCGAGCTTGCTTAAAGAGGTGAAGATAGAGCGTGATGCGACGATTCGACGAGCTCCTACGTGCATTCTTGGGTCGGAGATTAAGAAATTGAGGAATCGAGAGGTCAAGCTAGTCAAAGTGCAATGGGGAGATGATCAGATCGACGCTACTTGGGAGACGGAAGAGAAGATGCATTCATTGTACCGTTTTCTTTTCGAGGGTATGTCTTTTAATTTCTCCTTTATTGCTTAGCTTGTACTTATCTTATCTTTAATATGTCCTCTCGCTAGCATCTTTGACCTTTAGATAGGGTAGTCCTATGGTTGAAACATGTGTTTGAGACATGTTATATATGATGGATGCATGTGGATGCAAATGTTTGCTAGTGGTTGCTCGTGGATGCATATACACACACTTTAGGCACTAGATCGTCTCAGTCACTTCATATTGCATATTGCATATAAATGTGTGTACATATTTAAGTAATGGATGTATAATGGTTGTACTATCACATGGATTTTGCATTTTGGTGAATGGTTGTGCGTACAGTAGAAATAACATGCATTGATAGGATTCTTTCGCATACACAATGGACGCATGGCACTATCATGGTTTGCATTAAGGAGGTCAACTGAATCAGTAGACCGTCTGATTTTGCATTAGATAGAGAGCATATACACACACATTTTGCATAGGTTCATACGACATTAGTAATTTTATAAGGACAATGTATGCCTGTGTTTGATAGTTGAGTAGATGGTTGTTTGGATGGTAGGATGTGCATTCTACTCAACTTGGAGATTTCAGGGGCGAAATCCTTTAAAGAGGGGAGAATGTAACACCCCGGATTTTTGAATAATCAAATTAACAAAATTAAAGAATAATTGATCTCAGACGTGAGAATTAAGGGAAATGGGTTGCACCATTGTGTTCGTCTCAGAATTCTGGTTGAGATAGAGTCCGAGTTTGCGTAAAACGGAGCACTAGCGCACTTGGGAAGTGCGCCAGTACAAATTTACATTGGTGCACTTCCCAAGTGCGCCCAGGCCGAGAAGAAAGCCTGCACAGCTTTCTGGTGCAGTCTGATCCATGTTGTGACTCATTGCTGAGTCCTTTCTGACTCCTTGCTGAGTCATTAGGGCTGACTTGTCACCCTATCCTGACTGAGTGGTTTTGATTAACCCTAAGATCATCCGACGGCCATAATTAAATTAAAACTCTATAAAAAGACATGTAGACTCAAACCCTAAAATCAAATTAAAATTAAACTCCTTGCCGTCATGTCGTTGCATTGCAACTCAGAATTGCCGCCGCCAATTAGAGAGGGAGAAAGCAAATCAAATTCAATCATATTCAACTCTAACAAAGAATCTTCTTCAAAGGAAAGCTAATACAACTTCAGAACTCGGAATTCAGAACTCAAGACCTTCTTTGAGTTGTGAATTCGATTTCTTTAATAAAATAATTAGTAATTTAATTGGATTAAGTTATGATGTGGATTATATGGATATGATGTGAATTATTGACCGCATGTTATAATTATGTTGTAAAATTGTGAACATACATGTTGTAAATTCTATGATGTTATGTTGTGATGTTATCATCTATGTTGTAAAAGTATGATGCTATCATCTATGTTCTAATTTTATGTATAATCAAATCATCATGTTGTTCATATGCTAGTTGGTTATGTTGATTCATATGATAAATCATAAGTATGTATGCAAGCTTAGATTTTGATTTAGACATGAATCATATGCAAGTTGGGGAAAACTATGTATAACCTTACATGTTTCATGACATCTAGTTTATATGAAATTTTGATCTAAAGTTAGGCTATGACATGTGTGAGTTATATGCTAAATTCTACATGCTAGTTTACATGTCTAGATGTAAGTATACACCCTTGTTATGTCGCATAAATCACATATGCAAGTTTATATAAAAATATGAATTTGGAATATGAATCATGTTATGCAAGTTTGTGGTTATTGCTTAGGCAAGTTTACAGCGTTAGATGTAGATCTATGACATACATGATTTATGCAAGTGGTGACCATTATCTAAACAAGTTTACACCTTTAGATTTGGATCTATGACATATGTAGTTTTATGCAAGTTGTAGCTTTGGCCTATGCAAGTTTTAGATGTAGAACATCATTCACACATGCAAGTTCACCCCTTATGTTTAGATCTAGTTTTAATTATATGAATGATGTGATGTTTTCCCTTTATTCCATGAGTTAGACTATTCGAGTCTAACATATATTTTACGTTAAACGAACGAACGTACAACGTGGGGTAAATGGGATAATATTAAAAGATTTAATTGGCATAAGTGCCTTAATTGGCATAAATAGATCTGTGATGAAAACTGGTATGATTTTACATACCATAAGTGGATGGACACAATTGAGTCAATTATGGCCATTGTTAAATTTGGAATTAATTGAAAATTTGAATAGGGAAAGTAATTCAAATTGGGGAATGATTAATTAGGTGTAATTAATCGTCTAAGACATGAGGTTAGGCTCTTTTGTGGTGTAAGACTGCCCGGACCCGCCCGGCAAATCCAGCTGCCACAAATGCCAGTGTAATGTGAGAGGTCTTAGGCATAAATTAAATACGTAACAGTTGTAAAGACACGAGGTTAGACTCTCTTGTGGTGTAAGACTACCCGGACCCGCCCGGCAAATCCAGCTGCCACAAATGCCAGTCTAGTGTGAGTGGTCTTTATAAGGGTACGGTCTTAATGAATTAAGAAACACTTAACCAGATAAACATGTAGTGGGTCATGAGGGGGTTAAGTGGGTGCCTTGGGTGGCATTTGGAATCTAGTGGGTTCCTTGGGTGGCATTGGAAATACGATTAGAAACACTTAACCAAAATTGAAACATGAATAAGAAGAGGGTTAAGTGGGATGTACTAGAGGGGACCAAGCTTAGGTGGATAGCTTATGTCAAGTAATGGGGGCCCGTTTCAACCAGTAACCCATACGTATCTTTGTGAGCTCGACCCAAGTCGAGGACGGGGCACGCATACTGGGCTTGACTGTAAGAGGCCAAACCGGGTTGGCGGTGGCAATGCAAGTCCAACGGGTTCATATGCGTGTGTGGACCCGGGCTGGTAGGTAAGACGTTGCATCGTGTAGGTATAAGCCGTGCATTATTGATGGTATCGGGGTGCCACTTTGGGGAGTGATACACCCTACTGTGGGGCCAGCATGGGTATCTACGAGCTAGGGAGCCGATCGAATGGGGGTAGTGGGTACACCTAGTGGAGATAGGGGCAGACGGCACCTATGAAGGTAGCTAGGGTTACATTAAACTACCATTATCATTATTAAGTTTTGTGTGCGGGATCAACCTTTAGGTTGACTAGTGGTGGTGTAGTATAGTAATTATCTCGTAGTGGTTTAGGTGCGCTTTTAACATTATCTTAGTTCAATCTTATTTCCATGTTTACTCTGTCATACTCAATTGTTCACAGTCATTTCCTTATTTTCCAACTTATGCCTTAGCCTAGTTATTTTGGTAATTATATTGTTAAAGTTATCGCACTCGCTAGACTTTATGTCTGACCCCCTTGTTTCCATCTCTTTTCTTCCTTCCCCCCCAGGTGCTCAGGTTGGAACTAGCACCAGTGGAGCTTGATTTTGGACAGCTGTATCTCTGCTTTTAGAAGACTGCTTGGATCGCTGAAGTAAAAGTTCAGCTTATCTTAATTATGGCTATTTTGTATTGGGGTTATGTCTTTCAATTTATGTACTCTGATTTAGTCAAGATGGATATTATGTACTTTGACTCTGGTTTTGATGATGTAATCAAACTTATGTATTTTCCACTACAATGAAATAAAGTTTTAAATTTTCAAGTACTGTTTATATCTGTCTTGTTGTAAGTTTCTGTTCTATACTCACTTAAAACGCTCCATAGAAGTTAATGCATTCCCTTTGTGAGTTACATTAATGGAAGTGGGGTGTTACAATTAGCTTTTCAAATTCATAACATTGATACATAGTCCAAAAATCAGATTTTTGATGCCAAATCACAACAATAAGCCCTATCTAGTTTTGGTTCTCACACCAGTCAATTGGAATCATACAGACATCCCACTTTCGAAACTCGAACACAAACTATTGATGCTATATAGTTATCAACAGTTTCATCCCTAGGCTTCTAGAGTGTGATTCTATATCTATCCAGTATATTTGAGGATTCAATATACATGGATCAGACGTATATTAAAAACTCTATATACTTGATTGTCCAAATTCAATACAAAATAAATATTCAAATACGAATAATTGATTTTAAATTTTCAAAACAAAATTTTGTTTTCATATTTTTATTTTAAAAACTTTGCTCTTCACAATCGTTGTAGGATACTACTGATCCAATCTCCAACGAGTCATTCTCAATGGATATTATTAATCCAATCTTAGATGAATTCTTTCGTATGGTTCTAATGTGTCTTATTTTCGAGCTCTGTAAACCAGAGCTCTGATACCACAATGAAACGACCCGAACTTCCACGGTAAGGAAAGCCCGGATTGAGTTGAGAACAAGCCACATATGAAAACAAACAGAAGGACATTTCATTGCTTATCACAACAATTTCATCAGAATAAAAGAATACATAGAGTATGAACAAATAATATACTTTTGATTAATATCAGAGATTTACAATTTTCAATGCAGCAGAAAATAATACAAAACATAATTGAAAAGAATATACGGATACAGAGCTTTCTGAATATCATTCCAGCTATAACCAGGATCCTTTGAATATAAATATGCAAAACCAAAACTACTAGCTGCCCGTGTGGAAATAGGGGCACCTAGAGTTTAGGTTAAAACAATAAACACTAGATCAGTCATGTGATTGGTGTGAGAACTAAAACAATTATTTAAAACTTTACTTTTAAATAAGGTATATCAAGGGACCGCGCCGTATAACTCGGAACGGGTTTCATCCTAAGAATACCAGTGCATATATCAAAACAACGGAATGCTTTTTGGAAAAAATGAAGGTATTATAAGACCCAGGTCCTACCACACAATGCAACGCAAGCCGGGGGATAGGGTTTTCCCTTATAATAGCCTAACATGATTGGTACGTTAAAACTAATCATTTGATACTATTATAAATGCATAGTGTATAAAAAACTTCAAATATATATGTATCAATCCTAGACGACATGGGTACCATGTATCATGTCGCCAATACTAGGCTATACAATCAAAACCGCAATTGTCACGTACTGGAAGTTGGATTTCCATCTGTGAACCAAGGCAAGGGATCGTCCTTACCGCTTCGAGACGCTCTAGCCCATGTCTTAGGACCAAGACTCAAGTGGGCACTTGGATCATCATAGCCGGTCCACTCGATGTGGATTAAAATGCCTGAACACTGCGTTTCCTGCCCTATGGGGCGTAAATGAGCCAAATGACTCCATCGGCCTCAGATCGACTAATATAACCGAGGCGCCTCGCAGTCCATCATCCACATAAGTAAAATGCTAGGGCATGTAAAACCCAAAACACCACTCCTAGCTAGAAGGAAATGCATGCCCTCCCTGGTGTCCTCTCCCGTTTTTGGTTCACACCGGGGTGTGAGGCTCGCTAATTAACGCTACACAAAGCTACGCTGTATTAAAGCCGTGCTTTGATCATCAACCACAAGACTCTGTTTTTCAACAGAAGCCTTGATCATTTGCATCTCAGCATGCCACACAGGCAATTCACGCTATGCAACCGATGTATATCAATCACACAGAATGAAATCCGATGTCAGACACACATCCATTTACAAGTCCGTTCTGGGTCTGAACGAAACCGGAGGAACCTTATTCCACGCATATCCATCGATCTCCAAGTATGTCTGGACGATCACCAACTGATTCCCTCCTCTTGGGTGTACAACCCAATCAATATCATCAGTAATTATCCAAACGATGTGAAGACCTCCAGCCTTCAACCACCGTCTTCATCGTCGACATATCGTCGAATCAGTTATTCAGAATGAGTTAAACCCGGTCTTTCCGAACAACTCGCGTATATAATAAACAAGTGCAATAAAACACAACATACGCCTCATTCCAATCCAGAATATTACTTTATTCAAATATTCTTATCTTTAGGAAAAGGTTCCCATTAATTTTATCAAAGATAAATTCTTTTAAATTTATTCTTTAATCTTCCTTTGGATATCGTTCCAAACCAAATTAAGGTTTTCCAAACTAGTCGGGATTAGCGCACTTTACCGAAGTAATCATTTATTAAATTTCCTAATCCCGACCTATTCATCCCATGAAGAAAAACTGGTAATACTTCATATCCAACACCACGGTGTTATCGGTAAAGTTAATTACCTTTTCACGTTTAAACCTAATTAAAGATTTAACTATCGCTTGGAGCAAAACTGGTGATACTCCATTCTCGATCATTTCTTGAATTTGATAATTTTATTTATCAAATTCACTCTTCAATTTAATTAAAGATTCATTAAAACTCTAATTCAGTTTTAATTTCCAAAAATCATTATTTAATGATTATTCAAATCTAGGAAATAAATCATGTCTTTAACTGGGTTAAAGAACTAATGTCATTTAAAACACAGCTCACGATAAACCCAAAATCACATTCCATTAACAATGGAATTTTCACGGAAAACAGATCCATATATATAATCAATATAAACTTCCATATCCGACTAATAATATAAATAGAATAACGGCAAAGCCTTTTAAATTCCATATATATTAGTTGTCTTCCTCTATAGAAATTCACTTCGATTATTACCAAATCGAATTCCATTCCATTCCAATTTATTTTATTAAATTGGAAAACTTTACTCTGGAAAATCTCCTTTAAATCTTAACAAAAGATTTATAAATTCCAAATCAAATTTCATTGTAAATCGGGTTAAATAACAAATGTCGTTAAAAAACAGTTTACAATAAACCCAATTCACATTCCATTAATTATCGGGTTAAAGAACAAGTGTTATTTAAAACACCGTTCACGCTAAACCCAAATCCATTTGATATTAAATACAAGGCTCCGAATAGAAAATATATCGGCTTATATTCAATATCAAATTCTATGGCCAACAAATATCGTATTGGAAATAACGATATAAATATATCTTTCAAATTTCCAAAACAATATCTGTATAATCACGAAATCCAACATCGAAATATTCCGATGACAATTTCGATTCAAATCCATTTCCAATTCATATATTGGAAATTCTGGTTAGTTTTAAAACCATTTCAATTCCGATTTATTTATTTTAACAATAATTGAATTATAATTCTAGTTCAAAACTAGTTCATTTCGATAAAAATGTATTTTTATCTTTTCAAATATGGAATTTTTCATCCTAATTCTTCCCAAATCATTTCTTATGATTTTACACTAATTATTGATATTTTTAATAATTTTATCAAGGCCCGTACAGTCGATTTCCACAAACGGCCATCGAACTGCACTTACAACGACCTTTTCCAAATTTGATTTGGATATAATTCCAAATCCAATGTTAGATTTCTAATTTCTTGTATTCGTAAAAAGGATCTTTTCGATACGAACTCAATGGTTCCGCTTTTAGTAGAATCCGACGGTCGGATCTCCCAATATCCATTCGAAGTCAATGCTCGAAATTCGCGAACTACCGCAGCGCGGCGCATTCTATTCAGGCCATTATATATATATATAATATATATATATATATATATATTTCATCGATTTCCTTTCAAAACGTATTTTATAAATCATTTTAAATTCGATTTCAAAACGATTTCAACTTCATATTCAATTTCAAATCAAAATTGAATATTCCATATCATCGATATATAAATAATAATATTTTCAAAACATTATATTTTGAAATCAACTCCTTTTCGATATTCATTATAAAAGCGAATAAAATCGATATAAATATCATTCACGTCAAAATGGCGTCAATCTAATCAACACGGCTATATATTTATATATATTCGTGTCCATCCCGAATCGGACATCAAACTCATATTTTGATTCTTTTCTGAATATTATTTGAAAGTATTCGTTATTTAAAAAATAATCGTTATTTTAAAATATTCATTCTATCTGAACTGGAATCAGACACGGTCAGTTACCATATAATTTTATTAATATGGGTTTCAAACAACAAATGTGTATAACAACAATGAAAACGACAATCCATCATCCAGATTGCATTCTACACTATATAAGTATCAAATATAAATATTTAACGCTTATAACAGTCTGTCAACCAATCGATTGACATACAACTAAATACTGGGATTAGTGTATGCCATGTATCATCCCAATACCGGTGTGGGGTTTCAATCAACAAACACAGATTTTATTTGTGCAGTTTGGGCGATGTCTAAAATTTATCGTCCCAATCAATATCAGTCAAATCAGTGCATATAAACAAATCGTCTGATTTGTAAATGAATATTTAATTCAGTTCATTTATCAATAAAAATGGTATTTTTATTGATCTAATATATTTTAGAATATTTTGGCAGCATAACGGCGCGATACTAGAAACGGGATAAGGTTTAGCCTTATCCCCAGTCTAATAATGGCCTATGCCATACACGTACCAATCTAATCAATTCCATTTCACCCTAGCAACCAAATTCAAACCAATAATCCTATCAACTACACAACCAAACAAACAAGTCATCCATGTTCTGTGGACGACGGGGAATAGTACATATATGCAGTTACATAATAAATAACTGTATACATAAATTCAGTGAGAGAGTCCTCACCTTTGGGATCCATTACTCCAGTTTTATTTCTGAGTTTCATAATCATCTAGATTCGCCCAGAATTCTAATGCAGTCTGTTCTACGCTGTTCATATTAAAACCCACATTTTTAATATGATGTTTATATATTTCTGTCTAACTAAAAATCATATTTTTAGAATTCAGTTTTCTATATATAAAAATCGCTTCTTTATATTTCTAAAAATCGAATCATTATATTGTTACATACATATAAAAGATTATATTTTTATAGTGCTCTTCATACAATAAAAATCCAATTTTTAACGCTACGTCTTATTGATCAAAATAATATTTTTATCTCGCTACTCCTATGATAAAAAATCCGATTTTTGTATAATTAAAATTCTAATCTTTTCTTATTTGAAAATATAACTTTTCCTTTATAAAAATATAAACTCTTCTCATGAAAAATCATTTATTGTATAAACTGAAAATCGATTTCTTATTATGAACAAAATCATATTTTTATTTAAATAAACCTTTTCACTTTGTTTAAATAAGAATCTTTACTTTCTACTGAAAAAACTAATCTTTATATTTTAAAAATCTAATCTATTTTAACTACAATGAAAAATCATATTTTTTTTCATTAAAGAAAACTATATTTTCCAGTTCAAGAAATCTAAAATTTTCAATTCAAGAAAATTTATATTTTTAATAACAAAAAAATTCCGTTTTCAATAACTTAGAAATTTAGTTTTTAATAGCATGAAAATTCTTTTTTTGTATAACATAAAAATTCAGCTTTTAATAACATAACAATTCAGTTTTTAATAGTTCAAAGAAATCATATTTTAAAGATCAAAGAAATCAGTTTTTAAACTCACATCGGAGGGAGGAGCTCGCTGCGTCAATCGGAATGGGGGTGCTGCGTCGTTGCGGTGCTGGAGCTGGCAGCGGGTGCCGGATGGCCTGGGGGAGGCGTAGGTGGTCGGAGTGCGGGGCTAGGGCGCGGTGGGTGCGATTTGTTGTTGGCGGTGCTCCCTTTCCGGTGGCTGTTTTCGAAGGAGGCTTGGGGTTTACTCACGTCGGAGGGGAAGGAGGAAGGTGGCACTGCAACTTGAGGAGGGGAAGGGGTCCGGCGGTCGCGGTGATGGGGAGGAGGCGGTTCCGTCGATCGATGTGGGGAGGGGGTCATTGGGCAATGGGTTATATATATATATATTCTTTCTTTTAGATCTGAAAACCGACGGGGGTTGAAGAGGAGTAAGGGTTGACATGAGAGAAGGGAAGGGATGGGGTTTTATAAAATTAATTTATTATTTATTTTAATTCCATAAAGTCACTTTCTCATTCAATCTCCAAATCGCACCCAACGACTGTCGCCCTAGCTAAGTACCCCCATTTCGAACACAATAGGATATGTTTTGTAACCCAATCCGACTGTTACGAACTGTTTCCGTTAAATCTAAAATATATACCATTATATTTTAAATTCAAACGCACATTTTAATTTACCGGGGCCACATACTGACTCTGAAAATTCCCGAAAAATTATTTCTTGCATCGTATTGACGATACGGTCCTAATCAAACTGATTTCATCGAATTTGAAATCTATTTGAAAAATGGCCATTTTCTGGTTGATCCAAATTGACTAAAACTGTTAAAACACATTTTACTTCGCCACGCTCAAATATTGATTCATAAAATTACGAATTTTGGAACCTAGCAATAATTTGACACTACGGATCCAACAAAAGTGGTTTCATTGAAAATGGAGGTCGTTTGCAAAATTTCCAATATTAAGGGCCAAAATTCCATAGCGACTATTCTGAATTTTCAATTGGACATAACTTTTTATCCTCGCTATGAAATTTCATTTTTTTGGAATGATATTTCCAAATAGATTCTAATATTTTTGGTTTCTCTAAAATCCGGTTTATTTTGAATCCTGTGCGTTCATTTGAAATTTGAAACTGAATTTTCGAACTACCACGCCATTTTAAATTCCTTTTATAATTAAAATAAAATATTTATATTCTAACGTCGATTCAAATAAATATATTCATTCTAATTATATTCAAAATAAATTTCTCGTCGTCATTATTTAAAATATTCAAAATTCATCAAAATTGCCAAAATAAAAATTTTAAATTGGCTTGGATTTTCAGGTTGTTACAGATTTGTGAAAATATAACGATATTTTCAAAAGTAAAAAGATGAGATTTAGAATGATTTTATTTGAAAAAGGGTAAGTGTCGATTATGGTGTTCAAATAATAAAGCCAAAGGAGATGTTGCAACGATTGTTTTACAAATGATAAGTGGAATCCATAAGATAATAAGTAATGTTGTAGCAAATGGTTTGAAATGGTAGTTAACGGGAAATTGGATATGATTTTAAGATATTTTTTCTAAGTATTAGAATAAAATGATTTGAAAGCATTAATATATTAAAGCTAATACATTATTTTCATATTACAACTGATATACTATTTTTAAATGGCCAAATGACGTTGTATACTGAACCAATGGATTTATTTTAATTTTATGACTGTTTATTTTGATAGTTAAATAACCGACTATCAAAATCTGACCCAACGTGTATGGTACGAAAAGACCGGGATCAAATTTATATTAGATAACCATTCTGAACCAACGAATATGTAAACAAAGAAGATATCTGAAGTTGATCGAGATGGAACAACTGAAGACCGTAAATCTTCATGAATGAAAGAACTACTGTTGGATTTCTCTAGCTGATGCCTAGAGATATTTTGACAGTGATTCTGTCGTGATTGGAATCTACGGATTTGCAAGTACTACTCGCTACCAACCCACAAGGTAATTCATGGGATATGGTAGGATGGTGCCTTCGGTTTGTTCAGTCCCAAGACAACTTGTATGGAAGAGTGTTTGACAGAGTATATCCAAAAGAATCATATGCGTTGTTTTCCTCAAACGTATTTCTGGTGGTGGCGGAGAAGGCACTTTCTCTTAGCTTAACGACTAGTGTATTTTTGTGGATGTCGATTAGTGATATCTGACGGATCTGACGATGTAATATTCAAAGAGAATGGTGTCCAGATGTTCCATAAAGATTATAACCTCAAGCATTATCAACCAGGAAATGAAAAAATCGTGCAGACAGCATAGATATGTGGGTCACTCCCACTAGGGTGTATTATCACCTATTTAGACAAAATTCATTTCCTTCTTTAATCTATATATATGATGTCCCCTTTCAGGAAACGGTGGGTCGCAGCCAACCGTTGTTGATATACATTCGATTCACTCAAATGAGTGGTCAGTCATGTATGGCCGGGTTGCAAGATGTTCTTGTTGAACCCAGCGTATTCCCCTCCAGATATACACTATCGGCAAGTGGTTCCATACCTTGTCATAATCGGAATCCAATCTCCAATAAGCTCCAACGGTTTTGATTGTATACTATGTATGTGGAGTGTGAGATGCAAGCATTCTGCTAGATTGATATTTATTTGTATTTTGACATTATTATAATATCAGAAAAAGATATGATTTCAAAAATGATTTGGGTTATCGTATGGGAAAAACCATTCGTGTTTATGTGTGGATTAGTGTTAGGATCATCCTTTTCTTTCCAAAAGAAATGTTTCAACTATAAAATCAAGTTAGATGTTGTTATTATAAACTTAGTGGGTTTCTCACTTTGGTTCACCGGGCTGGTGTAATAACCTGGAAATTCTGGGCCAGTTTAAAATTTTTATTTTTGAGATTTTAGCGAATTTTGAATATTTAAAATAAATTATTTTAAATAATATCGACGAGAAATTTATTTTGAATATAAATGGAACGAATATATTTATACGCGTCGTCGTTAGAATATAAATATTTATATATAATTATAAATAGAATTGAAGATGGCGCGGTAGTTCGATAATTCGATTTCAAACTTCAATTGAATGTACCGGGTGCAAAACACTCCGGATTTTAGTGAAACCAAAAATCATAGGATCTAATTGATAATATCTTTCCAACGAATCCGAAAAATCAAGATTTCATATCGGGAACCAAAAGATATGTCCAGTTGAAAATTCTGAATAGTCGCTATGGAATTCAGGCCCTTAAAAATGGACATTTTGCAAATGACCTCGGATTTCGACGAAACCACTTTTGTTAGATCCGCAGTGTCAAGTTATTGCTAGGTTTCAAATTTCATAATTTTTCGAATCAATATGTGAGCGTGGCAAAGGAAAACGCATTTGACCAGTTTCAGTTGATTTTAATCGACTGGAAATTGGCCATTTTTCAAACGGTCTTAGAATTCGACGAAACTAGTTTTGTTAGGACCGTATTGTCAATACGAAGCTAGAAAATATTTTTATGGAATTTTTCTAGTTAGTATGTGACCCCAGTAATTGGAAATGTACGTTTAAAATTCAATATAGTGATTTAAATGTAAATTTAACGAAAACTGATTGTAACAGCCGAATCAGCTGACGATACATATCCCATTGTGTTCGGAATGGGGGTTAAACGCTATGGACGGCAGGTGGTGGGCCTCGTTTTGATGACGTATGTAAAAGTCAACTTTTATAAAATAATAAAATAATAAAATAATAAATAAAAATATATATAAACCCCCCCCCCTCTCATTTTCACTCCAGAAAAGAAAAGAAAAAAAAAAAAAAAAAAACCGAATCCCGTCGCTCCAAGAGGAAGCCGCCGCCTGTGCCCTGGCGCCGCCGTCCTCTGGCGTGCACCCCCCCTCCATGCTCCGATCTTTTCTCTCTCCTCCTTCTCGACTAGAAGCCGCGCGCCCCTTCCCCAAAATCGAGACACCAGACCAAGCCCCAAACCCTCGATGCTCCAGCCGCCAAGGAACCGCGACCCCCTCTCTTCCTGTCGCCTCAAATTTTGCGCCGCTTGGAGCCTCCGAGTTGGTCGTTCCTCTGGCCGCTGGTGGAGCTCTCGAAGGCGAACTTCGTGGTGCTCTTGGATAGGTGATTAGCGGCTTGTGGCAGCCCATAAAATCCAACCCTATTCTGGAACTTTGTTCGATCATGGCTGGAGCTTGTTACGGAGTTCGACAGTCTCCTGTAGAAGAAAGGTGAGTGTTTATTTTAATTTATTTTAGTTTACTTAAAATCTGAAAATATATAACACTTTTGATTAGAAAATATAATAGCAATTTTTAAATTATAAAGATATGATTTTTACTATGGTAAAGATTAGATTTTTAAACATCAAAAGATTTGATTTTTATGGGATAAAAAGGTTGGATTTTTATATATGAATTAACGGCATAAAAATTCGATTTTTATTGGTATGAATGACATGAAAAAAAATCTATATTTTTATATAGGAAAGGTTTATATTTTTAATCATAGAAAGGTGATATTTTTTTCCGATTTTTAGGAAATAAAAATTCGATTTTTATATATTGAACTTTGAAATAAAAATTCGATTTTTATATATTGAACTTTGAAATAAAAATTCGATTTTTATATATTGAACTTTGAAATAAAAAATTCGATTTTTATCTATTGAACTTTGAACTAAAAATTCGATTTTTATATATTGAATAGCGAAGTAAAATTCGATTTTTACATAGGTAGTGAAAGCGGGCGACGAAGGTAACAAAAAGGCGAAACGACGAAGATTTCCTGCAAAAGAAGTGCCGTGGAGCTAGGATAGCTATCGGTGAGAATTTCTCACCTTTCTATTTCTTTTCTAGTTATATATATATATACTAGGATGCAGACGGTGCTTATTAGAAGCACCCGACACCCGTCCACAGACCATGGACTTGTTTGATTGGTTGTGTAGTTAGTTAGATTATTTGATTGAAATTAAATTGTTTGGTGAGATGAATGGATTTGATTGATATGTGAATGGCGTGGGCCTTCACTAGACCGGGGATAAGGCTAGGCCTCGTCCCGTTTCTAGTATCGTGCCGTTATGCCGCCGAAATTTTCTAAAACATGTTAGAAAAATAAAAATATCATTTTATTGAATAAATGAATTGAATAGAAATTCATAGGTTGAAATAAAATGTTTTATCGTTAAAAATATAAATTTTAACGTGAATATGAAAATAGTGAAGTGAATAAATAAATATTCATTTACAAACCAGATGGTTTGTTTATGTACACTTATTTGAATGATATTGATTGGGTCGATAAATTTCACACATCGCCCAACTGCACAAATAAAATCTGTGTTTGATTGTTTGAAACCCCACACGGGTGTTAGGATGAAATATGCAGTTCACTCATCCTGATTGATTAAATATGTCGATCGATTGATTGACAGGCTGTTATAAGCGTTGAATATCTGTATTTGATGCTTATGCAGTGTAGTGCACTTTGGTTGATGGTTGATTATTTTTCAATGCTATGATATACATGTGTTGTATGAAAATCCATATAATTAACTTTATATGGTAATTGATTGGGCCTCATTCCAATTTGAAAAATAAAGAATATTATAAAATAAAAGTTCATGTGTTGACAGTACTCATTCATTGAGATTGGTCATGTGTTGAACGAAATATTTTGATAATAACAACTATTTTGAAAAAGGAATATTTGAAATAGAATATTTGAAAATAGAAATTTATGAAGCCGTGTATGGACGCCATTTTGACGTGAACGATATTTATATCGAATTGAAAACGATTTCGAAATGAATTGAATTGAAAACGATTTCGAAATAAATTGAATTGAAAACGATTTCGAAATGAATTGAATTGAAAACGATTTCGAAATGAATTGAATTGAAAACGATTTCGAAATGAATTGAATTGAAAACGAATTCAAAATGAATTGAAAACGATTTCGAAATGAATTGAATTGAAAACGATTTCGAAATGAATTGAATTGAAAACGATTTCGAAATGAATTGAATTGAAAACGAATTCAAAATGAATTGAAAACGATTTCGAAATGAATTGAATTGAAAACGATTTCGAAATAAATTGAATTTAAAACGATTTCGAAATAAATTGAATTGAAAACGATTTCGAAATGAATTGAATTGAAAACGATTTCGAAATGAATTGAATTGAAAACGAATTCAAAATGAATTGAAAACGATTTCGAAATGAATTGAATTGAAAACGATTTCGAAATGAATTGAATTGAAAACGATTTCGAAATGAATTGAATTGAAAACGAATTCAAAATGAATTGAAAACGATTTCGAAATGAATTGAATTGAAAACGATTTCGAAATAAATTGAATTGAAAACGATTTCGAAATGAATTGAATTGAAAACGATTTCGAAATGAATTGAATTGAAAACGATTTCGAAATGAATTGAATTGAAAACGAATTCAAAATGAATTGAAAACGATTTCGAAATGAATTGAATTGAAAACGATTTCGAAATGAATTGAATTGAAAACGAATTCAAATGGAATTGAAAATGAAGTGAAATGAATTCAAATTGAATTGAAATTTGAATTGAATAGAAATGAATTTTAAAACGGATTTATAAAGAAGAATTAAATTTTGATTTGAATTGAAATGGAAGTTGAATTTGCTTTTGAAACGAATTCAAAACTAAATATATAATTCGTTTTAAATAGAAATCGGCGAAATATATATTATATATATTATATATATAATATAATGGCCTGAATAGAACGCGCCGCGTCGCGGCAGTTCGTGAATTTCGACCATTTATTTCAAACGGACATTACGGGAGATCCGACCGTCGGATTCTCCTAAAACCGGAACCGTTGGGTTCATATCGAAAAGAGCTTTCTAACGAATATTAGAAATTCAAAATCTAACGGTTGGATTTGGAGATACGTCCAAATCAAATTCGAAAAAGGTCGCTGTAAGTGCAGTTCGATGGCCATTATTGAAAATCGACTGTACGGGCCTTGATAAAATTATTAAAAATATCAATAATTTGTGTAAAATCATAAGAAATGATTTGGGAAAAATTGGGGTGAAAAACTCCATATTTGAAAAGAGAAAAATAGATTTTTATCGAAATGAACTAGTTTTGAACTAAATTTAAAATCCAATTATTCTTAAATAAATGAATTAGATTTAAAAAGGGGTTTTAAATAATCGAATTTCTAATATATTTGATTAAATTTGAGATGGGTTTATCGTGAACAGTGTTTTAAATAACACTAGTTCTTTAACCCGATAACAAATAGAATGTGATTTGGGTTTGTCGTGAACTGTGTTTTAAATAACACCTAGTTCTTTAACCCAGTAAAAGGAGTTTTAATGAATCTGCAAATAGATTGAAATTCGAATTGATAACCTAAATTACCAAATTTAGAAATGAGCGAGAATGGAGTATCGCCAGTTTTGCTCCAAAGCGATAGTTAAATCTTTAATTAGATTTGAACGTGAAATGGTAATTAATTTTACCGATAACACAGTGGTGTTAGATATGGAGTATTACCAGTTTTGCTTCATGGGATGAATAGGTTGGGATTGGGAAATAAAATAAATAATTACTTCGTTACGGTTCGCTAATCTCGACTAGTTGGAAAAACCATAATTTGGTTTTAAAAGACATCCAAAGGAAGATTACAGGATAAATTTTAAAGAATTTATCTTGGATAAAATTAATGGGAACCTTTCCCTAAGAATGTGGAATTTAGGAACTAGCTGTAGGTTGGCTAAGAAGAATGGTTTCCTGGGTATTGATCTGATGTTGGTTTCGGCCTTCGGGGTTAATGTTTGGGAAATTGTTCTCTTGTTAATTTACGGTTAGTGACTAATGAATTGGAATGAGGCGTATGTGTGTTTGTGTAACATTTGTTTTAATATACGCGGGTTGTTCGGAAAGTCCGGGTTTATACCCATTCTGAATAACCGATTCGACGATAAGTCGAAGATGAAGACGGTGGTTGAAGACCGGAAGTTTTCACATCGTTTGGGTAATTACTGACGATCCTGATTGGGCTGTACACCCAAGAGGATGGAAATAGTTGGTGGTCGTCCAGACGTACTTGGAAATGGATGGATATGCGAGGAAAGTGCCTCCGGTTTCGTTCAGACCCAGAACGGACTTGAAAATGGATTGTGTGTCTGACATTGGATTTTATTCTGTGTTGATTGATTTCTATTAAATATATATCTGTTTGGCGGCGGAGAATTTATTCTCTTGCTTAACGCCCTTCTCTGAGACGTACGAGCTTAGAGGTTATATATCGATAGATATCAATCGCATGGCATGAATTGCCTGTGTGGCATGCTGAGTTGCATGGATCAAGGCTTCTATTGAAAAGCAAAGTCTTGTAGTTGATGATCAAAGCACGGCCCTTGTGGCGTAGCTTTGTGTATAGCGTGTATTCGCGAGCCTCACACCTCGGTATGAGTTAAAAACGGGATACGGACTGCAGGGAGAGCGCACGTTTCTTTCTAGCTTTGGTGGTGTCAGTGACTTACCAGCCCTGACATATATATACTTTTCACCTTTGTGGTTGTTGGATGAGGTGCCTCGATTATAGGTCTGTAAGGACCGGGAAACGTGTGTTCAGGAATACTAATCCTCTAACGTAAGTGAGGACCGGCCCTGAAGCATCCAGGGGTTACCCAGTGTGCGTAATCCTGAGGCATTTGCTAGAGTGTCTCGAACGCGGAGAGGAGCTTGCCCCTTGCCTCGACTCATGACGGAAATCCAATTTCCAATACGTGTATTGCGGTTTTAATTGTAGAACTAGTATGGCGACATGATATATGGTACCCATGCCGTCTATGATTTATATTTATGATTGAAACTGTTTTGACACTATACACTTATTATAGTATCAAATGATTTGTTTTAAACGTACCAAGCATGTTTGGCTATTATAAGGGAAAACCCTATCCCCCGGCTTGCGTTGCATTGTATGATAGGACCTGGGTCTTATAATAGCTTCATTCTTCGAAAAGCATTGCGTTGTTTATTGATATGCACTGGTATTCTTGGGAGGAAACCCGTTCCGTGTTATACGGCGTGGTCCCTTGAATTACTCTCTTTTAAAGTAAAGTTTTAAATAACTGTTTTAGTTCTCACACCAGTCACATGACTGACCTGGAGTTTATTGTTTTAACCTAAACTCTGGGTGCCCCTATTTTCCGCACGGGCAGCCAGTAGTTTTGGTTTTGCAGATTTATATTCACAGGATCCTGGTCTACAGCTGAAATGATATCCGGAAAGCTCTGTATCCGTATATCACCTTCAGTTGTGCTTTATATTATTTTTCCGCTGCTATGTATTTAAATGTAATTTAAATCTCTGACATTTCTGTGTAATATTTATTCATTTATACTCTGTATATTCTTGTAATCTGATGCATTGTTGTAATATACAATGAAATGTTCTTCTGTTTGTGTTCTGATTTGTCATGTTCTCAACAGTCAGGGGTTTCGAACGGTCTAGATTGGTTTAACGACTGATTCGGATCGAGCGAAATTCCAGGCCGTCACATTTGGTATCAGAGCTTTGGTTTACAGAGCTCGAGAACAAGGCACATTTGAACCATACGAAAGAATTCATCAGATATTGGATTAGTTATATCCAATTAGAATGACTCGTTAGAGATAGGATCAGTAGTATCCTAGAACGAGTGTGAAGAGTATATTTTTCAAATTAAAACAATTTGGTTTTGAAATTTAAACCATTTTAAAAGTATTTGATTATTTATTTATTTTGAATATGGACAATCGAATATATAAAGATTTTGCATATACGCGTCATGAACGTATATTCGAAGTTTTAATATATTGGATAGATATAGAATCATACTCTAGTGGCCCGAAGATGATTCTGATGATTGACTAGTCGTCATTAGTATTCATGCTCGAGTAACGAAGGTGTGATATCTATATATTTCCATTAGACTGGTGTGAGAACCAAAACTAATATAGTTAGAGCACATTGTTGTGAATTGGCATCAAAAACATGATTTTCTTTATATATATATCAAAATTATGGATTTGAAACTCTAATCCACTAATTGATTGATGTTTGAGTTGCTTGTTTAATTGTTTGCTAATTTTAACCATTTATGCCTAAGTAAACTAATAATTGAATTGTATTGAAAATTGGTTGCATTTGCTTGCATATATATATACTCACATTGAACAGGTCATAGCAAGGAGGCTAGAGCCAGAGAATAAAATTTGTTTGCCCGACAAATAGGTACATGTTTACTACATAATTTCCTGTTTTGTTTGGGTGATGATGATTTTATGAGCCTATTGGCTAGTCGTTTGGCTTTTTCTTTTTCTTTTTGAGATCTGAAGGACCGGGGAAGCTATTTGAAATTCCCCGATGCTCCCGGTGCAGGGGAGGTTATGGCGAAATTTTTCAAAAATTTAGGGTGTTAGCCAAATTTTTGAATTTTTGGAAATTCTCAGAAACTGAAAAGTTGGAGAATGGAAGCCAAATCGAGCGTAGAGTTGATTAATCAAACCACTTTCGACTTTGTTCCTTTTCGGGGACGAAAAGTTTTAAGTGGGGGAGATTGTAATAACCCGGAAATTCTGGGCCAGTTTAAAATTTTTATTTTGGAGATTTTAGCGAATTTTGAATATTTAAAATAAATTATTTTAAATAATATCGACGAGAAATTTATTTTGAATATAAATGGAACGAATATATTTATACGCGTCGTCGTTAGAATATAAATATTTATATATAATTATAAATAGAATTGAAGATGGCGCGGTAGTTCGATAATTCGATTTCAAACTTCAATTGAATGTACCGGGTGCAAAACAATCCGGATTTTAGTGAAACCAAAAATCATAGGATCTAATTGATAATATCTTTCCAACGAATCCGAAAAATCAAGATTTCATATCGGGAACCAAAAGATATGTCCGGTTGAAAATTCTGAATAGTCGCTATGGAATTCAGGCCCTTAAAAATGGACATTTTGCAAATGACCTCGGATTTCGACGAAACCACTTTTGTTAGATCCGCAGTGTCAAGTTATTGCTAGGTTTCAAATTTCATAATTTTTCGAATCAATATGTGAGCGTGGCAAAGGAAAACGCGTTTGACCAGTTTCAGTTGATTTTAATCGACTGGAAATTGGCCATTTTTCAAACGGTCTTAGAATTCGACGAAACTAGTTTTGTTAGGACCGTATTGTCAATACGAAGCTAGAAAATATTTTTATGGAATTTTTCTAGTTAGTATGTGACCCCAGTAATTGGAAATGTACGTTTAAAATTCAATATAGTGATTTAAATGTAAATTTAACGAAAACTGATTGTAACAGCCGAATCAGCTGACGATACATATCCCATTGTGTTCGGAATGGGGGTTAAACGCTATGGACGGCAGGTGGTGGGCCTCGTTTTGATGACGTATGTAAAAGTCAACTTTTATAAAATAATAAAATAATAAATAAAAATATATATAAACCCCCCCCCTCTCATTTTCACTCCAGAAAAGAAAAGAAAAAAAAAACAAAACCGAATCCCGTCGCTCCAAGAGGAAGCCGCCGCCTGTGCCCTGGCGCCGCCGCCCTCTGGCGTGCACCCCCCCCTCCATGCTCCGATCTTTTCTCTCTCCTCCTTCTCGACTAGAAGCCGCGCGCCCCTTCCCCAAAATCGAGACACCAGACCAAGCCCCAAACCCTCGATGCTCCAGCCGCCAAGGAACCGCGACCCCCTCTCTTCCTGTCGCCTCAAATTTTGCGCCGCTTGGAGCCTCCGAGTTGGTCGTTCCTCTGGCCGCTGGTGGAGCTCTCGAAGGCGAACTTCGTGGTGCTCTTGGATAGGTGATTAGCGGCTTGTGGCAGCCCATAAAATCCAACCCTATTCTGGAACTTTGTTCGATCATGGCTGGAGCTTGTTACGGAGTTCGACAGTCTCCTGTAGAAGAAAGGTGAGTGTTTATTTTAATTTATTTTAGTTTACTTAAAATCTGAAAATATATAACACTTTTGATTAGAAAATATAATAGCAATTTTTAAATTATAAAGATATGATTTTTACTATGGTAAAGATTAGATTTTTAAACATCAAAAGATTTGATTTTTATGGGATAAAAAGGTTGGATTTTTATATATGAATTAACGGCATAAAAATTCGATTTTTATTGGTATGAATGACATGAAAAAAATCTATATTTTTATATAGGAAAGGTTTATATTTTTAATCATAGAAAGGTGATATTTTTTTCCGATTTTTAGGAAATAAAAATTCGATTTTTATATATTGAACTTTGAAATAAAAATTCGATTTTTATATATTGAACTTTGAAATAAAAATTCGATTTTTATAAATTGAACTTTGAAATAAAAAATTCGATTTTTATCTATTGAACTTTGAACTAAAAATTCGATTTTTATATATTGAATAGCGAAGTAAAATTCGATTTTTACATAGGTAGTGAAAGCGGGCGACGAAGGTAACAAAAAGGCGAAACGACGAAGATTTCCTGCAAAAGAAGTGCCGTGGAGCTAGGATAGCTATCGGTGAGAATTTCTCACCTTTCTATTTCTTTTCTAGTTATATATATATATACTAGGATGCAGACGGTGCTTATTAGAAGCACCCGACACCCGTCCACAGACCATGGACTTGTTTGATTGGTTGTGTAGTTGGTTAGATTATTTGATTGAAATTAAATTGTTTGGTGAGATGAATGGATTTGATTGATATGTGAATGGCGTGGGCCTTCACTAGACCGGGGATAAGGCTAGGCCTCGTCCCGTTTCTAGTATCGTGCCGTTATGCCGCCGAAATTTTCTAAAACATGTTAGAAAAATAAAAATATCATTTTATTGAATAAATGAATTGAATAGAAATTCATAGGTTGAAATAAAATGTTTTATCGTTAAAAATATAATTTTTAACGTGAATATGAAAATAGTGAAGTGAATAAATAAATATTCATTTACAAACCAGATGGTTTGTTTATGTACACTTATTTGAATGATATTGATTGGGTCGATAAATTTCACACATCGCCCAACTGCACAAATAAAATCTGTGTTTGATTGTTTGAAACCCCACACGGGTGTTAGGATGAAATATGCAGTTCACTCATCCTGATTGATTAAATATGTCGATCGATTGATTGACAGGCTGTTATAAGCGTTGAATATCTGTATTTGATGCTTATGCAGTGTAGTGCACTTTGGTTGATGGTTGATTATTTTTCAATGCTATGATATACATGTGTTGTATGAAAATCCATATAATTAACTTTATATGGTAATTGATTGGGCCTCATTCCAATTTGAAAAATAAAGAATATTATAAAATAAAAGTTCATGTGTTGACAGTACTCATTCATTGAGATTGGTCATGTGTTGAACGAAATATTTTGATAATAACAACTATTTTGAAAAAGAAATATTTGAAATAGAATATTTGAAAATAGAAATTTATGAAGCCGTGTATGGACGCCATTTTGACGTGAACGATATTTATATCGAATTGAAAACGATTTCGAAATGAATTGAATTGAAAACGATTTCGAAATAAATTGAATTGAAAACGATTTCGAAATGAATTGAATTGAAAACGATTTCGAAATGAATTGAATTGAAAACGATTTCGAAATGAATTGAATTGAAAACGAATTCAAAATGAATTGAAAACGATTTCGAAATGAATTGAATTGAAAACGATTTCGAAATGAATTGAATTGAAAACGATTTCGAAATGAATTGAATTGAAAACGAATTCAAAATGAATTGAAAACGATTTCGAAATGAATTGAATTGAAAACGATTTCGAAATAAATTGAATTGAAAACGATTTCGAAATAAATTGAATTGAAAACGATTTCGAAATGAATTGAATTGAAAACGATTTCGAAATGAATTGAATTGAAAACGAATTCAAAATGAATTGAAAACGATTTCGAAATGAATTGAATTGAAAACGATTTCGAAATGAATTGAATTGAAAACGATTTCGAAATGAATTGAATTGAAAACGAATTCAAAATGAATTGAAAAGGATTTCGAAATGAATTGAATTGAAAACGATTTCGAAATAAATTGAATTGAAAACGATTTCGAAATGAATTGAATTGAAAACGATTTCGAAATGAATTGAATTGAAAACGATTTCGAAATGAATTGAATTGAAAACGAATTCAAAATGAATTGAAAACGATTTCGAAATGAATTGAATTGAAAACGATTTCGAAATGAATTGAATTGAAAACGAATTCAAATTGAATTGAAAATGAAGTGAAATGAATTCAAATTGAATTGAAATTTGAATTGAATAGAAATGAATTTTAAAACGGATTTATAAAGAAGAATTAAATTTTGATTTGAATTGAAATGGAAGTTGAATTTGCTTTTGAAACGAATTCAAAACTAAATATATAATTCGTTTTAAATAGAAATCGGCGAAATATATATTATATATATTATATATATAATATAATGGCCTGAATAGAACGCGCCGCGTCGCGGCAGTTCGTGAATTTCGACCTTTTATTTCAAACGGACATTACGGGAGATCCGACCGTCGGATTCTCCTAAAACCGGAACCGTTGGGTTCATATCGAAAAGAGCTTTCTAACGAATATTAGAAATTCAAAATCTAACGGTTGGATTTGGAGATACGTCCAAATCAAATTCGAAAAAGGTCGCTGTAAGTGCAGTTCGATGGCCATTATTGAAAATCGACTGTACGGGCCTTGATAAAATTATTAAAAATATCAATAATTTGTGTAAAATCATAAGAAATGATTTGGGAAAAATTGGGGTGAAAAACTCCATATTTGAAAAGAGAAAAATAGATTTTTATCGAAATGAACTAGTTTTGAACTAAATTTAAAATCCAATTATTCTTAAATAAATGAATTAGATTTAAAAAGGGGTTTTAAATAATCGAATTTCTAATATATTTGATTAAATTTGAGATGGGTTTATCGTGAACAGTGTTTTAAATAACACTAGTTCTTTAACCCGATAACAAATAGAATGTGATTTGGGTTTGTCGTGAACTGTGTTTTAAATAACACCTAGTTCTTTAACCCAGTAAAAGGAGTTTTAATGAATCTGCAAATAGATTGAAATTCGAATTGATAACCTAAATTACCAAATTTAGAAATGAGCGAGAATGGAGTATCGCCAGTTTTGCTCCAAAGCGATAGTTAAATCTTTAATTAGATTTGAACGTGAAATGGTAATTAATTTTACCGATAACACAGTGGTGTTAGATATGGAGTATTACCAGTTTTGCTTCATGGGATGAATAGGTTGGGATTGGGAAATAAAATAAATAATTACTTCGTTACGGTTCGCTAATCTCGACTAGTTGGAAAAACCATAATTTGGTTTTAAAAGACATCCAAAGGAAGATTACAGGATAAATTTTAAAGAATTTATCTTGGATAAAATTAATGGGAACCTTTCCCTAAGAATGTGGAATTTAGGAACTAGCTGTAGGTTGGCTAAGAAGAATGGTTTCCTGGGTATTGATCTGATGTTGGTTTCGGCCTTCGGGGTTAATGTTTGGGAAATTGTTCTCTTGTTAATTTACGGTTAGTGACTAATGAATTGGAATGAGGCGTATGTGTGTTTGTGTAACATTTGTTTTAATATACGCGGGTTGTTCGGAAAGTCCGGGTTTATACCCATTCTGAATAACCGATTCGACGATAAGTCGAAGATGAAGACGGTGGTTGAAGACCGGAAGTTTTCACATCGTTTGGGTAATTACTGACGATCCTGATTGGGCTGTACACCCAAGAGGATGGAAATAGTTGGTGGTCGTCCAGACGTACTTGGAAATGGATGGATATGCGAGGAAAGTGCCTCCGGTTTCGTTCAGACCCAGAACGGACTTGAAAATGGATTGTGTGTCTGACATTGGATTTTATTCTGTGTTGATTGATTTCTATTAAATATATATCTGTTTGGCGGCGGAGAATTTATTCTCTTGCTTAACGCCCTTCTCTGAGACGTACGAGCTTAGAGGTTATATATCGATAGATATCAATCGCATGGCATGAATTGCCTGTGTGGCATGCTGAGTTGCATGGATCAAGGCTTCTGTTGAAAAGCAAAGTCTTGTAGTTGATGATCAAAGCACGGCCCTTGTGGCGTAGCTTTGTGTATAGCGTGTATTCGCGAGCCTCACACCTCGGTATGAGTTAAAAACGGGATACGGACTGCAGGGAGAGCGCACGTTTCTTTCTAGCTTTGGTGGTGTCAGTGACTTACCAGCCCTGACATATATATACTTTTCACCTTTGTGGTTGTTGGATGAGGCGCCTCGATTATAGGTCTGTAAGGACCGGGAAACGTGTGTTCAGGAATACTAATCCTCTAACGTAAGTGAGGACCGGCCCTGAAGCATCCAGGGGTTACCCAGTGTGCGTAATCCTGAGGCATTTGCTAGAGTGTCTCGAACGCGGAGAGGAGCTTGCCCCTTGCCTCGACTCATGACGGAAATCCAATTTCCAATACGTGTATTGCGGTTTTAATTGTAGAACTAGTATGGCGACATGATATATGGTACCCATGCCGTCTATGATTTATATTTATGATTGAAACTGTTTTGACACTATACACTTATTATAGTATCAAATGATTTGTTTTAAACGTACCAAGCATGTTTGGCTCTTATAAGGGAAAACCCTATCCCCCGGCTTGCGTTGCATTGTATGATAGGACCTGGGTCTTATAATAGCTTCATTCTTCGAAAAGCATTGCGTTGTTTATTGATATGCACTGGTATTCTTGGGAGGAAACCCGTTCCGTGTTATACGGCGTGGTCCCTTGAATTACTCTCTTTTAAAGTAAAGTTTTAAATAACTGTTTTAGTTCTCACACCAGTCACATGACTGACCTGGAGTTTATTGTTTTAACCTAAACTCTGGGTGCCCCTATTTTCCGCACGGGCAGCTAGTAGTTTTGGTTTTGCAGATTTATATTCACAGGATCCTGGTCTACAGCTGAAATGATATCCGGAAAGCTCTGTATCCGTATATCACCTTCAGTTGTGCTTTATATTATTTTTCCGCTGCTATGTATTTAAATGTAATTTAAATCTCTGACATTTCTGTGTAATATTTATTCATTTATACTCTGTATATTCTTGTAATCTGATGCATTGTTGTAATATACAATGAAATGTTCTTCTGTTTGTGTTCTGATTTGTCATGTTCTCAACAGTCAGGGGTTTCGAACGGTCTAGATTGGTTTAACGACTGATTCGGATCGAGCGAAATTCCAGGCCGTCACAGCTGGTTTGACATTTGTAATGCTCTGGTTAGACCGGGTTTTACAGGTTCAGGTTATCAGATGCTGTGAAGTCCAGAGACGAGCAGGAAAAGGCCAGACATACGATATTCAGTATTTATTCCGCTGTGTGTTGTATATGAGGATAGATAATTAAAACTTTCCAGATGTGTTGATGTACTCTGATGGTTGTAAGTTTTTATTTCAAGCTCTCAATAAAGTCTATTTATATATTATATTTTGTTCCGTTGCGTTGAGAGACTCTATGTTATATTGGTTTTCTTATTCTTCTATTCTTAACTTTCTTTCTTACTTATCTCATCTTCTAATTTCTTTCTATTAGCACTCTAGGTTTTGATACTTGAGTCTGGATACGTGATGTGTTAGTGTCTAGATTCAAGTGTCAAAATTTCCAAAAAGCTACATTTGGTATAAGAGCAAGGGTTTAGGAATAATCTTGGCTCTGTGGTATATCTCGATAGAGATTGGGTTAGTAATACCCTAGATCAAGATTGAATGTATATATATGAGAGCATATTTCTAAATTTTATATACAAATGTTTTGTATTATGTTATTTGATCGGTTCAGGTTGAACTGACAAATTGATACAATATTGTTTTGTACTGAGGGTAAATGAAATCATTTTGCCCAAAATATATTTTTGTATATAAAAGGAAATAATTTTATTAAGTTATTGATATATTGGTGTGTTTGATTTATGAATGGAAATTTTAATATGGAATTAAATGGATTAAAAGTTAACTGAAGATAAGTTAGATAAAATTGGAAAGGAAATGGAATGATTTGGCTATGTTAATTGTTGATTGGATGATAGATCAGTTGAATAATAAAAATTCATCAACAATTGAGTGAATTGAAAATATAAAGAAAGTAAATCTCAATATAATTAAACTGATAATGGAATTAAATATGAAACAAAACAGAAATGATTTAACCCTATATCCGTTATTGGCAATATATATTAAGTTACTATAGGATGGAAGACGAAAAGTTGTTAGTTGTTGTGCTGCATGATTAGAGTATGGGTTTCCCGACAAATAGGTAAACCTTAATATCATTGATTGGGTGTTTAATTTTATACCCCTGAATTGGGTAGCCGCTTGGCTTTTATTTTCATTTGATCGATGTGAGGCCCGGAGTGGCGAGTTGTAGTTGTTTGGATCAAACGGTACAGAGGAGGTACTGCTGATTTTTTTGGAATGTTTTTAACTTAGAAATTAATTTTGATAATATTTTAAAAAATTATTTTGAAAATAATTGGGTTTGGGTCATTCTTCTTACTTAGTAAATTTCGGGGACGAAATTCTTTTAGGGGGAGAATGTAACGACCCAGATTTTCCAGCTATTTGAATTGGATATTTAAATCTATTTTAAATATTATATTATAAATATTTATGGATTTTAAAATTGAATTCATTTATAAAACGACGATTGAACATTTAATTTATATTTAATTTAAAACGAACTTGAAACATCGCGGTAATTCGTAATATTGAGTTTTGAACTTCAATTGAATATACAGAATCCGTTATAAGTCAGAATTCTGTGAAACAAGAAACGTTGGGATCTCAATGATTATAATTTTCTAATGAAAGAGAAACATTGAGAATTAAGCCTATAAATTGTAGGTTATGTCCAAATCAAAATTTAAAATAGTCGCTATGGAAATCGTTGATAAACGGTAACGTTTATTTAATAATTTACATAGGAATTTAAATAGAATTTGAATATCGTTCAACTCAAAAATGGTAATGTTGAGTTATATCCCCATATTGGTTATATTTGAAGTGATATATTATTTTATTTAGATATATATGACTATGATAATTTATTGGTTTCAAATTTTATTTAATACTTTTTCGATATTATATAAGCTTTAAGAATAGCCGCTTTTCAGACAACCTCTGTTTTCGACAAAAGGAATTTTATTGGAATACGTATGACTAATTATTGCTAGTTTTCCAGTTTGGAGCTAATCAGAGTTATTTTATTTGTGCATGCAATTTAAAGATGAACCAATAAATATATTGGAATTAAAATAATGAGATTGTGTAATCAGGGTCGACTTTTTAATGAAATTAATTTCATTAGGAGCGGAACATCAAGATGCATCGGTATATTTATTTTTGTTGAGTTTGGAGTCGATGGGTATCGATATGAATTTTACGGTTACCACTAAACAACGGTAAATAGTAGAAATTAGACAACTTGTAAAATAAAAATAAAATATATATACTCGACCCCTAAGTCATGAATTACATGCACAGTCTAATCTGGAGTTGGTTACACCATATAGACATATGCTTTCCTCTCTGCAAATCCAAGTACGAGTGATATAAACTATTCCAGCGACATGCTTTGAAATGAAAGTACAAGCTAACCCTGCAAACCTCCCTTTCCTGAAAAGCCTACCCCATAGGAAGCCTATTTACACATCATTGTCCCGTGGAATGACGTCTATCGCATGCCAATCCATCATCCTGAAATGAAAAGGGAAGATCAACGCATTTACCACCATCTCCATCCTAGCAAGTACCTATTTGAAATCTGACTTTGATCCTATCCAAACTCAATACCATGCCCGCCAAGGAATTTCTGCCTATATATACGAGATGAAACACTTCATCTTCTACACACACAAAAATCAATAAAGTAAGAGAGAAAAAATGAGTTTGGATCTTTGAAAAATCACCCAGTATAGTTACTCAATTAAAAATTACCAAATTAGTTTAAAAAGCCTCCAAAATTCATGTACTACACGCGCACATTTCAGGGTCTCCAACGATGATGATCGACAGTAAAAGTCGTAAGCCAAGGTTGAAGTTTCCTTGAGTTTCAGAGACCGATACGCATTTTCGTGTGTGGATTAGTAATCAGGGAAGAGTGGCGCACATGTAGGAGTATTTTTGTAAAAGCTGGAGAAAATTTTGGTCACACCTGGAAGGCACTGGTGTACGGTCGATCAACGATGAGGTCACCAGAGTGGAAGCACATAGCGTCGACAAGTTGAGCTCGAGTAGAGGAGTTGAATAGAGGTGTTAAGCGGATGGTTCATGGTCCATTTAGGCATGTTAGTGTTTTTGTGCACGGTGATATATGGGTCGGGGAATATAAAGCTTTAGGAAAAGCTTCGGGGAAGAAGACACGATACATGCGGGTCATGAGTTAGCTTGGGCATGGGATGTATGGGATTTTGGGCCGTTCAGTTTAAAAAAAAAACAAAGCAGTAGAGAAATGTTGGCAGCATAACATTTTGAGGGGGAAGCTCAATCAAGAAAAGAATTGGGGAAGTGATGCAAGAAACAGGCTGTGGAAATAATTATAGAATAGTTGAAAGAAATATGGTCAAGCTAGTGTGGGAGAAGTGATATTGAGAAGAAAATGATGTTTATGCGAGGGGTGTAAAGCAACGTGGAGATGGGTTCGTGAAATATGAATGGGGTTCGAACAGATGCGAAGAAAAGCGGAAACACATGGGGAAGATGAAGTCTATTGAACGTGGGTGGTTATGGACTACATACATGGGCCACGTGATTTTGGTAAGCTATATATTGCAAAAAAGAATAGTTAGTATAAATAAAAAGTTATTAATCATGGATTTAGTTAATATTAAATATATTGTATACGTATAATGTTTATAATCTGTGCCTACGTACACAGAGTCTAACCTAACCAGAAGCGTTGGAATTATATTAAGGAGCACTACATTTTGGAGTTGGAATGGATGGAGCCGTAATCAGTTGAAGATTTTAACTAAATTAAACACATGTTTAATTTAATTAAATTGAACCGTTTAAATGACGGATGGAAACCAATGTGAGTTAAACTCACTCAGTTCTCCCACTTATAATTATTATAAGCCGGGTTTATTATTTGTATGCCATGTTTGCTAATTGTTGGTTGATTTGATGATTGTGACACTCCATGTCCATTAATGTCACTCTTTATCAGAATGCATTAAGTTTCGTAAAGCGTTATAGGTAAACAGAAACAAAAACATCACAAGATAGATACAAAATAACAGCGGAATTTAAAACTTTATTAAATAGAAAACGTAGTGGTCCAAAACCCAATTACATCATAAGGCTAAAATACATAAAACCCATTACACCAATTTATACTTTCTGTCTTATACTAAAATCATCATAGTACAGTAATATATAAAGCATGGTCCCCAAAAAAATGTAGCCATATCAAAGAAGACAGGAAATCAAAGTGGTACATCTAAGCAGCTCCAAGCAGAATAAAATAGAGAATCCAAGTCAAGCCTGAGTATTCCCACCCTGAGAACCTAGGGGAAGCGGAAGAGAGAGAAGAGGAAACAAAGTGGGTCAGACATAAAGTCTGGTGAGTCCGGTTACTTTTAGCATGTTAATAAGTGAAAGCATCATGACGGGCATATAAATTGGATGAGAGATATAACAGTATCATAAGACAAGTATAACATAATGATCAGGATAAACTGAATAATCAAAACAGAATATATTGCGCTCCTCAAGTACTTTTCTCTGCACAAATACTAGTATAACAGAAACAAGATGATCCCAACAAGAACAAGATGGTAGACTTAGGTGTATGTCTAGTGAGGGGATTTTTTCCCATACAATAATAACAGGCAGCCCAACAGAAATCACAGGTGTTACCCCTAACGAGAATAATGGGCTTCTCAACAAGCAAAACTAGATGTACCCTAATTACTACCCCAATCGATCCAGCTCCCTACCATGTAGACACCATGTGCTGGCCCCACAGTAGGATGTATCACTTCCTAAAGTGGCAACCCCTTTATTAACGAGATACACAACCATCTACTGATGTCACAGCATCTTAATTTTCCCAAGCTAGCCGAACCCATGCACAGACATGACTCCGTTGGATCCCACGCGGTCGACACCTCCACCTATATGAACCTCTTACAATCAACTCAGTAAGCGTGCCCAGACCCCGACCTAGTTCGGGGTTCCCCATTTGATACCAAAATGGGTTACTGACTGATACGAGTCCTACACAATAGACGATGCAAACTTCCCCCTAGGCTTGCATCCCCACTAGTAGGATTTTGACAAGTTATGCCTGACAGTTTAACAAGATTGCATAACCCCCACATGTAAAACAGGTTAACTTTGTCGGGTTTATATATATATATATATATATATATATATAAAACCCGCCTCCATAGATTAACTTAACCCCCATTGATTCAAGCAAGTTTACTTAACCCCTACTCAATTTGACAGGTTCATGTAACACCCACATATTTAAACAGGTTAAGTATTACATGTTAACAAGTTATTATCATTCATCCATTTATGGTTGTTAACGGACTAGACCTCTCACATTATGTCTACCACTTGTGGATGCTGGATATGTCGGGCGGTTCCGGGCAGACTTCTATCACAAGTCGGACTTAACCTCGTGTCTTAACACCGTTACGTGTACATCTATGCAATCGACCCCTCACATTAGATCAACCACTTGTGGACGCTGGATTTGCCAGGAGGTTCTGGGCAGACTTCTACGACAAGTGTAATTTAACCTCGTATCTAAGTACAGTTACAGTTTATAATTATTGTAAGCCTAGGCATGTTCATTATTAAACAGTTTTCATGTTTATCCAAGATTATGCCCGAAATCCCAGTCTTATTCACAATACATGTTATGCCCCAAATTAAAGTTTTTGATCAAGGTATAGATTATGCCCAAATCCCAATCATGTTTTTCAATACAGGTTTTGCCCCAAATTTGTCATTCCCGACCGTTCCCAATTTCATGCGGTCACATATTTCAGCGATAGGCCTAGGCTCGAAGGTAGGCTGGCTGTAAAAATATAAAGGGAAAAAGGGAGAGAAGAGAACATAAATAGGCATAAAATCAAGACAGACATATAATGATAGAAATAGGCATACTAACCGAATAGGTGAATGGTGACATGATTAGGCATAATAACAGGATAGGCGCATGGTGATACTATCAGGCATAATGATAGAATATACATAATAAAGATATGCATGTAAGAACTAAACAGAGGGTCAAGTGTACAAGTAATGGAAGATCTATTTAGTTATTATTCAGGCGTAGGTTTAGATCTAACTTATAATCATGTCAAGATTTCTATTAAATGTTTACATCAAAAAATTACATGAACTCACTGTTACGGGATCTAAAGAATAGAGAATTGACTGTAAATATTGTAGCAGAGATTCTTGTATGCTTATAAGTCGTTGTTGCTAAAGAATAGGCTCTGAGTTGGGGCAGTAACTCGTTGTCTCCATTGTTTTTGGTGAATAAAACAATAGAAATAAGGTCCTATTTATAGCCTAATTTCAACGAATCTCATTCAGAAATGCGTCCAACTGCAGGGGAAGAATGTGCCCTAGATTGTGGTGGGGTCAACATAAGGGTCGGCACCCCTGTGTAGGGGTCAACTTCTAATGGGCTGATTTCTCTCACTACAAGAAAATGTGTGACAACCCCATTCCCGATAAGACGGTGGCAAGGGTAATCTTTGGAATATAGCACATAAACAGATAATAGCAGAACAGAAATAAATAAATTCACCAGATAATGTACAATAGAGTACACTGGATACATATAATCATCAAAGTTACACAGTATATAGGATCGTACTTAGTACAAAATACAGTTCAACTATACATAAATGTCTACTGCGGAAAAGAAAACATAATATGTACAACAGGAGCTGAACAACATAAAAAGAGATAAATGATAGAATCCATCTTCAGCTCCAGCTATATAGAAAGAGTCTGCTAAAACCAGAATACAAGGCTGCCCGTGTAGAAAAAGGGGCACCCGAGTTTGCAAGTGAAACAAACTACATGGGACTGGTATGAGAAATCTATTTAACACATTTTCAAATATGGCTAATCACAGGACCACGCCACTTTCGCGGAACGAGTTTCCTCCATTGGATTGTCAGTGCTTTAAAACAAATAATTCTTTTAAACATTGCAATGCTTTTTTTTATAAAAATGAAGCTATTATAAGACTCAGTTCCCATCACACAATGCAACACACACCAGAGGATAGAGTTTTACCTTATAATGGCCAAAATATGCTTGATACAGGAAAAACAAATCATTTGATATTATTGCTAGTGTATGTATGTTTCAAAAACGATTTCAATCATAACTATCAATCATAGGAGGCATTAATGCCCCATACCATTATGTGGCCATATATAGGTATACAATTAAAACCGCACGATGTCGTATTTGGAAATTGGATTTCTGTCATGAGCCAAGGCAAAAGATAGTCCTTACCGAATTCGAGACGCTCTAGCCCGTGTCTCAGGCAAGCGCATAGATAAGCCTTGGATCGTCAGGGCCGGTCCACCGATGTGGATTAAAATTCCTGAACACTGCGTTTCCCTGCCCTATGGGGCGTCACTGGTCATTTCTGACCACACCACCGGCTCCGAAGAGACCGAAGCAAACCGAGGCCTCGCTTTCCATCATCCACATAAGTAAAATACCCGGGCATGTAAAACCCAAAGCACCACTCCTAGCTAGAAGAAAACGCATGTCCTCCCTGAAGTCCTTCTCCCGTTTCTGGCTCATAGCGGGGTGTGAGGCTCGCGAAACTATGTTATACACAAAGCTACGCCACACAGGCCGTGCTTCGATCATCAACCACAAGACTTTGCTTTTCAACAGAAGCCTTGATCATCTATCACTTAGGCGTGCCACATAGGCAATTCACTCCGTGCGACTGATTTCTATCAATTTATAACCTCTGGCTCGTACGCCTCAGAGAAGGGCGTTAAGCAAGAGAATAAATTCTCCGCCGCCAAACAGATATATATTTAATAGAGATCAATCAGCAAAGAACAAAATCCAATGTTAGACACACAGTCCATTTACTCGTTCGTTCTGGGTCTGAACGAAACCGGAGGCACTCAATACCTCGCATATCCATACAATCAACAAGTACGTCCGGACGGCTACTACCTCATCCCCTTCAAGGTAGCTACTCCCATCATGAGCATCAGTAGCACCCCTCCTATTGACGTGAAGATCATCGGTCTTGCACCGTCTTCATATCTTCGACTTTCAATCGTCGATCAATTATTTGAAATGAGAACTAACTTCGCCTTTTCAAATAATTCACGTATATTTAGAATTTCAAATCAATTTATTTCAATGGTTAAATTATTCGACACCACCAATTTTGTTCTTTAATGTTATTTTCACACCACACTTATTCAACCAACAAATATCACATAAATCGAGCAAATTCAGTTTATTTCCATTCCATATCGTTTATAATATTTTATCACGATTTATCGCTATTTTTATTTATTTAAAAATAACCAACTCTTTCAAACGACACTTCAGGCCATAATGCGGCCGTGGCGCTGTTTTTCTCCAGATTTGAGTTACACATATCTGAAAATCTAACTGTTGGATCTTCACAAAATTTATATCATTAGAAAGATCATTTCAAAACGAATCTAACGGTTTCAGTTTTAGGGAAATCCGACGGTCGGATCTCCCGCACTGATCGTTTGAAGTTACGATTTCAAAATACGAACTACAGCGTCGTTATTCATTTTAATTTATATATATATTTATGTATATATATATACGCACATATATATAATCGATTCTGGTGCTGTTTTTCTTCAGATTTGAATTAAACATTCCAGACAATCCAACCGTTGGATCTTTACAAAGTTGGTGCCGTTGGAAAGGTATTTCCAAGGCGAACCCGACGGTCGTGATTTCGGGAAAATCCGATGGTCGGATCTCCCGCACTAATCGTTTGAAATTACGATTTCAAAACACGAACTGCAGCTTCGTCATTCACTATATTTTGATTATATTTATATAAATATATATAAATATAATTCTTTCATCGATTTTAAAACACTATCCACTTTATAGATTTGATAAAAATGATATTTCTATCTAACAGACATTTATTTCAACACTTCACTTTTTTCAACAATTCATGTATATAATAAAAATGTGATTTTTATTGTAAAACAATTTATTTCAAAACTCGACTATTTTATATAGTTCATATAGATGATAAAAATATGATTTTTATTATAAAACAATTTATTTCAAATCACGACTATTTTATATAGTTCATATAGATGATAAAAATATGATTTTCATTATAAAACAATTTATTTCAAAACACGAATATCGTTCAACACATGAATTTCTATTCAACACATGAATGTAGTTTCAACATATGAAAATAGTTCTAACACATGAATATTATTGAAAATTTCAGCAGCATAACGGCAGGGTAGTTAAAACGGGGTCGTTCCTAGTACGGCTCCTTGCTCTACCTTAAAACATCGTGGTTTTTGACAATGGGGATTCATGCATCAAGTTCGCACACAGGCGGCATGTTTTATTTTCATTTCCACAATCTATTCTTATTTTGTTTCAATCACCAATGGGTATTTTTCATCCACAACCAATCAATTCCAACCACAAACAATTCTAATCAACCATTCGCTATCAACCAATTTTTCACACCAATCACAAACAATAAATATCGTCCATGGTCTGTGGACGAGGGGAGTGTATATATATATTCATATATAAATATATTTCGATTCACTTCAATTCATTTCAACGCACATACGATTTTTACAACGCATATATAACTTATGCATCGAACATACAACTTATACAACGCTTATACATGAGGTGTACAACGCTGATATAATTCATACATCGACTATATAATTTATACATCCTTGTTTTCCATATTGTTTATAAATTAGAAATCTCACATTGGGTTGCACTCCACCAAAAATTACAGTAGGCTCAGAAAAATATGCGGTCTCTTTTAAAATGTAGAAGACGTCCTCACGGTCCCGGTGTCTCTTGTTTCACTGGATCTCGACAACATACGAAAAAGATATTTCATTCATCATGTTAATTACTTCCTGAAATAATTAAAATTAAATTACCTTAATTAACAACGTTTAAAAACTGTTACTATTTTAATTACCTCCCTCCCTTCAGTTTTAATGTCGCACCCACAGTCGATTTCATCTTCCGTCCACCGCCACTGCTTCCTTCACCGTGGAGACGATCGGATACCTCCACGAGCTGCACCACCGCTAGCCGCACCTCGAGCTCCCCCTTCCACCGAACTTGATCACCATCTGGAGCCCAAAATTGGCTTCGTACGGCGTGACTTCAGACCTCGATTTCGAGTCCCATAGTCGACGAGAGGCGATCTTCCCCGTATAGAAACGAAGATCGAACGATGTACTTTAATTTCTGTTTTGGGGTGAGATCCAATTCGAACTGTGGTGTGAGAATTTTAGGGAAATGTTTCGGAGTAAATCATCCATTGTTTTAAATGGGAGGCGGCTGCGTATGTAACCCTAGGGTTAGGGTTTTTATAGAAAATATATTTATTTAATTTTTTATTATTTTAATTCGTTTAAATGTGATTTTCCAAATGAACTCCAATCCGAACCCAATGACTATTGCCCCTAGCCAAATGCTCCCATCCCGAACACAATGGGATATGTTTTGAAAGCCCATTCGACCGTTTCAGTTAGTTTTCCTTCAAATTAAAAAATATAACATTCAATATTTAATTTGAACGTACATTTCAATTTTCCGGGGCCACATACTGATTCTAAAAATTCCAGAAAAATAAATCTAGCTATGTTTTGATGATACGGTCCCAAAAAAACTAGTTTCGTTGAATTCTGAGACCGTTTGAAAAATGGCCATATTCTGGTCGATCCAATTTAACTATAATTGACAAAAAAACATTTTCCTTTGCCACGCTCACATACTAGCTTCAAAAATTATGAAATTTGAAACCTAGCAATAACTTCACATCCCGGATCCAACAAAAGTGGTTTCGTCGAATTCCGAGGTCGTATGCAAAATGTCTATATTCAAAGTCGATATATTCTCTATAGCGACCTTCCTGAAAATTCATTTGGCAGTAACTTTTGATTCCCGCTATGAAAATTCTATTTTTCCGATTTGTTGGAAAGATATTTACTAACAGATTTAAATATTTTTGGTTTTACTCAAATCTGTTTTGTTTTGCACCCGGTACAACTAGTCAAAGTTTGAATTCAATTTTTTGAAACTGCCGCTCCATTTTGGGCCATGTTTATAATGCAGAGTGATTATATTCAACTTCAAACATCGATCCAAGCTACTTTTTCCTCTTTGTTATCTAAAATATTTATTTGAAATATTTAAAATACCATAAAATAGCCAATTTAAAATTTTTAAACTGGTTCAGATTTTCTGGGTTGTTACAAAATGAGGTCTTTATCTACCAATTGTAAGCGTAGGTAAAACTGACATAATGGTAGGTAATATATTTTAGCTATCACTATTGAATTGGTAGCCTTTGGTACGTAAAGCTTAGTAGAGAAAGCATCTTTACCTACACTTATTGGTAGTGGTAGGTAAAAGATTCAATGGACCCCACTACATTATGACTCAAATGATGAGTCATCAACTGATGTGTCATCCTACGTGGCTGATGATGTGTCGTCCTACATGGCTATTGACATGGTTGTCGTAGTAGCATACATATGACATATATTAATGCCGACACTTGGCATTTAATGGTTGGTTCATGTGTCAAACAATAATTTGTCCATGCGTCATCATTTGATTAGTGCATGCGATATCATTTTCTAGACCACACAATATTATTTACTATAAATAAATATTTACAAGAATTGGATATTTACGCAGACTTTGTTTTTAAACAAATAACAGATATTTATTCAAATAAATATTTATTACACTTTCAAATAGTACACATATTGTTTTCTCACTATTACACAATGACTTACACATACACTTCCTCGCTACATTTCAGTCGTATACATTGGCTCCTTACTACATACTCATTCACTCATATACATTTACACACTCACTCACACTCTCACTCCAGTTCTAGTCATAGCTACATCACCGTTTATGCACCAAATTCCGGTAGCAAAGGAGCGCTTTGACGACGTCTTTTACCTTCAAACTCTAAAAACAAGAACTGCTAAATAATCAATTTATATGCTGAAAATAGCAGTCAGAAATACTTACTTCTTATTTAGCATCCAGAGTGAAATCGACCATATTTACATTAGCTTTCCTTCCAACCCTAAAAAAACTTTAAGACAATATGGATCCATCATACGATAAGGATGATGGGCAAACAATAAAATGTGGAATATATGATTTATTTTAACTCCATATTTACATGCACTTAGACACATATAAACATGTAAGTATGAATATCGTATTACCTTTTAATTGCATTATTTTTCTAGAACATAGATGGCCAAGCGGGCCTTAGATCTTTATCACTTCTAATCAGCATTGTACCATGCAGCCAAATTGATAAGTAAATCAATGATAAGGTTTGGTGCAAAAAAAGGAAAAGAAAACAAGGGGACATAAGAAATCTGAGTCATTTGTAATGTATGTCAATGATAGTAAAGCAAAAGGCAATGTTAAAGAGAAAAATGCGCCAAAACGGGTCATGAATATATTTGATTCTGGAACCAGACCAGAAAAATCAGCAACTGTAACTATTGCAGAAGCTTTTGAATTCAACAAAGGTGCATTGATAAATCATGAAACTGAACCTTAAAGGAAAGGGAAGAAAACAATAGAAGCTTAGATATTTTCCCTACTTGGCATAAAAAGAGTGCATATTGATGAAACAGAAGTATCTTATGATAAATAACTTCAACATGACGACCTACTTGGCAGCTGGATCTAGATGAAAAAATAATAACAATAGCAATGCCTAGCTTAGATCTTTTCCCTAGAAGTTACAGCATAGCCAACATTGCTTTTTTTGTCTAGTTCATAAGCTAACCATCTTCCAGTCAGATGTGCTTGATCAGTTGACTGTGAATAGTTTTTCATGATTTCATGGCTGGTCACTAAACATGAAACTAATCTGGAAAAAAACTGTTTTATTAATTATAATGCCAAACTCAATTAAAGAGAAAATGATAAATGATCCAGTTGTCCAAACTAATACGATCATGTGGCAGAACCGATTTTCTATTAATATAATTAAAAAAGTTATTGAAAATTTTTCATAATTTTTTAATGAAACGTATGATCATCATACATTTAACGGAAAATGTTCTAGAGTATTAAAAGGAAACAAAAAATGAACAACAAAGAACAAAAAGATAAGCAAAACCTATAACTAAATTCCAAATGACAGGAGTATCGTATTTAAATGAATAAATTAAAATAAAATTTCAGATCGAGCGATGAGATGTTTCTAAGGAAAGATAAGCAACTCCACAATCAACTACTCATTTTCTATTAAGATTAAGGTCGATTTTCATACCTTGCTACTGGGTTTCCGAGATTAGGCAAGAGCTGAAAGAACTAGAAATCAACCCTCTGTATAAATTATTTTCTCCAAAAATTGCGGAAAATGAAATGAAGCCCTGCTCCATTTTTTATCATGGGCACCTTCAGTTGCTTTCGTGCCGTTTACGTGATTTCAAGAAAGGAGGAAGGGGATAATGTTAACTGATTTATGGAAAATGTGGTTGGTTTCAAGGACGTGATTTTGCTGGTTTTCTCATTTAAAAAAGGCATTAACGGATGGTGTTTATTATTTGCGTGAATGAGGAATAATTTGTAATGATTTACCATATATTTTATTGCGTAGATTTTATTAAAAGATTTACTTTGTGAGAATATGTTATGGTAACCGGTATTAATAGGCATTAAATATTTACTTATCATATATAAGGCTGACAATATGTAATATTACTTTGTGAGAATATGTTATGGTAACAAGTATTAATAGACATTAAATATATACATATCATATATAAGGCTGACAATATGTAATATTTATTAAGCAATAAGTATTTACTTATCATATATTAGACTGACAATCTGTGATACTTAAAAAAAGGAAGTCTTCACAAATACTTTGAACACAAAAGTAATGATTGAAATATTCCATTTCTTTGAATACTAAAATGGCAAGTTCTATTCAAACATCGTAAATTTCTTTACTCACACCATGAAATTTTAAATAAAACTTTAGACCAAAATGTCTTTATTAAAAAAAACTAAAAAATGGAAATCTTAGACAATTCTTTCTTGTTTGCATTATGTATAGTGAATATAACCTCTCTCACAAAGATGCATATGTATATATTAAATTAAATTAAATTAAATTTAAATTTGTTCAAACATTGAATTATGTTCATATTGTTACAAACAATATTTATATGTAGCCGATTTTAATGGTTTTCATTCAATCAAATAAAAATAAAAATTAACTACGATATTTTTTATTAAGAGTGCTAAATTCTTTAATCCTTTGTTTAAATCAAATCATGTTTAGCTTTAACTTTATAATCTAAATAATTTAACTTTTTAACGTATTCAGAAGAACAAATTCAAATTCATATACATAGATAATTAGATATTTAAAAATCCATTTAGAGTTTATGATTTGATGTCTACAAAAGTAAATTTGGGAAATTTTGAAATTATGGCTTCTTGGTTTGATTAATGCATGATGGAGTAAGTTAGTAAAAGATGAAATAAATGCATATTTTATTTTAGAGGAGGATAGTTTTGGTAAATGTATGGTGTGTATTAAGTAAGAAGTGTATATGATGTTTAATGTAACAACCCATGATTTCCATATATTTAAAGTTTACATTTGGTATAAATAAATTTAATGACAATGGTTAAAATGTGAATCTTGTTGATTCTGATAATAATTATTATTTGAATAGAATATATATATATAATTTTAATTTAACTTATATTAGTATTCGTTGAATTTTTATTAATATTAGAATAATTGAATAAGATTTGAGTTGTTTGGTTTATAACTGAAATTTAGACTTTTCATTATCATTAACCAATTTTAGAAATTTAAATACTTGAAATCCATTTATAAAGTTGATTAGAAGTTAATTTTAATGATTTCGTATAAAATGGAATTTTAATTTAATTATATTGACTAAGAACCGGAATTCTGAATTTAAGTATTTATGAATTCAAATGGAATTTGTATTATTTAATTTATAAATAATATTAAAATTTTAATTGTAAATAAATGATTTTTGGAAACTTAAAAATTTATGAAATCAATTCATAAAATTTATTTAAGTTATAATTAGATTAAAATGGAATTTAATAAATATTTAAATTGAATTTAAATAGTTAAATGAATAATTGAATATTTTATTAATTAATTAACTGGGGAATTTAACTGTTTTGGAGACTGTCTCGGAATTCGGCGAAACAAGTCTCATTGGATTCGGAATGGTGAATTATTGTAGAATTTCAAATTTTATAACAATCTGACTTGCCATTTGATCGTACGGGATAAAAGCTGAATGGAATCAATGTAATAAGATAAGTGTTGTTTCTCATATTAGGCCTTCTATATTTATAATAAATAAAATTCCTTTCCTTCACTCGTCAACCCGTTTCCATTGTACGTACATTTTCTTATCTGCTCATTTTATCTCCAATGGCAAAAACAAATTTTTAAAACCCTAGCAAATAAAAATACAAACTTTAAAATCAAATCTCCTCCAAATACTAGCAAATTATACATCGAGTCGAAGATCTAGACGATACGAAGCTACGGGTACCATTTGTTTCGACATGCAATGCCCGGAGTTGCCGAAAATCGATGGACAAAGCTTTGAATTGCGAAACCCATGAAATCAAAATTGGGCGTTTTCGATTTGGGACTTAATCGGAGAAATTGGCATCTGGGTATTGTTCATATCGTCGCTAGGATCGCAAAGAGCTTGGTCTCGTTGGTTATTACCAGTCATGGTACCGAAAAATCACGATTTAGGATTTTAAAACCCTTCCATTCATCACCGTCGCCAGCAAGGAGGCGACCACCGGAAGCGAAGGCGCCATTGCAGGGAGGTGTGGTTTTGGATGAGCTTTCGGTTGGAGGTGGTGGTTCGTCGAACGGTGGCCGGAGCTAGGAGCATTAGTAGGTCAAAGTTGATCGATTATGGGGGTTTTCCGCGCGTGCTACTGAAGCAGATCCGAAGAGGAGCGGGAATAGCTATTTGAAGGAAGCTGACGTGGCATGTTTTGAGTGGGTCGGCGTTTATTTTATTTATTATATATATTAGTGTATGACATTGTCCTAATGCACGTATCTTTTGCATACGAACTCGGATCTGGACGAGGTTGGGTGTGTTGGAATCTTGGCGAAATTGCGGACGATCTGAGACTGGTTTGGCTGCACTTAAAGGCTGTAAAATTTTGTACTTAGGTTGGACGTTTGATCAACTAAAGACCCAAAGGTGAGTGATTTTCTCGCTCACAACTAAATGAATTGTTCTTGTATTTATTAAATTAAATTATGAAATAAGTTTGGTTGCATGGTTGTGATTGATTGTGAATGGTTGCTTAAAATTGGCATGCGAGTGTGTTAACATGCAAATGGTAGCCGATAATTAATTATTTAAATTTAATTTAATTTCTAGTTGAAAACATAACTCTTGTAATCAGTAATTAGTTTAATACTTATCAATTGGATGGAATGGTTGTGATGGATGTTTTGATTGAAATTGATTACTGAATTTATATTGACAATGCAAATGCTTCATATTTAGTATATTGTATTGCATGTTTATTGTGACGATTAATCCCAATTTACCCTTGATGTCACGAGCATCCAATAAACCCAGGATTTATCAATTTAAAATAAATTAAGAACACAGGTTGAAATGATAAATATCTATGACCCTGATTTGGATTGAAATGATATATCCATCCCTGGAATATCAAAAAATTAAATTAATATCACTTGGCCATAGGATAGAAAATTTATATACAAACATCGGTTGGTTAAGTGAATTTTTTTTATTATTCGAAATTCTATTCGATGGAATTTTATTTAAAGGAAATGTGTTAATTTCGAGGAATTCTATTTTCCTTTAAAACATGAACCTTAAATGATTATGAAATTTTCAAGGGAATTATGCAAAACAAATTGAGAATTTTAAAATGGGATTTTTAAGTCTGTCTTGGGGTTACAAATTTATGGTAAAATGTGAAATTGATAAATTCTCCATGAATTAAGTTTTGGAAATGAAAGTTATTTGAGTATATTCAAAATTAATTCGAATTTGATATGAATTTTGGTTGAATCATATAAATCGAATGGTTGGTTTGAATGGTGTTTGAAATAAGATATTGAAACTATGTAAACACCATTGAGCCTGGAGTATAGATTTAAGTATTTGAAATTCGGAAGAAAAGAACAATTATGGTTTAAAGAATTTTATTTATAAAGATTATATATATACACACTACTTGATTTCAATTAAACTATTCCTTTTCCTAAAAAAATATTATTAAAACTTTTAACCTATAAACTATTTTGTTGTAAATAAATTTCTGTAACACCCCACCTCCGTTAAGGTCACTCACAAAGGGAATGCCTTAACTTTGGTGGAGCATTTTAGTAAACAGAACAGAAACTTACAAGACAGATAAAACAGTACTTGAAATTTTTTAACTTTATTACAGCGGAAACAGAAATTAATATGGTTACATCCTTTCAAATTTCAGAATTCAAGTACAAAATATCAGTCTTGTACAAAAGCCTTCAAAATGCATGGTTTAAAATCATAATCCCCATGGAACGGAAGCTATACAGAGCCAAGCCATACTTTAAGTACTTCAAGCAAAGAGAAATCCGGATCAAGCTAGAGTATTTCCCTCCTTGGATAACCTGGGGGGGGGGAAACGGAAGAAAGGAGGCGAAACAACAAGGGTCAGACGAAAAGTCTGGCAAGTCCAGTGACTTTCAGCATATGAACAGATAATAATAATATGATATGAACGTAAAACTGGATGTGAGATAACTGTAACAGGTGTAGCAGATATAACAGAAAAACAGAATGATATAAACTATTGTTTTACACTTCTCTGCACTAATACTAGTATAGCAGAATTAGGTGTCACCCTAATGTCTAAATTGAAGCAGGAACGGGTACAGAATACTTTAACAGAAACAGAATGCTAATAATGGGCCTTTACTACCCGATCAGAAACAGACAGAAGCAGAAACAGATTTATCCCTACGGAAACAGAATGTAGAATTAGGTGTATACTTAGTAATGGGCCTTTACCACCCGAACAGACGGTACCACACAGAAACAGACAGGTGTTACCACCCAATAGAAACAGACGGTACCAACAGAAACAGACAGAACTAAGCGTACCCTAAAATCCTACCCCAAGCGATCGGCTCCTTAATACATAAATATCCTGTGTCGGCCCCACAGTAGGGTGTATCACTCCCTAAAGTGACAACCAATTGGCACAGACCTATTTACAGATGTCACGGCGTCTTACATCCTCAGAGGCAGACCGGGATCCATGCACGCACATGACCCGGTTGGAACGCACCATCAACACCCCTCGCCATTATCAGAATGAACCACTTATAATTAGTTCAGTAAGCGTGCCCGGACCCTACCTACTGTTGGGTCAAAGTTTTGATACCAGAAAGGGTTACTGACTAATATGGGTCCCAAACAACAGATGACACAAGTAATTCCCCTCCTAACCTTGTGTCCCCAGACTAACAGATCTCAGATTAACTTGTTTACAAGTTCAGACATACAGAATTCAGATTTACTAGTTCACAGATTAAGTTAACAAGTTTTCAGACTAACAGATCAGATGTACAGATTTTTCAGATTTGTCTAACTTTGTATTGGGCCTACAGATTCATGGACGGGTTTACTACACCTATTAATCCAGTTGGTTTAACCCTATTTTCCCCCAAATCGTTTTAGACGTCATTCTTATCTTAGATTTACATTAATTAATTATTAATGCCCAGACCTCTCACATTAGGTCGCTAGCTTGTGGCCGCTGGATGGGCCGGGCGGTTCCTGGCAGACTTCTGCCACAAGCCAGACCTAACCTCGTGTCTTAAGAAGGTTATGACTAACTTCTCACATTAGAACCTATTGTTTGCGGCCACTGGATGTGTCGGGCGGTTCCGGGCAGAATTACGCCGCAAACTCATTCTAACCTCGAGTTAGTCACATTTATCTTTGCGGCCAATTAATTAATAATTTACCGTTTATGCGCACGCCCAATATATATGCCAATTCAGATTATATCAATAACAGGATGATTATATCAACACAGCAGATAACAGATTGTAGCAGATAACAGATTTTATATGACTTAACGGATTTAACAGATTTAGCAACTTAGCAGGCATATAACAGGTTAGGCATTTCAACCGACAAATTTAACAGATTAGGCATTTTCAATCTAATTAGCAGTCTAGGCAATATAACAAAACTAGCAGTTTAGGCAACTTGGCAAATTAGCATATTTAGCAAATTTAATATTTCTAAAGGTTTTATTTACATGCCTTGCCTAATCATAAATTGGCCTAAATTCATATGCCTAAATAATTGTCGTGATTCACAATAAGATCATATACTTCCAGGTTTGCATACCTTTACATAGCGCAGAATATGGACATAATTTACCCTATAACATATGTTCCAATTTTTTTGTTAAACTAACCTTATACAGCAGATTCACATATAAATTATACCAAATATAATCATTAATTACAATGTATGCCATATATCCAAAAATTCCTATTTAGGTGTAATCACAATAATAGATATCCTAATTAATGTAAACTTTACACCTAACTTTCCATATCCTTCTTCTTTTCAAGTCATGAATCATAATGCAAAATATACCCAACAATCTAAATCTTTAAATTATATCTTCTAAAAATCAGATCTTGACTTTTATATGCATTTTGTCCAAAGTCTCCAAATCATATGTAATCATACAATGGTTCCTCTTTTCTCTTATCACAGAATATGCATAGATCTAAATTTAGTTTACAACATATACTCATTTTTCTAATTAATTACAAATCTAAATTACAATATACACTATGCATACAACATATATAAATTACATGTTCATAGTCAAATTTATGCATCCAATCCCAAGTCATATGTCCAATATATTTTGTGCCTCAGATCTAAAGTCATATGTTCAATTCAGTCTTGTCAAATTTCGCATCATTCATTATTTGTCCCAAAATTTGCGTTCATACGTAAATCTCTTATGAGATTAGGCACAGGCTCGTGGTAGCCTGGCTATAGAAACAGAAAAGAAGAAAGGAATATAGAACAGTTACAGAAAACAGATCTAACAGAAGAGAATATATATGTACAACCTCAAATTCAGATTTAAAAGCATATCAAAATTATAATTAACGTTTATAGCGGAAAATAACTGTACTTGCCTTGATTGGATTAAAGAAAGAACTTTAGTTGTTACAGATTTGTTGCAGAAGCTTTTATCTCAAATTTGAATTTAGGATGATGTTGATTGACTTCTAGTTTCGATTCTAGCAGAGTAGCGACGCCATTTTTATTTTTAATTAGAAGAAGAGAGCAATGGAGGCTAGAGAATTGTGTTAGAGACTTAGGTTAGATAGAGTCTAGGGCCGTTTTTATAGAGTTTATGAACTGATTAGGACCATCGATGTTGCTTGGATTGATCGTAGCCATTCATTCGAAAGAGAGACCAATTAGAGCCTGCCACCTAGCCCTAATGACAAAACATGCTTCTGAAAATCGACCAACATAGACTAGGCCAGCCAGGGTGGACTGGGTTCGACCTGGGTCAGGACCAGGTCGACAGCCCTGTCGACAGCCCTGTCGACCCGGCTAGACCAGGTCAACAGCCCAGTCGACCTGGGTGTCTTAGGCGGGAATTTTCCCGCCCTGGCCAATTGGGCCCGATTTTTAATTTTAAACTTATTTTTCTGAGCTGTTCGAATTTTAAACATAATTCAGAAACTTCCGGAGGCTATATCTTCTTCATACGGACTCCGTTTTTCGAAAACTCGGACTCTATTTCGCGTATTTTTCCGAGACGAACGCAATGGCGTATCCCGTTTCCCTTAGTTCTTTGATTTCAAATTAATTATACTTTAATTTGTTAATTCCACAGTTATAGAATACACGGGGTGTTACATTCTCCCCCACTTAAAAGGATTTCGTCCCCGAAATCTTCAAGTTAAGAAGAATGTGTCTTACCATCCAATCACCCATCTACTCAACCATCATCCACAAGCATTCATTGTCCTTAGAAAACTTCTAATGTTGTATGAACATATGCAAACGTGTGTGTATATGTTCCTTATCTAATGCAAAGATCAGGCGGTCTACTGATTCAGTTGACCTCATTAATGCGAATTATGTCAATGCCATGAGTCCAACATGTATGCAATAGAATTCTGATGATATATATTATTTCTATATGAGTGCACAACCATTCACTCAAATGCAACATCCATGTGCTGAATCAACCATTTTGCATCCACAAGAATTAAAAAATGCTCACCCATCCATATGCAGTATGAGAGTGTTTTCGAGCCGATCTAGTGCCTAGTATGTGTATATGCATCCACGGGCAACCACTAGCAACCACTTGCATCCACTTGCAACCATCAAACATAACATGTCTCAAACACATGTTTACACCCATTAGTTTCTACCTAAAGTTCAAATATTCGATCGATAGGATACAGTCGGATGATGGAAGCGAGTACAGATAGAACGAAAATTTGGTTCCCATTAGACATGGGTCCTAAGTATCGGCCCCAAAGACCGAACCCAATATCAAATTGACACCCAGAGGAGTACCTTCTTTAGACAATGTCAAAACTAGAAAAAGTATTTAGATATTTACAGACTACTTGTACAGATCAGGTTCCCTAATGATTCTTAGGAAGCTAAGCATGATAAAATCATACCCTATGAAAACTCAGAATGTATGCGTCATACTTGACGCCTAACACAGATATCCCTCAAACCCCAATCTCAAACCGATGATCCATAACCCTTATGGGTCTGAGTCTATAGCGGAATTCAGAAATAATACTAGCATTAAAGTGCAGAGTATCGATTACAAAATCAAAATACCAGAATCAGAAAAAGTCACAATCAGATAAAGAAATTAAACCTACTATAGAAATTTTCCTATTTCTATCCTAGCCACTAGCCTCAAGAGTGTTAGCCTGCCCTCCTTGTCCTCGTCTCTTCGGGCAGTCCCTAGTGAAGTGTCCCATCTCCCCACAGTTGAAGCAAGCGCCCTTCCTTTTTCTGCAATCCTTGTTCAGATGAGTTGAGCTCCCACAAGTAAAGCACTTTTTCCCCTTTTTATCTTCAGACTTCTCATCCTTCTTTTGTGTTTCCTTTTTGGGCCCCGCTTTCTTATTCCGTGGTTCTTCCTTCTTTGTCTCTTTCGGGCCCTTGTCTTCCTCGTGCAGTAGTGCCATATCCACCAATTTCTCGTAAGTTGCTCCCATGGGTACATGGGTCATGGCTAGGCTGTGCAGTGGCTCATTCAATCCTTTAACAAAGCGGAGAGCCTTTTTATGCTGAGTGTTGACTAAATCCAATCCGAATCTTGCTAGTTGGTTGAACTGGTTGACGTATTCCTTGACCGTCATACTTCCTTGCTTAAGAGACAAGAACTTTTCCAATTGTAAACTTCGTTCAGCTTGCGAGAGGAATTTTTGTCTCAAACCTTGTTCTGAAATCCATCCATGTCTCAACCGGCCTCTCGGCGTTAGTGACTTCCCACCAGTAGGAAGCTTCGTCTTTGAGCAGCCATACTGCCAACTGTACCTTCTGCCTATCGTCCACCTCGAAGATAACGAATAGATCCTCAGTTTCTTTGAGCCAATTCCTTGCTTCTACGAATGATTCAGTTCCCTTGAAATCCTTCCCACCCATGGCCCTAAAATCTCTACAGATCTTTGAGAAAGCAATTGCACGAGGAGGGGGTGGAGGAGGGGGATCATTTGCTGGACCTGCAGCGGCGGTCCTAGCTTCAAGATATTGACGAAACCAACCAGGTACATTAACACCCTCTGGTATCTCAGATGCTTCAGACATGCTGGAACGAAAAAGGAAAGGTTCAATACAAAAAGGACTGAAAGAAAGATATATGGCTCTTGGGGATCATGTTTTTCAAAATAAGCTTTATTTTTTAAAATACTTCCTTTCAAAACCTTTTTTGAAAATAATTTTTCAAAACTTTTTTTTTATAAAATCTGGTAACCTTCAGCTCTGATACCAAGTGTAACACCCCACCTCCGTTAAGGTCACTCACAAAGGGAATGCCTTAACTTTGGTGGAGCATTTTAGTAAACAGAACAGAAACTTACAAGATAGATAAAACAGTACTTGAAAATTTTTAACTTTATTACAGCGGAAACAAAAATTAATATGGTTACATCCTTTCAAATTTCAGAATTCAAGTACAAAATATCAGTCTTGTACAAAAGCCTTCAAAATGCATGGTTTAAAATCATAATCCCCATGGAACGGAAGCTATACAGAGCCAAGCCATACTTTAAGTACTTCAAACAAAGAGAAATCCGGATCAAGCTAGAGTATTTTCCTCCTTGGATAACCTGGGGGGGAAACGGAAGAAAGGAGGCGAAAAAACAAGGGTCAGACGAAAAGTCTGGCAAGTCCAGTGACTTTCAGCATATGAACAGATAATAATAATATGATATGAACGTAAAACTGGATGTGAGATAACTGTAACAGGTGTAGCAGATATAACAGAAAAACAGAATGATATAAACTATTGTTTTACACTTTTCTGCACTAATACTAGTATAGCAGAATTAGGTGTCACCCTAATGTCTAAATTGAAGCAGGAACGGGTACAGAATACTTTAACAGAAACAGAATGCTAATAATGGGCCTTTACTACCCGATCAGAAACAGACAGAAGCAGAAACAGATTTATCCCTACGGAAACAGAATGTAGAATTAGGTGTATACTTAGTAATGGGCCTTTACCACCCGAACAGACGGTACCACACAGAAACAGACATGTGTTACCACCCAACAGAAACAGACGGTACCAACAGAAACAGACAGAACTAAGCGTACCCTAAAATCCTACCCCAAGCGATCGGCTCCTTAATACATAAATATCCTGTGTCGGCCCCACAGTAGGGTGTATCACTCCCTAAAGTGACAACCAATTGGCACAGACCTATTTACAGATGTCACGGCGTCTTACATCCTCAGAGGCAGACCGGGATCCATGCACGCACATGACCCGGTTGGAACGCACCATCAACACCCCTCGCCATTATCAGAATGAACCACTTATAATTAGTTCAGTAAGCGTGCCCGGACCCTACCTACTGTTGGGTCAAAGTTTTGATACCAGAAAGGGTTACTGACTAATATGGGTCCCAAACAACAGATGACACAAGTAATTCCCCTCCTAACCTTGTGTCCCCAGACTAACAGATCTCAGATTAACTTGTTTACAAGTTCAGACATACAGAATTCAGATTTACTAGTTCACAGATTAAGTTAACAAGTTTTCAGACTAACAGATCAGATGTACAGATTTTTCAGATTTGTCTAACTTTGTATTGGGCCTACAGATTCATGGACGGGTTTACTACACCTATTAATCCAGTTGGTTTAACCCTATTTTCCCCCAATATGTTTTAGACGTCATTCTTATCTTAGATTTGCATTAATTAATTATTAATGCCCAGACCTCTCACATTAGGTCGCTAGCTTGTGGCCGCTGGATGGGCCGGGCGGTTCCGGGCAGACTTTTGCCACAAGCCAGACCTAACCTCGTGTCTTAAGCAGGTTATGACTAACTTCTCACATTAGAACCTATTGTTTGTGGCCACTGGATGTGTCAGGCGGTTCCGGGCAGAATTACGCCGCAAACTCATTCTAACCTCGAGTTAGTCACGTTTATCTTTGCGGCCAATTAATTAATAATTTACCGTTTATGCGCACGCCCAATATATATGCCAATTCAGATTATATCAATAACAGGATGATTATATCAACACAGCAGATAACAGAATGTAGCAGATAACAGATTTTATATGACTTAACGGATTTAACAGATTTAGCAACTTAGCAGGCATATAACAGGTTAGGCATTTCAACCGACAAATTTAACAGATTAGGCATTTTCAATCTAATTAGCAGTCTAGGCAATATAACAAAACTAGCAGTTTAGGCAACTTGGCAAATTAGCATATTTAGCAAATTTAATATTTCTAAAGGTTTTATTTACATGCCTTGCCTAATCATAAATTGGCCTAAATTCATATGCCTAAATAATTGTCGTGATTCACAATAAGATCATATACTTCCAGGTTTGCATACCTTTACATAGCGCAGAATATGGACATAATTTACCCTATAACATATGTTCCAATTTTTTTGTTAAACTAACCTTATACAGCAGATTCACATATAAATTATACCAAATATAATCATTAATTACAATGTATGCCATATATCCAAAAATTCCTATTTAGGTGTAATCACAATAATAGATATCCTAATTAATGTAAATCTTTACACCTAACTTTCCATATCCTTCTTCTTTTCAAGTCATGAATCATAATGCAAAATATACCCAACAATCTAAATCTTTAAATTATATCTTCTAAAAATCAGATCTTGACTTTTATATGCATTTTGTCCAAAGTCTCCAAATCATATGTAATCATACAATGGTTCCTCTTTTCTCTTATCACAGAATATGCATAGATCTAAATTTAGTTTACAACATATACTCATTTTTCTAATTAATTACAAATCTAAATTACAATATACACTATGCATACAACATATATAAATTACATGTTCATAGTCAAATTTATGCATCCAATCCCAAGTCATATGTCCAATATATTTTGTGCCTCAGATCTAAAGTCATATGTTCAATTCAGTCTTGTCAAATTTCGCATCATTCATTATTTGTCCCAAAATTTGCGTTCATACGTAAATCTCTTATGAGATTAGGCACAGGCTCGTGGTAGCCTGGCTATAGAAACAGAAAAGAAGAAAGGAATATAGAACAGTTACAGAAAACAGATCTAACAGAAGAGAATATATATGTACAACCTCAAATTCAAATTTAAAAGCATATCAAAATTATAATTAATGTTTATAGCGGAAAATAACTGTACTTGCCTTGATTGGATTAAAGAAAGAACTTTAGTTGTTACAGATTTGTTGCAGAAGCTTTTATCTCAAATTTGAATTTAGGATGATGTTGATTGACTTCTAGTTTTGATTCTAGCAGAGTAGCGACGCCATTTTTATTTTTAATTAGAAGAAGAGAGCAATGGAGGCTAGAGAATTGTGTTAGAGACTTAGGTTAGATAGAGTCTAGGGCCGTTTTTATAGAGTTTATGAACTGATTAGGACCATCGATGTTGCTTGGATTGATCGTAGCCATTCATTCAAAAGAGAGACCAATTAGAGCCTGCCACCTAGCCCTAATGACAAAACATGCTTCTGAAAATCGACCAACATAGACTAGGCCAGCCAGGGTGGACTGGGTTCGACCTGGGTCTGGACCAGGTCGACAGCCCTGTCGACAGCCCTGTCGACCTGGCTAGACCAGGTCGACAGCCCAGTCGACCTGGGTGTCTTAGGCGGGAATTTTCCCGCCCTGGCCAATTGGGCCCGATTTTTAATTTTAAACTTATTTTTCTGAGCTGTTCGAATTTTAAACTTAATTCAGAAACTTCCGGAGGCTATATCTTCTTCATTCGGACTCCGTTTTTCGAAAACTCGGACTCTATTTCGCGTATTTTTCCGAGACGAACGCAATGGCGTATCCCGTTTCCCTTAGTTCTTTGATTTCAAATTAATTATACTTTAATTTGTTAATTCCACAGTTATAGAATACACGGGGTGTTACAATTTCCCATATATTTTATTACTTAAAATTATTTATTAAACTTTTAATTTGTATATGTACATAGCAATTTAAATTATCTTATTTTATTCTAACTACTATATTATATATATATATTTTTTATATAATGATTTTCTTTATAAGCATCTATTTTTCATAATTATATTTTATGAATTGTAAATTTCATCTAGATGGAAAGTGTTTGGATTTGAACCATTGGTTCAAATGGAGTTGAGATAAAGTTACATTCTATTGAATATGAATCGATTGAAAAGTGATGGTAATAGGGAATTGTAAGTTTTATTCTACTTGAATATAAATGGAATCTACAAAATGATTAAAATGAGTTGATGGAAAATATATATTCTATTTTAATATGACTGGATTCCAAACCATAAATCAATTTTGAAACAGTTATGATCTTTGATATGAAGTACATTCCACTTGAATATAAATCAATTTAAAATATTATATGATTATAATATACTGATGTGGAAATATATTCTAGTTTGGAATATGATCGATTTTGAATGATGGTGATATGTTAATATGAATTTTATTCTATTTTGAATATAAATGGGGTTCAGAACAAACATGATATTTTGGATATGGAAGCGAACCTTTGTGAAAAGTAAAAGAACCGACCGATGTGAAAAATGTAAGCTTTGGTTGTTAAAGAAACCGAAGTCGGTAAGTGGCATACTCTCTGTCAGGTCCGATACCACTTTAACAACTATGCACGTGATGAAGTATCTAGTACGAAGCATGATGACTTGGAGGCGATGACTGGACTGAGAAAGGCGAATGATGACGAAATTGCCTTGACCTTCAGGTCATAATTAAAATGACTAAAACAGGAGCTATACCGTGACTTATTCAGGTAGCACGTCTTATCAGACGCACTTCTTCGATACTATTTCTACGACTATGATGATGATTTGGGCCCTTTGATTTGGGAGTGTGTTCCGAGATGGGCGATAGTGGTTGCTATGCGTTACCTCCGGTCTGGGTGTGCAAATGGTATAATCCTACCCAGTGTATTGCCTCGAGTGCCTTGTCAGTTTATCCTTATCGAGCCATATGATTTTAATTTAGTGTTGCTTTTTATGGAGTGCCATCTGATAACACCAGTACGGTGAATTTACGGTACTGTATAGACCATGATGCCTATAAACGGCATAAGGTTAATATGGTAACCCCACTTACGCTATTTTTATTATATTTATTTTACTGGATAAACACTATCATAATATCGTACTATACTATGTATGTATTAGTTTAACGGATCCTTGAGAGATGGAAAATCCCGTAACATCTCTTGAGTTACTACACCTATGACATTAGGTTATTTCGTATTTTAATTTGACTAATTGAGAATGATTTAGTACTGATCCGAGTGTTTGTTTTGTTTTCTTTTTATGCAATACGGTCGGCTCAGCAGATGTTTGCAGTCAACGAAGATTACTTTGCCTTAGAGATCGAAGGCGAAGATTTGGTATATATCTATCGTATATATTTTTCTGCTATATTTTGTTTATGCTCCATTACTGTATATGCTTGTACTAGTGTAACTCTGATGATTGGAAGAAGTGTAACTCAAATGTATATGTTTTTAAATGCTTTTGGCCCATTATTTGTTTATTATATGTTGTCCTTCCACTGCGAGATTCCGTAATTGTTTTTCCTCTTCATCTTCATTTTTTACTTTCCCCGATAACTACCTGTATTAGTGATTCGTTTGGGTCAACATGTGTGGATTATTGTCGATTTGAACGGTCAAAAATCCAGGTCGTTACAAGTTGGTATCAGAGCTTTGGTTAGCGATAACCTTGGCTCTGTTTGGGAATTAACTCATTAGAGATGGGGTAAGTAGTGCCCTAGAATGAGTTTGAGAGTATATATGAGAGATTACTTGTATTTTGATATAAAATGGTTTTATATTGTGTTGGTTGGTTCTGTTGAATATTTATAGATTTTGGTCGATATATGGGACGCCATGGTATCGATGGGAATTTCTACATAATCGAACAGAATGGATCGACATAATATTGTTTTGGATTATAATTTAAGTGTATCAAATATATTATGGGTTTTAAATGTATATGCATTTGTTGTTAGTAGGTAATGATATTAAGTCACTATCAATATAGTTAACTAGTAATAAATCTAGTAAGGATTGATAGTAAAATATGATCTGTATATTGGAACTTGAGAATTTGATTCTGGTGCTTTAGAAATTGGATTTGCAAAGATTTGAAAATATGGAATTCTAAGAGAGTAATTTCAATATGGAAATGGATTTACAAGGATTTTAAAGGAATAAGCGTGTAATCCCTTCTCAAATATTTGAAATGACTTCAGTAATGAGTGCACACATTATCGATGTTTATTTTAAAGAGTTTGAGTGGGGAAGACACCACTCAATGATTATTATAACGTGTTAACAAAGGATTTTGGATTTAATCCCATATGGTTTAAATTTTATATAAAGGTATTTGTATATGTTATTTAAAGTTGAATTTAAGATTTACCCAGAATTGAAAATTTCTATGTTCTTTATTAATTAAGGATTTGGATTTAAGTTTTATATGGCATGATTTTCTATAAATAGTATAAGTACATATATTATTTTAAACTTAGTTTAAACCCAGAATCAAAGCATTTAAGTTCATCTTAACTAATGATATTGGTTTAGGTACTAAAGTAACTCGATTCATTAGAATTTTGATTTGGAAACTAGGAACTGGACTTAAGTATTAAGAGAAAGAAAAATTGTCGTTTAAATACTTAAGCGTGAGTAATAATAAAGTTTAAACAAATTCCAAAATCGATCGATAAGAATGTTGGAGAAATAAAAAAAATTTAATGTGAAACTACATTCAATTGAAGTCAGCAAAAATAAATTGGGAAGTTTTGTTGGGTAAATAAAATGACAATAGCTTATGGCTTGGAATAGTTTAATAAAGCATATTAAGTTAGTTCGAGAAGGAGTTAAAAGGAATTTATGTTAGTTGATAGAATATGAATGGTCGATAAATTAAAAATAAGGAATTAAATGGTAAGTTAGTGTACATGTGAAATGAAGGCATAAAAATCTAAATAGGGTAAACCTCATTAGGACAATATATCGAATGTAAATCTGGGTATTAATAATGAAATGAATGGAGTGCGAATCATTTCATCGAATGAAATATAATTTAATTTGAGTAAAGGAATTGAGTTAAATAAAGTTTTACTTAAGAAATCGAATAATAATGGTTGAGAACTAAGTATAAGATTGAGTTATGAATAGACCTTAATTTAATTCATGATTTGTGAGTCAAATAAATAAATTGAGTTAACAGACTAAGATTTAATTTAAAATGAAAATGAGAATAATTGAATAAGGAAATGGTTAAAGGTATGAATCGAGGTGCCAAAACAAGAGAAATGAGATGCAAATATAAAAATTTGGCTTATTCAGAATAATATAATTGTTAATGGAATTCTAATTTGGGAATTAAATATTTTGAAATGTGAAATAAAAATATAACTTAATCGTAGTTGGATTGATTAATTGGTAAGTAAGTAAATGAAAATTCAGTAATGAGATAAAATATGAGGGTTTATATAAAAACCATAGCTAACCTTAATCGATTAATATATATTCGAAGTTAACTAAATCGAATGAGGAAATAAAATAAATTGGGAATTGGAAATATGAAAGAAGGTGTAGGAAATAGGAAATATTAAACCGAAGCCTAATTTACTATATTATAATATCGAAAAAAATTGAAACTAAGTAGATTCAATTAAGTCAAATGAATTAGAATAAATGGAAGTGAACTCGAGAAATTTGAATTGGTCGATCTAAAACAAATATAAATGAATGAAAACGAAGTATGGATGTACTTAAATAATCAGAATAAATAAAGTCAGATATAATTCAAATGAATGGCTGATCGAATATGTACAATTGGAACAACATTTGGTGTAATATAGATAAAGTAAATAGGAATAAGTAATGAAATGTAGTAACTCGACCAAGGTTAATGAATTAATGATTTAATATAATTGAGTTAGTTCAGAAAGTAAAATGAATTCAAGTTTTAACTAGAATTTAATGCTTAGAATGATACGGGAAAATGGATAGAAAATATATCGGAATGGAGTAAACAAATTGAATGCAAATCCATTTCTCGAGTAATTAAATGAAAAAAAAACTAGAGTGTTAAGGGTTTACAAAAATTTAGAAATTGGAAGGTTTGAACTTGAAAATAAAATAAATCAACATTTATGAGAAAGCTGAAGCTAAAATGACCATAACTTTCGAATGGATGATCAAAATTCGACGATTCTAGACTTTTTGGAAAACTTAGAAACTAAGATAAAACTTTCATTAGAGGCATGTCGAAATTTTCATGTTTACTAGGCTGAAATCAAGTTTTAGTCGTAGTACCATGCGCAGAAAATCAAAAAATGAAGCGTATATCAATATTGTTTTGACCATAACTTCCTAACGGAGCATCGGATTTTGATGTTCTGGTACATTTCGGAAAGCCCAAGATGTAAACTAGAACTTTTACTTATTTTGGTGGGTAAATTTTTGTTGTTTAAAGTGCATTTTTCATTGTGTGGGAAGAAGCGTTCGCTTTTGCTAAAACAGTCATAACTTTTGAATGGATTATCCGAATTCGACGAATTCGGGCAGTTTGGAAAGCCTGAAACGAATGCGATAACTTTTTCTTGTGTGCTTTGATCAAATTCCATCATTTAAGGAGTGATAAACCTTGATTTGTTTGCTGGCCTGTCACGAGTATCATGGTTTTGTAGTTGAAATGTTTAATATGTGTTGTGCAAGTTGTATACCTTTGCTATGTATTGTATATATGTTTAATTCTTATGCGTATGTGAGTATGTAGCAGGTGTAAGGAAGTTGTTATGCTTTGGACCTCGCTTGCGCTAAATACTAAAGTGCTAAGATAAATAAATTTGCAAATAACGCTAAAGAAGGTACGTATTTGTGTTATATAGTTGTTGGTATATATATTTTGTTTCCCCATTGTTAGGGATGCCTCATCGTGTGATCAGATGTATATTTGGACTTATATATATATTGTGATTTTTCCGGACCTCTCCGTACAAAGGATGTGACGACCCAAACCCCTATTCCATGGTGACAAGGGTAATCTTTGGAATATAACACATAAACAGATAACAACAGAACAAAAATAAATAAATACACCAGATAATGTACAACAGAATATACTGGATATATATAAACATCAGAGTTACACAATATACAGGATCGTATTTAGTACAAATACTATTCAGCTATACATAAATGTCAACAGCGGAAAACAAAACATAATATGTACAACAATAGCTGAACAACATTAAAAGAGATAAATGATAGAATCCATCTTCAACTCCAGCTATCCAGAAAGAGCCTGCTAAAACCTGAATACAAGGCTGCCCGTGTAGGAAAAGGGGCACTCGAGTCTGCAAGTGAAACAAACTACGAGTCAGTCATGGGACTGGTATGAGAAATCTATTTTAACTTATTTTATAATATGGCCACAGGACCATGCCGCTAACGCGGAACGGGTTTACTCCATTGGATTGCCAGTGCTTTAAAACAAGTAAATCATTTAAACATCGCAATGCTTTTTATAAAAATGAAGCCATTATAAGACTCAGTTCCCATCACACAATGCAACACAAACCGGAGGATAGAGTTTTACCTTATAATGGCCAAAATATGCTTGATACGAGAAAAACAAATCATTTGATATTATTGCTAGTGTTTATATGTTTCAAAAACAATTTCAATCATAACTATCAATCATAGACGGCATAGGTACCATATATCATGTCGCCATATATATATATATATAATCAAAATCGCACGATGTCGTATTTGGAAATTGGATTTCCATCATGAACCAAGGCCAGGGATCATCCTTACCGCTTCGAGACTCTCTAGCCCGAGCCTCAGGGCAAGTATTCAGTCAAGCCCTTGGATCGTCAGGGCCGGTCCACTCGATATGGATTAAAATGCCTGAACACCGCGTTTCCCCGCCCTATGGGGCGTAAACTGGTCATATCCGACCAAATCATCGGCTCCGAAGAGACCGAACTAACCGAGGCCTCGCTTTCCATCATCCACATAAGTAAAATGTTTGGCCGTGTAAAAACAGACACCACTCCTAGCTAGAAGGAAACGCAAGTCCTCCATGAAGTCCTCTCCCGTTTCTGGTCCATACCAGGGTGTGAGGCTCGCGAATCAACAATAGACACAAAGCTAGTTATTCAAAACTGTGCTTTGATCATCAACCACAAAGCTCTGCATTTCAACAAAAGCTTTGATCACAGCATCTCTGCATGCCAAATTGTCAATAAACAACGTCAAACACACGTCCTTTTACAAGTCCATTCTGGGTCTGAACGAAACCGGAGGGTCTTTATTCCTCGCACATCCGTACAACCAACAAGTACGTCCGGACGACTACCACTTCAGCCCCTTCAAGGTAGCTACTCCCATCATGAGCATCAGTAGCACCCCTCGATTCGACGTGAAGTACATCAGTCTTGCACCGTCTTCATATCTTCAACTTTTAATCGTCGATCATTTATTTGAAATGAGAATTAACTCGGCTAATTCACGTATATTTAGAATTTCAAATCAATTCATTTCAATGGTTAAATTATTCGACATCAATAATTCTGTTCATTAATGTAATTTTCATGTCAAACACATTCAACCATCAAATATTCGATATACCGAGCAAATTCAGTTTATTTCTATTCCATATCGTTTATAATATTTTATCACGATTTATCGCTATTTTTATTCATTTAAAAATAGCCAATTTATTCAAATGATGCTTCAGGCCATAACGCAGCCGTGGCGCTATTTTTCTTCTGATTTGATTTACACATATCTGAAAATCTAACCATTGGATCTTCACAAATTTTATATCATTAGAAAGATCTTTTAAAATGAATCCAACAGTTTCAGTTTTGGAAAAAATCCAATGGTCGGATCTCCCGGTACAATCGTTTGAAGTTTCGATTTCAAAATACGAACTGCAGCATCGTTATTCGATTTAATTTAATTATATATATATATATATATATATATATATATATAAATGAAATCGATTCTGGCGCTGTTTTTCTTCAGATTTGAATTAAACTTTCCAAACAATCCAACCGTTGGATCTTTACAAAGTTGGTGCCATTGGAAAGATATTTCCAAAACGAACCCAACGGTTGTGGTTTCGGGAAAATCCGATGGTCGAATCTCCCACAATAATCGTTTGAAACCACGGTTGCAAAATACGAACTGCAGCTTCATTACTTGATTTATTTTAATTATATTTATATATAAATAAATAAATAAATATGTATAAATATAATTCATTCTTCGATTTCAAAACCATATTCATTTCATACATTTGATAAAAATGATATTTTTATCTAACAGATATTTATTTCAACACATCACTATTTTTAAAAGTTCATATATATAGTAAAAATGTGATTTTTATTGTAAAACAATTTATTCTAATCATTCGATAAAAATGTTATTTTTATCGTTCAAATCATTTTGTTTCATCCCTCACATGAATATATTTCAATACATGAAAATAAATCAAACACAGAGACATTTCAGAAAATTTCGGCAGCATAACGGCAGGGTAGTTAAAACCGGCACCGTCCCGAGTACGGCTCCTCGCTCTACCTTAAAACCTCACAGATTTTGACAATGGGGATTTCAATATCTAGTTCGTATGCAGACGAATTTTCCCATATACTAATCCTATTGGGATTTCAACAACAATCAATCATTTCCAATCAACCATTCATGATATTCACCAAATTTCACATCAACGAATAATCCAAACAATATCACAACCAATATATATCGTCCATGGTCTGTGGATGAGGGGAGTATGTATGTGTATTTATATATATATATATTCGTATATAAATATATTTCAACATCATTTCACTTCATTTCAATCATTTCAATGAATATATAATTTTTACAATGCATATATAACTTATACATCGAACATACAACTTATACAATGCTTATACATGAGGTGTACAATGCTTATATAACTCATACATTGACTATATAATTTATACATCGTTGTTTCCATATCGTTTATAATTCAGAAAGCTCACATTGGGTTCCACTCCACCAAAAATTATAGAAGGCTCAGAAAAATATCCGGTCTCTTCTAGAATGTAGAAGACGTCCTCACGGTCCCGGTGTCTCTTGTTTCACTGGATTTCGACCACATAGCAAAAAGATGTGATTTTTAGAAGTAAATCACAATTTTTAGCGCTTAGAAGTGCTATAAAACAGTTTAAAATAATTAAACCGTTACCTCTCAAATTTCATTAAAAACTAGGTTTTGATTTTCCCGCAAATCCATTGCACTTTGTTCAGATCAGGCTATACGGTGTCGAAGAGCTTGGAGAGGCGCTCAGAACGAAGGTGGCGGCGCTCTGATTGATCACGACAGAAGGCTCCGATGGCGCTCCAAACCGGCCGACTTCCAGGCGGTCGATCTTGTCGATGGCTACACGGTTGGGGGCGTACCTGGTATGGATTTGAAGAGGGTGGTGGGATCTACAAAAAGTTCAACAGGGGTGGGGGTCAACGATGAACGAGGCGGCCGGAAAGTAGAAGGGAAGCGGAGAACGAGTTTTCGACGTCGGTCGAGCTGATACGAGGGTTTTCGCGATATTTTATTTTATTTTTATTTATGAAAGAAAAAATCTGATTCGCTGATATTTATATTATTTCAAAATTTAGGGATTTCTTAAACGAACACCAATTCAAACCCAACGACTGTCGTCCCTAGCTAAATACCCCCATTCCAAACACAATGGGATATGTTTCGTAGGCCCATTCGATAGTTTCAGTCTGGTTTTCTTCAAATTAAAATATAAAACATTCAGTATTTGAATTGAACGTACATTTCAATTTTCTGGGACAATATACTGATTCTAAAAATTCCAGAAAAATAAATCTAACTATGTTTTGATAATACGGTCCCAACAAAACTAGTTTCGCCGAATTCTGAGACCGTTTGAAAAATGGCCCTTTTTTGGTCGATCCAATTTAACTAAAATCAACCAAACACATTTTCCTTCGCCACGCTCACATATAAACTTCAAAAATTATGCAATTTGAAACCTAGCAATAATTTGACATCCCGGATCCAACAAAAGTGGTTTCGTCGAGTTGTGAGGTCATTTGAAATGTCTATTTTCAAGGGCTATATATTCTCTATAGCGACCTTTGTGAAAATTCATTTGGCCATAACTTTTGATTCCCGCTATGAAACTTCGATTTTTCAGATTCGTTAGAAAGATAATCACAAACAGATTTAAATATTTTTGGTTTCACTAAAATCCGTTTTATTTTGCACCCGGTACAGTTAGTCAAATTTTGAATTCAAATTTTGAAACTACCGCGCCATTTCAGGCCTTGTTTATAATTTAAAATAATTATATTTATTTTCAAACATCGATTCAAACTTACTTTTCGCCGTTATTATTATAATAATTTATTTTAAATATTTAAATCCACTAAAATAGTCAATTTAAAATTTTTAAACTGGTTCAGATTTTCTGGGTTGTTACAATCTCCCCCACTTAAAACTTTTCGTCCCCGAAAAGGAACGAAGTCGAAAGTTATTTAATTAACCAACTTAACTTTCATTATGGCTTCCATTCTTCAACTTTTCAGTTTCTAAGAATTTTCAAATTCTTCAAAAATTTGGCTAACACCCTAAATTTTCAAAAAATTTCGCCACAACCTCCTTTGTACGGAGGGGGGGGGGTTGGAAATTTATTGGGTCGTATTAGGTACCCAATAAATCCTAATAAGCATACACATATTTATAGTGATATATTCTAGTGTCCTCGGGGGAGTGTCTATAGATAATAACTCCAGAGAATAAATTCTCGCCACCCCATAAATAGTTTTTGTGCCTTAAAAGACTAGAGAGACGTGTTTATTATCATCTCCAGACCCGTGTGTTTTTTTTTATTAATCTGGCAATTTACCGTTACATTTTATATGGTCCATATCAGTCATCAGTTTAACCTATAATATATAGTCATCGCCATACAAGCCTCTCGCTCGTATGGTAAATCTTCTACCTCGTCACACAAGGTCCAAATGCTTATGTGGTATATGATGAAGTATGCCTATCTTCAAGAAGTATGCCATGTAGTGTAGTTCAAAATTAATTGTTACTATCCTATGGCAACGTTTATTTATTACACACAGAATAACCAGCACTGCGCATCCAATGGCATTCACAGGAGTTGATATAATAATAAAATTGCGCATCCAACTCATTAAGGTTTACCTATTTGTCGGGCATGCAAATAAATTCTTTACTCAACAGCAAATCCATTTACCTGTTCAAACATATATAATGTACATGTATATATTTCTATCTATTCTCTAATCAGTTCAATGTGTGATTTAATCGAATAAATTCTACCATTCATTCTCTTGTTGATTAAATTAATTATCACTTTAACAATTTAATTAATCAAATTCTCAATCACACAACACAAACAACAATCAGTTTATTTTTAACTTTTCAAGAATATATCAATCAATTCATATACTCTCTTTTTTTAAAAAAATCATTCAGACTATATAATTAAAATTTTACATCCATGAAAAGAAAACAACAACAAAGTAGAGAACATAATGGAAATGCAAAATATGGTAAATGTACCTTACACCAGAGTCAATCAGAGATATCCACCCTGCACTTAGGATAGGCTTTCTTAATGCTCTCCTCGGTTTTCCAAGTACAATCTCGCGGATCTCCACTCCATTGCACTTTGACTAAGTGAACTTTCTTGTTCCTCAGCTATTTTGTTTCTTTGCCAATAATCTTGATCGTCTCTCTTCTTACAGCCAATTCTGGAGTAATTTCTATATCCCATTGCGCTGCTTCTTCCACAATCAAGTCTGGATCATGCACATGCTTTCGAAGTTAAGATACGTGAAACACTTTATGTACTCTAGGCAACCAATCAGGTAACTGAATCTTATGAGCGAGAGTTCCAATCCGTTCTAGAATAGGAAACGGACCAATGAATTTGGGCGCCAAATTCCCTGTTTTACAGAATCGGATCACTCCTCTCATTGGATATACCTTCAAATACACATAATCGCCAACAACAAAGGATATATCTCTTCTTCACTTATCTGCATAATTCTTTTGTCGGCTTTGAGCGGCTAGTTATCGTTTCTTAACGAAATCGACTTTATCCGCAGCATCGCGAATCGTATCAGGCTCCAATACAAGTCTATTACCAGGTTCAACCCAACAAGAAGGGGATCGGCACGGTCTACCATACAATACTTCGAATGGAGACATTTTCAGGCTCGCCTAGTAGCTGTTGTTATATGAGAATTCGGCCAAATGCAAATGGTCTTCCCATGATCCACCAAAATCAATAATGCAAACCCGCAACAAATCTTCTAGAATATGATTCACCCTCTCAGTTTGACCATTTGTTTGAGGATGATGAGCGGTGCTCAAGTTCAGTTTCGTTCCCAATTCTGCTTGGAATGCTTCCCAGAATTTACTAGCAAAAATCAGGTCACGATCACTAACGATTCTCATGGGAACTCCGTGCAGTCTAACTATTTCCTTGAAATATATCTGCGCCAGACTCTGAGCAGTTCTATTCGATCTGACAGGTATGAAATGGGCGGTCTTCGTGACACGATCTACGATCACCCAAATACTGTCATTCCCTTTCCTGATTCTGGGCAAACCATCTATGAAATCCATAGAAATTTTTTCCCACTTTCCACAAGGAATTTCTAAAGGTTGCAACAATCCAGCGAGCTTCTGTTGATCGCTTTTGACCTGCTGACAGGTGGAATGGCTTACATATAATGAGATGTCTCATTTCATAGATTTTCACCAGAAAGTGCATTTTATATCATTATACATCTTGCTCACTCCTGGATGGATACTAAGCTTGGCTTTGTGACATTCATCCAATACTTCTCTCCGGAGTTCAGTAATGTTTGGCACACATATTCGGCCTTCTAACCTCAGAATTCCATCGTTATCAATCTGAAAACTCGAGGGTTCGCCTTTCTGTATTTTTTATCTGATTCTTTGAATGAAGTGATAATCCTTCTAAAGAGCAGATATTTTATCAATCAATGAAGTCATAATAATAAAACTGGAGGTTATTACATTCTTTCTACTTAGCACATTAGCCACGACATTGGCTTTCCATGGAGTGTACAAAATCTCAAAATCATACGCTACAAGAAATTCTAGCTAACGTTGCTACCTCAGATTCATATCTTTCTGGGTGAATAAGTACTTCAAAGATTGATGGTCAGTATATAGTTCGAATTTCTCACCCAAAAGATAGTGCCTCCAGATTTTCAAAGCAAATACGATGGCTAACAACTCAAGATCACGAGTAACGGAATTTTTCTCATGCGGTTTCAGCTGACGGCTTGCATAAGTAATCACTTGACCTCTTTGCATTAATACTGCACCAAGGCCTTCTCTAGAAGCATCAGTCCGGACTTTCAAGTCCTCATTGCCGTCAATTATTGTTAACACTGGAGCAGTCGTCAGTTTTAACTTCAGCTTCTGGAAAGCTGCCTCACATTTCGGAGTCCAGTTGAATCTCGAATGTTTCTTAGTAAGCTTTGTTAAGGAACTGGATGTCTTCGTAAAATCATTAATGAATTTCCAATAGTAACTGGCCAATCTGAGAAAACTTCGGACTTCTGTGGGTGTACGAGGCTGTTTCCAATTCTGAATTGCAGTGATTTTATTGGGATCCACTGAAATTCCTTGTTTTGACACGACGTGGCCAAGAAATTTGACTTCTTCTTGCCAGAATATACATTTGGAAAACTTTTCTTTTAAAACATTCTTTCTTAGAATTTCTAACACTTGTTCCAAATGTTTTTCATGCTTGCTTTCTGACTTGGAGAAGATCAATATATCATCAATGAAAACCAGAACAAATTTATTCAACACTCCTCTGAATACTCGGTTCATCAGATCAACAAAATAATTTGGAACATTACATAAGCCGAACGGCATTACTAACCACTCGTAGAATAAGTCTGGACCTCTGAATGCTATCAAAGGAACACACTCCTCGGCAATACAATGCTGATGGAAACCTGTAGCTAGGTCCATTCGTGAAAACACTTGCGCACCATTCAATCGATCCAACAAATCATCAATCCGCGGCAATGGATATTTATTTTTCAATGTCTGCTTATTCAAGTCACGATAATCTACACATAGTCTGAGAGTACTGTCTGACTTCGGGACAAATACCACTGCTGCTCCCCAATCAGAGAAATTAGGTCTGATCAGACCCGTCCATACAAGGTGTCGAGTTTGATTATCCAACTCATCTTTCTCCTTCACGGTAATTCTTCGAATAGCGTGAACTACTGGCCTTGCATTTGGAACTAAAGAGATTTTGAAGTCAATTTCTCTCTGCGGAGGTAAGCTAACAACTTCTTCGAACACATCCGCATAGTTCTTGACAACTTGGATATCTTCAATGTCGACCAGAATATTCTCCATATCGACAGGAATAGGTTCTAATTGAGCAGGAGAAACATCTAAAGCTACCCAGAAGTCTTTTGTATCATAATTCAGACCTTCACATGGAATGGTTATATATTCCCCGAACTTTGTTTTTGCCTTAACAACTCTCTCGGCGCATTTAACCTCAGCTTCATATTTGGTTAACCAGTCTAACCCCAAAATAAGATCAAATTCTGTAAAATTCATGACGATCGCGATAGTGGGGAACTGATAACGGGGAAAAGAAACAGGCACTCCACAAACCTGACTAAGATCGAGGGAACCCCCAACCGGATTATGAACAGTCATTGGTTCTTTAAACTTTTTCAAATTCAAATCCAGCTTCTTAACCACATTCGTTGCAATAAAGCTTTGCGACGTGCCTATATCAAACAGTACTTTAACTGGTATATCTTTGACAGTAAGCGTGCCTTCTAAAACATCTGACTTTCTCTGACTAGCGGAGGGTTCAGAAGTTTCTTCTACTTCATTATATCTACCCTTCCAGCTTTCTTTGAGAGCTGGCACTCCATTGAGACATGACCTACTTGGTGGCAGTTATGGCATTCTCTCACACCATGAGATTTCCTTTGCCTCTTTGAAGATTTGCAATTTATCGACAGATGTCCTTGCTTCTTGCAGTTAGAGCATATGGCAGTCGTTACTGGTCCTTTTTCTGATTTAACCTTTTTCCTATTGAATCTAGGCTTCTTTCTGGCCCCAGACGTCGTACTGGCCTCAGGCTGTGTACTTGCCTATGGGCTATCAGTTTCAAATTTCCTTTTGTTGCTAGAGCTAGCTTCCTCTTCATCTACAAAAAGGCCTCGCTTATCTAGATCTTCATACTGATAATCCATGTATATCATTTCAAAAAAAGGAAGCTTCACATGACTCATTACACTACTCTGGTATTTCCTTTGGAGTCCATTAATAAGCCTTAGATTCTTCCTCTTCGGATTTTGAATTAGATGAGGGGAAAAATGAGAAAGTTCATTGAATATATTATGATATTCTGGAATATTCACATATCCTTGTATCAAATAGTAGAATTCATCACATAACCGCTCAGTTTCTTCTGGAGGATTAAATCTTTATATGAAAATCTCTTTAAATCTATCCCAGGTAATATTACCTTCTGGATTGTCCTTAATGATTGTTTCCCACCAGATTAATGCTTCATCTTTGAGTGCCCAAGACGCCACTAATCTTTTTTGATCATCTCTCAGCTGGAAACGTTCAAAAATTCTTTCAGCATAACTCATCCAAGCTTGAGTTTCAATAATGGATTCATTGCCCGAGAATTGTGCTCCACCCAGATTTCGATATTTCTTTAATAGAGCTTCTAGATCTAGTTCTGTATTCCTTCTTCTGTTTCTGACACTCATTTTCTAGTAATTCTGCAAATAGCAGACAAAGTGTCAGGTCAACAGAAAAGATATTATAAAGCAGAGAAACATATACTTGAATGTAAATGCGTCTATTGAGGTGTATTTCATTCTGCTATACTCATACTAGGATATTATTGATCCTATCTGTAATGAGTTATTCATCCTAGAACACTACTGGTTCTATTTCTGATGAGTTCGTCAATATGTTATATTCCTGAGCTAAGATTAACCAAAGCTCTAATACCACGCTTGTGACGACCCAAACCCCTGTTCCGTGGTGGCAAGGGTAATCTTTGGAATATAACACATAAATAGATAATAGTAGAATATAAATAAATAAATACACAAGATAATGTACAACAAAATATACTGGATATATATATATATATAAACATCAGAGTTACACAGTATACAGGATCATACTTAGTACAAATACAGTTCAACTATACATAAATGTCTACAGCGGAAAACAAAACATAATATGTACAACAGGAGCTGAATAGCATAAAAAAAGATAAATGATAGAATCCAACTTCAACTCTAGCAATCCAGAAAGAGCCTGCTAAAACCTGAATACAAGGCTGCCCATGTAGAAAAAGGTGCACCTGAGTTTGCAAGTGAAACAAACTACGAGTCGGTCATGGGACTGGTATGAGAAATCTATTTTAACTTATTTTATAATATGGCCAATCACAGGGCCACGCGGCTAACGCGGAACGGGTTTACTCCATTGGATTGCCAGTTCTTTAAATCAAGTAAATCATTTAAACATCGCAATGGTTTTTATAAAAATGAAGCCATTATAAGACTCAGTTCCCATCACACAATGCAACACAAACCGGAGGATAGAGTTTTACCTTATAATGGCCAAAATATGCTTGACACGAGCAAAACAAATCATTTGATATTATTTTTAGTGTTTATATGTTTCAAAAACAATTTCAATCATAACTATCAATCATAAACGGCATAAGTACCATATATCATGTCGCTATATATATATATATATATATATATATATATACAATCAAAATCGCACGATGTCGTATTTGGAAATTGGATTTCCATCATGAACCAAGGCCAGGGATCGTCCTTACCGCTTCGAGACTCTCTAGCCCGAGCCTCAGGGCAAGTACTCATTCAAGCCCTTGGATCGTCAGGGCCGGTCCACTCGATGTGGATTAAAATGCCTGAACACTGCGTTACCCCACCCTATAGGGCGTAAACTGGTGATATCCGACCAAATCATCAGCTCCGAAGAGAACGAACTAACCGAGGCCTCGCTTTCCATCATCAGCATAAGTAAAATGTCAGGCCGTGTAAAAACTGACACCACTCCTAGCTAGAAGGAAACGCAAGTCCTCGCTGAAGTCCTCTCTCGTTTCTAGTTCACACCGGTGTGTGAGGCTCGCGAATCAATGATAAACACAATGATAGTTATTCAAAACCGTACTTTGATCATCAACCACAAAGCTCTGCATTTCAACAAAATCTTTGATCATAGCATCTTTGCATGCCATGTTGTCAATATACAACGTCAGACACATGTCCTTTTACAAGTCCGTTCTGGGTCTGAAGGAAACTGGAGGGTCTTTATTCCTCGCACATCCGTACAACCAACAAGTACGTCCGGACGACTATCACTTCAGCCCCTTCAAGGTAGCTACTCTCATCATGATCATCAGTAGCACCCCTCCATTCGACGTGAAGATCACCGGTCTTGCACCGTCTTCATATCTTCGATTTTTAATCGTCGATCAATTATTTGAAATGAGAATTAACTCGGCTTTTCAAATAATTCACGTATATTTAGAATTTCAAATCAATTCATTTCAATGGTTAAATTATTCGACATCAATAATTCTGTTCATTAATGTAATTTTCACGTCAAACACATTCAACCACCAAATATCCGATATACTGAGCAAATTCAGTTTATTTCCATTACTTCTCATTTATAATATTTTATCACGATTTATCGCTATTTTTATTCATTTAAAAATAGCCAATTTATTCAAACGACGCTTCAGGCCATAACGCAACCGTGGCGCTGTTTTTCTTTAGATTTGATTTACACATATCGGAAAATCTAACCGTTGGATTTTCACAAATTTTATATCATTAGAAAGATCTTTTCAAAATGAATCCAACGGTTTCAGTTTTGGGAAAATCCGATGGTCGGATCTCCAGGTATAATCGTTTGAAGTTTCGATTTCAAAATACGAACTACAACATCGTTATTCGATTTAATTTAATTATATATATATATATATAATCGATTCTGGCGCTGTTTTTCTTCAGATTTGAATTAAACATTCCAGACAATCCAACCATTGGATCTTTACAAAGTTGGTGCCATTGGAAAGATATTTCCAAAGCGAACCCAAGGTTGCGGTTTTGGGAAAATCCGATGGTCAGATCTCCCGCAATAATCGTTTGAAATCCTGATTTCAAAATACGAACTGCAGCTTCGTTATTCAGTTTATTTTAATTTTATTTATATATATATAAAAATATAATTCATTCTTCGATTTCAAAACCATATTCATTTCATATATTTGATAAAAATGATATTTTTATCTAACAGATATTTATTTCAACACATCACTATTTTTAACAGTTCATATATATAGTAAAAATGTGATTTTTATTGTAAAACAGTTTATTCTAATCATTCGATAAAAATGTTATTTTTATCGTTCAAATCATTTTGTTTCATCCCTCACATGAATATATTTCAATACATGAAAATAAATCAAACACAGAGACATTTCAGAAAATTTCGGCAGCATAACGGCAGGGTAGTTAAAATCGGCACCGTCCAGAGTACGGCTCCTCGCTCTACCTTAAAACCTCACGGTTTTTGACAATGGGGATTTCAATATCTTGTTCGTACGCAGACGAATTTTCCCATATACTAATCCTATTGGGATTTCAACCACAATCAATCATTTCCAATCAACCATTCATGATATTCACCAAATTTCACATCAACCAATAATCCAAACAATATCACAACTAATATAAATCGTCCATGGTCTGTGGATGAGGGGAGTGTGTGTGTGTATATATATATATATATATATATATAGATATTCATATATAAATATATTTCAATTTCATTTCAACACATATATAATTTTTACAATGCATATATAACTTATACATCGAATATACAACTTATACAACGCTTATACATGAGGTGTACAACGCTTATATAACTCATACATCGACTATATAATTTATACATCGTCGTTTCCATATCGTTTATAATTCAGAAAGCTTACATTAGGTTCCACTCCACCAAAAATTGTAGAAGGCTCAGAAAATTATCCGTCTCTTCTGGAATGTAGAAGACGTCCTCACGGTCCTAGTGTCTCTTGTTTTACTGGATTTCAACCACATAGCAAAAAGATATGATTTTTAGAACTAAATCATAATTTGTTGCGCTTAGAAGTGCTATAAAACAGTTTAAAAAATATAAACCGCTACCTCTCAAATTTCGATCAAAACTAGGTTTTGATTTTCCCGCAAATCCGTTGTATTTCGTTCAGATCAGGTTAAACGGTGTCGAAGAGCTTGGAGGGGCGCTCAGAACGAGGGTAGCGACGCTCTGATCGATCACGGCAGGAGGCTCCGGCGGTGCTCCAAACAGGCCAACTTCCTAGCGATCGATCTCGTTGATGGCTACACGGTGGGGGGCATACCTGGTATGGATCTGAAGAGGGTGGTGGGATCTACAAAAAGTTCAACAGGGGTAGGGGTCACCGACGAACAAGGCGGCCAGAAAGTGGAAGGGAAGTGGAGAACGAGTTTCCGCCGTCGGTCGAGCTGATACGAGGTTTTTCGCGAATTTTTTTTTATTTATGAAAGAAAAAATCTGATTCGCCGATATTTATATTATTTCAAAAATTAGGGTTTTCTTAAACGAACACCAATTCAAACCCATCGACTGTCGTCCCTAGCTAAATACCCCCATTCCGAACACGATGGGATATGTTTCGTAGGCCCATTTGACTGTTTCAGTCTGTTTTTCTTCAAATTAAAATATAAAACATTCAATATTTGATTTGAACGTACATTTCAATTTGCCAGGGCCACACACTGATTCTAAAAATTCCAGAAAAATAATTCTAGCTATGTTTTGACGATATGGTCCCAACAAAACTAGTTTCGTCGAATTCTAAGACCGTTTGAAAAATGGCCCTTTTCTGGTCGATCTAATTTAACTAAAATCAGCCAAACACATTTTCCTTCGTCACGCTCACATATTAACTTCAAACATTATGGAATTTGAAATCTAGCAATAATTTGACATCCCGGATCCAACAAAAGTGGTTTCGTCAAATTCTGAGGTCGTTTGCAAAATGTCTATTTTCAAGGGCTATATATTCTCTATAGCGACCTTTCTGAAAATTCATTTGGCCATAACTTTTGATTCCCGCTATGAAACTTCGATTTTTCAGATTTTCTAGAAAGATAATCATAAATAGATTTAAATATTTTTGGTTTCACTAAAATCCGTTTTATTTTGCACCCGGTACAGTCAGTCAGTCAAAGTTTGCACTAATTCAAACCCATCGACTGTCGTCCCTAGCTAAATACCCCCATTCCGAACACAATGGGATATGTTTTGTAGGCCCATTTTACTGTTTCAGTCTGTTTTTCTTCAAATTAAAATATAAAACATTCAATATTTGATTTGAACGTACATTTTAATTTGCCAGGGCCACACACTGATTCTAAAAATTCCAGAAAAATAATTCTAGCTATGTTTTGACGATATGGTCCCAACAAAACTAGTTTCGTCGAATTCTATGACCGTTTGAAAAATGTCCCTTTTTTGGTCGATCTAATTTAACTAAAATCAACCAAACACATTTTCCTTCGCCACGCTCACATATTAACTTCAAACACTATGGAACTTGAAATCTAGCAATAATTTGACATCCCGGATCTAACAAAAGTGGTTTCGTAAAATTCTGAGGTCGTTTGCAAAAATGTCTATTTTCAAGGGCTATATATTCTCTATAGCGACCTTTCTGAAAATTCATTTGGCCATAACTTTTGATTCCCGCTATGAAACTTCGATTTTTCAGATTCGCTAGAAAGATAATCATAAATAGATTTAAATATTTTTGGTTTCACTAAAATCCGTTTTATTTTGCACCCGGAACAGTCAGCAAAGTTTGAATTCTAATTTTGAAACTACCGCGCCATTTCAGGCCTTGTTTATAATTTAAAATAATTAAATTTATTTTCAAACATCGATTCAAACTTACTTTTCATCGTTACTATTTAAAATAATTTATTTTACATATTTAAATCCACTAAAATAGCCAATTTAAAAAAATTTGAACTGGTTCAGATTTTCCGGGTTTTTGCAAAGGAGATGGTGTCGAAATTTTCTGTGATTTTGGGAGTTAGGAAAATTTATGAGATTTTACAACTGCATAACTTATTTTATAAATGCTATCTTATAAGTATGGATGTGAAAGTTTGTATGTGATCAATATTCTATTTCGTTCTCTTTTCGAGAAAGAAAAGATCTGAGTGGGGGAGAATGTAATAACCCATAATTTCCATATATTTAAAGTTTACATTTGGTATAAATAAATTGAATGATAATGGTTAAAATGTTAATAATTATTTGAATAGAATATATATATATATATAATTTTAATTTAATTTATATTAGTATTTGTTGAATTTTTATTAATATTAGAATAATTGTATAAGATTTGAGTTGTTTGGTTTATAACTGAAATTTAGACGTTACATTGTCATTAACCAAATTTAGAAATTTAAATACTTGAAATCCATTTATAAAGTTGATTAGAAGTTAATTTTAATGATTTAGTATAAAATGGAATTTTAAATTAGTTATATTGACTAAGAATCAGAATTTTGAATTTAAGTATTTATGAATTCGAATGGAATTTGTATTATTTAATTTATAACTAATATTGAAATGTTAATTGTAAATAAATGATTTTTGGAAACTAAAAATTTTATGAAATCAATTCATAAAATTTATTTCAGTTATAATTAGATTAAAATGGAATTTAATAAATATTTAAATTGAATTTAAACAGTTAAATGAATAATTGAATATTTTGCTAATTAATTAACTGGGGAATTTAACTGTTTTGGAGACTATCTCCGAATTGGGCGAAACTAGTCTCATTGGATCCGGAATGGTGAATTATTGTAGAATTTCAAATTTTATAATAATTCGACTTGCCATTTGATCGTACGAGATAAACTTGAATGGAATCAATGTAATAAGGTAAGCGTTGATTCTCATATTGGGCCTTCTATATTTAAAATAATTAAAATTCCTTTCCTTCACTCATCAGACCATTTTCATTGTATGTACATTTTCCTGTCTGCACATTTTATCTCCATTGGCAGAAATAAATTTTTAAAACCCTAGCAAATAAAAATACAAACTTTAAAATCAAATCTCCTCCAAGTACTAGCAAATTATATATCGAAGCTCTTGACGATACGAAGCTACGTGTACCATTTGTTTCGACATGTAGTGCACGGAGTTGCCGGAAATCGACGGTCAAAGCTCTGAATTGCAAAACCCACGAAATCAAAATTGGGCGTTTTCGATTTGGGACTTAATCGGAGAAATTGGCATCTGGGTATTGTTCATATCGTCGCTAGGATCGCAAAGAGCTTGGTATTGTCGGTTATTATCAGTCATGGCACCGGAAAATTACAATTTAGGGTTTTAAAACCCTTCAAGTCATCATCGTTGCCAATAAGGAGGTGGCCACCAGAAGCAAAGGCGCCGTTGTAGGGAGGCACGGTTTTGGATGAGCTTTCGGTTGGAAGTGGTTGTTCGTCGAATGATGGCCGGAGTTGGGAGCGTTAGCTGGTCAAAGTTGGTCGATTATGGGGGTTTTTCGCGCCTGCTACTGTAGCAGATCCGAAGGGGAGCGGGAAGAGCAGTTTGAAGGAAGCTGATGTGGCATGTTTTGAGTGGGTGGTTGTTTATTTTATATATATATATATATATATATATATATATATATATATATTAGTGTATGTCATTGTTCTAATGCATGTATCTTTTGCATACAGACTCAGATTTGGATGCGGTTTGGTGCGTTGGAATCGTGGCGAAAGTACAAACGATTTGAGACTGGTTTGGCTGCACTTAGAGACTGTAAAATTTTGGCCTTTGGTTGGACGTTTGATCAACTAAAGACCCAAAGGTGAGTGATTTTCTCGCTCACAACTAATTGAATTGTTCCCGTATTTATTAAATTAAATTATGAAATAAGTTTAGTTGCATGGTTGTGATTGATTGTGAATGGTTGCTTAAAATTGACATGCGAGTGTGTTAGCATGCAAATGGAAGTAGATAATTAATTATTTAAATTTAATTTCTTGTTGAGAACCTGACTCTTGTAATCAGTAAATAGTTTAATGCTTATTAATTGGATGGAATGGTTGTTGTTGACGACAAAAAATGTCGCAAACACCAAAGATTTCGTATTACTAGGAATTAATAATATGGTCGCATAAACAAGATATATTATATAACATGAAATAAAATATGAGCTGTAAATGACATAAGAGATTTATAGTGGTTCGGCCTTAGTGAAGGCCTACGTCCACTTTAAAGAGGTGTAGAGATTTTATTAATCACTTTGAAAGATTACAAGGTTGAGATCCTCTTATTACATATGTGGACTATTATGCAAAATAGTCATATTTGCAAGAAATAATAAAATGGACAATTTTGCCCTTCTTCTTCCTCAAAGAGGAGATGCCATCAATGAAGCTCTATAGTGGTCTCAAGGTCCAAGAATCTCTCCTTTTTAGTGTGAGGTAGTGGGGTATTTATAAGAAGTGGTTAGGTAAGGGTTAGGTGGGAGTAGGTAGAAATGGGGACCATCTACAGGAAATTCGCGCCTCCCGGTTTTGGCCTCGAAAAATTCGTACCTGGGTAAGGTGCGAAATTTTGCACCTGGTAGGTGCGAAATTTCGCACCTTGAGGTACGAAATTTCGTACCACTGAGGTACGAAATTTCGTGGCTTCGAGGTACGAAATTTCGTGCCTTCGAGGTACGAAATTTTGCATCTTGGCAGTTGCGAAGTGTGTTTTTAGGGAAGATGTGGTGAGGTTTGTCGGCGCGATTCCCTTCGGTCTTTCCCCTGGATTTCCTGTATCTCGCCCTTGGCCTTGGCTTCACGCGATGAGTTGAGTCGAGCGTGTCTTGAGTACTTTTGGTAACCGGACCAAAAGGCCGGTTAACATTTGCCCCTCGAAGTACGTCTTGTCTTGACAGGATGTGCTTCGGAATGGAAGTTGAGAGGAAAGTTGAGTTGCGGATTTATCCTGCAAGTTATAGAAAAGAATATGTTAGTCAGCGGGCTCGCCTGTTTGGGCGAGTCGCCGTCGGTTTGACGTCGTATTTGCGTTGCCTTGTGTTCGCGTTGTGTTGGAATCGCGTGTTTCTGGCGACTGACGTGTTGCGAGATGTAGGCGTCCGTGCGTTCGACGGTCAGGAGGAAACATGTTGTCGTCTTCATAAAAATTTTCTTCCTCTCTTTTTTGTTTTTTTTAGGTTCAAAATTTTGATCCTGGGGGGTTCGAAATTTCGAACCACAGGGGTTAGGATCCCCGAGTTTTGGCAGCTCGAAATATCGGGCTGGGAGATTCGAAATTTCTAACCGAAGTGGTTCGAAATTTCGAGCCTCTAGGCTCCAAATTTCGTGCCTAGGTGGAATACGAAAGGACATTTTCCCTTTTTATTATAAATAGGCCCCCCTCCCTCATTTTCTTCGATCTTGTGTTATGATTATCAGAATTTCGAACCTCAACCTTTGACCAAAAAAGAAGACTTTTTTAGGTAATGAACTCGGTCGACGGAGGGAAGGGAGAAGGGAGGTCAAGGTACGACTGCTGGAGGAGGCTCGAGGCTTCGAGGCCGAGGCCGAGGCGTGAGGATTCGAACCTGGTGGGTTCGCGCCCGTCGAACCTAGTTGGGTTCGAAGTTTTCGGACCCTGCGGGGTTCGATAGTTCGAACATATGGTTCGAGGTCTCGAGACTTGCTGGTCTGGATACTGGCCCTCGGGGCTCGAATTTTCGAACCTTGATGGTTCGAAATTTTGAGCCTTTGGGGTTTGGAAGTTCGAGTCCTTCGGTTCGAGATGTTGAATCGTCGGGGCTCGAAATTTCGAACCATCATGGTTCGAATTTTCGAACCCCATTGGTCCGACATTATTGAACCCCTGGATTGGACTTTGAGGTGCCCTGGTTCGGGCTTCCGACTTCTACGCACTTGATTCTTCGAGCCCTGGGGCGAGTCTGAGGGATTTGTCTTGACCAGATATCGTCTTAGGCGCCCTCGACTTTGACTTTAACTTCCTGACTCCCCGCCCTCGGACTTATCAACTGCTTGTCTGATTGCATGATGTACTAAGTGTTGACATCGATAACTGTTGGGATAAGAACTTAAAGCTTTCACATAGGACAGAGCATATATCTGGACTGTGACTGAACTGTTATGATCTTTAGTGTTTCTATGAGCATTTTTGTTCTTTGCACGGCAGAGCACACAATTGTTAGTGTTTATCAATGCGAGGGGTACAGGTTATTCTGTTGTGATGTCTAATACTGGTATGTTGAAGTATAGTGAGCCATGCAAACAAGATCACAAACTGGGAAACTCCTAGGAGCCGAGGCTTCCCCGCCATCGTCCGATTCTTCTGATTCTTCTTCTGGCTTTACGGGTAACACTAGCTCCGGTAATAGTGAGTCTGAGACCACCCAGGTATCGAATCCTTCCCAGGTTGGGAGCTCCCCAGAGGTGTCTGAGCACGGTGAACATATCGAAAGGCTTAACTCCCCAGTTGTGTATTCGGAGATGGAGAGTGTGGACATCATGGGAGGTGCTGAGCCGATTGCACCAGTGGCTCCTGACATGTTACCTGGTGCGGTCATCTTGGACAACCCTCTAGATTTGATGCCATCACGCATGGATGCTTCGTCCGTTAACATGATGTCGCTGCGATTTGGTATCCCAAAGGGGGAGGCTCGTGCCCCTGCGTCGGATGAAAGGGCTCATGCCCCGCCCGAGGGGCTTACTGCTTGGAATCGACATGCTTGCGGCATGGGGTGCGTGCCCCCGACTAACGATTTTATTCGATGAAATGTTATTGTATTTCCGGCTTGCCCCCTCACAGTTACACCCGAAAGCTTATTCCGCGCTCTTGGGTACTTGTGTCCTTTTTCGAGAGTTTCTAAATCGAGACCCTACTGGCGAGGATACCCGGTTCCTTTTCCACTTTAGGCGATCAAAGGGCGGGTCATCTTCCCAATGGTTCTTGGAGGTGCCTACGACTACTAGATTCTTTGTCGGGAAGTGGCCCAGACCATCGGTAATTAAACATGATTGGTTCTTCGTTAGCTTCCCTCCTGGGTTCGCAAGGAGGTGGATACAAGGAAGTGAATGTCTCTGATCTCTTCTTGCCTTGTTATCGGGTCTCGTGCCTTACTATTTTCGGATTGTGACAGGAAATCCCGTGGCGCCGGCTGGTGACGTGTTTCTGCAACGCCTTGATGCTTTGCGAGCTATTCCTGAAGCTTCCCATAAGACAGATACCGTGATAGACCAGGGCCGGCTTCGGCGCATGGGGTTGCTCTCGGCTGGTCAGGCCATACTTAGGCCTACCGTGGCGAGTAGCGTGTCGAGAGAGGCTATGACGGGGGCTTCTACCGCTTCCCCTTTAAAAAGAAAGTCGATCCCTACCCAGCTTGGGCCCCAAAAGGTTGTCAAGTTCCATGAAGGCGTCGGAGGTAGCGAGACGGGTGGCGCGGAGATAGCTACTCAGGATGTGGGACTTCCTGATGCTTCTGTCCGACCCCCAATAGGAGGGGTAGGAGAAGAAGCGATGGACAGTCCTCACTCCCCTGTTACTTGTCTGGAAGCTACTACCTCCCTCGAGAATGCAGGTTAGTTTACTGATCTGGAAATGGTTCCTATTGACTTGTCTCGATGGCCGAGTGCGGCTAGTATGGAGGACATAGGTCTTGCCGCGAAGAGGTCAACTCCAATGGCTGGCGAACAATCTGGTTTGTTGAGAGAGCACTTAGGCTATACACTCACACACCCCATGTTGCATGTAAGAGTGCCAGCGTGAATCATTTGACTGACTTGGCTTCTTTTCTTTGACATGTGACATGGCCAGAGGAAATGGAGGATGAGGTCGCGGAGACCGTCGCTGATATGATAGCGCTTTTTTTGGCTCCTTTAAGCAGGGAGCTAGTCTGTATGGCGATGTTCCGCCCCCACAGGGTCATGGCAGCGGGGGTCTTTGTCAAGACAGGCCCCGGACCTACACGGTTCCTCCCCCATCCCCTTCGACTCAGGTGCCTAGGAGAGCTTCGCTGGCTCCCGTTTGGACTTCGAGGGGAGAGGTGTCACCGATTGCCCAACCGGGGCCAGACGGGGTTCCCATCGCGGAGATACATGATCTGATGGAGTCCGGAGGAGAGGGGGCCTTTCTGAGGCTCCACTTCCGGGGGTTATACCTTGACGAGTTGTGGTTTGTCCCGGAGATTCGTCCTGCCCTTGATAGGGAGACCAGCGAGATATGGCAACATGTGAGGGCCACATGTCGTCAGGTTAACTCGTTTATCCGGTATTCCCATCATTTGTCCGATCTGATCAGGAAAAAGAATCAGGAGCACGCCGACCGACAAATGATCATGGATGCGGGATAGACTTCTATTGCCAATCTAACCGCGGAAAGAGGTGAGCTTTCCGGTTCGTTTTTAAGGTTGGTGTGCCTCTTATCTCTTGGAGTTGCTAACTCGTGAGGCATGTTGTTCTGCAGATGAGATGAAGCGTCAGTCTGAGGAGCTTAAGAGGGTGACTGACCATTCTAGCTCCGTTCTGAAGGAGTCTATAACTGATTTGATCGCTCAGAACACCATTTTGAAAAGTGGGAAAGTCGAAGCTGAAAAGGTTTGTGCTGACTTAAGGCGGGATAATGCACAAGCCCAACAGCTCCAGGAGAGTAATCAGACTTTAAGGGCAGAGAATGTCCGTCTAGAGAGGGAGCTTGAGGCGACAAGAAAGGCGAAGGAGGATGCGGAAGCTAGTAATCGGGACGTGCTAAGTGCCGCCGACATATTGAAGACCGAGCACCTGGGTGAAATGGAACGCTTGAGGGATGAGCTAGCGGATGCCGAGTACCAGGCTCAATCGTCTATGGAAGGATACGTTAAGGACATGCTCGTTAAAGTCCTAAAGTTTCGTGGGATCTCATGGATGCCTGATTATTCCCGCGTGTTAGCTCAAACTTAGGAAAAACTGATATCGTACGAAGCCTTCTTGCGTGGAGTGGAGGTAGGCACCTTGGATGAGCAACAGCTTGAAATTGACATCTTGACCACGGAGGAGCGCGTGGAGTTAGAGAAGGGCAGGAATTTGTTGTTAGAGGATGCAGAGAGGGAAAGGCAGGAAAAGCTTGCAGCTAAAAAAGGAAAATCTATCATGACTGATAGTGTCGTGGTTGCCGTGACCTTCGCGGGGGGAAGTTCCTCTCGGTTCCCCGTCCCTAGACCGGTTACCATGGGTGATCCGACAGATTTGATTCTGGCTTCGGTTGAACGTAAACCGGAGCTGAAAGAGACCGACTTTACATCACCTGTTGCGCTAGGAGCTCTCTCTGCCATCCCCACACCGATCCTAACCAAAGGTAAATTCTTCCTACAATGCATCCCGGAGGACGATGTGGTTATCAAATTTGCGGACTAAACGGTTTTGTTTTCGTTGTGCAGTTTCCCCTGGAGTAAATGTGGTGTTGGATCCGGCCTTACTGATCCCTGGGTGCCAGGTCTCGAGGGATCAAAGCTTGGAGAGGGTGGAGATCATCTTGACAACCTTTCGGGGATAGGGGTAACCCCTAGTCTTTACGATAGCCTTGTTGATGAAGAAGGTGAGGTGGACGGGCTATGTGCCCAAGGCCCGGTGTCGTCGATGGCCTCCCTAGTAGAAGCGCAAAAGGCTAAGATGGAGGTCAAGAGTGAGGAGGTGGAGGAGAAATGGGAACAGGATGAAGCGGCTAGGCGGGATATTATCGCTAAGACACGGGATGACGCCGAAAAGAGGGCGGCGACGACCGTTGCTCTGAGGAGGGTGGACGATGAGGTGGAGATGAAGAAGGCAGCGGACGATAGGAGGCTCTCAACTTCTCATGGGTCGACTACCTCCCCAAAGAATCATAGCGGGAGAGGCAGTTCTAGAAAGAAGAGGCATGGCTCCAAGGATGGATCATCGGGTGTTGGATCTGCAAAAGATAGGCGCAAAAACAAGAAGAAACGCAGTTAGCGTTAGTTGCTTACGTACTAGTGGTGATTATTTTGGTAGTGTAGGCCGCTAGTTTATGTGAGTTCGGCCCTCGCTTTTTGTAACACCCCACCTCCGCTAGGGTCACTCACAAAGGGAATGCACTAGTTTTGGTGGAGTATTGTCTAGGTAAACATACATAGGGATATCACAAGGCACAACATTAATAAAGCAGCGGTAGAAATTAAAAACCAAATTTATTACTTTCAAGAAAAGAGTCAAAACCCCATATATCCAAGGTACAAATTATTCCATTACATCAAGTTCCAAATAAAGAAGCACAAACTTAAGATAACAAAAGTAAATTATTCCCCATAAATAGCAGAAGCAGCCATAGCATAGCCCACGACCAAACCATATATGAGCTGTCAGAAAGCAAGCTAAATCCAAGCTAAGAGCTAGTGTTTCCTCCTTGAGAACCTGGGGGGGCGGGAGGGCGAAAGAAAATGAGGCGAAAGAAAAGGGTCAATCATAAAGACTGGTAAGCCCTAGTGACTTTTAGTATGAAAACTAGTAAAGGTAACATGATATGTGAAAACTGGAATTAAACATAAGAATGATAACAGAACTGGTAGGATAATTAAGATAACAGGATAAGTCAAGTCTAGCTTCGCATATTCGAGATTCGCTGCACCAACTGTACTAGTGTTCTAACCCATGTCAAGTATTAATCATGAAACGATCCCTTGGCCCAATATCATGAAGTGACCCATTACGGGGTCCTACGGTACGATCTACTAATCGATCGACTCCCTACAAGTTCTAGCTCGTCATGTGTCTATGTCATACGAATCTATCCTGAAATGTAGTTACCTGTGCTAGGTCCACTATAGGGTGTATCAAGCCCTATGGTGCCAACCATCGACACAAATCAAGCATGCACAGTGTAAACCTACGGGTGCCCAATGCCTGCTTTTTCAACTCCGGACTACGTGCACGACCATAGTCCGCCTGAACCTACAATGGTGCACCTACTCAGCCGTCGTTCTGGTCGCTTACAATCCGCCCAGTAATCGTGCCCCACCCTGCCTAGTCCCAGGGTATCGTGATACATCTAAGTGGGTTACTGCTAAAAAGGACCGCGTAACTAGGGTTTCTAATGGGTTAAGTGTTGTCATTCAAATTCGTGACTTAACCCTATCCAAATCATGTATCAAGTTGGTTAAGTGTGTTCAAGCGGTTCATGACTTAACCCTATTAAATCATCGTGTCAAGTTGGTTAAGTATATTCAAGTGGTTCATGACTTAACCCTATCATGTGGCATTAATTCATTAATGCACCCCAACCTCTCACATTAGACTAACTGTTCTGGTCACCGGTTTTGCCGGGCAGTTCCGGGCATATTTACACCACAACATAGTCTAACCTCGGGTTTTTCGTGCGATATGACCAACTACCCACATTGGATCCTATTGTTTGCAGTCACTGTATTTGTCGGGCGGTTCCGGGCAGATTTACACTGCAAACTCAACCCAACCTCGAGTTGGCCATTTTCAAGTTTATCTAATTGTCATGCCCATATTCAAGTTTTCATGTCAAAATTCATGTCGAGTTTTCATGTCATGTTTCATGTCAAATCGTGTCAAGTTCATGTCAATATCCAGGTTCAAGTTATAATAACGTTCATGTTCAAAGCCAATTTATGATTTACCTAATCTACACAAATCGTATTCCCATCGCACATTAGGTCGAATCAATACAAATAAATCTAATTAAGAAATATCATAAAAAGGTACGGGTATAAGGTGGCAAAAGTGATTACTAGCATAGCATGGTATGACTTGAGATAAATGATTATAACATTACTGGCATATGGAACATTGGCCTCAAACATAAAGAGTCCAAATCTAGCAAAATAAGGTAATGGTCAGGATAGCAGTTGTCATAAGGTGATAGTATAGTCATGGTAACGATTGACATAAGGTGATAGTATAGTCGTGGTAACGATTGACATAAGGTGATAGTCATAAACTTGTGACTAATAGCAGATTCAACATGATAATATAAGGGGTTTTTCTTTTTGATTTACAACATGAATAGGCCCCAAATCAATGTCATAGTAATATATCCAAAAGTCAAGATCTAAGATGAACAAGAATGGATGTAAAACAGTCATCATACATAGGTCCAATTTCAATTTACATCGTATTCATATTACATTTACAGTTTAAATCTAAAAATAACTGGGGCTTACAGATCGTGGTTCGAGAACTAGAAAAAGAGAGTCGATGTTTAATCTTTATATGCTTAGTCAAGTCCTAACAGAAATCCCCAAATCAGCAACGTAGTTTTGACGTAGAAGAAGTAGTCCCTTTCTCTAACTTTTCAACCAGAATTAGAGCAGCATAAGGTCAGAAAGAATTTTGTGTAGAGTGACTAGTGTTAGGGGCTGTATATATAGGGTCAGGTCAACGAATGTAGACAGAAACGAGGCCAGAAACATCAAAGTGGATCAAGCTTCAAAAGTGGGCTCGGCCACCAGGTCGACCCCCAGGTCGACACTATAGTCGACTTGGTACTTGGCAGGTCGACTACATAGTCGACCCCTAGGTCGACCTGGTCCTGGATGGGAAATTTCCCGCCCAGTCCATTCTGAGGTTTGAATTCGAAATTCGAATTCGAATCCTGAGCTGTTTTGAACTTGAAAACTTTTGAAAACTTCGAAAGGTCATAACTTGGTCATACGGACTCCGATTTTCAAATACTCGGACTCGTTTCCAAGCAGAATTTCAAGGCGAATGCAATGGCGTAACCAGTTTCCCTTGATTCTTATTTTAAAAATTAATTCTGCCTTGATTTATGGTTATTACATGTTATAAAAATACGGGTTGTTACACTTTTGGTTTTTCAAGGCACGGTGTGCGTGTACACCCTGTCCTTCAAAAGAAAGATATTAGTAATGTAATGGGTTGTAGTGTGTGTGTTTTAATGAAGTGTGAATTAGTAAAGATCATGTTTTGTTGTCAAAAGTTCGGATGTTCTTTCTATGTTTTCGGGCGTCCCATACTTGCATAGACGTACTTATCGTTACACCTGACGAAAAAGTGATTGTGTGTTCCGCACCCTGGGGTGATTGTCCCAGAGGGGTGTGTAGTGTATCGCACTCTGGATCGTGGTTCCAGAGGGGTGAGATAGTGCGCAGGCTTCTAGTAGATCTCCCTCAGCTCAGGAGACCCGTAGTTTGTGAAGCCTGGCCAGAGCGCTTGCTGTTTTTTCTTGGGTTGCCCAGGGTTAACCTCAAGAGTAGCGAAGGCGTATGATGTCACATTATGCGGTCCGTCCAGTGTCAGCTCTCCCCTCGTTCATCGGGTTGAGGCGAGCCCGCCGGCGTCGTCGCTCGCCGGGAAAGTGAAGCCCGAGTCATCAGCCCGTAGGGTCCTACCGTGGCCGTGGGCTACCCCTAAGCCTTGAGAGCTTCGGGGATGTGACGACCTAGTCGGCCTTGGTGCTGCACCAAGTGCTAGACCACACCCGTAGTTCGGGAGGAATTGGTATCGCTCCGTCTAGCTGTTGGGTGGTTTGAACGATTTATCCTCGGCCTCGGTGCTGGGCCTAGGTTCGAGTTAGAGGTTATTTATACTCGGTCGCGCAACGGGCCGGCGCCTTTAGTAGCGTTGTCGGCTCCCGTGCTCGGGGTGCCGGTCGTAGCCAATGTGGATAGATTGCGAGGTTGGCTCGCGGACCGAGCAGTGGTGTTGGCCTACGCACTGGAGGACGATACCGCGGTTGGTGGTTTACACGGACACGAGCTGTTAGGATTGATCAAACATGTCGCGTGAGGAGTAAACATAGAATAAGGAAGTAGGAAGCTAAACATCATTTTCATTAACAACATTTGGCATGAATAGCCTTTACAATGCTCTGAATTGCTGGAAAACAAAACATCGCTGAAAAGCGTATACAACCAGATGCTAAATTATGTAAAGTAGCGGCGGAGATGTTCGCTGTTCCAAGCCCTTGGTAGCTCGACTCCGTCCACAGTCGCTAGCTTGAAAGTTCCGTCACTGAGCCTTCGTGTAATGGAGTACGGTCCTTCCCAACAAGGAGCGAGGCCTGGTGGAGGTGGGAACACCCGCTTTAGGACGAGGTCTCCGATGTTGAGGTCCTTGTGGCGGACTCGAGAGTTGAAGAACCGGGCGACTCATTGTCGTTGGGCCGCTGCTCGTAGATCGGCTTCATTCCTTTTCTCTTCTAGCAAGTCGAGTGATCCCATAAGTAAATCTTGGTTTGTCTTCGGATCGAAGTAAGTGACTCGGTGAGATTGAAGATCGAGCTCGATGGGGATAACGGCTTCAGACCCGTAGGAGAGGGCGAAGGGAGTGTGCCCGGTTGCTGTCTTGTGAGTGGTCCAGTAGGCCCAAAGGGAAAAAGGAAGTTCATCTGCCCACATGCCCCCGGCCTTCTCGAGGCGCTTTTTGATGATGGATTTGATGACCTTGTTAACTGCCTCAACTTATCCGTTAGCCTGGGGATGTGCTACGGCCGAGAACCTCTTTTCAATGCCATGGCGTTGACAGAAGGATTTGAACTCTGCGCTCTCGAATTGGGTGTCATTGTATGAAATGATGGCCTAAGGGACCCCGTATCGGGTGATGATGTTGTGTACCACAAAATTGGTCATTTTCTTGGTAGTGATGGTGGCGAGAGCTTCGGCTTCGGCCCATTTGGTAAAATAATCGACGGCAACCACGGGGTACCGTGCCCCACCTCTGTCCATGGGAAGAGTCCCAATGATATCGATCCCCTACATGGAAAACGGCCACGGGTTGGTCATCTGTGTTAGTTCCGTTGGTTGGGCTCTCGCGATCTTCGAGAAGCATTGGCATTTGTCGCATTTGCGGTTGTAGTCAGTAGCGTCTTGCTCGAGTGTGGACCAGTAGTAGCCGTGTCGGAGTATCTTCCTAGCCAAGGTTTGGCCGCCGGTGTGGTCACCGCACTCTCCCTCGTGTATGCTGACTAGGATCTTCGTGGCTTCCTCCGAGGTTACGCACCTGAGTAAGGGGACAGAGAAGCCTCGTCGATATAGTGTCCCTTTCATAAGGAGATAGCGGGCTGACTGGCAGGTGAGCGCTTGCCTTTCTTTGCGGCTTTGTGGGAGGATCCCCTGCTGTAGGTAGTCCCTGATTGGCGTCATATACGATTCTGGCTCGGGTCCTATGCTCATGGTCGTTCCGGTTGGCATTGACTTGGTGCTAGGGGAGTTGAGTACCTCGACGGGGGCGAAGCCCAATAGTTGTGGGTCCTCGGAACTCGCTAATCGGGCCAAAGAATTGGCCCCCTCATTTTGCTCTTGCGGGATGTAAGTGATAGTGAAATGGTCGAAGTAAGCGAGTAGGTCTTGGACTTGGGTTAGGTACAGGGCGAGTCATTACCCCTTGGTCTAGTACACCTCTTTCACTTGACGCACGACAAGCTATGAGTCGGCGAAAGTATGAATGAGCTTCATCTTGAGCTCGATAGCGATTCTCAGTCCGACTATCAGCGCTTTGTATTCTACATCATTGCTGGTAGCGGGGAAATTTAGCTTCAGTGCGTAGTGTATGGAGAGTCCCTCGGGAGTGATGAAAACAATGCCGGCACACGAGCACTTGTCGTTGGAGGAGTCCACAAATATCTTCCATGTGTCGCAAGGAGTCTCGGTATCCTCCGTAGAAGCTTCTTCAATTGCGGTAAACTCTATTATGAAGTCAGCGAGGGATTGTCCAAGGATGGATTGACGAGGGATGAATGTAATCTCGAACTGGCTGAGTTCCATGCTCCACTTTAGCAATTGACCGGATGCCTCAGGTCGTTGTAGGACTAGGCGCAGCGGTTGGTCGGTGAAGATCTTAATAGGATGAGCCTAGAAGTAGGGCCTGAGTTTTCGGGTGGAGACAAGTAAGCAGAATGCCAACTTTTCGAGCTTTCGGTAGTTCTTCTCTGCCCCGTCAATCGCTTATTGATGTAGTAGACGGGCCGTTGGATGCGATCTTCAAGTCGTATGAGTGCTGAGCTGATTGCCTGCGAAGAAACAGCCAAGTAAACGTATAAGTCCTCGTGGTCTATTGGTTTAGATAAGATGGGTGGTCGCTCTAAGTGGTCGAGGAGTTCATTGAACGCGAAAACGCATTCGGGGGTCCACTTGAAGTTGCGCTTCCCCTTTCGAAGCAAATCGAAGAAAGGAATGCACTTGTCGGTTGCCTTCGAGATGAAACGACTTAGAGCGGCGACCTTTCCGGTCAGACTTTGAACGTCTTTGAGGTTTTCAGAGACTCGGATGTCCCGAATAGCCTGGATCTTCTCGGGATTAGCTTCGATGCCTCGCGCGTTGACGATGAAACCCAGGAACTTTCCCGAGGCGATGCCAAAGGAGCACTTTAGAGGGTTAAGTTTCATGTCCTATTGGCGGAGGACATCGAACATTTCAGAGAGGTCGTGGACGTGGTTGCTTGATGTTTTTGGTTTGACTATCATGTCTTCCACGTACACCTCCATGGATCTCCCAATTTGGTTCTTAAAGAGGCCATTAACCATCCGCTGGTAGGTGGCACCGTCGTTCTTAAGACCGAAGGGCATGACACGATAGCAGTATAGCCCGCGGTCAGTTATGAAGGAAGTATCGTCTTGATTGCAGGGATTCATCGGGATCTGGTTGTAACTGGAGTAATCGTCCATGAAGGATAGCAATTGGTATCCGGCTGTTGAGTCGACCAGTTGGTCAACCTTCGGGAGGGGGAAGCTGTCCTTGGGACACGCTTTGTTTAGATCCGAGAAGTCGATACATGTTCGCCATTTACCATTGGCCTTATTCACTAAGACTGGATTAGATACCCATTCGGGGTAGTCGGCTTCGCGAATTAAGTTGCTGTTCAGGAGATGATCTACCTCTTCTTGGAGTGCCATGGATCTTTCAGGTCCTAAGAAGCAGCGCTTTTGTTTGATTGGAGACACTGTAAGGTCTATGCTTAGGGAATGGCAGGCGATTGCCGGATCTATGCATTTCATATCCGAATGAGTCCATGCGAATACATCTAGGTTAGCCTTCAAGAAGTCTACGAGGTCATCTCTGATTGCCGGATGAAGGTCCGAACCTATCTTCAACATGCGTGATGGGTTAGTAAGGCTGACGGGCACATCTATGGTTAGCTCGACGGGAGTTGGTCTCTCCCATTCAGGTTCTTCGTCTTTCCTTTTATCGAGGTCATCGGAAAGACAGGAGTGGCGTCTGAGCCATGGCCCAAACGCCGCTGGTTGCTATGCAGAGGCGGTCTTGGTGCAAAGGGGGAGGGTACTGCTTTACCCTTTTCCCTGTTGCGTGCATTCTTCCATTCTATCATGTAGCATTCCCTGGCACTGACTTGGTCGCCTCTGACTGTCACGATCCAATTTTCTGTCGGAAATTTCATGAGGAGGGACCATGGTGATAGGCATACACAGAACTCTGTGAGGAATGGACGTCCAAGGAAGGCATTGTAGGACGAGGCGATGTCGATGACTACGAAGGTGAGGAGGCGGACCCTGCTTCGATCCCCTGTACCGAGTTCGACAGGTAGGTCGATGACTCCTATTGGACAGCTGGATGCCCCATTGAAGCTGTGGATCGTGGAATGGCACGGTTTGAGATCTCTTGCTTCTAACTTCATTTGCTCGTACGCGGCTTTGAAGATAATGTTGACCGAGCTCCCTAAGTCGACCAATATTTTCGAATAGTTGCAGCGCCAATTTGGGCGGTGATTACCAAAGGATCGGTAGTTGGGATCTCGATCCCCGTGGAACCCCTCTCATTGAAGGTGATGTCATACTGCATAGTCTTCCGGAGCTTAGGTGGGATAGAAGTGTCAGGATCAGAGCAAGCCTCGTGGATCGCATGCTTGAGGGAGCCTACATATTCCTCCATCTTTCGGAAGCTGTCATGCGTGGGACCTGGCCCGCCGAAAATGGTATTGATCACGATGCCCCGCCTTGCATTGGACGGTCCTAAGGCTGCCTTGGTGGCCATTTGAGGAACCAATGTTGGAGGATTTGGATCAGTTTTAGAGGGAAAGGGCTCTTGGACGTACTGCTCGAGCCGCTTTTTTCGGATGAGTTTCTCGATTGCATCCTTCAGCTGGCGGCACTCGTTAGTGTTATGGCCATACATGCCATGATATCGGGAGTATTTTCCCGAGCTCTTTTCGGATTCTATGGATTCTCTGACTCGGGGTTTCTTGTATGATATAGTGTTACACGTCTCTATATAGATAGTCTCAGGATCCTCGTTTAGCGGGGTATAAGTTTCGTAAGATTGATAGGGGCCGGGCTTCCTCGGATCAGCTTGTACCTGGTTGATTCCCCGACCACCTTGCCCCACAGTGTTCGGCCTCTGCCTGGGGGGTGCTTCCCCCGTATTAGGGTTAGACAAGCCTCCTGTTTCTTGCCCCCTATGCTGGTTGTTGGCGGTTCCTGCTCGAGGGATGCTGGGACGAGTGGTCTAGATGACGCGGTTGCGCCTCGCTTCTTCTTGACACAAGAACTGCCCCGCCTTCTCATAGAAGTCGTCGAGGCTCTTCGGTTGCTTTCGGTCGATCCATGCCCCAAATTCTGAAGTTGGGAGGACCCCTTTAGCTAATTGGAACAGTATAGTGCACTGGTCTGGATCCCCGACCTCTACGAGGGCTTCGTTGAACCTAGAAAGGTAGCTTTTGAGTGATTCTGCAGGCCTTGGTATAGGTTGGAAAGAGCGAGGGCGTTCTTCGGACTTGGGATGTGCATTCGGAATTGCTTCACTAATTGTGTGGCTAATTGGACAAAGTTGTTGATGGAATCAATCGGGAGGCGAGAGAACCACAATAGGGCAGTTCCTGAAAGGAAAACCAGAAAGCACTTGCATTTGACGGGATCGTCACCTCTGCTCGAGTCCATTTTCGACTCATAACGGTTTAAGAAAGCACAAGGATCGGTGGTGCCGTCGTAGAGCGGCATTTGTGGCATGCTGAAACGTCACGGCCATTCAGCTTCGTTCACTCTTCGAGTGAAAGGGTTGCGCCTAATGTGCGCTTCCCATGGTTCATGCACATTCCTTCGCATCTCTCTCATGATCCTTCGGACTATGTCGAGAAGGTAGGTTGGATGGGGATCAGCCATTGGTACCCATTGGTATTGGCGAGGTTCAGGAGTTCGAGTTCAAGGACGTCTTCTATGGTGGACGTTCGGGCTATTGCCTTCCGAGTCCACGACATCTATGATGGGATCCGCGTGTGACTGTGGACATGGGGTGGGGGCGAGCGGGTCTTGTTCAGGGTAGGTTTGGGCCTCCATATTAGTTGGTTCGTTGCTTCGGCGGGAGGCCGTTGGCTCTTGTCGAGGAGGAGGTCGGTTAGTAGGAGCGGGTCCATCATTGATGATTAAGCGAGAGTGGTCTCGATATTGGGTGCCCCCGCTGTAGGTGACGGTGGCACGGTCGCCATTACCGTTTCCGTTGGCATACCCATTGCCATTGCCATTGTCGAGGGCGTTTGTTCGGACGACGACGTTGTTGATGAGGCTAAACCTCCTTCGTTGGTGCGGGCCCCCTGTCTCGGAAGAGGAAATTTCCGATGTTGGTGGTCGAGGTCTGGCATTGTTCCGAGCTAGTCGTAGTCGAGCGACATCGCGCTGACTTTTGTTAAGTTGCCGCATAAGGTTAATGTTATTCCTTAGCGCTTGGTTAAGCTTGATCGTCGTACTCTCGTACCTTTCATTAAGTGTATGGATTTGCGCCTGGGTTACGGGCGCTTCGGGGTCCACAACTAGGGATTCATTTTCATTGGCTATCGGGATATTTGCCGGTGGAGGTGGATTGGATGGACCGGCCTCGGCGGCGGCTGACAAGCCGATTATTACGTTCTTTGACTTTTTTACCATCGTACGCAGGCCTGACGGCAGGTTGAGCAAGGAACCTTAAGCTCGTCGAAGTCAAGATGGTAATGATGCAAGAAAGATGTAATGTCCGAGTTTTCTCAGTGAAAGCACCAAATGTTGACGACCAAAAATGTCGCAAACACCAAAGATTCCGTATTACTAGGAATTAATAATATGGTCGCATAGACAAGACATATTATATAACATGAAATAAAATATAAGCGGTAAATGTCACAAGTGATTTATAATGGTTCGGCCTTAGTGAAGGCCTACGTCCACTTTGAAGAGGTGTAGAGATTTTATTAATCACTTTGAAAGATTACAAGGTTGAGATCCTCTCATTACATATGTGGACTATTATGCAAAATAGTCATATTTGCAAGAAATAATAAAATGGACAATTTTGTCCTTCTTCTTCCTCAAAGAGGAGATGCCATTAATGAAGCTCTATAGAGGTCTCAAGGTCCAAGAATCTCTCCTTTTTAGTGTGAGGTAGTGGGGTATTTATAGGAAGTGGTTAGGTAAGGGTTAGGTGGGAGTAGGTAGAAATGGCGACCATCTACAGGAAATTCACGCCTCCCAGTTTCGGCCTCGGAAAATTCGTACCTATGTGAGGTGCGAAATTTCGCACCTCGAGGTACAAAATTTCGTACCTTAGAGGTACGAAATTTCGTACCTTAGAGGTACGAAATTTCGCACCTTGACAGTTGCGAAGTTTGTTTTTGGGGATGATGTGGTGAGATTTGTCGGCGCGATTCCCTTCGGTCTTTCCCCTGGATTTCCTGTATCTCGCCTTTGGCCTTGGCTTCACGCGATGAGTTGAGTCGAGCGTGTCTTTAGTACTTTTGGTAACCGGACCAAAAGGCCAGTTAACAATTGTGATGGATGTTTTGGTTGAAATTGATTACTGAATTGATATTGACACTGCTAATGCTTCATATTCAGTATATTGTATTGCATGTTTATTGTGACTATTAGTCCCACTTTACCCTTGATGTTACGGGCTTCCAATAAACCCGGGATTTATCGATTTAAAATAAATTAAGAACACAAGTTGAAATGATAAATATCTGTGACCCTGATTTGGATTGAAATGATATATATGCATCCCTGGAATATCGAAAAATTAAATTAATATCACTTGGCCATAGGATAGAAAATTCATATACAGACATCAGTTGGTTAAGTGATTTTTTTTAAATATTCGAAATTCTATTTGATGAAATTTTATTTAAAGGAAATGTGTTGATTTCGAGGAATTTTATTTTCCTTTAAAACATGAACCTTGAATGATTATGAAATTTTCAAGAGAATTATCCAAAACAAATTGAGAATGTTAAAATGGGATTTTAAGTATGTCTTAGGGTTACAAATTTATGGTATAATGTGAAATTGATAAATTCTCCATGAATTAAGTTTTGGAAATGAAAGTTATTTGAGTATATTTAGAATTACTTCAAATTTGATTTGAATTTGTGTTGAATCATATAAATCGAATGGTTGGTTTGAATGGTGTTTGAAACAAGATATTGAAACTATGTAAACTCCATTGAGCTTGGAGTATAGATTCAAGTATTTGAAATTCAGAAGAAAGGAACAATTACGGTTTAAAGAATTTTATTTATGACGATTATATATATATATACACTGCTTGATTTCAAATAAACTATTCCTTTTCTTAAAAATTTATTTATTAAAACTTTTAACCTATAAACTATTTTGTTATAAGTAAATTTCCCATATATTTTATTACTTAAAATTATTTTGTAAACTTTTAATTTATGTATGTACAAAGCGATTTAAATTATCTTATTTTATTCTAACTACTATATTATATATATATTATATAAAGATTTTCTTTATAAGCATCTATTTTTCATAATTATATTTTATGAATCGTAAATTTCTTCCGAATAGAAAGTGTTTTAATTTTAACCATTGGTTCAAATGGAGTTATGATAAAGTTACATTCTATTGAATATGAATCGATTGAAAAGTGATTGTAATATGGAATTGTAAGTTTTATTCTACTTGAATATAAATGGAATCTCCAAAATGATTAAAATGAGTTGATATGAAATATATACATTCTATTTGAATATGAATGGATTCCAAACCATAAATCGATTTTGAAATAGTTATGATCTTTGATATGAAGTACATTCCACTTGAATATAAATCGATTTGAAATATTATATGATTATAATATACTAATGTGGAAATATATTCTAGTTTGGAATATAATCGGTTTGGAATGATGACGATATGTTGATATGAATTTTATTATATTTTGAATATAAATGGGGTTCGGAACAAACATGATATTTCGGATATGAAAGCGAACCTTTGTGAAAAGTAAAAGAACCGACCGATGTGAAAAATGTAAACGTTGGTTGTTAAAGAGAACGGAGTCGGTAAGTGGCGTACTCTCTGTCAGTGCCGATACCACTTTAACAACTGTGCACGTGATGAAGTATCCGATGCGAAGCATGATGACTTGGAGGCGATGACTGGACTGAGAAAGGCGAATGATGACGAAATGGCCTTGACCTTCGGGTCATAACTAAAATGACTAAAACAGGAGTTGTACCGTGACTAATTAAGGTAGCACCTCTTATCGGACACACTTCTTCGATTCTATTTCTATGACTATGATGATGATTTAGGCCCTCTGATTTGGGAGTGTGTTCCGAGGAGGGCGGTAGTGGCTACTATGCGTTACCACCAGTCCGGGAGTGCAAATGGTAGAAACCTACCCAGAGTATTGCCTCGAGTGCCTCGTCATATGTATCCTTATCAAGCCATACGATTTTGATTTAGTGTTTCTTTTTATGGAGTGCCCTATGATAACACCAGTACGCTGAACTTATAGTACTGTATGGACTGTGATGCCTATAAACGACGTAAGGTAATATGGTAATCCCGCTTTTATTATATTTATTTTACTAGATAAACACTGTCATAATAGCGTATTATACTATCTTTGTATTAGTTTAATGGATCCTTGAGAGATGGAAAATCCCGTAACATCTCTTGAGTTACCGCACCCATGACACTTAAATTATTTCGTATTTTAATTTGACTAATATAAGAATGATTTAGTGCTGATCCGAGTGTTTGTTGTGTTTTCTTTTTATGCAATACGCTCGGTTCAGCAGAAGTTTGCGGCTAACGAAGATTACTTTGCCTTGGAGATCGAAAACAAAGATTTGGAACATATCTGTTTTATATATTTTTCCACTGCATTTTATTTTTGCTCCTTTACTTTATATGCTTGTACTAGTGTAACTCTGATGATTAGAAGAAGTGTAACTTAAACGTATATGTTTTTAAATGTTTTGACCCATTATTTGTTTATTATATGTTGTCCTTCCGCTGTGAGATTCTGTAATTGTTTTTCCTCTTCTTTCTTCACTTTCTACTTTTCCCGATAACTACCTATATTTGTGATTCGTTTGAGCCGACATGTGTGGATTATTGTCAATTTGAACAGTCAAAAATCTAGGTCATTACAATTTGTTTTGGGTGTATGCAAGGTTGTTTGCGGTATGTAAATAGAATATACCTACTAAAAATTTGATTTTTCATTATTAATGCAATTTTATGTCATCTTTGCTTTTAATATCCTATTCTTCAGTTGGCCAATCAAAAGATACTACGTGGATTTAGGCTACAAAAAAGATCACGTGGATTGAGATATGTACCGTTAGATTTGATTTAAAATAAGCTGTTAAATTTATAGTCAAAGAGGATAGTATGGATTGTGTTTCTCCAATAAACTAGAGAAAATATGTTTTCGTCATTTCACATGATGACATATTAGTGTGAAATTGTGAAACATTTAAGAAAAATTTATAGTTAAAACTTTTGTAATCAGTTGTTTGAAAAAAATAACAATGTATGATAAGTTATCAACGAATGATTATATAATATATTAATTATTTACAATTTAATTATTGTTTATCAGTTCATTCACTGTTAATTATTTCATATTTCAAAATAATTATTGATAATTTCATATTTCAAAATAATTATTAATAATTAATAAAGAAATGATTTTACAAAAAACATTGCTAGGATATGTAAACGAAATCTTCAATTCAAAAAAATTGCTAGAATATACTTTTTGACACGTCATCACACAACTTACCGTCATTTTTAACGAAAGTTTAAAATGATATGAGAAAAATGTAGGGGCTAATCGCATAAAAGCTTCCCCTTATGTATATGTGTAGATAATACACTTTACCTACTTATAATTACTGGTAGATAATCATCCTTCAAAAATTTTATGAGACTGACAATATTTACCTAACAATAAATTTTTCCATTAAATAATGGCAAATAAAGGTACTCTTTACCTACCCAAGTTATTGGTAGGTAAAATATTGGTCGGTAAAGGTCAAATTTCCTGTAGTGCTCCCTTTTCCACTCTGTGATTTCATTTTCTAGATTTGTTATATATATATATATATATATATATATATATATGTGTGTGTGTGTGTGTGTGTGTGTGTGTGTGTTATGCCTATATGTATACAAACTTTAAACCTTAGTATTTTCTTCATACAATGTTTGTTTTACGCAAACTTGGGGTCTATCCTAAGCAAAATTCCGAGACAAACGCAATGACGCAGTCTATTTTACTTAATTCCCAATATTTAATTAAATATTCTTTAGTTTATCATTATAGTATTCTTTAAAATTATGGGGTGTTACATTCTCCCCTACTTAAAGTATTTCGTCCTCGAAATCTCCAAGTTAAGAAGAATGTATATCCTAACATCCATCATCCATCTACTCATCCACCAATCACAGGAATCCATTGTCCTTAAAATATTTCTAATGCTTATATGAACATATGCAAAGGTGCATGTTTATATCCCTATGCTAATGCAAAAAATTAGGCGGTCTACCGATTCTGTCGGCCTCCTTAATGTAATGTATGTTAGTGCCATGAATCCAACATGTATGAAAATAATCCTAATATATCATGTAAATGCTACATGCGTGCGTAATCATCCATCCATATGATGATACACCCATTTTCATCCATAAAAGAAAAAAATGCACATGCATCCATGTGCAGTATGAGAATGATTGAGCTGATATAGTGCCTAATATGTGTGTGTTCGCATACACGAGCAACCACTAGCAAACACTTGCATCCATCAAACATAACATGTCTCAAACACATGTTTACATCCATTGGATTTCTACCTAAAGGTCGAAGATTCGATTGATAGGATATACTATGATAAAAGAAACAAGCACGAATAAAAAGATTCGTAAAAAAATCAAAGAACATACCCTTGAAAAGAAGAGGGTACGAAGAGCGAATCTTGTCTTCAGTCTCCCAAGTTGCATCCTCATGGTTATCTCCCCACTGAGCTTTTATCAACTTGACCTCTCAGTTGTGTAGCTTCTTAACCTCTGATCCAAGAATACGGGTAGGAACTTGTCTAACTGTCGCCTCCCGTTCCACCTCTACTTCCTCAAGCATACTCGGCACAACTACTTCTGCGGTATCATGTAAGCGCTTCCATAAATGAAAAAGTGGAAAACATCATGAACACTAGCCAGTTTCTCTAGTAACTTCACTCTATAAGCCATTTGACCAATCCTTTCTGTTATGGGAAATGGCCCAACAAATCTTGGCGCAAATTTCACTATAGATCCAAAATGAACTACATTCCTCAAAGGTGATACCTTGATAAAAACCATGTCTCCTACTTAAAACTCAATATCAGTTCTTCTCTTATCTGCGTAGGACTTCTGCCTATCCTGAGCTGTCTTCATGCTCCTGTGAATAAGATCAATCTTCTCTGAAGTTTCCATAATCATCTCAGGTCCAAGTAGAAGCCTCTCTGATGACTCCTACAACAATTTGGTGATCTTCAGGGTCGTTCGTATAATGCCTCGAAGGGTGCCATGCCAATACTAGCCTGATAACTTTGATCCAGGCGAACTCTACCAATGGAAGATGCTCTTCCCAAGTCCCTCCGAAGTCTAGGATACAGAGTCTTAAGAGGTCCTCAATAACTCTATTCACCCTTTCCGTCTGTCCATCGGTTTGTGGTGATAAGCGGTACTCAAACACAACTGTGTCCCTAATGCCTGTTGCAAGATGCTCCAAAACTCACTGGTGAATACGGTGTCACGATCGCTCACAATACTGGATGGTACTCCACGTAGATGGACTATACTCCATATAGACGGACTATCTCACGAAGATAAACTACTGCCAACCATGTCGTCGTCCTCTTACTCTTAACAGAAATGAAATGAGCGCTCTTAGTAAGACTGTCAACTATAACCCAAATACTAGTGTTGCCTTTCCTCGATCTAGGCAAACCATCAATGAAATCCATAGAGACGCTCTCCCACTTCCACTGTGGGACTTCCAAAGGATGAAGTAAACCACCGGGCTTCCTTTGCTTAGCCTTGACTTGCTGGCAAACCAAACATTGGGAAACAAACTCCGCTGCATCTTTCTTCATCCCAGCCCAAAAGGAAACCCTCTTCGTATCTCTATACATTTTATCACTGCCTGGATGGATAGTCATCCAAGAATGATGGGCTTCCTTTTTTGTTAAAGAAAAATGTGTGATCTTCTAAAAGAAGAGAGCACACACATATATAAAAGAAAAATAAAGTTTACAAAAACTGTCTACCAACCTAAAAAAATTAAACAAAAAACATCTACAAGAGCTATGACTATATGCATGTATATGATGATGGGATTCCTTAAGGATTGTCTTTAACAAACTCCCAACTCAGGGAACACAAAACCTTCCTTCTCATCGCAACCACCCTCTATCATCCATGGAATATCTACTGAGGTGACTAGAAGTCTCTCCATTACTGAGCCTATCCAAGATATCTTCTATATGTGGGTCCTCTCGCTATGAAGTTCCTATCTGCTCCAGAAGAGTAGGCCGCGCCTCTAATGATGCCAATAAACCAGGTGTGAACTCGGTAGAGAGCCTAAAATCAAAAGTCAATATATGCTCCAAGCTCTGCCTCTCTACAAATAGAGGGCTCAAGGTCATCCTTTGCTTACGTAGTGCGTCTGGCACCACATTACCCTTGCCAGGCGTATAAGCAATCTCAAAGTCATAGGATGCTAGGAACTCCATCGATCTTTGTTGCCTCGGATTGAGATCCTTCTGCGAGAACAAGTACTTGAGAGATTTATGATCGGTGTGCAACTCGAACTTTTCTCCAAGTAGATACTGGCACCAAGTCTTCAACGCGAATACTACGGCAGCCAACTCTAAGTCATGGGTAGGGTAGTTCTTCACATAAACCCTTAACTGCCTTCCTCCATAACATACTAAACTTCCCTCTTGCATCAGAACCGCACCACGACCTGTACCACATGCATTGGTGTAAACTGTGAACACTTTGTTTCCATCAGGAAAAGTCAAGACTGGGGCTATTATCAGAACCCTCTTCAATCACTGAAAAGCATCCTCACAGACTATACCCCAAGAAAATTTCAGATTCTTCTTCGTCGGCCTGGTGAGTGGGGCCAGTACCTTCACGAATTCCTTAATGAACTTCCTATAATACCCCGCTAATCCAAGAAAACTCCTCATCTTCGTTGCATTCTTTGGAATCTTCCAATCTTGAATTGCAACTATTTTCGCGGGATCTACTGCTATCCCAACCTTAGAGACCACATGCCCTAGAAATCTCATTTCCTTTCTCCAAAAATGACATTTGGAGAATTTCGCCTTAAGTTGGTGCGCACAGAGAGTTTTCTAAACCTACCTTAAATGTACGGCAAGCTATTCCTCGCTCTTTGAGAAAATCAAGATGTCATCAACAAAGACCACAACGAACTTATTTAGAAACTCTCGGAACAACCTACTCATTAGATCTACAAAATAGGCAGGTGCATTCGTTAACCCAAAAATCATGACGAGCCATTCGAAGAAACCATCTGGAGTTCTAAAAGAAGTCTTGTCTACACTGTCCATGGCTACCCTCAACTGATGAAACCCTGTGGCCAAGTCTAACTAGGAGAAAACGGACACACTAATGAGCTGGTCAAACAAATCGTCTATCCTCAGAAGTGGGTGCCTATTTTTCTTAGTGAGCTTATTAAACTGCCTGTAATCCACACATAAGCGAAGTGAACCATCCGCCTTAGTGGCGAATACTACTGGAGCACCCCATTCAGATATGCTTCGCCTAATAAACCCTTTCTCAAGTAGCTCCCTTTTACAACCCGTAAAATCAAAACCAATTTAAATTTTTTATTTTAGCAATTTTAATGAATTTTGGAATATTGAAAATGATTTATTTTAAATAATAACGACTAGAAATTTATTTTGAATAGAATTAGAACGTATATATTTATTTAAATCGAAGTTAGAACATAAATATTAATTTTAATTATAAATGGAATTGGAAATGGCGCGGTAGTTTGAAAATTCGATTTCAAATTTCAAATGAATATGCAGGATTCAAAATAAACCGGATTTTAGTGAAACCAGAATTATTTGAATCTATTTGAAAATATCTTTCAACTGATGTGAAAAATCCAAATTTCATAATGGGAATAAAAAGTTATGTCCAGTTGAAAATTCAGAATAGTTGCAATGGAATTCTATATAATATATAGCCCTTAAAAATAGCAATTTTGTAAATGACTTCCGTTTTCGACGAGACCACTTTTGTTGGATCCGGAACGTCAAATTATTGCTAGATTCCAATTTTCATGATTGTTGGAATTAATATGTGAGCGTGGAGAATTTAAACATGTTTGGTCAATTCAGTTTGAATTAAATCGACCGAAAAAGGATAGCTTTTCAAACGGTCTCCAAATTCGACAAAATAAGTTCTGTTAGGAACGTATCGTCAAACAAAGTTATGAATTAATTTTTCTGGAATTTTTGGAGTCAGTATATGGCCTCGGTAAATTAAAATCTACGTTTAAATTAAATATACAATGATTTATATTTTAATTTAAAAAAATGAACAAAACATTAGAATTGCCTTACGAAACATATCCCATTATGTCCGGAATGGGGGTATTACGCTAGGGGAAATAGTCGTTGGGTTTGATTTGGAGTTCAGATGCAAAACGAATGAACACGAGAATTAAAATAATAATATAATTAATATATATATTCCAAAATACAGGTCAAAACCCTCATACGCGGTCAACCCCTGGGAAACCGCCGCCTCCCACTTCACGAACGACGATTTTCATTCCAAAACAAATTCACTCCAATCTCACAATCCACCCAATAAAATTCACCACTTCCTAAGGCAATATTGATCAGCTAAGTGAGACCTTTGTGTTCAGCGATGGAGATGGGATTTGTGCTCGCCATTTGGAAGAAATCGCGCCTTGAAATGGCGCCGGTCATGGGCCTTTTCTGAGGCAAGGGTGGCTGCGAGTTGGGGATAGTTGAGGGTGGAGGTGCGCGACGAAGAGAGCTCCGATGTGGTGTCGACCGATCTAGGTCCGGTGATCCCTAGTGGCGGCGGCGATGGGTTGTTCCAGTCGAAGAACGGGTTAGCGGGTTCAGTAACAGACGATGGAGAGGAAGAGAGTTTAAAGAAATAATTAGTTGAAATTATTTAATTAGTGTAATTAAATGTTGTAATATCCATATCTTTGTTATACAAGGTCCAATTCCAACGATTTCATTTGCGTTGGAATCGTGTTGAGGAATACTTCGCAATGGAACTGACTAGGACAAAAACGGAGCGACTTAGAATTTCAAGCATGTTTGAATGTGAGCCGAATTAAAACAGAAATTCAGAAATAAAACTGGCTGAGTGGAAACCGAATGTGAGAGCTCCTTCTCACTCTATTTATTTTCCAGTAAAATATATATTAGGATGTAGACGGTGCTTAGCAGCACCCGACACCATTGATTGTACAAACCATGACTGTTTGTTTGAATTGAATGGACCGTATTGTGAATGTTGATTGTATGGTATGGAATAAAATATTTGAATAATAAAAATATCATTTTTATTGTATATATGAACTGAATAAAATATTCATGTATGGAATAAAATATTTGAATAATAAAAATATCATTTTTATTTTATATATGAACTGAATAAAATATTCTGAGTTGAAATAAATATTCATTTACAAATCAGACGATTTATTTATGTACACCCATTTAACTGACATTGATTGAGATGATAATATTTACACATCGCCCAACTGCACAAATAATAATTAGTGTTTGTTGTTTGAAAACCCCACATGGGTATTGGAATGATATTGGACATACACTAATCCCAATATTTAGTTGTATGTCAATCGATTGGTTGACAGACTGTTGTAAGCGTTAATTATTTATATTTAAGGCTTATATAGTTGTGTAGTGCACTCTGGTTGATGTTTGATTGTTTATCATTATTGACATATACATGTGTTGTATGAAATGCATATAAATTAAATTATATGGTATTTGATTGGGTTTGATTCCAACTCAGAAATAAGGAATATTTTAAAATAACTAATATTTTAAAATAATGAATATTTCAATTTCATATAATTAAAAAAAATGGTGACCTTCAAAACTCTAATGGAGAATTCCAAAAACGTGATCAACAATCTCACTTCCTCTATCTCAAATCACGTTTCTTCTTCACTAGACGACAGACCAGATAAAAACAAAGGTGTACTTCCATCGTTTAAGGAGATCTTGTTGCGGCCAGGTGTAAAGTGTAACGTGTTTCCTCGAAATAATATATTTAAATCTCGCAATACTCCTCAGCCGCCGCCTCGTAATTCGATCAATTATCTTGAAAAATTAAAAAACATCAAATCTGATAATGGTTGCTTCAGATGCGGCTCTCCAGATCACTGGGCTAGGAGCTGTCGAAATCCTATGGTTTGTTTTCGCTGTAACAAAATTAGGCATAAGGGCTTCAACTGCAAATCTCATCTCAAAAATCCGAAAAAAATGGAGAACCCTAAATCGCTCCCCCCACTTTCAGCGGCGTTTCATCCTGATGATTTTAAAAAGGCTAGATCGATGGTTGTTCTCTCCATCGCTCGCGGTGCTTTCTCGATCAATGAAATGGAAACTTTATTGGGAACTCATTTTGGCAAGTGAGCGCCGGGATGGGTGTGGACGGTGCGTAGATTCGGCGATGATTTCATAGTGAAATTCCCTCCCTCTTTGTTGACTGAAACATTTTACTACTCGCTCTTCGAATCGAAGGGAGTAATTAATATGAAGCGTTGGGGCCGACAAATTGGGAGTATGGTTAAAAAGAGGATTGAAGTCTGGGTTTCACTTAAAAATATTCCATTAGTGTGTAGAAGTGTTGATTCCCTTAAGTCGGCATTGGAGAAGGTTGGAGAAGTGATTAAACTCCAGCATGGAGTGTGGAACATAACTGATTTTTCCTCTTTGAAGGCGATCATGTGGATTGATGAGGATTTGGAGCTTCCACCTTCGATTGTAGTTCCTGTTGAGGGTTTTTTCCGCAATGTTTCCATTACGAAAGTTGATGGCGAATCCTCTGAGGAAGTGAATAGAAAAGAACTTCGCAAAACGGTGTTTGTTAGAGGGGAGAATGGCAAGATGAAAGTGCTGAAGGCTAGAAGTGTTAGTGCCCCCATGGCTTATGTTGGGTTGGGTAGCAATTCTTTTGCACCAATTTCAGTTGAAGGAGAAGGCGATGTTGTGGATCAAAATGTTGTAAAGGATAACGTGGAAGCTCATGGTGTTGAGGTTGATGGTAATGAAGATGCTGGTAGGGAGGAGAGTGGGTATGATGGCTTGGGGAATATGTTTGGGGACGACAATGATGAGGACTATGATCTTGGGGGGGGGGGGGACGATAATGATTATGATCTTGGTGGAGGGAGCAATGCTTTAGCCATTTCAGATTCTGATGAACGCTCTTGTGCAACAAGTAGAAGGAAAGGCAAGAAGCCAGTGGACCCTGGTGTGGTTATCCTAAGGAGAAGTGCTCGTGGCCTTCCTCATCCTTTGGAAGGTAGCATTTTTATCCCTGCTATCCTTAATTCTTTGTCCCCTGACCAAATGCATGTTGTTGCTAGTAGCTCTAGTTTTTTGTTAAATGATTCTGTTGCTAGTGATATTAAAAGTAAAGAGTTAGATAGGGCTGACACACCCCAATGATGGTCTTAACTTGGAATGTTAGAGGTTTGGGTAATTATGGCAAACGTCTTAGAGTCAAAAATTACCTTAAATCTGTTAAGCCCCACATTGTGTTGCTTCAAGAGACTAAACTTGACAATCTTGATTTTCTTACTTTTAAAACTCTGGGTTAGGGGGTTATTAAAGAATGGAGATTTATTCCGGCCGCTGGTAGCGCTGGAGGCTTGTTCAGTGGTTGGGATAGTAATTTGTGGAGATTTAAACAAGAGATTTGTTAAACTTATTGCCTGCATGTTGCTTTGGAATGTGTTGCGACTATGAAGCTTTACTTTTTTTCAAACGTCTATGGTCCAAATTCTAGAAGTGAGAGAAAAATTTTGTGGAGAGAAGTGTTGGAATTTCATAGTTTGATGTACGGCCCTTGGGTTATTGGAGGAGACTTTAATGTAACGAGATTTGGTTATGAAAGAAGTAACTCAGGTGCTAATCATTATGGTGACATGGCTGACTTTAGTGAGTTTGTAGGGGAGTGTGAGTTGATTGACCTTCCCCTTGCAAATAGAAAGTTCACTTGGTCTGACGGAAGATCTCCTCCGACGCTTGTTAAACTTGATCGTTTTTTCATTAACGCTCACTTTGAGGATCTTCATCCTTTAACTTCTCAAAAAGGTTTATCTTCGATTATTTCTGACCATTGCTCTGTTGTGTTGGATTCGGGAGACGACATTAGGAAAAAACCTTTTTTTAGGTTTGAAAAAATGTGGTGCCTGGAAGATAACTTTGATGATTTGCTATATAATAAATGGTCTGAAATTGGGGTGAATGGCGATGCAGCGAGAGTTCTATGTACTGAACTCAAGATTTTGAGGAAATTTCTTATAAAATGGAATATAGAGGAGTTTGGTCATATCAGAATTAAAAAGGAGAGGATTGAAAAACTGATTCTTGAACTTAATATACTGGACGAAGAGAGAGGACTCGATACTGTTGAAAGAGATTTGCTTCATCAACGAGAGAGAGAACTCAACAAAGTCCTGGATCAAGAAGAGATTTTTTGGAGACAACGATCCAGATCTCAGTGGCTGAAGGAAGGGGATAGAAATACTGCGTATTTTCATAAAGTTGTTAATGGTAGACGTTGCACAAATTTGATACACAATATTTGGAAAGATGGAGTGGAGATTTGTGAACAACAACTTTTGAGTGATACTTTCACTGAATATTATAAAAGTATCTTTGGTGCTCGCATTGAGAATCGCATTTCTGTTGATTGGCGCAAATTGTATCCTGATGTTGTTGATCTTTCGGACATTGCAAGTGATTTCTTAGAAGAGGAAATACTGAATGCTTTGAAGGAGATGCCTGGCGACAAAGCACCAGGGCCTAATGGTTTTCCTACCTTTTTCTTCAAACGCTATTGGGGCATGTTGAAAGATGATGTAATGCGTTTGTTTGAAGAGTTTCACAAAGGCTCATTAAGGTTAGATTTGACTAGTTATGCTAATATGGTTTTAATCCCCAAAAAGGAAGGTAATATTTCTGCCGTTGACTTTAGACCGATTAGCCTCCTTAACACTAGTTTCAAACTAATCACGAAGGTGTTGGCCAATAGGCTGAAAACTAAGTTGAATACGTTGATTGATAAGTCCCAAACTGCTTTTATTAAAGGAAGAAACATTCTTGATGGTGCTGCATTGGTTGGTGAAGTAATTTCTCACTGTGATAGATTTGATGTCCGTTGTGCTATTCTCAAGTTGGACTTCGCCAAAGCTTTTGACACGGTTGACTGGCGATTTATGATTGAAGTGCTGAAGGCAAGAGGCTTCCCCACCAAGTGGATTGAATGGATTTCTATGATTCTTTCATCAAGAAGATCTAACATTTGTATCAATGGAGTTGCTGGCTCTACTATCCACTCCAAGCGTGGTCTGAGATAGGGCGGCCCACTCTCCCCACTTCTTTTTGATTTGGCGGCAGATGTTTTTTCAAAAATTCTGAAGCTGGGCTGTGCAGATGGGATTCTTAGCGGCTTTGGCAGTGATCACGTGGTTGGGGGCATCAATTCTCTGCAATACGCTGATGACACTATCATTTTTAGCAAACCAGACTGTAAATACCTTGCTGCACTTAAATTTATTCTCTATGCTTTTGAAAGCTTATCTGGCTTAAAAATTAACTTTCATAAGAGCAGTGTTTACACGTTGGGTTGTAGTGATGATTTACGCAGGTCATGTGCTGAGATGTTTAATTGCAAGGCTGATGTTTTTCCTTTGAACTATCTGGGTATGTGCATCCGCCCCAAGAAATTAATGAAGAAAGACAGGCAGCAATTGATAGAGAACGTGGACACTAGACTGGCGAGGTGGATAGGCAACTCATTATCAAGAGCTGGTCTCGTGCTTGTCAATTCTGCTCTGTCGTCAATTCCGTTGTACTGGATGTCCTTCTACCAATTTCCTGGTTGGGTGCTGGAGAAGATTGACGCAATTCGTCGTAATTTTTTCTGGACTGGTACTAAAGAGACGAAGAAACTTAGCTGTTTGATTTCTTGGGATCAAGTTTGCAAGTCTAAAGAGCAAGGGGGACTCGATGTCATTAACTTGAAGACAATGAATCGTGCTTTACTTTATAAGTGGATGTGGTTTATGATCTCTAACAAGCATGCTTTATGGAAAGAATGGATTATCAGTACATGTTATAATGGCATTTTTAGCTGGAATACTGATTTCTCATTGTGCTCCGTGTTTTGGCGCAATGTTATGGCTCATGCGCAATGGATGAAGCTGGGTACTAAGATTGTGGTGAAGAATGGACACAACACATCATTTTGGTTAGATAGCTGGCTAACTAATGTCCCTTTCTGTGCGGAGTTTCCTGAGCTTTTTGGTATTGCATGCAACAAAAATTTCACTGTTAGAGAGATGTATGATAATGAAGCAGCGGGCTGCAAATGGAGATTGTCTTTTTCGAGGCTGGTGGCTGGTAATGCATTGGCTCAGTTATGCAGCTTGCTTGTTTTGCTTGATGGGGTGACTTTAACTAATGAGATGGATGAGTTTATTTGGATGTTGGAGGGAGAAAGAAAGCTGTTTAGCGTTCGAAGAATTTACAAGTTGTTCAACTTTGCTGGGATTAGGAGGTTGGGGTTCAAACATATGTGGCGGTTCAAAGTCCTGACAAAGTTAAAATTCACATGTGGATTGTGATACATGGTAGATTGAACACTGTTAGCAGAATTCGTCAGAGAGGCGTGTACGTTACGGGTGGCTGTGTATTTTGTGGTTGCGACGACGAGGACTATCATCATCTTTTTTTGGCTTGTGACTTTGCTTTTTACATTTGGACGAAATGTTTGGTTGCGCTTTGCCTTGATTTGCACTGGAGCGACTTCATTGCTGACCAATTTGATTTTTGGCACAACATTTACCTGACCTTGCATGCTTCTCATGATAGTTTTCTTTTTGCTTTGTTGAACTTCGCTTACATTTGGTAGCTTTGGCATGAACGCAATTCCAGAAAATTTAACCACAAACTGAAAGCCCCTAACAGTATCATTTACCCTATTCTCAATTTTGACTATGACTGGGCAGGCATGGAGCACAAGGAACAGGTTAAAAGCATTGCCGACCGGGTGCGCAAGCGGGTGGGAGCATTACTGGTCCACGCACTTGATGGGGATTTTCACCGGCTTTGTCTTTTGCTGTTATGTATTTTGCTGTGTAATGTAAATTATGATGCTTGGTTTCTTTTTGTTAGGCTGTATATAGTCGCTGGGTTGTTGCGATGGCCTGTTTTTTTGGTTGTATATATGCTATACATACACGTACTACTACTTTATGCTACTTTACGGATGCTAATATATATTAGGCGTGAATCATGTTGATTCACTACCTTTTCCTTCAAAAAAATAAAATAATGAATATTTCAAAATAATATTCAGAAAAGAATCATAACGTGATTTTGATGTCCGATTTTGGATGGACACAAAAATATTTAAATATATGAAGCCGTGTTGATTAGATTAACGCCATTTTGACGTGAATGATATTTATATCGATTTTATTCATTTTTATAATGAATATCGAAAAGGGAAGTGATTTCAAAATCTAATGTTTTGAAAATATTATCATTTAATATTATAATGATAATGAATATTCAAATTTGATTTGAAATGGAATTGAAATCATTTTAAAATGAATTTAAAACGAATTTATTATGGAATATTCAAATTTGATTTGAAATTTGAAATGGAATTGAAATTGTTTTAAAATGAAATTAAAAAACGAATTTATTAAGGAATATTCAAATTTGATTTGAAATTTGAAATTTGAAATGAAGTTAGAATCGTTTTAAAATGAATTTATAAATGATTCATAAAATACGTTTTAAATGTAACTCGACGAAATATATATTATATTTGTTATATATATATAAGATAATGGCCTAAATATAACGTGTCGTGCATCGACCGTTCGCGAATTTCGACCATTGGCTTCGAATTGACGTTACGGGAGATCCGGTCGTTGGATTCTCCTAAAACCAGAACATTTGGGTTCGTATCGAAAAGAGCTTTCCAACAAATATAAGGGATTTTAAATCTAACGGTTGGATTTGGAATTATGTTCAAAAAAATTTGGAAAAGGTCGCGTAAGTGCAGTTCGATGACCGTTTATGGAAATCGACCGTATGGGCCTTAATAAAAATTATTAAAAATATTGATAATTTGTGTAAAATCATAATAAATGATTTGGAAAGAATTGGGATGAAAAATTCCATATTTAAATAGATAAAAAAATATTTTTATCGAAATGAACTAGTTATTAACTAGAATTAAAATCCAATTATTAATAAATAAATTGGATTGAGAATGGGTTTTAATATAACCAGAATATCCAATATATGAATTGGAGTGGATTTGAACGGAAATCATCTTCAGAATATTTCATTGTTGGATTTCGTGATTATATAGATATTGTTATGGAAATTTGAAAGATATATTTATATCGTTATTTCCAATATGATATTTGTTAGTTTCATAATTTGATATTGAATATAAGCCGATATATTTTCTATTCGGAGCCTTGTATTTAATATCGAATGTGATTTTGGGTTCGTCATGAATAGTGTCTTAAATAACACTGTTCTTAAACCCAGTTGAGGAAAGAATAAATCTTTTTATTAAGATTTAGTGAAAATATCCAACTAATTAATATTTAATAGGAATTGAATAAAAGAACTGGATTTTGGTTTGTCGTGAACATTGTCTTCCGTAACACTGTTCTTAAACCCCATGTGAAAAGAATAAATCTTTTAGTTAAGATTATTAGAGTTTCCAGTTAATTAACATTTAATTGGAATAAAATGGAATGTAAATTGGGTTTATTGTGAACTGTTTTAATGACATTCGTTCTTTAACCCGATTAACAGTGAAATGTAATTTGGAATTTATAAATCTTTTAATTAAGATTTAATGGAATTTTCCAAAGTAAAGTTTTCCAATTTAACGAAATAAATTGGAATGGAATGGAATTCGATTTGGTAATAATCGAAGTGAACTACTTTGGAGGAGGACGGTTACTATATTTAGAATTTAAGAGGCTTTGCTGTTATTCTATTTATATTATCAGTTGGATATGGAAGTTTATATCGATTATATATATTGATATGTTTTCCGTGAGGATTCCATTGTTATTGGAATGTGATTTTGGGTTTATCGTGAGCTGTGTTTTAAATGACATTAGTTCTTTAACCCAATTAAAGATAAGATTAATTTCTTGACTTTGAATAATCATTAAGTAATGATTTTTGGAGATTAAAACTGAATAAGAGTTTTAATGAATCTTTAATTAGATTGAAATGTGAACGTGATAATTTAAATTATCAAATTCTGGAAATGATCGAAAATGGAGTACCACCAGTTTTACTCCAGGCGATAGTTAAATCTTTAATTGGATTTGAACGTTAAATGGTAATTAATTTTACCGATAACACAGTGGTGTTAGATATGGAGTATTAGCAGTTTTGCTTCATGGGATGAATAGGTTAGGATTGGGAAATTAAATAAATGATTACTTCGGTAAGGTTCGTTAATCCCGACTAGTTTGGAAAACCATAATTTAGTTTAAATTGTGAAAAGAATATTTGAATAAAAGAATATTTGAATAAAAGAATATTCTAAATTGGAATGAGGCATATGTTGTGTTTTTATAACACTTGTTTATAAGATACGCGAGTTATTTGGAATGACTAGGTTTATCCCATTCTGAATAATTAATTCGACGACAAGTCGGCAATGAAGACGGTGGTTGAAAACCGGAGGTCTTCACATCGTTTGGATGATTACTGATGTCTTGATTGGGCTGTACACCCAAGACGAGGTAATAAGTGGTGATCGTCTAGACGTACTTAGAGATCGACTGGATATGCGAGGACATCTCTCCTATATGGGACATATGGGACGAGGAATAAGGTGCCTACGATTTCATTCAGACCCATAACAAACTTATAAATGGATGTGTGTGTCTGACATTGGATTTCATTCCGTGTTGATTGATCTCTATTAAATATATATTTGTTTGGTGGCAGATAATTTATTCTCTTGCTTAACATCCTTCTCTGAGACGTACGAACTCAGAGGTTATATATTGATAGACATAAGTCGCATGGCATGAATTTCCTGTGCGGCATGCTGAGATGCAAATGATCAAGGATTCTATTGAAAAGCAGAGTCTTGTGGTTGATGATCAAAGAACGGCTTTAATATAGCATAGCTTTGGCTATAGCGTTAATTCGCGAGCCTCACACCCCGGTGTGAACAAGAAACGGGAGATGACCTCAGGGAGGACATGCGTTTCCTTCTAGCTAGGAGTGGTGTCATGGTATGGAGCCTAGACATTTTTACTTATGTGGATGATAGAAAGTGAGGCGCCTCGGTTATATCGGTCACTTCGGGGCCGATGAATGGTTTGGTCGGCACACTGAGCAGTTTTACGCCCCATAGGACGGGGAAACGTATTGTTTAGGCATTTTAATCCACTCCGTGTGGACCGGCCCTGACGATCCAAGGGCCCACCTGAGTCTGGATCCTGAGACACAGGCTAGAGCATCTCGAAGCGGTAAGGACGATCCCTCGCCTTGGTTCACAAATGGAAATCCAAATTCCAATATGACATTTTATGGTTTTAGTTGTATACTGTTGGCGACATAGTGGTATGGGACGCTAATGCCATCTATGATTGATACATTTATATTTTAAGTGATTTTATACACTATGCACTTATAATAATATCAAAATGATTCGATTTAAACGTACCAAGCATGTTTGGCTATAAGGTAAAACTCTATCATCCGGCCTGCGTTGCATTGTGTGATGGGACCTGAGTCTTATAATAGCTTCATTTTTCCAAAAAGCATTGCGTTATTTGTTATATGCACTGGTATTCTTAGGAGGAAACCCATTCCGTTTTATATGGCGTGGTCACTTGATATATCTATTTTTAATGTAAAGTTTTAAATAACTGTTTTAGTTCTCACACCAGTCACATGACTGACCTAGAGTTTATTATTTTAACCTAAACTCTGGGTGCCCCTATTTTCCACACAGGCAGCTAGTAGATTTGGTTTTGCAGATTTATTTTTATAGGATCCTGGTTTACAACTGGAGCTATATTCGGAACGCTCTGTATTTGTATATTCCCTTCTGCTGTGTTATGTATTGTTATGTATTATTTTTCCGCTGCTATATAATGTATTTTAAAATCTATGATGTTTGCTGCTGTAAATTATTTATTAATACTCTGTTAAATTCTTGTACTCTGATGTAAATTGTTGTATTAAACAATGAAATGTTCTTCTGTTTGTGTTCTGATTTGTCATGTTCTCGACTTAATCCGGGCTTTCCTTTACGGGGAAGTTTGGGTCGTCTCATTTGGTGTCATAGCTTTGGTTTACAGAGCTTGAGAACAAGACATATTAGAATCGAATGAAAGAATTCATCAGAGACTGGATTAGTAATATCCAAAGGCAATGACTCTTCAGAGATGGGATCAGTCGTACCCTAGAACGAGTGTGAAGAGTAGTATTTTTAAAATAAAAGTAAAAAAAATGTTTTGTAAATTTAAACCATATTATACGTATTTGAATATTTAATTTTAAATTGATTTGGACAATCGATTATATAAAGATTTTGAATATATGCGTAAGTAACGTGTATTCGAAGTCTCAAATATACTGGATAGATATAGAATCACACTCTAGTCTCCCGGGGATGATTCTACTGATGACATTACATCATCAGTAGTTCATTTTCGAGTTTCGAAAGTGGGATGTTTATATATTTCCAACTGACTGGTGTGAGAACCAAAACTAGATAGGGTTATTGTTGTCAATTGGCATCAAAAGCATGATTTTTCGTATATATATCAAAGTTATGAATTTGAATATTTGATTAACCACTTGATTTCTGGTTGTTTTGTTATATTATTAGTTTAACTAATAAAAATATTTGAATGGTAATTAATTAAAACCAATATAAGAATGTATGGTAAAGTTAGCCAAATTGAATCAAATTATTGAACTGACTTGAAAATTGATTGCAAATGCATGCATATACATGTATATACATTGAACAAGTCATAGCAGGGAAGCTAAGAAGAGGAATAAAATTGTATGCCCGACAAGTAGGTACATGTTTACTAATTTATTAGGTTTGGATGATTTTATGAGCCGCTTGGCTTTTTCTTTTTCTTTTTGGATGATGAGGGCCCTGCGTGGCTAGTTGCGGTTTTAAATGTCTCCCCGTACAAAGGAGGTTATGGCGAAATTTTTTGAAAATTTAGGGTGTTAGCCAAATTTTTGATAAATTAGAAATTCTTAGAAACTGAATAGTTGAGGAATGAAAGCCAGAGTGAAAGTTGAGTTAATTAATTAAACAACTTTCAGCTCCGTTCCTTTTCGAGGACGAAACATTTTAAGTGGAGGAGATTGTAACAACCCGGAAAATCGGAACCAATTTAAAAATTTTATTTTAGCAATTTTAATGAATTTTGGAATATTTAAAATGGTTCATTTTAAATAATAACGACTAGAAATTTATTTTGAATAGAATTAGAACGTATTTATTTAAATCGAAGTCAGAATATAAATATTAATTTTAATTATAAAAGGAACTGGAAATGGCGTGGTAGTTTGAAAATTCGATTTCAAATTTTAAATGAATGTGCAGGATTCAAAATAAAGCGGATTTTAGTCAAACCAGAAATATTTGAATCTGTTTGAAAATATCTTTCCAACGGATGTGAAAAATCCAGATTTCATAACGGGAATAAAAAGTTATGTCCAGTTGAAAATTCAGAATAGTCATTATGGAATTCTATATAATATATAGCCCTTAAAAATAGCGATTTTGCAAACGACCTCCGTTTTCGACAAGACCACATTTGTTGGATCCAGAATGTCAAATTATTACTAGATTCCAATTTTCATAATTTTTGGAATCAATATGTGAGCGTAGCGAATTTAAACGTGTTTGGTCAATTCAATTTGAATTTAATCGACTGAAAAAAGACCGTTTTTCAAATGGTCTCCAAGTTCGATGAAATTAGTTTTGTGAGGACCATATCATCAAAACAAAGCTAGAAATAATTTTTATGGAATTTTTGGAGTTAGTACGTGGCCCCAGTAAATTAAAAGTACGTTTAAATTAAATATACATTGATTTATATTTTAATTTAAAGATAAAATAATCAAAACATTCGAATTGACTTACAAAACATATCCCATTGTATCCGAAATGGGGGTTTTACTCTAGGGGCAACAGTCGTTGGGTCTGATTTGGAGTTCGAATGCAAAATGAATTAACACGAGACTTAAAATAATAATATATATATATATTTTGAGCAAACGGATATGTAGCACGAGACTACACAGCCGATTATATAATAGATAGTAGTAATTTTCCAACTGACAAACCCAGTTGGTGGTCCAAAAAATACGTCCAGTCTAACCCCTTGGGCAATACAACATCATACAACATCAAACATATACAACTTAGATACTTGGCATATTAATTATACATAGATAATGTCCAGTACTAAAGTAACATCATAAACCATCACACAAGCTCATTGCTGGAAGCTGGGTCATTGCTATCAACCGAGTCAGTTGGAGAGGAGGCCTGAGGCAAAGCAAATCTGAAAGCTGGAGCATGACTACCACCAGAACCTGTCCATGTAGTAGAAGTATGGATAATGCGATGACATATACTTGTAGTCGAGATAACGATATTACTAAAAATCCTTGCATTTCTTTCTTTCCACACACACCAACTATAAACAACAAGGAAAGCATCTACTAGTGAATTTGGAGGTGAGAATTCCCAATGTTCGAAGAAGGAGGAGATGACAGGGATGAAGCCAAGTAAGAAAGAACTTGAAGCAGCCCAAATAGGGTAGGTGCATTCGCAGACAAAGAAAAGGTGATGGATGGTTTCTACATGCATATTACAGTAAGCGCAGTTGGGATCAGATGCAATGTTACATCTAAACAGCTTCTCTCTAGTATTGATCTTCTCGTGAATCAAACACCATTGGAAGAAGAGGATTCTGGGGGCCAGTTTGCATTTCCACAATCGTTTGAATTTGAACCTTCTTCCAGAGAAATTCAGAAATTTGTAGCAAGAGGAAACAGAGAAATCACTAGATGGGGATAATGACCAAACAAACTGATCAATCCTCTCATTAAGCCGAGTCTATTCTGGATCCATCCAGTATTGATTCCAAAAAAATTTGGAAACAAACAGAGAAACCCTCATACGCGATCAACCCCAGGGAAACTGCCATCTCCCACTTCACGAACGGCGATTTTCGTTCCAAAACAAATCCACTCCAATCTCACCATCCATCCAATAAAATTCACCACTTCCTAAGGCAATATTGATAAGCTAAGTGAGACCTTTGTGTTCAACGGTGGAGATGGAATTTGTGCTCGCCATTTGGAAGAAATCACGCCATGAAGTGGCATCGGTCATAGGCATTTTCCAAGGCAAGGGCGGCTGCGAGTTGGGGACAGTTGAGGTGCGCGACGAAGAGAGCTCCGATGTGGCGTCGACGTATCTAGGTCTGGTGATCCCTAGTGGCGGCGGCACTGGGTTGTTCCAGTCGAAGAATGGGTTAGCGAGTTCAGTAATAGACGATGGAGAGGAAGAGAGGTTAAAGAAATAATTAGTTATAATTATTTAATTAATGTAATTAAATGTTGTAATTTCCATATCTTTGTCATACGAAGTCCGATTCCAATAATTTCAGTTGCGTTGGAATCGTGTTGAAGAATACTTCGCAATGGAACTGACCAGGACAAAAACGGAGTGACTTAGAATTTTAGGCAAATTTGAATGAGAGCCGAATTAAAACAAAAATTCAGAAATAAAACTGGCGGAGTGAAAACTGAATGTGAGAGCTCCTTCTCACTCTTTTTGTTTTCCAGTAAAATATATACTAGGATGCAGATGGTGCTTAGTAGCACCCGACACCGTTGATTGTACAAATCGTGATTGTTTATTTGAATTGAATTGACTGTATTGTGATTGTTGATTGTATGTCATGGAATAAAATACTTGTTGATTGTATGTCATGGAATAAAATACTTGAATAATAAAAATATCATTTTATTGTATATATGAACTGAATAAAATATTCATGTATGGAATAAAATATTTGAATAATAAAAATATCATTTTTATTGTATATATGAACTGAATAAAATATTCATGTATGGAATAAAATATATGAGTAATAAAAATATCATTTTTATTGTATATATGAACTGAATAAAATATTCATGAGTTGAAATAAATATTCATTTACCAATCAGACGATTTGTTTATGTATACCCATTTAACAGACATTGATTGGGACGATAATATATTACACATCGCCCAACTGCACAAATAATAATCTGTGTTTCTTGTTTGAAAACCCAACATGGGTATTGGGATGATATTGGACATACACTAATCCCAATATTTAGTTGTATGTCAATCGATTGGTGACAGAATGTTATAAGCGTTAATTATTTATATTTAAGGCTTATGCAGTTGTGTAGTGCACTCTGGTTGATGTTTGATTGTTTATCATTGTTGACATATACATGTGTTGTATGAAATCCATATAAATAAAATTATATGGTAATTGATTGGGTCTGATTCAAATTCAGAAATAAGGAATATTTTAAAATAACTAATATTTTTAAATAATGAATATTTCAAAATAATATTTAGAAAAGAATCGAAATGTGATTTTGATGTCCGATTTTGGATGGACACGAAAATATTTAAATATATGAAGCCTTGTTGATTAGATTAACACCATTTTGATGAGAACGATATTTATATCGATTTTATTCATTTTTATAATGAATATCGAAAAGGGAAGTGATTTAAAAATCTAATGTTTTGAAAATATTATCATTTAATATTATAATGATAAGGAATATTCAAATTTGATTTCAAATTTGAAATGGAATTGAAATTGTTTTAAAATGAATTTAAAACAAATTTATTATGAAATATTCAAATTTGATTTGAAATGGAATTGAAATCGTTTTAAAATAAAATTAAAAAACAAATTTATTAAGGAATATTCAAATTTGATTTGAAATGATGTTAGAATCGTTTTAAAATGAATTTATAAATGATTTATAAAATACGTTTTAAATGGAAATCGACGAAATATATAATAAATATATAAGATAATGGCCTGAATAGAATGCGCAGCGCAGCGACCGTTCGCGAATTTCGGCCATTGACTTCGAATTGATATTACGGGAGATTCGACAGTCGGATTCTCCTAAAACCGGAACCATTGGGTTCGTTTCAAAAAGAGCTTTCCATAGAATATAAGAGATTGGTTGAATTTGGAATTATGTCCAAATCAAATTCGGAAAAGGTCGTTGCAAGTGCAGTTCAATGACCGTTTTTGGAAATCGACTGAAAGGGACTTAATAAAAATTATTAAAAATATTGATAATTTGTGTAAAATCATAATAAGTGATTTGGAAAGAATTGGTATGAAAAATTCCATGTTTGAAAAGATAAAAATATATTTTTATCGAAATGAACTAGTTATTAACTAGAATTAAAATCCAATTATTTTTAAATAAATAAATAAATTGGATTGAGAATGGGTTTTAATATAACCAGAATGTCCAATATATGAATTGGAGTGGATTTGAATGGAATTCATCTTCGGAATATTTCGATGTTGGATTTCGTGATTATACAGATATTGTTATGGAAATTTGAAAGATATATATATATATATCGTTATTTCCAATACGATATTTGTTGGTTTGAGAATTTGATATTGAATATAAGCCGACATATTTTCTATTTAGAGCCTTGTATTTAATATCAAATGGGATTTTGGGTTTGTTATGAATGGTGTCTTAAATAACACTGTTCTTAAACCCAGTTGAAGAAAGAATAAATCTTTTTATTATGATTTAGTGAAAATTTCCAACTAATTAATATTTAATTGGAATTGAATAAAAGAATCGGATTTTGGGTTTGTCAAGAAAGGTGTCTCAGTAACAATGTTCTTAAACCCCATGTGAAAAGAATAAATCTTTTAATTAATATTATTAGAGTTTCGAGTTAATTAACATTTAATTGGAATAAAATGGAATGTTAATTGGGTTTATTATGAAATGTGGTTTTAATGACATTCGTTCTTTAACCCGATTAATAGTGAAATGTATTTGGAATTTACAAATCTTTAATTAAGATTAATGGTATTTTCCAAAGTAAAGTTTGCCAATTTAACAAAATAAATTGGAATGGAATGGAATTCGATTTGGTAATAATCGAAGTGAACTTCTGTGGAGGAAGACTATTACTATATATGGAATTTAAGACGCTTTGTCGTTATTCCATTTATATTATCGGTTGGATATGGAAGTTTATATCGATTATATATATTGATCTGTTTTCCGTGAGGATTCCATTTCTATGGAATGTGATTTTGGGTTTATCGTGAGCTGCGTTTTAAATGACATTGGTTCTTTAACCCAGTTAAAGATAAGATTATTTTATTGACTTTGAATAATCATTAAGTAATGATTTTTGGACATTAAAACTGAATTAGATTTTTAATTAATCTTTAATTAGATTGAAATGTGAATGTGATAATTTAAATCATCAAATTCCGGAAATGATCAAAAATGGAGTACCACCAGTTTTACTCCAGGCGATAGTTAAATCTTTAATTAGATTTGAACGTGAAATGGTAATTAATTTTACTGATAACACAGTGATGTTAGGTATGGAGTATTACCAGTTTTGCTTCATGGGATGAATAGGTTGGGATTAGGAAATTAAATAGATGATTACTTCGGTAAGGTTCGCTAATCCCGACTAGTTTGGAAAACCTTAATCTGGTTTAAATTGTGAAAACTATATTTGAATATAAGAATATTCTGAATTGGAACGAGGCATTATAACGACTCAGATATTGCCCGGACCTAATTGATCGCAAAATCAACTAAGACCGTTCAAAAACCCGAATACGCTAACTTTGGACATACAACAACATCAGAACAACAACAAAAGAATTTTATAAATATTATAATAATGTTACATCAGAGTACTGAATATCAGAGTACATCGAATAAAATAATACAACAACGGAAGATAATTTACAGTAAACTTAATACTATGGAGCGATCCAATAATCTGATACGACGGAAGTCTATCAATGCTCTGGACACAGCTTTAAGCCTCAATCCAGAATCCTGCTCAATATATCCGCAAAATAAGCTACTCGACTGCCCGTGTGGAAAATATGTGCACCCGAGTTTGCAAGTGAAACAAAGTACAGGTCAGTCAATGGATTGGTATGGAAATCTTTCCTAACTTATCTAACAATATGGCTAATCACAGGACCACGCGGCTAATGCAGAATGGGTTTACTCCATTGGATTGCCAGTGCATAAATTAATTAAGTTTTATTCAAAACAACGCAATGCGTTTTAGAAAAATGAAATCATTATAAGACTCAAGTCACATCACACAATGTAATGCAAAGTGGAAGATAGAGTTTTACCTTATAATGATCAAACATGCATGATACATAGGAAATAATATTTTAATGTTATTATTAGTGTCTAATCAGTTTTAAAATACTTCAAGTAAATGTATCAATCCTAGACGGCATAGTACCTCATCCTACTATGTCACCATATATAGGCTTACAATCAACACCGTAATGTCGTATTGGAAATTGGGTTTCCATCATGAGTCAAGGATAGGGACGATCTCCTTACCAATTTGAGACACTCTAGCAATGTCTCAGGACTCGGATGCCGGCCAGCCCTTGGATCCTCCAAAGCCGGTCCACAAATACTATAACAACCCGGAAAATCAGAACCAATTTAAAATTTTTATTTTGGCTATTTCGGTGAATTTGGAATAGTTAAACTAATTTATTTTATATAATAACAATTAAAAATTTATTTTAATCGAAGATAGAATGAATATATTTATTTTAATTCCAAAAAGAATTGGAATTAGCATGGTAGTTTGAAAAGTCAAAGCTGAACTTTGACTGAATATGCCGGATTCAAAATTTAACAGATTTTAGTGAAACCAAAAATATCTAAATCTGTTTGTAAATATGTTTCCAACGAATCCGAAAGATCGAAATTTCATAGAGGAAATCAAAAGTTATGGTCAGTTGAATATTCAGAATAGTCGCTATAGTATAATTATTAGCCTGTATAAAAGGTCGTTTTTCAAACGACCTCCGTTTTCGACGAAACCACTTTTGTTGGAACCGGAATGTCAAATTATTATTAAGTTTAATTTTCTGGAAATTTTTGATTTAGTATGTGAGCATGGCAAAGGAAAATGTGTTTTGTTCATTTCAATCAAATCTAATCGACTGAAAAATAGCCATTTTTCAGACAGTCTCAGAATTCGACGAAATTAATTTTGTTAGGACCGTATTGTCATAAAAAAGCCAAATATATATTTTTCTGGAATTTTCTGAGTTCGTATGTGGCTTCGGTGAATTTAAATGTAAGTCAGAATTATTTAAATAATGGATTTAAATATTAAGTTAAATAATTCAGGCGACAGACAGTCATTTGGGCTGACGGGACCTAACCCGTTGGATCCAGAACTGGGGTTATTAGCTAGGGTCAACTTCTGCTGGACCGGAATTGGAACTGATTAGAAGTTATGGGTTTTTTTGTAAAAAAAACAAATTAATATTATAAATATTAGAAAATAAAAACCCTAAACACTATTATCTCGCTTAACACCCTTAGTGGGTATGTATTGCTAGTTATCAATCGCATGGCATGAATTGTCAAGGTGGCAAGTCAAGATGCAGACGATCAAGGCTTTTGTTGAAAAGCAGGCCTTGTCGTTGATGATCAAAGCATAGCCCATTTAGGCATAGCTTTGTGTATAGCATGACTTCACGAACCTCACACCCCGGTATGAGTCAAAAACGGGATATGGACTGTAGGGAGTGCACACGTTTCTTTCTAGCTAGAGTGGTGTCAGCGACCTACCAGCCATGACATTTTTACTTATGTGGATGATGGAATATGAGTTACCTTGGTTTTATAGGTCGTTAGTGGCCATATTTGAGGTCCAAAGGATCCAGGAAACATGTGTTCAGGAATTTCCAATCCACTAACTCTAGGTGTGGATCGGCCCGACTGCATCCAAGGGTTGCCTATAGGTGTGATCCTGAGGCATTTGCTAGAGTGTCTCGAATCAGAGAGGACGATCCCTGGCCTCGATTTCATGATGGAAAACCAAATCTCCAATACGACATTATGGTTTTGATTGTAAACCTATATATAGCGACATAGTATATGGTACCTATGCCGTATAGGATTGATACATTTACTATGAAGTATTTAATACCAGTTAGACACTAATAATAACATTAAAATATTATTTTATACGTATCAAGTCATGTTTGATCATTATAAGGTAAAACTATATCCTCCGGTTTGCGTTGCATTGTGTGATGGGACTTGAGTCTTATAATGATTTCATTTTTCTAAAAAGACATTGCGTTGTTTTGAATAAAATTTCTTTAAATTATGCATTGGCAATCCAATGGAGTAAACTCGTTCTGTGTTAGCGGCATGGTCCTGTGATTTGCCACCTTATTAGATAATGTAGTAGAAGATTTCAAGTACTAGTCCCATGACTTACTCGTAGTTTGTTTCACTTTGTAAACTCGGGTGCCCTCTTTTCTACACGGGCAGCCAAGTGACATGTTAGGTCATATTTGAGGCGTGTGCTGCATTGGAGCTGCTTTGAGAGGAAGACGAAAACCTCCTCTTTTATCTTTTATTCTACTTTGAGACTTGTATTCATCTTTGGTTTTTGATGTACGTTATGGAGTTTGAGATTTATTTCCTTTTCATTCAAACTTTTTATTTTGCTAAGTGTATCCTATGTCTGCGTACTCTGATGTATTGGATATTATGATGCTGATGACATTTTATTTCCACTGCAATGATTTATGTGCTATGATATTATCTGAGATCTGTTTTTGTTGTAAATATGACATACTCCAATGATTGTCCTTTCTTTCGTTCTACGGATGTTTGGGGTCATCACAGCTGGTATCAGAGCTAAAGGTTAACCTTAGCTACGGAGTATGACATATTTAGAACAATTCGTCTAGATAGAATCAACAGTATTCTAAGGCAAGTATCTCATTAGAGATAGGATTAGTTGTAACACCCCACTTCCGTTAAGGTCACTCACAAAGGGAATGCCATAACTTCGGGGGAACGTTACAAGTAAACAGAATAGAAATTTACAAGACAGATATGTAAAGTAGTACTTGAAAAATTTATAACTTTATTACAGCCGAAACAGAAATAAGTTTGGTTACACCACAATACCAAAACCCAAGTACAGAAATATCAGTCTTATACAAAATCCTTCGGAATGCATAATTTTAAAGCCATAATCCCAACATAGAATGCCATAAATAGGTAGATTTAAAGTCAAGCAATATTTCAAGCACTTCTAGAACTTCAAGCAGATGGAACCTGAATCAAGCTCCTATGTTTCCACATTAAGAACCTGGGGGGAAACGAAAGAAAAGAGGCGAAACAAACTAGGTCAGACATAAGTCTGGTGAGTCCAGTGACTTTTAGAATATAAACAGATAACAATATCATGACATGTAAATAAATTGGATGAGAGATAACCATAACAGGAGTAGCAGGTTAACAGAAGAGACATAATGATATAGGCTAAACTAAGCTTCTTACTTGGTTTTCACTTCTCTGCACTAATACTAGTATAACAGAATTAGATGTTGTCCTAATATCTAAATAGAAAACAGAACGATCTCTTCAGAAACACGATGCTAGTAATGGGCCTTTACCAACCTAACAGAGACAGATGTACAGAAATAGAATGCTAGTAATGGGCCTTTACCACCCTATGAGAGACAGATGTACAGAAACAGAATGCTAGTAATGGGCCTTTACCACCCGAACAGAGACAGACATTATAGAAACAGAAGTAGAAATGGAATCAGAGACGGAAACAGAATATTTCCTACGGAAACAGAATATTATAATTAGGTGTACACCGGTAATGGGTCTTTACACTCCCAACAGACGGTACCACACAGAAACAGACAGGTGTTACCACCCCAATAGAAACAGACGGTACCCCAACAGAAATAGACAGAACTAAGTGTACCCTAAATTCCACCCCCAAGCGATTGGCTCCCTAATACATAAATACCCAGTGCTGGCCCCACAGAAGGATGTATCACTCCCTAAAGTGGCAACCTATAGACACAAACCTATTTACAGATGTCACGGTGTCTTACATCCTCAGAGTAGACCGGATCCATGCACGCACATGACCCGATTGGAATGCGCCATCAAAACCCCTCGCCATTATCAGAGTGAACCTCTTACAATTAGTTCAGTAAGCGTGCCCTGGACCCCAAACTAGTGTTGGGTCATAGTTTTGATAGTAGAAAGGGTTATGACTAATATGGGTCCCAAACAACAGATGACACAAGTAATTACCCCTCCTAACCTTGCGTCCCCAGACTAACAGATTTCTTACTTACAGATTTCAGATGTACAAAGTCCAGATAAACTAGTTCTCAAATCAGACGTACAGGTTAACAAGTTTTCAGACTAACGGATCAGATATACATATTAACAAACTTACAGATTGTTTCACCTAACCTTGTATTGGGTGTACAAATTTTCAAACGGGTTTGTTAGATTCATCAGTCCAGTTGTTTTAACCCTATCCACCCAACACGTTTTAGGTATCACATTTATTTTAGATTTGCATTAATTAAACATTAATGCACAGACTTCTCACATTAGGTTGGTTGCTTGTGGCCGCTTGATGTGCCGGGCGGTTCCGGGCAGACTTCTGCCACAAGCCAGACCTAACCTCGTGTCTAAGCATCTTTATGCCTATGACCTCTCACATTAGACTGACAGTTTGCGGTTGTTGGTTAAGCCGGTTGAGTCTGGGCAGGCTTCTACCGCAAACAGAGTCTAACCTTGTGTCTCAGCATTCTTATTTTAGCTAAAGCATTCATTCACAGATTATGCCAATATCATACTATTTATGCCAATTCAACAAATTAACTTCTTTACAAGTTACAACAGATTATCCAAGGTTCTATTAACATGTTTTGTTCAGTTTTAGATCGAGCCTACAGATTTTAATATCCTAAATTACCGTATTCAGTTTCAACAGATTTAGCAGACTAGTCAATTTAATAGATTTAATAATCCCTTAAAATTCCATTGACATACCTCGCTTAATCATAAAATTAAGCCTAATTTTACATGCTCAAATTATGGTCATAATTCACAATATAACATATGCCCCAAATTTCTAATTAAATTTACATAGTACAGATTATTCTCCAAAAACCCCAAATCATGATATACAATATGAATTATGCCAAATTATAGCCTTTGATTTCATCGTATGTCAAATATCCAAAAATCCCCATTTAGGCGTATTCACAATTAATAGTTATCCTATTTTAATATAGATCTTTCATGCCTAAATCACATATCCTTTTCTTCCAAGTCATATATCGTCATATAAAATATGCCCCCAAATCTAGATCTTCAATTACAACATATATTATGTCCTCAAAATCAGATCATGCATTATGCCCCCAAATTACAAGCCATATGTTGTCATACAATAATTCTCCTTCTTTCAAATCATAAACCGTCATATATAGTATGCCTAGATCTAGATCTTAGATTACAACATGTCGTGTTCTCAATTTAGTAACAAATCAGTTATGTTCCGTTTATGCATCATTCAATATTTTCCCCAAATTTAGCGTTCACGTGTCAATCTCTTATGAGATTTGGCTCAGGCTCGTGGTAGCCTGGCTATAGAACAGAAGGAAGGTAGAGATACAGAATAGTTACAATAAGATATATCTACATAGAAAAACAGATCGGATAAACAAGAATAAGATAGATATACATAGAAAAACAGACATGATATACAGGAATATGCATAATGTAATGACCAGCATTCTACACATCAGGGGATCGTAGAATATTTATTTCTTTCTCATGCGAATTCGTATAGCCATTTGACTTTGGGAGACGACTATTGGGGTCATTTCCCATGTTCATGATTTTTGTCGATTTTCAAATGACCGTTTTGCCCCTAGTTGATCTTGTTTTGTCCATAACTATTGATTTCTAAGGAGTCTTGACCTGAAATCGCTTCCATTAGATCCGAATGATGGTTTACCTTTCCGTAGAGTGGTTACATTAGCTAAACCGACTCACCGTTTGGGAGATATGGCTGAAACAATGTTCAGAAGGTGAAAAACAGCTTAACCGGGCTTAATTGGGTAATTAACAGCTAGGTCCAGTGGGGGATTTCGGGATTTGGGGTATTTAAGGGCTGTTAGGGTTAGGAATTTCGGTTTTTAGTCACTTTCCAGCCACCACATACATCATAGAAATCCTAACAATGGCCTCCAACATCTAGAATCATCTCTAATCACCGTTTAATCAAGGATTAGGCTTAGCAACACCAAATCAAGGAAGATCTTCACCAAATCAGTATTAGAGCTGCTGTTAGACATCAATATTCGTCCAAATCAGAGGAGTTACATTTCTGAAAGTTTTATTTGTGGCAAAGGTAAGTGATTAGCTTTGTTGTCACTAATTATGGCTAATTAGGGTAATTATCGAAATTATGTGTTGTAAAAATCTAGAAAAATTTGTAAAAATTCTTAAATATTACTTTAGGTCTCTGTTAGAAATTTGGGTTAGTTTGGGTAATTTTTGTTAGTCCTGTCATTAGTTATGCCTAAAGATGATTAAGGGGAAAATATGGTGTTTTTGGTATGTTTGATCCGTTTAAACTTGTCATATTGTTATTTTTTGTTTATGGTTGATTATACATGTTTCTATGACTGTTTGAAATGATTTATGATTGTTTATAAAAAGTTAGATTGGTCGAAAACGCTGTAATATGGCGTAAATAGCTCGTTGGAAGAGTTGCAGGAATTTGGACCGGATCGGATCGGCCCTACACCTTGATCGTAGGGAATGACCACGATCCGCACACCGCGACCATGAGGAAAGACCATGATTCGCACACCTCGACCGTGAGGGAAGACCATGATCCATACACCGCGACTGTGAGGGAAGACTACGATCCGCACACCGCGACCGTGAGGAAAGACCACGATCCGCACACCGCGAGCGTGAGGGAAGAGCACGATCCGCACACCGCGAGCGTGTGGGAAGATGACGATTCGCACACCTCGACCGTGTGGAAGATGACAAATCCTCACACCACGACTGTGAGGAATATGGCAAACCCGAGGAGGGCGATCGTGAGGAAGAGGACCACGAGCTGATGCAGAAGAGGACCACGAGCCGTCTATGGATAACGACCTGAATAGGAGAACCATGAGTTGCGCATGAGTAGGAACCATGACCCACTGGAGAATCATGAACCGTGCACATCTGAACTGAAGTATGGACATGAATGGAAGCTTGGAGCTACGAACCGAATGGAAATCGAACCGAGATGATGATGACTAAAACCCGAGATGCAAAGGTAGTTCAATTGAGCAGTTAGAACTCAGGATCCACATGGGAACCAACGAGTTAACCTCATGGTTGGGCTTTGCTACGGGACGTGTGCAAAGGGGTTATCGATATCCATAATTTTGGTTCACCACTAAGAGATGGATTAGGGGCTTGTAGTGATAGTTATACGGGGTTGGACTCCGTCATGGCCCGAAGGATTAGGTGAAAAGAGTAATGGGTATCGTATGCTTTACGCACAGAGTGAGAGATGTGAGGATGGTTGCTATGCTAGATTTCTTTGCTATCATTGTGACATGCACACCCCTTCCCCGTTATCTTTACACCCTATGCTAGTGTTACCTTAGAGTATTATACGGTATGTTGTGCTGACTCTTTGATTGCGGGTCCAGGTTCAGGTATGATTGGATTATACCTGTTATTGTTCTGTTTTGTTACTTATCGCTTACACCATACTTTTTGTCTGACCTATAGTTTTATGTCTCTTCTTATTACTCTGGGTGCTGAAACGAGCAGACTAGAGATAAGTTAGGTGGTATACACGAGTTGCTGATCCGGAGACGAGCAGGTGACTCCTACGTACTATTACATATATTCTCCCTGTGTTGTTGTTGGTCACTGCTTGGGCATTAGTAGTGTACCTTTCCTTTCTTTTGCTTTAGAGACAGTGAATTTGAAATTGTAATAATGATGTTGGATCATAAGCTGTATTTTGGATTTTGCTGCTATAATGGTTTAGATTTCAGCTTATACATTGTCTCGCCTGTTTTATGTCAAAGTTATGTTATTATTATATTTTATTCCATGCACTGTGAGACATTCTATAGGTTCTTTGTTAGTTCACCGTAAAGTTTCCTTCCTTTTCCTTTCTTTGGCGACCGTCCCGTGCTAGTCGGGCATTAGCACAACACACATTCATGGGAAATGTCGGCTGGTGCGAGGCGGGCCATCACATTTGTTATCAGAGCTCTAGGTTGCGTAGTTAACATAGGGAAGTCATCAGGGAGGGATAGTATACTTATATGAGAGTGCGTATTTGTGATATTTTGGTTTTCAAAAGCTATATATATATATATACACACTATTAGTATATAAGGAAGAAGTCGTACTGCATGGGCAGCACAATGGAGATGGTTAACCGTTTTCTCTTTACAGATTGAACGATGAGCCGATATATGATGAGTACGGGTTTAGGAGCGAACAATAGGAATGTTCCTGATATGAGGACGATGTTTACTACCTTCATGCGAGAGATGCTTAGAGATGCTCGGGGAGCAGTTCCTAAAGCTGCGAATGGTAATGGTGCAGTAGTGCAGGCGCCTAGGGCCGATTTCGCCAAGCTAAATAAGGATTATACTAGTCTTGGTAGGAAGCCATTCCATGGAACGGAGTCGGCTGCAGAAGTTCAAGATTGGCTAGATAGTTGCGAGCGCATCGTCGAAGATCTGGGAATCAAGGACGCAATGAAGAGGAAGCTAGCATCGCATCAACTGCAAGGACAGGCTATGAATTGGTGGAATGCTATTAAGGCAGCTATCCCAGAGGATCAGATTACTTGGAATCAGTTTAAGACTTTCTTTTGTGATAAGTTTATCCCAGCTGCTCAGAAATCAGAATTGTTCAGGAAGATCTTGGAGCTTAAGCAGAATGGTAGGGCAGTCTCGGAGTACATCGCTGAATTCGACACTTCATCGAAATATGGATTGTCCCTCATCGATACAGTCGAGAAGAATAACGAGAAGTTCATAACTGGCTTGGATGGGTACTTGGGGGAAAGACTTATAAACCATATCGATGAGACTTTCGAGTCTATTGTAGGAAAGGCATTAAGATCAAAGAGCCTTTTTCCTAAGTCGAAGACTGAGGTTGCTATTGCATCTACAGAGGAGTCAAAGCTAACAACAGGCGGTGAAGGCAAGAAGAATTCTCAGAACAAGAGGAAGCAGAACTCGACTAAGGATGGTAAGAATAAGAAGAATAAGAATGGTGGCGAGTGCTTTAGTTGTGGAAAAAAGGGCCACTATGCCAGAGATTGTCGAGAAAATCCTGGGGAAAAGAAGTGCTTTAACTGCAGCCAGGTGGGACATCACAAGGATGATTGTCCACAACCCCCTAAAGAGAAGCAGGTTGTGAAAGCATATGCTATCAACGTTGTTCCTTCTTCGTTGAATGCTCCAACTATGGCGCAGAAGGGAAAGGGCATCGTTATAAAAGGTATGCCTTCCGTTTATGATGTTCGTTTTAGAGTGTTGTTTGATACCGGGGCTTCCCGTTCCTTCATATCTAGTGACCCGGTAGATAGGTTGGAATTGGAATCTGAGATTGTCGATAGACCTTTAGTAGTGACGAACCCGATAGGTGGTGCGACTGGTCTTAGTATGATTTGTTGTAATTTGGTCTTATCGAGTCATGGATCTATGTTTGCTTTGTTTAGGCTTTACTGGGTTTAGCATTATTTTGCGGAGTCGATCCACTCTAAAGGTACAGGGTGGTATTAGGTACCTACCTAGTGATGGCGATAGTAACTGGAGTTAAGGAAGCTGAGAGGTTATCGTTGTAATAAGTTCTAGTTGTCTCTGGGAGGCAAATGAGTGCTCCAATGCTGGGTTGTTTTGCTAGTATCACCTCACTTGGATTGTTTGAATTTGGTGGAGATATTCCTTGGGTGCTTGTCTGATATTCATTTAGGCCTTTGGGGCTTGTGCTTGGGGAATGTCGAGTTCGATTAGGATGGTTCGTGTGAGAGATAAATAGTTGCGATTTTTCATTGGATGATATCTTGGTTTACTTGAGGAGTGATGGGCAGCCGTGACATGATAAGACTATTCGATGGTATGGACTGCCCCGAGTTAGACCCGATAGGGTTATGAGATGACTCGACTGGGACTCGAGAAAGATGCAAAGTAATGGATTGTTTAGGACCCTATGTTGATGTACTCTTTAGATAGTAGAACTTTGAAGGAATAAGATGTGTCCGTTGATCATGGAAGATGCAATGAAGATTAGGACGATTCAAGTTGGACTTGAACTCGTAAAACAAAATGGGTGTTCGTTGATCTTGGAGATGCAACGAATAAGGAGACGACTCACGTTGGACTAGAGTTTGTCGGTAATAGATACTCAAGACTGGGTCTGAGTTATAGGTTGACTCGAGAAGGCTGCAAGGAATTGGATTTGGCTCGAGTTGGACTCGAGAGGGCAGCAAGATAATGGATAGACTTGGGTTGGATTCAAGTATTTTAGGCAGACTTAAAGCAGGGGTATCTGGGGACGCCCGTTACCTTGGATCCGTTGGACGTGATCTAGATATCCTTGGAGGATAAACGTGCGTCGGACGTACGGTAGTCCATTTGAAGGCTAGGCATCCATTAGTTATTGATTTTGTTTGGATCAGACATACAGGTATCGACGTATTTTTTGGCTTTATCAGGTGATAGATAGAATTTTTTTGATGGATGCTATGGTTGCTATGTTTGTCCCTATTTTTCTTCCATTGGGTAGACTATCACCTGTAGGTTTCTAGCGATGGGGCAGAGTGATCGTAGCAAGGCTATGAGCCAGTGCAGTGAATTTGCCATGACTTCATGGGGCAGAGTGGACATAGCAAACTATTTAGGTGCGGTAACAGTTGCATTGAGTAGGAGACATGCCAGTTTCGGGGTTATGTTTCTGGGATGGAAGCCATTAGTGTATATCGCAAGATATGATTTCAGATCTAAGTACGGATTGGATCCAGAAATGTTAGCAAGTTTGACGATTATATCGATTTTGATTGAGTGGATTGGTTCCAGTTAAAGGAACGACCCTAACCTATTGGAAACCACCTCTAAGGTAGAGATGAATATCGATGGCGAGAGATTGATCAAGTAAGGACTTGATCGAGAAGGATGGCTTCAAAATAATGAAAGGCTGGTTGTACCCAACGTAAAAGGATTGAGTGATGGAGAGAGACGTTGGAAAGTTATCTCCAAGTGCATGGATTGCCAGTTAGTTAAAGCTGAGCAAAGGAAGCCTATTGATTTGTCACAACCATTGAAACAAGTCTTAATGGATTTCATTGATGGTTTACAAGGGATTAGATTAGGTTGTGGTGGTATTTGGGTGAATCGTGTATTAGAGGACCTTTTGAGGATTTGTATATTGGATTTTGGAGGGTCTAAGGTTGACCATTTGCATTTGGTTGAGTTTGCGTATAACAATAGCTATTAGTCCAGTATTCGTATTGTTCCATTTGAAGCTTTGTACGGAAGACCGTGCAACTCACCATCATGTTGGTTGGAGAATGGTGAGAAGTTTAGGCTTGGACCAGATATGATAAGAAAAATTTCAGATAAGATCGAGATTATCCTACAATGAATGAAGGCCGCTCAAGATTTTTTGGTCCATTTCCAGTTCTCGAACGAGTTGGAAATTCAACATATAAGGTTGAGTTACCAGACAAGATGGCGGGAGTTCACAACGTATTTCATGTTTCACAGTTAAGGAAGTTTGTGCATGACCCTAGTGTGGCTATTTCACCAGAACAGTTTGATGATGTCTAGGTTGAACCCGAGGCGGTTGGGAACCGCAAGCCTATGTGTATTGATGGAAACGATACGAAGCAGCTTTGAAGGAAGGTGGTGAAACTAGTCAAAGTTCAGTGGGGGTGATGATGAGAAAGATTGTACTTGGGAAACAAAGGAGGACATAAGGAGGAAGTATCCAGAACTCTTTGCCTGGTAAGGTTTTATATCGACATAGTACTCCCTTGTTAGTAAAACTACATGCTAGGATAGGCTGGTTGTGTTGTTCTGTATTCTTTATTATTTTGTTAATGATTGGTAGGCATGCAGGATCTTTTGTATGTTTTCGTTAAGGAATTTCGGGGATGAAATTTCTTAAAGGGGGAAGAATGTAATGACCCGCATTCTACGCATCAGGGGATCGTAGAATATTTATTTCTTTGTCATGCGAAGTTGTATAACCATGTGACTTTGGGAGACGACCATTGGGGTCATTTCCCATGTTCATGATTTTTTCGATTTATAAATGACCGTTTTGCCTCTAGCTGATCTTGTTTCTTCCATAACTTTTGATTGGTAAGGAGTTTTGGTCTGAATTTACTTCCATTAGATCCGGATGATGGTTTACCTTTCCGTAGAGCGGTCACATTAGCCAAATGGACTCACCTTTTGGGAGATATGGCTGAAACAATGTGTACAAGGTGAAAAACAGCTTAACCGAGCTTAATTGGGTAATTAACAGCTAGGCCCAGTAGGGGACTTCAGGATTTGTGGTATTTAAAGGCTGTCAGGGTTAGGAATTTCGGTTTTTAGTCACTTTTCAGCCGCCACATACATCATAGAAACCCTAACAATGGCCTCCAACATCTAGAATCATCTCTAATCACCGTTTAATCAAGGACTAGGCTTAGCAACACCAAATCAAGGAAGATCTTCACCAAATCAGTAATAGAGCTGCTGTTAGACATCAATATTCGCCTAATCATAGGAGTTTCAGTTCTGAAAGTTTTATTTGTGGCAAAGGTGAGTGATTAGCTTTGCTTTTCACTAGTTATGGCTAATTAGGGTAATTAGCGTTATTTAGCGAAAGTATGTGTTGTAAAAATCTAGAAAAATTTGTAAAAATTCTTAAATATTATTTTAGGTCTATGTTAGAAACTTGGGATAATTTAGATAATTTTTGTTAGACCTATCATTAGTTAGGCCTAAACATGATTAAGGGGAAAATATGGGTTTTTGGTATGTTTGATCCGTTTAAACTTGTCATATTGTTATTTTTGTGTTTATGGTTGATTATACATGTTGCAATGATTGTTTGAAATGATTTATGATTGTTTAGAAACAGATAGATTAGTCGAAAACGCTGTCGTATGGCGTTAATAGCTCGCTGGAAGAGTTGCAGGAATTTGGACCGGATCGGATCGCACCCCACACCCCGATCGTGGGGAATGACCACGATCCGCACACCAGGACCGTGAGGAAAGACCATGATCCGTACATCTCGACAGTGAGGGAAGACCACAATCTGCACACCGCGACCGTGAGGAAAGACCATGATCTGCACACCTCAACCGTGAGGGAAGACCACGATTCACATATTGCAACCGTGAGGAAAGACCATGATCCGCACACCGCGACCGTGAGGGAAGATCACGATCCACACACATCGACCGCGTGGAAGATGACGATCCACCCACCCCGACCGTGTGGAAGATGACGAATCTTCACACCATGACTGTGAGGAATATGGCGAACCCTAGGAGGGATATTGTGAGGAAGAGGACCACGAGCTGCTGCAGAAGAGGACCACGAGCCGTCCATGGATCACGACCTGAATAGGAGACCCATGAGTTGCGCATGACTAGGAACCGCGAACCGCTGGCGAATCACGAACCGTGCATATCTGAACTGAAGTATGGACATGAATGGTAGCTTGGAGCTACGAACCAAATGGAGATCGAACCGAGATGACGACGACTAAAACCCGAGATGCAAAGGTAGTTCAATTGAGAAGTTAGAACTCAGGATCCAGATGGGAACCAACGAGTTAACTTCATGATTGGGCTTTGCTGCGGGACGTGTGCAAAGGGGTTATCAATATCCATAATTTTGGTTCACCACTAAGAGATGGATTAGGGGCTGTAGTGATAGTTATACGGGGTTGGACTCCGTCATGGCCCAAAGGATTAGGTGAACAGAGTATTGGGTATCGTATGCTTTACTTACTGAGTGAGAGATGTGAGGATGGTTGCTATGCTTGATTTCTTTGTTATCACTGTGACATGCACACCCCTACCTCGTTATCTTTACACCTTATGCTAGTGTTACCTTAGAGTATTGTATGGTATGCTGTGCTGACTCTTTGGTTGCAGGTCCAGGTTCAGGTATGATTGGATTGTACCTGTTATTGTTCTATTTTGTTACTCATCGCTCATACCAGACTTTTTGTCTGACCTAGAGTTTTATGTCTCTTCTTATTACTCTGGGTGCTCCTAAACGAGCAGACTAGAGAGAGGTTAGGTGGTATGCACGAGTAGCTGATCCGGAGACGAGCAGGCTGCTCCTACGTACTATTACATATATTCTCCCTGTGTTGTTGCTGGTCACTGCTTCGGCATTAGTAGTGTACCTTTCCTTTCTTTTGCTTTAGAGACAGTGAATTGAAATTGTAATAATGATGTTGGATCATAAGCTGTATTTTGGATTCCGCTGCTATGATGGTTTAGTTTTCAGCTTATGCACTGTCTCACCTATTTTATGTCAAAGTTATGTTATTATTATATTTTATTCCATGCGATGTGAGATATTCTACAGGTTCTTTATTAGTTCACCGTAAAGTTTCTTTCCTTTTCCTTTCTTTGGCGGCCGTCTCGTGCTAGTCGGGCATTGGCACAACGCACTTTCAAGGGATATGTCGGCTGGTGCGAGGCAGGCCATCACACATAATCTCCAATTCAAATTTATAACCATGTTAAGATCATAATTAAATTTCATATCTGAAAATAACTGTACTCGTAAATCGTGGTTTAAGAAAGAGAAGAACGATTCTGGGATCTGATTTTCTGGAGTTGATTTAGCTTTCCGTTGATGTAGGCGTTGATTTGTTATCTTTTAATCCTATTCAGATAGGAAGAAGAAGAAGCACTAGTTCTAGCTTAGGTTTCAGCAGAGTAGGGACGCCATTGATTTATTTTAATATCAATCAGAGCAGAGTATAGGCATTATGAAATTGTGTGGAGAGAAAGTGAGGTTTGGGGGTGTTTAAATAGCTTAGGAGCAACGAATCTGGTCAAAACGGGTGTCTAAATGCAGAAAACTGAATTTGTCCTCGGATCTGGAAAAGGGGAGGGGGGAGGTCGACCCCATGGTCAACCTACCTATCCAGGTCGACCCCTAGGTCAACCACCTGGTTGACCTGGGTCCTGGGCGGCGAATTGAATTTCAAATTTGAATTTCGAGCTGAGTTGTTTTATTTTATTCAAACTCCTGAAACTTCTTAAGGTCCTAACTTCTTCATATGGAGTCCGATTTATGCAATCTCGAACTCTATCTCAAGTAGAATTCCGAGACGAACGCAATGGAATAACCCGTTTCCCTTAATTTTTCTCTAAAAAACTAAGTATACTTTGATTTGTTACTTTAATATTCACAAAAAATATGGGGTGTTACATTCTCCCCTCCTTAAAGGATTCCGTCCCCGAAATCTTCAAGTTAAGAAGAATGTGTTCTACCATCCATTCATTCATCTACTCAACCATCATCCACATGCATCCATTGTCCTTAGAAAACTTCTAATGTTGTACAAACATATGCAAAAGTGTGTGTATATGTCTCTTATCTAATGCAAAGATCAGGCGGTCTACTGATTCAGTTGACCTCCTCAATGCGAATTATGTTAGTGCCATGAGTCCAATTATGTATGCAAGAAATCCTATTGATACACATCATTTCTATATGAGTGCATAACCATTCATCCAAATGCAACATCCATGTGATGAGTAAATCATTTTTCATCCAAAAAAATTGAAAATGCACACACATCCATATGCAGTATGAGAGTGTTTTTGAGCCGATCTAGTGCCTAGTGTGTGTATATGCATCCACGAGCATCCACTAGCAACCACTTGCATCCACTTGCAACCATCAAACATAACATGTCTCAAACACATGTTTACACCCATTAGTTTCTACCTAAAGGTCGAAGACTCGATCGATAGGATTCTACCGAGTGATAGAAGCAAGTACAATTAAAACATATGTTCTGTTCCCATTAGACATCGGTTAAGAAAATAAATCCCTAAGTATCAACCCCGATGACCAAAATCAACATTAGATTGACACTCAGAGAATTACTCTCATTAAACAATGTCAAAACTGGAAATCTACTTCACGCTTTGAGTAAGAACCCCTATCCTATCAGAAATATTCAGAAACTCACAGACTACTGGTACATACCAGATTATCAAATGATTCTTAGAAAACTAAGCATGATAAAACCCCATCATATTCCACAAAAACTAGAATGTATGCATCACAGTCACCTTAACGCTTAACACATATACCTTCAAACCCCATCCTATCACAAACAGATGAGTCATAACCCTCATGGGGTTTGAGACTATAGCAGGATCAGAAACAAGACTAGTATTAAAGTGCAGAGTCTCAATTACAGAATCAAAATGCCAGAATCAAAGAGAGTTTTAACTTAATAATCAGATAAGGAAATTAATCCTTCTACAGAAATTTTTCCTATCTCTATCCTATCCATCAGTCACGACAGCATTTGTGATGATCCCAAAACCCCGTTACACGATGTTAAGGATAATCATTGGAATATAACACATTAATCATCATTAGCAGATCACAAATAATAGCATAAGCAGAATAGCATAAACAGAATATAGAATAATTTACACATATGTGACAGCGGAATCATATAGATATCATCACATCAGAGAAGCACATTACAGGATACAACTTAGTGCATAATGATACATAATCAGTCACCATCGCCCGAGGCAGAATCATACATAAGGGGTACACAAAATAAATATCAGTCTACATCGCCAATGGCGTAATCATAATATAGATACAATAATGGCGGATCCAAGTCAGCGCGGTGTAGTCAAGCCTCGCCATGAGCCAAAAGGTGCGTCAGAAACCTGTAACTAGGCTGCCCGTGTGAAAATGAGGGCACCCGAGTTTGCAAGGTGAAACAAACTACGAGTCAGTCATGGGATTGGTATGAGAAATCTACCTAACTTATTAACAACAATAATAAGGCAAATCTAAGGACAACGCCACTTTTGTGGAACGGGTTTACTCCAATGAGTGTTAGTGCATGAAATAAAGTAAATGATTAAATCATCGCAATGCTTTTTATAAAATGAAGCCATTATAAGACTCAGGTCCCATCACATAATGCAACGCAAGCCGGAGGATAGAGTTTTTACCTTATAATGGCCAAAAATGCTTCATACGAATTAAACAAAAGTGTTTGATATTATTACTAGTGCATATATGTTTCAAAAGTGATTTCAATCATAAATATCAATCCAAGGCGGCATAAATGACCCATACCACTATGTCGTCATACTAGTAATACAATCACGTCCGCATATTTCGTATTGGAAATTTGGTTCCTTCATGAGTCGAGGCAAGGGGCAAGATCCTCTCCGTTCGAGACACTCTAGCAAATGTCCCAGGACCCCACTATGATCCTTGGAATCGGCTGAGCCGGTCCTCTCTTACTTTTGAGTATTAGTTATTCCTGAACACACGTTTCCCGGTCCTTACAGACCTATAATCGAGGCGCCACGCATTCCAACAACCACACAGGTGAAAAGTATATATAATGTCAGGGCTGGTAGGTCACTGACACCACCATAGCTAGAAAGAAACGTCGTGCTCTCCCAGCGGTCCGTCTCCCGTTTTTGACTCATACCAAGGTGTGAGGCTCGCGAATTCACATTATACACAAAGCTATGTCACACAGACCATGCTTTGATCATCAACCACAGGACTTTGCTTTGCAACAGAATCCTTGATCATATGCCACTTAGGCGTGCCACACAGGCAATCCACTCCATGCGACTGATTTCTATCAATACATTACCTCTGAGCTCGTACGTCTCAGAGAAGGGCGTTAAGCAAGAGAATAAATTCTCCACCGCCAAACAGATATATATTTAACAGAGATCAATCAGCACAGAACAAAATCCAATGTCAGACACACAGTTCATTTACAAGTCCGTTCTGTGTCTGAACGAAACCGGAGGCACCAATTCCTTGCATATCCGTACCATCAACAGTATGTTTGGACGGCTACTACTTCAGCTCCTTCATGGTAGCTACTCCAATTACGAGCATCAGTAACACCCATCCATCCAATGTGAAGATCGTCGGTCTTCAACCGCCTTCGACTCTTCGACTTCTCAACGTCGATCGATTATTTGGGATGAGATGCACTCGGCCTTTTCAAATAACCCACGTATATTTAGATCTTCAAAACAATTTATCACATGGTTGGACTATTCAACATTCATGTTTCAGTTCTTTAGTTATAATTCTCATGTTAAATACATACAACCATCACATATCAAGCAAACACAATAAAATTGGTTTATTTCCACTCTATATCGTCTATAGTATTTTATAACGATATATCGCCATTTTTATTTAATTTAAAATGGCCCTTTTTAATTAAACGATGTTTCAGGTCGTGTTGATGCACTGGCGCTGCTTTTCAATAATTTCGTTTTACACATATCTGAAAATCTAACCGTTGGATCTTCACAAATTTTATATCATTAGGAAGGTCATTTCGAAACGAATCCAACGGTTTCAGTTTTGGGAAAATCCGACGATCGGATCTTCCACTCTGGCCATTTGAAGTTACGATTTCAATTTACGAACTACAGCGTCGTTATTCAATTTTTATTTAATTATATATATATATATATATAATCGTTTCTGGCGCTGTTTTTCTTCAGATTTGAATTAAACATTCCAGACAATCCAACCGTCGGATCTTCACAAAGTTGGTGCCGTTGGAAAGATATTTCCAAGGCGAACCCAACGGTTGCAGTTTCGGGAAAATCCAATGGTCGGATTTCCCGCACTAGTCGTTTGAAATCACAGTTTCAAAACATGAACTGCACGGCCACGTTTCGTTTTAATTTTATTTATATTTAAATATATATAAATATAGTTCATTCAAAATTCCTATATCGTTTTCACTTCAATTATTTCACTAACGCCTTAAAATTTTGGAAAATTTCGCCGTAACCTCCTTTGTACGGGAGGGGCTGGGAAAATTCCCAAATAGCCACACGGGCGTCTCATGTCAAAAAGAAAAAGAAAAAGCCAAGCGGCTAGCCAACAGGCTCATAAAATCATCACCCAAACAAAACAGTAAATGTGTACCTATTTGTCGGGCACAAAATTTTATTCCTCTTCTATAGCCCCTTTGTTATAACCTGTTCAATAAATATGCATGTACATATATACAATTTTTATCACTTATCATTTTCCATTCAACTTCATATTTTATTTACTTTGATTTAAAAACACCATTCATTCTAATGTTGCATGCATAGGCTAAAATCATATCATTAGCTAATTAATGTATATTCAACTCATGCATATTTTATTTGAACAAGTGGCTATTTTTAACACTTCACATTTCAAAGATGATAATTTTGGCGAACTAAAATATATTTCAACACAAGACTATTTTATTTAGTCCCTATGCATGTTAAGAATAATATTTCATTCACAAATATTTATTTCAACGTCCGCATATCTCTAGCATATCACATATATGATAAAAATGATATTTTTATCATTTAAAATATTTATTCGACAAATGGATGTTTTCAACACTTCATAGTTTCAATAAAAATGTAATTTTTATTGTTCGATCTTTTTCAACACATGAACTTTTCCACTACACACACTTCTCAACACATGAGCATTTCCACACATGGATATTTTATTTATGTTGTTCATATAAGAAAGATAGGATTTTTATTGTTGAAACTATTTATATATAAGGCGAATATTTTTCATACTTCATATATATAATAAAAAGGTGATTTTTATTGTTTAAACACTTCATTCATTCCCAAATGAATTTAATTTTCACACATCACTTTTCAACACATGAACATTTCCACACATGGATATAGTTTCAACATAGGACTTTAATTTCAACGCCTGAAAATAATTTCAACATATGAAAATTATTCTAACACATAAAGATTATTCAAAATTTCGGCAGCATAACGGCAGGGTAGTTAAAACCGGCACCGTCCCTAGTACGGCTCCTCGCTCTACCTTAAAACCTCGTGGTTTTTGACAATGGGGATTCATGCATCTAATTCGCACGCAGGCGACATGTTTTATTTTTATTTCCACAAATATTTCCAATTCATTTCAATCACCAATGGGTATTTTTCAACCACAACCAATCAATATCAACCACAAACAATTATTCAACCATTCACATTTTTTATCCAATATTTCACACCAATTCGCAACAATAAATATCATCCATGGTTTGTGGACGAGGGGAGTGTGTGTGTGCGTGTATATATATATATATATTTTCTATATTTCACTTGTATTTCAACACATATATCAATTATTCTATGCATGTATAATTCATACTTCGCTTATATAGCTTACACTACGCATGTACATGAGGTATACAACACGTGTGTAATTTATATTTCGCTTATATAATTTATACACAACATTTTCCATTCAAATTCTTTTAATTTAGATTTCTCACATTGGTTTGCGGAGTGCTAAAAATCGTAGATGACTCAGAAAAATCCGCGGCTTCTTCTATTGGGTAGAGAGCTTCCTTGCGGTCCCGATGTTTCCTGTTTCATCGAATTTCGTCAAAACACCAAAAAGATATGATTTTTCAAAGTGCAGACATCAAAAAGGACTCACCTTTCTATTTGGTTCGAAACTAGGTTTGAGGTTTTCGTGAAATATGTGGACCTAGACAACGATCAGGGAGTTGGACGTGGAAGAGCTTCGAGTGGGGGTCCAATCGGTGGTGGTTTGGTGGAGCTCGGTGGTCGGTGGCATCGTCGGCGGCGATGGGAAGTGGTGGACTTTGGGCGTTCGATTCAGGCGGAGGAGGCGATGGTGGCGGTCGTGGGTGGGTCGGATTTGAAGAGGAGGCGGAGACGCGTCTAGGGGTGGTGGCGTTGGCTGGAAGTGGCGGAGTCGGTCGGAAAAGGGGAGGGAAGTGGCGATCGGGTTTTTGCCGTTGATTCGAGGGTTACGGGTTTTTTTTATTTATGAAAGAAAAATTCTGATTGGCCGATATATATATTATATTTTTAAATAGTGTTTTCTCCAACGAACTCCTTTTCAAGCCCAACGACTGTCGTCCCTAGCTAAATACCCCCATTCCGAACACAATGAGATATGTTTCGTTGGCCAATTCAACTGTTACAGTCAGTTATTTTTCAAATTAAGTATAAAACATTTAATTTTAACTTTGAACGGACATTTCAATTTTCTAGGGTCACAAACTCATTCGAAAAATAAATCTAGATATGTTTTGATGCTACGGTCCCAACAAAACTAGTTTCGTCGAATTCTGAGATCGTTTAAAAAATGGCCATTTTCTGGTCGATCTAATTTAACAGAAATTGACCAAACACATTTTCTTTTGCCACGCTCACATACTAGCTTCAAAAATTATGAAATTTGAAACCTAGAAATAGTTTGACATCCCAGACCCGACAAAAGTGGTTTCGTCGAATTCCGAGGTCGTATGCAAAATATCAATTTTCCAGGGCTATATATTCTATATAGCGACCTTTCTGAAAATTCATTCGGCCATAACTTTTGATTCCCGTTATGAAACTTTGATTTTTCAGATTCGTTAGAAAGGTATTGACTAACAGATTTAAATATTTTTAGTTTCACTAAAATCCGTTATATTCTCCACCCTGCATAGTCAGTCAAAGTTTGAATTCAAATTTTCAAACTGACTCACTATTTCTAATTCACTATTTTATTGAAATATTCTATTTCAATTGTTCAAATTTCTTTGAAATCACCAATTTAAAAATTTTAAATTAGCCCGTATTTTCCGGGTTGTTACAATCTCCCCCACTTAAAACTTTTTGTCCTCGAAAAGGAAACAACAGTAAAGTAGGAAACAAAATGTAAATGCAAAGTATAATAAAGGTACCTTGTATCGGAGTTAGTCAGAAATGTCCACTCTGCATTTGGGGTAAGCTTGCATAATGCATTCCTCAGTCTCCCAAGTACAGTCTCTAGGATCACTGCTCCACTGTACTTTAACTAAATGAACCTTTTTGCTTCTTAGTTCTCTAGTTTCTTTGCCAACAATCTTTAATGGCTCTCTTCTGAGTGCTAATTCTGGAGTTACTTCTATATCCTGTTGCGCTGCTTCTTCTACAACAAGATCTGGATCATGCACATGTCTTCTAAGTTGAGATATGTGAAATACATCATGCACTCCAGGCAACCAATCTGGTAATTGAACCATATAAGCAAGAGTTCCAATTCGTTCAAGTATAAGAAAGGGACCAATAAATCTCGGTGCCAACTTCCCAGTTTTGCCAAATCTGATTACTCCTCTCATCGGAGAAACCTTCAAATAAACATGGTCACCAACAGCAAATGTCAAATCTCTCCTTCTTGAATCTGCATAAGTTTTCTATCGGCTTTGCACGGTTCTCAATCGCTTTTTGATGAAGTCGAATTTATCAGATGCTTCTCTGATCATATCGGGTCCTAACACAAGTCTATTGCCAGGTTCTACCCAACATGCTGGAGATCTGCACGGTCTGCCATATAATGCTTCAAATGGCGACATTCCCAAACTTGCTTGATAGCTATTGTTATATGAGAATTCTGCCAAATGCAAGTGATCTTCCCATGACCCACCAAAATCAATTATACAAGCCCGCAATAAATCTTCTAGAATTCTATTCACCCACTCAGTTTGGCCATCTGTTTGAGGGTGATAAGCGGTGCTCATATTCAGTTTCGTTCCCAATTCTGTCTGGAAAGCCTCCCAGAATTTGCTAGCAAATATCAGGTCTCTATCACTGACTATGCTGATGGGAATTCCATGCAGCTTAACGATTTCTTTGAAATATATCTGTGCTAGACTTTGAGCGGTTCTATTGGATCTAACAGGTATAAAATGGGCAGTCTTCGTGAAGCAATCTACGATTACCCAAATGCTGTCATTACCTTTCCTGGTTCGCGGCAAGCCATCTATGAAATCCATGGAAATCTGTTCCCATTTCCAACTTGGGACTTCCAACGGTTGCAACAATCCAGCTAGCTTCTGTTGGTCGCTCTTGACCAATTGACAAGTAGGGCATCTACTAATATACAAAGAAATATCCCTTTTCATTGCCTTCCACCAGAAAGTGCGTTTGATATCGTTGTACATTTTACTCACCCCAGGGTGGATGCAAAATTTGGATTTATGGCATTCATCCAGCACTTTTCTTTTGAGCTCAGGAATGTCGGGAACACATATTTTTTATTCAACCTCAGAACTCCCTCACTATCCACCTGGAAACTGGAGCCTTCGCCCCTTTGAATCCTTCTTATCATCTCTTTCGCAAAATTGTCACTTTTCTGAAGAACATATATTTTACCAATCAGTCCTGGCGTAATTATAAGATTGGAAATGATTGCGGTCTTCCTACTAAGCGCATCCGCTACTACGTTAGCCTTCCCCGGCGTATACAAGATATCAAGATCGTACGCTGCAAGAAATTCTAGCCAACGCTGCTGTCTCAAATTCAGATCTTTTTGGGTGTATAAATACTTCAATGATTGATGATCTGTATACAGTATAAATTTCTCGCCCAGTAAATAATGCCTCCAGATTTTCAAAGCAAAAACGATAGCTAGCAACTCAAGATCATGAGTCACATAATTCTTCTCATGCGGTTTAAGTTGGCGGCTTGCATAAGCGACTACTTGGCCTCTTTGCATTAACACTGCACCAAGACCTCTAATAGAAGCATCTGTCCAAACCGTTAAATCCTGGTTGCCATCAATAATGGTTAACACTGGAGCAGTGGTCAGTTTCGATTTCAATTCCTGGAAAGCTTCTTCACAGTCGGAAGTCCACTTAAACTTCTCATGCTTCTTCGTGAGCTTCGTTAACGGACCGGATATCTTCGAAAAACCCTTAACGAACTTCCGATAATAACTAGCCAACCCCATAAAACATCTAACTTATGTGGGAGTAGTGTCTTGAATCGCTGTTATTTTGCTTGGGTCAACAGAAATCCCTTTCTCTGACACGACATGGCCAAGAAACTTCACTTCTTCTTGCCAGAAGACACATTTAGAGTATTTGGCTTTGAAGACGTTCTTCCTTAGAATCTCCAATACTTGTTCTAAGTGTTTTTCATGCTCGGGTTTTGATTTGGAGTAGATTAAAATATCATTGATGAATACGTGGACAAATTTATTCAGAACTCCCCTGAACACTCTATTCATTAGATCGACAAAGTATGCTGGAGCATTGCACAGGCCAAACGGCATTACTAACCATTCATAAAATATGCCTGGACCTTTGAAAGCTGTCAAAGGAACACACTCTTCTGCTATTCTGATTGACATAGAAATGTGTTTATTTTATGCTCTTATATCTTATCTTTTGTATGTAAATAAATATTACTTGGGTATTGTTTTGTTACTTTTACAGATATTCCAACCCAGCCCGCATGCAACCAGAAAAGTAGAGAAAAAGAGTTGAAATTGATACATATTTACATTTTGAAGAATTGTAGATGAAGATCTCACATCTAGTTGCTGTTGGACAAGAAAAGGATTGTTAAAAAGGCTTTGCACATCACAAATCAATGAAGAAGTGTCAAGGAAGCAAGAGGAAAAGAGAAAAGGCCCAAATTTGCTTTATTTATCTAAGGCCCATTTATGTTTCTTATTGTAAACTCTTGTGTAAATTCCCTAAGGCCCAGATATCATTGTATTAGGGTTAGGGTTAGGGTTTGGTTATCCCCTATATATACCCTTGTAGTATCATTGTAGCCACCATCCTATCCTATTCTATATTCTCTTCTCCATAAATAACAGTTCTTCTTCTTTTTATTATTTCTGCATTTTTCTTTTTCTTAGCAATCGGTGTTGTCTTCACAATTAGTTTTGGAAGAACACCAATTGTATTTTACATTTTTTTGTTAGTGATTAGTCGTTTGGTTAGTTTCAATGACAATCCTAATTTACTTTTTGTTGTTCTTCTTATTCTGCACTTTTATTTTCTTCCTTGTTGTTCTTGTTTTGCAATTTACTTTCTTTAGTGATTAATCGTTGATTAGATTCAACGATAATCCTAAGTTCGCAATTTCAATTTGTTTTTATTTCAACAAAATCTCCAGGCTTCGTCTAACTCGCTCAAGAGATTAGATAAATAATTTAATTTTAATTTACCTCCCTGTGTTCGACCTGTATGCTACACACCTGTGCGCTTGCGGAATTTAATTTAAATGTCGCGCTTTTCTAGCTTCGATCAAATTTTTGGCGCCGTTGCCGGGGAGGTAACAATTGAATTTTATTATTTATTTAATTTCTGATTCGTGTTAGTTTTTTTTTCTTTTTTTTGATTTTGTAAAAAAAAAAAATCTTGCCAAATTTTCTTTTATTTTCCTATTGTTTTCTTGTAGATATATTTAGATAAAAATCTTGATTAGTTGATTGTGAATCACATATTGATATCATAATCTCTAAGACAAGGAAAAAAATCTTGCCACTTTTTCTTTTAATTTTCCTTCTTTTTTTTCATTTATTTCTTTCCTTTTTTTATTTTGCATTTCTTCCAATCTAATTCCTTCAAGAAGAAAAAAAATATATACAAAAAAAGAAAGTTACTAATTTTTCTTCAATTTCTTTCCATCTTTCTACCACCTTGCTGATTTTCACATTTTTCTTTTCCCTTTCCTTTTCTTTTTAATTGTTTCCATCTTTTGTCTACAACTTTCTAAAAAAAAAACTTTTGCAATTTCTTCTCTGTCTACTTTGATTTCTTTCTTGTTTTTGTCTGCTTTTATTTCTTTCCTCAGTTTCTTCTACCCTTCCTCTCTACTCAAAAAACCTTGCTTTTTTTTCTCTTATTCCTTCCTCTTTTATTTTTTTTTTCCTTTTTTGTTCGGGTTTTTACCATTCATTTCTTTCCCTTTCTTCTTGTTCAAATTTTCATAAAAAAAAACTTGCATTCTTTTTTTTTATTTCTTTCCAATTGCATTTCTCATTCACCTCCTACAATCTCTCTTTCAATTTTTTTCATTTATTTCTTTCCGTCTCTCTCCTTCATAAAAAAAAATCAACTTTCAATTTTCCTTTATTCTTTCCATCTTTCCACTTTCTTTCCAATCATCTACATTCTTTTTCTTTTTACAAATTTCAAAAAAAAAAAAGATTCCTCTTTTGCAAATTTTTTTTCCTTTCTTCTTTTGTCTTTCTTGTTCTCAATACATTTGATTTCTTTTCTTCTCTTACAAATTCCCTTTCTTTTCAAAAAAAAAAATCCTCTTCTAATTTTACAACAATAAACAAAAGAAAAAAAAATCTTTCTGTTTTTGTCTTCTCTTTTATTGCTTTCCCTTCTCAATTTCTTTTCCAAATCTTTTACAATTACTTTCCTTCCTTCCTTTACAATTCTCTTTCTTTCCTGAAATCTCTCTTCCCATTTTTTTTTTTTTTTTTTGTCATTTGTTTCTTTCCTATTTATCCATTTTTTCAACAATAATAAAAAAAGGGAATGTCATAAAAAGATTCATTCTTTTTTTTTTCAATTATTTTTCCCTGCTTCATTTCTTCCCTCAAATCAAATACCCCTTCCTCTCACATAATCTCATTTCACCACAGTTTTTTTTATCAATCCACACTTCAGCACCATCTTCTCCAAAAAGTTAGCTTTTTCTTTGTTAATTCCTTTGTTTCTTTTTCTTGTGCTTTTTTCAGTTATTCAATTCATTCAAAAAAAACCCAAAAAAAAAGAGATTTCGAACTAAGGACAAGGTGACTGGAGTTCAAGCAACAAATCAAGATTTCAGAAATCCAAAGAAATTGCAAATAGTGAGATTTCAATCATTGACGCTACTCATTTTTTCTGGATGGATAGCCATACCCCACTATAAATTTCTTTTAACTCTATAGGTGCTCTGCTGCAAAGAAAAAAAATATAGACAATTGTTGTAAAAAAATTCTGTAGGGGCAGCGGCTTGCTATGTACAATTTTTAATTTTCTGCAATTTATTCTGTGACTATTCTATGACTGAATTTTCTGAATATATTTGGTGAGGAACGAATTTCCATTGCTACTATCATCAATTTCATCGTTTTTCAACAATAAAATTTTTATTTTTCAAAATAATATAATTGAAAAGTGGTGTTTTGTGAAGTTGACTGTCTCGTATAATTGGATCGTGGATATATATTAGTTCAATTTATTGAACTTTTAGCAAAAGAGGTTGCATACTACCCGTAAAACATTGGTCGTATCCCTTAGTATTTACACTGTACGTGAACGGCCATAAGACCCTCTTCCCCCTTCTAATTGAGTCGGTCAATTAACAGAGCACAACTTAGTATTTTATACTATTTTGAACTGGGAATAATTTTTGTCCTGCCTTGATTTCATTCAAATGTCTGATTCAAAAAAATCATTGAGAGATATGTGGGATAATAATCGGAGTAGACGTCCTCTTGAAGAGTATGAATACGAATTACAACTCATGAGGCAAGATTTTCCAAAATTTCTCGAGCCAAATTTCAACAATTTTCAAAATAACCAGCATTTTCAAAACCCTGGTTATGATCGAAATGGCAACTTCAATTCAAATTTCAATAATTTCGATTATGGGCCACATCCACATCAAAATAGCTTTGAATCCCAATACAGTCTTGATCCACATCAATATGGGGTTGTAAACCAAAATTTTCAAAATTATAGCCCATATCAACATCTTGAAACTAACCAAAATTGCAGTTCTCTCTCAAATTTTAACAGTTTTGGTTATGAACAAAATTTCTATGATCAAAATGATTTCCAATATCATTGTCAGTTTTCTGAAAATTCAAACAACTAGCACATTGGAAATAATATTGATTGTGAAATTAATGTGGACTATAATTTTGAGAATCAAGAAATCCAAAACGAGAGCTCTCAAATCAACGATCGTCTTAACATTCTTAGAGAGAGGGAAGAAAGACTAAATAAAAAGGCCGATGAACTTCTTTGTTTATTGACATCTTTGAAAGAACAACGAGAGCAACAGAATCAAATTCAAACAAGCAATGAATCAGAAAATAGTCCATTCTTTACTGATGGTGAAAATTTTCAAATAACAACTTTCGAAATTGAAAATAACGATCTAAATGAAGTTGTTCAAAATTCAACGAATGATCTGGACTTCGATTCTTTTCAAGAAAAAGATGTAAGCTTAGATTTTGATCTTCCTCTTTCGGGCTGCGAGAAACTTGAATTCTTTGAAATTGAACAAACTGAAAATGTTGAATTTTTCGAAAACTCAAAATTGGAAATGGATTTGGACGAACATGAATTCTTTGGATTGTATAAGGATGAGTTGCCAAATGGGGAAGAAGTGGATTCACATCTTGAGTTCGAAAATTTTAACTTCGAGAGAATTTCAAACGAATTTGAAATTGCCAGTGTCGAAAATACGTTGTCAGTTAATGATGAGAAATGTGATCACATAGTCTTGAACAACACTCAGATTTTAAATTTCACTGAATTTATATACGATCACAAATTTTTGAAAAATTACACTGACAAATTTGTTGAACACATGAACTATTTTTGGAATGTTAGCTTTGTTGAAAAACTTCATTTTAGGACGACCCTAGACATTTATCTCCTAGACTATAAATCTAGGTTTAAAGATGAGATGGTTTTCAAAGACCTTTTCTTATTAGAAACATGCCTAGACATAGTGGGAATCGGACTCATAGGGCAAGAACCAAGTGTGGGGGAAAAAGTTGGTGGAATTCTTTGCATCGCGTGCACCGCAAACACATATATCATTGTACATATGATCCATTCTTACATATAGTTAGACTGCATTTCATTCTACAAATAATTTTGCATCTCATTCACCTTTGGGTACGATTTTTCAAATTTAGGAAACGTTTACAGTGTGGACACTATTTATGTAACAACCCGCAAAATCTGGGCCAGTTTAAAAATTTTTATTTTGGCAATTTTAGCGAATTTTGATTATTTAAAATGGATTATTTTAAATAAAACGACGAGAAAATTTATTTTGAATATAAATCGAACGTATATATTATACGCGTCGTCGTTAGAATATAAATATTTATATATAATTATAAATAGAATTGAAAATGGCGCGGTAGTTCGATAATTCGATTTCAAACTTCAATTGAATGTACAGGGTGCAAAACAATCCGGATTTTTGTGAAACCAAAAACATTAGGATCTAATTGATGATATCTTTCCAGCGAAGTTGAGAAACTGAGATTTCATCTTAGAAATGATAAGATATGTCCAGTTTAAAATTAGAAATAGTCGCTGTGGAATTTATATATATTTTTATATATATAAGGCCCTTAAAAATAGCAATTTTGCAAACGACCTCAGATTTCGACGAAACCAGTTTTGTTGGGTCCGTGATGTTAAGTTATTGCTAAATTCCAAATTTCATAATTTTTCGAATCAATATGTGTGCGTGGCAAAGGAAAACGCGTTTGACCAATTTCAGTTGATTTTAATCGACTGGAAATTGGCCATTTTTCCAACGGTCTCAGAATTCGACGAAACTAATTTTGTTAGGACCGTATCGTAGATACGAAGCTAGAAAATATTTTTCTGGAATTTTTCTAGTTAGTATGTGACCCCGGTAATTTGAAATGTACGTTTAAAATTCAATATAGTGATTTAAATGTAAATTCAAACGAAAACTGATTGTAACAGCCGAATCAGCTTGCGATACATATCCCATTGTGTTCGGAATGGGGGTGAAACGCTATGGACGGCAGGCGGTGGACCTCGTTTCGAGGTCATAAGTAAAAGTCAACCCTTTGGCACAAATTTAAATAATTAAATAATAATAAAAAAAAAAAAAAAAAAATAATAGAATTCCCCTTTTCTCCTTCATTGCCCCCCCCCCGAATCACTTAACAGAAAACAAATAAAAAAAAAGAAGAAGAAACCCACGCCCTAAATCGCTCGCAGCCGCCGCCGACCACCAGGCGACCCCCTCCCTCCTCCATCGCCTTCCCTCCGCACCTCCTCCACCGATCTCGAGACTGAGACCAACCCACCTCCCCCTTTTTCGAATGCGTCCAGACCCCGTTGCCCCGCCCGCCACCACCGCAGGCTGCCAGAGGCTGGCGCACCCTTCTCCCTCCCCTCCTCCAAGCATCGTCGACCCCCCCTGTAAGTCTTTTCTTTTATTTATTTATTTATTTTATTTTGTTTTATATATAAACTGAAAATGAAAAAAGAAATAAAATACTGTTCTGTTTTTATAAAATAAAATACTGTTCTGTTTTTATAGAATGATTAAAACTGTTTTTATAGAATGATTAAAAACTGATTTTTATTTTAAATTTAAAAACTGATTTTTATTTTAAAGGTTTGAAATAGAAAATAAAAATTCGATTTTTATATATTGAACTTTGAACTAAAAATTCGATTTTTATATATTGAACTTTGAAATAAAAATTCGATTTTTATATATTGAACTTTGAAATAAAAATTCGATTTTTATATATTGAACTTTGAAATAAAAATTCGATTTTTATATATTGAATAGCGAAATAAAAATTCGATTTTTATATATTGAACTTTGAAATAAAAATTCGATTTTTATATATTGAATAGCGAACTAAAAATTCGATTTTTATATATTGAACTTTGAAATAAAAATTCGATTTTTATATATTGAACTTTGAAATAAAAATTCGATTTTTATATATTGAATAGCGAACTAAAAATTCGATTTTTATATATTGAACTTTGAAATAAAAATTCGATTTTTATATATTGAATAGCGAACTAAAAATTCGATTTTTATATATTGAACTTTGAAATAAAAATTCGATTTTTATATATTGAATAGCGAACTAAAAATTCGATTTTTATATATTGAATAGCGAACTAAAAATTCGATTTTTATATATTGAATAGCGAAATAAAAATTCGATTTTTATATATTGAATAGCGAACTAAAAATTCGATTTTTATATATTGAATAGCGAACTAAAAATTCGATTTTTATATATTGAATAGCGAACTAAAAATTCGATTTTTATATATTGAATAGCGAACTAAAAATTCGATTTTTATATATTGAATAGCGAACTAAAAATTCGATTTTTATATATTGAATAGCGAACTAAAAATTCGATTTTTATATATTGAATAGCGAACTAAAAATTCGATTTTTATATATTGAATAGCGAACTAAAAATGTGATTTTTACGTATGTAGTGAAAGCAGCAACGAAGGTGACAAAAAGACGAAACGACGAAGACTTCTGCAAAAGAAGAGTCGAGATGGTTGGATAGCTAAAAGTGAGAATTTCTCACCTTTCAATTTTATTTCTAGTTATATATATATACTAGGATGCAGACGGTGCTTAGTAGCACCCGACACAATCGTCCACAAACCATGGACTTGTTTGTTTGGTTGCGTAGATTAGTTGGATGATTTGATCTGAAATTGAACTGTTTGGTGAAATAAATTGATTGATTGATGTGTGAATGGCGTGGGCCTTCACTAGACCGGGGATAAGGCTAGGCCTTGTCCCATTTCTAGTATCGTGCCGTTATGCCGCCGAAATTTTCTAAAATATGTTAGAAAATAAAAATATCATTTTATTTTGTAAATGAATAATAGAAATTCATATGTTGAAATAAAATGTTTTATCGTTAAAAATATAATTTTTAACGTGAATGTGAATAAATGAATAGTTATAAACAAATCGGCCGATTGGTTTGTATATACACTGATTTGACTGATATTGATTGGGTCGATAAATTTCACACATCGCCCAACTGCACAAATAAAATATGCGGTTGATTGTTTGAAACCCCACACGGGTGTTGGGATGAAATTTGAAGTTCACTCATCCTGATTGATTAAATATGTCGATCGATTGATCGACAGGCTGTTATAAGCGTTGAATATCTATATTTGATGCTTATACAGTGAAGTGCACTTTGGTTGATGGTTGATTATTTTCAATGTCATTATATACATGTGTTGTATGAAAATCCATATAATTAACTTTATATGGTAATTGATTGGGCCTCATTCCAATTTGAAAAATAAAGAATATTATAAAATAAAAGTTCATGTGTTGACAGTACTCATTCATTGAGATTGGTCATGTGTTGAACGAAATATTTTGATAATAACAACTATTTTGAAAATAGAAATTTATGAAGCCGTGTTGATTAGATTGACGCCATTTTGACGTGAACGATATTTATATCGATTTTATTGAATTCAAAATGAATTGAAAATGATTTCGAAATGAATTGAATTGAAAACGATTTCGAAATGAAATGAATTGAACACGATTTCGAAATGAATTGAATTGAAAACGAATTCGAAATGAATTGAATTGAAAACGATTTCGAAATGAATTGAATTGAAAACGAATTCGAAATGAATTGAATTGAAAACGATTTCGAAATGAATTGAATTGAAAACGATTTCGAAATGAATTGAATTGAAAACGAATTCGAAATGAAATGAATTGAAAACGATTTCGAAATAAAATGATTTGAAAACGATTTCGAAATGAATTGAATTGAAAACGAATTCAAATGGAATTGAAAGCGAATGAAAATGAATTCAAATTGAATTGAAATTCGAATTGAATAGAAATGAATTTTAAAACGAATTTGTAAAGAAGAATTCAATTTTGCTTTGAATTGAAATAGAAGTTGAAATAGAATTTGAAACGAATTTAAAACTATTTATATAATTCGTTTTAAATAGTAATCGACGAAATATATATTATATATATTATATATAATATAATGGCCTGAATAGAACGCGCCGCGCCGCGGCAGTTCGCGAATTTCGACCATTTATTTCAAACAGACATTACGGGAGATCCGACCGTCGGATTCTCCTAAAACCGGAACCGTTGGGTTCGTATCGAAAAGAGCTTTCTAACGAATATTAGAAATTTGAAATCTAACGGTTGGATTTGGAATTATGTCCAAATCAAATTCGAAAAAGGTCGCTGTAAATGCAGTTCGATGGCCGTTGATGGAAATCGACTGTACGGGCCTTGATAAAATTATTAAAAATAGTAATAATTTATGTAAAATCATAAGAAATGATTTGTGAAGATTTGGGATGGAAAACTCCATATTTGAAAAGATAAAAATAGATTTTTATCGAAATGAACTAGTTTTGAACTAGAATTATAATTCTATTTATTTTTAAATAAATAAATTGAATTCGAAAAGGGTTTTGAAAATAACCAAAATTTCCAATGATTGCATTGGAGTGGATTTGAATCGAAATTGTCTTCGGAATATTTCGATGTTGGAATTCGTGATTATACAGGTGTTGTTATGGAAATTTGAAAGATATATTTTTATATCGTTATTTCCAATATGACATTTGTTAATCGTAGAATTTGATATTGAATATAGGCCGATATATTTTCTATTCAGAGCCCTGTATTTAATATCAAATGTGATTTGGGTTTGTCGTGAATGGTGTCTTCACTAACACCGTTCTTGAACCCAGTTGAGAAAAGATTAAATCTTTTTATTTAGATTTAATGAAGGGTACCAATTAAATAATATTTAATTGGAATTGAATTGATATTGATTTTTGGGTTTATCGTGAACAGTGTTTTAAATAACACTTGTTCTTTAACCCGATAATTAATGAATGTGATTTGGGTTTGTCGTGAATGGTGTCTTCACTAACACCGTTCTTGAACCCAGTTGAGAAATGATTAAATCTTTTTATTTAGATTTAATGAAGGGTACCAATTAAATAATATTTAATTGGAATTGAATTGATATTGATTTTTGGGTTTATCGTGAACAGTGTTTTAAATAACACTTGTTCTTTAACCCGATAATTAATGAATGTGATTTGGGTTTGTCGTGAATGGTGTCTTCACTAACACCGTTCTTGAACCCAGTTGAGAAATGATTAAATCTTTTTATTTAGATTTAATGAAGGGTGCCAATTAAATAATATTTAATTGGAATTGAATTGATATTGATTTTTGGGTTTATCGTGAACAGTGTTTTAAATAACACTTGTTCTTTAACCCGATAATTAATGAACGTGATTTGGGTTTGTCGTGAATGGTGTCTTCACTAACACTGTTCTTGGACCCAGTTGAGAAAAGATTAAATCTTTTTATTTAGATTTAATGAAGGGTGCCAATTAAATAATATTTAATTGGAATTGAATTGATATTGATTTTTGGGTTTATCGTGAACAGTGTTTTAAATAACACTTGTTCTTTAACCCGATAATTAATGAATGTGATTTGGGTTTGTCGTGAATGGTGTCTTCACTAACACTGTTCTTGGACCCAGTTGAGAAAAGATTAAATCTTTTTATTTAGATTTAATGAAGTGTACCAATTAAATAAAATTTAATTGGAATTGAATGGATATTGATTTTTGGGTTTATCGTGAACAGTGTTTTAAATAACACTTGTTCTTTAACCCGATAATTAATGGGATGTGACTTTGGGTTTATCGTGAACCGTGTTTTAAATGACACTTATTCTTTAACCCAGTCACAGATTAAAACTAAGTGGAGTTTTAATGAATCTTTAATTAGATTGAAAAGATCGAGAATGGAGTATCACCAGTTTTGCTCCAGGCGATAGTTAAATCTTTAATTAGATTTGAACGTGAAATTTAGAAACTAACTGTCGGTTAGCTAAGTAGAATGGTTTTCTGGATATTGATCTGATGTTGGTTTCGGCCTTCGGGGTTAATATTTGGGGAATTATTCTCTTGATTAATTTACGGTTAATGACTAATGAGTTGGAATGAGGCGTATGTTGTGTTTGTGTAACACTTTTATAATATATACGCGAGTTATTCGGAAAGACCGGGTTTATCCCATTCTGAATAACTGATACGACGATAAGTCGAAGATGAAGACGATGGTCGAAGACCGGAGGTCTTCACGTCGTTTGGGTGATAACTGATGATCTTGATTGGGCTGTACACCCAAGAAGATGGAAACAGTTAGTGATCGTCCAGACGTACTTGGAGATCGATGGATATGCGGGGTACTAGGTGCCTCCGGTTTCGTTCAGGCCCAGAACGGACTTGTAAATGGACTGTGTGTCTGACATTGGATTTCATTCTGTGTGACTGATATCGGTTGCATAGAGTGGTTTGCCTGTGTGGCATGCTAAGATGCAAATGATCAAGGCTTCTGTTGAAAAGCAAAGTCTTGTGGTGATGATCAAAGCACGGCCTTTGTGGCGTAGCTTTGTGTAACGTTTACTTCGCGAGTTTCACACCCGGTATGAACCAAAAACGGGAGGGACATCAGGGAGGACTTGCGTTTCTTTCTAGCTAGAAGTGGCGTCAGTGGTTTTACACGCCCTGACGAGTTTGACTTATGTGGTTGTTGCGGTTGCGAGGCGCCTCGGTTATATCGGTTTCGGCCGAATGCATTCTGGTCGGCTGACGGACCAGACTTACACCCCATAGGGTGGGGGGACGTATTGTTCAGGCATAATAATCCACTCCGTGTGGACCGGCCCTGACGATCTAAAGGGTTGATGCGTTCTGATCTTGTGGCTCGGGCTAGAGAGTCACGAATCGGTTGAGGACTATCTTTTGCCTCGGTTCATAGACGGAAATCCAATTTCCAAATACGTGACATTTGCGGTTTTACTTGTAAACCTATATATGGCGACATGATATATGGTACCCATGCCGCCTATGATTGATACTTATGATTTGAAGTTGTTTTATACACTTATAGTAGTATCAAATGATTTGTTTTAAACGTACTAAGCATTCTTTGGCTGTTATAAGGGAAAACCCTATCCTCGGCTGCGTTGCATTGTGTGATGGGACCTGGGTCTTATAACAGCTTCATTTTTCTTTATTTAGCATTGCGCTGTTTGTTCTATGCACTGGTATTCTTGGGAGGAAACCCGTTCCGTGTTATACGGCGTGGTCCCTTGATTTACCTAGTTTTAAAATGAAGATTAATAACTGTTTTAGTTCTCACACCAGTCACATGACTGACCTGGAGTTTATTGTTTTAACCTAAACTCTGGGTGCCCTTATTTTGACACGGGCAGCTAGTAGTTTCGGTTTTGCAGATTTTATTCACAGGATCCTGGTTCACAGCTGGAACGATATCCGGAAAGCTTTGTATCCGTATATCTCATTCTAGTTGTGTATTGTATTATTTTCCGCTGCGATGTATTTAAATGTAATTTAAATCTCTGATATTTCTGTGTAATATTCATTTATACTCTGTATATTCCTATAATCTGATGCATTGTTGTAATATACAATGAAACGTTCTTCTGTATGTGTTTTGATGTGGTTTGTTCTCGAACTATCCGACGCTTTCCTTTACGGGGAAGTTACGGGTCTTCACAGTTGGTATCAGAGCTTTGGTTTACAAAGCTCAGAGAACAAGACACATTAGAACCATACGAAAGAATTCATCAGAAACTGGATTAGTAATATCCAACGAGAATGACTCGTTAGAGATGGGATCAGTAGTATCCTAGAACGAGTGTGAAGAGTATATTTTTAAAATGAAAATAAATTTTGTTTTGAAAATTTAAATCAATTATTCGTATTTGATTATCTATTTATAATGAATTTGGACAATCCAGTATATATAGATTTTACGTATACGTCTGATCCGCGTGTATTCAAAGTTTTAATATACTGGATAGATATAGAATTACACTCTAGTCGCCCGGGGATGATGTTGATAATGACCATGGCATCATCAATAATTATGTTCGTGTTTCGAAGGTGTGATATCTATATATTTCCTATTGACTGGTGTGAGAACCAAAATTAGATAGGGCCTATGGTTGTGAATTGGCATCAAAAACCTGATTTTTGTATATGTATCAAAATTTATGAATTTGAAACTCTAATTCACTAATTGATTGATGTTTGTGTTGTTTGTTTATTTGTTTGCAAATTTATAGCCATTATGCCTAATTGAATCAAACATTAAATTGTATTAAAATTTGGTCGCATTTGCTTGCATATACATATATATCATTGAACAGGTCATAGCAAGGAGGCTAGAGCAGAGAATAAAATTTGTTTGCCCGACAAATAGGTACATGTTTACTACATAATTTCCTGTTTTGTTTGGGTGATGATGATTTTATGAGCCTATTGGCTAGCCGCTTGGCTTTTTCTTTTTCTTTTTGAGATCTGAAGGACCGGGAACGCTATTTGCAATTTCCCGATGCTCCCGGTGCAGGGGAGGTTATGGCGAAATTTTTCGAAAATTTAGGGTGTTAGCCAAATTTTTGAAATTTTGAAAATTCTCAGAAACTAAAGAGTTGGAGAATGGAAGCCGGATCGAACGTAGGGCTTATTAATCAAACCACTTTCGACTTTGTTCCTTTTCGGGGACGAAAAGTTTTAAGTGGGGGAGATTGTAACAACCCGCAAAATCTGGGCCAGTTTAAAAATTTTTATTTTGGCAATTTTAGCGAATTTTGATTATTTAAAATGAATTATTTTAAATAAAACGACGAGAAAATTTATTTTGAATATAAATTGAACGTATATATTATACGCGTCGTCGTTAGAATATAAATATTTATATATAATTATAAATAGAATTGAAAATGGCGCGGTAGTTCGATAATTCGATTTCAAACTTCAATTGAATGTACCGGGTGCAAAACAATCCGGATTTTTGTGAAACCAAAAACATTAGGATCTAATTGATGATATCTTTCCAGCGAAGTTGAGAAACTGAGATTTCATCTTAGAAATGATAAGATATGTCCAGTTTAAAATTAGAAATAGTCGCTGTGGAATTTATATATATTTTTATATATATAAGGCCCTTAAAAATAGCAATTTTGCAAACGACCTCAGATTTCGACGAAACCAGTTTTGTTGGGTCCGTGATGTTAAGTTATTGCTAAATTCCAAATTTCATAATTTTTCGAATCAATATGTGTGCGTGGAAAAGGAAAACGCGTTTGACCAATTTCAGTTGATTTTAATCGACTGGAAATTGGCCATTTTTCCAACGGTCTCAGAATTCGACGAAACTAATTTTGTTAGGACCGTATCGTAGATACGAAGCTAGAAAATATTTTTCTGGAATTTTTCTAGTTAGTATGTGACCCCGGTAATTTGAAATGTACGTTTAAAATTCAATATAGTGATTTAAATGTAAATTCAAACGAAAACTGATTGTAACAGCCGAATCAGCTTGCGATACATATCCCATTGTGTTCGGAATGGGGGTGAAACGCTATGGACGGCAGGCGGTGGACCTCGTTTCGAGGTCATAAGTAAAAGTCAACCCTTTGGCACAAATTTAAATAATTAAATAATAAAAAAAAAAAAAAAAAATAATAGAATTCCCCTTTTCTCCTTCATTGCCCCCCCCCCCCCCGAATCACTTAACAGAAAACAAATAAAAAAAAAAGAAGAAACCCACGCCCTAAATCGCTCGCAGCCGCCGCCGACCACCAGGCGACCCCCCCCCTCCTCCATCGCCTTCCCTCCGCACCTCCTCCACCGATCTCGAGACTGAGACCAACCCACCTCCCCCTTTTTCGAATGCGTCCAGACCCCGTTGCCCCGCCCGCCACCACCGCAGGCTGCCAGAGGCTGGCGCACCCTTCTCCCTCCCCTCCTCCAAGCATCGTCGACCCCCCCTATAAGTCTTTTCTTTTATTTATTTATTTATTTTATTTTGTTTTATATATAAACTGAAAATGAAAAAAGAAATAAAATACTGTTCTGTTTTTATAAAATAAAATACTGTTCTGTTTTTATAGAATGATTAAAACTGTTTTTATAGAATGATTAAAAACTGATTTTTATTTTAAATTTAAAAACTGATTTTTATTTTAAAGGTTTGAAATAGAAAATAAAAATTCGATTTTTATATATTGAACTTTGAACTAAAAATTCGATTTTTATATATTGAACTTTGAAATAAAAATTCGATTTTTATATATTGAACTTTGAAATAAAAATTCGATTTTTATATATTGAACTTTGAAATAAAAATTCGATTTTTATATATTGAATAGAGAAATAAAAATTCGATTTTTATATATTGAACTTTGAAATAAAAATTCGATTTTTATATATTGAACTTTGAAATAAAAATTCGATTTTTATATATTGAATAGCGAACTAAAAATTCGATTTTTATATATTGAACTTTGAAATAAAAATTCGATTTTTATATATTGAACTTTGAAATAAAAATTCGATTTTTATATATTGAATAGCGAACTAAAAATTCGATTTTTATATATTGAACTTTGAAATAAAAATTCGATTTTTATATATTGAATAGCGAACTAAAAATTCGATTTTTATATATTGAACTTTGAAATAAAAATTCGATTTTTATATATTGAATAGCGAACTAAAAATTCGATTTTTATATATTGAATAGCGAACTAAAAATTCGATTTTTATATATTGAATAGCGAAATAAAAATTCGATTTTTATATATTGAATAGCGAACTAAAAATTCGATTTTTATATATTGAATAGCGAACTAAAAATTCGATTTTTATATATTGAATAGCGAACTAAAAATTCGATTTTTATATATTGAATAGCGAACTAAAAATTCGATTTTTATATATTGAATAGCGAACTAAAAATTCGATTTTTATATATTGAATAGCGAACTAAAAATTCGATTTTTATATATTGAATAGCGAACTAAAAATTCGATTTTTATATATTGAATAGCGAACTAAAAATGTGATTTTTACGTATGTAGTGAAAGCAGCAACGAAGGTGACAAAAAGACGAAACGACGAAGACTTCTGCAAAAGAAGAGTCGAGATGGTTGGATAGCTAAAAGTGAGAATTTCTCACCTTTCAATTTTATTTCTAGTTATATATATATACTAGGATGCAGACGGTGCTTAGTAGCACCCGACACAATCGTCCACAAACCATGGACTTGTTTGTTTGGTTGCGTAGATTAGTTGGATGATTTGATCTGAAATTGAACTGTTTGGTGAAATAAATTGATTGATTGATGTGTGAATGGCGTGGGCCTTCACTAGACCGGGGATAAGGCTAGGCCTTGTCCCATTTCTAGTATCGTGCCGTTATGCCGCCGAAATTTTCTAAAATATGTTAGAAAATAAAAATATCATTTTATTTTGTAAATGAATAATAGAAATTCATATGTTGAAATAAAATGTTTTATCGTTAAAAATATAATTTTTAACGTGAATGTGAATAAATGAATAGTTATAAACAAATCGGCCGATTGGTTTGTATATACACTGATTTGACTGATATTGATTGGGTCGATAAATTTCACACATCGCCCAACTGCACAAATAAAATATGCGGTTGATTGTTTGAAACCCCACACGGGTGTTGGGACGAAATTTGAAGTTCACTCATCCTGATTGATTAAATATGTCGATCGATTGATCGACAGGCTGTTATAAGCGTTGAATATCTATATTTGATGCTTATACAGTGAAGTGCACTTTGGTTGATGGTTGATTATTTTCAATGTCATTATATACATGTGTTGTATGAAAATCCATATAATTAACTTTATATGGTAATTGATTGGGCCTCATTCCAATTTGAAAAATAAAGAATATTATAAAATAAAAGTTCATGTGTTGACAGTACTCATTCATTGAGATTGGTCATGTGTTGAACGAAATATTTTGATAATAACAACTATTTTGAAAATAGAAATTTATGAAGCCGTGTTGATTAGATTGACGCCATTTTGACGTGAACGATATTTATATCGATTTTATTGAATTCAAAATGAATTGAAAACGATTTCGAAATGAATTGAATTGAAAACGATTTCGAAATGAAATGAATTGAAAACGATTTCGAAATGAATTGAATTGAAAACGAATTCGAAATGAATTGAATTGAAAACGATTTCGAAATGAATTGAATTGAAAACGAATTCGAAATGAATTGAATTGAAAACGATTTCGAAATGAATTGAATTGAAAACGATTTCGAAATGAATTGAATTGAAAACGAATTCGAAATGAAATGAATTGAAAACGATTTCGAAATAAAATGATTTGAAAACGATTTCGAAATGAATTGAATTGAAAACGAATTCAAATGGAATTGAAAGCGAATGGAAATGAATTCAAATTGAATTGAAATTCGAATTGAATAGAAATGAATTTTAAAACGAATTTGTAAAGAAGAATTCAATTTTGCTTTGAATTGAAATAGAAGTTGAAATAGAATTTGAAACGAATTTAAAACTATTTATATAATTCGTTTTAAATAGTAATCGACGAAATATATATTATATATATTATATATAATATAATGGCCTGAATAGAACGCGCCGCGCCGCGGCAGTTCGCGAATTTCGACCATTTATTTCAAACAGACATTACGGGAGATCCGACCGTCGGATTCTCCTAAAACCGGAACCGTTGGGTTCGTATCGAAAAGAGCTTTCTAACGAATATTAGAAATTTGAAATCTAACGGTTGGATTTGGAATTATGTCCAAATCAAATTCGAAAAAGGTCGTTGTAAGTGCAGTTCGATGGCCGTTGATGGAAATCGACTGTACGGGCCTTGATAAAATTATTAAAAATAGTAATAATTTATGTAAAATCATAAGAAATGATTTGTGAAGATTTGGGATGGAAAACTCCATATTTGAAAAGATAAAAATAGATTTTTATCGAAATGAACTAGTTTTGAACTAGAATTATAATTCTATTTATTTTTAAATAAATAAATTGAATTCGAAAAGGGTTTTGAAAATAACCAAAATTTCCAATGATTGCATTGGAGTGGATTTGAATCGAAATTGTCTTCGGAATATTTCGATGTTGGAATTCGTGATTATACAGGTGTTGTTATGGAAATTTGAAAGATATATTTTTATATCGTTATTTCCAATACGACATTTGTTAATCGTAGAATTTGATATTGAATATAGGCCGATATATTTTCTATTCAGAGCCCTGTATTTAATATCAAATGTGATTTGGGTTTGTCGTGAATGGTGTCTTCACTAACACCGTTCTTGAACCCAGTTGAGAAAAGATTAAATCTTTTTATTTAGATTTAATGAAGGGTACCAATTAAATAATATTTAATTGGAATTGAATTGATATTGATTTTTGGGTTTATCGTGAACAGTGTTTTAAATAACACTTGTTCTTTAACCCGATAATTAATGAATGTGATTTGGGTTTGTCGTGAATGGTGTCTTCACTAACACCGTTCTTGAACCCAGTTGAGAAATGATTAAATCTTTTTATTTAGATTTAATGAAGGGTACCAATTAAATAATATTTAATTGGAATTGAATTGATATTGATTTTTGGGTTTATTGTGAACAGTGTTTTAAATAACACTTGTTCTTTAACCCGATAATTAATGAATGTGATTTGGGTTTGTCGTGAATGGTGTCTTCACTAACACCGTTCTTGAACCCAGTTGAGAAATGATTAAATCTTTTTATTTAGATTTAATGAAGGGTGCCAATTAAATAATATTTAATTGGAATTGAATTGATATTGATTTTTGGGTTTATCGTGAACAGTGTTTTAAATAACACTTGTTCTTTAACCCGATAATTAATGAACGTGATTTGGGTTTGTCGTGAATGGTGTCTTCACTAACACTGTTCTTGGACCCAGTTGAGAAAAGATTAAATCTTTTTATTTAGATTTAATGAAGGGTGCCAATTAAATAATATTTAATTGGAATTGAATTGATATTGATTTTTGGGTTTATCGTGAACAGTGTTTTAAATAACACTTGTTCTTTAACCCGATAATTAATGAATGTGATTTGGGTTTGTCGTGAATGGTGTCTTCACTAACACTGTTCTTGGACCCAGTTGAGAAAAGACTAAATCTTTTTATTTAGATTTAATGAAGTGTACCAATTAAATAAAATTTAATTGGAATTGAATGGATATTGATTTTTGGGTTTATCGTGAACAGTGTTTTAAATAACACTTGTTCTTTAACCCGATAATTAATGGGATGTGACTTTGGGTTTATCGTGAACCGTGTTTTAAATGACACTGATTCTTTAACCCAGTCACAGATTAAAACTAAGTGGAGTTTTAATGAATCTTTAATTAGATTGAAAAGATCGAGAATGGAGTATCACCAGTTTTGCTCCAGGCGGTAGTTAAATCTTTAATTAGATTTGAACGTGAAATTTAGAAACTAACTGTCGGTTAGCTAAGTAGAATGGTTTTCTGGATATTGATCTGATGTTGGTTTCGGCCTTCGGGGTTAATATTTGGGGAATTATTCTCTTGATTAATTTACGGTTAATGACTAATGAGTTGGAATGAGGCGTATGTTGTGTTTGTGTAACACTTTTATAATATATACGCGAGTTATTCGGAAAGACCGGGTTTATCCCATTCTGAATAACTGATACGACGATAAGTCGAAGATGAAGACGATGGTCGAAGACCGGAGGTCTTCACGTCGTTTGGGTGATAACTGATGATCTTGATTGGGCTGTACACCCAAGAAGATGGAAACAGTTAGTGATCGTCCAGACGTACTTGGAGATCGATGGATATGCGGGGTACTAGGTGCCTCCGGTTTCGTTCAGGCCCAGAACGGACTTGTAAATGGACTGTGTGTCTGACATTGGATTTCATTCTGTGTGACTGATATCGGTTGCATAGAGTGGTTTGCCTGTGTGGCATGCTAAGATGCAAATGATCAAGGCTTCTGTTGAAAAGCAAAGTCTTGTGGTGATGATCAAAGCACGGCCTTTGTGGCGTAGCTTTGTGTAACGTTTACTTCGCGAGTTTCACACCCGGTATGAACCAAAAACGGGAGGGACATCAGGGAGGACTTGCGTTTCTTTCTAGCTAGAAGTGGCGTCAGTGGTTTTACACGCCCTGACGAGTTTGACTTATGTGGTTGTTGCGGTTGCGAGGCGCCTCGGTTATATCGGTTTCGGCCGAATGCATTCTGGTCGGCTGACGGACCAGACTTACACCCCATAGGGTGGGGGGACGTATTGTTCAGGCATAATAATCCACTCCGTGTGGACCGGCCCTGACGATCTAAAGGGTTGATGCGTTCTGATCCTGTGGCTCGGGCTAGAGAGTCACGAATCGGTTGAGGACTATCTTTTGCCACGGTTCATAGACGGAAATCCAATTTCCAAATACGTGACATTTGCGGTTTTACTTGTAAACCTATATATGGCGACATGATATATGGTACCCATGCCGCCTATGATTGATACTTATGATTTGAAGTTGTTTTATACACTTATAGTAGTATCAAATGATTTGTTTTAAACGTACTAAGCATTCTTTGGCTGTTATAAGGGAAAACCCTATCCTCGGCTGCGTTGCATTGTGTGATGGGACCTGGGTCTTATAACAGCTTCATTTTTCTTTATTTAGCATTGCGCTGTTTGTTCTATGCACTGGTATTCTTGGGAGGAAACCCGTTCCGTGTTATACGGCGTGGTCCCTTGATTTACCTAGTTTTAAAATGAAGATTAATAACTGTTTTAGTTCTCACACCAGTCACATGACTGACCTGGAGTTTATTGTTTTAACCTAAACTCTGGGTGCCCTTATTTTGACACGGGCAGCTAGTAGTTTCGGTTTTGCAGATTTTATTCACAGGATCCTGGTTCACAGCTGGAACGATATCCGGAAAGCTTTGTATCCGTATATCTCATTCTAGTTGTGTATTGTATTATTTTCCGCTGCGATGTATTTAAATGTAATTTAAATCTCTGATATTTCTGTGTAATATTCATTTATACTCTGTATATTCCTGTAATCTGATGCATTGTTGTAATATACAATGAAACGTTCTTCTGTATGTGTTTTGTTGTGGTTTGTTCTCGAACTATCCGACGCTTTCCTTTACGGGGAAGTTACGGGTCTTCACAGTTGGTATCAGAGCTTTGGTTTACAAAGCTCAGAGAACAAGACACATTAGAACCATACGAAAGAATTCATCAGAAACTGGATTAGTAATATCCAACGAGAATGACTCGTTAGAGATGGGATCAGTAGTATCCTAGAACGAGTGTGAAGAGTATATTTTTAAAATGAAAACAAATTTTGTTTTGAAAATTTAAATCAATTATTCGTATTTGATTATCTATTTATAATGAATTTGGACAATCCAGTATATATAGATTTTACGTATACGTCTGATCCGCGTGTATTCAAAGTTTTAATATACTGGATAGATATAGAATTACACTCTAGTCGCCCGGGGATGATGTTGATAATGACCATGGCATCATCAATAATTATGTTCGTGTTTCGAAGGTGTGATATCTATATATTTCCTATTGACTGGTGTGAGAACCAAAATTAGATAGGGCCTATGGTTGTGAATTGGCATCAAAAACCTGATTTTTGTATATGTATCAAAATTTATGAATTTGAAACTCTAATTCACTAATTGATTGATGTTTGTGTTGTTTGTTTATTTGTTTGCAAATTTATAGCCATTATGCCTAATTGAATCAAATATTAAATTGTATTAAAATTTGGTCGCATTTGCTTGCATATACATATATATCATTGAACAGGTCATAGCAAGGAGGCTAGAGCAGAGAATAAAATTTGTTTGCCCGACAAATAGGTACATGTTTACTACATAATTTCCTGTTTTGTTTGGGTGATGATGATTTTATGAGCCTATTGGCTAGCCGCTTGGCTTTTTCTTTTTCTTTTTGAGATCTGAAGGACCGGGAACGCTATTTGCAATTTCCCGATGCTCCCGGTGCAGGGGAGGTTATGGCGAAATTTTTCGAAAATTTAGGGTGTTAGCCAAATTTTTGAAATTTTGAAAATTCTCAGAAACTAAAGAGTTGGTGAATGGAAGCCGGATCGAACGTAGGGCTTATTAATCAAACCACTTTCGACTTTGTTCCTTTTCGGGGACGAAAAGTTTTAAGTGGGGGAGATTGTAACAACCCGCAAAATCTGGGCCAGTTTAAAAATTTTTATTTTGGCAATTTTAGCGAATTTTGATTATTTAAAATGAATTATTTTAAATAAAACGACGAGAAAATTTATTTTGAATATAAATCGAACGTATATATTATACGCGTCGTCGTTAGAATATAAATATTTATATATAATTATAAATAGAATTGAAAATGGCGCGGTAGTTCGATAATTCGATTTCAAACTTCAATTGAATGTACCGGGTGCAAAACAATCCGGATTTTTGTGAAACCAAAAACATTAGGATCTAATTGATGATATCTTTCCAGCGAAGTTGAGAAACTGAGATTTCATCTTAGAAATGATAAGATATGTCCAGTTTAAAATTAGAAATAGTCGCTGTGGAATTTATATATATTTTTATATATATAAGGCCCTTAAAAATAGCAATTTTGCAAACGACCTCAGATTTCGATGAAACCAGTTTTGTTGGGTCCGTGATGTTAAGTTATTGCTAAATTCCAAATTTCATAATTTTTCGAATCAATATGTGTGCGTGGCAAAGGAAAACGCGTTTGACCAATTTCAGTTGATTTTAATCGACTGGAAATTGGCCATTTTTCCAACGGTCTCAGAATTCGACGAAACTAATTTTGTTAGGACCGTATCGTAGATACGAAGCTAGAAAATATTTTTCTGGAATTTTTCTAGTTAGTATGTGACCCCGGTAATTTGAAATGTACGTTTAAAATTCAATATAGTGATTTAAATGTAAATTCAAACGAAAACTGATTGTAACAGCCGAATCAGCTTGCGATACATATCCCATTGTGTTCGGAATGGGGGTGAAACGCTATGGACGGCAGGCGGTGGACCTCGTTTCGAGGTCATAAGTAAAAGTCAACCCTTTGGCACAAATTTAAATAATTAAATAATAATAAAAAAAAAAAATAATAGAATTCCCCTTTTCTCCTTCATTGCCCCCCCCCCCCCGAATCACTTAACAGAAAACAAATAAAAAAAAAAGAAGAAACCCACGCCCTAAATCGCTCGCAGCCGCCGCCGACCACCAGGCGACCCCCCCCCCTCCTCCATCGCCTTCCCTCCGCACCTCCTCCACCGATCTCGAGACTGAGACCAACCCACCTCCCCCTTTTTCGAATGCGTCCAGACCACGTTGCCCCGCCCGCCACCACCGCAGGCTGCCAGAGGCTGGCGCACCCTTCTCCCTCCCCTCCTCCAAGCATCGTCGACCCCCCCTGTAAGTCTTTTCTTTTATTTATTTATTTATTTTATTTTGTTTTATATATAAACTGAAAATGAAAAAAGAAATAAAATACTGTTCTGTTTTTATAAAATAAAATACTGTTCTGTTTTTATAGAATGATTAAAACTGTTTTTATAGAATGATTAAAAACTGATTTTTATTTTAAATTTAAAAACTGATTTTTATTTTAAAGGTTTGAAATAGAAAATAAAAATTCGATTTTTATATATTGAACTTTGAACTAAAAATTCGATTTTTATATATTGAACTTTGAAATAAAAATTCGATTTTTATATATTGAACTTTGAAATAAAAATTCGATTTTTATATATTGAACTTTGAAATAAAAATTCGATTTTTATATATTGAATAGCGAAATAAAAATTCGATTTTTATATATTGAACTTTGAAATAAAAATTCGATTTTTATATATTGAACTTTGAAATAAAAATTCGATTTTTATATATTGAATAGCGAACTAAAAATTCGATTTTTATATATTGAACTTTGAAATAAAAATTCGATTTTTATATATTGAACTTTGAAATAAAAATTCGATTTTTATATATTGAATAGCGAACTAAAAATTCGATTTTTATATATTGAACTTTGAAATAAAAATTCGATTTTTATATATTGAATAGCGAACTAAAAATTCGATTTTTATATATTGAACTTTGAAATAAAAATTCGATTTTTATATATTGAATAGCGAACTAAAAATTCGATTTTTATATATTGAATAGCGAACTAAAAATTCGATTTTTATATATTGAATAGCGAAATAAAAATTCGATTTTTATATATTGAATAGCGAACTAAAAATTCGATTTTTATATATTGAATAGCGAACTAAAAATTCGATTTTTATATATTGAATAGCGAACTAAAAATTCGATTTTTATATATTGAATAGCGAACTAAAAATTCGATTTTTATATATTGAATAGCGAACTAAAAATTCGATTTTTATATATTGAATAGCGAACTAAAAATTCGATTTTTATATATTGAATAGCGAACTAAAAATTCGATTTTTATATATTGAATAGCGAACTAAAAATGTGATTTTTACGTATGTAGTGAAAGCAGCAACGAAGGTGACAAAAAGACGAAACGACGAAGACTTCTGCAAAAGAAGAGTCGAGATGGTTGGATAGCTAAAAGTGAGAATTTCTCACCTTTCAATTTTATTTCTAGTTATATATATATACTAGGATGCAGACGGTGCTTAGTAGCACCCGACACAATCGTCCACAAACCATGGACTTGTTTGTTTGGTTGCGTAGATTAGTTGGATGATTTGATCTGAAATTGAACTGTTTGGTGAAATAAATTGATTGATTGATGTGTGAATGGCGTGGGCCTTCACTAGACCGGGGATAAGGCTAGGCCTTGTCCCATTTCTAGTATCGTGCCGTTATGCCGCCGAAATTTTCTAAAATATGTTAGAAAATAAAAATATCATTTTATTTTGTAAATGAATAATAGAAATTCATATGTTGAAATAAAATGTTTTATCGTTAAAAATATAATTTTTAACGTGAATGTGAATAAATGAATAGTTATAAACAAATCGGCCGATTGGTTTGTATATACACTGATTTGACTGATATTGATTGGGTCGATAAATTTCACACATCGCCCAACTGCACAAATAAAATATGCGGTTGATTGTTTGAAACCCCACACGGGTGTTGGGATGAAATTTGAAGTTCACTCATCCTGATTGATTAAATATGTCGATCGATTGATCGACAGGCTGTTATAAGCGTTGAATATCTATATTTGATGCTTATACAGTGAAGTGCACTTTGGTTGATGGTTGATTATTTTCAATGTCATTATATACATGTGTTGTATGAAAATCCATATAATTAACTTTATATGGTAATTGATTGGGCCTCATTCCAATTTGAAAAATAAAGAATATTATAAAATAAAAGTTCATGTGTTGACAGTACTCATTCATTGAGATTGGTCATGTGTTGAACGAAATATTTTGATAATAACAACTATTTTGAAAATAGAAATTTATGAAGCCGTGTTGATTAGATTGACGCCATTTTGACGTGAACGATATTTATATCGATTTTATTGAATTCAAAATGAATTGAAAACGATTTCGAAATGAATTGAATTGAAAACGATTTCGAAATGAAATGAATTGAAAACGATTTCGAAATGAATTGAATTGAAAACGAATTCGAAATGAATTGAATTGAAAACGATTTCGAAATGAATTGAATTGAAAACGAATTCGAAATGAATTGAATTGAAAACGATTTCGAAATGAATTGAATTGAAAACGATTTCGAAATGAATTGAATTGAAAACGAATTCGAAATGAAATGAATTGAAAACGATTTCGAAATAAAATGATTTGAAAACGATTTCGAAATGAATTGAATTGAAAATGAATTCAAATGGAATTGAAAGCGAATGGAAATGAATTCAAATTGAATTGAAATTCGAATTGAATAGAAATGAATTTTAAAACGAATTTGTAAAGAAGAATTCAATTTTGCTTTGAATTGAAATAGAAGTTGAAATAGAATTTGAAACGAATTTAAAACTATTTATATAATTCGTTTTAAATAGTAATCGACGAAATATATATTATATATATTATATATAATATAATGGCCTGAATAGAACGCGCCGCGCCGCGGCAGTTCGCGAATTTCGACCATTTATTTCAAACAGACATTACGGGAGATCCGACCGTCGGATTCTCCTAAAACCGGAACCGTTGGGTTCGTATCGAAAAGAGCTTTCTAACGAATATTAGAAATTTGAAATCTAACGGTTGGATTTGGAATTATGTCCAAATCAAATTCGAAAAAGGTCGCTGTAAGTGCAGTTCGATGGCCGTTGATGGAAATCGACTGTACGGGCCTTGATAAAATTATTAAAAATAGTAATAATTTATGTAAAATCATAAGAAATGATTTGTGAAGATTTGGGATGGAAAACTCCATATTTGAAAAGATAAAAATAGATTTTTATCGAAATGAACTAGTTTTGAACTAGAATTATAATTCTATTTATTTTTAAATAAATAAATTGAATTCGAAAAGGGTTTTGAAAATAACCAAAATTTCCAATGATTGCATTGGAGTGGATTTGAATCGAAATTGTCTTCGGAATATTTCGATGTTGGAATTCGTGATTATACAGGTGTTGTTATGGAAATTTGAAAGATATATTTTTATATCGTTATTTCCAATACGACATTTGTTAATCGTAGAATTTGATATTGAATATAGGCCGATATATTTTCTATTCAGAGCCCTGTATTTAATATCAAATGTGATTTGGGTTTGTCGTGAATGGTGTCTTCACTAACACCGTTCTTGAACCCAGTTGAGAAAAGATTAAATCTTTTTATTTAGATTTAATGAAGGGTACCAATTAAATAATATTTAATTGGAATTGAATTGATATTGATTTTTGGGTTTATCGTGAACAGTGTTTTAAATAACACTTGTTCTTTAACCCGATAATTAATGAATGTGATTTGGGTTTGTCGTGAATGGTGTCTTCACTAACACCGTTCTTGAACCCAGTTGAGAAATGATTAAATCTTTTTATTTAGATTTAATGAAGGGTACCAATTAAATAATATTTAATTGGAATTGAATTGATATTGATTTTTGGGTTTATCGTGAACAGTGTTTTAAATAACACTTGTTCTTTAACCCGATAATTAATGAATGTGATTTGGGTTTGTCGTGAATGGTGTCTTCACTAACACCGTTCTTGAACCCAGTTGAGAAATGATTAAATCTTTTTATTTAGATTTAATGAAGGGTGCCAATTAAATAATATTTAATTGGAATTGAATTGATATTGATTTTTGGGTTTATCGTGAACAGTGTTTTAAATAACACTTGTTCTTTAACCCGATAATTAATGAACGTGATTTGGGTTTGTCGTGAATGGTGTCTTCACTAACACTGTTCTTGGACCCAGTTGAGAAAAGATTAAATCTTTTTATTTAGATTTAATGAAGGGTGCCAATTAAATAATATTTAATTGGAATTGAATTGATATTGATTTTTGGGTTTATCGTGAACAGTGTTTTAAATAACACTTGTTCTTTAACCCGATAATTAATGAATGTGATTTGGGTTTGTCGTGAATGGTGTCTTCACTAACACTGTTCTTGGACCCAGTTGAGAAAAGATTAAATCTTTTTATTTAGATTTAATGAAGTGTACCAATTAAATAAAATTTAATTGGAATTGAATGGATATTGATTTTTGGGTTTATCGTGAACAGTGTTTTAAATAACACTTGTTCTTTAACCCGATAATTAATGGGATGTGACTTTGGGTTTATCGTGAACCGTGTTTTAAATGACACTGATTCTTTAACCCAGTCACAGATTAAAACTAAGTGGAGTTTTAATGAATCTTTAATTAGATTGAAAAGATCGAGAATGGAGTATCACCAGTTTTGCTCCAGGCGATAGTTAAATCTTTAATTAGATTTGAACGTGAAATTTAGAAACTAACTGTCGGTTAGCTAAGTAGAATGGTTTTCTGGATATTGATCTGATGTTGGTTTCGGCCTTCGGGGTTAATATTTGGGGAATTATTCTCTTGATTAATTTACGGTTAATGACTAATGAGTTGGAATGAGGCGTATGTTGTGTTTGTGTAACACTTTTATAATATATACGCGAGTTATTCGGAAAGACCGGGTTTATCCCATTCTGAATAACTGATACGACGATAAGTCGAAGATGAAGACGATGGTCGAAGACCGGAGGTCTTCACGTCGTTTGGGTGATAACTGATGATCTTGATTGGGCTGTACACCCAAGAAGATGGAAACAGTTAGTGATCGTCCAGACGTACTTGGAGATCGATGGATATGCGGGGTACTAGGTGCCTCCGGTTTCGTTCAGGCCCAGAACGGACTTGTAAATGGACTGTGTGTCTGACATTGGATTTCATTCTGTGTGACTGATATCGGTTGCATAGAGTGGTTTGCCTGTGTGGCATGCTAAGATGCAAATGATCAAGGCTTCTGTTGAAAAGCAAAGTCTTGTGGTGATGATCAAAGCACGGCCTTTGTGGCGTAGCTTTGTGTAACGTTTACTTCGCGAGTTTCACACCCGGTATGAACCAAAAACGGGAGGGACATCAGGGAGGACTTGCGTTTCTTTCTAGCTAGAAGTGGCGTCAGTGGTTTTACACGCCCTGACGAGTTTGACTTATGTGGTTGTTGCGGTTGCGAGGCGCCTCGGTTATATCGGTTTCGGCCGAATGCATTCTGGTCGGCTGACGGACCAGACTTACACCCCATAGGGTGGGGGGACGTATTGTTCAGGCATAATAATCCACTCCGTGTGGACCGGCCCTGACGATCTAAAGGGTTGATGCGTTCTGATCCTGTGGCTCGGGCTAGAGAGTCACGAATCGGTTGAGGACTATCTTTTGCCTCGGTTCATAGACGGAAATCCAATTTCCAAATACGTGACATTTGCGGTTTTACTTGTAAACCTATATATGGCGACATGATATATGGTACCCATGCCGCCTATGATTGATACTTATGATTTGAAGTTGTTTTATACACTTATAGTAGTATCAAATGATTTGTTTTAAACGTACTAAGCATTCTTTGGCTGTTATAAGGGAAAACCCTATCCTCGGCTGCGTTGCATTGTGTGATGGGACCTGGGTCTTATAACAGCTTCATTTTTCTTTATTTAGCATTGCGCTGTTTGTTCTATGCACTGGTATTCTTGGGAGGAAACCCGTTCCGTGTTATACGGCGTGGTCCCTTGATTTACCTAGTTTTAAAATGAAGATTAATAACTGTTTTAGTTCTCACACCAGTCACATGACTGACCTGGAGTTTATTGTTTTAACCTAAACTCTGGGTGCCCTTATTTTGACACGGGCAGCTAGTAGTTTCGGTTTTGCAGATTTTATTCACAGGATCCTGGTTCACAGCTGGAACGATATCCGGAAAGCTTTGTATCCGTATATCTCATTCTAGTTGTGTATTGTATTATTTTCCGCTGCGATGTATTTAAATGTAATTTAAATCTCTGATATTTCTGTGTAATATTCATTTATACTCTGTATATTCCTGTAATCTGATGCATTGTTGTAATATACAATGAAACGTTCTTCTGTATGTGTTTTGTTGTGGTTTGTTCTCGAACTATCCGACGCTTTCCTTTACGGGGAAGTTACGGGTCTTCACAATTTAGTTCTAGTGTGGGGGGGAGTCTGCATTGCATCTTTCTTATTTATTTATTTTTTCAATTTCATCCATTTAAATAGGACCATCATGCATTTTAGACTGTACTAACATGCCAAATTTTTTTTTGAAACATGGCTCATTTTAGATTTGATACAACAAAATAAGTTAACAATTATTAGTCAGTTGATAGTATTTTTTTCTCTCAACTTAGATCGAATAAGAAATATAATGAAAAGTTTAATTTTGAGGGATAATAGTGTAACCGGTACATAGGGAGATTCTTAGGTGATGGCCATTAAATAAGTGGAGGACTTAAAATACTTATATTAGCTCTTCGAATCTTTAAAACTAAGTTGTGTTAAGTTGAATTCACGTAACTCTCTTTTGTGCTTATATTTTCAATAATAATAATAATAATAATCCAAGGGTATCCAACATTGCTTGTATATCTAGCGTTGGTGTGCAAACCCGCCAAGCTCTATCCGACACGTTGTTGACAAAGTCAGCGTTGGAATATCTTGGTCTCATTTTATGAGATTGGACACCTAAGGATTACCGACACGTTGTTGACAAAGTCAAAGTCGGCCTGCACAATCCGCCAAGCTCTTTACCCACTCTACGTTAGTCCGCGAGGCAGTGCATGGGTGGTAAACCTTGGTCTTCTAAGTTAGGTGTATGTACTTAATCATAAATTTTAAAATTTTATAGAACAAAGAATAAGCGATGATGCCCAAACACTTCTTGACCTTATTGATTTGATTAGCCATACATGGGAAAATTAGAATACCACTTTGCAAACTATGCCAAGCAAACTAAGAATTTATTTCATGGCTGCACTATGTTATCGACCGAACTAACAAGCCAAACTGGAATTTAACATCTGAAAACTTGATTTATATTGAAAATTTGTGACAAGTTGAGGTATCTAAAATAAAATCATCTGATTAGAAATTATTAACTTAATTTATTGTACCACTTTCTTGAAATAAGTCATGTTTTCATTTTAAATAAGTCGTGTTTTCATTTTTCGTTTTTATTTGCATATGTCCATTGCATTCATGTAGTTTCATTAGAACCATATCATACTGCATTTGGATTTTGTGGGTAGTATCCGCTGAAAACCCTCACGAGACACCACTCGTCCTACTAAGGACACCTAGAGGTTTAACGGCTTGTTGCATATGCTCAATGCAATCGTGTTTCCTACGAAAGTGTGACCTACCTAGTTAGTTTTTCATTTCTTGTTTTACTCGAGGACGAGTAAAAGATAAGTGTGGGGGTATTTGATTGACATAGAAATGTGTTTATTTTATGCTCTTATACCTTATCTTTTGTATATAAATAAATATTACTTGGGTATTGTTTTGTTACTTTTACAGATATTCCAACCCAGCCCGCATGCAACCAGAAAAGTAGAGAAAAAGAGATGAAATTGATATATATTTACATTTTGAAGAATTGTAGATGAAGATCTCACATCTAGTTGCTGTTGGACAAGAAAAGGATTGATAAAAAGGCTTTGCACATCACAAATCAATGAAGAAGTGTCAAGGAAGCAAGAGGAAAAGAGAAAAGGCCCAAATTTGCTTTATTTATCTAAGGCCCATTTATGTTTCTTATTGTAAACTCTTGTGTAAATTCCCTAAGGCCCATATATCATTGTATTAGGGTTAGGGTTAGGGTTTGGTTATCCCCTATATATACCCTTGTAGTATCATTGTAGTCACCATCCTATCCTATTCTATATTCTCTTCTCCATAAATAACAGTTCTTCTTCTTTTTATTATTTCTGCATTTTTCTTTTTCTTAGCAATCGGTGTTGTCTTCATAATTAGTTTTGGAAGAACACAAATTGTATTTTACATTTTTTTGTTAGTGATTAGTCGTTTGATTAGTTTCAACGACAATCCTAATTTACTTTTTTTTGTTCTTCTTATTCTGCACTTTTATTTTCTGCCTTGTTGTTCTTGTTATGCAATTTACTTTCTTTAGTGATTAATCGTTGATTAGATAAATAATTTAATTTTAATTTACCTCCCTGTGTTCGACCTGTATGCTACACACCTGTGCGCTTGCAGAATTTAATTTAAATGTCGCGCTTTTCTAGCGTCGATCATATTCTCAATTGATGAAAACCTATAGCTAGGTCCATTCGGGAAAATACTTTCGCCCCATTCAATTGGTCTAGCAAATCATCGATGGAGGTAATGGATACTTGTTTTTGAGCGTCTGTTTGTTGAGGTCTCGGTAATCAACGCATAATCGAAGAGTACCGTCTGACTTTGGGACAAACACAACAGCTGCACCCCAATTAGAAAAACTAGGTCTGATTAGACCCTTCCACAACAGTTGACGAGTTTGATCGCCTAATTCTTCTTTTTCCTTCGGAGTCATTCTGCGAATTGGATGTAGCACTGGTCTGGCATTGGGAATTAGATCGATTCGGCATTCTATTTCTCTTTGCGGAGGTAAGTTTTCAACTTCCTTATACACATCCGCATAGTTTCTAACAATCGGAATCTTTTCTATGGAAGTGGGGATAAGTTCTAATGCCGACCAAAATTCTTCTCTATCTGGATTCGAACCATGACAGGGTATAAATATATGTCCAAGCTTCGTTTGAATTTTAACGATTCTTTCTGCACAATTCACTTCGACTTCGTATTTCGTTAACCAATCCAGCCCGAGAATGATATCGAATTCGGGAAATTCCATAACGATTAAATTGAAAAGAAACTGGTATCGGGAGAAAGAAGTAGGCACCTTACAACATGAACTGAGGGTAATAGGACCCCCAATCGGGTTATGTTCTTCCACCGAATCTTTAAGCTTTCTCTGTTTTAACTTTAATTTGTGCATTGTGTTTCTAGCAATAAAACTACGCGATGCACCCGTGTCAATCAGTACAGAAACAAGAATATTTTTAATTGTAAGGGTACCTCCCAAAACATCGGGTTTACCTGCTCCATCGGAAGCAGCTGGCGGGCTCGACCCGTCATATACGTGAGCTACTTTGGCCTTCTTCAGCAAAGGACAGTCTTTGACCAGATGATCGGTCTTGCGGCAACTAAAGCAAGAGCGAGGGTTCTGAGAACCCTGGCTGGAACCTTGTGAATTTCTCTTCTGCCTCTTCGGGGCTGTGCACACATTAGAGCAGTGCCCTGCTTTGCCACAGTTAAAGCAATTTCCTCTCGGCGGCTTGCCAGTCTGAGGGTTTTGAAGATCTAAATATACGTGGGTTATTTGAAAAGGTCGAGTGCATCTCATCCCAAATAATCGATCGACGTTGAGAAGTTGAAGAGTCGAAGGCGGTTGAAGACCGACGATCTTCACATTGGATGGATGGGCGTTACTGATGCTCGTGATTGGAGTAGCTATGTAACAACCCGAAAATCTGGGCCAGTTTAAAATTTTTATTTTGGCAATTTTAGCGAATTTTGATTATTTAAAATGAATTATTTTAAATAATATTGATGAGAAATTTATTTTGAATATAATTAGAACGTATATATTATATACGTCGTCGTTAGAATATATAATATTTATATATAATTATAAATAGAATTGAAAATGGCGCGGTAGTTTGATAATTCGATTTCAAACTTCAATTGAATGTACCGGGTGCAAAACAATCCGGATTTTAGTGAAACCAAAAACATTAGGATCTAATTGATAATATCTTTCCAACGAATCCGTCCAATCAAAATTTCATAGCGGGAATCAAAAGATATGTCTAGTTGAAAATTCTGAATAGTCGCTATGGAATTCAGGCCCTTAAAATGGACATTTTGCAAACGACCTCGGATTTCGACGAAACCAATTTTGTTGGGTCCGTGATGTCAAATTATTGCTGGGTTTCAAATTTCATAATTTTTCGAATCAATATGTGAGCGTGGCAAAGGAAAACGCGTTTGACCAGTTTCAGTTGATTTTAATCGACTGGAAATTGGCCATTTTTCATACGGTCTCAGAATTCGATGAAACTAGTTTTGTTAGGACCGTATCGTCAATACGAAGCTAGAAAATATTTTATTGAGAATTTTAGAGTTAGTATGTAACCCCAGTAATTTAAAATGTACGTTTAAAATTCAATATAATGATTTAAATGCAAATTTAACGGAAACTGATTGTAACAGCCGAATCAGCTTGCGTGGCATATCCCATTGTGTTCGGAATGGGGGTATTTAGCTAGGGGCGATAGTCGTTGGGTTTGAATTGGAGTTAGAAATCATATAAGGGTAATTTTTGAATTAAATAATAATAAAAATTAGTTTAAAGGGCCCTTGGCCACTCAAAACCCTAGTCAAACGTTAATGCATGGTCAACTCTCGTTCTACCCGCCTCCAGAGAAAAACCGACGATCCTAACCACTCCAAACTTCGCCCTCATCTTTCTTTGAATCTACTCAATAATTTCAGAAATTACAAAAACAAAAATCACGAGCATCACGAGCTCTTTATGTTGATATGACTCTGATCATCTCTAGAGTCGGATTGTGTTCGAATTTTGGGCTGTAACTCTTGTCGTTCGCCAGCGTTTTTAAGGGCGAGAGGGGATTCGAGTTCGCCAGTATTCTGGCCATCGGGAGGCGGAGCATCGACGGTTAGCATGGCGTGCTTTGATTGGATTCTGGCGAAGTCTGGTGGTCGCAGTTTGAAGCCATAGCTGATGGTGTTGGGTTCGAATATACTGGAGCGGGTTTCCAGTTGAAACGAAGATGGGGTGCAGGGTAATTTACAATGAGTTTCTCTTTAGTATATACATTATTTTTAACATCTAAGTAAATAGGAAAATTCCAGTTTTAAAAATACATATATATTGGTTTGAAAAATAAAAATAGTTTTCGTTCTTGAAAAATAGAAATAGTGATTTTAAAATATAAAATAGAATATGATTCTTATATATTGAATATAAAATAGAAATAGTGATTTTAAAATATAAAATAGAATATGATTCTTATATATTGAATATAAAATAGAATGTGATTTTTATATATTGAACATCGAAGTAAAAATGTGATTTTTATATATTGAACATCGAAGTGAAAATGTGATTTTTATATATTGAACATAGAAGTAAAAATGTGATTTTTATATATTGAACGTAGAAGTAAAAATGTGATTTTTACATATGTAGGGCTACGGGCAAAGAAAGTGATATCGACGAGAACAATGAAGATTTCTATCAATGAAGTGTCGTGAAGTTGGATAGCTATCTGTGAGAATTTCTCACTCAAAATCTCTTTTTCTAGTTATATATATATACTAGGATGCAGACGGTGCTTAGTAGCACCCGACACAATCGTCCACAGACCATGGACTTGTTTATTTGATTGCAAAAATTAGTTAGATCATTTGATTGAAATTGAACTGTGTGGTGAAATGAATGGATTTGATTGATGTGTGAATGGCGTGGGCCTTCACTAGACCGGGGATAAGGCTCGGCCTTGTCCCGTTTCTAGTATCGTGTCGTTATGCCGCCGAAATTTTCTAAAATAAGTTAGAAAAATAAAGATAACATTTTATTTGATAAATGAACTGAATAGAAAATTCATAGATTGAATAAAATAGTTTGATCGTTAAAAATATAATTTTTAATGTGAATGTGAATAAATAAAATATTCATTTACAAACCAGACGGTTTGTTTATGTACACCTATTTAAATGACATTGATTGGGATGATAAATTTTACACATCGCCCAACTGCACAACTAAAATCTGTGTTTGATTATTTGAAACCCCACACGGGTGTTGGGATGAAATTTGAAGTTCACTCATCCTGATTGATTAAATATGTCGATCGATTGATTGACAGGCTGTTATAAGCGTTAGATATCTATATTTGATGCTTATACAGTGTAGTGCACTTTGGTTGATGGTTGATTATTTTCAATGCTATTATATGTGTGTAATGTATGAAAATCCATATAATTAACATTATATGGTGATTGATTGGGCCTCATTCCAATCTAGAAAATAAAGAATAATATAAAATAAAGGTTCATGTGTTGACAGTACTCATCCATTGAGATTGGTCATGTGTTGAACGAAATATTTTAGTAATAAAATTTACATCTTTATCAATATAAAACAAAGGTTCATGTGTTGACAGTACTCATCCATTGAGATTGGTCATGTGTTGAACGAAATATTTTAGTAATAAAATTTACATCTTTATCAATATAAAACAAAGGTTCATGTGTTGACAGTACTCATCCATTGAGATTGGTCATGTGTTGAACGAAATATTTTAGTAATAAAATTTACATCTTTATCAATATAAAACAAAGGTTCATGTGTTGACAGTACTCATCCATTGAGATTTGTCATGTGTTGAACGAAATATTTTAGTAATAAAATTTACATATTTATCAATATAAAATAAAGGTTCATGTGTTGACAGTACTCATCCATTGAGATTGGTCATGTGTTGAACGAAATATTTTGATAATAACAACTATTTTGAAATAGAATATTTGAAATAGAATATTTGAAAATAGAAATTTATGAAGCCGTGTTGATTAGATTGACGCCATTTTGACGTGAACGATATTTTTATCGATTTTATTCATTTCGAAATGAATTGAATATATAACGATTTCGAAATGAATTGAATTAAAAACGATTTCGAAATGAATTGAATTATAAACGATTTCGAAATGAATTGAATTGAAAACGATTTCGAAATGAATTGAATTAAAAACGATTTCGAAATGAATTGAATTAAAAACGATTTCGAAATGAATTGAATTGAAAACGATTTCAAAATGAATTGAATTGAAAGCGAATTGAAACGAATTCAAATTGAATTGAAATTTGAATTGAATAGAAATGAATTTTAAAACGAATTTATAAAGAAGAATTCCATTTTGATTTGAATTGAAAAGGAAGTTGAAATTGCTTTTGAAACGAATTTAAAACTATTTATATAATTCGTTTTAAATAGAAATCAACGAAGTATATATTATTAATATTATATATATATAATATAATGGCCTGAATAGAACGCGCCGCGCCGCGGCAGTTCGTGAATTTCGACCATTTATTTCAAACGGACATTACGGGAGATCCGACCGTCGGATTCTCCTAAAACCGGAACCGTTGGGTTCGTATCGAAAAGAGCTTTCTAACGAATATTAGAAATTCAAAATCTAACGGTTGGATTTGGAGATACGTCCAAATCAAATTCGAAAAAGGTCGCTGTAAGTGCAGTTCGATGGCCATTGTTGGAAATCGACTGTACGGGCCTTGATAAAATTATTAAAAATAGTAATAATTTATGTAAAATCATAAGAAATGATTTAGAAAGAATTGGGATGAAAAACTCCATATTAGAAAAGATAAAAATAGATTTTTATCGAAATGAACTAGTTTTGAACTAGAATTACAATTCTATTTATTTTTAATAAATAAATTGAATTTGAAATGGTTTTGAAAATAACCAGAATTTCCAATGATTGCATTGGAATGGATTTGAATCGAAATTGCCTTCGGAATATTTCGATGTTGGATTTTGTGATGATACAGATATTGTTATGGGAATTTGAAAGATATATATATATATATCGTTATTTCCAATGCGATATTTGTTAGTCGTAGAATTTGATATTGAATATAAGCCGATATATTTTCTATTCATAGCCTTGTATTGAATATCAAATGTGATTTGGGTTTGTCGTGAATGATGTCTTCACTAACACTGTTCTTGAACCCAGTTGAGAAAAGATTAAATCTTTTTATTTATATTTAATGAAGTGTACCAATTCAATAATATTTAATTGGAATTGAATTGATATTGATATTGGGTTTATCGTGAACAGTGTTTTAAATAACACTCGTTCTTTAACCCGATAATTAATGGAATGATTTTTGGGTTTATCGTGAACAGTGTTTTAAATAACGCTCGTTCTTTAACCCGATAATTAATGAATGTGATTTTGGGTTTATCGTGAACCGTGTTTTAAATGACACTGATTCTTTAACCCAGTCGAAGATTAAAACTAAGTGGAGTTTTAATGAATCTTTAATTAGATTGAAATGATCGAAAATGGAGTATCACCAGTTTTGCTCCAGGCGATAGTTAAATCTTTAATTAGATTTGAACGTGAAATGGTAATTGAATTTACCGATAACACTGTGGTGTTAGATATGAAGTATTACCAGTTTTACTTCATGGGATGAATAGGTTGGGATGGGGAAATTAAAATAAATAATTACTTCGGTAAGGTTCGCTAATCCCGACTAGTTTGAATTGATATTCAAAAATAGATAAAGAATAAATTCAAGGAATTTATCTTGGATAAAATTTATGGGAACCTTTCCCTATGAATGTGAAATTTAGAAACTAACTGTCGGTTAGCTAAGCAGAATGGTTTTCTGGATATTGATCTGATGTTGGTTTCGGCCTTCGGGGATAATATTTGGGGAATTATTCTCTTGATTAATTTACGGTTAGCGACTGATGAATTGGAATGAGGCGTATGTTATGTTTGTGTAACACTTATTTAAAATATACGCGAGTTATTCGGGAAGACCGGGTTTATCCCATTCTGAATAACTGATACGACGATAAGTCGAAGATGAAGACGATGGTCGAAGACCGGAGGTCTTCACGTCGGTTGGGTGATTACTGATGATCTTCATTGGGCTGTACACCCAAGAAGATGGAAACAGTTGGTGATCGTCCAGACGTACTTGGAGATCGAAGGATATGCGGGGTACTAGGTGCCTCCGGTTTCGTTCAGACCCAGAACGGACTTGTAAATGGACTGTGTGTCTGACATTGGATTTTAGTCCGTGCGATTGATCTCTATTAAATATATATCTGTTTGGCGGCGGAGAATTTATTCTCTTGCTTAACGCCCTTCTCTGAGACGTACGAGCTCAGGGGTTATATATTGATGGATATCAAACGCATGGAGTGAATTGCCTGTGTGACATGCCTAAGTGGAAAATGATCGAGGCTTCTGTTGAAAAGCAAAGTCTTGTAGTTGATGATCGAAGAACGGCCTTCGTGGCGTAGCTTTGTGTAACGTTTACTTCGCGAGTTTCACACCCGGTATGAACCAAAAACGGGAGACGGACCTCAGGGAGGGCATGCGTTTCTTTCTAGTTAGAAGTGGCGTTAGTGGTTTTACACGCCCTAACGAGTTTGACTTATGTGGTTGTTGCTATTGCGAGGCGCCTCGGTTATATCGGTTTCGGCCGATGCATTCTGGTCGGCTGACGGGCCAGGCTTACGCCCCAAAGGGCGGGGAAACGCAGTGTTCAGGAATTTTAATCCACATCGGTGGACCGGCCCTGACGATCCAAAGGCTTGACAGAGTACTTGCCTGAGGCTCGGGCTAGACAGTCTCGAATCGGTTGAGGACTATCTTTTGCCTCGGTTCATAGATGGAAATCCAACTTCCAAATACGTGACATTTGCAGTTTTGATTGTAGAGCCTAGTATGGCGACATGATATATGGTACCCATGCCGCCTATGATTGATACTTATGATTTGAAGTTGTTTTATACACTATGCACTTATAATAGTATCAAATGATTTCTTTTAAATGTATCAAGCATTCTTTGGCTGTTATAAGGGAAAACCCTATCCTCGGCTGCGTTGCATTGTGTGATGGGACCTGGGTCTTATAACAGCTTCATTTTTCTTTATTTAGCATTGCGCTGTTTGTTTTATGCACTGGTATTCTTGGGAGGAAACCCGTTCCGTGTTATACGGCGTGGTCCCTTGATTTACCGAACTTTAAAGATAAAGATTAATAACTGTTTTAGTTCTCACACCAGTCACATGACTGACCTGGAGTTTATTGTTTTAACCTAAACTCTGGGTGCCCTTATTTTGACATGGGCAGCTAGTAGTTTTGGTTTTGCAGATTTATATTCACAGGATCCGGGTTTACAGCTGGAACGATATCCGGAAAGCTTTGTATCCGTATATCTCCTTCAAGTTGTGTATTGTATTATTTTCCGCTGCTATGTATTTAAATGTAATTTAAATCTCTGATATTTCTGTGTAATATTGTTTCATACTCTGTATATTCTTGTAATCTGATGCATTGTTGTAATATACAATGAAATGTTCTTTTATATGCGTTCTGTTGTGGCTTGTTCTCGAATTATCCGCCGCTTTCCTTTACGGGGAAGTTACGGGTTTTCACAAGCTACCATGAAGGAGCTGAAGTAGTAGCCGTCCAAATATACTGTTGATGGTACGGATATGCGAGGAATTGGTGCCTCCGGTTTCGTTCAGACCCAGAACGGACTTGTAAATGGACTGTGTGTCTGACATTGGATTTTGTTCTGTGTTGATTGATCTCTGTTAAATATATATATCTGTTTGGCGGTGGAGAATTTATTCTCTTTCTTAACACCATTCTCTGAGACGTACGAGCATAGAGGTTATGTATTGATAGAAATCAGTCGCATGGAGTGGATTGCCTGTGTGGCACGCCTAAGTGGCATATGATCAAGGCTTCTGTTGCAAAGCAAAGTCTTGTGGTTGATGATCAAAGCATGGTCTGTGTGACGTAGCTTTGTGTATAACGTGAATTCGCGAGCCTCACACCCCGGCATGAGTCAAAAATGGGAGAAGGACCGCTGGGAGAGCACGACGTTTCTTTCTAGCTATGGTGGTCTCAGTGACCTACCAGCCCTGACATTATATATACTTTTCACCTGTGTGGTTGTTGGAATGCGAGGCGCCTCGATTATAGGTCTGTAAGGACATGGAAACGTGTGTTCAGGAATAACTAATCCTCAAAAGTAAGAGAGGACCGGCCCAGCCGATTCCAAGGATCATAGTGGGGTCCTGGGACATTTGCTAGAGTGTCTCGAACGGAGAGGAGCTTGCCTCTTGCCTCGACTCATGAAGGAACCCAATTTCCAATACGAAATATGCGGACGTGGTTGTATTACTAGTATGGCGACATAGTGGTATGGGTCATTTATGCCGCCTATGATTGATATTTATGATTGAAATCTCTTTTGAAACATATATGCACTAGTAATAATATCAAACACTTTTGTTTAATTCGTATGAAGCATTTTTGGCTATTATAATGTAAAAACTCTATCCTCCGGCTTGCGTTGCATTGTGTGATGGGACCTGAGTCTTATAATGGCTTCATTTTATAAAAAGCATTGTGATGATTTAATCATTTACTTTATTTCATGCACTAACACTCACTGAAGTAAACCCGTTCCGCGAAAGTGGCGTGGTCCTTTGATTTGCCTTATTATTGTTGTTAATAAGTTAAGTAGATTTCTCATACCAGTCCCATGACTGACTCGTAGTTTGTTTCGCCTTGCAAACTCGGGTGCCCTCATTTTCACACGGGCAGCCTAGTTACAGGTTTCTGACGCACCTTTTGGCTCATGGCGAGGCTTGACTACACCGTGCTGAGTTGGATTTTCTCCGCCATTATTGTATCTATATTATGATTCCGCCATTGGCGATGTAGACTGATATTTATTTTGTGTACCCCCTTATGTATGATTCCGCCTCTGGCGATGGTGACTGATTATGTATCATTATGCACTAAGTTTTATCCTGTACTATGCTTCTCTGATGTGATGATATCTATATGATTCCGCTGTCATATGTGTGTAAATTATTCTGTATTCTGTTTATGCTATTATCTGTGATCTGCTAATGATGATTAATGTGTTTTATTCCAATGATTATCCTTAACACCGTGTAACGGGGTTTTGGGATCGTCACAACATTTGCCTGCCTTCTAGAAGTAGGTTCTTCCCTTTGCCTTTGCCCTCGTTTCTTCGGGCAGTCCCTATGGAAGTGTCATATTTCTCCACAGTTGAAGCAAGTGCCCTTCCTCTTTTTGCAATCCATGTTCAGATGAGTCAAGCTTCAAAAAGTAAAGCACTTTTTCTCCTTCTTATCTTCAGACTTTTCATCCTTCTTTTGTGTTTCCTTTTTGGGCCCCGCTTTCTTGTTCTGTGGTCCTTCAAGCTTTTCTTCATTCTTCTCACTTTTGGCTTCCTCTTCATGCATTAACGCCATGTCAACCAATTTCTCGAAGGTATCCCCCATAGGAATGTGGGTCATAGCCAACCCGTGTAGTGGCTCATTCAAACCTTTAACGAATCTCAGGGCCTTCTTCTCAGGTGTGTTCACCAAGTCTAAGCCAAATCTCACCAACTGATTAAACTTGTTGACGTACTCCTTTATTGATAAATTCCCCTGCTTCAATGCTAAGAACCTTCCCATGTAAAAATTATCTTCTGCTAGTGAGAGAAATTTCATCTTGAACCTATGCCTGAAATCCATCCATATCTCTACCGGACGCTCTCCATTCGTGACCTCCCACCAAAACGAGGCTTCGTCCTACATTAACCAAGCAGCTAATTGGACCTTCCTTCCATCTTTTATCTCGAAGATACCAAATAAATCTTCCACCTCCTTAAACCAATTTCGAGCTTCAACAAACGTTTCTGACTCGTGAAAAGGTTTCCCGCCCATTGCCCGAAAGTCCTTGCATATCTTCGAAAAAGTATCAACGCGGGGAGGGGGAGGAGGAGGAGGAGGAGGAATGTCTACTGGGCCTGCGGCGGTGGCCTTTGCCTCCAGATACCTTCTGAACCAAGTTAGTATCGGTATGCCATCGGGTATTTCGGGTACCCAAGACATGTTGAAAAGAAAAAGGAAGAGATTCAAAACAGAGAATCAAAGGAAAGATATATGGCTCTTGGGATTATGTTTTTCAAAATAAACCCTATTTATGAAAATAATTCCTTTTTAAGACCTTTTTGAAAATAGTTTTCAAATTTTTTTTATCAAATCTGGTAACCTTCAGCTCAGATACCAAGTGTAACACCCCACTTCCATTAAGGTCACTCACGAAGGGAACGCCTTAACTTCGGTGGAACGTTATAAGTAAACCGAACGGAAATTTACAAGACAGATATGTAAAGTATTACTTGAAAAATTTATAACTTTATTACAGCCGAAACAGAAATAAGTTTGGTTACATCACAATACCAAAACCCAAGTACACAAATATCGGTCTTATACAAAATCCTTCGGAATACATAATTTTAAAGCCATAATCCCCAACAGAGAATGCCATAAATAGGTAGAATCAAAGCCAAGCAACATTTCAAGCACTTCTAGCACTTCAAGCAGATGGAACCTGAATCAAGCTCCTACGTTTCCACCCTGAGAACCTAGGGGGAACGGAAGAAAAGAGGCGAAACAAACTAGGTCAGACATAAGTCTAGTGAGTCCAGTGACTTTCAGCATATAAACTAATAACAGTATCATGACATGGATATAAAACTGGATGAGAGATAACCATAACAGGAGTAGCAGGTTAACAGAAGAGACAGAATGATATAGGCTAAACTAAGCTTCTTACTTGGTTTTCACTTCTCTGCACTAATACTACTATAACAGAATTATGTGTTGTCCTAATATCCAAATAGAAAACAAAACGATCTCTTCAGAAACACGATGCTAGTAATAGGCCTTTACCACCCTAACAGAGATAGATATACAGAAATAGAATGCTAGTAATGGGCCTTTACCACCCTAACAGAGACAGATGTACAGAAACAGAATGCTAGTAATGAGCCTTTTCCACCCGAACAGAGACAAACGGTATAGAAACAGAAGCAGAAACGAAATCAGAGATGGAAAGAGAATATTCCCTACGAAAATAGAATATTAGAATTAGGTGTACACTAGTAATGGGCCTTTACCACCACAATAGACGGTACCACACAGAAACAGATAGGTGTTACCACCCCAATAGAAACAGATGGTACCCCAACAGAAACAGACAGAACTAAGTGTACCCTAAATTCTACCCCAAGCGATCGACTCCCTAATACATAAATACCCTGTGTCGGCCCCATAGAAGGGTGTATCACTCCCTAAAGTGGCAACCTATAGACACAGACCTATTTACAGATGTCATGGTGTCTTACATCCTAAGAGCAGACCGAATCCATGCACACACATGACCCGGTTGGAATGCGCCATCAACACCCTTCGCCATTATCAGAGTGAACCTCTTACAATTAGTTCAGTAAGTGTGCCCTGGACCCCTAACTAGTGTTGGGTCATAGTTTTGATGCCAAAAAGGGTTACTGACTAATATGGGTCCCAAACAACAGATGACACAAGTAACTACCCCTCCTAACCTTGTGTCCCCAGACTAACAGATTCCTTACTTGCAGATTTCAGATGTACGAAGTCCATATTAACTAGTTCTCAAATCAAACATATAGGTTAAGAAGTTTTTAGACTAACAGATCATATATACAGATTAACAAACTTACAGATTGTTTCACCTAACCTTGTATTGGGTCTACAGATTTTCAAACGAGTTTATTGAATTCATCAGTCCAGTTGTTTTAACTCTATCCACCATACACGTTTTAGTTATCACATTTATCTTAGATTTGCATTAATTAAACATTAATGCACAGATCTCTCACATTAGGTCGGTAGCTTGTGGCCGCTGGATGTGCCGGGCGGTTCCGGGCAGACTTCTGCCACAAGCCAGACCTAACCTCGTGTCTAAGCATCTTTATGCCTATGACCTCTCACATTAGACTGACAGTTTGCGGTTGCTGGTTAAGTTGGTTGGGTCCGGGAAATATTCTACCGCAAACAGAGTCTAACCTCGTGTCTCAGCATTCTTATTTTAGCTAAAGCATTCATTCACAGATTATGCCAATACCCGACTAATTATGCCAATTCAACAAATTAACTTCTTTACAAGTTACAGCAGATTATCCAAGGTTCTATTAACATGTTTTGCTCAATTTTAGATCGAGCCTACAGATTTTCATACCCTAAATTACCGTATTCAGTTTCAACAGATTTAGCAGACTAGACAATTTAACAGATTTAATCACCCCTTAAAATTCCATTGACATACCTCGCTTAATCATAAAATTAAGTCTAATTTTACATGCTCAAATTATGTTCATAATTCACAATATAACATATGCCCCAAATTTCTAGTTAAATTTACATAGTACAGAATATTCTCCAAAAACCCCAAATCATGATATACAATATGAATTATGCCAAATTATAGCCTTTGATTTCAGCGTATGTCAAATACCCAAAAATCCCCATTTAGGCGTATTCACAATTAATAGTTATCCTATTTTAATATAGATCTTTCACACCTAAATTATACATCCTTTTTCTTCCAAGTCTATATCGTCATATAAAATATACCCCCAAATCTAGATCTTAAATTACAACATGTATTATGTCCTCAAAATCAGACCATACATTATGCCCCCAAATTACAAGTCATATGTTGTCATATAATAATTCTCCTTCTTTCAAATCATAAACCATCATATATAGTATGCCTAGATCTAGATCTTAGATTACAACATGTCGTGTTCTCAATTTATTCACAAATTAGTTATGTCCAGTTTATGCATCATCCAATATTTTCCCCAAATTTAGCGTTCGCGTGTCAATCTCTTATGAGATTTGGCTCAGGCTCGTGGTAGCCTGGCTATAGAACAGAAGGAAGGTAGAGATACAGATTAGTTATAATAAGATAGATCTACACAGAAAAACAGATCGGATAAACAAGAATAAGATAGATCTACATAGAAAAAAACAGATCTGATAAACAGGAATATGCATAATCTCCAATTTAGATTTATAACCATGTCAAGATCATAATTAAATTTCATATCTGAAAATAATTGTACTCAAAAATCGTGGTTTAAGAAAGAGAAGAACGATTATGGGATCTGATTTTCTGGAGTTGATTTAGCTTTCTGTTGATGTAGGCGTTGATCTGTTATCTTTTAATCCTATTCAAATTGGAAGAAGAAGAATCACTAGTTCTAGCTTAGGTTTCAGCAGAGTAGCAACGCCATGGATTTATTTTAATATGAATCAGAGCAGAGTATAGGCGTAATGAAATTGTGTGGAGAGAAAGTGAGGTTTGGGGGTGTTTAAATAGCTTAGGAGCAACGAATATGATCAGAACGGGCGTCTAAGTGCAGAAAACTGAATCTGTCCTTGGATCTGGAAAAGGGGGGAGGGGAGGTCGACCCCCAGGTCGACCCCCTTGTCGACCTGGGTCTTGGGTGGGAAATTTCCCGTCCAGCCCGGGTGTGTGATTTGAATTTCGAATTTGAATTTTGAGCTGAGCTGTTTTATTTTATTCAAACCCCTGAAACTTCTGAAGGTCATAACTTCTTCATATGGAGTCCGACTTATGCAAACTCAGACTCTATCTAAAGCAGAATTCCGAGAAGAATGCAATGGCGTAACTCGTTTCCCTTAATTCTTCTCTAAAAAATTAAGTATAATTTAATTTGTTACTTTAATATTCACAGAAAATACAGGGTGTTACACTAGTAATGTCCTAGAGTGGGCACAGCAGAATAACACATATTAATCAGTCATTACATCATACTCTTTCCATTTGTTCCTACCTCATATTTCTTTTAAACTTATCATTTTGTTGGTCTGACTCTTTCCTTGATGGTACAGACTGATTTAAAATGAGCACTAGAGCAAGAACAGCTAGAGGTGGAGCCCGAAGAGGAGCCAGAGGGCCAGCCAGAGATGAGACACGCATTACTTAGGAATAGCCTACTTCTGAGGTCGTAGCATCACCACCTCTAGCCCTACAGCCATTTGACTTAGAGATAATGTGCAAGAAGTTCAGAAACTTTGGTGGAGTATCCTATACCGGAGACCGCGAGTGAGGCACAGACATGGTTGAATGACAGCGAGAATATCTTCGAAGGCTTGGAGTTAGAAGATCAACGCAAGTGATTTATGGCAACCTGGCTATTGAAGGGCCAAGCTCAACATTGGTGGAATACTGTAACGACCCAGATTTTTCTGACCGGTTTATCTTAAATATTTAATATAGAGCTGATAATATAATTCGATTTTTCATATTGAATTATAGATCTAATTACCGAAATACGAGATATATTGAATTCGAAGTTAGAATTGAATCAAAACGGTTCAGATAATAAATAGAAATTCTATGTGAATGTAATTGATAATGGTAATGATATATTATCGAGAAATTTATTTGTTTATAAATTTAAATAATTTAATATCTTTATAAAATAATTATTCTATATACGTTTAAATTAAATATAAAATATATTCGGTTAGTTCAGAACAGTGTTAAACTGTTGAAATAACAATGGTTGCGTTAGAATAGCGGTTCGGGATTTTGCTATTTAGGAACCACGAGATATTTTGAAATATTTTATATAATATAATCAGACAAAATCAAATCAGATTGAATACACTGTAATTCAGCCGACCTCCTTTTTCTTTTCACAGACCTATTCTTCTCGAGCAGGAACTTTTGCTTCCCACCATCGATATCAAGGAGACAGCAGTTAATGGAATGTACGTATTGTCCCCGTCCACCATTATAAAACCGCGTCCAACACTCCCTTCCTCTTTTAATTATTTCATTTCAATCCGAAACCGAAAGCTTCAGATAAATCAAATGGTCGTGACCTAATTCCAAAGAAACCAAATCCGTACTACCTCAATGAAATCGCGATTCCCTTTTGTCGCGAGGATCTGAAACTCGAAGGGACATCCATCTGAAAGGTGAAGTCAACGGGAGGGACTGAGGGGGTTAAGTGGTAAGAGGGAGATATATATTTTTATATTAAATTTATTATTATTTTAAGTTCTAAAAACAACTTTTTATTTTCAACTCGAAATCGAACTCACCGACTGTCGTCCATAGCTAATTACCCCCATTCCGGACACAATGGGATATGTATCGTAAGCAGGTTCGATCGTTTGAATCAGTTTCCGTTAAAATCAACCTATAACTCTATATATTGAATTTGAACGCGCATTTCAATTTACCGTGGTCACATACTAACTCGAAAAATTCCCGAAAATATTTCCTAGCTTCGTATTGACGATACGGTCCTAATAAAACTAGTTTCGTCGAATTCTGAGACCGTTTGAAAAATGGCCATTTTCCAGTCGATTAAAATCAACTGAAACTGGTCAAACGCGTTTTCCTTTGCCACGCTCACATATTGATTCGAAAAATTATGAAATTTAAAACCTAGCAATAATTTGACATCACGGACCAACAAAACTGGTTTCGTCGAAATCCGAGGTCGTTTGCAAAATTTCCATTTTAAGGGCCTGAATTCCATAGCGACTATTCAGAATTTTCAACTGGACATATCTTTTGATTCCTGCAATGAAAATTTGGTTTTTCGGATTCGTTGGAAAGATGGTCACAATTAGATTCCATTATTTTTGGTTTCACTAAAATCCGGATTGTTTTGCACCCGGTACATTCAATCGAAGTTTGAAATCGAATTATCGAACTACCGCGCCATTTTCCATTCTATTTATAATTATATATAATTATTATATATTCTAACGACGACGTATATAATATATACGTTCTAATTATATTCAAAATAAATTCCTCGTCGATATTATTTAAAATAATTCAGATTAAATATTCAAAATTCACTAAAGTTGCCAAAATAAAAATTTCAAACTGGCTCGCATTTTACGGGTTGTTACATGTTGGAGCGTTCGCGAGCCATGGAGATGAAGTGTCGATGGCGTCAGTTTGTTCGAGATTTCTGGGATGTAGGGTAATCACGAGTAATGATTATGAGTTTACATTTTCAGTTGTTCGATTGGGAAATTAGGGTCTTCGTGGGTCCTGAATTTGGGAAGACTGAAGCGTAGCTAGGCTATAGCAAGCATGGCGAAGGGTTTCGGGCGTGAAGGACATTGAAGCGGTTTTATGGAGTTCGAAGAGGAAGCTTTCGAGATGTTCTCTGTAGCTCTTGATAGTGGCGCAGATCGCATTGTTGAAGAGGTGTCGCGATGTGATGTCTGGGGGGGTTCCGTTCGTGCTCAGCTCGGTGGCGGATTCCGAGGCATAGGGCATTGAAAAGGAAAAAAAAAAAAAACGATGGATGTGGAGAAGAAAGTGATTTCAGAGAATTAAGGTAATTAAATTCTTAATTTAAGTTAACTGTATTTGTTCAAATAAAGTAGATTATTCACTTTATTTAGTTGTAGTGTGAATAAACGTTCGATTATTAAATTTAACTATAGGTATAAGGTTATCAAAATTTTTAAGTTAAATTATATGGTTAAGGTATGAATTTATTCAAGATATGAAAATTAACGTAAGTATTTATGTGAAATAATTTTGGATTTTTAGAAGCTAGTTTATATAATTGAAAATTTAGTTTTTATAAATCTGTTGCTAAAAAGATAATTTTAGATTAATCATATTAAGTAATGTTAAGAGTAATTTGGAATTACTTTATACATGGAAAATTAATTAAATTAAATTAGACTAATTCGATGACTGGAACCTTATTAATTATTGTTTTACATTGGAAAACAGAAATGGGGGAATCGCTGTGCAATTTATATAGTATGCTTCAGTGAATATTCAGCACAGTTAAAAATCACGGTGAGTAAATCTCACTCACCTTTAGAATTATTTTTATTTCATTAAAAATAATTGTTTGTTGCTTGTGTGAATGTTTTCTGGTTGTTTTATATATATTAGTTATTTAGGCTATTATATATATATATATTGGGTTGATTGATTGGTTGGATTCCCGCAGTCTCATTAGCGGATGCCCGCAGTTTCATAGCGGATGATTACCCTATACGCCCCACGCTATGATTAGTGGATTACCTTCTATACCGCGATATTCTGCCACGAAGCAGAATTGGTATTATTTATGTGCTAACATCTGTGGATGCAGGAAAACAGGTTGGAGGAATCCAACTGGATTCCTCAAAAATATATTATCTGTTTGTTTATTTGTTTGCATATATATTGTTATATATGATGTGTTAGAAAAATAATAATTCGTTGCTTTGTGTGTTTAAATATCACTGGGCTTAAGTAATGATATTTAAAAATATCGTAGAAAGGATATTGGAGATTTAAAAAGAGAAAATTCTATTTTTAAATAGAATTTGAATTTTTAATGGAAATAAAAACTTGTTTTTGAAAAATAAAACAAACAGTTTCTTTATAAACGAAGTTTATAAATAGTTCTTTATAACGAAGTTATAAATGAAGTGAAAGGAATTATCATTTGATAATTCAGAAATAGAAATACAAGTTTGAAATTGGAATTTGAAATGTAATTTCAAATAGGATGTGAAATGAAATTTTTAAATATATAACTCAAATGACATTTGAGTATAACATTTGAATTTTAAAAGGAATTTAAATATTTGAATTTTAAAAGGGGATTGAATATTAGAAATTCAAATAGAAGTTCAAATAGAATTTGAATAGACAAAATTAGAATGAAAAATAGAATTTGAATTCAAGGAATTAAAATAAAATTTGAATTCAAAAGAATTCGAATAAAGAAATTCAAATAGAGATTTGAATGTAGAATTTCAAAATAGAATTTGAAATATAGAATTTCAAAGAAGAATTGAATAGAATTTGAAATATAGTATTTCAAAGAAGAATTCAAATGTGAAATTTGAATAGAACTTTGAATGGAAATTCAAATAGAAATTTGGATAAAGATTTGAAATAGAAATTCGAGTATTGAATTTGAATATGGAATTGAATACCGAAATGCAAATAGAAATTTGAATATGAGATTTCAAAATAGAATTTGAAATAAACTTTGGAAATAGGATTTCCAAAGTAGAATTGGAAATAGAATTTCAAATAGGGTTTCAAAATAGGAAATCCAAATGATTTTGAAATGGAATTTGAATTTAAGGGAATTCAGATGGATTTGAGTGAAGTAATTCAAATGGTGAAAAAAAATAAGTTGAATATTAGAATTCAAATGGGATTGGAGATGAAGTTGAATATTAGAATTCAAATGGAAAAGGAAAATGGAATTTGAATATAAGAGATTCAAATCGAACTCAAATAGGATTTGATCTATGGGATTTGAATATGAAATTCAAATGGAATTTTAAACTATGGAATTTCAAATATAGAATTTAAAAAGGGGTTTGAATATTTGAATTTCAATAGAATTCAAATATAGAAATTGGAATATAGAAGTTTCAAATAGAATTAAAACGGAATTGAATTCGTTTTAAGAAGTTAAAAGTTTTATATATAAATATAATTAAAACGAACTCGCCGCAGCGCTGCAGTTCGTAAAATAGCGATTCGAACTTCAATCGAATATACAGGACTCAATTGAAGTCGGAATTCTTTGAAACAAGAAACGTCAGGACCGGTTTGATAATAGTTTTCAAATGAAAGAGAAAAATATGAATTTCGTCGTATAGATTTTGAGTTATGTCAAAATCAAATTTTCAGAAAAGCAGCGCCAGAATCGTTTTAAAACCATAATGGTTTATTTAATGTTATAAAAGGATTTTAAGCGGAAAAAATCCGAATTGTCCATTTAGAGAATTCCAGAGTTGAGTTGTAAAATATATGCAAATTCAAATGTGTAAATGAATAAGATTTTTGAAAACAGAAACCAGATTTTGATTTATTGAATAGCATTAACTAATTTTGAATAGAAATTAGTTAAGGAGGTTTCGAATGGATATTGGGGTTTGAATAAGTAAATTCGATTTGATAATTTATATTCGACATCAAAAAGGAAACTAGAATTGAAATTGAAATTCAAATTGGTTGTGAGCAAGTTAAACATTTTATTTGAACATGTTATGTTCAACAAAGAAGTGAAATAGGCAAAAAGGGCTAATTAAAGAATAATTGAGCGAAACTGAATTCAAACGATTCAAAATTGAATTCAAACGAATGAATTGAGTTGAATTGAATTGGAAACAGGTGAACAGGTGTTAAACAGATATGGGATGGAGTGTAACGACCCGGATTTTTGACCGTTTAAATCGACAATAAACCACACATGTCGACCCAAACAAATCGCCAACCCAGGTAGTTATTGGGGAAAAATAAGAAAAAGAAAGAAAAGAAGAAAAACAATCACAGAATCTCACAGCGGAAGGGTCACATATAATAGACAAATAAATATTCAAAAGCATTTAAACGTATACATTCGAGTTACAACATTTAAATCATCAGAGTTATACACTTACATACAGTAATGCAGCGGAAATAAAATGTAGTGGATACATATATATCAACTCCGTCTTCGATCTCCAAGGCAAAACAATCTTCAATAACTGCAACATCTGCTGACCCGAGCGTATTGCATAAAAAGAAAACACAACAAACACTCGGATCAGCACTAAATCCTCTCATATTAGTCCAATTAAAATACAGAATAATATCGGTGTCATGGTGCAGTAACTCAAGAGATGTTACGGGATTTTTCCATCTCTCAAGGATCCGTTAAACTAATACATACATAGTATAATACGCTATTACAATAGTGTTTATTCAGTAAAGTATAATATATCGAAAATAGCGTAAGCAGGATTCCATGGTCCCCTTACACCGTTTATACCATTGCCGTACAGTTTGCATATAACACACCAGTACGTCGGTGGATAGGGATGCGCCGTGATACGACAATGTTAAATCAAAAACGTAGGGGTTCGATCAGGATAATATGACAAGGCACTGAGGAAATACCCCGGTAGGATTCTACCGAATTGCGGACCCAGGCCGGTGGTAACGCATAGCCGCAACTACCGCCCACCTCGAACGACATTCCCATATTCAAAGGTGCACCCGAATCAATCACAACAGTAATAGAGATGGTTTCGAAGGAGCGCGTTCGATCAGAGATGCGATCTCATTAACCTGGGTATGGCTCCTGTTTTAGTCATTTCAATCATGACCCGAAGGTCAAGGCTAATCCATCATCGTTCTCTTTCTTCAAATCCAGTAATCGCCTCCATACCAGCCTACTCCGGTTCTGGAACTTCCACCGCGTGCACAGTTGTCAAGGTGGTATCGACACTGACAGAGAGTATGCCTTATGTCGACTCCGGTCTCCTTGCCAACCGACGTTTACATTTTTCACACCGGTCAGTGCTTTTACTTTTCCAAAGAAGTTCGTACTTCATATCGAAAATATCATGTTCAAAAATCATTTTCATATTCTAAACAGAATATTATTTAAATGGGGTTTTCCATTTATTCATAACAACTCGATCTAATTCCAACTTAATTAATTTTTGAATACCAAAATAATTAACAATATATTAAATAACTAAAATATATAATTAAATAGTTTGAGATAATAGTTTGTAATAAAGTTAAAATTTGTCTAGTTTATTAATATATGAATATAATTTAAAACATTGAAATAATTCATAAATAATTAATTCATTAAAATATAATTTATTTAAAAATAATTCATAAAATAAATAGTTATAAAAGAATAAATAAATTACTAAATCAGTTTGAAAAATAAATTTTGAAATACTAAAATTGGAATTAGAAACGTTCGATCAATTTCGGTCCTACTTGCAGTTATATTTCAACTTCAAGTACATCAATTCAAATTCACATTTCCGATCGACTTCATTTCAAATTTGCCAATTCAGTTCAGATGGTTAACTCTAACCCGTATTCCCATTCCAATAATCTCAATTTATCACGACTAAATCGAATTCGATTTCAATCCATATTCCCATTCCAGATTCGATTTATAACACACATCGAAATTTCAAATTCATTTCACCGTTTCAAAGATTTTTAACATATAACCAATATCGAGTTCAAATTCATATTCAATTCAATTCATGGCTGCTTTTAAGTAAATCTCAAAACATGCAAGACCATTCAAATTCAGATAAATTCGATTTTAAAAATCAGCTTACTTTTATTTAACTCTAATTACAACACAAATTCATTTCCCCTTTTTTTTTTTTTTTGTATTTCCAATTTCAAATTCAAAGGAAAATAAATGATAAAACATCGCTTATTGTCGTTAAACAATAAATTTCAAATTCATGATTAAACCAAATTTTATTTAACCGACCGGTGTCCGTATGTAATTTGCTATCCTATGGCCAAGTGATTTTTAAATTTAATTGCTTGATATTCCGGGATGGATCTATCATTTCAATCCAAATCAGGGTCACAGGTATGTATCATTTCAACCTGTGTTCTTAATTCATTAAATTCGATAAACCCCGGGTTTATTCGATGCCCGTAACATCAAGGGTGAAAATTGGGATTTATCGTCACATTGGCACACAACATCAGGTACTGAATGACAGAATCATTCAAACAGTATAAATTCAGAAATCAAGTAAACCGAAGCATCCATCACAAACATTCATTCGAACAGTAAATCGAATCATATACGGGTTGACAGGTGTCGGTGTTTCCTAATTAGAAATTTAAATTTAATTTAAATAACCAATTATCGATTTTTATTACATGTAACATACTGGCTTGTCAAATTCAAGCAATCATTCACCAAATCAAACACAAACATGCAACCAATTCATTTCATATTTAATTCGATAAATATGGGATAAATTTAGTCTTACGTGAGTGAAGAAACACTCACCTTTGCGCTACAATTGCATCGAACGTCCAGAAAAGGCCCAAAATTTGACAGTCTCAGATCGCAACCAAACCAGTGCCAAAACGTCCGCAACTCCGCCACGATCCCAACGCAACAAACCGCGTCCAAATCCGATTTAAAACGAAGAAGTTATGAGTATTTTACCATTCGGATATTTGAATATTTAAAAATTAATAAAACAAAACCTCACCCTATAGGATTTCGCCACGTCAGCAGGGCCCGCCCCTTTTCTTCCCGCTCCTTCTTCTTGGATGCTACAGTGCCCAACGCGAGAAACCCATTTCCAGGCGCAACTTTGACCGTCGACCACGCCTAACTCCGGCCACCATTCGACGAGCGGCCACCTGCAAATCGAAGCCCTCCCCGAGCCGCATCCAACCACGGTGGTCCCACCACGTCCGGTGGTCCTCGCTGCCGCCGCCGAGGCTATGAACGGAAGTTGATTTCCGGTTTCAAACCCAAATTCCCGACGATTTACTCAATGATACGACGAACGGTCACCACCTACGGAATCGTATCGACATCCTGCTCAAAACCCATATTCCAATTTCGTCGATTGAAGCTCAGATCGGAAAACCCCAATTTCAAGCTTAGGGTTCCGAAAATTAAGAGCTTTGACCGCGATTTCCGGCCACGTCCTTCACTGCATGTCAGATCTGAGACCATCAGTAGGTTCGTGTCGTCGAGAGCTTCGAATCGACATATAATATGTCATGGTTTGGAGAGATTTTAATTTTGAGTGAATTTTTGTTTTTAAATAAAAAAAAAATCTGCCATGGAAAAGGAAGTTTGGTGGAGGAAAGAGGAAATGGCTGATGTGTGTTAAGTGGCTTGGTTTATATATATATATATATATATATATATATATATATATATATATATAAGGTCCAAACTGATTAACACACACACCGCTACCGTATATCAATTCGAACGTACATTTCACCTTACCGGGCCCACACTCTGACCCTGAAAAATCCAGAAAAATTATTTTTGGTTATGTTTCGACGATACGATTCCAACGAAACTAATTTCGTTGAATTCCGAGACCGTTGGAAAAATGGCCTTTTTCGGGTCGATCCAATTTAACTGTCAACTGACAAAACGCGTTTTCACTTGCCACGCTCACATACTAATTCGAAAAATTCTGAAAATTGAAACCTAGCAATAATTCGACATTCCAGATCCAACAGAGGTGGTTTCATCGAAAACAGAGGTCGTTTGAAAAATGGCTATTTTACAGGCCCTTATAAATTCTATAGCGACTATTCTGAAAATTCATTTGATCATAACTTTTGATCTTCATTACGGAAATTCGATTTTTCGGATTCGTTGGAAAGATATTATCAAACAGATTTAAATATTTCTTGTTTCGCTAAAATCCGATTTGTTTTGAGTCCTGTGTAGTCGATTGAAATTAAAAATCGAATTTTCAAACTGCCGCGCCATTTCAGGCTCATTATATAATTAAAATAAATTTATTCGTTTTTTTTCTTCGATTAAAATAATTTTTCCGTCGTTATTATTTGAAATAAATCACTTTAAATATTCGAAATTCTTTAAATTAGCCAAAATGACATTTTCAAATTGGTTCGGATTTTCAGGTCGTTACATTCTCCCCCACTTAAAATCTTTTCGTCCTCGAAAAGAGAACGAACCGATATTAAGTGCATATTTATTTCAAATTCGTATTTAAAATTAATATTTCCAAAACAAGTATAGTTATAAAACTCGTAAATTTTTCTAACTCCCGAAATCACGGAAAATTTCGGCAGCATCTCCTCTGTACGGAGAGGTCCGGAAAGAATCCCAAAACATATATATACTCAATATACATCTCATCCAACTATGAGGCATCCCAAAAGTGGGGAAAACAAAAATATAAAACCACAAAACCATATACCACAAGTACGTACCTCTTTTAGCGTTATATTGCATTTTTATTTACCTTAGCGTTTAGCATTTTAGCGCAAACGAGCTTCAAAGTTGTAGCGCACACTCCGTACACCTGCCAAATACTTGCACATACATGAAAATCAAACATATATACAATATATATAGCAAATGCATTCAACATACATATCAAAATTTCATTGCCTCAACTACAAAATCACCGTATCCGTAACAGGCCAGCGAACAAATCGTTGATTATTACGCATTAAAAGTTGGAATTTGACCAAAGCATACTAGGCAAAAGTTGTTGCTCTCGTTTCAGGCTTTCCGAAATGTCCGGACTCATCGAATTCGGATAATCGGTTCACAAGTTATGACAGTTTTACCGCAAGTGAACGCTTCAGCCCGAGCACTGAAAAATGCAGGTCTGAATGTTCAGGTCAGTTTTCAGCCCTCTAAACCTCAAAATTTTACTTAGCACATTAAAGAAAAGTTTTAGCTTACACTCTGGCCTTTCCGAATTGTACTCGCACACTAAAATCCGACGTTTCGTTTGGGAGTTATGATCAAAACAACATCGATGTACACCCCTGTTTTTAATTTTCTGCACACACAACTATGTATAAAACTTGAATTTCAGCATAGTAAACATGAGAATTTCAACGGGCGCTATTAACGAAAGTTTTAACTCAATTTCCAAGGTTTTCATAAAGTCCGGAGTTGTCAGATTCCGATCAGCCCATCAAAAGTTATAGTCATTTTAATTTCAGCTTATCGACTATTTTGGATTTTCTCATAACGTCGGTTTATTATTATTATTTTTTTATTTGAAATTTCAACCTTTCGATTCCAATACTTTTGTAAATCCCTAACACTTAACGTCGTTATCACCTCATTTTCAATAATTGGATCTCCATTCAATTGCTTACTTTATATTCGATATTCTTTCTATTCCATTTCCGATTTTGTTTCAAGTGTTATATTTCGATTAAACTTGAATTCTCTTTAAAATTTCGACGAACTGGATTCACATGACCCTTATTCCATTAACCAAATTTATTTATTCGACAAAAATCGAGATTTGAATTAACGACTGTTCACGACTCAAATTCATCCTTAATTCTCAACTATTATTATTCGATTCACTCTACTTAAATAAGTTATACTTTATCTGATTAAATATTTTCACAATCCCAATTCAAGAGTTCCGTGACGACCCCTCATTTCTTAAATCCATTCCAGATTTCGAAGTCTAAAAATTTTCAACAAAACATGCATATTAACTTTGAATCGATGTCATTAATCAGGACGAACTTAATGGCTTGATTCCGGTTTTTAACCTAAGTTCAAAATAACTAATATATTTATACTATTTTGTATAAGACATGACATAAAATTTTAAACCCAAATCTTTAATTACCAAACATATAAAATTTTGCAAAAATATGTTTACCTTAAATTTCAACTTTAAATAACATATTCTAATACCTTTATCAAAATTCATAACATATGAACTTAAAAATTTATATCATATGGGATTTAAATCCAAATCCTTTACTTAACGATTTATAATAACATTTGAGCAGTCTCCCCCACTTAGACTCTTCAGAATACACATCGATAATGCGTGCACTCATTACTGAGGTCGTTTCTAAGGTCTAAGAAGGGATTACACTCATTTCGTTTTAAAACCCTTTCAAAACTATTTCCAAAACTACTCTATAAAATAATAGTATTTCAAAACTTGGTAAATTATTCTCAAAGCCCGGAATCAATTCCAAGTTCATTTCTACATTCATTAAATTTTTCTTATTTGATTTACGATTTAATCAACCATAATGGGTAATTACTCTATATTATCACCTACTAAAACAAATACATACATATTTGAACCATAATATATATTTAATATAATTTAAAATATAATCGAAAACCATATTGTGTCAAGTCATTCTGTCCGATCATTTAGAAATTCCTATCGATTCTATGGCGTCCCATATATCGACCAGAATCTATAAATATTCAACAGAACAATTAACACAACATAAAACGATTTTATATCCAAAATACAAATACGCTCTCTCATATATTCACTCGAACTCATTCTAGGGTGTTACTAACCCTATCTCTAATGAGTTAATTCCCAAACAGAGCCAAGGTTATCGCTAACCATCGCTCTGATACCAACTGTAACGACCCGGATTTTTGACCGTTTAAATCGACAATAAACCACACATGTCGACCCAAACAAATCGCCAACCCAGGTAGTTATTGGGGAAAAATAAGAAAAAGAAAGAAAAGAAGAAAAACAATCACAGAATCTCACAGCGGAAGGGTCACATATAATAGACAAATAAATATTCAAAAGCATTTAAACGTATACATTCGAGTTACAACATTTAAATCATCAGAGTTATACACTTACATACAGTAATGCAGCGGAAATAAAATGTAGTGGATACATATATATCAACTCCGTCTTCGATCTCCAAGGCAAAACAATCTTCAATAACTGCAACATCTGCTGACCCGAGCGTATTGCATAAAAAGAAAACACAACAAACACTCGGATCAGCACTAAATCCTCTCATATTAGTCCAATTAAAATACAGAATAATATCGGTGTCATGGTGCAGTAACTCAAGAGATGTTACGGGATTTTTCCATCTCTCAAGGATCCGTTAAACTAATACATACATAGTATAATACGCTATTACAATAGTGTTTATTCAGTAAAGTATAATATATCGAAAATAGCGTAAGCAGGATTCCATGGTCCCCTTACACCGTTTATACCATTGCCGTACAGTTTGCATATAACACACCAGTACGTCGGTGGATAGGGATGCGCCGTGATACGACAATGTTAAATCAAAAACGTAGGGGTTCGATCAGGATAATATGACAAGGCACTGAGGAAATACCCCGGTAGGATTCTACCGAATTGCGGACCCAGGCCGGTGGTAACGCATAGCCGCAACTACCGCCCACCTCGAACGACATTCCCATATTCAAAGGTGCACCCGAATCAATCACAACAGTAATAGAGATGGTTTCGAAGGAGCGCGTTCGATCAGAGATGCGATCTCATTAACCTGGGTATGGCTCCTGTTTTAGTCATTTCAATTATGACCCGAAGGTCAAGGCTAATCCATCATCGTTCTCTTTCTTCAAATCCAGTAATCGCCTCCATACCAGCCTACTCCGGTTCTGGAACTTCCACCGCGTGCACAGTTGTCAAGGTGGTATCGACACTGACAGAGAGTATGCCTTATGTCGACTCCGGTCTCCTTGCCAACCGACGTTTACATTTTTCACACCGGTCAGTGCTTTTACTTTTCCAAAGAAGTTCGTACTTCATATCGAAAATATCATGTTCAAAAATCATTTTCATATTCTAAACAGAATATTATTTAAATGGGGTTTTCCATTTATTCATAACAACTCGATCTAATTCCAACTTAATTAATTTTTGAATACCAAAATAATTAACAATATATTAAATAACTAAAATATATAATTAAATAGTTTGAGATAATAGTTTGTAATAAAGTTAAAATTTGTCTAGTTTATTAATATATGAATATAATTTAAAACATTGAAATAATTCATAAATAATTAATTCATTAAAATATAATTTATTTAAAAATAATTCATAAAATAAATAGTTATAAAAGAATAAATAAATTACTAAATCAGTTTGAAAAATAAATTTTGAAATACTAAAATTGGAATTAGAAACGTTCGATCAATTTCGGTCCTACTTGCAGTTATATTTCAACTTCAAGTACATCAATTCAAATTCACATTTCCGATCGACTTCATTTCAAATTTGCCAATTCAGTTCAGATGGTTAACTCTAACCCGTATTCCCATTCCAATAATCTCAATTTATCACGACTAAATCGAATTCGATTTCAATCCATATTCCCATTCCAGATTCGATTTATAACACACATCGAAATTTCAAATTCATTTCACCGTTTCAAAGATTTTTAACATATAACCAATATCGAGTTCAAATTCATATTCAATTCAATTCATGGCTGCTTTTAAGTAAATCTCAAAACATGCAAGACCATTCAAATTCAGATAAATTCGATTTTAAAAATCAGCTTACTTTTATTTAACTCTAATTACAACACAAATTCATTTCCCCTTTTTTTTTTTTTTTGTATTTCCAATTTCAAAGGAAAATAAATGATAAAACATCGCTTATTGTCGTTAAACAATAAATTTCAAATTCATGATTAAACCAAATTTTATTTAACCGACCGGTGTCCGTATGTAATTTGCTATCCTATGGCCAAGTGATTTTTAAATTTAATTGCTTGATATTCCGGGATGGATCTATCATTTCAATCCAAATCAGGGTCACAGGTATGTATCATTTCAACCTGTGTTCTTAATTCATTAAATTCGATAAACCCCGGGTTTATTCGATGCCCGTAACATCAAGGGTGAAAATTGGGATTTATCGTCACATTGGCACACAACATCAGGTACTGAATGACAGAATCATTCAAACAGTATAAATTCAGAAATCAAGTAAACCGAAGCATCCATCACAAACATTCATTCGAACAGTAAATCGAATCATATACGGGTTGACAGGTGTCGGTGTTTCCTAATTAGAAATTTAAATTTAATTTAAATAACCAATTATCGATTTTTATTACATGTAACATACTGGCTTGTCAAATTCAAGCAATCATTCACCAAATCAAACACAAACATGCAACCAATTCATTTCATATTTAATTCGATAAATATGGGATAAATTTAGTCTTACGTGAGTGAAGAAACACTCACCTTTGCGCTACAATTGCATCGAACGTCCAGAAAAGGCCCAAAATTTGACAGTCTCAGATCGCAACCAAACCAGTGCCAAAACGTCCGCAACTCCGCCACGATCCCAACGCAACAAACCGCGTCCAAATCCGATTTAAAACGAAGAAGTTATGAGTATTTTACCATTCGGATATTTGAATATTTAAAAATTAATAAAACAAAACCTCACCCTATAGGATTTCGCCACGTCAGCAGGGCCCGCCCATTTTCTTCCCGCTCCTTCTTCTTGGATGCTACAGTGCCCAACGCGAGAAACCCATTTCCAGGCGCAACTTTGACCGTCGACCACGCCTAACTCCGGCCACCATTCGACGAGCGGCCACCTGCAAATCGAAGCCCTCCCCGAGCCGCATCCAACCACGGTGGTCCCACCACGTCCGGTGGTCCTCGCTGCCGCCGCCGAGGCTATGAACGGAAGTTGATTTCCGGTTTCAAACCCAAATTCCCGACGATTTACTCAATGATACGACGAACGGTCACCACCTACGGAATCATATCGACATCCTGCTCAAAACCCATATTCCAATTTCGTCGATTGAAGCTCAGATCGGAAAACCCCAATTTCAAGCTTAGGGTTCCGAAAATTAAGAGCTTTGACCGCGATTTCCGGCCACGTCCTTCACTGCATGTCAGATCTGAGACCATCAGTAGGTTCGTGTCGTCGAGAGCTTCGAATCGACATATAATATGTCATGGTTTGGAGAGATTTTAATTTTGAGTGAATTTTTGTTTTTAAATAAAAAAAAAATTCTGCCATGGAAAAGGAAGTTTGGTGGAGGAAAGAGGAAATGGCTGATGTGTGTTAAGTGGCTTGGTTTATATATATATATATATATATATATATATATAAGGTCCAAACTGATTAACACACACACCGCTACCGTATATCAATTCGAACGTACATTTCACCTTACCGGGCCCACACTCTGACCCTGAAAAATCCAGAAAAATTATTTTTGGTTATGTTTCGACGATACGATTCCAACGAAACTAATTTCGTTGAATTCCGAGACCGTTGGAAAAATGGCCTTTTTCGGGTCGATCCAATTTAACTGTCAACTGACAAAACGCGTTTTCACTTGCCACGCTCACATACTAATTCGAAAAATTCTGAAAATTGAAACCTAGCAATAATTCGACATTCCAGATCCAACAGAGGTGGTTTCATCGAAAACAGAGGTCGTTTGAAAAATGGCTATTTTACAGGCCCTTATAAATTCTATAGCGACTATTCTGAAAATTCATTTGATCATAACTTTTGATCTTCATTACGGAAATTCGATTTTTCGGATTCGTTGGAAAGATATTATCAAACAGATTTAAATATTTCTTGTTTCGCTAAAATCTGATTTGTTTTGAGTCCTGTGTAGTCGATTGAAATTAAAAATCGAATTTTCAAACTGCCGCGCCATTTCAGGCTCATTATATAATTAAAATAAATTTATTCGTTTTTTTTTCTTCGATTAAAATAATTTTTCCGTCGTTATTATTTGAAATAAATCACTTTAAATATTCGAAATTCTTTAAATTAGCCAAAATGACATTTTCAAATTGGTTCGGATTTTCAGGTCGTTACATGGAGTATATGAAGATTTAAATTTATGTGCTCGACAAAAAGGTACATGTTTAATTCATATATGAGATTTTATGCGCCGTATCGGCAGGCCGCTTGGCTTTTCCTTTTTCTTTTTGATTGAGGAAGATACCGGGAAGCTATTTGAAATTTCCCGATGCTCCCGATACAGGGGAGGTTATGGCGAAATTTTCCGGGAATTTAAGGAGTTAGAATATTTTTAAAGAAATTTGACAATTAGAAATCTATATATCGATATATATAGAATTCGATAAGGAAATGAAATCAAAGATAGCGTAAAGGGCCAAGATTGATTATTGGAATATTGGGATAACAAATATTGATAGAGAAAATGGAGAAGAGATTTAATTAATGAAATATTAATTAAAGGGCCCAGTGATTTGTTTGATATGTTGGATGAACACTTGTTTTATTCGATAGTTAAATCACAGACTATCGAAGTTTTGACCATCGTTGTCAATATGGAGAGACCGGTTGGATTATTATCCGAAAAACCACTCCGTATCGGCATAAGCGTTGCGAACAAGTATGCTGAATATATTGAAGACGGAGTAAAGTGCAAGGGCTTTTCTATTTATAGAAATAGTGCCTTCGGTTTCGTTCAATCCCAGAACGAACGTAAATGGACGAATGTCTGACAAAGTATTTCCAATGATCAAATGGGTTGGTCTGTATGAATATATATGGTTGCAACGGATTTATCCCTTAGCATAATATCCAGAATATTTGTGCAAACTCAACTAGTGATTAACGGATCTGACAATGTGGCATTCAAAGTGATTGTGTTATCGATGAATGGTAAGTATGCGTAGCCTCAGGCCTCAACAACCGGGAAAGGACAAAAATCGGGCAGGCAGCATGGCTATGTGGGTCGCACCCATTAGGGTGTATAATCACCTATCTAGAGAAATTCCTTTTGTTTCAAAATCTATCGATTCTGCCCATTCGGGAAACGGTGGTTTGAGTCCAACCGTTGGTGATATACATTCGATACACTCAAGCGAAATGAGTGGTCGGTCATGTGTGGGCCGGGTTACAAGATGTTCTTGTTGAACCCAGGTGTATTCGCCTCTAGAGATACATCATCGGAAGGTGGTCCCATACCTTGTCATGTTAGAAATCCAATCTCCAATAAGCGCCATGCGGTTTTTGATTATATACTATATATGTGGAGCGTGAGATGCAAGCGTTCTACTATTTGGTTATTTATTTGAGGTAGACATTATTATAATATCACTGGATTTTCGTATCAAAGTGTTTTGGGTTATAGTAAGGTAAAAACCGTCCATGTTTATGTGTGGGCTGGTCTTACTATTATCTTTTCTTTCGAAAAGAATTTTTAAAGTTAAACAAGTGGTTGGAGTTTACTCACACCAGTCCCATGACTGACCCAGAGTTTATTTTGTTTTGTTTTCCCTAAACTCTTGGGTGCCCAAATTTGTACGGGCAGTCAAGTGTTTCAGGCTTTTACAGATACACTGGGAGGAGCTTGAAGCAGAAGGCTTCAATGTTAGTTATTTAGAGTTACTTCCGCTGGATCAAATGTTATATGTACTCTGATGATGGTATGTGTATATGTACAAAACAGATTTGTATTTCAGAAGTTATGTTATATAATATATTTTATTCGTTCCGCTGTGAGTTTGTGATCTTCGTTTTTCTTCTATTCTAAGTTTTCTATCTTATCTATTCTCACCCTCTATCTTCTTTCTAATAATGAGTCGTATTTCTGTGTTATTTGGGTTGGACGTGTGGTGTATTTAGTCAACTCGGATAGCACGGATTTGCGGGTCGTTTCAAATACGGTCAAGATTGGTAATGATGTGGCCAATATGTCTTGGCCCAGATTTAAAGAGCTCTTCAACGAAAAGTATATCCCTACACAGGAAAAGGAGAGACTCCATGACCAATTCGCCAATTTACAATAGGGAAGTATGACAATCTCAGAATACGTGAGAAAGTTCGAGGAACTTTCCCGCTACGCCCCAGAGTTGATTCAGGATCCAGTTTAGAAAAACAAAAGATTCATTAAGGGCCTTTCTAAGAAGTAACTGGGTAGAGTCACAGCTCACATCAAACTCCCATTCAATGAAGTAATCGAGATGGCCTGTCGCTATGAGGAGAATGACCAGGCTGCACAGCAAGATCGGGCGAAAAATCAGAACAACAACAAGAAGGAGCAAACTGATAGGAAATCTAAGGCGGGCAACTCTTCAGCCGCTAAGCCTCAAGGGAAGAAGAGAGACATGACCAAGGTAAAGTGCTATAATTGCGACAAGTTTGGACGCTATGAATCCGAGAGTAGAGCTCCAAAAAGGGCCAAGAGGAATGAATCTGGACCTAGCCATAACCGTAGCCAGAGTTCTCAGAATCGTGGCCAGAACCCCCGGAACACCTAAGAATGCTATAACTACCATAAGCTGGGGCACTTTGCCAGAAATTTCCCTTTGTTGAAGAAATCTGAAGTGGCACATGTCTACGAAGGAGCGACTGCACCAGCTTCTACCGAGGGAGCAGGTAAACCAGATGTCTTAGGAGCTACTCTTAATATTAAGAATATTCCTATTACTGTCTTATTTGACACTGGTGCAACACAAAGTTTTATCTCTAATGATGCAATTAAAAGGTTAAAACTGAAACCAAGAAAACTTAAAGAGTTGATTAGGGCCCATAGTCCGATAGGAGGATCTCTTATTCTCGATCAGTATTGTAGAGTAGTGTTTCTTGTTCTCGCTACCAGTTTCCCTTTGACTTGATTGTTACGAGTTTTTACGGTTATGATGTTATTCTTGGGATAGACTGGCTAACAAAATATGAGGCCGAAGTCAAATGTGTCGAAAGAATTGTCAAAGTTAAAACTAATCTCGGGGATGTATGTATCCCATGCCACGGCTCAACAATAGAAAGAAAAGAATTATGGTCTTCTCTAGAAGTCACTCCTACTTCTATTGAGGATATTCCCGTCGTTAAAAATTATGATGATGTGTTTAATGAGGTTAATAGCTTACCTTCGCATAGAGAAATCAACTTCATAATTGACCTAGTTCCAAATGCAAGACCCGTCGTGCATCCTATTCGAAGAATGTCGCCAAAAGAAAAAGGGGAGCTGAGCAATTAAACTAAGCAGCTTTTATGGAAGGGTCTGATCAGGCCTAGCTTCTCAGAATGGGGTGCAGCAGTGGTATTTGTCCAAAATTCTAACGGTACACTCCGATTGTGTGTGGACTACCGTGACCTCAATAAGTAAACACTGAAAAACAACTATCCACTGCCTCGTATTGATGATTTGCTGGACCGCTTACATGGAGCACGAGTATTCTCTAGGATGGATCTAGCAACAGGTTTCCATCAACTACACATCGCAGAAGAGTGTGTTCCTTTGATGGCTTTCAGAGGTCCAGACACATTTTATGAATGGCTGGTAAAGCCCTTCGGGTTATGTAATGCTGCAGCATACTTTGTTGATTTGATGAATAGAGTATTCCGAGGTGTTTTAAATAAATTCGTGCTTGTGTTCATCGATGAAATCTTCATTTTTTCTAAAACCACTGCTGAGCACGAACAACATCTGAATGAAGTCTTGGAGATTCTGCGAAGAAATGTGTTGAAAGCCAAATTCTCCAAATGCATATTCTGGCAAGAAGAGGTGAAATTCCTTGGCCATGTTGTATCAAAGGAAGGCATTTCAGTCGATCCAGGAAAGATCTTATCCATCCAAGATTGGAAGCAGCCTAGAACTCCCACCGAAGTCAAAAGTTTCTTAGGACTGACTGGATATTATCGGAAATTCGTCAAGGATTTTTCGAGGCTATCTTGTCCGTTTACGAAACTAACTAAGAAGCATGCAAAGTTTATCTGGATACCTGAATGTGAGGCAGCCTTCCAAGAGCTAAAAAGGAAGCTGATCACTGCTCTTGTGTTGACCATTATTGATGGCAATCAGGATTTGAAATTCTGGACAGATGCTTCTAGAGAAGGTTACCCTTTTTATATAAACAAACATGCTAGAAATGACATTTTTAAATCTCATTTTAACATGTTATCCTTTTATTTGTTTAAGGTATTGGTGCGGTGCTAATGCAAAGGGACAGAGTAGTTGCATATGCTAGCCGACAGTTGAAACCGCATGAGAAAAACTATGCAACTCATGATCTTGAGCTAATGGCCATTGTATTTGCTCTAAAGATATGGAGGCACTATCTCTTGGGTGAGAAGTTCGAACTATATACGGATCACAAATCCTTGAAGAAACTTTTTAACCAAAGAGATTTGAATTTGAGGCAGCAACGGTGGGTTGAATTTCTTGCAGCCTATGACCTGGATATCCTATATACTCCAGGGAAAGCCAACGTTGTAGCCGCTGCACTCAGTAGGAAGAATGCGGACAACATCAATCTTATTACGGCCAATCTCATTATTACACTCTCCTTGATTGATAAAATCTATGCTCTTCATAAGGATAATAAATTTATTCAGACAATTGTCAAAAGAATTTGGGAAGGTGAACCCATAAGTATCCAAATAGATGACAAAGGGGTTCTAAGGTTACTAGGCCGAATCTGTGTCCCGTACATTCCCGAGCTCGGAAGGGAAGTTGTAACGACCCGGAAAATCCGAACCAATTTAAAATTTTTATTTTAAATTATTTGGTAGAAAAATGTGGCAGAAATTAAAAATTTCATTTTTAAATAATATTAAAGCCAGTGAAAATAGTCAATTTTCAAATGATCTCTGTTTTCGACGAAACCACTTTCATTGGAACCGGAATGTCATATTATTGCTAGGTTTCAATTTTTAGAATTTTTAGAATTAATATGTGAGCGTGGTGAAAGAAAATGTGTTTGGTCGATTATAGTCAAATTTAATCGATTGAAAAATAGCCATTTTTCAAACTGAGTCAGAATTCGACGAAATTAATTTTGTTAGGACCGTATCGTCATAACATAGACAAATATATTTTTTTCTGGATTTTTCTGAGTCCGTTAGTGGCCTCGGTGAATTTATTTATGCAGACGAATTAAATTAATAAAGGAATTAAATATTAAATTAAATAGTACAGGCCATAGACAGCCGTTTGGGCTGACGGGACCTGTCCCATTGGATCCGGAATATAGGCCATTGGCTAGGGGCATCTTTTTCTGGGATGAAATCGAAATAGTTAGGAATTATGGATTTAATTATAAAATTACACTAAAAACAATATAAAAATAGGAAAACCCTAAAATCAAATACCCTATTCATCGTCTCTTCCAGCCGCCATCCTCAAAACGCATGGCCACCCTTCTTCGAAACTTCCTCCTCTAATTCTTCTTCCATCTCCACGAGTTAAAACGCAATCCCTACACCATATCGAAGCCCTTTCCACCACCTCCACATCCATACGATGAACCCCCTTGTAGTCTCCTGTAGCGTCCGCTCTGAGGCCCCAAACTTCGCCGCATCTCACCGCGGTGGGCCCCCCAAAGCTCGACCGAGCTGCGCCAAACCCCTCCCCTCCCCCCCCCCCCCCCCCCGTGTGCGCCTCTCCGAGCTCCCCATCGTGACGCTCGCCGATCAACACATCGACCCCTGTACGGCCAGCGAACTCGAACCCTAGTTTTGAACGGCACGTGAAAGCAACGGCCGATTCTTCGATTTGGAGAAGAAGGGTAATTTCTTAATTAAATTACTTAATTAATTAATTAAAATTGTTTCTAATCTTATTTTGACCATAACAAACCCATACGAACATGAAATTGAATAATTTCAGAAGTTGTGTGATCGTGTAACTGAGATCTACGCGTCTAAACTGACTGGAGCTGATTCTGAACAGTTGGAATTTTGGTCAAAATCTACAACGATAGTGAGAATTCTGATTAATTTAATTAATTAAAATTGTGAAATCATGATCTGTATGTTATTATTGCTGATCTGCGATGTGGAAATATACAATATTTATTGTTGTGTGATTTGTAATGTTTTTGTGCTGTGTTGAAATAGCCATGCTAGTCTAGATCTACATTTTGATGTAATCATAATAAAGTTCTCATTTTTTTATTTATTTTTATTTTTATTTTTTCCTTTCTATTAAAGATGAATTTTTATTTTGAAACAAAAAGCAAAGTTAGAATTTTAATTTGATTTACAAAATTTACAAAGTTTTGATCTTTTGTTTTTGAAACAAAATATAATAAAATTTTGATCTTTTGTTCTTGAAACAAATCAAAACAAAGTTGTGTCTTTTATTTTGATTTATATAATAAAATAAAAGAAGATTTGATCTTTTATTTTAAGATATAATAAATAAAGATTTGATCTTTTATTTTGATTTATAAAATAAAAGAAAGTTGGATTTATATAATTAATAAAGATTTGATCTTTTATTTTGATTTATAAAATAAAAGAAAGTTGGATTTATATAATAAATAAAGATTTGATCTTTTATTCTAATTTATATAATAAATAAAGCCCAGATATTTTGTTTGATTTCACAAAATAAAGGTGGGACCTTTTATTTTGATTCATGGAAATTATACACCCGATCATATGTTGTCGTCCTTGTGATGACACAAAATTCCATTGTTATGTTAATTTAGTTGTGATGACACAAAATTTTATCGTTATGTTAATTTAGTTATGATGACACAAAATTTCATCGTTATGTTAATTTAGTTGTGATGACACAAAATTTCATCATTATGTTAATTTAGTTGTAATGACACAAAATTTCATCGTTATGTTAATTTAGTTGTAATGACAAAAATTTCATCGTTATGATAATTTAGTTGTAATGACACAAAATTTCATCGTTATGTTAATTTTGTTGTGATGACACAAAATTTCATCGTTATGTTAATTTAGTTGTAATGACACAAAATTTCATCGTTATGTTAATTTAGTTGTGATGACACAAAATTTCATCGTTGTGTTAATTTAGTTGTAATGACACAAAGTTCATCGTTATGTTGTCGTTGTTGTGATGACACGAAATTTCATAGTTATGTTAATTTAGTTGAAATGTATCAAAATTTCATCGGTACGTCTATTTAGTTGAAATGAACATACTTTAGTGCTGGGTTAAAAATTGAAACTTAGAAAAATAAGAAAACATTTACAATTTTCAATGTAAAGAAAATAATAGAACATTTACATTTTTCTATGTAAAGAAAAATAATAGAAAACATTTACATTTTTCTATGTAAAGGAAAATAAAAGAAGAAGTTACATTTTCAATGTAAAGGAAAAAGAAAAGAAAATATTTACATTTTTCAATGTAAAAGAGAAGAAAAAAGAGAATTTACATATGTAAATAAAAACAATAAAAAGAGAATTTATATATGTAAATAAAGACAATAAAAAGAGAATTTACATATGTAAATAAAAACAATAATAAGAGAATTTACATATGTAAATAAAGACAATAAAAAGAGAATTTACATTTCAATGTAAGGAATAAAAAGCCATTTACATCTTTCTATTATAATAAAGAGAAATAGAAAATTTACATTTTTCTATTATAATAAATTGTAAAAGGAAATTTACATCTTTCTATTGTAATAAAGAGAAATAGAAAATTTACATTTTTTTTTAAATATAAGATTCACCTTTTTCTAGGTAAAGATGAAAGATTTACTATTTTTCTTTGTAATAATTAAAGGTTTACATTTTCCAATGTAAAGATAAAAGAATTTACATTTTTCATTGTAAAAGAAAAGGAGATATAATATATACTTTTTAAAACAAAAAAACATAAAAAGTTCATTTGTATGTTATTAAAACAAATAGAATAAAAAGTTCATTTTTATGTCTTTAAAACAAATAGAATAAAAGGTTCAGTTTTATGTCTTTAAAGCAAATCGGATAAAAGAACATTCTTATATAATTAAAGAAAGAGTACATTTTAAACATCATTTTTGTTGCATTAGAATTGGCGAACAAAAATGTCATTTTTATTTGATATAAAATTATACATTGTTGAAACCATCATATTTGTCGCATTAGAATTGGCGAACAAAAATGTCATTTTTATTTGATATAAAATTATACATTGTTGAAACCATCATTTTTGTCGCATTAGAATTGGCGGACGAAAATATTGTTTTTATAGAATACAAAAGGAATGGATTTTAATGATGGAAATCGCCAAATAGTTTATAAATATAAAATATAAAATTAAACGAAATGAGCGCGGCAGTTCGCGCATCGACAATCATAACTTCAAACGATTATATAGAAAGATCCGACCGTTGGATTTTCCCAAAACTGGAACCGTTAGGTCCGCTTTGGGAAGAGCTTTCCAAAGATATAAATTTCATCAAAATCCGACTGTTAGATTTTAAGATATGTGTAAATCAAATTTTGGTGAAAACAGCGCCAGGGCCGCCCATTGACCCGAAACGTCATTTATTTATTTCGAGCTATTTTTAATAAATAAAAATAGCGATAAATAGTTATAAATATATATATGGAATGTTTTAAATTATAATTATGCGACAATTATTTAAAAAGGCCGAGTTTAACTCATTTCAAATAATTGCACGGCGATTAAATCAAAGATGTAAGAAGACGATTGTTGAAGACCGGCGATCTTCACATCGAATGGACGATAACTTCTGATACCTTGGACTGATTTACTCCCAGGTCAGGGTTGAAGCAGTGATTGTCCGAACGTGTGTGTTGGTCGTGTGGATAGGCGAGCGCCTTTTTGGTGTCTCCGGTTTCGTTCAGACCAAGAACGGACTTATAAATGGATGCGTGTCTGACGTTGAAATTCACTTCATGTAATTAAATCGATTTCTATTAATATATGTCTGTCTGGTGGTAGTGAATTTTATTCTCTACTTAACACCCTGATAGGTAGTAATGGTTATCGATCGCATGGTGTTGAATTGTCAAAGTGGCACGCCAAGATGCAACAATCAAGGCTTTGTTGAAAAGCAGGCCTTGTGGTCGATGATCAAAGCATAGCCTATTTAGGCATAGCTTTGTGTATAACGTGACTTCGCGAGCCTCACACCCCGGTATGAGTCAAAAAAAGAGATATTGACCGTAGGGAGTGCATACGTTTCTTTCTAGCTAGAAGTAGTGTTTGTGCTTTAACACGGCCCGACATTTTACTATGTGGATTATGGATTAAGGTACCTCGTTTTTATAGGCCGGAAGTGGTCACATTATAGGTCCAAAGGGGCCGGGAAACGTATGTTCAGGAATTGCCAATCCACTACCGTTAGGTGGGGACCGGCCCTACCGTGCCAAGGGTTGCCCATAGGTGTGATCCTGAGGCATTTGCTAGAGTGTCTCGAATCGGAAGAGGACCATCCCTAGCCTCGACTTCATGACAGAAACCCAATTCCCAATACGACAACATTTCGGTTTTGATTGTAAACTTATATACGGCGACATAGTAGGATGGGGTACTATGCCGTCTAGGATTGATATATTTAAATTTGAAGTATTTTAATATTGCCTAGGCACTAATAATAATATTAAAATATTACTTTTCACGTATTAAGCATGTTTGATCATCAAAAGGGAAAACTCTATCCTCCTGCGTGCGTTGCACTGTGTGATAGGACTTGAGTCTTATGATGATTTCATTTTTCAAAAGTCATTTCGCTGTTTTATACAAACTTTATAAAATTATGCACTGGCAATCCAATGGAGTAAACTCGTTCCGCATTAGCGGCGTGGTCCTGTGATTCGCCATATTGATAGTTAATTTAGTTAAGAATTATCACACCAGTCCCATGACTGACTCGTAGTTTGTTTCACTTTTGCAAACTAGGGTGCCCTCTTTCCACACGGGCAGCCAATTGACAGGTTCAGGTGATACATTCTGATTGAAGCTTGCTTGGACGGAGGAAGAAGAAGACTTCTTCTCTAGTTTTACTTCTGCTTGAGACATTTTACCTTTTTAGCTTTGATGTATGTGGTGAAATTGGAGACTTGTTTTTTTTCCATTTGAAAACTTATTTCCCCTTTTTGTTGAGACTCTTTATTTGGCTAAGTTATATCTTGTACTGCGTATTCTGATGTATTGGATATTATGATTCTGATGACATTTACTTCCGCTGTAATTGTTTATGTGTTATGATAATTATCTGAGTTCTGTTTTTGTTGTAAATATGTTGTATTCCTAAATGATTATCCTTGCTTTCGTAATACGGAAGTTTGGGGTCGTCACAGTTGGTATCAGAGCCTAAGGTTTACCTTAGCTTCGGAATATAACATATTTAGAACAATTCGTCTAGATAGAATCCACATAATTCTAAGACGAGTAGCTCATTAGAGATAGGACTAGTAATGTCCTAGAGTGAGTACAGCAGAATAGCACATATTTACCAGTCATTACATCATCATCTTTTCATCTCGTCCTTATCTTGTCTTTTCTTGAAAATTCTCATTCTTGTTGGTCTGACTCTTTCCTTGATGGTACAAACTGATTTAAATGGATACTAGAGCAAGAACAGCCCGAGGCGGAGCCCGAGGTGGAGCTCGAGGTGGGACTAGAGGAGGAGCCCAAGTAGGAACTGGAGAGCAAGTCAGAGACGAGACCCCCATCAATCAGGAACATCATAATTCAGACGTCGTAGCCGAACCACCTCCACCTCCACAGCCTTTCGATTTGGAGAGAATGTCAAAGAAATTCAAAAACCTTGGAGGTGTACCTTTTACGGGGCGAGAGTCTGCGATTCAGGCAGAAGCATGGCTTAAAGATTGCGAAAAGATCCTAGAAGGCTTGGAACTGGAAGATCAGCGAAAGCATTACCTGGCAGTTTGGCAACTAAAAGAGGAAGCACGGCATTGGTGGGATACAATCAAAATCTGCAATGACATGGCCAATATGTCTTGGGCCAGATTTAAGGAGCTTTTTAATGAGAAGTATATACCCCCACAAGCTAGAGAGCGCCTGCGCGAGCAGTTCGTTAACCTACAACAAGGGAATATGACCGTTTCTGTGTATGTGAGGAAGTTTTATGAGCTTTCACGATATGCTCCTAGTTTGATTCAAGATCCGGTAGAGAAGAATAAGAAATTTTTCAAGGGGCTGTCAAAGAAATATTTGAACCAAGTCACTGCCCATATTAAGCTTCCTTTCAAGGAAGTAGTTGACATGGCATGCCTCTATGAGGAAAATGACGAGTCTAGACCGCAGGATAGAGGGAAAAGTCAAAGCAACAACCAGAAGGAACAGGCTAACAAGAAACAGGAGGCGAGCAATTCTTCTACAGCTAAACCCCAAGGGAAGAAGAGGGATAGGAGTAAGGTGACCTGCTATAACTGCGGCAAGATTGGGCATTTTGATTACGAGTGTAGAGCACCTAAAAGGGTCAAGAGAAATGATTCAGGCCCTAGTCAGAACCGTGGTCAGAATCCCCAGAACCGTGGTCAGAATTCTCAGAATCGTGGTCAGAACCCCAGGAACACCCAGGATTGCTATAACTGCCATAAGCCATGACACTTTGCCAGAAACTGTCCCCTGTTGAAGAAAAGCGAAGTGGCACATGTTTATGAGGGAGCAGTTGCACCAGCTTCGACTGAGGGGCCTGATAAACCCGATGTCTTAGGAGGTACGATTAATATTAAGAACATCCCTATTACTGTCTTATTTGATACTGGAGCTACACGAAGCTTTATTTCTAATGATACGATTAAAAAGTTGAAACTAAAACCAAGGAAACTCAAAATTTTGATTAGAGCTAATAGCCCGATAGGAGGTTATCTTATTCTTGAACAGTATTGTAGAGTACCTGTTTCTTATTCTCGCTGCAAATTTCCCTTTGACTTGATCGTTGTGAGTTTCTCCGACTATGATGTCATTCTTGGGATAGATTGGCTGACAAAATATGAGGCCGAAGTAAAGTGTGCCGAAAGAATTGTCAAAGTTAAAACTAACCACGGAAATGTTTGTATCCCTTGCCATGGCTCAGCCACCAACAGGAAAACATTCTGGTCTTCTCTAGAAGTTACCCCTACTTCTATTGAGGATATCCCTGTTGTCAAAGATTACGCTGATGTATTCAAAGAAGTTGAGGGCCTAACTCCGCATAGAGAAATCAACTTCCGAATTGATTTAGCACCGAATGCAAGGACTGTCGTACATCCCATTCGGAGAATGTCACCAAAAGAAAGAGAGGAGCTGAAAAATCAAACCAAGCAGCTTTTGTGGAAGGGTCTGATCAGGCCCAGCTTCTCAGAATGGGGACCAGCTGTGGTGTTCATCCCAAAATCAGACGGTACTCTCAGGCTATGTGTAGACTACCGTGATCTCAACAAACAAACTCTGAAAATCAAATACCCTCTGCCTCGTATAGATGACTTACTTGACCGCTTGCATGGAGCACGAGTATTCTCTAGGATGGACCTAACTACAGGCTTCCATCAACTTCGCATTGTAGAGGAGTGTGTGCCTCTAACTGCTTTCAGAGGACCGGATATCTTTTATGAATGGCTAGTAATGCCCTTTGGTCTATGTAATGCTCCAGCATATTTTGTTGATCTGATGAATAGAGTGTTCAGAGATGTTTTAAATAAATTTGTGCTCGTTTTCATCGATGACATCCTTATCTTTTCTAAATCCACTACTGAGCACGAACAGCATGTGAGAGAAGTCTTAGAGATTTTGCGAAGAAATGTGCTGAAAGCAAAATTTTCTAAATGCATATTCTGGAAAGAAGAGGTGAAATTCCTCGGCCATGTTGTATCAAAGGAAGGCATCTCAGTAGATCCAGGAAAGATCTCAGCCATCCAAGAAAGGAAGCAGCCTAGAACTCCCATAGAGGTCAGGAGTTTCTTAAGACTGGCTGGCTATTATTGGAAATTTGTCAAAGATTTTTCGAAGGTAGCAGCCTAGAACTCCCATAGATGCTCCTGCGTTGACCATCATAGATGGCAATCAGGATTTGAATGTCTGGACCGACGCTTCTAAGCAAGGTTGTTTCTTTTATAAATTAACGTGTCAGAGATAACATTTTTCCTTTAATGACAAATCTCATTTTAACATGTTATCCCTTATTTATTTAAGGTATTGGTGTGGTGGTGATGCAAAGAGGCAGAGTAGTCGCACATGCTAGCCGCCAACCGAAACCGCATGAGAAGAATTACGTCACGCATGATCTTGAAGTAATGGCCATTGTGTTTGCTCTTAAAATATGGAGGCATTATCTTTTGGGTGAGAAGTTTGAAATTTACACGGATCACAAATCCTTGAAATACCTTTTTACCCAAAAAGATTTGAATATGAGGCAGCAACGATGGGTTGAATTTCTTGCATCATATGACCTAGATATCCTATATACTCCGGGAAAAGCCAAGGTTGTAGCCGATCGCTCAGTAGAAAGAATGCAGAATGCAACAATCTCATTATCGCCAGTCTCATTATCACTCCTACTTTGATTGATGAAGTTTCTGCTCTTCAGAAGAATGATAAATTTATTCAGAAGCTTTGTGAGTGATTTCGTAAAGGCGAGGCCTCAAGTTTCCAGATTGACGATAATGGGACCCTTAGATTGCAAAGGCGAATTTGTGTGCCATACATTGCTGAGCTAAAAAGAGAAGTGATGAATGAGTGCCACAAATCTAAAATCAGCGTCCATCCTGGTGTAAACAAAATGTACCATGATCTCAAGCACACCTTTTGGTGGAAATCGATGAAGAGAGATATTTCTTTTTATGTTGCTAGATGTCCCACTTGTCAGCAAGTTAAAAGTGATCAACAGAAACTGGCAGGTTTGTTGCAACCGCTAGGAGTGCCTAGTTGGAAGTGGGAGGAAATTTCTATGGACTTTATAGATGGCTTGCCCCGAAGCATAAAAGGCAACGATAGCATATGGGTGATTGTGGATCACTTAACAAAGTCTGCCCATTTCATCCCTATTCGGTCCAATAGAACAGCTCATAGTTTAGCACAACTTTATCGTAAAGAGATAGTCAGGCTGCATGGGGTTCCCAAAAGCATTGTCAGTGATCGGGATCCATTATTTACCAGTAAATTCTGGGAAGCTTTTCAAGAAGAGTTTGGGACCAAGTTAAATATGAGCTCTGCCTGTCACCCTCAGACAGATGGCCAGAATGAGAGGGTAAATTGTGTTTTGGTAGACTTGTTGCGTGCTTGCATTCTTGATTATGGTGGTTCATGGGAGGACCACTTGCACTTGGTGGAATTCTCCTATAATAATAGCTACCAAGCAAGCTTGGGGATGTCACCGTTTGAATTACTTTATGGCGGGCCGTGCAGATCTCCGACATGTTGGGTGGATTCAGGAAATCGACTAGTCTTGGGCCCCGACATGGTTCGTGAGGCATCGGATAAGGTTGACTTGATTAAGAAGCGCTTGTTGACGGCTCAGAGCCGACAAAAGAGCTATGCAGACCAGCGAAGAAGGAATCTAAATTTCTCTGTGGGTGATCGAGTATACTTGAAGGTTTCTCCTTTGAGAGGCGTGATTCGTTTTAGGAAGACGGGAAAGTTGACACCGAGGTTCATTGGTCCATTCCCTATTCTCGAAAGGATTGGTACTCTCGCATATAGAGTGCAGCTGCCTGACTGGTTGCCAGGGGTGCATGATGTATTTCATGTGTCTCAACTCCGCAAGCATGTTCACGATCCAGATATGATTGAGGATGAACTAAACCAACAGGTCCTAGATATTGCTCCGAATCTAACTGTGAGAAAGGACCCGATTAAGATCATTGGCAAAGAAACCAAAATTTTGAGGAACAAGAGGATCAACCTAGTCAAGGTTCAATGGAGTGGGGATCCTAGATACTGAACTTGGGAGACAAAGGATAGCATCAAAAAGGCTTACCCCAAGTGCAGAGTGGATATCTCCGAGTAACTCTTGTATTGAGGTACGTTCACACCAATTTACATTTTCCATCTATGTTCCTACTTTTCTTTGTTTCCTTTTCGAGGACGAAAATTATTAATTGGGGGAGATTGTAACAACCCGGAAAATCCGAACCAATTTAAAATTTTTATTTTAAATTATTTGGTGGAAAAATGTGGCAGAAATTAAAATTTTCATTTTTAAATAATATTAAAGCCAGTGAAAATAGTCAATTTTCAAACGATCTCTGTTTTCGACGAAACCACTTTCATTGGAACCGTAATGTCATAATTGCTAGGTTTCAATTTTTAGAATTTTTCGAATGAATATGTGAGTGTGGTGAAAGAAAATGTGTTTGGTCGATTAAAGTCAAATTTAATCAACTGAAAAATAGCCATTTTTCAAACAATGTCAGAATTCGACGAAATTAATTTTGTTAGGACTGTATCGTCATAAAATAGACAAACATATTTTTTCTGGATTTTTCTAAGTCCGTTTGTGGCCTCGGTGAATTTATTTATGTAGACAAATTAAATTAATAAAGGAATTAAATATTAAATTAAATAATACAGGCCACAGACAGCCGTTTGGGCTGACGGGACCTGTCCCATTGGATCCGGAATATGGGCTATTGGCTAGGGGCATCTTTTTCTGGGATGAAATCGAAATAGTTAGGAATTATGGATTTAATTATAAAAATACACTAAAAACAATATAAAAATAGGAAAAACCCTAAAATCAAATACCCTATTCATCGTCTCTTCCAGCCGCCATCCTCAAAACGCATGGCCACCCTTCTTCAAAACTTCCTCCTCTAATTCTTCTTCCATCTCCACGAGTTAAAACCTAATCCTTACACCATATCGAAGCCCTTTCCACCACCTCCACATCCGTACGGTGAACCCCCCAGTAGTCGCCTGTAGCGTCCGCTCCGAGGCCCCAAAGTTCGCCGCATCTCACCGCCATGGGCCCCCCAAAGCTCGACCGAGATGCGCCAAACCACCTCCCCGCGTGCGCCTCTCCGAGCTCCCCATCGTGACGCTCACCGATTAGCACCTCGACCCCTATACGGCCAGCGAACCCGAATCCTAGTTTTGAACGGCACGTGAAAGCAATGGCCGATACTTCGATTTGGAGAAGAAGGGTAATTTCTTAATTAAATTAATTAATTAATTTATTAAAATTGTTTCTAATCTTATTTTGACCGTAACAAACCCATACGAACATGAAATTGAATTATTTCAGAAGCTTTGTGATCGTGTGACTGAGATCTACGCGTCTAAACTGATTGGAGCTGATTCTGAACAGTTGAAATTTTGGCCAAAATCTGCAACGACAGTGAGAATTCCGATTAATTTAATTAATTATAATTGTGAAATCATGATCTGTATGTTATTATTGCTGATCTGCGATGTGGAAATATAGAATATTTATTGTCGTGTGATTTGTAATATTTTTGTGCTGTGTTGAAATAACCATGCTACTCTAGATCTACATTTTGATGTAATCATAATAAAGTTCTCATTTTTTTAATTTATTTTTATTTTTATTTTTTCCTTTCTATTAAAGTTGAGTTTTTATTTTGAAACAAAAAGCAAAGTTAGAATTTCAATTTGATTTACAAAAATTACAAAGTTTTGATCTTTTGTTTTCGAAACAAAATATAATAAAATTTTGATCTTTTGTTCTTGAAACAAATCAAAACAAAGTTGAGTCTTTTATTTTGATTTATATAATAAAACAAAAGAAGATTTGATCTTTTATTTTGAGATATAATAAATAAATATTTGATCTTTTATTTTGATTTATAAAATAAAAGAAAGTTGGATTTATTTAATAAATAAAGATTTGATCTTTTATTTTGATTTATAAAATAAAAGAAAGTTGGATTTATATAATAAATAAAGATTTGATCTTTTATTCTAATTTGTAAAATAAATAAAGTCCAGATATTTTGTTTGATTTCACAAAATAAAGGTGGGACCTTTTATTTTGATTCATGGAAATTATACACCCGATCATATGTTGTCATCGTTGTGATGACACAAAATTTCATCGTTAGTTAATTTAGTTGTGATGACACAAAATTTCATCATTATGTTAATTTATTTGTGATGACACAAAATTTCATCGTTATTTAGTTGTGATGACACAAAATTTCATCGTTATGTTAATTTAGTTGTAATGACACAAAATTTCATCGTTATGTTAATTTAGTTGTAATGACACAAAATTTCATCGTTATGTTAATTTAGTTGTGATGAGACAAAATTTTATCGTTACGTTAATTTAGTTGTAATGACACAAAATTTCATCGTTATGTTAATTTAGTTGTGATGACACAAAATTTCATCGTTATGTTAATTTAGTTGTAATGACACAAAGTTCATCGTTATGTTGTCGTTGTTGTGATGACACAAAATTCCATAGTTATGTTAATTTAGTTGAAATGTATCAAAATTTCATCGTTATCTCTATTTAGTTGAAATGAACATACTTTGGTGTTGGGTTAAAAATTGAAACTTAGAAAAATAAGAAAACATTTACATTTTTCTATGTAAAGAAAAGAATAGAACATTTACATTTTTCTATGTAAAGAAAAATAATAGAAAACATTTACATTTTTCTATGTAAAGGAAAATAAAAGAAGAAGTTACATTTTCAATGTAAAGGAAAAAGAGAAGAAAATATTTACATTTTTCAATGTAAAAGAGAAGAAAAAAGAGAATTTACATATGTAAATAAAAACAATAAAAAGAGAATTTATATATGTAAATAAATACAATAAAAAACATAATTTACATATGTAAATAAAAACAATAATAAGAGAATTTACATATGTATATAAAGACAATAAAAAGAGAATTTACATTTCAATGTAAGGAATAAAAAGGCATTTACATCTTTCTATTATAATAAAGAGAGATAGAAAATTTACATTTTTCTATTATAATAAAGAGTAATAGGAAATTTACATCTTTCTATTGTAATAAAGAGAAATAGAAAATTTACATTTTTTTTTTAATTATAAGATTTACCTTTTTCTAGGTGAAGATGAAAGATTTACTATTTTTCTTTGTAACAATGAAAGGTTTACATTTTCCAATGTAAAGATAAAAGAATTTACATTTTTCATTGTAAAAGAAAAGGAGATATAATATATACTTTTTTAAAAAAAAAAAAAACATAAAAAGTTCATTTGTTTGTTATTAAAACAAATAGAATAAAAAGTTCATTTTTATGTCTTTAAAACAAATACAATAAAAGGTTCATTTTTATGTCTTTAAAGCAAGTAGGATAAAAGAACATTCTTATATAATTAAAGAAAGAGTACATTTTAAAAATCATTTTTGTTGCATTAGAATTGGCGAACAAAAATGTCATTTTTATTTGATATAAAATTATACATTGTTGAAAGCATCATTTTTGTCGCATTAGAATTGGCGAACAAAAATGTCATTTTTATTTGATATAAAATTATACATTGTTGAAACCATCATTTTTGTCGCATTAGAATTGGCGGACGAAAATATTGTTTTTATAGAATACAAAAGGAATGGATTTTAATGAGGGAAATCGCCAAATAGTTTATAAATATAAAATATAAAATTAAACGAAACGAGTGCGGCTGTTCGCGTATCGACAATCGTAACTTCAAACGATTATATAGAATGATCCGACCGTTGGATTTTCCCACAACTGGAACCGTTAGGACCGCTTTGGGAAGAGCTTTCCAACGATATAAATTTCATTAAAATCCGACGCTTAGATTTTAAGATATGTGTAAATAAATTTTGGTGAAAACAGCGCCAGGGCCGCCCATTGACCCGAAACGTCATTTATTTATTTCGAGCTATTTTTAATAAATATAGCGATAAATAGTTATAAATATATATGAAATGTTTTAAATTATAATTATGCGACAATTATTTGAAAAGGCCGAGTTTATCTCATTACAAATAATTGCACGACGATTAAATCAAAGATGTAAGAAGACGATGGTTGAAGACCGGCGATCTTCACATCGAATGGACGATGACTTCCGATACCTTGGACTGATTTGCTCCCAAGTCAGGGTTGAAGCAGTAATTGTCTGGACGTGTGTGTTGGTCGTGCCGATAGGCGAGCGCCTTTTCGGTGTCTCCGGTTTCGTTCAAACCCAGAACGGACTTATAAATGGATGCGTTTCTGACGTTGAAGTTCACTTCATGTTATTAAATCGATTTCTATTAATATATGTCTATCTGGTGGCAGAGAATTTTATTCTCTACTTAACACCCTGATACGTAGTAATGGTTATCGATCGCATGGCGTTGAATTGTCAACATGGCACGCCAAGATGAAACGATCAAGGCTTTGTTGAAAAGCAGGCCTTGTGGTCGATGATCAAAGCATAGCCTGTTTAGGCATAGCTTTGTGTATAACATGACTTCGCGAGCCTCACACCCCGGTATGAGTCAAAAAACGAGATATGGACCGTAGGGAGTGCATACGTTTCTTTCTAGCCAGAAGGGGTGTTTGTGCTTTAACATGGCCCGACATTTTACTATGTGGATTATGGATTAAGGTACCTCGTTTTTATAGGCCGGAAGTGGTCACATTATAGGTCCAAAGGGGCCGGGAAACAATGTTCAGGAATTGCCAATCCACTACCGTTAGGTGGGGACCGGCCCTACCGTGCCAAGGGTTGCCCATAGGTGTGATCCTGAGGCATTTGCTAGAGTGTCTCGAATCGGAAGAGGACCATCCCTAGCCTCGACTTCATGACAGAAACCCAATTCCAAATACGACAACATTTCGGTTTTGATTGTAAACTTATATACGGCGACATAGTAGGATGGGGTACTATGCCATCTAGGATTGATATATTTAAATTTGAAGTATTTTAATATTGCCTAGACACTAATAATAATATTAAAATATTACTTTTCACGTATTAAGCATGTTTGATCATCATAAGGGAAAACTCTATCCTCCTGTGTGCGTTGCATTGTGTGATAGGACTTGAGTCTTATGATGATTTCATTTTTCAAAAGTCATTTTGCTGTTTTATACAAACTTTATAAAATTATGCGCTGGCAATCCAATGGAGTAAACCTATTCCGCATTAGCATCATGGTCCTGTGATTCTCCATATTGATAGTTAATTTAGTTAAGAATTCTCACACCAGTCCCATGACTGACTCGTAGTTTGTTTCACTTTTACAAACTCATGTGCCCTCTTTCCACACGGGCAGCCAATTGACAGGTTCAGGTGATACATTCTGATTGCAGCTTGCTTGGACGGAGGAAGAAGAAGACTTTTTCTCTAGTTTTACTTCTACTTGAGATATTTTACCTTTTTAGCTTTGATGTATGTGGTGAAGTTGGGGACTTGTTTTTTTTCCATTTGAAAACTTATTTCCCCTTTTTGTTGAGACTCTTTATTTGGCTAAGTTGTATCCTGTACTGCGTACTCTGATGTATTGGATATTATGATTCTGATGACATTTATTTCCGCTGCAATGGTTTATGTGTTATGATAATTATACGAGATCTGTTTTTGTTGTAAATATGTTGTATTCCTAAATGGTTATCCTTGCTTTCGTAATACGGAAGTTTGGGGTCATCACAGAAGTTTTAGATGAATGCCATAAATCTAAGCTTAGTATTCATCCAGGGGTGAGCAAGATGTATCATGACCTCAAGCGCACATTTTGGTGGAGATCTATGAAGAGAGACATTACTATATATGTCGCTAGATGTCCCACTTGTCAGCAAGTGAAAATCGACAAACGGAAGCCAGCAGGATTGTTGAAACCACTAGAGGTTCCAAGCTGGAAATGGGACGAAATTTCTATGGACTTTATTGATGGCTTGCCCCGAAACAGAAAAGGGAATGACAGTATATGGGTGATAGTACATCGCCTCACAAAGACTGCCCATTTCATCCCTGTCAAATCAAATCGAACGGCTCGAAGTCTGGTGCAGCTTTATTTCAAAGAGATTGTCAGACTACATGGAGTTCCCAGTAACATTGCCAGTGACCGTGATCCATTATTTGCTAGCAAGTGCTGGGAGGCTTTCTAAGAAAAGCTTGGGACTAAGTTGAATCTGAGCACAACTTATCACCCTCAGATAGATAGCCAGACTTAGAGGGTAAACCGCATATTAGAAGACTTATTGCGAGCGTGCATTCTTGATTTTGGCGGTTCATGGGAGGATCATTTACACTTGGTTGAGTTCTCTTATAATAACAACTACCAAGCTAGCCTGTAGATGTCGCCGTTCGAAGCATTATATGGCAGGCCATGCAGATCCCCCACATGTTAGGTGGAACAAGGAAATCGATTAGTCTTGGGTCCCGACATGATTCACGAATTAGAAGAGAAAGTTGATTTTATTAAGAAGCGCCTACTGACTGCTCAGAGCCGACAGAAAAGCTATGCAGACTCACGGAGAAGAGATTTAGAATTCTCTGTTGGCGGTTACGTATACTTGAGGGTTTCCCCATTAAGAGGTGTCGTTCGTTTTGGGAAGACTGGGAAGTTGGCGCCGAGATTCATTGGTCCATTCCCTATTCTCGAAAGGATTGGAACGCTCGCTTATAGATACAGTTTCCCGACTGGTTGCCAGGGGTCCATAATGTATTTCGTGTGTCCTACCTCCGAAGGCATGTTCATGATCCAGACTTAGTTGTGGAGGAAGCAGCACAACAAGACTTGGAGATTACGCCGAGCTTAGCAGTAAGGAGGGAGCCAGTGAAAATTGTTGGCAAGGAGACCCGAATTCTGAGGAACAAGAGGATCCATCTGGTTAAAGTGCAGTGGAGCGGGGATCCTAGAGACTGTACATGGAGACTGAGGATAGCATCAAACAGGCTTGTCCCAAGTGCAGAGCGGACATCTCCGATTAACTCTTGTGTTGAGGTACATTTACAATATATACATTTTCCATTTTGTTTCCTACTTTTCTTTGTTTCCTTTTCGGGGACGAAAAGATTTTAAATGGGGGAGATTGTAACAACCCGAAAAATCCGAACCAATTTGAAATCTTTATTTTGGCTATTTCGGTGAATTTGGAATAGTTAAAATAATTTATTTTATATAATAAAGATTAAAAAATTATTTTAATCGAAGATAGAACGAATATATTTATTTTAATTCCAAAAAGAATTGGAATTAGCATGGCAGTTTGAAAAGTCAAAGCTGAACTTTAACTGAATATACCGAATTCAAAATTTAACGGATTTTAGTGAAACCAAAATTATATAAATTTGTTTGTAAATATCTTTCCAACGAATCCGAAAGATCGAAATTTCATAGTGGAAATCAAAAGTTATGGTCAGTTGAATATTCAGAATAGTCGCTATAGTATAATTAATAACCCGTATAAAAGGCCGTTTTTCAAACGACCTCCGTTTTCGACGAAACCACTTTTGTTGGAACCGGAATGTCAAATTATTATTAAGTATAATTTTCCGGAATTTTTTGAATAAATATGTGAGTGTGGCAAAGGAAAATGTGTTTTGTTCATTTTAGTCAAATTTAATCGACTGAAAAATAGCCATTTTTCATACAGTCTCAGAATTCGACGAAATTAATTTTGTTAGGACCGTATCGTCATAACAAAGCCAAGTATATTTTTTCTGGAATTTTCTGAGTTCGTATGTGGCTTCGGTGAATTTAAATGTAAGTCTGAATTATTTAAATAATGGATTTAAATATTAAATTAAATAATTCAGGCCACAGACAACCGTTTGGGCTGACGGGACCTAGCCTATTGGATCCAGAACGGGGGTTATTGGCTACGGCCAACTTCTTCTGGACTGGAATTGGAACTGATTGGAAGTTATGGGTTTTTTTTGTAAAAATAACAATTAAATTTTATAAATATTAGAAAATAAAAACCCTAAACACTATTCATTGTCTTCTACAGCCGCCGCCCCTTTCTTCAATGGCCACCGTTACTCCTAGCTTCTCCGACTAAAATCTCCTCATACAATCCATTTCAGACCCCAATCCATCTACCATTCTGAAGCTCCTTTCCTCCTCTTTCAATCCATACGGGTAACATACCCTGAATTTGCACACAGACCGAGAGCTCACACCATAAACCTGCGGGTTTTGCATCACCGCCTCCACCACAGGGTGCGATCGCACCTCAGGCCGCGAGTCCCCCCTTCTGCGTTGTTCGTCCCTCTCCAATGTGACGCCCTCTGATCGACTCCCCGTGACCCGATTGAAGTGAAAGCCTGAACCCTAGGTTTGAAGAATAGCTGAAACCAACACCCATTTTTTTGAGCAAGGAAGAAGAGGTGTAAACCATATTTAATTATTTAGATTAATTTAATTTAAATGTTACAACCATAATTAAATCCTATCTTTTTCGATCGAAGTCAGAATTGAACGATTTCATATCTTGTGCGATCGTAGAGACAAGATCTATGTTACTGTCCAGACTAGATCTAATTCTGAGCTGTTTGGATTTTGACTAAATTTGCAACTCGATAGTGAGATTTCTATATTTAATTATTAAAATTAAATTATTCCTCGCTCTGTGAATTATATATATGTATGTTGTGAAATCCATATTGTTGATTGCTATGAAATCTGAATTGATATTTAGGTTGTTATGTGAATTTGTTGATGTGGTGATATTTGTGTTGAAACAAAATTGTGAATCAAATTATACCATTGGGTTAAGGTTTGATTTGTCGAATAAAAATCATTATTTTTGTCAAACTAGAAATGACAAATTTTACATTGGAATTTAGTTAAAATAAAGAGGACAAAAATTAACATTGCTTTTTGTTGAAAACAAAAAGGACATTTTCCATTGTCAAATCGTAGGAATTAAAAAGGGTCCAATTTTTGTTGAAAATAAAAAGATTTATTTTTCACCGTGATTTTGTTAAATTAGATCGACCCACAAAATAGATATTTTTGTGTAATTAGAATTGACACCAACAAAATATTCATTTTTGTTGTAATAGAATTGACACCATCAAAATATTCATTTTTATTGTTACAGAACTAACACCATAAATATAGGACTATAAAAATATGATTATAGAAATATGATTATAGGAGTATGATTATAAAAGGACAATTTTATTTACAATTTAGTTGTAAATAAAGAAAAACATGATTTTAAAAGGTGAATTTCTATTCACATTTTAGAGGTGAATAAAGGCACATTTTAAAAAGTCATGAATAAAAGAAAGTTTATCTTATTTACATTTTCATGTAAATAAAGGACATGAATAAAAAGGAAATTTATTTTATTTACATTATAGATATGGATAAAAACTTAGAATTAGAAAGCACATTTTATTTGCATTTTCATATGCAAATAAAAACAAAGAAAAAAAAAAGATTACATTTTTCATTTGTATTTTTAGATGCAAATGAAACATAGAAAAAAGTTTACATTTTTCATTTGTATTTTTAGATGCAAATGAAACATAGAAAAAAGATTATATTTTTCAATTTTATTTTTAGATGCAAATGAAACATAGAAAAAAGATTACATTTTTCATTTGTATTTTTAAATGCAAATGAAACATAGAAAAAAGATTACATTTTTCATTTTTATTTTTTAGATGAAAATGAAACATAGAAAAAGATTACATTTTTCATTTGTATTTTTAGATACAAATGAAACATAGAAAAAAGATTACATTTTTTCCATTTGTATTTTTAAATGCAAATGAAACATAGAAAAAGGGGTTATATTTTTATTTGTATTTTTAGTTGCAAATAAAACATAGAATTAAAAAGTACATTTTTATTTACATGGTAGGTGTAAATAAAAACATAGAATTAAAAAGTGTATTTTTATTCACATTTTAGATGTGAATAAAAACATAGAATTAAAAAGTATATTTTTATTTACATATTAGAGGTAAATAGAAACTTAGATTTAAAATTGCATCTTTATTTACATTTTGGATGTAGATAAAAAGAATAACTTTGAAATTACATCTTTATTCACATTTTAGATGTAAATAAAGGATTAGATTGAAAATTTATTTTTTTATTTACATTTTAGGTGTAAATAAATGAATAGATTAAAAAGTTATTTTTTATTTAAATTTTAGATGTAAATAAAAAGAGTAGATTTAAAGCAACATTTTTATTGACATTTTATATTCAATAAAAAGTATGGAATTAAAAGAAGCATTTTTATTGTTATTTTAGAGACAATAAAAAGAGTAGATTTTAAGGTCATGTTTGTTGAGATAAAAAAAAAGAGTAGAGATCAAAATGACATTTTTATCGTCATTTTTGATGCGATAAAAGAATAGATTTAAATAGTTGAAATTGCCGAATGATTTATATATATATATATATATATATATATATATATATATATATATATATAGAAATTATAAATTAAAACGAATCGCACGCGGTAGTTCGTGTTTCAGCAATCGTAACTTTAAACGATTATACCGAAAGATCCGACCGTCGGATCTTCCCAATACTGGAACCTTTAGGACTGCTTTAGGGAAGTCTTTCCAACGATGTAAATTTCGTCAAAATCCAATGGTTAGATTTGAAGATATGTGTAAACCAAATTTTGGTAAAAACAGCGCTAGGGCCGCCCATCGACCCGAAGTGTCGTTTTATTATATTGAGCTATTTTAAATAAATAAAAATAGCGATAAATCATTATAAATAAATATTAACCATATAAAATGATTTAAATGATAATTATTCGAAAAATTATTTGAATAGACCGAGTTCAACTCATTTCATATAATTATACTGTGATTGAAGACTGGCGATCTTCAACATCGAATGGATGGCTACTGATGCCCTGGACTGATTTGCTCCCAGGAAAGGGTTACAGTGCTAGTTGTATGGATGTTCTTGTTGATTGTCCGGATATACGAGCACCGACAAGAAATCAAGTTACTCCGGTTTCGTTTAGACCTAAAACGGACTTGTAAATGGATGCGTGTCCGACGTCGGAGTTCATTCCATGTAAATTAAACTGATTTCTATTTAATACATATCCGTTTGGTGGCAGAGAATTTATTCTCTTGCTTAGCACCCTCAGTGGGTATGTATTGGTAGTTATCAATCACTTGGCGTGAACTGTCAAGGTGGCACGCCAAGATGCAGACGATCAAATCTTTTGTTGAAAAGCAGGCCTTGTGGTTGATGATCAAAGCTTAGCCTGTTTAGGCATAGCTTTGTGTATAGCGTGACTTCACGAACCTCACACACCGGTATGAGTCAAAAACGGGATATGGACCATAGGGAGTGCACACGTTTCTTTCAAGCTAGAGTGGTGTCAGCGACCTACCAGCCCTGACATTTTTACTTAGCGGATGATGGATTATGAGGTACCTCGGTTTTATAGGTCGTTAGTGGCCATATTTGAGGTCCAAAAGGACCGAGAAATGTGTGTTCAGGAATTTCCAATCCACTAACGTTAGGTGTGGACCGGCCCTACCGCATCCAAGGGTTGCCTATAGGTGTGATCCTGAGGCATTTGCTAGAGTGTCTCGAATCGGAGAGGACGATCCCTAGCCTCGATTTCATGATGGAAAACCAAATCTCCAATACGACATTACGGTTTTGATTGTAAACCTATATATGGTGACATAGTATATGGTACCTATGCCATTTAGGATTGATACATTTACTTTGAAGTATTTTAATACTGATTAGACACTAATAATAACATTAAAATATTATTTTATACGTATCAAGTCATGTTTGATCATTATAAGGTAAAACTCTATCCCCCGGATTGCGTTGCATTGTGTGATGGGACTTGAGTCTTATAATGATTTCATTTTTCTAAAAAGACATTGCGTTGTTTTGAACAAAATTTGTTTAAATTATGCACTAGCATCCAATGGAGTAAACCCGTTCCGCGTTAGCGGCGTGGTCCTGTGATTTGCCACCTTATTAGATAATGTAGTAGAAGATTTCTCATACCAGTCCCATGACTGATTCATAGTTTGTTTCACTTTGCAAACTCGGGTGCCCTCTTTTCTACACGGGTAGCCAAGTGACAGGTTAGGTCATATTTGAGGCGTGTGCTGGATTGGAGCTGCTTTGAGAGGAAGATGAAGACCTCCTCTTTTATCTTTTATTCTGCTTTGAGACTTGTATTCATCTTTGGGTTTCGATGTACGTTATGGAGTTTGAGACTTATTACCTTTTCATTCAAAATTTCTATTTTGCTAAGTGTATCCTGTGTCTACGTACTCTGATGTATTGGATATTATGATGCTGATGACATTTTATTTCCGCTGCAATGATTTATGTGTTATGATATTATCTGAGATCTGTTTTTGTTGTAAATATGACATATTCCAATGATTATCCTTGCTTTCGTTCTACGGAAGTTTGGGGTCATCACAAATACTTTAGTTGATTATTTATGCCTGAACACACGTTTCTCGTTCCTATTGAACCTATAAATTGGTCACTATCGACCAATATAACCGAGGCGCCTCATTCCATCATCCACATAAGTAAAATGTTAGGGCTTGCAAAACCCTGATACCACTTCTAGCTAGAAAGAAACGCATGCACCCCTTGGCTCCCTTGTCCCATTTCTGACTCTTACAGGGGTGTGAGGCTCGCGAGGTAACGTTATACACAAAGCTATGCCGAAATAGGCTATGCTTTGATCATCAACCACAAGGCTCTGCTTTTCAACAGAAGCCCTGATCATTTTCATCTTGGCATGCCACATCGACAATTCATGCCATGCGATCGATAACTACCAATATATAACCTATGAGCTCGTGCTTCTCAGAGAAGGGTGTTAAGCAAGAGAATAAATTCTCCGCCACCAGTAGATATATATTAAATAGAAATCAATTTACATGGAATGAAATTCAGTGTCGGACACACATCCTTTTACAAGTCCGTTCTGGGTCTGAACGAAACCAAAGACACCTTATTCCTCGTGCCGTATGTCCAATACGGAAGAGAGGTGCTCGCTTATCCGGACAATCAACAAGTACATCCGGACAACTACCACTTTAACCCTTTCCTAGGAGCGACCCAGTGTCGGGCATCAATAGTCATCCATTCAATGTGAAGATATCCGGTCTTCAATCACCATCTTCAATGTCTTAGACTTTTAATCGTCGTAGTAATTATTCAGAATGGGTTAAACCAGGTCTTTTCGAATAACTCGCGTGTTTATAATCAAAAATCAAATGTTATAAAGACATATCATACGCCTCATTCCAATTCAGAATATTCTTTAAATAAAATATTCATATCGTTAGGGAAAGTTTCCCATCAATTTTATCGGAGATAAATTCTTTTAAATTAATTCTTTAATCTTTTTTTAAAGATTCATTAAAACTCCAATTTGATTTTAATATCAAAAATCATTACTTTATGATTATTCAATTTTAATAAATTAATCTTATCTTTAACTAGGTTAAAGAACCAATGTCAATTAAAACACAGTTCATGATAAACCGAAATCCGTCTTCCATTGAATATGGAATTTCCACAGAAATCATATCAATATATAATCGATATAAATTTCCGTATTCGACTAGTATTATAAATGGAATAACAGTAAAGCCTTTTAAATTCCATATATAGTAACAGTCTTCTTTTACGTAAGCCTATCTCGATTATTATCAAATCGAATTTCCACTCAATTCCAGTTTAATATATTAAATTGGAAAACTTGACTTTGGAAAATTTCTTTTTAATTCTTAATAAAAAGATTTATAAATTCTAAATCATATTTTCACTGTCAATTAGGTTGAAGAACAAATGTCGTTTACACTGTTCACAATAAACCCAATTCACATATCATTTTATTCCAAGTAATAAATACAATTGGAAACTTTAATAATCTTAATTAAAAGATCTATTCCTTTCATACGGGGTTTACGAATAGTGTTATTTAAGACACCATCCACAACAACCCAAAATCTATGTAACGACCTGGATTTTTGGTCGATTAATTTTGAATATTTAATATTTATTTTAAATATATATTTGATAATATAAATGAATTTTTATATTATGTTATCGATTTAAATATCGATTTCGATTTAATATTGAATATATCAAATTATCGAAATACGAATTTTAATTGAAATCAAAGTTTAAAAACTGAATCGAAACCATTTAGATGAGCAGTATAAATTCTATTTCAATATATAGACGATAATAATAATACTTTATTATCGAGAGATTTATTTGTTTGAATTTAAATTAAATTATATTAATTTAATATGGTTACTTTATATATACGTTCAAATTAAATTTCAGAATATTTTCTATTGAGTTCAGAATAGTGTTGTAGCATTAGAACGTCCGTCGTTACGTTAAAATAGCGGTTCGTAATGTTAAGCGATGAACCCCGATATATTTTAAACGGATAAGCTCGAAATCGAATCAGAAATCCAATCATAATCTATTTAAATTAAATAAAAATTGCTTTATTTCAAATCGAATTAAATGAAATGTACTTAACCTATACCTGTCAAAGACTGATTCCTTAGTGCTTAAGGTTCATCTTCTATAAATCGCAGTACCCCTCTGTTCCCTTATTTATTTCTTCATTTCTTTAATTCCCATGAACAAATAAAACACAGCGGCTTCCTATAATTGTTAAAATCCAAAACAAATTGGCCCTTGTTTTCAAGACCCAAAACCCATTTCAACAGCCGTTTAATCTTGTCCCTCTTCTCAGCAAATCGAATCGCAAATCACGATGGAGATGAAACAATGAGTCGCAAGTGTTGTTTTGGATAGAGAACGAGTTGGATGAAAAGGGTAAATCGAAGGTGGATGAGGTTAAGTCTGATGGGGTTTCTGACTGCATTGAAATATGCGATGGGAAGACTGGCCACTCCGAGTTGTAGGAGACCGATGCGTGGAGGATTAACATTGGTTTTTGGAGAACGACGGTAAGGATGTGAGAGAGTACGATTTCGTAATTTAGGGATTTTGTGGATGCAATAGTTTTAGGGACTGATATATTCTGGGATTCACAAGCCTGTAGTGCCGTGAGTTTGAGCAAAATGATGTCGCGATGGTGATTTGGGGAAGTGCGATGGAAGAGGTGTATACTGCTATCCCAGGGAAGGAGAATTTGTACGATTTGGATACAGAAAGGATCCGCAGTTTTTTCGGTGGCGATAGAAAAGTCAATGTTGGTTTTTAGGATGGAGGGGAGGAGTTGAGCATGATGATCAGTGTCCTGGAGTTCAATAATTGAACTAAGGATGGACTGATTTGTATTGGGGAGTGTGACAGTGGTGATATTGAGAAGTTCAGCATGTTTCTTTTTGTTGAAATGCTGGATGGTGAGCGACTAGTAAATGGGAAAGCAGATTGTAGAGTATGGTTAAAATAATGATGGTGTTGACGCCGATTTAGGTGATGGTATTCATTTGGTTGGGGATGCAGTGATAAATCCAGCAGCAAGGTAAAAATCAAGTCTTCGATAACTTTAAAACATACATAGTAAATTTAGCACTTGAGGTGATTAATTAGTGGTAAATGATTATTAACAAAAATGTTAATTATATATATATATATATATAATTTGAACTTGTGGAATAATACAATTCTTTCATACGTTATCAGATTAGATTCGCTCGAAGTTTATGGAATCAATCAAAATTAGATTGGAATTAATTACTATATCACGGTGAGTAATTCTCACTCTAGAATTTTATTTTAATTATTTTTATCGTTAAAAATAATTTGTTGGTTGTTTGGTTGCATTTAAATATTACTGTGGTTATTATACATATATATTAGTTATACAAGATTGATGTCTGTGGCTATTATCTATATATTGGTGATTGGATAGTTCCCGCAATACCATTAGCGGATTCCCACAGTACCATTAGCAGATGACCCTATATGCCCCACGCTATGATAGAGGATGACCTTCTATTCCGCGATATTCTGCCACAATGCAGAATGGGTATTATTTATGTTGGCTAACGTCTGTGGATTCAGGAAAACAGGTTGGAGAGATCCAACTGGAATCCTCAAAAATATTATTATTTGTTTGTTCTCATATATATTATCATATATGATGTGCTAAAAAATCTATGGTTGATAATTGGTATTTTTGATTGGTCAAAATATCACTAGACTTGAAATGTTGATATATAAAAATATCAAGGAAAAGGATATTTTGAAATTTAAAGGGGAAAATTTATTTATCTAAAATAGAATTCGAGTTTCAATTGGGCTATAAATATATTAACTTGTTTTGAATATATGACACAAGTAGTGAATTTATAAATGTGTTTATAAATTAATAATGCAGAGAATTGAAATGAATTTATAAAAAGTGTTTATAAATAAAGTGAAAAAATTATCATTTGATAATTTGAATATTTAAATTCAAATATGAATTTATAAATGGAAATGGGAAATTGTTTATAGAAGTAAAAGATGAAGTTTATTTTGATGTTCAGAATATAAACTGAACTAAAATAAATCCGTAAGGATTTATAATGTGAATTCGATTAGTTCGAATTCATTTAACTAAAACATGTCCAGAAAATTTTAGGATTTTATTTAAATAGATGTTAAAATTAAATTTGAAAATAGGTTTTATATATCTATGTTTATATAGATAGGTTATAATATATAGAATATTCCAAAATAAGATTTTGGTTTTAAATAGATTTCGAAATAGAACTTGTTTAAATGTACAAGTCAAGGAAATTTATAAACGATGTTTATAAATATGATGAATTAATTATCAAGAGATAATTTGAAATATTAAATTCAAATATGAATTTAAAAGTATAAATTGAAATCATTTCGGAAAAAAGGAAATGATAGTTTTTATTCCGAAATTCGGAATATAAAGGGGTTAGGTTTCAAATAGGTATTTGAGAGGAAAGCTTGTTTTAATTTTTAAACAAAAAAATTAATTTACAAACAATGCTTATAAAAATAGGGAAATAAATTATCATTGGATAATTTAGAAGTTTAAATTCAAGAAAGAATTTAAAAAGTAAAATTGGAAAACATGTTGAAAATAGAATAATTGATTGCACTCCGGGATTTAGAATATAAAATGAATTAAGAAAATCCAAAGTAGTTATAATTGGAATTCGATTATACCGAATTTTTATAATTTATTTATAAAAGGAATCGGAATTTAAAATAACAAATCGAGTATAAATAAATGTATAACCGAGTAAGAAAGAATCAACGATTATAGATAATCAGAATTATTGAGTTGAATTAGGAAAATTGGTTTGATATATATTAAAAATATATTAGAATGGAGTTGAATTTATTTTAAACGAAGTTTAAAATATTTTATATATAAATATAATTAAAACGAACTCACCGCAGCGCGACAGTTCGTAAATTGGGGTTTCAAACTTCAACTAAGTATATAGAACTCAAATTAAGTCGGAATTCTTTGAAACAAGAACCGTCAGGACCAATTAGATAATAGTTTTCTAATGGAAGTGAAAAATCTGGATTTCGTCGAATAGATTTTGAGTTATGTCAAAATCAAATTTCCAGAAAAACAGCGCCATAATCGTTTAAAAACCATAACGGTTTATTTAATTAAATACAAGGATTTTAAGCAAATAAAATCCGAATTTCCATTTGAAAAAAATCCGAACTTGAGTTATAACATAATTATGAACTCGAGTGGAGTAAATTGATTGATTTTTGAAATAAAATCAGTTATTCTTTTTTGAATAGAATTAACTAAGTGGAAGAATAATTTGTTAATCGAATTTTAGATCGAGATATTTCTTTTGATAAGTAAATGAGACTTGTGAATTTCATATTCAAAATTGAATATGAACCTGAAATGAAAAATGGAATCCAACTGATTTATAAGCAAACTAAAAATGCATACGAACATGATATGTTCAAATAACAAGTGAAACAGGAAAAGAGCTAATTTAAAGAATAAATTAGTGAATTGAATTAAAATAATTGGATTGAGTTGAATTGAATTGAAAACAGGTGAACATATGTTAAACAGATATGGAATGAAGTGTATGAAGATTATAATTCGAGTGCCCGACATAAAGGTACATGTTTAAATTCCATATGAGATTTTATGCGCCGAATCGGCAAGCCGCTTGGCTTTTTTATTTTCTTTTTGGACGGAAATGGCCTAGAGAGGCGAGTTGAGGTTTGAGCTGTTGACCAGTATAGAGGAGGTTATGGCGAAATTTTCCGGAAATTTAAGGAGTTAAAATATTTTTAAGAAAATTGGATAACTAGAAATCAATGTATCGATATATATATAGAATTCGATAAGGAAATGAAATTAAAAATAGAATATTGTAAACAAAAAGAAAATCTATAAATTAGATTTGTTAAAAATAGAAAGCGAACCATATACATGGATTTAAAATGAATAAGTGGTTTTTATGGTGTTGATGATTTGAGATAAGTGGCCTTGTCTGTTTTGAAGTTAAAGATGTTATTCAGTCAAGGTCTGAGAGGTAATTATACCCCAACTTGATTGATTTCATTTTTAACCGATAAATAGCAAGATCTAGTCTCGAAGAGAAATGTTTGAATAAGAGTTGGTTGGATGCAGTGTTTTGGGTTTTTGTAATGATGTTTTACACAACATTCGTTTTAACACAATAAGTGGAATAATGAATGGTCGTGAAAGATATAAGTAAGTGGAATGTTCTCCAATTATAAATAGAAGATATTTTCTAAGTATAGAAAATAAAAGAAGAAAATATATGGAAATGTTTTCCAAATAACGTAAGAGGTCAAGATGATTATCGAAAATATCGTGTTAACGAATATGGATAAGGAAATGGAGAAGTGTTTTAATTAATGAAATATTAATTAAAGGGCTCAGTTATTTGTTTGATGCTTTGGTTGAATGTTTGTTTTTCTTCGATAGTTAAATAACCGACTATCGAAGTATTTGCCAATAATCGTTGTCAATATGGAGAGACCGGTTTGATTATTATCCTTGAACCACTCCGTATTGGCAGTAGCGTTGCGAATCAGATTATATGAAGATAATCGAAGTTAGAGTAAAGTGCAAGGACTTTTTCTATTAATAGAATTACGCCTTCGGTTTCGTTCAGTCCCAGAACGAACGTGAATGGACGAGTGTCTGACAGAGTATTTCCAATGATCGCATATGTTGGTTTGTATAAATATATATGGTGGCGGAGAATTTATTCTCTTGGCATAATATCCAGATTATATTTATGAAAATGACTTAGTGATTAACGGATCTAACCATGTGACATTCAAAGTGATTGTGATGTTAATGAATGATAATTAATCATAGCCAGAGGCCTCAACAACCGGGAAATAACAAAAATCGGGCAGGCAGCATGGCTATGTGGGTAGCTTCCATTAGGGTGTATTATCATCTATCTATAGAAATTCATTTAATTCCTTATTCTATTCGATGTTGTCCCATTCAGGAAAACGGTTGCTGATCCCAAATACATTCGATACACTCAAGCGAAATGAGTGGTCGGTCATGTGTGGCCGGGTTGTAAGACGTTCTTGTTGAACCCAGTGTATTCCTCTCTAGAGATACACTATCGGAAGGTGGTTCCACACCTTGTCATAGTCGGAATCCAATCTCCAATAAGCGCCCTGCGGTTTTTGATTTTATATTATATATGGAGCGTGAGATGCAAGCGTTCCGCTAGATTGTTATTTATTTGATTTAGACACTATTATTATATCACTGGATTTTCGTATCAAAGTGTTTTGGGTTATACTAAGGTAAAAACGGTTCATGTTTATGTATGGGCTAGTCTTACTGTTATCCTTTCTTTCGAAAGGATTTTGAAAGTTAAACAAATGGTTGGAGTTTACTCATACCAGTCCCATGACTGACCCAGAGTTTATTTTGTTTGTTTTCCCTAAACTCTTGGGTGCCCAAATTTGTACAGGCATTCAAGTAGTCGGGATTTTACAGATTCACTTGGAGGAGTTTGAAGCAGGAGGCTTCACCAGTTAGCTATAGACTATCATATATTCCGCTGTGTACCATGTTTGTATCTGGAAACAGGTGTTTATAACTGTTCTAGAAATAGTTGTTGTGCTCTGATGATGGTATGTATATAAAGTTATCGAATTGTATTTCAAAGTTTATGTTACCTAATATATTTTATTCGTTCCGTTGTGAGTTTGTGATCTTCGTTTTCTTTTATTCTAATATTTCTTTTCTCATCCTCTAACTTCTTTCTAATAATGATTCGTATTTCTGTGCAATTTGGGGATGGACCTGTGGTGTTATTATTCAACTCAGATAGAACGGATTTGCGGGACGTTACAATCTAATTCTTTTATTTAATTCCAATTAAATATTAACTAATTGAAAGACTTCATTTAATCTTAATTTAAAAGATTTATTCTAGTTAATAACTAGTTCATTTCAAAAATATATTTTTATCTTTTGTCCATCCAAAAACGGACATAGAAATCATCATTTTATTCTTCATTGAATATTATTTTAAAATATTCGTTATTTAAAAATATTCTTTATATAAAAAGATACTTGAGGTAAAAATATTCTTTATATTACAATGTTCTTTATTTTAAAATATTCTTTATTTAAAGGATATTCTGAATCGGAATGCGACTCAATCATTTACCATATAATTTCGGTTATATGGATTTCATGCACCGCGTGTATACGACAATAATGATAAATAATCATTACACAATCCATTCACATTCAGAGTGAAATTTACAACTTTTTGAGCATTAAAATGAATAAATAACGCTCATCGCAGCCTGTCATTCCATCGATTGACATTCAACTAAATATTGGGACTAGTGTATGTCAAATATCATCCCAACACCCGTGTGGGGTTTTCAGACAACAACAGTTCATCTAAATAAATAATTAGTTAATGAATTTAACCAATTTTAATTCCGCTAAAATGTTTATGATAATGAACAAAACATGTTATTATACTACTAATGCCAAATAAAAATGTATTTTACTCGCATAAATTCCCTACATGTATCTAATGTCTAATAAAATGTAATTTATTTACATGGCATTGTTGTTGATGACAAATAAAAAGATAATTTTCATTTTCCTTTATTTGTATGCAATTTCTATTTTTAATTTTAACAAATAAAAAGAAATTGTTTTATTTGTATGTATAGATTCAAATCATAACATATGAAATGCCTCTTTATTCTATACACAAATTTTAATGTATAATTTGAAAATACAAATGTCACTTTGATTTGCATACAAATTCTATTGTATAATTTAACAATAAAATGTCACTCTAATTTACATACAAATTCTAATGTATGTTTTTGACAATGAAAATGATTCTTATGTTTGCATATAAATTATAATGTATGTTTTGACCATGAAAATGATTCTTATATTTGCATATAAGTTTTATTTCAACAAAATGCATAAAAAAATAATACATTCATTTTGTTGATAATTCTATTTCAACAAAATGATAAAAAAGGTGATACATTCATTTTGTTGACAATTCTATTTCAACAAAATGCATAAAAAGTGATACATTCATTTTGTTGACAATTCTATTTCAACAAAATGCATAAAAAGTGATATATTCATTTTGTTGACAATTCTATTTCAACAAAATGCATAAAAAGTGATACATTCATTTTGTTGACAATTCTATTTCAACAAAATGATTAAAAGTGATAATTTCATTTTGTTAACAAATCTAGTTTAACAAAATGATTACAAGTGATAGTGGCATTTATGTTGACAATTCTAGTTTGACCAAATTAGTATTTTTGCTCACCCACAAATCTCTTTAACCAAAAAATGTTATTTTTGTCATAGTTCAAATCTTATTTAACAAAAATGTATTTTTTTGTTTAGCTCTAATCTTATTTAACAAAAATGTAATTTTTTGTTTTATTCTAATCTTTTGTAACAAAAATGTATTTTGTTTTTGTTTTTCAACCATCACATTTTACAAAATGTACATTTTTATTTCCACCATTCTAATTTGACAAAATGTTCATTTTTATTTCAACTAATCTATTCTGACAAAATGTACATTTCCATTTCAACTATTCTAATTTGACAAAATGTATATTTTATTTTGACTAATATGTTTTGACAAAACGTATATTGTGTTTAACTTAATTCTAATTAAAAAAATGTTAATTATTGCTTCAACTATTCAAATTAACAAAAATTATGATTTTTGATTACCTCCATTTTAATTAACAAAAATGTTAATTATTGTTTTAACTATTCTAATTAACAAAAACGATGATTTTTGTTTCAACAATTCTATTTGACAAAAATGTATATTTCTGTTTCAACTAATCTTTATGGCAAAATGTATATTTTGACAAAAATGTATATTTCTAATTTAACTATTCTAATTTGTCAAAAATGTTCACTTTTGTTTCAACACTTCTAATTTGACAAAAATGCTCATTTTTGTTTCAACTATTATATTTTGACGAAATGGCAAATTTTGTTTCAACTATTACATTTTAACAAAAATGACAAATTGGGTTTCAACTATTAAAATTCGATAAAAGTGACAAATTTGATTTCCACTTTTATAACTTGACTTTTTATAGTAACAAAATTATGGTAAAAATATATTCTTTAATAGCCAATCTTTTATTGCGACCAAAATTAACAATAAAAACATATCTTTCTATTTTACTCCTTTTATTGTAACTAAATGACAATAAAAATATATCTTTTCATTCTACTCTTTTTATTGTAACTAAATGACAAATAAAACATATCTTTTAATTGTACTTTTTTTTTATTTTAACTAAATGACAATAAAAACATATCTTCCTATTCTACTCTTTTTATTTTATTGAACAAAGTGACAACAAAAATGAAAGCTTTTTATTATATTCTTTTTATTGAAACGAAGTGATAGTAAAAATGCAGTCTTTTTATTATAATTTCTTTTATTGAAATGAAGTGGAAGTAAAAATGCAATCTTTTTATTATAATTTATTTTATTGAAATGAAGTGAAAGTAAAAATGCAATCCTTTTATTATAATTTCTTTTATTGAAATGAAGTGAAAGTAAAAATGCAATCTTTCTATTATAATTTATTTTATTGAAATGAAAACAATTTTTTGACAAAGACCATGTTTCATGCAATCAATAAAAATGAGATTTTTATTTTAAGTCTAATTTTGACAAAACCATGTTTTCATATATCTAAGTAAAAGATGAAACTCATATTATAAAACCCAATCATTATTCATAGATCTGAAACAAAAATAATTTTTTTATTTCAAATTGAGATCTAACAATAAATCTAGATTCAAATAAAAGAAAGAATTTCTATTGTAAATCCAGATCTAACAAACATGAGCACCACAATCAACAATCACCTAATTCCAATCCAAACATCACAGATCTGATTTTATAATCATACATACATGGATTTCAAATAGTGAGAAATAATTAAATTTTAATTAATTATTAAAAATAGAAATATCACATTGATTTCTGTTTGAACTTCCAGCGTGCTCCGTTTCAGCTCTAGTCAGTTCCATGTTGTAGATCTCGTTTATGCGATTCCAACAGATCCGAAATCGTTCGATTTCGCTTCCGTATGACAAAGTTATGTTATTATAAACCTTTGATAATTAAAGAATTAATTAATTAGGCCTTGATTACATTTACCCCTTCTTCCTCCCTATACAGACATCGACCGCGTTAAACCCATTTTCGTTGATTACTAGGGTTCGATTCTTCCACCAAAATACAACGCCGGAGTTCGATCACCATCTACCACGTCAATGGCCTAAGCTTGCTGCGCCCCCACCCCTGCCACGACAGACTCGGCGGCTCCCCCTTCTCAGAATCCACGTGCGAACGGAGTACGTTTGTGCTCTGATTCCGAGCCCAACATCCCACGAGCACCGATCATACCCGTACAAGATTAAAGCTCGTAGAGTTCTCTTCCATTTTCGTTCTTGAGTTCTATAAATTTATCGATTAGATTAGGAATGATTTAGGCAATAATTTAGGACGATGGTGGCCATTGAATTAGATGGTGGCAGCTGGTATTGTGTAGGGTTAGGCTTTGGGTAATCTATTATTTATAATATAATAATGTATATTCTCTAGTTTTGCAAATAAATCCATAAATTCTCAGTAGCTCCAAATTCAGCCCAACAAAAGTTGTCCCTAAGCAAGTACCCCCATTCCGGACATAATGGGCTAGGTCCCGTCAGCCCGTTTGATCGTCTCAGTCCACTTTTCTTTAATTTTAAAATATAAAACATTTAAAATTTAATTTAATCGTACATTTTAAATTACCAAGGCCACATACTGACTCTAAAAATTCCCGAAAAATTATTTCTAGTTATGTTTTGACGATATGGTCCTAACACAATTAACTTCATCGAATTTGGAGATAATTTGAAAATGGCCATTTTCTGATCGATCCAAATTGACTGAAATTGACAAAACACGTTTTCTTTTGCCACGCCCACATATTAATTCCAAAATTATGAAAATTGGAATCTAGCAATAATTTAACATTCCGGATCCAACAAAAGTGGTTTCATCGAAAACGGAGGTGGTTTGAAAAATGGCTATTCTTAATATTAAAAAGTATATATAAATTCTATAGCGACTATTCTGAATATTAAACTGACCATAACTTTTGATTCCCGATATGAAATTTCAATTTTTAAGATTCGTTGGAAAGATATTTTTAAAAAGATTTAAATATTTTTGGTTTCACTAAAATCCAATTTATTTTACATCCTGTAAAGTCAGTCAAAGTTCATATTCAAAATTTCAAACTACCGAGCTATTTCTAACTCCTTTTAAAATCAAAATAAATATATTCGTTCTAACTTCGATTTAAATAAATTTTACATTGTTATTATTTAAAATAAATTATTTTAAATATTTAAAATCCATTAAAATTGCAAAAATAAAGTATTTAAATTGGTTCCAAAATTTTGGGTTGTTACAATCTCCCCCACTTAAAAACTTTTCGTCGTCGAAAAGGAACGATGCTAAAAGTTGTTTAACTAACCAATTTGATTTTCATTCTTTTATTGGTTTTAATAATTTTATTAGTTGAAATAATAATCACACAACACAATCATCATCAATTAGTTGATTAGCTTTTCAAATATATATAACTTTTATATATTTAAAAATCATATTTTCTAAAATCGGATTATACATATAATTACAAATACGTTAATTATACACTTGCCACTCTCAACTCATTCTAAGGCATTTCTAACCCCATGTAGCGACCCAGAAATTTTGACACTCGAATCCAGACATATATATCACTCATGTCCAAATTCAAGTATCAAAACCCAGAAAGCTAATAGAAGGAATTTAGAGGATGAGATAAGAAAGAAAGAAAGTTAGAATAGAAGAAAAAGAAGAACCAACACAACACAGAGTCTCACATCGCAGCGGAACAATATATATTACAGAAATAAACAAACTTTATAGAGAGCTTTGAAATAATACTTACAATCATCAGAATACATCAATACACCGGGATAGTTATAATAATCTGTCCTCGTATACATCACACAGCGGAATAATACTAGATAATATCATACGTCTGATCACTTTCAGCTCGTCTTGGACTTCACAGCATCCGATAACCTTAACCTGTACACCCGGCCTAACCCGAGCATTTACAAAACACCGGGTCAGTCTGGTGAACCGGAGTGAGTAAAACATACTAAATTCAAAGGGCTCATTCTACTTGATTTTAAAGCTCAAAATCTTTTTGAAAGAAGAGGATAATCGTAAGGCCAAATCCACACATAAATACGATCGGTTTTTACCTTACGATAACCCAAAACAGTTTTGGAAATCAATACTTGTCTGATATTATAATAGTGTCTAAATACAAATAAATAGAAATTAGTAGAACGCTTGAATCTCATGCTCTACATATATAGTATAGAAACAAAACCGTGGGCGCTTATTGGAGACTGGATTCCGACTATGACAAGGTATGGGACCACCTGCCGAAAGTGTATCTCTAGAGGCAAATACACTAGGTTCAATAAGAATGTCTTGCAGTCCGGCCCATACATGACCGAACACTCATTTCGCTTGAGTGTATCGAATGTATTTCACCAACGGTTGGGCTCAGACCACCGTTTCCCGAAAAGGGACAGCATCGAAATAGATTAAAGAAGGAAAATGATTATTTTCTAGATAGGTGATTATACACCGTGATGGGAGGGACCCACATAGCCATGTTACCTGCCCGATTTTTGTCATTTCCCGATTGATGAGGCTTAAGGTTAAAATCGACTTTTGGAACATCTGACCACTGTTCACATCGTCCATACACGTCATCCAGGAACAGGATGAACCGAAGGCACCCTCCTACCGCATCCTAGGAATCACCCAATAGATCAGTAGCGAGTAGTCCTTGCAAACCATAGATTTCAATCCTGATAGAATCATTGTCAAAATATCTCTAGGGATCAGCTAGAGAAATCCAACAATAGTCCTTCCATTCATGAAGAAATACAGCCTTCAACAGCTCCATCTCGACCAGCATCAAATATCTTCTTCGTTTACGTATTCGTTGGTTCAGAATGGTTTTTGAATATAAATTCGATCCCGATCTTTCCGTAACAACATGTTGTGTAAGATTTTGATAGCCGATTATTTAACTATCAAAATAGTCAATCAATAAAATAACTACATCCATAAGTTGATTGTACAACATCACTTGGCCATTAAAATAATATATCGGTTTTAATATATTAATATTCACAAATCATTTTAATACTTGGCAAAGTATCTTAAATCAAATTCAATCCTCGTTATCTACCATTTCAAACCATTTGCTATAACATTTCTTATTATCTATAATTAGGAAATCGATTCAACTGATAGTTGTAGACACTTGTTATAATATCCCCTTTTTGTTTCGCTACTGGAGCACCATAATTGTCACTTTCCCTTTAAGAATAATCTCATTTCAAAACTCATCTGCTTACCTTTGAAAATATCGTTATATTTTCAAAAATCACGTTTTACTTCTTTATTATGAAAATACTATTTCATATACTCAAGCCACTTTTTATTCCCTTTTATTTTCGAATCCCATTATATGTATATGTTTCCAAATTCTTCCAAACATTTCCCAATCATTTCTCGTAATAAATTACTTTTAACACCTTTACCACTACAACTAATATCATCCTCCGACAATCCTGCAGTTGTTCAAGTTGGGGTATTTTAATTACCTCTCAGATCTTGATTAATAACATTCTTATCGTAAGATAGATGTCAGTTGCAATACCCAAAATGGATATGTGTTCTCAATACCAAACCGCTCCTATTTTAATTCTATCATGATGAAACATCATCCTTTATTTAAAATCACGAATCTATAATTCATTTTTATAATTCCACTTGTCTAACTACTCTAGTTCAAACTTGGTTTTCGTTTGATTTCCATTCAAAAATTAATTCTAATAACTCATCCAATAATATTTAGTAAAACTTGGATTCGTCAAAATCTTGGATTTTTTAAAATCCAATTAAATGAAACCATAAATAAGAACTCTTTTTAACCCTCAATTTAAACTTACTTATATTATCGTTCATATCATTTGCTTTAAAATATCATTTTTATTTTAAATACACCCTATCACTCATAAACCTTTATTGCTCCTTTTAAATTCCACATTATGGTAACCAAACATCACATTTTATAAAAATGTTTACTTAACCATTAACTACATCCCATTAAATAGATTAAATTAAGTTAATAAATCCATCACAGTTATCATAGTTGACTTGGTCAACTCTTAAATAGTTAATCAAATCTCAATTCATCTTTTCATTAAATTCAATTAATTTAAATACCCCATTTGATTATTTAAAATAATAACCAATCCAATATAATCTTCTTTTACATTGTTAATTAAAACAATTAACTTCAGTTATTGAATATCATATTAATATCCGCTCGCTTGCTTATCAGTCTTGTAGCTATAAGTATCACTCAATTATTGAGATGAAGCACGTGCTTCGCACACAGATAGATCTTTGGCATAAAAATGGTGATTGGCGATTAAAATAATCAATGTACAAATGGTTGGTTTATTTCCTTTTTATAAGCCCAATTTAATATAATATATTTAAAAACCTATATTCGTTTATAAATAAATTTCATATCTTCATTTATATCGACTCATCTGATGGCGAATCAAATCTTTATAAAACAGTTAATATTTTGGCCATCTGCTGTGTAAAGGCCCGCAAATCCGAGCTATCTGAGTTGACTAAATACACCACAAGTCCAACCCAAATAACACAGAAATACGACTCATTATCAGAAAGAAGTTAGAGGATGAGAAATAGAAAGAAAGAAATATTAGAATAGAAGAAAAACGAAGATCACCACTCACAGCGGAACGAAGAAAATATATTATATAACATAAGCTTCGAAATACAAATCTGTTTTGTACATATATACATACCATCATCAAAGTACACATAACATTTGATTCAGCGGAAGTAACTCTAAATAACTAACGTTGAAGCCTCCAGCTTCAAGCTCCTCCAAGTGTATCTGTAAAAGCCTGAAACACTTGACTGCCCGTACAAATTTGGGCACCCAAGAGTTTAGGGAAAACAAAACAAAATAAACTCTGGGTCAGTCATGGGACTGGTGTGAGTAAACTCCAACCACTTGTTTAACTTTTAAAAAAAATTCAAAAGAAAAGGTAATAGTAAGACCAGCCCACACATAAACACGGACGGTTTTTTTACCTTACTATAACCCAAAACACTTTGATACGAAAATCCAGTGATATTATAATAATGTCTACATCAAGTAAATAACCAAATAGCAGAACGCTTGCATCTCACGCTCTACATATATAGTGTAAAATCAAAACCCGCATGGCGCTTATTGGAGATTGGATTTCCAACATGACAAGGTATGGAACCACCTTCCGACAGTGCATCTCTAGAGAGGAATACACTGGGTTCAACAAGAACATCTTGCAACCCGGCCCACACATGACCGACCACTCATTTCGCTTGAGTGTATCGAATGTATATCACCAACGGTTGGACTCAAACCACCGTTTCCCGAATGGGCAGAATCGATAGATTTAGAAACAAAAGGAATTTCTCTAGATAGGTGATTATACACCCTAATGGGTGCGACCCACATAGCCATGCTGCCTGCCCGATTTTTGTCCTTTCCCGGTTGTTGAGGCCTGAGGCTACGAATACTTACCATTCATTGATAGCACAATCACTTTGAATGCCACATTGTCAGATCCGTTAATCACTAGTTGAGTTTGCACAAATATTCTGGATATTATGCTAAGGGATAAATCCGTTGCCACCATATACATTCATACAGACCAACCCATTTGATTATTGGAAATACTCTGTCAGACATTCGTCCATTATACTTTCGTTCTGGGATTGAACGACACCGAAGGCACTATTTCTATACATAGAAAAAGCCCTTGCACTTCACTCCATCTTCAATATATTCAGCATACTTGGTTCGCAACGCTAATGCCGATACGGAGTGGTTCTTCGGATAATAATCCAACCGGTCTCTCCATATTGACAACGATGGTCAAAACTTCGATAGTCTGTGATTTAACTATCGAACAAAAACAAGTGTTCAATCAACATCTCAAACAAATCACTGGGCTCTTTAATTAATATTTCATTAATTAAATCTCTCCTATATTCTCTTATCAATATTTGTTAATCAAATATTTTCAATAACCATCTTTCCTCTTTACGCTATTTGGAAAACATTTCCCAATATCGACTTCTTTTATTTTCTATATATTAGAAAAATCTTTATTTGCAATTGGAAACAATTCCAATCACTTATCTCTATCCCCTTTGTTTACAACATTCGATTTTTATATTCACTTTACTATCGAATCCAATACGTCGATACAATGATTTCAGATTATCAAAATCTCTTAAAAATATTCTAACTCCTTAAATTTCCGGAAAATTTCGCCATAACCTCCCCTGTATCGGGAGCATCGGGAAATTTCAAATAGCTTCCCGGTATCTTCCCCAATCAAAAAGAAAAAGAAAAAGCCAAGCGGCTTGCCGAATACGGCGCATAAAACCCATATATGAATTTAACCATGTACCTTTTTGTCGAGCACATAAATTTAAATCTTCATATACTTCATCCCAAACCTGCTTAACACATATTCACCTGTTTGCAATTCAATTCAATACTATCTAATCGTTTGAATTCAGTTTCGCCCATTTATTCTTTAATTAGTCATTTTGCCTATTTCACTTCTTTGTTTGAACATAACACGTTCAAATAAAATGTTTAACTTGCTCACAACCAAATTGAATTTCAATTTCAATTTCAATTCTAGTTTCCTTTTTGATGTCGAATATAAATTATCAAATCGAATTTACTTATTCAAACCCCAATATCCATTTGAAATCTCATTAACTAATTTCTATTCCATTTAGTTAATTTTATTCAATAAATCAAAATCTGGTTTCTGTTTCAAAAATCATATTCATTTACACAACTTGAATTCGCATATATTTTACAACTCAACTCTGAAATTTTCTAAATAGAAACTTCGGATTTCCTCGCTTAAAATCCTTTTATAACATTAGATAAACCGTTATGGTTTTTAAGGAGTTCTGGCGCTGTTTTTCTGAAAATTTGATTTTGACATAACTCAAAATCTATACGACGAAATTCAGATTTCTCTCCTTCATTAGAAAACTATTATCAAACTGGTCCTGACGTTTCTTGTTTCAAATAATTCCGACTTTAATTGCGTTCTGTATGCTCGATTGAAGTTCGAATCGCCAATTTACGAACTGCAGCGCTGCGGCGAGTTCGTTTTAATTATATTTATATATATAAACTTTTAAACTTCTAAACTTCTTTAAAATGAATTCAACTCCATTTAACTCTATTTGAATTTCTAATATTCAAACTCCATTTTTCTTTATTTGAATTTCTTGATTCAAATTCCAATCTCACTTTTGAATTCTATTTTCAAATCCCAATTTCTTTGATATTCAAATTCAGTACTTGAATTTCTATTTCCAATCTCTATTCGAACTTCATATTCAATTCTATTTGAGTTATATATTCAAACTCTATTTCGATTATATTTGAAGTTTATATTCAATTCTTCTTTGAATTCTAAATTCAAATCCATATTCAATTCTCTTGAATTCGATATTTCAAATTTCATTACAATTCTACCTTGCAATTCTATATTCAAATTCATTTATTCAAATTCTATTTGAATTGCTATATTCAAATCCCATATTTAAATTCTATTTGAAATTCAAATATTCAAACTCCCTTTAAATTCTATATTCAAAATTCCATAATTTAAAACCCATTTGAATTTCATATTCAAATTCCATAGATTAAATTCTACTTGAATTCAATTTGAATCTCATATATTCAATTTCATTTTCCATTTGAATTCTAATATTCAAATTCATTTCCAATCTCATTTGAATTCTAATATTCAAACTTATTATTAACACCATTTGAATTTCTTCACTCAAATCCACTTGAATTCCCTTAAATTCAAATTCCATTTCAAAACCATTTGGATTTCCTATTTTGAAATCCTATTTGAAATTCCATTTCCAATTCTACTTTGAAAATCCTATTTCAAAGTTTATTTCAAATTCTATTTTGAAATCTCATATTCAAATTTCTACTTGAATTTCTGTATTCAATTCCATGTTCAAATTCAATACTCGAATTTCTATTTCAAATCTCAATTCAAATCTCATATTCAAATCTCTATTCAAATTTCACGTTTGAATTCTTCCTTGAAATACTGTATTTCAAATTCTATTCAATTCTTCTTTGAAATTCTATTTTCAAAATCTATTTCAAATTCTCTTTTGAAAATTCTATTTTGAAATTCTATTTCAAATTCTATTTGGAAATTCTATTTCAAATTCTCTATATTCAAACACCATTGAAAGTTCTATATTCAAATCCACCTTGGATTTTCTATTTGAATTCTAAATTCAAATTTTCTATTTCCTTTTCTTTTGGAATTCAAATTCCCATGTGAATCATATTTTCAAAACACTTGTATTCCTATTTCTGAATTATCAAATGATAATTCTTTTCACTTCATTTATAACTTCGTTATAAAAGAACTATTTATAAACTTTGTTTATAAAGAAACTACTTGTTTTATTTTTCAAAAACAAGGTTATATTTTTATTCCCATTAAAAATTCAAATTCTATTTAAAAATAGAATTTCCCCTTTTTAAATCTCAAATATCCTTCCACGATATTTTAAATATCATTACTTAAGCCCAGTGATATTTAAACACACAAAACAACGAATTATTTATTTTTCTAACACATCATATATAACAATATATATGCAAACAAATAAACAAACAGATAATATATTTTTGAGGAATCCAGTTGGATTCCTCCAACCTATTTTCCTGCATCCACAGATGTTAGCACATAAATAATACCCATTCTGCTTCGTGGCAGAATATCGCGGTATAGAAGGTCATCCACTAATCATAGCGTGGGGCGTATAGGGTAATCATCCGCTATGAAACTGCGGGCATCCGCTAATGAGACTGCGGGAATCCAACCAATCAATCAACCCAATATATATATATAATAGCCTAAATAACTAATATATATAAAACAACCAGAAATCATTCACACAAGCAACAAACAATTTATTTTTAACGAAATAAAAATAAATTCTAAAGGTGAGTGAGATTTACTCACCAGGATTGCAGTTGTCGAATATCCTGTTTATTTCCATATTTCCCAGCTATGCATTTATTCGAACTATCTCAATTGAATTCATCTCACCTATGATAATCAATTTAAATCTATTGATTAAACATTTATTTATCTAAATTAACTATTTAAACGAATAAATAACTTTCCTATATTTTTCCTTCTTTTAAATGGTTATTAACTGAAATTTTACTTAACAAATAAAATTAACTTACATATCTTTAAACACAAATATGTGTATATGTTATGACTACTGGAATAACAAATTTTAAATTATTATATTCTTACCATTTTGATTTATTTTTTTGAGCATTGCCATGAATCTAACTAATTCATAAATAATTTCATTTTAAGTAGATTGCCAATTGTATAAATTAATTTCAGTATTATCTAAAAATAAATAAATGAATTACCTTAATCCATAGGGTCTTGGCTCTACAGCAAAACAAAATTCGAAATCCCTTCAGTCTCGTGAACGAGGCCAACTCCGAACTTCCCAGCATTGATTCTTGAAACCTCAACCTCGGCAATCCTTGAAGAACCCATCGAACTTCCTTAGTTTGAACCCCTCATCAACTCTGCCATCATCAGTATTGAACACAGTGGTACCCCTTCGAACGCGCAACCAAAGTTCAGCTCGCCTCCCTTGAAATCGTGGTGTGCTTCATTCCTCCAATCGCAACCCCTCCCTGGTCCGAACTCAAAACGATTCGCACCCTTCACCCACTCGCATACCACCACGAAGCACAGAACCCTAGGCGTCGCTGAATGAAGAAGCGCGACTGGAAGGATGATCGGATTCAGACTGAATGGTATGAGCATGAAGCTTGAGCGCAGACGAATTAATTGAATCAAGAATTTATTGTTTTAATCGGGTATTTGATTTTCTAAAAAAAATTCAACTTGATTTGAAAAAGGGAGAAACGGTTTCTGGTTTGAGGAACGAAGGGGATTTTGGCTTGAAATCAAAGGGGTCAGCCTATTATATAGAATGCGAAGGGTGAACAAGACGTACAGCTTCATTAACTTGTTGTTTCTTTGATACCGAACAAGAAAGACATGTTTTACAGCTCGAGGAGAAATAGTCTGCGATGTAAATGAAGATAGGTCGGCTGAAATGAAAGTATGGGCTTTGAAAATAAATTGATTTTTTTTTTATTATTTATATATAACTAAAATATCTTGCGGTCCTTTTATTCGAAATCCCAAACTACTATCTAGTCGCAACGACTGATGTTAACAACATTATACGATATTCTAAACTCAACGGGAGCGGTTCTAAAATTTAATTCGTTCGTATATATGGAATAACCATATTAAATTAATATAACAGAATTAAAATTCATAAATCACTATTATCGTTGTTTATATTCAAATAGAATATGTATTGATCATCTGAACTATTACGATTCAGTTTTATCTTCGAATTGAATTATTTTTGTTCTCGTATTCCGATGATTAACAAAATAAATCGTATTTTGATTACTGAATCGATCACTCAATATAAAATAACATGTATATTATTAACTCACTAATTTCGACGATATTAATTATTTAAAATAGACTGCTCAAAAATCCGGGTCGTTACATTCTTTCCCCCTTAAAATAATTTCGTCCTCGAAATTGCTAAGGTAGGAAAAAGGGTACAAATTTATTACTTTTCAACATCCCACTTATGTTGAAACTCAACTCCTCATATTTAATTTCAACCAAAACTTTTGGTTTCCATTCATATGCATTCTAGTTCATATTCACTTCAATTTATTTCAAATTGATTCTAGTCAATTTATTCACCTCGAACCATTTAACTTGCTTCAGTTAAATTTTATTTCCAGAATCCAAATCCCAGGATTTTCATTTCAAATCCTTTTGAAATCACTTAAATATATACATGTATATTTATTTCCATTTCAAATTCAAAACATTTGAAATTTTCAACTAAACTTGTTTTCTTTCAAACAAATTCCCATCAAAAAATTTTCTAAGGTAGCAATTCATCACTTAGAAACTCGGAAATGAACACCGATGATGTTGCAATCATCATCAGAATTATTTCCCAGCCACTGAAGTGAGTTCAGTGCTTTATTATTTCAAAATCCATCTAAAATGATTTTCTTTCAAAACCTTTTAAAACAAAGCTATATTATTCTAATATACTTCCAAAAATATTTCAAACTTCCCAGGATTAAAATTCCAAATTCTGGTTTGAATTAAATTCTAATTCATCTCATTTGTATATTTAATTCCTATACAAATTCTATTTGGTTATAAATAACCATTTTAATTTTTTTATAATCTCATTTGATTATAAATTCAACATCCAACACATCCATATAATAATAATTCTAGAAAATTATTCTTTCTATATCAAAATAGAAATTTTGGGTAAAATTATTTCATTTACCCACTTAAAAACAATATCATGTTCAATCTTCTGTCCAAGTGTTTACAAACTCCTATCGACTTTGTGGCGTCCCACAATTCGACCAGAATTCATAAACCACTCAACAGACTAGCCAACACAATATAAAACAAATTTTTATATCAACTAACAAATACGCTCTCTCATATCTATACACTCAACTCATTCTAGGGTACTATTGGCCCTATCTCTAATGAGTACATACCACACAAGCCTAGGTATTCGCTCAACCTAAGCTCTGATACCAACTGTAAAGGCCCGCAAATCCGAGCTATCTGAGTTGACTAAATACACCACAAGTCCAACCCAAATAACACAGAAATACGACTCATTATCAAAAAGAAGTTAAAGGATGAGAAATAGAAAGAAAGAAATATTAGAATAGAAGAAAAACGAAGATCACCACTCACAGCGGAACGAAGAAAATATATTATATAACATAAGCTTCGAAATACAAATCTGTTTTGTACATATATACATACCATCATCAGAGTACACATAACATTTGATTCAGCGGAAGTAACTCTAAATAACTAACGTTGAAGCCTCCAGCTTCAAGATCCTCCAAGTGTATCTGTAAAAGCCTAAAACACTTGACTGCCCGTACAAATTTGGGCACCCAAGAGTTTAGGGAAAACAAAACAAAATAAACTCTGGGTCAGTCATGGGACTGGTGTGAGTAAACTCCAACCACTTGTTTAACTTTTAAAAATTTTTTCAAAAGAAAAGGTAATAGTAAGACCAGCCCACACATAAACACGGACGGTTTTTTTACCTTACTATAACCCAAAACACTTTGATACGAAAATCCAGTGATATTATAATAATGTCTACATCAAGTAAATAACCAAATAGCAGAACGCTTGCATCTCACGCTCTACATATATAGTGTAAAATCAAAACCCGCATGGCGCTTATTGGAGATTGGATTTCCAACATGACAAGGTATGGAACCACCTTCCGACAGTGCATCTCTAGAGAGGAATACACTGGGTTCAACAAGAACATCTTGCAACCCGGCCCACACATGACCGACCACTCATTTCGCTTGAGTGTATCGAATGTATATCACCAACGGTTGGACTCAAACCACCGTTTCCCGAATGGGCAGAATCGATAGATTTAGAAACAAAAGGAATTTCTCTAGATAGGTGATTATACACCCTAATGGGTGCGACCCACATAGCCATGCTGCCTGCCCGATTTTTGTCCTTTCCCGGTTGTTGAGGCCTGAGGCTACGAATACTTACCATTCATTGATAGCACAATCACTTTGAATGCCACATTGTCAGATCCGTTAATCACTAGTTGAGTTTGCACAAATATTCTGGATATTATGCTAAGGGATAAATCCGTTGCCACCATATACATTCATACAGACCAACCCATTTGATTATTGGAAATACTCTGTCAGACATTCGTCCATTATACTTTCGTTCTGGGATTGAACGACACCGAAGGCACTATTTCTATACATAGAAAAAGCCCTTGCACTTCACTCCATCTTCAATATATTCAGCATACTTGGTTCGCAACGCTAATGCCGATACGGAGTGGTTCTTCGGATAATAATCCAACCGGTCTCTCCATATTGACAACGATGGTCAAAACTTCGATAGTCTGTGATTTAACTATCGAACAAAAACAAGTGTTCAATCAACATCTCAAACAAATCACTGGGCTCTTTAATTAATATTTCATTAATTAAATCTCTCCTATATTCTCTTATCAATATTTGTTAATCAAATATTTTCAATAACCATCTTTCCTCTTTACGCTATTTGGAAAACATTTCCCAATATCGACTTCTTTTATTTTCTATATATTAGAAAAATCTTTATTTGCAATTGGAAACAATTCCAATCACTTATCTCTATCCCCTTTGTTTACAACATTCGATTTTTATATTCACTTTACTATCGAATCCAATACGTCGATACAATGATTTCAGATTATCAAAATCTCTTAAAAATATTCTAACTCCTTAAATTTCCGGAAAATTTCGCCATAACCTCCCCTGTATCGGGAGCATCGGGAAATTTCAAATAGCTTCCCGGTATCTTCCCCAATCAAAAAGAAAAAGAAAAAGCCAAGCGGCTTGCCGAATACGGCGCATAAAACCCATATATGAATTTAACCATGTACCTTTTTGTCGAGCACATAAATTTAAATCTTCATATACTTCATCCCAAACCTGCTTAACACATATTCACCTGTTTGCAATTCAATTCAATACTATCTAATCGTTTGAATTCAGTTTCGCCCATTTATTCTTTAATTAGTCATTTTGCCTATTTCACTTCTTTGTTTGAACATAACACGTTCAAATAAAATGTTTAACTTGCTCACAACCAAATTGAATTTCAATTTCAATTTCAATTCTAGTTTCCTTTTTGATGTCGAATATAAATTATCAAATCGAATTTACTTATTCAAACCCCAATATCCATTTGAAATCTCATTAACTAATTTCTATTCCATTTAGTTAATTTTATTCAATAAATCAAAATCTGGTTTCTGTTTCAAAAATCATATTCATTTACACAACTTGAATTCGCATATATTTTACAACTCAACTCTGAAATTTTCTAAATAGAAACTTCGGATTTCCTCGCTTAAAATCCTTTTATAACATTAGATAAACCGTTATGGTTTTTAAGGAGTTCTGGCGCTGTTTTTCTGAAAATTTGATTTTGACATAACTCAAAATCTATACGACGAAATTCAGATTTCTCTCCTTCATTAGAAAACTATTATCAAACTGGTCCTGACGTTTCTTGTTTCAAATAATTCCGACTTTAATTGCGTTCTGTATGCTCGATTGAAGTTCGAATCGCCAATTTACGAACTGCAGCGCTGCGGCGAGTTCGTTTTAATTATATTTATATATATAAACTTTTAAACTTCTAAACTTCTTTAAAATGAATTCAACTCCATTTAACTCTATTTGAATTTCTAATATTCAAACTCCATTTTTCTTTATTTGAATTTCTTGATTCAAATTCCAATCTCACTTTTGAATTCTATTTTCAAATCCCAATTTCTTTGATATTCAAATTCAGTACTTGAATTTCTATTTCCAATCTCTATTCGAACTTCATATTCAATTCTATTTGAGTTATATATTCAAACTCTATTTCGATTATATTTGAAGTTTATATTCAATTCTTCTTTGAATTCTAAATTCAAATCCATATTCAATTCTCTTGAATTCGATATTTCAAATTTCATTACAATTCTACCTTGCAATTCTATATTCAAATTCATTTATTCAAATTCTATTTGAATTGCTATATTCAAATCCCATATTTAAATTCTATTTGAAATTCAAATATTCAAACTCCCTTTAAATTCTATATTCAAAATTCCATAATTTAAAACCCATTTGAATTTCATATTCAAATTCCATAGATTAAATTCTACTTGAATTCAATTTGAATCTCATATATTCAATTTCATTTTCCATTTGAATTCTAATATTCAAATTCATTTCCAATCTCATTTGAATTCTAATATTCAAACTTATTATTAACACCATTTGAATTTCTTCACTCAAATCCACTTGAATTCCCTTAAATTCAAATTCCATTTCAAAACCATTTGGATTTCCTATTTTGAAATCCTATTTGAAATTCCATTTCCAATTCTACTTTGAAAATCCTATTTCAAAGTTTATTTCAAATTCTATTTTGAAATCTCATATTCAAATTTCTACTTGAATTTCTGTATTCAATTCCATGTTCAAATTCAATACTCGAATTTCTATTTCAAATCTCAATTCAAATCTCATATTCAAATCTCTATTCAAATTTCACGTTTGAATTCTTCCTTGAAATACTGTATTTCAAATTCTATTCAATTCTTCTTTGAAATTCTATTTTCAAAATCTATTTCAAATTCTCTTTTGAAAATTCTATTTTGAAATTCTATTTCAAATTCTATTTGGAAATTCTATTTCAAATTCTCTATATTCAAACACCATTGAAAGTTCTATATTCAAATCCACCTTGGATTTTCTATTTGAATTCTAAATTCAAATTTTCTATTTCCTTTTCTTTTGGAATTCAAATTCCCATGTGAATCATATTTTCAAAACACTTGTATTCCTATTTCTGAATTATCAAATGATAATTCTTTTCACTTCATTTATAACTTCGTTATAAAAGAACTATTTATAAACTTTGTTTATAAAGAAACTACTTGTTTTATTTTTCAAAAACAAGGTTATATTTTTATTCCCATTAAAAATTCAAATTCTATTTAAAAATAGAATTTCCCCTTTTTAAATCTCAAATATCCTTCCACGATATTTTAAATATCATTACTTAAGCCCAGTGATATTTAAACACACAAAACAACGAATTATTTATTTTTCTAACACATCATATATAACAATATATATGCAAACAAATAAACAAACAGATAATATATTTTTGAGGAATCCAGTTGGATTCCTCCAACCTGTTTTCCTGCATCCACAGATGTTAGCACATAAATAATACCCATTTTGCTTCGTGGCAGAATATCGTGGTATAGAAGGTCATCCACTAATCATAGCGTGGGGCGTATAGGGTAATCATCCGCTATGAAACTGCGGGCATCCGCTAATGAGACTGCGGGAATCCAACCAATCAATCAACCCAATATATATATATATATAATAGCCTAAATAACTAATATATATAAAACAACCAGAAATCATTCACACAAGCAACAAACAATTTATTTTTAACGAAATAAAAATAAATTCTAAAGGTGAGTGAGATTTACTCACCAGGATTGCAGTTGTCGAATATCCTGTTTATTTCCATATTTCCCAGCTATGCATTTATTCGAACTATCTCAATTGAATTCATCTCACCTATGATAATCAATTTAAATCTATTGATTAAACATTTATTTATTTAAATTAACTATTTAAACGAATAAATAACTTTCCTATATTTTTCCTTCTTTTAAATGGTTATTAACTGAAATTTTACTTAACAAATAAAATTAACTTACATATCTTTAAACACAAATATGTGTATATGTTATGACTACTGGAATAACAAATTTTAAATTATTATATTCTTACCATTTTGATTTATTTTTTTGAGCATTTCCATGAATCTAACTAATTCATAAATAATTTCATTTTAAGTAGATTGCCAATTGTATAAATTAATTTCAGTATTATCTAAAAATAAATAAATGAATTACCTTAATCCATAGGGTCTTGGCTCTACAGCAAAACAAAATTCGAAATCCCTTCAGTCTCGTGAACGAGGCCAACTCCGAACTTCCCAGCATTGATTCTTGAAACCTCAACCTCGGCAATCCTTGAAGAACCCATCGAACTTCCTTAGTTTGAACCCCTCATCAACTCTGCCATCATCAGTATTGAACACAGTGGTACCCCTTCGAACGCGCAACCAAAGTTCAGCTCGCCTCCCTTGAAATCGTGGTGTGCTTCATTCCTCCAATCGCAACCCCTCCCTGGTCCGAACTCAAAACGATTCGCACCCTTCACCCACTCGCATACCACCACGAAGCACAGAACCCTAGGCGTCGCTGAATGAAGAAGCGCGACTGGAAGGATGATCGGATTCAGACTGAATGGTATGAGCATGAAGCTTGAGCGCAGACGAATTAATTGAATCAAGAATTTATTGTTTTAATCGGGTATTTGATTTTCTAAAAAAAATTCAACTTGATTTGAAAAAGGGAGAAACGGTCTCTGGTTTGAGGAACGAAGGGGATTTTGGCTTGAAATCAAAGGGGTCAGCCTATTATATAGAATGCGAAGGGTGAACAAGACGTACAGCTTCATTAACTTGTTGTTTCTTTGATACCGAACAAGAAAGACATGTTTTACAGCTCGAGGAGAAATAGTCTGCGATGTAAATGAAGATAGGTCGGCTGAAATGAAAGTATGGGCTTTGAAAATAAATTGATTTTTTTTTATTTATATATAACTAAAATATCTTGCGGTCCTTTTATTCGAAATCCCAAACTACTATCTAGTCGCAACGACTGATGTTAACAACATTATACGATATTCTAAACTCAACGGGAGCGGTTCTAAAATTTAATTCGTTCGTATATATGGAATAACCATATTAAATTAATATAACAGAATTAAAATTCATAAATCACTATTATCGTTGTTTATATTCAAATAGAATATGTATTGATCATCTGAACTATTACGATTCAGTTTTATCTTCGAATTGAATTATTTTTGTTCTCGTATTCCGATGATTAACAAAATAAATCGTATTTTGATTACTGAATCGATCACTCAATATAAAATAACATGTATATTATTAACTCACTAATTTCGACGATATTAATTATTTAAAATAGACTGCTCAAAAATCCGGGTCGTTACATGCTGTGAATTCTTCGACCGATATTTCCCATTTGTTAATGGCAACAAACATTAAATTCTTATTCTACGATCAATGATCAAATCCATAATTCAACCATATTGGTTAAACAGTTCATGTAATAACCATACGCAAGTAAATAATCCATTCAACTGATAGTGGTCAACCAATATTAATAATTCAAGCATCAATTTAATTTGAATACATTTATATATCGTAAACGTAACCAACAAGGTAAGTTACCTTGTTTGGAAATCATCATTAAAAATAATGATGCCGTTTTACTTAAATTAAACAACGCTTAATTTAAATAATCGGTATAGTAACCATCCAAACAATCATCAAATGAACCAATATTCAGCAAACATAGCAAATAAATATTAAACCCGACTTATAATAAATATAAGTGGGGAACTGTGTGAGTTTAACTTAACTTGGTTGCATCCGTCATTCAACTGGTTCGTTTAAATAAAACTAAACAGACGTTTAATTTGTTGGATCTAGATTAACCCTAGAGGGGGGGGGGGGTGAATAGGGTTTATCATAATTTTTAAACTGAATTGAAAAACTGACAGGATATTAAAATAATAAGCAGATTACAAATAATAGCAGAAATAGAAATGCAGAAAATAAATGACACAAGAGATACCCAGCTTCGGCAAAACCTTGCCTACTGCTGCATTCCTAAGGTTTCTAATAGATGATAGAACAGATCCCGCATACAAGACCATGTACACTTGCGACTCTCGCTCCTATTCTAACTCTACGCTCAAAACCATAGACTGATCGATGTCCCCTCGATCAGATTTCCCGTATTACAAACCAGTAACACGTAACCTAGATTTACAGACTCTAGTGGACTGCCAATCAACACCCTGACTGGAACCCTAGAAATTTTGCAGACTTCTAGAAACTGTTCGATAGTTTTTACAAAGCAAAATAGAAAGTACAAAACAAGTAAAAAAGAAAAACCCTAGGAAATTAAGAAAAGAGGGTCATCCCCTTTTTAGTTCTTAAGCAAAAATCGGCTTAGTCCAAAACAAAATGACCGGCCCCCCTTTCATATTTGCTCAACCCGATCTTCCTTTTGCTCTGAAGAAAAAATATGGCGGCTAGGGTTTTAATGCTTGTCCAAATTCAATCGTGATGGCTTCAGGTTGATGTAATCTGGTTTTCTAATGCTCGATCCCTTTTCTCTTTTGTTTTGGAAAAGTATGGCGGCCTAGGGTTTACTCAAATCCCCAAATCAATCGATTAATTTCTTCTGGGATCAATTCTCTGATGACTTAATAACTTGCGGCTTGCTTCTCTTCGATTTAGGAATTTACTCAATTGAAAACAGTGAGTTTTCTGAATTTTTTTCTGCTTTGAATTCCTTGCTTGTTGTTTTTGGTTTTCGATGGATATATATCTTGCCTGTGATGATGTGGTGTAGGTTATATAGGGTAAAAATAGAAAACCCTTAAACCCCTCTCTGATTTCATTATGTGGCTTGACCCGATTGATTGTGTGTTCACCCTTTTGGTTGCGAGATTGTTGTGTGATGCTTTCCTCTTTTTGTTTTTGATTCACCTTTGATTTCTCGACTTTGATAAAAATGGCTCTGTTTAAATTTGAATCAGCCTTTGATTAAAATCTGCTTGATTGTTTGCGTGAATTCCTGCAATTCTGGAAGCAAAAATGAAAACAGATAATTGTTTTCCATATGTGATTGAAGAGTTAAAATGAAATATTCTTGCCAAAAAATAATATGCTGATTTGTTCCCTTATTTGCTTCACCCAGAAAAACAGAATTGAATTTCTTCCTTTGAATTTGTGGATTTAAACACTTGCGTGAATATTGCTTGATGAACACAGTCTAATTTTTAGCCTTGAGTGAATCTTGATTGATTCAAAACTGGGAGAATATTGATGGCTGGTCCCTTGATTAAGTTGAAACATTTTCTGAAAAGAAAACTTTCTTGCATGATGTTCTACAATTTAACACTTGCTAAAAATTCTTCTGAAGTTTTAACATATCCTGAATTTCTGCAAATGAAAATGGACTCTTGCCATTCCATTTCTGGAAAATACTTTTGGCCAAATCGAATTTATTCCCAAAAGGGTTTCTTGTTGTTTTCTTGTCTCACTTTTTAAAACTGGAAACAACATGAGTTTGCTTTTCTTGGCCCAGAAAAAAAATGCACACTCTTGTTGCATTATTGTATCACTTGAGCTTGTGTGCTTTGCATGAATCATATTGTAGCTGTTATCCAGTTTTGTGTTCCAAGTTGAACAGTGCTGTGCTTGACACTTGTGCTCTGTTGCATTTACTTGCTGTTATACTGGACTTGATTCACCATTGATTTTACTTGTGTTTGAGTCCTGAACTTGAAACAAAACCATTGAGCTTGACCAAAATGTCTTGCTCCATGTAGCTGAACATGTACACACTTGGTTCACTGTAAAAATGCTATACTGTGCTCTCCATTTACTATTTTGTATTGCTCATGCATGTTACCAATCATATATTTGCTGATGAGTTTTGTGCTTGACTTGTGAACTGCCTTTGGGTCTGTGTCTTTCACCATCCTGGACTGGATTGTACTAACTTGTCCTAGCTCGACTACTTGGCTGTGTTGATCATGATTCATCCATGTAACCCTTTGAGTTATCCCGTGTCTTGTTCTTGCATGTATATTTTTCCACTGTCTCGTAGCTGCTTTGAAAAACATGATCATTTTGTCTTGCAAACCTTTGTGAAACTAACTTGCCCATTAATGATGATCAGTCTTGAACTTGTATATATTGACATGTGCACATGAAGTTTTGGGCTGTTTTGTTGTATGAGCTATCTTGATATGTACTCGACCATGAATGCATACACGTGTATATGTTGCACAATTTGCTGTGAGCTCGACCATTTAAATATGTTGCCATGCACCATTGTGTTTGTTATTGTCATTGCACTGTGTCGAGCTTAGTCCATGTGACTGCTCCACAGCTGTATATACTGATTGGCGAGGCAGTGCACACGTGTATTTATACACGTGTGTATTTGCAGCCATCAAAAAAAAATTCCTGTCCCTGTACATATACAAACTGTCTGTATAGACACAGATTTATCAGATCAAGTCATGAAAAATGATGAGAAACACACCAGAAATCTGAGGCAAATAGAAATTTTAAAAATAAAATTTATATTCGCATATGTTCAGTCTAAATTCTATTGTAGTGTACTATGTGTGTGTGTTTCATTGTGACAGGTATGAAGAAGATGACTGGACTGACAGTGAAGTGCTGTGAAGACAGAAGACTAAAGACTAAAGACAACAAGAAAGTGTTGAGTATGTAAATAAGTGAATGTAAAATTGAAATTGAAAATGAGTGTCTAATTGTTTCTGCAGTGAGGAGCAAATGAAAAAATGAGAATTGTACTTTTATTTGTAATAAACAAGGCTGATTGAAATAAAACATCATTTTATTGTTGTCAAACAAGCTTGTCTATTTTATTCTATTTATATACAAGTACAAATATGTGAAGTGATTAAATAGTGGAGTTAAAATAGATGTATTGTTTGAATGTTAGAAATATAATATTCATATTTTAAACAAAATACAGTAAATATTTGATTTTCTGTACAGTTGTATTTTATTTAAATATAAATATTATATTTCAATCTGTGATTTACAATAACAGTACAATATTAAACACATTAAAATAATATTTATTTGGTTGTTATCATCAAACAAAAATCATATAATTGTGTACACAACACCGTTATATACAACAATCTCCCCTTTTTGATGATGACAAACAAATAAAAGATTGTGTATACAATAGATGTGTTTGACAGTGAATATTGAACTCCCCCTATTTATTTGCTCCCCCTACAACAGACAACTCCCCCTATAACTGTGCATGAGTGAAATGTATGAATAATAATAAGTTTTCAAAATTAAAAAATATTTATAAAATATTCACTCATAAATCAAAATCTCTATCCATTCTCCCCCTTTTGTTATCATCAAAAGGATACAGAATTTAAAATATAGATGAAAAATGACTAACAAATACTATATCAGCTTAAGAGGAAGAACAGTCATCATAAATCTCAATCAGTCAAACAAAAATCATAATAAACTAAGAACTGGTGGCATATCTCACATTGTAGAGAATGACGGATTTACGATGAATTTTATATAAAATGGGGAGAGTAAAAAAAATGTATTCCAATTATTTTTAAAAAAATGAGGTTCAAAAACAGAGATGGAATTTGGACTATAATTAAAAATTCAATTTAAGTGACAAGATCGAATAACCTCAAATCCCAGTACCCATTAATCAGCAAATCATAATACGTCATAAAATATTAACACATTTCACAGATTAGAAAATGGATTGGTAGGCTGGCTTTTATACACAAAGGAGAATTTCAAGTTTATTTCAATTTATAGCACATTATTTTTTTTTTCTTTTATTTTTATTTAAGAGCACACTGACCACGCATAACCAGAGCTTGGATTTTTAAATGAGGTCAGTCGCAGCTTAAATTATAAGTTGTCTCTTAACCATGCATGACCAGAGCTTGGATTTTTAAATGAGGTTAGAGACACACTTATATATTAATTATATTTATTATTTTCAGCATTTAAAGGAAAAAACTCCTCAGTATGTAAAACCAATATATGAATGATAGAAAATGGGGTAGGTACAGAGATGGACTGTGAAAATAAATTTCTAAATTAATTATATTATGAAATAAACTCGACTGTACCGGGATTATTGAAAATTTCAATTATCACTAATTCTGAAAAATAATATAGTCCCATTTCTATCACAAATAATTTTCACTGTTTTAAAACAAGATGATTTTTTTTAAAAAAAAAACTCTCCACATTAATATAAAATCATGATCGATGGCAGACGGGTGATAGATAAAGGAGATGGTTATGAAATATTTGCCAGTTCAAAGATATTATAATTAATATTCAACCATCATGAAAATCCAAATAAAATCTCCTCTTGTTGTGAAATACATTGCAGTCATAATTCATCACAATTTCAGATTCTGATATATTTTGATGAATTATAAATACAGAACAATTTGGATATTGATTTCAATTTCTGAATGAATAAAAAATAAATAATCTTAAAATTGAAAATTAATTACAAGAGGAATATAAAGAGCTATACAGGACAAGAGTGATTAAAATATATATAAAAAAAATTCAGCACATCTGATATCAATTGTAGTCTCCCTCTCGAGGATTTTAATTACACCCTGATGGACCATCATGAACATCTCAGACCAAAGAAATTTAGACACAAACCCAGCCATAAAAATTTAGCACATTTATTTGTATAAGAAAAAAAAATGTATGGATCTATACAAGGTGAAAATTTGAATCTCGGTACAGATGGGTGAAACAAATATAAGCACTTCTGATACCACTTGTTCTCGCTTTCCCGAGGATTTTACCAAGACAATGGAGACCAACTATGATATCACAGACAACAGAAATTTAAAGCCCAAGCAGACAAATCAAACAATAAGCAATTATCTAAGAACAGTATCAGAGCAGTGCAGAACACAATATCACATCAGACTTGTCTGGGGATGGTCACATAAGAACTTTCATGATCCAAGATTAGAACTACCGTTTATTTGAAATCATTTGAGGAATATGAAAAATCTCTAGATTCAATGAATCGATCACACCAAATTATTATTTTCACGTTCAGAATATGTGTGTGATTCAATAAATCAATAATTTCAAATGATTTTAAACAAACAATCATTCAAATCAAATAACCATGAAATAGTAGAGAGATTTAACACCAATTTTTCAAAGAATTTTTCACAAGAATTTCAGATAAGCCCAAAGAAAATCAGATCATTTACATCAGATTTGATAGATATTCATGATCCAAAATAATTTATTTGAAATCACTTGAATCAATGTCAAGTTTTGAAATATAATGAATCAGTCACACAAGGTTGATAATTTCAAATTTAGGAGGTGTGTGATTATTCAAGATATTAATAGTTTCAGATGATTTCAAACAAACAAATTCTAACCATAATGATCATGAATAACAATGATTTTTAAGATGTATCACTGAGATTCTAGACAATTTTTTTTAAAAAAAATTCAAGCCAATCTGAATATTTCTGAAATTATCACAACTGATGAAAAATAAAGTGCTGTAATGAGTATAATATATTGAGCTTTTCTAAAATAGATTAGAAGAGACTCAAAAACAGCAGAGGTGTGTGAAATTTTATTAAATTTTCAGATCTTCAAAATTTTTGAATTTATACTAACAGTGTTCAAGATATGATATGAATGCTTCAGCACTGTTAGAATTTCAAAAGAAATAAACTCCAAAACATTTGCAGATATATACAAGTTTAAATTCAGATTTTGGAAGAATTGAAACATGACAGTTTTATACAGATTAAACGAATTTCCAGAAAATCATAAGTACTGCAATCGGAAGTTAATGAAGCGCAGAATAAGAAGAATATGGCAGTGTCAAATCAACTCAGGACAAACAAAAAGAAGAAAAAAAAAAGGAAAGAGGTAGAAGAAAAAATAAACAAAAAAAATATTTACAAAGGCAAGTTCAGAGATCATACCTGAAGTCAGTGTAAACCAGAATCTCTAACTCAGTAAATCTTGGCCAAGGAACTGTAAAGAATACAGAAATATAGAACAGCTTGAAATCAATCTCTTTTCAGCATAGCAGTTCCTCAACCTTCACTGGTACCTAGCAGTTAAGTGGATCAAGTGGTCTAACAAAATCTGTAAAACCACTCTGAAATTTGTTTACCACTTTTGGTACCCAAACCTGTTTGTATAACATCCCATTCGAATCTATCTTTGTGCCTTTAGGAACCCAAACTTGTTTAGTTTTTCCAAAAAACATTTTATTTCCTTTTGGGGTCCACATCTGTTCAACTGGATTGTTATCAAACCAATTCTTGTCTCGTTTGTGATTTAAAAACCTTTTGGAATTGTCAAAATTCAAATTTTCAGAAAGACCCTTTTTAAAGCAATTTAAAGGATTTTTAAAATCACAAGAATTCAATTTTTCAAAAACACTTGTTTTTCCAAAACCAAGACCTTGTTTATGACCAACCGAAAATTGGTTTTGTAACAGCATATTCAACGATTTTTCTCCATTCGAAAATTTATCAAAAGTTGATTCTAATCGTTGAATTTTGGATTTAAGATCAGAGTTTTCTTTTATCAGATTTGAACAACGATTAATGTTGATCTTTCTCCTTTCAGTATCATTTTGTTTCAAAGACAAATTTTCGTTTTCAAGAAGTTTGATTTTGGTCTTGGACTCAAAGATTTCAGATTCAAATTTAACTTTTTTTTCAAATTCAAGTTTCTTGAAATTCTCAATCTCTTTTTCAAGGTCGTTTAAAATTAAATCACTTTTCAACAAGCTTTCTTTCTCAGCAATTTCATGTTTGGAACTTTTGATGGCCTTAAAGTTATTAAATTCTTTTTGCAAAGAATTGTTTGAATCTTTTAGCTCAACCTCGTTATCTTTTAAAAACAGAATTTCCTCTTTAAGCCTTTGAATATTTTTATTGAGATGAACGAGGTCAGTTTTCAAATTCAAACAACTTTCACAGTCAGAATTTTCTAATTTCATGACATTTGTAGATTCTGATTCCAAACAGTTAATTTTGCTATTTAACTCATGATTTTTAGATTTCAAGTATTTGTTTTTACGATGGAGTTTATCAACGATTTTTGTTAAATCAGTACACATATAAACCAACTCTTCATATGAGAAGCTTTCAGTCTCATTGTCTATTGAGTCTCCATCGTCTGATCTACTTGAATTTTCATTTGTTTCTTCTCCTGAGCATAGATCTGAATCTGAGTTGACCACTTTGGGTTTTGAGCTGCTGTTGTCGATCTTTCATACTTTCTATTGAGAAAATCCCATATTTCCTGCGCAGTCAAGCAATGAGAAATGAGGTTATATTGGACATCATCAATATAAGAATACAAAGTGTGAATAGCACGAGAATTAAATCCAATATCGTTCCTATTGACCATATCATAACCATTAATAACAGTATCCCAACATTTAATATCAATAGATTTTAAATATAATTCCATTTCTAATTTCCAATTTGAAAATTTTGTACCATCGAAAATAAATGGAGTACGACTGGACTGATTCTCAGAAGACTGACAACTAGAATTCACCATTTCTCTAGAGTTAAAAAATACCTGCTCTGATACCACTTGTTGGATCTAGATTAACCCTAGAGGGGGGGGGGGGGTGAATAGGGTTTATCATAATTTTTAAACTGAATTGAAAAACTGACAGGATATTAAAATAATAAGCAGATTACAAATAATAGCAGAAATAGAAATGCCGAAAATAAATGACACATGAGATACCCAGCTTCGGCAAAACCTTGCCTACTGCTGCATTCCTAAGTTTTCTACTAGATGATAGAACAGATCCCGCATACAAGCCCATGTACACTTGCGACTCTCGCTCCTATTCTAACTCTACGCTCAAAACCATAGACTGATCGATGTCCCCTCGATCAGATTTCCCGTATTACAAACAAGTAACACGTAACCTAGATTTACAGACTCTAGTGGACTGCCAATCAACACCCTGACTAGAACCCTAGAAATTTTGCAGACTTCTAGAAACTGTTCGATAGTTTTTACAAAGCAAAATAGAAAGTACAAAACAAGTGAAAAAGAAAAACCCTAGGAAATTAAGAAAAGAGGGTCATCCCCTTTTTAGTTCTTAAGCAAAAATCGGCTTAGTCCAAAACAAAATGACCGGCCCCCCTTTCATATTTGCTCAACCCGATCTTCCTTTTGCTCTGAAGAAAAAATATGGCGGCTAGGGTTTCAATGCTTGTCCAAATTCAATCGTGATGGCTTCAGGTTGATGTAATCTGGTTTTCTAATGCTCGATCCCTTTTCTCTTTTGTTTTGGAAAAGTATGGCGGCCTAGGGTTTACTCAAATCCCCAAATCAATCGATTAATTTCTTCTGGGATCAATTCTCTGATGACTTAATAACTTGCGGCTTGCTTCTCTTCGATTTGGGAATTTACTCAATTGAAAACAGTGAGTTTTCTGAATTTTTTTCTGCTTTGAATTCCTTGCTTGTTGTTTTTGGTTTTCGATGGATATATATCTTGCCTGTGATGATGTGGTGTAGGTTATATAGGGTAAAAATAGAAAACCCTTAAACCCCTCTCTGATTTCATTATGTGGCTTGACCCGATTGATTGTGTGTTCCCCCTTTTGGTTGCGAGATTGTTGTGTGATGCTTTCCTCTTTTTGTTTTTGATTCACCTTTGATTTCTCGACTTTGATAAAAATGGCTCTGTTTAAATTTGAATCAGCCTTTGATTAAAATCTGCTTGATTGTTTGCGTGAATTCCTGCAATTCTGGAAGCAAAAATGAAAACAGATAATTGTTTTCCATATGTGATTGAAGAGTTAAAATGAAATATTCTTGCCAAAAAATAATATGCTGATTTGTTCCCTTATTTGCTTCACCCAGAAAAACAGAATTGAATTTCTTCCTTTGAATTTGTGGATTTAAACACTTGCGTGAATATTGCTTGATGAACACAGTCTAATTTTTAGCCTTGAGTGAATCTTGATTGATTCAAAACTGGGAGAATATTGATGGCTGGTCCCTTGAATAAGTTGAAACATTTTCTGAAAAGAAAACTTTCTTGCATGATGTTCTACAATTTAACACTTGCTAAAAATTCTTCTGAAGTTTTAACATATCCTGAATTTCTGCAAATGAAAATGGACTCTTGCCATTCCATTTCTGGAAAATACTTTTGGCCAAATCGAATTTATTCCCAAAAGGGTTTCTTGTTGTTTTCTTGTCTCACTTTTTAAAACTGGAAACAACATGAGTTTGTTTTTCTTGGCCCAGAAAAAAAATGCACACTCTTGTTGCATTATTGTATCACTTGAGCTTGTGTGCTTTGCATGAATCATATTGTAGCTGTTATCCAGTTTTGTGTTCCAAGTTGAACAGTGCTGTGCTTGACACTTGTGCTCTGTTGCATTTACTTGCTGTTATACTGGACTTGATTCACCATTGATTTTACTTGTGTTTGAGTCATGAACTTGAAACAAAACCATTGAGCTTGACCAAAATGTCTTGCTCCATGTAGCTGAACATGTACACACTTGGTTCACTGTAAAAATGCTATACTGTGCTCTCCATTTACTATTTTGTATTGCTCATGCATGTTACCAATCATATATTTGCTGATGAGTTTTGTGCTTGACTTGTGAACTGCCTTTGGGTCTGTGTCTTTCACCATCCTGGACTGGATTGTACTAACTTATCCTAGCTCGACTACTTGGCTGTGTTGATCATGATTCATCCATGTAACCCTTTGAGTTATCCCGTGTCTTGTTCTTGCATGTATATTTTGCCACTGTCTCGTAGCTGCTTTGAAAAACATGATCATTTTGTCTTGCAAACCTTTGTGAAACTAACTTGCCTATTAATGATGATCAGTCTTGAACTTGTATATATTGACATGTGCACATGAAGTTTTGGGCTGTTTTGTTGTATGAGCTGTCTTGATATGTACTCGACCATGAATGCATACACGTGTATATGTTGCACAATTTGCTGTGAGCTCGACCATTTAAATATGTTGCCATGCACCATTGTGTTTGTTATTGTCATTGCACTGTGTCGAGCTTAGTCCATGTGACTGCTCCACAGCTGTATATACTGATTGGCGAGGCAGTGCACACGTGTATTTATACACGTGTGTATTTGCAGCCATCAAAAAAAAATTCCTGTCCCTGTACATATAAAACTGTCTGTATAGACACAGATTTATCAGATCAAGTCATGAAAAATGATGAGAAACACACCAGAAATCTGAGGCGAATAGAAATTTTAAAAATAAAATTTATATTCGCATATGTTCAGTCTAAATTCTATTGTAGTGTACTGTGTGTGTGTGTGTTTCATTGTGACAGGTATGAAGAAGATGACTGGACTGACAGTGAAGTGCTGTGAAGACAGAAGACTAAAGACTAAAGACAACAAGAAAGTGTTGAGTATGTAAATAAGTGAATGTAAAATTGAAATTGAAAATGAGTGTCTAATTGTTTCTGCAGTGAGGAGCAAATGAAAAAATGAGAATTGTACTTTTATTTGTAATAAACAAGGCTGATTGAAATAAAATATCATTTTATTGTTGTCAAACAAGCTTGTCTATTTTATTCTATTTATATACAAGTACAAATATGTGAAGTGATTAAATAGTGGAGTTAAAATAGATGTATTGTTTGAATGTTAGAAATATAATATTCATATTTTAAATAAAATACAGTAAATATTTGATTTTCTGTACAGTTGTATTTTATTTAAATATAAATATTATATTTCAATCTGTGATTTACAATAACAGTACAATATTAAACACATTAAAATAATATTTATTTGGTTGTTATCATCAAACAAAAATCATATAATTGTGTACACAACACCGTTATATACAACATAATTTTATCAGAGATTCCAGTAGCTTCAACCGCCGATCCGACCAGCTCAGTTGTGTACCCTATGTTCCTGCAATTTCAGCGCACCTCGGTTCCTTGGACTCTGGTAATGAAATAAGAAGTTACTGACGCCATAAATTAACATGATTTTAAGTTAATATAATTGATTTTAAAGAAAATTTACTTTGCCTAAATATGTTAATTAATTTGATATATCTTAAAATGTAAATCTCTTTTTCAATCTACTATGGCGTATAGTATTAATTAATTACCCAAGTAAAATGAAACCAACTTCCATCAACATATAAACTGGACCTTACCTATATAGCCGGCCCATCACATCGTAGCCGGTGCCCAACAGTTCTCTTCTTCCCAAATTCTCTGTACTCCTCCACTTATATCCTCTCTTCCCCACTGCTTCTCATTCCCATCGCTTTGTTCTTTTCAATTTTTTTTTCAAGGTCCAAGGCCCAAAACGCAGATCCTCACACGCCTCCATGACTTTGCATCAGCCACCCATGCTCTTCATGTCTTCTCCCACTAAACAATCTGCTTCCGGTCATCCCATAATTGCGTTTTCTTTTTTTTTTCTTTTTTTCTACACTGCTCCTTAATATTTCGAACCGTCTTCAACAACACACCGCACCCATTGATTTTCTCCTCATTTCGTTCGAGACCTGGTCCTCCCTGAACGTGTTTCCTTCTTCTCAACTCATGCACAGACCATTCCGTAAACGCAAACACTTGCCTTCCCTTTCCTACGGTCTATCAGCTGCTCTCCATCCACTAATTCTTTCCCTTCCACAATATTATGTTTTCGAAACCTTCCATAGCCTACGTCTCCTCATCAATTCCAGAACCGCACCATTGGTCACTGAAAACTCTCCACCAAAAAAGCCATGCTGCTACTCATTCACTTCTACCAATAATTCTACTATTCTTCCAAGCCACTTCTATTTCATGGCTCATGCTATCCACTTGCCTAACCCTATTTCGTTCCACCCAAAAACTTCCCACCTGCTACTTCACTACAATCATGCTTTGTATCCCCTTTTCCCCCATCAGTCCACACTTTCTTCCATGCGGTTCCTTCTTTTCACTTTTTTTTCAATGCATCTAACAAACTTCCCATCGTATGACAACTGCAACCACCCATCGAGTACTGCAGCACTACCCCTCTTCTCCTGCACCTGACCTCACATGCTCGGACCCTATAGTCGAGACTCGATGTACCAAAGCTCATGCTAGAGACCACATAAACCCATACCAGCGTCGAACATCCCTCCAATACTCCATCATTGGCGACGCGCCTTCCTTCATGCATGCAAACGGTCTTCACTCCTCACTTTCCATCCACTCCGATGTCGACTGTATCAGTCACCAAACGCCGCCCACTTTAAAGACCTCAGACTGCCACATCTGCTCATCCACACCTCTTCGGTCCGTGCTCCGATTCCAGCTACAGTCCTTTGTCCTCCAAGGCTCCACCGAAGAAGAATGGCAAACATATGTCGAGCTTCCACAAAAGTAGCTCAGGTTATAAACACCCTTTCAGTTTTTCGTGTATAATTTCTTCATGATTTATAACTTTGCCATTGGTTTTTCAAATTGGTTTTATTATGTAAGAGGAGGTGTAGTTTTTGTGAAAAAAAAAGAAAAGGATGGTATGGAGTACTCTATATATACAGAGGAGGAAACGTGCCTACCACGGTTACATGGGGATGAAGGAATAAAAGTTCGGGTCACAAGGCATCCTTGGTTTGGCTGCCAAGAAAACTAAATTTAAATTGTTAAATTTTACTTCGTATGCACAGTTTCCTCTTAGTTGTAAAAATAGAGGCAAAAACATGTGCCTAGGCACCGAATAGAATAGCTTTTTTCTATCGTGATAGTAGAGGCTGCTGTACATTTAACATAACATGTGCGAAGTCTGAATTTGTCCTTGATAGATGAAACATTGCTTAACCCTTAAGAAAATTTAGGGTAGACAGAAAAAAAATATAGACTATAGGTCTGCGTAGGTATATATATGTTTAACTGATATACGGTACGTTCGTTTTATTTTAATACGGTACCCGGGTACATAGAATTTTGTTCGCATATAGACGGCCACAGACAAATAAATATACGGTCATGTCGAGTGATGCGCCATGATCCCAAAAATATAATAATATCGGTAGGTTAATTTATATTATGAAACCCCAAAATGTTGATATAGGGTGTAAAATACTCCAAATAAAAAGTTGCTTATTTTACGAAATAAAAATTTCAGTAAAATTCTAAAAATTAAATTATACTTACGTCTCAAAAGAATCTTGTCTAAATTCGAAACCGATATTTAATTCTAATCAAATTCTTGTTATGGTTTATAAATGATTCTACAACGACTATTTTAAATTTTGATTTGGACTTAACTTTCAATATATAAGCTGAAATCCTGATTTTTATTTTCCATTAAAAAATTATGATCAATCTGATTCTAACGTTTCTTGTTTCACAGAAATCCGACTTAGAACGGATTCCGAATGATCAATTTAAGTTGAAATTCAATTTTACGAACTACCGTGCAATTTCGAGTTCATTTTATATTAAATATAAATATAGACGTTTAATCGTCATTAAATAGCGAATTCAATATTAAAATTCATTAATATTTCCAAATAAAATATTTAACACAAGTTTAAATATTCAAATCAAATAGCTGAAATATCCGGGTTGTTACATTCTTTCCGCCTTAAAATAATTTTGTCCTCGAAATTGCTAAGTAAGAAGAATACTATGAACTTAACTATTTTCATATACCAAAATATATTTGGGTAAAATTATTCCATTTACCCTCTTTACAAAAAAATATTGTATCAATTTGCCAGTTCAACTTGAACTGATCAAGCAACACAATACAAAACATTTGTATATAAAATTTACAAATACGCTCTCTCATATATATACACTCCAACTCAATCTAGGGTATTACTAACCCAATCTCTAACGAGTTACACCACAGAGCCAAGGTTATTCCTAAACCATTGCTCTGAAACCAACTGTAGCGACCCGGAAATTTCGACACTCGAATCCAGACATATATACCACTCATGTCCAAATTCAAGTATCAAAACCCAGAAAGCTAATAGAAGGAATTTAGAGGGTGAGATAAGAAAGAAAGAAAGTTAGACTAGAAGAAAAAGAAGAACCAACACAACACAGAGTCTCACATCGCAGCGGAACAAAATATATTACAGAAATAAACAAACTTTATAGAGAGCTTTGAAATAAAACTTACAATCATCAGAGTACATCAACACACTGGGATAAATATAATAATCTATCCTCGTATACATCACACAGCGGAACAATACTAGAAAATATCATACGTCTGATCACTTTCAGCTCGTCTTGGACTTCATAGCATCTGATAACCTGAACCTGTACACCCGGCCTAACCCGAGCATTTACAAAACACCGGGTCAGTCTGGTGAACTAGAGTGAGTAAAACACACTAAGTTTAAAGGGCTCATTCAACTTGATTTTAAAGTTCAAAATCTTTTCGAAAGAAAAGGATAATCGTAAGACCAAATCCACACATAAATACGGACGGTTTTTACCTTACGATAACCCAAATCAGTTTTGGAAATAAATACTTGTCTGATATTGTAATAGTGTCTAAATACAAATAAATAGAAATTAGCAAAACGCTTGCATCTCACGCTCTACATATATAGTATACAAACAAAACCGCGGGCACTTATTGGAAATTGGATTCCGACTATGACAAGGTATGGGACCACCTGCCGATAGTGTATCTCTAGAGGCATATACACTGGGTTCAACAAGAACGTCTTTCAATCCGGCCCACACATGACCGACGACTCATTTCGCTTGAGTGTATCGAATGTATATCACCAACGGTTAGGCTCAAACCACCGTTTCCCAAAAGGGACAACATCGAAATAGATTAAAGAAGGAAAATGATTTTTTTCTAAATAGGGGATTATACACCCTAATGGGAGCGACCCACATAGCCATACTGCCTGCCCGATTTTTGTCATTTTCCGGTTGATGAGGCTTAAGGTTAAAATCGACTTTTGGAACATCTGACCACTGTTCACATCGTCCATACACATCATCCAGGAATAGGATGAACCAAAGGCACCCTCCTACCGCATCCTAGGAATCACCCTATAGATCAGTAGCGAGTAGTCCTTGCAATCCGTAGATTTCAATCCTGACTTAATCATTGTCAAAATATCTCTAGGGATCAACTAGAGAAATCCAACAATAGTCCTTTGATTCATGAAGAAATACGGCCTTCAACCGCTCCATCTCAACAAGCATCAAATATCTTCTTCGTTTACGTATTCGTTGGTTCAAAATGGTTTTCAAATATAAATTTGATCCCGGTCTTTCCGTACCAACACGTTGTGTAAGATTTTGATAGCCGATTATTTAACTATGAAAATAAACAATCAATAAAATAACTACATCCATTAGTTGATTGTACAGCGTCACTTGGCCATTAAAATAATATATCGGTTTTAATATATTAATATTCTCAAATCATTTTAGTACTTGTTAAAGTATCTTAAATCAAATTCAATCCTCGTTATCTACCATTTCAAACCATTTGCTATAACATTTCTTATTATCTATAATTAGGAAATCGATTCAACTGATAGTTGTAGAAACTTGTTATAATATCCCCTTTTTGTTTCGCTACTGGAGCACCATAATTGTCACTTTCCCTTTCAGAATAATCTCATTTCAAAACTCATCTCCATACCTTTGAAAATATCGTTATATTTTCAAAAATCTCGTTTTACTTCTTTATTATGGAAATACTATTTCATATACTCAAGCCACTTTTTATTCCCTTTTATTTTCGAATCCCATTATAAGTATATATTTCCAAATTCTTCCAAACATTTCCCTATCATTTCTCATAATAAATTACTTTTAATACCTTTATCACTACAACTAATATCATCCTCCGACAATCCTGCAGCTGTTCAAGTTGGGGTATTTTAATTACCTCTCAGACCATGATCAATAACATTCTTATCGTAAGATAGATGTCAGTTGCAATACCCAAAACTGATATGTGTTCTCAATACCAAACAACTCCTATTTTAATTCTATCATGATGAAACATCATCCTTTATTTAAAATCACGGATCTATATTTCAGCTTTATAATTCCACTTGTCTAACTACTCTACTTCTGTAACAACCCAGAATTCGGGGCCAATTTAAAATTTTCATTTTAGAGATTTTAAAGGTGTATAAATAGTTGGGCGCTCCGTTCGGAGATCGAATGGAAAAACCCTAATTTCTAGAATTAATTAAATTAAAAAAATACCCTAGTATACAGTATAAATACGGAGGCACTGTACATCGTTCTTCTCTTCCATTTCAAAGCGCCGTTGAACCCATAACAGCTCAAAACTTTGAGCTCCGATTCCTCCCAATCCATTACGAATTACACTTGGCCATAGTGAAACTTTTCGAAGAGTTTTCCAAGACCTTTCTACTCATATAAGATTCATCTCCTATCGAGCACCAGAGCTCGAGTTTCGAGCCCCCAAATCCGCGCCCTTCTTTCCGCCGCCGAGCCCCACAGGCGCCACCGAGTTGGCCACCTCCGACAGGCGAACATCTGCCTCTCCACCCCCTTCGACCTCTAACAACCCGTCCCTTAAACCATCAACTGTAGCTCGCCAATTCACGAATCAAAGTTTTGAACAAACTGAAAATTTTAAGGTATGAATAACTCAGATTTGCGACGCTTTTAATCGTTACAGTGACAGTTGTAAAAAGTTGTTTTCAAATATATACATATGAACTTCAATTAGAAATCTTTCAGATCCGAAACCGCCGTGACTTTGAACACGAGATCTGATCGAGTTTGGACCTTCATTTCAGATCCAAGCAATGTGAAAATTTATTTTTGATTAAATTTAATTAATTTAATTATTATTATTGCGTTATGTGAAGTTTGAATGGAAAATATAAATGGATCTGCGATGGATGTTATTAAAAGTTATGGATCTGAATTGTTTGTGATGTTATGATATTAGATCTGAAAATTTAAGAGTTTGATCTGAGTTTGGTGATTTATTAGTATCATTTATTTGTTAATCTTGTCAATCATGGTTTGTTGATATTCACGAACCATATGTCTATATGAATTTACACCGTATGATGAAAATTACATTTTTCTATGTAATTAAAATATGAATTTACACCGTACGATAAAAATTACTATTTTGTGAGTTGAAACTATGATATGCAGTTGGCGATGAAAATATTTTTTTTATTTGAAACTATGATATGCAATTGGCTATGGAGATAAAAAGTACATTTTTCTATGCAACTAAAGTCATGAGATTTGCAATGCGAATAAAAGTTACATTTTTCTATGTAGCTATGAATGAGATTTGAAAGACGAAAAGAAATCATTTTTTTTAAATAAGAATGAGAAAATTGCATAGAGAATAAAAATTCACATTTTATATGTGGATTAAGGACGAGGATTTACATAGTAAGAAAAACTTCATTTCTATTACGTAAGTGAAAAGGGGAATTTACATAGTAAGAAAAATTCCAATTTTTTTTTTTTACATATAAATAAAAGAAGGAATATGACATGTAATGAAAATTTACATTTTTATTAATGTAAATAAAGTAGAAATTTTCACCGCATGAAAATTACATTATTTTTAATGTGATTAAAATATGAGTTTGCATTGTATGATTAAAAAAAAATTACATTCTTCTATGTAATTAGAATAGGAGTTTGCATCGTATGACAAAAACTACATTTTTATATGTAAGTAAAACATGAATTTCCATCGTGTGATAAAAATTACATTTTTATATGTAACATATGATGAGATATACAATGTAAATTAAAAATTACACTTTTGTAATGTAAGAAAGAAGTAGGATTCACATTAAAACAAAAAATTACATTTTTATAATGTAAATAAGGAATAGAATTTGCATTGTAATTAAAAATTACATTTTTATAATGTAAATAAGGAATAGAATTGGCATTGTAATTAAAAATTACATTTTTATAATGTAAATAAGGAATAGAATTTGCATTGTAATTAAAAATTGCGTTTTTATAATGTAAATATGGAATAGAATTTGCATTGTAATTAAAAATTACATTTTTATAATGTAAATAAGAAGTAGAGTTTGCATTGTAATTAAAAATTACATTTTTGTAATGTAAATATGGAATAGAATTTGCATTGTAATTAAAAATTGCATTTTTATAATGTAAATAAGAAGTAGATTGCATTGTAATTAAAAATTACATTTTTATAATGTAAATAGGAAGTAGAATTTGCATTGTAATTAAAATTACATTTTTATATGTAAATTTAGAATAGGATTAACACTGCAAATATAAATTACATTTTTATTATGTAATCAAGATGGATTTACATTGAAATTAAAATTTACATTTTTATATGTAAATTAAAAGTAGGATTTTGCAATGTATCAAAATTTACATTTCTACATGTAAATAGAAAATAGGAATTAACATAGGAATTAAATTTACATTTTTTTACATGTAAATGAAAAGGATGGAATTTACATTTTTTTATGTAAGTAAAGAATGAATTTAGGAATGCTGTAATATTATCTTCATTTTCAAATGAATTAAAATTTAATGAGGATTGGTAGTTGTTTAGAGCGTTGTTTAAATCAAACGACGTTATTACGATTAAACGATTATATTTATATTTATAAATATAACTAAAATTAAACGAATGGGGCGCGGTAGTTTGCGTTTTCAAACCGTACCTTTAAACGACTATACCAAAAGATCCGACCGTCGGATTTTCCCAAAACTGGAACCATTAGGACCATCATGGAAAAATCTTTTTAACGATATAAAATATGTTAAAAACCAACGGTTAGATCTCGAGAAATGTGAAAATCAAAATTGGTTGAAAGCAGCGCCTTAATCGCCCATTGACTCAAGGCGTCGTTATATAAAATTTAATTATTTTAAATAATTAAAATAGGAAGTAATCATTATAAAATGATATTAACAAATAGGAAGGAATTTAAATATGTGTACATATACGTGGATTATTTGGAAAGTCCGAGTTCTCTCATTCTAAATAATCAGACGACGCTAAAAATTGAAGTATGAATACGGCGTATGAAGACCGTGAATCTTCTATCGAGAGGATAATGATCGAGGCCCTGATTTGATTTGCTCCCAAATCAAGGGTCATGGTCATTGCCCAAATGTACGCGTTGATTTCACGGGTTTGGTTTTCGCTCAGACCCAGAGCATAAGCTAATAAATGGATTGTGTGCCTGACATCGTACTCCGTTAAATAGCATGTTATTAATTTTCTGTCGAATGTATGAAAGTTTGGTGGCGGAGAATTTATTCTCTTGCTTAACACCCTTTTCGTATATTTTGGCAAAGGATTGGTAGTATGATATGGAGTGACAATGTGGCATACTAAGATGCAATGATGAAGGTTTCTTATTGAAAAGCAGAACCTTGTGGTGACGATCAAAGCACAACTCGAATAAGCATAGCTCGAATCAAGCCTAATTGTTCGCTGTTGAAAGGAGCGCAGATTGCACATGTGTAAGAGGGGGCAAGTGCAACACCTTCCTCCGCACCTACTTCTTCTGAAGGAGCATGTAAGCCTGATGTTTTAGATGGTACCATTTCTGTTAAAAACATTCCTGTCACTGCTTTGTTTGATACGGGTGCCTCAAGGAGCTTTATTTCTAGCAACACAGTCAAGAAATTGAAATTAAAACAAAGAAGCCTTAAAGAGCCAATTAATGTTCATAATCCTGTAGGAGGTTCTATTGTTCTTGATTTATACTGTAGGCTGCCTATTTCCTACTCTTACTTTCAGTTTCCTTTTGACTTGACCATCATGAATTTTTCCGAGTTTGATATCATCCTCGGTCTTGATTGGCTGAAAAAAATTTGAGGCTGAGGTTAGATGTGCAGATAGAATAGTGGAAATCAAGACAAAGTTTGGGGATGTTATTTCTATACCTTGCCATGGTTCAGAGACATATAGGAAGTCATTTTGGTCTTCCCTCGAAGTCACTCCCATTTCTTTAGAAAAGATCCCCGTGGTAAAAAATTACTAGGACGTATTTGAAGAAGTAGACAATTTAACGCCGCGAAGAGAAATCGATTTCAGAATTGATCTTGTTCCAAATGCAAGGCCTGTAGTCCATGCTATTCGAAGGATGGCCCCTAAAGAAAAAGAAGAGTTACAAACCCAAACTAAGCAGCTCTTATGGAAAGGACTCATCCAACCTAGCTTTTCAAATTGGGGTGCAGCTGTGGTGTTTGTCCCCAAATCCCACGGTACTCTAAGACTCTGTGTTGATTAACGCGATCTTAACAAGCAAACATTGAAGAACAAATACCCCTTGCCTCGCATAGATGATTTAATGGACCAATTAAATGGAGCCAAGGTGTTTTTAAAGATGGACCTAGCCACAGGTTACCATCAACTCCGCATAGCCGAAGAATGCATACCTTTGACCGCCTTCAGAGGTCCTGACATATTCTACGAATGGTTAGTGATGCCATTCGGTCTATGCAATGCTCCAGCCTACTTTGTTGACTTGATGAATAGGGTCTTCCGTGGGGTCCTAAATAAATTCATCCTAGTCTTCATTGATGATATTCTAACCTATTCCAAAACTAAGGAGGAGCATGAAGGACATTTAAGGGAAGTGTTGGAGATTCTACGAAGAAATGTTTTAAAGGCAAAATTTTCCAAATGCACATTTTGGCAAGAGCAGGTAAAATTCTTGGGCCGTGTTGTGTTAAAAGAAGGAATTGTTGTGGACCCAAGTAAAATTGCCACCATTCGAGATTGGAAGCAGCCTAGTACACCCACTGAAGAGAGAAGCTTCCTAGGATTGGTTGGATATTACAGGAAATTTGTCAAAGACTTCGCCAAGTTGTCTGGCCCGTTAACAAATCTCACCAAGAAACATACCAAGTTTAATTGGACATCGGATTGTGAGGAGGCCTTCCAAAAGCTAAAAGTGAGTTTGACCACTGCACCCATACTTACCATCATCGATGGCAACCAAGATTTAAAAGTATACACCGATGCCTCTCAAAGTGGTGGTCTTGGAGCAGTACTGATGTAAAGGGGCAAGGTTGTTGCCTATGCAAGTCGTCAATTAAAGCCGCATAAGAAAAATTATCGTGTCCATGACTTGGAGTTGTTGGCCGTAGTCTTTGCTTTAAAAATTTGGAGACATTGTCTTTTGGGCGAAAAATTTGAATTATTCACAGACCATCAATCTTTGAAATATCTCTTCGATCAAAAGGATTTAAATTTAAGACAACAACGGTGGCTAGAATTTCTTGCGGCATATGATCTCGACATCTTATATACGCCAGGGAAAGCCAATGTTGTGGCAGATGCGCTCAGTAGAAAGGATGCAATTGTTGCAAGCCTCATCATCACCCCTTCTCTGATTGATAAGATCGCCTCTCTTCAGAAAAAGTGATGCTTTTATTTGAAAAATGATTGAAAGAATTCAAGAAGGTGAAAACACGAACTTTCAAATAGATGGCAAGGGAGTTCTTAGATTGCACGGGCGGATTTGTGTTCCAAGTATTCCCGAGCTCATAAGAGAAGCTTTAGATGAGGGTCAAAAATCAAAGCTTTGCATCCATCCGGGTGTGCATAAGATGTATCAAGACCTAAAGCGCACGTTCTGGTGGAGATCTATGAAGAAGGATATATCCATTTACGTGAGTAGATGTCCTACATGCCTACAAGTAAAAAGTGATCAACGAAAGCTTGCGGGATTGTTGCAACCATTGGAGGTTCCAGATTGGAAGTGGGACCAAATCTCCATGGATTTTATAGATGATCTGCCCCGTACTAGGAAAGGAAATGACAGCATATGGGTGATCGTGGATCGCTTCACAAAATCTGCTCATTTCATACCTGTCAAGTCCACTAGAACTGCTCAAAGTCTGGCGCAAATCTATTTCAAAGAAATCGTCAGGCTACATGGGTAATGAAGCTAAATCTTTCCTTTTCATCATTATTTGAATGAAAATTTTCATTTTATAATTAAATAATAATCTTTTGTTTTAAACAGAGTCCTAGTAGCATTGTTAGCGACCGTGATCCTATCTTTTTCAGCAAATTTTGGGAAGCATTCCAAAATGAGTTGGGAACGAAGGTAAAACTCAGTACCGCATATCACCCTCAGTCTGATGGCCAAACTGAGCTGGTGAATCGCGTTCTTGAAGATCTATTGCGAGCTTGCATACTCGATTTTGGAGGTTCTTGGGAGGATCACTTGCATTTGGTTGAATTCTCTTATAACAATAGCTATCAAGCAAGTTTGAAAATGTCTCCATTTAAAGCCTTATATGGTAGACCATGTAGGTCGCCAGCATGTTGGGTTGAAAAAGGAAATCGTCTAGTATTGGGTCCAGACATGGTCCGTTAAGCTTCAAACAAAGTTGATTCTATTAAGAAGCGATTATTGGCTGCCCAAAGTAGACAAAAGAGATATACAGATTTAAGAAGAAGAGAATTGGCTTTTGAAGTGGGTGACTATGTCTATTTGAAAGTTGCTCCAATGCGAAGTGTAACCCGTTTTGGAAAGACAGGAAAATTAGCACCTAAATTCATCAGCCCCTTCCCTATTCTTGAAAAGATTGGCACCCTAGCCTACAGAATTCAGATGCCCGACTGGTTGCCTGGAGTGCACGGTGTATTCCATGTATCTCAACTTCGAAAGCATGTTCATGATCCGGATCTAGTTGTAAAGGAAGCAGCACAACAAGATTTGGAGATTACCTCAAGCCTTGCAGTGAGAAAGTGAAACACCCCACCTCCGTTAGGGTCACTCTCAAAGGGAATGCCCTAATTTTGGTGGAGGTTTATAAGTATAAATCACAGATATACAAGATAGATATAATAACACATATTTTTGAACAGCGGAAAACAACAACTTTTATTTCATTCAAATACGTGTTACACCAACCATACCATAATTGTCTTACAATACTTCCAAAAACATAACTTCTTCATAACTGTCTTGATTACATTATTTAAAGAAGCATAAAGAAAACATAAATAAACTGCAAAAGTCCCATAATTGCTGTCCAAAGCCATAGTCCAAAACGAGAAGATCCAAGCAATACATTCTTTCTCTTTGGGTTGGATATGAAGGCTGGTCAAGCTGCGGTATTCCCTCCCTGTGGACCTGGGGGAGGGGGGGGGCGGGAACGGAAGAAAAGAAGACGAAAGAAAAGTAGAGTCAGACATAAAGCCTGAGTAAGTATAGGACTATTCGGTCTATGAATAAAGAACCGGGTATGATAAGTATAAACTAGAAATGGGAAAGCACCATAAACCAAGTTAAGTTGTCTAGGGTCGAATATACTATCGTACCCCATATTAATCTTTGTACCCATATAAACTAGTTCCCAACAGGCACCCCATAATCAGGGTGAAGTGATCCATTTTATGATGATCGGCTCCTACTCGCATAGTTACATGTGCCTTACGGCCCCCGATGTTGTAGTTACCTGTGCTGGTCCCGCCATGGGGTGTATCAAGTCCCATGGTGGCGGCCCGACACAATCCTAGAATGCACAGGTATGCTACTAGTGCCCAGTGCCTTATTTTTCTACGCCGGAGTGTGTGCACGCCCGCACCCCGTTAGAACCTACACTGCTGCACCACCGCCGTCGATTTGAACTCTTACTGTCAGCCCAGTAATCGTGCTCCACCCAGCCTAGTTTCAGGGTATCATGATACGCCTTGTAGGGTTACTGCTGAAAAGGGTCCCCCGCTACTAGGTTTTCTATTTCTAGCCAACATGCTAAGTTGGTTAAGTGTTTTATAAACCTAACCCCCAATCAGTCTATTTAGTTTAGCATGTTCTATTTTGATTAAGTCTTAATTCACTTAATCCTATCAATCCTGACTCAGCATTAATTGTCTTATTAAAGCCTTGACCTCTCACATTAGACATGTATTGTTGTGGCTGCCTGTTGCCGGTTGGGTCCGGGCAGTCTTACGCCACAACTCAGTCTAACCTTGTGTCCTTATTGGGCTCCGTGTTTAACCACCCACATTGGATAGGTATTGTTGTGACTACTGGACAACCGTGCGGTTCCGGGCAGGTTTACATCACAACTCAATCCAACCTCGGGTTAAACACATCGTATTTTCTACATTTACATATTTCATCTCTTTTCTTTTTATATGTAAATATTTGCGGCCCATTGTTTCGAATTCATCTTTATTGATTAAGATTTATTTATGCCACTTAATTGTTTTTCAAGATTGTTGGCATGCGTCAAACATGCCAACACATATGTTCTATATTTTAGCCCAAACGTCAATACCACCGTTTTACACGTTCGTTCAAATGTAAGGTGTGTTGGGTTTAATACTTAAACCCAATTTAGCCATATAAAAAGGGGAGGCTTACAACATGGTGTTTATAAGGTAACATAAAAAGGGGAGTGTGAACGCATGAACTTGCAACATAACGATTCAATTAACATAAGGTAGGCGCATGTGAACTTGCAATTGTAACAACACATAATATAAGCAATACTTAAACATGAATCATTCTATTCACATAATCATGGCATAAACAAAGCATGAATCATTCTATTCGTGTAGCCATGGCAAAAATGATACTTAAACATGAACCATTCTAATTATATAATTATGGCATAATCATAATTGAACATGAATCCTATTATTCATATAATCATGGTTTTTATCTTATCTATGTAATTCTAGTGTAATCTCTAATGTAACTTATGTGCCAAATATATTATCATATGATTATGATAACAACATAAGCCTAGAAACATGTTTTCAACTAGGCATAATAAAAAACATAGTTTAGTCATGTTCATAAAATTAATACAAGCTTACGAAGACGCTTGCTTTTGTCACTATTACAAAATCATGATTTTTATACTTGAACTATGATATAAATTTCAACATAATCTTCATATGAATCATAATACTTAAGTGGATCAAATTACACTAAAGGTGACCACAGAATTATACATCATGTTGGCATAACAATAAATCATATACTTGCATGAATTTCAAATAAACTATTACAACATATAGTTGTTATTTTCAACATGAATCATATACTTGCAATTATCAAATGGGTGTTGTAAATAACTACCACAAACATGTAGTTTTCAATATGAACCATATGCTTGCATGAATCCCAATTAAAATTCCAAAACATGTGGTTGTCAACATAAACCATATACTTGTATAAATCAAATCGTACACCATAGCATTGCCAAATCAAAATAATATACAAACATAAGTTATTATCGCCACAATTCCATTTCGTTGTTAACTTCCAACGCAAATCGCGTACTTGCAAATATCCAACCGTATATCATAATATTCCCAAATCGTTTAGCATCAAAGCAACACACAAATATAGATTATTATCGCAACAATTCCATTTCTTACTTTACACAAATCAACACAATTATTTAATTCACATCGGAATAGCACTCTACTTACAATGTGTGACGAATCTTCAATTCAGGAATCTGAATTCTGAATTTGGAGATGCTATACTTTGTTGTAGGCATTGCTTTGATTTGATTAACGTTGCTTTAAGCTTTTGATTTATCTCCTAATTGTCTCTCTATTTCTGACGGCTATCCTCGGTCTCTCCTCAGCAGCATGACGGTCTCATCTCCGTTTTAATTTATGTGAATTAGGCTGAGTCATAGGTCCTTCTTATAGAGTTTTTGAGTTGATTTGGACCGTCGATGGAGCTTGATTTAATAATAGCCATTCGTTTGAAGGAGAGGCCAATCAGGAGCTGACACCTAGCCCTAGTGACAAGGCAAGGCTTAGAAAATCGACCAAACATAGACCAGGCCAGCCAGGGTGGGCTGGGTTTGACCTGGCTCAGCGGCCAGGTCGACTCCCCAGTCGACCCCCAGGTCGACTCTAGAGTCGACCTGCCTGGGCAGGTCGACACCTAGGTCGACTCCCAGGTCGACCCTAGGGTCGACCCCCAGGTCGACCTGGTGGGTTTGGGCGGGAATTTTCCCGCCTACTCTGATTGGGCTGAAATTTAAATCTGTTTTCGAAATTTGAATTTTCTGAAACTTCATCGGGCCATAATTTGGTCATACGGGCTCCGTTTTTCGAAAACTCGGACTCTATTTTGCGTATTTTTCCGAGACGAACGCAATGGCGTATCCCGTTTCCCTTAATACTTTGTTTTGAAATTAGTTATACTTTAATTTGTGAATTTCACAGTTATAGAATACCCGGGTGTTACATTCTCCCCCACTTAAAAGGATTTCGTCCCGAAGTCTTCAAGTTCAGGAAGAATGTACATCCTAACATCCAAACATCCATCTACTCATCCTTCAAACACGAGCATCCATTGTCCTTAAATGACTTCTAATGCTTCATGATAATATGCGAAGTGTGTGTGTGTATACATGTACTTATCTAATGCAAAATCAGGCGGTATACTGATTCAGTTGACCTCCTTAATGCGAATTATGTAAGTGCTATGAATCCATTATGTATGCAAATCCTCCTATTCATGATTCTACCTGAGTGCACAATCATTCATACAAATGCAACATCCATATGTCAAAACATTAAAGTTCAACCATATACGAATGCAAACATATATGCATATGCAATATGAAGTGATTGAGCCGATCTAAAACCTAGATTGTGTGTATATGCAACCACGAGCAACCACTAGCAATCACTTGCAACCACTTGCAACCATCATCCATAACATGTTTCAATTACATGTTTCCATCCAAAGGGTTTCTTCCTAAAAAATAAGGTCAAGGAGATATACCTAAAACGATAGATAAAAGCGCAACTTAAGGAAAAAGGAAAGATCAAAGATGTACCCTCGAAAAGAAAAGGGTAGGCTGCGCGTATTTTAGCTTCAGTTTCCCAAGTTGCATCTCCTTCGGCGTCCTCCACTGAACTTTGACGAGCTTGACTTCGCGGTTGCGTAGCTTCTTCACTTCCGTTCCTAATATGCAGATTGGAACTTTCCTTATGGTTGCTTCGCGTTCCACTTCAGCTTCTTCTAGGATATTTGGCTCTACCACTTCAGCAGACTCATGTAGACATTTTCAGAGATGTGAAACGTGAAAGACGTTGTGAACTCCGGCCAATTTTTCGGGTAGCTCTAATATATAGGCCATTTTCCCAATTTTCTCAATGATAGGGAATGGCCCTACGAACCTTGGTGCTAGCTTTCCTGTGGTTCCAAAACGAACAACGTTCCTTAGCGGAGATACCTTAAGAAAAACTCTGTGTCCAACCTCAAATTCAAGGTCGGTCCTCCTCTTGTCGGCGTAGGACTTTTGTCTGTCTTGGGACGTCTTCATCCTTCTTCGTATTAAGTCTACTTTTTCTGAAGTCTCTATGATCATATCTGGTCCAAGTATGAGCTTATCAGTAGACTCCCACCAACAAGTGGCCGATCGGCATGGTCTTCCATATAAAGCTTCGAAGGGCGCCATTCCGATGGTTGCTTGATAGCTGTTGTTGTAGGCAAATTCCACCAAAGGAAGATGGTCTTCCCACGTCCCTCCGAAGTCAAGGATGCACAGTCTTAAAAGGTCCTCCAAAACTCTGTTCACTCTTTCTGTTTGGCCGTCGGTTTGGGGATGATAGGCTATGCTCAAGCATAACTGTGTGCCTACCGCTTCTTGCAGACTCCGCCAAAACTCACTAGTGAAGATAGGGTCTCGGTCGCTAACAATACTGGATGGTATTCCATGGAGTCGAACGATTTCCTTGAGGTAAAGAGATGCTAGGGATGAGGCAGTTCTTTTACTTTTGACGGGTAAAAAGTGGGCGCTTTTAGTAAGCCTATCCACTATTACCCAAATGCTAGTGTTGCCTCTCCTAGACCTAGGCAGCTCATCGATGAAGTCAATTGAGATGCTATCCCATTTCCACTGCGGGACCTCTAGAGGATGTAGCAGACCTCTAGGCTTTTTCTGTTCCGCCTTAACCTGTTGGCACACCATACACTTAGAAACAAATTCTGCCACGTCCTTCTTCATGCCGTTCCAAAAGAAAGTTCTTTTTATGTCCTTGTACATTTTATCGCCGCCTGGGTGTATCGTCATCTTGGAGTGATGTGCTTCCTCGAGAACCTTCTTTACTAAATCCCTTGTCTGTGGGACGCATAGTCTTCCATCTCGGCTTAGCCAACCCTTATCGTCGATGGAGTATCTGTTGAGGTAACTTGAAGTCTCACCCCTAATTAGCCTATCAATCGTCTCCACAAGCTGAGGGTCCTCGCGTTGTGTTGTCCCTATTGAGTCCACTAGAGTCGGGCGTACTTCGAGAGATGCTAGCTAGCCTGGTACAAAATCGGAGGAAGGCCTAAAGTCGAAGCTGGCTATAAACTCTAGGCTTTGTCTTTCAACAAACAGCGGGCTTAGGGTCAGTTTCTTTCGGCTCAACGCGTCTGCCACTACGTTGCCTTTGCCCGGAGTATAGGAGATCTCGAAATCATACGAGGCAAGAAACTCCATCCACCTCTGTTGCCTCAAGTTAAGGTCCTTCTGCGAGAAAAGGTATTTCAACGATTTATGGTCAGTGTAAAGTTCAAACTTCTAACCTAAGAGATAGTGTCGCCAAGACTTGAGTGCAAAGACGATGGCAGCTAACTCAAGATCGTGGGTCGGGTAGTTCTTTTCATGCACTTTCAATTGCCTCCCGCTATAAGCTACTACCCTTCCTTCTTGCATTAAGACGGCGCCTAGCCCTGTCCCACATGCATCTGTATAAACAGTGAACATCTTGCTTCCATCTGGCAACGTCAAAACTGGGGCTGTTGTAAGAGCACTTTTCAGTCGCTGGAAAGAAAACTCGCAATCCAAGTCCCAATTGAACACTAGATTCTTCTTGGTCAACTTTGTGAGTGGAGCTGAGATTTTCGCAAAATCCCTTAAGAACTTTCGATAGAAACCTGCTAGTCCTAGAAAACTTCGGACCTCAGTTGCATTCCTTGGTGTCTTCCAATCCTGTACCGCCACTACCTTAGCAGGGTCCACTGCTAACCCTTGTTTGGATACTATGTGCCCAAGGAACCTCACTTCTTCTCTCCAAAAGTGGCATTTGGAGAATTTGGCTTTTAGCTGATGGACTCGCAGAGTTTCCATGATTGCCCTTAAGTGCTGAGCATGTTCCTCTTCACTCTTTGAGAAGATAAGGATATCGTCTACGAAGACCACTACGAACTTATTGAGGAAATCTCTGAATACCCTACTCATCAGGTCCACGAAGTAAGCAGGTGCATTTTTCAAGCCGAAAGGCATGACAAGCCATTCAAAGAAGCCGTCTAGGGTTCTGAATGTCGTTTTATCGATACTATCTTCAGCCACCCTTAGCTGATGAAAACCGGTCGCTAAATCGAGTAGGGAGAAAACAGACGCTCCTACAAGCTGATCAAACAAATCGTCAATTCTGGGGAGAGGGTGCCTATTCTTTTTCGTTAGCTTGTTGAGCTCCCTATAGTCAACACATAGACGGGGTGAACCATCCGCCTTTGTAGCGAACACAACTGGAGCGCCCCATTCTGAAATGCTCCTCCTAATGAACTCCTTTTCTAGAAGCTCTTTAATCTGTTTACTGAGCTCTTTCCTTTCCCGTGGAGCCATGTGTCTAACGGGCAACGCAATGGGCTTTGCATTATCTACAAGGTATATGCGGAAGTCTATCTCCCGCTTCGAAGGCAAGCCCTTCACCTCTTCGAAGACATCCGGATATTCCCGGACCACTCTAACCGATTTCAAATTTTCAACGAAGGCATCTAGCGATTCAAGATAACTAAGCATAACCGCATACGAGGGATTACAAGTAATTTCCAAAGTGTTACCGAGCTGGGTCAGGAGCCTAACAACCCTTTTCTCACAATCAAGGATGGCCCCATTACTGGATAGCCAATCCATGCCCAAAATCAAACCATATCCCGAAAAGCCCAAAACAAAGGCACTACATTTAAATTCTACGCTTAGAATAGAAATTTTCAATCCCAAACAGATCATAGACAAATGAGCTGGGCCCCCAATTGGGTTTGAAACAATTAAGGGGTCCTCTACCATACTAGTTTTTAGGTGCAGAGATTCTACTAAAGCAGACGAGATAAAGGAGTGTGATGCACCAGAATCAAATAAAGTGCGAACGGGGTGATCATAAAGATAAACTACACTTTCTACAAAAGTATTTATACCTCGCTGTTGCAGAGGTGGCGCCTCTAGCACATGAACTTGTGCCCTTGAGGTGGATCTAGCCCTCTGCCCCTATCCTCGTTTCTTTGGGCAGTCCTTAGCCATGTGGCCTGTCTCACCGCAAGAAAAGCACCCACCATTCATCTTGGCCTTCTTTTTCCGGCAATCTTTCACTAAGTGCCCCACTTTGCCACAGAAATTTACACTTCCTCTTCTCTTGGGACTTGTTGTCTTTCCCGCCCTTCTTAAAGTCTGTCTTCTTAAGCTGTAAACCCTCTTTCTTCCCTTGAGAGCTTTCCGCCTTTGTCTCCTTCTTCCTTGGGCTGTCCCTAGCCCAGTGGCCTGTCTCCCTACACTGAAAGCAAGTAGCACTCATCCTCCTTTTCTTCTTCCTGCAGTCTCCCTCCAGATGTCCAAGAATTCCGCAGAAATAACATTTCCTTTTTTCACATTTCTTGTCATTACTGTTACGATCCTTTCTTGTTTGACTATTATTCGTCTTCCTACTCTGGAACTCTTCCGCTTGCTGGTTTACGTGGAGGAGGAGGAGTGAAAGCGTCAGCAGCTGGGGAGTAAGGTCTCCAGACATGCTGATACAGAAAGGATAGATTCAAAACGAAGGATAAGAGATAGTACCTATGGCTTTGGAGGGACTTTGCCTTTTAGAATAAAATAATATTTTATCTTTAAAATGCTTCTTTAAATTTCCTTTTGAAAATAAATTTTCAAAACTTTTTATCTTATCTGGTAAACCTATGCTCTGATACCAAGTGAAACACCCCACCTCCGTTAGGGTCACTCTCAAAGGGAATGCCGTAATTTTGGTGGAGGTTTATAAGTATAAATCACAGATATACAAGACAGATATAATAAAAAATATTTTTGAACAGCGGAAAACAACAACTTTTATTTCATTCAAATACGTGTTACACCAACCATACCATAATTGTCTTACAATACTTCCAAAAACATAACATCTTCATAACTGTCTTGATTACATTATTTAAAAAAGCATAAAGAAAACATAAATAAACTGCAAAAGTCCCATAATTGTTGTCCAAAGCCATAGTCCAAAACGAAAAGATCCAAGCAATACAATCTTTCTCTTCGGGCTGGATATGAATGCTGGTCAAGCTGCGGTATTCCCTCCCTGTGGACCTGGGGGGGGGAACGGAAGAAAAGAAGACGAAAGAAAAGTAGAGTCAGACATAAAGCCTGAGTATGTCTAGGACTATTCAGTCTATGAATAAAGAACTGGGTATGATAAGTATAAACTAGAAATGGGAAAGCACCATAAACCAAGTTAAGTTGTCTAGGGTCGAATATACTAGCGTACCCCATATTAATCTTTGTACCCATATAAACTAGTTCCCAACAGGCACCCCATAATCAGGGTGAAGTGATCCATTTTATGATGATCGGCTCCTACTCGCATAGTTACATGTGTCTTACGGCCCCTGATGTTGTAGTTACCTATGCTGGTCCCGCCATGGGGTGTATCAAGTCCCATGGTGGCGGCCCGACACAATCCTAGAATGCACAGGTATGCTACTGGTGCCCAGTGCCTTATTTTTCTGCGCCGGAGTGTGTGCACGCCCGCACCCCGTTAGAACCTACACTGCTGCACCACCGCCGTCGATTTGACCTCTTACAGTCAGCCCAGTAATCGTGCTCCACCCTGCCTAGTTTCAGGGTATCATGATACGCCTTGTAGGGTTACTGCTGAAAAGGGTCCCCCGCTACTAGGTTTTCTATTTCTAGCCAACATGCTAAGTTGGTTAAGTGTTTTATAAACCTAACCCCCAATCAGTCTATTTAGTTTAGCATGTTCTATTTTGATTAAGTCTTAATTCACTTAATCCTATCAATCCTGACTCAGCCTTAATTGTCTTATTAAAGCCTTGACCTCTCACATTAGACAGGTATTGTTGTGGCTGCCTGTTGCCGGTTGGGTCCGGGCAGTCTTACGCCACAACTCAGTCTAACCTCGGGTCCTTATTGGGCTCTGTGTTTAACCACCCACATTGGATAGGTATTGTTGTGACTACTGGACAGCCGGGCGGTTCCGGGCAGGTTTACATCACAACTCAATCCAACCTCGGGTTAAACACATCGTATTTTCTACATTTACATATTTTGTCTCTTTTCTTTTTATATGTAAATATTTGCGGCCCATTATTTCAAATTCATCTTTATTGATTAAGATTTATTTATGAAACTTAATTGTTTTTCAAGATTGTTGGCATGCGTCAAACATGCCAACACATATGTTCTATATTTTAGCCCAAACGTCAATACCCCCGTTTTACACGTTCGTTCAAATGTAAGGTGTGTTGGGTTTAATACTTAAACCCAATTTAGCCATATAAAAAGGGGAGGCTTATAACATGGTGTTTATAAGGTAACATAAAAAGGGGAGTGTGAACGCATGAACTTGCAACATAACGATTCAATTAACATAAGGTAGGCGCATGTGAACTTGCAATTGTAACAACACATAATATAAGCAATACTTAAACATGAATCATTCTATTCACATAATCATGGCATAAACAAAGCATGAATCATTCTATTCGTGTAGTCATGGCATAAATGATACTTAAACATGAACCATTCTAATCATATAATTATGGCATAATCATAATTGAACATGAATCCTATTATTCATATAATCATGGTTTTTATCCTATCTATGTAATTCTAGTTTAATCTCTAATGTAACTTATGTGCCAAATATATTATCATATGATTATGATAACAACATAAGCCTAGAAACGTGTTTTCAACTAGGCATAATAACAAACATAGTTTAGTCATGTTCATAAAATTAATACAAGCTTACGAAGACGCTTGCTTTTGTCACTATTACAAAATCATGATTTTTATGCTTGAACTATGATACCAATTTCAACATAACCTTCATATGAATCATAATACTTAAGTGGATCAAATTACACTAAAGGTGACCACAGAATTATACATCATGTTGGCATAACAATAAATCATATACTTGCATGAATTTCAAATAAACTATTACAACATATAGTTGTTATTTTCAACATGAATCATATACTTGCAATTATCAAATGGGTGTTGTAAATAACTACCACAAACATATAGTTTTCAATATGAACCATATGCTTGCATGAATCCCAATTAAAATTCAAAAACATGTGGTTGTCAACATAAACCATATACTTGTATAAATCAAATCGTACACCATAGCATTGCCAAATCAAAATAATATACAAACATAAGTTATTATCGCCACAATTCCATTTCGTTGTTAACTTCCAACGCAAATCGCGTACTTGCAAATATCCAATCATATATCATAATATTCCCAAATCGTTTAGCATCAAAGCAACATACAAATATAGATTATTATCACCACAATTCCATTTCTTACTTTACACAAATCAACACAATTATTTAATTCACATCGGAATAGCACTCTACTTACAACGTGTGACGAATCTTCAATTCAGGAATCTGAATTCTGAATTTGGAGATGCTATCCTTTGTTGTGGGCGTTGCTTTGATTTGATTAATGTTGCTTTAAGCTTTTGATTTATCTCCTAATTGTCTCTCTATTTCTGACGGCTATCCTCGGTCTCTCCTCAGCAGCATGACGGTCTCATCTCCATTTTAGTTTATGTGAATTAGGGTTAGTCTTAGGTCCTTTTTATAGAGTTTTTGAGTTGATTTAGACCGTCGATGGATCGTGGTTTAATAATAGCCGTTCGTTTGAAGGAGAGACCAATTAGGAGCTGACACCTAGCCCTAGTGACAAGGCAAGGCTCAGAAAATCGACCAAACATAGACCAGGCCAGCCATGGTGGGCTGGGTTCGACCTGGCTCAGGGGCCAGGTCGACTCCCCAGTCGACCCCCAGGTCGACTCTAGAGTCGACCTGCCTGGGCAGGTCGACACCTAGGTCGACTCCCAGGTCGACCTGGCCTGGCAGGTCGACCCTATGGTCGACCCCCAGGTCGACCTGGTGGGTTTGGGCGGGAATTTTCCCGCCTACTCTGATTGGGCTGAAATTTAAATCTGTTTTCGAAATTTGAATTTTCTGAAACTTCATCGGGCCATAATTTGGTCATACGGGCTCCGTTTTTCGAAAACTCAGACTCTATTCCGCGTATTTTTCCGAGACGAACTCAATGGCATATCCCGTTTCCCATAATACTTTGTTTTGAAATTAGTTATACTTTAATTTGTGAATTTCACAGTTATAGAATACACGAGGTGTTACAGAAAGGAACCTCTGAAAATTATTGGCAAGGAGACTAGGAAGCTGAGAAATAAAAGTATCAACCTAGTCAAGGTGCAATGGAGCTGTAATCCTAGAGACTGCACTTGGGAAACCAAGGAGAGTATCAAACAAGCCTATCCCAAATGCAGAGCGGATATCTCCAATTTGATTTTATTTTGAGGTACGCTTAAAATATTTCCCATTCTATGTGTTGGTTCCTAACCTTCTATTCTTCCCTTTTTCTTTTCGAGGACGAAAAGTTCTTAAGCGTGGGAGATTGTAACAACCCAGAATTTGGGGCCAATTTAAAATTTTCATTTTAGAGATTTTAAAGGTGTTTAAATAGTTGGGCTCCATTCGGAGATCAGATGGAAAACCCTAATTTCTAGAATTAATAAAATTAAAAAAAATACCCTAGTATACAGTATAAATACGGAGGCACTGTACATCGTTCTTCTCTTCCATTTCAAAGCGCCGCCGAACCCATAACAGCTCAAAACTTTGAGCTCCGATTCCTCCCAATCCATTACGAATTAGACTTGGCCACAGTGAAACTTTTCGAAGAGTTTTCCAAGACCTTTCTAGTCATATAAGATTCATCTCCTATCGAGCACCAGAGCTCAAGTTTCGAGCCTCCAAACCTGCGCCCTTCTTTCAGCCGCCGGGCCCCACAGGCGCCACCGAGTTGGCCACCTCCGACGCCTCTCCACCCCCTTCGACCTCGAACAACCCGTTCCTTAAACCATCAACTATAGCTCGCCAATTCTCGAGTCAAAGTTTTGAACAAACTGAAAATTTTAAGGTATGAATAACTCATTTTTGCGACGCTTTTAATCGTTACAATGACAGTTGTAAAAAGTTGTTTTCTAATTTATACATATGAACTTCAAATTGAAATCTTTCAGATCCGAAACCGCCGTGACTTTGAACACGAGATCTGATCGAGTTTGGACTTTCATTTCAGATCCAAGCAATGTGAGAATTTATTTTTAATTAAATTTAATTAATTTAATTATTATTCTTGCGTTATGTGAAGTTTGAATGGCAAATATAAAGGGATCTGCGATGGATGTTATTATAAGTTACGGATCTGAATTGTTTGTGATGTTATGATATTAGATTTGAAAATTTAAGTGTTAGAACTGAGTTTGGTGATTTATTAGGATCATTTATTTGTTAATCTTGTCAATCATGGTTTGTTGATATTCATGAACCATATGTCTATATGAATTTACATCGTATGATGAAAATTACATTTTTCTAGGTAATTAAAATATGAATTTACACCGTATGATAGAAATTACCTTTTTTATTTGAAACTATGATATGCAGTTGGCGATGAAAACAAAAATTATTATTTTTTTATTTGAAACTATGATATGCAATTGGCTATGAAGATAAAAAGTACATTTTTCTATGCAACTAAAGTCATGAGATTTGCAATGCGAATAAAAGTTACATTTTTCTATGTAGCTATAAATGAGATTTGAAAAACGAAAAGAAATCATTTTTTTTAAATAAGAATGAGAAAATTGCGTAGAGAATAAAAATTCACATTTTATATGTGGATTAAGGACGAGGATTTGCATAGTAAGAAAAAATTCATTTCTATTACGTAAGTGGAAAGGGAAATTTACATAATAAGATAAATTCCAATTTTTTTTACATATAAATAAAAGAAGGAATATGACATGTAATGAAAATTTACATTTTTATTAATGTAAATAAAGTAGAAATTTTCACCGCATGAAAATTACATTATTTTTAATGTGATTAAAATATGAGTTTGCATTGTATGATTAAAAAAATTACATTCTTCTTTGTAATTAGAATAGGAGTTTGCATCGTGTGACAAAAATTACATTTTTATATGTAAGTAAAACATGAATTTCCATCGTATGATAAAAATTACATTTTTATATGTAACATTTGATGAGATATACAACGTAAATTAAAAATTACATTTTTGTAATGTAAGAAAGAAGTAGGATTCACATTAAAACCAAAAATTACATTTTTATAATGTAAATAAGGAATAGAATTTGCATTGTAATTAAAAATTACATTTTTATAATGTAAATAAGGAATAGAATTTGCATTGTAATTAAAAATTACATTTTTATAATGTAAATATGGAATAGAATTTGCATTGTAATTAAAAATTACATTTTTATAATGTAAATAAGAAGTAGAGTTTGCATTGTAATTAAAAATTACATTTTTATAACGTAAATATGGAATAGAATTTGCATTGTAATTAAAAATTACATTTTTATAATGTAAATAAGAAGTAGAGTTTGCATTGTAATTAAAAATTACATTTTTATAATGTAAATAGGAAGTAGAATTTGCATTGTAATTAAATTTACATTTTTATATGTAAATTTAGAATAGGATTCACACTACAAATATAAGTTACTTTTTTATTATGTAATCAAGATGAATTTACATTGAAATTAAAATTTACATTTTTATATCTAAATTAAAAGTAGGATTTTGCAATGTATCAAAATTTACATTTCTACATGTAAATAGAAAATAGGAATTTACATAGGAATTAAATTTACATTTTTTTTACATGTAAATGAAAAGGATGGAATTTACATTTTTTGACATAAGTAAAGAATGAATTTAGGAATGCTGTAATATTATCTTCATTTTCAAATGAATTAAAATTTAATGAGGATCGGTAGTTGTTTAAAGCGTTGTTTGAATCGAACGACGTTATTACGATTAAACGATTATATTTATATATATAAATATAATTAAAATTAAACAAATGGAGCGCGGTAGTTCGCGTTTTGAAACCGTACCTTTAAACGACTATACCAAAAGATCCGACCGTCTGATTTTCCCAAAACTGGAACCTTAGGACCTTGATGGAAAAATCTTTTTAATGATATAAAATATGTTAAAAACCAACGGTTAGATTTCGAGAAATGTGAAAATCAAAGTTGGTTGAAAGCAGCGCCATAATCGCCCATTGACTCAAGGCGTCGTTATATAAAATTTAATTATTTTAAATAATTAAAATAGGAAGTAATCGTTATAAAATGATATTAACGAATAGGAAGGAATTTAAATATGTGTATATATACGAGGATTATTTGGAAAGTCCGAGTTCTCTCATTCCAAATAATCAGACGACGCTAAAAATTGAAGTATGAAGACAGTGTATGAAGACCGTGAATCTTCCTTCGAGAGGACAACGATCGAGGCCCTGATTTGATTTGCTCCCAAATCAAGGGTCATGGTTATTGCCCAAACGTACGCGTTGATTTCATGGGTTTGGTTTTCGCTTAGACCCAGAGCATAAGCTAATAAATGGATTGTGTGTCTGACATCGTACTCCGTTAAATAGCATGTTATTAATTTTCTGTCGAATGTATGAAAGTTTGGTGGCGGAGAATTTATTCTTTTGCTTAACACCCTTTTCGTATATTTTGGCAAAGGATTGGTAGTATGATATGGAGTGGCAATGTAGCATACTAAGATGCAATGATGAAGGTTTCTTGTTGAACAGAACCTTGTGGTGACGATCAAAGCACAGTTCAAATAAGCATTGCTTTGTGTATTACGTAACTTCACGAGCCTCACAACCCGTTGGAGTCTAAAATGGGAGAAGGGAACCCAGGGAGAGCAGCACGTTTCTTTCTAGCTAGAAGTAGTGTCGGTGCTTAAACTGGTTGATATTTTACTTATGTGGATGATGGAATGAGGCGCCTCGGATAGGTCCTATAGGATCGGGAAACGTGTGTTCAGGAATTGCCAATCCGCAAAATCGTATGTGCGGACCGGCCCTGTAGGATCCAAGGGTTCACCGCGGGGGATCCTGAGACATTAGCTAGAGTGTCTCGAACCAGTAAGGAGCTCCTCCCTAGCATTGGCTCATGATGGAAACCAAAATCCAAATACGACCCTACGAATTTGATTGTATTACTAGTATGGAGGCATAGTAGTATGGGATACTATTCTTTCTAGGATTTAAACATTTACTTTGAAATGTTTTTCTTATATACTCTAATGATAATATTAGGTTCGTATTTACCGTATTTAGCATGTTTAATCATCATAAGGTAAAACCCTATCATCTGGTTTGCGTTGCATTATGTGATGGGACTTGGGTCTTATTGTGATTCCATTTTTCTAAAAGCATTACGTTATTTTACGATTTATTTACTGTTGTTATGACACTTTAAATTATGCACGGCAATCCATTGGAGTAAATCCGTTCCGCGATAGCGACGTGGTCCTTGGATTTGCCTTATTACTAGTAGTTAAATTAGTTAAGAAATCTCACACCAGTCCCACGACTGACTCATTGTTTGTTTCCACCTTTTTGCAAACTTGGGTGCCCTCCTTTCTACATGGGCAGCCAAGTAAACAGGTTCATTCTTTGCTTGGAGTCTTTTCTTTGGAGCTGCTTATTATCTTTCTTGGATTTGCTTTCATGGAGAGGTGATTACTTGGAGCTTGAAGACATATATCATTTGCTACTATTGAATTTTTCTCTCTTTAATTTCAGACATCAAACTTGTTTCATTTCACGTTGTTTATGTTGGAGTTGGAACTTATTTCATTTTCTGCAAGCTTGATGTAATAATTTAGAATTCTGTGACTGTGGAATTTCTGTGGTTGATGACATTGAAACACCCCACCTCCATTAGGGTCACTCTCAAAGGGAATGCCCTAATTTTGGTGGAGGTTTATAAGTATAAGTCACAGATATACAAGACAGATATAAGAACACATATTTTTGAACAGCGGAAAAACAACAACTTTTATTTCATTAAAAATACGTGTTACAACAACCATACCATAATTGTCTTACAATACTTCCAAAAACATAACATCTTCATAAATGTCCTGATTACATTATTTAAAGAAGCATAAAGAAAACATAAATAAACTGCAAAAGTCCCATAGTTGCTGTCCAAAGCCATAGTCTAAAACGAAAAGATCCAAGCAATACATTCTTTCTCTTCAAGCTGGATATGAAGGCTGGTCAAGCTGCGGTATTCCCTCCCTGTGGACCTGGGGGGAACGGAAGAAAAGAAGACGAAAGAAAAGTAGAGTCAGACATAAAGCCTGAGTAAGTCTAGGACTATTCAGTCTATGAATAAAGAACTGGGTATGATAAGTATAAACTAGAAATGGGAAAGCACCATAAACTATGTCAAGTTGTCTAGGGTCGAATATACTATCGTACCCCATACTAATCTCTGTACCCATATAAACTAGTTCCCAACAGGCACCCCATAATCAGGGTGAAGTGATCCATTTTATGATGATCGGCTCCTACTCGCATAGTTACATGTGTCTTACGACCCCCGATGTTGTAGTTACCTATGCTGGTCCCACCATGGGGTGTATCAAGTCCCATGGTGGCGGCCCGACACAATCCTAGAATGCACAGGTATGCTACTGGTGCCCAGTGCCTTATTTTTCTGCGCCGGAGTGTGTGCACGCCCGCACCCCGTTAGAACCTACACTGCTGCACCACCGCCGTCGATTTGACCTCTTACAATCAGCCCAGTAATCGTGCCCCACCCTGCCTAGTTTCAGGGTATCATGATACCTTGTAGGGTTACTGCGAAAAGGGTCCCCCGCTACTAGGTTTTCTATTTCTAGCCAACATGCTAAGTTGGTTAAGTGTTTTATAAACCTAACCCCCAATCAGTCTGTTTAGTTTAGCATGTTCCATTTTGATTAAGTATTAATATAATTTACTTAATCCTATCAATCCTGACTCAGCCTTAATTGTCTTATTAAAGCCTTGACCTCTCACATTAGACAGGTATTGTTTTGGCTGCCTGTTGTCGGTTGGGTCCGGGCAGTCTTACGCCACAACTCAGACTAACCTCGGGTCCTTATTGGGCTCCATGTTTAACCACCCACATTGGATAGGTATTATTGTGACTACTGGACAGCCGGGCGGTTCCGGGCAAGTTTACATCACAACTCAATCCAACCTCGGGTTAAACACATCGTATTTTCTACATTTACATATTTTGTCTTTCTTCTTTTTATACGTAAATATTTGCGGCCCATTATTCAAATTCATCTTTATTGATTAAGATTTATTTATGCCACTTAATTGTTTTTTCAAGGTTGTTGGCATGCGTCAAACATGCCAACACATATGTTCTATATTTTAGCCCAAACGTCATTACCCCCGTATTATACGTTCGCTCCAACGTAAGGTGTGTTGGGTTTAATACTTAAACCCAATTTAGCCAAATGAAAAGCGGAGGCTTATAACATGGTGTTTATAAGGTAACATGAAAAAGGGGAGTGTGAACGCATGAACTTGCAACGAACGATTCAATTAACATAAAATAGGCACATGTGAACTTGCAATTGTAACATCATATAATAATGGCATAACATGAATCATTTTATCCATATAATCATAGCTTAAACAATACTTAAACATAAATCATTCTATTCATATGGTTAATGCATAGACAATACTTAAACATGAATTATTTTATTCATATGATTATGGCATAAGCAGTACTTAAACATGAATTATTCTAGTCATATGAAAATGGCATAAACTTAAACATGAATCATAGGTTCAACTAACCATGTAAACTTGAAATTAAGAATCTAACTAAATTAGATATCATTATTATTGGCACAGGGTCTTGACTAGAAATATAAGCCTATATTTTTATTTAGGCATAATATAAACTAATCGTGTTCATAAAATCACTACATGTTAACAAAAAGGTACTTACTTTTGTCACTAATACAAAAGTATGGTTCAACTAGAATTATCCCAACCTAATTCTTATATGAATCATGGTTTTCATTCTATTCATAGAATTATAGCATAAACATATCTAAACTTACATCATGGTTTTTATTTTATCTATGTAAACTTGCAAGAGGAATGTAATTCTAATGTAATACCAATGTAACTTATGATAACAACATGAGCCTAAAAACATGTTTTTCAATTGGGCATAATAACGAACATAGTTTAGTCATGTTCATAAAATTAATACAAATTTACAAAGATGCGTGCTTTTGTCACTATCACAAAAGCATGATTTTTATACTTGAACTATGATGCCAATTTCAACATAACCTTCATATGAATCATAATACTTAGGTGAATCAAATTACACTAAAGATAACCATAGAATTTTACATCATGTTGTCATAACAATAGATCATAGACTTCCATGAATTTCAAAATAAACTATTACAACATATAGTTGTTGTTTCAACATGAATCTTATACTTGCATTTACCAAATGGGTGTTGTAAATAACTACCACAAACATGTAGTTTTCAATATGAATCATATGCTTGCATAAGTCCCAATCAAAATTCCACAACATGTGGTTGTCAACATAAGCCACATACTTGTATGAATCAAACCATAGCATTGCCAAATCGTTTAGAATCAAAATAACATACAAATATAAGTCATTATCGCCACAATTCCATTTCATTTCCAACGCAAATTGCGTACTTGCAAATATCCAATCGTATACCATAATATTCCCAAATCGTTTTGCATCAAAGCAACATGCAAATATAGATTATTATCGCCACAATTCCATTTCATACATTACACAAATCAACACAATTATTTAATTCATACCGGAATAGCACTCTACATACAGCGTATGACGAATCTTCAATTCAGGAATCTGAATTCTGAATTTGGAGATGCTATTATTTGTTGTAGGCGTTGCTTTGATTTGATTAACGTTGCTTTAAGCTTTGAATTATCTCCTAGTTGCCTCTCAATATCTGACGGCTATACTTAGTCTCTCCTCAGCAACATGACGGTCTCATCTCCATTTTAGTTTATGTGAATTAGGGTAAGCCTTAGGTCCTTTTTTATAGAGTTTGTGAGTTGATTTAGACCGTCGATGAAGCTTGGTTCAATAATAGTCGTTCGTTTGAAGGAGAGACCAACCAGGGGCTGACACCTAGCCCTAGTGACAAGGCAAGGCTCAGAAAATCGACCAAACACAGACCTGGCCAGCCAGGGTGGGCTGGGTTCGACCTGGCTCAGGGGCCAGGTCGACACCCCAGTCGACACCGTGTCGACTTGGCAGTCGACACGGGTTACCCAGGTCGACTGCCCAGTCGACCTGGCTAGCCCTAGGTCGACTACCAAGTCGACCTAGGTGCTTTGGGCGGGAATTTTCCCGCCTTGGCCAATTGGGCCCGATTTTGAATTTTGAATTAGTTTTTCTGAGCTGTTTTCGTCTGTTCGAATTTTAAACCTAATTCTGAAACTTCCGGAGGCCATATCTTGGTCATACGGACTCCGATTTTCAAAAACTCGGACTCTATTTCGCGTATTTTTCTGAGACGAACGCAATGGCGTATCCCGTTTCCCTTAATTCTTTGATTTGAAATTAATTATACTTTAATTTATGAATTTCACGGTTATAGAATACACGGGGTGTTACATTCTCCCCCACTTAAAAGGATTTCGTCCCCGAAATCTTCAAGTTAGGAAGAATGTATATCATAACATCCAAACATCCATCTACTCATCCATCAAACACGAGCATCCATTGTCCTTAAAAGACTTCTAATGCTTCATGATCATATGCGAAGTGTGTGTGTACATGTACTTATCTAATGCAAAATCAGGCGGTCTACTGATTCAGTTGACCTCCTTAATGCGAATTATGTAAGTGCTATGAATCCATTATGTATGCAAATCCTCCTATTCATGATTCTACATGAGTGCACAATCATTCATATAAATGCAACATCCATATGACAACACATTAAAGTTCAACCATATACGAATGCAAACATATATGCATATGCAATATGAAGTGACTGAGCCGATCTAAAACCTAGATTGTGTGTGTATATGCAACCACGAGCAACCACTAGCAATCACTTGCAACCACTTGCAACCATCATCCATAACATGTTTCAACTACATGTTTTCATCCAAAGAGTTTCTACCTAAAAGATAGGGTCGAGGAGATATACCTAAAAAAAAAGATAGATAAAAGCGCAACTTAAGGAAAAGGAAGGAACAAAGATGTACCCTCGAAAAGAAAAGGGTAGGCAGCGCGTATTCTAGCTTCAGTCTCCCAAGTTGCATCTCCTTCGGCGTCGCTCCACTGAACTTTGACGAGCTTGACTTCGCGGTTGCGTAGCTTCTTCACTTCTGTTCCTAATATGCAGGTTGGAACTTTCCTCACGGTTGCTTTGCGTTCCACTTCAGCTTCTTCTAGGATATTTGGCTCTACCACTTAAACAGACTCATGTAGTCATTTTCGGAGATGTGAAACGTGAAAGACGTTGTGAACTCTGGCCAATCTTTCGGGTAGCTCTAATCTATAGGCCATTTTCCCAATTGTTCCTATCTAAAGGTATAGTCGAATGATAGAAGCAAGTAATAACTTTGTGCCCATTAGGCAATGTCAAAACTGGAAATTTATGCCACATGTATATTTATTAGGAGAAGGACTCTCTAAGCATCAGCCCCAAAGACCGAAATCAACATCAGACTGACAACCAAAGAATTACTCAACCCAACCACTATATATGATTCTAGGAAACTAAGCATGATGGACTCCTTTTAGGTCACAAGGGAGTCCCTTCCTAAGACCAACCCGTATCCTATAAAACCCAAAAAGTTTGGTCAATCCAACGAACACCCTCAAGCCCCAACATGTGTTACTAACAGATGAGTCATACTCCCTATGGGGTTTGCAACAGAAATTGGATTGAGAATGGGACCGAGAGGATATACAGAAAAGATAGCATGCAAGTAAGCTCTACAGGAAGAGAGGGATCAAGGATATACTCTTAAGAAGAGATATGATGCACGAATCTAGTCTTCAATCTTATAAGTCGCATTTCTTGAGCTTAACTCCATTATGCTTTGTCCGTCTTTAACTTCACAATTTCGTAGCTTCTTAATTCTTGTTTCCAAAATATGAGTTGGAACCTATTTCACTGTTGCCTCTCGTTCCTCTTTCACGTACTCTACTTCTAGTATACTCGGCTCAAACATAACGACGTACTCATGGTTTCATGCAGGCTCTCCAAAATTCACTAGTGAATCTTAGATCTTGTCCACTTACTATCAGGTATTCCACGTACCAGAACTATCTCTTGGAAATAAATGCCAGTCATGTTGCCAAATGTACTTACTAAGGTGATTCTCCACAACTCATGCATAAGCGAAATGAACCTTCTGCATTAGTGGCGAACACTACTGGAGCGCCCCATTCTGAAATGCTCCTTCTAATGAACCCCTTCTCTAGAAGCTCTTTAATCTGTTTACTGAGCTCTTTCCTTTCCCGTGGAGCCATGTGTCTAACGGGCAACGCAACGGGCTTTGCATTATCTACAAGATGTATACGGAAGTCTATCTCCTGCTTCGGAGGCAAGCCCTTCACCTCTTCGAAGACATCCGGATATTCCCGGACCACTCTAATCGATTGCAAATTTTCAACGGAGGCATCTAGCGATTCAAGATAACTAAGCATAACCTCATACGAGGGATTACAAGAAATTTCCAAAGTGTTACCGAGCTGGGTCAGGAGCCTAACAACCCTTTTCTCACAATCGAGGATGGCCCCATTACTGGATAGCCAATCCATGCCCAAAATCAAACCATATCCCAAAAAGCCCAAAACAAAGGCACTACATTTAAAATCTATGCTTAGAATATAAGTTTTCAATCCCAAACAGATCATAGACAAATGAGCTGGGCCCCCAATTGGGTTTGAAACAATTAAGGGGTCCTCTACCATACTAGTTTTTAGGTGCAGAGATTCTACTAAAGCAGACGAGATAAAGGAGTGTGATGCGCCAGAATCAAATAAAGTGCGAACGGGGTGATCATAAAGATAAACTACACTTTCTACAGAAGTATTTATACCTCGCTGTTGCAGAGGTGGCGCTTCTAGCACATGAACTTGTGCCCCTGAGGTGGATCCAGCCCTCTGTCCCTGTCCTCGTTTCTTTGGGCAGTCCTTAGCCCTGTGGCCTGTCTCACCGCAAGAAAAGCACTCACCATTCATCTTGGCCTTCTTTTTCCAGCAATCTTTCACTAAGTGCCCCACTTTGCCACAGAATTTACACTCCCTCTTCTCTCGGGACTTGTTGTCTTTCCCGCCCTTCTCATAGTCTGCCTTCTCAGGGCAGTCTTTGTTGATGTGTCCAGTCTCCCCACAATGAAAACATTCTCCTCGCTTTATTTTCCTCTTTCTACAATCCTTGGCTATGTGCCCTTCCGTACCACAAAAATTGCATTTCCTTTTTTTTGTCGTTTCTTGTTATTACAGTTACGATCCTTTCTTGTTTGACTATTATTCGTCTTCCTACTCTGGGACTCTTCCGCTTGCAGGTTCACGTGGAGGAGGCGGAGTGAAAGCGTCAACAGCTGGGGAGTAAGGTCTCCAGACATGCTGAAACAGAAAGGATAGATTCAAAACGAAGGATAAGAGATAGTTCCTATGGCTTTGGGGGGGACTTTTGCCTTTTTTTAAATAAAATAATATTTTTCTTTTAAAAATGCTTCTTTAAATTTCCTTTTTGAAAATAAATTTTCAAAACTTTTTATCTTATCTGGTAAACCTATGCTCTGATACCAAGTGAAACACCCCACCTCCGTTAGGGTCACTCTCAAAGGGAATGCCCTAATTTTGGTGGAGGTTTATAAGTATAAGTCACAGATATACAAGACAGATATAAGAACACATATTTTTGAACAGCGGAAAAACAACAACTTTTATTTTATTAAAAATACGTGTTACAACAACCATACCATAATTGCCTTACAATACTTCCAAAAACATAACATCTTCATAACTGTCTTGATTACATTATTTAAAGAAGCATAAAGAAAACATAAATAAACTGCAAAAGTCCCATAGTTGTTGTCCAAAGCCATAGTCTAAAACGAAAAGATCCAAGCAATACATTCTTTCTCTTCAAGCTGGATATGAAGGCTGGTCAAGCTGCGGTATTCCCTCCCTGTGGACCTGGGGGGGTGGGGAACGGAAGAAAAGAAGACGAAAGAAAATTAGAGTCAGACATAAAGCCTGAGTAAGTCTAGGACTATTCAGTCTATGAATAAAGAACTGGGTATGATAAGTATAAACTAGAAATGGGAAAGCACCATAAACTATGTCAAGTTGTCTAGGGTCGAATATACAATCGTACCCCATACTAATCTCTGTACCCATATAAACTAGTTCCCAACAGGCACCCCATAATCAGGGTGAAGTGATCCATTTTATGATGATCGGCTCCTACTCGCATAGTTACATGTGTCTTACGGCCCCCGATGTTGTAGTTACCTATGCTGGTCCCACCATGGGGTGTATCAAGTCCCATGGTGGCGGCCCGACACAATCCTAGAATGCACAGGTATGCTACTGGTGCCCAGTGCCTTATTTTTCTGCGCCAGAGTGTGTGCACGCCCGCACCCCGTTAGAACCTACACTGCTGCACCACCGCCGTCGATTTGACCTCTTACAATCAGCCCAGTAATCGTGCCCCACCCTGCCTAGTTTCAGGGTATCATGATACCTTGTAGGGTTACTGCGAAAAGGGTCCCCCGCTACTAGGTTTTCTATTTCTAGCCAACATGCTAAGTTGGTTAAGTGTTTTATAAACCTAACCCCCAATCAGTCTGTTTAGTTTAGCATGTTCCATTTTGATTAAGTATTAATATAATTTACTTAATCCTATCAATCCTGACTCATCCTTAATTGTCTTATTAAAGCCTTGACCTCTCACATTAGACAGGTATTGTTGTGGCTGCCTGTTGCCGGTTGGGTCCGGGCAGTCTTACGCCACAACTCAGTCTAACCTCGGGTTCTTATTGGGCTCCATGTTTAACCACTCACATTGGATAGGTATTGTTGTGACTACTGGACAGCCGGGCGGTTCCGGGTAGGTTTACATCACAACTCAATCCAACCTCGGGTTAAACACATCGTATTTTCTACATTTACATATTTTGTCTTTCTTCTTTTTATATGTAAATATTTGCGGCCCATTATTCAAATTCATCTTTATTGATTAAGATTTATTTATGCCACTTAATTGTTTATTCAAGGTTGTTGGCATGCGTCAAACATGCCAACACATATGTTCTATATTTTAGCCCAAACGTCATTACCCCTGTATTATACATTCGCTCCAACGTAAGGTGTGTTGGGTTTAATGCTTAAACCCAATTTAGCCAAATGAAAAGGGGAGGCTTATAACATGGTGTTTATAAGGTAACATGAAAAAGGGGAGTGTGAACGCATGAACTTGTAACGAACGATTCAATTAACATAAAATAGGCACATGTGAACTTGCAATTGTAACATCATATAATCATGGCATAACATGAATCATTTTATCCATATAATCATAGCTTAAACAATACTTAAACATAAATCATTCTATTCATATGGTTAATGCATAGACAATACTTAAACATGAATTATTTTATTCATATGATTATGGCATAAGCAGTACTTAAACATGAATTATTCTAGTCATATGAAAATGGCATAAACTTAAACATGAATCATAGGTTCAACTAACCATGTAAACTTGAAATTAAGAATCTAACTAAATTAGATATCATTATTATTGGCACAGGGTCTTGACTAGAAATATAAGCCTATATTTTTATTTAGGCATAATATAAACTAATCGTGTTCATAAAATCACTACATGTTAACAAAAAGGTACTTACTTTTGCCACTAATACAAAAGTATGGTTCAACTAGAATTATCCCAACCTAATTCTTATATGAATCATGGTTTTCATTCTATTCATAGAATTATAGCATAAACATATCTAAACTTACATCATGGTTTTTATTTTATCTATGTAAACTTGCAAGAGGAATGTAATTCTAATATAATTCCAATGTAACTTATGATAACAACATGAGCCTAAAAACATGTTTTTCAATTGGGCATAATAACGAACATAGTTTAGTTATGTTCATAAAATTAATACAAATTTACAAAGATGCGTGCTTTTGTCACTATCACAAAAGCATGATTTTTATACTTGAACTATGATGCCAATTTCAACATAACCTTCATATGAATCATAATACTTAGGTGAATCAAATTACACTAAAGATAACCATAGAATTTTACATCATGTTGTCATAACAATAGATCATAGACTTCCATGAATTTCAAAATAAACTATTACAACATATAGTTGTTGTTTCCACATGAATCTTATACTTGCATTTACCAAATGGGTGTTGTAAATAACTACCACAAACATGTAGTTTTCAATATGAATCATATGCTTGCATAAGTCCCAATCAAAATTCCACAACATGTGGTTGTCAACATAAGCCACATACTTGTATGAATCAAACCATAGCATTGCCAAATCGTTTAGAATCAAAATAACATACAAATATAAGTCATTATCGCCACAATTCCATTTCGTTTCCAATGCAAATTGCGTACTTGCAAATATCCAATCGTATACCATAATATTCCCAAATCGTTTTACATCAAAGCAACATGCAAATATAGATTATTATCGCCACAATTCCATTTCTTACATTACACAAATCAACACAATTATTTAATTCATACCGGAATAGCACTCTACTTACAGCGTATGACGAATCTTCAATTCAGGAATCTGAATTCTGAATTTGGAGATGATATTATTTGTTGTAGGCGTTGCTTTGATTTGATTAACGTTGCTTTAAGCTTTGAATTATCTCCTAGTTGCCTCTCAATTTCTAACGGCTATACTTAGTCTCTCCTCAGCAACATGACGGTCTCATCTCCATTTTAGTTTATGTGAATTAGGGTTAGCCTTAGGTCCTTTTTTATAGAGTTTGTGAGTTGATTTAGACCGTCGATGAAGCTTGGTTCAATAATAGCCATTCGTTTGAAGGGAGACCAACCCGAGGCTGACACCTAGCCCTAGTGACAAGGCAAGGCTCAGAAAATCGACCAAACACAGACCTGGCACAGGGGCCAGGTCGACACCCCAGTCGACACCATGTCGACTTGGCAGTCGACACGGGTTACCCAGGTCGACTGCCCAGTCGACCTGGCTAGCCCCAGGTCGACTGCCAAGTCGACCTGGGTGCTTTGGGCGGGAATTTTCCCGCCTTGGCCAATTGGGCCCGATTTTGAATTTTGAATTAGTTTTTCTGAGCTGTTTTCGTCTGTTCGAAATTTAAACATAATTCTGAAACTTCCGGAGGCCATATCTTGGTCATACGGACTCCGATTTTCGAAAACTCAGAATCTATTTTGAGTATTTTTCCGAGACGAACGCAATGGCGTATCCCGTTTCCCTTAATTCTTTGATTTGAAATTAATTATACTTTAATTTATGAATTTCACGGTTATAGAATACACGGGGTGTTACAGACATTATATTTCCTCTGCTATGACGTTGTTACTATATGAATTTCCAACGCTATGTTGTATCTGTGATCTGTATTATTGTATTTATGTTATATTCCAAATGATCATTCCTTACTTTCATTCCGTGGAAGTTTGGGGTCATCACAGTATAATTAAATTAAACATATTCGTATTAAGTCCAATCAAAATAAATTTCTCCTTTTAAATTAAACATATTCCTTACTTTCATTCCGTGGAAGTTTGGTTCTCGTTTAATTTCCATTCAAAAATTCATTCTAATAACTCGTCCAATAATATTTAGTAAAACTCGGATTCGTCAAAATCTTGGATTTTATAAAATCCAATTAAATGAAACCTTAAATAAGAACTCTTTTCAACCCTCAATTTAAACTTACTTATATTATAGTTAATATCATTTGCTTTAAAATATCATTTTTATTTTAAATAGACCCTATCATTTCATAAACCTTTATTGCTCCTTTTAAATTCCAAGATTTCCAATTTGATTATGGTAACCAAACATCACATTTTATAAAAATGTTTACTTAACCATTAACTATGTCCCATTAAATAGGTTAAATTAAGTTAATAAATCCATCACAGTTATCATAGTCGACTTGGTCAACTCTTAAATAGTAAATCAAATCTTAATTCATCTTTTCATTAAATTCAATTAATTTAAATACCACATTTGATTTTTTAAAATAATAACCAATCCAATATAATCTTCTTTTGCATTGTTAATTAAAACAATTAACTTCGGTTATTGAATATTATATTAATATCTGCTCGCTTGCTTATCAGTCTTGTACCTATAAGCATCACTCAATTATTGAGATGAAGCACGTGCTTCGCACACAGATAGATCTTTGGCATAAAAATGGTGATTGGCGATTAAAATAATCAATGTATAAATCGTTGATTTATTTCCTTTTTATAAACCCAATTTAATATAATATATTTAAAATTCTATATTCGGTTATAAATAAATTTCATATCTTCATTTATATCGACTCGTCTGATGGCTAATCAAATCTTTATAAAACAGTTAATATTTTGGCCATCTGCTGTAAATTCTTCGACCAATATTTCCCATTTGTTAATGGCAACAAACTTTAAATTCTTATTCTACGATCAATGATCAAATCCATAATTCAACCATATTGGTTAAACAGTTCATGTAATAACCATACGCAAGTAAATAATCCATTCAACTGATAGTGGTCAACCAATATTAATAATTCAAGCATCAATTTAATTTGAATATGTTTATATATCATAAACGTAACCAACAAGGTAAGTTACCTTGCTTGGAAATCATCATTAAAAATAACGATGTCGTTTTACTTAAATTAAACAACGTTTAATTTAAATAATTAGTATAGTAACCATCCAAACAATCATCAAATCAACCAATATTCAGCAAACATAGCAAATAAATAGTAAACCCGACTTATAATAAATACAAGTGGGGAAATCAGTGAGTTTAACTCACCTTGGTTGCACCCGTCGTTCAACTGGTTCGTTTAAATAAAACTAAACAGACGTTTAATTTTATCAGAGATTCCAGTAACTTCAACCTCCAATCCGACCAGCTCAGTTGTGTACCCTATGTTCCTGCGATTTCAGCGCACCTCGGTTCCTTAGATTCTGGCAACGGAATAAGAAGTTATTGACGCCATAAGTTAACATGATTTTAGGTTAATATAATTGATTTTAATGAAAATTTACTTTGCCTAAATATGTTTATTAAGGTGATACAGGTTAAAATGGAAATCTCTTTTTCAATCTACTTTGGCGTATAGTATTAATTAATTACCTAAGTAAAATGAAACCAACTTCCATCAACTTGTAAACTGGACATTACCTATATAGCCGGCCCATCACACCGTACCCTGTGCCCAACAGTTCTCTTCTTCCCATATTCTCTGTACTCCTCCACTTATATCCTCTCTTCCCCACTGCTTCTCATTCCCATCGCTTTGTTCTTTTCGTTTTTTTTCAAGGCCCAAGGCCCAAAACGCAAATCAGCCCACGCCTCCATGACTTTGCAACAGCCGCCCATGCTCTTCACGTCTTCTCCCCCAAAACAATATGCTTTCGGTCATCACATAATTTCGTTTTTTTTCTTTTTTTTCTACATTGCTGCTTAATATTTCGAACCGTCTTCAACAACACACCGCACCCATTGATTTTCTCCTCATTTCGTTTGAGACCTGGTCCTCCTTGAACGTGTTTCCTTCATCTCAACTCATGCACAGACCATTCTATAAACGCAAACACTTGCCTTCCCTTTCCTACCTTCTATCAGCTGCTCTCCATCCGCTAATTCTTTCCCTTCCACAATATTATGTTTTCGAAACCTTCCATAGCCTACGTCTCCTCATCAAACCCAGAACTGCACCATTGTTTACTGAAAACTCTCCACCCAAAAAGCCATGCTGCTACTCATTCACTTCCACCAATACTTCTACTATTCTTCCAAGCCACTTCTATTTCATGGCTCATGCTATCCACTTACCTAACCCCATTTCGTTCCACCCAAAAACTTCCTACCTTCTACTTCACTACAATCATGCTTTGAATCCCCTTTTCCCCCCATCAGTCCACACTTTCTTCCATGCGGCTCCTTCTTTTCAATTTTTTTCCATGCATCTAACAAACTTCCCATCATATGACAACCGCAACCACCCATCGAGCACTGGAGCACTACCCCTCGTCTCCTGCACCTGACCTCACACGCTCGGACCCTATAGTCGAGACTCCATGTAGCAAAGCTCACGGTAGAGACCACGTAAACCCATACCAGCATCGAATATCCCTCCACTACTCCATCATTGGCAACGCACCTTCCTTCATGCATGCAAACGGCCTTCACTCCTCACCTACCACCCACTCCGATGTCGACTGTATCGGTCACCAAACGTCGCCCACTTTTAAGACCTCAGACTGCCACATCCGATCCTCCCCACCTCTTCGGTCCGTGCTTCGATTCCAGCTACAGTCCTTAGTCCTCCGAGGCTCCGCCGAAGACGAACGGCAAACATATGTCGAGCTTCCACAAAAGTAGCTCAGGTTATAAACGCTCTTTCAGTTTTTCGTGTATAATTTCTTTGTGATTTATAACTTTGCCGTTGGATTTTCAGATTGGTTTTATTATGTAAGTGGAGGTGCGGTTTTTGTGACAGAAAAGAAAAGGATGGTATGGAGTACTCTATACATACAAAGGAGGAAACGTGCCTACCACGGTTACATGGGGATGAAGGAATAAAAGTTTAGGTCATAAGGCATCGTTGGTTTGGCTGCCAAGAAAATTAAATTTAAATTTTTAAATTTTACTTCGTATGCACAGTTTCCACTTAGCTGTAAAAATAGAGGCAAAAACATGTGCCTAGGCGCCGAATAGAATAGTTTTTTTTATCGTGATAGTAGAGGCTGATGTACATTTAACATAACATGTGCGAAGCCTGAATTTGTCCTGGATAGATGGAACGTTGCTTAGCCCTTAAGAAAATTTAGGGTAGACAGAAAAATATATAGACTATAGGTCTGCGTATATATATATATATATATATATATATATATATATATATATATATATTTAACTAATATAAGGTACGTTCGTTTTAATTTAATACGGTACCCCGGTACATAGAATTTCGTTCACATATAGACGACCACAGACAAAAATAAAAATACGGTCGTGTTGAGCAATGCGCCACGATCCCAAAAATATAATAATATCGGTAGGCTAATTTATATTGTGAAACCCCAAAATGTTGATATAGGTTGTAAAATACTCCAAATAAAAATTTGCTTATTTTATGAAATAAAAATTTCGGTAAAATTCTAAAAATTAAATTATACTTACGTCTCAAAAGAATCTTGTCTAAATTCGAAACCGATATTTAATTATAATCTAATTCTTGTTATGGCTTATAAACGATTCTACAGCGACTATTTTAAATTTTGATTTGGACATAACTTTCAATATATAAGCTGAAATACTAATTTTTCTTTTTCATTAGAAAATTATGATCAATCTTATTCTAACGTTTCTTGTTTCACAGAAATACGACTTAGAACGGATTCTGAATGATCAATTTAAGTTGAAATTCAATTTTACGAACTACCATGCAGTTTCGAGTTCGTTTTATATTAAATATAAATATAAATATAAACATTTAATCGTCGTTCAATAACGAATTCAATATTAAAATTCATTAATATTTCCAAATAAAATATTTAACACTAGTTTAAATATTCAAATCAAATAGCTGAAAAATCCGGGTCGTTAAACCCCATCTGTAATGAGTTTTATCACTCTAGGATGCTCCTGATCTTATCTCTAATGAGTATTCCTTTTATAGGATATTTCTGATCCTCCCTCTGATGAGTCTTTTGTTCAGTTCTAACGATTTGTACCCCAAAGATTTGAGCTAACCAAAGCTCTGATACCAACTGTAACGACTCGGATCTTGCCCAGACCTAATTGATCGCAAAATCGACTAAGACCATTCAAAAACCCGAATACGCTAACTTTGGGCATACAACAACATCAAAACAACAATGTGATGACCCAAACCCCCGTACAACGGTGGCAAGGGTAATCTTTAGAATATAACACATAAACAGATAACAACAGAAAAGAAATAAATAAATACACCAGATAATGTACAACAGGATATACTGGATAAATATAAACATCAGAGTTACACAGTATACAGGATCATACTTAGTACAAAATACAGTTCAGCTATACATAAATGTCTATAGCGGAAAACAAAACATAATATGTACAATAGGAGCTGAACAACATAAAAAGAGATAAATGATATAATCCATCTTCAGCTCCAGCTATCCAGTAAGAGCCTGCCAAAACCTGAATACAAGGCTGCCCATGTAGAAAAAGGGGCACCCGAGTTTGCAAGTGAAACAAACTTCGAGTTAGTCATGGACTGGTATGTGTAGTGACCTGGATTTTGAGCGACTTTGGTTATCGACGTAAGCTCGACGTCGATAACCAAACTGTAACACCCCGAATTTTAGTTAATACTAAAATTCACTAATTACAGGATAAATAATCTCAGATGTGGGAATTGAGGGTAACAGGCTGCGTTATTGCGTTCGTCTCGGAAAAATACGCGAAATAGAGTCCGAGTTTTCGAAAATCGGAGTCCGTATGGCCCGGTTATGGCCCAAGGAAGTTTGCAGAAAAATTAGAGCTAAAAACAGATTTAGGAATTTAAATTTAAATTTAAATTTAGAACCAGCGGGGCCAGGCGGGAAGATTCCCGCCTAAGCATGTTGACAGGGCTGTCGACAGGCCTGTCGACAGGGGTGTCGACATGCCTGTCGACTTGCCTGTCGACATGGCGTGTCGAACCAGGGTGCTTGGGTGCACCAGATCTGGTTTTCTGGCTAGGGCTGGGCTTGGTTCTAGAGGTTTCCTAAATCTAACGGACCTAAATTAATCTAGGGTTAATCTAAGGGCCTAAAACACTCTCTTAATCTATAAATACACCCTAAACCTACCTTAATCCATACTAAAAATAGAAATGAAGGCCTCATGCCGCCAAATTAAATCCTAGAAGGAATCTCCATTAATCTAAGAAGGAAGTTCCAAGCTAATCCCTCTCATATCATTCTCTAATCATCACCATCTTCATAATTAGCAACTAATCCCTCTCCATAAGTTGGTTAATTTTGGGTTTGGTGAGTTTCTATCACTTTAACATCAATTGTTAAAGTAAGTAGATTGGGTGTAATGAGACTTATGGTCTTAAATGCGGATTAGTGAGTTTGAATCATGTATAATGATATGTTACTCTATGTTGTTCTATGTTTATGCATATTTGTTAAGTTGGTTTATGCATGCTTAATAAGTTGATTTATGCATGTTTAACAAGTTGATATATGCATGTTCAACAAGTGGAGTTATGCATATTTAATGAGTGGAATTATGCATGTTAACAAAGTGAGTTATGCAAGTTAAGTATATGTTTAAATGCAAGTTTAATGTGATATGCAAGTTATGCATGCTTATGCAAGTGTATGGATGCTTATGCAAGTCATATATATGTTTAAATGCAAGATTTATGTGATATGCAAGTTATGCATGCTTATGCGAGTATATGAATGCTTATGCAAGATATGTATATGCTTAAATGACATAATATGCAAGTTATGCATGTTTATGCAAGTATGTGAATGCTTATGCAAGTATGTGAATGCTTATGCAAGTTATGTGTATGCTTAAATGCATGTTTAACATGTTATGCAAGTTATGAGAATGCCTATATGCAAGTTCAACATGTTATGCAAGATATGTGTATGATAATATGCAAGCTCATATGCAACATGTTATGCAAATCATGTGTATGATAATATGCAAGTTTGGGTTATATGTAGTTGGGTTAATATATGCTCATATATGCAAGTTGACATCCTCTTAACCCATGACAAAGTGGTATGTTAAACCCATGATATTTGTGATGATCTTCTCCTCATTTATGTCATGAAATGAGAACGATTTACGTGGGGAACGATGGGGTTGGTAAATATGTTAATAAATGAATGATTGGGTAGGATTAAGCATACCATAAAAATAAATTACCATAAGTGGGAATTTACCTATTGAGTTAGGTCTACCCCATGGGAATTTACCTATTGAGTTAGGTCTACCCATGTTATGGAAAAACTTGATATTAATTAGGGATAATTAATATGGGGGTGATTAATTAGGTGTAATTAATCGACTAAGACACGAGGTTGGACTCATTTGTAGTGTAAAACTGCCCGGACCCGACCGGCTTAACCAGTTGCTACAAATGTCAGCCCAATGTGAGAGGTCTTAGCCATAAATTAAATACGTGATTAAGGTAAAGACACGAGGTTAGACTCTGTTATGACGTAAGACTGCCCGGATTCTACCGGCTTAACCAGGCGGTCATAACAGCCAGTCTAATGTGGGAGGTCTTTATGGGAGATCACGGTCTTAATTAATTAAGAAACACTTAACCATAGTAGCATGTAGTGGGACATGAGGGGTTAAGTGGGTGCCTTGGGTGGCATGAGGAAATTCTGTGGTTGCCTTGGGTGGCATGTGGAATCTAGTGGGTTGCCTTTGGTGGCAATAGAAAATACGATTAGAATACTTAACCAAGTGGAAACATGTAATTAAACATGATTAAAGGGTTAAGTGGGATACACTAGATATTTGACAAGCTTAAGAGGGTAGCTTGTGGGGGCCCATTTCAACCAATATCCCAAACGTATCTTTGTGGGCTCGACCCATGTCGAGTAACGGGACACGCATATTGGGCTTGATTATAAGAGGCCAAAACGGGTTAGCGGTGGCAACGCAAGTCCAATGGGTTTCATATGCGTGTGTGGGCCCGGGCTGGTAGATAAGCCGTTGTTGCATCATGTAGATATAAAGCCGTGCACCGTTAGTATTGGGTAGCCACTTTAGGGGAGTGATACACCCCACTGTGGGACCAGCACGGGTATCTACGGTAGGGAGCCGATCGCTTGGGGAGTAGTGGGTACACCTAATGAAGATAGGGGCAGACGGTACCTATGTAGGGGTACACGAAACTACTGGGTAAGAATTACTGGGTACACCTAGTGGAGATAGGGGCAGACGGCACCTATGTAGTGGGCTAGGGGTACATGAAACTACTGGGGAAACTTTCTAAGTCCTTGGAAGGGATCAACCTTTAAGTAGGAATGACTGGTGTGGTGCAGTTGGTAATTATCCTTGGGTGGGTAGATGCGTCCTGACGGTTATCTTAGTTTATCCTAAGTCTACCAAGCTGCTTAGTGTAGCCATTCATCCCCAGATATTACCGTAGGTCAAGTTTATGTCTTCTCTGGTTACTTTAATGATTGTATTGTTAAAGTTATAGGACTCACTCAGACTTATGTCTGACCCCGTTGTTTTTATCTTTTTCCCAACCCTCAGGTCCTACGGTGGATCCTAGCGGTAGTAGAGCTTGATCAGATTGCTGTTCCAGTCTTTAGGAGCTTGGGTAGATGTAAAGCTCCAGTTATCCAGTTATCTTTTCTTTTGTTCTGGCTATTGTATGAGAGAGTGGGATTATGTACTTCTTTATTTTGATGGATATTGTACTTGACTTTTACCGTGGTTTTATGATGTAACCAGACATGTTTATTTCCGCTGTTATGAGATGATGTTTTAAAATTTCAAGTACTATTTATATCTGTCTTGTTGAATTTTTCTGTTCTATATTCACTAAAATACTCCACCGATGCTATGGCATTCCCTTAGTGAGTGACCCTAGCGGGCGTGGGGTGTTACACGTGGTATCAGAGCAAAGGTTACCGGAACAGATAAAATTTTTAGAAAGCTATTTTTCTAAAACATTTTTGGAAAAGATATTTTCAAAAACATGTCTTTTAAAGAGAAAAGTTTTTGAAAGAAAAGCATAATCCCCAATAGCCATGTCTATATCCTTCGAATTCTCCATTTTAAATCTTTCCTCTTTCGTTTCAGCATGACCGAGAATCTTAATCTTCCGGAGGGTGTGACGGTACCAGTATGGTATAGGAGATTGATGGAGGCTAGGGCCACCACTACGGGTCCAGCAAATGTTCCTCCACCAACCGTAGCACCCGATCTTCCTCCTCCCCCTCCTCCTCGCACGGATACTTTTGCTAAGACTTGCAAGGAATTTAAAGCTATGGGAGGGAAACCTTTTCAAGGATCTGAAACCTTTGTGGAGGCTAGAGATTGGCTTAAGGAGGTAGAAGAGTTGATAGATATCTTCGAGATGGAAGAAGGGAAGAAAGTCAAGTTAGCTGCTTGGTTAATGAAGGGAGAGGCCTCATTCTGGTGGGAGGTTACTAATGGAGAACGCCCCGTTGACTCTTGGGCGGATTTTAGGCAAAGAATTGTGGCAAAGTTTCTCTCAAGGGCGGAGGAAAACTTGTATATGGAAAGATTCTTGACTCTAAAGCAAGGAAATCTTTCGGTGAAGGAATATGTCAACAAGTTTAATCAATTGGCAAGGTTTGGCCTAGACATGGTGAATACACCGGAGAAGAAGGCTTTGAGGTTCGTGAAAGGCTTGAATGAACCTATGCATGGGTTGGCTATGACTCACATCCCTATGGGGGCCACCTTTGAGAAGCTAGTTGACATGGCACTCATGTATGAGGAAGAGAAGGGTCTTAATGCTAATAAGGCACCCGAGAAGAAGGGAGATCAAAAGAGACCCCAGCAACAACAACAAAGCAAAGGTGGGAAAGGCAACGGTGGCAAGGGCAAGAAGAAGAAGTGTTTCAATTGTGGGACACCTGGCCACCTAAGCAAGGATTGTCGCAAGAAGAAGAAGACTGGCTGCTTCCACTGTGGCGAAGCAGGGCATTTAGTGAAGGATTGCCCTAAGAAAGGGCAAAGGACGGGATCTACCTCAGGAGGACAGGTGCAAGCTCTTATGGCACCGAGTCAGGCTAGGGGGCAAGTACAGGCTCTCGCGGTTCCACCGATTCAGGAGAGAGGTAGAACTATTTCCGTTGAAAGTCTGGTTTTTCTATTTGACCATCCTGTCCGTACATTGTTTGATTCAGGCGCATCGCATTCGTTTATTTCATCATCATTAGTTGAGTTACTGCACTTAGACACCAGTCTGGTAGATGATCCCTTGGTTGTTTCAAACCCAATTGGGGGCTCCACTTATTTGTCCATGATATGTTTGGGTTTGAAGATTTCTATACTTAGCATTGAGTTTAGATGTGATGCTTTTGTATTGGGCTTCACGGGCTATGGGTTGATTTTGGGCATGGACTGGTTATCCAGTAATGGTGCCGTTCTTGATTGCGAAAGGAGAGTTGTTAGGCTGATGACCCGCTTGGGTAACACTCTCGAGATTTCTTGTAACCCCAGGGACTCTGTTATCGCTTGACGCTTCGGTCGAGAGTTTGCAATCTGTTAGAGTGGTCCGGGAATATCCGGATGTGTTTGAGGAGGTGAAGGGCTTACCTCCGAAGCGGGAGATTGACTTCCGAATATATTTGGTGGATAATGCTAAACCAGTATCTTTACCAGTACGCCACATGGCTCCTCGTGAGAGGAGGGAACTCCATAAGCAAGTAGGGGAGTTGCTTGAGAAGGGGTTCATAAGACGGAGCATATCGGAGTGGGGTGCTCCAGTAGTATTTGCTACGAAGGCAGATGGGTCCCTCAGACTTTGTGTAGATTATAGAGAACTCAACAAGCTCACAAAGAAGAATAGACACCCATTGCCGAGGAATGATGATCTTTTCGATCAGTTGGTTGGCGCTTCAGTATTTTCTCAGTTGGACTTGGCCACGGGGTTTCATCAGTTGAGGGTGGCTGAGGATAGCATAGACAAGACGGCCTTTAGGACTCCAGATGGTTTCTATGAGTGGCTGGTGATGCCATTTGGGTTGACGAACGCCCCTGCATACTTTGTTGATTTGATGAGTAGGGTGTTCAGGGAGTTCCTTAATAAATTCGTGGTGGTCTTCGTGGATGATATCTTAGTATTTTTTAAGAGTAAAGAAGAGCATGCCCTACATCTTGGGGAAGTGTTGAAGACTCTTCGAGCACATAGCCTTAAGGCTAAATTCTCTAAATGTCACTTCTGGAGGAAGGAAGTACGATTCTTGGGGCACGTGGTCTCCAAGGAAGGGATAGCTGTGGATCCCGCGAAGGTAGTATCAATTCAGGATTGGAAGGTTCCGAAGAATGCTACCGAAGTAAGAAGTTTCTTGGGGTTGGCGGGTTATTATAGGAAGTTCATCAAAGACTTCGCGAAGATATCAGCCCCATTAACCCGCTTAACAAAGAAGAATCTTGTTTTCACATGGGACGTAGATTGTGATGATGCGTTACGACGGTTAAAGAGAGCTTTAACCACCGCTCCAGTTTTAGTGTTGCCAGATGGGAGCAAGCCATTTGTTGTCTATACCGATGCCTGTGGGACAGGACTTGGCGCAGTCTTAATGCAAGAGGGAAGGGTAATAGCCTATGGTGGAAGGCAGTTGAGGGCATATGAGAAAAATTACCCTACCCATGATCTAGAGCTGGCCGCTATTGTTTTTGCGCTTAAGATTTGGCGCCATTATCTTCTTGGTGAGAGATTCGAGTTGTTCACTGACCATAAATCTTTGAAGTACTTGTTCTCTCAGAAAGATCTAAACTTAAGACAGCAAAGGTGGATGGAGTTTTTAGCATCCTATGATTTCGAGATAGCGTATACCCCTGGCAAGGGTAACGTGGTGGCAGACGCCTTGAGTAGGAAGAGGTTGTCCTTGAGTCCATTGTTCGTGGAACGAAAAAGCTTGGAATTTATCTCGATGTTTGATTTCAGACCTTCTGTTGACTATGTACCCGGTTTGCTAGCTTCTTTGGAAGTTAGACCTACTCTTTTGGGGCGGATTGGAGAAGCACAGAGGGGCGACCCACAGTTGGTTGAGTTAGTAGAGAAGCTCATGAGGGGGGAGTCGTCCAGCCATTTGAGTAGGTACACCCTAGACGATAGGGGGTGCTTGCGTAGAGACGGTAGACTTTGCATACCGCAAGACGAGGGTTTGAGGAACGCTATTCTTGATGACGCACACCGTTCTAGGATGACCATTCATCCCGGTGGGGACAAGATGTACCAAGACATGAAGAGGGTTTTCTTCTGGGCCGGTATGAAGAAAGACGTGGCCGAATATGTCGCTCGATGTTTGGTGTGCCAGCAAGTGAAGGCGGAGCAAAGGAAACCAGGTGGGTTGCTTCACCCATTGGAGGTTCCGCAATGGAAGTGGGATAGCGTCTCGATGGATTTTATTGACGGGTTACCCAGGTCGAGGAAGGGTAATACAGGAATTTGGGTGGTGGTAGATAGACTTACTAAGAGCGCCCATTTCATACCTGTGAAGAGCAAGAGGACCGCTCCATGGCTAGCTTCTGTATATCTTCGAGAGATAGTTCGATTGCATGGGGTACCCTCTAGCATAGTGAGTGATCGAGATCCTATCTTCACTAGCGAGTTCTGGAGAAGTTTGCAAGAAGCAGTGGGGACTCAATTGTGTCTGAGCACCGCATATCATCCTCAGTCGGACGGCCAGACTGAAAGGGTGAATCGTGTTCTAGAAGACCTTTTGAGGCTTTGTATCTTAGATTTTGGAGGTACATGGGAAGAGCATCTTCCACTGGTGGAGTTCGCATATAATAACAGCTTTCAGTCCAGTATTGGTATGGCTCCTTTTGAAGCTCTCTATGGAAGGCCTTGTCGATCACCTACATGTTGGTGGGAATCTACGGATAAGATCTTGCTGGGGCCCGATATGGTTAGAGAGACTTCTGAGAAGATTGACTTGATTCGAAGAAGGATGAAAGCAGCGCAGGATAGGCAAAAATCTTATGCGGACAAGAGAAGGACGGATCTTGAGTTTGAGGTTGGGGACATGGTTTTTGTTAAGGTATCTCCGTTGAGAAATGTTGTTCGCTTCGGATCCGTTGGGAAGTTAGCACCAAGGTTTGTTGGGCCGTTTCCTATCAAGGAAAGGATTGGACGGATGGCATATAGGGTGGAGTTGCCCGACAGACTTAGTGGTGTTCATGATGTATTCCATGTATCACATCTGAGGAAGTGCTTACATGAGACCGCAGAGGTGGTAGAGCCGAGCTTACTTAGAGATGTAGAGGTTGAGCGTGATGCGACGATTCGACGAGCTCCTACTCGCATCCTTGGGTCAGAGACTAGGAAATTGAGGAATCGAGAGGTTCATCTAGTCAAAGTGCAATGGGGAGAAGATGAGAGCAACGCAACTTGGGAGACGGAAGCGAAGATGCGTTCATTATACCCATTTCTTTTTGAGGGTATGTCTTTACTTTCTCCTTTATCGCTTGTCTAGTATTTATCTTATCTTTAGTATGTCCTCTCGTTAGTACCTTTGACCTTTAGATAGGGTAAACCTATGGTTGAAACATGTGTTTGAGACATGTTATGGTTGATGGATGCAAGTGGATGCAAGTGTTTGCTAGTGGTTGCTCGTGGATGCATATACACACACTCTAGGCACTAGATCGGCTCAGTCACTTCATATTGCATATTGCATAAAATTGTGTGTAGGAAGATATATTTATGGATGTATAATGGTTGTGTTATCACATGGATGATGAATTTTGGTTAATGATTGTGCACTCATGTAGATATTGTACGTGTCGATAGGGTTCTCTCGCATACATAATGGATGCATGGCACTATCATGGTTTGCATATGTTCATACATTAGATAGGGAACATATACACACACTTTTTGCATATGCTCATACATCATTAGAAATTTTTTAAGGACAATGGATGCCCGTGGTTGACGATTTGAGTAGATGGTTGTTTGGATGGTAGGATATGCATTCTCCTTAGCTTAGAGATTTCGGGGACGAAATCCTTTAAGGAGGGGAGAATGTAACACCCCGAATTTTAGTTAATACTAAAATTCACTAATTACAGGATAAATAATCTCAGATGTGGGAATTGGGGGTAACGGGCTGCGTTATTGCATTCGTCTCGGAAAAATACGCGAAATAGAGTCCGAGTTTTCGAAAATCGGAGTCCGTATGGCCCGGTTATGGCCCAAGGAAGTTTGCAGAAAAATTAGAGCTAAAAACAGATTTAGGAATTTAAATTTAAATTTAAATTTAGAACCAGTGGGGCCAGGCGGGAAGATTCCCGCCTAAGCATGTCGACAGGGGTGTCGACATGCCTGTCGACTTGCCTGTCGACATGGCGTGTCGAACCAGGGTGCTTGGGTGCACCAGATCTGGTTTTCTGGCTAGGGCTGGGCTTGGTTCTAGAGGTTTCCTAAATCTAACGGACCTAAATTAATCTAGGGTTAATCTAAGGGCCTAAACCACTCTCTTAATCTATAAATACACCCTAAACCTACCTTAATCCATACTAAAAATAGAAATGAAGGCCTCATGCCGCCAAATTAAATCCTAGAAGGAATCTCCATTAATCTAAGAAGGAAGTTCCAAGCTAATCCCTCTCATATCATTCTCTAATCATCACCATCTTCATAATTAGCAACTAATCCCTCTCCATAAGTTGGTTAATTTTGGGTTTGGTGAGTTTCTATCACTTTAACATCAATTGTTAAAGTAAGTAGATTGGGTGTAATGAGACTTATGGTCTTAAATGCGGATTAGTGAGTTTGAATCATGTATAATGATATGTTACTCTATGTTGTTCTATGTTTATGCATATTTGTTAAGTTGGTTTATGCATGCTTAATAAGTTGATTTATGCATGTTTAACAAGTTGATATATGCATGTTCAACAAGTGGAGTTATGCATATTTAATGAGTGGAATTATGCATGTTAACAAAGTGAGTTATGCAAGTTAAGTATATGTTTAAATGCAAGTTTAATGTGATATGCAAGTTATGCATGCTTATGCAAGTGTATGGATGCTTATGCAAGTCATATATATGTTTAAATGCAAGATTTATGTGATATGCAAGTTATGCATGCTTATGCGAGTATATGAATGCTTATGCAAGATATGTATATGCTTAAATGACATAATATGCAAGTTATGCATGTTTATGCAAGTATGTGAATGCTTATGCAAGTATGTGAATGCTTATGCAAGTTATGTGTATGCTTAAATGCATGTTTAACATGTTATGCAAGTTATGAGAATGCCTATATGCAAGTTCAACATGTTATGCAAGATATGTGTATGATAATATGCAAGCTCATATGCAACATGTTATGCAAATCATGTGTATGATAATATGCAAGTTTGGGTTATATGTAGTTGGGTTAATATATGCTCATATATGCAAGTTGACATCCTCTTAACCCATGACAAAGTGGTATGTTAAACCCATGATATTTGTGATGATCTTCTCCTCATTTATGTCATGAAATGAGAACGATTTACGTGGGGAACGATGGGGTTGGTAAATATGTTAATAAATGAATGATTGGGTAGGATTAAGCATACCATAAAAATAAATTACCATAAGTGGGAATTTACCTATTGAGTTAGGTCTACCCCATGGGAATTTACCTATTGAGTTAGGTCTACCCACGTTATGGAAAAACTTGATATTAATTAGGGATAATTAATATGGGGGTGATTAATTAGGTGTAATTAATCGACTAAGACACGAGGTTGGACTCATTTGTAGTGTAAAACTGCCCGGACCCGACCGGCTTAACCAGTTGCTACAAATGTCAGCCCAATGTGAGAGGTCTTAGCCATAAATTAAATACGTGATTAAGGTAAAGACACGAGGTTAGACTCTGTTATGACGTAAGACTGCCCGGATTCTACCGGCTTAACCAGGCGGTCATAACAGCCAGTCTAATGTGGGAGGTCTTTATGGGAGATCACGGTCTTAATTAATTAAGAAACACTTAACCATAGTAGCATGTAGTGGGACATGAGGGGTTAAGTGGGTGCCTTGGGTGGCATGAGGAAATTCTGTGGTTGCCTTGGGTGGCATGTGGAATCTAGTGGGTTGCCTTGGGTGGCAATAGAAAATACGATTAGAATACTTAACCAAGTGGAAACATGTAATTAAACATGATTAAAGGGTTAAGTGGGATACACTAGATATTTGACAAGCTTAAGAGGGTAGCTTGTGGGGGCCCATTTCAACCAATATCCAAAACGTATCTTTGTGGGCTCGACCCATGTCGAGTGATGGGACACGCATATTGGGCTTGATTATAAGAGGCCAAAACGGGTTAGCGGTGGCAACGCAAGTCCAACGGGTTTCATATGCGTGTGTGGGCCCCGGCTGGTAGATAAGCCGTTGTTGCATCGTGTAGATATAAAGCCGTGCACCGTTAGTATTGGGTAGCCACTTTAGGGGAGTGATACACCCCACTGTGGGACCAGCACGGGTATCTACGGTAGGGAGCCGATCGCTTGGGGAGTAGTGGGTACACCTAATGAAGATAGGGGCAGACGACACCTATGTAGGGGTACACGAAACTACTGGGTAAGAATTACTGGGTACACCTAGTGGAGATAGGGGCAGACGGCACCTATGTAGTGGGCTAGGGGTACATGAAACTACTGGGGAAACTTTCTAAGTCCTTGGAAGGGATCAACCTTTAAGTAGGAATGACTAGTGTGGTGCAGTTAGTAATTATCCTTGGGTGGGTAGATGCGTCCTGACGGTTATCTTAGTTTATCCTAAGTCTACCAAGCTGCTTAGTGTAGCCATTCATCCCCAGATATTACCGTAGGTCAAGTTTATGTCTTCTCTGGTTACTTTAATGATTGTATTGTTAAAGTTATAGGACTCACTCAGACTTATGTCTGACCCCGTTGTTTTTATCTTTTTCCCAACCCTCAGGTCCTACGGTGGATCCTAGCGGTAGTAGAGCTTGATCTGATTGCTGTTCCAGTCTTTAGGAGCTTGGGTAGATGTAAAGCTCCAGTTATCCAGTTATCTTTTCTTTTGTTCTGGCTATTGTATGAGAGAGTGGGATTATGTACTTCTTTATTTTGATGGATATTGTACTTGACTTTTACCGTGGTTTTATGATGTAACCAGACATGTTTATTTCCGCTGTTATGAGATGATGTTTTAAAATTTCAAGTACTATTTATATCTGTCTTGTTGAATTTTTCTGTTCTATATTCACTAAAATACTTCACCGATGCTATGGCATTCCCTTAGTGAGTGACCCTAGCGGGCGTGGGGTGTTACACAAACCATCGAAAAATCCCGGTAATTAATGAAAGAAATTAGAAGGTGAGAATAGATAAGATAGAACTTATAGAATAGAAGAAGAAGAACATCATTATCAGAGTAAACACGAATCTCGCAGCGGAACGAATAAAATATAACATAACATATCTTTGAAATAACATCAGTATATGTATACAATAACACTTTTCAGAGTACAACACTTACAACAACAGCGGGAATAATAATAGCTATAGAATCCTGAAGCCTTCTGCTCCAAGCTCTCCAAGTGTATCTGTAAAATCCCGACTACTTGACTGCCCGTACAAATTTAGGCACCCAAGAGTTTAGGGAAAACACCAAAATAAACTCCGGGTCAGTCATGGGACTGGTGTGAATAAACTCAAATCATTTAAACAGGTATATAATATCTCATAAGACCACGCCGTAAATACGGAACGGGTTTTTCCCTTATGAGAATCCAAATAACTTTTCAAAGCAATATCATTCTGATATTATAATAGTGTCTAAGTACAAATAAATATCAATCTAGCAGAAACGCTTGCATCTCACGTTACTACATATATAGTATACAATCAAAATCGCAAGCACGTATTGGATGATTGGATTTCCAACTATGACAAGGTACGGAACCACCTTCCGATCAGTGTACTCTAGGAACGATACACTGGAGTTCAACAAGAACATCTTGCAACTCAGCCACACATGACCGACCACTCATTTTGCTTGAGTGTATCGAATGTACATCACCAACGGTTGGGATCAGCAACCGTTCCCGTATACATATATGGGACAGCATTGATAGATTTAAGAAACAAATGAATATTCACTAGATAGGTGATTATACACCCTACTTCGGTGCGACCGACTTAGCCATGCTGCCTGCCCGATTTCTATCATTTACCGGTTGATGAGGCTAGAAGCTACGCTTTATCATTACATCAGATTCACTTCGAATGCTACATTGTCAAATCCATCGAAAATCACTAATTGACGTCTACAACAGTACATTACGTGTCAGCTAAAAGAAGTTTCCTTCTCCACTTCCACTCTTAGTACGGTTGAAGAAATCAATGTACGTGACCTTTCTGGAAATACTCTGTCAGACATTCATCTTCATTCACTTAGAATGTCACATCGTCATACCCGCCAAATCACAAATTGACTTATCCAAAAATAACACGGGTATACGGCTAAGAGAAACGAATTCCTCCGCCACCAAACGTGAATACGTTTGAAACAGATCAACTTACGCGATCCATTGGATATACTCTGTCAGACCTTCGTCCATTTGTCCTGGGACTGGACAAACCGAAGGCACTATTCTGTAAACAGGATAGCCCTTGCATTTTACTCCGTCTTCAATTATCTTTGGCATATATGATTCGCGACGCTTATGCCAATACAGAGTGGTTCTATGGATAATAATCCAACCGGTCTCTCCATATTAACAACGTTAAAATGGTCAAAACTTCGATAGTCGGTGAGTTAACTATCAAAGAAAAACAAGTGTGCAAACAACGATATTATTTCCAGATGGAAATTATATCGAACAAACATCATTTAACATAAATCTCTTTAGTTCATTTATTTACTTATCTCCTGTTTCCCTATATTCTAAATTCTTATTTTCTTTTATCAGAAAACATTACTGATTCTCGTTTGGAAAACATTTCCAAAACTCCTTTACGATCAAACCTTACCATTTCTTAGTTAAGAAGGAAGTCACTCAAGTTGGGGTATAATTACCTCTCAGACCTTAACTGAACAACGTTATAACTTCGAAATGGTCAAAGTTTATCTTTTAATCTTTAACAACTTCTTTACGCCTTTCTCGGATTCAATTTTACTAGTCCACTTCTATATTTAAAACATTGGTTATAACGATAACGTTATAATCCCTACTTTCGAATTATCTAACTTTAATTATAACTTCTATTCTTATTAGTGAATAATTAACCTAACACTTATTTATTTATAAATAAATAAGTCTCTATTTAAACACTGGAAAGTATAAGTACTTTTCCGAATTTGATATAATCGAATTTGACGATTAACTCTCTTCGAGAAATCTCTATTTGATTAACTCTTCTTCGAATAACCTATATTCGATTAACTCCTTCTCGAATAAACGATATTCGATAATCTCACTTCGAATAACTAATATTCGATAACTCTTCCTTTTCAAATATCTCATATTTGAAAATCCCACTTTCGAATAAACTATATTCGATAACTCCTTTCGATGAAACTAACATCGATAACTCCTTTCGATGAAACTAACATCGATTTATTTAACTCGACGAACTTAACTTGACTAACTTAACTTGACTCGACTAACTCGACTTACTTGGTTCGACCAATTCGATTCGATTAACTAGGCTCGACTAACTTGACTAACTTAACTCGACTTACTTGGTTTGACCAATTCGATTCGATTAACTAGGCTCGACTAACTTGGTCGAACCACCCGATCAACTCAACTTATTTAACTTAACTTATTTCTCAACTCGATCAACTCGATTAACTCCTATCGAATAACTAATATTCGATTAAACTCCATTCGCTTGACTCTAGATCGCAGCGATCACAATGGTTACGCCTGCCTCCCTCAGGAAACATCCGACCGCCTTAGGCTATTTACAGCCCTGTGAATTACGCTAGCAGTCGTACAAGATGGCAACTTACCCTGAATACTATGTTTGACTAACTCTGTCTCAAATAACTATATTTGATTTACTCTAGTTCGTTTTAACTCTAATCGATTAACTCTAACTAATTAACTCCAACTGGTTAACTGAGACGACCCGAATTCCCGTTTTCAGGAAACAAGGGTTATCTTTGGAATATAACATAGAAACATATAATAGCAGAACAGAATTAAATAAATACACCAGAATGAACAACAAAATATACTGGATAAAAGTAATCATCAGAGTTACACAGTATACAGGATCTTACTTAGTACAAATACAGTTCAGCTATACATAAATGTCTACAGCGGAAATAAACAAAATATGTACAATAGGAGCTGAACAGCATAAAAAGAGATAAATGATAGAATTCATCTTCAGCTCCAGCTATCCAGAAAGAACCAGCTAAACCTGAATACAAGGCTGCCCGTGTAGAAAAAGGGGCACCCGAGTTTGAAAGTGAAACAAACTACGAGTCAGTCATGGGACTGGTATGAGAAATCCATTCAACACATATATAATATGGCTAATCTCAGGACCACGCCACTTTCGTGGAACGGGTTTACTCCATTGGATTGCCAGTGCTCTAAAACAAATTTTTCTTTTAAACATCGCTATGCTTTTTATAAAAATGAAGCCGTTATAAGACTCAATTCCCATCACACAATGCAACGCAAACCGGAGGATAGAGTTTTTACCATATAACAGCCAAAATATGCTTGATACGAATAAAACAAAGGCATTTGATATTATTGCTAGTGTTTATATGTTTTGAAAACAATTTCAAATCATAACTATCAATCATAGACGACATCAGCGTCCCATGCCACTATGTCGCCAAATATCTATACAATCGAAACCGCACGATCACGTATCTGGAAATTGGATTTCCGTCATGAACCGAGGCAAAAGATAGTCCTCACCGAATTCGAGACTGCCTAGCCCGAGTCTCAGGATCAGAGCTTGAGTGACCCTTGGATCGTCAGGGCCGGTCCACCGATGTGGATTAAAATTCCTGAACAATGCGTTTCCCCGCCCTTTGGGGCGTAAACGAGCCAACGAATGACTCCATCGGACCCGGATCGTCCGATCAAACCGAGGCGCCTCGCAACAGCAACAACCACTTAGGTGAAAAGTATATAAATGTTAGGGCTGGTAGGTCACTGACACCACCCTAGCTAGGAAGAAACGCATGTCCTCCCTGAGGTCCTTCCTCCCGTTTCTGGTTCATACCGGGGTGTGAGGCTCGCGAATTTACGTTATACACAAAGCTACGCCACACAGGCGGTGCTTTGATCATCACCACAAGACTTTGCTTTTCAACAGAAGCCCTGATCACTGCACCTTAGCATGCCACACAGGCAATTCACACCGTGCAACTAATGGCTATCAATCACACAGAACAAATCCCAATGTCGGACACACGGTCCATTTACAAGTCCGTTCTGGGTCTGAACGAAACCGGAGGCACTAAATACCTCGCAAACCCTTCGATCAACACGTACGTCTGAACGATCACCACTCATTATCCATATTTCGGGATGCCTCCCAATCAGGACCTCGGTTACCATCCAAACGAGGTGAAGATCTCCGGTCTTCGACCATCGTCTTCATCTTCGACTTTCAATCGTCGGCCAATTATTTGAAATGAGAATTAACTCGGCCTTTTCAAATAATTCACGTATATTTAGAATTTCAAATCGATTTATTTCAATGGTTAAATTATTCGACAACACCAATATTGTTCTTTAATGTAATTTTCACACCAAACACATTCAACCATCAAAAGCCACATAAATCGAGCAAATTCAGTTTATTTCTATTCCATATCGCTTATGATATTTTATAACGATTTATCGCTATTTTTATTTATTTTAAAATAGCTAATATATTCAAAACGACGCTTCGGGCCATAACGCGGCCGTGGCGCTGTTTTTCTTCAGATTTGATTTACACATATCTGAAAATCTAACCGTTGGATCTTCACAAAATTTACATCATTAGAAAGGTCTTTTCAAAACGAATCCAACGGTTCCAGTTTCGGGGAAATCCGACGGTCGGATCTCCCGGTACAATCGTTTGAAGTTTCGATTTCAAAATACGAACTGCAGCGTCGTTATTCGATTAAATATAATTCTATTTATATTTATATATAAATATAATCGATTCTGGCTCTGTTTTTCTTCAAATTTGAATTAAACATTCCAGACAATCCAACCGTTGGATTTTTACAAGGTTGGTGCCGTTGGAAAGATTATTCCAAGGTGAACCCGACGGTTGAGGTTTCGGGAAAATCCAATGGTCGGATTTCCCGTACTAGTCGTTTGAAATCACGGTTTCAAAATACGAACTGCACGGCCTCGTTTCGTTTTAATTTTATTTATATTTATATATTTATATAAATATAGTTCATTCAATGATTTCCATATCGTTTTCACTTCAAATATTTTTCTAATGCCTTAAATTTTGGAAAAGTTTCGCCATAACCTCCCCTGCACCGGGAGCATCGGCAAATTGCAAATAGCGTTCCCGGTCCTTCTAATCTCAAAAAGAAAAAGAAAAAGCCAACAGGCTCAAAATCATCACCCAAACAAATCAGTAAATGTGTACCTATTTGTCGGGCACAAAATTTTATTCCTCTTCTCTAGCCCCTTTGCTATAACCTGTTCAATGAATATTGCATGTACATATATATATATACAGTTCTTATCATTTATCAATTTCTATTCGACTTCATATTTGATTTCTATTTGGTTTAAAAACTCCATTCATTCTAATGTTACATAAATAGGTGCAAATCATTTCATTAGCTAATTAATGAATATTTCAACTCATATATGTTTATTTTGAACAAGTGGCTATTTTTAACACTTCACATTTCAACGATTTATGCATACAATAAAAATGTGATTTTTATTGTAAAACAATTCATTTCAAAACACTATTTTTCTATATAGTTCATATAGGTGACAAAATAGGATTTTTATCATAAAACAATTTCTTTTTAAAACGAGATTATTTTACACAGTTCATATAGTCGATAAAAGGCGATTTTTATTATCAAACGGTTTATTTCAAAATATGAATACCATTCAACACATGAATTTCTAAACAATGAATGAATATCATTTCAACACATGAATGTTTTCTATAGTTTCTATATATAGATAAAAATGTGATTTTTATTATCGAACAATTTATTTCAAAATATGAATACCATTCAACACATGAATTTCTAAACAACGAATGAATATCAATTCAACACATGAATGTTTTCTATGGTTTCTATATATAGATAAAGATGTGATTTTTATTATCGAACAATTTATTTCAAAATATGAATACCATTCAACACATGAATTTCTAAATAACGAATGAATATCAATTCAACACATGAATGTTTTCTATAGTTTTTATATATAGATAAAAATGTGATTTTTATTATCGAACAATTTATTTCAAAATATGAATACCATTCAACACATGAATTTCTAAACAACGAATGAATATCAATTCAACACATGAATGTTTTCTATGGTTTCTATATATAGATAAAAATGTGATTTTTATTATCGAACAATTTATTTCAAAATATGAATACCATTCAACACATGAATTTCTAAACAACGAATGAATATCAATTCAACACATGAATGTTTTCTATACAATGAATAAATATAGTTTAAGCATATGAAAATAATTCAAACACACAAATATTATTCAAAATTTCGGCAGCATAACGGCAGGGTAGTTACACCGGGACCGTCCCTAGTACGGCTCCTCGCTCTACCTTAAAACCTCGCGGTTTTTGACAATGGGGATCATGCATCTAGTTCGCACGCAGGCGGCATGTATATATTTATTTCATTTCCACAAACTAATCCTATGTGGTTTCAACCAAATATTTCACAACCACAAATGGGTATTTTTCAACCACAAACAACCAATATCAATCACAAACAATCCCAAACCATCATTCGTTATCAATCAATTTTCACAACAATTTAAACCAATAAATATCGTCCATGGTTTGTGGACGAGGGGCGTATATATATATATATATATAGATATTTATATATAGCTATTCACTTTCATTTCACACATATATAATATTTTTAAATCAGAAATCTCACCAATAGCTATCCAACTGCACGACACTTCACTTATAGAAATCTTCGCCTTTTGTCGCTTTCGCCCGTATTCTCTACACATGTAAAAATCGAATTTTTACTATGCTATTCAATATATAAAAATCTGATTTCTACTTTCGACTTTTGATATATAAAAATACGATTTTTACTTTCGACTTTCGATATATAAAAATATGATTTTTACTTTCGACTTTCGATATATAAAAATATGATTTTTCTTTCGACTTTCGATATATAAAAATATGATTTTTACTTTCAACTTTCGATATATAAAAATATGATTTTTACTTTCGACTTTCGATATATAAAAATATGATTTTTACTTTCGACTTTCGATATATAAAAAATATGATTTTTACTTTCGACTTTCGATATATAAAAATATGATTTTTACTTTCGACTTTCGATATATAAAAATATGATTTTTACTTTGTAAATTTCTAACCTCCTTCTATTTTTGGTTTAAACCTTTTTCCTTTTAAATTTCAAACCTTTTTCTCTTAAACAAAATCAGGTTTTTAAATGCATAGAAAAAATCAGTTTTTAATTGCTTTTAAAATCAGTTTTTCTTTTTATAAAAAAACAGTTTTTCTTTGCTTTTAAAATCAGTTTTTGCTCTTTAAAAATTCAGTTTTTATTCTTTTAAAAAAATCAGTTTTTGCTCTTTTAAAAAATCAGTTTTTGCTCTTTTTAAAAAATCAGTTTTTTATATTCTAATTAAATCAGTTTTTAAATCTTTAAAATTTCAGTTTTTTATATTCTTTTTAAATCAGTTTTTACATCTTTTATAAATAATTTTTAAAAGGAATCGTTTTTTTTTTTTTTTTTGCATAACAAAAATAAAAATAAAAATAAAATAACTAATTTGCTCACCGTGGTATGCGAAGGGGAGGGAAGAAGAGGGCGGCGTCGGCGTGGTGTTCGGCGGCGATGTGGCTTCAGGGCGGCGGCTTGATTTGATTCGACTGGGGGTGTTCGAGGGTTTCGAGGTGGAGGCGGGGTCTTCGGGGTGAGGCGGCGGCTTCGATTTCGTCGGCGGCGATGTCTGGAGGGAGGGCGGCGGCTCCGATAGGTTAGGTTTTTTTTTTTTTTTTCTTGTTTCTGGTGAATGAGTCGGGGGGGCCAAGCAGAAGAAAAAGGGGGGGGGAGAATATATTTTATAATTTTTTTTATTTAATTATTTAATTATTCAAAAAGGTTGACTTTTACATACGACCTCGAAACGAGGCCCACCGCCTGTCGTCCATAGCGTTTTACCCCCATTCCGAACACAATGGGATATGTATCGCAAGCTGATTTGATCGTTACAATCAGTTTCCTTTTGAATTTTCATTTAAATCATTATATTGAATTTTAAACGCACATTTCAAATTACCGGGGTCACATACTAACTAGAAAAATTCCCGAAAAATATTTTCTAGCTTCGTATTGACGATACGGTCCTAACAAAACTAGTTTCGTCGAATTCTGAGACCGTTTGAAAAATGGCCAATTTCCAGTCGATTAAAATTAACTGAAACCGGTCAAACGCGTTTTCCTTTGCCACGCTCACATATTGATTCGAAAAATTATGAAATTTGAAACCTAGCAATAACCTGACACTGCGGATCTAACAAAAGTGTTTTCGTCGAAATCCGAGGTCATTTGCAAAATGTCCATTTTTAAGGGCCTGAATTCCATAGCGACTATTCAGAATTTTCAACTGGACATACCTTTTGATTCCCGCTTTCAAATTTCGATTGGTCGAATTCTTTAGAAAGATATTCACTAACAGATTTAAATATTTTTGGTTTCACTAAAATCCGGATTGTTTTGCACCCGGTATATTCAATTGAAGTTTGAAATCGAATTATCGAACTACCGCGCCATTTTCAATTCTATATATAATTATAATTAATTATATTCGTTTTCAATTGTCGATTCAAACTCAGTTTTCATCGCCATTATTTAAAATATTTATTTTAAATAATTAAAATCCATTATTTTAGCCAATTTAAAAATTTTAAATTGGTTCAGATTTTCTGGGTCGTTACAATCTCCCTCACTTAAAACTTTTCGTCCCCGAAAAGGAATAAAGTCGAAAGTGGTTTGATAAATCTACAATCACACAACAACCAATCCAATTGTTTTTAACCTTCTTTAACTTTTCAAATATATATCTTTTATATATTCAAAAATTATATTTCTAAAACCAGACTATATATAAATATAATCACAAATACGTTATTTAAAAACATATTACTCTCGACTCGTTCTGAGGCACTTCTGACCCCATCTCTAACGAGTTGTTCTGATTCTGCTATACTCATACTAGGATATTGCTGACCCTATCTGTATAGAGTTACCCGTCCTAGAACACTACTGATTCTATTTCTGACGAGTTCGTTCAAATGTTATATTCCAGAACTAAGCTTAACCAAAGCTCTGATACCACGTTGAGACGACCCGAATTCCCGTTTTCAGGAAACAAGGGTTATCTTCGGAATATAACACAGAAACATATAATAGCAGAACAGAATTAAATAAATACACCAGAATGAACAACAAAATATACTGGATAAAAGTAATCATCAGAGTTACACAGTATACAGGATCTTACTTAGTACAAATACAGTTCAGCTATACATAAATGTCTACAGCGGAAATAAACAAAATATGTACAATAGGAGCTGAATAGCATAAAAAGAGATAAATGATAGAATTCATCTTCAGCTCCAGCTATCCAGAAAGAACCAGCTAAACCTCAATACAAGGCTGCCCGTGTAGAAAAAGGGGCACCCGAGTTTGAAAGTGAAACAAACTACGAGTCAGTCATGGGACTGGTATGAGAAATCCATTCAACACATATATAATATGGCTAATCTCAGGACCACGCCACTTTCGTGGAACGGGTTTACTCCATTGGATTGCCAGTGCTCTAAAACAAATCTTTCTTTTAAACATCGCTATGCTTTTTATAAAAATGAAGCCGTTATAAGACTCAGTTCCCATCACACAATGCAACGCAAACCGGAGGATAGAGTTTTTACCTTATAACAGCCAAAATATGCTTGATACGAATAAAACAAAGGCATTTGATATTATTTCTAGTGTTTATATGTTTTGAAAACAATTTCAAATCATAACTATCAATCATAGACGACATCAGCGTCCCATGCCACTATGTCGCCAAATATCTATACAATCGAAACCGCACGATCACGTATCTGGAAATTGGATTTCCGTCATGAACCGAGGCAAAAGATAGTCCTCACCGAATTCGAGACTGCCTAGCCCGAGTCTCAGGATCAGAGCTCGAGTGACCCTTGGATCGTCAGGGCCGGTCCACCGATGTGGATTAAAATTCCTGAACAATGCGTTTCCCCGCCCTTTGGGGCGTAAACGAGCCAACGAATGACTCCATCGGACCCGGATCGTCCGATCAAACCGAGGCGCCTCGCAACATCAACAACCACTTAGGTGAAAAGTATATAAATGTCAGGGCTGGTAGGTCACTGACACCACCCTAGCTAGGAAGAAACGCATGTCCTCCCTGAGGTCCTTCCTCCCATTTCTGGTTCATACCGGGGTGTGAGGCTCGCGAATTTACGTTATACACAAAGCTACGCCACACAGGCGGTGCTTTGATCATCACCACAAGACTATGCTTTTCAACAGAAGCCCTGATCACTGCACCTTAGCATGCCACACAGGCAATTCACACCGTGCAACTGATGGCTATCAATCACACAGAACAAATCCCAATGTCGGACACACAGTCCATTTACAAGTCCGTTCTGGGTCTGAACGAAACCGGAGGCACTAAATACCTCGCAAACCCTTCGATCAACACGTACGTCTGAACGATCACCACTCATTATCCATATTTCGGGATGCCTCCCAATCAGGACCTCGGTTACCATCCAAACGAGGTGAAGATCTCCGGTCTTCGACCATCGTCTTCATCTTCGACTTTCAATCGTCGGCCAATTATTTGAAATGAGAATTAACTCGGCCTTTTCAAATAATTCACGTATATTTAGAATTTCAAATCGATTTATTTCAATGGTTAAATTATTCGACAACACCAATATTGTTCTTTAATGTAATTTTCACACCAAACACATTCAACCATCAAAAGCCACATAAATCGAGCAAATTCAGTTTATTTCTATTCCATATCGCTTATGATATTTTATAACGATTTATCGCTATTTTTATTTATTTTAAAATAGCTAATATATTCAAAACGACGCTTCGGGCCATAACGCGGCCGTGGCGCTGTTTTTCTTTAGATTTGATTTACACATATCTGAAAATCTAACCGTTGGATCTTCACAAAATTTACATCATTAGAAAGGTCTTTTCAAAACGAATCCAACGGTTCCAGTTTCGGGGAAATCCGACGGTCGGATCTCCCGGTACAATCGTTTGAAGTTTCGATTTCAAAATACGAACTGCAGCGTCGTTATTCGATTAAATATAATTCTATTTATATTTATATATAAATATAATCGATTCTGGCGCTGTTTTTCTTCAAATTTGAATTAAACATTCCAGACAATCCAACCGTTGGATTTTTACAAGGTTGGTGCCGTTGGAAAGATTATTCCAAGGCGAACCCGACGTTTGAGGTTTCGGGAAAATCCAATGGTCGGATTTCCCGTACTAGTCGTTTGAAATCACGGTTTCAAAATACGAACTGCACGGCCTCGTTTCGTTTTAATTTTATTTATATTTATATATTTATATAAATATAGTTCATTCAATGATTTCCATATCGTTTTCACTTCAAATATTTTTCTAACGCCTTAAATTTTGGAAAAATTTCGCCATAACCTCCCCTGCACCGGGAGCATCGGGAAATTGCAAATAGCGTTCCCGGTCCTTCTAATCTCAAAAAGAAAAAGAAAAAGCCAACAGGCTCAAAATCATCACCCAAACAAATCAGTAAATGTGTACCTATTTGTCGGGCACAAAATTTTATTCCTCTTCACTAGCCCCTTTGCTATAACCTGTTCAATGAATATTGCATGTACATATATATATACAGTTCTTATCATTTATCAATTTCTATTCGACTTCATATTTGATTTCTATTTGGTTTAAAAACTCCATTCATTCTAGTGTTACATAAATAGGTGCAAATCATTTCATTAGCTAATTAACGAATATTTCAACTCATATATGTTTATTTTGAACAAGTGGCTATTTTTAACACTTCACATTTCAACGATTTATGCATACAATAAAAATGTGATTTTTATTGTAAAACAATTCATTTCAAAACACTATTTTTCTATATAGTTCATATAGGTGACAAAATAGGATTTTTATCATAAAACAATTTCTTTTTAAAACGAGATTATTTTACACAGTTCATATAGTCGATAAAAGGCGATTTTTATTATCAAACGGTTTATTTCAAAATATGAATACCATTCAACACATGAATTTCTAAACAATGAATGAATATCATTTCAACACATGAATGTTTTCTATAGTTTCTATATATAGATAAAAATGTGATTTTTATTATCGAACAATTTATTTCAAAATATGAATACCATTCAACACATGAATTTCTAAACAACGAATGAATATCAATTCAACACATGAATGTTTTCTATGGTTTCTATATATAGATAAAGATGTGATTTTTATTATCGAACAATTTATTTCAAAATATGAATACCATTCAACACATGAATTTCTAAATAACGAATGAATATCAATTCAACACATGAATGTTTTCTATAGTTTTTATATATAGATAAAAATGTGATTTTTATTATCGAACAATTTATTTCAAAATATGAATACCATTCAACACATGAATTTCTAAACAACGAATGAATATCAATTCAACACATGAATGTTTTCTATGGTTTCTATATATAGATAAAAATGTGATTTTTATTATCGAACAATTTATTTCAAAATATGAATACCATTCAACACATGAATTTCTAAACAACGAATGAATATCAATTCAACACATGAATGTTTTCTATACAATGAATAAATATAGTTTAAGCATATGAAAATAATTCAAACACACAAATATTATTCAAAATTTCGGCAGCATAACGGCAGTGTAGTTACACCGGGACCGTCCCTAGTACGGCTCCTCGCTCTACCTTAAAACCTCGCGGTTTTTGACAATGGGGATCATGCATCTAGTTCGCACGCAGGCGGCATGTATATATTTATTTCATTTCCACAAACTAATCCTATGTGGTTTCAACCAAATATTTCACAACCACAAATGGGTATTTTTCAACCACAAACAACCAATATCAATCACAAACAATCCCAAACCATCATTCGTTATCAATCAATTTTCACAACAATTTCAACCAATAAATATCGTCCATGGTTTGTGGACGAGGGGCGTATATATATATATATATATATAGATAGATATTTATATATAGCTATTCACTTTCATTTCACACATATATAATATTTTTAAATCAGAAATCTCACCAATAGCTATCCAACTGCACGACACTTCACTTATAGAAATCTTCGCATTTTGTCGCTTTCGCCCGTATTCTCTACACATGTAAAAATCGAATTTTTACTATGCTATTCAATATATAAAAATCTGATTTCTACTTTCGACTTTCGATATATAAAAATACGATTTTTACTTTCGACTTTCGATATATAAAAATATGATTTTTACTTTCGACTTTCGATATATAAAAATATGATTTTTCTTTCGACTTTCGATATATAAAAATATGATTTTTACTTTCGACTTTCGATATATAAAAATATGATTTTTACTTTCGACTTTCGATATATAAAAATATGATTTTTACTTTCGACTTTCGATATATAAAAATATGATTTTTACTTTGTAAATTTCTAACCTCCTTCTATTTTTAGTTTAAAACTTTTTCCTTTTAAATTTCAAACCTTTTTCTCTTAAACAAAATCAGGTTTTTAAATGCATAGAAAAAATCAGTTTTTAATTGCTTTTAAAATCAGTTTTTCTTTTTATAAAAAAACAGTTTTTCTTTGCTTTTAAAATCAGTTTTTGCTCTTTAAAAATTCAGTTTTTATTCTTTTAAAAAAAAATCAGTTTTTGCTCTTTTAAAAAATCAGTTTTTGCTCTTTTTAAAAAATCAGTTTTTTATATTCTAATTAAATCAGTTTTTAAATCATTAAAAATTCAGTTTTTTATATTCTTTTTAAATCAGTTTTTACATCTTTTAAAAATCATTTTTAAAAGGAATCGGTTTTTTTTTTTGCATAACAAAAATAAAAATAAAAATAAAATAACTAATTTGCTCACCGTGGTATGCGAAGGGGAGGGAAGAAGAGGGCGGCGTCGGCGTGGTGTTCGGCGGCGATGTGGCTTCAGGGCGGCGGCTTGATTTGATTCGACTGGGGGTGTTCGAGGGTTTCGAGGTGGAGGCGGGGTCTTCGGGGTGAGGCGGCGGCTTCGATTTCGTCTGCGGCGATGTTTGGAGGGAGGGCGGCGGCTCCGATAGGTTAGGTTTTTTTTTTTTTCTTGTTTCTGGTAAATGAGTCGGGGGGGCCAAGCAGAAGAAAACGGGGGGGGGGGGGAAAGAATATATTTTATAATTTTTTTTATTTAATTATTCAAAAAGGTTGACTTTTACATACGACCTCGAAACGAGGCCCACCGCCTGTCGTCCATAGCGTTTTACCCCCATTCCGAACACAATGGGATATGTATCGCAAGCTGATTTGATCGTTACAATCAGTTTCCTTTTGAATTTTCATTTAAATCACTATATTGAATTTTAAACGCACATTTCAAATTACCGGGGTCACATACTAACTAGAAAAATTCCCGAAAAATATTTTCTAGCTTCGTATTGACGATACGGTCCTAACAAAACTAGTTTCGTCGAATTCTGAGACCGTTTGAAAAATGGCCAATTTCCAGTCGATTAAAATCAACTAAAACCGGTCAAACGCGTTTTCCTTTGCCACGCTCACATATTGATTCGAAAAATTATGAAATTTGAAACCTAGCAATAACCTGACACTGCGGATCTAACAAAAGTGGTTTTGTCGAAATCCGAGGTCATTTGCAAAATGTCCATTTTTAAGGGCCTGAATTCCATAGCGACTATTCAGAATTTTCAACTGGACATACCTTTTGATTCCCGCTATCAAATTTCGATTGGTCGAATTCTTTAGAAAGATATTCACTAACAGATTTAAATATTTTTGGTTTCACTAAAATCCGGATTGTTTTGCACTCGGTATATTCAATTGAAGTTTGAAATCGAATTATCGAACTACCGCGCCATTTTCAATTCTATATATAATTATAATTAATTATATTCATTTTCAATTGTCGATTCAAACTCAGTTTTCATCGCCATTATTTAAAATATTTATTTTAAATAATTAAAATCCATTATTTTAGCCAATTTAAAATTTTTAAATTGGTTCAGATTTTCTGGGTCGTTACATTAACTCTATTTGATTTACTCTAACTGATTAACTCTATTTGATTAACTCTAACTGGTTAACTCTAACTGATTAACTCTATTTGATTAACTCTAACTGGTTAACTCTATTTGATTAACTCTTACTGGTTAACTCTAACTGATTAACTCTATTTGATTAACTCTATTTGGTTAACTCAACTTGACTAACCCCTTTCGAATGTCTATATTCGATTTCTCCTTTTTAACAACGTTTTATTCATTTGAAAAGATTTACTTTTAAATAACGGTTCTACACTTAAAAAAATGATTTCCTTTTTATAACCTTTCCTTTTCAATTCTATTTGTAAATGGTTTACAAATATTTCCTTTTCAAATTTATTCTTGAAATATCCTAACTCCTTAAATTTCCGGGAAAATTCGCCATAACCTCCTTTGTATCGGGAGCATCGGGAAAATCCCCAAACCGCTACACAAGCCTTTCCATTCAAAAGAAAATGTTTTGAAATTATTTTCTTTTTAAAATATCTCCTATTTATAAATATCCCAATTTATAAATATTCCTTATTTATAAATATTTAAATTTATAAATATCTCTTATTTATAAATATCTCATTTTATAAATATGCTATTTTCAATATCATTTTGAAAATTCTCCTTTATCCACATTCCGGTATGTCATGGTATTCAATCATATCAAATCACGATGTCTAATCTCGTCCATACACACACAATCAACAACAGGTTATAATTCACATCATATATTAAAATATATGAAAAACAATAAAATAACTGTTGAGGAATCCAGTCAGATTCCTCCAACCTGTCTCCCTGCATCATAGATGTTAGACAATATAGATAACATCACTTTCAGTTCCATATGATACATTCTGTTTAAACAGAATCAATATAGAAATTTAACTAACTGACTGGCAGTTCAATCAAACAATCAACACACAGTAAATCAGACAATTTCTAACAGTTCTAAAAATACAACATGAAATTTATAAACTGTTCAGAGTTAGTGAGATTTACTCACATTTGTAGTTCATCGTTAAAGAACGATAAACTGTTTGTTTTGATTTGAATCGAACAATTTATTTCGCCATAAATTCAAACGAGCTCGAATCCCCTTCCAGTCAGCTTCATTGTGAAGCTCTCGTCCATACGGTCCCAACGCAACTTACGGTTCGTGATTTTGACATCGTATGTAAAAGATATCGCATTTATAAGTTTACACTATATTTAAATAAAATAAAACATAAACATTTAAACTTAACGGGCCTCACCCTTTTTTAAAACCTTCTTCCCCCAAATCTGTTGAACGAATTTCCAGCTACATTTTGAACCCATGGCCGACTTGCTTTCCTCCCCTCTTGCGCCTTCATTAGTCCATTGATTCTCAAACCGAACTCATCACCCTCTTCCTCATCTCAACCTCCTCCTCCCCATACTCGCCATTTCCCACTCGTCAACACCAATAAAATCCCGACGTCGAGCCTATTTCCGTCGGTACAGTAGGACTATCGAACCCTTTGAGCACCGAATTCCCTCGAATTCACCTACAAGCTGTGGAATCCCTTGCTGATCCCAAAAACAGCATCACAACCCCTCATTGATGCGCCAAGACTTCGAGATTGGCAACTCTAGTTCGGTTGCTAAAAGTCCAGTATTCCCATCTGCATCGCACTCATCCAAATTGATATCGATATGACCAGAAATGCACGAGGAATCCATATAAGCTGCTCCCACGATTTATAGATTTATATTTGCATTTGTTTTGAATATTTTTGAAGAGGATTTGTTTTTGCTGTTGGAATAACAGCGGCGCAAATTTAGAAATTAGGTTCTAACGAGGGGACTTAAGTCCCTTTTATAGTGGATTTTAGGTCATGCAAAACAATTAGGTTAGGAAAAATATGGTATTTTAATGTTTGGAAATTTCAATGAGAATTTACCCTTAAAACCAGTTTATACGATCTTTGTTTTTGACAAACTAAGCTATTCCTAGAATAGAAAAATATTCCGGATCCAATGGGACGGGTTTCGTCGAATTCCGACACCGTTTGCGAAAATTCTTTAGAAAATATCAATGAAAAACACCGAGCATTAATTCCTTAAAATTACAGAAAAAATCCTAAAAATACGAGGCCTTGACGCTTCACTAGACCTCTTCCTAAGGTTTCGTATGAAAATTGTTTCGTTGAATTTCGAGTTCGTTTGACCAGTTAATCATTCAGTTTAGTTTGTTTCAAGTTAAAAAAACATAGTGTACCAAACTATGAAATACCCTGTTCACATAGGGACTGCTATGGACAGAAACAAAGATACCATTTAAATGATTGACGTGCTCTGGTCCCAAAAATGTAATAATACCGGTAGATGGACTCATATTGTGAAACCCCGAAATGTCGATACAGGGTGCCAAATACTCCAAATAAAAAGTTGCTTATTTAATTAAAAATTACAGTAAAATTCTAAAAATTAAATTATCACTACTTCCCAAAAGAACCTTATCTAAATTCAAACCATATCTCTAGTTATAACGAATAAACCGATACGGTTGATAAACGATTCTACAGCGACTATTTCAAATTTTGATTTGGACGTGAAACAAAATCTACACGACGAAATCCCGATTTTTCTCTTCCACCAGAAAGATATACTCCAACAGCTCCGCACGTTTCTTGTTTCACAGAAATCCGGCTTAAAACGAATCCTGTATATTCAGTTGAAGTTCAAATCGCCAAATAGCGAACTGCCGCGCCATTTCGAGCTCGTTTATAAATATATTATAAATTATACGTTCAACTGTCGTCGATTGAATATATTCGTTATTTATATTTCGATTATAAACTCAACCAATCCTCTGATACTATCCAATTCACAGTATATCGTGAATTTCACTATTCTGACCATTCCGGGCTTATAATATATAATTAATATATTATAATTATTAATTAAATATTCATTTTTATTTAATTTCGGTCACCGATATCGCTACATTGATAATTAAAAATTAAATAAATTAATTATTCAACAGCTAAAAATGTGGGTTACTACAATCTTCCCCCCTTAATAAAATTTCGTCCTCGAAATTGCTAAGCTAGGGGATGACCCTATCTTCTGGGTAAAATTTTATCTGTTTACCTCTTGTCTCCGGTTTCAACTGAACCAATTAATATCGACTAAAATATTAATTTATTTCGACTAACCAAATTTTCAAAAATTCTGAAAATTTTCTAACACCTTACTTTTCGAAAATTTTTGCCAGCACCTCCTTTGTACTGGTCAATATCTCAAACTCCAACTCGCCTCTCTGGGCCTTCTTTAACCCAAAAGAAAATCAAATAGCCAAGCGGCTTGCCAATTCGGCTCATAAATCTCATATCCATATATAATATAAACTGGTACCTTTTTGTCGGGCATATCAACTCTATCACTTCCATATGCTATCAACTCAGCATATACCAGTGTTATCTCAATCGAATTCCAATCAGTTCATATCCTCAAAACCAAATCGAATTTCATTCGAACCCGAATATCAAATTTCAAATTCTTACCTCATCAACCCAATTTCATAACAGATTATTCTCTAATCCAATTCAATTCTATTTAACTCAGTTCAAGTTAATATTTCAATTTATTTCTACTATCTTATTCTATTTAACTTCATAAGTTAAAATTAAATTCCGAAACTTAATTTCCTGGGTCTATTTCAAATCAATTTGAAATTACAATGCCAATTCAAAACCTTTGAATTTCTAAATAACTTGTTTTCTCAAAACAATTCAAAAACAAAACCTTTGGTAGTAGTCCGTCACTTAGAACTCGAAAATGAACACTGATGATGTCGCGATTCATCATCAGAATCTATTTTCCAGCTATCGAAGTGAGTTCAATACTATATCACCTTCAGTTTGAAAACGTTTTCAAAATCTCCCAGGAACTTAAAATTTCCTTATTTTAATTCTAATCTGATTTAAATTCAGATTTTTCTTCATTTTATTTCATATACTTTACTTATATGAATTCTGATTAGTCATTTATAATCATTTTACCTTTTTATAATCTTACTCGATTATAATAACAACCAACACAACCAATATACTATATCAAATATATTCCAGTAAAATTATTCCATTTACCCTCTTTCAAAACATACCATGACGATTCATCGTATTCGAGTGTTTAGTAACCCTATCGATACAGTGGATCAAACTGATCGACCAGAATTCACAAACAACTCAACCAATAAAACTCCACAATATAAAATCATTTTATATTAACTAACAATTACATTCACTCGTATATATACACTCAAACTCAGTCTAGGATATTACTAATCCCATCTCTACTGAATCACGCCACAGAGCCAAGTAATTCTTAACCTAAGCTCTGATACCAACTGTAGTGACCCAGATTTTGAGCGACTTTGGTTATCGACGTAAGCTCGACGTCGATAACCAAACGATCGAAAAATCCCGGTAATTAATGAAAGAAATTAGAAGGTGAGAATAGATAAGATAGAACTTATAGAATAGAAGAAGAAGAAGAACATCATTATTAGAGTAAACACGAATCTCGCAGCGGAACGAATAAAATATAACATAACATATCTTTGAAATAACATCAGTATATGTATACAATAAAACTTTTCAGAGTACAACACTTACAACAACAGCGGGAATAATAATAGCTATAGAATCCTGAAGCCTCCTGCTTCAAGCTCTCCAAGTGTATCTGTAAAATCCCGACTACTTGACTGCCCGTACAAATTTAGGCACCCAAGAGTTTAGGGAAAACAACAAAATAAACTCCGGGTCAGTCATGGGACTGGTGTGAATAAACTCAAATCATTTATACAGGTATATAATATCTCATAAGACCACGCCGTAAATACGGAACGGGTTTTTCCCTTATGAGAATCCAAATAACTTTTCAAAGCAATATCATTCTGATATTATAATAATGTCTGAGTACAAATAAATATCAATCTAGCAGAAACGCTTGCATCTCACGTTACTACATATATAGTATACAATCAAAATCGCAAGCACGTATTGGATGATTGGATTTCCAACTATGACAAGGTACAGAACCACCTTCCGATCAGTGTACTCTAGGAACGATACACTGGAGTTCAACAAGAACATCTTGCAACTCAGCCACACATGACCGACCACTCATTTCGCTTGAGTGTATCGAATGTACATCACCAACGGTTGGGATCAGCAACCGTTCCCGTATATATATATGGGACAGCATTGATAGATTTAAGAAACAAATGAATATTCACTAGATAGGTGATTATACACCCTACTTCGGTGTGACCGACTTAGCCATGCTGCCTGCCCGATTTCTGTCATTTACCGGTTGATGAGGCTAGAAGCTACGCTTTATCATTACATCAGATTCACTTCGAATGCTACATTGTCAAATCCATCGAAAATCACTAATTGACGTCTACAACAGTACATTACGTGTCAGGTAAAAGAAGTTTCCTTCTCCGCTTCCACTCTTGGTACGGTTGAAGAAATCAATGTACGTGACCTTTCTAGAAATACTCTGTCAGACATTCATCTTCATTCACTTAGAATGTCACATCGTCATACCCGCCAAATCACAAATTGACTTATCCAAAAATAACACGGGTATACAGCTAAGAGAAACGAATTCCTCCGCCACCAAACGTGAATACGTTTGAAACAGATCAACTTACGCGATCCATTGGATATACTCTGTCAGACCTTCGTCCATACAAGTTGTCCTGGGACTGGACAAACCGAAGGCACTATTATGTAAATAGGTAGCCCTTGCATTTTACTCCGTCTTCAAATATCTTTGGCATATATGATTCGCGACGCTTATGCCAATACAGAGTGGTTCTATGGATAATAATCCAACCGGTCTCTCCATTTTAACAACGTTAAAATGGTCAAAACTTCGATAGTCGGTGAGTTAACTATCAAAGAAAAACAAGTGTGCAAACAACGATATTATTTCCAGATGGAAATTATATCGAACAAACATCATTTAACATAAATCTCTTTTGTTCATTTATTTACTTATCTCCTGTTTCCCTATATTCTAAATTCTTATTTTCTTTTATCAGAAAACATTTCTGATTCTCGTTTGGAAAACATTTCCAAAACTCCTTTACGATCAAACCTTAACATTTCTTAGTTAAGAAGGAAGTCACTCAAGTTGGGGTATAATTACCTCTCAGACCTTAACTGAACAACGTTATAACTTCGAAATGGTCAAAGTTTATCTTTTAATCTTTAACAACTTCTTTACGCCTATCTCGGATTCAATTTTACTAGTGCACTTCTATATTTAAAACATTGGTTATAACGATAACGTTATAATCCCTACTTTCGAATTATCTAACTTTAATTATAACTTCTATTCTTATTAGTGAATAATTAACCTAACACTTATTTATTTATAAATAAATAAGTCTCTATTTAAACACTGGAAAGTATAAGTACTTTCCCGAATTCGATATAATCGAATTTGACGATTAACTCTCTTCGAGAAATCTCTATTTGATTAACTCTTCTTCGAATAACCTATATTCGATTAACTCCTTCTCGAATAAACGATATTCGATAATCTCACTTCGAATAACTAATATTCTATAACTCTTCCTTTTCAAATATCTCATATTTGAAAATCCCACTTTCGAATAAACTATATTCGATAACTCCTTTCGATGAAACTAACATCGATAACTCCTTTCGATGAAACTAACATCGATAACTCCTTTCGATGAAACTAACATCGATTTATTTAACTCGACGAACTTAACTTGACTAACTTAACTTGACTCGACTAACTCGACTTAATTGGTTCGACCAATTCGATTCGATTAACTAGGCTCGACTAACTTGACTAACTGAACTCGACTTGCTTGGTTTGACCAATTCGATTCGATTAACTAGGCTCGACTAACTTGGTCGAACCACCCGATCAACTCAACTTATTTAACTTAACTTATTTCTCAACTCGATCAACTCGATTAACTCCTATCGAATAACTAATATTCGATTAAACTCCATTCGCTTGACTCTAGATCGCAGCGATCACAATGGTTACGCCTGACTCCCTCAGGAAACATCCGACCGCCTTAGGCTATTTACAGCCCTGCGAATTACGCTAGCAGTCATACAAGATGGCAACTTACCCTGAATACTATGTTTGACTAACTCTGTCTCAAATAACAATATTTGATTTACTCTAGTTCGTTTTAACTCTAATCGATTAACTCTAACTAATTAACTCCAACTGGTTAACTCTATTTGATTTACTCTAACTGATTAACTCTATTTGATTAACTCTAACTGGTTAACTCTAACTGATTAACTCTATTTGATTAACTCTAACTGGTTAACTCTATTTGATTAACTTTAACTGGTTAACTCTAACTGATTAACTCTATTTGATTAACTCTATTTGGTTAACTCGACTTGACTAACCCCTTTCGAGTGTCTATATTCGATTTCTCCTTTTTAACAACGTTTTATTCATTTGAAAAGATTTACTTTTAAATAACGGTTCTACACTTAAAAAAATGATTTCCTTTTTATAACCTTTCCTTTTCAATTCTATTTGTAAATGGTTTACAAATATTTCCTTTTCAAATTTATTCTTGAAATATCCTAACTCCTTAAATTTCCGGGAAAATTCGCCATAACCTCCTTTGTATCGGGAGCATCGGGAAAATCCCCAAACCGCTACACAAGCCTTTCCATTCAAAAGAAAATGTTTTGAAATTATTTTCTTTTTAAAATATCTCCTATTTATAAATATCCCAATTTATAAATATTCCTTATTTATAAATATTTAAATTTATAAATATCTCTTTTTTATAAATATCTCATTTTATAAATATGCTATTTTCAATATCATTTTGAAAATTCTCCTTTATCCACATTCCGGTATGTCATGGTATTCAATCATATCAAATCACAATGTCTAATCTCGTCCATACACACACAATTAACAACAGGTTATAATTCACATCATATATTAAAATATATGAAAAACAATAAAATAACTGTTGAGGAATCCAGTTAGATTCCTCCAACCTGTCTCCCTGCATCACAGATGTTAGACAATATAGATAACATCACTTTCAGTTCCATATGATACATTCTGTTTAAACAGAATCAATATAGAAATTTAAATAACTGACTGGTAGTTCAATCAAACAATCAACACACAGTAAATTAGACAATTTCTAATAGTTCTAAAAATACAACATGAAATTTATAAACTGTTCAGAGTTAGTGAGATTTACTCACATTTGCAGTTCATCGTTAAAGAACGATAAACTGTTTGTTTTGATTTGAATCGAACAATTTATTTCTCCATAAATTCAAACGAGCTCGAATCCCCTTCCAGTCAGCTTCATTGTGAAGCTCTCGTCCATACGGTCCCAACGCAACTTACAGTTCGTGATTTTGACATCGTATGTAAAAGATATCGCATTTATAAGTTTACACTATATTTAAATAAAATAAAACATAAACATTTAAACTTAACGGGCCTCACCCTTTTTTAAAACCTTCTTCCCCCAAATCTGTTGAACGAATTTCCAGCTACATTTCAAACACATGGCCGACTTGCTTTCCTCCCCTCTTGCGCCTTCATTAGTCCATTGATTCTCAAACCGAACTCATCACTCTCTTCCTCATCTCAACCTCCTCCTCCCCATACTCACCATTTCCCACTCGTCAGCACCAAAAAAATCCCGACGTCGAGCCTATTTCCGTCGATACAGTAGGACTATCGAACCCTTTGAGCACCGAATTCCCTCGAATTCACCTACAAGCTGCAGAATCCCTTGTTGATCCCAAAAACAGCATCACAACCCCTCATTGATGCGCCAAGACCTCGAGATTGGCAACTCTAGTTCGGTTGCTAAAAGTCCAGTATTCCCATCTGCATCGCACTCATCCAAATTGATATCGATATGACCAGAAATGCACGAGGAATCCATATAAGCTGCTCCCACGATTTATAGATTTATATTTGCATTTGTTTTGAATATTTTTGAAGAGGATTTGTTTTTGCTGTTGGAATAACAGCGGCGCAAATTTAGAAATTAGGTTCTAACGAGGGGACTTAAGTCCCTTTTATAGTGGATTTTAGGTCGTGCAAAACAATTAGGTTAGGAAAAATATAGTATTTTAATGTTTGGAAATTTCAATGAGAATTTACCCTTAAAACCAGTTTATACGATCTTTGTTTTTGACAAACTAAGCTATTCCTAGAATAGAAAAATATTCCGGATCCAATGGGACAGGTTTCGTCGAATTCCGACACCGTTTGCGAAAATTCTTTAGAAAATATCAATGAAAAACACCGAGCATTAATTCCTTAAAATTACAGAAAAAATCCTAAAAATACGAGGCCTTGACGCTTCACTAGACCTCTTCCTAAGGTTTCGTATGAAACTTGTTTCGTTGAATTTCGAGTTCGTTTGACCAGTTAATCATTCAGTTTAGTTTGTTTCAAGTTAAAAAAACATAGTGTACCGTACTATGAAATACCCTGTTCACATAGGGACTGCTATGGACAGAAACAAAGATACCATTTAAATGAGTGACGTGCTCTGGTCCCAAAAATGTAATAATACCGGTAGATGGACTCATATTGTGAAACCCCGAAATGTCGATACAGGGTGCCAAATACTCCAAATAAAAAGTTGCTTATTTAATTAATTAAAAATTACAGTAAAATTCTAAAAATTAAATTATCACTACTTCCCAAAAGAAACTTATCTAAATTCAAACCATATCTCTAGTTATAACGAATAAACCGATACGGTCGATTAACGATTCTACAGCGACTATTTCAAATTTTGATTTGGACGTGAAACAAAATCTACACGACGAATCCCGATTTTTCTCTTCCACCAGAAAGATATACTCCACCAGCTCCACACGTTTCTTGTTTCACAGAAATCCGGCTTAAAACGAATCCTGTATATTCAGTTGAAGTTCAAATCGCCAAATAGCGAACTGCCACGCCATTTCGAGCTCGTTTATAAATATATTATAAATTATATGTTCAACTGTCATCGATTGAATATATTTGTTATTTATATTTTGATTATAAACTCAACCAATCCTCTGATACTATCCAATTCACAGTATATCGTGAATTTCACTATTATGACCATTCCGGGCTTATAATATATAATTAATATATTATAATTATTAATTAAATATTCATTTTTATTTAATTTCGGTCACCGATATCGCCACATTGATAATTAAAAATTAAATAAATTAATTATTCAACAGCTAAAAATGTGGGTTACTACAGTATGAGAAATCTACATCAACTTATTTTACAATATGGTCAATCATAGGACCACGCCGCTAACACGGAACGGGTTTACTCCATTGGATTGCCAGTGCTTTAAAAAAAGTAAATCTTTGAAACATCGCAATGCTTTTTATTAAAATGAAGCCGTTAAAAGACTCAGTTCCCATCACACAATGCAACACAAACCGGAGGATAGAGTTTTACCTTATAATGGCCAAAATATGCTTGATATGAGCAAAACAAATCATTTGATATTATTACTAGTGTTTATATGTTTCAAAAACGATTTCAATCATAAATATCAATCATAGATGGCATTAATGCCCCATACCACTATGTCGCCATATATAGGTATACAATCAAAACCACACGATGTTGTATTTGGAAATTGGATTCCGTCATGAACCAAGGCAAGGGATCGTGCTTACCGCTTCGAGACGCTCTAGCCCGTGTCTCAGGCAAGTACTCAGTCAAGCCTTGGATCGTCAGGGCCGGTCCACTCGATGTGGATTAAAATGCCTGAACACTGCGTTTCCCTGCCCTATAGGGCATCACTGGTCATATCCGACCACACCATCGGCTCCGAATAAAACGAAGCAACCGAGGCCTCACTTTCCATCATCCACATAAGTAAAATGTCAGGCCGTGTAAAACACTGACACCACTCCTAGCTAGAAGGAAACACATGTTCTCCCTGATGTCCTTCTCCCATTTCTGGCTCATACTGAGGTGTGATGCTCGCGAAACAACGCTAAACACAAAGCTAGCTATTCAAAACCGTGCTTTGATCATCAACCACAAAGCTCTGCTTTTCAACAAAAGCTTTGATCACATCATCTCTGCATGTCCCATTGTCAATACACAACGTCAGACACACACCCATTTACAAGTCCGTTCTGCGTCTGAACGAAACCAGAGGATCTTTATTCCTTGCACATCCGTACAATCAACAAGTAGTCCGGACGGCTACCACTTCAGCCCCATCAAGCTAGCTACTCCTATCATGAGCATCAGTAGCACCACTCCATTCGACGTGAAGATTATCGGTCTTGCACCGTCTTTATATCTTCGAATTTTAATCGTCGATCAATTATTTGAAATGAGAATTAACTCGGCCTTTTCAAATAAGTCACGTATATTTAGAATTTCAAATCAATTGATTTCAATGGTTAAATTATTCGACATCAATAATTCTGCTCTTTAATGTAATTTTCACGCCAAACACATTCAACCATCAAATATCCAATAAACCGAGCAAATTTAGTTTATTTTAATTCCATATCGTTTATAATATTTTATCACAATTTATCGCGATTTTTATTTATTTAAAAATAGCCAATTCATTCAAACGACGCTTCAGGCCATAACGCGGCCATGGCGCTTTTTTCTTCAGATTTGATTTACACATATCTGAAAAATCTAACCGTTGGATCTTTACAAATTTTATATCATTAGAAAGATCTTTTCAAAACGAATCCAACGGTTTTAGTTTTGGGAAAATCTGACGGTCAGATCTCCCAGTACAATCATTTGAAGTTACGATTTCAAAATACGAACTGTAGCGTCGTTATTCGATTTAATTTAATTATATTTATATATATAATCGATTCTGGAATTGTTTTTCTTCAGATTTGAATTAAACATTCCAGACAATCCAACCGTTGGATCTTTACAAAGTTAGTGTCGTTGGAAAGATATTTCCATAGCGAACCCAACGTTATCGGTTTTGGGAAAATCCGATGGTCGGATCTCCCGCAATAATCGTTTGAAATCATGGTTTCAAAATACGAACTACAGCTTCGTTATTCGATTTATTAATATTATATGTATATAAATATAATTCATTCTTTGATTTCAAAACCATATTCATTTCATATATTTGATAAAATGATATTTTTATCCAATAGATATTTATTTCCACTCATCACTATTTTTAACAATTCATATATATAGTAAAAATGTGATTTTTTATTGTCAAACTATTTATTTCAAAACCAGATTAATTTATATAGATGATAAAAATGTGATTTTTATTGTAAAACAATTTCTTTCAAAACACGATTATTTTATATACTTCATATAGATGATAAAAATGTGATTTTTATTGTAAAACAATTTATTTCAATCATTCGATAAAAATGTCTTTTTTATCATTCAAATTATTTTGTTTCATCCATCACATGAATATATTTCAATACATGAAAATAAATCAAACACAGAAACATTTCAGAAATTTTCAGCAGCATAATGGCAGGGTAGTTAAAACCGGCACCGTCCCGAGTACGACTCCTCGCTCTACCATAAAACCTCGCAGTTTTTGACAATGGGGATTTTCAATATCTAGTTCGTACGCAGACGAATTTTCCCATCTGCTAATCCTATTGGGATTTCAACCACAATCAATCATTTCCAATCAATCATCCATTATATTCACCAAATTTCACATCAACCAATAATCCAAACAATATCACAACCAATATATATCGTTCATGGTCTGTGGACGAGGGGAGTGTATATATATATATAGATATACGTATATAAGTATATTTTGATTCATTTCAATTCATTTCAATATCATTTCAACGCATATATAATTTTTACAACGCATATATAACTTATACAACGCTTATACATGAGGTGTACAACGCTTATATAACTCATACATCGACTATATAATTTATACATCGTCATTTCCATATCGTTTATGATTCAGAAATCTCACAATGGGTTCCGCTCCAACAAAAATTGTAGAAGGCTCAGAAAAATATCTGTTCTCTTCTAAAATGTAGAAGACGTCCGCACGAGTCCACTATCTCTTATTTCATTGAAATTTGACCAAATAGCGAAAAGATATGATTTTTAGAAGTAAATCATATTTCATAGCGCTTGTAAGTGTTATAAAATAGTTAATTATATTCAAACCCGTACCTTTTCAAAACAGTTCGAAACCAGGGTTAGGTTTTCCCGTCGAGCGGGGTGATGAACGGGCCACACGACGTCGAAGAGGGGGGTGAGGCGCGGGTTCGCCGTCGACGGCGTTTAGATCAGTGCTAGGAGGAACGTGCGGCGGCGCTTTGAATGTCTGAACTTTGGCGAGGTGAATCTCCTCATACAGATGACGAGACGGAGGGTGGTGGGTATGGATTTGAAGCTCAGGTCGAGATCTACAAAAACCCTAACTGGAGGAGGGTATGAATTTGCGTTTAGGAGGCGCAATCGGGTGAGGACGAAAAGAGGTGGTTTTCGCCTTCGATTTGAAGATTAACGGGGAGAGAGAAACTATTTATAAAATGTATTAATATTTATAAAAAATCCTATTGGCCCATCTGTATATTCAAAATTTTAAAGGTATTTTCACATCCGAACTCTAATTCGAACCCAATGACCATCATCCCTAGCTAAATACCCCCATTCCGAACACAATGGGATAGTATTCATAGGCCCATTCGACTGTTTCAGTCAGTTTTTATTCAAATTAAAGTATAAAACATTCATTATTTGATTTGAACATACATTTCAATTTGCCGGGGCCAAATACTGATTTTAAAAATTCCCGAAAAATAAATCTAGCTATGTTTTGACGATACGGTCCCAACAAAATTGATTTCGTCGAATTCTGAGATCGTTTGAAAAATGTCTATTTTCAAGGTCTATATATTCTCTATAGCGACCTTTCTGAAAATTCATTTGTCCATAACTTTTGATTCCCGCTATGAAACTTCGATTTTTCAGATTCGTTAGAAAGATAATCTTAAACAGATTTAAATATTTTTGGTTTCACTAAAATCTATTATATTTTTAACCCGGTATAGTCAGTCAAAGTTTGAATTCAAATTTTGAAACTACCGCGCTATTTCAGGCCTTGTTTATAATTAAAAATAATTATATTTATTTTCAAACATTGATTCAAACATACTTTTCGTCGTTATTATTTAAAATTATTTATTTTAAATATTTAAATCCACTAAAATAGCCAATTTAAAAATTTTAAACTGGTTCAGATTTTCTGGGTTGTTACAAACAACAGAAGACTTTTATAAACATTATAATAATGTTACATCAGAGTACAGAATATCAGAGTACATCGAAGAAAATAATACAACAACAGAAGATAATTTACAGTGAACTTAATACAGTGCAGCGAAACCAATAATCTGATACAGTGGAAGTCTATCAATGCTTTGGACACAGCTTTATGCTTCGATCCAGAATCCTGCTCAATATATCTACAAAATAAGTTACTCGACTGCCCATGTGGAAAATATGGGCACCCGAGTTTGCAAGTGAAACAAAGTACAGGTCAGTCATGGGACTGGTAAGAGAAATCTTTCTTGACTTATCTAACAATATGGCTAATCACAGGACCACGCTGCTAACGCGGATCGGGTTTACTCCATTGGATTGCCAGTGCATAAATTAATTAAATTTTATTCAAAACAACGCAATACTTTTTAGAAAAATGAAATCATTATAAGACTCAAGTCCCATCACACAATGCAACGCAAACCAGAGGATAGAGTTTTACCTTATAATGATCAAACATGCTTGATACGTAGAAAATAATATTTTAATATTATTATTAGTGTTTAATCAGTTTTAAAATACTTCAAAGTAAATGTATCAATCCTAGACGACATAGTACCCCATCCTACTATGTCGCCATATATAGGTTTACAATCAAAACCATAATGTCATATTGGAAATTGGGTTTCCATCATGAGTCAAGGCTAGGAACGGTCTCCTTACCGATTCGAGACACTCTAGCAATGTCTCAGGACTCATACGCTGGCAAGCCCTTGGATCCTCCAAGGCCGGACCACAAATACTTTAGTGGATTAGTTATGCCTGAACACACGTTTCTTGGTCCTATTGAACCTATAGATTGGTCACTATCGACCAATATCACCGAGGGGACTCATTCCATCATCCACATAAATAAAATGTTAGGGCTTGCAAAACCCTGATACCACTTCTAGCTAGAAAGAAACGCATGCACTCCTTGGCTCCCTTGTCCCGTTTTTGACTCTTACCGGGGTGTGCGGCTCGCAAGGTAACATTATACACAAAGGTATGCCGAAATAAGCTATGCTTTGATCATCAACCACGAGGCTCTGCTTTACAACAAAAGCCCTGATCATTTGCATCTTGGCATGCCACATTGACAATTCATGCCATGTGATAAATAACTACCAATATATAACCTCTAAGCTCGTGCGTCTCAGAGAAGGGTGTTAAGCAAGAGAATAAATTCTCTGCCACTAACTGATATATATTAAATAGAAATCAATTTACATGGAATGAAATCCAATGTCGGACACACATCCATTTACAAGTCTGTTCTAGGTCTGAACGAAACCGGAGACACCTTATTCCTCGTCGCGTATATCCAATACGGAGGACAGGTGCTCGCTTATCCGGACAATCAACAAGTACGTCCGAACAACTACCACTTTAACCCTTTCCTAGGAGCGACTGAATGCTGGGCATTAGTAGTCATCCATTCGATGTGAAGATCGTCGGTCTTCAATCACTATCTTCAATGTCTTCGACTTTTAATCGTCGTAGTAATTATTCAGAATGGGTTAAACCCAGTCTTTTCGAATAACTCGCGTTTTTATAATCAAAAATCAAATGCTATAAAGACACATCATACGCCTCATTCCAATTCAGAATATTCTTTTAATAAAATATTCATATCATTAGGGAAAGATTCCCATCAATTTTATCAGAGATAAATTCTTTTAAATTACTTCTTTAATCTTCATTTTTTTAAAGATTCATTAAAAATCCAATTTGATTTTAATATCAAAAATCATTACTTTATGATTATTCAATAATTAATTTTATCTTTAACTGGGTTAAAGAACCAATGTCATTTAAAACAAAGTTCATAATAAACCCAAAATCATCTTCCATTAAATATGGAATTTCCACAGAAATCAAATCAATATATAATCGATATAAATTTCCGTATCAGACTAATAATATAAATGGAATAACGGCAAAGCCTTTTAAATTCCATATATAGTAACAGTGTTCTTTTACAGAAGCCTATCTCTATTATTATCGAATCGAATTTCCCCTCAATTCTAATTTAATATATTAAATTGGAAGAGTTGACTTTGGAAGATATCTTTTTAAATCTTAATAAAAAGATTTATAAATTCTAAATCATATTTTCACTGTCAATTGGGTTGAAGAACAAAATGTCCTTTTAAAACACTATTCACAATAAACCCAATTCACATATCATTTTATTCCAAGTAATAAATATAATTGGAAACTCTAATAATCTTAATTAAAAGATCTATTCCTTTCATATGGGGTTTAAGAATAGTGTTATTTAAGACACCATCCACAACAAACCAAAATCTTATTATTTTATTTAATTCTAATTAAATATTTATTAATTGGAAGACTTTATTAAATCTTAATTTAAAAGATTTATTCCAGTTAATAACTAGTTCATTTCAAAAAAATATTTTTATCTTTTGTCCATCCAAAAACGGACATAGAAATCAACATTTTATTCTTCGATGAATATATGTTAAAATATTTGTTATTTAAAAATATTCTTTATATAAAAATATTCTTTATGTAATAATATTCTTTATATTACAATTTTCTTTATTTTAAAATAGTCTTTATTTAAAGGATATTCTGAATCGGACTACGACTCAATCAGTTACTATGTAATTTCTGTTATATGGATTTCATACATCGTGTGTATATAGCAATAACGATAAATAATCATTACACAATCTATTCACATCCAAAGTGAAATTCACAACTATGTGAGCATTAAAATGAATAAATAACGCTCATCGTAGCCTGTCAATCCATTGATTGACATTCAAATAAATATTGGGACTAGTGTATGTCAAATTTCATCCCAATACCCGTGTGGGGTTTTCAGACAACAACAGTTCATCTAAATAAATAATTGGTTAATGAATTTAACCAAATTTAATTCCGCTAAAATGTTGATGATAATGAACAAAACATGTTATTATACTACTAATGCCAAATAAAAACGTATTTTACTCGCATAATTTCCCTACATGTATCTAATGTCTAATAAAATGTAACTTATTTACATGGCATTGTTGTTGATGACAAATAAAAAGATAATTTTCATTTTCCTTTATTTGTATGCAATTTCTATTTTTAATTTTAACAAATAAAAAGAAATTGTTTTATTTGTATGTATAGTTTCAAATCATAACATATGAAATGCCTCTTTATTCTGTACACAAATTTTAATGTATAATTTGAAAATACAAATGTCACTTTGATTTGCATACAAATTCTATTGTATAATTTAACAATAAAATGTCAGTCCAATTTACATACAAATTCTAATGTATGTTTTTGATAATGAAAATGATTCTTATATTTGCATATAAATTATAATGTATGTTTTGACCATGAAAATGATTCTTATATTTGCATATAAGTTTTATATCAACAAAATGCATTAAAAAATACATCCATTTTGTTGACAATTCTATTTCAACAAAATGATTAAAAAATGATACATTCATTTTGTTGACAATTCTATTTCAACAAAATGCATAAAAAGTTATACATTCATTTTGTTGACAATTCCATTACAACAAAATGCATAAAAAGTGATACATTCATTTTGTTGACAATTCTATTTCAACAAATTGCATAAAAAGTGATACATTCATTTTGTTGACAATTCTATGAGACGACCCAAACTTCCCCGTGAAGGAAATCCCGGATTGAGTTGAGAAAAACACACATCGGAACACAAACAGAAGAACATTTCATTGCTTATTACAAAAATTTCATCATAGTACAAGAATATACAGAGTATTAACAAATATTACACATTTACTAAATATCAAAGATTTACAAGTTACAATGCAACGGAAAATAATACAAAACACCACTGAAAAGAATATGCAGATACAGAGCTTTCCGAATATCATTCCAACTGTAAACCAAGATCTTGTGAATATAAATCTGCAAAACCAAAACTACAAGCTGCCCATTAGACTGTTACGATCAGTTTTTGTTAAATTCAAAATATAAATCAGTATATATTGAATTTGAATGTTCATTTTAATTTACCAGGGCCACATACGGACTCTAAAAATCCAGAAGAATAAATCTAGCTATGCTTTGATGATACGGTCCTAACAAAATGTTAGCCTACTTTGTGAACTAGGCAACACAAAGTCAAGAAACCAGACATTGAAGAACATTTTTAATTAGAAGACTTCGGTTCGGATTGGAGAAGACACTACAACCTAGATTGAATAGCTGCAGTTGTTCGGGTCGGATCAGAGCAACATATTGGTTCGGGTCGGATTGAATCTTCCGGTCGGATCGGTGAACTCCTACTAAGTAAATTGGTAAGGTATATCTAATCGGATCGGAGGGCAACATAATCTCGATTGGATCGGAAAGCCACCTGTTTGCCACGAAAATGGATCGGAGCGGAGCAGATTAGAGAAGAAGAGAGCGTTGCATCCAAGCCAATCCGGGTCGGATCGGGTATCCCGATCCGAACCCCTTATCTGTGCGTCTCCGATCCGAACCCATGTTCCATATTATTCTCCTGCAAAAGCGCCTGGATATCCGGACCGGCTGTGACTAGTTCCTACCCATAACGTTCACTATTTTGATGCGTTGTCAGCACAGTAATCCATCCGAACCCGAGGCTAATGGGATGGACGACACGTGGCTCCGATCCGGATCGGGTTTTGAGCAAATTCACACCTATAAATACCCCGTCTGGAGACAAAGAAAAGGATCTTTTTTAGGCACTTTGAGAATTCAACTACCTCCATAATCCGAGCTCCATTACTCCCGGAGAATCCAAATCTTCTTTCATTATTTGTTTTAATCTATTGAGTGAATATAAGCGAGTTGTGAGTGAAATCAAGTGACAATTACATTGTATTCGCAACTGAATCATTGAATATAGTGAAAGATAAGTGGACGTAGGCATTTCTTCGCCGAACCACTATAAATCCTGTGTGTTCATTTTTATTTTTATCTCATCTTATTTGCTTTTAATCAATTTGGGTGTTAGAACCACTTTTGGGTCTAACACAAAACTAATTTCATAGAATTTGGAGACCGTTTGAAAAATGGCCATTTTCTGGTCGATCCAAATTGAATAAATTGTCAAAACACGTTTTCTTTTGCCACGCTCACATATTGATCCCAAAACTTGTGAAAATTGGAATCTAGCAATAACTTGACATCCCGATCCAACAAAAGTGGTTTCGTCGAAAACGGAGGTCGTTTGAAAAATGGCTATTTTTAAGGGCTTTATTTCCATAGCGACTATTCTGAATTTTCAACTAGACATAACTTTTTATTCCCGATATGAAATTCGGATTTTTCTGAGTCGTTGGGAAGATATTTTAAATTAGATTCCAATATTTTTGGTTTTGCTAAAATCCGATTTATTCTGAACCCTGTACATTCATTTGAAATTTGAAATTTGAAATCGAATTTTCAAACTACCACGCCATTTCCAATTCCTTTTATAATTAAAATAAATATTTATATTCTAACTTTGATACAGATAAATATATACGTTCCAATTCTGTTCAAAATAAATTTCTAGTCGTTATTATTAGAAATAAATCTGCTTAAATGAAACGACCCAAACTTCCCTGTGAAGGAAAGCATGGATTGCTTTGAGGACAAGACGAATCAGAACACAAAAAGGAGAACATTTCATTGTTTATTACAACAATTCCATCAAAATAAAAGAATATACAGAGTATGAATAAATAAAACACATTAGATAAATATCAGAGTGTAACAACCCGTATTTTGATAACATGATTAAGACGAGAATCAAGGCAGAATTTAATTTTAATTTCTGAATCAAGTAAAACGGGCTATGCCATTGCGTTCATCTCGGAAAAATACGCGAAATAGAGTCCGAGTTTTCGAAAATCGGAGTCCGTATGACCCGATTAAGGCCCAACGAAGTTTTCAGAAAATTCAAGTTCAAAAACGAGTTCTAATTTCAAAAATTAGGGCTGGAAGGCTAGGCGGGAAGAATTCCCGCCAGGCACCCCAAGTCGACAGCCCTGTCGACTTGGGAGTCGACATGGCCTCACCCAAGTCGACAGCCCTGTCGACTTGGGGGTCGACTTATGGTGGCCGAGCCATCTTGGCTTGGTGCACCTGCACTTGTCTCTGGTCTTGTTCTGGAAGCTTCCAACGTGGTTTGATGGCTCAGATCCACCCTAGGGTTAATCTAAGGGCCTAAAACTACCCTAATCTCCATAAAAACACCCCTAAGGCTACCCTAAGCCCTCATTATTCATTCTTGCAACTAAACTATGGAAAAATTTTCACTCTCATGGCCTCCACCCTCATTCTAAAATTCCTAAGTAAATTCCTATGAGAGGTTTCATGATCATGAGAGTGTTAGAGAGTTTCTATGTTAGTATGAGAGCTTCTCAAGTTGATTTCAAGGCTAAAGCTATGACCTTTGTTCATGAAGATGGTGTTTTTATTGATTTGGAGCATCCATCTTTGGGTTTTTGGGTGATGGCATGCATAGGCTTCATCACAATCTTTGTTTTGCATTTCGATTTGTGCCTTCATAGCAATGTAAGCCCTTTCCCTACTCTTAGATATTAACTATGAAGTTAAATGTTCATGTTGCAAGTTTGGGTTTGATCATTGAGAATGATACATGCTATCATGTCATGCAAGTTTATGAAGTCATTATCTTGATCTTATGAGCTAAAAGCTACAACCTTTATGTTGAAATGTTGCATTATGCAACATGAGAACCTTCATACCCTTTATGTCAACTTGCATATGAAGTCATAACCCTTATATGATGATATATGCGAGTTACTAGTCATCATCCCATGTCTTTTGTCACCATGATTTGCTTATGTGCCAAGTTTGGGTTTATGCATGTTTTTGAGGCTTAAAAATGTAACATGCAAGTTAATGAACACATTTGTGCCTCATTTGCCACCATGATTAACTTGTGGCTTAATATCCACTTTTGTCATGCCTTTGACAAATTCCTTCTTTGAATCCATTATGCGAGTTTAAAAGCGTTGGGGTCACATTATGGGAAAACATAATGACATGAACATGATTTGGATAAATGGGTATAAACAAGACAACATGTAATGTTAAATATGACATGTGTTTATACTTGAAAACATGACTTGAAATATAACATGGAAATTGACATGTAAGTATGCTTGAAAACATAAGCTTGGGAATTTACCTATTAAATTAGGTCTACCCATTGGGAATTTACCTATTAAGTTAGGTCTACCCAATTGCTTGAAAACTTGTAATATGTGTTGGAAAACATAATGGACATGACACTTAGATAATATAAGTGTGGCCAACTCGAGGTTGGGTTGAGTTTGCAACGTAAAACTACCCGGAACCGACCGGCCTAACTATTAGTTGCAAAACAATAGGACCCAATGTGAGAAGTTGGTCATGTTGTGCTTAAACCCGAGGTTAGACCAAGTTGTGGTGTAAAGCTACCCGGAACCGACCGGCTTAACTAGTAACCGCAACAAAGTCTAATGTGAGAGGTTGAGGTGCATTAATTAATTAGTGCCACATGATAGGGTTAAGTTAATTTGATTAAGGACGCTTAACCAAATATGACATGGACAAATGGGTTAAGTAAATTGTTTAGGCTAATGATACTTAACAAAACATGACAAGGTTGGGTAGGTTAAGTAATTTGATTTTCCTAATGACACTTAACCATTTTTATATGATTAGTGGACGGGGTTAAGTTAACCAACACTTAACCAATCCAATACGATAATTTGGGGAAGGTTAAGTAAGTTTTCTTAATGACACTTAACCGAAAAATACAGTTAATGGATGAGGTTAAGATTAGACTCAACTAGTCTAAGCATGGAAATCGGATGGGGTTAAATTAGCCTAGACTTAATTAATCCCACTTGGTAGTTTAATGGAGTTAAGTTAAACACTTAACTAATCTAACATGATGATTTGAGGTGGTTAAGTGACCTATACTTAACCAATCTAACTCGTGAATTTATTGAGGTTAAGTTAACCTATACTTAACCGATCTAACGTGAAAACATGATAAGGCTAAGTCACGAATCGCTTGAATACACTTGACCGATTTGACTAAGTAAATTGATAGGGTCAAGTTAATATATACTTAACCAATCTAGAATGTTAATTGGACGAGGTTAGGTCGTGAATTGCTTAATACATACTTAACCAACGTGAGCATGATTTGTAGGGTTAAGTCTTGGACTTGGATACTTAGCCAATTTTGACATGATTTGAAGACGGGTTAAGTCTTGGACTTGGATACTTAGCCAATTTTGACATGATTGGTAGATGGGTTAAGTCAGGAACTTAAGTGACACTTAATCCATTATGTAAACCCTAGTCCTGAGGATAGGGGATAACCGTAGTTAACAAGGGTAACGGGAATAAGGCTAAGTGGTAAACCTTAGTTGAGGAATAACTAAGTAATGATTCTTAGTCAAGGAAATTTAGACCAGTTCATAGATAGATGAGTAACCTGATACGGTAGGTCATTGTTTAAGTATACGAGTAGGAGCAAGTATCTGACTTAGATAAAGGCTCCAGCGAACTGGGTAACGAAGCAGCGGCTTCGGGGAACGTGAGGATATTCTTGGTATCCCTCTGTGAGCTGCCAGGTGATTATACTAGGCTCATGAGAGGTTAAGGTCTGCGTTAGAAGAGCCAAGAGTATGCCTTGGTTGCTATACAAGCGACCTAAAGACGGGGATGGATAGGGGATAGTCGACGATACACGGTCGTACCCTAGATAGCATTTTCGTTAGACTACCTACCATCTTTGGTCAAGCGTGTACGTACGGAAAGGCAGAGAACACCCAATAGACCATAATTGCTATCTAATTATGGTTGCGGTAAGGCTTGGATGTGGGTTGGCCAGTGTTGTGTTCTCATACAGGATTTATCCTGTCTTGTCTTTCACTAGTTGCGGGAGGGGTCGCGTGGGACCATAGCCACGTATAGAAAGACAGACCTTAACATCTGCATCGACAGATAAATCGAAAGCTCACGACCGAGTCCTGTATTTCTAGATCTGCCCTGTGACAGGACTCGGATGGCACGATGTGATACATGTGCATATAGTCATGGAAAAACGATTCATGGTGAATGCGTGGGAAAAAGGGCGCGGTTGACGGTTAGCGTAATCCCTAGTGTCCCTGGGTGGTTGAACAAAAAAAAACCGAGATACGAAAACGTGCAATAGGTAAGCATAATCCCTAGTAGTCCTAGGTAGCATAAGTCCTAGTTGCACAAACGATAATTCATGTTGGAAGAACCTAGCTAGGTTTAGGGTAACAGTCCAAACCGATCTTAAGGATCATGTAACTATGTTAAAACAATATAGAATCTCATGTGAAAGCCCGTATGGTCTACGGCAAGGGACTAAATTTATACACGGAAAGGAACATACGAGTTGAATAACCTATATATGCGGCATATTAGGTTGGCATGGACCATTATACGACTTTTGAGTAAGGGCCATCCATGGATAACACATGATACAGTTGGGATACTAGTACAGTAGGTGCAGAGCGGATGTACAGGATAGATACCATGGGACGTTATACGTAATAGATATCTTGGGTATATTATACTTGATAGAAACCTGACGATGTGATACCTTGTTTTATCTTGACATCGTAATTTATCATGACACTTTAGTTTATCTGAGTTCAGTAGTTCATCCTGTTATTTTGATTTAGCTTATCTATCTTGTTATCATGCTTATGTTCATCTCAGTTTCTCATGCCAGTTAACTTTACTAGTTTTTATGCTAATAGTAGATAGGGCTTACTCAGTCTTTTTGACTGACCCGTTTTGTTTCGCCTCTTTTCTTCCGTTTCCCCCCCCCCCAGGTTACAGGGAGGAAATACTGTTGTTTAGTTCGGACTTCTTCTGCTTGAAGGTCATCATGGATGGCTTGGACTTTTCTTGGCTATGGCTACTTTATTGTTTTTACTTGGGGAATAATTTATGGAAAAGTCTTTATGCTTCTTTATTATTGCAAGACAGGTTTTGATGTACTCTGATGTAAAAAGGCTTTAGACCTTATTTATTTATGTTAAGAAAGTTCCACTTTACTTCCGCTATTTTATATGTTCTGTCTTGTGATATTTCTGTGCATGTTTACCAATAATGCCCCTCTAAAGCTAGTGCATTCCTTTGCGAGTGACCCTAGCGGAGGCGGGGTGTTACATTTGGTATCAGAGCAGAAGGTTACCAGACTGGGCAAAAGTTTTTAAAGATCTTCTGAAAACTATTTGAAAAACCGTTTACAAAGAAGCATTTTTCAAGAAAATTTTCTTTTAAAAAGAAAAAGGCTATTCCCCAAAGGCCATTAGCACTATCCTTGTTTCCTTAATTGAATCTCTTTTCCTTTCTTTCCTCCACCTGTAGTCACAGTGGTTTTAACTACGACTAGTCTTTTCTATCTACGAAAGTGCTTTCCATGCGATGGAGGTGGTTCTCGAGAGACCAGTGGCCGCGTTATAAGAAAGGATAGTGAGAAAGAGGATAAAGGATACGAGTTTAAGGATGAGCAAATTGTTGGTATGGCTCAACCCATAATGAGAAAGATGAACAATGAAACCCATGACGAGAGGGTACCTTTGGCATGGTAAAACGGGGCGGGTAGTTAAGTATTATGGGACAAGGACAAGATCATCGGGAGGGCAATAGTATGCTCTCATTTCTAGGGTACCTCGGAAGGAGGGTAACGATCTTGCTAAAGTTTTAGCTTTTCTTTTCTATCATCCCGTTAGGACTTTGTTTTGATCATCGTATCATTTAAGTCTGCTTCGATAGTTGGGTCTCTGCACCTTAAGTACTAGCGTAATAGAGAATTCCATTTTTGTCTCAAGTTCTGTGGAGAATCGATCCATTTATTCATGACTTGTTTTGGATTTGAGAATGACATGCATCGGTTATAGAAGGATTCTAGGGATGAAGTGGTTGTCCAGTAAGGGGTGCCACTCTCGGTTTTGATAGGAGGGTAGTTAGACCGTTTGACTAGCCTTGGTAATACCCTCGAAGTATCAGGTAACCTTTTTGGAGGTTCTGTCATGACTAGTTACTTAGAATCCCTTGATGCCTTTATTGGAAATTTGAAGCCCGATCGAGCGGTGTTCGCCGATAAGACGGATGGTTTACCTCACTTATGCGTGGGTTATAGAAATCACCCTAGTAAGTGCGCTTGATAACCTGGTTGGCATCTGTTTATTTTCAAGAGAAAGTTCTTCTACATGGAATACCTTATAGTATATAAACGAGATCCAAGATTCATTAGTGAATTTTGGAAAGCTTGCATGAGATCATGAGTACGCAGTCATGTTTGCGTCAAGTATTCTAGAAAAAGGATAAGTGCAAGTGGAACGAGAGGCGACGAAGGAATGAGTTCCAGCTCATGTTATGGAAACAGGAAATAAGAAGCTACGAAATCGCGAAGTTAAAAGACGGTCAAGGCACAATGGAATTAAGCTCAAGGAGATACGACTTTGATGGTCGAAGACTAGATGCGCGCATGATATCTCTTTTAGGGAGTATATCCTTGATCCCGGTTTTCTGTAGAGCTTACCTGTAGGCTATCTTCTGTGGATGTCCTCTCGGTCCTATTTTCTGTTACAAACCCCGTAAGGAGTTTGTCTTGTTTATCTTCTCGACCCTGTTTCAGGGAATCCTAGGTAGAACCCTATGGATGTAAACATGTATTTGGAACATGTTATGATTGATATGGTTGCAAGTGGTTGCAAGTGGTTGCTCGTGGATGCGCATTAGGTACTAGCTCGACTCGGTCACATTTCATATTGCATATGCACGAGTATTTATACTTTTTTATGGATGAAATCGAATGTATTATCATGCGGTTGTTGCATATGAATGAATGATTGTGCACGCATATAATATCTATATGACTAGGATTATTTGCATACCTGTTGGATTCATGGCACTATATATATTTTGCATTAGAAAGATTATTCAGGCCTGATCATTAACATTAGCTAAGGAACATGTACACACACGTTTTGCATATATTCATACAGCATTAGAAATCATCTAAGGACAATGGTTGCTTGTGGATGATGTTTTGAGTAGATGGATGATGGATGGTAGGATATGTTCTTCCTAACTTGGAGATTTCGGGGACGAAATCCTAAAAGGTGGGGAGAATGTAACAACCCGTATTTCGATAACATGATTAAGACGAGAATCAAGGCAGAATTTAATTTTAAATTCTGAATCAAGTAAAACAGGCTATGCCATTGCGTTCGTCTCGGAAAAATACGCGAAATAGAGTCTGAGTTTTCGAAAATCGGAGTCCGTATGACCCGATTAAGGCCCAACGAAGTTTTCAGAAAATTCAAGTTCAAAAACGAGTTCTAATTTCAAAAATTAGGGCTGGAAGGCTAGGCGGGAAGAATTCCCGCCAGGCACCCCAAGTCGGCAGCCCTGTCGACTTGGGAGTCGACATGGCCTCACCCAAGTCGACAGCCCTGTCGACTTGGGGGTCGACTTATGGTGGCCGAGCCATCTTGGCTTGGTGCACCTGCACTTGTCTCTGGTCTTGTTCTGGAAGCTTCCAACGTGGTTTGATGGCTCAGATCCACCCTAGGGTTAATCTAAGGCCCTAAAACTACCCTAATCTCTATAAAAACACCCCTAAGCCTACCCTAAACACTCATTATTCATTCTTGCAACTAAACTATGGCAAAATTTTCACTCTCATGGCCTCCACCCTCATTCTAAAATTCCTAAGTAAATTCCTATGAGAGGTTTCATGATCATGAGAGTGTTAGAGAGTTTCTATGTTAGTATGAGAGCTTCTCAAGTTGATTTCAAGGCTAAAGCTATGACCTTTGTTCATGAAGATGGTGTTTTTATTGATTTGGAGCATCCATCTTTGGGTTTTTGGGTGATGGCATGCATAGGCTTCATCACAATCTTTGTTTTGCATTTCGATTTGTGCCTTCATAGCAATGTAAGCCCTTTCCCTACTCTTAGATATTAACTATGAAGTTAAATGTTCATGTTGCAAGTTTGGGTTTGATCATTGAGAATGATACATGGTATCATGTCATGCAAGTTTATGAAGTCATTATCTTGATCTTATGAGCTAAAAGCTACATCCTTTAGGTTGAAATGTTGCATTATGCAACATGAGAAGCTTCATACCCTTTATGTCAACTTGCATATGAAGTCATAACCCTTATATGATGATATATGCGAGTTACTAGTCATCATCCCATGTCTTTTGTCACCATGATTTGCTTATGTGCCAAGTTTGGGTTTATGCATGTTTTTTAGGCTTAAGAATGTAACATGCAAGTTAATGAACACATTTGTGCCTCATTTGCCACCATGATTAACTTGTGGCTTAATATCCACTTTTGTCATGCCTTTGACAAATTCCTTCTTTGAATCCATTATGCGAGTTTAAAAGCGTTGGGGTCACATTATTGGAAAACATAATGACATGAACATGATTTGGGTAAATGGGTATAAACAAGACAACATGTAATGTTAAATATGACATGTGTTTATACTTGAAAACATGACTTGAAATATAACATGGAAATTGACATGTAAGTATGCTTGAAAACATAAGCTTGGGAATTTACCTATTAAATTAGGTCTACCCATTGGGAATTTACCTATTAAGTCAGGTCTACCCAATTGCTTGAAAACTTGTAATATGTGTTGGAAAACATAATGGACATGACACTTAGATAATATAAGTGTGGCCAACTCGAGGTTGGGTTGAGTTTGCAACGTAAAACTACCCGGAACCGACCGGCCTAACTAGTAGTTGCAAAACAATAGGACCCAATGTGAGAAGTTGGTCATGTTGTGCTTAAACCCGAGGTTAGACCAAGTTGTGGTGTAAAGCTACCCGGAACCGACCAGCTTAACTAGTAACCGCAACAAAGTCTAATGTGAGAGGTTGAGGTGCATTAAGTAATTAATGCCACATGATAGGGTTAAGTTAATTTGATTAAGGACGCTTAACCAAATATGACATGGACAAATGGGTTAAGTAAATGGTTTAGGCTAATGATACTTAACAAAACATGACAAGGTTGGGTAGGTTAAGTAATTTGATTTGCCTAATGACACTTAACCATTTTTATACGATTAGTGGACGGGGTTAAGTTAACCAACACTTAACCAATCCAATACGATAATTTGGGGAAGGTTAAGTAAGTTTTCTTAATGACACTTAACCGAAAAATATAGTTAATGGATGAGGTTAAGATTAGACTCAACTAGTCTAAGCATGGAAATCGGATGGGGTTAAATTAGCCTAGACTTAATTAATCCCACTTGGTAGTTTAATGGAGTTAAGTTAAACACTTAACTAATCTAACATGATGATTTGAGGTGGTTAAGTGACCTATACTTAACCAATCTAACTCGTGAATTTATTGAGGTTAAGTTAACCTATACTTAACCGATCTAACGTGAAAACATGATAAGGCTAAGTCACGAATCGCTTGAATACACTTGACCGATTTGACTAAGTAAATTGATAGGGTCAAGTTAATATATACTTAACCAATCTAGAATGTTAATTGGACGAGGTTAGGTCGTGAATTGCTTAATACATACTTAACCAACGTAAGCATGGTTTGTAGGGTTAAGTCTTGGACTTGGATACTTAGCCAATTTTGACATGATTTGAAGACGGGTTAAGTCTTGGACTTGGATACTTAGCCAATTTTGACATGATTTGAAGACGGGTTAAGTCTTGGACTTGGATACTTAGCCAATTTTGACATGATTGGTAGACGGGTTAAGTCAGGAACTTAAGTGACACTTAATCCATTATGTAAACCCTAGTCCTGAGGATAGGGGATAACCGTAGTTAACAAGGGTAACGGGAATAAGGCTAAGTGGTAAACCTTAGTTCAGGAATAACTAAGTAATGATTCTTAGTCAAGGAAATTTAGACCAGTTCATAGATAGATGAGTAACCTGATATGGTAGGTCATCGTTTAAGTATACGAGTAGGAGCAAGTATCTGACTTAGATAAAGGCTCCAGCGAACTGGGTAACGAAGCAGCGGCTTCGGGGAACGTGAGGATATTCTTGGTATCCCTCTGTGAGCTGCCAGGTGATTATACTAGGCTCATGAGAGGTTAAGGTCTGCATTAGAAGAGCCAAGAGGATGCCTTGGTTGCTATACGAGCGACCTAAAGACGGGGATGGATAGGGGATAGTCGACGATACACGGTCGTACCCTAGATAGCATTTTCGTCAGACTACCTACCATCTTTGGTCAAGCGTGTACGTACGGAAAGGCAGAGAACACCCAATAGACCATAATTGCTATCTAATTATGGTTGCGGTAAGGCTTGGATGTGGGTTGGCCGGTGTTGTGTTCTCATACAGGATTTATCCTGTCTTGTCTTTCACTAGTTGAGGGAGGGGTCGCGTGCGACCATAGTCACGTATAGAAAAACAGACCTTAGCATCTGCATCGGCAGATAAATCGAAAGCTCCCGACCGAGTCCTGTATTTCTAGATCTGCCCTGTGACAGGACTCGGATGCAACGATGTGATACATGTGCATATAGTCATGGAAAAATGATTCACGGTGAATGCATGGGAAAAAGGGCGCGGTTGACGGTTAGCGTAATCCCTAGTGGCCCTGGGTGGTTGAACAAAAAAAAAAACCGAGATACGAAAACGTGCAATAGGTAAGCATAATCCCTAGTAGTCCTAGGTAGCATAAGTCCTAGTTGCACAAACGATAATTCATGTTGGAAGACCCTAGCTAGGTTTAGGGTAACAGTCCAAACCGATCTTAAGGATCATGTAACTATGTTAAAACAATATAGAATCTCATGGGAAAGCCCGTATGGTCTACGGCAAGGGACTAAATTTATACACGGAAAGGAACATACGAGTTGAGTAACCTATATATGCGGCATATTAGGTTGGCATGGACCATTATACGACTTTTGAGTAAGGGTCATCCATGGATAACACATGATACAGTTGGGATACTAGTACGGTAGGTGCAGAGTGGATGTACAGGATAGATACCATGGGACGTTATACGTAATAGATATCTTGGGGATATTATACTTGATAGAAACCTGACGATGTGATACCTTGTTTTATCTTGACATCGTAATTTATCATGACACTTTAGTTTATCTGAGTTGAGTAGTTCATCCTGTTATTTTGATTTAGCTTATCTATCTTGTTATCATGCTTATGTTCATCTCAGTTTCTCATGCCAGTTAACTTTACTAGTTTTTATGCTAATAGTAGATAGGGCTTACTCAGTCTTTTTGACTGACCCGTTTTGTTTCGCCTCTTTTCTTCCGTTTCCCCCCCAGGTTACAGGGAGGAAATACTGTTGTTTAGTTCGGACTTCTTCTGCTTGAAGGTCATCATGGATGGCTTGGACTTTTCTTGGCTATGGCTACTTTACTGTTTTTACTTGGGGAATAATTTATGGAAAAGTCTTTATGCTTCTTTATTATTGCAAGACAGGTTTTGATGTACTCTGATGTAAAAAGGCTTTAGACCTTATTTATTTATGTTAAGAAAGTTCCACTTTACTTCCGCTATTTTATATGTTCTGCCTTGTGATATTTCTGTGCATGTTTACCAATAATGCCCCTCTAAAGCTAGTGCATTCCTTTGCGAGTGACCCTAGCGGAGGCGGGGTGTTACACAGAGAATACAATAAATTACATTGTAGCAGAAAATAATACAAAACACAACTGAATGGAATATACGGATACAGAGCTTTCTGAGTATCATTCCAGCTGTAAACCAGGATCCTGTGAATATAAATCTGCAAAACCAAAACTATTAGCTGCCCGTGGAAAATAGGGGCACCCATAGTTTAGGTTAAAACAATAAACTCAAGGTCAGTCATGTGACTGGCGTGAGAACTATAGCAGTTATTTAAAACTTTAATTTTAATCATAGATATCAAGGGACCACACCGTATAACACGGAACGGGTTTCCTCCCAAGAATACCAGTGCATATAACAAAACAACGCAATGCTTTTTGGAAAAATGAAGCTATTATAAGACTCAGGTCCCATCACACAATGCAACGCAAGCCGGAGGATAGGGTTTTCTCTTATAATAGCCAAACATGCTTGGCACGTTAAAATAAATCATTTGATACTATTATAAGTGCATAGTGTATAAAACAACTTCGAATATAAATGTATCAATCCTAAATGACATGGGTACCATATATCATGTCCCCCATACTAGGCTCTATAATCAAAACCGCAATTGTCATGCATTGGAAGTTGTATTTCCATCTGTGAACCAAGACAAGGATCGTCCTTACCGCTTCGAGACTCTCTAGCCAGAGCCTCAGGGTTAGAGCGTATCGACCCTTGGATCGTTAGGGCCGGTCCACTCGATGTGGATTAAAATGCCTGAACACTACGTTTTCCCGCCCTATGGGGCGTAAATCTGGTCTGTATAAAGACCATCCATCGGCTCCGCAGAGACCGAAATAACTGAGGCGCCTCGCTATCCATCATCCACATAATTAAAATGTCCGGGCGTGTAAAACCCAAAACACCACTCCTAGCTAGAAGGAAACGCATGTCCTCCCTGAAGTCCTCTCCCGTTTCTGGTTCACATAGGGATGTAAGGCTCGCGAATTAATGCTACACAAAGCTACACTATATTAAAGTCATTCTTTGATCATCAACCACAAGACTCTGCTTTTCAACAGAAGCCTTGATCATTTGCATCTCATCATGCCAACAGGCAATTCATGCAATGCAACCGATGTCTATTAATCACACAGAATGAAATTCAATGTCATACACACATCCATTTACAAGTTCGTTCTGGGTCTGAACGAAACCGGAGGAACCTTATTCCTCGCATATCCATCGATCTCCAAGTACATCTGGACGATCACCAACTGATTCCCTCCTCTTGGGTGTACAACCCAATTAAGATCATAAGTAATTATCCAAACGATGTGAAGACCTCCGGTCTTCGACCACCATCTTCATCGTCGACTTATCGTCGAATCTGTTATTCAGAATGGGTATAAACCCGGCCTTTCCGGATAACTCATGTATATAATAAACAAATGTTACACAAACACAACATACGCCTCATTCCAATTCAGAATATTCTTTTATTCAAATATTCACATCTATAGGGAAATGTTCCCATTAATTTTATCAAAGATAAATACATTTAAATTTATTCTTTAATCTTCCTTTGGATTTCAATTCAAACCAAATTATGGTTTATCTAAACTGGTCGGGATTAACGAACCTTACCAAAGTAATCATTTGTTTTAAATTTCCCAATCCTAACCTATTCATCCCATGAAGTAAAACTGGTAATACTTCATATGTAACACCACAGTGTCATTGGTAAAATTAATTACCATTTTACGTTTTAAATCTAATTAAAGATTTAACTATCTCTTGGAGCAAAACTGGTGATACTCCATTCTCGATCATTTCTTGAATTTGATAATTTTAGTTATCAAATTCATCTTTCAATCTATTTAAAGATTTCTTAAAACTCCACTTAGTTTTAATTTCCAAAAATCATTACATAATGATTATTGAAATCCAGGAAATAAATCCTATCTTTAGCTGGGTTAAAGAACTAATGACATTTAAAACACAGCTCACGATAAACCCAAAATCACATTCCATTAACAATGGAATCTTCACGGAAAACAGATCAATATATATAATCGATATGAACTTCCATATCCGACTAATAATATAAATGGAATAACGGCAAAGCCTTTTAAATTCCTTATATATTAACAGTCTTCCTCAACAGAAGTTCACTTCGATCATTACCAAATCGAATTCCATTCCATTCCAATTTATTTTATTAAATTGGAAAACTTTACTTTGGAAAATCTCCTTTAAATCTTTACAAAAGATATATAAATCCAAATCATATTTCACTGTAAAACGGGTTGAAGAATGAATGTCGTTAAAACACAGTTCACAACAAACCCAATTCACATTCCATTAATTATCGGGTTAAAGAACAAGTGGTATTTAAAACACCATTCACGATAAACCAAAAAATCAATTCCAATTCAATTCCAATTAAATATTATTTAATTAGTATAATTCATTAAATCTGAATAAAAAGATTTAATCTTTTCTCAACTGGGTTTAAGAACAATGTTAATGAAGACACCATTTACGATAAACGCAAATTCCATTTGATATTAAATACAAGGCTCTGAATAGAAAATATATCGACTTATATTCAATATCAAATTCTATGACCAACAAATATCGTATTGGAAATAACGATATAAATATATCTTTCAAATTTCCATAATAATATCTGTATAATCACGAAATCCAACATCGAAATATTCCAAAGACAATTTCGATTCAAATCCATTTCCACTTTATATATTGGAAATTCTGGTTATTTTTAAAACCATTTCAAATCCACTTTATTTATTTTAAAAATAAACTGATTATAATTCTAGTTCAAGACTAGTTCATTTCGATAAAAATCTGTTTTTATCTTTTCAAATATGGAAATTTTATCCCAATTCTTTCCAAATCATTTCTTATGATTTTACACAAATTATTGATATTTTAAATAATTTTATCAAGGCCCGTATAGTCGATTTCCATCAACGGCCATTGAACTGCACTTACAGCGACCTTTTCCAAATTTGATTTGGATATAACTCCAAATCCGACTGTTAGATTTCTAATTTCTTGTATTCGTTAGAAAGCTCTTTTCGATACGAACCCAACAGTTCCAGTTTTAGGAGAATCCGACGGCCGGATCTCCCGTAATGTCCGTTCGAAGTCAATGGTCGAAATTCGCGAACTGCCGTAGCGCAGCACGTTCTATTCAGGCCATTATATTATATATATAATATGTATTTCGTCGATTTCCATTTAAAACGAATTTTATAAATCGTTTCAAATTCGTTTTCAAAATGATTTCAATTTCCATTTCAAATTCAAATCAAAATTGAATTTTTTTTCTTATAAATTTGTTTTAAATTTATTTCAAATCTATTTCAATTCTATTCCAATTTCAATTCGAATTTCAATTCAAATTCCAATTTAATTCGAATTTCAAATCATTTCAATTTAGTTTGAATTTCAAATCATTTCAATTTAATTTGAATTTCAAATCATTTCAATTTAATTCGAATTTCAAATCATTTCAATTTAATTCGAATTTCAAATCATTTCAATTTAATTTGAATTTCAAATCATTTCAAAATATCAGATTTTGAAATCACTTTTCAATATTCATTGTAAAATGAATAAAATCGACAAAATTCCCGTTTGTGTTAAAATGGCGTTTAACTACTTAACACGGCTTCACATTTCAATATTCACTGAATATTATTTTAAAATATTCGATAATTCTGAACTGGAATCAGACATAGTCAATTATCATATAATTTAATTATATGGATTTCATACAATACATGTATACAACAACAGCGATAAATAATCATCCATCATCCAGAGTGCATTCTACTCTGTATAAGCATTAAATATAAATATTTAACGCTTATAACAATCTGTCAACCAATCGATTGACATACAACTAACTATTGGGATTAGTGTATGTCCAATGTCATCCCAATGTAACGTCCCGTATTTTTAGTTTATTTATTTTAATGTTGAGTTAGAAATATAAATAAATTTTATATGGAATTTATTGATTTAATGATCAATATGCGATTTAATTTCGAATATATCGAATTATCAACAAACAATTGAGTTCGCAGTTATTATCTGAATAGAAACGGTGCATTCGACAAAATAAATTCTATATTGAATTAGAATGGTAATAATTATTTATAATCGATAAATTTAATTGTTTTCAAATCAACTAATATTTTAGCTAGTTGAAATTTATATTAATTGTCGATTTAAATATGTTATTTCTCTATACAACCAAATTTAATTTTAGAACCTGTTCTTTTCAGTCTAGAATAACAGATGTTGTTGTGAACATTGGTCGTAAAGTTAAAATAAGCAGTTCGGGGTTTCAAAGTAAGGGGACCGTGAGATATTTAGTTATTTAATTAAAACTAATTCAAAAAAAACAAATTTTATTCATCTGACCTATTCCTACTCCGCAGACCTAAAACGAAAAAAACCGCAGACCTAATGGTTTTCTCGAGCAAAATGTTTTGTCTCCCAACTTCATTACTGAAGCAAACATGATACAATGGCCTTCGTACCTGTTGTCTGCTTTCGCGTCTATATAAATCGAACCCATGCTCTTTGTTTTCACCATTCCTGAAATTCCAGGAAAACGAATTCAATTTCTTTCCCAATCTCATAACAAAATCAAATCCTCCGATCAATTAAAAAAAAAATATAGAATCAAAATCGCGATTTCAACTTGAGCGTTCTGAAGCTCGACACCATGCCAGGGCTGCTCGCAATTTGAGGAAAAACATGGTCGCGATTAAGGAAGAAACCCACATCGAAATCGTGTGGTTCCCTGAGCCCGACATTGAGCTTGAAGCGCTCGCGAATAAGAAGCGCTCGCGTATGTTTTTGAAGTTGTTCTGAGGGGTGCGGTTGCTTTCATTCGAGCCGAGTTGTAATTGGGGATTTTGGGAGCGGTCGAGTTTGAAAACGGTGGTATGGTGTTGGGATTACAGGAGTACAACTGTAGACGATTAAGGGAAGTCTTAGGGCTGGTAGAACGAGGGTATTGGGGTTTTGAACTGACGCTGATGAACTGAAGGTTAGGCGGTGTCAGGTGTCGAACTGAGGTGATTTTGTAGAGTTCGGTCTTTGATTTTGAGGGTGAACGCGATGATGGATGTGAGTAGATGATTGAAGCTAGTGTCCACGGAGTTGTGTTATTCAAGTTGTTGGGTTTTTGTTCAAATTAGAGGAAATGGCTCGAGGGTAATGGAACTAGTAAGAAGAAGGGCGAACTGACCAGGACAAAGGTTTACAACAGGGTTGAGGTCAACCTAAGTGGTGCAGCATTGGCACGACAGTAGCGAGAGGCGATAGAGAAGGGAATGGTGATTGATAATGAGGTATTCGATGAAATTCCAAGGTGGTGAAGGCCAGTGTTTGGGGCTGATTTCAACAGGCAAGGACCGATGATTTTTTAGTTAGCTTTTTGATTGATTGAAGCAGCAAGGTATACATTTTTAATAAAATTTAAAAATACTTCGGAGAGTTAATTAATTCATTTAGTAGTTTATTTAAATTGATAAGATGTTAAATGGATTCGATAGGAGATAATAGAGGTAGGACGAGGTGTCTAGTCAGAAATGGACGGTGGGAATCTTTGGGAACTGTTCGTAAGTTTGTCCCATGGATTGATCGAGTAGTTTGAAATAACCGGTAAGGTATACTCTTTACATAATTTAAATATACATAGGATAGTTTATTTATTTATTTTAATAACCGTTTAATCGATGAATTAAAATAAATCATCGTAGGTACGAAATGGATTTGGTTGAAACAAGCCGAGACGATATGGAAACTTAATCGGATATTCGGCAAATAAAAATACGAAGTGAGTAAATCTCACTCACCTTTTATTTATAATTATTTTTACTTTGTAAAAATAATTGTTGTTGCTTGTTTGGATTTTTCTGCTTGTTTTATATATATTAGTTATTTAGGCTATTATATATATATATATTGGGTTGATTGATTGGTTGGATTCCCGCAGTCTCATTAGCGGATGCCCGCAGTTTCATAGCGGATGATTACCCTATACGCCCCACGCTATGATTAGTGGATGACCTTCTATACCGCGATATTCTGCCACGAAGCAGAATGGGTATTATTTATGCTTTAACATCTGTGGATGCAGGAAAACAGGTTGGAGGGATCCAACTGGATTCCTCAAAAATATATTATCTGTTTGTTGTTTGCTGATTTCATATATTCATATATGATGTGTTAAAAATAAAATGATTGAAAATTGGGTGATTTGATTGTTTTAAATATCACTGGGCTAAGTGTTAATTTATTTAAAATATCGTGGAAGGATATTTGAGATTTGAAAGGGAAAATTCTATTTTTTTAATAGAATTTGAATTTTTAATGGAATAAAAATATAAACTTGTTTTAAAAAAATATAACAAGTAGTTCCTTTATAAACGAAGTTTATAAATAGTTCTTTTATAACGAAGTTTATAAATAGTTCTTTTATAACGAAGTTATAAATGAAGTGAAAAGAATTATCATTTGATAATTCAGAAATAGAAATACATGGGAAATCTATCTTCAAAAGGAAAATAGAGATATTGATTTCAAAAAGGAATTGAAGTCGAGACTTGTTTAAAGAAATTGAATAAAGAAAATTCAAATGGAGTTTGAATATAGAGAATTTGAAATAGAATTCCCAAATAGAAATTTGAAATAGATTTTCAAAATAGAATTTTCAAAAGAGAATTTGAAATAGACTTTGAAAATAGAATTTCAAAAATAGAATTGCAATGAAATTTGAATTCAAATATAATTGAAAGAGAATTTGACTATAGAAATTCAAAAGGAATTTAAATATAGGATTTGAATTCAAAGGAATTTAAATATGGGATTTGAATTCAAAGGAATTGAAATAGATTTGAGGTCAAAGGAATTGAAATAGAATTTGAATTCAAAGGAAGTCAAATAGATTTGAATAAAGAAAGTTCATATGAAATTTGAATATAGAATTTGGAATAAGAGAATCCAAATGGAATTTGACTAAGAGAATTTAAATAGAATTTGAATAAGAGATTTGAATATATAGAAATTTTGAATATAGAAATGCGAATGGCATTTGAATATAGAATTCAAATAGAGTTGAAATGAATTTTAAATTTAGAATTCAAATAGAAATTTAAATTGGAGTTTGAATATTTAAAATTCAAATAAAAATGAAAATAGTAATTGAATATAGAAAATCGAAAATATTATTTGGAATTGAAAAGGAAAATAGATTTGATATATATTAAAAATATATATCAAAAATAGAGTTGAATTTATTTTAAAAACAAAGTTTTAAAAGTGTGTATATATATATATATACACACAACGAACTCGCCGCGGAGCGGTAGTTCGTAAATTGGCGATTCGAACTTCAATTGAATATACAGAACTCAATCGAAGTCAGAATTCTTTGAAACAAGAAACGTTAGGACTGATTTGATAATAGTTTTCTAGTGGAGGAGAAAAATCTGGATTTCGTCGAATAGATTTTGAGTTATGTCAAAATCAAAATTTTAAAAGTGCAGCGCCAGAAACCATTAAAACCATAATGGATTTTATATAATATAAATACAGGGATTTTTTTTAAGCAAAGAAAATCCGCATTTTTATTTTAAAAAAGCCCAGGTTTGAGAGGTGAAATATATCTGAACTCAAATGGAGTAATGAGTTGATTTTTAAAACAGAAATCAGATTATTGATTATTGAATAGAATTAACTAATTTGAACGGAAATTAGTTAAATGAGATTTTGAATGGATATTGAGCTTTAAATAAGAAAATTCGATTTGAAATTTATATTCGAAATAGAAAAGAGAACTAGAATTGAAATTGAAATTCAATTTGGTTATGAACGAGTTAAATATTTTGTTTGAACATGTTATGTTCAAACAAAGAAGTGAAATAGGCTAAGAAGCTAATTAAAGAATAAATGGGCGGAGCTGAATTCAAACGATTGGTTTGAGTTGAATTGAATTGCAAACAGGTGAACATGTGTAAGCAGGTTTGATATGAAGTATATGAAGATTTAAATTTATGTGCTCGACAAAAAGGTACATGTTTAATTCATATATGAGATTTTATGCGCCGTATCGGCAAGCCGCTTGGCTTTTTCTTTTTCTTTTTGAGATAAGAAGGACCGGGAAGGCTATTTGCAATTTCCCGATGCTCCCGGTGTAGGGGAGGTTATGGCGAATTTTTCCGGAAATTTAAGGAGTTAGAATATTTTTAAGAAAATTTGATAATTAGAATCAGTGTATCGATATATATATAATTCGATAAGGAAATGAACTTAAAAATAAAACAGTATAAACAAAAATGGGAAATATATATACATTTTAGAAATGGAAAATTTGTTTAATATGGTATTGATTATTCGAGTAGCAGTCTGGTCTGTTTTGAAGTTAATAATATTTTCAGTCAAGGTCTGAGAGGTAATTATACCCCAACTTGATGGATTATTATTATTGGCTGATAAATGGCAAGACTCGGTCTCGAAAATCGATGTTTAAAGAGATTCAGTTGAAGGAAGTATCTTGAGTTGTTGTGACGATGTTTTACACAGCATTCGTTTTAACCCAAGTGGTGAAATTTTGGAAGTATAAGAGTAAATATTTCCTGAGTATAATTAAAGTAGTCGGGAAAGAGATAGGTGATTGAAATTGTTTTCAATTTCAAATAGAATATATTTTCTAAGTGCAGAAAATAAAAGAAGGCGATACATGGAAATGTTTTCCAAATAACGTATAAGGCCAATATGGTTATTGAAAATATTTGGTTAACAAATATTGATAAAGAACCGGAGAAGAGATTTAATTAATGAAATATTGATTAAAGACCCAGTGATTTGTTTGATATGTTTGGATGAACACTTGTTTTATTCGATAGTTAAATCACAGACTATCGAAGTTTTGACCATCGTTGACAATATGGAGAGACCGGTTGGATTATTATCCGAAGAACCACTCCGTATCGGCATTAGCGTTGCGAACCAAGTATGCTGAATATATTGAAGACGGAGTAAAATGCAAGGACTCTTTCTATTAAATTGAAATAGTGCCTTCGGTTTCGTTCAATCCCAGAACGAACGTAAATGGACGAATGTCTGACAGAGTATTTCCAATGATCAAATGGGTTGGTCTGTATAAATATATATGGTTGCAACGGATTTATTTCCCTTAGCATAACATCCAGAATATTCGTGCAAACTCAACTAGTGATTAACGGATCTGACAATGTGGCATTCAAAGTGATTGTGCTATCAATGAATGGTAAGTAATCGTAGCCTCAGGCCTCAACAACCGGGAAAGGACAAAAATCGGGCAGGCAGCATGGCTATGTGGGTCGCACCCATTAGGATGTATAATCGCCTATCTAGAGGTTCATTTAATTTCTTATTCTATTCGATGCTGTCCCAGTCGGGAGACGGTTGCTGATCCCAACCGTTGGTGATATACATTCGATACACTCAAGCGAAATGAGTGGTCGGTCATGTGTGGGCCGGGTTGCAAGATGTTCTTGTTGAACCCAGTGTATTCCTCTCTAGAGATACACTAGCGGAAGGTGGTTCCATACCTTGTCATGTTGGAAATCCAATCTCCAATAAGCGCTATGCGGTTTTTGATTTTATACTATATATGTGGAGCGTGAGATGCAAGCGTTCTGCTATTTGGTTATTTACTTGATATAGACATTATTATAATATCATTGGATTTTCGTATCAAAGTGTTTTGGGTTATAGTAAGGTAAAAACCGTCCGTGTTTATGTGGGCTGGTCTTACTATTACCTTTTCTTTTGAAAGGATTTTTGAAGTTAAACAAGTGGTTGGAGTTTACTCACACCAGTCCCATGACTGACCCAGAGTTTATTTTGTTTTGTTTTTCCCTAAACTCTTGGGTGCCCAAATTTGTACGGGCAGTCAAGTAGTTCAGGTGTTTACAGATACCATTGGAGGAGCTTGGAGCAGGAGGCTTCAGCGTTAGTTACCTAGTGTTATTTTCCGCTGTATTGTAAGTGTTGAACTCTGATTCTGAATGTACATGTATACAGAAATTTTGTATTACAAAAGTATATGATATATTATATTTTATTCATTCCGCTGTGAGGTTCATGTTTTACCCTGATGTTGTGTATTCTTCTTCTTCTATTCTAATATTTCTTTCCTTCTATTTCTCATCCTCTAACTTCTTTCTAATAATGATTCGTATTTCTGTGCAATTTGGGTGGGACGTGTGGTGTATTTAGTCAACTCAGATAGTACGGATTTGCGGGTCGTTACAGTTGGTATCAGAGCTTAGGTTGAGCGAATACCTAGGCTTTGTTGGGTTGTGCTCATTAGAGATAGGGTCAGTAGTACCCTAGGATGAGTTGAGTGTATATATATACGAGAGAGCGTATTTGTTAATTGATATAAAAATTGTTTTATATTGTGTTGGCTAGTCTGTTGAGTGGTTTATGAATTCTGATCGAACAGTGGGACGCCACAAAGTCGATAGGAATTTCTAAACACTCGGCAGAAGATTGAACACAATATTGTTTTAAAACGGGTGAATGAAATAATTTTACCCAAAATTCTATTCTGATATAGAAAGAATATTTTTTGAAATTATAGTAATACATGGATGTGTTGATTGTCATTTTAATCAGATGAGATTATAAATGGTTATATATAACCAAAATAAAACTTGTATATGAATAACATATACAAATAAAATGAATTGAAATTAAATTCAAACCAGAATTGGAATTTAAAATCCTGGGAAATTTGGAAAATATTTTCAAAGTATATTAAATAATATAGCTTTGTTTTGTAAAGGATTTGAATAAATACCATTTTTGAATGGATTTTAGAAGTGATAAAGCACTGAATTCACTTCAGTGGCTGGGAAATAATTCTGATGATGATTGCAACATCATCAGTGTTCATTTTCGAGTTTCTAAGTGATGGATTGCTACCTTAGAAAATTTTGTTGGAAATTTGTTTGAAAATTCAAATGTTTTGAATTTGTGATATGAATAAATATATGTTCATATTTATATATTATCTCAAAAAGGACTTGAAATAAAAACCCGGGAATTTGAATTCTGAAATTAAAATTTAACTTAAAACAAGTTAAATAAATCAAGTGAATGAATTGATTTAGAATCAATTTGAATGCATGTGAATGAGAAACCAAATGTTTTGGTAGAACTAAAATTGATGAAATATGAAGAGGTGAGTTTCAACATAAAGAACTTGTGAAAGGTAATGAATTTGTACCATTTTTCCTACCTTAGTAATTTCGGGGACGAAATTCTTTTAAGGGGGAAGGAATGTAACGTCTCGTATTTTTAGTTTATTTATTTTAATGTTGAGTTAGAAATATAAATAAATTTTATAAGGAATTTATTGATTTAATGATCAATATGCGATTTAATTTCGAATATATCGAATTATCAACAAACAATTGAGTTCGCAGTTATTATCTAAATAGAAACGGTGCATTCGACAAAATAAATTCTATATTAAATTAGAATGGTAATAATTATTTATAATCGATAAATTTAATTGTTTTCAAATCAACTAATATTTTAGCTAGTTGAAATTTATATTAATTGTCGATTTAAATATGTTATTTCTCTATACAACCAAATTTAATTTTAGAACCTGTTCTTTTCAGTCTAGAATAACAGATGTTGTTGTGAACATTGGTCGTAAAGTTAAAATAAGCAGTTCGGGGTTTCAAAGTAAGGGGACCGTGAGATATTTAGTCATTTAATTAAAACTAATTCAAAAAAAACAAATTTTATTCATCTGACCTATTCCTACTCCGCAGACCTAAAACGAAAAAAACCGCAGACCTAATGGTTTTCTCGAGCAAAATGCTTTGTCTCCCAACTTCATTACTGAAGCAAACATGATACAATGGCCTTCGTACCTGTTGTCTGCTTTCGCGTCTATATAAATCGAACCCATGCTCTTTGTTTTCACCACTCCTGAAATTCCAGGAAAACGAATTCAATTTCTTTCCCAATCTCATAACAAAATCAAATCCTCCGATCAATTAAAAAAAAAATAGAATCAAAATCGCGATTTCAACTTGAGCGTTCTGAAGCTCGACACCATGCCAGGGCTGCTCGCAATTTGGGGAAAAACATGGTCGCGATTAAGGAAGAAACCCACATCGAAATCATGTGGTTCCCTGAGCCCGACATTGAGCTTGAAGCGCTCGCGAATAAGAAGCGCTCGCGTATGTTTTTGAAGTTGTTCTGAGGGGTGCAGTTGCTTTCATTCGAGCCGAGTTGTAATTGGGGATTTTGGGAGCGGTCGAGTTTGAAAACGGTGGTGTGGTGTTGGGATTACAGGAGTACAACTGTAGACGATTAAGGGTATTGGAGTTTTGAACTGACGCTGATGAACTGAAGGTTAGGCGGTGTCAGGTGTCGAACTGAGGTGATTTTGTAGAGTTCGGTCTTTGATTTTGAGGGTGAACGCGATGATGGATGTGAGGAGATGATTGAAGCTAGTGTCCACGGAGCTGTGTTATTCAAGTTGTTGGGTTTTTGTTCAAATTAGAGGAAATGGCTCGAGGGTAATGGAACTAGTAAGAAGAAGGGCGAACTGACCAGGACAAAGGTTTACAACAGGGTTGAGGTCAACCTAAGTGGTGCAGCATTGGCACGACAGTAGTGAGAGGCGATAGAGAAGGGAATGGTGATTGATAATGAGGTATTCGATGAAATTCCAAGGTGGTGAAGGCCAGTGTTTGGGGCTGATTTCAACAGGCAAGGACCGATGATTTTTTTGTTAGCTTTTTGATTGATTGAAGCAGCAAGGTATACATTTTTAATAAAATTTAAAAATACTTCGGAGAGTTAATTAATTCATTTAGTAGTTTATTTAAATTGATAAGATGTTAAATGGATTCGTTAGGAGATAATAGAGGTAGGACGAGGTGTCTAGTCAGAAATGGATGGTGGGAATCTTTGGGAACTGTTCGTAAGTTTGTCCCATGGATTGATCGAGTAGTTTGAAATAACCGGTAAGGTATACTCTTTACATAATTTAAATATACATAGGATAGTTTATTTATTTATTTATTTTAATAACCGTTTAATCGATGAATTAAAATAAATCATCGTAGGTACGAAATGGATTTGGTTGAAACAAGCCGGGACGATATGGAAACTTAATCGGATATTCGGCAAATAAAAATACGAAGTGAGTAAATCTCACTCACCTTTTATTTATAATTATTTTTACTTTGTAAAAATAATTGTTGTTGCTTGTTTGGATTTTTCTGCTTGTTTTATATATATTAGTTATTTAGGCTATTATATATATATATATATTGGGTTGATTGATTGGTTGGATTCCCGCAGTCTCATTAGCGGATGCCCGCAGTTTCATAGCGGATGATTACCCTATACGCCCCACGCTATGATTTGTGGATGACCTTCTATACCGCGATATTCTGCCACGAAGCAGAATGGGTATTATTTATGCGCTAACATCTGTGGATGCAGGAAAACAGGTTGGAGGGATCCAACTGGATTCCTCAAAAATATATTATCTGTTTGTTGTTTGCTGATTTCATATATTCATATATGATGTGTTAAAAATAAAATGATTGAAAATTGGGTGATTTGATTGTTTTAAATATCACTGGGCTAAGTGTTAATTTATTTAAAATATCGTGGACTGTAAGAACCCGTAACTTCCCCGTAAAGGAAAGCACGAATACTTTGAGAACAACACACAAAAGGACGCAGACGAAAGAACATTTCATTGTTATTACAACAATTCCATCAGATACAAGAATATACAGAGTATAAATGAATAAATTACATTCGATAAATATCAGAGATTACAATAAATTACATAGCAGCGGGAAAATATACAAAACACAACTGAAAGTGATACACGGATACAGAGCTTTCCGAGCACCGTTCCAGCTGTAAATCAGGACCCTGTGGATATAAATCTGCAAAACCAAAACTACTAGCTGCCCGTGTCGAAAATAAGGGCACCCAGAGTTTAGGTTAAAACAATAAACTCCAGGTCAGTCATGTGACTGGTGTGAGAACTAAAACAGTTATTAATCTTTATTTTTAAAGTTTGGTAAATCAAGGGACCACGCCGTATAACACGGAACGGGTTTCCTCCCAAGGATACCAGTGCATAAAACAAACAGCGCAATGCCAAATAAAGAAAAACGAAGCTGTTATAAGACCCAGGTCCCATCACACAATGCAACGCAAGCCGGAGGATAGGGTTTTTACCTTATAACAGCCAAAGCATGCTTGATACGTTTAAAACACATTATTTGATACTATAATAAGTGTATAGTGTCAAAACAATTCAAATCATAAATATCAATCATAGGCGGCATGGGTACCATCTATCATGTCGCCATACTAGTTCTACAATTAAAACCGCAATACACGTATTGGAAATTGGATTTCCGTCATGATTCGAGGCAAGGGGCAAGCTCCTCTCCGCGTTCGAGACACTCTAGCAAATGTCCCAGGACCCCACTTTGATCCTTGGAATCGGCTGGGCCGGTCCTCTCTTACTTTTGAGGATTAGTTATTCCTGAACACACGTTTCCCGGTCCTTACAGACCTATATCCGAGGCGCCTCGTATCCAACAACCACATAGGTGAAAAGTATATAAATGTCAGGGCTGGTAGGTCACTGACACCACCCTAGCTAGAAAGAAACGTCGTGCTCTCCCAACGGTCCATCTCCCGTTTTTGACTCATACCGAGGTGTGAGGCTCGCGAATTCACGTTATACACAAAGCTACGCCACACAGGCCGTGCTTTGATCATCAACCACAAGACTTTTCTTTTCAACAGAAGCCTTGATCAATTGCCACTTACGCATGCCACACTGGCAATTCACTCCATGCGACTAATGTCCATCGATATACAACCTCTGAGCTCGTACGTCTCAGAGAAGGGCGTTAAGCAAGAGAATAAATTCTCCGCCGCCAAACAGATGTATATTTAATAGAGATCAATCAACATAGAATAAAATCCACTGTCAGACACACAATCCATTTACAAGTTCGTTCTGGGTCTGAACGAAACCGGAGGCACTTTCCTCGCATATCCATCCATCTCCAAGTATGTCTGGACGATCACCAACTGATTCCCTCATCCTGGGTGTACAGCCCAATCAAGATCATCAGTAATCACCCAAACGATGTGAAGACTTCCGGTCTTCAACCACCGTCTTCATCTTCGACATCTCGTCGAATCGGTTATTAGAATGGGTATAAACCCGGCCTTTCTGAATAACCCACGTATATAATAAACGAATGTTACACAAACACAACAAACGCCTCATTCCAATTCAAAATATTCTTTTATTCACAAAATCACATTCTTAGGGAAAGGTTCCCATTAATTTTATCCAAGATAAATTCTTCTAAATTTATTCTTTGATCTTCCTTTGGATATCATTTCTAACTAGTCGGGATTAACGAACCACACCGAAGTAATTATTTATTTTATTTCCCAATCCCAACCTATATATCCCATGGAGCAAAACTGGTAATACTCCATATCTAACATCACGGTGTTATCGGTAAAATTAATTACCATTTCACGTTCAAATCTAATTAAAGATTTAACTATCGCTTTGGAGCAAAACTGGTGGTACTCCATTCTCGATCACCTTTTAGATTTGATAATTTTAAATTATCAATTCACATTTTTAATCTAATTAAAGATTCATTAAAACTCCACTTAGTTTTAATCTTTTCAAAAATCGATATCCTGCCTTTAACTGGGTTAAAGAACCAATGTCATCTAAAACACGATTCACGACAAACCAAGTCATATTTGATATTAAATACAAGGCTCTTAATAGAAAATATATCGGCTTATATTCAATATCAAATTCTGAAACCAACAAATATCGTATTGGAAATAACGATATATAATATATCTTTCAAATTCCCAAAACAATATCTGTATAGTCACGAAATCCAACATCGAAATATTCCGAAGATAACTTCGATTCAACTCCACTTTCACTTCACCTATTGGGAATATTGATTATTTTTAAAATCACTTTCAAATTCAATTTATTTATTTCAAAAATAAATTGTTTTTAATTCTAGTTCAAAACTAGTTCATTTCGATAAAAATCTATTTTTATCCTCTAATGTGGAATTTTCCAGCCCAATTCTTTCCAATTCACATATTATAATTTTACACAAATTATCGATATTTTTAATAATTTTATCAAGGCCCGTACAGTCGATTTCCATCAACGGCCATCGAACTGCACTTACAGCGACCTTTTCTGAAATTGATTTGGACATAATTCCAAATCCAACCGTTAGATTTCAAATTTCTAGTATTCATTGGAAAGCTCTTTTCGATACGAACCAAACGGTTCCGGTTTTAGGAGAATCCGACGGTCGGATCTCCCGTAATGTCAATTCGAAGTCAATGGTCGAAATTCACGAACTGCCGCGGCGCGGCGCGTTCTATTCAGGCCATTATATATAATATATATATATATATATATATATATTATATATATATATATATTTCGTCGATTTCCTTTTAAAACGTATTTTATAAATCGTTTTAAATTCGCTTTCAAAACCATTTCAACACTATATTCAATTTCTAATCAAAATTGAATATTTCATATCATTACTATATAAATGATAATATTTTCAAAACGTTATATTTTGAAATCACTTCTTTTCTATATTCATTTTAAAAACGAATATAATCGATATAAATATCGTTCACGTCAAAATAGCGCAACTCTAATCAACACGGCTTCATATATTTCAATAAATTTGTTATTCTATTCAACAAATGAATATTTATTCCATTCAACACATGAATCTATATTCCTTCCAACACCTGACTAATCTCAACCTATGAGTACTGTCAACACCTCACTATTTTTGTTATGTAAAATATTTTATAAAACTATGGTATCTATCGTTTGATTTTTAATTAGACTCCACCGTGAAGTAGTTCTAATTTTAAATATGATAAAGATGTAATTTTTATTATTTTAAAATATTTTACTCAACACACGAATATTTTCAACACATGAACATCGTCAACACATGACTATTTTTATATGCAACACATGAATTTTCTTTTATAATATTCATTGTTGTCCCGATTGGAATGAGGCCCACTCAATCACCATATAACGTTGATTATATGGATTCCATACAACACATGTATATAATAGCATTGATAAACAATCAACCATCAACCAAAGTGCACTACACTGTATAAGCATCAAATATAAATATCTAACGCTTATAACAGTCTGTCAATCAATCGATCAACATATTTAATCAATCAGGATGAGTGAACTTCAAATTCATCCCAACACCCGTGTGGGGTTTCAAACAATCAAACACAGATTTTATTTGTGCAGTTGGGCGATGTGTAAAATTTATCGACCCAATCAATGTCAGTCAAATCAGTGTACATAAACAAACCGTCCGGTTTGTAAATGAATATTTTATTTATTCACTTTCACGTTAAAAAATATATTTTTAACGATAAAATATTCTATTTCAACACATGAATTTCTATTCATTTCATTTACACAATAAAAATGATATTTTTATTTTAGAAAATTTCTGCGGCATAACGGCACGATACTAGAAACGGGACGAGGTCTAGCCTTATCCCCGGTCTAGTGAAGGCCCGCGCCATCCACACATCAATCAAATCAATTTCATTTCCCCAAACAATTCAATTCAAGCCAAATAATCTAAACAACTACACAACCACACAATTAAACAAACAAGCCATCCATGGTTTGTGGATGACGAGTGTCGGGTGCTGCTAAACACCGTCTGCATCCTAGTATATATATATAACTAGAAAAAGAAATTGAAGAGTGAGAAGTTCTCACATATTTGCTAAACCAGACGCCTCGGCTCTTCTTTGCAGAAATCTTCATCGCTATCGCATCTTTTGTTACTTTTGTCGCCCGTATACACTGTATATATAAAAATCACATTTTTATATTTCCTATGATATAAAGATCATATTTTTATCGCTAAATTCATATTGTGAAAATAGAATTTTCATCGCTATTTCTATAATGTAAAAATAGAAATTTTCTCGCTATTTCATATTTGTAAAGATAGAATTGTAATAACCCGGAAAATGCGAGCCAGTTTGAAATTTTTATTTTGGCGATTTTAGCGAATTTTGATTATTTAAAATAGATTATTTTAAATAAAATCGATGAGAAATTTATTTTCAATATAATTCGAACGTATATATTTATACGCGTCGTCGTTAGAATATAAATATTTATATATAATTATAAATAGAATTGAAAATGGCGCGGTAGTTCGATAATTCGATTTCAAACTTCAATTGAATGTACCGGGTGCAAAACAATCCGGATTTTTGTGAAACCAAAAATAATGGAATCTAATTGATAATATCTTTCTATCGAATCCGAATAATTGAAATTTCATAGCGGGGATCAAAAGATATGTCCAGTTGAAAATTCTGAATAGTCGCTATGGAAATTCAGGCCCTTGAAAATAGCTATTTTGCAAATGACCTCGGATTTCGACGAAACCAGTTTTGTTGGGTCCGTGATGTCGAATTATCGCTAGATTCCAAATTTCATAATTTTTCGAATCAATAAGTGAGCGTGGCAAAGGAAAACGCCTTTGACCAGTTTCAGTTGATTTTAATCGACTGGAAAATGGCCATTTTTCAAACGGTCTCGGAATTTGACGAAACTAGTTTTGTTAGGACCGTATCGGCAATACGAAGCTAGAAAATATTTTTCTGCAATTTTTAGATTTAGTATGTGACCCCAGTAATTTGAAATGTATGTTTAAAATTCAATATAGTGATTTAAATGTAAATTTAACAAAAACTGATTGTAACAGCCGAATCAGCTTACGATACATATCCCATTGTATTCGGAATGGGGGTGAAACACTAGGGATGACAGTCGGCAGGTTCGATTTCGAATTCGAATAAAAACCCTACTTTTCATAGAAGAAAAATAATAAAATAATAAAATATATTAATAATAAAACCCCACCCCTCCCTATACTTTCTCCTTCCCGTTGACCAATTCATTCAGAACAAAAAAAAAAAAAAAAAAAAGGGGCAACGACGAAACCCGTCGTCACCCACCATCCTCCACCGCGATCGACGTCGGACCCCCCCCCATCGTCGCTCAACCGCCGGCGAATCTTCTCCCCCCCTCCTCTTCACGTGGCTGACCCTCTTCCCCCCCCCCCCCGTTTGAAAACCCCTGAAACCAACAAACCCTAGCCACCGCCGGCCTAGAGCCACTGCCCACCGCCTAGCCCAGTCGACCGCGCCACCTCCTCTTAGCTCCAGCAGCCCTGTGTGCCTCTTCAGTCTCCCTGCCTCTCTGGACGATGGCAGTAATCCCCCCCCCCCCTCTGATGACCTCCGACGAACTCTAACCTCCCCTTCTTCCGCAGAAAACAATGTGAGTTTCTATGGTTTTCTATTTACATTAAAAACCGATTTCTATTTACATTAAAACTGATTTGTATTTAGCATAAAGTTTAGATTTTTATTTAGAAAAAGTTTTGATTTTTAAAACATAAAAGTTTTGATTTTTAAAACATAAAAGTTTTGATTTTTAAAACATAAAAGATTTGATTTTTAAAACATAAAAGACGATATTTTGAGATGAGTAGTGAAGTAAAAATATAATTTTTATATAAGGAAGTTAATCAAAATATGATTTTTATATTTTTAAAGTATTAAAAATATAATCTTTATGGGATAGAGAATATAAAAATATCATCTTTGTATATGTAGCGAAATAAAAATCTGATTTTTATTTTATATACGTTGAAATAAAGTGGTGATTTTCATAACGAGGAAATCTATATTTTTGAAAGGGCGAAATCTTTGTTTAGAAAAGGCGAAATCTTTGTTTTAGAAAAGGCGAAATCTTTATATGGAAAATAGCGTGATAAAAATATAATTTTTGTCTATGTAGCATAGTAATAAAAAGTCGATTTTTATATATTGAATAACATAGTAAAACTTTGATTTTTATATAAAGTATAACGAAGTAAAAATTCAATTTTTAAAAGGTATGAAGCAATTATAAAAATATGATTTTTAAATTGAAAGTGAACAAATAAAAATGTGATTTTTTAATATATGTAGTGGCTACGAGCAACGAAGATGAAGAAGATGCGATAGCAATGAAGTTTTCTATCAATGAAGAGTCAAGATGATTGGATAGCTATATGTGAGAATTTCTCACCTTTCAAATTTATTTTCTAGTTATATATATATATACTAGGATGCAGACGGTGCTTAGTAGCACCCGACACAATCGTCCACAGACCATGGACTTGTTTGTTTGGCTGTGTTGTTAGTTAGATTGTTTGAGTTGATTTGAATCGTTTGGTGAAATGAAATTGATATGATTGATGTGTGAATGGCGTGGGCCTTCACTAGACCGGGGATAAGGCTAGGCCTCGTCCCGTTTCTAGTATCGTGCCGTTATGCCACCGAAATTTTCTAAAATAAGTTAGAAAAATAAAATATCATTTTATTTAAGAGAATGAACTGAATAGAAATTCATATATCAAAATAAAATGTTTTATCGTTAAAAATATAATTTTTAACGTGAATGTGAATAAATAAAATATTCATTTACAAACCAGACGGTTTGTTTATGTACACTGATTTGACTGACATTGATTGGGACGATAAATTTTACACATCGCCCAATAGCACAAATAAAATATGTGTTTGATTGTTTGAAACCCCACACGGGTGTTGGGATGAAATTTGAAGTTCACTCATCCTGATTGATTAAATATGTCGATCGATTGATTGACAGGCTGTTTTAAGCGTCAGATATCTATATTTGATGCTTATACAGTGTAGTGCACTTTGGTTGATGGTTGATTATTTACAATGCTATTATATACATGTGTTGTATGAAAATACATATAATTAATTTTATATGGTAATTGATTGGGCCTCATTCCAATTTAGAAAATAAAGAATAAAATAAATAAAAGTTCATGTGTTGACAGTACTCATCCATTGAGATTGGTCATGTGTTGAACGAAATATTTTAGTAATAAAATTTACATCTTTATCAATATAAAATAAAAGTTCATGTGTTGACAGTACTCATCCATTGAGATTGGTCATGTGTTGAACGAAATATTTTAGTAATAAAATTTACATCTTTATCAATATAAAATAAAAGTTCATGTGTTGACAGTACTCATCCATTGAGATTGGTCATGTGTTGAACGAAATATTTTAGTAATAAAATTTACATCTTTATCAATATAAAATAAAAGTTCATGTGTTGACAGTACTCATCCATTGAGATTGGTCATGTGTTGAACGAAATATTTTGATAATAACAACTATTTTGAAAAAGAAATATTTGAAACGAAATATTTGAAAATAGAAATTTATGAAGCCGTGTTGATTAGATTGACGCCATTTAGACGAAAACGATTTATATCGATTCTATTCATTTTGAAATGAATTGAATTGAAAACGATTTTGAAATGAATTGAATTGAAAACGATTTTGAAATGAATTGAATTGAAAACGATTTCAAAATGAATTGAATTGAAAACGATTTCGAAATGAATTGAATTGAAAACGATTTTGAAATGAATTGAATTGAAAACGATTTTGAAATGAATTGAATTGAAAACGATTTCGAAATGAATTGAAAACGATTTCGAAATGAATTGAAAACGAATTCAAATTGAATTGAAAACGATTTCGAAATGAATTGAATTGAAAACGATTTCGAAATGAATTGAATTGAAAACGATTTCGAAATGAATTGAAAACGAATTCAAATTGAATTGAAAACGAATTGAAATGAATTCAAATTGAATTGAAATTTGAATTGAATAGAAATGAATTTTGAAACGAATTCATAAAGAAGAATTCAATTTTGATTTGAATTGAAATGGAAGTTGAAATTGCTTTTGAAACGAATTTAAAACTATTTATATAATTCGTTTTAAATAGAAATCGACGAAATATATATTATATATATTATATATATAATATAAATGGCCTGAATAGAACGCGCCGCGCCGCGGCAGTTCGTGAATTTCGACCATTTATTTCAAACGGACATTACGGGAGATCCGACCGTCGGATTCTCCTAAAACCGGAACCGTTGGGTTCGTATCGAAAAGAGCTTTCTAATGAATATTAGAAATTTGAAATCTAACGGTTGGATTTGGAATCATGCCCAAATCAAATTTGAAAAAGGTCGCTGTAAGTGTAGTTCGACGGCCATTGATGGAAATCAACTGTACAGGCCTTGATAAAATTATTAAAAATAGTAATAATTTGTGTAAAATCATAAGAAATGATTTAGAAAGAATTGGGAGGAAAAACTCCATATTTGAAAAGGTAAAAATAGATTTTTATCGAAATGAACTAGTTTTGAACTAGAATTATAATTCTATTTATATTTAAAGAAATAAATTGAATTTGAAAAGGGTTTTAAAAATAACCAAGATTTCCAATGATTGCATTGGAATGGAATTGAATCGAAATTGTCTTCGGAATATTTCGATGTTGGAATTCGTGATTATACGGATGTTGTTATGGAAATTTGAAAGATATATATATATATATATCGTTATTTCCAATACGACATTTGTTAATCGTAGGATTTGATATTGAATATAAGCCGATATATTTTCTATTCAGAGCCTTGTGTTGAATATCGAATGTGAATTGGGTTTGTCGTGAATGGTGTCTTCACTAACACTGTTCTTGAACCCAGTTGAGAAAAGATTAAACCTTTTTATTTAGATTTAATGAAGTTTACCAATTAAATAATATTTAATTGGAATTGAATTGATATTGATTTTTGGGTTTATCGTGAACAGTGTTTTAAATAACACTCGTTCTTTAACCCGATAATTAATGAATGTGACTTTGGGTTTATCGTGAACCGTGTTTTAAATGACACTGATTCTTTAACCCAGTCGAAGATTAAAACTAAGTGGAGTTTTAATGAATCTTTAATTAGATTGAAATGATCGAAAATGGAGTATCACCAGTTTTGCTCCAGGCGATAGTTAAATCTTTAATTAGATTTGAACGTGAAATGGTAATTGAATTTACCGATAACACTTGGTGTTAGAAATGAAGTATTACCAGTTTTACTTCATGGGATGAATAGGTTGGGATTGGGAAATTAAAACAAATGATTACTTCGGTAAGTTTCGTTAATCCCGACTAGTTTGAATCGAAATTCAAAAGAAGATTAAAGAATAAATTCAAGGAATTTATCTTGGATAAAATTAATGGGAACGTTTCCCTATGAATGTGAAATTTAGAAACTAACTGTCGGTTAGCCAAGTAGAATGGTTTTCTGAATATTGATCTGATGTTGGTTTCGGCCTTCGGGGTTAATATTTGGGGAATTATTCTCTTGATTAATTTACGGTTAGTGACTAATGGATTGGAATGAGGCGTATGTTGTGTTTGTGTAACACTTATTTAAAATATACGCGAGTTACTCGGAAAGACCGGGTTTATCCCATTCTGGATAACTGATACGACGATAAGTCGAAGATGAAGACGATGGTCGAAGACCGGAAGTCTTCACGTCGTTTGGGTAATTACCGATGATCTTGATTGGGCTGTACACCCAAGAAGATGGAAACAGTTAGTGATCGTCCAGACGTACTTGGAGATCGATGGATATGCGGGGTACTAGGTGCCTCCGGTTTCGTTCAGACCCAGAACGGACTTGTAAATGGACTGTGTGTCTGACATTGGATTTTAGTCTGTGTGATTGATCTCTATTAAATATATATCTGCTTGGCGGCGGAGAATTTATTCTCTTGCTTAACGCCCTTCTCTGAGACGTATGAGCTCAGGGGTTATATATTGATGGATATCAAATGCATGGAGTGAATTGCCTGTGTGGCATGCCTAAGTGGCAATTGATCGAGGCTTCTGTTGAAAAGTAAAGTCTTGTGGTGATGATCAAAGCAAGGCCTTTGTGGCGTAGCTTTTGTAACGTTTACCTCGCGTGTTTCACACCCGGTATGAACCAAAAACGGGAGACGGACCTCAGGGAGGGCATGCGTTTTCTTCTAGCTAGAAAGTGGCGTCAGTGGTTTTACACGCCCTGACGAGTTTGACTTATGTGGTTGTTGCTATTGCGAGGCGCCTCGGATTGATCGGTCGTTCTCGAACCGATGGAGTCATTTAGTTGGCTCATTTACGCCCCAAAGGGTGGGGAGACGTAGTGTTCAGGCATAATAATCCACATCGGTGGACCGGCCCTGTCGCTCCATAGGGCAGTTGCGGCTGTTCCTAAGACATGGGCTAGATTGTCTCGAATAGGTTGAGGACTATCTTTTGCCTCGGTTCATAGACGGAAATCCAATTTCCAAATACGTGACATTTGCGGTTTTATTTGTAAACCTATATATGGCGACATGATATATGGTACCCATGCCGCCTATGATTGATACTTATGATTTGAAGTTGTTTTATACAATATGCACTTATATAGTATCAAATGATTTGTTTTAAACGTATCAAGCATTCTTTGGCCATTATAAGGGAAAAACCCTATCCCCCGGCTTGCGTTGCATTGTGTGATAGGACCTGGGTCTTATAACGGCTTCATTTTTCTTTATTTAGCATTGCGCTGTTTGTTTTATGCACTGGTATTCTTGGGAGGAAACCCGTTCCGTGTTATACGGCGTGGTCCCTTGATTTACCGAACTTTGAAAATAAAGATTAATAACTGTTTTAGTTCTCACACCAGTCACATGACTGACCTGGAGTTTATTGTTTTAACCTAAACTCTGGGTGCCCCTATTTTCGACACGGGCAGCTAGTAGTTTTGGTTTTGCAGATTTATATTCACAGGATCCTGGTTTACAGCTGGAACGATATCCGGAAAGCTTTGTATCCGTATATCTCTTCTAGTTGTGTATTGTATTATTTTCCGCTGCTATGTATTTAAATGTAATTTAAATCTCTGATATTTCTGTGTAATATTCATTTATACTCTGTATATTCTTGTAATCTGATGCATTGTTGTAATATACAATGAAATGTTCTTCTGTATGTGTTCTGTTGTGGTTTGTTCTCGAACTATCCGACACTTTCCTTTACGGGGAAGTTACAGGTTTTCACAGTTGGTATCAGAGCTTTGATTTACAAAGCTAGAGAACAAGACACATTAGAACCGTACGAAAGAATTCATCAGATATTGGATTAGTAATATCCAATTAGAATGACTCGTTAGAGATAGGATCAGTAGTATCCTAGAATGAGTGTGAAGAGTATATTTTTCAAGTGAAAACAAATTTTGTTTTGAAAATTTAAATCAACTATTCGTATTTGATTATTTGTTTATATTGATTTTGGACAATTCAGTATATAAAGAATTTGCATATACGCCTTGCAAACGTATATTCAAAGTTTTAATATACTGGATGGATATGGAATCACATTCTAGTCGCCCGGAGATGGTACTGATGATTGTCATGACATCATCAGTATCTATGTTCGTGTTTCGAAGGTGTGATATCTATATATTTCCATTAGACTGGTGTGAGAACCAAAACTAATATAGCTAGAATACATTGTTGTGATTTGGCATCAAAACATGATTTTTGTATATGTATCAAAATTATCAATTTGAAACTCTAATCCACTAACTGATTGATGTTTGTGTTGTTTGTTCATTTGTTTGCTAATCTTTATCCATTTAGCCTAATTGAATCAAATATTGAATTGTATTGAAAATTGGTCGCATTTGCTTGCATATACATATACTTACATTGAACAGGTTATAGCAAGGAGGCTAGAGCAGAGAATAAAATTTGTTTGCCCGACAAATAGGTACATGTTTACTACATAATTTACTGTTTTGTTTGGGTGATGATGATTTTATGAGCCTATTGGCTAGCCGCTTGGCTTTTTCTTTTTCTTTTTGAGATCTAAAGGACCGGGGAAGCTATTTGAAATTCCCCAATGCTCCCGGTGCAGGGGAGGTTATGGCGAAATTTTTCAAAAATTTAGGGTGTTAGCCAAATTTTTTGAAATTTTGAAAATTCTCAGAAACTGAAAAGTTGGAGAATGGAAGCCAGATCGAATGTAGAGCTGATTAATCAAACCACTTTCGACTTTGTTCCTTTTCGGGGACGAAAAGTTTTAAGTGGGGGAGATTGTAATAACCCGGAAAATGCGAGACAGTTTGAAATTTTTATTTTGGCGATTTTAGCGAATTTTGATTATTTAAAATAGATTATTTTAAATAAAATCGACGAGAAATTTATTTTCAATATAATTCGAACATATATATTTAAACGCGTCGTCGTTAGAATATAAATATTTATATATAATTATAAATAGAATTGAAAATGGCGCGGTAGTTCGATAATTCGATTTCAAACTTCAATTGAATGTACCGGGTGCAAAACAATCCGGATTTTTGTGAAACCAAAAATAATGGAATCTAATTGATAATATCTTTCTATCGAATCCGAATAATTGAAATTTCATAGCGGGGATCAAAAGATATGTCCAGTTGAAAATTCTGAATAGTCGCTATGGAAATTCAGGCCCTTGAAAATAGCTATTTTGCAAACGACCTCGGATTTCGACGAAACCAGTTTTTTTGGGTCCGTGATGTCGAATTATCGCTAGATTCCAAATTTCATAATTTTTCGAATCAATAAGTGAGCGTGGCAAAGGAAAACGCCTTTGACCAGTTTTAGTTGATTTTAATCGACTGGAAAATGGCCATTTTTCAAACGGTCTCGGAATTTGACGAAACTAGTTTTGTTAGGACCGTATCGGCAATACGAAGCTAGAAAATGTTTTTCTGCAATTTTTAGAGTTAGTATGTGACCCCAGTAATTTGAAATGTATGTTTAAAATTCAATATAGTGATTTAAATGTAAATTTAACGAAAACTGATTGTAACAGCCGAATCAGCTTACGATACATATCCCATTGTGTTCGGAATGGGGGTGAAACGCTAGGGATGACAGTCGGCAGGTTCGATTTCGAGTTCGAATAAAAACCCTACTTTTCATAGAAGAAAAATAATAAAATAATAAAATATATTAATAATAAAACCCCACCCCTCCCTATACTTTCTCCTTCCCGTTGACCAATTCATTCAGAACAAAAAAAAAATAAAAAAATAAAAAAAAGGGGCAACGACGAAACCCGTCGTCACCCACCATCCTCCACCGCGATCGACGTCGGACCCCCCCCCCCCATCGTCGCTCAACCGCCGGCGAATCTTCTCCCCCCCCTCCTCTTCACGTGGCTGACCCTCTTCCCCCCCCCCCCCCCACCCCGTTTGAAAACCCCTAAAACCAACAAACCCTAGCCACCGCCGGCCTAGAGCCACTGCCCACCGCCTAGCCCAGTCGACCGCGCCACCTCCTCTTAGCTCTAGCAGCCCTGTGTGCCTCTTCAGTCTCCCTGCCTCTCTGGACGACGGCAGTAATCCCCCCCCCCCTCTGATGACCTCCGACGAACTCTAACCTCCCCTTCTTCCGTAGAAAACAATGTGAGTTTCTATGGTTTTCTATTTACATTAAAAACCGATTTCTATTTACATTAAAACTGATTTGTATTTAGCATAAAGTTTAGATTTTTATTTAGAAAAAGTTTTGATTTTTAAAACATAAAAGTTTTGATTTTTAAAACATAAAAGTTTTGATTTTTAAAACATAAAAGATTTGATTTTTAAAACATAAAAGACGATATTTTGAGATGAGTAGTGAAGTAAAAATATAATTTTTATATAAGGAAGATAATCAAAATATGATTTTTATATTTTTAAAGTATTAAAAATATAATCTTTATGGGATAGAGAATATAAAAATATCATCTTTGTATATGTGGCGAAATAAAAATCTGATTTTTATTTTATATACGTTGAAATAAAGTGGTGATTTTCATAACGAGGAAATCTATATTTTTGAAAGGGCGAAATCTTTGTTTTAGAAAAGGCGAAATCTTTGTTTTAGAAAAGGCGAAATCTTTATTTTAGAAAAGGCGAAATCTTTATATGGAAAATAGCGTGATAAAAATATAATTTTTGTCTATGTAGCATAGTAATAAAAAGTCGATTTTTATATATTGAATAACATAGTAAAACTTTGATTTTTATATAAAGTATAACGAAGTAAAAATTCAATTTTTAAAAGGTATGAAGCAATTATAAAAATATGATTTTTAAATTGAAAGTGAACAAATAAAAATGTGATTTTTTAATATATGTAGTGGCTACGAGCAACGAAGATGAAGAAGATGCGATAGCAATGAAGTTTTCTATCAATGAAGAGTCAAGATGATTGTATAGCTATATGTGAGAATTTCTCACCTTTCAAATTTATTTTCTAGTTATATATATATACTAGGATGCAGACGGTGCTTAGTAGCACCCGACACAATCGTCCACAGACCATGGACTTGTTTGTTTGGCTGTGTTGTTAGTTAGATTGTTTGAGTTGATTTGAATCGTTTGGTGAAATGAAATTGATATGATTGATGTGTGAATGGCGTGGGCCTTCACTAGACCGGGGATAAGGCTAGGCCTCGTCCCGTTTCTAGTATCGTGTCGTTATGCCGCCGAAATTTTCTAAAATAAGTTAGAAAAATAAAATATCATTTTATTTAAGAGAATGAACTGAATAGAAATTCATATATTAAAATAAAATGTTTTATCGTTAAAAATATAATTTTTAACGTGAATGTGAATAAATAAAATATTCATTTACAAACCAGACGGTTTGTTTATGTACACTGATTTGACTGACATTGATTGGGACGATAAATTTTACACATCGCCCAATAGCACAAATAAAATATGTGTTTGATTGTTTGAAACCCCACACGGGTGTTGGGATGAAATTTGAAGTTCACTCATCCTGATTGATTAAATATGTCGATCGATTGATTGACAGACTGTTTTAAGCGTCAGATATCTATATTTGATGCTTATACAGTGTAGTGCACTTTGGTTGATGGTTGATTATTTTCAATGCTATTATATACATGTGTTGTATGAAAATCCATATAATTAATTTTATATGGTAATTGATTGGGCCTCATTCCAATTTAGAAAATAAAGAATAAAATAAATAAAAGTTCATGTGTTGACAGTACTCATCCATTGAGATTGGTCATGTGTTGAACGAAATATTTTAGTAATAAAATTTACATCTTTATCAATATAAAATAAAAGTTCATGTGTTGACAGTACTCATCCATTGAGATTGGTCATGTGTTGAACGAAATATTTTAGTAATAAAATTTACGTCTTTATCAATATAAAATAAAAGTTCATGTGTTGACAGTACTCATCCATTGAGATTGGTCATGTGTTGAACGAAATATTTTGATAATAACAACTATTTTGAAAAAGAAATATTTGAAACGAAATATTTGAAAATAGAAATTTATGAAGCCGTGTTGATTAGATTGACGCCATTTAGACGAAAACGATTTATATCGATTATATTCATTTTGAAATGAATTGAATTGAAAACGATTTTGAAATGAATTGAATTGAAAACGATTTTGAAATGAATTGAATTGAAAACGATTTCAAAATGAATTGAATTGAAAACGATTTCGAAATGAATTGAATTGAAAACGATTTTGAAATGAATTGAATTGAAAACGATTTTGAAATGAATTGAATTGAAAACGATTTCGAAATGAATTGAAAACGATTTCGAAATGAATTGAAAACGAATTCAAATTGAATTGAAAACGATTTCGAAATGAATTGAATTGAAAACGATTTCGAAATGAATTGAAAACGAATTCAAATTGAATTGAAAACGAATTGAAATGAATTCAAATTGAATTGAAATTTGAATTGAATAGAAATGAATTTTGAAACGAATTCATAAAGAAGAATTCAATTTTGATTTGAATTGAAATGGAAGTTGAAATTGCTTTTGAAACGAATTTAAAACTATTTATATAATTCGTTTTAAATAGAAATCGACGAAATATATATTATATATATTATATATATAATATAAATGGCCTGAATAGAACGCGCCGCGCCGCGGCAGTTCGTGAATTTCGACCATTTATTTCAAACGGACATTACGGGAGATCCGACCGTCGGATTCTCCTAAAACCGGAACCGTTGGGTTCGTATCGAAAAGAGCTTTCTAATGAATATTAGAAATTTGAAATCTAACGGTTGGATTTGGAATCATGTCCAAATCAAATTTGAAAAAGGTCGCTGTAAGTGCAGTTCGATGGCCATTGATGGAAATCAACTGTACAGGCCTTGATAAAATTATTAAAAATAGTAATAATTTGTGTAAAATCATAAGAAATGATTTAGAAAGAATTGGGAGGAAAAACTCCATATTTGAAAAGGTAAAAATAGATTTTTATCGAAATGAACTAGTTTTGAACTAGAATTATAATTCTATTTATTTTTAAAGAAATAAATTGAATTTGAAAAGGGTTTTAAAAATAACCAAGATTTCCAATGATTGCATTGGAATGGAATTGAATCGAAATTGTCTTCGGAATATTTCGATGTTGGAATTCGTGATTATACGGATGTTGTTATGGAAATTTGAAAGATATATATATATATATATCGTTATTTCCAATACGACATTTGTTAATCGTAGGATTTGATATTGAATATAAGCCGATATATTTTCTATTCAGAGCCTTGTGTTGAATATCGAATGTGATTTGGGTTTGTCGTGAATGGTGTCTTCACTAACACTGTTCTTGAACCCAGTTGAGAAAAGATTAAATCTTTTTACTTAGATTTAATGAAGTTTACCAATTAAATAATATTTAATTGGAATTGAATTGATATTGATTTTTGGGTTTATCGTGAACAGTGTTTTAAATAACACTCGTTCTTTAACCCGATAATTAATGAATGTGACTTCGGGTTTATCGTGAACCGTGTATTAAATGACACTGATTCTTTAACCCAGTCGAAGATTAAAACTAAGTGGAGTTTTAATGAATCTTTAATTAGATTGAAATGATCGAAAATGGAGTATCACCAGTTTTGCTCCAGGCGATAGTTAAATCTTTAATTAGATTTGAACGTGAAATGGTAATTGAATTTACCGATAACACTGTGGTGTTAGAAATGAAGTATTACCAGTTTTACTTCATAGGATGAATAGGTTGGGATTAGAAAATTAAAACAGATGATTACTTCGGTAAGTTTCGTTAATCCCGGCTAGTTTGAATCGAAATTCAAAAGAAGATTAAAGAATAAATTCAAGGAATTTATCTTGGATAAAATTAATGGGAACGTTTCTCTATGAATGTGAAATTTAGAAACTAACTGTCAGTTAGCCAAGTAGAATGGTTTTCTGAATATTGATCTGATGTTGGTTTCGGCCTTCGGGGTTAATATTTGGGGAATAATTCTCTTGATTAATTTACGGTTAGTGACTAATGGATTGGAATGAGGCGTATGTTGTGTTTGTGTAACACTTATTTAAAATATACGCGAGTTACTCGAAAAGACCGGGTTTATCCCATTCTGGATAACTGATACGACGATAAGTCGAAGATGAAGACGATGGTCGAAGACCGGAAGTCTTCACGTCGTTTGGGTAATTACTGATGATCTTGATTGGGTTGTACACCCAAGAAGATGGAAACAGTTAGTGATCGTCCAGACGTACTTGGAGATCGATGGATATGCGGGGTACTAGGTGCCTCCGGTTTCGTTCAGACCCAGAACGGACTTGTAAATGGACTGTGTGTCTGACATTGGATTTTAGTCTGTGTGATTGATCTCTATTAAATATATATCTGCTTGGCGGCGGAGAATTTATTCTCTTGCTTAACGCCCTTCTCTGAGACGTATGAGCTCAGGGGTTATATATTGATGGATATCAAACGCATGGAGTGAATTGCCTGTGTGGCATGCCTAAGTGGCAATTGATCGAGGCTTCTGTTGAAAAGCAAAGTCTTGTGGTGATGATTAAAGCAAGGCCTTTGTGGCGTAGCTTTGTGTAACGTTTACCTCGCGTGTTTCACACCCGGTATGAACCAAAAACGGGAGACGGACCTCAGGGAGGGCATGCGTTTTCTTCTAGCTAGAAAGTGGCGTCAGTGGTTTTACACGCCCTGACGAGTTTGACTTATGTGGTTGTTGCTGTTGCGAGGCGCCTCGGATTGATCGGTCGTTCTCGAACCGATGGAGTCATTTAGTTGGCTCATTTACGCCCCAAAGGGCGGGGAGACGTAGTGTTCAGGCATAATAATCCACATCGGTGGACCGGCCCTGTCGCTCCATGGGGCAGTTGCGGCTGTTCCTGAGACATGGGCTAGATTGTCTCGAATAGGTTGAGGACTATCTTTTGCCTCGGTTCATAGACGGAAATCCAATTTCCAAATACGTGACATTTGCGGTTTTATTTGTAAACCTATATATGGCGACATGATATATGGTACCCATGCCGCCTATGATTGATACTTATGATTTGAAGTTGTTTTATACATTATGCACTTATATAGTATCAAATGATTTGTTTTAAACGTATCAAGCATTCTTTGGCCATTATAAGGGAAAAACCCTATCCCCTGGCTTGCGTTGCATTGTGTGATAGGACCTGGGTCTTATAACGGCTTCATTTTTCTTTATTTAGCATTGCGCTGTTTGTTTTATGCACTGGTATTCTTGGGAGGAAACCCGTTCCGTGTTATACGGCGTGGTCCCTTGATTTACCGAACTTTGAAAATAAAGATTAATAACTGTTTTAGTTCTCACACCAGTCACATGACTGACCTGGAGTTTATTGTTTTAACCTAAACTCTGGGTGCCCCTATTTTCGACACGGGCAGCTAGTAGTTTTGGTTTTGCAGATTTATATTCATAGGATCCTGGTTTACAGCTGGAACGATATCCGGAAAGCTTTGTATCTGTATATCTCTTCTAGTTGTGTATTGTATTATTTTCCGCTGCTATGTATTTAAATGTAATTTAAATCTCTGATATTTCTGTGTAATATTCATTTATACTCTGTATATTCTTGTAATCTGATGCATTGTTGTAATATACAATGAAATGTTCTTCTGTATGTGTTCTGTTGTGGTTTGTTCTCGAACTATCCGACACTTTCCTTTACGGGGAAGTTACGGGTTTTCACAAGAATTTTCATCGCTATTGCATATTTGTAAAGATAGAATTTTCATCGCTATTTCATATTTGTAAAGATAGAATTTTCACCGCTATTTCATATTTGTAAAGATAGAATTTTCATTGCTATTTCAATAGAGAAAAATTCTATTTTTATACCGTTATTATCTATATAAAGATTATACCTTTTTAATTATAGAAATCATATTTTTCTATTCAACTTCATATAAGGAAAAATCATATTTTTACTATTCAACTTCTTATAAGGAAAATCATCTTTTTACTTCACTTTTCAATATAGAAAAAATCGAATTTTTACTTCGCTATTCAGATAAAATTTATATTTTTATCACGCTATTTTCCATATAAGGATTTTGCCTTTTCTATAATGTAAAAATTATATTTTTCTCAAAGTAAAAATCATATTTTTACTTCACTACTCATATCAAAATATCGCCTTTTCACTTTTAAAAATATCGTCTTTATTTTGCTTCCTATATAAAGATGATATTTTTAATATTCCTATCATGTAAAAATTATATTTTCACTTCTCTACATAAACAAAAATCATATTTTTATATCATCTATATAGTAAAGACTATATTTTTAATACTTTAAAAATATAAAAATCATATTTTTATTACTTTAAAAATATAAAGATCATATTTTTACATCTTTTATTTAGTAAAGATTATATTTTTAATACTTTAAAAATATAAAAATCATACCTTTAGCCTTTTAAATACATATATAAATATATTTCAGTTTTTAAAAACATACTAGTTTAATTTCTAAACTAATTGCATAAAAGAAAGTAGAAATAAAATAAAATAAAATAAAGACTTACAGAGAGAGGGGGGGTGCGCCATCGCTCAGGCGAAGGAGGAGGATCGGTGGAAGAAAGGGGGGTGCGGCTGTGGTCGTGGGAGGAGGAGGGGAAGGTGGCGACGGGGAGGGACTGTCGCGAGGTAGATGGGAGAGGGAAGCAGGGGGGGTGTCGGCGCCGTTGGGGGGGGGGGGGCTGCGCTTGGCGCGGCGACGCCTGGAGGCTAGGCGGCGGCCTCCCTGGTGGAGCGATTGTCTTTCTCTTTTTTTTTTCTGAATTGAAAATATCGGGGGGGGGGGGGCAGAGTATAAGGAAAGGAGGAAGGGGGTTTTAAATTTTTAATTAATTTAATTATTTTATTTTCAAAAAGTTGACTTTTACATACGACCTCGAAACGAGGCCCACCGCCTGTCGTCCATAGCATATTACCCCTATTCCGAACACAATGGGATATGCCACGTAGGACAATTCAATTGTTTCGATCAGTTTCCGTTAAATTTACATTTAAATCACTATATTGAATTTTAAACGTACATTTCAATTTACCGGGGCCACATACTAACTAGAAAAATTCCAAAAAAATATTTTCTAGCTTCGTATTGACGATACGGTCCTAACAAAACTAGTTTCGTTGAATTCTGAGACCGTTGGAAAAATGGCCATTTTCCAGTCGATTAAAATCAACTGAAACTGGTCAAACGCGTTTTCCTTTGCCACGCTCACATATTGATTCGAAAAATTATGAAATTTGGAACCTAGCAATAATTTGACATCACGGACCCAACAAAAGTGGTTTCGTCGAAATCCGAGGTCATTTGCAAAATGTCCATTTTTAAGGGCCTGAATTCCATAGCGACTATTCAGAATTTTCAACTGGACATATCTTTTGATTCCCGCTATGAAATTTTGATTTTCCGGATTCGATGGAAAGATATCATCAATTAGATCCTAATGTTTTTGGTTTCACTAAAATCCGGATTGTTTTGCACCCGGTACATTCAATTGAAGTTTGAAATCGAATTATCGAACTACCGCGCCATTTTCAATTCTATTTATAATTATATATAAATATTTATATTCTAACGACGACGCGTATAAATATATATGTCGAATTAATATTCAAAATAAATTTCACGTCGATATTATTTAAAATAATCTATTTTAAATATTCACAATTCGCTGAAATTGCCAAAATAAAAATTTCAAACTGGCTCGCATTTTCCGGGTTATTACAATATTTGAGATTTGAAAGGGAAAATTCTATTTTTTTTAATAGAATTTGAATTTTTAATGGAATAAAAATATAAACTTGTTTTAAAAAAATAAAACAAGTAGTTCCTTTATAAACAAAGTTTACAAATAGTTCTTTTATAACGAAGTTTATAAATAGTTCTTTTATAACGAAGTTATAAATAAAGTGAAAAGAATTATCATTTGATAATTCAGAAATAGAAATACAAGTGTGGAATTGGAATGGGAAATCTATCTTCAAAAGGAAAATAGAGATATTGATTTCAAAAAGGAATTGAAGTCGAGACTTGTTTAAAGAAATTGAATAAAGAAAATTCAAATGGAGTTTGAATATAGAGAATTTGAAATAGAATTCCCAAATAGAAATTTGAAATAGATTTTCAAAATAGAATTTTCAAAAGAGAATTTGAAATAGACTTTGAAAATAGAATTTCAAAAATAGAATTGCAATGAAATTTGAATTCAAATATAATTGAAAGAGAATTTGACTGTAGAAATTCAAAAGGAATTTAAATATAGGATTTGAATTCAAAGGAATTTAAATATGGGATTTGAATTCAAAGGAATTGAAATAGATTTGAGGTCAAAGGAATTGAAATAGAATTTGAATTCAAAGGAAGTCAAATAGATTTGAATAAAGAAAGTTCATATGAAATTTGAATATAGAATTTGGAATAAGAGAATCCAAATGGAATTTGACTAAGAGAATTTAAATAGAATTTGAATAAGAGATTTAAATATATAGAAATTTTGAATATAGAAATGCGAATGGCATTTGAATATAGAATTCAAATAGAGTTGAAATGAATTTTAAATTTAGAATTCAAATAGAAATTTAAATTGGAGTTTGAATATTTAAAATTCAAATAAAAATGAAAATAGTAATTGAATATAGAAAATCGAAAATATTATTTGGAATTGAAAAGGAAAATAGATTTGATATATATTAAAAATATATATAAAAAATAGAGTTGAATTTATTTTAAAAACAAAGTTTTAAAAGTGTATATATATATATATATATATACACAACGAACTCGCCGCGGAGCGGTAGTTCGTAAATTGGCGATTCGAACTTCAATTGAATATACAGAACTCAATCGAAGTCAGAATTCTTTGAAACAAGAAACGTTAGGACTGATTTGATAATAGTTTTCTAGTGGAGGAGAAAAATCTGGATTTCGTCGAATAGATTTTGAGTTATGTCAAAATCAAAATTTTAAAAGTGCAGCGCCAGAAACCATTAAAACCATAATGGATTTTATATAATATAAATACAGGGATTTTTTTTAAGCAAAGAAAATCCGCATTTTTATTTTAAAAAAGCCCAGGTTTGAGAGGTGAAATATATCTGAACTCAAATGGAGTAATGAGTTGATTTTTAAAACAGAAATCAGATTATTGATTATTGAATAGAATTAACTAATTTGAACGGAAATTAGTTAAATGAGATTTTGAATGGATATTGAGCTTTAAATAAGAAAATTCGATTTGAAATTTATATTCGAAATAGAAAAGAGAACTAGAATTGAAATTGAAATTCGATTTGGTTATGAACGAGTTAAATATTTTATTTGAACATGTTATGTTCAAACAAAGAAGTGAAATAGGCTAAGAAGCTAATTAAAGAATAAATGGGCGGAGCTGAATTCAAACGATTGGTTTGAGTTGAATTGAATTGCAAACAGGTGAACATGTGTAAGCAGGTTTGATATGAAGTATATGAAGATTTAAATTTATGTGCTCGACAAAAAGGTACATGTTTAATTCATATATGAGATTTTATGCGCCGTATCGGCAAGCCGCTTGGCTTTTTCTTTTTCTTTTTGAGATAAGAAGGACCGGGAAGGCTATTTGCAATTTCCCGATGCTCCCGGTGTAAGGGAGGTTATGGCGAATTTTTCCGGAAATTTAAGGAGTTAGAATATTTTTAAGAAAATTTGATAATTAGAATCAGTGTATCGATATATATAGAATTCGATAAGGAAATGAACTTAAAAATAAAACAGTATAAACAAAAATGGGAAATATATATACATTTTAGAAATGGAAAATTTGTTTAATATGGTATTGATTATTCGAGTAGCAGTCTGGTCTGTTTTGAAGTTAATAATATTTTCAGTCAAGGTCTGAGAGGTAATTATACCCCAACTTGATGGATTATTATTATTGGCTGATAAATGGCAAGACTCGGTCTCGAAAATCAATGTTTAAAGAGATTCAGTTGAAGGAAGTATCTTGAGTTGTTGTGACGATGTTTTACACAACATTCGTTTTAACCCAAGTGGTGAAATTTTGGAAGTATAAGAGTAAATATTTCCTGAGTATAATTAAAGTAGTCGGGAAAGAGATAGGTGATTGAAATTGTTTTCAATTTCAAATAGAATATATTTTCTAAGTGCAGAAAATAAAAGAAGGCGATGCATGGAAATGTTTTCCAAATAACGTATAAGGCCAATATGGTTATTGAAAATATTTGGTTAACAAATATTGATAAAGAACCGGAGAAGAGATTTAATTAATGAAATATTAATTAAAGAGCCCAGTGATTTGTTTGATATGTTTGGATGAACACTTGTTTTATTCGATAGTTAAATCACAGACTATCGAAGTTTTGACCATCGTTGACAATATGGAGAGACCGGTTGGATTATTATCCGAAGAACCACTCCGTATCGGCATTAGCGTTGCGAACCAAGTATGCTGAATATATTGAAGACGGAGTAAAATGCAAGGACTCTTTCTATTAAATAGAAATAGTGCCTTCGGTTTCGTTCAATCCCAGAACGAACGTAAATGGACGAATGTCTGACAGAGTATTTCCAATGATCAAATGGGTTAGTCTGTATAAATATATATGGTTGCAACAGATTTATTTCCCTTAGCATAACATCCAGAATATTCGTGCAAACTCAACTAGTGATTAACGGATCTGACAATGTGGCATTCAAAGTGATTGTGCTATCAATGAATGGTAAGTAATCGTAGCCTCAGGCCTCAACAACCGGGAAAGGACAAAAATCGGGCAGGCAGCATGGCTATGTGGGTCGCACCCATTAGGATGTATAATCGCCTATCTAGAGGTTCATTTAATTTCTTATTCTATTCGATGCTGTCCCAGTCGGGAGACGGTTGCTGATCCCAACCGTTGGTGATATACATTCGATACACTCAAGTGAAATGAGTGGTCGGTCATGTGTGGGCCGGGTTGCAAGATGTTCTTGTTGAACCCAGTGTATTCCTCTCTAGAGATACACTAGCGGAAGGTGGTTCCATACCTTGTCATGTTGGAAATCCAATCTCCAATAAGCGCCATGCGGTTTTTGATTTTATACTATATATGTGGAGCGTGAGATGCAAGCGTTCTGCTATTTGGTTATTTACTTGATATAGACATTATTATAATATCACTGGATTTTCGTATCAAAGTGTTTTGGGTTATAGTAAGGTAAAAACCGTCCGTGTTTATGTGGGCTGGTCTTACTATTACCTTTTCTTTAGAAAGGATTTTTAAAGTTAAACAAGTGGTTGGAGTTTACTCACACCAGTCCCATGACTGACCCAGAGTTTATTTTGTTTTGTTTTTCCCTAAACTCTTGGGTGCCCAAATTTGTACGGGCAGTCAAGTAGTTCAGGTGTTTACAGATACCATTGGAGGAGCTTGGAGCAGGAGGCTTCAGCGTTAGTTACCTAGTGTTATTTTCCGCTGTATTGTAAGTGTTGAACTCTGATTCTGAATGTACATGTATACAGAAATTTTGTATTACAAAAGTATATGATATATTATATTTTATTCATTCCGCTGTGAGGTTCATGTTTTACCCTGATGTTGTGTATTCTTCTTCTTCTATTCTAATATTTCTTTCCTTCTATTTCTCATCCTCTAACTTCTTTCTAATAATGATTCGTATTTCTGTGCAATTTGGGTGGGACGTGTGGTGTATTTAGTCAACTCAGATAGTACGGATTTGCGGGTCATTACACCCAATACCCGTGTGGGGTTTCAATCAACAATTGATGAATTTTATTTGTACATTTGGGCGATGTGTAAAATTTGTCGTCTCAATAAATATCAGTCAAATGTGTGTACATAAACAAATCTTCTGATTTGTAAATGAATATTTATTTTATTCACATACACGTTAAAAATTATATTTTTAACGATAAAACATTCATTCGGTTCATTTACACAATAAAAATAATATTTTTATTGTTCTAATATATTTTAGAAAATTTCAATGGCATAACGGCGCGATACTAGAAATGGGATAAGGCCCAGCCTTATCCCCGGTCTAATAATGGCCCATGCTATACACATACCAATCTAATCAATTCCATTCCAATTCTCTAACCAAATTATCTAATCAACAATCCAAACAATCAAACAAGTCGTCCATGGTTTATGGACGACGGGTGTCGGGTGTTGCTAAGCACCATCTGCATCCTAGTATATATTTATAACTAGAAAATAAAATTTAAAGTGAGAAGTTCTCACCTTTGGGTTCCACTCCGCCAGTTTTACTTCTGAACTTATGATCCATTTAGATTTGTTTGAAATTCCAATGCAGTCCTTACCATGCTGTTCATAATAAAAATTATATTTTTATTGCATCATTCCAATAAATAAAAATCACATTTTTATTTCTTCTTCATATATTTTTACGATGCTTCTTTCTATATATTATATTTTTAAATTTCTACCAATTATATAAAGATCGAATTTTTATTTCGCTTCATATATAATAAAAATCGAATTTTTATCTTAATGATACCCATATAAAGATCGTATCTTTCTCATAATGAAAACATTAAAAAATCGTATTTTTATCTATAAAGGTCACATTTTTATAATTTTTCCTACAAGCTAAAAAATATATTTTTACTTCGCCACATCATATATAAAAATCAAAATTTTACTATCTATATATTATAAAAATTATATTTTTATTATCTGTATAATATAAAAATTATATTTTTAATATCTATATAATATAGAAATTACATTTTTATTATCTATATATTTTTATATTCGTTACTTCATTATATAAAAATCGAATCCTTCATGTTATAAAAATATAATCTCTTATCTATAAAAAAATATAATCTTTTGTCTATAAAAAAAATTAATCTTTTATCTATAAAAAATATAATCTTTTCCAATTTAAAATATCTCGCCTTTACGATTTTAAAAATCTCGCCTTTAAATAAATATAATTCATACTTTAAACAAATAATTAAATAAAATAAAATAAAAGCTTACATTGATTGGGAGGAGAAAGTGTTGAAGGCGGCGTTGGGCTGCAGATGGACGTAGAGGTGGTGGGGTGTTTTTGTAAACCTTTAAAATTATAAAAATTTGATTTTGGCCAAGAGGGGGGACCATGGTTCGTCGGAGACGGGGCTGAGGGGCGGTGGCAGTCGACTGGGTGCTGGGGGATGGGTGTGAGCTGAGCGGAGGCGGCTTGGTGTTTTGAGCGTGGGGGTTTAGGGTTTTAAATAGGAAGGGGGGAGAGAGAAGGAGGGCTGCGGAGGAGAAGGGGGAGGGCTTGACGAGGTGGCGACGGGGTGGGGCGTGGGGCCAGGCGGCGCGTCGGAGCTCCGGTGGCGGCGTGGGGGTCGATCGACGGGGAGTTCGTTTTTTTCATTTTTTATCTGTTCTGAAACGATAAAGAAGAGAGAGGGAGGGAGGGATAGTTAGGTGAGAGGGAGTGAATTACTAATATATATTTTATTGTTTTTAATTTCGAAAAGTAACTTTTTATTTCGACCTCCAAACGAGACCCACTGACTGTCGTCCCTAGCGTATTCCCCCCATTCCGAACACAATGGGATATGTTTCGTAAGCCAATTCGGCTGTTACGATCAGTTTTCGTCAAAATTAAAATATAAATCAATATATTGAATTTTAAACGTACATTTCAATTTACCGGGGCCACATACGGACTCTAAAAATTCCCGAAAAATATTTTCTAGCTTCGTATTGACGATACGGTCCTAACAAATCTAATTTATTCAAATTTGAAGACCGTTTGAAAAATGGCCATTTTCTGGTCGATCCAAATTGACAAAAACTATCAAAACACATTTTACTGTTCCGCGCTCACATATTGATTTCAAAAATTACGAATTTTGGAATCTAGCAATAACTTGACATCCCGGATCCAACAAAAGTGGTTTTGTCCAAAACGAAGGTCGTTTGCAAAATTTCCATTTTAAGGGCCAAAATTCCATAGCGAATATTCTGAATTTTAAACTGGACATAACTTTTGATTCCCGCTACGAAATTTGGATTTCTTGGATTCGTTGGAAAGATATTCTCAAATAGATTCAAATATTTTTGATTTCTCTAAAATTCGGATTATTTTGAATCCTGTAAATTCATTTGAAATTTGAAGTCGAATTTTCGAACTACCGCGCCATTTTCAATTCCTTTTATAATTATAAATAAATATTTATATTCTAACAACGATTCAAATAAATATATACATTCTAATTCTATTCAAAATAAATTTCTCTTCATTATTATTTAAAATAATTCATTTTAAATATTCAAATTCATTAAAATTGCCTAAATAAAAAATTTTAATTGGTTCGGATTTTCCGGGTTATTACAATCTCCCCACTTAAAACTTTTCGTCCCCAAAAAGGAACGAAGCTGAAAGTTGTTTTACAAATCAACTCAACTTTCATTATTTTCATTATGGCTTAAGTTCTTCAACTTTTCAGTTTCTAAGAACTTTTCAAATTTTTCAAAAATTTGGCTAACACCCTAAATTTTCGAAAAATTTCGCCATAACCTCCCCAGCACGGGAGCACCGGGAAAATCCCGAAATTGCCATACAGGCCTCTCCAATCCAAAATGAAAAAGAAACATCCAAGCGGTTAGCCAATCGGCTCATAAAATCATCAAAAACACCAAGAAATACAATAAACATGTACCTATTTGTCGGGAAAATAATTTTATTCCTTTGCTTTAGCCTCCTTGCAATGACCTGTTCAATGTATATATATGTGCACGCATGCAATTGCAAATAATTTTCAATATAGTTCAATATTTGATACCATTTGGCTAAATTGTTCAAAATTTTAATTAACCGACCAATATCAAACAACACAACTAGAAATCAATTGATTGATTAATTTTCAAACATGTATCATTTACATATATAGTCAAAATCATGTTTTTGATGCCAAATCACACAATAGCCCTATCTAGTTTTTGGTTCTCACACCAATCAATTGGAATCATATAGATATCCTACCTTCGTTACTCGAAAATAAATACTGATAACGCTGTATCATTATCAGAATCATCCCCGGGCGACTAAAGTGTGATTCTATATCTATCCAGTATATTAAAACTTCAAATATACGTTAGCAAGGCGTATATGCAAATTCTTTATATATTGGATTGTCCAAATCAATACAAATAAAATATTCAAATACGTATAAAGCGATTCAAATTTCAAAACAAAATTTATTTCCATTTTTATTTTAAAAACATTACTCTTCACACTCGTTCTAGGATACTACTGATCCCATCTCTAACGAGTAAATCTCATTGGATATTGTTAATCCAATCTCTGATGAATTCTTTCGCATGGTTCTAATGTGTCTTGTTCTCGAGCTCTGTAAACCAGGGATCTGATACCAAAATGAAACGACCCAAACTTCCCCGTGAAGGAAAGCACGGATTGCTTTGAGGACAAGACGAATCAGAACACAAACCGGAGAACATTTCATTGTTTATTACAATAATTCCATCAGAATACAAGAGTATACAGAGTATGAATAAATAAAATACATTTGATAAATATCAGAGATTACAATAAATTACATAGCAGCGGAAAGTAATACAAAACACAACTGAAAGGAATATACGGATACAGAGCTTTCTAGATATCATTCCAGCTGTAAACCAGGATCCTGTGAATATAAATCTGCAAAACCAAAACTACTTGCTGCCCGTGGAAAATAGGGGTACCCAGAGTTTGGGTTAAAACAATAAACTCCAGGTCAGTCATGTGACTGGTGTGAGAACTAAAACAGCTATTTAAAACTATACTTTAAATCAGAGATATCAAGGGACCACGCCGTATAACACAGAATGGGTTTCCTCCCAAGAATACCAGTGCATATAACAAAATAGCGCAATGCCTTTTGAAAAAATGAAGCTATTATAAGACCCAGGTCCCATCACACAATGCAACGCAAGCCGGAGGATAGGGTTTTCCCTTATAATAGCCAAACATGCTTGGTACGTTAAAACAAATCATTTGATACTATTATAAGTGCATAGTGTATAAAACAACTTCAAATATAAATGTATCAATCCTAGGCAGCATAGGTACCATATATCATTTCGCCAATACTAGGCTCTACAATCAAAACCGCAATTGTCACGTATTGGAAGTTGGATTTCCATCTGTGAACCAATGCAAGGGATCATCCTTACCGCTTCGAGACTCTCTAGCCCGAGCCTAAGGGTCAGAGCGCATCGACCCTTGGATCGTCAGGGCCGGTCCACTCGATGTGGATTAAAATGCCTGAACACTACATTTTCCCGCCCTATGGGGCGTAAATCTGGTTTGTATAAATACCATCCATCGGCTCCGCAAAGACCGAAATACCCGAGGCACCACGCTATACATCATCCACATAAGTAAAATGTCCGGGCGTGTAAAACCCAAAACACCACTCCTAGCTAGAAGGAAACACATGTCCTCCCTGAAGTCCTCTCCCGTTTCTGGTTCACACCGGGATGTAAGGCTTGCGAATTAACGCTGCACAAAGCTACGCTATATTAAAGTCGTGCTTTGATCATCAACCACAAGACTCTTCTTTTTAATAGAATCCTTGATCATTTGCATCTCAGAATGCCACAGAAGCAATTCATGCTATGCAACTGATGTCTATCAATCACACAAAATGAAATCCGATGTCAGACAGAAATCCATTTACAAGTCCGTTCTAGGTCTGAATGAAACTGGAGGAGCCTGATTCCTCGCATATCCATCGATCTCCAAGTACGTCTGGACGATCACCAACTAATTCCCTCCTCTTGGGTGTACATCCCAATCAAGATCATCAGTATTTATCCAAACGATGTGAAGACCTCCGGTCTTCGACCGCCGTCTTCATCGTCGACTTATCGTCGAATCAGTTATTCAGAATGGGTATAAACCCGGCCTTTCCGGATAAATTGCGTATATAATAAACAAGTGTTACACAAACACAACATACGCCTCATTCCAATTCAGAATATTCTTTTATTCAAATATTCACATCTTTACGGAAAGGTTCCGATTAATTTTATCAAAGATAAATTCTTTTAAATTTATTCTTTAATCTTCCTTTGGATTTCAATTAAAACAAAATTATGGTTTATCTAAACTGGTCGGGATTAACGAACCTTACCGAAGTAATCATTTGTTTTAAATTTCCCAATCCCAACCTATTCATTTCACGAAGTAAAACTGGTAATACTTCATATCTAACACCACGGTGTCATCGGTAAAATTAATTACCATTTCACGTTTTAAATCTAACTAAAGATTTAACTATCTCTTGGAGAAAAATGGTGATACTCCATTCTCGATCATTTCTTGAATTTGATAATTTTAGTTATCAAATTCATCTTTCAATCTATTTAAAAATTTCTTAAAACTCCACTTAGTTTTAGTTTCCAAAAATCAATACTTAATGATTATTCAAATTCAGGAAATAAATCCTATCTTTAACTGGGTTAAAGAACTAATGTCATTTAAAACACAGCTCACGATAAACCCAAAATCACATTCCATTAACAATGGAATCTTCATGGAAAACAGATCAATATATATAATCGACATGAACTTACATATCCGACTAATAATATAAATGGAATAACAGCAAAGCCTTTTAAATTCCATATTTATTAACAGTCTTCCTCAATAGAAGTTCACTTCGATCATTACCAAATCGAATTCCATTTCATTCCAATTTATTTTATTAAATTGGAAAACTTTACTCTGGAAAATCTCCTTTAAATCCTAACAAAAGATTTATAAATTCCAAATCATATTTCACTGTAAATCGGGCTAAAGAACGAATGTCGTTAAAACACAGTTCACAACAAACCCAATTCACATTCCGTTGATTATCGGGTTAAAGAACAAGTGTTATTTAAAACAATGTTCATGATAAACCAAAAAATCAATTCCAATTGATTTCTAATTAAATATTATTTAATTGGTATACTTCATTAAATCTAAATAAAATGATTTAATCTTTTCTCAACTAGGTTTAAGAACAATGTTAATGAAGACACCATTCAGGACAAACCCACATTCTATTTGATATTAAATACAAGGCTCTGAATAGAAAATATATCGGCTTATATTCAATATCAAATTCTATGACCAACAAATATCGTATTGGAAATAACGATATAAATATATCTTTCAAATTTCCGTAACAATATTGTATAATCACGAAATCCAACATCGAAATATTCCAAAGACAATTTCGATTCAAATCCATTTCCACTTTATATATTGGAAATTCTGGTTATTTTTAAAACCATTTCAAATCCACTTTATTTAAAATAAATGGATTATAATTCTAGTTCAAAACTAGTTCATTTCGATAAAAATCTATTTTTATCTTTTCAAATATGGAATTTTTAGTCCCAATTCTTTCCAAGTCATTTCTTATGATTCTACACAAATTATTGATATTTTTAATAATTTTATCAAGTCCCGTACAGTCGATTTCCGTCAACGGCCATCGAACTGCACTTACAGCGACCTCTTTCAAATTTGATTTTGACAAAATTCCAAATCCGACCATTAGATTTCTAGTTTCTTGTATTCGTTAGAAAGCTCTTTTCGGTACGAACCCAATGGTTCCGGTTTTAGGAGAATCCGACGGTCGGATCTTCAGTAATGTCAGTTCGAAGTCAATGGTCGAAATTCGCGAAATGCTGTAGCGTGGAGCATTCTATTCAGACCATTATATTATGTACATAATATATATTTCGTCGATTTCCATTTAAAACAAATTTTATAAATCGTTTTAGATTCGTTTTCAAAACGAATTCAATTTCCATTTCAAATTCAAATCAAAATTGAATTTTTTTCTTATAAATTCGTTTTAAATTCATTTTAATTCTATTTCAATTTAATTCTAATTTCAAATCATTTCAATTTAATTCGAATTTCAAATCATTTCAATTTAATTCGAGTTTCAAATCATTTCAATTTAATTTGAATTTCAAATCATTTCAATTTAATTCGAATTTCAAATCATTTCAAAATATCAGATTTTGAAATCACTTTTCGACATTCATTGTAAAAAGAATAAAATCGACAAAATTCCCGTTCGTGTTAAAATGGCGTTTATCGGCTTCTCATTTCAATATTCACTGAATATTATTTTAAAATATTCGATAATTCTGAACTGGAATCAGACACAGTCAATTACCATATAATTTGATTATATGGATTTCATACAATACATGTATACAACAACAACGATAAATAATCATCCATCATCCTGAGTGTATTCTACACTGTATAAGCATTAAATATAAATATTTAACGTTTATAACAGTCTGTCAACCAATCGATTGACATACAACTAACTATTGGGATTAGTGTATGTCCAATGTCATCACAATACCCTAATGTTGTGAACCTTCCCCTAATGTTGTGAATATTTATTTAAAGTATTTATCAAGGAATAAATTTAAAGTATTTATCTTTGATAAAATTAATGCGAACCTTCCCCTAATGTTGTGAATATTTATTTAAAAGAATATTCTAAATTGGAATGAGGCGCATGATGTGCATTTATATTATTTTATTATTGATTATAAAATACGCGAATTATTCAAAAAGATGAAGACAGTGGTTGAATACCGGATATCTTCTCATCGTTTGGATGGTTACTGATGTCTTGATTTGGTGGCCACCCAAGACAAGGTAAAAAGTTGTGATCATCCAAACGTACTTGGAGGTCGATGGATATGCGAGAACCTCTCTCCTGTATTGGACATATGGGAGAGGAATAAGGTGTCTCTGGTTTCCTTCATACCTAGAACGAACTTGTAAATGGATGTATGTCTTACATTGTATTCCTCTATGTTGTATTTGTTGATCTCTATTAAATATATATCTGTTTAGTGTCTATCACCCTTCTCTGAGACGTACGAGCTTAGAGGTTATATATTGGCAGAAATCAATGGTATGGATTGACAATGTGGCATGCTAAGATGAAAATGATCAAGGCTTTGGTTGAAAAGCATAGCCTTGTGGTTGATGATCAAAGCACAACTTTAATTAGCATAGCTTTGTGTAGCGTTACTTCGCGAGCCTCACACCCCGGTATGAACCAGAAATGGGAGTAAGGACTGTAGGGAGGACATACGCTTCTTTCTAGCTAGGAGTGGTGTCATGGTTTTTACAAGGCCTGACATTTTTACTTATGTGGATGATGGAATGAGGTGCCTCGATTATTTGAGTCCCTAGTGGCTCTATTTACGCCCCATAAGGCGGGGAAACTTATTGTTCTCGCATTAATAATCCAACCATTGCACTTTGGTGGGCCGGCCCTGAAGATCCAAGGTGCAGTTGCGGCTGAGCCTGAGACATGGGCTAGATTGTCTCAAATTCGGTAAGGACTATCTTTTGCCTTGGTTCATGATGGAAATCCAACTTCCAATACGACCCATGAGGTTTTGATTGTAGAACTAGTATGGCGACATAGTATATGGTAGCTATGCCGTCTGTGATTGATATTATGATTGAAATGTTTTGAAACATATACACACTATAATAATATCAACTCCGTTTTATCGTATAAAGCATTTTTTGACCATTATAAGTGTTAATCCATAAAATATGGGTCAGGAATAATCTAAGAATCATGCTAATATTATTCAAGTCGTTGGGCTTATATGAAGTACACCAAGTCAAACTCGGGTTCAGGTTGTGAATGCCAAGTCGTTTCAAGGCCATACCGCAATGAAGGGAACCACATCAAGCCACTTTTTAAGGCATGTCGCATCACACCATGCCGCTTCGAGGAAACCAAGTCGACCCCAAGGCATGTCGCATTTCATTAATGGCGGAAAAATAAAGAAGAAGCACCTGGCTGTCATATCGCAAGGGAGAAAGTTCAAACATACTACCATGTCGTGCCATACCAAGTCGCTCCAAGCTTCACGAGTCGGAATCATGTCATGTCGGCCTCGTATATGGTGTTAGGAAGGTGTAGTGACATAACGCCAAACCGTAATGTTCATAGAGCCATTCACCATGTCGATAACGACATAGAGAAGGTCACGTGACAAGCCGTCCTTTAGAAGTCAAGTCGTCGCCCAACGTCAAATCATTACACGATCATATCAGATGTATCATGTTGCATCACGGATCACGGCTTAAAGTATGAGATAAAGTCATGTCGCGCCCCACTCATGTCACTTCCAGATATCGAATCACCCGAGCGAGACGAGTCATATCGTAGCAAGCCATGCCGTGAACTACCCATGTCGTATACCACTTGTACCAGGTTGTCAACAGCTACCGTCAGAACGACATGAATCATGCCAAGAAGAGTCGAGGTGTGTCGTAAGCTCAAGGCGCCGAGAGTCAACTCGCCACGCGACATGAGTCATGTCTTTGGCGACACGAGTCATGGCGTTTTTCCAGATAATTACAAAACTGCCATCTGGTCCAGAAATCTCCTATAAATACCCCCTACACTTCTTTATTTTGGGGGGGTCGAATCTTAAGGCCACGAAGTGCTGTCAAAAATATTCTTGAACAATCCTAGCATCTATCCAACATCATAAATCAAAGATTAATCCATGGATCATGATCTCCATCAAAGACGTCTAAACGATTGGAGAGTTGAAGATTGATCAAACAAGTTCATGAACAAGGAAGAATCCTTCTAATTCTACCACATCCACATCATATCTCCGCGGATTGATGTGTTTTCCTCATTGTTCTCTAACGTTTTTGGGTGTAATTTGTGTGATTTGTGAGTAAGAGAGTGATAATATTGTAAGAGAGAATTTGATCTTGTAATCTTTCATATTGATAATGAAATTCCTTACGAGAGTGGACGTAGATCCTCATTGGATTGAACCACTATAAAACTTTGCGCATTCTACTTTCATTTGGATTGTTGTGTGGCTCTACTATTTCATTTTTTGTAAAATCTTCTTATACACTTTTGGTGTTTGCCCAATTTCGGGACAAACATTTGGCGCCCACCCTGGGGCCATAATTGCCAATCCATTTCTTGCTCTCTCATAAGGTAGAAGGCCTTGCATTGGAATTTTGATTACATTCCGATCATCTAAGTTGTCCGAATTGAAATACTTATCTCTAAAGCCATGGGTAAGCCGGGTAGACCATCAATGAAAGCTACAAGTAAAAGCGTCGAAAATGTCGATAATGCTACTAATATGGAAAACACACCGCCTACTAATCAGTTTGAAGTTGGTGAAAGTTCTAAAGCCGGAACCGCCCTAACGAGAAGAAAATTGGATGAAGTAGCAGTAGGACTTACAAGTCGAATTGATATTGCGAATGATGCCATGATGAAGAAGCTCGACACCATGTTCGTCATGCAAGCCGCAACGGCCAAAGTTACTATGAGTGCAAGCCACCTAAAAACCGCTAAAACCACTGGAACGAAAGATACTGGATCTTTTTCCTAAAGCCCAAATAAAGGAAATCCTGTCCAGGAGGTCGCGAATCCTAGTCATAAGGGAATGAAGCCACCTACTCATAACCACTCTGGAAAAGAAACTCCTCAACAAGCGTTTGGTTCCAACAAAGGGGCACTTCCCCATGCGGGAGGTTCAGGACCCCGGAATCTGAACCATGATCGCTTGCGTAGGCAAGCATCCAGAAAAGAGGAAGGCGTCCGCCCCGTGGACCAACTCAATGAGGAGGAGCGAATATTCGGAATGGTACGTAAGATCATGAATGAGAGCCAGAAAAAGGTGGACGATGAAAAGGAATGGGGATTTTCTCCTACAAAAACCCCACTTACAGAAAGAATAAAGATGGCGCCATATCCAAATAAATTCAAACCCCCATTTGTACAAGCCTATAATGGAACTGGCGATCCCAACGTGTTCCTATTCAAGTATGATCAGCACGTGGATGGGGCACGTGCTACTGATGAGCTCAAATGTTTGTACATCCCTACCAACTTGGAAGGAGTAGCTTCACTCTGGTTCACAAAACTCCCGCCGAAATCTATGGATGACTTTGCTACTTTGGCCAAGCTGTTCAGACTGCAATTCCAGCTTCAAGCAACCAAGGTACGTTAATGAGTTGGAGCAAGGGCCAGGGGAGTCCATTAAAGCCTTCCTTTCTCGCTTTAATACAGCCGCGGCCGAAGTCGGGAACTATGAGCTACGTTTGGCTTTGATGGCTCTAAAGGGAGGCATAAGTAAAAAGACCAAACTTGGGCGGTGGATCAAGAAGAAGAAGCCTGCCACTCTCGAAGAGCTATTTGACAAGGCAGAGGAGTATATAGGCATGGATGAGGATCCAGCCTACACAATGGAAGCTACAAAAAATAAGGAGCCATCAGAAAAGAGAGATGTAAATGTGCAAGGAGGACAGGAAAACGCCGGAGGAAATCAGAAAAGGGGGAATGAAGGAAAAATGGTTGAAACAACAAAAAGCTTCGTTTCTTCAAGAATTCAGAAATGATTCCTCTTAATGATACCATAGAGCACATTTATATGGTGACCAAAGATACTGAAGAGTACCCAGAGCCAGGGAAGTTAAGGGTCACTGATAATGCTATAAAGTCCGGTAGGTTCTGCTGATTTCATAACCAGCCAGGACATAGCACGAACGAATGTAGACATTTGAAAAGCTTAATTGAGGAATTGATAAGAAAAAACCAGCTTCAACAATACACGAAGAACTCCCAGAATGCTCAGGGAACTCAAGACCAAGGAACCTCCACAGGACAACCTAAGCTGAATGAGAGCGCTTCAGTTGCTGCTATACCAAGGATGATCATAAACACCATTTCAGGAGGCCGGTACCCAATGGGGAAAAGCTGGGGAGACATAGTGAAATATGCTCATGAGGTAAAGGACTTTTTGAAGAAAGGTGAACTCATGATCATGGATGAGGTTTTATCAGCAAAGATACCAAGAATCCTGCGAGATGATATCACATTCAAAGATGAAGATCCAACTGGGATCATAACACCTACAGAGGATCCAGTGATGATAACCATTGGTCTCGTCCCAGCAATAGTTAGGAGGGTGTTGATCGATAGCGGAGCATCTGTTAATATCCTCTTCTTTAGCGCATTCCGTAGAATGAAACTTTCCATGGACCATGTAAAAGCTTGTCATAACAAGGTCCATGGATTCACCGGTCAAGCTGTCCAACCAATTGGTGTTATCAGTCTACTAGTCGAGCTCGGAGAAGGAGAGCAGAAAGCCGCACTGATACAAGACTTTTTTATAATCGATGAACCCTCTGCTTACAATGCCTTCTTGGGAATACCTACTCTTGCGGCATTTAGAATAATTATGGCTCCGTGGTGCCTCACTATGAAATTCCCAACTGAGAACGGAGTTGGCACAATTATAGGTGATCAACAGGCAGCAAGAGAATGTTATTTGGTTGAATTAGCAGAGGCAAGGAAGAAAGAAACAAGAAAGGATGTGGAGCCATTACTTCGCATCCAAAAACACCTCTTATAGCAATTAAAGCAAAGCCCCCATACTGGTGAGCACAGTGGCGCTCGAAAAGTAATTGATCCACGGAAGAATAGTATGGGGGAAAATAGAGCAGTGCCGGCCGAAGATACTGTCCCCGTTCCAATGTCCGATAAAGACCCTAACCATGTCCTAAAGATCTGATCCCAGCTAGGCATGAAGCTGCGGAAGGAATTAATCTTGTTTTTGAAAGCAAACCTAGATGTATTTGCCTGGGAACACTCAGATATGTGTGGGATCCCACCAAATGTAATTGTTCACAAGTTGAATATAAATCAAAAATTGACTCCTGTAAAAAAAAAGGCAAGTGCAGGGATTTGAGAGATTTGAGGCTCTAAAAGAAGAAGTAGATAGACTACTCAAAAATAATTTCATACAGGAAGCTACATATCCACATTGGGTTTCTAACCCAGTTCTTGTTAAATAGTCCAATGGAAAATGGAGAGTGTGCATAGACTACTCAGACCTTAATAAAGTGTGCACAAAAGACAGCTTTCCTTTACCTCAGATTGACCAACTAGTAGATGCTACAGCGGGTCATGGGTTACTATCTTTTATGGACGCATATTCCGGATATAATCAAATTATGATGCACAAGCCGGACGAGGAGAACACAAGTTTTATAACGGATAGAGGACTATACTGCTATAGGGTCATGCCGTTTGGGCTAAAAAACGCAGGGGCAACCTACCAACGTCTTGTAAACTCCATGTTTAAATCTCAAATATGGAATACGATGGAAGAATATGTAGACGATATGCTAGTCAAATCAAAGAAGGTTGAAAATCATCTCGAGGATTTGGCGGAAATGTTTCACATTCTCAGGAAATATGGGATGAAATTAAACCCGTTAAAATGTTCGTTCGGAGTCTCTTCGGGGAAATTTCTAGGGTTTGTCGTCAAAGCCAGGGGCATCGAGGCGAATCCCTCTCAAATTGCGGCTTTAAGGGAAATGCGGGCCCCAAGGACGAAAATGGAACTACAAAGCTTAAATGGAAAGGTAGCAGCATTGAACTGGTTCGTTTCCAATGCAACAGATCGGTGTATTCCTCTTTTCGATGCTTTGAAAAAAGGAAAGAACGACTTCCAGTGGATCTTAGAGTGCCAGGAGGCTTTAGAAGAGTTGATAAGACATATGGAATCACCGCCAATGTTATCTAAACCTAAATATGGGGAGGATTTATTTTTATATCTGGCGGTTTCATTACACGCCTTGAGTGCAGCACTAATCCGAGAAGAGGCAGGATTACAATTGCCAATGTATTACATAACTAAGAGGCTTGCTGGGGCAGAATTAAATTACCCTAAGCTGGAGCAGCTCGCATATTGCCTCCTCGTTGCCTCAAAAAAGTTGAGACCATATTTACAATCTCACCCTATCAAGGTCCTTACCGATCAACCATTAAGACAAGTTCTCTTTCGTCCAGAGACTTCAGGAAGGTTAATAAAATGGAACATTGAGTTAATTCAATATGACATCACCTACCATCCTCGAAGAGCCATTAATGGCCAAGCCCTAGCAGATTTTATCGCTGAGTTTACAGACAAAGGATAAGAGGTTAAGGAACCAGCGGAAATAGAAGCTACTTGGAAGCTATACTTTAATGGATCCAGAAACGACTATTGCTCAAGGGCTGGAATTGTCTTGGAAACCCTAGAGGGTCACTCTTTATGCTACACATTGAGATTAGAATTTCCATCAACTAATAATGAGTCCGAATATGAAGCATTAATAATAGGGTTAAAATTGGCAAAAGAACTAAACCTAAAAACTTTGCAGATTCTTAGTGACTCTCAGTTGGCGGTGGGTCAAGTGCGCGAAGAGTTCCAAACCAAAACTGGGAATCTCCCCTCTTATCTAATCAAAGCTGTGGAACTTCTAAACATCCTCGATCACCATGTTATATCTCACATCCCAAAAGAACAGAACGCAAAAGCGAATTCTCTTGCCAAGTATGCCAGTTCATCAGATGCTCAGCTGGTGGGTTTAATCCCCGTCGAGGTCCTTTCTACCCCCACCATTGAGGAAGCAAGTGTTGACTGGATAATGGTTTGAGGAACCTACGTTATGGATGACTCCAATCAAAGAATATATCCTCAACGGGACACTTCCTGAAGAACGGAAAAACAAAAGGAAGACATTGCGCCAGGCCCCTTTGTATCTCGTTCAGGACGGAAGGTTGTACCGACGAGGATTCTCCATGCCATTGCTGCGATGTGTGACCAAGAAGGAATCTAGAGAGATTTTGGCAGAATTGCACGAAGGAGAATGCGGAGGACACACTGGCGGTCAAACGTTAGCCAAAATATTTTGCGATACAGCTATTTCTGGCCAGAAGTAAACCTAGACGCCATGACTTATGTAAAGAAGTGTGACAAGTGCCAAAGATTCTCTAAGATTCCAAGGGCACCTCCCATGGAACTAACTCAAATGGTCAGTCCATGGCCATTCGCCGTCTGGGGCATAGATTTAATTGGGACGTTACCAACCGCAAAAGCGAATATGAGATACGCCATAGTAGCCGTAAACTACTTTACCAAATGGGCTGAAGCAGAACCTTTAGCTACTACCACATCAAATAAAGTGATCAATTTTTTCTTAAAAAACATCATTTGCAGGTTTGGAATACCGCAGAAGATCATTACCGATAATGGAACCCAACTTGAAAGCAATGAATTCCTATACTTATGTGCTAAATATAAGATCAAAAAGAGTTTTGCAGTTGTGGCCCATCCACAAGCAAACAGGCAAGTGGAAGCCATCAAATAAATACTAAAGTCAACCATCAAGAAGCGTCTCGAGAAAGGCAAAGGCAACTGGGTTGATTAACTTCCCTTTGCATTATGGTCATACCGGACAACACATAAAACTACCACGGGCCACACCCCTTTCTCACTTGCATTCGGGTCAGAAGCTATGATCCCAGTGGAACTAGAAGTGCCAACTCACCGCAGAATCCACTTTAACCAGAAGGAGAATGAAAAGCTGCAGTTGGAGGCGCTTGATTTACTCGAGGAAAAGCGAAAAGAAGCAGAGCTTAAAATAGCGGCCCATCAACGGAAAGTAGCTAGATATTTCAATAAAAAAGTCAAGCAAAGAACTTTTCAAATCGGAGACTTCGTCCTGAAGAGAATTATGACAGGAACCGGGGTATTTGGACCCAACTGGGAGGGACCATACATGGTCGGCCAGAAATTCGCAGATGGAACTTTCGAACTAAAGACGACAGACGAAATCACACTCCCTCGAGCATGGAATAGCATTCACCTTCGTCGTTATTTTGTTTGAAATTTCTTTCATTTATTTCGAATTATACATACATCATGAATTGTAAATATATCATGCATTGTAAATATCATGCAAAGTTTGTACAAATTAATGAAAGAAACTACTTTACCTATCTAAAATCGTACATTTGCAAACATTTATATCAAGCTGATAACGTCGATCTTGATTACAGACTTTTAAGTAGATAAAAGCACATTTTAAGTTAGACATAGCTAGATGAATGCTATAGCGCACCTCCGACCGAGAGAGCACCAATATCCTTGCATTTCGTGTCACAAAGGGTATAAAATATGAAGCTATAAATAAGAGGCATCAAGAACTTTAACCTAAACGATGTGACACCCAGACTACGGACCAAGTTTTGAATTTCACCATAGGAGCACATTCTTAATAACAGAGTTCGAAGTCCCAGTTTTGACAAGTCATAACCATAATCTGACAAATAAGATATGGTCGATTCATCGCCGACGCCATTAAGATATGGACGGATAGCGATACAAACACCGGGCTTTTAACCCAAGTCCTCCCTGAGGGGCACCCGGTTCATTGCCGTCACCATTAAGATATGGCTAGACAACGATACAAACAATGGGCTCTTTAACCCAAGACCTCCCCGAGTGGCACCCGGTTCATCGCTGATGCCATTAAGATATAGCCAGATAGCGATACAAACATCGGGATTTTAACCCAAGACCTCCTCGAGGGGCACCCGGTTCATCACCGACACCATTAAGATATGGCCGGATAGCGATACAAACATCGGGCTTTTAACCCAAGTCCTCCCCGAGGGGCACCCAGTTCATCGCCGACGCCATTAAGATATGGCTGGACAGCGATACAAACACCAGGCTTTTTAACCCAAGACCTCCCCGAGGGGCATCCGGTTCATCGCCGACGCCATTAAGATATGGCTGGATAGCGATACAAACACCAGGCTTTTTAACTCAAGACCTCCCCGAGGGGCATCTGGTTCATCGCCGACGCCATTAAGATATGGCTGGACAGCGATACAAACACCGGGCTTTTTAACCCAAGACCTCCCCGAGGGGCATCCGGTTCATCGCCGACGCCATTAAGATAAGGCTGGACAGCGATACAAACCCCGGGCTCTTTAACAAAAGACCTCCCTGAGGGGCACCCGATTCATCGCCGACGCCATTAATACATGGCTAGATAGCGATACAAACAATGGGCTCTTTAACTAAAGACCTCTTTGGAGGCATCCATTCAGATGCTGAATCTTCCAAATCCATCTATTAATTCTGGGTCCTTCAAACCCAATTACTGACGGACCCAAAGACCTCTTGGGAGGCATCCGACAAGTTCAAACAAGCGTCTGAATTATTCGTACCCAACGAACAACAGATCAGAAAACCTTTCAAGAGCATCTGATCATAAACCAAATTTTCGAAATTTGGTTAGTGACAGAACCAAAAAAGTCACTTAGCAAATTTTATGAGTATCCGACTCACTCAGTTTAACAATTTTTTTATAAATATCATGCCTACTTGCATAATTTCCAAAAAATACTGAAACCAATTGTGGTATGGGGGCAATACCATCGCATTAATGAAATTTAATAATGCTCTCTTAAAACATACCACAATCCGGTCATAATTTCATGAAAAAGTGACAAAACCAGATTTCATGGAAAAAATCCCAATAAAATCCAGTAAAGTTGGTTGGATTGACTCGGTTTGTCACAAAAAAACAATCTGTGACACAGAATCTATATAGCAAAACTTAAAACATGAATCTATATAGTAAAGTCGGTTGTATCCTGATAGCAAAACAGGAAGATACAGCAAGTGAAAGCTTAAGTGCGAGAGCAGAACACAACTTCATTCTAACATCATTAGATAACATAACGTACACACAACCAAAATTACATCATCCACCAAGCAGGTCAAACGCAGGATCAAGCATATAAGCTAAAGTCATAAGCGAGGACTGGTACTCGTATAAACCAATCCAGTCTAATAATTTACATGCATAAGATGACACCCCAAAAAGCAGAACAAGGAAGTTATGAAAGTCACAATTCCTTCCCATCATGAAATCGCCCCCTAAGCAGATGGAAAGGGGGCGGATCAATCTTTCCCTCCTGGCACAGAAGCTCGGCAATGGCTCTATCTCTAAACTTCAAGGCTCGGATAAGCACTGCTTTGTCATCCTCCAAAACAGAAATTCACTCGAGATTTTCTCTGTTCAATCTCTGGAGGTCACAGGAGAGCATGTTCCAACCAATCATCTTCTTTGTAGTATAATTCTAAAGGAGATTGGTGCGCGTCTCAAACCAGTCTCTAGTATTATCAAGCTGGGCAAGCGCACTACATTGTATGACATCTATGTCATCAGTAACAACTTGTTTGTCAGACGGGTATATGTCCACCTCCATACGTGCACCATGTAAGCACCATCCTTCGAATCGACTAGCAAGTTCAGGATGACATGGTTCAGAAACATAGCGAGGTTTATCCGTGATGACTCACAGATCTTCAAGAGATGGAGCATTATAAGCAGGAGGATCCGAGGAAGAATAAGCATCTGTTTCAAGCGGCTCACTGGATTTGTGACATTTCCGAGAATCCTCCTCCTACAAAGGACCATTCATCTTGTTATGGCTAGAAGACATCCTGCATAAGCAATTGCATTTGTAAAACAAAGGGGGTGACAAACATTAAAGCAAGGCATTTCTTGACATTAGGGTCAAGTCGTAATGGCATGGTCATTCATGCCGCAGCAGGGACATAACGACTTGCTCATGTTACCTCCGCGACTTGGGATTCATGTCGGTTCACAACACGAGACTCATGTCAGTCCACGACATAAGACTCATACCAGTCCATGACCTGAGTCCCATATCGGTTCGCAGCAGGAGGACCACGCCAATTCACAACTTAAGACTTAAGTCGTGTATATTACATAAAATTGAGGTTGTAAGAAAATAGAAGGATTTCTAAACCCTCATACACGTTATACCCGACCAAATCCAACTCATTTTCAATTCATAACACAAAGCATTCAAATTCAGTTCGTAAAATCATCACTATATCAAAGGTAAGTGAGAATCCTAGAATTCTACACAAGTCTTAAGCATTCAAAGAAATAAAGAAGGGAATTTTGAATCACACCTAATTTGTGAAGACGAAAAGCTTTAAATTTGATTATTGAACTGAGGGATTACTTGGACTTGAATCGCTATGATAATAATAATGATCGAAGGGTTAACTGAAGACGACCGCCATTAATGAGGTTTCCAGTTTAAAAGAGAATGGTAGAGAAGTGATTATTTGATTAAAAAATAATAGAAAGAAGGATTAAAATAGATAAAACAAATTTACTAGGCCCTCAACGACCCAGTATCAAGGGAAAGCCAACATGCTTTAATCAGACCACGGCCAAGAAGTCACAATGACTCCAGTTCGTTGTACGACCTAGGAAGCTGGACGACAAAAATATATAAAAAAAAGAAAGGGGGTTCTCATGTGACATGGAAAAAACAAAAGTAAAGTCGTGACATGATGATTTGCGACATGAGTCTTAAAGCACCCTAACGACTCAAATAAAATACATGGAGAAACGACGTAAGGTATAAGGATCTGAAGTCCATGCTATTTCACATAACATGAACTTCGAGGGGCAAAATGTTAACCTATAAAATATGGGTCAGGGATAACCTAAGAATCATGCTAATATTAGTCAAGCCGTTGGGCTTATATGAAGTACACCAAGTCAAACTCAGGTTCAGGTCGTGAATGCCAAGTCGCTTCAAGGCCATACCGCAAGGAAGGGAACCACATCAAGCCACTTTTTAAGGGATGTCGCATCACACCATGCCGCTCCGAGGAAACCAAGTCAACCCCAAGGCATGCCGCATTTCATTTATTGCGGCAAAATAAAGAAGAAGCACCTGGCAGTCATATCGCAAGGGAGAAAGTTCAAACATACCACTATGCGGTGCCATACCAAGTCGCTCCAAGCTTCACGGGTCGGAATCAGGTCATGCCAGCCCCGTATATGGTGTTAGGCAGGTGTAGCGACATAACTCCAAACTTTAATGTTCATAGCGCCATTCACCATGTCGAGAACGACATAGAGAAGGTCACATGACATGCCGTCCTTCAGAAGTCAAGTCGTTGCCCAACATCAAACCATTACACGATCTTATCAGATGTATCATGCCGCGTCACGGATCACGACTCAAAGTATGAGATAAAGTCATGCCGCACCCCACTCATGCCACTTCCAGATATCGAATCACCCGAGTGAGACGAGTTATATCGTAGCAAGCCATGTCGTGAACTACTCATGTCGTATACAGCTTGTACCAGGTTGTCAACAGCTACCGTCAGAACAACATGAACCATGCCAAGAAGAGTCAAGGTGTGTCGTAAGCTCAAGACGCCGAGAGTCAACCCGCCATGTGACATGAGTCATGTCGTTGGCGACACGAGTCATGGCGTTTTTCCAGATAATTACAAAACTGCCATCTGGCTCATAAATTTCCTATAAATACCCCCCACACTTCTTTATTTTGGGGGGATCGAATCTTAAGGCCACGAAGTGCTGTCAAAAATATTCTTGAACAATCCTAGCATCTATCCAACATCATAAATCAAATATTAATCCATGGATCATGATCTCCATCAAAGACATCTAAACGATTAGAGAGTTGACGATTGATCAAACATGTTCATGAACGAGGAAGAATCCTTCTAATTATACCACATCCACATCATATCTCCGTGGATTGATGCGTTTTCCTCATTGTTCTCTAATGGATTTGGGTGTAATTTGTGTGATTTGTGAGTAAGAGAGTTATAATATTGTAAGAGAGAATTTGATCTTGTAATCTTTCATATTGATAATGAAATTTCTTACGAGAGTGGACGTAGATCCTCATTGGATTGAACCACCATAAAACTTTGTGCATTCTACTTGCATTTGGATTGTTGTGTGGCTCTACTATTTCGTTTTTTTGTGAAATCTTCTTATACACTTTTGGTGTTTGCCCAATTTCGGGACAAACAATAAGGTAAAACTCTATCCTCCGGTTTGCGTTGCATTGTGTGATGGGACTTGAGTCTTATAATGGTTTCATTTTTCTAAAAAGCATTGCGTTGTTTAACGATTTACTTTATTTCTTACACTGGCAATCCAATGGAGTAAACCCGTTCCGCGTTAGCGGCGTGGTCCTGTGATTAGCCTTATTATTATTACATAGGTTAAGTAAGATATCTCATACCAGTCCCATGACTGACCTGTAGTTTGTTTTACTTTGCAAACTCGGGTGCCCTATTTTCCACACGGGCAGTCGAGTAGCTTATTTTGAAGATATATTAAGTAGGATTCTGGATCGAAGCTTAGATCTGTGTCCAAAGCATTGGTAGTCTTCCGATGTGTTAATTTTATTGTTTCGCTATGTAGTGTATTACATTTATTGTAATTTAATCTTCTGCTGTATTATTATATTCGATGTACTCTTATATTCTGTACTCTTATGTAACATTATCATGATGTAATAAAAGTCTTCTATTATTTGTTCTAATGTGTTGTATTCCCAAAGTTAACATATGCAAGATTTGAACGGTCTTGGTCGATTAAGCGATTGATTAGGTCCGGGCAAACTCCGTATCATTATAGTTGGTATCAGAGCTTTGGTTAACTCAAATCTTTGGGGTACAACTCGTTAGAACTGAACAAAGGACTCATCAGAGAATGGATTAGTAATATCCAATAAGAATACTCATTAGAGATAGGATCAGTATTATCCTAGAACGGGAAAACTCGTTAGAGATAGGGTTAGTAATGCCCTAGAATGAGTTGAGAGTGCCAAGTCTACAATTAATGTATTTGTGATTATATATATAATCTGATCTTAGATAGTATGATTTTAATATATATATAAGTAAAATGTTTTTCAAAAGTTAATCAACTAATTGATTGATGATTGTATTGTGTGATTATTAGTCCAACCAATAAAATTATTGAAACCAATAAAAGGGAAAAGTAAAATTGAGTTGGTTATTTAAACAATTTTTAGCTTCGTTCCTTTTCGAGCACTAAAAGATTTTAAGTGGGGGATATTGTAACAACCTGCAAATTCTAAACTAATTTAAAAATTTTACTTTAGAAATTTTAATGGATTTTGAATAGTTAAAATGGTTTATTTTAAATAATAACGATTAAAAATTTATTTAAATCAAAGTTAGAACATATAATTTTATTTTAATTATAAAAGGAGTTAGAAATAGCGTGGCAGTTTGAAAATTTGAATTTGAACTTTGACTGACTGTACATGATGCAAAATAAATCGGATTTTAGTGAAACCAAAAATATTAGATTCTATTTAAAAATATCTTTCCAACGAATCCAAAAACTTGAAATTTCATAGCGGGAATCAAAAGTTATTCCCAGTTTAATTTTCAGAATAGTCATTGTAGAATTTATATATATTTTTTAATATTTAAAATAGTCATTTTTCAAACGACCTCTGTTTTCAACGAAATCACTTTTGTTGGAACCGGAATGTCAAATTATTGCTAGGTTACAATTTTCATAATTTTTCAAATTAATAAATGAGCATGGCAAAAGAAAACGTGTTTTGTCAGTTTTAGTCAAATCGAATCGACAAGAAAATGACCATTTTTCAAACAGTCTCCAAAACCGACGAAATTGATTTTGTTAGGACCGTATCATCAAAACATTACTAGAAATAATTTTTCTGGAATTTTTAGAGTCAGCATATGGCCCTGGTGAATTTAAATGTTAATTGAATTAATTAAATAAAATGATTTATATTTAAAAATAAAGAAAAGGGGACTGAGACAATCAAAAGGACAGACGGGACCTAGCCCCATTGTGTCCGGAATGGGGGCATTTGGGTAGGAACAATACTCACTGGGTTAAAAATGGATTATTTATGGGTTAATGGACTTTTTGTTAATTAATAAATTAAATAATATAAAAAGAAAACCCTATAAATATCCTAGGTTTAGAAAACTCTAGTTTTCACTAATACACCAGCCGCTAGAACATGAAAATGACGGTAAGAATTCTCCTCTATTGTTTTGATCAGAACTTCCAATCCATTCACTGAATCGAAGTGCTTCAAAAGAGAAATTCGAAGATCATCTCGTGATCTCCTGTAACGATCCAGATTTTTGGTCAGTTTATTTTAATTATTTAATCTCATTTTAAATATTGATTTGATATTATAAGTGAATTTTTATATTAAGTTATTAATTTAGAAATCAATTTCGATTTATTATCGAATACATTAAACCATCGTAATAAAAAAATAATTCAGTTCGAGATTTATAACTGAATTGAATGCAGTTCAGATAATCTATAGAAAATTCTGTTTAAATCAGAATAATGATATTAATTTATTATTGAAGAATAAATTATCTGAAATTAATTTATATAGGTTTAAATTAATATCTTCTGCAAATAATCGAATTGGACTTCGTGACCTATCCCAGTGCATCCGAAATAGGGGTATTACCCTAAAAATGTCAGTTGTTGGGTTCAGAAAGGAGTTCAGAATCATAGTGTATTTTAAATAAAGGGTATCGTTTAATTCAAATCAAAACAAAATAAAATATAATAAATTCCTTTTTCTTGTGGACATGAGAAATACAACAAGGAGAGGTATAATGGCCGCACAAATCAAAAAAGGGTGAAGCAAACACGTTCCTTCTTCAAACTCCACAAAATCAATGGCCTTGCTGTTCAATCCTTATACCGCACCCCTCCCTTTATAAATCACGATTTCCTTCTTTTACCCACTCGTTCAAAACAAATCGAAGTTTCCAAATCAACAACAGCCGTCACGATGAGGATGAAATCTCGTGCGCTAAATCAAGGATGTCGCGATCCTGTTATCATCGCCAGGTCAGATCAATGAGGGTGCGGTAATTGTTTATGGAGCTCACGCTTTCACCAAAAAGGAGTCCCGACTTAGTTTGACCAAGATGATGTTCGAACTTCAAAGTGATGGAAGACATAGTTGGCATCGAGATTCTGGGAAGTAGGGTGCTCGCGATTTCAGTGGAGGCCGGTGTGGTGTTCGATTTGGCAAGTGGGTGGATGTCGACATTGATTTGGGCGCATCTTGAGGAGGAGCGACAATTTGGGGTCAACCTGAAACAGTGAAGTGAGTTTTGCCTGTAGCGACACTGCAGGGGTTCTTGAATGGAAAGGTGTTTTACAGTGTATGTGTGATGATGATGGCGATGGTTAGGATTCGGTAGGGGGGAAGAGGAGATGACGTACATTTCTGGTGGGGATTGTGAAGTGAAGCAGAAGGAGAGTTGAGCAGCAGTAAAATCTAAACTTAAGGTACTCTCCTAATTTAATTTAATTTAATTTAAATAAATTCTTAGTTAATTAGAAATTATTTTAGTTCAAGTTTGAAATTTAAAATATAAAGTTGAGATGATGAATTCATTGGAAATAAGGTATTTTTGAATTAGAATTTAAATGTTTATTATGACATCAGTTTATGGGTTGATAATTAATTTAAAGAAATTAGTTGTAAAGAATTAAAATTTTAGACAAGTCGTTTGAATATGAAATTAAGGTTAATCTAGGATTGGTTTACATATCAAAATTTATTTATTAATTAAAATCAGTATGCTTAGATAACTGGAATTTTATTAATGTTGTGTACATTGTAAAAAAACCAGACATGAAGGATTGAATGAGGCTGTTGCGTTCAAATGAAAAAGGGAGCAACAATTGTATGAGGGGAGGCTGCAAATGATTGTGGTTTGGTTTGAGAAGGATGCAGTGTCAACAGATATGAAACAAATGGGTTTCAGAAGAGGGTCGTGGTGTTTAAAAACTATTGCTCGGATTTTATTTACAGCAGGAAAGTAGAAATCAAAAAAATTAATTAAGATTTAATCGAACAAGAGTCGGTCATGAAATTCATAGCTGTAGATTACATAAGCTGGAAATTAGTTGGATAGTCGGCAAATGAAAATCTGGTGAGTAAATCTCACTCACCTTAATTAGAATTATTTTTATGTCGTTAAAAATAATTGTTGTTACTTATTTGGATTTTTCTGGTAGCTTTAAATATATTAGTTATTTAAGGTTGACTATTATATATATTGGGTTGATGGTTGGATTGATTCCCGCAGTCTCATTAGCGGATGCCAGCGGTACCATAGCGGATGATTTCCCTATGCGCCCTACAAATATATATTAGTGGATGACCTTCATACCGTGATATCCTGCCTCGAAGAAGGATGGGTGTTACTATGTTGACTAACGTCTGTGGATGCAGGAAAACAGGTAGGAAGAATCCGACTGGATTCCTCAAAAATATATTATCTGTTTGTTTATTTGTTTGCATATATACTATCATATATGATGTGTTAGAAAACCTGAAATATATAGTTGGTTGTTTGGTGTTTAAATATCACTGGGCCTAAGTGTTAATTTATAAAAATGCCCCAAATGGGGTATTTGAGATTTAAAAGGGAAATTCTAGTATTCTAAAATAGAACTGGAATTTTCAAATAGATTTCGAAATAGACTTGTTTAAATAAAACAAGGAAATTTATAAAATGGTGTTTATAAATATAATGAGTAAATTATCAAGGGATAATTTGAATATTTAAATTCAAATATGGAATTTGAATAAAGAGAATTAAAATAGAATTGAAAATGGAATTTGAATATAGAATTCAAATAGAATTAAAAATGGAATTTGAATATGGGAAATTCAAATAGAATTGAATTAGAATTTGAATATAGAAGTCGATAAGGAAACGAGTTTAAAAATAGAATTGAATTGGTTTATACGTAAGTTAAAATATATTTGAACACGTTATACAAATATGAAAGTGAAATAGACAAAGAGTTAATTAAAGAATTAATTAACGAGTTCAGTTAAAATGAGTGTATTAAGTTGAAATGAATTAGAAATGTATGGATATACATGAGACAGGTATGGATTGAAGTTAATGAAGATATATATTAAAATGCTCGACAAAGAGGCACGTATTTAATTCATATATGAGATTTTATGCACCGTATCGGCATGCCGCTTGGCTGTTTCATTTTCTTTTTGAATGGAGAGGCCTGTGTGGCAGTTTGGGGATTTTCCCGATGCTCCCGGTAGAAAGGAGGTTATGGCGAATTTTTCCGAGAATTTAAGGAGTTAGAATATTTTTAAGAAGATTTGATAAACTAGAAATCGATATATCGATATATATAGAATTCGATAATGAATCGAACTTAAAATAGAATATTATAAACGAAAAGGAATTTTATAAATAAAATCCTGGGAGATATACGTTTTAAAGTGAACGATGATTTAAAAGCAAATGATTTGCAGATTTAAAATGATCGTGTTGATAAGAAGTTAATCAAATAGAGTTAAAGAAATAGAGTTAATCAGAATTAGAAACTGACTGGAAATTAGTTGAGTTGAATGACTTTTTGAGTATCGATTTGATGTTGGTTTCGGCCTTCGGGGTTTATACTTAGGAAGTTGTTCTCTCACTAGTTTATAGAGTCTGATAGATGTGGAAGATTAGTGATATGTAAATATGCAATGGGAATGTTTTCCAGAGTTAATAACACATATTTTCTTTATATAGAAAATAAGGAAATATGAATATATGTATATATGGTTGATGATGTGATCGATAATTCCTTTTGGAAATAAGATCGTTGTGTGTACACGGACATTTTTATTTGATAGTTAGATCACCGGCTGTAACGACCCGGATTTTTGGAGACTTTGGTTATCGACATAAGCTCGATGTCGATAACCAAAACATCGAAAAATCCTGGTAATTAATGAAAGAAATTAGAAGGTGAGAATAGATAAGATAGAAACTTAGAATAGAAGAAGAAGAAGAACACAACATCAGAGTAACACGAACCTCACAGCATAACGAATAACATATAATAGATAACATAACTTTGAAATATAACAGTTATGTATACAATAGCACTTATCAGAGTACATCACTTACAACACAGCGGAAATAACTATAGCTATATGGTCTTGAAGCCTCCTGCTCCAAGCTATCCAAGTATATCTGTAAAATCCTGACTACTTGACTGCCCGTACAAAATTGGACACCCAAGAGTTTAGAGAAAACAGTTTAAATAGGTATATGAACAAGTAAATGATATCTCATAAGACCACGCCGCAGAACGGAATGGGTTTTTCCCTTATGAGAATCCAAAATATCTTTATATCAAAAACCTTTTGATATTATAATAATGTCTATGTACAAATAGATATCAACTAGCAAAAACGCTTTCATCTCACGTTCTACATATATAGTATACAATCAAAATCGCAAGCACGTATTGGATAATGGATTTCCAACTATGACAAGGTATGGAACCACCTTCCGATCAGTGTACTCTAGGAACGATACACTGGAGTTCAACAAGAACATCTTGTAACTCAGCCACACATGACCGACCACTCATTTTGCTTGAGTGTATCGAATGTATATCACCAACGGTTGGGATCAGCAACCGTACCCGTATATATATGGGACAACATTGATAGATTTAAGAAACATATGAATATTCTCTAGATAGGTGATTATACACCCTACTTCGGTGCGACCGACTTAGCCATGCCGCCTGCCCGATTTCTGTCATTTACCGGTTGATGAGGCTAGAAGCTACGCTTTATCATTACATCAGATTCACTTCGAATGCTAAATTATCAAATCCATCGAAATCACTAATTGACGTTTACAACAGTACATTACGTGTCAGCTAAAAGAAGTTTCCTTCTCCGCTTCCACTCTTGGTATGGTTGAAGAAACCAATGTACGTGACCTTTCTGGAAATAATCTGTCAGACATCCATCTTCATTCACTTAAAATATCACATCGTCATACTCGCCAAATCACAAATTGATTTATCCAAAAGTAACACGGGTATACAGCTTAGAGAAACAAATTCCTCCGCCACCAAACGTGAATACGTTTGAATAGATCAACTTACGCGATCCATTGGATATACTCTGTCAGACCTTCGTCCATACAAGTTGTCCTGGGACTGGACAAACCGAAGGTACTATCTAGTACATCCATCTTAGGCACTGTTATCTAAGACTTATACAATAGCCCTTGCATTTTACTCCGTCTTCAATTATCCTTGGCATGTATGATTCGTAACGCTTATGCCAATACAGAGTGGTTCATTGGATAATAATCCAACCCGTCTCTCCATATTAACAATGTTAAAATGATCAAAACTTCGATAGTCTGTGATTTATCTATCAAAGAAAAATAAGTGTGCAACCAACGATATTATTTCCAGATGGAAATTATATCGGTAAATCATCAACATATATCAATATATATATTCACATTGCCTTATTTTCTATGTTTAGAAAATATATGTTATTAACACTGGAAAACGTTTCCATCTGCTTATATACAAATCACTACTCTTCCCCAACTATCATTCCCTGACTGTAAACTAGTATGAGAACAATCCCCTAAGTATAAATCCCGAAGGCCGAAACCAACATCAGATAGGCACTTAGAAAACCATTCAATTTACTAATCTCTAGTCAGTTCTAATTTTACTTAACTCTATTTGATTAATTCTGATTGATTAACTCTAATTGGTCAACCTTAATTAATTAACTCTAACTGGTTTTACTTGGTTTGACTAACTCCATTTATTAACTCGACTGACAAATTCAACTCGATTAACTGAACTAATCACTTTGATTAACTCGACAAATTCACTTTGGTTAACTTAACTAATTCACTTAGTTTAACTTAACTAATTCACTTTGATTAATCTAACTATTCACTTAACTCCTGTCGAATAAACCATATTCGATAACTCCTCTAACTCTACTCGAATAAACTATATTCGATTAACTCCTTTAATCTATTCGATTTGATAACTCCCCTTTTAGAATAACCAATATTCGATTAACTCACTTCGAATAACCAATATTCGACTACTCACTTCGAATAACTAATAATTGATAACTCTTTCGAATAAACTATATTCGATAATCTCCTCTCGAATAACTAGATTCGATTAACTTAACTTATTTAACTTAACTTGATTAACTCCTATCGAATGACTAGATTCGATCAACTTAACTTATTAACTTATCTTGATTAACTCCTATCGAATAACAAGATTCGATTAACTTAACTTATTTAACTTAACTTGATTAACTCCTATCGAATGACTAGATTCGATCAACTTAGCTTATTTAACTCATCTTGATTAACTCCTATCGAATAACTAGATTCGATTTAACTCCATTCGCTTGACTCTAGATCGCAACGATCACAGTGGTTGCGCCTGATTCCCTTAGGCAACATCCGACCGCCTTAGGCTATTTACAGCCCTGCGAATTACGCTAGTAGTCGTACGAGATGGCAACTTACCCTGAATACTATGTTTGACTAACTCTGTCTCAAACAACTATATTTGATTAACTCTAGTTCGTTTTAACTTTAATCGATTAACTCTAATTGAGTAACTCTAACTCGATCAACTCGACTTGATTAACTCGACTTACTTAACTTAACTAGTTAACTTGACTTACTTAACTCACTGGTTAACTTGACTTGCTTAACTCACTGGTTAACTTGACTTCCTTAACTCACTGGTTAACTTGACTTACTTAACTCACTGGTTAACTTGACTTACTTAACTGGTTAACTCTATTCAACTAACTCGACTCGACTAACCCCTTTCGAATAGCATATTCGTTTTACTAACTTTCGAATACCATATTCGATTTACTCCCTTCGAATACCATATTCGATTTACTTTATTCACTTTATAAAGATTTCCTTTTTAACAACGTTTTATTCATTTGAAAAGATTTACTTTTAAATAACGCTTCTACACTTTAAAAATGATTTCCTTTTTATAACGTTTCCTTTTCAATTCTATTTGTAAATGGTTTACAAATATTTCCTTTTCAAATTTATTCTTGAAATATTCTAACTCCTTAAATTCTCTGAAAAATTCGCCATAACCTCCTTTGTAACGGGAGCATCGGGAAAATCCCCAAACCCGCCACACAGGCCTTTCCATTCAAAAAGAAAATGGTTTGTAATTATTTCCTTTTTGAATATCTCCTATTTATAAATATTCCAATTTATAAACATTTCTTATTTATAAATATTCCACTTTATAAATATCTCTTATTTATAAATATCCCATTTTATAAATATTCTATTTTCAATATCACTTTGAAAATCCCCTTATCAACAACCCGTATGTTATGGTATTCAATCATATCAAATCACGATGTTCAATATTGTCCATACACACACAATCAACAACAGGTTATAATTCACATCATATATCAAAATATATGAAAAACAATAAAATAACTGTTGAGGAATCCAGTTGGATTCCTCCAACCTGTTTTCCTGCATCCACAGATGTTACACAATATGATCATCATCACTTTCAGTTCAATATAAATTATTCTGAGAGCAGAATCAATATAAAAATATTTAACGGTTTATATATATATATATATAATTTCCACTAACTGACTAGCAGTTCAATCAATCAACCAACACACAACAATCAACAGATGATTTACAGTTCTAAAAATACATTATAAAAATATAACTGTTTAGAGTTGGTGAGTTTTACTCACTTTGGCAGTTCATCGTTAAAGAACGATAAACTGTTATTTGATTTGAATCAAACAGTTTATTTTGCTGTAAACTCAAACTAGCCCCAATCCACTTCCAGTCAGTTTCAGTGCGTAGCCACCGTCCATACGATCCCAATGCAACTTACAGTTCATCAATCTGATATCGTATGATCAAGATATAGCGATTTCAAGTTATATAAAGTTAAATTTAAAACCAAATTTATTAAAATAAATTAATTGGGCCTCACCCACATCACTTGGCCCAATAACCAATCTAGACCCACACTCATAAGCGCTTCTTCCCTGAAACAGAAAACAACGATGCCTGCTCCTTCCTTAAGCATTCATGCACCATATTTCTAGTATCCTTTCTCCACTCAAACTCCAAAAAAATCGAAAAGTAATTACACCAAACTCCTTCTCGTCAGAAGCTGCTCCATCTCATACCAATTACGAACAGCTCGAGCTCGCCCCTTGAAACCCGTCGACTGTCCACTTCGCACCCAACACAGTACAGGATCGACACAAAATATCACCTTTCTTCCCAAAAACTAGCGTACCACCTCGATTTTCTCTTCTCTATACCAATCTAAGATAGAAATCATGAATTTTCACGTATATGGTTCACGATACCGAACCCTAGGTTCCATCGACTGACGCTGTTCAATTCGCAGGTACCCCAAGGGACGTCGAACTCCCTTAAAGTGATACTAATACGAAGAGAAAGTTACGAGGAGTACAGCGATATGAGTTTTGCGATTTTAGGATATTTATATGGTTTTTGGTGGATTTTACAAACTCATGAATTTGGTTTTCTAAGAAAAAGAATTGGCGGCTCAAAAAGCTTCAGCCGATGGAAATTATTTAGGTTGTAAGGAGATGAGTTAAGTCTTATTTATACTAAAATAAATTTAGATATTTTGTATATAATATTCGATTATTATATTTATTTTAAATCTACCGTTGTTCGTATTTGTCCTTCTAAAATTCCTATGATCACACGTGATACCCAAAAATCACGAAACTGGACATGCAGCTACTGTCTGACATTACGGTCCCAACGAAACTGGTTTCGTCGAATTCCGACTTCGTATGCTCACACAACGTATTTTTAACCGTCGAAATACTAATTGTTTCTCACTCTAAAAATCTGTACGGTCACACAATGACTCTAAAAATCACAGAACTTGGAATCTAACAATAATTTGACATTGCGGATCCAACAAAATTAGTTTCGCCGAATTCCGACTTCGTTTGCAAAAGTGGCTATTTTTAAAGCCATAAATAACCCAATTAAATATATAAATATATTTAAATTAAATTAAATATAAATAAAATAATATTATTGTATATAGTCACGGAGGAATATCATACAGCTCCAGGATAATTATATACTTGCTATTCCGAGTCCAGATTGAATCGATATTCAATTTACATTGAAAATCCTTTTATAACGTATATAAAGCGTTACGAATTATAAAGGAATTTCACAGCGACTTTTCTGAAATTTGATTTGGACGTACATCAAAATCTACATGACAAAATCCCAATTTTTCTCTTCCACTAGAAAGTTATACTCCACCAGCTCTACACGTCTCTTGTTTCACAGAAATCCGGCTTAAAACGAATCCTGTACATCCAGTTGAAATTCAAATCGCCAAATCGCGAACTGCAGCGCCATTTCAAGCTCTGTTTTAATTATATTATAATTCTACGTTCAAACTGACGTCGATTGAATATATTTGTCAATATGATTCAACTCTAGGCTGAATTAAATCTTGGGGATGACCCTGTTCACCTTATATTGTGATTTCCAATATTTTGATTATTTCTGAATTAAATATATTATTCTATTATTTGAATTAATTAAATAAAACACTTATTTAATTAAATCACCATTTAATTCACTATATCACTATTTATATAATTAAATAAATTAATTATAATACCTCTGACAATGCGGGTCGTTACATTCTTCCCCACTTAAAATAATTTCATCCTCGAAATTGCTAAGGTAGAGGACGACCCTATCTATTGGAATTCCTAATATTTGTTTACACCTTATTTCTGATTTCAACTGAACCAACTAATATCGACTAAAATATTTATTCATTCCGACTAACTAAAATTTTCAAAATTTCTGAAAATTTTCTAACACTTTAAATTTTCGGAAAATTTCGCCATAACCTCCTTTGTACTGGTCAATAGCTCAAACTCCAACTCGCCTCTCTGGGCCTTCTTCAACCCCAAAGAAAATCAAAACGCCAAATGGATTGCCAATTCGGCTCATAAATTCCAAACTCATATAAAATATAAACTTGTACCTTTTTGTTGGGCATATCATTATATCCCTACCATCTGTTATCAACTTGGCATATACAAATGCCATCCCAATCAACTCCAAACAAGTTATTCTTAACACAACCATTCGCTTATTCAAGCCGAATTTAATTTCAAATTCGAGTTTCAAATTCCAAACTCTCAACTTATCATTTCAAATCCAAATCCAGATTATTCTCTAATCACTTCCAGTTTTTCTTAACCTATCACCTCAAGTTAAATTCTGGTTTATTATTTACTTTTACCATCCCATTCGAATTAACTTCACAGGTTAAATTTCAAATTTCTAGAACTTAAATTCCTGGGTAAATTTCAAATCAATTTGAAATCATACTGCCAATTCAAAACCTTTGAATTTTATAAACAACTTGTTTCCTCAAAATAATTCAAATTAAAATATTTGGTAGTAATCCAACACTTAGAAACTCGAAAATCACACCGATGATACTGTGCAGTCATCATCGGAATTATTTTCCAACGACCCAAGTGATTTCAATACTATATCATTTCAAAACCCTTACTAAATACATCAATTTTCAAAACGTCTCAAAATCTCCCAGGAACTTAAAATTTCTTTATTTTAATTCCAAATCTGATTTAAATTCATATTTAATTCATCTTATTTCATATACTTTACTTATATGATTCTGATTGGTTATATATAACCATTTCACTTTATAATCTCATTCGATTATAATTACAACCAATATATCTAATATATGATAATATATTACATATTCATACTGTGTTGGTCCATCGTATTCAAGTGTTTATTTACTCCTACAGATATAGTGGATCAAACTAATGGACCAGAACTCATAAACAACTCAGCCAATGAATCTCTACAATATAAAACCTTTTTTATATCAAATACAAATACGCTCTCGTATATATACACTCAAACTCAATCTAGGGTATTACTAACCTTATCTCTACCGAGTCACGCCACAGAGCCAAGGTAATTCTTAACTTAAGCTCTGATACCAACTGTAACGACTCAGATTTTTGGTGACTTTGGTTATCAACATAAGCTCGATGTCATAACCAGAACATCGAAAAATCCCGGTAATTAATGAAAGAAATTAGAAGGAGAGAATAAATAAGATAGAAACTTAGAATAGAAGAAGAAGAAGAACACAACATCAGAGTAACAAAAACCTCACAGCGGAACGAATAACATATAATAGACAACATAACTTTGAAATATAACAGTTATGTATACAATAGCACTTATCAGAGTACAGCACTTACAACACAGTGGAAATAACTATAGCTATATGATCTTGAAGCCTCCTGCTCCAAGCTCTCCAAGTATATCTGTAAAATCCTGACTACTTGACTGCCCATACAAAATTGGACACCCAAGAGTTTAGGGAAAACAACAAAGTAAACTCCGGGTCAGTCATGGGACTGGTGTGAGTAAAATAGTTTAAACAGGTATATGAACAAGTAAACGATATATCATAAGACCACGCCGCAGAACGGAATGGGTTTTTCCCTTGTGAGAATCCAAAATATCTTTATATCAAAAACCTTTTGATATTATAATAATGTCTATGTACAAATAGATATTAACTAGCAGAAACGCTTTCATCTCACGTTCTACATATATAGTATACAATCAAAATCGCAAGCACGTATTGGATAATGGATTTCCAACTATGACAAGGTATGGATCCACCTTCCGATCAATGTACTCTAGGAACGATACACTGGAGTTCAACAAGAACATCTTGTAACTCAGCCACACATGACCGACCACTCATTTTGCTTGAGTGTATCGAATGTATATCACCAACGGTTGGGATCAGCAACCGTTCCCGTATATATATGGGACAACATTGATAGATTTAATAAACAAATGAATATTCTCTAGATAGTTTATTATACACCCTACTTCGGTGCGACCGACTTAGCCATGCTGCCTGCCCGATTTCTGTCATTTACCGGTTGATGAGGCTAGACGCTACGCTTTATCATTACATCAGATTCACTTCGAATGCTACATTGTCAAATCCATCGAAATCACTAATTGACGTTTACAACAGTACATTATGTGTCAGCTAAAAGAAGTTTCCTTCTCCGCTTCCACTTTTGGTATGGTTGAAGAAATCAATGTACGTGACCTTTCTGGAAATACTCTATCAGACATCCATCTTCATTCACTTAAAATGTCTCATCGTCATACCCACCAAATCAAAAATTGATTTATCCAAACGTAACACGGGTATACAGCTTAGAGAAACGAATTCCTCCGCCACCAAACGTGAATAAGTTTGAACAGATCAACTTACGCGATCCATTGGATATACTCTGTCAGACCTTCGTCCATACAAGTTGTCCTGGGACTGGACAAACCGAAGGTACTATCCAGTACATTCATCTTAGGCACTGTTATCTAAGACTTATACGATAGCCTTGTATTTTACTCCGTCTTCAATTATCCTTGGCATATATGATTCGTAACGCTTATGCCAATACAGAGTGGTTCTTTGGATAATAATCCAACCGGTCTCTCCATATTAACAACGTTAAAATGGTCAAAACTTCGATAGTCTGTGATTTAACTATCAAAGAAAAACAAGTGTGCAACCAACGATATTATTTCCAGATGGAAATTATATCGGTAAATCATCAACATATATCTATATATATATTCACACTGCCTTATTTTCTATGTTTAGAAAATATATGTTATTAACACTGGAAAACGTTTCCATCTGCTTATATACAAATCACTACTCTTCCCCAACTATCAGTCCCTGACTGTAAACTAGTATGAGAACAATCCCCTAAGTATAAATCCCGAAGGGCGAAACCAACATCAGATACGCACTTAGAAAACCATTCAATTTAATAATCTCTAGTCTAATTTAACTTAACTCTATTTTATTAACTCTGATTGATTAACTCTAACTGGTCAACCTTAATTAATTAACTCTAACTGGTTTGACTAACTCCATTTATTAACTCGACTGACAAATTCAACTCGATTAACTGAACTAATCACTTTGATTAACTCGACAAATTCACTTTAGTTAACTTAACCAATTCACTTAACTAATTCACTTAGTTTAACTTAACTAATTCACTTTGATTAATCTAACTATTCACTTAACTCCTGTCGAATAAACCATATTCGATAACTCCACTAACTCTACTCGAATAAACTATATTCGATTAACTCCTTTAATCTATTTGATTTGATAACTCCCCTTTTCGAATAACCAATATTCGATTAACTCACTTCGAATAACCAATATTCGACTACTCACTTCGAATAACTAATAATTGATAACTCCTTCGAATAAACTATATTCGATAATCTCCTCTCAAATAACTAGATTCGATTAACTTAACTTATTTAACTTAACTTGATTAACTCCTATCGAATGACTAGATTCGATCAACTTAACTTATTAACTCATCTTGATTAACTCCTATCGAATAACAAGATTCGATTAACTTAACTTATTTAACTTAACTTGATTAACTCCTATCGAATGACTAGATTCGATCAACTTAGCTTATTTAACTCATCTTGATTAACTCCTATCGAATAACTAGATTCGATTTAACTCCATTCGCTTGACTCTAGATCGCAACGATCACAATGGTTACGCCTGATTCCCTTAGGCAACATCCGACTGCCTTAGGCTATTTACAGCCCTGCGAATTACGCTAGCAATCGTACGAGATGGCAACTTACCCTGAATACTATGTTTGACTAACTCTATCTCAGATAACTATATTTGATTAACTCTAGTTCGTTTCAACTTTAATCGATTAATTCTAACTGAGTAACTCTAAATCGATCAACTCGACTTGATTAACTCGACTTACTTAACTCAACTGGTTAACTTGACTTACTTAACTCACTGGTTAACTTGACTTACTTAACTCACTGGTTAACTTGACTTGCTTAACTCACTGGTTAACTTGACTTCCTTAACTCACTGGTTAACTTGACTTACTTAACTCACTGGTTAACTTGACTTACTTAACTGGTTAACTCTATTCAACTAACTCGACATGACTAACCCCTTTCGAATAGCATATTCGTTTTACTAACTTTCGAATACCATATTCGATTTACTCCCTTCGAATACCATATTCGATTTACTTTATTCACTTTATAAAGATTTCCTTTTTAACAACGTTTTATTCATTTGAAAAGATTTACTTTTAAATAACGCTTCTACACTTTAAAAATGATTTCCTTTTTATAACGTTTCCTTTTCAATTCTATTTGTAAATGGTTTACAAATATTTCCTTTTCAAATTTATTCTTGAAATATTCTAACTCCTTAAATTCTCTGAAAAATTCGCCATAACCTCCTTTGTAACGGGAGCATCGGGAAAATCCCCAAACCCGCCACACAGGCCTTTCCATTCAAAAAGAAAATGGTTTGTAATTATTTCCTTTTTGAATATCTCCTATTTATAAATATTCCAATTTATAAACATTTCTTATTTATAAATATTCCACTTTATAAATATCTCTTATTTATAAATATCCCATTTTATAAATATTCTATTTTCAATATCACTTTGAAAATCCACTTATCAACATCCTGTATGTTATGGTATTCAATCATATCAAATCACGATGTTCAATATCGTCCATACACACACAATCAACAACAGGTTATAATTCACATCATATATCAAAATATATGAAAAACAATAAAATAACTGTTGAGGAATCCAGATGGATTCCTCCAACCTGTTTTCCTGCATCCACATATGTTACACAATACACTACACCATAATGGCCATTTGGTGACTCTTTTTTTTTCCAATCGCCAACACTTATTTGTGTTGCTGTGTAATAACAAGAATAAGCGTTGCTATGTTAAAAAAGTGTTACCAAAAATACATAATTTTTATTTTTTTAATGCCAACGCTTATTTATGTTGGCAGGGCTGATATCTAAGGGTAAAAATGTAAACATACATCTGTAACCCTATTTCTCACTTGTCATTCAATTTGCCCAACGCTTTTGCAAAAAGGGGCCGCCTAAGTCAATTACTCAAATCTCGATTTCAGAAGAAAAAAAATTGATTATCAAATCCGTTCATATCTAGTCGGATTTTGGGATCTTTATTCGATTTTTGCTCGCATTATAATCGCTTTCAATCCCATTCAGTCACTTCAAGTATATTTTTTTTGATTTTTTACTTTGTCGATTTCACGTATTGATTTCATAAGAATTTTTGTTCGATTTGTACTTTTTCTTCATTATCATTGCCGATTTCTTGTATAGTTCAATTATAGATAAGTAAAATCTCTGTTAGTCTTATTTAGGTTTATACGATTTCGTGTACAGTTCGATTATGTTTACAGTTCGATTTCTTGTACTATGTTAGTCTTATTTAGGTTTATACAATCTACAGATAAGGAAAATCTCTGTGTATATTAACCATGATATTAGGTTAACCACAATTAGATTAGTCGGATTCATATGTATTGATGAATCATTAGATGTTAGATGCGTGTGAGTGGGTTAATGAAATATTTGATCGGATGAGAGGATAAATGTGTGAGTGAGATGTTAGATGCGTGTAAATAGCAGTTACTTCTGTTTATTTACATGTGTAATTTCTCCTTTTATAGGATAGCCCAAGCTACAAGGCATAGAAATAAAGAATGCTCATTGATTCCCCATGGTTAATCTACTATAAATTCTTCTGTTTTGGTCTGTCTATCTGTGCTTCCAAACATGTCTAATATTTGCACTAATTATGTTTTACTTTAATATATACAAATTTCATTATAGGTTTTTACATAAATGAGTATTTATATGTTAGCGCAGTTTGCGTATAGAGGTTGTCTTTTTATGTGAAACTTCATATTTTACCATTGTGTTGTTTATACTATTTTGAGCACTTCTGATAAACTCTCTCGACAATTTTTTTAATCATCCTGTATTTTTCTTTTATATCGATATTTAGCATCATCGACATTTTCGATGTGCATGTAACAAAGTGAAATGTACAAAACTACCTTATGTTGGATGAATGTTCTCGTGTGTGATGATGCAAAGTGAATAAAGAATGGTATTCCGCATTTGTTTCGCCCATTTCTCAATTCAGCCCATTTTCCCAATCGCAAATTTAGAAAAGGCGAAAGTTTCCTCAGGCGTTTTCAATTTCAAGTCAACAGCATCAGCTCCGCCGACGTCACCGTCTTGCTCCGCCAGTGCTGCAGTGCCGCTGCGTCGTCCGGCGCTTACCTCCTTGACCTCGGCTCCTCTAGGCTCAAGCCTCCGCCTCCAATAGTTCGATTGACAGGTAATGGTTTTGCTCTAATTCAGTAATTTCTATGTTATACAATCAAAAATTCTAAATATAATCTTAAAATATCCAAAGCTTCCATGATTATAAACAGCAGTGGATTTGGTTATAAATGGCCGCATATAAGTATGTGTATGAAAAGAACAGGTAACACAAGCAACATAATTATGGAAAAGATCATATGTAGTATGGGTGTATGAATAAGTTCATACGATGGAACTATATTCTGATTCAATTTTAGGTATGTAGTTTAGCGTTATTTCTATGCATTGATTTTGCTAGTGTGAATGTTATAACTTTGAAAAACCAGACAATCACTCAGTACTCAAATTGTTGTTTGGTAATATATCAAGTCATAAACAAAGAAATAAAATTAGTATGTAAATTTCTAGTCAGTGTTTAACTTCCCTGCGCCAACAACCACATTTAATTTTTTTACATCTTTGTGTAACAATGAGAGTCTGTATAAGAATCCACTAGAAGTTTAAATGTAATATATATGGTAACAGTATTCATTTTTCCAAAGTTTTCCATAAGTAAAAAAGAAGTTATAAAGTATACCAGGCTTCATACAGTTGACCATGCGATATTGCAGGTTGAAGCGTGTAGTAATGTGCATTTTGTTGCAATGCATATTGGGGTATAGTTATCAATGTGTTAATATCATTATTATGAAAGCAAATACCTAACAAGAAGCTTAATTTGGCACTAATGAACACCTGGAATCTAAATTTGGTACTAATAGTTATCTATGTGTTAATGGACCCCCATATAATTATCCTGCTTCGATTTTCTCTACCAATATCAGTTAACCATATTAACTAATTAAGCCTTTTACCTATGGCGAATTGTAGTGTCAAGTACATGATGGTAAGTTTGAGTTTAGCTAAGCATAAGATCAATGCAGACATTCACGAGCATAAAATGGGCGAGCATATTATACTTATATGTGCTCAATAATACTGATCTTGGTTTAACTGAGCCGAGCGGCTCGGTATTACTAAGCCTAAGGCGCAGTTTAACTACGCCGAACGGCTCAGTATTACTGAGCCGATCGGCGCAGTTTAACTGAGCCATGTGACTCAATTCAAACTGAGCTTCGATTGAGATTAAACTGACTTAGTCCAAACTGAGCCGAAGCTCAGTTTAAACTGAACCATTCGGCTCAGTTTAACCTGAGCTTACAAGGCTCAGTCAATCTAAGCCTCCAAAGCTCAGTTTTACTGAGCCGAATGACTCAGATTAAACTGAGCTTTTGGCTTCTCACTGCATAGAGATAATCGAGCAAACCGGAGTGGATCGCGAACGTGTTGCTTTCGCTGTTCGATCTGCTGTAGATATAAAAACACATTGAGATTTGATGACGCTCACTGCAGCAGCAGCGAATGCATTGAAGGGCTCTGCTACTATGAAGATGAGAGTGCAAACGGAGGCAAGCAGCAATGCTGCTGGTGTGATACCTTAAGAGCAATGTTGTTGATGCTGCGAGTGCAAATGTTCATGAACTTTTTGTGAAAATGTTCTTGAATTTTGGATGTTGCATCAGTTACAAATGACATGCATCTTATTTGCAGGATAAATAGGATCATCAGGTCTAACATCAGTACATACTTCAGGAAAAGCGGCAGGACTAGTAAATGCTCGAAGTAATATGAATTCTGCAGCTCGGTTGAAATATCATCATTGGAAGTAAGACAGTCAAAAGCATTTTTTTGTGGAAACAGCAAGCCATAATGTAAGAGTCTCTATTATTTGTTGCTTTCCCTTTTGTAATACATTGATATCATTATGTAAAGTCGTTTTCGAAGTGTCAATGGCTATTATTTTGGTCATAAAATCACCTATTTTTACCTGGTTATAAGGATAACTTGATATCATTATTTTGTAATACATTGATATCATTATTTTGGATAGTTAATGTAGAGGAGGGATGGATATAAACCTAAATGGGTGTAAAAATCAGATGAGAAAATAGAATGGTGACTTCATACAATATGCTCATGGAGAGTACAGTGTTTAAGGATTGTCTTTAGTTTCATTAAGTTAATGATACTTATTATTGATGTTTTAAATTTTCCCTTCCACTCGCCCAGACCGCCCTCTTTTTTTCTTCCGTTTGTTTTTGTTAGCTGAATTGCTATTTGCTACTAAAATTTGAAATGGTGAAGATTTCTTCAATAGGTGAATTGATGAATGTAATGAATAACTAATAAGGTTAGTAGTTGTTGAAAACTTGAAATACTATGAAAACACCTAAATGGCTAAATCATATTCAATGAAAGTGATGATTGATGAAGTTTTTATTGCAATCTACAAAACTTCAATTTGCAAACAAGTACATATACTGATTATTATTATTATTGTTGTTTTCCTTAAATATTTCATGTGTCGATTAATTAATTAATTAATTAGTGCAGCGAATGCTTCAAATTGATGAAGTACTTTTAACATTTGATAGTAATGCTAAATGCAGCAAAGTATAAAGTGTAATTGAAGTTACCATAATGTAATAACCAAATTCTATACTTATATTTAGTTTGATGCACATTTTATTAACGAACTTTTTTAATTATTCATGTTGATTTACAAATTTCAATTTCAAACCAAGTTAAAATAATTTTATTTTGGCAAAACAACTATGGAATGATCTTAAATCTATTCTTATTTTGGCCTATTCTGAATGTGTGCATGAGTATATTAGAACTTCACTTATTATTAATAGCTATTAATAAGACTTGAGACAGAATTTACAATGGAAACCTTTTGATAATTGATATATACACTTACAATCCTTTTCATTCCTGATATTGTTGTTGTTTATTTATTTTCTGCAGATGTCCTCCTCCTACTCAAGGCCTTCGACCGATTATCGTGATTACTTCCTATGTAATCCGTCTGTCTATTTAGACGATTCGATTTATCCTCCTCAAATTGTTTGTTCATCTGAATCTCATGCACCAACTCCATTTAGCGTCATAGAGTCGAGCTTGGAAAGATATTTGGCATTATTAAGTGTACAGAATGATATAACACCGCCTACCAGATCGACATCACCAACAAGATTGCCACCCTTGCCAACGTTATATGTTGGAGAAGTACAATCTCGAAGGTTGCTATGCCGTTGTAACATTGAACCAATATACAGAACATGTTATTTAAATAAAAACGTTGGTCATCGATATTTTATTTGTGCAAACACTGGAACTCTTAGAGATTGTGGATTCATCCACTGGATTGACGAACCATTATGTGATCGTGATGTGGAATTTGCACTGGAGGTCCTTGAAGAAAACAAAAGGCTTAAAAAGGAGCTTAAATTGCAAGATTTCATCGAGTTTAATAGACAATTAAAAAGGTATGACTTTGAACTTATAACGCTTACTACTATTTGAAACATAATTTATGTTATTCAATTAAATGTATGCAGGAGACAGTAGAAGAAGCGGAGAAAAAGAGAAAGTTTGATGGAACAAGTTATGCAAATTTTTGGATGTAAGGTTCGTTATATGGTTGAGGTTTCGCATTTGCTACCTGTAGACTTCAAATATGAAAAACATCTTGCATTATGTTAGTTTTATATTATTGTTAGTGTGAACTTGGATATTGTTTATTGATATTTAGTTGATTATAATTTGCATATGTATTGAATTTAGTATCTTTATTTATTGAATTTTTCTAGTTCATACTTTGGTGTAGTCACGAATATGGATTTTGTTTTCTTATTGATTTTGTTACATGTTGTTATGTTGAGATAATATCATAGATGAATGCATATTGATTAGAGCTTATACTATCTTGTATGCAAATATAAGTGTTTCATGTTACCAATGCTTATAAGCGTTGCAAATGAATATTTCCCAACGCGTATAAGCGTTGCGAATGAATATTTCCCAACCCTTATGAGCGTTGCGAATGAACATTTGCCAACGCTCATAAGCGTTGCGAATGAACATTTGTCAACGCTTATAAGCATTGCGAATGAACATTTGTCAACGCTTATAAGTGTTGCGAATATTCCCGACCCCTCCACGGTGACACATATAAGTGTCACTAAAATTACTAGCGACACTTATACTCGTTGGTAATCCCCTGTTTTGGTGTAGTGATATGATTATCATCACTTTCAGTTCAATATAAATTATTCTGATAGCAGAATCAATATTTAAATATTTAACGGTTTATATATATATTTATATATATATATATATAATTTCCACTAACTGACTAGCAGTTCAATCAATCAACCAACACACAGCAATCAACAGATGATTTACAGTTCTAAAAATACATTATAAAAATATAATTGTTCAGAGTTGGTGAGTTTTACTCACTTTGGCAGTTCATCGTTAAAGAACGATAAACTGTTATTTAATTTGAATCAAACAGTTTATTTCGCCGTAAATTCAAACTAGCCCCAATCCACTTCCAGTTAGTTTCAGTGCGTAGCCACCGTCCATACGATCCCAACGCAACTTACAGTTCATCAATCTGATATCGTGTGATCAAGATATATCAATTTCAAGTTATACGAAGTTAAATTTAAAACCAAACTTATTAAAATAAATTAATTGGGCCTCACCCACATCACTTGGCCCAATAACCAATCTAGACGCACACTCATAAGCGCTTCTTCCCTGAAACAGAAAACAACGATGCCTGCTCCTTCCTTAAGCATTCACGCACCATATTTCCAGTATCCTTTCTCCACTCAAACTCCAAAAAAATCTAAAAGTAATTACACCAAACTCCTTCTCGTCAGAAGCCACTCCATCTCATACCATTTACGAACAGCTCGAGCTCGCCCCTTGAAACCTGCCGACTGTCCACTTCGCACCCAACACAGTACAGGATCGACACAAAATACCACCGTTCTTCCCAAAAACTAGCGTACCACCTCGATTTTCTATTCTCTATACCAATCTAAGATCGAAATCATGAATTTCCGCGTATATGGTTCACGATACCGAACCCTAGGTTCCATCGACTGACACTGTTCAATTCGCAGGTACCCCAAGGGACGTCAAACTCCCTTAAAGTGATACTAATGCGAACAGAAAGTTACGAGGAGTACAACGATATCAGTTTTGCAATTTTAGGAGATTTCTATGGTTTTTGGTGGATTTTACAAAACTCACGAATTTGGTTTTCTAAGAAAAAAAGTGGCGGCTCAAAAAGCTTCAGCCGATGGAAATTATTTAGGTTGTAAGGAGATGAGTTAAGTCTTATTTATACTAAAATAAATTTAGATATTTTGTATATAATATTCAATTATTATATTTATTTTAAATCAATCGCTGTTCGTATTTGTCCTTCTAAAATTCCTATGATCACACGTGATACCCAAAAATCACGAAACTGGACATGCAGCTACTGTCTGACATTACGGTCCCAACGAAACTGGTTTCGTCGAATTCCGACTTCGTATGCTCACACATCGTAATTTTAACCGTCGAAATACTGACTGTTTCTCACTCTAAAAATCCGTACGGTCACATAATGACTCCAAAAATCACAGAACTAGGAATCTAACAATAATTCGACATTGCGGATCCAACAAAATTAGTTTCGTCGAATTCCGACTTCATTTGCAAAAGTGGCTATTTTTAAAGCCCTAAATAACCCATTTAAATATATAAATATATTTAAATTAAATTAAATATAAATAAAATTATATTATTGTATATATTCACCAAGGAATATCATACAGCTCCAGGATAATTATATACTTGCTATTCCGAGTCCAGATTGAATCGATATTCAATTTACATTGAAAATCCTTTTATAACGTATATAAAGCGTTACGAATTATAAAGGAATTTCACAGCGACTTTTCTGAAATTTGATTTGGATGTACATCAAAATCTACACGACGAAATCCCGATTTTTCTCTTCAACTAGAAAGATATACTCCACCAGCTCCACACGTTTCTTGTTTCACAGAAATCCGACTTAAAACGAATCCTGTACATCCAGTTGAAATTCAAATCGCCAAATCGCGAACTGCAGCGCCATTTCAAGCTTTGTTTTAATTATATTATAACTCTACGTTCAAACTGACGTCGATGGAATATATTCGTCAATATGATTCAACTATAGGCTGAATTAAATCTTGGGGATGACCCTGTTCACCTTATATTGTGATTTCCAATATTTTGATTATTTCTGAATTAAATATATTATTCTATTATTTAAATTAATTAAATGAATCACTTATTTAATTAAATCACCATTTAATTCACTATATCACTATTTATATAATTAAATAAATTAATTATAATACCTCTGACAATGCGGGTCACTACACCGACTATCAAAGTTTTGACCATTTTAACGATATCAATATGGAGAGACTGGTTGGATTCTTATCCAAAGAACCACTCCTTATTGGCATAAGTGTTGCGAATCATATATTCCAAAGAAATTGAAGACAGAGTAAAGTGCAAGGGTTGTTGTATAAGTCCTAGGTAGAGATTGTCTAGGATGGATGCACTCAATAGTGCCTTCGGTTTCGTTCAGTCCCAGAATGAACGTATATGGACGAGTGTCTGACAGAGTATTTTCAATGATCGAATGGGTTGGTCTGTATAAATATATATGGTTGCAATGGATTTACTCCCATAGCATAACATCCAGAATTTTTTTGCAAACCAATTAGTGTTTAACAGATCTGATAATGTGGCATTCAAAGTGATCGTGTTATCAATGAATGGAAAGAAATCGTAGCCTCTGGCCTGCACAACCGGGAAATGACAAAAATCGGGCAGGCAGCATGGTTATGTAGGTTGCACCTATTAGGGTGTATAATCAACTAATCTAGAGTTTCATTTACTTCTAAAAATCTATTGTCGATGTTGCCCTATTCGGGAAACGGTTGCTGATCCCAACCGTTGTTGATATACATTCGATACACTCAAGCGAAATGAGTGGTCGGTCATGTGTGGCCGGGTTGCAAGATGTTCTTGTTGAACCCAGTGTATTCCTCTCTAGAGGTACACTAGCGAAAGGTGGTTCCATACCTTGTCATAGTTGGAAATCCATTACCCAATACGTGCTTGAGGTTTTGATTGTATACTCTATATGTAGAACGTGAAATGAAAGCGTTTCTGCTAGATGATTATTATATTGTGGTTGATAGACATTATTATAATATCAAAAGGTTTTTGATATAAAGATATTTTGAATTCTCATAAGGGAAAAACCCGTTCCGTTATACGGCGTGGTCTTATGAGATATCGTTTACTTGTTCAAGCTGTTTTAAACTGTTTACTCATACCAGTCCCATGATTGACCCGGAGTTTTTTTTTTGTTTCCCCTAAACTCTTGGGTGCCCAAATTTGTATGGGCAGCCAAGTAGTTCAGGTATTCTCAGATATTTGGAGGAGCTTGGAGCAGGAGGCTTCAACGTTAGTTATCTAGTGTTATTTCTGCTGTATTGTAAGTGTTGTACTCTGATGATAATGTTATTTATATATACAGTCCGATTTTGTATTTCAAAAGCTGTTATATATTATATTTTATTCCGCTGTGATGTGAGATTCTGTGTTGTGTTTCTGTTCTTCTTCTTCTTCTTTTATTCTAAGTTTCTTTTTTTCTATTTCTCATCCTTTAACTTCTTTTAAATAATGATTCGTATTTCTGTGCAATTTGGATTGGATGTTAGTTGTATTTAGTCAACTCAGATAGTACGGATTTGCGGGCCGTTACAGTTGGTACCAGAGCTTAGGTTGAGCGAACACCTAGGCTTTGTGGAATTGTGCTCATTAGAGATAGGGTCAGTAGCACCCTAAAATGAGTTGAGTGTATGTATACGAGAGAGCATATTTGTTAATTGATATAAAATTTGATTTATATTATGTTGGCTTGTTGGTTGAGTGGTTTATGAATTCTGATCGTATCATGGGACGCCATGAAGTCGATAGGAATTTCTAAACACTTGAATAGAAAATTTGACATGATATTGTTTTAAAATGGGTAAATGAAATAATTTTACCCAAAATTCTATTTTATTATAGAAAGGAATTATTTTTTGAAATTATTATAATACATGGATGTGTTGGTAGTTATTATAATCAACTAAGATTATAAAAAATTGAAATGGCTATATATAACCAAATAGAATTGTATATGAATGAAATATATACAAATGAGATGAAGTAAAATTTAATTCAAACTAGAATGTGGAATTTAAAATCCTGGGAATTTGAATTCTGGAATTTAAATTTAACTTAAGAAGTTAAATAAATCGAAGTCAATGAGTTGATTGTAAATCATTTGGATTAATTGAAACCAAAAGTTTTGGGTAAAAAAAATTGTTGAAATATAACGAGTTGAGTTCAACTAAATGAGTTTATGAAAAGATAATGATTCTGAAGCATTTTTCCTACCTTAGAAATTTCGGGGACGAAATTCTTTTAAGTGGGGAAGAATGTAACGACCCAGATTTTTGGTCAGTTCATTTTAAATATTTAATCTCGTTTTAAATATTGATTTGATAATATAAGTGAAAATTTATATTAAGTTATTAATTTAATAATCAATTTCGATTTAATATCGAATACATTAAACCATCGTAATACAAAAAATAATTCAAGTCAAGATTTACAATTGAATTAAATACAGTTCAGATAATCAATAGAAAATTCCTTTTGAATCAGAATAATGATATTAATTTATTATCGAAGAATAAATTGTCTGAAATTAATTTATATAGGTTTAAATTAATATCCTCTACAGATAATCGAGTTGGACTTCGTGACCTATCCCAGTGCGTCCGAAATAGGGGTATTACCCTAAAAATGTCAGTTGTTGGGTTCAGAAAGGAGTTCAGAATCATTGGGTATTTTAAATAAAGGGTATCGTTTAATTCAAAGCAAAACAAATCAAAATATAATAAATTCCTTTTTCTTGTGGACATGAGAAATACAACAAGGAGTGGTATATTGGCCGCACAAATCAAAAAGGGGTGAAGCAAACACGTTCCTTCTTCAAACTCCACAAAATCAATGGCCTTGCTGTTCAATCCTTATACCGCACCCCTCCCTTTATAAATCACGATTCCTTCTTTTACCCACTCGTTCAAAACAAATCGAGGTTTTTAATCAACAACAACCGTCACGATGAGGATGAAATCTTGTGCGCTAAATCAAGGATATCGCGATCCTCTTATCATCGCCAAGTCAGATCAATGAGGGTGCAGTAATTGTTTAAGGAGTTCACGCTTTCACCAAAAAGGGGTCGCGACTTAGTTCAACCAACATGACGTTCGAACTTCGAAGTGATGGCAGACATAGTTGGCATCGAGATTCTAGGAAGTAGGGTGCTCGCGATTTCAGTGGAGGCTGGTGTGGTACTCGATTTGGCAAGTGGGTGGATGTCGACATTGATTTGGGCGCATCTTGAGGAGGAGCGACAGTTTGGGGTCAACCTGAAGAAGATACGATGTACTGTGAAGTGAGTGTTGCCTGTAGCAACACTGTAGGGGTTCTTGAATGGAAAGGTGTTCGACAGTGTATGTGTGATGATGATGGCGGTGGTTAGGATTCGGTAGGGGTGAAGATGAGATGACATACATTTCTTGTGGGGATTGTGAAGTGAAGGAGAAGGAGAGTTGAGCAGCAGTAAAATCCAAACTTAAGGTAATCACCAAATTTAATTTAATTTAAATAAATTCTTAGTTAATTAGAAAATATTTTAGTTCAAGTTTGAAATTTAAAATATAAAGTTGAGATGATGAATTCATTGGAAATAAGGTATTTTTGAATTAGAATTTAAACGTTTATTATGGCATCAGTTTATGGGTTGATAATTAATTTAAAGAAATTAGTTGTAAAGAATTAAAATTTTAGATAAGTCGTTTGAATATGAAATTAAGGTTAATCTAGGATTGGTTTACATATCAAAATTTATTTATTAATTAAAATCAGTATGCTTAGATAATTGGAATTTTATTAATGTTGTGTACATTGAAAAAAAACCAGACATGAAGGATTGAATGAGGTTGTTGCGTTCAGCTAAAAAGGGGAGCAACAATTGTTTGAGGGGAGGCTGCAAATGATTGGGGTTTGGTTTGAAAAGGATGCAGTGTCTACATGTATGAAACAAATGGGTTTCAGAAGAGGGCCGTGGTGTTTAAAAACGAAGGCTCGGATTTTATTTACAGCAGGAAAGTAGAAATCAAAAAAATTAATTAAGATTTAATCGAACAAGAGTCGGTCGTGAAATTCATAGCTGCAGATTACATATGCTGGAAATTAGTTGGATAGTCGGCAAACGAAAATCTGGTGAGTAAATCTCACTCATCTTAATTAGAATTATTTTTATGTCGTTAAAAATAGTTGTTGTGCTTATTTGGATTTTTCTGGTTGCTTTAAATATATCAGTTATTTAGGGTTGACTATTATATATATATATATATATATATATATATTGGGTTGATGGTTGGATTGTTTCCCGCAGTCTCATTAGCGGATGCCCGCAGTACCATAGCGGATGATTTCCCTATGCGCCCCACAAATATATATTTGTGGATGACCTTCATACCGCGATATCCTGCCTTGAAGCAGGATGGGTATTACTATGTTGACTAACGTCTGTGGATGCAGGAAAACAGGTTGGAGGAATCCGACTGGATTCCTCAAAAATATATTATCTGTTTGTTTATTTGTTTGCATATATACTGTCATATATGATGTGTTAGAAAACCTGAAATATATAGTTGTTTGTTTGGTGTTTAAATATCACTGGGCTAAGTGTTAACTTATAAAAATGTCCCGAAAGGGGTAATTGAGATTTAAAAGGGAAATTCTATTTTTCTAAAATAGAATTGGAATTTTTAAATAGATTTCGAAATAGACTTGTTTAAATAAAACAAGGAAATTTATAAAATGGTGTTTATAAATATAATGAGTAAATTATCAAGGGATAATTTGAATATTTAAATTCAAATATGGAATTTGAATAAAGAGAATTAAAATAGAATTGAAAATGGAATTTGAATATAGAATTCAAATAGAATTGAAAATGGAATTTGAATATGGTAAATTCAAATAGAATTGAATTAGAATTTGAATATATAAGTCGATAAGGAAACGAGCTTAAAAATACAATTGAATTGGTTTATAAGTAAGTTAAAATATATTTGAACACGTTATATTCAAATATGGAAGTGAAATAGACAAAGAGTCAATTAACGAATTAATTAACGAGTTGAGTTAAAACGAGTGTATTAAGTTGAAATGAATTAGAAATGTATGGATATACATGAGATAGGCATGGAATGAAGTAAATGAAGATATATATTAGAATGCTCGACAAAGAGGTACGTATTTAATTCATATCTGATATTTTATGCACCGTATCGGCAAGCCACTTGGCTGTTTCTTTTTCTTTTTGAAAGGAGAAGCCTGTGTGGAAGTTTGGGGAGTTTCCCGATGCTCCCGGTACAAAGGAGATTATTGCGGATTTTTCCGGAAATTTATGGAGTTAGTATATTTTTAAGAAGATTTGATAAACTAGAAATCGATATATCAATATATATAGAATTCGATAATGAATCGAACTTAAAATAGAATATTATAAACGAAAAGGAATTTTATAAATAAAATCCTGGGAGATATACGTTTTAAGGTGAACGATGATTTAAAAGCAAACGATTTGTAGATTTAAAATGGTCGTGTTGATAAGAAGTTAAACAAATGGAGTTAAAGAAATAGAGTTAAGCCGAATTAGAAACTGACTGGAAATTAGTTGAGTTGAACGACTTTCTGAGTATCGATCTGATGTTAGTTTCGGCCTTCGGGGTTTATACTTAGGAAGTTGTTCTCTTACTAGTTTACAGTTAGAGTCTGATAGATGTGGAAGAATAGTGATATGTAAATATGCAATGCGAATATTTTCCAGAGTTAATAACATATATTTTCTTAATATAGAAAATAAGGAAATATGAATATATATATATATATATATATATATATATATATATATGGTTGATGATGTGATCGATAATTCCTTTTGGAAATAAGATCGTTGTGTGTACACAGACATTTTTCATTTGATAGTTAAATCACTGACTATCATAGTTTTGACCATTTTAATGTTGTTAATATGGAGAGACCGGTTGGATTATTATTCAAAGAACCACTCCATATTTGCATAAGCGTTGTGAATCATATATGCCAAAGAAATTGAAGACGGAGTAAAGTGCAAGGGTTGTTGTATAAGTCCTAGGTAGAGATTGCCTAGGATGGATGTACTGAATAGTGCTTTCGGTTTCGTTCAATCCTAGAACGAACGTATATGGACGAGTGTCTGACAGAGTATTTCCAATGATCGAATGGGTTGGTCTGTATAAATATATATGGTTGCAATGGATTTACTCCCTTAGCATAACATCCAGAATATTTGTGCAAACCAAATAGTGATTAACGGATTCGATAATGTGGCATTCAAAGTGATTGTGTTATCAATGAATGGAAAGAAATCGTAGCCTTTGGCCTGCACAACCGGGAAAAGACAAAAATCGGGCAGGCAGCATGGCTATGTGGGTCGCACCTATTAGGCTGTATAATCACCTAATCTAGAGTTTCATTTATTTCTAAAAATATATCGTTGATGTTGTCCTATTCGGGAAACGGTTGTTGATCCCAACCATTGGTGATATACATTCGATACACTCAAGCGAAATGAGTGGTCAGTCATGTGTGGCCAGGTTGCAAGATGTTCTTGTTGAACCCAGTGTATTCCTCTCTAGAGGTACACTAGCGAAAGGTGGTTCCATACCTTGTCATAGTTGGAAATCCATTACCCAATATGTGCTTGAGGTTTTGATTGTATACTATATATGTAGAACGTGAGATGAAACCGTTTCTGCTAGATGATTATTATATTGTGGTTGATAGACATTATTATAATATCATAAGGTTTTTGACATAAAGATATTTTGGATTCTCATAAAGGCAAAACCCGTTCCGTTATATGGCGTGGTCTTATGAGATATCGTTTACTTGTTCAAGCTGTTTTAAACTGTTTACTCATACCAGTCCCATGACTGACCCGGAGTTTAATTATTTTTTTTTGTTTCCCCTAAACTCTTGGGTGCCCAAATTTGTACGGGCAGCCAAGTAGTTCAGGTATTCTCAGATATTTGGAGGGGCTTGGAGAAGGAGGCTTCAATGTTAGTTATCTAGTGTTATTTTTGTTGTGTTGTAAGTGTTGTACTCTGATGATAATGTTATGTATATATACAGTCAGATTTTGTATTTCAAAAGCTGTTATATATTATATTTTATTCCGCTGCGATGTGAGATCCTGTGATGTGTTTCTGTTCTTCTATTCTAAGTTTCTTTCTTTCTATTTCTCATTCTCTAACTTCTTTCAAATAATGATTCGTATTTATGTGCAATTTGGGTTGGACGTGTGTTGTATTTAGTCAACTCAGATAGTACGGATTTGCGGGCTGTTACATATCCATATTGAACAGTTATAATCAGATGAAATGCTGGGAGTCTCTCAATTTTCATGCGTGAGGAGGACAATTTCGAGTGCGGTTTTCCAGGCCAGTGGACCACCGAGTGGTGCGCCACCACTAGCATAGGGGGAGGGTCTTCCGGTGCTTCAAGCGCCGTCGGCTGATGGACGTACGGTCGACAGGAGGGGCGGCGTGAGGAAGCCCTAGGTGTTGAGCTCTATTCGACGTCAACCAGAACATAAAGGAGGAGATCGACCTAATTTTTTTGATTTAGGGATAAGTGGATTTTTAATTTAACTAATAATTTAATTATCCCAAATTGTAATCAAATGTTTAAATATACGTATTTTTGTCATACGAACTCAGAATTCAACAAACAAGGATGCGTTGGAATCGTGGTGAAAAATACTACAGCTTGGAATTAACTAGATCTAAAACAGAGCATGTTGAAAATTCAGAATATAATCAATGTGAGAATTATATATATATATATATAATCAAAATCAATCAATCATGATTAGATCTGTTGATTTTCATACGTTGTAATATCCTATTGACTGTCATTCGTGATTTGATTTAAATGGTTTGATGTTGTTTGTTGATCGGTTGATATGATTGAATAAATTTTGTTGTATTAGAATCGACAAAATGAAATGTTGTTGATATTGAATTAGAATAGTCAAATAAAAGTATCATTTTTATTAGAGATGTGATATTAAAATAAAAATATTCTTTTTGTTAGGAAACGTGATATCAGAAAAGAAATAACATTTTTGTTATAAAATGTTGCATTAGAAAAATAACACTTTGGTTATAAAATGTTGCATTAGTATAAAAATACCATCTTGTTATAAACTTGTACATTAGATAAACATGTCATTTTTATTTGAAATGTTTATTTAGATAAACATGTCATTTTTAGTTAGAAAATGTCATATGGTAATAAAAATGTCATCTTAGTTAAAATGTTTATTTAGATTAAAAATAACATTGTAGCTAGAAATGTTTATTGAGATATAAATCTGTCACTTTTCTCAGGTTTAGAATTGACATATAAAATTGTCATTTTTTTTGAACAGAAATTGTAAACTAATAAAAATCATCATTTTTATGTGTTGAATTAGAAATTGTAAGTACATAAGATCACCACTTTTGTTTGTTTGGTTGAATTAGATTTGTCGACAAAAAAAAACATCATTTTTGTTTGTTTTGTTGAATTAGATTTGTCGACAAAACAAAAACATCACTTTTATTTGTTTGTTGAGTTAGAATTATCAACAAAACAAAAATACCGCTTTTATTTGTTTTGTAGAGTTAGAATTATCGACAAAATAAAAATACCACTTTTATTTGTTTTGTTGAGTTAGAATTGTCGACAAGACAAAAACATCACTTTTATTTGTTTTGTTAAATTAAAGTTGACAAAATAAAATTTCCACTTTGTTAGATCATGTTATGTCAAAATAAAAAATAACATTTTGGTTAGATCATGTTATTTCATAATAAAAAAAATAACATTTTGGTTAGATCATGTTATGTCAAAATAAAATATCATTTTTGGTTAGAAATGTACATTAGAAAAATGATTACATTAGAATTATGATCACATTAGAAATATGATTACATTTTATGTAATGTAAAAAGAATAAAAGGTTTCATTTTTATGTAATGTAAAAAGAATCATTTATGTTTTGTTTAACCAAAACATTAACATTTACATGTTAGTAGAAAAATAATCATTTGTCATGGTATGTTTTGTTTATTCAAAACATTACCATTTACATGTAGTAGAAAAAGAACCATTATATATTTTGTTTATTCAAAACATTATCATTAATATGTTAGTGAATTAGAAATGTCATTGTATTAGAAATGACATTATATTAGAAATATCATTTTATTTAACATGGTCATGTTAATTAAAAAAATATCATACTGTTAGAATCATGTCATGTAAATTAAAAATATTATTTTATTAGAATCATGTCATTTATCATATAATTATAAAGGTTATTTATGTCATTAGATTTAAAATGTCATTTTACATAGAAATGTCATGTTACATTAAAAATATCACATATTTATATTAATGTCATGTTACATTAAAAAGATCATATATTTAGATCATGTCCATGTTAAATAAACATGTAATTTATTTAGGTTATATTCATGTTAAATAAATAATTCAAACCGAATAATAATTGGTTAAATTCATTAACCAATAATCTATTTAGATGAACTGTTGTTGTTTGAAAACCCCACACGGGTGTTGTGATGACATACACTAGTCCCAATATTTAACTGTATGTCAATCGATGGATTAACAGTCTGTGTTGAGCGTTATTTATGTATTTATTTAATGCTCACACAATGATAAATTTCAATCTGGATGTGAATGGATTGTTTATTGATTATTTACTTTTATTGTTATGTACATGCGATATATGAAATCCATACAGTTGAAATTGTATGGTAATTGATTGAGTCGCATTCTGATTCAGAATTTCTTTTAAAATAAAGAACATATTTAATATAAAGAACATTTTAATATAAAGAAAATTTCTTTTAAAATAAAGAATATTTTTCAATAACGAATATTTTATATAAATCTAATGAAGATTAAAATTATGATTTTGATGTCAATTTTTAGATGGATATAAAATACTAAAATATGAAGCCGTGTTATGTAGAAACGCTATTTTTAACCCGAACGGGTTTATCGATCGGTTTTATTCATTTTATAATGAATATAAAAAGAAGTGTTTTCAAAATAAAATATTTTGAAATATTATTTTAATATGATAAAAATATAGAATATTCAATTTTGCTTTAAAATTGAAAAGGAGCTAAAAATCATTTTAAAATGAATTTATAATTATTTTATAAAATACGTTTTAAAATGGAAATCGACAATATATAATATATTATATATATATAATGGCCTGAATAGAACGCGCCGTGCAGCGACCGTTCGCGAATTTCGACCATTAAGTTCAAATTGATGTAACGGGAGATCTGACCGTCGGATTCTCCCAAAACCGGAACCTTGGGTTCGTATCGAAAAGATCTTTCCAATGAATACAAGAGTTTGGAAATCTAACAGTTGGATTTGGAATTATATCCAAATCAAATTTGGAAAGGGTCGTTATGGATGCAGTTCGGTGGCCGTTATAGGAAACTTACTGTATGAGCCTTAATAAAATTATTAAAAATGTGAAAAATTATGTAAATTCATAATAAATGTTTTAGAAAGATTTTGGATGAAAAATTCCATATTTGAAAAGATAAAAATATATTTTTATCAAAATGAACTAGTTATTAACTAGAATAAATCTTTAAATTAAGTTTTAATGAAGTTTCCCAATTAATTAATATTTAATTGGAATTGGATTAAATAAATTGGATTTTTGGATTGTCATTAATGGTGTCTTAAATAACACTGTTCTTATACCCCGTATAAAAAGAATAAATCTTTTAATTAAGATTTAGTTCAGTTTTCTAATTTATTAATATTTAATTAGAATTGAATAAATGAATAAATCTTTTAATTAAGATTTAGTTAAGTTTTCTAATTAATTAATATTTAATTAGAATTGAATAAAAGAATAAATCTTTTAATTAAGATTTAGTAAAGTTTTCTAATTAATTAATATTTAATTAGAACTGTATAAAAGAATAAATCTTTTAATTAAGATTATTGGAGTTTCCACTTATATTTAATAATTGCAATAAAGTGAAATGAGAATTAGGTTTATCGTGAACTATGTTACAAACGACATTTTTTCTTTAACCCAATTGATAGTGAAAATATAATTTGGAATTTATAAATCTTTTTATTTAGATTTAAATGGGAATTTTCCAAAGTAAAGTTTTCCAATTTAATATACTAAATTGGAATTGCATGGAATTCGAATCGAGATGAGCTTCTATAAAAGAAGACCGTTACTATATATGGAATTTAAAAGGCTTCGCCGTTATTCCATTTATATTATTAGTCTGATATGGAAATTTATATCGATTATATATTGATTTGATTTCTATGAAAATTCCATATTTAATGGAAGATGATTTTTGGGTTTATCATGAACAATGTTTTTAAATGACATTTGTTCTTTAACCCAGTTAAAGATAAGATTTATTTCTTAAATTTAAAGAATCATATAGTAATGATTGTTGATATTTAAACCCAAACTGGTGTTTTAATGAATCTTTAAAAAGGAAGATTAAGGAATAAATTTAAAGTATTTATCTTTGATAAAATTAATGGAAACCTTTCTCTAATGTTGTTAATATTTATTTAAAAGAATATTCTGAATTGGAATGAGGCATATGATGTGCATTTATAGTATTTTATTATTGATTATAAAATACACGAATTATTCAGAAAGACCGAGTTAAACCCATTCTGAATAATTACTACGACGATCAAAAATCGAAGATGAAGACGATGGTTGAAGACCGGAGATCTTCACATCGTTTGGATGGTTACTGATGTCTTGATTGGGCGGCCACCCAAGACAAGGTAATAAGTGGTGATCGTCCGGACGTACTTGGAGGTCGATGGATATGTGAGAACCTCTCTCCTGTATTGGACATATGGGAGAGGAATAAGGTGTCTCCGGTTTCGTTCAGACCCAGAACGAACTTGTAAATGGATGTATGTCTGACGTTGTATTCCTTTATGCTATATTTTTTTATCTCTGTTAAATATATATATGTTTGGTGTCTATCACCCTTCTTTGAGACGTACGAGCTTAGAGGTTATATATTGGCATAAATTAATGGGACGGTATGGATTGACAATATGGCATGGTAAGATGCAAATGATCAAGGCTTTTGTTGAAAAGCAGAGCCTTGTGGTTGATGATCAAAGCACATCTTTAATTAGCATAGCTTTGTGTAGCTTTACTTCGCGAGCCTCACACCCCGGTATGAACCAGAAACGGGAGTAAGGACTGCAGGGAGGACATACGTTTCTTTCTAGCTAGGAGTTGTGTCATGGTTTTTACAAGGCTTGACATTTTTACTTATGTGGATGATGGAATGAGGCGCCTCAGTTATTTGAGTCCCTAGTGGCTCTATTTATGCCCCATAGGGCAGGGAAACGTATTGTTCAGGCATTACTAATCCAATCATTGCACTTTGGTGGACCGGCCCTGAAGATCTAAGGTGCAGTTGCGGCTGAGCCTGAGACATGGGCTAGATTGTCTCGAATTCGGTAAGGACTATCTTTTGGCTTGGTTCATGATGGAAATCCCACTTCCAATACGACCCATGCGGTTTTGATTGTAGAACTAGTATGGCGACATAGTATATGGTAGTTATGCCGTCTATGATTGATATTATGATTGAAATGTTTTGAAACATATACACACTATAATAATATCAACTCTGTTTTATCGTATCAAGCATTTTCTGACCATTATAAGGTAAAACTCTATCCTCCGGTTTGCGTTGCATTGTGTGATGGGACTTGAGTCTTATAATCGTTTCATTTTTCTAAAAAGCATTGCGTTGTTTAACGATTTACTTTATTTCTTGCACTGGCAATCCAATGGAGTAAATTCGTTCCATGTTAGTGGCGTGGTCCGAAGATTAGCCTTATTATTATTAAATAGGATAAGTAAGATTTCTCGTACCAGTCCCATCACAGACCTGTAGTTTGTTTCACTTTGCAAACTCGGGTGCCCTCTTTTCCACACGGGCAGTCAAGTAGCTTATTTTGCAGATATATTAAGCAGGATTCTAGATCGAAGCTTAGAGCTGTGTCCAGAGCATTGGTAGTCTTCCGCTGTGCTAATTTTATTGTTCCGCTGTGCAGTATATTACATTTATTGCAATTTAATCTTTCGCTGTATTATTATATTCGATGTACTCTGATATATTCTGTACTCTGATGTAACATTATCATGATGTAATAAAAGTCTTCTGTTATTTGTTCTAATGTGTTGTATTCCCAAAATTAACATATGCGGGATTTGAACGGTCTTGGTCGATTTAGTTATCGATTAGGTCCAGGCGAAATCAGTATCGTTACAGTTGGTATCAGAGCTTTGGTTAGCTCAAATCTTTGGGGTACAACTCATTAGAACTGAACAAAGGACTCATCAGAGAATGGATTAGTAATTTCCAATAGGAATACTCATTAGAGATAGGATCAGTAGTATCCTAGAATGAGAAAACTCGTTAGAGATGGGGTTAGTAATGCCCTAGAATGAGTTGAGAGTGCCAAGTCTATAATTAACGTATTTGTGATTATATATATAATCCGATCTTAGAAAGAATGATTTTAATATATATAAAAGTTATATATTTTTGAAAAGTTAATTAACAAATTGATTGATGATTGTATTGTGTGATTATTAGTCCAATTAACAAAATTATTGAAACCAATAAAAGAGAAAAGGAAAATTGAGTTGGTTATTTAATTTTTTTTAGCTTCGTTCCATTTCGAGGACGAATAGATTTTAAGTGGGGGAGATTGTAACAACCCGCAAATTCTGAACCAATTTAAAATTTTTATTTTAGAAATTTTAATGGATTTTGAATAGTTAAAATGGTTTATTTTAATAACGATTAAAAATTTATTTAAATCGAAGTTAGAACAAATATTTTTATTTTAATTATAAAAGGAGTTAGAAATAGTGTGGTAGTTTGAAAATTTGAATTTGACGTTGATTGACTATACGGGATGCAAAATAAATCAGATTTCAGTGAAACCAAAAAATTAGAATCTATTTAAAAATATCTTTCCAATGAATACGAAAAATTGAAATTTGATAGTAGGAATCAAAAGTTATGCCCAGTTTAATTTTTAGAATAGTCGCTGTAGATTTTTTTTTTTAATATTAAAAATAGCCATTTTTCAAATGACCTCCGTTTTGGACGAAACCACTTTTGTTGGAACCGAAATGTCAAATTATTGCTAGGTTTCAATTTTCATAATTTTTCGAATTAATATGTGACTGTGGCAAAAAAAACGTATTTCATCAGTTTTAGTCAAATAGATCGACCAGAAAATGAACATTTTTCAAACAGTCTCCAAATCCGATGAAATTAATTTTGTTAGGACCATATCATCAAAACATAAATAGAAATAATTTTTCTGGAAATTTTAGAGTCAGTATGTGGCCCGGTGAATTTGAATGTAAGATTGAATTAATTAAATAAAATGATTTATATTTAAAAATAAAGAAAAGTGGGCTGAGACGATCAAACGGGCTGACGGGACCTAGCCCATTGTGACCGAAACGGGGGCATTTGGGTAGGAACAACACTAACTGGGTTAAAATTAGAGTATTTATGGGTTAACGGACTTTTTGTTAATTAATAAATTAAATAATATAAAAAGAAAACCCTATAATATCCTAGGTATAGGAAACCCTAGTCTTCACTAATACACCAGCCGCTTGAACATGAAAATGGCGGTCAGAATTCTCCCCTTTTCTTTCGATCAGAACTTCCAATCCCCTCACTAAATCGAATTGCTTTAAAAGGGAAATTCGAAGATCATCTCGTGATCTCCATATTGAATGGTTATGATCAGATGAAGTGCTGGGAGTATATCGATTTTTGTGCGTGAAGAGGACAACTTCTGGTGCGGTTTTCTAGGCCAGTGGGCCACCGAGTGGCGCACCGCCGCTAGCGTGGAGGGAGGGTCTTCCGGCGCTTCGAGCGCCGCCGGCTGATGGACGTCCGGTCGACACGAGGGGCAGCATGAGGAAGCCCTAGGTGCTGAGCTCTATTCGACGTCAACCAGAACATAAAGGAGGAGATCGGCCTATTTTTTTTGATTATGGGATAAGTGGATTTTTTATTTAATTAATTATTCAATTATCCCAAATTGTAATCAAATGTTTAAATATACGTATTTTTGTCGTACGAACTCAGAATTCAGCAAACAAGGATGCATTGGAATCATGATGAAAAATATTACACCTTGGAACTGAATAGATTTGAAATAGAGCACGTTGAAAATTCAGAATATAATCAATGTGAGAAATATATATATATAATCAAAATCAATTAATCATGATTAGATCTGTTGATTTTCATACGTTGTAATATCCTATTGACTGTCATTCATGATTTGATTTAAATGGTTTGATGCTGTTTGTTGATCGGTTGATATGATTGAATAAATTTTATTGTATTAGAATCGACAAAATGAAATGTCGTTGATATTGAATTAGAATAGTCAAGTAAAAATATCATATTTGTTAGAGATGTGATATTAAAATAAAAATATTCTTTTTGTTAGGAAATGTGATATCAAGAAAGAAATAGCATTTTTGTTAAAAATGTTGCATTAGAAAAATAACACTTTTGTTATAAAATGTTGCATTAGTATAAAAATACCATCTTGTTATAAAATAGTACATTAGATAAACATGTCATTTTTATTTGAAATTTTACTTAGATACACATGTCATTTTTAGTTAGAAAATGACATGTGGTAATAAAAATGTCATCTTAGTTAAAATGTTTATTTAGATTAAAAATAACATTGTAGCTAGAAATGTTTATTTAGATATAAATCTGTCACTTTTGTCAAGTTTAGAATTGACATATAAATTGTCAATTTTGTTAAACAGAAATTGTAAACAAATAAAAATCATCATTTTTATGTGTTGAATTAGAAATTGTAAACACATAAGATCATCACTTTTATTTGTTTGGTTGAATTAGATTTGTCGACAAAACAAAACATCATTTTTATTTGTTTTGTTGAATTAGATTTGTCGACAAAACAAAAACATTACTTTTATTTGTTTGTTGAGTTAGAATTATCGACAAAACAAAAATACCACTTTTATTTGTTTTGTTGAGTTAGAATTATCAACAAAACAAAATTACCACTTTTATTTGTTTTGTTGAGTTAGAATTGTCGACAAGACAAAAACATCACTTTTATTTGTTATGTTAAATTAGAGTTGACAAAATAAAAATGTCACTTTGTTAGATCATGTTATGTCAAAATAAAATATAACATTTTGGTTAGATCATGTTATGTCAGAATAAAAAATAACATTTTGGTTAGATCACGTTATGTCAAAATAAAATATCATTTTTGGTTAGAAATGTACATTAGAAAAATGATTACATTAGAATTATGATCACATTAGAAATATGATTACATTTTTATGTAATGTAAAAAGAATAAAAGGTTTCATTTTTATGTAATGTAAAAAGAATCATTTATGTTTTGTTTAACCAAAACATTAACATTTACATGTTAGTAGAAAAATAATCATTTGTCATGGTATGTTATGTTCATTCAAAAGATTACCATTTACATGTAGTAGAAAAGGAACCATTATATGTTTTGTTTATTCAAAACATTGTCATTAATATGTTAGTGAATTGGAAATGTCATTGTATTAGAAATGACATTATATTAGAAATATCATTTTATTTAAAATGGTCATGTTAATTAAAAAATATCATATTGTTAGAATCGTGTCATGTAAATCAAAAATATTATTTTATTAGAATCATGTCATTTATCATAGAATTTAAAAGTTTATTTATGTCATCAGATTTAAAATGTCATTTCATACTGAAATGTCATGTTACATTAAAAATGTCATTTATTTAGATTAATGTCATGTTACATTAAAAAGGTCATATATTTAGATCATGTCCATGTTAAATAAACATGTCATTTATTTAGGTTATATTCATGTTAAATTAATAATTCAAACCGAATAATAATTGGTTAAATTCATTAACCAATAATCTATTTAGATGAACCGTGGTTGTTTGAAAACCCCACACGGGTGTTGGGATGACATACATTAGTCCCAATATTTAACTGTATGTCAATCGATGGATTGACAGTCTGTGTTGAGCGTTATTTATTTATTTATTTAATTCTCACACAATGATAAATTTGACTCTGGATGTGAATGGATTGTTTATTGATTATTTACGTTTATTGTTATCTACATGCGATGTGTGAAATCCATACAGTTGAAATTGTATGGTAATTGATTGAGTCGCATTTTGATTCAGAATTTCTTTTAAAATAAAGAACATACTTAATATAAAGAATATTTTAATATAAAAAATATTTTTCAATAACGAATATTTTATATAAATCTAATGAAGATTAAAATTATGATTTTTATGTCCATTTTTGGATGGACACAAAATACTGAAATATGAAGCCGTGTTATGTAGAAACGCTATTTTTAATCCGAACGGGTTCACCGATCGGTTTTATTCATTTTAAAATGAATATAAAAAGAAGTGTTTTCAAAATAAAATATTTTGAAATATTATTTTAATATGATAAAAATATAGAATATTCAGTTTTGCTTTAAATTGAAATGGAGTTAAAAATCATTTTAAAATGAATTTATAATTATTTTATAAAATATGTTTTAAAAAGGAAATCGACGATATATATATTATATTATATATATAATGGCCTGAATAGAATGCGCTGCGCAGCGACCGTTCGTGAATTTCGACCATTAACTCCAAATTGATGTAATGGGAGATCCGACCGTCGGATTCTCCCAAACCGGAACCTTTGGGTTCGTATCGAAAAGAGCTTTACAATGAATACAAGAGTTTTGAAATCTAACGGGCGGATTTTGAATTATGTCCAAATCAAATTTGGAAAAGGTCGCTATGGATGCAGTTCGGTGGCCGTTATAGGAAACCGACTGTACGAGCCTTAATAAAATTATTAAAAATATGGAAAAATTATGTAAATTCATATTAAATGTTTTAGAAAGATTTTGGATGAAAAATTCCATATTTGAAAAGATAAAAATATATTTTTATCAAAATGAACTAGTTATTAACTAGAATAAATCTTTAAATTAAGATTTAACGAAGTTTCCCAATTAATTAATTTTTTATTGGAATTAGATTAAATAAATTGGATATTTGGGTTGTCATTAATGGTGTCTTAAATAACACTGTTCTTATACCCCGTATGAAAAGAATAAATCTTTTAATTAAGATTTGGTTAAGTTTTCTAATGAATTAATATTTGATTAGAATTGAATAAAAGAATAAATCTTTTAATTAAGATTTAGTTAAGTTTTTTAATTAATTAATATTTTATTAGAATTGAATAAAAGAATAAATCTTTTAATTAAGATTTAGTTAAGTTTTCTAATTAATTAATATTTAATTAGAAGTGAATAAAAGAATAAATCTTTTAATTAAGATTATTAAAGTTTCCACTTATATTTAGTAATTGGAATAAAGTGAAATGTGAATTGGGTTTATCGTGAACTGTGTTATAAATGACATTCGTACTTTAACCCAATTGACAGTGAAAATATAATTTGGATTTTATAAATATTTTTATTTAGATTTAAGTGGGAATTTTCCAAATAAAGTTTTCCAATTTAATTTATTATATTGGGATTGTATGGAATTCGATTTGATAAAAATCGATATGAGCTTCTGTAAAAGAAGACCGTTACTATGTATGGAATTTAAAAGGCTTCAACATTATTCCATTTATATTATTAGTCTGATAGGAAAATTTATATCGATCATATATTGTAACACCCCACCTCCGTTAAGGTAACTCACAAAGGGAATGCCTTAACTTTGGTGGAGCATTTTAGTAAACAGAATAGAATATTACAAGACAGATAAACAGTACTTGAAAAATTTATAACTTTATTTCAACAGAAACCGAAATAAGCTTGGTTGCATCCTTTCATATCACAATATCAGAATTCAAGTACAAAATATCAGTCTTGTACAAAAGCCTTCTGAATGCATAGTTTAAAATCATAATCCCCACAGAAGAAGACAACCCATACTTTAAGCACTTCAAGCAGAAGAAATCTGGATCAAGCTAGAGTATTCCCTTCTATAAAACCGAGGGGGGGGGGATGGAAGAAAAGGGGCAAAAACAAGCAAGGTTAGACATAAAGTCTGGCAAGTCCAGTGACTTTCAGTATATGAACAGATAATAATAATAATGACATGAAAGCAAACTGGATAAGAGATGGCAGTAACATGAGCAGCAGATATACTTAGGTTAAACAGTGGAAACAGAATGATATAGACTAAGCCATGCTTCTTATTTATCTTACTTCTCTGCACTAATACTAGTATAACAGAATTAGGTGCCACCGTAATGTCTAAACTGAAACTGAAACGGGTACAGAATAATTTCCACAAAAGAGAGTGCTAGTAATGGGCCTTTACCACCCGAACATAAACAGACAGAAACAGAATGCTAATAATGGGCCTTTACCACCACAACAGAAGGTACAGAAACAGAAACAAATTAATCCCTACGGAAACAGAATGTAGAATTAGGTGTACACTAGTAAATGGGCCTTTACCACCCGAACAGACGGTACCACGCAGAAACAGACAGGTGTTACCACCCAACAGAAACAGACGGCACCAACAAAAACAGACAGAACTAAGTGTACCCTAAAACCCTACCCCAAGCGATCGGCTCCCTAATACATAAATACCCTGTGTCGGCCCCACAGTAGGGTGTATCATTCCCTAAAGTGACAACCAATTGGCACAGACCTATTTACATATGTCACGGCGTCTTACATCCTCAGAGGCAGACCGGGATCCATGCACGCACATGACCCGGTTGGAACGCGCCATCAACACCCCTCACCATTATCAGAATGAACCACTTATAATTAGTTCAGTAAGCGTGCCCGGACCCTACCTACTGTTGGGTCAAAGTTTTGATACCAGAAAGGGTTACTGACTAATATGGGTCCCAAACAACAGATGACACAAGTAATTCCCTTCATATCCTTGTGTCCCCAGACTAACAGATTTCAGATTAACTTGTTTACAATCCCAGACATACAGAATTCAGATCAACGAGTTCACAGATCAGACAAGTTTTCAGACTAACGAATTAGATATACAGATTTAACGGACTTACCGATTTACCAGTTACAGATTAATAGATTTACAGATTTGTCTAACTTTGTAATTGGGCCTACAGGTTCACGGAACAGATTTATTAAATTCATCAGTATAGTGGGTTTAACCCTATCCGTCCAACAAGTTTTAGACTTCATATTTATCTCAGATTTTCATTAATTAAATATTAATGCACAGACCTCTCACATTAGACTGACAGTTTGCGGCAACTGGTTAGGCCGGTTGGTTCCGGGCAGATTTCTGCTGCAAACTGAGTCTAACCTCGGGTTTCAAGCACGTTATGACTAACTTCTCACATTAGAACCTATTGTTTGCGGCCACTGGATGTGCCGGGCGGTTCCGGGCAGAATTACGCCGCAAACTCATTCTAACCTCGAGTTAGCCATGTTTATCTTTGCGGCCAATTAATTAATAATTTACCATTTATGCCCACGCCTAATATACATGTCAATTATTCATAGCTAATTCGGATTATGTCAATAACAGACTGAATATATCAACTTAAAAGACATAGCAGATAACAGATTTAGGCGACTTAACGGATTCAGCAGATTAAGCAAACTAGCAGATTTAGTAGATAACAGATTAGGCATCTCAACAGATTTTGTTTAGCAGATTTGGCATTTTCAACAGACTTAGCAGATGACAGATTTGGCAGATGAACAGATCTAGCAGACTAAGAGGTAGAGCAGAACTAGTAGATTAAGCAATATAACAGAACTAGCAGATTAGGCAATATAACAGAACTAGCAAATTAGGAAAATATAGCAGAACTAGCAAATTAGGCAAATATAACAGATTTAATCATTCCTTAAAGTTTCAGAAACATATCTTGCCTAATTATAAATCTTGCCTAAGTTCACATACATAAATAATAATCATGATTCACAATATGATCACATACCCCATGTTTGCATTATATTTACATAGCACAGATTATGGTCATAATTTACCATATATCATATGTTTAAATTTTTATTAAACTTTCATAGTACAGAAGATCCATATATAAATTATAACAAATATAGCCATCGATTACTATGCATGTCATATATCCCAAAGATCCCTTACTTAGATGTTTATTTACATTAATAGATATCCTACTTTCATGTAAATCTTTATACCTAAGCCATATTCTCTTTACTCAAATCATATGTTCAATACAGTCTATATTTATGTTCAATTATACGCCTTTTTATGTCGTGTCCTCAAATCATATGTTCAATACCCTTTATGTTATAAATATAACATGTTCAGATTTATGTTCTAGCTACAGTCCATGTTCTTTCCTCAAATCAGTCACCTATTGGTCATGCCTAATTTATGCATCATTCATTTTACTGTCCCAAACATTTTAGCGTATGTTAATCTCTTATGAGATTGGCTCAGGCTCGTGGTAGCCTGGCTATAGAATAGAAAGAAGCAAGGGATACAGAATAAGATAGATCTAAACAGAACAAAACAGATATAACCTCAGATTCAGATTTACAATTCATGTCACAATCAGAATTAACGTTTATATCGGAAAATATCTGTACTTGCCTTGGTTGGATTAAAGAAAGAACTTTAATTGTTGTTGAATCGTTGCAGAAGCTTTAATCTCTAATTTGAGTTGAGTTGCTTAGGTTGATGTTGATTAGCTTCTAGTTTTGATTCCAGTAGAGTAGCGACGCCATTTTTATTTTTATTAGAACAGAGGTAGAGTAGAAGCAGAATAGAATTGTGTGTAGAGAAGGCTAGGTTTGGGGCTGTTTAAATAGGGTCAAGTCAACGAATCTAGACAGAAATCGGACCAGATACATAAGAATGCACCCAGGTTCAAAAACCAGGTTCGGGGACCAGGTCGACACCCAGGTCGACTGCCCTGTCGACCTGGTCTGGGGGGGTCGACTGCCCAGTCGACTCCCCAGTCGACCTGGGTCTGGGCGGGAAATTTCCCGCCCAATCTGTTCTGCATTTGAAATTCGAATTTTGAATTCGAATTCGAGCTGTTTTGAACTCCGAATATTTCTAAAACTTTGGAGGGCCATAACTTGGTCATACGGACTCCGATTCTCACAAACTCGGACTCGTTTTCAAGCAGAATTCCGAGACAAACGCAATGGCGCAACCCGTTTTCCTTGATTCTTATTTTAAAAATTAATTATCCTTTGATTTGTTACTTATACGTTCACAGAAAATACGGGGTGTTACATTCTCCCCTCCTTAAAGGATTTCGTCCCCGAAATTTTCAAGTTAAGAAGAATGTGTCTTACCATCCAACATTCATCTTCTCAATCATCAATCACTGGCGTCCATTGTCCTTAGAAACTTCTAATGTTGTATGAGCATATATCTAATGCAAAGATCAGGCGGTCCACTGATTCAGTTGACCTCCTTAATGCAAATTATGCCAGTGCCATGAGTCCAACATGTATGAAATTTTCCTACTCGATACATATCATTTCTATATGAGTGCACATCCATTCAGTCATATGCAACATCCATGTGCTGAGTCAATCATTTTGCGTCCACAAAAATTGAAAATGCTCACACATCCATATGCAGTATGAGAGTGTTTTCGAGCCGATCTAGTGCCTAGTGTGTGTATATGCATCCACGAGCAACCACTTGCATCCACTTGCAACCATCAAACATAACATGTCTCAAATACATGTTTACACCCATTAGTTTCTACCTAAAGTTCGAAGATTCGATCGATAGGATACAGTCGAATGATGGAAGCGAGTATAGATAAAAAAAAAAAAAAACTTGGCTCCCATTAAACATGGGTCCTAAGTATCGGCCCCGAAGACCGAAACCAACATCAAATTGACACCCAGAGGATTACCTTCTTTAGATAATGTCAAAACTGGAAATCTTAACCTTATCAGAAATATTCAGATATTTAAGGATTACTAGTACAGATCAGGTTACTGAACTAAGCATGATAAAACCCAGAATGTATGCGTCATACTTGACGCCTAACACAGATATCTCTCAAACCCCAATCTATCACAAACAGATTAGTCATAACCCTTATGGGTTTGAGTCTACAGCGGAATCAGAAACAGTACTAGTATTAAAGTTCAGAGACTCGACTACGAAATCAGAATGCCATAATCGGAAAGAGTTCTAACTCAATAATCAGATAAGAAAACTAAACTCTCTACGGAAATTTTCCTACTTATATCCTGTCCACCAATTATGAGAGCATTCACTTGCCTTCCCGAAGTAGGTTATGTCCTCTGTCCTTGCCCCCGTTTCTTCGGGCAGTCCCTAATGAAGTGTCCCATCTCACCACAGTTGAAGTGAGTGTCCTTCCTCTTTCGGCAATCCCTGTCCAGATGAGTCAAGCTTCCATAAGTAAAGCACTTTTCTCCTCCTTTATCTTCAGACTTTTCTTCCTTCTTTTGTGTTTCCTTTTTGCCTATTTTGTGAACCAAGTCCATATCCATGAGTTTCTCATCCTTGGGTTGTGCTCCTTAGCCAAACTCCCTCATTCTCATCTTTACTATCCGTGTGTAACACGTTGACAAGTCCCTCGAAAGCGGCCTCCATCGCACGGAAAATCCTACAAAGCTCGAAAGAAAATTAGCCATATGTAAGACTACTGCGGCTACAGATGGAAGTCGGGCGCTTATTTGCCCTTTGACCGGTGTCGTAGTCTTATCAAGCCTATAAAACCATGCCGCGATGAGGTTACCTCCCAGAAAGCAGGGAGCCCCGGAGAAAGAAGGAAACAAAGATTCAAGCAGAGGATCAAAAGATAGATATATGGCGTTTGGGGATTATGTTTTTCAAAAATAAGCTTTACTTTTGAAAATACTTCCTTTTTAAATCCTTTTTGAAAATAGTTTTCAAAAACTTTATATCAAATCCGGTAACCTTCAGCTCTGATACCAAGTGTAACACCCCACCTCCGTTAAAGTTACTCACAAAGGGAATGCCTTAACTTTGGTGGAGAATTTTAGTAAACAGACCAGAATATTACAAGACAGATAAACAGTACTTGAAAATTTTATAACTTTATTTCAACAGAAACCGAAATAAGCTTGGTTACATCATTTCAAATCACAATATCAGAATTCAAGTACAAAATATCAGTCTTGTACAAAAGCCTTCTGAATGCATAGTTTAAAATCATGATCCCCACAGAAGAAGACAAGCCATACTTTAAGCACTTCAAACAGAAGAAATCTGGATCAAGCTAGAATATTCCCTTCTATAAAACCTGGGGGGGGGGGAACGGAAGAAAAGGGGCGAAAACAAGCAAGGTCAGACATAAAGTCTGGCAAGTCCAGTGACTTTCAGTATATGAACAGATAATAATAGTAATGACATGAAAGCAAACTGGATAAGAGATGGAAGTAACATGAGCAACAGATATACTTAGGTTAAACAGCGGAAAGAGAATGATGTAGACTAAGCCATGCTTCTTATTTATCTTACTTCTCTGCACTAATACTAGTATAACAGAATTAGGTGCCACCCTAATGTCTAAACTGAAACTAAAACGGGTACAGAATAATTTCCACAGAAGAGAGTGCTAGTAATGGGACTTTACCACCCGAACAGAAACAGACAGAAACAAAATGCTAATAATGGGCCTTTACCACCCCAATAGAAGGTACAGAAACATAAACAGATTAATCCCTACGGAAACAGAATGTAGAATTAGGTGTACGCTAGTAAATGGGCCTTTACCACCCGAACAGACGGTACCACTCAGAAATAGACAGGTGTTACCACCCAATGGAAACAGACAGTACCAATAGAAACAGACAGAACTAAGTGTACCCTAAAACCCTACCCCAAGCGATCGGCTCCCTAATACATAAATACCCTGTGTCGGCCCCACAGTAGGGTGTATCATTCCCTAAAGTGACAACCAATTGGCACAGACCTATTTACAGATGTCACGGCGTCTTACATCCTCAGAGGCAGACCGGGATCCATGCACGCACATGACCCGGTTGGAACGCACCATCAACACCCCTCGCCATTATCAGAATGAACCGCTTATAATTAGTTCAGTAAGCGTGCCCGGACCCTACCTACTTTTGGGTCAAAGTTTTGATACCAGAAAGGGTTATTGACTAATATGGGTCCCAAACAACAGATGACACAAGTAATTCCCTTCCTATCCTTGTGTCCCCAGACTAACAGATTTCAGATTAACTTGTTTACAAGCCTAGACATACAGAATTCAGGTCAACTAGTTCACAGATAAGACAAGTTTTCAGACTAACAGATTAGATATACAGATTTAACGAACTTTCCGATTTACCAGTTACAAATTAACAGATTTAAAGATTTGTCTAACTTTGTAATTGGGCCTACAGATTCACGAAACAAATTTATTAAATTCATCAGTCTAGTGGGTTTAACCCCATCCGCCCAACACGTTTTAGACTTCATATTTATCTCAGATTTTCATTAATTAAATATTAATGCACAGACCTCTCACATTAGACTGACAGTTTGCGGCTACTGGTTAGTCCGGTTGGTTCCGGCCAGATTTCTGCCGCAAACTGAGTCTAACCTCGGGTTTCAAGCATGTTATGACTAACTTCTTACATTAGAACCTATTTTTTGCGGCCATTGGATGTGCCGGGCGGTTCCGGGCAGAATTACACTGCAAACTCATTTTAACCTCGAGTTAGCCATGTTTATCTTTGGGTCCAATTAATTAATAATTTACCATTTATGCCCTCACCTAATATACATGTCAATTATTCATAGCTAATTCAGATTATGTCAATAACAGACTGAATATATCAACTTAACAGACATAGTAGATAACAGATTTAGGCGACTTAACGGATTCAGCAGATTAAGCAAACTAGCAGATTTAATAGATAACAGATTAGGCATCTCAACAGATTTAGTTTAGCAGATTTGGCATTTTCAACAGACTTAGCAGATGACAGATTTGGCAGATGAACAGATCTAGCAGACTAGGCAGTAGAGCAGAACTAGCAGATTAAGCAATATAACAGAACTAGCAGATTAGGCAATATAACAGAACTAGCAAATTAGGAAAATATAGCAGAACTAGCAAATTAGGCAAATGTAACAGATTTAATCATTCCTTAAAGTTTTAGAAACATATCTTGCCTAATTATAAATCTTGCCTAAGTTCACATACATAAATAATAATCATGATTCACAATATGATCACATACCCCATGTTTGCATTATATTTACATAGCACAGATTATGGTCATAATTTACCATATATCATATGTTTAAATTTTTATTAAACTTGCATAGTACAGAAGATCCATATATAAATTATACCAAATATAGCCATCGATTACTATGCATGTCATATATCCCGAAGATCCCTTACTTAGATGTTTATTTACATTAATAAATATCCTACTTTCATGTAAATCTTTATACCTAAGCCATATTCTCTTTATCTCAAATCATATGTTCAATACAATCTATATTTATGTCCAATTATATGCCTTTTTATGTCGTGTCCTCAAATCATATGTTCAATACCCTTTATGTTATAAATATAACATGTTCAGATTTATGTTCTAGCTACAGTCCATGTTCTTTCCTCAAATCAGTCACCTATTGGTCATGCCCAATTTATGCATCATTCATTTTACTGTCCCAAACATTTTAGCGTATGTTAATCTCTTATGAGATTGGCTCAGGCTCATGGTAGCCTGGCTATAGAACAGAAAGAAGAAAGAGATACAGAATAAGATAGATCTAAACAGAACAGAACAGATATAACCTCAGATTCAGATTTACAATTCATGTCACAATCAGAATTAACATTTATATCGGAAAATAACTGTACTTTCCTTGGTTGGATTAAAGAAAGAACTTTAATTGTTGTAGAATCGTTGCAGAAGCTTTAATCTCTAATTCGAATTGAGTTTCTTAGGTTGATGTTGATTAGCTTCTAGTTTTGATTCCAGCAGAGTAGCGACGCCATTTTTATTTTTATTAGAACAGAGGTAGAGTAGAAGCAGAATAGAATTGTGTGTAGAGAAGGCTAGGTTTGGGGCTGTTTAAATAGGGTCAAGTCAACGAATCTATACAGAAATTGGACCAGATACATAAGAATGCACCCAGGCTCAAAAACCAGGTTCGGGGACTAGGTCGTCACCCAGATCGACTGCCCAGTCGACCTGGTCTGAGGGGGTCGACTGCCCAGTCGACCTGATCTGAGGGGGTCGACTACCCAGTCGACCTGGGTCTGGGCGGGAAATTTCCCGCCCAGTCTGTTCTGCGTTTGAAATTCGAAATTCGAATTCGAATTCGAGCTGTTTTGAACTCTGAATATTTCTAAAACTTTGGAGGGCCATAACTTGGTCATACGGACTCTGATTCTCACAAACTCGGACTCGTTTTCAAGCAAAATTCCGAGACGAACGCAATGGCGCAACCCATTTCCCTTGATTCTTATTTTAAAAATTAATTATCCTCTGATTTGTTACTTATACGTTCACATAAAATACGGGGTGTTACATATATTGATTTGATTTCTGTGAAAATTCCATATTTAATGGAAGATGATTTCTGGGTTTATCGTGAGCAATGTTTTTAAATGACATTTGTTCTTTAACCAGGTTGAAGATAAGATTTATTCCTTAAATTTAAAGTATCACAAAGTAATGATTGTTGATATTCAAATCCAAACTGGTGTTTTAATGAATCTTTAAAAAGGAAGATTAAGGAATAAATTTAAAGTATTTATCTTTGATAAAATTAATGGGAACCTTTCCTTAATGTTGTGAATATTTATTTAAAAGAATATTCAGAATTGGAATGAGGCATATGATGTGCATTTATAGTATTTTATTATTGATTATAAAAAACACGAATTATTCAGAAAGACTGGGTTTAACCCATTCTGAATAATTAATATGACGATTAAAAGTCGAAGATGAAGACGGTGGTTGAAGACTAGAGATCTTCACATCGTTTGGATGGTTACTGATGTCTTGATTGGGCGGCCACCCATGACGAGGTAATAAGTGGTGATCGTCCAGACGTACTTGGAGGTCGATGGAAATGCGAGAACCTCTCTCCTGTATTGGATATATGGGAGAGGAATAAGGTGTCTTCTGTTTCGTTCAGACCTAGAACGAACTTGTAAATGGATGTATGTCTGATGTTGTATTCCTTTATGCTGTATTTGTTAATCTCTGTTAAATATATATTTGTTTAGTGTCTATCACCCTTCTCTGAGACGTACGAACTTAGAGGTTATACATTGGCAGAAATCAATGGTATGGTATTGATTGACAATGTGGCATGCTAAGATGCAAATGATCAAGGCTTCTGTTGAAAAGCAGAGCCTTGTGGTTGATGATCAAAGCACAGCTTTAATTAACATAGCTTTTTGTAGCGTTACTTTACGAGCCTCACACCCCGGTATGAACCAGAAACGAGAGTAAGGACTGCAGGGAGGACGTACGTTTCTTTCTAGCTAGGAGTGGTGTCATGGTTTTTACAAGGCCTGACATTTTCACTTATGTGGATGATGGAATGAGGCGCCTTAGTTATTTGTGTCCCTAGTGGCTCTATTTATGCCCGACAGGGCGGGGAAACGTATTGTTCAGGCATTACTAATCCAACCATTGCACTTTGGGGGACCGGCCGTGAAGATCCAAGGTGCAGTTATGGCTGAGCCTGAGAGATGGGCTAGATTGTCTCGAATTCGGTAAGGACTATCTTTTGCCTTTGTTCATGATGGAAATCCAACTTCCAATACGACCCATGCAGTTTTGATTGTAGAACTAGTATGGCGACATAGTAAATGGTAGTTATGCCGTCAATGATTGATATTATGATTGAAATGTTTTGAAACATATACACACTATAATAATATCAACTCCGTTTTATCGTATCAAAGCATTTTTTGACCATTATAAGGTAAAACTCTATCCTCCGGTTTGCGTTGCATTGTGTGATGGGACTTGAGTCTTATAACGGTTTCATTTTTCTAAAAAAGCATTGCGTTTGTAACACCCCACATCCATTAATGTCACTCACAAAGGGAATGCATTAACTTTCATGGAGCATTATTAGTGTATAGAACAGAATATAACAAGACAGATACATATATTGGTACTTGAAAATTTTAAAACAACTTTTAGTGCAGCGGAGAAATAGTTTGATTCTAACAACTTCATAAACCAACAGTAAAAACAAGTACACTTAATATCAATCTTGACAAATTGTTTTCTGAGTACATAAAGTAGAAAGCATGATCCCAAACACAAGTAGCCATAAAAGAGATGAGCTGAACTTTACATTCAGCAATCCAAGCACTTCCAAATGAGAGAGAAAGAGATCCAAGATCAAGCTCCACTAGTACTAGTCCAACCCTGAGAACCTGGAGGGGGGGGGGAGGAAGAAAAGAGGTGAAAACAAGGGGGGTCAGACATAAAGTCTGGCGAGTATAATAACTTTAACAATATAATTATTAAAGTAACTAGGATAAGGCATAAACTGGTAAAACAAGGTATGACAGTGAAACAAGTGGGCATGACAAAGCAACCAAGAGGAATATTCTGGCGTTAATCTCGTTCCTAATCACTATAGGATAATTACTATACTGCACCATTACTAGTCAACCTAAAAGTTGATCCCGCCTACAGAACTTAATAATGATAATGGTAGTTTCGTGTACCCCTAGTTGCCTTCATAGGTGCCGCCTACCCCTATCTCCACTAGTTGTACCCACTACCCCCATGCGATCGACTCCCTAACTCGTAGATACCCGTGCTGGTCCCACAGTGGGGTGTATCACTCCCCAAAGTGGCAACCCGATACCACTAAAGATGCATGACTTATATCTACGCGATGCAACAACGTCTTACCTACCGGCCCGGGCCCACACATGCACATGACCCCATTGGACTTACGTAGCCACTTCTAACCCATTTTGTCCTTTTACAATCAAACCCAGTAAGCATGTCCCGTCCTCGATCTAACTCGAGCTCACATAGATACTTAATGGGTTACTGGTTTGAAAAGGGTCCCCATACTTGACACAAGCTTTCCACCTATGCTTGGTCCCCACTAGAATTTCTCACGTAACCCCTTCTTATTCATGTCTTCTTACATGTTTTCAACTTGGTTAAGTGTTTCTAATCGTATTTCACATGCCACCTTGGCCACCCACTTAACCTCCATGTCCCACCACATGTTTACCTAGTGAAGCGACCCGAACTTCCCCGGTCTCCGAAGAGAAGAGAAAGAACGAGTTACTGTGAGGACAAGACAAATCAGAACTCAGATGGGAGAACATTTCATTGCATATTACAACAATCCATCAGATTACAAGAATATACAGAGTATAAATGAATATTACACAACAGAAAATATTAGAGATTATAATAAATTACATAGCAGCGGAAAATAATACAATACACAACTAGAAGAGATAAACGGATACAAAGCTTTCCGGATATCGTTCCAGCTGTAAACCAGGATCCTATGAATATAAATCTGCAAAACTAAAACTACTAGCTGCCTGTGTCAAAATAGAGGCACCCATAGTTTAGGTTAAAACAATAAACCCCAGGTCAGTCATGGGACTGGTGTGAGAACTAAAACAGTTATTATTCTTTATTTTAAAGTTCAGTAAATCAAGGGACCACGCCGTATAACACGGAACGGGTTTCCTCCCAAGAATACCAGTGCATAAAACAACATCGCAATGCTAAATAAAGAACAATGAAGCTATTATAAGACCCAGTTCCCATCACACAATGCAACGCAAGCCAGAGGATAGGGTTTTTACCTTATAATAGCCAAGAATGCTTGATACGTTTAAAACAGATTATTTGATACTATTATGAGTGCATAGTGTATAAAACAACTTCAAATCATAAGTATCAATCATAGACGGCATAAGCGCCCCATCCCACTATGTCGCCATACTAGGCTCTACAAATAAAATCGCAAATGTCACGTATTTGGAAATTGGATTTCCTTCTATGAACCGAGGCAAAAGATAGTCCTCTACCGATTCGAGACTCTCTAGCCCGAGCCTTAGGCAAGTACTCAGTCAAGCCTTGGATCCTCAGGGCCGGTCCACCGGTGTGGATTAAAATTCCTGAACACTGCGTTTCCTCGCCCTATGGGGCGTAAATGAGCCAACGAATGACTCCATCAGACCCGGATCGTCCGATCAAACCGAGGCGCCTCGCAACAGCAACAACCACATAAGTCAAACTCGTCAGGGCGTGTAATACCACTGATGCCACTTCTAGATAGAAAGAAACGCATGCCCTCCCTGACGTCCTCTTCCGTTTTTGGTTCATACCGGGTGTGAAGCTCGCGAATCAAACGTTACACAAAGCTACGCCACAAAGGTCGTGCTTTGATCATCAACCACAAGACTTTGCTTCTCAACAGAAGCCTTGATCATTTGCCACTTAGGCATGCCACACAGGCAATTCACTCTATGCATCTGATATCCATCTGTATATAACCCTTGAGCTCGTACGTCTCAGAGAAGGGCGTTAAGCAAGAGAATAAATTCTCCGCCGCCAAACAGATATATATTTAATAGAAATCAATCACACAGACTAAAATCCAATGTCAGACACACAGTCCATTTACAAGTCCGTTCTGGGTCTGAACGAAACAGGAGGCACTTTCCTTGCATATCCATCGATCTCCAAGCACATCTGGACGACCACCGACCGATTCCCTCATCTTGGATGTACAGCCCAATCAAGATCATCAGTAATCACCCAAACGATGTGAAGACTTACGGTCTTCAACCACCGTCTTCATCTTCGACACCACGTCGAAACAGTTATTCAGAATGGGATAAACCCGGTCTTTCTGAATAACTCGCGTATATATTAAACAAGTGTTACACAAACACAACATATGCCTCATTCCAATTCAGAATATTCTTTGGGAAAGGTTCTCATTAATTTTATCAAAGATAAATTCTTTTAAATTTATTCTTTAATCTTCTTTTGAATATCAATTCAAACTAATCGGGATAAGCGAACCACACCGGAGTAATCATTTATTTTATTTCCCAATCCCAACCTATTCATCCCATGAAGTAAAACTGGTCCTACTTCATATCTAACACCACGGTGTTATCGGTAAATTCAATTACCATTTCACGTTCAAATCTAATTAAAGATTTAACTATCGCCTGGAGAAAAACTGGTGATACTCCATTCTCGATCATTTCAATCTAATTAAAGATTCATTAAAACTCCACTTAGTTTTAATCTTTAACTGGGTTAAAGAACCAATGTCATTTAAAACACGGTTCACGATAAAACCAAAACCACATCCTATTAATTGTCGGGTTAAAGAACGAATGTTATTTGAAACACCGTTCACGATAAACCGAAAAATCAGTTCCAATTCAATTCCAATTAAATATCACTTAATTGGTTCACTTCATTAAATCTAAATAAAAAGATTTAATCTTTTCTCAACTAGGCTTAAGAACAGTGTTAATGAAGACACCATTCACGACAACCCAAATCACATTTGATATTAAATACAAGGCTCTGAATAGAAAATATATCGGCTTATATTCAATATCAAATTCTACGACCAACAAATATCGTATTGGAAATAACGATATAAATATATCTTTCAAATTCCCATAACAATATCTGTATCATCACGAAATCCAACATCGAAATAATCCGAAGACGATTTCGATTCAAATCCATTCCAATTCAATTATTGGAAATTCTGGTTACTTTAAAAACCCTTTTTCAAATCCAATTTATTTATTTAAAAATAAATAGAATTATAATTTTAGTTCAAAACTAGTTCATTTCGATAAAAATCTATTTTTATCTTTTCAAATATGGAGTTTTTCATCCCAATTCTTCACAAATCATTTCTTATGATTTCACACAAATTATTACTATTTTTAAAAATTTTATCATGGCCCGTACAGTCGATTTCCATCAACGGCCATCGAACTGCACTTACAGCGACCTTTTTCAAATTTGATTTGGACATAATTCCAAATCCAACCGTAAGATTTCTAATTTCTAATATTCGTTAGAAAGCTCTTTTCGATACGAACCCAACGGTTCTGGTTTTAGGAGAATCCGATGGTCGGATGTCCCGTAATATCTTTTCGAAGTCAATGGTCGAAATTCAAGAACTGCCGCGGCGCGGCGCGTTCTATTCAGGCCATTATATTATATATATAATATATATAATATATACTTCGTCGATTTCCTTTTAAAACGTATTTTATAAATCGTTTTTAAATTCGTTTTCAAAACGATTTCAACCTCATTTCAAATTGATTTCAATTCAAATTGATTTCTAATTCAATTTCAGTTCTAATTCAATTTCAGTTCTAATTCAATTCAATTCAACTTCAATTCGAATTCATTTATATTCAATTTCAATTCAAATTCATTTCTATTCAATTTCAATTTGAATTCGTTTCTATTCAATTTAATTCGAATTTTCATTCTTTTTAAAGTAGCAGATTTTTTTTTTGAAATCACTTTCGATATTCATTATAAAATGAATGAAATCGATATAAATATCGTTCACGTCAAAATGACGTCAATCTAATCAACACGGCTTCATATATTTCTATTTTCAAATATTACTTTTTTCAAATATTCCTTTTTCAAAATATTTCTTTTTCAAATATTCTTTTTCAAATATTCTATTTCTAAACTGGAATGAGGCCCAATCAATTACCATATAATGTTAATTATATGGATTTCCTACCACACGTATATAACAACAACGATAAATCATCAACCATCATCCAAAGTGCGTTCTACACTGTATAAGCATCAAATATAAATATTTAACGCTTATAACAGTCTGTCCATCAATCGATCAACATATAACAAACTATTGGGATTAGTGTATGTCATATATCACCCCAATACCCGTGTGGGGTTTCAAACAATCAAACACAGATTTTATTTGTGCAGTTGGGCAATGTGTAAAATTTATCGTCCCAATCTATATCAGTCAAATGTGTGTATATAAACAAATCGTCCGATTTGTTTATTTTTATTTCATTTCATATACACGTTAAAAATTATATTTTTAACTATAAAATATTTTTTAACTATATAAATATTTTATTTCATTTCACATCACACAATCAACTACACATCAAAATCAAACAATCAAGCATATAAGCCGTCCATGGTCTGTGGACGATGGGTGTCGGGTGCTACTAAACACCGTCTGCATCCTAGTATATATTTCAACTAGAAAAATAAAATTAAAAGGTGAGAAGTTCTCACTGAATTGCTAATCCAATCCCACGACTCTTCTTATGTAGAAATCTTCGTCGTTCTTGCCTCTTGTCACTTTCTTTGCCCGTATTCACTACATATATAAAAATCGAATTTTCACTTCGTTACTCTATATATAAAAATTATATTTTTACTTTGCTATTCAATATATAAAAATCGAATTTTTACTTTGCTATTCAATATATAAAAATCGAATTTTTACTTTGCTATTCAATATATAAAAATCGAATTTTTACTTTGCTATTCAATATATAAAAATCGAATTTTTACTTTGCTATTAAATATATAAAAATTGAATTTTTACATCGCTATTCTCTATATAAAGATTGAATTTTTACATCGCTATTCTCTATATAAAGATTTCGCCTTTTCAAATATAAAGATTACTTTTTTATACTCTCTATTATACAAAGGTCATATTTTTAATATTCTACACAAGTAAAAATCATATTTTTGATTCACTACATATATAAAGATCAATTTTTTAACACTTCTATAATGTAAAAATCATATTTTTGTCTTCTACATCCTATAAAAATAGCTCTTTTATTATCGTCATTCTCTAATCACTAAAAATAGTACTTTGCTATTTCTAAAAACCAAATCTCTTTAAACAAACAAAGATCAAACCCTATAAAAAGCTATATATGAAAAATCCGAAGTCTAAAACAATTTTATTTACATAGGATCTGAAATTAAAACAATTGCAAATAAACAAATGAATAAAAATAGTTATAAAACTCACTGTCGTTGGAGAAAATGGGATGTTTGCGCTCGAAGGAGGAAGGGGATGGGGTAATCGCTATTGCGTTCGCAGAAGGGGGTGTCACGGTTCTTCAGCTGAGGGGGGGTGTGCGAGTTGGAGGAGGGGAGGGGCAGGAGGCGGAGGTGACGAGGTTGGTGGGTGCGTCGATGTGGTGGTGGCCGGCTGCGTCGCGGTGGAAGAAGTAGGGCAGGCGGTAGTGCCAGGGAGGAGGATGAGGCACGAGGGGGGGCTGCGGTGGTCAGCGCCACCTTGGGTGGGCGCGACGGTGGGAGGAGCGGCGGCTCCTCCCCATTCCTTCTCTTTTTTTTTTATTTCCTTTCGATCTGAAAAATCATAGTAGAGGGGGAGGCTTGAGAGAAAATAAGGAGAGGGGAGGATTTATTTTTATTTAATTAATATTTTATTCTCTAAAAGTCAACTTTTATTTTCGACCTCGAAACGAGACCCACCGCCTGTCGTCCCTAGCTAATTACCCCCATTCCGAATACAATGGGATATGTATCGTAGGCTGATTCGGCCGTTTCGATCAGTTTTCGTCAAAATCAAAGTATAACTCTATATATTGAATTTGAACGCGTATTTCAATTTACTGGGGCCACATACTAACAAGAAAAATTCCCGAAAAATATCTTCTAGCTTCGTATTGACGATATGGTCCTAACAAAACTAATTTCATCGAAATCTGAGACCGTTTGAAAAATGGCCATTTTCCAGTCGATTAAAATCAACTAAAACTGGTCAAACGCGTTTTCCTTTGCCACGCTCACATATTGATTCGAAAAATTACGAAATTTGAAACCTAGCAATAACTTTATGTCACGAACCCAACAAAAGTGGTTTCGTCGAAATCCGAGGTCGTTTGCAAAATCTCCATTTTTAAGGGCCTGAATTCCATAGCGACTATTCAGAATTTTCAACTGGGCATAACTTTTTATCCCCGCTATGAAATTTTGATTTTTCGGATTCGTTGGAAAGATATTATCAATTAGATTTAAATATTTCTGGTTTCACTAAAATCCGGTTTATTTTTCACCCGGTACATTCAATTGAAGTTTGAAATCGAATTATCGAACTACCGCGCCATTTTCAATTCCTTTTATATATATAAATAAATATTTATATTCTAACGACGATTCAAATGAATATATACGTTCGAATTATATTCAAAATAAATTTCTCGTCGATATTATTTAAAATAATTCATTTTAAATAATCAAAATTCGCTAAAATTGCCAAAATAAAAATTTTAAACTGGACCAGATTTCTGGGTTATTACACCTAGTTAAGTGTTACTTAATTCATTAGAACCGTAACCTTATAAAGACCTTCCACAGTAGACTACCGTTTGCGGTTGCTGGATTTGTCGGGCGGGTCCAGGCAGTCTTATACCTCAAACGAGCCTAACCTCATGTCTTTACAATTATTATGCATTTAATTTGTGCCATTGACTTCTCACATTAGACCTCCATTTGTGGAAGCTAAATTTGCCGGGCGGGTCCGGGCAGTCTTACACCACAAACAAGTCTAACCTCGTGTCTTAGGCGGTTAATTGTTACACATAATTATTTAACCCCAAATTGGATTAATATCCCTATTCAAATTTGTCAATAAATTCCAAATTAATTTATGTCTATAATTGTCACCTAAATTATGTCCATAATTTCAGGTGTATAATTTATACCAGTCAATGTCTCAAATTAATTATATGCCTTTAAGGCCATTTTATGCCAATTGACAATTATGTATATTCAATATTTTCCCATTGTCCCCATGCTATTCGTACGTTTTAATATGAGATATGTTAGAGTCTCAATTAGTCTAACTTATAAAAAGAAAAGCAACATCACAACTTGCATAACACATAAAATAGATCTAAGAATCATGACATAAGTTTGCATATCCAATAATTTGCATAGGCAATGGGTATACATAAATTTGCATAAACTATCATGGATTTAAATATATATCTAAACATAAAAACGTGAACTTGTATATATGGATATGGTTTTCCTATAACTTGCATATGAATTTCATTCAAACTAGCATGCGATTCACATACAAAACTAGCATAGGCAATGGGCATATAGAACATAAATTTGCATAACTATGTACTTCCATGGATCTAAATATAGATCTAAACATAAAGAAGTGAACTTGCATATGGATCTAAACATGTAAATTAGTGTCACATATTTTGCATATAAACTAGCATATGTATATACATGATTCACATATGAACTTGTGTATAATCCAACTACAGACTTGCATAAGATTCACATATGCCTTACCATCTCAAACTTAGATAAAATTCATAAACTAACATATGATTTAACATCACAAACTTACATATGATTCATATACATATGTTTTAACATCCAAACTTGCATAAGATGAATCAAGTTAATCATGTACAACTTAACATATGAAACAGATCCACAATAACAAAACATCACATGATTCAATAGTCTTATCTCATAATCCCAATTATAACTTATCACAATTAAATTAATTAGAGCCGTCAGATTAACCTAGAATCAATCAAGACCATCCAGTCAAGATAGAATAACACCTCAGCCCTAATGACTCAGCAATGAGTCAAAACACGTCATCTTTCAGATCTTCCCGGGGGTGGGGGGTAGGTCGACCTATATAGGGAGGTCGACCCCTTGGTCGACCTGGCCTTGGGCGGGAATTTTCCCGCCCAGACTGCTTCCCTGTTTGAAATTTGAATTTCTAATTTTCTGATTCGAGCTGTTTTTAATTTATATAAATTCTGAAACTTCGGAAGGCCATAACTCCTTCATACGAAGTCCGATTCACACAAACTCGGACTCTATCTCAAGCAGAATTCCGAGACGAACGCAATGGAGTAACCCGTTTCCCTTAATTCTCACATTTGAAATTAATTATTCTTTAATTCGTAAATTTTAATATTTAAAATCCTGGGGTGTTACGTTCTCCCCACCTTAAAGGATTTCGCCTCCGAAATCTCCAAGTTAAGGAGAATTTATATCCTAACATCTAATCATCCATTTACTCAACCATCAAACACAGGAATCCATTGTCCTTACAAGATTTCTAATGCCGTATGAACATATCCAAAAAGTGTGTGTATATGTTCCTTGTCTAATGCAAAATCAGACGGTCTACTAATTCAGTTGACCTCCTTAATGCAAATCATGATAGTGCCATGCGTCCATTATGTATGCGAAAGAATCCTATCGATACATATTATTTCTACATGTGTGCACAACCATTCATCAAAATGTAGCATCCATATGATAACACAACCATTATACATCCATAAATTAGATATGCACACACATTTATATGCAATATGAAGGTGATTGAGCCGACCTAGTGCCTAATGTATGTATACATGCATCCACGAGCAACCACTAGCAACCACTTGCATCCACCAAACATAACAGGTCTCAAACACATGTTTGCAACCATAGGGTTCTTCCTAATTAAAGATCGAAGATGCCAACGCAAAGATAATACTAAATGATAGGACAAGTATCAACAAAGCGGTAGAAAAAGGAGGAAATAAAACATACCCTCAAAAAGGAAAGGGTACAACGTACACATCTTGTCTTCCGTCTCCCAAGTCGGGTCTCTTTGATCATCTCACCATTGCACTTTGACTAACTTGACCTCTTTGTTGCATAGCTTTTTGACCTCTGATCCAAGGATGCGTGTAGGAGCTCGTCTAACCGTGGCATTGCGCTCTACTTCCACTTCTTCGAGCGTGCTTGGCTCCACCACTTCTGACGTATCATGTAAACACTTACACAAATGCGAAACGTGAAACACGTCATGAACACCACTGAGATTCTCTGGTAACTTTAATCTATATGCCATCTGCCCAATCCTTTCTGTAATTGGAATGGGTCCTACGAACCTCGGTGCCAACTTCCCTTCTAATCCAAAACGGACTACGTTTCTCAATGGTGACACCTTAATAAAAACCATGTCCCCAACATTGAACTCAAGATCGGTTCGTCTCTTATCAGCATATGACTTCTGTCGGTCTTGCGCCGTCTTCATTTGCCATCGAATCAGGTCTATCATCTCCGAAGTCTCCGTAGTCATGTCGGGTCCAAGCAAAACCTTGTCTGTGGATTCCCACCAACAAGCAGATGATCGGTATGGTCGTCCATAAAGAGCCTCAAAAGGTGTCATGCCAATTCTAGCCTAAATGCTGTTATTATAGGCGAACTCCACTAATTGAAGATGTTCCTCCCATGTTCCTCCAAAGTCTAAAATGCATAGCCTCAAAAGGTATTCTAGAATCCGATTTACTCTCTCGGTCTGGCCGTCCGTATGAGGTTGATAAGTGGTACTTAATCATAATTGTGTTCCAACTGCCTCTTGTAAGCTTTTCCAAAATTCGCTTGTGACTATGGGATCTCTATCGCTCACAATGCTAGAGGGTATGCCGTGCAGACGAACTATCTCTCGAAGGTAAACAGATGCTAACCATGCGGCGGTCCTTCTACTTTTAAAGGGAATAAAATGGGCACTTTTGGTAAGTCTGTCTACAATTACCCAAATCCACGTATTACCCTTCCTTGATCTTGGTAACCCATCTACAAAATCCATGGAAACACTTTCCCATTTCCATAGAGGAATATCTAAAGGGTGGAGCAAACCTCCGGGCTTCTTTTGCTCCGCCTTGACTTGCTGGCACACTAAGCATCTAGAAACGAACTCATCCACGTCCTTCTTCATTCCGGCCCAAAAGAAAACTCGCTTCATATCCCTATACATCTTGTCACCTCCAGGATTTATGGTCATCTTAAAGCGATGTGAGTCTTTAAGAATTGTCTTCTTCAAACTCTCGTCTTGTGGTACGCAAAGTCTCTCATATCTACGCAGCCAGCCTTTCTCATCTATAACATATCTATTAAGATGACTCGAAGACTCCCCTTCTAAAAGCTTGCCTACTATCTCAACCAACTGCGGGTCATCTCATTGTGCCTCTCCAACTCGACCCAAAAGTGTAGGTTGCACCTCTAACGATGCCAACAATCCGGGTACATAATCGTCAGAGGGTCTGAAGTCAAAGGTAAATATATACTCCAAACTCTCTGCTCTTCGAAAAAAGGACTTAAAGTCAACTTCTTTCTACTTAAGGCATCAACTACAACGTTACCCTTACCATGGGTGTATGCGATCTCAAAATCGTAGGACGCCAAAAACTTCATCCATCTCTATTGCCTCAAATTTTGGTCCATCTGCGAGAATAAGTACTTTAGCGACTTATGGTCTGTATACAACTCAAACCTCTCACCAATCAAATAATGACGCCATGACTTAAGAGCAAAAACTATGGTAGCCAACTCTAAGTCATGGGTAGGGTAATTTTCTCGTGGGCTTTCAACTGCCTTCCACCATAGCATATCACCCTCCCCTCTTACATTAAAATTGCGCAAAGCCTTCTCCCGCAAGCATCGGTATATACTGTGAATGGCTTACTCGCGTCTGGCAAAACTAAAACTGCAGCTGTTGTCAAAGCCATCTTCAGACGTTGAAAGCATCATCACAGTCAACATCCCAAGCAAAAGTCACGTTCTTCTTCGTTAACCGAGTGAGTGGGGCTGATATCTTTACGAAGTCCTTAATGAACTTCCTATAATAACCTGCCAGCAATAAAAAGCTTCTTACTTCTGTTGTGTTCTTAGGAATTTTCCAATCTTGGATTGCCACCACCTTTGCGGGATCCACAGCTATCCCTTCCTTAGAGACCACGTGTGCTAAGAACCTCACTTCTTTTCTCCAAAAATGGCACTTGGAGAACTTAGCTTTAAGTTGATGCGCTCGTAGGGTCTCTAAGACTTCCCTAAGATGTAGGGTATGATCTTTTTCATTTTTAGAGAAAATTAGGATATCGTCTACAAAGACTACAACAAACTTGTTTAGAAACTCCCTAAACACCCTACTCATTAAGTCAACAAAGTATGCGGGTGCATTCGTCAAACCAAAAGGCATGATGAGCCACTCGAAGAAACCGTCAGGAGTTCTAAATGTAGTCTTGTCTATGTTGTCTTCAGCCACCCTTAGCTGATGAAACCCTGTAGCCAAATCCAATTACGAGAAAACCGAAGCACCCACCAACTGATCGAATAAATCGTCTATCCTCGGCAATGGGTGTCTGTTCTTCTTTGTTAGCTTATTCATCTCTCTATAGTCCACGCACAATCTAAGTGAACCATCAAATTTCATAGCAAAAACGACTGGAGCACCCCACTCCGAAATACTTCTTCTTATGAACCCCTTCTTAAGCAACTCTTTCACTTGCTTACTAAGTTCTCTTCTCTATCTCGGGGCCATGTGGTGCACTGGTAATGCAACTGGCTTTGTATTATCTACTAGGTTTATTTGAAAGTCTATCTCGTGTCTCAGGGGTAAACCCTGAACTTCATCGAAGACGTCACTATATTCACGGACCACACGAACAGATTCCAAATCATCATTGAATGCGTCAAGGGATTCTAGGTAGCTAAGCATTACCGGACCTCTAGGGTCACAAGAAATATCGAGGGTCTTTCCATAACGAGTCAGCAATCTAACTACCCTTCTTTAACAATCTAGTATGGCACTCTATCTAGCTAGCCAATCCATGCCTCGAATCAAGCCGTTGCCCATGAAACCAAAAACGAAGGCATTGCATTCAAACTGAATGCCCAAGATAGACACTCTCTAATCCCGACAAATCATTGAAAGATGAGCCGAACCACCAATAGGATTTGAGACTACTATGGGATCTGTAACTAGACTAGTATTTAGATGTAGTGTTTCAACTAACGAAGCAGATACAAACGAGTGTGAAGCGCCAGAGTCAAATAAAGTACGAACAGGATGATTAAACAGAAAAACTAAACTTTCAACGGAAATGTTTCTAGCTCTCTCCTGTCCTGGTGCCATGAGAGCATGAACCTGCCCTCTTGCCTGTCCTGGTGCCATGAGAGCATGAATCTGCCCTCTAGAAGTGGACACCGTCCTTTGACCTTACCCTTATTTCCGCGGGCGGTCTTTAATTAGATGTCCTGCCTCTCCACAGTGGAAGCAACCAGTTTTCTTCTTTTTCCTACAGCCCTTGCTCAGATGGACTGGTGTCCCATAATTAAAGCACTTTTTCTTTCCCTTGCTATTGTTATCCTTACCACCTTTCTTGTTTTGTTGTTATGATTTCTTTTGATCCCTTTTCTTCTTCGGTGCCTTATTATAATTTGCACCTTTCTCCTCTTCATGCATAAGCGCCATGACAACCAATCTCTCAAAGGTAGCCCCCATCGGAATGTGGGTCATAGCCAACCTATGTAGCGGCTCATTCAAGCCTTTAACGAACCTCAAAGCCTTCTTCTCAGGTGTGTTCACCAAGTCTAAGCCAAATCTCGTCAACTGATTGAACTTGTTAACGTACTCCTTTACTGACAAATTTCCTTGCTTCAATGGTAAGAACCTCTCCATATATGAATTCTCTTCTGCTCGTGAGAGAAATTTCATCTCGAACCTACGTCTGAAATCCATCCATGTCTCCACTGGACCTCTCCATTCGTGACCTCCCACCAAAACGAGGCTTTGTCCTTCATTAACCAAGATGCCAATTGGACCTTCCTCCCATCTTCTACCTCGAAAATACCAAATAGATCTTCCGCCTCCTTCAGCCAATTTCGAGCTTCAACAAACGTCTCTGATCCGTGAAAAGGTTTCCTGCCCATTGCCCGAAAATCTTTGCATATCTTTGAAAAAGTATCAACGCGAGGCGGGGGAGGAGGAGGATCGACTGCAGCTGGGGGAGGAGGAACATTTGCTGGGCCTGCGCATTGGTCCTAGCTTCCAAATACCTTCTAAACCAGCCTGGTATCGGTATGCCCTCGGGTATCTCAGGTTCCCCAGACATGCTGAAAAAGAAAAAGGAAGTGATTCAAAACGGAGAACCGAAGGAAAGATATATGTCTCTTGTGGGTTATGTTTTTAAAACAAACTTTTCTCTTAAAAATACTCTCCTTAAAACATATTTTTGAAATTATTTCTTTATAAAATGTTTTTGAAAAATATTTTTTCAAAATCTCATATCTGTTCTAGTAACCTTCAGCTCTGATACCACGTGTAACACCCCACGTCCATTAATGTCACTCACAAAGGGAATGCATTAACTTTCATGAAGCATTATTAGTGTATAGAATAGAATATAACAAGACAGATACATATATTGGTACTTGAAAATTTTAATAAAAGTTTTATTCCAGTGGAGAAATAGTTTGATTACAACAACTTCATAAACCAACAGGAAAACCAAGTACACTTAATATCCATCTTGACAAATTGTTTTCTGAGAACATAAAGTAAAAAAGCATAACCCCAAACACAAGTAGCCATAAAAGAGATGAGCTGAACTTTACTTTTAGCAATCCAAGCACTTCCAAACGAGAGAGAAAGAGATCCAACATCAAGCTCCACTAGTACTAGTCCCACCCTGAGAACTTGGGAAGAGGGAGGGGGGGGGAAGGAAGAAAAGAGGCGAAAACAAGGGGGGTCAGACATAAAATCTGGCGAGTACAATAACTTTAACAATATAATTATTAAAGTAACTAGGATAAGGCATAAACTGGTAAAACAAGGTATGACAGTGAAACAAGTGGGCATGACAAAGCACCCAAGAGGAATATTCTGGCGTTAATATCGTTCCTAATCACTATAGGATAATTATTATACTGCACCATTACTAGACACCCTAAAAGTTGATCCCGCCTACAAAACTTAATAATGATAACGGTAGTTTCGTGTACCCCTAGTTGCCTTCATAGATGTCGCCTGCCCCTATCCCCACTAGTTGTACCCACTACCCCCATGCGATCGGCTCCCTAACTCGTAGATACCCGTGTTGGTCCCACAGTGGGGTGTATCACTCCTCAAAGTGGAAACCTGATACCACTAAAGATGCACGGCTTATATCTACACGGTGCAACAACGTCTTACCTACCAGCCCGGGCCCTCGCACGCACATGACCCCGTTGGACCTGTGTTGCCACCGCTAACCCGTTTTGACCTCTTACAATCAAACCCAATAAGCGTGTCCCGTCCTCGATCTAACTCGAGCTCACAAAGATACGTAATGTGTTACTGGTTTGTAAAGGGTCCTCATACTTGACATAAGCTATTCATATGTTTTAATATGACATATGTTAGACTCACAAATATTCTAACTTATAAAAAGAAAAGCAACATCACAACTTGCATAACACATAAAATTGATCTAAGAATCATGACATAAGTTTGCATAGCCAATAACTTGCATAGGCAATGGGTATACATAAATTTCCATAAACTATCATGGATCTAAATATAGATCTAAACTTAAAGATATGAACTTGCATATATGGATATGGATATGGTTTTCCTATAGCTTGCATATGAATTTCATTCAAACTAGCATGCGATTCACATACAAAACTAGCATAGGCAATGGGCATATAGATCATAAATTTGCATAACTATGTACTGCCATGGATCTAAATATAGATCTAAACATAAAGATGTGAACTTGCATATGGATCTAAACATGTAAATTAGTGTCACATATTTTGCATATAAACTAGCATATGTATATACATGATTCACATATGAACTTGTGTATAATCCAACTACAGACTTGCATAAGATTCACATATGTTTTAACATCTCAAACGTACATAAAATTCATAAACTAGCATATGATTTAACATCGCAAACTTGCATATGATTCATATACATATGTTTTAACATCCAAACTTGCATAAGATGAATCAAGTTAATCATGTACAACTTAACATATGAAACAGATCCACAATAACAAAACATCACATGATTCAATAGTCATATTCTCATAATCCCAATTATAACTTATCACAATTAAATTAATTAATTAATTTGTGAAAGATATTATACTCACAAACAAAAAAACAGTCTTGTTTTTCTGGGATCCGTATTCTGAAACTGAATTGCTCGTCTTTGATGTAGACTAATCGTTATAATAATTTAGATTTTGGTTCTTGAGTTGAAAGAGAACGGCGTCTACTCTAGGTTCCACATTGACGGCATGGCGGCTCTTAGTATGAATTAGTATGATTTTAGGTTGAGAGTTAGGTTGATTATATAGAATTTTAATTAATTAAGAGCCGTTAGATTAACCTAGAATCAATCAAGACCATCCAGTCAAGATAGAATAACACCTCAGCCCTAATGACTCAGCAATGAGTCAAAACATCCTCATCTTTCAGATCCGCCCGGGGGGGGGGGGAGGGGGAGTTCGACCCCATGGTCGACCTGTATAGGGAGATAGACCCCTTGGTCGATCCCCTTGCTGACCTGGCCTTGAGAGGGAATTTTCCCGCCCAGCCTGCTTCCCTATTTGAAATTTGAATTTCAAATTTTCTGATTCGAGTTGTTTTGAATTTATATAAATTCTGAAATTTCAGAAGGCCATAACTCCTTCATACGAAGTCGGATTCACACAAACTCGGACTCTATCTCAAGCAGAATTTCGAGATGAACGCAATGGTGTAACCCGTTTCCCTTAATTCTCAAATTTGAAATTAATTAGTCTTTAATTCGTAAATTTTAATATTTAAAATCACGAGGTGTTACAGCGTTGTTTAACGATTTACTTTATTTCTTGCATTGGCAATCCAATGGATTAAACCCATTCCGCGTTAGTGGCGTGGTCCTGTGATTAGCCTTATTATTATTATATAGGTTAAGTAAGATTTCTCATACCACTCCCATGACTGACCTGTAGTTTGTTTCACTTTGCAAACTCGGGTGCCCTCTTTTCCACACGGGCAGTCGAGTAGCTTATTTTGCAGATATATTAAGCAGGATTCTGGATCGAAGCTTAGAGGTGTGTCCAGAGCATTGGTAGTCTTCCATTGTGTTAATTTTATTATTCTATTGTGTAGTGTATTACATTTATTGTAATTTAATCTTCCGCTGTACTATTATATTCGATGTACTATGATATATTTTGTACTCTGATGTAACATTATCATGATGTAATAAAAGTCTTCTGTTATTTGATCTAATGTGTTGTATTCCCAAAGTTAACATATGCGGGATTTGAACGGTCTTTGTTGATTTAGCGTTCGATTAGGTATGGGCAAAATTTCGTTACAATTTGATTCTTCCACCAAAATACAACGCCGAGTTCGATCACCATCTACCATGTCGACGGCCTAAGTGTGCCGCGCCCCCACCCCCTGCCATGCAGACTCGGCAGCTCCCCCTTCTCGGAATCCACATGTGAATGGAGCACATTTGTGCTCTTATTCTGAGCCAACATCCCACGAGCTCTAATAATACACGCACAAGATTAAAGCTCGTAGAATTCTCTTCCATTTTCGTTCTTGAGTTCTATAAATTTATCGATTAGCTAAGGAATGATTTAGGCAATAATTTTGGACGATGGTGGCTATTGAGTTAGATGGTAGCGGCTGGTATTGTGTAGGGTTAGGGTAATATAATATTTATAATATAATAATCTTTAATCTCTAGTTTTGCAAATAAATCCATAAATTCTCAATAGCTCCAAATTCAGCCAAACAAAAGTTGTCCACACGCAAATACTCCCGTTGCGGACACAATGGGCTAGGTCCCGTCAGCACGTTTGATCGCCTCAGTCCACTTTTCTTTAATTTTAAAATATAAAACATTTAATATTTAATTTAATCGTACATTTTAAATTACCGAGGCCACATATTGACTCTAAAAATTACCGAAAAATTATTTCTAGTTATGTTTTGAGGATACGGTCCTAACAAAATTAATTTCATCGAATTTGGAGACCGTTTGAAAAATGGCCATTTTCTGGTCGATCTAAATTGACCGAAATTGACAAACCACGTTTTCTTTTTCCACGCCCACATATTAATTCCAAAAATTATGAAAATTGGAATCTAGTAATAATTTGACATTCCGGATCCAACAAAAGTTGATTCGTCAAAAACGGAGGTGGTTTGCAAAATGGCTATTATATATATATATATATATATATTCTTTAGCGACTATTCTGAATATTAAACTGACCATAACTTTTTGATTCCTGCTATAAAATTTCAATTTTACGGATTCGTTGGAAAGATATTTTTAAACAGATTTAAATATTTTTGGTTTCACTAAAATCCAATTTATTTTGCGTCCTGTACAGTCAGTCAAAGTTCAAATTCAAATTTTCAAACTGCTGCGCTATTTCTAACTCATTTTAAAATCAAAATAAATATATTCGTTCTAACTTCGATTTAAATAAATTTTTCCTCATTATTATTTAAAATAAATTATTTTAAATATTTAAAATCCATTAAAATTGCAAAAATAAATATTTTAAATTGGTTCCAAAATTCCGGGTTGTTACAAGTGTATGTTGTGTTTTTATAACACTTGTTTATAAGATACGCGAGTTATTCAGAAAGACTGGGTTTATCCCATTCTGAATAACTGATTCGACGTTAAGTCGACGATGAAGACGGTGGTTGAAGACAGGAGGTCTTCACATCGTTTGGATGATTATTGATGTCTTGATTGGATTGTACACCCAGGAGGAGGTAATAAGCGGTGATCGTCCAGACGTACTTGGAGATCGATCGGATATGTGAGGACCTCTCTCCTGTATTGGACATATGGGACGAGGAATAAGGTGCCTCCGGTTTCGTTCAGACCCGAAACGAACTTGTAAATGGATGTGTGTCTGACATTGGATTTCGTTCCGTGTTGGTTGATCTCAATTAAATATATATCTATTTGGTGGCGGAGAATTTATTCTCTTGCTTAACACCCTTCTCTGAGACGTACGAGCTCAGAGGTTATATATCGATAGACATTAGTTGCATGGCGTGAATTGCCTGTGTGGTATGCTCAGATGCAAATGATTAAGGCTTCTGTTGAAAAGAAGAGTCTTGTGGTTGATGATCAAATCACGGCTTTAATATAGCATAGCTTTGGGTATAGCATTAATTCCCGAGCCTCACACCTCGGTGTGAACCAGAAACGGGAGAGGACCCCAGGAAGGACACGCGTTTCCTTCTAGCTAGGAGTGGTGTCATGGTATGGATCTCAGACATATTTACTTATGTGGATGATGGAAAGCGAGGCACCTCGGTTATATCAGTCACTACGGGGCCAATGGATGGTTTGGTCGACATACTGACTAGTTTTACGCCCCATAGGGCAGGGAAACATGTTGTTCAGGAATTTTAATCCACTCCGTTTGGACCGACCCTGACGATCCAAGGGCCCACTTGAGTCTAGCTCCTAGGACATGGGTTAGAGCATCTCGAAGCGGTAAGGACGATCCCTTGCCTTGGTTCACAGATGGAAATCCAAATTCCAATACAACATTTTACGGTTAGTTTTATATACTATTGGGGACATAGTGACATGGGACGCTAATGCCGTCTATGATTGATACATTTATATTTGAAGTGATTTTATACACTATGCACTTATAATAATATCAAAATGATTTGTTTTAAATGTACCAATCATGTTTGGCTATTATAAGGTAAAACTCTATCCTTCGGCTTGCGTTGCATTGTGTAATGGGACAAGAGTCTTATAATAGCTTCATTTTTCCAAAAAGCATTGCGTTTTTTGTTATACGCACCGTTATTCTTGGAAGGAAAAACGTTCCGTGTTATACGGCGTGGTCCCTTGATATATCTGATTTTAATATAAAGTTTTAAATAACTGTTTTAGTTCTCACACCAGTCAATGACTGAACTGGAGTTTATTGTTTTAACCTAAACTCTGGGTGCCCCTATTTTCCTTACGGGCAGCTAGTAGTTTTGGTTTTCCAGATTTATTTTTACAGAATCCTAGTTTTACAGTTGGAGCTATATTCAGAACGCTCTATATCCGTATATTCCCTTCAGTTGTGTTATGTATTGTTATGTATTATTTTTCCGCTGCTATACAATGTATTTTAAAATCTCTGATGTTTTCTACTTAAATTATTTATTCATACTCTGTTATATTCTTGTACTCTGATGTAAATTGTTGTAATAAGCGATGAAATGTTCTTTTATTTGTGTTCTGATTTGTCGTGTTCTCAACTCAATCCGGGCTTTCCTTTACGGGGAAGTTTGGGTCGTCTCACTCCCCTACTTGCTTGCTGAGCTCCCTCCTTTCTCTCAGAGACATATGGTGCACATGCAATAAAACTGGCTTTGTATTGTCCTCTAAGTATATACGAAAATCAATCTTGCGCCTCGGAGGTAATCCCCGAACCTCCTCAAAAACATCAGGATACTCACAGACTACTGGTACAGATCGTAAATCATCGATAGATGCATCAAGCGACTCTAGGAAACTAAGCATACAAACCCCTTAGGATTACAAGAAATCTCAATGGTCCTCCCATGGCAAGTCAAAAGTCTAGCGACACTCCTCTCACAATCCAAAATGGCACCATACATGGCTAGCTAATCCATCCCTAGAATCAAACCATAGCCCATGAAACCAAGCACATCTGCGTCACACTCAATTCGACGCCCAACATAGATATTATCAAATCCTGACAAATCATAGACAAATGAGTCGTACCTCTAATGGGGTTTGAGACAACAACGGGATCCAAAACCATACTAATACTAAGGTGCAGAGACTCAACCATAGAATCATATATAGCAGAATGCGAAGCGCCAGAATCATAAAGAGTCCTAAAAGGATGTTTGGAAAGAGAAATCAAAGCTTCAACAAAAACTTTCCTACCTCTGCATGGTACACCGGCCACGAGAGAATGTGCCTGCCTCTAGAATATCCTGCCCTTTGGCCATGTCCTTGCTTCTTCGAGCAATCTTTAATAAGATGTCTGACCTCTCCACAATGGAAACAAGCATTCCTCCTTTTTCTACAATCTTTGCTCAAATGACCCACGCGTCCATAGTTATGACATTTCCTCTTTTCTCGAGATTTGTCATTCTTTCCTCCCTTCTTTTGTTGTTGTTGTTCTTTCTTGGGCCATACTTTCTTGTTTTGTGTTTCTTCAATCTTAGCCTTTTTCTTTTCAGCTTTATCTTCTTCGTGCATCAATGTCATATCAACGAGTTTCTCAAAATTTTCTCCCATCGAATATGAGACATAGCCAAACTGTGGAGGGGTTCATTCAATCCTCTAGCATACCTCAAAGCTTTCTTGTGTGGGGTATTCACTAGTTTCAGACCAAACCTTGCCAATTGATTGAACTTATTAACATATTCATTGACAGACATGCCTCCTTGCTTAAGTGCCAAAAACCTTTCCATTTGCATACTTTTCTCAGCTTGGGAAAAGAAATTCATCTCGAATCTCTGTCCGAAATCATCCCAAGTCTCAACTGGACGCATTGCATGCGTTACTTCCTACCAGAACGAACCCTCATCTTTCAGCTGCCAAATGACAAACTTAATCTTCCTATGGTCGTCACCCTCAAAAATCCCAAATAAATCCTCCGTCTCTTTAAGTCAATTCCTTGCTTCTACAAAAGTCTCAGTTCCTTGGAATGGCTTTCATCCCATGGCACAGAAGTCCTTTCATATCTTATAGAAATTATCTGCTCGCAGAGGAGAAGGAACAACGACTACAGCTAGGGGAAGGGCATCTGGTTGGCCTCCGGTAGGCGTCGTAGCCTCAAGATACCTACAGAACCAAGCCTGTATCATAACGCCCTCGAGAAGAATAGGTTCCCAGACATGCTGAAAAAGGAAAGAAAAGGGATTTAAACAGAGAATCGAAAGATAATTCTTATGGCTTTGGGGAATATGTTTTTCAAGATAGAGTTTTATTTTATAAATACTTTCTTTTAAAACCTTTTTGAAAACAATTTTCAAAATCTTTTATCCGATTTTGTAACCTTCGGTTCTAATACTAAATGTGACACCCCACGTCCATTAATGTCACTCTTTATTAGAATGGATTAAGTTTCGTGAAGCATTACAGGTAAACAGAAACATCACAAGACATATAAAAAATAACAACGGAATTTAAAACTTTATTAAATAGAAAAAATAGTGGTCCAAAAACCAGTTACATCATAGGTCTGAAATACAGAAAACCCATTATATCAATTTATACTTTCTGTCTTGTACTAAAATCATCAGAATACAGTAATATAAAAAGCATAGTCTCCAAAAAAAAATTATATCAGAAAAGATAGGAAATCAAAGCGATACATCTAAGTAGCTCCAAGCAGAATGAAAGAGAGAATCCAAATCAAGACTGAGTATTCGCACCCTAAGAACCTGGGGGGGAGGAACAAAAGAGAGAGAAGAGGAAACAAAATGGGTTAGACATAAAGTCTGGTGAGTTCAGTTACTTTTAGTCAGAACATCCTCCACATACATAGTGCTTAAAGTAGGTCTAGTATTGAAAAGAGTATGCGAATATCCAGTTTTGATATCTTTTATAATTAATTGCCATTTTACACACCATGGTCATTTATATTTCAATAAATATCATACTTTCATGTTAGAAACCTGTTTAACTTCAATTTCAGTTCCACTTTATTACATTCCAAATCATTTCAATATTAGATTCAAGTTCCAATTTCACGTTTTCATATCACAAATCAGTCCATTATCAGGAATAAATTTTAATTTTAGATTTTCATGTCATAGATATAATTATTCAAATCTTATCCTTACGTTCAAAACTGTCTTAGGCTCAAAGTTCTTGGTTTAGAAATTGATTTTTAGTTAAAATAGTTTTTCATATATAAAATTATTATATTACAAACAATAGTTTTTTTTGAAATAATTTAAGTTTAAATATTTTAATTGAAATAGTTTTTAATTGAGATAATTTGAATTGAAATAATGTAATAGAAAATAGTTTTAAGAACTAGTTAAAAATAAAATAATACTAATTTGAGAGAAAAATTTATTATAATAGTTGGGAATAAATAGTTTATTTCCTTTTAAACCATTTTGAATCAAATTCTAAGTTTCAATTTTTCACCAAACCATTTCAAATGTCATGTTTAAATTTGAAATAACTTTCAATCATTTCAAGTTTCAATTTATAGTAAACTCACATTTCAATTAATAGATTCGAAACCAGCTTCAATTTAAATAGTTCAAATTTTAGTTTCCACTTTAAACATAATACATTAAATTGGTTTCAAAATTTAAATTCTAAATTTCCACTTTAATCCTTGCAACAATACAATTTTGTTGAATTCAAACTAAAATCCGAATTCAACTTTGTAGATTTAAAATCAATAATTTCAAGTCAAAATCCATTAATCACATTCATTTAACAAATTCAAATTTATGAATTTGAAAACATTTCATTTGACTAAAATCGATGTTCATAATTTAATTTTCTACTGTATGGCCAAGTGATTAGTTAACTTATATTCCAATTACATGAATGTGTATCATTTCAACTCATTTCAATTGTCATAGTTATATAACATTTCAACTTATTTTTTTATTATTGGTATTTAATGTCTATTGCAACTTAACAAATTCAATGATACAATAAGTGCAGTGAAGATAAATAGTTTGTTAATAATCGTTCTAATATAAACATCCATTTAACCATCACATCGACCAGTAAGCATACACGTCCAAACAACATGTAAATCAACAAATAAACAATAATAGCTACTAGTTTTTAAGGCCAATATTCTAGCTAGTAATTCAATTCAGTGTCAATTTAATATCTCAAATTTAATCATTTGAATTCAATTTCAAGATATATTTATATCTTTGAGCAATCAATCAAAACAATATGTTACATCAATATCAAATATCAAATATTGGGTGTCAATTAGTATTATACCCATTTCAATGTCAATTAACTCCTCAAATAGCAATTAAATAAATCATGGAATATCATAATTTTAATTTAACATGTAATAGAAAGTTAGTAATTTGTGAATGAGTTTAAACACCCACACTACAACAAAATATGATATTAATAACAATATTTAATAACGCGTTATTCTGAAGTGTTATTTACACTAAATTTGTAACGACCCGGCCTTTTGCTCGGTTTTCTCCGGTAATTAAACCAACTTAAACCATTCACAAAGACGGATTGTTAGGGGCACTTACACATTTGCAAAAAATAAAAACAACTTTTCCATTATTATTAAAATAATATTACATCAAAGTTACAAGAGGTACATCAGAGTACATCGGTTACACAGCGGAAAAGATACTAAACTCAACGGAAGAATGCGAATGCTCTAAATATAATAGCTCCAGTTAAACCAGAATCCTGCTCCAACTAACTCCAAGGCTAAATCTGTGAACCAAACTACTAGGCTACCCATGTAAAAATTATGGGCACCTAGAGTTTGGTTGTGGGAACAATAAACTCCAGGTCAGTCATGAGACTGGTGTGAGAACTCAAAATAGTTGCCTTTATGGTTTATTTTAAAGTTAGGTAATTCACCTGACCACGCCGCCAATGCGGAACGGGTTTACTCCGTGTGAATACCAGTGCATAGAAATCCGCAACGACTTTTTGAAAAAATGAAGCTATCATAAGCTCGTCCCGCATCACACAATGCAAGCGCACACCAAATGGGCGAGTTTTGCCTTATGATAACCAAAAATGCCTTCGTACATGAAAATCCTCTTTTACTACTATATAGTGTGAAAAACCTTTCGCAAATAAATGTATTAATCCTAGCCAGCATAATGCCCCATCCTATTATACAGACAATCCTGCCGGTAACCAACAAGCTATACAATCGAAACCGTACGGGCACGTAGTGGAGATTGTGTTTCGAACATGATGGTTCCTAGTGCGAAAGATCATTTGTGGGCTCACAAACTTTCTTGCATGCATCATCCCAGTACTCGCAGATAACGTCCAGACTCGGACTCCGTTATACTAACCTACCATACATGAATCAGAGTACCCAACAAATAGCGTCCCAGACTGGGGACTTCGCAGTACCCTTTCATCATCACATCCTGGTGCACCGAACATATGAAACGAATATAAAAATCTGACCACCAGTTTACCATCAATCCGGGGTGTGAGGTTCGTCGAGTTCATGATATACACAAAGCTATGCTTAAATAAGCCATGCTTTGATAATCCATAGCTCATCACATAACTTAAGTATGTCACATTGTCCATTCACTACGCATCATTGATTTCTATCAATATATAACCTTTAAGCTCATACATCTTAGAGAAGGGTGTTAAGCAAGAGAATAAATTCTCCGCCACCAAGCAGATATATATATTAATAAAGACCAGTGCTACACAGTCAATTACAATATCAGACACACAATCCATACATGTCCATTCTGGGTCTGAACGAAACAACAATCCGGAATTCCTTCACATACGTTCGGTCTTCTTGCTACTTAACTGATATATAAAATCCTTCTACGAATGGGAGCTAGCCATTCGAGACATTCAGCAAGTCACCGTTACGACATGAAGGGTCTCGGTCTTCAATGTCGTCTTCAATATCTTCAATTGCTCCATAACGTCGCATTATCACTTGGAATGGTTTTCAGACATAATTTCGATCCCGGTCTTTCCAAATAATAAGCGCAATTAAAAACCCAATCACGGAATACGCAGGCTTTCTACCAAATCTCCTTCCATTTTGGATTTCGTTAAATTAAACTGCTTTAAATCTATTCTCAAATTATCTTTAACAAAATCCATATTTAACCCTTCTTCTTTATAACACATCCCTTAAATCCAAGATAATCTAGCCCCAAAGCCTTAATTAATTTTCCGTTTGATGACTCGTTATCAAAAATCCAGTTTCCTTTGAAAACCCTTACCCCACATTTCAACCCTAGTTTCCAATTAAATTGATTTTCCAATATTCCATTCTTTAATCTTAACTAAAAGATTATACTTTCTTTCCAATTCCTCACTTTTAATTTCCTCAAATCAAAGATCTGATTAAATCCTCAAATTACGATATGAATTTCCATAACTCAATCTCATTGGGTTTCAAGAATGATATTATTGAAGATACGATTCACGACAAAACCCAAATCAATTGATATTGAACATAAGTTACACAGGAATTGTATCTACTTATATTCGATATCAATTCTCATAATCAACGAATACTATAAGCGGAATAACGATATAATAATATCTTCCAAATTCCTCAAATAGTGTACATTTACATCACAGGATTTCATATCAAATATCTGAAGATTATTTCTATCCAACTTATCCCAGTCAACTTAGGAAACTCGTATCTTAATTAAAAGATTTATTCAACTCTTTGACATTAGATCTGGATAGAAATACCATCAACTTATACTTAATATTAATCTCGATATCCAACTCACACTATAAGCGGAATAATGGTGAACTACCTTTTAAATTCCTCAAATGGTAAGAATCATCATCCACCGGATTAATATCAAACATTCGAAGATTTAGCTCCAACCATATCCAATTATTTAAAATTGAAAACCCATATTAATATCAATTTAAATTCCATTTAAAATATTTCCATTACTTTTAAACCTTTGAAAACATTCCTAAATCATTTAAAAATGATTACTTGTAGTTAGGAAAATAGTTTGCAGGTTAAAAACTTCAAAATAAATTGTTTTCGAAGAAAGCATTATAATAGTGTTTTCAAAAGCGTTACAAAAGCATTACAAAACAGTTATCTTAATTACCTCGATCAAAACATCGCTTTTCTTAGTCAAAACTTAAACTTTACAATTCAAAACATTTTTCACATAATTTATAATGATTTTACCAATTTTTTTTCATATTTTTAGAAACATTAAAAAATGGCTGTTTATGGTTATGGTCGATAACTTCTCTTATAGCGACCTTTTCCAAAATGGTTTTAAACATAACTTGAAAATTATAACTCGAATTTAAAATTTGTTGTCACTCATTTAAAAGCTCCTGTTAATATAAATCAATTGTTTTTCGTTTCTTGGAAATCCGATTTAGATTGCAAAAGTTATAAGCGTTTAAAGTTTGCATCGTAAATTGTCGTTATGCAACAAGCTCTATTTTGACCATAATAACCATTATTATACGATACTTCAAAATATCTTAGAAAACCATTATATCCCTATGTAACCCTTTTAAAATCAATTAAATTTACTTTCCAAATTATTTAGGAACTAAAATTCAAATTACATAAATTCCAATTCATTCCTAAATTCAAATAACTTCAAATTAACCTTCCCATTCGTCGGATCAGTTAAGGTGAGCAGGAAGCTTCATTTCCCTACCCAAGCCTAGAAAATATCCTCTCTGTCATCCTAGAATGTTCCGGTATTTATTTATTCATTTAAAGGACTTTAACAATATATATGAATTCATACGTATGGTCTTTTCCAATTATTAACCTTCAATTTCAATAATGATATTGCTTTTAATTATGAATGAGATTTGTCGATCACCAATGTGATACCATAATTTTTGTGTCATAGTGTGTGCAAAAAACAACAACCATTTAAACATCCATAGCAACCATCATCAAAATGATTCAATAAATCATAATTGTGCACAAGCATTATAACACTAACGCTTAATAGTATGCATTCTAAACTTCGCATCCATCATCCATCACAACAAATATCAATCATCATTAACCAATAATAATTCATCACTATATTTAAATTAGTCTAGCTACTAATAAATATATAAACCATGGTTAAAGAGTTCTCACCTAACAGCTTTCCAAATCTTCACGGTAGGCGAGCCTAGCTAAGCGAACCGTTAGATAGTATTTCAGCGCATCATCTTCTACACCAAAATATATATATATATATATATATATATATATATATATATATATATAATATACACTAATCTCTCTTTATATTATAAGAGGAGGAGAAGAATGATGTACTTTGGCAAGGTGGTGGTGGAAAAGAGGAAAACTTATGCCATGGAAACCATGGCCATAAGCTTTAAGAAGAAGGTGGAAAGGAGGAAATGGAAATGGAATGGTAAAAATGGAGAAAGAGCCTCTTATATAGGAAATGAGGAGTAAGGAGGTAAAGACACATAAGAGGGCAAGTGGCAATCAGGCACGAAAGGGAGCATGCATAAAGACATATGTCTTTACACTTGTCTTAAGAAGAAAAAAGAACTTTTGATAGCACTTTCATTAAAACGTTATGAAAACTAAAGGCAACACTTAATTCTAATGCTACTAATTCGTGTTATGGTTTGACAAACCCGATTGAACGACAAATAGTATCAATAAATCCAAACTCATTAATAATCATTCTCATTTATAATTCAAGTAAAATCTATCTTATAACTTATCAAAATTATTAAATACTCTTAACCATATATATTCCACTACAACAAAAACACCATATTACAACTTTAATTTTACAACGGTGTTAAAAGTACCATTGTAATAAATGTTTTTTACAACTTTTTTTTCTAGAAAAGTTGTAATAAACTTATTTTTAACAACTGTGCTATTTTGACGGTTGTAATAAAAGCCAATCACAACTTTTAATTTTTGTCTGTTGTAATATATGACTACACTACAACAAAAATATCATATTAATAATTAATAAAAATTCGATAATTAATAAAAATATTAATACTCAAGAACTATTGTTTAATAATAATAAATAGTTTATTTGAAATATGTAATAACTAATATTAATAATTTCTTTTCGCTATATAATAATTAATAAATAATAATTATGTATTATTATTAGAAATTAAAAATAAATAAATAAAAATTAGTTTTTAGTAATGAACAATTAATTTTAGTAATCAATAAATAAGAAGTAAGAATCACTAATTAAGAAGTAATAATTAAATAATTACTTTTAAATATTTTAACAAAAATTTTAAATTTTAATTTTAATTTTAATAAATATTTTAATAAATATTAAGAATCAGTAATTAAGAAGTAATATTAATTTTTAAGAATAATTAATAAATAGTAATTATGCTTTGCTGAAAAAAGTAATTACTCCATTTTTTTAATAATTAATGTTAAGTGTTTAATAAGTAATAATTAGTAACATATACATAATAAGCTTTAGGTGGGAAGTGATGTCCTTTCTAAATTCAAGCTTCTATTAGTGACATATAATACATAATAAGCTTTAGGGGAAAAAACGAAAAATTGATTCGAAACTCACGTTCTTTCAAAATTGAAATTCAAGTGGGAAACGTGAAAATTAGGCGGGCTGCCTCTCTGTTACTATACGCTAAATTTAAATCATCTGGACAAATCTAAACAAAATCAATATCCCCCTTTTCGATTTGACACCTGCCTTTCCTGAAATTTTTCCTTCTCCAAATCAGAGACAATAAAAATATCGACATCTCGCCCAAGCTGATTAATCCTAAGCATGATAATTTCACAAGGGGTTACGATGAAGACGGTATAACAGATGATGGATCCAGGAAGATAATAACAAAATTCCCTAAATAATAATTGATTTGAGTCTGAAGAAGAAGACTGCTTAACGGGATAATGGATCCAGAACTAATGAGACTCGTTCAGGAGTAGATAAGTCGAATTTCTCCTCATGAGCTCGCCAAACTCCAACAATAGGTTTATTTTAATTTATGCTAAACATTTTTTTCCAGTTAATTCGATTAATTAAATCGTTTTCTAGATCTTAAATCGCTTGCCAGTTCATTGTGATTTTTGATGCTGGTATCGATCAAATTTAAATACAAAGGTTGGATGACTGGGTCTGTTGTATGGCTATATGATTGGTTTCCGCCTGATACCTAATTCGCTTATCAGTTCCCTTGATACCTAATTCGCTTATTTGTTCAGACCCAATAACGCAAACTTGAATCTACCATAAATCAAAAATTTTGATGATTCAGTGGCTTTCAGATCTAGTGCGAAGTCATGTTTTTGGGTTTAGATCTATTTCTGTTTTTATTGGTATTCACGAGGTTTACTATTCACGGTGTGTCTATACTGGTTGCTCACATTGCTCTTTTGTTCACTCAGTTCTCCAAAGTTTTGAATGTGCACTCTTATATTTAATTAAAAAACAATTATTAGTATATTGAATGCTAGTAATTAAATGTTGGATATTAAAATTATTTGCTTGCAATTCTTATAAATTATGTGAAAGAATCATTTCAGTTAGGAAGAGCCTTCTTGGCTAGAATTGAGAACTGTGAATACAAACATGCTGAAAGTGATCCAAGTGATAGCAAATTGTCATTTCTGGAATGAATTTGTTGTTCATACATTGAACAATCCTTGTGATTATAAAATAAATGAACCATACCATTAGTTTCTTATGTTGTAACGGTAACTTACATACCTGAAACTGGCACATATCTTTGATATTTTGATTCGGTTTACACATATATGTTGTCAGACTAGCCATGATTTTGATGTGAAACTATTTTTAACCCTACTTCAAGCTTGATAATTATCATCTTGATCATCTGCAAGTGACCAAGTGGTTGTATTTTGTTTCATCTTGACAAAATACTCATTGTTGGACATCTTACTGTAAATTTCGAAAGCCTTATTTAGAAAGTGGTAATTGAGAAATGATTCGACCAAATCTTGATCTAGGATAAATCAAATCTTAAACATTCGATGAAATTTCTTCATGCTATAAAGCGAAATGAAAAGGGCAGCAGTATTTGATAAAAAAAATTCTTGCAATTTCTCTCTTCTGCTTTTACAGTTCTTCTTGTAGTATAAGTTTTGCAGCTGGTTAACAAGCATAGGCCCTATCATACCCATTTGCTATCTATCAGGTGTCAACATGCACATATATCACATCAAACAAATTGATTTTGCAATGCACATAGGCTGTTCTTGCACATATCGTGTCTTTTCTGTGCTACATTCTATACTATCAAACTCCTTCAAGGTCTGCACTTTTTACCTGATATCATGATACTTTTGAACTCCATCGCCAATGAATGTAATACTGTCTAAGCAGATGCAAGTTTCACGCAAACTAACATGTAACATATACTTTACACAATATTTTAGCTGCATGATAAATACATGCTGATATATGTTATCAATTTCAAAGCATTATACCTTCAAAGTCCTTACCATTGTCAGTAAAGAAATGTTTAAAAAGGTCTAAGAATTGCAGGGAAAATCTCCTGTGGTACCTCCAACATATCAGAATAATAGTTTCCATATTGGTAGTGTATGGGTGCCGAAGGAGAGTTTCACTGTATGTCCCTAACCCTGTCATAAATCTTCTTCTTAAGATATTTTGATAGCTCAATCTTTGTATTTATAATAATTAAATTAATGTGGATATGCTATTTGGATATGCACAGGTATTATGCTCAAGTAGTAAAAGAACGTCCCTGGCTTGGTATATATTCTTAATGCCCTTTACTTTTTTCCCTTTCCTGCGCCTTGTTCTATGATTTCTTCTGCTTCCTATATACCTGAATGTCCTCATTATTTTGCCATCCCCATATCTTCTGTATATATTTTTTTCCACCCAATTATTATATTGTGGTGTTCTATATATATAACTTTATTTAATAATTATACATAACTTGATAGCATTTTTATACGGACTAAAGTGTTCACATATTCATGTCAAAAGGTGTAAATGATACCAAGTCTCCACATACACGAATAAATTTCTTCATATTCTCGTCTTTAATCCAACAAGGACTTCCAGTCACCATACTTTAAATTCACTACAATATGAGGGAATATAATTTATAATTTAAAGCATTGAACTATTCCCTTTTGGTTGTTGTATACTATTATTTATTCTCATCTTTAGTGATTTAGGAGAACTCATGCTAAGCACACTGCCATTTTACTAAATATTTGTATATAAAAGTTAAACATCATTATCACATGCTATATTCATTACGTACATTTAACTTGTTTCATATTTGAAACTCCAATTACATACACAATAATAACTTGATGTTTTTTCATGATTTGTTCTCAGGTTATCTGAAGCACCTTCTTCTATTGGGAATTGTTCATCTTTGGTTGAGGAGCTTGTCACAATTTGTATTGTTTGTTAATACTTGATTACTATTGTATCTTCATTATGTTTTGATTAAAAGGTACAGAAGTTTGGATTATAAGGTAAAGCAGGTAGGAGAGAGTATCTTCATTACGTTTTCATGTCTAATGTTGCTAATCACAAAAACAGTTCATTATACTTAATCTGAGAACCATTGCATTTAGCTTTGTAGGTGCATAAGTGTATTATTGAATCATTAATTGTAGATAATGAGGATTCAAGCTTTATTCTTTTATATGATAAGGTTAGCTTCCATATTAGCTTTTAGTTATTGTTATAGCTAGATTTTATTGCCATGAATTTACTCAAAAATAGCCTTTTCCTTCATGATTTATATTTTTATATTGTTAATCTGCATTTTACAAGGCCGTCGCAATTCAGAGGAGTTTGGACGATAAGACTGCTAAGAACTCGAGCCTGTACTCATGTAAATCCTGGAACCATAAGACTAAACTCGATAGTGGACTCATGTAAATCTTGGAATCGTAGGACTGCTCAGAACTCGAGCGTGGAAAATTGCTAATTTTATATACATGTTGCACTTCTTCAAAGTAATGGGCACTTCTGTAGGGTATGCAATCTTGTGGACAAAACTTTTATCTTTTATACGCACTTTTGTATTGTATCGATGTATATATTTTAGAACGTGTAACACCCCACGTCCATTAATGTCACTCACAAAGGGAATGCATTAACTTCCATGGTTCATTTTAAGTAAGTATAGAACAGAAAATCACAACAAGACAGATATAAAGCAGTACTTGAAAATTAAAACTTTATTTCATTGCAGCGGATAAACCCATATGTTTGATTGCATCATCAAAACTATAAACCAAAGTCAAGTACATCATATCCATCTTGATAAAACAAAGTACATAAACTGAAAGACATAATCCCCAACATTAAAATAGCCATAAATAAAGAGAAGCTGAACTTTACTTCAGCGTTCCAAGAAATCTTCTAAAAGCAGTCCAAGATCAAGCTCCACTGGTGCTAGTTCCAACCTGAGCACCTAGAGGGGGGGGGGGAGGAAAGAGATGGAAAAGGGGGGTCAGACATAAAGTCTGGCGAGTGCGATAATTCTAACAATATAATTAACAAAGTAACTAGGCTAAGGCATAAGTTGGAAAATAGGGAAATGACCATGAACCACTGAGTATGACAGAGTAAACAAGGAAATAAGATGAATTACGATATCGTTAAAGCGCACCTAAACTACTATAGGATAATTACTGAACTACACCAACACTATGGGATAATTCCTAAACTGCACTGCCACTAGTATACTGCACCACCACTAGTCACCCTAAGGTTGATCCCGCCTACAGACTTAAGAATGGTATTGGTAGTTTCGTGCACCCCTAGCTGCCTTCATAGGTGCCGTCTGCCCCTATCTCCACTAGGTGTACCCACTACCCCCAAGCGATCGGCTCCCTAACTCGTAGATACCCGTGCTGGCCCCACAGTGGGGTGTATCACTCCCCAAAGTGGCAACCCGATACCACCAAGAATGCACGGCTTATACCTACACGATGCAACAACGTCTTACCTACCAGCCCGGGTCCACACACGCATATGAACCCGTTGGACTTGCGTTGCCACCGCTAACCCGGTTTGGCCTCTTACAGTGAAGCCCAGTATGTGTGTCCCGTCCTCGACTTGGGTCGAGCCCACAAAGATACGTATGGGTTACTGGTTGAAATGGGCCCCTATTACTTGACACAAGCTATCCACCTAAGCTTGGTCCCTTTAGTACATCCCACTTAACCCACTTCTTATTCATGTTTCAATTACATGTTTCATATTTTGGTTAAGTGTTTCTAATCGTATTTCCAAATGCCACCTAAGGCACCCACTTGATTCCACATGCCACCCAAGGCACCCACTTAACCCCCTCCCGTCCCACTAAAGTCTTATCTGGTTAAGTGTTTCTTAATTCATTAAGACCGTAACCTCATAAAGACCTCTCACATTAGACTGGGATTTGTGACAGCTGGATTTGCCGGGCGGGTCCGGGCAGTCTTATACCACAAAAGAGCCTAACCTCATGTCTTTACAATTGTTACGTATTTAGTTTGTGCCTAAGGCCTCTCACATTAGACTGGCATTTGTGGCAGCTGGATTTGCCGGGCGGGTCCGGGAAGTCTTACACCACAAAAGAGTCTAACCTCGTGTCTTAGACGATTAATTACTCCTAATTAATCACCCCTAATTTGAATTACTTTCCCTATTCAAATTATCAATCAATTCCAAATTTAGCGATGTCCATAATTGACTCAATTATGTCCATCCATTTATGGTATGTAAAATCATACCAATTTCACCACAATTTTATTTTATGCCTTTTAAGTCAATTATTCCAATTAAATATTTTTAATATTATTCCCTTTTTCCCCCACGTAGTACGTTTGTTCGTTTAACGTAAAAATATACGTTAGACTCGAATAGTCTAACTCATGAAATGAAAGAAAGCATCACATATATACATAATTAAAGCATAGATCTAACATAGGGGTGAACTTGCATATGTGAATGATGTTCTACATCTAAAACTTGCATAGGCCAAGATTACAACTTGCATAACAACATATGTCATGGTTCCAAATTTTAAAGGTGTGAACTTGATGAAATAATGGCCATAAACTTGCATAAACATCATGTATAACATAGACCCAAATCTAAATGTGTGAACTTGATGAAATAATGGCCACAAATTTGCATAGACATCATATGTCATGAACCTATATCTAAAGGGATTAAACGTAATAACATAACATGATTCATGTCCAACTCATAAATTCACATATGTGATTTATACATCGCAACAACGGTGTGAACTAACATGTAAAGTATCATGACATAGCCTAATCTTTCAATTTAATTCTCACATAAACTAGGTGCCATAATCATGTAAGGTCACATGTCATTCTACCCAACATGTATATGATTCGTGTTTGAACCCCAAAATCTAAACTTTCCTAATAATGATTTAGCATATGAATCAATATCGCAAACTAGCATAAGAAACATGACGATTTGATTGTATATAAAATTACAACATGGATGATAGCAACATAACTTTGCATGATAGCATCACATCATAACATCATAGATATTCAATCATAATCCTACAACATGCAATCAATACTTCATATCACATCCATACAATCCGCATTATAACTTAATCTAATTAAATTACTAATTATTTTGCTAAAACTATTGAACTCACAACTCAAAAGCAGTCTTGAGTTCTGAATTCTGAATTCTGGAGTTGAATTAGCACTCCTTTGCTGAAGAATTGCTAATAGGGTTGAGTGGTTCTGATTTGGTTGCTGTTCTTTCTCTTTGATTTGGTGGCGGCTGCTCTAGGGCTCAAGACAACAGCATGACGACCATAGTTTCAGTTTTAATTCTAATTTAGGGTTTGTGTCTATGGGTCATTTTATAGAGTTATGAATTAATTTAAGCCGTCGGATGTTCTTAGGGTTAATCAAAACCATTCAATTATGATAGGGTGATGAGTCAGCCCTAATGACTCAGCAAGGAGTCAGAATGGACTCAACAACACGGGTCAGCCTGAACAAGAAAGCTGTGCAGGCTCCAGCCTCAGCCTGGGCCCACTTGGCAGGTGCGCCAGTGTAAATATGTACTGGCGCACTTCCCAAGTGTGCCAGTGCATTTATATTTTTTTCTTCTTCTTTACTTTGCCACCAAACTTCGTTCGTCCATAACTCTTTCATCCGGTACTCGTTTCCCGCAAACTCGGACTCTATCTTCACTAGAATTCCGAGACGAACACAATGGCGCAATCCAATCCCCATAATTCTCACGTCTGAGATTTATTATTCTGTAATTTAGTTAATTCGATTATTCAAAAATCCGGGGTGTTACATTCTCCCTTCCTTAAAGGATTTCGTCCCCGAAATCTCCAAGTTAAGGAGAATGTATATACTACCATCCAAACAACCATCTACTCAACCATCAAACACGGGCATCCATTGTCCTTGTAAAATTTCTAATGCTGTATGAACATATGCAAAAAGTGTGTGTATATGTTCCTTATCTAATGCAAAATCAGGAGGTCTACTGATTCAGTTGACCTCCTTAATGCAAACCATGATAGTGCCATGCGTCCATTATGTATGCGAAAGAACCCTATCGATACATATCATTTCTACATGTGTGCACAAGCACTCATCAAAATGCAACATCCATATGATGGTACAACCATTATACATCCATTACTTACATATGAACACACATTTATATGCAATATGCAATATGAAGTGACTGAGCCGATCTAGTGCCTAAAGTGTGTGTATATGCATCCACGAGCAAACACTTGAATCCACTTGCATCCATCATACATAACATGTCTCAAACACATGTTCCAACCATAGGAATATCCTATCTAAAGGTCAAAGATACTAGCGAGAGGACACACTAAAGATAAGATAAGTACAAGATAAGCGATAAAGGAGAAATTAAAAGACATACCCTCGAAAAGAAAAGGGTACAATGAACGCATCTTCGCTTCCGTCTCCCAAGTAGCATTGCTCTCATCATCTCCCTATTGCACTTTGACTAGTTTGACCTCTCGATTCCTCAATTTCTTAATCTCCGACCCAAGAATGCGCGTAGGAGCTCTTCGAATCATCGCATCACGCTCGATCTCCACCTCTCTAAGCAAGCTCGGTTCTACCACCTCTGCGGTCTCGTGCAAGCACTTCCTCAAATGTGATACATGGAATATGTCATGTACACCACTAAGTCTCTCGGGAAACTCCACTCTATACGCCATCTGCCCAATCCTTTCCTTAATAGGAAATGGCCCTACGAACCTTGGTGCTAACTTCCCAACGGTCCCAAAGCGAACGACGTTCCGTAATGGAGACACCGTGACAAAGATCATGTCCCCAACATCAAACTCAAGATCTGACCTCCTCTTGTCCGCATAAGATTTCTGCCTATCATGCGCCGTTTTCATCCTTCTTCGGATCAAATCAATCTTTTCCGAAGTCTCTCTAATCATATCGGGCCCACGCAAGATCTTATCCATAGATTCCCACTAACATGTAGGCGAACGACATGGCCGTCCATAAAGAGCTTCGAATGGTGCCATGCCAATGCTAGACTGAAAGCTGTTATTATAGGCGAATTCTACCAACGGAAGATGTTCCTCCCATGTACCTCCAAAATCTAAGACACATAACCTCAATAGGTCCTCTAGAATACAATTCACCCTCTCGGTCTAGCAGTCCGTCTGAGGATGATATGTGGTGCTCAAACATAACTGAGTCCCTACTGCCTCTTGTAAGCTTTTCCAAAATTCACTAGTGAAAATAGGATCGCGGTCGCTCACTATGCTAGAAGGAACACCGTGCAAACGAACTATTTCTCGAATGTATACGGAGGCTAACCATGGAGCTGTCCTCTTACTCTTCACGGGAATGAAATGGGCGCTCTTAGTAAGTCATTCTACCACGACCCAAATACCCGTATTACCCTTCCTCGACCTCAGTAATCCGTCAATAAAGTCCATCGAGACGCTTTCCATTTCCATTGTAGGACCTCCAGTTGATGAAGCAATCCACCGGGCTTCTTTTTCTCCGCTTTTACTTGTTGGCACACCAAGCATCTAGCGACATACTAAGCCACATCTTTCTTCATGCCGGCCCAAAAGTAAACTCATCTCATGTCCATGTACATCTTGTCCCCACCGGGATGAATGGTCATCTTCGAACAATGGGCATCATCAAGAATGGTCTTCCTCAGATTCTCATCTCATGGTAAACAAAGTCTACCGTCCCTACGCAACCAACCCTTATCATCTAGGGTATACCTACGGAGATGTCTCGATGACTCCCCTCCTTTGAGCTTTTCTACTAACTCAACCAACTGTGGGTCGTCTCGCTGTGCCTCGCCGATCCGTCCCAAAAGCGTAGGTCTAACCTCTAAGGATGCTAGCAAACCAGGTACGAAATCAATGGAAGGTTTAAAGTCAAACGTAGAGATGAACTCTAAACTTTGCTGCTCAACAAACAACGGACTTAAGGATAATCTTTTTCTACTTAAGGCATCTGCCACCACGTTACCCTTGCCAGGAGTATATGCTATCTCGAAGTCGTAGGATGCTAAGAGCTCCATCCACCTTTGCTGCCTTAAGTTCAAGTCCTTCTGAGAGAATAAATATTTTAGCGATTTGTGGTCAGTGAACAATTCGAATTTTTCGCCGAGAAGATAATGACGCCAAGACTTAAGCGCGAAGACAATAGCGGCCAACTCTAGGTCATGTGTAGGGTAATTTCTTTCATGCACTCTCAACTGCCTTCCACCATAGGCTATTACCCTTCCCTCTTGCATTAAGACTGCGCCTAGTCCTGTCCCACAAGCGTCGGTATAAACGGTAAATGGCTTACCTCCATCTGGCAACACTAAGACTGGGGCTGTGGTCAAAGCTCTCTTTAAACGTTGGAACGCATCATCACAATCTACGTCCCACGTGAAAACTAAGTTCTTCTTCGTCAAGCGTGTTAATGGAGCTGATATTTTTGTGAAGTCTTTAATGAACTTCCTATAGTAGCCAGCCAACCCTAAGAAACTTCTCCCTTGGTAGCATTTTTAGGAACCTTCCAATCTTGGATGGCCACTATCTTCGCGGGATCCACGGCTATCCCTTCTTTGGAAACCACGTGCCCTAAGAATCGCACTTCCTTCTTCCAAAAGTGACATTTAGATAATTTATCTTTAAGGCTATGCGCTTGAAGAGTCTCCAACACTTCCCTAAGATGTAGGGCATGCTCTTCCTCGCTCTTAGAAAAGATCAAGATGTCATCTATAAAGACTACCATGAATTTATTAAGGTACTCCCTAAACACCCTACTCATCAAATCAACAAAGTATGCGGGGGCGTTTGTCAAAACGAAGGGCATCACCGACCACTCGAAGAAACCGTCTAGAGTCCTAAAGGCAGTCTTATCTATGCTATCCTCAGCCACTCTCAACTGATAGAAACCCGTGGCTAAGTCCAACTGCGAAAACACTGAGGCGCCAACTAACTGATCAAAAAGATCATCAATCCTCGGCAGTGGGTTTCTATTCTTCTTAGTAAGTTTATTAAGTTATCTATAGTCCACACAAAGTCTGAGGGACCCATCCGCCTTCGTTGCAAATACTACTGGAGCACCCCACTCCGATATACTACATTTGATGAACCCCTTCTCAAGCAATTCTTTCACTTGCTTACTGAGTTCTCTTCTCTCTCTTGGAGCCATGTGGCGCACTGGCAATGCAACTGGCTTTGCATTGTCCACTAGATATATTCGAAAGTCTATCTCACGTTTTGGGGGTAAACCCCTCACCTCATCGAAAACATCAGCAAATTCACGGACTATGGGAACAGAATGTAAATCACCATCAGATGCATCAAGGGATTCTAGGTAACTAAGCATTACTAGACCTCTAGGGTCACAAGAAATATCAAGGGTCTTTCCTGTTGAATCACGCTATATAGCGTTTTGACTATGACAACTATACAAATACATATATGCATTTTCGACTAACTTTATGTTGCAGGAAGATACTTTTGACGAACAGATTCAAGAGCACAAAACAAAGATCACATATATGATTATAAGATTCTGTGAGTCCTAGATTTATATGTTAAAGTCTTCCTTGATGATAACACACACATACAGTTTTAAAATATACATTTCTTTGATTATAAAATATGCAAGATATAGGCTGACAATATAAAACAGACGTCTGGCCTGATAATTTTAGACGTCTGATTACTAAAACAAATTGTTTTCGAAATATAATATTCAGACGTCTGTTTTATATATTTCAGACGTCTGATTCTGAAAGGATGCGACTTCTACAAAAAGATACATCCATTTACTTTATAACTCTTGAGCAAAACTTTTCATGATTAGTTGCATCTTTCTACATACTATAAATAGAGGGAAGACTAACTATTCCAATTACCGATTTTCATTCTAATTCTCTCTATCTTATACAAAAGCTCTCTAAATTCTAAAGTGATCTATTTTCAAACTCGAGACTTTTGAACTTCCATAATCCTTCACATACTTCACGATTATCATCAAGGAAAGGCTATAGGAAGGGTGTACTTAACATTCGACAATCCGTGTTATCAAGAACACAAAAGAGTCAACAATTATTCTGTATTAGTGAAGACCTCTTCAGCGGTTGAGGTAAGAAATCCCGTTCAGTGGTTCGGGTAATTGTGAACCTATTCCTCCGGGTGAAGTGATGGTTTTTAGTGTTAGTGAAATACCAGAAGTGAGTCTGGGACTGGACGTAGGACAGTGTTCCGAACTAGTATAAATCGACTATGTGATTTACTGCTTACTACTGCTACTTTAGTATTCTACTTATACTCCATTCTATACGATCCTACCGCTGCATAGCCTCTTTCAATTTGTATCAGAGCGAGGTTATCCTATAACCGTAACACCGTTATTCGGTATTTTGATAAAATGGAGAATAACCCAAGTACTAGTTCAACTACTTTTGCCGAAGGACAATCTACTCAAAGACCACCACTATTTAACGGATTACACTACAACTACTGGGCTACTAGAATGAGAATTTATATGCAAGCAGGTGGTTTTAGTGCATGGAATGCTACTCAAAAAGAATTTATAGCACCTACTACTGAATATTCAACTTGGACAGTGTCTCAAAAAGATGAAGCAAATGCAAATGCAAAAGCCATGAACATGTTATATTGTGCTCTTGATAGAAATGAATTCAATCGAGTTAGCATATGTACCTCGGCTCATCAAATTTGGGAAACACTTAAGACTGTGCATGAAGGAACAAACAAAGTCAAGCAAACAAAGATTTCAATGCTCAAGAATCAATTTCAGAACTTCGAAATGAGACAAAATGAGACTATCAATGAAATGTATTCAAGATTTCAAGATATTTTACATGCATTGATAGGATTAGGAGAAAAATATAGTGATTTTGATATTGTATCAAAAGTACTAAACAGTCTCACTGATGAATGGGAACGAAAAGTGCTAGCTATTGAAGAAGCTAATGATTTATCAGCCATGAAGCCAGAAGAACTCATAGGGAATCTTATGTCTTATGAATTAAATCTTCAAGCAAAAAGAGATATAGCTCAAGAAAAAAAGAATGTGGCATTTCATGCTGATAAAGAGGACTCTGAATCAGAAGATGAAGATATTGCGTTCATTGCCAAAAACTTTAAGAAATTTCTAAAATATAGAAAAGGAAATTTCAAAAAGAATGCTTCAAATAAAGCTTCATCTTCAAAATCTGGATGTTTTAACTGTCATAAGAAAGATCACATAGTAAAGGATTGTCCAGAACTAAAAGAAAATCAGAAAAGCTTCTACAACAAAAATAAGAAAGATAAATTCAAAAATAAAGCTTTCTCTGTCACATGGGACGACTCAGACTCAGAATCATCAGATAGTGACAGTGATAGTGACAGTGAGCAAGCAAATGTATGCTTTATGGCTCAAGAATCCGAGGCTCAAGAATCCGAAGTGAGTAATTTATCTTATGAAGAATTAATTGAAGTCAATGTTGAATTCTTAAAAAATATAAAAATTCTAAAAAAAAAAGCTTAAAGAAACTCGTGAAAATCAGAACAAAGCTGAATTTGAAAGAGATATGTTAAAAGATGAAAAATTAATCTTAGAAGAAGAACTTCAAAAGGTTCAAGAAAATCTTACAAATTCAGATAATCAAATTTCACTTTTGAGTCAGGAAATTGAGACGCAAAAGATAAAGAATGATGAAATTAGTTCTAAAAATCACATATTAAAAAGTAAAATAAAGGAATTAGAACTTGAAAATAAAAGTATTCAAACTAAGTTAGAAAGTATTTCTAAAAATGTTTCTAACTTCAATAAAGGAAGAGAAAATTTGTCTAAAATTATAGAAAGTTCACAACTACCTTCAAATAAACATGGTTTAGGATTTAAAAAGGAATCAAAAATTCCTAAGAAAAGAAATAAAACTGATTCTAAATACAATACTAGAAGTATTAGAATATGGATTCCAAAAACAAATAATAGTTTGATTAGAAACAAACATATTACATCTTTTATGGAGTCTATACATAATAATATAAATTATTTATACAAAAGGGACACTAAACCCACTTGGGTTTGGCTTCCTAACACCTAACTCTTAGGACCCTATCAAAAATTAGGTACCAATGTGCTTATTAATATTTTTTGCAGGTACCATTCAAAAAGAGAAAATGGATCTTAGACAGTGGTTGCTCAAAACACATAACTGGAGATAAAGATATGCTAACCAATATTTCATACTTTGATGGTGGCTCAGTTACCTTCGGAGATAATTCCAAAGGTTTTATCATTGGCAAAGGAGATGTGTGCAACTACGGTATCTCAAATTTACCTCTTATTACTAATGTTTCTTTAGTTAAAAATTTAAAACATAATTTACTAAGTATTAGTCAACTATGTGACAAAGGTTTTAAGATAACTTTTTCCGAAAATAAATGTAGTATTTTTGATAAAGAACAAAATCTTATTTTTGAAGGAAATCGAGATAGAAATATTTATATCTTAAATATGAAAGTCAATAATAATAAAGAAATGTGCTTAATAGCAAATAACACTGATTGTTGGCTATGGCACAAAAGATTTTGTCATATAAATTTTAAAACTATCCAAAGATTATCAAAACATAATTTAGTAAAAGGCTTACCTAAAGTAAATTTTAATATAAAAAATCTATGCGAAGATTGTCAAATAGGTAAATTAACTAAATCATCGTTTAAATCTAAAAAGATTATTTCAACTTTACAACCTTTAGAATTATTACATATGGACTTGTTTGGTTCTACACAAGTTCAATCATTAAATCATAATAGATATGTATTTTTAATAATTGATGATTTTTCAAGATACACTTGGACTATTTTTATGAAAAATAAAAGTGATACTTTTGAACATTTTAGAAACTTTATAAAAAGAATTTAGAATTCTAAAGATTTAAAAGTTAAAAATATACGAAGCGGTCACGGAGGAGAATTCGAAAATGAATTATTTGAACATTTTTGTAAAAAGAAAGGGATAAATCATAATTTCTCATTTCCCAGGACTCCACAACAAAATGGAGTTGTAGAAAGATAGAATAGAACATTAAAAGAATGTGCTAGAACGTTACTCCATGGAAGTACCTTACCTAAACAGTTTTGGGCAGAAGCAGTAGCAACTGCTTGTTATGTTTTAAATAGAATATCTATTCGTCCTTTAACTAAAAATACTCCATATGAACTCTTTAATGGAAGAAAACCTAATATTTCATATTTTAGAATTTTTGGTTCTAAATGCTTTATTCTTAATACTAAAGATCATCTTGGAAAATTCGATGCCAAAGCCAATCATGGTATTTTTATCGGGTATTCAGAACGAAGTAAAGCATATCATATATTTAACAAACGTACAAATATTATAGAAGAATCCTTACATATATCTTTTAATGAAATTTTTGATAAAAATATAAAGAATAAAGATGATGATGAAATCATTGAAAATACTAGTCTTAAAGATACGGAAAATAATCCAATAGAAAACATTAGGTCACCTCCCAGAATACTAAAAGATCATCCAACTCAAAATATAATTGGTGAAATTGATTCGCATGTTCGAACAAGAGGACAATTAAATCAAATGGGTCATGTAGCATTTCTTTCCAATATTGAACCAAAGAATCCGAAAGAAGCTGCTACAGATGACTACTGGATCATTGCTATGCAAGAAGAATTGAATCAGTTTGAACGGAATAATGTCTGGGAACTTGTACCTAGACCAAACGACCAATCTGTTATTGGCACAAAATGGGTATATAAGAATAAGGCGGATGAACTCGGAAATATTACACGAAATAAAGCCAGATTAGTCGCTCAAGGGTACAATCAAGAAGAAGGTATTGATTATGACGAAACTTTTGCACCTGTAGCAAGACTAGAAGCTATACGTACTTTATTAGCATATGCAAGTTTTAATAATTTTAAACTCTATCAAATGGATGTAAAAAGTGCCTTCTTAAATGGTTTTATTAAAGAAAATGTTTACTTAGAACAACCACCATTATTCGTACATGAAAGATATCCAGATCATGTCTATAAACTAAAAAAAGCTTTATATGGTCTAAAACAAGCACCACGTGCTTGGTATGAACGACTTAAAAGCTATTTAATAAATTCTGGTTTTCGAATAGGAAAAGCGAATCAAATGCTATTTATTAAAAGTACTAATAAGGATATATTAATTGTACAAATTTATGTTGATGACATAATATTCGGGTCAACTAATGATAATTTATGTAAAGAATTTTCTATCATAATGACAAATGAATTCGAAATGTCACATATGGGTGAACTCTCATTTTTCTTAGGTTTACAAATTAAACAAATTTCAAATGGTATTTTTATTAATCAAGAAAAATATTGTAATAATTTAATTAAACGTTTTGGGCTAGACAACACTTCCGGCAAACCAACTCCAATGAGCACTTCAGTTCATCTCGATAAGGACGAAAAAGGAAAAAGTGTTGATCAAAAATTATACAGAAGTATGATTGGATCACTACTCTACCTAACTGCTAGTCGACCGGACATAATGATGAGTGTATGTCTATGTGCACGATTTCAATCAAATCCAAAAGAATCTCATTTAAGAACTGTAAAACGTATTTTAAGATATTTAAATTATACCAAGGACTTTGGTCTATTTTATCCTAAAGGGTGTCCATTTGAATTAGTTTCTTATAGTGATGCTGACTTTGGTGGATCCCGAACAGATAGAAAAAGTACAAGTGGTACGTGCCATTTCATTGGAAAATCACTTGTATCTTGGTTTAGTAAAAAAACAAAATTGTGTATCACTCTCAGCATGTGAAGCAGAATACATATCTGCTGCTTTAGCATGTGCTCAAGTAATCTACATGCAACAAACAATTAAAGATTTCGGAATAAATTTATCAAAATTAATAATATATTGTGATAACACTAGTGCCATAAACTTATCTAAAAATCCAATAAATCACTCTAGAACAAAACATATAGATATCCGACATCATTTTTTACGTGATAATATTGAAAAGGATATTATCAACTTAGATTATGTTTCAACTGAAAACCAAATCGCAGATATTTTTACTAAACCATTACCAGAAAACTCTTTTATCAAATTAAGAAGAGAGTTAGGTATTATTTCTGTAAAGGATATATAAATTTTTTACACTTGCATGCGTTCTAAATATACTTTCTACCTATTTTTAACTATTGCTCCTTAAAATCCTCACATACTCAAACTTTTCAATGGCTACCAGACTTCTGAACTTCCTTAACCACATATCCGATACTTCTTCTTCTTATATAAACCATCACAATCAATCCTCACAAATAAATTCAAACACTAACACTATGTCATCAAATAATTCAAATTCCTCATTCAATATTACGTTCACATCGGATAGTTCTTCCGACTCTCCTCAATTTCCTACTCCAACTCCAACTTACAGATGGACGAACTATCACACCGGGTTTACTCCAGAATCAAAGAAAGCTAAAAGAGCTTTATTTTCATCTCCCGATACGAAACGTAAAATTGACGATCTACATCACTACCAAGAAGAACAAATCAAGCTACAGAAGGAATTGTATTTTGAACAAAAAGCAACATCAACTCGTTTAAGCCTTCTTGAAAAGATGTTATACAAGTTTTGTGGTTCAAAAGAGAAGGATATTGTTTCACCATTACCAACTCCACCTAACCCTATTGATCCATCGGCTTCCTATCGAACAGTAAATGACCCGGTGAATCCAATAATGAAATATTATACTTACTCACCTTCACAACCGTCATACGATCCGAACTCATGGGATATAAATTATCAAGCCAATGAAGGGAGGAGCTCATCAACACCAAAAAGAGCTCCGCCATCTAAATAATTAAGTTTATTATTAAATTTTTTTTATATATATATCTTGTAATTCAATAAATTTTCTTAAACAGACGTCTGAATTTAACGGACCAGACGTCTGATTTTTATACGAATATCATTATCTTCCTCAAAACAGACGACTGTTTACAAAAATATCAGACATCTGAAATGGTCACAAAATACACTACTTTCTTTCAGGTTAATAATTCATGTAAATCAGACATCTGTTTATAAATTTCAGACGTCTGTTTCAGTTCCAGTAATTATTTCATCTCCAGAATCAGACGTCTGAACTAAAATTATCAGACGTCTGAAACTCATATAAAATACACTGTTTTCTTTCGGGAAAATATTTCGTTTAAAACAGACGTCTGTTTAATTTTTTCAGACGTCTGAATCAATTCTATACGATTTTTTAAAGTGACTTGCCTATTCAACTCCATCACAACCACTCATTTTTTCCATCTACCGATACTTACCTCTTTATCTTTTACCAACACCATATAACCCTAGCCCCCAAAATTTTTTTTATCTCAAATTTTTACTAGTCTCTAACAACAAATTAATGGCACATAGAGGAAAACGATCACGAGAGGAAGAAACTCTTCCACCCTCTGAAGAGATGATTCAACGCTGGCTTTGGGATGACATGGCAAAAGCTAGATACAAGGCTATGAAAGATTCGAATTTTTTTGAAGGTTCATTTGTTAAATTTGATGCTTTTTCTAATTACCGTCTCTTCAATATGCTAGATACTTTAATTTTGAATCTCTAGTTGATTACAACAAAAACAATGTCAAAATCTGCCCTCTCTTGGTCAAATTGTTCTTAGCAAACCTAAACCTTGACCATACAAAACCCCATGTTAAAAATGATACAATTTGGTCATGGGTATGTGGAAAACGTGTCCTTATAACCTTGCAATGCTTAGGACAAATCTTAGAATGTTCATGGAAAGGACTAGATATTGATACAATTGAAGTTGATATGGATACACGTGATGAAGTCTCTCATCAATTTCTTTCCGACGATCTTATTAACATGAGAAATCTTACTTCAACCAATCTCCGTCCTCAAGCTCGCTTACTTAACCGTATCCTTGTACAAACTATTCAACCACGAATAGGTAGCTATGAAAAAATATACAAAAGGGATTTTCAGGCTCTTTATGCCCTATATTTAAGAAAACAAATCAACTGGGCTAAGATTATCATGGATGAATGGACCGATATCACATACAAGCGCAAATACAAAACTCTACATTACGGTGCCTACATTACTCATATTCTTGCAGCTTGTGACGTCAACATACCTATCAACATTCCATCCCTATCCATCAAAGAAATAGGTCCTAAAACTTTAAAGCTAATGGACATTCCTCAAAATCCTGCTACCTTAGATTTTATGTCTTTTGAAACCTGGAAAGAACATGTCGCTGTCAATCCTGAATCTATCATTTCTGAACCATCTCATCGACACCAACCTAGACAAGAAGAAGACGATAATGATATTCAGGTCATGTCTCCTGAAACATCTACCAAACAAGCCGTTATATTGCTATCTCAAAATCAAGCCAAACTTCAAAAAGAAATTAGAACTTATCATACACAGACAACCAAGAAGTTTGAGTCTATCAAAGGATTCTTGAATAAGATTTGGGAAAAGGTTTCGTGCATTGGTACTTCTTGGACTCAGGCTCATGCTCCTGCTCCGTTCCAATGGTCTTCAAGCTCAGCCGAAGTTCCAGACTCTGAGGAAGGCTCTCCTAAAGATGGTGGAATGACTGTTGTTGGGTCTACTTCGGAAGATTGGTAAGCATGCTTTGTAAGAATTCTAGCATTAGTATCTTGCATTAGTACTTTGCTTTTGTCTTTCAAGAATCTCTCCTGATATTTCCATGGTTTGTAATATTGTTTTTGCTACTACTTCGCACAAAGCTTCATTATGTGCTACTTATGTCAGTTTTGTTGGTACTTCATCTAAATGTGTGTTTTATCTTTATATTGCATTTGTGCTTCAATTTTACATAAGTATTCCTTTTTGTCAAATGACAAAGGGGGAGAAAACTAGCAACATTATATGCATATTGACAAGGGGAGCTTATATAGTTGTCATTAGTCAAAAAGGGGGAGAATGTTGAATCATGCTATATAGCGTTTTGACTATGACAACTATACAAATACATATATACATTCTCGACTAACTTTATTGTGAAGACCCGCAACTTCCTCGTAAAGGAAAGCGTCGGATAGTTCGAGAACAAGCCACAACATAACTCATACAGAAGAACATTTCATTGTATATTACAACAATGCATCAGATTACAAGAATATACAGAGTATACATGAATATTACACAGAAATATCAGAGATTTAAATTTCATTTAAATACATAGCAGCGGAAAATAATACATTACACAACTAGAAGTAGATATACGGATACAAAGCTTTCCGGATATCGTTCCAGCTGTAAACCAGGATCCCGTGAATATAAATCTGCAAAACCAAAACTACTAGCTGCCCGTGTCAAAATAAGGGCACCCAGAGTTTAGGTTAAAACAATAAACTCCAGGTCAGTCATGTGACTGGTGTGAGAACTAAAACAGTTAATCTTTATTTTAAAGTTAGGTAAATCAAGGGACCACGCCGTATAACACGGAACGGGTTTCCTCCCAAGAATACCAGTGCATAAAACCAACAGCGCAATGCTAAATAAAGAAAAAAATGAAGCTGTTATAAGACCCAGGTCCTATCACACAATGCAACGCAACCGAGGATAGGGTTTTCCCTTATAACCGCCAAAGAATGCTTGATACGTTTAAAAACAGATCGTTTGATACTATTATAAGTGCATAGTGTATAAACAACTTCAAATCATAAGTATCAATCATAGGCGGCATGAATGGCCCATAACACTATGTCGCCATATATAAGTTTACAATCAAAACCGCAAGACGTCGTATTAGAAGTTGGGTTATCATTTATGGTATGAACCGAGGCTAGGGGCAAGATCCTCAATGATTCGAGACTGCCTAGCCCGAGTCTCAGGCAAGCGCGCAGGCAAGCCTTGGAGCGACAGGGTCGGTCCACCGATGTGGATTATTATACCTGAGCACTACGTTTCGCCGCCCTTTGGGGCGTAAGCGAGCCAACTAAATGACTCCATCGGTTCGAGAACGACCGATCAATCCGAGGCGCCTCGCAACAGCAACAACAACATAAGTCAAACTCGTCAGGGCGTGTAAAACCACTGACGCCACTTTTAGCTAGGAGGAAACGTAGGCCCTCCCTGAGGTCCGTCTCCCCTTTTTGGTTCATACCGGGTGTGAAACTCGCGAAGTAAGCGTTACACAAAGCTATGCCACAAAGGCCGTGCTTCGATCATCACCACAAGACTTTGCTTTACAACAGAAGCCTTGATCATTTGCCACTTAGGCATGCCACACAGGCAATTCACTCCATGCGATTGATATCCATCAATATATAACCCCTGAGCTCGTACGTCTCAGAGAAGGGCGTTAAGCAAGAGAATAAATTCTCCGCCGCCAAACAGATATATATTTATTAGAGATCAATCACACGGACTAAAATCCAATGTCAGACACACAGTCCATTTACAAGTCCGTTCTGGGTCTGAACGAAACCGGAGGCACTTAGTACCCCGCATATCCATCGATCTCCAAGTACGTCTGGACGATCACTAACTGTTTCCATCTTCTTGGGTGTACAGCCCAATCAAGATCATCAGTAATTACCCAAACGACGTGAAGACTTCCGGTCTTCGACCATCGTCTTCATCTTCGACTTATCGTCGTATCAGTTATTCAGAATGGGATAAACCCGGTCTTTCCGAATAACTCGCGTATATTTTAAATAAGTGTTACACAAACACAACATACGCCTCATTCCAATTCATCAGTCACTAACCGTAAATTAATCAAGAGAATAATTCCCCAAATATTAACCCCGAAGGCCGAAACCAACATCAGATCAATATCCAGAAAACCATTCTGCTTAGCTAACCGACAGTTAGTTTCTAAATTTCACATTCATAGGGAAAGGTTCCCATTAATTTTATCAAAGATAAATTCTTGAATTTATTCTTTATTCTATTTTTGAATCTCAACTCAAACTAGTCGGGATTAGCGAACCTTACCGTAGTAATTATTTGTTTTAATTTCCCAATCCCAACCTATTTATCTCATGAAGTAAAACTGGTAATACTTCATATCTAACACCACAGTGTTATCAGTAAATTCAATTACCATTTCACGTTCAAATCTAATTAAAGATTTAACTATCGCCTGGAGCAAAACTGGTGCTACTCCATTTTCGATCATTTCAATCTAATTAAAGATTCATTAAAACTCCACTTAGTTTTAATCGTTAACTGGGTTAAAGAATCCGTGTCATTTAAAACACGGTTCACGATAAACCCAAAGTCACATTCCATTAATTATCGGGTTAAAGAACGAGTGTTATTTAAAACACTGTTCACGATAAACCCAAAAATCAATATCAATTCAATTCCAATTAAATATTATTTAATTGGTACACTTCATTAAATCTAAATAAAAAGATTTAATCTTTTCTCAACTGGGTTCAAGAACAGTGTTAGTGAAGACACCATTCACGACAAACCCAAATCACATTTGATATTCAATATAAGGCTCTGAATAGAAAATATATCGGCTTATATTCAATATCAAATTTTACGATTAACAAATGTCGTATTGGAAATAACGATATAAATATATATCTTTCAAATTTCCATAACAACACCTGTATAATCACGAATTCCAACATCGAAATATTCCGAAGACAATTTCGATTCAATTCCACCCCAATGCAATCATTGGATATTCTGGTTATTTTCAAAACCCTTTTTAAATTCAATTCATTTATTTAAAAATAAATAGAATTATAATTCTAGTTCAAAACGAGTTCATTTCGATAAAAATCTATTTTTATCTTTTCAAATATGGGGTTTTTCATCCCAAATCTTCACAAATCATTTCTTATGATTTTACACAAATTATTACTATTTTTAATAATTTTATCGAGGCCTGTACAGTCGATTTCCATCAACGGTCATCGAACTGCACTTACAGCGACCTTTTTCAAATTTGATTTGGACATAATTCCAAATCCAACCGTTAGATTTCAAATTTCCAATATTCGTTAGAAAGCTCTTTTCGACACGAACCCAACGGTTCCGGTTTTAGGAGAATCCGACGGTCGGATCTCCCGTAATGTCCGTTTGAAATAAATGGTCGAAATTTACGAACTGCCGCAGCGCGGCACGTTCTATTCAGGCCATTATATTATATATATAATATATATATTATATATCTCGTCGATTTCTATTTAAAACGAATTATATAAATAGTTTTAAAATTCATTTCAAAAGCGATTTCAACTTCCATTTCAATTCAAATCACAATTGAATTCTTCTTTATAAATTCATTTTAAAATTCATTTCTATTCAATTCAAATTTCAATTCCATTTGAATTCATTTCAATTCGCTTTCAATTCAATTTGAATTCGTTTTCAATTCAATTCATTTCGAAATCGTTTTCAATTCAATTCATTTCGAAATCGTTTTCAATTCAATTCATTTCGAAATCGTTTTCAATTCATTTCATTTCGAAATTGTTTTAAATTCATTTCATTTCGAAATGAATAAAATCGATATAAATATCGTTTACGTCAAAATGGCGTCAATCTAATCAACACGGCTTCATAAATTTCTATTTTCAAATATTCTATTTCAAATATTTCTTTTTCAAAATAGTTGTTATTATCAAAATATTTCGTTCAACACATGACCAATCTCAATGGATGAGTACTGTCAACACATGAACCTTTATTTTATATTGATAAAGATGTAAATTTTATTACTAAAATATTTCGTTCAACACATGACCAATCTCAATGGATGAGTACTGTCAACACATGAACCTTTATTTTATATTATTCTTTATTTTTCAAATTGGAATGAGGCCCAATCAATTACCATATAAAGTTAATTATATGGATTTTCATACAACACATGTATATAATAGCATTGAAAAATAATCAACCATCAACCAAAGTGCACTACACTGTATAAGCATCAAATATAGATATCTAATGCTTATAACAGCCTGTCAATCAATCGATCGACATATTTAATAAATCAGGATGAGTGAACTTCATATTTCATCCCAACACCCGTGTGGGGTTTTCAAACAATCAAACACAGATTTTATTTGTGTAGTTAGGCGATGTGTAAAATTTATCGACCCAATCAATGTCCTTCAAATAGGTGTACATAAACAAACCGTCTGGTTTGTAAATGAATATTTTATTTTATTCGCTTCACGTTAAAAATTATATTTTTAACGATAAAACATTTTATTTTATCATATGAATTTCTATTCAGTTCATTTCTTTAAATAAAATGATATTTTTATTTTTCTAACATATTTTAGAAAATTTCTGCGGCACAACGGCACGATACTAGAAACGGGACGAGGCCTAGCCTTATCCCCGGTCTAGTGAAGGCCTACGCCATTCACACATCAATCAAATCAATTTCATTTCACCAAACAATTTCCATTCAATCAAATATTCTAACTAACTACTCAACCAAACAATTTAACAAACAAGCCATCCATGGTCTGTGGATGACGGGTGTCGGGTGCTACTAAACACCGTCTACATCCTAGTATAGATATATAACTAGAAAAATGAAATTGAAAGGTGAGAAATTCTCACCTATAGCTATCCAGCTTCATGGCACTTCCAATGCAGAAAATCTTCACTGTTCTCGTCTCGTATCACTTTCTTCGCCCGTATTCTCTACATATGTAAAAATCGAATTTTTACTTTGCTATTAAATATTTAAAAATCGGATTTTTACTTTTCTACATGAATAAAAATCATCTCTTTTCTATTTACAAAAATCTCCTTTCATATGTTAAAAATCCCGCCCTTTCATATGTGTAAAAATCGAACTTTTTCAGCTATATATAAAGAAAAATCATATTTCTATATTTTTCAAAGTCGCATCTTTATACTTTTCAAACAAAGGTTTGCCTTTCTATAATATAAAAATTATATTTTTAAAAACCATATGCTAGATCTATACTTTAAAAACAATGCAATTTTAATTTCAAAAAGAATGCTAATTTTATTTTCATAAAATCAGATTTAGAACAATGCTTAAATATTTTTATAACAATTTCTATATATTTTTATATTTACAAAACATTTTTTTTATATATATATATCATAAAAGAAAATCTAAAAATCATAACTTAATTATATTCCTATTTCTATGCTAATAATATATATATATTTTTTTAAAACGTTGCTGATTTCTATTTAAGAACATAGCTAATTTTTATTTTAAAAACATAGGAAAAGCTCACTGGAAAATTGTCGTCTTCACCAGCTCGAAATGGGTTCACCGTTGCTGCACGCGCCTCAGGCCTCCGGGACCAGATCGAAGGGGCCCACTTTGAAGGGCGACGGGCTTCCTCCCCACGCGCTGAGCACCACCAAGATCGACGGCCTCTGTGCCTTGCGGAAGAGCCACGAACGACGGCTCTTGAAGCCTTGAAACCACGCCCTATGCCCCACCAGATCCAATCATCGCCGTTGATCTTCAAGTATCGCGTAGCTCTTCATTTCCCCCTTGAATGTTTTGAAAATTATAGAATGGATTAGAAGATTGGATTGAGTTTTGTTTTGAACGGTCGTTCGTCGGTTTTCCTTTTGGATGGAGGCGCGCTGAGGTTTGACCACGGGGAGAGTAAATAGGGTTTGACCTTAGGGTTTTAATACCTTCTTATTTAATATTATTTTATTCTAATTAATTTCTTTATACCGTTTGACGCTGCGTACTCCAAACAAACCCCAACAACTGTCGCCCCTAGTTATTTACCCCCATTCCGAACACAATGGGATATATATCGTAGGCCAATTCGACCGTTACGGTCAGTTTCTGCTAAATTTAAAATTTAAATCTATATATTCAGTTTTAAACGTACATTTCAATTTACTGGGGCCACACACGGACCCTAAAAATTCCCGAAAAATATTTTCTAGCTTCGTATTGACGATACGGTTCTAACAAAACTAGTTTCGTCGAATTCTGAGACCGTTGGAAAAATGGCCAATTTCCAGTCGATTAAAATCAACTGAAACTGGTCAAACGCGTTTTCCTTTGCCACTTTCACATATTGATTCGAAAAATTATGAAATTTTAAACCTAGCAATAATTTGACATCACGGACCCAACAAAACTGGTTTCGTCGAAATCCGAGGTCGTTTGCAAAAAGTCTATTTTTAAGGGCCTGAATTCCATAGCGACTATTCAGAATTTTCAACTGGACATATCTTTTGATTCCCGCTATGAAATTTTGATTTTACGGATTCGATAGAAAGATATTATCAATTAGATCCTATCATTTTTGGTTTCACTAAAATCCGGATTGTTTTGCACCCGGTACATTCAATTGAAGTTTGAAATCGAATTATCGAAATACCGCGCCATTTTCAATTCTATTTATAATTATATATAATTATTTATATTCTAACGACGACGCGTATAATATATACGTTCGAATTATATTCAAAATAAATTTTCTCGTCGATTTTATTTAAAATAATTCATTTTAAATAATCAAAATTCGCTAAAATTGCAAAAATAAAAATTTTAAACTGGCCCAGATTTTCGGGTTGTTACAATCTCCCCCACTTAAAACTTTTCGACCCCGAAAAGGAACAAAGTCGAAAGTGGTTTGATAATTCAACTCTACGTTCGATTCGGCTTCCATTCTCCAACTTTTCATTTTCTGAGAATTTTCAAATTTTCAAAAATTTGGCTAACACCCTAAATTTTCGAAAAATTTCGCCATAACCTCCCTGCACCGGGAGCATCGGGGAATTTCAAATAGCTTCCCCGGTCCTTCAGATCTCAAAAAGAAAAAGAAAAAGCCAAGCGGCTAGCCAATAGGCTCATAAAATCATCATCACCCAAACAAAACAGTAAATTATGTAGTAAACATGTACCTATTTGTCGGGCAAACAAATTTTATTCTCTGGCTCTAGCCTCCTTGCTATGACCTGTTCAATATAAGTATATGTATATGCAAGCAAATGCGACCAATTTTCAATACAATTCAATATTCGTTTCAATTAGGCTAAATGGTTCAAAATTTATCAAACAACTAAACAAGCAACACAAACATCAATCAATTAGTGAATTAGAGTTTCAAATTCATAATTTTGATACATAGTCAAAAATCAGATTTTTTTTGATGCCAAATCACAACAATAGGCCCTATCTAATTTTGGTTCTCACACCAGTCAATAGGAAATATGTAGAAATCTCACTTTCGTTACTCGAAAATAAATACTGGCGACGGTGCCCCATCACCAGAATTATCCCCGGGCAACTAGAGTATGATTCTATAACCATCCAGTATATTAAAACTTCGAATACACGTTTGCAAGACGCATATGCAAAATCTTTATATATCGGATTGTCCAAATCAATATAAATTAATAATCAAATACGAATAATTGATTTAAATTTTCAAAACAAAACTTGTTTTCATTTGAAAATGTACTCTTCACACTCGTTCTAGGATACTACTGATCCCATCTCTAACGAGTCATTCTCGTTGGATATTACTAATCCAATTTCTGATGAATTCTTTCGTACGGTTCTAATGTGTCTTGTTCTACCAACTGTGAAAACCCGCAACTTCCCCGTAAAGGAAAGCGTCGGATAGTTCGAGAACAAGCCACAACATAACTCATACAGAAGAACATTTCATTGTATATTACAACAATGCATCAGATTACAAGAATATACAGAGTATACATGAATATTACACAGAAATATCAGAGATTTAAATTACATTTAAATACATAGCAGCGGAAAATAATACAATACACAACTAGAAGTAGATATACGGATACAAAGCTTTCCGGATATCGTTCCAGCTGTAAACCAGGATCCTGTGAATATAAATCTGCAAAACCAAAACTACTAGCTGCCCGTGTCAAAATAAGGGCACCCAGAGTTTAGGTTAAAACAATAAACTCCAGGTCAGTCATGTGACTGGTGTGAGAACTAAAACAGTTAATCTTTATTTTAAAGTTAGGTAAATCAAGGGACCACGCCGTATAACACGGAACGGGTTTCCTCCTAAGAATACCAGTGCATAAAACCAACAGCGCAATGCTAAATAAAGAAAAAAATGAAGCTGTTATAAGACCCAGGTCCTATCACACAATGCAACGCAACCGAGGATAGGGTTTTCCCTTATAACCGCCAAAGAATGCTTGATACGTTTAAAAACAGATCGTTTGATACTATTATAAGTGCATAGTGTATAAACAACTTCAAATCATAAGTATCAATCATAGGCGGCATGAATGGCCCATAACACTATGTCGCCATATATAAGTTTACAATCAAAACCGCAAGACGTCGTATTGGAAGTTGGGTTATCATTTATGGTATGAACCGAGGCTAGGGGCAAGATCCTCAATGATTCGAGACTGCCTAGCCCGAGTCTCAGGCAAGCGCGCAGGCAAGCCTTGGAGCGACAGGGCCGGTCCACCGATGTGGATTATTATACCTGAGCAATACGTTTCGCCGCCCTTTGGGGCGTAAGCGAGCCAACTAAATGACTCCATCGGTTCGAGAACGACCGATCAATCCGAGGCGCCTCGCAACAGCAACAACAACATAAGTCAAACTCGTCAGGGCGTGTAAAACCACTGACGCCACTTTTAGCTAGGAGGAAACGTAGGCCCTCCCTGAGGTCCGTCTCCCGTTTTTGGTTCATACTGGGTGTGAAACTCGCGAAGTAAGCGTTACACAAAGCTATGCCACAAAGGCCGTGCTTCGATCATCACCACAAGACTTTGCTTTACAACAGAAGCCTTGATCATTTGCCACTTAGGCATGCCACACAGGCAATTAACTCCATGCGATTGATATCCATCAATATATAACCCCTGAGCTCGTACGTCTCAGAGAAGGGCGTTAAGCAAGAGAATAAATTCTCCGCCGCCAAATAGATATATATTTAATAGAGATCAATCACACGGACTAAAATCCAATGTCAGACACACAGTCCATTTACAAGTCCGTTCTGGGTCTGAACGAAACCGGAGGCACCTAGTACCCCGCATATCCATCGATCTCCAAGTACGTCTGGACGATCACTAACTGTTTCCATCTTTTTGGGTGTACAACCCAATCAAGATCATCAGTAATTACCCAAACGACGTGAAGACTTCCGGTCTTCGACCATCGTCTTCATCTTCGACTTATCGTCGTATCAGTTATTCAGAATGGGATAAACCCGGTCTTTCCGAATAACTCGCGTATATTTTAAATAAGTGTTACACAAACACAACATACGCCTCATTCCAATTCATCAGTCACTAACCGTAAATTAATCAAGAGAATAATTCCCCAAATATTAACCCCGAAGGCCGAAACCAACATCAGATCAATATCCAGAAAACCATTTTGCTTAGCTAACCGACAGTTAGTTTCTAAATTTCACATTCATAGGGAAAGGTTCCCATTAATTTTATCAAAGATAAATTCTTGAATTTATTCTTTATTCTATTTTTTAATCTCAACTCAAACTAGTCGGGATTAGCGAACCTTACCGAAGTAATTATTTGTTTTAATTTCCCAATCCCAACCTATTTATCTCATGAAGTAAAACTGGTAATACTTCATATCTAACACCACAGTGTTATCGATAAATTCAATTACCATTTCACGTTCAAATCTAATTAAAGATTTAACTATCGCCTGGAGAAAAACTGGTGCTACTCCATTTTCGATCATTTCAATCTAATTAAAGATTCATTAAAACTCCACTTAGTTTTAATCGTTAACTGGGTTAAAGAATCCATGTCATTTAAAACACGGTTCACGATAAACCCAAAGTCACATTCCATTAATTATCGGGTTAAAGAACGAGTGTTATTTAAAACACTGTTCACGATAAACCCAAAAATCAATATCAATTCAATTCCAATTAAATATTATTTAATTGGTACACTTCATTAAATCTAAATAAAAAGATTTAATCTTTTCTCAACTGGGTTCAAGAACAGTGTTAGTGAAGACACCATTCACGACAAACCCAAATCACATTTGATATTCAATATAAGGCTCTGAATAGAAAATATATCGGCTTATATTCAATATCAAATTCTACGATTAACAAATGTCGTATTGGAAATAACGATATAAATATATATCTTTCAAATTTCCATAACAACACCTGTATAATCACGAATTCCAACATCGAAATATTCCGAAGACAATTTCGATTCAATTCCACTCCAATGCAATCATTGGATATTCTGGTTATTTTCAAAACCCTTTTTAAATTCAATTCATTTATTTAAAAATAAATAGAATTATAATTCTAGTTCAAAACTAGTTCATTTCGATAAAAATCTATTTTTATCTTTTCAAATATGGGGTTTTTCATCCCAAATCTTCACAAATCATTTCTTATGATTTTACACAAATTATTACTATTTTTAATAATTTTATCGAGGCCTGTACAGTCGATTTCCATCAACGGTCATCGAGCTGCACTTACAGCGACCTTTTTCAAATTTGATTTGGACATAATTCCAAATCCAACCGTCAGATTTCAAATTTGTAATATTCGTTAGAAAGCTCTTTTCGACACGAACCCAACGGTTCCGGTTTTAGGAGAATCCGACGGTCGGATCTCCCGTAATGTCCGTTTGAAATAAATGGTCGAAATTTACGAACTGCCGCAGCGTGGCGCGTTCTATTCAGGCCATTATATTATATATATAATATATATAATATATATCTCGTCGATTTCTATTTAAAACGAATTATATAAATAGTTTTAAAATTCGTTTCAAAAGCGATTTCAACTTCCATTTCAATTCAAATCACAATTGAATTCTTCTTTATAAATTCGTTTTAAAATTCATTTCTATTCAATTCATATTTCAATTCCATTTGAATTCATTTCAATTCGCTTTCAATTCAATTTGAATTCGTTTTCTATTCAATTCATTTCGAAATTGTTTTCAATTCAATTCATTTCGAAATCGTTTTCAATTCAATTCATTTCGAAATCGTTTTCAATTCATTTCATTTCGAAATTGTTTTAAATTCATTTCATTTCGAAATGAATAAAATCGATATAAATATCGTTTACGTCAAAATGGCGTCAATCTAATCAACACGGCTTCATAAATTTCTATTTTCAAATATTCTATTTCAAATATTTCTTTTTCAAAATAGTTGTTATTATCAAAATATTTCGTTCAACACATGACCAATCTCAATGGATGAGTACTGTCAACACATGAACCTTTATTTTATATTGATAAAGATGTAAATTTTATTACTAAAATATTTCGTTCAACACATGACCAATCTCAATGGATGAGTACTGTCAACACATGAACCTTTATTTTATATTATTCTTTATAATTCTTTATTTTTCAAATTGGAATGAGGCCCAATCAATTACCATATAAAGTTAATTATATGGATTTTCATACAACACATGTATATAATAGCATTGAAAAATAATCAACCATCAACCAAAGTGCACTACACTGTATAAGCATCAAATATAGATATCTAACGCTTATAACAGCCTGTCAATCAATCGATCGACATATTTAATAAATCAGGATGAGTGAACTTCATATTTCATCCCAACACCCATGTGGGGTTTTCAAACAATCAAACACAGATTTTATTTGTGCAGTTGGGCGATGTGTAAAATTTATCGACCCAATCAATGTCCTTCAAATAGGTGTACATAAACAAACCGTCTGGTTTGTAAATGAATATTTTATTTTATTCGCATCACGTTAAAAATTATATTTTTAACGATAAAACATTTTATTTTATCATATGAATTTCTATTCAGTTCATTTCTTTAAATAAAATGATATTTTTATTTTTCTAACATATTTTAGAAAATTTCGGCGGCATAACGGCACGATACTAGAAACGGGACGAGGCCTAGCCTTATCCCCGGTCTAGTGAAGGCCCACGCCATTCACACATCAATCAAATCAATTTCATTTCACCAAACAATTTCCATTCAATCAAATATTCTAACTAACTACTCAACCAAACAATTTAACAAACAAGCCATCCATGGTCTGTGGATGACGGGTGTCGGGTGCTACTAAACACCGTCTACATCCTAGTGTATATATATAACTAGAAAAATGAAATTGAAAGGTGAGAAATTCTCACCTATAGCTACCCAGCTTCATGGCACTTCCAATGCAGAAAATCTTCACTGTTCTCGTCTCGTATCACTTTCTTCGCCCGTATTCTCTACATATGTAAAAATCGAATTTTTACTTTGCTATTCAATATTTAAAAATCGGATTTTTACTTTTCTACATGAATAAAAATCATCTCTTTTCTATTTACAAAAATCTCCTTTCATATGTTAAAAATCCCGCCCTTTCATATGTGTAAAAATCGAACTTTTTCCGCTATATATAAAGAAAAATCATATTTCTATATTTTTCAAAGTCGCATCTTTATACTTTTCAAACAAAGGTTTGCCTTTCTATAATATAAAAATTATATTTTTAAAAACCATATGCTAGATCTATACTTTAAAAACAATGCAATTTTAATTTCAAAAAGAATGCAAATTTTATTTTCATAAAATCAGATTTAGAACAATGCTTAAATATTTTTATAACAATTTCTATATATTTTTATATTTACAAAACATTTTTTTTATATATATATCATAAAAGAAAATCTAAAAATCATAACTTAATTATATTCCTATTTCTATGCTAATAATATATATTTTTTTAAAAAAAAACGTTGCTGATTTCTATTTAAGAACATAGCTAATTTTTATTTTAAAAACATAGGAAAAGCTCACTGGAAAATTGTCATCTTCACCAGCTCGAAATGGGTTCACCGTTGCTGCACGCGCCTCAGGCCTCCGGGACCAGATCGAAGGGGCCCACTTTGAAGGGCGACGGGCTTCCTCCCCACGCGCTGAGCACCACCAAGATCGACGGCCTCTGTGCCTTGCGGAAGAGCCACGAACGACGGCTCTTGAAGCCTTGAAACCACGCCCTATGCCCCACCAGATCCAATCATCGCCGTTGATCTTCAAGTACTCGCGTAGCTCTTCATTTCCCCCTTGAATGTTTTGAAAATTATAGAATGGATTAGAAGATTGGATTGAGTTTTGTTTTGAACGGTCGTTCGTCGGTTTTCCTTTTGGATGGAGGCGCGCTGAGGTTTGACCACGGGGAGAGTAAATAGGGTTTGACCTTAGGGTTTTAATACCTTCTTATTTAATATTATTTTATTCTAATTAATTTCTTTATACCGTTTGACGCTGCGTACTCCAAACAAACCCCAACAACTGTCGCCCCTAGCTATTTACCCCCATTCCGAACACAATGGGATATATATCATAGGCCAATTCGACCGTTACGGTCAGTTTCTGCTAAATTTAAAATTTAAATCTATATATTCAGTTTTAAACGTACATTTCAATTTACTGGGGCCACACACGGACCCTAAAAATTCCCGAAAAATATTTTCTAGCTTCGTATTGACGATACGGTTCTAACAAAACTAGTTTCATCGAATTCTGAGACCGTTGGAAAAATGGCCAATTTCCAGTCGATTAAAATCAACTGAAACTGGTCAAACGCGTTTTCCTTTGCCACTTTCACATATTGATTCGAAAAATTATGAAATTTTAAACCTAGCAATAATTTGACATCACGGACCCAACAAAACTGGTTTCGTCGAAATCCGAGGTCGTTTGCAAAAAGTCTATTTTTAAGGGCCTGAATTCCATAGCGACTATTCAGAATTTTCAACTGGACATATCTTTTGATTCCCGCTATGAAATCTTGATTTTACGGATTCGATAGAAAGATATTATCAATTAGATCCTATCATTTTTGGTTTCACTAAAATCCGGATTGTTTTGCACCCGGTACATTCAATTGAAGTTTGAAATCGAATTATCGAACTACCGCGCCATTTTCAATTCTATTTATAATTAAATATAATTATTTATATTCTAACGACGACGCGTATAATATATACGTTCGAATTATATTCAAAATAAATTTTCTCGTCGATTTTATTTAAAATAATTCATTTTAAATAATCAAAATTCGCTAAAATTGCCAAAATAAAAATTTTAAATTGGCCCAGATTTTCGGGTTGTTACATTTATGTTGCAGGAAGATACTTTTGACGAACAGATTCAAGAGCACAAAACAAAGATCATATATATGATTATAAGATTCTGTGAGTCCTAGATTTATATGTTAAAGTCTTCCTTGATGATAACACACACATACAATTTTAAAATATACATTTTTTGATTATAAAATATGCAAGATATAGGCTGACAATATAAAACAGACGTCTGGTCTGATAATTTCAGATGTTTGATTACTGAAACAAATTATTTTTGAAATATAATATTCAGACGTTTGTTTTATATATTTCAAACGTCTGATTCTGAAAGGATGCGACTTCTACAAAAAGATACATCCATTTACTTTATAATCTTGAGCAAAACTTTTCATGATTAGTTGCATCTTTCTACATACTATAAATAGAGGGAAGATTAACTATTCCAATTACCGATTTTCATTCTAATTCTCTCTATCTTATACAAAAGCTCTCTAAATTCCAAAGTGATCTATTTTCATACTCAAGACTTTTAAACTTCCATAATCCTTCACATACTTCACGATTATCATCAAGGAAAGGCTATAAGAAGGGTGTACTTAACATTCGACAATCCGTGTTATCAAGAACACAAAAGAGTCAACAATTATTCTGTATTAGTGAAGACCTCTTCAGTGGTTGAGGCAAGAAATCCCGTTCAGTGGGTCGGGTAATTGTGAACCTATTCCTCCGGGTGAAGTGAGGGTTTTTAGTGTTAGTGAAATACCAGAAGTGAGTCTTGGACTGGACGTAGGACAGTAGTCCGAACCAGTATAAATCGACTGTGTGATTTACTGCTTACTACTGCTACTTTAGTATTATACTTATACTCCATTCTATACGATCCTACCGCTGCATAGCCTCTTTCATTTCCCGAACAAGTCAACAATCTAACTACCCTTCTTTCGCAATCTAGGATGGCCCCATATCTAGTTAGCCAATCCATACCTAGAATTAAACCGTAGCCCATGAAGCCAAGAACAAAAGCGTTGCACTCAAACTCAACGCCCAAGATAAACACTCTCAAAACCCGACAAATCATAGAAAGATGAGCCGAACCACCAATAGGATTTGAGACTACTAAGGGATCAGTAACAAGACTAGTATCTAGGTGCGGTGTTTCAACTAATGATGTAGAGATAAACGAATGCGATGCGCCAGAATCGAATAAAGTATGGATAGGATGATCAAACAGAAAAAATAACTTTCAACGGAAATTGCTCTACCTCGTTCTTGCAGCGGTGGGACCACGATAGCCTGAACTTGTCCCCTTGCCTGCCCTGGTGCCATAAGAGCTTGCACCTGTCCTCCCGAGGTAGATCCTGCCCTCTGCCCTTTCTTTGGGCAGTCCTTTATAAGATGTCCCGCTTCGCCGCAGTGGAAACAACAGGTCTTCTTCTTCTTCCTACAATCTTTGCTTAGATGGCCGGGTGTCCCACAGTTAAAGCATTTCTTCTTCCCCTTAGCATTATTGCCTTTTCCACCTTTCTTGTTCAGTTGTTGGTGTTGCGGCTTATTTTGATCCCCTTTCTTCTCGGGTGCCTTATTAGCATTAGAGCCCTTCTCCTCTTCATGCATGAGTGCCATGTCAACTAACCTCTCAAAGGTAGCCCCCATGGGAATGTGAGTCATAGCTAACCCATGAAGCAGCTCGTTTAAACCCTTAACAAATCTTAGAGCCTTATTTTCTGGAGTGTTCACCAAGTCTAAGCCAAACCTTGCCAATTGGTTGAATTTGTTAACGTACTCTTTCACCGATAAATTCCCTTGCTTCAGTGACAAGAACCTTTGCATGTATAGATTCTCTTCAGCCCATGAGAGAAACTTTGCCTCAAACCTCTGCCTAAAATCTTGCCATGTATCGACTGGACGACCCCCATTAGTGATCTCCTACCAAAACGAGGCCTCATCCTTCATCAGCCACGCCGCTAGCTGGACTTTCCTTCCATCATCCACTTCAAAAATTCCAAATAATTCTTCCACCTCCTTTAGCCAGTTACGAGCTTCAACAAATGTCTCCGTTCCATGAAAAGGTTTCCCACCCATTGCTCTAAAGTCTTTGCATATCTTTGTGAAATTATCGACACGAGGAGGAGGAGGAGGATTTGCTGGACTTGCGGCGGCGGCCCTAGCCTCAAGATATTGACGGAACCAACCGGGCACATGAACGCCCTCTGGTATCTCAAATGTTTTAGACATGCTGAAACGAAAATGGAAAGATTCAATACAAAAAGGACTGAAGGAAAGATATATGGCTCTTGGGGTTATGCTTTCCAAAATATACTTTTCCCTTGAAAATACTTTCCTTAAATCAAACTTTTGAAAGTACTTCTTTAAAAAAAATTGTTTTGAAAAATAGTTTTTCAAAAATTCATATCTGTTCTGGTAACCTTCAGCTCTGATACCACGTGTAACACCCCACGTCCATTAATGTCACTCGCAAAGGGAATGCATTAACTTCCATGGATCATTTTAAGTAAGTATAGAACAGAAAATCACAACAAGACAGATATAATGCAGTACTTGAAAATTAAAACTTTATTTCATTGCAGCAGATAAACCCATATGTTTGATTACATAATCAAAACTATAAACCAAAGTAAAGTACATCATATCCATCTTGATAAAACAAAGTACATAAACTAAAAGACATAATCCCCAACATTAAAATAGCCATAAATAAAGAGAAGCTGAACTTTACTTTAGCGGTCCAAGAAATCTTCTAAAAGCAGTCCAAGATAAAGCTCCACTGGTGCTAGTTCCAACCTGAGCACCTGGAGGGGAGGGGGGAAGGAAAGAGATGGAAAAGGGGGGTCAGACATAAAGTCTGGCGAGTGCGATAATTCTAACAATATAATTAACAAAGTAACTAGGCTAAGGCATAAGTTGGAAAATAGGGAAATGACCATGAACCATTGAGTATGACAGAGTAAACAAGGAAACAAGATGAATTACGATATCGTTAAAGCGCACCTAAACTACTATAGGATAATTACTGAACTACACCAACACTATGGGATAATTCCTAAACTGCACCGCCACTAGTATACTGCACCACCACTAGTCACCCTAAGGTTGATCCCGCCTACAGACTTAATAATGATATTGGTAGTTTCGTGCACCCCTAGCTGCCTTCATAGGTGTCGTCTGCCCCTATTTCCACTAGGTGTACCCACTACCCCCAAAAGATCGGCTCCCTAACTCATAGATACCCATGCTGGCCCCATAGTAGGGTGTATCACTCCCCAAAGTGGCAACCCGATACAACCAAGAATGCACAGCTTATACCTACACGGTGCAACAACGTCTTACCTACCAGCCCGGGTCCACACACGCATATGAATCCGTTGGACTTGCGTTGCCACCACTAACCCGGTTTGGCCTCTTACAATCAAGCCCAGTATGCGTGTCCCGTCCTCGACCTGGGTCGAGCCCACAAAGATACGTTTGGGTTACTGGTAGAAACGGGCCCCCATTACTTGATACAAGCTATCCACCTAAGCTTGTTCCCCTCTAGTACATCCCACTTAACCCACTTCTTATTCATGTTTTAATTACATGTTTCATATTTTGGTTAAGTGTTTCTAATCGTATTTCCAAATGCCACCCAAGGCACCCACTAGATTCCACATGCCACCCAAGGCACCCACTTAACCCCCTCCAATCCCACTACATGCTTATCTGGTTAAGTGTTTCTTAATTCATTAAGACCGTAACCTCATAAAGACCTCTCACATTAGACTGGCATTTGTGGCAGCTGGATTTGACGAGCGGGTCCGGGCAGTCTTACACCACAAAAGAGCCTAACCTCGTGTCTTTACAATTGTTACATATTTAGTTTGTGCCTAAGGCCTCTCACATTAGACTAGCATTTGTGGCAGCTGGATTTGTCGGGTGGGTCCCGGCAGTCTTACACCACAAAAGAGTCTAACCTCGTGTCTTAGACGATTAATTACTCCTAATTAATCACCCCCAATTTGAATTACTTTCCCTATTCAAATTATCAATCAATTCCAAATTTAAAGATGTCCATAATTGACTCAATTATGTCCATCCATTTATGGTATGTAAAATCATACCAATTTCACCACAATTTTATTTTATGCCTTTTAAGGCAATTATGCCAATTAAATATTTTTAATATTATTCCCTTTTTCCCCACGTAGTACGTTTGTTCGTTTAACGTAAAAATATACGTTAGACTCGAATAGTCTAACTCATGAAATAAAAGAAAGCATCACATATATACATAATTAAAGCATAGATCTAACATAGGGGTGAACTTGCATATGTGAATGATGTTCTACATCTAAAACTTGCATAGGCCAAGATTATAACTTGCATAACAACATATGTCATGGTTCCAAATTTTAAAGGTGTGAACTTGATGAAATAATGGCCATAAACTTGCATAAACATCATGTATAACATAGACCCAAATCTAAATGTGTGAACTTGATGAAATAATGGCCACAAATTTGCATAGACATCATATGTCGTGAACCTATATCTAAAGGGATTAAACGTAATAACATAACATGATTCATGTCCAACTCATAAATTCACATATGTGATTTATACATCGCAACAATGGTGTGAACTATCATGTAAAGTATCATGACATAGCCTAATCTTTCAATTTAATTCTCACATAAACTAGGTGCCATAATCATGTAAGGTCACATGTAATTCTACCCAACATGTATATGATTCGTGTTTGAACCCCAAAATCTAAACTTGCCTAATAATGATTTAGCATATGAATCAATATCGAAAACTAGCGTAAGAAACATGACGATTTGATTGTATATAAAATTACAACATGGATGATAGCAACATAACTTTGCATGATAGCATCACATCATAACATCATAGATATTCAATCATAATCCTACAATATGCAATCAATACTTCATACCGCATCCATACAATCCGCGTTATAACTTAATCTAATTAAATTACTAATTATTTTGCTAAAACTATCGAACTCACAACTCAGAAGCAGTCTTGAGTTCTGAATTCTGATTTCTGGAGTTGAATTAGCACTCCTTTGATGAAGAATCGCTGTTAGGGTTGAGTGGTTCTGATTTGGTTGCTGGTCTTTCTCTTTGATTTGGTGGCGGCTGCTCTAGGGCTCAAGACAACAGCATGACGGCCATAGTTTCAGTTTTAATTCTGATTTATGGTTTGTGTCTCTGAGTCTTTTTATAGAGTTATGAATTAATTTAAGTCATCGGATGTTCTTAGGGTTAATCAAAACCATTCAATTATGATAGGGTGATGAGTCAGCCCTAATGACTCAGCAAGGTGTCAGAATGGTCTCAACAACACGGGTCAGCCTGAACCAGAAAGCTGTGCAGGCTCCAGCCTTGGCCTGGGCGCACTTGGAAGGTGCGCCAGTGTAAATATGTACTGGCGCACTTCCCAAGTGCGCCAGTGCATTTATTTTTTTTATTTTTTTCTTCTTCTTTACTTTGCCACCAAACTTCGTTCGTCCATAACTCTTTCATCCGGTACACATTTCCCACAAACTCGGACTCTATCTTCACTAGAATTCTGAGACGAACACAATGGCGCAACCCAATCCCCATAATTCTCACGTCTAAGATTTATTATTCTTTAATTTAGTTAATTCGATTATTCAAAAATCCGGGGTGTTACAGAACGACTATGTTTTTGGTAATGATTTAGTTGGTGATGTGAATGACTACTTTAGGTTGTTTTGTTGGGTGTGTAGTGTATTTTGATCGAATACTCTGATTATTAATATATATATATATATGTATATATATGAATGAATCCAATTTAGATTATTTTTTTTGCATTCATATATAATTTATTGTTGCATATATAATATGTATAGATTTGTATGTATATAATTTTTGGATATATTACAATTGTAAAATAATAGTTGTAATAAAGTATATCACAACGGTTATAAATAGTTGCAAAAATTATAACAACATATAATAGTTGTAATAAAGTTTATTACAACGGTGTAGAAAAGTTGTAAAATATACATATCACAACAATGTTGCAACTATGCAAAAAAGTCGTAAAAGATTTTAGTCTATTACAACTTCTTAATACACGACGGTTGCCCCACCGTTGTAAAATGTATTTTACAATGGTGTTCCACCATTGTAATAGGGTCTTTTAGTTGTAGTATTCATATCAAATTCAAATTTAAATTCAAATTAGTAATAAAAATTCCAATTTTAAATTTGTTAAAAATTCTGGATCGTTACATTCACCCCCCTTAAAACTTTTCTTCCTCGAAAAGGAAAGGGAATCGTAACTACTTATTCGACAAATTCAAGATTAAAATTCTTTATACCAAAGCTCCATGTTCTCACATGTATCAACGGATAACCATATCTACATGTCCTCCTAGGATAACCTCCAGTTATTATATTCAATTCATCGTTTACTGGGCCAATTACTTATGCTCAACCATTTACTGCTTTAAAAAAATTCAGACTTATAAATTATGCTCTTAGATCTTATATTACAAATGCAAAGGTTATGAAACTTATTCCTTTTTAGTTTCCAAAATTTACTATTATTCGTTACACAAAAAACTTGATCATCTCCGAACTCATCTTGTCTAAGCATTTCAGTTTAGGTAATTTCTTCTTACTATTCCCTCCTGCCAAAATCCTTTAATCAAATTGTGAAACTTAATTCACAAGGTATTCATGCTCATTTCATATTTTCAAAATATGTTTGTTTCTTAAATTAAAACTTTTCAACACTCATTTCATATTTTCAAATATGCTCTCTCAAATATAATACTTCAAAATCTCATTCTAGGGCATTACTAACCCTATCTCTAATGAGATATATAACTCTAATGAGTCTTTCCATTTGTTCAAATGTTTCGTACCCTATTGCTTTGTATAAACCAAAGCTCTGATACCACTATGTAACGACCCGGCTTTTTGCTCAGTTTTCACGGGTAATTAAACCAACTTAAACCGTTCACAAAGACGGATTGTTAGGGGCACTTACACATTTGCACAAAATAAAAAAACTTTTCCATGATCATTAAAATAATATTACGTCAGAGTTACAAGAGGTACATCAGAGTACATCGGTTACACAGCGGAAAAGATACTAAACTCAACGGAAGAATGCGAATGCTCCAAACATAATAGCTCCAATTAAACCAGAATCCCGCTCCAACTAAATCCAAGGCTAAATCTGCGAACCAAACTACTAGGTTGCCCGTGTAAAAATTAAGGACACCCATACTTTAGGTGTGGGAACAATAAACTCCAGGTCAGTCATGGGACTGGTGTGAGAACTCAAAACAGTTGTCTTTAGGGTTTATTTAAAAGTTAGGTAATTCACCAGACCACGCTGCCAATGCGGAATGGGTTTACTCCATGTGAATACCAGTGCATAGAAATCCGCAATGACTTTTTGAAAAAATGAAGCTATCATAAGCTTGTCCCACATCACACAATGCAAGCGCACACCAAATGGGCGAGTTTTGCCTTATGATAACCAAAAATGCCTTTATACGTGAAAATCCTCTTTTACTACTATATATAGTGTGAAAAACCTTTTCGCAAATAAATGTATTAATCCTAGCCAGTATAATGGGATAGCCCGCATAATGCCCCATCCCATTATACTAACAATCCTGCTGGTAACCAGCAAGCTATACAATCGAAACCGTACGGGCTCGTAGTGGAGATTGGGTTTCGAACATGATGGTTCCTGGTACGAAAGATCATTCGTGGGCTCACAAACTTTCTTGCGCACATCATCCCAATACTCGCGGATAACGTCCAGACTTGGACTCCGTTATACTAACCCACCATACATGAATCAGAGTACCCAACAAATAGCGTCCCAGACTGGGCACTTCGCAGTACCCTTTCATCATCACATCCCGGTGCACCGAACATACGAAGCAAACATAAAAATCTGACCACCAGTTTACCATCAATCCAGGGTGTGAGGTTCATCGAGGTCACGATATACAAAAAGCTATGCTTAAATATGCCATGCTTTGATCATCCATAGCTCATCACATAACTTAAGTATGCCATATTGTCCATTCACTACGCATCACTGATTTATATCAATATATAACCTCTAAGCTCATACGTCTTAGAGAGGGGTGTTAAGCAAGAGAATAAATTCTCCGCCACCAAGCAGATATATATTAATAAAGATCAGTGCTACGCAGTCAATTACAATGTCAGACACATAATCCATACACGTCTGTTCTAGGTCTGAACGGAACAACAATCTAGAATTCCTTCACATACGTTCGGGCTTCTTGCCACTTAACTGATATATAAAATCCATTTGCGAATGGGAGCCAACCATTCGATACATTCAGCAAGTCACCCTTACGACACGAAGGGTCCCGGTCTTCAATGTCGTCTTCAATATCTTCAATTGCTCCATAACGTCGTATTATCACTTGGAATGGTTTTCAGACATAATTCCGATCACGGTCTTTCCAAATAATAAATGCAATAAAAACACAATCACGGAACATACAGGCTTTCTAACAAATCTCCTTCCATTTTGGATTTCATTAAATTAAACTTCTTTAAATCTATTCTCAAATTATCTTTAACAAAATCCATATTTAACCCTTCTTCTTTAAAACACATCGCTTAAATCCTAGATAATCTAGCCCCAAAGCCTTAATTAATTTTCCGTTTGATAACTCGTTATCAAAAATCTAGTTTCCTTTGAAACCCCTTACCCTACATTTCAACCCTAGTTTCCAATTAAATTGATTTTCCAATATTCCATTCTTTAATTTAACTGAAAGATTATACTTTCTTTCCAATTCCTCACTTTTAATTTTCTTAAATCAAAGATCTAATGAAATCCTTAAATTACGATATGAATTTCCATAACTCAATCTCATTGGGTTTCAAGAATGATATTATTGAAGATATGATTCACGATAAAACCCAAATCAATTGATATTGAACATAAGTTACACAGAAATTGTATCTACTTATATTCGATATCAATTCTCATAATCAACGAATACTATAAGTGGAATAACAGTATAATAATATCTTCCAAATTCCTCAAATAGTATACATTTACACCACATAATTTCATATCAAATATCTGAAGATTATTTCTATCCAACTTGTCCCAGTCAACTTAGGAAACTCGTATCTTAATTAAAAGATTTATTCAACTCTTTGACATTAGATCTGGATAGAAATACCATCAACTTATACTTAATATTAATTTCGATATCCAACTCACATTATAAGCGGAATAATGGTGAAATACCTTTTAAATTCATCAAATAGTAAGAATCATCATCCACCGGATTAATATCAAACATCCGAAGATTTATCTACAACCATATCCAATTATTTAAAATTGAAAACCCATATTAATATCAATTTAAATTCCATTTAAAATATTTCCAATGCTTTTGAACCTTTGAAAACATTCCACAAATCATTTAAAAATGATTACTTGTAGTTCGGAAAATAATTTGCAGGTTAAAAACTTCAAAATAGATTGTTTTCAAAGAAAGCGTTACAATTGTGTTTCCAAAGCGTTACAAAACAGTTATCTTAATTCCTTCGATCAAAACATCGCTTTTCTTAGTCAAAACTTAAATTTACAATTCAAAACACTTTTTACACAATTTATAATGATTTTACCATTTTTTCCATATTTTTAGAAACATTAAAAAATGGCTGTTTATGGTTATGGTCGATAACTTCTCTTATAGCGACCTTTTCCAAAATGGTTTTAAACATAACTTGAAAATTATAACTCGAATTTAAAATTTGCTTTCACTCATTTAAAAGCTCTTGTTAATTTAAAACAATTGTTTTTCGTTTCTTGGAAATCCGGTTATATTGCAAAAGTTACAAGCGTTTAAAGTTTGCATCGTTAATTGTCGTTATGTAATAAGCTCTGTTTTGACCATAATAACCATTATTCTACGATACTTCAGAATATCTTAGAAAACCATTATATCCTTATATAACCCTTTTAAAATCATTCAAATTTACTTTCCAAATTATTTTGGATCTAAAATTCAACTTTCATAAATTCCAATTCATTTCTAAATTCAAATAACTTCGAATTAACCTTCTCATTTGTCGGATCAGTTAGGGATAGCCAGGGAGAGCAGGAATCTTCATTTCCAAACCCAAGCCTAGACACTATCATCTCTGTCATCCTATAATGTTTCAGTATTTATTTATTCAGTTAAATGACTTTAACAATATATATGAATTTCACACATATGGTCTTTTCCAATTATTAACCTTCAATTTCAATAATGATATTGCTTTTAATTATGAAGGATATTTGTCGATCACCAATGTGATACCATAAATGTTGTGTCATAGTGTTTGCAAAACAGCATCAACAACCATTTAAACATCCATAGTAACCATCGTCAACATGATTCAATAAATCTTAATTGTGCACAAGCGTTATAACACTAACGCTTAATAGTGTGTGTTCTAAACTTCTCATCCATCATCCATCACAACAAATATCAATCATCATTAACCAATAGTAATTCATCACTATATTTAAATTAGTCTAGCTACTAATTAAATATATAAACCATGGTTAAAGAGTTCTCACCTAATAGCTTTCCAAATCTTCACGGTAGGCTAGCTTAGCTAAGCGAACCGTCGGATAGTATTTCAGCGCAACGTCTTCTTCACCAAAATATATATAATATACACTAATCTCTCTTTATATTATAAGAGAAGGAGAAGAATGACGAATTTTGGCAAGGTGGTGGTGGAAAAGAGGAAGACTTATGCCATGGAAACCATGGCCATAAGCTTTAATAAGAAGGTGGAAAGGAGGAAATGGAAATGGAATGGTAAAAAATGGAGACAGAGCCTCCTTATATAGGAAAGGAGGAGTAAGGAGGTAAATACACATAAGAGGGAAAGTGGCAATCATGCATGAAAGGGAGCATGCATAAAGACATGTGTCTTAACACTTGTCTTAAGAAGAAAAAAGAACTTTTGGTAGCACTTTCTTTTAAATGTTATGAACTAAAGGCAACACTTAATTCTAATGCTACTAATTCGTGTTATAGTTTGACAAATCCGATCGAACGACAAATAGTATCAATAAATCCAAACTCATTAATAATCATTCTCGTTTATAATTCAAGTAAAATCTATCATATAACTTATCAAAATTATTAAATACTCTTAACCATATTTATTTATATCAAATTCAAATTTAAATTCAAATTAAGTAATACAAATTCCAATTTTAAATTGGTTAAAAATTCTAGATCATTACATAATTATTTGCATTTTCGGTGATTTTGTGTGTAACGCTCCCCTCACAATCCAAATTCGCGTGTAATATAACCCCCCTCTCAGAAAAAATTTCACGGCGTCCCACTAACTTCACAAAAATTTGTATCTCTCCCTCCAAAACCATTTTCTTTCCCTCTAAACCATTTTGCCTCAAAAAAAGGTGGTTTCGCTTCAATTTATTCGCCCAAACGTAGAAAGCAAACTCATTCCATCTCCAATCTCCTCAACCGATCCATCAAAGTTAGGGCAGGTTCGCGCGCTTTGGATTCTGGTAAGCAAACCACATTCTCATGTATAGTGGTTTGTGATTTAGAATGTTGTAGATTTGCAGCGAATTCGCTAGAGCAGCAAACTGGTTGAGCGGTAGTCCTTTTCCAAACTAGGTTAATAACTTCTACTTTCTCATTCCCTTTAATACCCACGCCAAATTTACGGAAGCTGAAAAGTAGTTTTCTTTACCTTTTTTAATGTGTTTTTTTAAATCTTTTTCCATCTTTATTTTTATAAGTTCGGTTTGATGAAATTTTTATTTTAAGGAAGGAACGGGGACAAGAGGGAAGCAGTAGATAAAGATCTTATCATGGGAGCCTAGAGGATTTATTTATGATAATTTCTTGTGAGATTCTTTCCTCTTACAAATTATTGCCTCACATTTAGCTATTTAAAGTATACTAATGTAAGAGTTCACAAAGTATATTGTATCATGAGTTGATGGCTGGGCTTATTTCATTTAACTGTGCTTGATTAATCCCATACCTTCAAAGTTTTTGACAAGAATAAAATAAGTTCAACTCTAGGTTGCATTCTTGTTTAGTATGATGATATTCCAGAGGCTAGGTTTGCTTTACAAGGGGTATATGAAATGCCACAAGTAACCAGGCTTATGCTCATATGTTGCTTTTGGTATAACTTGAAAATTAATTTCAAGGATTGTGATGACATAGTTTTATTCTAAGTGAGGGGATGAGGTAAGAACAGGTCCTAACATGTTTCTTACTATTAGTTTTTTTTGCTTATTAGGACATGAATATGTCACTTGCAAAATCATTTGTAGAAGATAGAATGTGATTATACTTTTCTGATCATGATTGCCATCAAGATTAAACTTTGGGAATGTGCAAGGCGCCATTATAGTTTGATTGTTTGAAAATATACATGGTAACTTGCATTTTCTCGTAATTCCAAATGATTTATGAGTGCGTTCTTACGATTTCCATGTCTACTTGTAATAGAAACTAAAAACTATTTGTATGCAATCAACCTTGAATCTGGACAAACCATTGTAAAATTCCGTCATAATATTTGTAATGGCCCGGATTTCCGTAACCTTTAAGTTGACTAAATACACCACAAGTCCAACACAAATTGTATAGAAATACGAAACATTATGAAATACTGAATAAAAAGATAGAAGAAGAACAAAAATAACAACACAGATTCTCATATCACAGCGGAATAAATTATAATATATATAATAGCTTTTGGAATACAAAATTGTAACTGTATAAACATACCATTATCAGAGTACAACACTTATTCACCATAGTGGAGACAACAGAAGCTAAATAACGCTGAAGCCTCCTGCTCCAAGGTCTTAATTTTTTTTGTAAATACCCGAACTACTTCTCTGCCCGTACAAATTTGGGCAACCAAGAGTTTAGGGTAAAACAAAACAAAATAAACTTTGGGTCAGTCATGGGACTAGTGTGAGTAAGCTCCAACCACTTGACTTAACTTTTAAAAATCCTATTAAAACGAATGATAATCGTAAGACCGACCCACACATGAACACAGATGGTTTTTACCTTACGATAACCCAAAACATTTCTTTGAAATTAATACTATTATGATATTATAATAGTGTCTAAAAAAAATAAATAGCAATCTAGTGGAATGCTTGCATCCCGCACTCCACAAACATAATATACAATCAAAACTGCGGGTGCTTATTGGGTAATGGATTTCCATCTATGACAAGGTATGGAACCATCTTCCGATAGTGTATCTCTAGAGGGAAATACACCGGGTTCAACAAGAACATCTTGCAACCCGGCCACACATGACCGACCACTCATTTCTCTTGAATGTATACCACCAACGGTTGGGATCAACAATCATTTTCCCGAAAGGGACAACATCGACATATTAAATAAGGAAATGAATTGTCTCTAGATAGGTGATAATACACCTTAATTGGGAGCTACCCACTTAACAATTCTGCCTGGCCGATTTTTGTCATTTCCCAGTAATGTTACTAGATAGGATATCACGGTATAAAAGGTTATCCATTATGTATATTGTGGGGAGCATAAGGAAATCATCTGCTAATGTTACTGGGGCATCCACTAATGGTACTATGGGAAATATCCAGTATATATATATATATATATATATATATATAATAGCCACAACCACCAAGCCTATATAACTAATATATATATACATATATATAATAGCCACAATAATGTCTCAATGCTTCCAAACCACCAACAAACATCATATAAAAGTTATTTAAAATAAAAATTCTTTTATAATAAAATTATAAACGAATCCAGAGAGTGAGTTTACTCACATTGATTTTAATATGATGATTTTTTGAAATAATCATTGGTTTATAATTAAATTAAAACAGTGTTTAATTAAATCAAAATACCAGCAGGCTCCAATCTGGTTCCATTCAATCCCGGAATTTTAACAACCCGGAAAATCTCAACCAGTTTAAAAATTTTAAATTGGCTATTTTAGTGGATTTAAATATTTAAAATAAATTATTTTAAATAATGAAGACGAAAAGTATGTTTGAATCGATGTTTGAAAATAAATATAATTACTTTAAATTATAAATAAGGCCTGAAATGGCGCGGTAGTTTCAAATTTTGAATTCAAACTTTGACGAACTGTACCGGGTGCAAAATAAAACAAATTTTAGTGAAACCAAAAATATTTAAATCTGTTAGTGAATATCTTTCTAACGAATCTGAAAAATCAAAGATTCATAGCGGGAATCAAAAGTTATGGCCAAATGAATTTTCAGAAAGGTCGCTATAGAGAATATATAGCCCTTGAAAATAGGCATTTTGCAAACGACCTCAGAATTTGACGAAACCACTTTTGTTGGATCCGGGATGTCAAATTATTGCTATGTTTCAAATTCCATAATTTTTGAAGTTAATATGTGAGCATGGCGAAGGAAAATGTGTTTAGTTGATTTTAGTTAAATTGGATCGACTAGAAAATGGCCCTTTTTCAAACGGTCTCAGAATTCGACGAAACTAGTTTTGTTGGGACTGGGTCGTCAAAAAATAGCTAGATTTATTTTTCTGAAATTTTTGGGATCAGTATGTGACCCCGGCAAATTAAAATGTACGTTCAAAATAGAATTTGAATGTTTTATACTTTAATTTTAATAGTAACTGACTGTAACAGTCGAATGGGCCTACGAAGCATATCCCATTGTTTCCGGGATAGGGGTATTTTTCTATGGGCGATAATCATTGGGTTTGGATTGGAGTTCGTGGAAGAAAACCCTAATTTTTAAATTATTATAAATAACGACCAATCACATTTTTTCTTCCATTAAATGAAAAAATATAAACAGTCGTGTTTTCTCACTCCCCGCTACGATTAAAGGCGGAAGTCGCTCCTTACCTTCTCTCTTCCATTCCACCTCCTGCACGCAAAATTAGAGGTTCTTTGGAAATTTTTGAAGGGCTCGGCGAGAGTTTCAAATCCATACCCACCACCAGCAGTTTCGTCGCCAGTAGGAGGACAATCACTTCCACGAAGTCCGGCGCTTCAACTCGCCGCCGACGCCAGCACAGGCCACCACACTAGGCCCCACTGCCGGCGCACGTGCGCCCCTCCTCCCCCTTCGCTGCTGCACCGTCCGATCGTCCCACCCCTACACCGTTAGCAAGAAAAATCCATCCCTAGTTTTGAACGAATACTGAAAGGTATGGGTTTAATTAATTTAAACTGTTTATCGCGCTTTAAAGCGTTGCAAAGTTGCTTTATCGTTTAAAAATCATATCTTTTTCATACGTTAACGAAATTCAGTGAAACAGGAGACATCGGACTCGTAGCGACGTCTTCTACATTCTAGAAGCGACCGGGGAATTTTTAGAGCTTCCAACGATTTTTGGAGGAGTGGAACCCAATTTGAGATTTCTGAATTATTATAGATATGGAATGGCGATGTATAAATTATATAATCGATGTATGATTATATAAGCATTGTACACCTCATGTATAAGCATTGTATAAGTTGTATGTGCGATGTATAAGTTAAATATGCGTTGTAAAAATTATATATGCGTTGAAAATGAGTTAAAATGGAAGTGAAATATATTTATATACATATGTACATATATATATACACACACTCCCCTCGTCCACAAACCATGGACGATATTTACTAATTGTGATTGGCGTGAAATTTGGTGAATAATGCGAATGGTTGATAGGATTGTTTGTGGTTTGAGATTGTTTGATTGTGGTTGAAAAATACCCATTTGTGGTTGAGAATTATTTTGGTTGAAATCACATAGGATTAGTTTGTGGAAAAGAAAAATAAACATGCTCGCCTGCGTGCGAATTAGATGCATGAAATCCCCATTTTCAAAAACCGTAAGGTTTTAAGGTAGAGCGAGGAGCCGTACATCGATACGGTGTCGGTTTTAACTACCCTGTCGTTATGCTGCTGAAATTTCCTAAAATATTCATGTGTTTGTTTTTTATTCATGTATTGAATTATTTTATGTGTTTAGTTTATTTTCATGTGTTGAAAACTATGTTCATGTATTGAATAAATTCTTTGAAAGATAAAAATAACATTTTTATCATACATATAGACTGTATAAAATATTAGAGTTTTAAATAAATTGTTTTACAATAAAAAAAATACATTTTTATCATCTATATGAACTATATAAAATAACCGTGTTTTGAAATAAATTGTTTTACAATAGAAATCACATTTTGATTATATATATGAATTGTTAAAAATAGTGATGTGTTAAAATAAATATCTGTTGGATAAAAATATCATTTTTATCAAACATATGAAATGAATATGGTTTTGAAATCGAAGAATGGATTATATATATATATATATAATAATAAATCGAATAACGAAGCTGTAGTTTGTATTTTGAAACCGTGATTTCAAACGATTATTGCGGAAGATCCGACCATCGGATTTTCCCGAAACCGAAACCGTTGGGTTCGCTTTGGAAATATCTTTCCAGCGACACCAACTTTGTAATGATCCAACGGTTGGATTGTCTGGAATGTTTAATTCAAATCAAAATAAAAAACAGCGCCAGAATCGATTATATATATATATATAATTAAAATAAATCAAATAAGGACGCTGTAGTTCGTATTTTGAAATCATAACATTAAACGATTGTACCGGGAGATCCGACCGTCTGATTTTCCCAAAACTCGAACCGTTGGATTCGCTTTGAAAAGATCTTTCTAATGGTATATAATTTGTAAAGATCCAACGGTTATATTTTCAGATATGTGTAAATCAAATCTGAAGAAAAACTGCGCCATGGCCGCGTTATGGCCTGAAGCGTCATTTAAATAAAATGTGCTATTTTTAATTAAATAAAAATAGCGAAAAATCGTTATAATATATTATTAACGATATGGAATGGACATGAACTGAATTTACTCTGTTTATTGGATATTCTGATGGTTGAAGTTGTTTGACATGAAAATTATATAATGAACTGAAATGTGGGTGTCAAATAACCTAACCATGAAATGAATTGATTTAAATTCTAAATATACGTGGATTGTTTGAAAAGGCTGAGTTAAATCTCATTTCAAATAATCGATCGACGATAAGAGGTAGATGATGAAGATGATGGTCGAAGACCGGAGAGCTTCACGTCATTTGGATGATTACTGATATCTTGATTGGGAGGCATCCCAAGACGATGGAAAAAGCAGTGATTGTCCAGACGTACATGTAGATCGACCGGATATGAGAGGTATTAGGTGTAACAACCCGAAAATCTGGGCCAGTTTAAAATTTTTATTTTGGCAATTTTAGTGAATTTTGATTATTTAAAATGAATTATTTTAAATAATATCGACGAGAAATTTATTTTGAACATAATTCGAATGAATATATTTATATAGATCGACGATAGAATATAAATATTTATTTATATATGTAAAAGGAATTGAAAATGGCGCGGTAGTTCGATAATTCGATTTCAAACTTCAATTGAATGTACCGGGTGCAAAATAAACCGGATTTTAGTGAAACCAAAAATAATAGGATCTAATTGATAATATCTTTCCAACGAATCTGAATAATCAAAATATCATAGCGGGGATCAAAAGATATGTCCAGTTGAAAATTCTGAATAGTCGCTATGGAATTCAAGCCCTTAAAAATAGCCATTTTGCAAACGACCTCGGATTTCGACGAAACCACTTTTGTTGGGTCCGTGGTGTAAAGTTATTGCTAGATTTCAAATTTCATAATTTTTTCGAATTGATATGTGAGCGTGGCAAAGGAAAACGCGTTTGACCAGTTTCAGTTGATTTTAATCGACTGGAAAATGGCCATTTTTCAAACGGTCTCAGAATTCGACGAAACTAGTTTTGTTAGGACCGTATCGTCAATACGAAGCTAGAAAGTATTTATCTGGAATCTTTCGAGTTAGTATGTGACCCCAGTAAATTGAAATGCGCATTCAAATTCAATATATAGAGTTATATGTTGATTTTGATGAAAACTGATCGAAACAATCGAATCAGCTTATGATACATATCCCATTGTGTTCGGAATGGGGGTAATTAGCTATGGACGACAGGCGGTGGACCTTGTTTCGAGGTCGAATGGAAAAGTTACTTTTTGAAATTAAATTAATTAATTAAATTAAAAATAAAATATCTCTCTCCTCTACGTACTCCCTCTCAGCCCCCCCCCCCCCCGATTTCGAAATCAAATCATTTCAGAAGAGAAAAAAAACACGATGAATCAGAAATCGATTCCCCCCTCGCGAGAGCCGCCTGGCCCCACCCTCCGCCGTCGTTTGGCCCACCGCACCCCCTCCCCTCGGCCGACGTCCTCCCTCCATCGCGCAAGCCTCAGGCACGAAACCCTAGGCCGCTCCACCCCAAAACCGCAACCCTAGCCACTGCCACCCACTGCTTCGGCCATCCCCTGGCCCACCACCGCGCGTACGACACCCCCTTCCACCCCCTGACCCCAGCGCCTCTTCTCAAGCCCCCTCCGATCAGTGAACCCCCACCCCCTCTCCGACGAACGAAATTTTGTAAGCTTTCCTATTTTTGTTTATTTATTTTATTTTATTCTATTTATTCAATGCAATTAGCATTATAAAAAAATCAGTTTTCATTATGTATATTTTATCAAAGTAAAGACTTCATTTTTATCAAAGTAAAGACTTCATTTTTATCAAAGTAAAGATTTCATTTTTATATATATTTTTATCAATGTAATTCGATTTTTATATATTGAATAGCAAAGAAAAAATTCGATTTTTATATATCGAATAGCGAAGTAAAAATGTGATTTTTACATATGTAGAGAATACGGGTAGTGAAAAGTGACAAAAAGGGAAGAACGACGAAGATTTCTACATTTGAAAAATTGAGGCGTTGGATTAGCAATCATGTGAGAATTTCTCACTCTTTAATTTAACTTCTAGTTATACAAATATATACTAGGATGCAGACGGTGTTTAGTAGCACCCGACACCCGTCGTCCACAGACCATGGACGGCTTGTATGCTTGTTTGTTTGATTTGATGTGTAGTTGATTGTGTGATGTGATGTGTAATGAAATAAAATATTTATATAGTTAAAATTATTTTATAGTTAAAAATAGAATTTTTAACGCATATATGAAATGAAATAAAAATAAACAAACCGGACGGTTTGTTTATATACACACATTTGACTGATATTGATTGGGATGATAAATTTTACACTTCACCCAACTGCACAAATAAAATCTGTGTTAGATTTGTTTGAAACCCCACACGGGTATTGGGGTGATATATGACATACACTAATCCCAATAATTAGTTGTATGTCGATCGATTGATTGACAGACTGTTATAAGCGTTGAATATCTATATTTGATGCTTATACAGTGTAGAATGCACTTTGGATGATGGTTGATTATTCATCGTTGTTATTGTAGACATGTGTTGTAGAAAACCCATATAATTAACATTATATAGTAATTGATTGGGCCTCATTCCATATTTGAAAATAGAATATTTGAAAAAGGAAATATTTGAAAATAGAATATTTGAAAAAAAGGAAATATTTGAAAATAGAATATATGAAAAAGGAATATTTGAAAATAGAATATTTGAAAAAGAAATATTTGAAAATAGAATATTTGAAAATGCAATATTTGAAAACGAAATATTTGAAATAGAAATATTCGAAATAGAATATTTGAAAATATGAATATATGAAGCCGTGTTGATTAGATTTACGCCATTTCGACGTGAACAATATTTATGTCAATTTTATTCATTTTATAACGAATATCGAAAGTGATTTCAAAATTTGAAATTTTGAAAAGAATTGAAATTCGAATTTAATTGAAAAGAAGTGAATTCGAATTGAAATTGAATACAAGTGAATTCGAATTAAATTGAATAGAAATGAATTCGAATTGAAATTAAATAGAATTGAATTCGAATTGAAATCGAAAGGAATTGCCTTCGAATTAAAGTGAAATTGAATTGAAATCAATTTGAAATCAATTTGAAATGAATTTAAAACGAATTTATATTGGAATATTCAATTTTGATTTGAAATTAAATATGAAGTTGAAACCGTTTTGAAAATGAATTTAAAACGATTTATAAAGCACGTTTCGAATTGAAATCGACGAAGTATATATTATATATATTATATATATAATATAATGGCCTGAATAGAACGCGCCGAGCCGCGGCAGTTCGCGAATTTCGACCGTTGACTTCGAACGGATATTACGGGAGATCCGACCGTCGGATTCTCCTAACACCGGAACCATTGGGTTGCTATCAAAAAGATCTTTCTAACGAATATTGGAAATTAGAAATCTAACAGTTGGATTTGGAATTATGTTCAAATCAAATTTGAAAAAGGTCGCTGCAAGTGCAGTTCGATGGCCGTTGATGGAAATCGACTGTACGGGCCTTGATAAAATTATTAAAAATATCAACAATTTGTGTAAAATCATAAGAAATGATTTGGGTAGAATTGGGATGAAAATCTCCATATTTTAAAAGATAAAAATAGATTTTTATCGAAATGAACTAGTTTTGAACTAGAATTAAAATTCTATTTGTTTTTAAATAAATAAATTGAATTTGAAAATGGTTTTGAAAATAACCATAATTTCCAATAATTGAATTGGAATGGATCTGAATCGAAATTGTCCTTGGAATATTTCGATATTGGATTTCATGATTATACAGATGTTGTTATGGAAATTTGAAAGATATTTATATATCGCTATTTCCAATACGATATTTGTTGGTCGTTGAATTTGATATTGAATATATGCCGATATATTTTCTATTCAAAGGCTAGTATTGAATATCAAATGTGATTTGGGTTTGTCGTGAATGGTGCCGTCAATAACACTGTTCTTGAATCCAGTTGAGAAAAGATTAAATCTTTTTTATTTAGGTTTAATGAAGTGTACCAATCAAATAATATTTATTTGGAATTGAATTGATATTGATTTTTGGGTTTATCGTGGACAGTGTTTTAAATAACACTCGTTCTTTAACCCGATAATTAATGTGATGTGATTTTGGGTTTATCGTGAACCGTGTTTTAAATGACACTGATTCTTTAACCCAGTTAACGATTAAAACTAAGTGGAGTTTTAATGAATCTTTAATTAGATTGAAATGATCGAGAATGGAGTATCACCAGTTTTACTCCAGGCGATAGTTAAATCTTTAATTAGATTTGAACGTGAAATGGTAATTGAATTTACTGATATCACCGTGGTGTTAGATATGAAGTATTACCAGTTTTACTTCATGGGATGAATAGGTTGGAATTGGGAAATTAAAACAAATGATTATTTCAGTAAGGTTCGTTAATCCCGACTAGTTGAATCGAAATTCAAAAGAAGATTAAAGAATAAATTCAAGGAATTTATCTTTGATAAAATTAATGGGTACCTTTCCCTATGAATGTGAAATTTAGAAACTAACTGTCGGTTAGCTAAGCAGAATGGTTTTCTGGATATTGATCTGATGTTGGTTTCGGCCTTCGGGGTTAATATTTGGGGAATTATTCTCTTGATTAATTTACGGTTAGTGACTGATGAATTGGAATGAGGCGTATGTTGTGTTTGTGTGACACTTATTTAAAATATACGCGAGTTATTCGGGAAGACCGGATTTATCCCATTCTGAATAACTGATACGACGATAAGTCGAAGATGAAGACGGTGGTCGAAGACCGGAGGTCTTCACGTCGTTTGGGTGATTACTGATGATCTTGATTGGGCTGTACACCCAAGAAGATGGAAACAGTTGGTGATCGTCCAGACGTACTTGGAGATTGATGGATATGCGGGGTACTAGGTGCCTCCGGTTTCGTTCAGACCCAGGGCGAACTTGTAAATGGACTGTGCGTCTGACATTGGATTTTAGTCCGTGTGATTGATCTCTATTAAATATATATCTGTTTGGCGGTAGAGAATTTATTCTCTTGCTTAACGCCCTTCTCTGAGACGTACGAGCTCAGGGGTTATATATTGATGGATATCAATCGCATGGAGTGAATTGCCTGTGTGGCATGCCTAAGTGGCAGTTGATCAAGGCTTCTGTTGAAAAGCAAAGTCTTGTGGATGATGATCAATGCAAGGCCTGTGTGGCATAGCTTTGTGTAGCGTTGATTCGCGAGCCTCACACCCCGGTTATGAACCAAAAACGGGAGAAGGACCTCAGGGAGGGCATGCGTTTCTTTCTAGCTAGGGTGGTGTCAGTGACCTCCCAGCCCTGACATTTATATACTTTTCACCTGTGTGTTTGTTGCTGCTGCGAGGCGCCTCGGTTAGATCGGACGATCCGGGTCCGACGGAGCCATTCGTTGGCTCATTTACGCCCCAAAGGGCGGGGAAACGCAGTGCTCAGAAATTTTAATCCACATCGGTGGACCGGCCCTGTCGCTCCAAGGGTCACTCGAGCTCTGATCCTGAGGCTCGGGCTAGGGAGTCTCGAATCGGTTGAGGACGATCCCTGGCCACGGTTCATAGATGGAAACCCAATTTCCAAATACGTGACTTTGCGATTTTGATTGTATAACCTATATATGGCGACATAGTGGTATAGGGCATTCATGCCTCCTATGATTGATACTTATGATTTGAAATTGTTTTATACACTATACACTTATAATAGTATCAAATGATTTCTTTTAAACGTATCAAGCATTCTCGGCTATCATAAGGTAAAAACCCTATCCCCCGGCTTGCTTTGCATTGTGTGATAGGACCTGGGTCTTATAATAGCTTCATTTTTCTTTATTTAGCATTGCGCTGTTGTTTTATGCACTGGTGTTCTTGGGAGGAAACCCGTTCCGTGTTATACGGCGTGGTCCCTTGATTTACCTAACTTTAAAAATAAAGATTAACTGTTTTAGTTCTCACACCAGTCCCATGACTGACCTGGCATTTATTGTTTTAACCTAAACTCTGGTTGCCATTATTTTGACACGGGCAGCTAGTAGTTTTGGTTTTGCAGATTTATATTCACAGGATCCTGGTTTACAGCTGGAATGATATCCGGAAAGCTTTGTATCCGTATATCTCTTCTAGTTTTGTATTGTATTATTTTCCGCTGCGATGTATTTAAATGTAATTTAAATCTCTGATATTTCTGTGTAATATTTATTTATACTCTGTATATTCTTGTAATCTGATGCATTGTTGTAATTAACAATGAAATGTTCTTCCGTCTGCGTTCTATTTTGTCCTGTTCTCAAAACAATCCGTTCTTCCTCTTCTCTTCGGAGACCGGGGAAGTTCGGTCGTCTCATCGTGGTATCAGAGCTTTGGTTTACCATGCACAGAGAACATGACACATTAGAACCATACGAAAGAATTCATCGGAGATTGGATTAGTAATATCCAACGAGAATGACTCGTTAGAGATAGGATCAGTAGTATCCTAGAACGAGTGTGAAGAGTATATTTTTAAAATGAAAACGAATTTTGTTTTGAAAATTTAAATCAATTATTCATATTTGATTATTTATTTGTATTGATTTGGACAGTCCAGTATATAAAGATTTTGCATATACGCCTTGCAAACGTGTATTTGAAGTTTTAATATACTGGATAGATATAGAATTACACTCGAATCGCCCGGAGATGATTTGGATGATGGAGCTCCATCATTAGAATTCATGTTCGAGTGACGAAAGTGGACTTTCTATATATTTCCTATTGACTGGTGTGAGAACCAAAATTAGATAGGGCCTATTGTTGTGATTTGGCATCAAAAATCTGATTTTTGACTATGTATCAAAGTTATGAATTTCAAAAGCTAATCAACTAATGGATTGATGTTTGTGTTGTTTGTTTATTTGTTTGATAATTTTGAACCATTACGCCTAATTGTATCAAATATTGAATTATATTGAAATTTGGTCGCATTTTCTTGCATATACTTGTACTTACATTGAACAGGACATAGCAAAGAGGCTAGAGCAGAGAATAAAATTTGTTTGCCCGACAAATAGGTACATGTTTATCATAATTTACTGTTTTGTTTGGGTGATCATGATTTTATGAGCCTATTGGCTAGCCGCTTGGTTTTTTCTTTTTGAGATCAGAAGGCCTATATGGCATTTTCGGGATTTTCCCGTGGCTCCCGGTGCAGGGGAGGTTATGGCGAAATTTTTCGAAAATTCCGGGTGTTAGCCAAATTTTTGAAGAATTTGAAAATTCTCAGAAACTGAAAAGTTGGAGAATGGAAGGCAAATCGAACGTAGAGTTGATTAATCAAACCACTTTCGACTTTGTTCCTTTCCGGGGACAAAAAGTTTTAAGTGGGGGAGATTGTAACAACTCGAAAATCTGGGCCAGTTTAAAATTTTTATTTTGGCAATTTTAGCGAATTTTGATTATTTAAAATGAATTATTTTAAATAATATCGACGAGAAATTTATTTTGAATATAATTCGAACGAATATATTTATATAGATAAATGATAGAATATAAATATTTATTTATATATATAAAAGGAATTGAAAATGGCGTGGTAGTTCGATAATTCGATTTCAAACTTCAATTGAATGTACCGGGTGCAAAATAAACCGGATTTTAGTGAAACCAAAAATAATAGGATCTAATTGATAACATCTTTCCAACGAATCTGAAAAATCAAAATTTCATAGCGGGGATAAAAAAATATGTCCAGTTGAAAATTCTGAATAGTCGCTCTGGAATTCAAGCCCTTAAAAATAGCCATTTTGCAAACGACCTCGGATTTTGACGAAAGAAATTTTGTTGGGTCCGTGGTGTAAAGTTATTGCTAGATTTCAAATTTCATAATTTTTTGAATCGATATGTGAGCGTGGCAAAGGAAAACGCGTTTAACTAGTTTCAGTTGATTTTAATCGACTGGAAAATGGCTATTTTTCAAACGGTCTCAGAATTCGACGAAACTAGTTTTGTTAGGACCGTATCGTCAATACGAAGCTAGAAAATATTTTTCTAGAATTTTTCGAGTTAGTATGTGAACCCAGTAAATTGAAATGCGCGTTCAAATTCAATATATAGAGTTATATGTTGATTTTGACAAAAACTGATCGAAACAGTCGAATCAGCTTACGATACAAATCCCATTGTGTTCGGAATGAGGGTAATTAGCTACGGACGACAGGCGGTGGGCCTTGTTTCGAGGTCGAATGGAAAAGTTACTTTTTGAAATTAAATTAATTAATTAAATTAAAAATAAAATATCTCTCTCCTCTCCTTACTCCCTCTCAGGCCCCCCTCCCCCGATTTCGAAATCAAATCATTTCAGAAGAGAGAGAAAAAAACACGATGAACCAGAAATCGATTCCCCCCTCGCGAGCGCCGCCTGGCCCCACCCACCGCCGTCGTTTGGCCCACCGCACCCCCTCCCCTTGGCCGACGTCCTCCCTCCATCGCGCAAGCCTCAGGCGCGAAACCCTAGGCCGCTCCACCCCCAAAACCGCAACCCTAGCCACTGCCACCCACTGCTCCGGCCATCCCCTGGCCCACCACCGCGCGTGCGACACGCCCTTCCACCCCCTGACCCCAGCGCCTCTTCTCAAGCCCCCTCCGACCAGTGAACCCCCACCCCCTCTCCGATGAACGAAATTTTGTAAGCTTTCCTATTTTTGTTTATTTATTTTATTTTATTCTATTTATTCAATGTAATAAGCATTATAAAAAAATTCAATTTTCATTATGTATATTTTATCAAAGTAAAGACTTCATTTTTATCAAAGTAAAGATTTCATTTTTATCAACGTCAAGGTTTCATTTTTATCGATGTAAAGATTTCATTTTTATCGATGTAAAGATTTCATTTTTATCGATGTAAAGATTTCATTTTTATCGATGTAAAGACTTCATTTTTATCGATGTAAAGACTTCATTTTTATCGATGTAAAGACTTCATTTTTATCGATGTAAAGATTTCATTTTTACCGATGTAAAGGTTTCATTTTTATCGATGTAAAGACTTCATTTTTATCGATGTAAAGACTTCATTTTTCTCGATGTAAAGATTTCATTTTTCTCGATGTAAAGACTTCATTTTTATCAAAGTAAAGACTTCATCTTTATCGATGTAAAGACTTCATCTTTATCGATGTAAAGACTATCATTTTTATCAATGTAAAGACTTCATTTTTATCAATGTAAAGATTTCATTTTTATCAATGTAAAAATTCGATTTTTATATATTGAATAGCAAAGTAAAAATTCGATTTTTATATATTGAATAGCAAAGTAAAAATTCGATTTTTATATATTGAATAGAAAAGAAAAAATTCGTTTTTTATATATCGAATAGTGAAGTAAAAATGTGATTTTTACATATGTAGAGAATACGGGCAGTGAAAAGTGACAAAAATGGAAGAACGGCGAAGATTTCTACATTTGAAGAATCGAGGCATTGGATTAGCAATCCGGTGAGAATTTCTCACTCTTTAATTTAACTTCTAGTTATACAAATATATACTAGGATGCAGACGGTGTTTAGTAGCACCCGACACCCGTCGTCCACAGACCATGGACGTCTTGTATGCTTGTTTGTTTGATTTGATGTGTAGTTGATTGTGTGATGTGATGTGTAATGAAATAAAACATTTATATAGTTAAAAATAGAATTTTTAACGTATATATGAAATGAAATAAAAATAAACAAACCGGACGGTTAGTTTATATACAAACATTTGACTGATATTGATTGGGATGATAAATTTTACACTTCACCCAACTGCACAAATAAAATCTGTGTTAGATTTGTTTGAAACCCCACACGGGTATTGGGGTGATATATGACATACACTAATCCCAATAATTAGTTGTATGTCGATCGATTGATTGACAGACTGTTATAAGCGTTGAATATCTATATTTGATGCTTATAAAGTGTAGAATGCACTTTGGATGATGGTTGATTATTCATCGTTGTTATTATAGACATGTGTTGTAGAAAACCCATATAATTAACATTATATGGTAATTGAATGGGCCTCATTCCATATTTGAAAATAGAATATTTGAAATAGGAAATATTTGAAAATAGAATATTTGAAAAAAGGAAATATTTGAAAATAGAATATATGAAAAAGGAATATTTGAAAATAGAATATTTGAAAAAGAAATATTTGAATATAGAATACTTGAAAAAGAAATATATGAAAAAGAAATATTTGAAATAGAAATATTTGAAATAGAATATTTGAAAATATGAATATATGAAGCCGTGTTGATTAGATTTACGCCATTTCGACGTGAATGATATTTATGTCGATTTTATTCATTTTATAACGAATATCGAAAGTGATTTCAAAATTTGAAATTTTGAAAAGAATTGAAATTCGAATTTAATTGAAAAGAAGTGAATTCGAATTGAAATTGAATAAAAGTGAATTCGAATTAAATTGAATAGAAATGAATTCGAATTAAAATTGAATAGAATTGAATTCGAATTGAAATCGAAAGGAATTGCCTTCGAAATAAAGTGAAATTGAATTGAAGTCAATTTGAAATCAATTTGAAATGAATTTAAAACGAATTTATATTGGAATATTCAATTTTGATTTGAAATTGAATATGAAGTTGAAACCGTTTTGAAAATGAATTTAAAATGATTTATAAAGCACGTTTTGAATTGAAATCGACGAAGTATATATTATATATATAATATAATGGCCTGAATAGAACGCGCCGCGCCGCGGCAGTTCGCGAATTTCGACCATTGACTTCGAACGGATATTACGGGAGATCCGACCGTCGAATTCTCCTAAAACCAGAACCGTTGGGTTCGTATCGAAAAGAGGTTTCTAACGAATATTGGAAATTAGAAATCTAACGGCTGGATTTGGAATTATGTTCAAATCAAATTTGAAAAAGGTCGCTGCAAGTGCAGTTCGATGGCCGTTGATGAAAATCGACTGTACGGGCCTTGATAAAATTATTAAAAATATCAATAATTTGTGTAAAATCATAAGAAATGATTTGGGAAGAATCGGGATGAAAATCTCCATATTTGAAAAGATAAAAATAGATTTTTATCGAAATGAACTAGTTTTGAACTAGAATTAAAATTCTATTTGTTTTTAGATAAATAAATTTAATTTGAAAATGGCTTTGAAAATAACCAGAATTTCCAATAATTGAATTGGAATGGATCTGAATCGAAATTGTCCTTGGAATATTTCGATGTTGGATTTCGTGATTATACAGATGTTGTTAAGGAAATTTGAAAGATATTTATATATCGCTATTTCCAATACGATATTTGTTGGTCATAGAATTTGATATTGAATATAAGCCGATATATTTTCTATTCAGAGCCTTGTATTGAATATCAAATGTGATTTGGGTTTGTCGTGAATGGTGCCTTCAATAACACTTTTCTTGAATCCAGTTGAGAAAAGATTAAATCTTTTTTATTTAGGTTTAATGAAGTGTACCAATCAAATAATATTTAATTGGAATTGAATTGATATTGATTTTTGGGTTTATCATGGATAGTGTTTTAAATAACATTCGTTCTTTAACCCGATAATTAATGTGATGTGATTTTGGGTTTATCGTGAACCGTGTTTTAAATGACACTGATTCTTTAACCCAGTTAACGATTAAAATTAAGTGGAGTTTTAATGAATCTTTAATTAGATTGAAATGATCGAGAATGGAGTATCACCAATTTTACTCCAGGCGATAGTTAAATCTTTAATTAGATTTGAATGTGAAATGGTAATTGAATTTACCGATTGCACCGTGGTGTTAGATATGAAGTATTACCAGTTTTACTTCATGGGATGAATAGGTTGGGATTGGGAAATTAAAACAAATGATTACTTCAGTAAGGTTCGTTAATCCTGACTAGTTGAATCGAAATTCAAAAGAAGATTAAAGAATAAATTCAAGGAATTTATCTTTGATAAAATTAATGGGAACCTTTCCCTATGAATGTGAAATTTAGAAACTAACTTTCGGTTAGCTAAGCAGAATGGTTTTTTGGATATTGATCTGATGTTGGTTTCGGCCTTCGGTGTTAATATTTGGGGAATTATTCTCTTGATTAATTTACGGTTAGTGACTGATGAATTGGAATGAGGCGTATGTTGTGTTTGTGTGACACTTATTTAAAATATACACGAGTTATTCGGAAAGACCGGGTTTATACCATTCTGAATAACTGATACGACGATAAGTCGAAGATGAAGACGGTGGTCGAAGACCGGAGGTCTTCACGTCGTTTGGGTGATTACTGATGATCTTGATTGGGCTGTACACCCAAGAAGATGGAAACAGTTGGTGATCGTCCAGACGTACTTGGAGATCAATGGATATGCGGGGTAATAGGTGCCTCCGGTTTCGTTCAGACCCAGGTCAAACTTGTAAATGGACTATGTGTATGGCATTGGATTTTAGTCCATGTGATTGATCTCTATTAAGTATATATCTGTTTGGCGGCGGAGAATTTATTCTCTTGCTTAACGCCCTTCTCTGAGACGTACGAGCTCAGGTGTTATATATTGATGGATATCAATCGCATGGAGTGAATTGCCTGTGTGGCATGCCTAAGTGGCAATTGATCAAGGCTTCTGTTGAAAAGCAAAGTCTGGTGGATGATGATCAAAGCAAGGCCTGTCTGTCATAGCTTTGTGTAGCGTTGATTCACGAGCCTCATACCCCGCTTGTGAACCAAAAACGGGAGAAGGACCTCAGGGAGGGCATGCGTTTCTTTCTAGCTAGGGTGGTGTCTGTGACCTCCCAGCCTTGACATTTATATACTTTTCACCTGTGTGGTTGTTGCTGCTGCGAGGCGCCTCGGTTAGATCGGACGATCCGGGTCCGATGGAGCCATTCGTTGGCTCATTTACGCCCCAAAGGGCGGGGAAATGCATTGTTCAGGAGTTTTAATCCACATCGGTGGACCGGCCCTGTCTCTCCAAGGGTCACTCGAGCTCTGATCCTGAGGCTCGGGCTAGAGAGTCTCGAATCGGTTGAGGACGATCCCTGGCCTTAGTTCATAGATGGAAACCCAATTTCCAAATGCGTGACTTTGCGATTTTGATTGTATAACCTATATATGGCGGCACAGTGGTATGGGGCATTCATGCCGCCTATGATTGATACTTATGATTTGAAGTTGTTTTATACACTATACACTTATAATAGTATCAAATGATTTCTTTTAAACGTATCAAGCATTCTTGGCTATTATAAGGTAAAAACCCTATCCCCCGGCTTGCGTTGCATTGTGTGATAGGACCTGGGTCTTATAATAGCTTCATTTTTCTTTATTTAGCATTGCGTTGTTGTTTTATGCACTGGTGTTCTTGGGAGGAAACCCGTTCCGTGTTATACGGCGTGGTCCATTGATTTACCTAACTTTAAAAATAAAGATTAACTGTTTTAGTTCTCACACCACTCCCATGACTGACCTGGAGTTTATTGTTTTAACCTAAACTCTGGGTGCCCTTATTTTGACACGGGCAGCTAGTAGTTTTGGTTTTGCAGATTTATATTCACAGGATCCTGGTTTACAGCTGGAATGATATCCGGAAAGCTTTGTATCCGTATATCTCTTCTAGTTGTGTCTTGTATTATTTTCCGCTGCGATGTATTTAAATGTAATTTAAATCTCTGATATTTCTGTGTAATATTTATTTATACTCTGTATATTCTTGTAATATGATGCATTATTGTAATTAACAATGAAATGTTCTTCCGTCTGCGTTCTATTTTGTCCTGTTCTCAAAACAATCCGTTCTTCCTCTTCTCTTCGGAGACTGGGGAAGTTCGGATCGTCTCATTAGGTGGCTCGGGTTTCGTTCAGACCCAGAACGGACTATATATATGGACTGTGTGTCTGACATTGGATTTCATTCTATGTGATTGATAGCCATCAATTGCACGACATGAATTGCCTATGTGGCATGCTGAGATGCATAGGATCAATGCTTCTATTGAAAAGCAAAGTCTTGTGGTTGATGATCAAAGCACCGCCTGTGTGGCATAGCTTTGTGTATAGCGTTGATTCGCGAGCCTCACATCCAGTATGAACCAGAAATAAGAGAGGACATCAGGGAGGACATGCGTTTCCTTCTAGCTAGGGTGGTGTCAGTGACCTACCCGCCCTGACATTTATATTATTTTCACCTGTGTGGTTGTTGCTGTTGCAAGGCGCCTCGGATATGGAGTCATTTGGCTCATTTACGCCCCATAGGGCGAGGAGACGTATTGTTCAGGGTTTAAGTTTAATCAACATCGAGTGGACTGGCCTTGACGATCTAAGGGTCGATGCGTTCTGATCCTGAGACACGGGCTAGAGCATCTCGAAGCAGTAAGGACTATCTTTTGCCTTGGTTCATGACGGAAATCCAATTTCCAAATACGACATGTGCAATTTTCATTGTATACCTACATATGGCGACATAGTGGTATGGGGCACTTATGCCGTCTATGATTGATATTTATGATTGAAATTTTTTTTGAAACATATAAACACTAATAATAATATCAAAAGATTTGTTTTATACGTTTCAAGCATATTTTGGCCATTATAAGATAAAAACTCTATCCTCCGGTTTGTGTTGCATTGTCTGATGGGAACTGAGTCTTTTAATGGTTTCATTTTTGTAAAAAGCATTGCGATGATAAAATGATTTACTTGTTTCATGCACTAGCAATCACCAGAGTAAACCCGTTCCGCGAAAGTGACGTAGTCCTATGATTTTCCTTGTAATTGTTGATTATCCAGTAAGTAGATTTCTCATACCAGTCCCATGTCTGACTCGTAGTTTGTTTCACTTGCAAACTCAGGTGCCCTTATTTCTACACGGGTAGCCTTGTATTTAAGTTTTAGCAGGCTCTTTTTGGATAGCTGGAGCGGAAGATGGATTCTATCATTTATCTCTTTTTATGCTGTTCAGCTCCTATTGTACATATTATGTTTTGATTTCGCTGTAGACATTTATGTATAGCTGAACTGATTGTACTAAGTATGATCCTGTATACTGTGTAACTCTGATGATTATGTTTATCCAATGTATTCTATCATACATTATCTGGTGTATTTATTTATTTCTGTTCTGTTGTTATCTGTTTATGTGTTATATTTCAAAGATTACCCTTGCCACCGTGGTATGGGGGTTTGGGGGTCGTCACAGGAATGCAGATAATCCTTTTATGATCGTAATGCAACTCGTTTTGGTCCTAGTATGAACGAACAACGAATTTACAAGTTTAAATAAATTAATCGTATTGACTTAAATTAATTAATTAATTCCTCTATAATTAAGTTGATTACCTTCCTAACCCATGCCTAATCTTCTTCCCTAGTGTTCGAAATTAACTATCACTTCCCACCAGCTCTTATTCCTCTGTCATGACTTCACTGCCACGATCTCCAAACCTGACACCACTGCTTATTCCCACACGAGCTTCACCTTATCCTTGCCACGAACTCATCTCGCATAATTTCAGTAAAACACATCGTTGGTCTCACTCATGTACAGGCTGCTGATTTTTTTCCCATTGCCAAACTTCGATCAGCCTTTACCTCAGTCACCACAATATCATCATTCACAAACACTCCCTTCGAATCCTACAATAACTACTAAACCATCGCGATTTTACTAGTTATCATTGTACAAAATTGAGCCTTCTTACCATGCATAATCCATCGGATACCATTTCCAGACTCGCAACAAGCCAAGCGCACTCCTATAGAACCCAAACCCTAGCTCGTTACCTCGAAATTGATTTACACGAACAACGTCGCACCGCAAAATGTAATTTACTTTATTGATTTTTGGTGATGTGAAGAAATAGGATAATTTAGGTTTTCGATTTTGAAAGAGGAAGGAATTTAACGATTTTTTTTCTTTTTTTCTTCTATGAAGCTCGTTTGAATTCCTATGAGAAAGAGTGGAATGGCATGGTTTATTTAAAGGAAGAAAAGGGGGAGGTCATTTTCAAATAGTACAGATATAAGGAGTGAATTTTTTAAACTAGCCTTGTGGGTCTGCATGTGTTTTCAATCCGTTGGATGTGCGGTTTTTCAACGTAGGCTGCGCAAATTAATAAGTTTAGATAAGTAGGGATTTTATTGAATCTTTATTTGATTTCTTTAGATATTGATTAGATTTTATATAATATAATAACTCAAAAATATTTTGTGTCCCCTAATTTTCAACCATGAACTCTGATTTAATCGCAATGACCGACTTTTCGATGTTATAACACTATTATAAACTTGTAACGTACCGCAAATTTAGATCGTTTAATTATTGAATTAATTGAATTTATTTAATTGGATTTAATCCTTGAATTTAAAATGGTTTGAAAATAAATTTTAGGATATTATTAATAAATGATTTTAAATTTATTTCTAATAAACAGCAATTTATGATTAGGTGAATGATGATTTATTACAGTGGAAACAATTATTAAATTTTGTGGAATTATCAACTTTGAAGTATTATTTATAAAAGGAAAGATAGTTGTCAAACGTGAAATAATAACCGTAATAATATTGAAATGGTTGGTGTTAAAATTTAAATTCAAACATTAATTCTGTACATGAAAATACATATGTTTGTTTAATTTAAGTAAATTTAAATTAAACATTAATAATTGAAGTTTCAACGATTTTAATAATGTACGATTTAAATGGTTCAGTTACTCGAAATATTATGTAAAATTTTGCAGTCAAATTTAATTACGAAAAATTGATATCTAGAATATGTTCAATTTAATATAAGTGAAAGAATTTCCGTAGTAACATACGAAATTTCGTTTCATTTGCAGCATAAAGAAAGAGTCAAATAATTTAAACCATTAACATTTGGATTTGAAAACATTTAATACATATTTAAAGTCTACCAGAAATTGGAAACAAGCATACGAAATGGTAAACATTAAATACACATTAAATACATTAGAAAGAGGAAGATAAAATTAATTAAATAAACAAGCGTATGAAACTGTAAATATTTGGATTTGGAAATGTGGGACCTCGTTTAATTACGTATTTAAAGCCTACCATTTCTTCAAAATTTGCACCGTATATTTCAGCATGCATGGAAAAGAAAAAAAAAACAAAGAGAACAAATGACACAAAAGGCATATATTTTCCAATTTCATTGCATTCATGAACACATTCATTTCCTTAATGCCAATTTTCCCCATCTCTTTCCATGTTAAACATGTTTAATGAAAAAAGGGAAGAACGCAAGGGAGAGGATAGTCAGATGTGAACATTCAAATTCCAAACAATTTTAAATGCATGCATATTGATATCTCCTTTCAAACCTTCCTATTTTCTTTCCATGGCTGTTAACCTTCCTTTCATTAAATGCTTCCCAATTTCAATGCATGCATGCTTCCTTTTTTTGTCTCATCTTCCTACCATTATATTAACAATGCGTTCATAAGAAAAAAAAATTGAAGGACATGCAAGGGCTTCATGCTTTCTAGCGAAATGTTTACATAAAATGAAACGCAGCTTACGTTACACGGTTAAAACAACAAAAATTCAAAACATGTGAAAGAAGGAAAGACTTGAAAGTTTCTCTCCCCTCTTTATATAATTATGCAAGCAAAACATGCTTCATTTTCTCAATCTATCGATGTCGCTTTACCCACATTAAATTGGATAATGAATTAGCACATCCTTATGCTTCCTGCATGCAACCCCCCTCAAACCTTTCCTCTTCTTTCCTCTTCAAATATAAACAGATCTAAAAAAGAAAAAAGGTCCACTCTTCCAAAAACCAAATCGGCCTCTCTCCTCTCAACCAAAACGTCACTGAGCTATCCAGTGCATCTCCTCCTAAATCGAATTGGTCCCCCCTCTTCTTTCTACTTAACCCTTTGGCAGTCAAAGTAATGTATCCCCTTTTTCATTTATTTCTTCAACAAATTTAAATTTGTCCCAAATCTGAAAAATGGCATAGCCTTCAATCCAATCCTTTCTGCTAAAGCGAAGGCTTCCTCTCCCGTTTAGTTCAAGCCACCTTCCGCCTTTTCTCCTCCTCGCGCCCAAAGCCACTGGCTTTACCCCGTACAACCTTACACAACCACCGCGCAACCGTTGAGTGCAGCTGGCGTCGACCGCATGAACCATCGCCAGTTGCTGAAGCTTTGTCAACCGCCAGTGTCGTTCCAATGTGCCGAAACGTTGCTGCCTCAAACAGAGCGCCTTACACATGTCGATCAGCTTTCCGCCACATACGCAGGTGAGTGTTAACGCACTCACGATTACGATTAGCTCGTCGCAAGTTTTAACTTCAGTACAAAACTGAAAAATATGATAGCGATTGTATGTGTTGTGTTATGTACCTCCTAGCGCTGTGATTTTTTGGCCCTTCGCTGCTGTGTTTGTTGTCTTTCCCGTAGTGACTTTGCGGTGACCATTTTTTAATTAGTTTACAGTACGAACTATTGTGTAGCCTTATGACCTGTTATGGGTATTCTTGAATTTGGTTTCCCTTGCGACTGAGTAATTGGAAATTTTTTGCACACAGTAATTAGACTGAAACCTATTTATATATTATATAAGTTTATATGGCACTTACATGTACCCATATGGATGCATGAATACATGTAATGGTATGCTTTAATTATCTTGGTTGTTGGTCTATTGTGTATTGTTGTAGTAGAATCTGAAACATAGGAATGAAAGTTGCATGCCACCTCATGCTAGTTAGAATGTAGACACAGTCTTTGCTAAGCTTCGTTTATATATATATATATATATATATATATATATATATATATAAAGCATGGCATGTTTCAGATTTGTGCAATGTTGGAATTCTCAGTTTCATATAAAAGAAAACTTAAAACTTAATTTCTTATGGTTTTCATTTCAAATCAAATATCGTTAAATCTGATTTCGTTTCAAAAGCATGCTTATACGCATAGTACCAAATATGTATAAACTAGCAATTCCATTGTGTGACCTGCTGTAGGTTAGAAATTCAACTTCTAAGCCTAAACATCCATTGTCAACGTGATGTTAAGCTCCTTATGCATGCTTGATTTCCAGGAGCTTAATGACACCATATATTGCTAATTTACTGTGCATGACTATATTGACATTTAGAAAGAAAGAAAGTAGCTTGGGTTCCTTTCCATGTATTGCTATTTTCCCGTGCATGACTATATCAACAAAAAAAACAATAAAGTAGGTGGGTTGGTTTCCTTTCCATATATTACTAATTTCCTATACTGACATAAACACATATTGTTATGTAGAGCCTGATATTGGGCTGCTTTGATGTATTGATCATGTATACTCGACATTGGGCATATAACCTGAAATTCAGTTAGCTCATAAATAGGACCGACTATATTATTTCCAGTATTTTATTGAATTTGATTACTTGAACGATGATTAATTCTGATCCGAGTGTTTGTTGTGTTTCTTTTTTTTATGCAATACGCTCGGGTTAGGTCCTAAGTGTTCCAGGCTTAGAAAATTTAAGCTCGCAATGAAGTGGAGTGGCATGTAAAGATGCATATGGCGCATGCTCGACAAAACCGTAAAGCTTTTATTTATTTAAAATTTCATGTAATGTACTTATAAAATCTTTCGCTGTATAAAATTTTTGTACAAATATGATATTATTTGTATAAAAATTTCTTCCACTGTAAATATTGTGTTTGTGATTCTGTGTTTATTCTGTTTAAACTTGATAAGCTAAATAACAATCTGCCTTTTTGGACGTTTTGATTTGGTTTAAATACCGACTTAAAGTGGTCAAAAAGGCAGAATGTTACAGTTGGTATCAGAGCTTTGGTTATACAAAGCTTAGCTTATGGTGTTTAATATGAATTGTCACTGGAATCACTATAAAGAGAGCGTATTTTGAAAATATAAATTATTGAAATTAAATAAATCGTTTAATATGATTGTTTTGAAACTAATATAATGAAAGAGTAGTGTGGCGTAAGCGTTTTGAAATTAGTAAATTTTGAAACAAACTTACTTTGAAACTTATAAATTGTTTGAAATATATTGTGTTGTCTTATATAATTGGAAATGATGTATCTTATAAAATAGAAATTTGAGTTTTTTATTCGACGTCAAGGTTGTACTATTGAGTGTGTAAGATTTTGTATATACGCGTAGCTAACGTATATACGAAGTCCTATATGTACTAGATAGATATGAAGTCACACTCTAGTCGCTTGAAAATGATTCTAGTGATTGTTGCAACATCATCATTATTTATTTTCGAGTTTCGAAAGTGGGATAATCATATGATTCTGATTGAGAAGTTGAGAAATACTTAAGTTATTTTGATAATATTTGAAATGGAATGTTTTAAGTTATTTAAATATACTAGTAATTTACATGAGTAATTTTTTTATTGTGTTTTCAAGTGATTTTTCAAATGTTTTCTAAAAGAAATATCTGAATGGAGTACCCATTTGTTGCTAAAAAAATATATATTTTGATGATAATTTTTCATTGTTATCGAGCTTCAATGTAAGGGAGACTAGTATAGGTAGCTTTGCTAAAGCGAATTTAGTTTTTGATGTATTTTTAAATATACAAACATGAATATTTTAATGATTGAAATAAAATCCATAATTGAATCACAAGTATGGGTTGAGCATTATAATCTTATATATTAGGACAACCTAATCTGTACATCTCGAATAAACAGCCGAGTTTGAATTCCCAACAATAAAAAAAATTGATTTTCTGACTAGTTGAACGATCATTTCAAATGGAATTTAATTTGAGTTATATCCTTATAAGCTCAAAAGAAATTGAATGTGAATATAAAGTTTGAACCACTAGTTCAACTTGGAATGTAATGAAAATTGAGGTTCAAAGTTTGAAATCAAATTGAGACTGAAGATTAAAATGGGAAACTCGATATGTGATCTAATTTGAACCTTTGTTTCAATTTGAAATATAACCGAGTTGAGTCTGAAGTTAAATTGAGTTTAATTAACTTCGAAATGAAAGCGACATTTACTAGATATTGAATTTTGGATAAGTAAATTCGGATTGGGTTATTTTTGGAAATTAGTACTATTTATTTTACAATTATTTTATTCAAATTAGCATTATCTTTATTTTTCTTATTTAAACCATTTGCTTATAATAATTTTTTGTTGCAAACATTTTTTTTCAAAATCTATTTAGTTTATTCAAATTTAATTTTCTGAATCTATCTAATTTATTTACCAAGCCTATCTATTTTATTCAAATTAATTTTTTTTAAGCTAGTTATTTTTCAAAACCTGTCTAATAATTCGAACTTATTTTTCATCAAATCTATCTATTTATTCAAAGCTATTTTATATCAAGCTATTATATTTTTTTCCAAAACTATTTTGTATGTAACTTAAATTTTTTGATTGAAGTATATATATCCAATTCAAATTATTTAAAATCCAAAATGATTGAGTATAAAGATTTGATTGAAAATCAATAATCGAAATGTGAAACCCAATTTGAATGTGAATATTTGATAATGAACCAATTTGAAAATATGAATTTAAAATTTTGAAATGACATTGAGTACTCAAATCAATTTGAGATCTATTTAATTTAATATTGAAATGAAAATTTGGAAGATTATCGACTTTGGATATTGTGATATGAAATGCTTGAAACTTATATCGGAATGAGATTAATTTGAAAACCACTGATTTGTAAGATAATTGATTGACATAATAGTCTTATATAATGGAATTTATATTAAACATGATGTTGAAAAGGAAATCTTATGTAACTAACATTTATGTAAGTGCGATATATGTAGTATTATATATAGCATGTATGTTTTGAAATGAAGATATGGAAATAGAATTTATAAATGAACTTACTTCATGAAATTGAAAAATCTTACAGATAATTATGTAAGTACATCAAACTCAATATTGGGACTTGATAAAATGGAATTCGTACGAGTTATGTTGACATTTACCTATTGAGTTATATGGAAAATGATTTATGAGAGATATTTGAAAATATCAAGAATTATGTTATTCGAACATGAAACAAATCCAAACGGTAAATTCTAAAATTTTAGAATTTGGAAATTGATAATCTTATATTTATATAAGTGTGGAAATGAAATAGTTTTGAAAGCTATGACTATTAAAATTTTTGAATTCGGCAAAGATTCGATATTGAACAATTTGATTCTTATATAAAATTGGAAGTTATATAAGTATGTGGTGAATTTGATTTTACTGATTTGAACGAATCCCAATTGAAAAGGAAGAAAAACTTATGTAAATGGAATTTTATATAAGTACGATATATGAGAATTGAAATGAATATTGTTAGATCAAAATTTGGACCTAACACCCAAATTGTTCTAATTCGTAGAGAATTATAACTGGAGAATGAAGAAAAAGCAGAAAACACATAGAATTTATAGTGGTTCGGCGTTAACGAGCCTACATCCACTTTATATGTTATCGATTATACTTTGAATGCTAGTACAATCAATGATTTCTCTCAAACTCACTCTTACAATTATGATTTCTGTCAGTAATCTCGAAGTAAAACTGAAAAGAGATAGTGGTATGACAGTAATGGTGGAATCAATGCTCAATACTGCCAAAAGACCCTGAAAAATGCCAGTCTCTGGGCTATTTATAGCTCATTTTGTCAGGCGGTTCGCGGTCACACGTGGCGTAGATCCCGAGAAAATCGGATCGGATCAAGCAATGAGGAGGAATTGGTCAATATGACAGTTGTGGACAGGTGTCGCAAGATCCGTGCATTTTGGATCGCTGAAGACCAGTTCGTGGTTGAACAAGTCAGGAACTTCGTTGCGCATCGGGGTACCGGATCGGAGCGAGGTGGCAAAGGCGGATCGGGTCGTGCCTCCATGGATGAATCGGGTCGCGATCTGTTCTAGCGATCCGAGAAGGGTAGCGATCTGTTCTTGCGATCCAAGGAGGGTAGCAGGGCCGTGACCGAATCTTTCATGAACTAAAGGAATGGATCTCCACATTTTCTTCTTGTGTGTGAACATTGGTGACTTGGTCAAAAAGCTAGCCAACATTTTTGGCCCCTCGAAGTATGTTTTATCGAGGATGGAACATGCTTCGAAGCTACAGAGATATCTTTCCACAAAACGATGCAAGTCAACAGTAGCATCTGTCTGAAATGTCATATCATTTCCGGAAAGTTATGTCCCTTTGATTTGTATAAATATCGGATAGATCTTCAATCATTTCCCTGTTTATTGGACAATTCTTTTCTGGAAATTTTTGGAGACTTCGTTATCGAGTTCACCAGGTAAATTTCTTGAATTCTTTTCTTTCGTTTCTCTTCCTCTTTTTTTTTGGTGGTCTGTATCGCACCCTTGTTTCGCGATCCACGGGCACGACCACGGATCATGGTCTGGCGAACTGGAGGGCTTTAATGTGGATCGAGATGGGCTTCGGCTCGCGGCCCGTTCGGTTTGGATAAGACAAGAAATGGGATACGAAGAGCGAACGCTTTCCCTATATAAACCGGGCCTCCTTCCTCCTTTCCTTCTTCTTTCGCCGCCAATCTTCTGTAGCAAAACCCTAGCCCATTTAATCTTCAAAAATTCACCTGTTTCCCCAATTTTAAGAAAGGTAATCAAGTTAGCGACGTACTTTTACACCCCTATTTCCTTTTTCCTTGAGTTATTTACTGATTTGAGGGGGGAGACGACGGAATTTTGTGATGTTCGTGGTTCTAGAAGATGGCAGGACGCCATGGCTGATTGGTTTAGTCCCTTGCGTTCATCGATAGAGAAGAAGGGAGGAAGGAGAAGAAGGAGAGGGAGAAAGGACTGATCAGTTCGGGTCGTGGAAATGGCAAGGGAGCAGATCGGATCGAGGAAATGGTGAGGTAGCGGGTCGGATCGGGGAAATGGTGAAGTGGCGGATTGGATCGTTGCCTTGAACAGAGCATTAGCTTGAGTGAGGACGGGCAGATGTGGGTCGCGATGATCATACTACGAACCAAGCCATGTCCCACGATCCACTTTCCGCGATCCGGTCCCTACTCTGCGATCCATTCTCTGCGATCCGAAACCTAATCCACGATCCGGATGGATGAGCGATCCAACGAACTTGCATAATGAGCAATACAACTTAATCCCAGTACATCAATGGACAGTTAGGCTAGAACCCTTGAGAATTTCTGAACTGGACAGTAGCATATCTTGACTGCATATGACAACTAATACTTCGATGACCTTGCTAATTTTTATGCTTTTCTTTAAGACATACACAGGCACACACTTGCACTAGCACACACGGGGGAAGGGTAATTATATTCTAATTTCTGATGTTTACTCGCCTAAACAGTAATGTCGGGTAACCTTTCCCTTTCAAGATCTGATACAGAGATGGATCCCGAGGTGTATGAGCACCATAACCCCGAGACTCTTCCAACTAATCCAGAGGGTGCAGATTCTGGATCCGAATATGAGGCAGAAACAGAATCGAATCCGTCTGAGAGTACCTCGCTGGATGAAGAGTCAGAGGTCGACGGCTGAGCTCCCGACGAAATTCCTGGTGCAATAGAAATAGAGAAATTCACAAACTCATTAGTTTCCAAACTTGATGACATAAAGCTTAAGAGAATTTGCCTGAGACATGGGATCCCTTGGGATGATGTGAGGACACCTGGCAGCGAAGATAGACCCCATTTGGCTCCGGAGGGGTATATGACAGTCAGCCGACTCATGTGCTGGGTAGGAGCTATTCCTCTGTTTCCTCCAATCGTCATTCAAACCCTAAAACGATTGGGTATTGCTCCAATGCAGCTTCATCCCAATGCCTACACAGCTTTATACACTCTATATGTCACATATGCAGAAATCCTACATACCGAGCTCACATTTAAAGATTTAAAATTCTTTTATCTTTTCAAGCATCGCTCCTCGGCAACCCCAAATTTCTCTTTCTTCGAATCGGTAGCGAATAGGAAGGTTTTGTCTGACGGATACAGCAACATAGGGGATCCCAAGGCCGATAGGTTCTATATAAAGAGACAGTCCGGGTGTTCAAGAAGATGGCTTAAATCAAGTAAACTTTAAACTCTTGACTGAATAACTTGTTTAAGAAATCGAAGCATTAACATGCCTCCCTTCTTCTTTTTTAAGCAGATCACGCCTTTCCCAAGACGGAAGGATCGGTATACAATAATCGACTGTCTCTTCTTCTACAAAGCAAATCTGATATTCTGAAAATCAAGAAGTGCATTACTGACGAGAACCTTCACAAGCACCGCCTTCTGGATATAAGGTTTGGACTTGGTGCGGGCGGCAAACCCTACAAATACGTGCCCCCGACAGAGGGAGAAGGAATGTCACGGGCAGCAGAAACAATTAAATTTCGTGAGAGTCCTTCGCCGATAGTCATTCAGGACGACGAAGACCTAAACATATATAGAGGAGATGAGGCCCGTGGTGATAAGTCTAAGGAAATCCCAGTTTCTCCGGGGGGTTTCCCTCAAGGGCCTCTCTTCCGGTTGAACCTGCTGCTCCCGATGATTTAACAGAAGAGCAGCTATTTAAAGAGCTGAGAAAAATTCCTTTGCCTGATGACGTATACACACAGGGAGACTTCGAAGGGGAGCCATTTTTCCCTGTTTCTGAGGAAACAACCGCTCCAGTTGGGGAACGATAAACTACTCAGATGAGCCTAACTTCGGGCCCTGGTCTGTTGGGGGGAATTATATGGGATGCACAAATCACACGCACTGCCTAACCCCACACTTTTATATCAACAGTATTCAAGGTTTTAATATGCTCTTTTTTCTTTTGCAGGAAAGATGTCTCGCAGGCGGTCTTATTCTTATCGCTCTCTTCGTGAAGGCACACCTAGCCTTCATCCAAATCCTGAGCATGCTCGCGGCCTTTCTCACAAGCCTACTTCTTCACAATCCTGGTCTCCATCAAAACCAACCTCTGGCAAGCTTCCCAGTTATTCGGTGCCACCTACAGGGGGAAAACAACTTCCTAAAGACTTAACCCCTCCGAAGAGTGCACCCTCTCACAGCAGGTCATCAGAAAGACACTACGAGCCCAAGGGTAAAAGCAAGGATCCAATCAAGGATTCTGAGAAGGAGAAAATTGACATTGTCCCTTCCAGCCAACAAGGTTTGATTGCCCCCGGGTCACGAGATTACATCCATGGTCCTGAGACTCAGGCTAAGCTGGAAAAGTTGCGAGAACAATTCTCTGACATCTTCTTCGAAAGGATGATGTTTGTTCCAGCCTTGGAACCAGTCCCTAGGAACTGGGATACTGAAGTCATCGGGAACATTCTCCATGTAGCCAGGCAGTATGAGGTGATGAAGAAACATGCCGTTAATCTTTCAGAGGTCATTCGAACGCTTGAGATGGAAGCACATAGATCCAAAGTGAAGATAGATAACAATGAAAGGGCCAGGGCAAAAATGGAGAAGGACTTAGAGGATGCACAATCTCTGCTTGCCTTGGCCCAACGAGACGCTAAAGCTTACAAAACAGAGCTGGAGGAGGCCAGACAACGTTTCCATAATGAGCTTGATTCTAATAGCAAAGAGCGAGTGTTATTGAAGCAAGAGGTGGAAGATCTCAGGATGGCCAACTCCGAATTGAAAACAACACAGGATCATTTCGAGGCCAAAAGAGCTTCTTGGGAGAAAGAAAAGGCAAGTTTGAAGGAGAATTTATCTTTGGCCGAAGGAGAGAAAGTAATTCTGAATGAGCAAGTCGCGGATGTAGAGAGGCGCGTGGCTCTCGCCGAAAAGAATGTAGAAAGTGCCATTGAAATGGCTACTGCTTCTAACGACAAGCTCCTCCAGAGAGAAAAGGATATCGAAGGGTTTGAAGAAACGATATTTGACTTCCTCGGCCACGTCCTCAAAACCTGTAACATCTCATGGATCCCGGACTACCACGTCACTTTAGCCAACATATAGGATGCCACCGTCGAGGGTGAGAAGCGGAGATTAGGAGTTGAAGAGATTGACGAAGATGAGCTGATGAGGACCATTCTGAGGGATAACGAGCCCGAGGATTTGGCAGAAGGTCGGCGCCTAATTCAAGAAGATATGGTGAAGGAGAGGACTCTGGCTAAGGGCAAAAACAAGATTGACGAAGGTTCGAGCTCAGCTGTAGAGCCCAAGGCCTCCGGAGTTGAGGAATACAATCCTGATGATCCGTTAATTCCTTTGGGCCCGACTCCTTTTGTTTTTGGAGCTTCTGCAGCTAGTGTAACACACCACCTCCGTTAAGGTCACTCACAAAGGGAATGCCTTAACTTTGGTGGAGCATTTTAGTAAACAGAACAGAAACTTACAAGACAAATAAAACAGTACTTGAAATTTTTTTTAACTTTATTACAGCGGAAACAGAAATCAATATGGTTACATCCTTTCAAATCTCAGAATTCAAGTACAAAATATCAGTCTTGTACAAAAGCCTTCAAAATGCATGGTTTAAAATCATAATCCCCATAGAACGGAAGCTATACAGAGCCAAGCCATACTTTAAGCACTTCAAGCAAAGAGAAATCCGGATCAAGCTAAAGTATTCCCTCCTAGGATAACCTGGGGGGAAACGGAAGAAAGGAGGCGAAACAACAAGGGTCAGACAAAAAGTCTGGCAAGTCCAGTGACTTTCAGCATATGAACAGATAATAATAATATGACATGAACATAAAACTGGATGAGAGATAACTGTAACAGGTGTAGCAGATATAATAGAAGAACAGAATGACATACTATTGCTTTACACTTCTCTGCATTAATACTAGTATAACAGAATTAGGTGTCACCCTAATGTCTAAACTGAAACAGAAACGGGTACAGAATAATTTAACAGAAACATGATGCTAATAATGGGCCTTTACTACCCGATCAGAAACAGAAAGAAGAAGAAACAGATTAATCCCTACGGAAACAGAATGTAGAATTAGGTGTACACTAGTAATGGGCCGTTACCACCCGAACAGACGGTACCACGCAGAGACAGACAGGTGTTACCACCCAACAGAAACATACGGTACCAACAGAAACAGACAGAACTAAGTGTACCCTAGAACCCTACCCCAAGCGATCGGCTCCCTAATACATAACTATCTTGTGTCGGCCCCACAGTAGGGTGTATCACTCCCTAAAGTGACAACCAATTGGCACAGACCTATTTACAGATGTCACTGTGTCTTACATCCTCAGAGGAAGACCGGGATCCATGCACGCACATTACCCGGTTGGAACGCACCATCAACACCCCTCACCATTATCAGAATGAACCGCTTATAATTAGTTCAGTAAGCGTGCCCGGACCCTACCTACTGTTGGGTCAAAGTTTTGATACCAGAAAGGGTTACTGACTAATATGGGTCCCAAGCAACAGATGACACAAGCAATTCCCCTCATAACCTTGTGTCCCCAGACTAACAGATTTCGGATTAACTTGTTTAGAATTTCAAACATACAGTGTTTAGATCAACTAGTTCATAGATCAGACAAACAAGTTAACCGGTTTTCAGACTAACGGAACAGATGTTCGGATTAACAGGCTTACAGATTAACTGGTTACAGACTTACGGATTAACCGGTTACAGATTATCTAACTTTGTATTGGGCCTACGGATTCACGAAACGGGTTTATCAGATTCATTGGTCCAATTGGTTTAACCTTACCCACCCAACACGTTTTAGACATCATATTTATCTTAGATTTTCATTAATTAAATATTAATGCCCAAAACCTCTCACATTAGACTGATAGTTTGCGGCTACTGGTTAGGCCGGTTGGTTCCGGGCAGGTTTCTGTCACAAACTGAGTCTAACCTCGGGTTTTCAAGCATATTATGACTAACTTCTCACATTACAACCTATTTTTTTCGACCACTGGAATATGCCGGGCAGTTCCAGGCAGAATTACGCCGCAAACTCATTCTAACCTCGAGTTAGCCATGTTTATCTTTGCGGCCAATTAATTAATGATTTCCCATTTATACCCATGCCTAATATACATGTCAATTATTCATAACTATAGCCAATTCAGGTTATGTCAATAGCGGACTAATTATATCAACTCAACAGATATAGCAGATAACAGATTTCTCAGACTAGGCGACTTAGCAGATTAAGCAAACTAGCAGATTTAGCATTTTCAACAGACTTAGCAGATGACAGATTTGGCAGATGAACAAATCTAGCAGACTAGGTAGTAGAGCAGAACTAGCAGATTAAGCAATATAACAGAACTAGTAGATTAGGCAATGTAACAAAACTAACAAATTAGGCAAATATAACAGATTTACTCATTTCTTAAAGTTTCACCAATATATCTTGCCTAATTATAAATTTTGCCTAAGTTCACATGCATGAATAATAGTCGTGATGCACAATATAATCATATACCCCATGTTTGCATTACATTTACATAGCATAGATTATAGTCATAATTTACCATATATCATATGTTTCAATTTTTATTAAACTTGCATAGTACAGAAGATCCATATATAAATTATACCAAATATAGTTATCGACTACTATGCATGTCATATGTTCCAAAGATCCCTTACTTAGTTGTTTATTTACATTAATAGATACCCTACTTTCATGTAAATCTTTATACCTAAGCCATATTCTTTTTATCACAAATCATATGTTCAATACCCATTTATGTTATAAATACAACATGTCCAGTCATATGTCTCAAATTTATGTTCTAACTACAATCCATGTTCTTTCCTCGAATCAGTTACCTGTTGGTCATGCCCAATTTATGCATCATTCATTTTACTGTCCCAAACAATTTAGCGTATGTTAATCTCTTATGAGATTGGCTCAGGCTCGTGGTAGACTGGCTATAAAACAGAAAGAGGAAAGAGATACAAAATAAGATAGATCCAAACAGAACAGAACAGATATAACCTCAGATTCAGATTTATAATTCATGTCACAATCAGAATTAACGTTTATAGAGGAGAATAACTGTACTTGCCTTGGTTGGATTAAAGAAAGAACTTTAGTTGTTGCAGAATTGTTGCAGAAGTTTTAATCTCTAATTTGAATTGAGTTGCTTAGGTTGATGTTGATTAGCTTCTAGTTTTGATTCCAGTAGAGTAGCGACGCCATTTTTATTTTTATTTAGAACAGAGGCAGAGAAGAAGCAGAATAGAATTGTGTGTAGAGGAGGCTAGGTCTTAGGATGTATTTATAGGTGTAGTTAGTTGTTTTAGGCCTTTAGATAAACCCTAAAACAGATCAGAACCGTCAGAATTCGTCACAGGCTCTCCAAAACAGCCCAAAAACCCATCTAGATGCACCCAGGCCGACCTGGCTCGACCAGGGAGGTCGACCCCCAGGTCGACCCTAGGGTCGACACCCATGTCGACCTGGTCCCCTCCAGGTCGACCTGGTCTGGGCGGGAATTTTCCCGCCTGGCTCGTTTTCTGCATTTTTGAAATCCATTTCGTTTTTCTGATTTTTCGTGAAACTTCTGAAGGCCATATCTCCGTCATACTGACTCCGATTTACGAAATTTCGAACTCTATTTCGCGTATTTTTCCGAGACGAACGCAACCGCGAAACCAGTTTCCCTTAATTCTCACATCTGTAATTAGTTATTCTTTAATTTGAGGCTATTAATATTAACAGAATTACGGGGTGTTACATTCTCCCCTCCGTAAAGGATTTCGTCCCCGAAATCTTCAAGTCAAGAAGAATGTATATCCTAATCATCCAAACAACCATCTACTAAACCATCAAACACAGGCATCCATTGTCCTTATAGACTTCTAATGCTTCCATGTTTAAATGCACAGTGTGTGTATATGTCCCTATCTAATGCAAAATCAGGCGGTCCACTGATTCAGTTGACCTCCTTTAATGCAAACCATGATAGTGCCATGCGTCCATTATGTATGCAATTTTCCTACTCAATACATATTATTTCAATATGAGTGCACGACCATTCAGTCATATGCAACATCCATGTGCTGAGTCAATCATTTTGCATCCAAAAAATTTAAAAATGCTCACCAATCCATATGTAGTATGAGAGTGTTTTCGAGCCGATCTAGTGCCTAGTGTGTGTATATGCATCCACGGGCAACCACTAGCAACCACTTGCATCCACTTGCAACCATCAAACATAACATGTCTCAAACACATGTTTACACCCATTAGTTTCTACCTAAAGTTCGAAGATTCGATCGATAGGATACAGTCGAATGATGGAAGCGAGTACATATAAGTCAAAGACTTGGTTCCCATTAGACATTGGTTGAGAAAATAATTCCCCTAAGTTTCAACCCCGAAGACCGAAATCAACATCAGATTGACACCCAAAGGATCACCTCCTTTAGCCAATGTCAAAACTGGAAAGCAGAATTATTCAAATATTTATAGACTACTGGTACGGATCAGGTTCCCTAATGATTCTTAGGAAGCTAAGCATGATAAAAATCATATCCCACAAAAACTCAGAATGTATGCGTCATTCTTGACGTCTAACACAAATATCCCTCAAACCCCAATCTCAAACAGATGAACCATAACCCTTATGGGTCTGAGTCTATAGCAGAATTCATAAATAATACTAGTATTAAAGTGCAGAGTATCGATTACAAAATCAAAATACCAGAATCAGAAAAAGCCTTAACTCCATAATCAGATAAAAAAATTAAACCTACTATAGAAATTTTCCTATTTATATCCTAGCCACTAGCCTCGAGAATGTTTGCCTGCCCTCCTTGCCCTCGTCTCTTCGGGCAGTCCCTAGTGAAGTGTCCCATCTCTCCACAGTTGAAGCAAGTGCCTTTCCTTTTTCTGCAATCCTTGTTCAGATGAGTCGAGCTCCCACAAGTAAAGAACTTTTTCCCCTTCTTATCTTAAGTCTTTTCATCCTTCTTTTGTGTTTCCTTTTTGGGCCCCGCTTTCTTATTCTGTGGTTCTTCCTTCTTTGTCTCTTTCGGGCCCTTGTCTTCCTCGTGCAGTAGTGCCATATCCACCAATTTCTCGTAAGTCGCTCCCATGGGTACATGGATCATGGCTAGGCTGTGCAGTGGCTCGTTCAACCCTTTAACAAAGCGGAGAGCCTTTTTATGCTGAGTGTTGACTAAATCCAATCCGAACCTAGCTAGTTGGTTGAACTAGTTGACGTATTCCTTGACCGTCATACTTCCTTGCTTAAGAGATAAGAACTTTTCCAGTTGTAAACTCCGTTCAGCTTGCGAGAGAAATTTTGTCTCAAACCTTGTTCTGAAATCTATCCATGTCTCAACCAGCCTCTCGGCGTTAGTGACTTCCCACCAGTAGGAAGCTTCGTCTTTGAGCAGCCATACCGCCAACTGACCTTCTTCCTATCGTCCACCTCGAAGATAACGAATAGATCCTCAGTTTCTTTGAGCCAATTCCTCGCTTCTACGAATGATTCAGTTCCTTTGAAATCCTTCCCACCCATAGCCCTAAAATCTCTACAGGTCTTTGAGAAAGCAATTGCACGAGGAGGGGGTGGAGGAGGGGGATCATTTGCTGGACCTGCAGCGGCGGTCCTAGCCTCAAGATATTGACGAAACCAACCGGGTACATGAACACCCTCTGGTATCTCAGATGCTTCATACATGCTGAAACGAAAAAGGAAAGGTTTAATACAAAAAGGACTGAAGGAAAGATATAACACCCCACCTCCGCTAGGGTCACTCGCAAAGGAATGCACTAGCATTGGAGGGGCATTATTGGTAAACATGCACAGAAATATCACAAGACAGAACATATATAAATGGCGGAAATAAAATCAAACTTTCATAACATGAATAAATAAGGTCTAAAGCCTTTTACATCAGAGTACATCAAAACCTGTCTTGCAATAGTAAAGAAGCATAAAGACTTTTTTTATAAATTATTCCCCAAGTAAAACCGTAAAGTAGCCATAGCCAAGAGAAGTCCAAGCCATCCATGATGACCTTCAAGCAGAAGAAGTCCGAACTAAACAGCATTGTTTCCTCCTTGAAACCTGGGGGGGGGGAAACGGAAGAAAAGAGGCGAAACAAAACGGGTCAGTCAAAAAGACTGAGTAAGTCCTATCTACTTCCAGTATAAAAACAGGTAAAGGTAACATGACATGCATAAACTGAAAGTAAACATAAGGATGACTACAAGACAGATAAACTAAACCAGGGTAACAGACTGAACTACTGTAGCAAGGTAAACTAAGATATCATGGTAAACTACGGTGTCATGATAAATCAAGGTATCACATCGTCAGGTTTCTATCAAGTATACTATCCCAAGGTATCTACCCCGTCTAACATCCCACGGTATCTATTATGTATATTCTTCCTGGTTCTAACATGTATATTTGCTCTGCACCTCTCGTACTAGTATCCCTACCCGCGTCATGTGTTAACCATGAATGTCCCGTGCTCAAAGTCGTGTAATGGTCCATGTCAACCTAATATCGCATATATATAGGTTACTCAAATCATATGTTTCTTTCCATGTATATAAGTTCAGTCCTTTGCCGTACCTCGTACGGGCTTCCTCATGTCGTATTATCCTTGAAATCGTTTTGACTGTCACCCTTGTTCTAGCTAGGCTCTTCCATATGAATCATCGTTTGAACTACTAGGACTTACGCCACCTAGCACCACTAGGGATTATGCTTACCTATTGCACACTTTCGTATTTCGGTTTGGGTTAAACCACCTAGGCCACTAGGGATTACGCTAACCCTCAACCGCGCCCTTTTTCCCACGCATTCATCGTGAATCGTTTTTCTATAACTGTATGCACATGTATCACATCGTGCCATCCGAGTCCTGTCACAGGGCAAACCAAGAAATACAGGACTCGGTCGGGAGCTTTAGATTTATCTGCCGATGCAGATACTAAGGTCTGCTTTTCTACACGTGGCTATGGTCCCACGAGACCCCTCCCTCAACTAGTGAAAGGCAACACAAGAGAAAATCTTGCATGAGAACTACACTCCGGCCAGCCCACATCCTACGGCCTACCTCACCCATAATTAAATAGCAATTATGGTCTGTTGGGTGTTCCCTGCCTTTCCGTACGTACACGCTTGACTCAAGATGGTAGATGATCGACGAACTTGCTATCTCGGGCACCTTATGTATTCGGCGACTCACTGCTATCCACCCCAGTCTTTAGGTCGCTCGCATAGCAACCAAGGCATATTCTTGGTTCTTCTACCGCAGACCTCAACCTCTCGTGAGCCTAGTATAATGACCTGGCAGCTCACAGAGGGATCCCAAGAATATCCTCACGTTCCCCGAAGCCGCTGCTTCGTTACCCAGTTCGTTGGAGCCTTTATCTAAATTAGATAGCCTGCTCCTACACGCATACTTAAACGTTGACCTAACGTATCGGGTTACTAATCTATCTAAGAAATGATCCAAATTTCCTTGACTAAGAATTATTACTTAGTTTCCCTTAACTAAGGTTTACCACTTAGCCTTATTTCCATAATCCTTGTTAACTATGGTTATTTACCTAATCCTCCGAATTAGGGTTTATCTAATGGGTTAAGTGTCATTTAAGTCCATAACTTAGCCCGTCTACAAACCATGTCAAAATTGGCTAAGTATCCAAGTCCAAGACTTAACCCTACAAACCATGTGTCAAGTTGGTTAAGTATATCAAGGAATCCATGACTTAACCTCGTCTAACTATCATTTAGATTGGTTAATTATATAATTTAACTTGACCTTGTCATCAAATCGGTCAAGCGTATTCAAGTGATTCTTGACTTAGCCTTATCATGTTTTCACGTTAGATTGGTTAAGTATAGATTAACTTAACCTCATCAAATTAACGAGTTAGATTGGTTAAGTATAGGTCACTTAACCTCATCAAATCCTCGTGTTAAATTAGTTAAGTGTTTAACTTAACCCCATTCAATTACCAAGTTGGATTAATTAAGTCTAGGCTAACTTAACCCCATCCGATTACCATGTTTAGATTAGTTAAACCTAATCTTAACCCCATCCATTAACTTTATTATACGGTTAAGTGTCATTAAGAAAATTTACTTAACCTTATCACGTTATCGTGTTGGATTGATTAAGTGTTGGTTAACTTAATCCCGTCCACTAGTCGTATAAAAATGGTCAAGTGTCATTAGGCAAATCAAGTTACTTAACCTACCCAAGCTTATCATGTTTTGTTAAGTATCATTAGCCTAATCAAATTACTTAACCCATTTGTCCATATCATATTTGGTTAAGCCTCATTAATCAAATTAACCTAACCCTATTATGTGGCATTAATTTAATTAATGCTCCCTCAACCTCTCACATTAGACCTTGTTGTGGTTACTAGTTAAGCCGGGCGGGTCCGGGTAGATTTACACCACAACCTAGTCTAACCTCGGGTCTTAAGCGCGACATGACCAACTTCTCACATTGGGTCCTATTGTTTGCAACTACTAGTTAGGCCGGTCGGTTCCGGGTAGTTTTACGTTGCAAACTCAACCCAACCTCGAGTTGGCCATACTTGTATTATATAAGTTCATCATGTTTCCAAAACATGTTACAAGTTTTCAAGCATTTGGGTAGACCTAACTTAATAGGTAAATTCCCAAAGGGTAGACCTAACTTAATAGGTAAATTCCCAAGCTCATGTTTCATGCATACTTACATGCCAACTTCCATGTTATCTTTCAAGTCATATTTTCAAGTATAAACACATGTCATATTCAAGTTAAGATCTCGCGACATGTTCGTGTTTATCTAACTACCCAAAATCGTGTTTTCCCAACGCAAGCAAAGCGAGTCAACATAGTAAGGATACTATGTCACATATTGGTCTCAAAACATGCATGATGCCAAAAAGGGCTTGGCTTCCACATGCATAACATCATAAAGGGATTGGCCATAAACATGCATAGTGTCATAAGGTAATTTGGCCACAAACATGCATATTATCAAAAAGGGTTTGGCCATAAACATGCACAACTTAAAAGAGGGGATTGGCCACGAGCATGCATAATCTCATAAAGGGTTTGGCCACAAACTTGCATGTTAGCATAAGGGGTTTGGGTTCACAAACATGCATAAGCCCCAAAATCTTGTCTTAGCCAATGTTTCACAAGTAAAGTGATTCCTAAAGGTTCATGCTAGCATTTCATGCATAAAGATCCAAACTTGCAAGTTAAACTAGGTTATGCATAGCATGAAAGGCATGATTAAGTCACTCACATGGCCTAAAATCATAAACATGAACACAAGAGGCAAAGTAAGGTTCATATAGGTTCGCATAATCATGTTTAGCCTCATTTTATCCCATGTCAACATTAAGAATACCGTTTTGACCCAAAAGTAGCTAGAACTTACATAGCATGGCAAGAGGACTAGGAGCATGAATCGTTTTGGCGAATAAAGGTGGCTCCTTTGATGAAGATCCGTCATGAAACTCGCATAGCAACGTTGATTTGGCCTCTATTTGGTGTAGCAAGCTTGCACCTTTTGATTTGAACTTGATTTGAGTGCATAGGCTCTAGGGATTGGAGATGGAGGCCATGATCAATGAAGATTTTGGCAGCACTTAGTTGCTAGGTTTGATTTTTAGGGATTTAGGTTAGGTTTAGGGTCTTTTTATAGAGATTAGGGTAGTTTTAGGCCATAGGATTAGATCTAGGATTAATCTAGACCACAAAAATCGTCACAGGCCCATCAGACCAGACCAAGACTGCATCCAGGTGCACCAGGTCACAAAACACGGAATTGTGTTTTGGACCCAGTCGACACCCAAGTCGACAGCCCTGTCGACTTGGGGTCCAGGGGTGTCGACAGCCCTGTCGACCCCCCGGTCGACATGGGCTTTGGCGGGAAAATTCCCGCCTACCCAAAACTTGAACTTCCTAGGTGATTTTCAAACTTTGAAACCCTGAAAACTTCGACGGACCATAACTTGGTCATACGGACTCCGATTCTCGAAAACTCGGACTCTATTTCGCGTATTTTTCCCGAGACGAACGCAATGGCATAGCCCGTTTTACTTGATTCAGAATTTAAAATTAAATTCTGCCTTGATTCTCGTTTTATCATGTTATCGAAAAATACGGGTTGTTACATTCTCCCTAACTTTTAGGATTTCGTCCCCGAAATCTCCAAGTTAGGAAGAACATATCCTACCATCCATCATCCATCTACTCAAACCATCATCCACAAGCAACCATTGTCCTTAGACGACTCCTAATGCTTTATGAATGTATGCAAAACGTGTGTGTACATGTTCCTTAGCTAATGCTAATGATCAGGCCTGAAAAATCTTTTGAATGCAAAAATATGTTTAGTGCTATGAATCCATCATGTATGTAAATAGTCCTAGTCATATACACTATATGCATGCACAAACATTCACCCATATGCAACGTCCACATGGTAACACATTCAATTTCATCCATAAACAAGTATAAATACTCGTGCATATGCAATATGAAATGTGACCGAGTCGAGCTAATATCTAATGTAAATTCGCGCATCCACGAGCAACCACTTGCAACCATTTGCAACCATATCAACCATAACATGTTTCAAATACATGTTTACATCCATAGGGTTCTACCTAAGATTCCCTGAAACAGGGTCGAGAAGATAACCAAAACAAACTTCGTACGGGGTTTGTAACAGAGACAGGACCGAGAGGGTATCCATAAAAGACAGCCTACAAGCAAGCTCAACAGAAAAACAGGGATCGAGGATATATTCCCAAAAGAGATGTCATGCACGCATTTAGTCTTCAGTCTCCTAAGTCGCATTACCTTGAGCTTAGTTCCATCGTGCCTTGACCGCCCCTTTTTCTTCACGATTACGCAGCTTCTTATTTCCTGTTTCCATAACATGAGTTGGAACTCATTCCTTCGTCGCCTTTCGTTCTACTCGCACCCTTAGCGCAAACATGACTGCGTACTCATGATCTCATGCAAGCTTTCCAAAATTCAGTAGTGAATCTCAGACCTCGTACCATAAGGTATTTCTTGTAGAAGAACTTCCTCTTGAAAGTAAACAGATGCCAACCAAGTTATCAAGCGCATTTACTAGGGTGATCTCTATAACCCATGCATAAATGAAGTAAACCATCCGTCTTATCGGCGAACACCACTCGATCGGGCTTCAAATTTCCAATAAAGGCATCAAGGGATTCTAAGTAACTAGTCATGACAGAACCTCAAAAAGGTTACCCGATACTTCGAGGGCATTACCAAGGCTAGTCGAAAGGTCTAACTACCCTCCTATCAAAACCGAGAGTGGCACCCCCTACTGGATAACCACTTCATCCCTAGAATCCAGCCATAGCTTATAAACATAAGCATTATTTCCAAATTCAACACTTGGCATAGACATTCCCAAATCCAACAAGTCATGTATAAATGGACTGATTCTCCAATAGGACTTTGAGACAAAAATGGGATCCTCTATTACGCTAGTACTTAAGGTGCAGAGACTCAACTACCGAAGCAGACTTAAATGATACGAACAACGAAGTCCTAACGGGATGAAAGAGAAGAAAAGCTAAACCTTTGACAAGATCGTTACCCTCCTTCCGAGGTACTCTAGAAATGAGAGCATACTACTGCCCTCCCGATGATCTTGTTCTTGTCCCATGATACTTAACTATCCGCCCCGTTTCACCATGCCAAAGGTACTCTCTTGTCATGGGTTTCATTGTTCATCTTTCTCTCTCATTCGGGGTTGAGCCATACCAACGAGTTGCTCATCCTTAAACTCGTATCCTTTACCCTTGCTCTTATCATCCTTTCTTGTAACACGGCAATGGGTCTCTCGAGAACCACCTCCATCGTACGGGAAACACCTACGTGGCTAGACAAAGATTAGTCACAGTGAGAACTACTGTGACCACGGATGGAGGAAAGAAAGGAAATGAGATTCAATCAAGGAATCAAAGAATGGTGCTAATGGCTTTTGGGGGATAGCCTTTTTCTTTTTAAAAGAAAATTTTCTTGAAAATGCTTCTTTATAAACGGTTTTTCAAATAGTTTTCAGAAGGTTTTAAAAACTTTCGCCCAGTCTGGTAACCTTCTGCTCTGATACCAAATATAACACCCCACCTCCGCTAGGGTCACTCGCAAAGGAATGCACTAGCTTTGGAGGGCCATTATTGGTAAACATGCACAGAAATATCACAAGACAGAACATATATAAATGGCGGAAATAAAATCAAACTTTCATAACATGAATAAATAAGGTCTAAAGCCTTTTACATCAGAGTACATCAAAACCTGTCTTGCAATAGTAAAGAAGCATAAAGACTTTTTTTATAAATTATTCCCCAAGTAAAACCGTAAAGTAGCCATAGCCAAGAGAAGTCCAAGCCATCCATGATGACCTTCAAGCAGAAGAAGTCCGAACTAAACAGCATTGTTTCCTCCCTGAAACCTGGGGGGGGGGAACGGAAGAAAAGAGGCGAAACAAAACGGGTCAGTCAAAAAGACTGAGTAAGTCCTATCTACTTCCAGTATAAAAACAGGTAAAGGTAACATGACATGCATAAACTGAAAGTAAACATAAGGATGACTACAAGACAGATAAACTAAACCAGGGTAACAGACTGAACTACTGTAGCAAGGTAAACTAAGATATCATGGTAAACTACGGTGTCATGATAAATCAAGGTATCACATCGTCAGGTTTCTATCAAGTATACTATCCCAAGGTATCTACCCCGTCTAACATCCCACGGTATCTATTATGTATATTCTTCCTGGTTCTAACATGTATATTTGCTCTGCACCTCTCGTACTAGTATCCCTACCCGCGTCATGTGTTAACCATGAATGTCCCGTGCTCAAAGTCGTGTAATGGTCCATGTCAACCTAATATCGCATATATATAGGTTACTCAAATCATATGTTTCTTTCCATGTATATAAGTTCAGTCCTTTGCCGTACCTCGTACGGGCTTCCTCATGTCGTATTATCCTTGAAATCGTTTTGACTGTCACCCTTGTTCTAGCTAGGCTCTTCCATATGAATCATCGTTTGAACTACTAGGACTTACGCCACCTAGCACCACTAGGGATTATGCTTACCTATTGCACGCTTTCGTATTTCGGTTTGGGTTAAACCACCTAGGCCACTAGGGATTACGCTAACCCTCAACCGCGCCCTTTTTCCCACGCATTCATCGTGAATCGTTTTTCTATAACTGTATGCACATGTATCACATCGTGCCATCCGAGTCCTGTCACAGGGCAAACCAAGAAATACAGGACTCGGTCGGGAGCTTTAGATTTATCTGCCGATGCAGATACTAAGGTCTGCTTTTCTACACGTGGCTATGGTCCCACGAGACCCCTCCCTCAACTAGTGAAAGGCAACACAAGAGAAAATCTTGCATGAGAACTACACTCCGGCCAGCCCACATCCTATGGCCTACCTCACCCATAATTAGATAGCAATTATGGTCTGTTGGGTGTTCCCTGCCTTTCCGTATGTACACGTTTGACTCAAGATGGTAGATGATCGACGAACTTGCTATCTCGGGCACCTTATGTATTCGGCGACTCACTGCTATCCACCCCAGTCTTTAGGTCGCTCGCATAGCAACCAAGGCATATTCTTGGTTCTTCTACCGCAGACCTCAACCTCTCGTGAGCCTAGTATAATGACCTGGCAGCTCACAGAGGGATCCCAAGAATATCCTCACGTTCCCCGAAGCCGCTGCTTCGTTACCCAGTTCGTTGGAGCCTTTATCTAAATCAGATAGCCTGCTCCTACACGCATACTTAAACGTTGACCTAACGTATCGGGTTACTAATATATCTAAGAAATGATCCAAATTTCCTTGACTAAGAATTATTACTTAGTTTCCCTTAACTAAGGTTTACCACTTAGCCTTATTTCCATAATCCTTATTAACTATGGTTATTTACCTAATCCTCCGAATTAGGGTTTATCTAATGGGTTAAGTGTCATTTAAGTCCATAACTTAGCCCGTCTACAAACCATGTCAAAATTGGCTAAGTATCCAAGTCCAAGACTTAACCCTACAAACCATGTGTCAAGTTGGTTAAGTATATCAAGGAATCCATGACTTAACCTCGTCTAACTATCATTTAGATTGGTTAATTATATAATTTAACTTGACCTTGTCATCAAATCGGTCAAGCGTATTCAAGTGATTCTTGACTTAGCCTTATCATGTTTTCACGTTAGATTGGTTAAGTATAGATTAACTTAACCTCATCAAATTAACGAGTTAGATTGGTTAAGTATAGATCACTTAACCTCATCAAATCCTCGTGTTAAATTAGTTAAGTGTTTAACTTAACCCCATTCAATTACCAAGTTGGATTAATTAAGTCTAGGCTAACTTAACCCCATCCGATTACCATGTTTAGATTAGTTAAACCTAATCTTAACCCCATCCATTAACTGTATTATACGGTTAAGTGTCATTAAGAAAATTTACTTAACCTTATCGCGTTATCGTGTTGGATTGATTAAGTGTTGGTTAACTTAATCCCGTCGACTAGTCGTATAAAAATGGTCAAGTGTCATTAGGCAAATCAAGTTACTTAACCTACCCAAGCTTATCATGTTTTGTTAAGTATCATTAGCCTAATCAAATTACTTAACCCATTTGTCCATATCATATTTGGTTAAGCCTCATTAATCAAATTAACTTAACCCTATTATGTGGCATTAATTTAATTAATGCTCCCTCAACCTCTCACATTAGACCTTGTTGTGGTTACTAGTTAAGCCGGGCGGGTCCGGGTAGATTTACACCACAACCTAGTCTAACCTCGGGTCTTAAGCGCGACATGACCAACTTCTCACATTGGGTCCTATTGTTTGCAACTACTAGTTAGGCCGGTCGGTTCCGGGTAGTTTTACGTTGCAAACTCAACCCAACCTCGAGTTGGCCATACTTGTATTATCTAAGTTCATCATGTTTCCAAAACATGTTACAAGTTTTCAAGCCTTTGGGTAGACCTAACTTAATAGGTAAATTCCCAAAGGGTAGACCTAACTTAATAGGTAAATTCCCAAGCTCATGTTTCATGCATACTTACATGCCAACTTCCATGTTATCTTTCAAGTCATATTTTCAAGTATAAACACATGTCATATTCAAGTTAAGATCTCGCGACATGTTCATGTTTATCTAACTACCCAAAATCGTGTTTTCCCAACGCAAGCAAAGCGAGTCAACATAGTAAGGATACTATGTCACATATTGGTCTCAAAACATGCATGATGCCAAAAAGGGCTTGGCTTCCACATGCATAACATCATAAAGGGATTGGCCATAAACATGCATAGTGTCATAAGGTAATTTGGCCACAAACATGCATATTATCAAAAAGGGTTTGGCCATAAACATGCACAACTTAAAAGAGGGGATTGGCCACGAGCATGCATAATCTCATAAAGGGTTTGGCCACAAACTTGCATGTTAGCATAAGGGGTTTGGGTTCACAACCATGCATAAGCCCCAAAATCTTGTCTTAGCCAATGTTTCACAAGTAAAGTGATTCCTAAAGGTTCATGCTAGCATTTCATGCATAAAGATCCAAACTTGCAAGTTAAACTAGGTTATGCATAGCATGAAAGGCATGATTAAGTCACTCACATGGCCTAAAATCATAAACATGAACACAAGAGGCAAAGTAAGGTTCATATAGGTTCGCATAATCATGTTTAGCCTCATTTTATCCCATGTCAACATTAAGAATACCGTTTTGACCCAAAAGTAGCTAGAACTTACATAGCATGGCAAGAGGACTAGGAGCATGAATCGTTTTGGCGAAGAAAGGTGGCTCCTTTGATGAAGATCCGTCATGAAACTCGCATAGCAACGTTGATTTGGCCTCTATTTGGTGTAGCAAGCTTGCACCTTTTGATTTGAACTTGATTTGAGTGCATAGGCTCTAGGGATTGGAGATGGAGGCCATGATCAATGAAGATTTTGGCAGCACTTAGTTGCTAGGTTTGATTTTTAGGGATTTAGGTTAGGTTTAGGGTCTTTTTATAGAGATTAGGGTAGTTTTTGGCCATAGGATTAGATCTAGGATTAATCTAGACCACAAAAATCGTCACAGGCCCATCAGACCAGACCAAGACTGCATCCAGGTGCACCAGGTCACAAAACACGGAATTGTGTTTTGGACCCAGTCGACACCCAAGTCGACAGCCCTGTCGACTTGGGGTCCAGGGGTGTCGACAGCCCTGTCGACCCCCCTTTCGACATGGGCTTTGGCGGGAAAATTCCCGCCTACCCAAAACTTGAACTTCCTAGGTGATTTTCAAACTTTGAAACCCTGAAAACTTCGACGGACCATAACTTGGTCATACGGACTCCGATTCTCGAAAACTCGGACTCTATTTCGCGTATTTTTCCCGAGACGAACGCAATGGCATAGCCCGTTTTACTTGATTCAGAATTTAAAATTAAATTCTGCCTTGATTCTCGTTTTATCATGTTATCGAAAAATACGGGTTGTTACAAAAGATATATGGCTCTTGGGGATTATGTTTTTCAAAATAAGCTTTATTTTTGAAAATACTTCCTTTCAAAACCTTTTTGAAAATAGTTTTCAAAACTTTTTATAAAATCTGGTAACCTTCAGCTCTGATACCAATTGTAACACCCCACCTCCGTTAAGGTCACTCACAAAGGGAATGCCTTAACTTTGGTGGAGCATTTTAGTAAACAGAACAGAAACTTACAAGACAAATAAAACAGTACTTGAATTTTTTTTAACTTTATTACAGCGGAAACAGAAATCAATATGGTTACATCCTTTCAAATCTCAGAATTCAAGTACAAAATATCAGTCTTGTACAAAAGCCTTCAAAATGCATGGTTTAAAATCATAATCCCCATAGAACGGAATCTATACAGAGCCAAGACATACTTTAAGAACTTCAAGCAAAGAGAAATCCGGATCAAGCTAAAGTATTCCCTCCTTGGATAACCTAGGGGGGAAACGGAAGAAAGGAGGCGAAACAACAAGGGTCAGACAAAAAGTCTGGCAAGTCCAGTGACTTTCAGCATATGAACAGATAATAATAATATGCCATGAACATAAAACTGGATGAGAGATAACTGTAACAGGTGTAGCAGATATAACAGAAGAACAGAATGACATACTATTGCTTTACACTTCTCTGCACTAATACTAGTATAACAGAATTAGGTGTCACCCTAATGTCTAAACTGAAACAGAAACGGGTACAGAATAATTTAATAGAAACAGGATGCTAATAATGGGCCTTTACTACCCGATCAGAAATAGACAGAAGAAGAAACAGATTAATCACTACAGAAACAGAATGTAGAATTAGCTGTACACTAGTAATGGGCCGTTACCACCCGAACAGACGGTACCACGCAGAGACAGACAGGTGTTACCACCCAACAGAAACAGACGGTACCAACAGAAACAGACAGAACTAAGTGTACCCAAGAACCCTACCCCGAGCGATCGGCTCCCTAATACATAAATATCCTGTGTCGGCCCCACAATAGGGTGTATCACTCCCTAAAGTGACAACCAATTGGCACAGACCTATTAATATATGTCACGGTGTCTTACATCCTCAGAGGCAGACCGGGATCCATGCACGCACATGACCCGGTTGGAACGCACCATCAACACCCCTCGCCATTATCAGAATGAACCGCTTATAGTTAGTTCAGTAAGCGTGCCCGGACCCTACCTACTGTTGGGTCAAAGTTTTGATACCAGAAAGGGTTACTGACTAATATGGGTCCCAAGCAACAGATGACACAAGTAATTCCCTTCCTAACCTTGTGTCCCCAGACTAACAGATTTCGGATTAACTTGTTTAGAAGTTCAGACATACAGAGTTTAGATCAACTAGTTCATAGATCAGACAAACAAGTTAACCGGTTTTCAGACTAACGGATCAGATGTTCGGATTAACAGGCTTACAGATTAACTGGTTACAAACTTACGGATTAACCGATTACAGATTATCTAACTTTGTATTGGGCCTACGGATTCACGAAACGAGTTTATCAGATTCATTGGTCCAATTGGTTTAACCTTACCCACCCAACATGTTTTAGACATCATATTTATCTCAGATTTTCATTAATTAAATATTAATGCCCAAAACCTCTCACATTAGACTGACAGTTTGCGGCTACTGGTTAGGCCGGTTGGTTCTGGGCAGGTTTCTGCCACAAACTGAGTCTAACCTCGGGTTTTCAAGCACGTTATGACTAACTTCTCACATTAGAACCTATTGTTTGCGACCACTGGAATATGCCGGGCGGTTCCGGGCAGAATTACGCTGCAAACTCATTCTAACCTCGAGTTAGCAATGTTTATCTTTGCGGCCAATTAATTAATGATTTCCCATTTATACCCATGCCTAATATACATGTCAATTATTCATAACTATAGCCAATTCAGGTTATGTCAATAGCGGACTAATTATATCAACTCAACAGATATAGCAGATAATAGATTTCTCAGACTAGGCGACTTAGCAGATTAAGCAAACTAGTAGATTTAGCATTTTCAACAGACTTAGCAGATGACAGATTTGGCAGATGAACAAATCTAGCAGACTAGGTAGTAGAGCAGAACTAGCAGATTAAGCAATATAACATAACTAGTAGATTAGGCAATGTAACAAAACTAACAAATTAGGCAAATATAACAGATTTACTCATTTCTTAAAGTTTCACCAATATATCTTGACTAATTATAAATTTTGCCTAAGTTCAGATGCATGAATAATAGTCGTGATGCACAATATAATCATATACCCCATGTTTGCATTACATTTACATAGCATAGATTATGGTCATAATTTACCATATATCATATGTTTCAATTTTTATTAAACTTTCATAGTATAGAAGATCCATATATAAATTATACCAAATATAGTTATCGACTACTATGCATGTCATATGTTCCAAAGATCCCTTACTTAGTTGTTTATTTACATTAATAGATACCCTACTTTCATGTAAATCTTTATACCTAAGCCATATTCTTTTTATCACAAATCATATGTTCAATACCCATTTATGTTATAAATACAACATGTCCAGTCATATGTCTCAAATTTATGTTCTAACTACAATCCATGTTCTTTCCTCGAATCAGTTACCTGTTGGTCATGCCCAATTTATGCATCATTCATTTTACTGTCCCAAACAATTTAGCGTATGTTAATCTCTTATGAGATTGGATCAGGCTCGTGGTAGCCTGGCTATAAAACAGAAAGAGGAAAGAGATACAAAATAAGATAGATCCAAACAGAACAGAACAGATATAACCTCAGATTCAAATTTATAATTCATGTCACAATCAGAATTAACGTTTATAGCGGAGAATAACTATACTTGCCTTGGTTGGATTAAAGAAAGAACTTTAGTTGTTGCAGAATTGTTGCAGAAGCTTTAATCTCTAATTTGAATTGAGTTGCTTAGGTTGATGTTGATTAGCTTCTAGTTTTGATTCCAGCAGAGTAGCGACGCCATTTTTATTTTTATTTAGAACAGAGGCAGAGAAGAAGAAGAATAGATTGTGTGTAGAGGAGGCTAGGTCTCAGGATGTATTTATAGGTGTAGTTAGTTGTTTTAGGCCTTTAGATAAACCCTAAAACAGATCAGAACCGTCAGAATTCATCACAGGCTCTCCAAAACAGCCCAAAAACCCATCCAGATGCACCCAGGCCGACCTGGCTCGACCAAGGAGGTCGACCCCCAGGTCAACCCTAGGGTCGACACCCATGTCGACCTGGTCCCCTCCAGGTCGACCCCCAGGTCGACCTGGTCTGGGCGGGAATTTTCCCGCCTGGCTCGTTTTCTGCATTTTTGAAATCTGTTTCGTTTTTCTGATTTTTCGTAAAACTTCTGAAGGCCATATCTCGGTCATACTGACTCCGATTTACGAAATTTCGAACTCTATTTTGCGTATTTTTCCGAGACGAACGCAACCGCGAAACCCGTTTCCCTTAATTCTCAAATCTGTAATTATTTATTCTTTAATTTGTGGCTATTAATATTAATAGAATTACGGGGTGTCACAGCTAGCTTGGATGGAGGATCAGCGGAAGGTATCTCCATTTTTTCCCCACAATTTGTCAAAGCAATTGTGAGTTGTCGTCATCTGGCGGAGCAACCAATCGAATTAATAACACGTGTTCTTCATAATACAGGTGGCGGGCCCGTCGATAAGGATGTCGAGAAGAAGACAGAGGCGGAGAAGATTGACGTCTCGCCTAGCGCCGGTGTTGATGCACCAAAGCAGGCTGAAGGTACAACAGCAGAGAAGGGTGTCCTGGCACCCAGTGCTGATGCTCCCAAGGATGACGAAACCATCGATGCCTTGAAAGATATGGACGGGCGCCATGTAGATGAGGAGGAGGATGTCATTATCACCAAAGAAGTCAAAGGCGATGACGACGAGACCATGGCCAACAGAAAGGCTAGGCAGGAAAAGCAGTTGGCTTTAAAGAAGGAGGAACAAGAGCCTTTGAACGTAGCTCCTATCTCGGAGTTTGGTCCCAAAACTGGGATGGTTCTGAAACTCCAGCCCAAATCGGTCACTAAACAGCTTCATTTTGAGAATCCCTATGATTTCCCAGCTTCCCTTACTGATAAAAGAAAGAGAAAGAAGGAGGAGGAGGAGTCTTCGGATGAACCTTCGGCTCCTCTTATAGACAAAAGGAAGAGAAAGAAGGATGATCAATCTGATATTAACAAGGCAGAGCTGGAAAAGCAGAAGAAGGAGAAAAAGTCCAAACATAAATAGGATACTGCCGCTTGTCTATGTTTTGTCTTTAAGATTCCCCACTGGCCATGAAATGTAGTTGTGAGACTGGCCCTCACTTTTGTTTTAGGTTTCTTTTCACGTTGTAGGCTTGCAGTTTATGAAAGAAAGTTTATTTCTTTTGCATCATCGTGTACCTGCATTTAAGAAACTTTTCATGCTTAGTCATAAATTATTTTCTTATAACTACAAATCATTCAAGCAACAAAAAGACTTTAACAGTATTGTACTGCATCAAGATACATGTATGCATATATCTGCCCCCAATTAATCGTTAAAGATTAATTTGAGTTGTATGCATGTTGCCCCCTGTTTCTGAACCTGGGGGACTTGGAAATTTTTGTAGAATTAGAGTTCTTGCGGTGCCAGGCTTTTGGCACTTCGATACTCTCCCGATCCATCTGCGGGTCAAAGTTCGAACTTGTGTCATAATCTACGCACCGATCCTTTAGCGGGGTAGAGATCCTGTGGGCGCTGAGTCTCCAGCACCATTCTCAGCACTTAATCATAGACGCTTTTATACTCTCCTAGCAGTCGCCGAGGTTAGAGTGTGAGCTCAGCAGTTATGTCGCTCCCCGATCCTTCAGCGTTGTAAGAGCTCTTTCTCAGCGCTTCGTCGGAGACGCTTTTATACTCTCCTAGCAGTCGCCGAGGTTAGAGTTCGAGCTCAGCAGTTCTGTCGCTCCCCGATCCTTCAGCGGGGTAAGAGCTCTTTCTCAGCGCTCAGTCGGAGACGCTTTTATACTCTCCTGGCAGTCGCCGAGGTTAGAGTTTGAGCTCAGCTGTTCTGTCGCTCCCCGATCCTTCAGCGGGGTAAGAGCTCTTTCTCAGCGCTCAGTCAGTGACGCTTTTATACTCTCCTGGCGGTCGCCGAGGTTAGAGTTCGAGCTCAGCAGTTCTGTCGCTCCCCGATCCTTCAGCGGGGTAAGAGCTCTTTCTCAGCGCTCGGTCGGAGACGCTTTTATACTCTCCTGGCAGTCGCCGAGGTTAGAGTTTTAGCTCAGCAGTTCTGTCGCACGCCGATCCTTCAGCGGGGTAAGAGCTCTTTCTCAGCGCTCAGTCGGAGACGCTTTTATACTCTCCTGGCAGTCGCCGAGGTTAGAGTTCGAGCTCAGCAGTTCTGTCGCTCCCCGATCCTTTAGCGGGGTAAGAGCTCTTTCTCAGCGCTCAGTCAGTGACGCTTTTATACTCTCCTGGCGGTCGCCGAGGTTAGAGTTCGAGCTCAGCAGCTCTGTCGCTCCCCGATCCTTCAGCGGGGTAAGAGCTCTTTCTCAGCGCTCGGTCGGAGACGCTTTTATACTCTCCTGGCAGTCGCCGAGGTTAGAGTTTTAGCTCAGCAGTTATGTCGCTCCCCGTTCCTTCAGCGGGGTAAGAGCTCTTTCTCAGCGCTCAGTCAGTGAGCTTTTATACTCTCCTGGCGGTCTCCGTGGTTAGACTTCGAGCTCGGCAGTTCTGTCGCTCCCCGATCCTTCAGCGGGGTAAGAGCTCTTTCTCAACGCTCGGTCGGAGACGCTTTTATACTCTCCTGGCAGTCGCCGAGGTTAGAGTTTTAGCTCAGCAGTTCTGTCGCTCCCCGATCCTTCAGCGGGGTAAGACCTCTTTCTCAGCGCTCAGTCGGAGACACTTTTATACTCTCCTGGCAGTCGCCGAGGTTAGAGTTCCGTCAAGGCGGTTCCGATCATGGTACACCGCCATGACTTATGGACATCGCCTTCATGTCCGTTATGCTCTCTCTCGGCTCTGGAGAGTTAGAGCGCTATCAATGATATGATTTACTTTATCGCACCCTCAGAGTTTTGACTGTTGATTGCATTCCATTCCAATGGAAGGCACCTATAATTATATGCTTCTGTGATCATTGCATGGTTCACAGCAATTTCCATAAAAATAGAAAGGCAGATAAATAATAGTGCAATAAAGGTAAATGACACACAATATTTTTATAGTGGTTCGGTCGAATCATGACATACGTCCACTTTATAATTTTTTGCTTAAGAAATCGGACTATTCTAGGCAAATCGTGCCTTGTACATGGTCCTTAATAAAGAAAAAGAACAGATCTGACATCTTTACGTTAGATACGGCCGTAAATGTTGGGCATTCCACACTCTGGGGATTTCCTTTCCATCTAGAGTTTCTAGCTTGAAGGTTCCATTATCAAGCTTGCACAGAATGGAGTACGGTCCTTCCCACTTCGCACTCATATGAGTTGGGGGTGGAAAGACACGCTTCAGAACCAAGTCTCCGGGTTCAAAGGTTCGGGCTCGAACTTTTTTGTTGTAGTATCGGGCGACCTGTTGCTTGCATCTCAAGGCACGCAGGTCTGCTTCGTCCCTCTTCTCTTCGATCATATCCAGGGATCCAAGGAGCAATTCGTTATTAGTCATCGGATCGTAATAAGTCAATCGGTGAGAAGGTACTTTTATTTCAACCGGATGACTGCTTCTGCTCCAAAAGCAAGAGAGAAGGGGGTATGGCCTGTTGCCGATTTATACGTTGTCCTGTAGGCCCATAGTGCTAAGGGTAATTCTTCAACCCACATGGCTCTGGCCCGCTTCAGTCTTCTTTTTAGAATGGACTTAATCACTTTATTCGCCGCTTCGACCTGTCCGTTCGACTGTGGATGCGCCACGGAGGTGTACTGTTTCTCAATGTGGTATTTCTGGCAGAAGTCTCTAAATTCAGTGTTATCGAACTGAGTTCCGTTGTCAGTTATAACGATCTTTGGAATCCTAAATCGACAGATGATGTTCCTAACGACGAAGTTGATCACTCGTTTGGTTGTGATTGTAGTCAGTGGCTCAGCCTCGACCCACTTAGTGAAGTAGTCTACAGCTACAATAGCGAACTTCGCTCTGCCCATAGCTATGGGGAGACTTCCAATGATATCAATTCCCCACATAGCGAAAGGCCATGGGCTTGTCATCGTTTTTAACTGACTAGGAGGTGCCCTAGGTATCTTTGAAAATCTCTGGCATGCATCACACCGTCATGCGTACTTCGTCGCATCTTTGTTTATGGTAGGCCAGAAATAACCATGCCGCAACACCTTTTTTGCCAATGTTTGCCCTCCAGTGTGATCGCCGCATTCGCCCTCATGTACCTCCTGCAGTACACGCTTGATGTCGTCATGAGCTATACACCGGAGAAGGGGCATCAAAAATCCCTGTCTGTAAAGGACTCTGCCTTGCAGAATGTATCGGGAAGCTTTACGAATAACTTTACGCCTCTCGCTCTTCTTGGTCGGAAGCGTTCCATTCATCAAGAAATTCTTTAGAGGGGTCATCCATGACTCCCTTTCTGGTTCCGTCTCTATTACCGGATCAATTTCCATCTGATCTATACTAGGAGACCGAAGTACTTCAACTGGGGCTAGCCCGGTCTCTTCAGGATCGTTGGAACTAGCCATCTTTTCCAACTTATCCGCCTGTTGGTTCTCTGACCGCGGAATATGAGATATGCTGTAGTGATCAAAGCCGTTCAGCAACTCCTTCACTTTCTCCAAGTATAAAATCAATCTTAGGCTTTTGACTTGGAATTTTCCAGTGACCTGGATTACAACTAACCTGGAGTCGCAAAATATGTCCAGCTTTATGATTTCCAACTCCTTTGTGATTCTTAGCCCGGCTATCAGGGCTTCATATTCGGAGTCATTGTTAGTGGCGTGAAACTACATCCGGATAGCATAGGATATCAGTCGTTTCTCAGGAATTTCAAGCACTACTCCAGCACCGGATCTCTTGTCACTCCTGGCGCCATCATTATACAATCTTCAGGCACTGGGATCGAGAAGTAACTTTGGGGGGTCAACTTCTTTGTTCGCTATATCTTCCTCCGGGACAGTAAACTCAGCTATGAAATCGGCTATCACTTGCCCCCGTATTGACCTCCGGGCTGAAAGTTCAGATCAAATTGACTCAACTCAATGTTCAATTTGAGTAGTCTTCCAGACGCTTCTGGTCTCTGTAGAACTTGCTTGAGTGGATGATCCGTGTACACGGTGACGGGATGAGCCTGAAAATAATGTCGAAGCTTTCTAGAGGCAATCAGCAAACTGTACGCCAACTTTTCTATCCTTGGATAATTACGCTCTGCTGCTGCCAATTTTTTGCTCACGTAATACACTGGTCTTTGAACTTTGTCTTCTTCTCTCAGCAATGCTGAGCTGATCGCGTGGGATGACACTGCCAAGTACACAAATAAGTTCTCGTGATCCACTGGCTTAGATAATATCGGATGTTTCTCCAGGTGTCTCAGCAGGTTCTGAAACGCTTCTATGCAGTCAGGCGTCCATTTGAAGTGGCGTTTTCCTCGCTTTATCAGTTCGAAGAATGGGATGCATTTGTCCGTAGCCCAGGAGATGAATCTGCTTAGTGCTGCTACTTTCCATGCAAGGCTTTGCACATCTTTAATTTGCCTAGGCTCCTGAATGCATCTGATTGCTGCGATATGGTCTGGATTAATCTCAATCCCGCGAGAACTGACGATGAATCCCAAGAATTTTCCGGAGGCGACCCCGAATGAACATTTCATTGGGTTGAGTTTCATCCCGTACTTTCGAAGAATGCCAAACATCTCTGCCAAGTCTGTAGTGTGATTGGAGGATTGCCTAGACTTAACCAACATGTCGTCAATGTATACTTCCATTGTTTTCCCAATCTGGTTATAGAACATTCTGTTCACTAACCGTTGATATGTAGCACATGCGTTCTTCAAGCCAAAGGGCATTACCATGTAGTAGTATAATCCCAGATCCGTAATGACCCGCCGTTGAGTCCACCAACTGATCGATCCTGGGTAACAGAAAGCTGTCTTTTGGGCAGGCTTTATTTCAAATCCGAGAAATCGATACACGTTCTCCACTTCCCGTTGGCCTTCTTTACCAGAACTGGATTTGAAATCCAGTCTGGATAGGTTGAGTCTCTGATAAATCCATTACTCTTTAGCTTTCCAACTTCTTCTTTCAAGACAGCGGACCTCTCTGGGCCCAGCATTCGCCTTTTTTGTTTTACCGGAGGATGCTTAGGGTTAATGCTTAATGAATGGCTCATGACTGATGGAGATATCCCACACATGTCTGCGTGGGTCCAAGCAAATACATCCAAGTTATCTTTCAAGAAATCCGACAGTTCTTTAGCTAAATTCGGATTTAACTGGGATCCAATCTTAAGGACCTTCTCTGGGTCACTATCATCGATCGGTACATCCACAGTTGTCTCGTTGGGAGTTGCCATTCTGCCCCCAGGTTCTTTCTCCTTTCTGGGATCTATATCCTCGGGCAACTCTCTGGGCGACTCACCTACGGTTATCCTCTTTAATTGCTATGAGGTCTCCGCCCTTGTGGGGGGAGAAGCGCCCTTGGTTTCTATGTCTCCTCCGTTGCGGAGTAGCTTTAGCTCTGCAATATAACATGCTCGGGTGGCAACCTGATCTCCTCTGACAAAACCAACACCAGCTTCTGTAGGAAACTTCAATAACAAGCACCAGGGGGCTATACAGGCTCTGAACATTGCTAGGGCTGGTCGGCCCAAGAAGGCATTATAGGGCGATTCAACACCCAAAACCACGAAGGGAAGAATTCTCACTCTCTGGCGTTCTCCTTCCCCAAGTGTAATTGGTAACTCTACATATCCCATTGGAGCGGTGGATGCTCCGTTAAATACACGGATCCATCCCTCACAAGGCTTCAAGTCTTTTATCTCGAGATTCATCTGGTCGAATGTCTTTTTGAAAAGAATGTTGACGGAACTCCTGTTATCCACCAAGACTTTATGAACAGTGGCCGGGCCAATAGGAACTGTGATTACAAATGGATCTTCGGTCGGAGCATGGACTCCAATGCTTTCTCGTTCGCGGAAAACGACGTCGTCGGACATCATCTTTTGTTGCTTTACCGGGACATTGTGCCCAGGGTTGCAACATTCTCCTACCCCAAGGTGCTGTTTAGCTGCATTGACATACTGATCCAATGCCTTGGAACCGTGCCCGGCAAGATAAAGCTCTCCGATTATGGTATTTATAACAAGATCCTTTCCCTTTTGCTGGGCAGTTGGCCTGATAGCAGGTTGATTCTGGTTCTGATTTGGGGCCTGTACGGCTTGCCCCCTGTCTCTGGGTGTCACTCTGTATTCATCCAATTTTCCTTCTCGGAGAAGCTTCTCGACCACATCTCGTAGGTGACGGCATTCATTTGTTGAGTGGTCGTGAATCTGATGGAAGAGACAGAACTTCCCCGTTTCACGTTCTTTCTCCGTCGACTCTCTGGGAGGAGGCCTTTTATTTTGGAGGACGTTGTACGAATCCATGAAGATATTCTCCAAAGTATCGTTTATTGTCGTATAACTTTCAAAAGACCTGGGACGATTCCTTCTCTAGGAGTCGTTCTCTCGATTCCTCTTCCGGTTATTGCCATTACTGTTATTACCATTGTTTCCTGACTGGCGACCACTCTGGTTCCAGTTTTCGACATTAACTTCGACCTTCCCCGAGCTGTCTCCTGTTTGCTTAATGGCGACATTGCTCTGGATTTCCTCCTTATCGGCCATTTTTGCCTTTCGGTTAGCATATACCTCCTCCCGACGTAAGTGCAAGTTAGCTTTTTCTTAGAATAACTCTCTAGTATGAGGTGGCTTGCCGTCCAGGTATCTACCAAATTCGGTGTCTTTATCTACCCCATCAATCAGGGCTGCCACAACAGTTGGCTTATGAGGATCTTTGACTTCAGTAGCGGCTAGGCTGAAACGGTCTAGATACACCCTCAAACTCTCGCCTGGTCGTTGCTTGACAAGGATCAAGTCAATCACACTCTTCGTCCTTTGTGCATAGATGCAGAACTGTTCCACAAACCTTTCACTCAACTCCCTGAATATGGAAATTGATCTTGCTGGTAAGCGAGTAAACCATAATAACGCTACATCCTCCAGGAATATAGGAAATGCTTTGCACTTGACAGCGTCGGAAGCTGCGGCAGCGGTCATTGACCAAGAGTATCTCATCAGATGTTGGATGGGATCAGATCTACCCGCGTAGCGGTACATCTGCGAAATGTTGAAGCGCCTCAGGAACGTCACATCTAAAATGTCATCAGTGAAAGGGGTGTAACTATGGTCAATTCCCCAATCTTCATTCCGTTGTCCACGGCTACCTGCCAGAATTTGATGGATCATAGCTGCAACATTTGCACTGGTCAGCGGAGGCTCGGGATCAGCGCTTCTTGCTCGGTGGAATTCTCTAATCTCCCTTCCAGGAGCAGCCACGAAATCCAGGGCTCGGATTGGGCTTCGCTGCCCCCTGTTACCATGGGCATTTGTATGGCGAAGGGGCTGAGGTAGTCTATTCTCAACAGGGCTGTCCATGCCTCGAGCTCTGGGAGTTGCGGCACGATTATTCACATTGCGGTTTGAGGGCTCTACACCCAGTACCTCTTCTTCCCGTGATGGCAGGGTTCCAAATCGGAGTTGCTCTATGTTTTCAGGCCTCTCATACGGTCGCCGCGGAGGTCTTGGCGATTCCTCTGACGAAGAAGAGTACTCTGGGGTGAGGAGGCGAACTGGGGGCGTCCTTTGCCTTGCAAGATCATTGAGCCTTCTATCCATAGCAGTCAAGTTCTATCGCAGCACGGAGCTCTCCTGCCTTTCAGCAGCCAATTCATCAAACAGCCGCTTCCACATTTCAGAAAAGCGAGAAAGATCCCCCTCAGTAACGGGAGCAGAAGGGTCATATCGATCATCAACATTTTCTCTTAAGCGCAGAAAACTTGAACCAGGTCGAGCAGAGGTACCAGGACGGGAAGTGTGAGCCATAACCTCCTTTCCAGTTCGAGTTGTAGTCTGGTCATCATTTCGGATCGATGCGGATCGATGTCGGTGGCTTGTTGCGCCCCCCTTGGTTCGGTTCGTGGTGACGCTGGGTAGAGGGTTCGGTGCATTGTCATGGGATCGTGTGACAACCCCTTCAGCAGTCCGGTTCACTCCGCCCTCATCAGCCTGGATCGTGGCGCCCTCATCTGCTCGGCTTGTGCCTTGGTCCCCGCGATGCGCGAGACCCACCTCGACCTGCTTGTGAACACTTTCTTCAATTGCCTCATTCGCTTGCGAAGCTCGTACTTCCTTAGACTTCTTTCCAGCCATGACATCAGATGTTGCTGGAATCTTCAGAAATCTGAACAGTGAAGTTTTGGGACTGTTTTCTACGGACTTTCAAATCCAAATAGTAGAATAGCAATCCAGTAGGCTGAGAATTGAATTCTCAGTGAAAGCACCAAAATGTTAAATTAAAAGTTGGACCTAACACCCAAATTGTTTTGATTTGTAGAGAATTATAACTGGAGAATGATGAAGAAAAAGCAGAAAACACACAGAATTTATAGTGGTTCGGCGTTAACGAGCCTACGTCCACTTTATATGTTATCGATTATACTTTGAATGCTAGTACAATCAATGATTTCTCTCAAACTCACTCTTACAATTATGATTTCTCTCAGTAATCTCGAAATAAAACTGATAAGAGATAGTGGTATGACAGTAATGGTGGAATCAGTGCTCAATACTGCCAAAAGACCCTGAAAAATGCCAGTCTTTGGGCTATTTATAGCTGATTCTGTCAGGCGGTTCGCGGTCACACGTGGCGTAGATCCCGAGAAAATCGGATCGGATCAAGCAATGAGGAGGAATTGGTCAATATGACAGTTGTGGATAGGTGTCGCGAGATTCGAGCATTTTGGATCGTAGAAGACCAGTTCGTGGTTGAACAAGTCAGGGGCTTCGCTGCGCATTCGGGGACCGGATAGGAGCGAGGTGGCAAAGGCGGAGCGGGTCGTGCCTCCATGGATGGATCGGGTCGTGATCTGTTCTTGCGATCCGAGAAGGGTAGCGATCTGTTCTTGCGATTCGAGGAGGGTAGCAGGGCCATGACCGAATCTTTCATGAACTAAAGGAATGGATCTCCACATTTTCTTCTTGTGTGTGAACCTTGGTGGCTTGGTCAAAAAGCTAGCCAACAAATATTATATATAATATCTTATGTTTTCAAAACCAAAGATATAGGAAGTACCTTCCATTGAAAATCGAGCTCCTACTCGCTAGGAAATCTTGTTGATATTTCTCTGATTGTGGTTGTCCGGACATAATACTCATGAGTGTTTCCTTTGAACTCGGCTGCATAGCGAAATTCGCAGGGCCGTAGTGCCGCGAAGGCCTACGGCGACAGATGCTTCCTGGGGGAACCAGGCGTAACCATTGTGTCTGCTGCGATCTATGGTCATTTTACGATGGCGAAATCCGCAGGGCTGCGAAAGCCTACGGGTACGGATGCTTTCTGGGGGATCCAGGCGTAACCATTGTGTATTTGCGGTCCACATGGCGTAATTCGTAGGGCAGTGATTGCCTAAGGTTTATGGGTGATAGAGATATAACCACCAGTGTTACTAGATGTAAACTACGATCCATGCGATTGTTTTGAGGTGTTATGGCAAAATACGTAAGGTAGTGATTGCCTAGCCACCTATGGCTACGACACTTTTTCCTCTCGACCAAGTGATAGAGCGACCTTAGGGGTTGCGTTCCATGACAATCTCAGGTTATTCTATTCTATTTCTATTGATTCGTCCCATTGATTGTTTGTGGCGAAATTCGCAAGGAAGAGATTTCCTATGGGTACAGATGCTTCCTGGAGGACCGAGGCATAACCATTGTGTATCTGCGATTCATGAATAAGTTTCATCGGTTGGTTTATTGGATGGTACTTCTTTTATCTATTTTAATGTTTTTAAGTATTTTCACTGGAAGTTGAAACAAGTATATTGAGCACTTGGAGATTTTTAGTCGTGCGTCTGATCAACGTATGTCTAACACTTTTAAAAACGAAAATAAACTTGTTAAGCCTTTTAGTTATAAAGTTTTTTGACGTTAACTAACAAATTAATGACATAAAAATTTAACATTTGTCTCACCTCAACATAGTAAAATAAGAAAGAGATTTTAAATGTTTTGCAAGTTCACAGCTTTGAAATAAATTAAAATACAAATTTTCGTCTTCAGAAAGGGAAAAGAACTAATGGAATGATTTATGTTTAACTAATTGGAAGCATAATTTTGTACTTAAACAAGCAATTGAGGTTGATAAGCGAATGAATTATATATCGTTAAATTACTAGTTCTTTACTATGTTCCTTTCCGAGGACGAAAAGTTCTGAGTGAGGGAGAACGTAACGTCCCGCAAATTTAGATCGTTTAATTATTGAATTAATTGGATTTAATTAATTGGATTTAATCCTTGAATTTAAAATGGTTTGAAAATAACTTTTAGGATATTATTAATAAATGATTTCAAAATTATTTCTAATAAACAGCAATTTATGATTAGATGAATGATGATTTATTACAATGGAAACAATTATTAAATTTTGTGGAATTATCAACTTTGAAGTATTATTTATAAAAGGAAAGATAGTTGTCAAACGTGAAATAATAACCGTAATAATATTGAAATGGTTGGCGTTAAAATTAAATTCAAACTTTAATTCTGTACATGAAAATACATATGTTTGTTTAATTTAAGTAAATTTAAATTAAACATTAATGATGGAAGTTTCAACGATTTTAATAATGTACGATTTAAATGGTGCAGTTACTCGAAATATTATGTAAAATTTTGCAGTCAAATTTAATTATGAAAAATTGATATCTAGAATACGTTCAATTTAATATAAATGAAAGAATTTCCGTAGTAACATAAGAAATTTCGTTTCATTTGCAGCATAAAGAAAAAGTCAAATAATTTAAAACATTAACATTTGGATTTGAAAACATTTAATACATATTTAAAGTCTACCAGAAATTGGAAACAAGCGTATGAAATGGTAAACATTAAATACTCATTAAATACATTAGAAAGAGGAAGATAGAATTAATTAAATAAACAAGCGTATGAAATGGTAAATATTTGGATTTGGAAACGTGGGACCTCGTTTAATTACGTATTTAAAGCCTACCATTTCTTCAAAATTTGCACCGTATATTTCAGCATGCATGGAAAAGGAAAAAAACAAAGATAACAAATGACACAAAAGGCATATTTTTTCCAATTTCATTGCATGCTTGAACACGTTCATTTCCTTAATGCCAAATTTCCCCATCTCTTTCCATGTTAAACATGTTTAATGAAAAAAAGGAAGAACGCAAGGGAGAGGATAGTCAGATGTGAACATTCAAATTCCAAACAATTTTCAATGCATGCATATTGATATCCCCTTTCAAACCTTCCTATTTTCTTTCCATGGCTGTTAACCTTCCTTTCATTGAAAGCTTCCCAATTTCAATGCATGCATGCTTCCTTTTTTGTCTCATCTTCCTACCATTATATTAACAATGTGTTCATAAGAAGAAAAATAATTAAAGGACATGCAAGGGCTTCGTGCTTTCTAGCGAAATGTTTACATAAAATGAAACGCAGCTTACGTTACACTGTTAAAACAACAAAAATTCAAAACATGTGAAAGAAGGAAAGACTTGAACGTTTCTCTCCCCTCTTTCTATAATTATGCAAGCAAAACGTGCTTCATTTTCTCAATTTATCCATGTCGCTTTACCCACATTAAATTGGATAATGAATTAGCACATCCTTATGCTTCCTGCATACAACCCCCCTCAAACCTTTACTCTTCTTTCCTCTTAAAAAATAAACAGATCTGAAAAAGAAAAAAACGTCCTCTCTTCCAAAAACCAAATCATCCTCTCTCCTCTCAACCAAAACGTCACCGAGCTATCCAGTGCATCTCCCCCTAAATCGAATTGGTCCCTCCTCTTCTTTCTACTTAACCCTTTGGCAGTCAAAGTAATGTATCCCCTTTTTCATTTATTTCTTCATCAAATTTAATTTTGCCCCAAATCTGAAAAATAGCGTAGCCTTCAATCCAATCCTTTTTGCTAAAGCGAAGGCTTCGTCTCCCGTTTAGTCCAAGCCACCTTCTGCATGTTCTCCTCCTCGCACCCAAAGCCGCAGGCTTTACCCCGTACAACCCTATGCAACCACCGCGCAACCGTAGAGTGCAGCTGGCGTCAACCGCATGAACCATCGCCAGTTGCCGAAGCTCTGTCAACCGCTAGTGTCGTTCCAGTGTGTCGAAACGTCGCTGCCTCAAACAGAGCGCCTTAAACATGTCGATCAACTCGCCACCGCATACGCAGGTGAGTGTTAACCCACTCACGATTACGATTAGCTCGTTGCAAGTTTTAACTTCAGTACAAAACTGAAAAATATGATAGCGATTGTATGTGTTGTGTTGTGAACCTCCTAGCGCTGTGATTTTTCGGCCCTTCGCTGCTGCGTTTGTTGTCTTTCCCATAGTGACTTTGCAATGACCATTTTCTAATTAGTTTACAGTACGGACTATTATGTAGTCTAATGACCTGTTATGGGTATTCTTGAATTAAGTTTCCCTTGCGACTGAGTAATTGGAAATTTTTTGCACACAGTAATTACACTGAAACCTATTTATATATTATATAAGTTTATTTGGCACTTGCATGTACCCATATGGATGCATGAATACATGTAGTGGTATGCTTTAATTATCTTGGTTGTTGGTCTGTTGTGTATTGTTGTTGTAGAATCTGAAACATAGGAATGAAAGTTGCATGCCACCTTATGCTAGTTAGAACGTAGACACAGTCTTTTCTAAGCCTCGTTTATCTATATATATATATATATATATATATATATATATATATATATAAAGCATGGCATGTTTCGGATTTGTGCAATGTTGGAATTCTCAGTTTCATATAAAAGAAAACTTAAAACTTAATTTCTTATGGTTTTCATTTAAAATCAAATATCATTAAATCTGATTTGGTTTCAAAAGCATGCTTATACGCATAGTACCAAATATGTATAAACTAGCCATTCCATTTTGTGACCTGTTGTAGGTTAGAACTTCAACTCCTAAGCCTAAACATCCATTCTCAACGTGATGTTAAGCTCCTTATGCATGCTTGATTTCCAGGAACTTAATGACACCATATATTGCTAATTTACTGTGCATGACTATATTGACATTTAGAAAGAAAGAAAGTAGCTTGGGTTCCTTTCCATATATTGCTATTTTCCTGTGCATGACTGTATCGACAAAAAAAAACGATAAAGTAGGTGGGTTGGTTTCCTTTCCATATATTACTAATTTCCTATACTGACATATACACATCTTGTTATGTAGAGCCTGATATTGGGCTGCTTTGATGTATTGATTACGTATACTCGACATTGGGCATATAACCTGAAATTCAGTTGGCTCATAAATAGGACCAACTATATTATTTCCAGTATTTTATTGAAGTTGATTACTTGAACGATGATTAATTCTGATCCGAGTGTTTGTTGTGTTTCTTTTTTTTATGCAATACGCTCGGGTCAGGTGCTAAGTGTTCCAGGCTTAGAAAATTTCAGCTCGCAACGAAGTGGAGTGGCATGTAAAGACGCATATGGCGCACGCTCGACAAAACCGTAAAGCTTTTATTTATTTAAAATTTCATGTAATGTACTTACAAAATCTTTCGCTGTATAAAAATTTTGTACAAATGTGATATTATTTGTATAAAAATTTCTTCCACTGTAAATATTGTGTTTGTGATTCTTGTTTATTCTGTTTAAACTTGATAAGCTAAAAAACAATCTACCTTTTTGAACATTTTGATTTAGTTTAAATACCGACTTAAAGTGGTCAAAAAGGCAGGATGTTAAAAACTCAACGGAATAGATTCTGAAATTTAATTCGAACGTATATAAGATAACCATATTAAGTCGATATAATATAATTTAAATTCTAAAATAATCAATTCCTCAATAATTAAATTATTATTATTACCGTTTTTAGTCACATACAATATATATTGATCATCTGAATCATTTTTAGTCACAAACCCGTTACTTTTCAAAAACCACTTATGTTGAAATCCAACATTTTTAACTTCTACCATTTTAGTTCCAACAAAACTTTTGGTTTTGAAGCAAACCATTAATCTCCCATTTCTAATTCAAAACTCTTCAAATTGAAACAAATATGAAAATCATCTCTTTTAGTTTACAAAAATTTTCAAAACCTTTAAATTTTTTTCTAATTCCCTAAATTTTGGAAAATAATTTGGTAGAGTCTCCCCTATGCGGAGTAACTTTTACAATGTACCAAAAGAGATAAAAATAGATACATCGACCCACATGGTTGGGAAACAGTTCATATAACCTAATTTGGTATTTTTGTGTAGTTGTATCTTATATAAGCGTTTGTTAAGCGAACATGCTTAGCATTTATGCAAGCCATGCACCTAAAACTAAGCCAGACAGCTCCATGTACCTGTACTTACTCAATTTAAACATATAAGTCTCATATATGTGAAATTTTAATAACCTCCATTTATTTAGATGATTAAACACATGAATTCAATACCAAACAAGTCATGTCATGTATATTTAGCGCGTATATGTTAATAGAAGTTCCAATATTTAGTATATATGTCATTTAATTCATATTACACATCATATACACTCACATTCATTTAATCTGAATAATTAACAACCAATATATCCATATCCGATTCATAATCACTTAACATGTATTCAAATTTATCCAAATTGATTATAATCAATTTATTTACTTTGTTTTTGACAAACGAAATGTTTCCTATGCGTATTTGGTATTATTCGATTAATAAAATAGCCACTTATATCTTCGACAAATTTTAAATTGATTCAAAATCAATTTATTCATTTCAATCCATTTAACTTGCTTAAGTCAAACTTTAAGTTCCAAAATTCAAATCCTCGTTTGTTTATTTCAAATCCTTTTGACATCACATAAATATATACATATATATATATAATCATCTCAAATTCAAAACATTTGAATTTTCCAACTCAACTTTTTTTCTTTCAAACAAATTTCCATGAAACTTTTCTAGGGTACCAATTCATCACTTAGAACTCAAAAATGAATACTGATGATGCTGCAGTCATTATCGGAATCATTTTCCAACGATTGAAGTGAGTTCAGTGCTTTATCATTCTAAAAATTCATCAAAAATCCTTGCAAAACAAAGCTATATTATTTTAATATACTTCAGAAAATATACTTTTCGAACCTCTCGGGTTTTTAAGTTTAAATTCTAGTTTAAATCCAATTCAAGTTCATCTTATTTGTATATTTCATTCATATACAAATTATAATTCGTTATAAACAACCATTCCAATTTTATAATCTCATTTGATTATGATAATAATAACTGTAACACCCCGTGATTCTGTAACACTAAGATTCACAAATCAAGGCAGAATTAAATTTTAAAATCAAAATCAAGGGAAACGGGCTAAGCCATTGTGTTCGTCTCGGAATTCTGCATGAAAACGATTCCGAGTTTGCGTAAATTGGAGTCTGTATGAGGAAGATATGGCCTCCGGAAGATTCAGCGAAGTTCAAATCTCAAAACAGGTCAGAAAAGTGAATTCAAATTCAAAATCAGACCCAGGTTGGGCTGGGCGGGAATTTTCCCGCCCAAGGCACCCAGGTCGACTGGGTAGTCGACCTAGGTCACCCAGGTCGACTGGGTAGTCGACCTGGGGGTCGACCCCCCTGCTTTTTCCAGCTTTCTGAACCTGGTTCGTTCTGATGTATTTGGTCACGTTTTCTGCCTAGGTTCGTCCGCCTAACCCTATATAAACAGCCTTAGTCTCCTTCTCTATTCACAATTCTTTTCTATCCTTATGATGCCTCTGAGAAAATATATAAATAAATAATATATATAATAAATCAAGACGACGAAATGCTGCTCAAGTTGTCCAGAAGAGATTCAAATCAGGACTAAAGCTTCAAGAAAAGGATTAAAGGCTAGCGTCGCACGAATCATAGCAACGCCATCTTTCTTTTCTAATCTAAATCTTTGTAAGTCAATTACTTTGTAGATTTGAATGCTTTCTCTATTCGTGACATGAAATTAAAGGAATAAAAGAATATGCCAAATCTTTCTATTCGAATCTGTGCCTATTTCTTTGGACCTAATTAAGAGAAACTATGGACCTTAGAACCATATGCCTCTTTGACTATGAACATTGCCTATGACTATGAACATTGCCTATGACTATGAACATTGCCTATGACTATGAACACGGCCTATGACTGTGACTATGGGAATTATTTCCTTGACTGTGAACACCAGCCTATGCCTTTGATTAGGAAAAACATAAACTATTGCCTATGACATAACATGAACAGCTGTGATTAAGCACCTATGATTCATGACTAGGGAAGTGTTGCTTAAGTTTTGTGACTGTGAAATTGGGTCTAAACCTGATTTTCTATTATGTCTATTCTTGGTTTTCTTTGGTTTTAGACCTTGGGAATTTACCTATTAAGTTAGGTCTACCCATGTTCTAGAACCTACGTTTCTATTCTGTCTACTCTTGGTTCTAGACCTTGGGAATTTACCTATTAAGTTAGGTCTACCCATGTTCTTGAACCTACGTCGTTATTCAAAACCATTTTATGCCAATTGTTATGTCAATCCTTTTCATAGCAATCTTTGGTTCATTCCCTATTTGCTACAAATCTAGATTTATCTATAATCTAGATTGAATCACGATTATATGAACGGTGGAAATGCGATTTGGGCAAAATATGAAATTTACTAAAAACGTAGTTTTTTACTTGGAAATTGGCATAAATTGGGAACATGTATTATGGCATGTTCGTAGAAATGCAAATTGGATAAGTTTGACATGAATTATAGGATGTGTAATTTGAATCTAGTATTGACTTGTAAATCTAGCATTTACATGAACTGTGAACTAGAATAATAAGTCTAGTTTGACATGAACTATAATTAGAATGTTAAATCCAGATTTGGATTAGCTAATTTGGCATATTGGTGTAAATTTGAAATTGGGCATAATTGAGAGTACTTGTCAGGTTTAGCAAGTGACACTTAATTTGGTATAATTTACATACCAAAAAGCATAAATATGATTTAGAAGGGGAAATGGGCCATAAGAATGAATGTTGACAATTTACATTAAAAGAGTGATTAGGAGACAAGTAAATTAGGAATAATTTACTTATGGAATTTTTCCTAAAGGAGGTAATGAAAATTTATACAAATTAAAGGTTTATTAATGACATCTCTTTTAATAATACACCAGAAAGTTCTAGGGTGACAGAGAGGACAGTGTCTAGGCTTGAGTTTGGAAAATACAAGTTTCCTTCTCTCCCTGGCTATCCCTAACTGATCCGACGGACGGGATGGTTACTTTCAAAACTTGATTTGAAAATTAATCAAAACCCTTTGAACTTAGAAAACACGAATACGCCTAACCTGAGGTTAGACTGAGTTGCGATGTAAACCTGCACGGAACCAACCGGCACATCCAGTATTCGCAACAATATCTGTCTAATGTGAGTGGTCGCGGCTTTAATTTATTTAGTTAAAGCTAGAACAAGAATGGTAGGGTTAAGTTAACTTAGACACTTAACCAGTTCAACATGATAACTAAACTGATGGGTGGGGCCAGGTTCAGACTGACACTTAACACAGTTAAGCTAGAATGGGAGGGTTAAGTCCATAGGAACACTTAACCAACTTAACTCAGTTAAGCTAGAATGGGAGGGTTAAGTCCATAGGGACACTTAACCAAACTTAACAAGATTTGTAGGGGTTAAGTAACTAAGAAAACACTTAGCCAAATTAACAAGTTAACTAGACTAGAAGGTGGGGTTAAGTAAGTTCAATACACTTAGCCAAATTTACATGTTAACTAGACTAGAGGTTGGGGTTAAGTAAAATCTAATACACTTAGCCAATTTGATATGTTAGCTGGGCTAGACCGTAGGGTTAAGTAAACTTGAACACTTAACCATCAATTTGTGATAAAGGAATAGGGTTAAGTCTAAAACATGAAGGGATGATACTTAACCACTAATAACATGGTAGTTAAAACAGACGGGCAAGGTTAAGTTAAAAAGGAACACTTAACCAATACAGGGTGAATGGGTAGGGTTAAGTAATAAGAAATACTTAACCAATATAACTTGGTTTGTGGAAGGGTTAAGTCAACATGAATTACTGATAACACTTAACCAGTTTAACAGGATAAATGAAGAGGGTTAAGTTAGCTTGAATTGACTAATGACACTTAACCAATCCGAATTGACGAGAAAGAGAACTAAGTAGTAAACCTTAGTTAAAAGGAACTAAGTAGTAATTCTTAGTATAACACATGAAGGAGCGAATGTCTGTCTGAGTAAAAAGAAGGCTCCAACGAACTGGGTTACGAAGCCCGAGGCTTCGAGGGGACGTGAGGGTACTCTTGGTATCCCTCTGTGAGGCTGCAGATGATCCTCCAGGGCTCACAGAGGTTAAGGTCTGCGTTAGAAGAACCAAGTGTATGCCTTGGTTGCAATATATGGCAACCTAAAGACTAGGATGGACCGGCGTGATTCAGCGAGAAAACGGTAGCCCTGTGATAGCAACTCGTCGTCTACCATCCATCTTGAGTCAATCGAGATACGTGAAGCGGAAAGGCGGAGAATTCCAAAAGACCATATACTTGCTATCTAGTTATGGGTGAGGATGGCCATAGGATAGTGGGGCACCGGGGGGCCTGCGTATAGTTCTCATTTTTCAAGGTGTGCCTTTCATTAGTTGAGGGAGGGGTCAAGTGGGACCATAGCCACTAGAATAAAAACAGATCTTAGCATCTGCACTGGCAGATATCTGAAAGCTCCCGACCGAGTTCTGGATTCCTTGATTTGCCGTACCACAGGACTCGGGCTGCACATTACAGGACATGTGCATCTAGACAAGTGATAACGATTCGCGATATATGCGTGGGGAAGTATAGGAACATATACCACTCTAGGTAGTGTGTCCTAGACTTGGGGGCATCGTTCGACAGGTAGCATAATCCCTAGTTGGACTAGGTGGCATAAACCCTGAATCCGAGAAGCGTTCAGCAGATAGCGTAAACTCTAGTTGAATCTAGAAAACACTAGATAGAAAACCCTAGATTAGATCTAGGTAATAAATAATAAAAATATGCCGGAAGGCGATGGAAACTACAGGGATTGGGATCTACGTTATCGTTACTAGTTGGGACACTAGTTAGGTAGTGCAGAGATATAGAAATCAGTATAACAAGGAAATAGCGAAGCGGCGAAAGTATTAGAACGTATCCAGCTTATCTTAGCTTAGCATATCTTGTGATTATCTTGTGTCTAATCTTGCTGACCCTATCATCATGGTGTTATCTTGTATTCAGTTAATTCATGTCGTTCTGTTTTTCCATGTTCACATGCTAGAAGTTACTGAACTTACTCAGGCTTTATGTCTGACTCTGTTTTTCTTTCATCTTCTTTTCTTCCGTTCCCTCCCCCCCCCCTCCAGGTAGTAAAGGAGGGAATAATATAGCTCAGGTTAATTTGGACTGTCACTCCTTCCCAGCTTGATGATTTGTCGAAGTTTGCTTGGATTCTCTTTTCAGATGCTATGGCTGGCTCTTGCTAAAAATTGGGGAATATAAATGTTGTTTTATGCTTCTTTATTTTGTAAGACAAATGATACTCTGATATTGTAAAGAAATCATTGTACAAACAATTTTATCAATAAAGAAAAGTTTTATTTTCCGCTGTTTAATTTCTGTCTGTCTTGTAATTTATCTGCATCTTTTACCCTAAATGCTCCACAGAACATAGTGCATTCCCTTTGTGAGTGACACTAACGGACGTGGGGTGTTACAATAACCAACACATCCATATAATATAATAATTTCAAAAAATTATTCATTTTATATACAAATATAATTTTGGGTAAAATTATATCATTTACCCTTTTTAAAACAATATTATGTTGAACTGTTATGTTCAATTGTTTTTTAACACCTATCGATACAGTTGTGCTTCCTATATCCACCAGAATTCATAACCACTTGCTAAACCAATCAATACAATGTAAAACAGCTTTTATATCAATTAACAAACACGTGCTCTTACACACACACACACACACAACTCATTCTAGGGTACTACTGACCTTATCTCTAATAAGTAGACCCCCCACCAAAGCCTAGGTGTTTGCTCAACCAAAGCTCTGATACCAACTGTAATGACTGGATTTTCGTACCCTTTGAAATGACAAAACACACCACATGTCCAACCCAAATTGCATAGAAATACGAATCATTTTGAAATATAGAAGAAAAGGATAGAAGAAGAACAGAAATAAAAACACAGAATCTCACATCGTAGAGGAATAAAATAAAATATAGATATATAACAACTTTTTGAATACAAAATTTTAACTGTATAAACATACTGTTATCAGAGTACAACAATTATTTACCACAGCGGAGACAACAATAACTAATTAATGCTGAAGCCTCCTGCTCCATCCAAATATCAGTAAATACCTGAACTACTTGAGTACCCGTACAAATTTGGGCACATAAGAGTTTAGGGTAAAACAAAACAAAATTAACTTTGGGTCTGTTATGGGATTGGTGTGAGTAAGCTCCAACCACTTGGTTTAAATTTTAAAATTCCTATTAAAAGAAAGGATAATTGTAAGACCGATCCACACATAAACACAGATGATTTTTACCTTACATAACCCAAAACATTTCTTTGGAATCAATACTATTATGATATTATAATAGTGTCTAAATTAAATAAGTAGCAATTTAGCGGAATGCTTGCATCCCACACTCCACTTACATAATATACAATCAAAACCGTGCGCGCTTATTGGGTAATGGATTTCCAACTAGGACAAGGTATGGAAACACCTTCAAATAGTGTATCTCTAGAGGGAAATACACCGGGTTCAACAAGAACATCTTGCAACCCAGCCACACATAACCGACCACTCATTTCTCTTAAGTGTATCGAATGTATATCACGAACGGTTAGGATCAATAACCATATTCCTAAATGGGACAACATCGATAGATTAAAGAAGGAAATAAATTTTCTCTAGATAGTTGATAATACACCCTATTTGGTAGCTACCCAATTAGCTATGTTGTTTGCCCGACTTTGTCATTTCCCGATTGTTGAGTCCCGAGGCTACGACTACTTACCTTTCATTGATAGCACATTCACTTTGAATGCCACATTGTCAGATTCGTTAACCATTAATTGATTTGCACAAATATATTCTATATATTATGCTTAGAGAATAAATTCTCCACCACCATACGTATATTTGTACAGACCAGCATATGTGATCATTGGAAATACTCTTTCAGACATTCGTCTATGCAAGTTTATTATGGGATTGAATGAAACTGAAGGCACAATTTCCATTAATCCATCTTAGGAAATTTCTAGCTAGGATTAATAGAAAAAGACCTTGCACTTTACTTCTTCTTCGATTGTCTTCATATAATCTGATTCGCAATGCTACTGCCAATACGGATTGGTTCTCGGATAATAATTTTACTGGTCTCTCCATATTGACAACTATATTGGCCAATACTTTGATAATCGGTTATTTAACTATCGAAGAAGAATAAACATTCATCCAAAGCATGAAACAATCATTGGCCGCTTAATTAATATTCATTAATTAATTCTCTTCTCTATTTCCTTATCAATATTTGTTAATCCAATATTTTCAACAATCATTTTGGCCTCTTACAATATTTGTAAAACATTTTCATATATCACGTTCTTTTATCTTCTATACTTAGAAAATACCTTCTATTTATAATTGGAAAACATTAAAATTACTTAACTCTTTCTCGAACTCATTTATTTCTATACTTAGGAAATTTTCGTTATTATATTTCCAAACTTCCACTTATTTGGGTTAAAACGGATGTTGTGTAAAACATTGGTATGACAGCCCTAATACTGTATTTAACTAACTATATTTAAAATATTGTATTTATTTCCTATCAGAACATTATTTACTATAGATGAATACCTTTATTACAATGCTTTTAAATTTTATTAACCAATTTCATTTTTAGTTTTATATATAATGGATAAGTTGATTTTAAGTTATCGAATTTTCTTAACAAAATTCAAACTCGTTAAATTTCTGTAAAATTTTGCCAGCGTCTCGTTTGTATGGTCACTCGCTGTTAGGGATTGCGGAAAGGATCGTTAAGGCAAAACAAATACTAGAGGGGGGTGAATAGTGTTTCTGAGAAATTAAATAAAATATAAATCTTATATGATAAACTATATGAATCAAACACCACAGTTACAATCACAGACACAGAATCAAACACAGATGCAAAATAAACATAAATAAAAATGCAAAAAAAGAAAGAACACACCGGATTTTATACTAGTTTGGACTGCTCATACGTTGAGTCCCGCACAACGCTGGATTGCACAGAATTTTATCACTATATCAATAGTCAAGTACACCCTGGCTACAAGGTTAACACCGCTCCCGTTCCTTGATTTCATGGCAACAAGGAAAATACTGACTCTGTTCCTTGATTTCATGGCTACAAGGAAAACATTGATTCCTAAACACTTCCCAAACAATTAGAAACAACCCTATAACTCTTCAATAGCACTTGATTCAGATAGTAATGAGTAAAGAGTGTACAGAGAAGAAGATTAGTGAAAACAGAATTGAATTCGGCAGAGTATAGGTGTAGGAATCATAAAAAAATGAGAAATAATGGTGTAATGAGAGAGAGTGAAAGTGGAGAAGAAGGAGTGATTAAGAATTCGAAATCAAGCCCTTTTTATAGTGTGTGAAAGGTTGCAATGCTCCAGAACCATCACAAATAGTGAAAAGACGCTTCCTTTCAAAATTGTCAGTTATATGTCGACATGGTGTTTTCTTTATGTCGACATATACCTAGTAGAATTTTGATTTTTGAACTTTTTCAAAGTTCTTTGATATAAATATAATTCTGGAAATTCTTGAATTAAAATATAGTGTTATGAATTAATATTATAAAGTAGAAAATCATTAAAACTATATAAATACAAAATGTAAAAATATATAAAACTTATAAACCTTGAGTTTGAAAACAAAATTAAAGTAAGAAAGAAAAAATAGTAAATATAGAAAAATAGAATAGAGAGGATTAAAGATAGAATTTGAAAACAGAATTCGAAAACCAGAACTTGAATTTGAACCCGGTGTGCTACTTAGAGTCTTACATCATCTAGACTCTATAACTATATTAGTCTTGAATTCTTGAACTTTTGAAATCTTGAATACTCGTGTATCTTGAAATATCTCTGAACTCTGAATCTCTAACATCTTTAAAACTGTACAGTCTTCATTAGTATTTCCTGTATATAAATCATGCATATGTGTGTAAATATATATTCTAAACAAAAGTTTTAGTATATATTTTATAATCAATTAATATTAAAATAAGTTTGGTGTCGTCAAAACTCGATTCTCCAACAATCTCCCCTTTTTGATGATGACAGCCTTAGTTTATAAAATATCATACCTTTATATACTTGTTGATGATGATCCTTCAGATACTCCCCCTATCTATACGAATCCTATAAACTATGTGTAACAACCCATAAATTACAGGGTATTTAAATTTAAATAAGTGAATGGAATAATATGACTTAAAAATCAAATTTGATTGATTATGATAATTGGTCGAAATAAAATAAGCAAGTATTGAAAGTAAATTTTACTTAGAAATGTTATAATTTGAAATTTAAGATTTAAATAATTAAATAAGTTTGAGTGGCTTAATTTAAAAGTGAAATTCAAATTTAATTTGGAAATGGTGGAATTTTAAGTTGTTTAGGTTAAAAAGTTGAAATTCAAATTCAAAATTTCAAACAAATGATTTTTGGGAACTTAAAAATTTATAAAATTGATTTTTAAATTTATTTAAGTTAATTAGATTTAATTGGGAATTTATAAATATTTAAGTTTGAATTAAAAATCGTTAAGTAATTGAATATTTTAATTATTTAATTAACTATGGAATTTAACTGTTTTGACGACTGTCTCGGAATCGACGAAACTGGCGCCATCAGAACTGGAATGGTGAATTATGATAGGATTTAAATTTGCATTACAATCCGGCTTACCATTTGATCGTACAAGAGAAAATGTGAAAGAAGTCGGTATAAGTTGATAATTGATTGTTTCTTATCGTAGACCTTATATATACATATAAATGAACCTCTTTTCCAACCCATCAACCCATTCTATAATTCTACATTCATTTTCCTTAATCTACTTTTCTCTAATGGCTGAAATTAGAGTTCAAAACCCTAGAGAGAAAAAAATGCAAGCTTGAAAATCAAATCCTCTCAAACCATAGCTTATTATATATCAAACTGAAGCTCTCGACGATACGAACCTACGAGTACTCTTCGTTTCGACATGCAGTGTGTGAATCGGCCAGAAATCGTAGTCAAACATCTGGATTTTCGAAACCCTAAGCTATGAATTAGGGGTTTCTTATTTAAGGCTTAATTGTAGAAATCGTCTTCTGGGTATTGTGGAGAGGATCAATATGAGTTGATTGGATGTTGTCGGAGGTCCTATTGCTCAGGGAATCATCGAGAATTGGCGATTTAGGGTTTGAAACCCCTTACGTTTGTCTTGACGCCATCACCGGAGAAGGCGATCGGAAGTGGCGGCTCCGCCTCAGGAACGTGCGGAACTCGAAGGGCTACTGGTCCCAAGTGGTTGGAGCTTTGGATTCGGCTGGAGCATGGAGGTCTTGATGGTCAAAGTTGACCGTGTTGGGTACCATTTGCGTGTACTGTAGCGTGATACTTGGAGCGGGAAGAAGCTAGTGCGGTGCTGACGTGTATTGAGGTGTAAGTTGTCCAAATTTTTTTGTTTACTTAATTTTTTTTATTATTTAAATTCCTGTCATAAAAACTTTAATAACTTTCTCGCATGAACTCAGATTTGGACGAGGTTTGTTATGTTGGGATCGTGGTGGAATTGCGGACGTTTTGGCACTAACCTGGCTGTGTTTAGAGACTGTGAAATTTTGGGCTATGGTTGGATGTTTGTCTGATTTAAAGACCAAAGGTGAGTGATTCTTTGCTCACGAATGATTAAATTATTCAAATATTTATTAAATTAAATTATGAAGTAAGTTGGTTGCATGGTTTTGTTGATTGTTGATGTGTTGTTTGAAACTGACATGCAAATGTGTGAATCTAAGGAATTTAAGTCGATAACTAGTTATTCTAGTTAATTAAACTCTAGTTAAAACCCTGACACTGTTAATCAGTGAAATCATTTAATACTTACCATTTGAATTAAATGGTTGTGATGAATGCATTAGTTTGATTTGATCGATGAATTGATATTAGTACTGAAATGTTCCTTTATTCAATATATGTATGTTGTATGTTCATCATGACGATTAATCCCATTTAACTTTGATGTTGCGGGCATCGAATAAACCCGGGATTAATCGATTTAAAATGAATTAAGAACACAAATTGAAATGATAGATATCTGTGACCCTAATTTGGATTGAAATGATAGATCCATCCCTGAAATATCAAGAAATTAAATTTAAAATCACTTGGCCATTGGATAGATAATTATATACAGACATCGGTTGGTTAAATGGTTTTAAATATTTGGAAATCTTATTTGATAGAATTTTCATTTAGGAGAATGTGCCGATACTCGATAAAATCCATTTCTTTAAAGATTCTAAACTTGGAATGTTATTAGAAAAGGTTAAGGAAATTATCCCAAAACAAAGTGGAAATTCTCAAATTGAGATTTGAATATGATTTGAATTTTTCAAATTTATGGGGTGGATTTGAATGAAATGAATTCTTATTGAATTTAATTTTTGGAATAAGAGAATCGAGATATTCTGAGTTGTTTTGACTCAGTTTTGAATATTGATTTGAATTTTTGAAATCGAATGGTTGTTGAATAATGTTGGAACAAGATATGAGATCTATATAAACTACGCTGACTGGGGTACATATTCAAGTACTAGAAATTTGGAAGGAAGGAACTATTATGATTTAAAGAATTTTATTATATATTTACGCTTTTGATTTAAATAAACTATTTATTATCTTAAAATTTACTTATAAAGCTTTTACTTATAAACTATTTTTTTATAGCTAAATTTTCCTTATATTCTTATTATTACTTGGACTAAGTAGTAAAACATTTATTTTATATATACATGGTTATCTAAATTATCTTATCTTATTCTAATTATTATATTTTATATATTTTATGGAAATATTTTCTCATAAGCATCTATTTTTTTCAAAATTATATTTTTGTGGATTATGAATCTCTTCCGAATGGAAAGTGTTTGGATTTAAACCGTTGGTTTAAATGGAGTTGGAATAAAGTTAATTGAATATGAATCGATTCCTAAACCGATTTTGATATCGAAATGTAAATTTTATTCTACTCGAATATAAATAGACCTCCTAAGGGATTGATATGAGTTAAAATGAAAGTATATATTCTATTTCAATATGATTGGATTTTGAACATAAATCTATTTGGAATAATTTGAAATCTTTGAGATAAAGTATATTCTATTTGGATATAAGTCGATTTTGAAATATTAAATGATTATAATATAAAGATATGGAAATATATTCTAATTTATAATAAAATTGGCTTGGTATGATTTACGATATTTTTTATATGAAATTATATTCTCTTTGAATATAAATTTGGTTCGAAACAGAATGTGATATTTTGATATGAATGCGAACCTATATGAAATATAAAAGAACCAACCAATGTGGAAAATGTAAGCGTTGGTTGTTAAGGAGACCGAAGTCGACATAAGGCATACTCTCTGTCAGTGTCGATACCTCTTTGACAACTGTGAACGTTATGACGTATCCAGAATGAGTATGGTGACTTGGAGGCGATGATCGAATCGAAGAAGATGAACGATGACGAAATAGCCCTGACCTTCAGGTCAGAATTGAAATGACTAAAACAGGAGCTATACCGTGACTAATTGAGGTAGCACCTTTGATCGGACACACTTCTTCGATACTATTTCTATGACTATGATGATGATGATGATGATGATTCGGGCCCAATTATGACTTTGGGAGTGTGTTCCGAGGTGGGCAGTAGTGGTTGCTATGTGTTACCACCGGCCCGGGAGTGCAATTGGTAGAATCCTACCCTGGGCATTTGTAGCAACCCGAACTTCCCCGGTAAGGAAAGGCTAGATACTTTGAGAACAACACACATCGGAACGCAAACAGAAGAACATTGCATTACTATTACAACAATTCCATCAGAATACAAGAATATACAGAGATGAATAAATATTACACATCATAAAATATTAGAGATTACAATTCATTACAAAGCAGCGGAAAATAATACAAAACACAACTGAAGGAGGTATACAGATACAAAGCTTTCGGGATATCGTTCCAGCTGTAAAACTGTAACGACCCAGAAAATCTGAACCAATTTATTTTTTTAAAATTGGCTAAAATAATGGATTTTAAATATTTAAATTAAATATTTTAAATAATAGCGATGAAAAGTGAGTTTGAATCGACAATTGAAAACGAATATAATTAATTCTAATTATAAACAAGGCCTGAAAAGGCGCTGTAGTTTCAAAAATTGAATCCAAACTTTGTCGGACTGTACCGGGTGCAAGACAAAACGGATTTGAGTGAAACCAAAAATATTTAAATCTGTTAGTGAATACCTTTCTAACGAATCTGAAAAATCGATTTTACATAGCGGAAAGCAAAAGTTATGGCCAAATGAGTTTTCAGAAAGGTCGCTATGGAATTTATATAGCCCGTGAAATTGGCCATTTTGCATACAACCTCGTAATTCGACAAAACCACTTTTGTTGGATCCGGGATGTGAAGTTATTGCTAGGTTTCAAATTTCATAATTTTTGAAGCTAGTATGTGAGCGTGGCAAAGGAAAACGTGTTTTGATCAATTACAGTTAAATTGGATCGACCAGAAATGGGCCTTTTTGCAAACGGTCTCAGAATTCGACGAAACTAGTTTTTTTGGGACCGTATCGTCAAAACATAGCCAGATTTATTTTTCTGGAATTTTTCGAATCAGTTTGTGGCCCTGGCAAATTGAAATGCACGTTCAAATCGAATATTGAATGTTATATATTTTAATTTAAAGGAAAATTGACTGAAACAGTCGAATGGGCCTACGAAACATATCCCATTGTGTTCGAAATAGGGGTAAAACGCTAGGGACGACAGTCGTTGGGTTTGGATTAGAGTTCGTATGAGGTAAGGGGTATTTTTGAAATTTAAAAAATATATAAATAAAAGAAAAAATATGATTGGTTGGCCATTTTCTCTCTCCCCATCTTCTTCCAGAAACCCCCTCGCGCAACGCGGAAAACCATTCCGAACTTCTCTCTTCATTTTCTCTTTCATTTCTAAACGAAATCGCGCAAACTTGGTACCATTTTGAAGAGCTCCGTCTCCTCTTTAAATCCATACCAGAATCGGGTTTTTCCATAGTGTATCCATCGAGAATCAAGCTCGAGAAGGTGACGCGTTTAGAGCGCCGCCGCTGCCACCAGAGTGCACCGAACTGCACCTCACCACCACGCGCGCGAAGGTCTTTCGAAGCTCTTCGACGCTGTGTGAGCTGGTTCTCCTATCGCGCAACGGTTTGATCGAAAATTCAAAACCTAGTTTTGAACCATCGTGAAAGGTGCGTCTTTTATTACATCTGAACTTTGAAAAATCATATCTTTTTCGATTCTTGACGAAATTCGATGAAACAGGAAACATCATGACCGTGTCGACGTCTTCTACATTTTAGAAGAAACCGCATATTTTTCTGAGCCTTTTGCTATTTTTGGTGGAGTGGAACCCAATGTGAGATTTCTAATCTATAAACGATATGGAAAACGACGATGTATAAATTATATAGTCGATGTATGAGTTATATAAGCGTTGTACACCTCATGTATAAGCGTTGTATAAGTTGTACGTTCGATGTATAAGTTATATATGCGTTGTAAAAATTATATATGTGTTGAAATTGAAGTGAATTGCTATATATATATATATACACGCCCCTCGTCCACAAACCATGGACGATATTTATTGGTTGTGATTGGTGTGAAAATTGATTTATAGTGAATGGTTGATTGGAATTGTTTGTGGTTGGAAAAAATACCCATTGGTGATTGAAATGAATTGGAAATATTTGTGGAAATAAAAATAAAACATGCCGCCTGCGTGCGAATTAGATGCATGGATCCCCATTGTTAAAAACCGCGAGGTTTTAAGGTAGAGCGAGGAGCCGTACTAGGGATGGTGCCGGTTTTAACTACCCTACCGTTATGCTGCTGAAATTTTGAATAATCTTTATGTGTTAGAATAATTTTCGTATGTTGAAATTATTTTCATGCGTTGAAATTAAATTCATATGTTGAAACTATATCCATGTGTGAAAATGTTCATGTGTTGAAAAGTGATGTGTGAAAATTAAATTCATTTGTGAATGAATGAAGTGTCTAAACAATAGAAATCACATTTTTATAATATATACGAAGTATGTAAAATATTCTCCTTATATATAAATAGTTTCAACAATAAAAATTCTATCTTTCTTATATGAACAACATAAATAAAATATCCATGTGTGGAAATGCTCATGTGTTGAGAAGTGTGTGTAGTGGAAAAGTTCATGTGTTGAATAAAAAGATCGAACAATAAAAATTACATTTTTATTGAAACTATGAAGTGTTGAAAACATCTATTTGTCGAATAAATATTTTAAATGATAAAAATATCATTTTTATCATCTATGTGATATGTTAAAGATATGCGGACGTTGAAATAAATATTTGTGAAGAAATATTATTTTCAACATGCATAGGAACTAAAGAAAATAGTCATGTGTTGAAATGTGTTTTAGTTCGCCAAAATTATCATCTTTGAAATGTGAAGTGTTAAAAATAGCCACTTGTTCAAATAAAATATGCATGAGTTGAAATATACATTAATTAGCTAATGATATGATTTTAGCCTATGCATGCAACATTAGAATGAATGGTGTTTTTAAACCAAAGTAAATCAAATATGAAGTTGAATGGAAAATGATAAGTGATAAAAATTGTATATATGTACGTGCATATTTATTGAACAGGTTATAGCAAAGGGGCTAGAGAAGAGGAATAAAATTTTGTGCCCAACAAATAGGTACACATTTACTATTTTGTTTGGGTGATGATTTTATGAGCATGTTAGCTAGCCGCTTGGCTTTTTCTTTTTCTTTTTGACATGAGACGCCCGTGTGGCTATTTGGGAATTTTCCAAGCCCCTCCCGTACAAAGGAGGTTATGGCGAAATATTCCAAAATTTAAAGGCGTTAGTGAAATATTTGAAGTGAAAACGATATTGAAATTTTTGAATGAACTATATTTATATAAATATATAAAAATAAATAAAATTAAACGAAACGTGGCCGTGCAGTTCGTGTTTTGAAACCGTGATTTCAAACAACTAGTGCGGGAAATCCGACCATTGGATTTTCCCGAAACCGAAACCGTTGGGTTCGCCTTGGAAATATCTTTCCAACGGCACCAACTTTGTAAAAATCCAATGGTTGGATTGTTTGGAATGTTTAATTCAAATCTGAAGAAAAACAGCGCCATAATCGATTATATTTATATATATATATAATTATATTTAATCGAATAATGACGCTGCAATTCATATTTTGAAATCGAAACTTCAAATGGTGATACCGGGAGATCCGACCGTCGGATTTTCCCGAAAATGGAACCATTGGATTCGTTTTGAAAAGACCTTTCTGATGATGTAAATTTTGTGAAGATCCAACGGTTATATTTTCAGATGTGTGTAAATCAAATCTGAAGAAAAACAACGCCACGGCCGCGTTATGGCCCGAAGCGTCGTTTTGAATAAATTGGCTATTTAAAATAAATAAAAATAGCAATAAATCGTTATAAAATATCATAAACGATATGGAATGGAAATAAACTAAATTTGCTCGATTTATGTGGTATTTGATGGTTGAATGTGTTTGGTGTGAAAATTACATTAAAGAACAAAATTAGTGTTGTCGAATGATTTAACCATTCAAATAAATTGATTTGAAATTCTAAATATACGTGAATTATTTGAAAAGGCCGAGTTAATTCTCATTTCAAATAATTGACCGACGATTGAAAGTCGAAGATGAAGATGGTGGTCGAAGACCGAAGATCTTCACCTCGTTTGGATGGTAACCAAGGCCCTGATTGGGAGGCATCTCGAAATATGGATAATGAGTGATGATCGTCCTGACGTACGTGGTGATCGATGGGTTTGCGAGGTATTTAGTGCCTCCGGTTTCGTTCAGACCCAGAACGGACTTGTAAATGGACTGTGTGTCTGACATTGGATTTTATGTTGTGTTGATTGATCTCTATTAAATATACATCTATTTGGCGGCGGAGAATTTATTCTTTTGCTTAACGCCCTTCTCTGAGACGTACGAGCTTAGAGGTTGTATAACGATTGACATCAGTCGCATGGCAAGAATTGCTAGTGTTGCATGCCTAAGTGGAAAATGATCAGGGCTTCTGTTGAAAAGCAAAGTCTTGTGGTGATGATCAAAGCACGACCTGTGTGGGGTAGCTTTGTGTATGACGTGAATTCACGAACCTCACACCCCGGTATGAACCAGAAACGAGAGAAGGACCTTTGGGAGGGCATGCATTTCTTTCTAGCTAGGGTGGTGTCAGTGACCTACCAGCCCTGACATTTATATACTTTTCACCTATGTGGTTGTCGCTGTTGCGAGGCGCCTCGGTTAGATCGGACGATCCGGGTCTGATGGAGTCATTCGTTGGCTCATTTGCGCCCTATAGGGTGGGGAAACGTATTTCTCAGGAATTTTAATCCACATCGGTGGACCGGCCCTGATGATCCAAGGGTCACTCGAGCTCTGATCCTGAGACATGGTAGGCTAGATTGTCTCGAATTCGGTAAGGACTATCTTTTGCCTTGGTTCATGACGGAAATCCAACTTCCAAATACGTGACTATGCGGTTTTGATTGTGTGTATATATATATATATATATATATATATATATATATGGCGACATGATATATGGTACCCATGCCGCCTATGATTGATAGTTATGATTCAAATCGTTTTTGAAACATTTAAACACTAGTAATAATATCAAATGCTTTTGTTTAATTCGTATCAATCATATTTTGGCCATTATAAGGTAAAACTCTATCCTCCGGTTTGCGTTGCATTGTGTGATGGGAAATGAGTCTTATAAGGGCTTCATTTTTATACAAAGAATTGCGTTGTTTAAAGGAAAGATTTGTTTTAAAGCACTGGTGGTCTGATGGAGTAAACCCGTTCCACGAAAGTGGCGTGGTCCTGTGATTAGCCCTATTATAAATGTGTAGAGAAGATTTTTCATACCAATCCCATGACTGACTCGTAGTTTGTTTCACTTTCAAACTTGGTTGCCCCTTTTTCTACACGGGCAGCCTTGTATTCAGGTTTAGCTGGTTCTTTCTGGATAGCTGGAGCTGAAGATGGATTCTATTATTTATCTCTTTTTATGCTATTCGGCTCCTATTGTACATATTTTGTTTGTTTCCGCTGTAGAAATTTATGTATAGCTGAACTGTATTTGTACTAAGTATGATCCTGTATACTGTGTAACTTTGATGATTATGTTTATCCAGCATATTCTATTGTTCATTCTGGTGTATTTATTTAATTCTGTTCTGTTATTATCTGTTTCTGTGTTATATTCCAAAGATAACCCTTGTCTCCGTCTGAACGGGATATGGGGACGTCACAAAAACCAGGATCCTATGAATATAAATCTGCAAAACCAAAACTACTACTTCCCATGCGGAAATAGGGGCACCCAGAGTTTAGGTTAAAACAATAAACTCCAGGTCAGTCATGTGACTAGTGTGAGAACTAAAACAGTTATTATTCTTTATTTTAAAGTTCGGTAAATCAAGGGACCACGCCGTATAACACGGAACGGGTTTCCTCCAAAGAATACCAGTGCATAAAACAACAGTGCATTGCTAAATAAAGAAAAATGAAGCTATTATAAGACCCAGGTCCCATCACATAATGCAATGCAAGCCGGAGGATAGGGTTTTTACCTTATAATAGCCAAGAATGCTTAGTACGTGAAATTTCATGTTTTATTATTACTATAAGTGTATAGTGCCAAAACAATTTCAAATCATAAGTATCAATCATAGACGGCATAAGTGCCCCATACCACTATGTCGCCATACTAGGCTCTACAATCAAAACCGCAAAGTCACGTATTTGGAAGTTGGATTTCCATCTGTGAACCGAGGCAAGGGATCGTCCTCTACCGATTCAAGAGAATCAAGCCCATGACTCAGGATCAGAATGCATCAACCCTTTGGATCGTCTGGGATGGTCCACCGATGTGGATTATTATGCCTGAACACTACATTTCCCCGCCCTTTGGGGCGTAAATGAGCCAACAAATGACTCCATCGGACCCGGATCGTCCGATCTAACCGAGATGCCTCAAAATCCATCATCCACATAAGCAATGTCAACTAGTTCAAGCACTGACACCGCTTCTAACTAGAAGGAAACGCATGCCCTCCCTGATGTACTTCTCCCATTTCTGGTTCACACCGGGGTGTGAGGCTCGCGAATTAACGCTACACAAAGATACACCACAAAGGTCGTGCTCTGATCATCAACCACAAGACTCAGCTTTTCAACAGAAGTCTTGATCATTTGCATCTTAGCATGCCACACAGGCAATTCACGCTATGCTACAGATATCAATCACACGGAATGAAATCCGATGTTAGACACGCATCCATTTACAAGTCCATTCTAGGTCTGAACGAAACCGGAGGCACCTTGTACCTCGCATATCCATCGATCTCCAAGTACGTCTGGACGATCACCAACTGATTCCCTCCTCTTGGGTGTACAGCCCAATCAAGATCATCAGTAATTATCCAAATGATGTGAAGACCTCCGGTCTTCGACTACCATCTTCATCTTCGACTTATCATCGCATCAGTTATTCAGAATGGGATAAACCCGGTCTTTCCAAATAACTCACGTATATAATAAGCAAGTGTTACACAAACACAACATACACCTCATTCCAATTCATCTATCACTAACCGTAAACTAGATAGAGAACAATTCCCTAAATATTAACCCCGAAGGCCGAAACCAACATCAGATCAATACCCCGGGAAACCATTCAACTTAACTAATGTTCAGTTAGTTGCTAAATTTCACATTCTTAGGGAAAGGTTCCCATTAATTTTATCAAAGATAAATTATTTAAATTTATTCTTTTAATCTTCTTTTGAATATCAATTCAAACCAAATTATGATTTATCCAAACTAGTCGGGATTAACGAACCTTACCGAAGTAATCAATTGTTAAATTTCCCAACCCCAACCTATTCATCCCATGAAGTAAAACTGGTAATACTTCATATCTAACACCACGGTGTTATCGATAAATTCAATTACCATTTCACGTTTAAATCTAATTAAAGATTTAACTATCGGCTGGATTAATACTGGTGGTACTCCATTCTCGATTATTCCTTGAATTTGATAATTTTAATTATCAAATTCACATTTTAATCTATTTAAAGATTCATTAAAAATCCACTTAGTTTTAATCTATATGTGGGTTAAAGAACCAATGTCATTTAAAAACACGGTTCACGATAAACCCAAAATCGAATTTCATTCCACCAGCCCTTAACCGTAAATTAGCAAGTGAACAATTCCCTAAGTAATAACCCCGAAGGCTGAAACCAACATCAGATCAATACCCAAGAAACCATTCAACATAACTAATCTTTAGTTAATTTCTGATTTTCTTAACTCCATTGGTTCTAAGAATAGTATTATTAAAGATACCGTTCACGACAACCCAAAATCACATTGCATTAATTATCGGGTTAAATAACAAATGTTATTTAAAACACCGTTCAAGATAAACCCAAAAATCAATTCAATTTCAATTCCAATTAAATACCATTTAATTGGTACACTTCATTAAATCTAAATAAAAAGATTTAGTCTTTTTCTCAACTGGGTTTAAGAACCGTGTTAATGAAGACACCATTGACGACAAACCCAAATCCCATTTGATATTAAATACAAGGCTCTGAATAGAAAATATATCGGCCTATATTAAATACCAAATTCTATGACCAACAAATATCCTATTGGAAATAATGATATAAATATATCTTTCAAATTTCCATAACAATATCTATATAATCACAAAATCCCACATCGAAATATTCCGAAGACAATTTCGATTCAAATCCATTTCCAATCTATATATTGGAAATCCTGGTTATTTTTAAAACCCTTTCAAATCCAATTTATTTATTTCAAAATAAATGGATTATAATTCTAGTTCAAAACTAGTTCATTTCGATAAAAATCTATTTTTATCTTTTCCAATATGGAGTTTTTCGTCCCAGTTCTTTCCAAATCATTTCTTATGATTTTACACTAATTATTGATATTTTTAATAGTTTTATCAAGGCCCGTACAGTCGATTTACATCAATGGTCATCGAACTGCACTTACAACGACCTTTTCCAAATTTGATTTGGACATAATTCCAAATCCAACCATTAGATTTCTAATTTCTAGTATTCGTTAGAAAGCTCTTTTCGATACGAACCCAATGGTCCAGGTTTTAGGAGGATCCGACGGTCGGATCTCCCATAATATCCATTCGAAGTCAATGGTTGAAATTCACGAACTACCGCAGCGCTGTGCGTTCTATTCAGGCCATTATATTATATATATATATAATATATTTCATCGATTTCCATTTAAAAACGTATTTTATAAATCGTTTTAAATTCGTTTTCAAAACGATTTCAACTTCATATTCAATTTCAAATCAAAATTGAATATTCCATATCATCGATATATAAATGATAATATTTTCAAAACATTATATGTTGAAATCAATTCCTTTTCGATAATCCTTATAAAAACGAATTAAATCGATATAAATATCGTTCACGTCAAAATGGCAGCAATCTAATCGACATGGCTTTATATATTTCTATTTCAAATATTTCTATTCAAATATTTCTATTTCAAATATTTCATTTCAAATATTTCATTTCAAATATTTTAAAATATTCGATAATTTTGAACTGGAATCAGGCACAATCAATTACCATATGATGTGATCATATGGATTTCACACAACAAATGTGTATAACAATAATGAAAACTACAATCCATCATCCAGAGTGCATTCTACACTGTATAAGCATTAAATATAAATATTCAACGCTCAATCAATCGATCGACATACAGCTAATTATTGGGATTAGTGTATGTCAAACTTCTTCCCAATACCCGTGTGGGGTTTCAATCAATCAAACACATATTTTATCTGTGCAGTTAGGCGATGTGTAAAATTTATCGTCCCAATCAATCAGTCAAATCAGTATATAAACAAATCGTCCGATTTGTTTATATTTATTTCATTTTAAATACACGTTAAAATTCTATTTTTAACTATAAAATATTTTTAACTATAAAAATATTTTATTTCATTTCACATCACACATTCAACTACACATCAAAATCAAACAAACAAGCATACAAGCCGTCCATGGTCTGTGGACGATGGGTGTCGGGTGCTACTAAACACCGTCTACATCCTAGTATATATTTTAGCTAGAAAAAGAAAATTAAAGGTGAGAAGTTCTCACAGAGGATTCCACTCCGCCGTGCTTTGCTTTTGAATTGCTGAACCGTCTGGATCTGTTTGAAATTCCAATGCAGTCCTTTCTCTGATTTCAATTTCAAATTTGATTTTCGCTGCCGAAAGGGATCCACGTCGGAGGTGAGGTTGGTGGACTGTGGCATCGGCCTGGGAGGAAGGGGTTTGGGCGTTTGCAGTTTTGGGTCTTGAGGGGCAAGGGTACGGGTTTGAATGGGTTCGGGGGCGGAAAGAGAAGAGGAGATGGGGGGAGAAGGGGGTGTGGGTCTCGATCAGAGGAGGGAGGAGGGGGTGCGGCTATCACCTCGCGGCGGCGACGGCGGGTCACGATCGTCGGTGGAGGAGGGATCGCGGCGCCTTCGTTTGTTGCTTTTTTTTATTTCATTTGTTCTGAGTGAATAACGGGGAGGGAGAGAGTGTATAAAGGGAAAGGGTTGACTAGGAATAATTATATAATATTTTATTTTAATTTTAAAATTCAAAAAAGTAAATTTTTACTTTGAGCTCGAAATCAAATTCACCGACTGTCGTCCCTAGCGTAATACCCCCATTTCGAACACAATGGGATATGTATCGTAAGCTGATTCGATCGTTTTGATCAGTTTTCGTCAAAATCAACACATAACTCTATATATTGAATTTGAATGCGCATTTCAATTTATTGGGGGTCACATACGAACTCTAAAAATTCCCGAAAAATATTTTCTAGCTTCGTATTGACGATATGGTCCTAACAAAACTAATTTCGTCGAATTCTGAGACCATTTGAAAAATGGCCATTTTCTGGTCGAACCAAATTGACTGAAACTGTTCAAACACGTTTAACTTCGCCACGCTCACATACTGATTCAGAAAATTATGAATTTTGAAACCTAGCAATAATTTGGCATCCCGGATCCAACAAAATTGGTTTCGTCGAAAACCGAGGTCGTTTGCAAAATTTCCATTTTTAAGGGCCAGAATTCCATAGCGACAATTCTGGATTTTCAACTGGAGGTAACTTTTGATTCCCGCTATGAAATTTCGATTTTTTGGATTCATTGGAAAGATATTCTCAATTAGATTCTAATATTTTTGATTTCGCTAAAATCTGTTTTATTTTGAATCCTGTACATTCATTTGAACTTTGAAATCGAATTATCGAACTACCGTGCCATCTTCAATTCCTTTTATAATTATAAATAATTATTTATATTCTATCATCGATCAATATGAATATATACGTTCTATTCTATTCAAAATAAATTTTTTGTCATTATTATTTAAAATAAATCATTTTAAATATTCAAAATTCACTAAAATTACCAAAATAAAAAAATTAAATTGGCTCATATTTCCGTGTTATTACAATCTCCCCCACTTAAATCTTTTCGTCCCCGAAAAGAAACAAAGCCGGAAGTTGTTTTACAAACCAACTCAACTTTCGTTATTTTCATTATGGCTTAAGTTCTTCAAGTTTTCAGTTTCTAAGAACTTTTCAAATTTTTCAAAAATTTGGCTAACACCCTAAATTTTCGAAAAATTTCTCCATAACCTCCCCTGCACCGGGAGCATCGGGACATTTCAAATAGCCTCCCATGGCCCTCACCAATCCAAAAGAAAACGAAATAGCCAAGCAGCTAGCCAATCAGCTCATAAAATCATCAAAATCCTAAGAAATACAACAAACATGTGCCTATTTGTCGGGTAAACAAATTTATTCCTCTGCTCTAGCCTCCTTGCTATGACCAGTTCAATGGATATACATGTATATGCATGCAGTTTCAAACAATTTTTAATTCAGTTCATCATTTGATTCAAATTGGCTAAATTTACCACACATTCGCAAAATGGGCTTATATGTTGGTTTAAATGAATAATCATACAACACATACATCAATCAATTAGTTAAATAACGTTTCAAACACATAATTTTAATACATAGTTAAAAAATCATGTTTTTGATGCAAATCCACAACAATAAATCCTATTCTTGTTTTGGTTCTAACACCAGCCTATTAGAAATATATAGATATCTCACCTTTGAAGCTCGAACATAAATGCTGATGATGTTTTGAACCACCATCAGAACATCTCCGGGCTACTAGAGTGTGATTCTATATTTATCCAGGATATTAAAACTTCGAATATACGTTCATGACGCGTACGCGAAATCTTTATATACTCGATTGTCCAAATTCAAAATAAATAAATATTCAAATACGTATAAAACGATTTAAATTTCAAAACAAAATTTTTTTCATTTTAAAAATATAATCCTCACGCACGTTATAGGATATTACTGATCCTATTTCTAACGAGTCATTCTCATTAGATATTACTAATCCAATCTCTGATGAATTCTTTCATTCGGTTCTAATGTGTCTTGTTCTCGAGCTCTGTAAACCAGAGCTCTGATACCAACTGTAGTAACCCGAACTTCCCCGGTAAGGAAAGGCCGGATACTTTGAGAACAACACACATCGGAATGCAAACGGAAGAACATTTCATTGCTATTACAACAATTCCATCAGAATACAAGAATATACAGAGTATGAATAAATATTACACATCATAAAATATTAGAGATTACAATTCATTACAAAGTAGCGGAAAATAATACAAAACACAACTGAAGGAGATATACGGATACAACGCTTTTCGGATATCGTTGCAGCTGTAAAACCAGGATCCTGTGAATATAAATCTGCAAAACCAAAACTACTAGCTTCCCTGCGGAAATAGGGGCACCCAGAGTTTAGGTTAAAACAATAAACTCCGGGTTAGTCATGTGACTGGTGTGATAACTAAAACAATTATTATTCTTTATTTTAAAGTTCGGTAAATCAAGGGACCACGCCGTATAACACGGAACGGGTTTCCTCCCAAGAATACTAGTGCATAAAACAACAGCGCAATGCTAAATAAAGAAAAATGAAGCTATTATAAGACCCAGGTCCCGTCACACAATGCAACGCAAGCCAGAGGATTGGGTTTTTACCTTATAATAGCCAAGAATGCTTGGTACGTGAAATTTCATGTTTTATTATTACTATAAGTGTATGTACCAAAACAATTTCAAATCATAAGTATTAATCATAGACGGCATAAGTGCCCTATACCACTATGTCGCCATACTAGGCTCTACAATCAAAACCGCAAAGTCACGTATTTGGAAGTTGGATTTCCAACTGTGAACCGAGGCAAGGGATCGTCCTCTACCGATTCAAGACAATCTAGCCCATGTCTCAGGATCAGAACACATCAACCCTTTGGATCGTCAGGGGCGGTCCACCGATGTGGATTGTTATGCCTGAACACTACGTTTCCCCGCCTTTTGGGGCGTAAATGACCCAACGAATGACACATCGGACCCGGATCGTCCGATCTAACCGAGACGCCTCAAAATCCATCATCCACATAAGCGATGTCAGCCAGTTCAAGCACTGACACCACTTCTAACTAGAAGGAAACGCATGCCCTCCCTGATGTCCTTCTCCCGTTTCCGGTTCACACCGGGGAGTGAGGCTCGCGAATTAGCGCTACACAAAGCTACGCCACAAAGGTCGTGCTTTGATCATCAACCACAAGACTCATCTTTTCAACAGAAGTCTTGATCATTTGCATCTTAGCATGCCACACAGGCAATTCACGCTATGCAATCGATATCAATCACACAGAATGAAATCCGATGTCAGACACACATCCATTTACAAGTCCATTCTAGGTCTGAACGAAACCGGAGGCACCTTGTACCTCGCATATCCATCGATCTCCAAGAACGTCTGGACGATCACCAACCGATTCCCTCCTCTTGGGTGTACAACACAATCAAGATCATCAGTAATTATCCAAACGATGTGAAGACCTCCGGTCCTTGACTACTGTCTTCATCTTCGACATATCATCGCATCAGTTATTCAAAATGTGATAAACCCAGTCTTTCCGAATAACTCGCATATATAATAAACAAGTGTTACACAAACACAACATACGCCTCATTCCAATTCATCTGTCACTAACCGTAAATTAGTAAGAGAACAATTCCCCAAATATTAACCCTAAAGGCCGAAACCAACATCAGATTAATACCCCGGGAAACCATTCAACTTAACTAATCTTCAGTTAGTTGCTAAATTTCACATTCTTAGGGAAAGGTTCCCATTAATTTTATCAAAGATAAATTATTTAAATTTATTCTTTTAATCTTCTTTTGAATATCAATTCAAACCAAATTATGGTTTATCCAAACTAGTCGGGATTAACGAACCTTACCGAAGTAATCAATTGTTAAATTTCCCAACCCCAACCTATTCATCCCATGAAGTAAAACTGGTAATACTTTATATCTAACACCACAGTGTTATCGGTAAATTCAATTACCATTTCACGTTTAAATCTAATTAAATATTTAACTATCGTCTGGAGTAAAACTGGTGGTACTCCATTCTCGATCATTCCTTGAATTTAATAATTTTAATTATCAAATTCACTTTTCAATCTATTTAAAGATTCATTAAAACTCCACTTAGTTTTAATCTTTAACTCGGTTAAAGAACCAATGTCATTTAAAAACACGGTTCACGATAAACCCAAAATCGCATTTCATTCCTTCAGCCCTTAACTGTAAATTAGCAAGTGAACAATTCCCTAAGTAATAACCCCGAAGGCCGAAACCAACATCAGATCAATACCCAAGAAACAATTCAACTTAACTAATCTTTAGTTAATTTCTGATTTTCTTAACTCCGTTGGATCTAAGAACAGTATTATTAAAGACACCGTTCACGACAACCCAAAATCACATTGCACTAATTATTGGGTTAAAGAACAAATGTTATTTAAAACACCGTTCACGATAAACCCAAAAATCAATTCAATTTCAATTCCAATTAAATACCATTTAATTGGTACACTTCATTACATCTAAATAAAAATATTTAATCTTTTTCTCAACTGGGTTCAAGAACAGTGTTAATGAAGACATCATTCACGACCAACCCAAATCCCATTTGATATTAAATACAAGGCTCTAAATAGAAAATATATCGGCTTATATTCAATATCAAATTCTACGACCAACAAATATCGTATTGGAAATAACGATATAAATATATCTTTCAAATTTCCATAACAATATCTGTATAATCACAAAATCCCACATCGAAATATTTCAAAGACAATTTCGATTCAAATCCATTTCCAATCTATATATTGGAAATCCTGGTTATTTTTAAAACCCTTTCAAATCCAATTTATTTATTTCAAAATAAATGGATTATAATTCTAATTTAAAACTAGTTCATTTCGATAAAAATCTATTTTTATCTTTTTAAATATGGAGTTTTTCATCCCAATTCTTTCCAAATCGTTTCTTAAGATTTTACACTAATTATTGATATTTTTAATAATTTTATCAAGGCCCGTATAGTCGATTTCCATCAACGGTCATCGAATTGCACTTACAACAACCTTTTCCAAATTTGATTTGGACATAATTCCAAATCCGATTGTTATATTTCTAATTTCTAATATTCGTTAGAAAGCTCTTTTCGATACAAACCCAATGGTTCTAATTTTAGGAGGATCCGACGGTCGGATCTCCCGTAATATCCATTCGAAGTCAATGGTCGAAATTCACGAACTGCCGCAGCGCGGCGCGTTCTATTCAGTCCATTATATTATATATATAATATATATTTCGTCGATTTCCATTTAAAAATGTATTTTATAAATCGTTTTAAATTCGTTTTCAAAACGATTTCAACTTCATATTCAATTTCAAATCAAAATTGAATATTCCGTATCATCGATATATAAATGATAATATTTTCAAAACATTATATGTTGAAATTAATTCCATTTCGATATTCATTATAAAAACGAATAAAATCGATATAAATATCGTTCACGTCAAAATGGCATCAATCTAATCGACACGACTTTATATATTTCAATTTCAAAGATTTCTATTCAAATATTTCTATTTCAAATATTTCATTTCAAATATTTTAAAATATTCGATAATTCTGAACTGGAATCAGGCACAGTCAATTACAATATGATGTGATCATATGGATTTCACACAACATATGTGTATAACAACAATGAAAACAGCAATCCATCATCCAGAGTGCATTCTACACTGTATAAGCATTAAATATAAATATTCAACGCTTACACAGCCTGTCAATCAATCGATCGACATACAACTAATTATTGGGATTAGTGTATGTCAAATTTCATCCCAATACCCGTGTGGGGTTTCAGTCAATCAAACACATATTTTATCTGTGTAGTTGGGCGATGTGTAAAATTTATCATCCCAATCAATCAGTCAAATCAGTGTATATAAACAAATCGTCCGATTTGTTTACATTTATTTCATTTTATATACACGTTAAAATTCTATTTTTAACTATAAAATATTTTTAACTACAAAAATATTTTATTTCATTTCACATCACACATTCAACTACACATAAAAATCAAACAAACAAGCATACAAGCCGTCCATGGTCTGTGGACGACGGGTGTCGGGTGCTACTAAACACCGTCTGCATCCTAGTATATATTTTAACTAGAAAAGGAAAATTAAAGGTGAGAAGTTCTCACAGAGGGTTCCACTCTGCCATGCTTTGCTTTTGAACTGCTAAACCATCTGGATCTGTTTGAAATTCCAATGCAGTCCTTTCTCTGATTTCAATTTCAAATTTGATTCTTTGTTGCCGAAAGGGATCCACGTCGGAGGTGGGGTTGGTGGACTGTGGCATCGGCCTGGGAGGAAGGGGTTTGGGCGTTGGCGGTTTTGGGTCTTGAGGTGCTAGGGTTCGGGTTTGAATGGGTTCAGAGGGTGGAAAGAGAAGAGGCAACGGGGGGAGAAGGGGGCATGGGTCTCAATCAAAGGAGGGAGGAGGGGGTGCGGCTATCACCTCGCGGCGGCGGCGAGTCACGATCGTCGGTGGAGGAGGGATCGCTGCTCCTTCGTTCGTTGCTTTTTTTATTTCATTTGTTCTGAGTGAATAACGGGGAGGGAGAGTGTGTATAAAGGGAAAGGGTTGACTAGGAATAATTATATATTATTTTATTTTAATTTTAAAATCCAATAAGTAACTTTTTATTTTGAACTCGAAATCAAACCCATCGACTATCGTCCCTAGCGTAATACCCCCATTTTGAACACAATGGGATATGTACCGCAAGCTGATTCGACCGTTTTGATCAGTTTTCGTCAAAATCAACATATAACTCTATATATTGAATTTGAACGCGCATTTCAATTTACTGGGGTCACATGCGAACTTTAAAAATTCCCAAAAAATATTTTCTAGCCTCGTATTGACTATACGGTCCTAACAAAATTAATTTCGTTGAATTCTGAGACCATTTGAAAAATGGCCATTTTCTGGTCGACCCAAATTGACTGATACTGTTCAAACACGTTTAACTTCGCCACGCTCACATACTGATTCATAAAATTATGAATTTTGAAACCTAGCAATAATTTGGCTTCCCGGACCAACAAAAGTAGTTCCATCAAAAACCGAGGTCATTTGCAAAATTTCCATTTTTAAGGGTCAGAATTCCATAGCGACTATTCTGAATTTTCAACTAGACATAACATTTGATTCCCACTATGAAATTTGGATTTTTCGGATTCATTGGAAAGAAATTCTCGATTAGATTCTAATATTTTTGGTTTCGCTTAAATCCGGTTTATTTTGAATCCTGTACATTCATTTGAACTTTGAAATTGAATTATCGAACTACCGCGCCATTTTCAATTCCTTTTATAATTATAAATAATTATTTATATTCTATCATCGATCTATATAAATATATACGTTCTATTCTATTCAAAATAATTTTTTCGTAGTTATTATTTAAAATAAATCATTTTGAATATTCAAAATTCACTAAAATTACCAAAATAAAAAATTTAAATTGGCTCAGGTTTCCGGGTTATTACAGCATTGCCTCGAGTGCCTTGTCATATTATCCTTATCGAGCCCCATACGATTCTGATTTGTATCGTACCTATGGAGTGCCCTCTGATGCCATCGTTTACGGTGGGTTTACGGTACTGTATAGACTACGGTATTATAAATAGTGTAAGGGTAAAAATGTGATCCCGCTTACGCTATTTTCAATTTTTATACTTTACTGGGTAGACACTATCATAATAGCGTATTATACTATCTATGTATTAGTTTAACGGATCCTTGAGAGATGGAAAATCCCGTAACATCTCTTGAGTTACTACACCTATGACACTGATGTTATTTCGTATTTTGATTTGACTAATATGAGAATGATTTAGTGCTGATCAGAGTGTTTGTTGTGTTTTCATTTTTTTTATGCAATACGCTCGGGTCAGCAGATGTGCAATTAGCGAAGATTTCAACAGCTTGGAGGATGAAGACGAAGAATTGGTATATATATACTATATAAGTAATTCCGCTGTGCTATGTAGAGACCTACATATGTAACCCTGATAATTATTGTATGGTATAGACAATTGTATGTATTTCAACTGTTTTAAACTGTTAGTTATTTATTATATGTTGTCCTTCCACTATGAGAACTCTGTTATTGTTCTTCTCTTCTTTCTTCTTTTTCTTCTTTTCCCAATAACTGCCTATATTTGTGATTTGTTCGGGTCGACATATGTGGTTTATTGTCGGTTTGAAGGGTCAAAAATATGGGTCGTTACATTTGGTATCAGAGCGATGGTTAGCGATAACCTTGGCTTGGTTTGGGAATAAACTCATTAGAGATGGGGTTAGAAACACCCTAGAATGAGTTTGATTGATATGAGAGAGCGTACTTGTATTTTTATACAAATTGGTTTTATCTTGTATTGATTTGGTTTGTTGAATATTTATGGATTCTGGTCGATATATGGGACGCCATAGAATCGATAGGAATTTCTAAATAATCGAACAGAATGATCGACATAATATGGTTTTCGATTATATTTTATATATATTATATATATTATTAGTGGTTTTGAGTGTATAAGCATTAGTCGTTGGTAGGTAATAATATTAAGTTAATACCTATTACGCTTGATTCGATAGTAAAGTTAATAAGGAAATTTTTAATGGTCTAAGGAAATAGTTGAAATGATACCACTAAGTATAATTGGGTGAGAAAGATCTGAGATTGGAATGGAAAGGAACATGGAACTTGATCTTGGGGTACTTTTGAAATAGGTTTGTCAAATTTTGAAATAATATCGTATTATAAGTATTTTCGAAAGGAATGGTTTAAAGGTTTTTAAAAAGAAATAAGTGTGTAATCCCTTCTCGGACATCAGACATGACTTCGGTAATGAGCGCACGCATTATCGACGTTTATTATGAAGTGTCTAAGTGGGGGAGATCACCCGTACTTACATAACTTGTTTAAAAAGAATTTTTATCTAATTTCCAATGATACGTAGAGTTGACTCTAAGATTTAACCATAATCGAAATTTCTATGTTCTTTGTTAACTTAGATTTGGATTTAAAATTTTATGACATGATTTTTCTATAAAATAGCATAAATATATATGATATTTTAAACTTGGTTATTAGAACCTAGAATCAGGCATTTAAGTTCATTTTAACTGAAAATATTGATTTAGGCACTAAGGTAACTTGACTTATTGGAATATAGATTTTAGAAAGTGGAAATGAACCTAAGAATTAAGAGAAAAGAAATGGACGTAGAAATGCTTAAGTAGGAGCGATAATAAGGTTAAACAAATTCTAGGTAGGGTCAACAAAGGGGTTAGAGAAAATTTAAATTAAATATGGAAAAAAAATTCAACTAAAGTCAACCAAAATTTAATGGAAGATTTAGTGGGTAATAAGTGTAGAAGAGGAAAAACTCATGACCTGGAATAATTAAAAGGTTATTAAGCTAGTCGAGAAGAAATAGAAGAAATTCAAGCTGTTGGTAAACATGAATGGTCGATAAGTTAAAAATAAAGGAATTTATGTTGTTAATAACATGTGAACAGTCGATAAGTTAAAAATGAAAAAGGGGTGAACCAACATGTATAAGAAATGAAGTCTTAGTGAGGTAAATCTCATTAGGTCAATATATCGATTGTAAACCTGAGTATGAACGAAATGGAAACCATTTTTATCAAATTAAATATAACTTAATTCATGTAGGGGATTCGAGTTAAATAGAGTTTAATCTAGGAAATCGAATTAAAATGGTTTGATAACTAAGAATAAAATTTGTGTAATGAACAACCCTTAATTTAATTCATTATTTATGAGCCAAATAAAAATTTGAGTTAATGGAATAAAACTTAATTTAAAATGAAAATGGAATAAGTGAGTAAGAAAGGGTTGAAGCTATGAATAGAAAAGCCAAAACAAAATAAATGAGATGCAAATGTGGAAAATTTGGCTTATTTGGAATAAGAGAATGGAGTTAACCGAATTTTATTCAAAATTGGAGATATCGAAATGAGATGTAAAATGAAGTTTGACCTGAGTTGGATAGATATAATGAAATGAAATAAACTTAGGAAAAATTAAATATGTCCATATAGAATTTATATGTATTGTTGGAATAAGTAAGTGAAATTTTCAAAAATGAGAGAAATGAAATGGTTTATATAAAGGAAACCATCAAGGATCTTAATCCTTGATTTTTGGGATTGGGAAGCTGACTATATGGAACGACATTCTTGTAATATGGATGGAGTAATAAGAATAAGTAATGAAATTTGGAAATTGATGTAAATGAGCTTGGTAAATGGATTCATGTTAAGGAGTTAAAGGTCTAGTGTAATCAAGTTCGTTAGAAGTTTTAAAGTGAATTCAAGTTTTAATCAGAACTAATGCTTGGAATGCAACGAGAAATGGAATAGATAATATATCGAAATGGAGTAAGCAAATTGGATGTGAATGCATTTCTCGAGAAATGAGGTGATAACAAATTGAGGTTAATGATTTACAAAATTATTTGAATCAAAAAGATTTAAAACTTCTAATAAAATAAACCGTTGTTTATGCAAGAATCTGAAATAGCTGATAAGCAGAAACTAAAATGACCATAACTTTTGATGGGCTGATCGGAATGCGACGATTCCGGACTTTTCGGAAACCTTAGAAACTAAACTAAAACTTTTGTTAATACAGCCTTGCTGTAACGACCCGGATTTTCAGCCGTTGGATTCTGAATATTTAAATTGGCTTAAATATTTTATTTGAATTATATATAGGAATTTATAACGAATTTATTTATAAAACGAAGTTAGAACATATAATTTATAATGTAATTTAAAAAGTTTATTTTATTATATTGTTGGGATTGTGGCACATTATCCGACACTAATATATCAAAACATTGTCTAATTAAAGATGTTTTTGGACTGGTTTCACGAATGTAAGGTATTGTCAGCGGGTTTCAATCTTACAAGACTGAGAAATCCTTTTATTTTGGGGTCCACAGCATTGGATATATGCTTACCATTCATTTCAAGAGAGATTCGTTTCTTTTAAAACTATAAGTCTATGTTGTGAGGTCGTTCTTTCTATGTTCCATGTCTGGTTGCACTTAAGATGACACAGGAGAATACCGTTATGATTCATTAACATGATAAAATAATTTTTCCAACTTGTTCTTCATAGCTTTGTGCTATCTTAGAGTGCATATAGCAATTAAACTTTAAAGGAGCTTCGCGTCCATTTCTTTAAGTCAAGACATCATACATCATAGACACCGTACCAAAAGCCTACGCTGTACAAAATTTAATGCCTGCAGATGATAAAATAAATGAGACTAGTCCTTTACAGAACCGTGCACGGCAAGCTAATGAATTACGTGGGAATCAAGGCACTTCAAACCGTGGATTCCAATCTATCACATACCGTGGTGACCAAACCACTTCTTCTTTAAATACTGCATCCCTTCTTTTTTATTCTCGTTTACTCTATTTCTTCATTAACGAAACCAACAAATCACCTTCTTCACAAATCAACAGAAGTATAAAAAAAAATTCCAAAGTAAATATATGTGGACTCGAATCGAGATTCTTTACTGTCTAATATCTACTTTATGGGAACCGGATACTCATCGCACGCAGCCTAGAATGGCTCGTGAGTTAGGATTCACTACGGCCAATACTTGAGGCATGAAGGAGCGTTCGTTGTCAGGAAGATTCGAAGGGCTGAGTCTCGATTCCGGTGGATGGGGGGCGGAGCTCCGTTCGCCTGAGCAGTAGGCGACGTCGGGATAAGGAGGGGCCTCGTTCTGTGTTGTTCTTCGATGGTGGGTTCAGTCTTTGGGGACTGAGGGGTCTATAAAGTATGGGAGTTGTGGAGTTTGTACTGAAGTGATAACAAGGAAGACGGGTTGCTTTTTACTGGTAGGGATTACTGGGTGCGAGACTTAGGCTGTGAGACGCAAGTTCATCTGATGGGTTGGAGCTCACGGTATAGTATTAAATGGTAGTAATAATATTCTTACTTCATTGTTGTGCGTGAATTCATTTTTGAATGGGTTTGGTGAGTGATGGTCTTGGACGTTGAAGAGGTGGACTTGGTCTGTGAAATGATGTTTGTGAGCTCGGTGGAGAAGGTGGAATTAGCGGCAGCCTTAATCCATGATTAAGGTACAAAAGGGGTTTAACCCGCGTTATGTATATACTATGAAAGGAATTCAATTAGTGGAGTAACAGCTCGAATATCCTCTTGCAAATATGAAGTATGCGGGTTTTATAAAGTGAGTGTGTTTACCAAAACCCCGTTCGTAATTCACGTCAGCATTCGGTTTGAACCAGTGGAGTAACAGCTCGAAATCAGTAAGGAAACAAAAGGAGAAGAACAGTGAAGAGATGTTTGGTCTTGGATGAAGGGGCCGGTGATGGTGTTGGTCTGTTAAATGAAGAAAAACAGAGAGGCACGGTTTGCACTGGACAGAGTAGAAGAAGGTGAGGGAATTAAAACATGGTAAATTAGTTAAAATGGTAATTAGGAATTTGAAATGAAATTAGTGAATTAAATTAATTCTTAAGTCAAGTCGAATATTTTAACATGGATATTTATTCACATGGTAACAGAGTTGTGCGAAACTGGTTATGTCGGAACCATAGCGACAAGATCTACGTCATGGAACTAATATGGTCGGAAATTGAGCTACTGGAATTTCGCGATAAAATCAAACGCTTGTTTGAATGTAAATGAAAAATTAAAGCAGAACCGTCAACTGCGAACCGAGGTGAGTAAACTCACTAACTCTGCTTCGTTTATATTTTTATATAAACGAAATTTTAAATTTATTTTATAATGAGTAATGGTTGCTTGGTTGAAATGGTTGATAAAATGGGTTGATACGATTACATCGTTAATCGATGATTAGTTCTGATATTTCATATTGATGTGAAATAATATTATTGATGTTGATTAACATCTGTGGATGCAGGGAAACAGGTTGGAGGGACCCAAGTGGGTTCCTCAACATTTATATTATTGTTTACTGTGATAAATTATGTTGTGTTGAATTCCCTGACCCTAGAAATTTGGTATTTTAAATACCGTAAAATATTTCAGATGTAGAGAAGGGATTTGGGATTTTAAAAAGGGATTTTATTTTCAAAATAAAAATTAGATTTCAAATGAACTGGAAATAGGAACTTGTTTAAGTGGATTAAACAAGAAGTCGATTATAACGATGTTTATAATTTAAATACATGTTTATCATAGGATAAATTAAAATATAAATTCTAGTTGATTTTATATAATTAAAGTGGAAAGTAGTTGACACTGATATTGGAAGTGGAATTTAAACGCAGTAATTATAGAAGAGATTTGAGTTGGGAAAAATAAAGTCAAACGGAAATTTGAATAAAGGAAATGAGGAATTGTTTTCAGAAGGAAATGATGGGTTTTATCACAAAGTTGGAATGTAAAAAAAATTGAAATAAATCGTTAGTGATTTATATTTGGAATTCGACTATGTTGAATATTATTAAAATAGTTTATTTTAGAAAAGACATTTAAACTCTGTCTAGTGTAAACTTATAATTAAAATAAAATATGATAAGAACTAATACTTAAATGGTTATGGCTATTTAAATAAAATTATATGTTTTGAGATAAGTTATTGTTGTTTTAATTAGAATCATTGAACGAGAAGAGAATTTGTAGAAATCAAATATATTTGCTTTCAGATGTTATGAAATGTATAGTTTGTATTTATTTTAAAAGAAAATTTGAGTTGTTTTATATAAAAGGGAAAGGGGTCAGAAGTAGTTATATAAATGAAATTTATAAATATGACGGAGAGTTATAACGTAACTCGATTTGAATCTGAATTGGTATTTTCCAATAAAAATTAGGTTGAGCTGATAAACTAGTCTAGATTCCTATTAAGGAATGATAATTATATTTGGAAGTGAATAAACAATTTGAAAGAAAACAGTTTACAAATAGGTATAGTTATCAGTGAAATTGAGTTAAACTGAAATGATAGATTTATTTTGAAGTTCGGAATATAAATCGAATATAGAGTATTCGAATGAGGGTTGATTGTTGGAAATTCGATTACATCGAATTGAGGGAAGTAGTATTTTTACTTACGGTTTGAATCAAATTTAATTATTTATTAGTTTACTTATTAATTTACTTATTGAAATTTATAAGTACAAATTATATTTGGAAACAGCGATTTTTAACGCTGCCGTTATAATAAATGGTTTTGTAAATTTATACAGCGATTATAATACTACTACTATAATCAATGTTTTGCAAATTCTAAACAGCGATTTTAACGCTATCGTTATAATGTGATCTTACCGCTATTGTTATAATAGAAGTTCTATAATTCTAGACAGCGATTGTAACGCTGTTGTTAAAAGCAATGTTCTATAAATCAAGTATTTGGAAACAGTGATTGTAACGCTACTGTTATAATCAATATTTTTCCGTAAAAGAAGTTGATCCTTATATTGGATCCAAGAGTCGCGTAAGCGAGATTTCGTTTAAAGTGTGAGCCTTGACTATTTCGAAGTTAGAATTGTTGTTCAATTAAGGTCTGAGAGGTAAGTATACCCCAACTTGATTAACTTCAATTTTAACTAAGGGATGGTTAAGGTTCGATAGTGAAGATTAGATAAGTGAGCTTCAGAGATAAATGAATGATGATTGATCGATAGAATTTCCATATGGAAATAATATCGTTGTTTTCACACATATTTTTCTTTGATAGTTAAATCACCGACTATCGATGTTTTTCACCATTTTTCCGTCGTCCATACGGAGAAACCGGGATCAGATTCATTATCTGGAAACCACTCTGTATGGGCGTTAGCGTTGCGATCAAATATGATTGAAGGCGGAGTTATGCAAGGGCTATCCTGTTTATGGGATAGTGCCTTCGGTTTGTCCAGTCCCAGGACAACGTGAATGGACGAATGTCTGACAGAGTATATCTAACGGATCACGTAAGTTGATTTCTTCAAACGTACTTACGTTTGGTGGCGGAGGAATTCGTTTCTCTTAGATTTATACCCGTGGTATTTTTGGGGAAATCAATTTGTGATTTGGCGGGTATGACGATGTGGCATTCAAAGTGAATGGTGGCCAGATGTTCTGGAAGATTATTCAAACCTCAAGCCTCACAACCCGGAATTAACAAAAATCGGGCAAGCAACATGGCTAAGTGGGTCGCTCCCATTAGGATGTATAATCACCTATCTAGAGAAATTCCATTTGTTCTTTAATCTATCGATGCTGTCCCTTTCGGGAAACGGTTCCTGATCCCAACCGTTGGTGATATACATTCGATACACTCAAGCGAAATGAGTGGTCGGTCATGTGAGGGTCGGGTTGCAAGACGTTCTTGTTGAACCCAGTGTATTCGTCTCTGGAGATACACTATCGGAAGGTGGTCCCATACCTTGTCATGTTGGAAATCCAATCTCCAATAAGCGCCCTGCGGCTTTTTTGATTTAATATTATATATGGAGCGTGAGATGCAAGCGTTCCGATAGATTCTATTTATGTGTATTTAGAAATTATCATAATATCAGAATAAGGTATTGATTTCCAAATATTTTGGTTATTGTAAGGTAAAAACCATATGTTTTATGTGTGGATCGGTCTAACGATTATCATTTCTTTCGAAAGAATTTTGAAAGTTAAACAGATGATTCGAAAGAATTTTGAAATAATTTCGAAAGAATTTTGTACTATGTTGTATCTGGAAACAGGTGTTTATAACTGTTCCAGGGATAACCGTTGTGCTCTGATAATGGTATGTATATACACTTACCGATTTGTATCTCAAAAGTTATATTATCTAATATATTTCATTCGTTCCGCTGTGAGTTTCTGATCTTCGTTTTCTTCTATTCTAATATTTCTTTCTTTCTACTTCTCATCCTCTAAATTCTTTCTAATAATGATTCGTGTTTCTGTGCAATTTGGGTTGGACATGTGGTATTATTAGTCGACTTAAATGATAAAGAAATTCGGGTCATTACAGTTGGTATCAGAGCTGAAGGTTGAGTGATAACCTTGACTCTGTGGCGTAACTCAATAGAGATGGGTTTAGTAGTACCTTAGATTGAGTTTGAGTGTATATATATGAGTGCGTATTTGTAGATTTGATATAAATTTGTTTTATATTGTGTTGGCTGGTTTGTTGAGAGGTTTAAGAATTCTGGTCGATACGGGATGTACAACCGTATCGATAGGTGTTTCTAAACTCTCGAACAAAACAATTCGACATAGTATTGTTTTAAAGATGGGTAAATGATATAATTTTGCCCAAAAGATATTTTTGATATAAATGGATTAATTTCTAAAATAGTATAGTATATAAATGCGTTGATTGTTATTACAATCAAATGGAATTATAAAATATTGAAATGGTTATATAACCAAGATAAACTAGAATTAAATTCAAACCATAATTTGAATTTAAATCCCCGAGGAGTTTAGAAATATTTTCTAAAGTATTTTTAAAAGTAATATAGCATTGGTTGGAAGCGATTTTTGAATTAGAATGGTTTAAAAGGATTTTCTTAAAGGGATTAAGCACTGAAATCACTTCAGTGGCGAGAAAATAGTACCGATAATGGGTCGCGACACTATCAATATTCATTTTCGAGTTTCTGAGTGACGGATTGCTACCATGTAAATTTGTTTGAAAAAGACAGGATGATTTAGAAATTCAAATGTTTTGAATTGAGTTGATTATAAATATATAAATATATATGATTTCAAATTAATTTGAAATAAAATCCGGGAATTTGAATTCTGAAATTGTTTAACTGGTAAAAGTTGAATAGATTGAAATGGTAAAAGGGACCAAATGAATTGAAATTTAACTTAAATATAATTGGACTGGATTAGAGATAACCCAGAATGAAATCAAACAAGTTGAATATATATTGCATGTTGTTGTTTGGAAATTAACTGTGATGGAATTGAACTCAAGCTGAATAAGGGGTGGATTTTTGGAAATAGAACTCAGTTTGGATTAATGAATAGAAGTGAACTAATCAGAAGTTGATTAGATATTTAAGAACTGGAAGTTGGATTGATTTGAAACCAACTGGAAATGGATATATGTATGCTGAGCAGATATTGAGTGGAAGCAAATGTAGGAGATAGAATTATGCCCGACACAAAGGTACATGTTTACAATATTACTTGGGTTTGATGATTTTATGAGCCTATGGGGTAAGCCGCTTGGCTTTTTGATTTTCTTTTGGATTGGAGAAGGCCTAGAAAGGCAAGTTGTGATTGTACCGATTGAGCCGTGTAGAGGAGATGCTGCCGAAATTTTTCAGAATTTAAAGTGTTAAAAAAAATTCATAATTTTTGAAAATTTTTGTTAGTAGAAATAAATAAATATTTTAACTGAAATAAATTGGTCCAGTTAAACTGAAGTTAAGAAGTGAACAAAAATGATTTTTGGACCTAGCTAATAGGAAATGTAGCATTTTTCCTACCTTAGCAATTTCGAGGACGAAATTATTTTAAGGGGGAAGGAATGTAACGACCCGGATTTTCAGCCGTTGGATTCTGAATATTTAAATTGGCTTAAATATTTTATTTGAATTATATATAGGAATTTATAACGAATTTATTTATAAAATGAAGTTAGAACATATAATTTATAATGTAATTTAAAAAGTTTATTTTATTATATTGTTGGGATTGTAGCACATTATCCGACACTAATATATCATAACATCGTCTAATTAAAGATGTTTTTGGACTGGTTTCACGAATGTAAGGTATTGTCAACGGGTTTCAATCTTACATGACTGAGAAATCCTTTTATTTTGGGGTCCACAGCATTGGATATATGCTTACCATTCATTTCAAGAGAGATTCGTTTCTTTTAAAACTATAAGTCTATGTTGTGAGGTCGTTCTTTCTATGTGCCATGTCTGGTTGCACTTAAGATGACACAGGAGAATACCATTATGATTCATTAGCATGATAAAATAATTTTTCCAACTTGTTCTTCATAGCTTTGTGCTATCGTAGAGTGCATATAGTAATTAAACTTTAAAGGAGCTTCGCGTCCATTTCTTTAAGTCAAGACATCATACATCATAGACACCATACCAAAAGCCTATGTTGTACAAAATTTAATGCCTGCAGATGATAAAATAAATGAGACTAGTCCTTTACAGAACCGTGCACGGCAAGCTAATGAATTCCGTGGGTATCAAGGCACTTCAAACCGTGGATTCCAAGCTATCACATACCGTGGTGACCAAACCACTTCTTCTTTAAATACTGCATCCCTTCTTTTTTATTCTCGTTTACTCTATTTCTTCATTAACGAAACCAACAAATCAACCTTCTTCACAAATCAACAAAAGTATATAAAAAATTCAAAGTAAATATATGTGGACTCGAATCGAGATTCTTTACTGTCTAATATCTACTTTATGGGAACCGGATACTCATCGCACGCAGCCTAGAATGGCTCGTGAGTTAGGATTCACTACGACCAATACTTGAGGCATGAAGGAGCGGTCGTTGTCAGGGAGATTCGAAGGGCTGAGTCTCGATTCCGGTGGATGGGGGGCGGAGCTCCGTTCGCCTGAGCAGTAGGCGACGTCGGGATAAGGAGGGGCCTCGTTCTGTGTTGTTCTTCGATGGTGGGTTCAGTCTTTGGGGACTGAGGGGTATGTAAAGTATGGGAGTTGTGGAGTTTGTACTGAAGTGATAACAAGGAAGACGGGTTGCTTTTTACTGGAAGGGATTACTGGGTGCGAGACTTAGGCTGTGAGACGCAAGTTCATCTGATGGGTTGGAGCTCACGGTACAGTATTAAATGGTAGTAATAATATTCTTACTTCATTGTTGTGCGTGAATTCATTTTTGAATGGGTTTGGTGAGTGATGGTCTTGGACGTTGAAGAGGTGGACTTGGTCTGTGAAATGATGTTTGTGAGCTCGGTGGAGAAGGTGGAATTAGCGGCAGCCTTAATCCATGATTAAGGTACAAAAGGGGTTCAACCCGCGTTATGTATATACTGTGAAAGGAATTCAATTAGTCGATTAACAGCTCGAATATCCTCTTGCAAATATGAAGTATGCGGGTTTTATAAAGTGAGTGTGTTTACCAAAACCCCGTTCGTAATTCACGTCAGCATTCGGTTTGAACCAGTGGAGTAATAGCTCGAAATCAGTAAGGAAACAAAAGGAGAAGAACAGTGAAGAGCTGTTTGGTCTTGGATGAAGGGGCCGGTGATGGTGTTGGTCTGTTAAATGAAGAAAAACAGAGAGGCACGGTTTGCACTGGACAGAGTAGAAGAAGGCGAGGGAATTAAAACATGGTAAATTAGTTAAAATGGTAATTAGGAATTTAAAATGAAATTAGTGAATTAAATTAATTCTTAAGTCAAGTCGAATATTTTAACATGGATATTTATTCACATGGTAACAGAGTTGTGCGAAACTGGTTATGTCGGAACCATAGCGACAAGATCTACGTCATGGAACTAATATGGTCGGAAATTGAGCTACTAGAATTTCGCGATAAAATCAAACGCTTGTTTGATTGTAAATGAAAAACTAAAGCAGAACCGTCAACTGCGAACCGAGATGAGTAAACTCACTAACTCTACTTCGTTTATATTTTTATATAAACGAAATTTTAAATTTATTTTATAATGAGTAATGGTTGATTGGTTGAAATGGTTGATAAAATGGGTTGATACGATTACATCGTTAATCGATGATTAGTTCTGATATTTCATATTGATGTGAAATAATATTATTGATGTTGATTAACATCTGTGGATGCAGGGAAACAGGTTGGAGGGACCCAACTGGGTTCCTCAACATTTATATTATTGTTTACTATGATAAATTATGTTGTGTTGAATTCCCTGACCCTAGAAATTTGGTATTTTAAATACCGTAAAATATTTCAGATGTAGAGAAGGGATTTAGGATTTTAAAAAGGGATTTTATTTTCAAAATAAAAATTAGATTTCAAATGAACTGGAAATAGGAACTTGTTTAAGTGGATTAAACAAGAAGTCGATTATAACGATGTTTATAATTTAAATACATGTTTATCATAGGATAAATTAAAATATAAATTCTAGTTGATTTTATATAATTAAAGTGGAAAGTAGTTGACATGGATATTGGAAGTGGAATTTAAACGCAGTAATTATAGAAGAGATTTGAGTTGGGAAAAATAAAGTCAAACGGAAATTTGAATAAAGGAAATGAGGAATTGTTTTCAGAAGGAAATGATGGGTTTTATCCCAAAGTTGGAATGTAAAAAAAATTGAAATAAATCCTTAGTGATTTATATTTGGAATTCGACTATGTTGAATATTATTAAAATAGTTTATTTTAGAAAAGACATTTAAACTCTGTCTAGTGTAAACCTATAATTAAAATAAAATATGATAAGAACTAATACTTAAATGGTTATGGCTATTTAAATAAAATTATATGTTTTGAGATAAGTTATTGTTGTTTTAATTAGAATCATTGAACGAGAAGAGAATTTGTAGAAATCAAATATATTTGCTTTCAGATGTTATGAAATGTATAGTTTGTATTTATTTTAAAAGAAAATTTGAGTTGTTTTATATAAAAGGGAAAGGGGTCAGAATGAAATTTATAAATATGACGGAGAGTTATAACGTAACTCGATTTGAATCTGAATTGGTATTTTCCAATAAAAATTAGGTTGAGCTGATAAACTAGTCTAGATTCCTATTAAGGAATGATAATTATATTTGGAAGTGAATAAACAATTTGAAAGAAAACAGTTTACAAATGGGTATAGTTATCAGTGAAATTGAGTTAAACTGAAATGATAGATTTATTTTGAAGTTCGGAATATAAATCGAATATAGAGTATTCGAATGAGGGTTGATTGTTGGAAATTCGATTACATCGAATTGAGGGAAGTAGTATTTTTACTTCCGGTTTGAATCAAATTTTATTATTTATCTGTTTATTTTTAATTTACTTATTGAAATTTATAAGTATAAATTATATTTGGAAACAGCGATTTTTAACGTTGTCGTTATAATAAATGGTTTTGTAAATCTATACAGCGATTATAATACTACTGTATAATCAATGTTTTGCAAATTCTAAACAGCGATTTTAACGCTGTCGTTATAATGTGATCTTACCGCTATTGTTATAATAGAAGTTCTATAATTCTAGACAGCGATTGTAACGCTGTTGTTAAAAGCAATGTTCTATAAATCAAGTATTTGGAAACAGCGATTGTAACGCTACTGTTATAATCAATATTTTTCCATAAAAGAAGTTGATCCTTATATTGGATCCAAGAGTCGCGTAAGCGAGATTTCGTTTAAAGTGTGAGCCTTGACTATTTCGAAGTTAGAATTGTTGTTCAATTAAGGTCTGAGAGGTAAGTATACCCCAACTTGATTAACTTCAATTTTAACTAAGGGATGGTTAAGGTTCGATAGTGAAGATTAGATAAGTGAACTTCAGAGATAAATGAATGATGATTGATCGATAGAATTTCCATATGGAAATAATATCGTTGTTTGCACACATATTTTTCTTTGATAGTTAAATCACCGACTATCGAAGTTTTTGACCATTTTTCCGTCGTCAATACGGAGAAACTGGGATCAGATTCATTATCTGGAAACCACTCTGTTTGGGCGTTAGCGTTGCGATCAAATATGATTGAAGACAGAGTTATGCAAGGGCTATCCTGTTTATGGGATAGTGCCTTCGGTTTGTCCAGTCCCAGGACAACGTAAATGGACGAATGTCTGACAGAGTATATCTAACGGATCACGTAAGTTGATTTCTTCAAACGTACTTATGTTTGGTGGCGGAGGAATTCGTTTCTCTTAGCTTTATACCCGTGGTATTTTTGGGGAAATCAATTTGTGATTTTGCGGGTATGACGATGTGGCATTCAAAGTGAATGGTGGCCAGATGTTCTAGAAGATTATTCAAACCACAAGCCTCACAACCCGGAATTGACAAAAATCGGGCAGGCAACATGGCCAAGTGGGTCGGTCCCATTAGGATGTATAATGTAATAACCCGAAAATCTGGGCCAGTTTGAAATTTTTATTTTGGCAATTTTAGCGAGTTTTGACTATTTAAAATGAATTATTTTAAATAATATCGACGAGAAATTTATTTTGAATATGAATCGAACGTATATATTATATACGCGTCGTCGTTAGAATATAAATATTTATATATAATTATAAATGGAATTGAAAATGGCGCGGTAGTTCGATAATTCGATTTCAAACTTCAATTGAATGTACCGGGTGCAAAACAATCTGGATTTTAGTGAAACCAAAAACATTAGGATCTAATTGATAATATCTTTCCAACGAATCCGAATAATTGAAATTTCATAGCGGGGATCGAAAGATATGTCCAGTTGAAAATTCTGAATAGTCGCTATGGAATTCAGGCCCTTAAAAATTGACATTTTGCAAACGACCTCGGATTTCGACGAAACCAGTTTTGTTGGGTCCGTGATGTTAAATTATTGCTAGGTTTTAAATCTCATAATTTTTCGAATCAATATGTGAGCGTGGCAAAGGAAAACGCGTTTGACCAGTTTCAGTTGATTTTAATCGACTGGGAATTGGCCATTTTTCTAACGGCCTCAGAATTCGATGAAACTAGTTTTGTTAGGAACGTATCGTCAATACGAAGCTAGAAAATATTTTTCGGGAATTTTTCTAGTCAGTATGTGACCCCGGTAATTTGAAATGTACGTTTAAAATTCAATATAGTGATTTAAAGGTAAATTTAACGGAAACTGATTGTAACAGCCGAATCAGCCTACGATATATATCCCATTGTGTTCGGAATGGGGGTAATTAGCTAGAGACGACAGTCGTTGGGCTCGATTTGGAGTTCGGACGGAAAAACAACATTTAGGAGAATTTAAAATAAAAAATATATATTAATTATATAATACCCTCCTACCCACTCTCTCTCCTTCCCTCCCGTTGACCCCCTTCCTCTTCAGATCGAATCGAAAAAGAAAAAAAAAACCTGTAGCCCTAAACTCCCGTTGTCGCTCCTCAATATCGTCGCCGTTCCTCGAGTCGCTCTCCGCCGAGCCTGCGTCACCGCCCCTCCTCCGACGCCGCTCGATTTCCCCCTCCTGACAGTCGCGGCCCTCTCTCCTCCCCATTCGAAGCCCAACCCCCCCCCCCCCTAAATCAATGAAACCGCGCCGCCACCACTGTATTAGCCCGCCTCCACCACCCTATGCGCCGTCTGCGAACTCCGGTGAACTCCAGTGGCCGAGGTGGCTTCTTTCAAGGAATGACGGGGTTCCACACATTATACAGTGAGTTTTTTTTTAATTTTATTTATTTATTTATTTAAACATAGTTAAAAAGTCTGATTTCTAAAAATTAAAAATAAATAAATAGATATACATGATTGGTATATATAAATAGTGTAGTATAAAAATATGATTTTGTCTAAAATAAAAATATAATTTTTTAGTAATAAAAATATCATCTTTAGTTAGAAGAAGTTATATATATATATATTTTTTTTAGTTAAGAAAATGTAAAAATACTTTGAATTTGAAAATATAAATATACTTTGAATTTGAAAATATAAATATCTTTGATTTAAAAATATAAATATATTGGGTTTTAAAAATAGAAGGATATGATTCGTCTATGTATGTAAAATAGGATTTTTAAATATATAAAGATTAGATTTTTATGATTATAAAAATGTGATTTTTATATAGGAAGTGGCGAAGTAATAATATGATCTTTGTAATGAAAAGGTCGATATAAAAGTATAATGTTTTTATAATGAAGAAGCGAATATAAAAATTGGATTTTTATATATATAGTAGCGAATTAAAAATATGATTTTTATATATTGAACATCGAAGTAAAAATATGATTTTTATATATTGAACATCGAAGTAAAAATATGATTTTTATATATTGAACATCGAAGTAAAAATATGATTTTTATATATTGAATAGCAAAGTAAAAATTCGATTTTTACATATGTAGTGGCTACAGCAGCGAAGATGACGAAGATGCGATAGCGATGAAGATTTCTATCAATGAAGTGCCGTGGAGCTAGGATAGCTATTGGTGAGAATTTCTCACCTTTCAATTTCTTTTTCTTGTTATATATATATACTAGGATGCAGACGGTGCTTAGTAGCACCCGACACAATCGTCCACAGACCATGGACTTGTTTGTTCGATTGCAAAAAAATTAGTTAGATTATTTGATTGAAATTGAATTGTGTGGTGAAATGAATTGATTTGATTGATGTGTGAATGGCGTGGGCCTTCACTAGACCGGGGATAAGGCTAGGCCTCGTCCCGTTTCTAGTATCGTGCCGTTATGCCGCCGAAATTTTCTAAAATATGTTAGAAAAATAAAAATATCATTTTATTGAATAAATGAACTGAATAGAAATTCATATGTTGAAATAAAAGGTTTTATCGTTAAAAATATAATTTTTAACGTGAAGTGAATAAAATAAAATATTCATTTACAAACCGAACGGTTTGTTTATGTACACCTATTTGAAGGACATTGATTGGGTCGATAAATTTTACACATCGCCCAACTGCACAACTAAAATCTGTGTTTGATTGTTTGAAACCCCACACGGGTGTTGGGATGAAATTTGAAGTTCACTCATCCTGATTGGTTAAATATGTCGATCGATTGATTGACAGCCTGTTATAAGCGTTAGATATCTATATTTGATGATTATACAGTGTAGTGCACTTTGGTTGATGGTTGATTATTTTTCAATGCTATTATATGTGTGTAATGTATGAAAATCCATATAATTAACATTATATGGTGATTGATTGGGCCTCATTCCAATTTAGAAAATAAAGAATAATATAAAATAAAGGTTCATGTGTTGACAGTACTCATCCATTGAGATTGGTCATGTGTTGAACGAAATATTTTAGTAATAAAATTTATATCTTTATCAATATAAAATAAAAGTTCATGTGTTGACAGTACTCATCCATTGAGATTGGTCATGTGTTGAACGAAATATTTTAGTAATAAAATTTATATCTTTATCAATATAAAATAAAAGTTCATGTGTTGACAGTACTCATCCATTGAGATTGGTCATGTGTTGAACGAAATATTTTAGTAATAAAATTTACATCTTTATCAATATAAAATAAAGGTTCATGTGTTGACAGTACTCATCCATTGAGATTGGTCATGTGTTGAACGAAATATTTTGATAATAACAACTAATTTGAAAAAGAAATATTTGAAATAGAATATTTGAAAATAGAGATTTATGAAGCCGTGTTGATTAGATTGACGCCATTTTGACGTAAACGATTTATATCAATCCTATTCATTTTGAAATGAATTGAATATATAACGATTTCGAAATGAATTGAATTGAAAACGATTTCGAAATGAATTGAATTGAAAAACGATTTCGAAATGAATTGAATTGAAAACGATTTCGAAATGAATTGAATTGAAAACGATTTCGAAATGAATTGAATTGAAAACGATTTCGAAATGAATTGAATTGAAAACGATTTCGAAATGAATTGAATTGAAAACGATTTCGAAATGAATTGAATTGAAAACGATTTCGAAATGAATTGAATTGAAAACGATTTCGAAATGAATTGAATTGAAAATGATTTCGAAATGAATTGAATACAGAACGAATTCGAATTGAATTTAAAACAAATTGAAATGAATTCAAATTGAATTGAAATTTGAATTGAATAGAAATGAATTTTAAAACGAATTTATAAAGAAGAATTCAATTTTGATTTGAATTGAAAAGAAAGTTGAAATTGCTTTTGAAACGATTTTAAAACTATTTATATAATTCGTTTTAAATAGAAATCGATGAAGTATATATTATATATATAATATAATGGCCTGAATAGAACGCGCCGCGCCGCGGCAGTTCGTGAATTTCGACCATTTATTTCAAACGGACATTACGGGAGATCCGACCGTCGGATTCTCCTAATACCGGAACCGTTGGGTTCGTATCGAAAAGAGCTTTCTAACGAATATTTAAAATTAGAAATCTAACGGTTGGATTTGGAATTATGTCCAAATCAAATTTGAAAAGGTCGCTATACGTGCAGTTCGATGGCCATTGATGGAAATCGACTGTACGGGCCTTGATAAAATTATTAAAAATAGTAATAATTTGTGTAAAATCATAAGAAATGATTTGAGAAGAATTGGGATGAAAAACCCCATATTTGAAAAGACAAAAATAGATTTTTATCGAAGTAAACTAGTTTCGAACTAGAATTATAATTCTATTTATTTTTAAGCAAATAAATTGAATTTTAAAAGGGTTTTAAAAATAACCAGAATTTCCAATGATTGCATTGGAGTGGATTTGAATCGAAATTGTCTTCGGAATATTTCGATGTTGGAATTCGTGATTATACGGATGTTGTTACGGAAATTTGAAAGATATATATTTATATCGTTATTTCCAATACGATATTTGTTAGTCGTGGAATTTGATATTGAATATAAGCCGGTATATTTTCTATTCAGAGCCTTGTATTGAATATCAAATGTGATTTGGGTTTGTCGTGAATGTTGTCTTCACTAACGCTGTTCTTGAACCCAGTCGAGAAAAGATTAAATCTTTTTATTTAGATTTAATGAAGTGTACCAATTAATTAATATTTAATTGAAATTAAACTGATATTGATTTTGGGTTTATCGTGAACAGTGTTTTAAATAACACTCGTTCTTTAACCCGATAATCAATGGAATGTGACTTTGGGTTTATCGTGAACCGTGTTTTAAATGACACGGATTCTTTAACCCAGTTAACGATTAAAACTAAGTGGAGTTTTAATGAATCTTTAATCAGATTGAAATAATCGAGAATGGGGTATCACCAGTTTTGCTCCAGGCGATAGTTAAATCTTTAATTAGATTTGAACGTGAAATGGTAATTGAATTTACTGATAACACCGTGGTGTTAGATATGAAGTATAACCAGTTTTACTTCATGGGATGAATAGGTTGGGATTGGGAAATTAAAACAAATGATTACTTCGGTAAGGTTCGCTAACCCCGACTAGTTTGAATTGATATTCAAAAATAGATTAAAGAATAAATTCAGGAATTTATCTTGGATAAAATTAATGGGAAGCTTTCCCTATGAATGTGAAATCAGAAACTAACTATCGGTTAGCTAAGCAGAATGGTTTTCTGGATATTGATCTGATGTTGGTTTCGGCCTTCGGGGTTAATATTTGGGGAATTATTCTCTTGATTAATTTACGGTTAGTGACTGATGAATTGGAATGAGGCGTATGTTGTGTTTGAGTAACACTTATTTAAAATATACGCGAGTTATTCGGAAAGACCGGGTTTATCCCATTCTGAATAACTGATACGACGATAAGTCGAAGATGAAGACGGTGGTCGAAGACCAGAAGTCTTCACGTCGTTTGGGTGATTACTGATGATCTTGATTGGGCTGTACACCCAAGAAGATGGAAACAGTTGGTGATCGTCCAGACGTACTTGGAGATCGATGGATATGCGGGGTACTAGGTGCCTCCGGTTTCGTTCAGACCCAGAACGGACTTGTAAATGGACTGTGTGTGTCTGACATTGGATTTTAGTCCGTTCGATTGATCTCTATTAAATATATATCTGTTTGGCGGCGGAGAATTTATTCTCTTGCTTAACGCCCTTCTCTGAGACGTACGAGCTCAGGGGTTATATATTGATGGATATCAATCGCATGGAGTGAATTGCCTGTGTGGCATGCCTAAGTGGCAAATGATCAAGGCTTCTGTTGAAAAGCAAAGTCTTGTGGTTGATGATCGAAGCACGGCCTTTGTGGCGTAGCTTTGTGTAACGTTGATTCGCGAGTATCACACCCGTTATGAATCAAAAACGGGAGACGGACCTCAGGGAGGACATGCGTTTCTTTCTAGTTAGGAGTGGCGTCAGTGCTTGAACTGCCTGACGAGTTTGACTCCTGTGGATGTTACTTATTATTACTTGCTGAAAAGCGAGGCGCCTCGTGATATCGGTTTCGGCCGATGCTTCTGGTCGGCTGACGGGCCAGATTTACGCCCCAAAGGGCGGGGAAACGTAGTGTTCAGGCATAATAATCCACATCGGTGGACCGGCCCTGACGATCCATGGGGCAGTTGCGGCTGTTCCTGAGGCTCGGACTAGACAGTCTCGAATCGGTTGAGGATCTTGCCCCTAGCCTCGGTTCATACCATAAATGATAACCCAACTTCCAATACGACGTCTTGCGGTTTTGGTTGTAAACTTATATATGGCGACATAGTGTTATGGGGCATTCATGCCGCCTATGATTGATACTTATGATTTGAAGTTGTTTTATACACTATGCACTTATAGTAGTATCAAATGATTTGTTTTAAACGTATCAAGCATTCTTTGGCTGTTATAAGGGAAAACCCTATCCTCGGTTGCGTTGCATTGTGTGATGGGACCTGGGTCTTATAACAGCTTCATTTTTCTTTATTTAGCATTGCGCTGTTTGTTTTATGCACTGGTATTCTTGGGAGGAAACCCGTTCCATGTTATACGGCGTGGTCCCTTGATTTACCTAACTTTTAAAAATAAAGATTTATAACTGTTTTAGTTCTCACACCAGTCACATGACTGACATGGAGTTTATTGTTTTAACCTAAACTCTGGGTGCCCCTATTTGACACGGGCAGCTAGTAGTTTTGGTTTTGCAGATTTATATTCACAGGATCCTGGTTTACAGCTGGAATGACATCCGGAAAGCTTTGTATCCGTATATCTCTTCTAGTTTTGTATTGTATTATTTTCCGCTGCTATGTATTTAAATGTAATTTAAATCTCTGATATTTCTGTGTAATATTCATTTATACTCTGTATATTCTTGTAATCTGATGCATTGTTGTAATATACAATGAAATGTTCTTTTATATGCGTTTTGTTGTGGCTTGTTCTCGAACTATCCGACACTTTCCTTTACGGGGAAGTTACGGGTTTTCACAGTTGGTATCAGAGCTTTGGTTTACAAAGCAGAGAACAAGGCACATTAGAACCGTACGAAAGAATTCATCAGATATTGGATTAGCAATATCCAACGGGAATGACTCGTTAGAGATGGGATCAGTAGTATCCTAGAACGAGTGTGAAGTGTATATTTTTCTAATGAAAACAAATTTTGTTTTGCAAATTTAAATCAATTATTCGTATTTGATTATTTAATTGTATTGATTTGGACAGTCCAGTATATAAAGATTTTGCATATGCGCCTTGCAAACGTATATTCGAAGTTTTAATATACTGGATAGATATAGAACCACACTCTAGTCACCCGGGGATGATCCCTATGATGGTGCATCATCATCAGTATTTATATTCGAGTGTCGAAGGTGTGATATCTATATATTTCCATTAGACTGGTGTGAGAACCAAAATTAGATAGGGCCTATTGTTGTGATTTGGCATCAAAAACATGATTTTCTTTATAGGTATCAAAATTATGAATTTGAAACGTTAATCCACTAATTGATTGATGTTTGTGTTGTTTGTTTAGTTGTTTGATAATTTTGAACCATTATGCCTAATTTGATCGAATATTGAATTGTATTGAAAATTGGTCGCATTTGCTTGCATATACATATATATCATTGAACAGGTCATAGCAAGGAGGCTAGAGCAGAGAATAAAATTTGTTTGCCCGACAAATAGGTACATGTTTACTACATAATTTACTGTTTTGTTTGGGTGATGATGATTTTATGAGCCTATTGGCTAGCCACTTGGCTTTTTCTTTTTCTTTTTGAGATCTAAAGGACCGGGGAAGCTATTTGAAATTCCCCGATGCTCCCGGTGCAGGGGAGGTTATGGCGAAATTTTTCAAGAATTTAGGGTGTTAGCCAAATTTTTGAAATTTTGAAAATTCTCAGAAACTAAAGAGTTGGAGAATGGAAGCCAGATCGAGCGTAGAGTTGATTAATCAAACCACTTTCAACTTTGTTCCTTTTCGGGGACAAAAAGTTTTAAGTGGGGGAGATTGTAACAACCCGAAAATCTGGGCCAGTTTGAAATTTTTATTTTGGCAATTTTAGCGAGTTTTGACTATTTAAAATGAATTATTTTAAATAATATCGACGAGAAATTTATTTTGAATATAAATCGAACGTATATATTATATACGCGTTGTCGTTAGAATATAAATATTTATATATAATTATAAATGGAATTGAAAATGGCGCGGTAGTTCGATAATTCGATTTCAAACTTCAATTGAATGTACCGGGTGCAAAACAATCCGGATTTTAGTGAAACCAAAAACATTAGGATCTAATTGATAATATCTTTCCAACGAATCCGAATAATTGAAATTTCATAGCGGGGATCGAAAGATATGTCCAGTTGAAAATTCTGAATAGTCGCTATGGAATTCAGGCCCTTAAAAATAGACATTTTGCAAACGACCTCAGATTTCGACGAAACCAGTTTTGTTGGGTCCGTGATGTTAAATTATTGCTAGGTTTTAAATCTCATAATTTTTCGAATCAATATGTGAGCGTGGCAAAGGAAAACGCGTTTGACCAGTTTCAGTTGATTTTAATCGACTGGGAATTGGCCATTTTTCTAACGGCCTCAGAATTCGACGAAACTAGTTTTGTTAGGACCGTATCGTCAATACGAAGCTAGAAAATATTTTTTGGGAATTTTTCTAGTCAGTATGTGACCCCGGTAATTTGAAATGTACGTTTAAAATTCAATATAGTGATTTAAAGGTAAATTTAATGGAAACTGATTGTAACAGCCGAATCAGCCTACGATATATATCCCATTGTGTTCGGAATGGGGGTAATTAGCTAGAGACGACAGTCGTTGGGCTCGATTTGGAGTTCGGACGGAAAAACAACATTTAGGAGAATTTAAAATAAAATATATATATTAATTATATAATACCCTCCTACCCACTCTCTCTCCTTCCCTCCCGTTGACCCCCTTCCTCTTCAGATCGAATCGAAATAATAAAAAAAAACCTGTAGCCCTAAACTCCCGTTGTCGCTCCTCAATATCGCCGCCGTTCCTCGAGTCGCCCTCCGCCGAGCCTGCGTCACCGCCCCTCCTCCGACGCCGCTCGATTTCCCCCTCCTGACAGTCGCGCCCCTCTCTCCTCCCCATTCGAAGCCCCCCCCCTAAATCAATGAAACCGCGCCGCCACCACTGTATTAGCCCGCCTCCACCACCCTATGCGCCGTCTGCGAACTCCGGTGAACTACAGTGGCCGAGGTGGCTTCTTTCAAGGAATGACGGGGTTCCACACATTATACAGTGAGTTTTTTTTTAATTTTATTTATTTATTTATTTAAACATAGTTAAAAAGTCTGATTTCTAAAAATTAAAAATAAATAAATAAATAGATATACATGATTGGTATATATAAATAGTGTAGTATAAAAATATGATTTTGTCTAAAATAAAAATATAATTTTTTAGTAATAAAAATATCATCTTTAGTTAGAAGAAGTTATATATATATATTTTTTTTAGTTAAGAAAATGTAAAAATACTTTCAATTTGAAAATATAAATATACTTTGAATTTGAAAATATAAATATCTTTGATTAAAAATATAAATATATTGGGTTTTAAAAATAGAAGGATATGATTCGTCTATGTATGTAAAATAGGATTTTTAAATATATAAAGATTAGATTTTTATGATTATAAAAATGTGATTTTTATATTGGAAGTGGCGAAGTAATAATATGATCTTTGTTATGAAAAGGTCGATATAAAAGTATAATGTTTTTATAATGAAGAAGCGAATATAAAAATTGGATTTTTATATATATAGTAGCGAATTAAAAATATGATTTTTATATATTGAACATCGAAGTAAAAATATGATTTTTATATATTGAACATCGAAGTAAAAATATGATTTTTATATATTGAACATCGAAGTAAAAATATGATTTTTATATATTGAACATCGAAGTAAAAATATGATTTTTATATATTGAACATCGAAGTAAAAATATGATTTTTATATATTGAACATCGAAGTAAAAATATGATTTTTATATATTGAATAGCAAAGTAAAAATTCGATTTTTACATATGTAGTGGCTACAGCAGCGAAGATGACGAAGATGCGATAGCGATGAAGATTTCTATCAATGAAGTGCCGTGGAGCTAGGATAGCTATTGGTGAGAATTTCTCACCTTTCAATTTCTTTTTCTTGTTATATATATACTTGGATGCAGACGGTGCTTAGTAGCACCCGACACAATCGTCCACAGACCATGGACTTGTTTGTTCGATTGCAAAAAAATTAGTTAGATTATTTGATTGAAATTGAATTGTGTGGTGAAATGAATTGATTTGATTGATGTGTGAATGGCGTGGGCCTTCACTAGACCGGGGATAAGGCTAGGCCTCGTCCCGTTTCTAGTATCGTGCCGTTATGCCGCCGAAATTTTCTAAAATATGTTAGAAAAATAAAAATATCATTTTATTGAATAAATGAACTGAATAGAAATTCATATGTTGAAATAAAAGGTTTTATCGTTAAAAATATAATTTTTAACGTGAAGTGAATAAAATAAAATATTCATTTACAAACCGAACGGTTTGTTTATGTACACCTATTTGAAGGACATTGATTGGGTCGATAAATTTTACACATCGCCCAACTGCACAACTAAAATCTGTGTTTGATTGTTTGAAACCCCACACGGGTGTTGGGATGAAATTTGAAGTTCACTCATCCTGATTGGTTAAATATGTCGATCGATTGATTGACAGGCTGTTATAAGCGTTAGATATCTATATTTGATGCTTATACAGTGTAGTGCACTTTGGTTGATGGTTGATTATTTTTCAATGCTATTATATGTGTGTAATGTATGAAAATCCATATAATTAACATTATATGGTGATTGATTGGGCCTCATTCCAATTTAGAAAATAAAGAATAATATAAAATAAAGGTTCATGTGTTGACAGTACTCATCCATTGAGATTGGTCATGTGTTGAACGAAATATTTTAGTAATAAAATTTATATCTTTATCAATATAAAATAAAAGTTCATGTGTTGACAGTACTCATCCATTGAGATTGGTCATGTGTTGAACGAAATATTTTAGTAATAAAATTTATATCTTTATCAATATAAAATAAAAGTTCATGTGTTGACAGTACTCATCCATTGAGATTGGTCATGTGTTGAACGAAATATTTTAGTAATAAAATTTACATCTTTATCAATATAAAATAAAGGTTCATTTGTTGACAGTACTCATCCATTGAGATTGGTCATGTGTTGAACGAAATATTTTGATAATAACAACTAATTTGAAAAAGAAATATTTGAAATAGAATATTTGAAAATAGAGATTTATGAAGCCGTGTTGATTAGATTGACGCCATTTTGACGTAAACGATTTATATCGATTCTATTCATTTTGAAATGAATTGAATATATAACGATTTCGAAATGAATTGAATTGAAAACGATTTCGAAATGAATTGAATTGAAAACGATTTCGAAATGAATTGAATTGAAAACGATTTCGAAATGAATTGAATTGAAAACGATTTCGAAATGAATTGAATTGAAAACGATTTCGAAATGAATTGAATTGAAAACGATTTCGAAATGAATTGAATTGAAAACGATTTCGAAATGAATTGAATTGAAAACGATTTCGAAATGAATTGAATTGAAAACGATTTCGAAATGAATTGAATTGAAAACGATTTCGAAATGAATTGAATTGAAAACGATTTCGAAATGAATTGAATATAGAACGAATTCGAATTGAATTTAAAACAAATTGAAATGAATTCAAATTGAATTGAAATTTGAATTGAATAGAAATGAATTTTAAAACGAATTTATAAAGAAGAATTCAATTTTGATTTGAATTGAAAAGAAAGTTGAAATTGTTTTTGAAACGATTTTAAAACTATTTATATAATTCGTTTTAAATAGAAATCGACGAAGTATATATTATATATATTATATATATAATATAATGGCCTGAATAGAACGCGCCGCGCCGCGGCAGTTCGTGAATTTCGACCATTTATTTCAAACGGACATTACGGGAGATCCGACCGTCGGATTCTCCTAAAACCGGAACCGTTGGGTTCGTATCGAAAAGAGCTTTCTAACGAATATTAAAAATTAGAAATCTAACGGTTGGATTTGGAATTATGTCCAAATCAAATTTGAAAAAGGTCGCTATACGTGCAGTTCGATGGCCATTGATGGAAATCGACTGTACGGGCCTTGATAAAATTATTAAAAATAGTAATAATTTGTGTAAAATCATAAGAAATGATTTGAGAAGAATTGGGATGAAAAACCCCATATTTGAAAATATAAAAATAGATTTTTATCGAAGTAAACTAGTTTTAAACTAGAATTATAATTCTATTTATTTTTAAGTAAATAAATTGAATTTTAAAAGGGTTTTAAAAATAACCAGAATTTCCAATGATTGCATTGGAGTGGATTTGAATCGAAATTGTCTTCGGAATATTTCGATGTTGGAATTCGTGATTATACGGATGTTGTTACGGAAATTTGAAAGATATATATTTATATCGTTATTTCCAATACGATATTTGTTAGTCGTGGAATTTGATATTGAATATAAGCCGGTATATTTTCTATTCAGAGCCTTGTATTGAATATCAAATGTGATTTGGGTTTGTCGTGAATGGTGTCTTCACTAACACTGTTCTTGAACCCAGTCGAGAAAAGATTAAATCTTTTTATTTAGATTTAATGAAGTGTACCAATTAATTAATATTTAATTGAAATTAAACTGATATTGATTTTGGGTTTATCGTGAACAGTGTTTTAAATAACACTCGTTCTTTAACCCGATAATCAATGGAATGTGACTTTGGGTTTATCGTGAACCGTGTTTTAAATGACACGGATTCTTTAACCCAGTTAACGATTAAAACTAAGTGGAGTTTTAATGAATCTTTAATCAGATTGAAATAATCGAGAATGGGGTATCACCAGTTTTGCTCCAGGCGATAGTTAAATCTTTAATTAGATTTGAACGTGAAATGGTAATTGAATTTACCGATAACACCGTGGTGTTAGATATGAAGTATAACCAGTTTTACTTCATGGGATGAATAGGTTGGGATTGGGAAATTAAAACAAATGATTACTTCGGTAAGGTTCGCTAATCCCAACTAGTTTGAATTGATATTCAAAAATAGATTAAAGAATAAATTCTGGAATTTATCTTGGATAAAATTAATGGGAACCTTTCCCTATGAATGTGAAATCAGAAACTAACTGTCGGTTAGCTAAGCAGAATGGTTTTCTGGATATTGATCTGATGTTGGTTTCGGCCTTCGGGGTTAATATTTGGGGAATTATTCTCTTAATTAATTTACGGTTAGTGACTGATGAATTGGAATGAGGCGTATGTTGTGTTTGAGTAACACTTATTTAAAATATACGCGAGTTATTCGGAAAGACCGGGTTTATCCCATTCTGAATAACTGATACGACGATAAGTCGAAGATGAAGACGGTGGTCGAAGACCATAAGTCTTCACGTCGTTTGGGTGATTACTGATGATCTTGATTGGGCTGTACACCCAAGAAGATGGAAACAGTTGGTGATCGTCCAGACGTACTTGGAGATCGATGGATATGAGGGGTACTAGGTGCCTCCGGTTTCGTTCAGACCCAGAACGGACTTGTAAATGGACTGTTTGTGTCTGACATTGGATTTTAGTCCGTTCGATTGATCTCTATTAAATATATATCTGTTTGGCGGCGGAGAATTTATTCTCTTGCTTAACGCCCTTCTCTGAGACGTACGAGCTCAGGGGTTATATATTGATGGATATCAATCGCATGGAGTGAATTGCCTGTGTGGCATGCCTAAGTGGCAAATGATCAAGGCTTCTGTTGAAAAGAAAAGTCTTGTGGTTGATGATCGAAGCACGGCCTTTGTGGCGTAGCTTTGTGTAACGTTGATTCGCGAGTATCACACCCGGTATGAATCAAAAACGGGAGACGGACCTCAGGGAGGACATGCGTTTCTTTCTAGTTAGGAGTGGCGTCAGTGCTTGAACTGGCTGACGAGTTTGACTCCTGTGGATGTTACTTATTATTACTAGCTGAAAAGCGAGGCGCCTCGTGATATCGGTTTCGGCCGATGCTTCTGGTCGGCTGACGGGCCTGATTTACGCCCCAAAGGGCGGGGAAACGTAGTGTTCAGGCATAATAATCCACATCGGTGGACCGGCCCTGACGATCCATGGGGCAGTTGCGGCTGTTCCTGAGGCTCGGACTAGACAGTCTCGAATCGGTTGAGGATCTTGCCCCTAGCCTCGGTTCATACCATAAATGATAACCCAACTTCCAATACGACGTCTTGCGGTTTTGATTGTAAACTTATATATGGTGACATAGTGTTATGGGGCATTCATGCCGCCTATGATTGATACTTATGATTTGAAGTTGTTTTATACACTATGCACTTATAGTAGTATCAAATGATTTGTTTTAAACGTATCAAGCATTCTTTGGCTGTTATAAGGGAAAACCCTATCCTCGGCTGCGTTGCATTGTGTGATGGGACCTGGGTCTTATAACAGCTTCATTTTTCTTTATTTAGCATTGCGCTGTTTGTTTTATGCACTGGTATTCTTGGGAGGAAACCCGTTCCGTGTTATACGGCGTGATCCCTTGATTTACCTAACTTTTAAAAATAAAGATTTATAACTGTTTTAGTTCTCACACCAGTCACATGACTGACCTGGAGTTTATTGTTTTAACCTAAACTCTGGGTGCCCCTATTTGACACGGGCAGCTAGTAGTTTTGGTTTTGCAGATTTATATTCACAGGATCCTGGTTTACAGCTGGAATGATATCCGGAAAGCTTTGTATCCGTATATCTCTTCTAGTTGTGTATTGTATTATTTTCCTCTGCTATGTATTTAAATGTAATTTAAATCTCTGATATTTCTGTGTAATATTCATTTATACTCTGTATATTCTTGTAATCTGATGCATTGTTGTAATATACAATGAAATGTTCTTTTATATGCGTTTTGTTGTGGCTTGTTCTCGAACTATCCGACACTTTCCTTTACAGGGAAGTTACGGGTTTTCACATATAATCACCTATCTAGAGAAATTCCATTTGTTCTTTAATCTATCGATGCTGTCCCTTTCGGGAAACGGTTGCTGATCCCAACCGTTGGTGATATACATTCGATACACTCAAGCGAAATGAGTGGTCGGTCATGTGAGGGTCGGGTTGTAAGACGTTCTTGTTGAACCCAGTGTATTCGTCTCTGGAGATACACTATCGTAAGGTGGTCCCATACCTTGTCATGTTGGAAATCCAATCTCCAATAAGCGCCCTGCGGTTTTTGATTTAATATTATATATGGAGCGTGAGACGCAAGCGTTCCGATAGATTCTATTTATGTGTATTTAGACATTATCATAATATCAGAATAAGGTATTGATTTCCAAATATTTGGTTATCGTAAGGTAAAAACCATATGTTTTATGTGTGGATCGGTCTAACGATTATCATTTCTTTCGAAAGAATTTTGAAAGTTAAACAGATGATTCGATAGAATTTCGAAAGAATTTCGAAAGAATTTTGTACTATGTTGTATCTGGAAACAGGTGTTTATAACTGTTCCAGGGATAACCGTTGTGCTCTAATAATGGTATGTATATACACTTACCGATTTGTATCTCAAAAGTTATATTATCTAATATATTTCATTCGTTCCGCTGTGATTTTCTGATCTTCGTTTTCTTCTATTCTAATATTTCTTTCTTTCTATTTCTCATCTTCTAAATTCTTTCTAATAATGATTCGTGTTTCTGTGCAATTTGGGTTGGACGTGTGGTATTATTAGTCGACTCAAATGATAAAGAAATTCGGGTCGTTACACTTGCATAATTTCCAAGTTAATTATGTTGAAAACCAAGATTTAGTTGTAGTTGTATACGCATAAATAAATAAAATCTTGGGCATATACCTATACGGTTTTGACCATAACTTCCTAACGGAACATTGGATTTTAATGTGCGAATACAATTCGGAAAGCCCAGGATCTGAACTGAAAATTTCCTGTAACATGCTTGGTAAAATTTTGAGACATAAGGGGGTAAAAAACTGGGTTGAATAACTCAGGCCTGCATTTTTTAGTGCAAGGGCTGTGGTGTTCGCCTTCACTTAAATAGGCATAACTTTTGAACGAATTGTTGGAATTCGACGAATTTGGACAATTCAGAAAGCTTAAGAGAAATGCTACAACTTTTTCCTGGTGTCTTTTGGTCAAGTTCCATCATTAAAAGGGTGATAATCCCCCTTTTGTTCGCTGTCCTATCGTTAACATTATGGTTTTAAAGTTGAAATGTTTAATTAATGTTGTGTAAGCTATATATATTTGCTATGTACCATATATATATGTTTAATTCTTATGTGTATGTGAGTATGTAGCAGGTGTAAGGAAGTCGCGCTATGCTATGGAGCTTGCTTGCGCTAAATACTAAAGTGCTAAAGTAAATAAACTTGCAAGTAATGCTAAAAGAGGTAAGTATTTGAGTTATATAGTTTTGTAGCTACATATATATGGTGTTTCCACATTTTTGGGATGCCTCATCGAGTGATGAGATGTATATTTGAATTTTATATATATTGTGATTTTCCGGACCTCTCCGTACAAAGGAGATGCTGCTTGTAACGACACGGATTTCGCCCAGACCTAATCGATCGCTAAATCGACCAAGACCGTTCGAATCCCGCATACGCTAACTCTGGATATACAACACATCAGAACAATTAACAGAAGACTTTTATAAACATCATAATAATGTTACATCAGAGTACAGAATTTCAGAGTATAGCGAAAATAATACACAACGGAAGATAAATTTACATGAATGTAATACAATGCACAACGGAAATATAAACTACACAGCGGAAGACTGTAAATGCCTGGACACAGCTTAAAGCTTCAATCTAGAATCCTGCTCAATACATCTGCAAAATAAAACGTTCGGCTGCCCGTGTGAAAAATGGGGGCACCCGAGTTTGCAAGGGAAAAGCAAACTACAGGTCCGTTATGGGACTGGCGTGAGAAACTCTAAACAGTTAAAAATTAACTTATTTTATAATTAGACAAATCACAGGACCACGCCGCTAATGCTGAACGGGTTTACCCCCATGGATGCCAATGTATAAACAACAATCATTAATATAGATACGTATCTACTATGCATCAATCAACATGCAACTACCCATTTAGATTATCACCACACTTAGGTTTTCCAAATCAATTCAATTTGCAGAAATTATTCCTTTGGGTATTATTCCCAATTTCTTATTTCAAATCATTTGAAATACATATCTAACTTTCTATATCAAAGTAGATTTCACTTCGGGATCTCAAATCAAATCGTTTGGAAATATGAATCCAAAACATAACAATGCATACAGACAAGTATGCAACTAAATATCGTGCTCCCCATCGACAAGGCAAAGGGTACGCACCTAGCAACTCGATATATATATGTGCACCTACCCCACATAGGAGCAGGCCATACCGACGATGCACCTCCCACACATGGAGAGCATACACCGCCCTCTCACCCATACTTTTAGTCTCAGGATTACCCGACTCTTTAGCCACATACTAAACCATTTTATATCCCGAAGTAGGGAAAATCATTTCACAACATAATAATCACAAGTACTTTCAAACTATAGTACTTCACATAAGTAATTCACATATATGATCAGTCACTATTAATCACATAACCTTTGAGCATGCACGTCTCAAAGAAGGGTGTTAAGCAAGAGAATAAATTCTTCGCCACCAAACAGATATGTTATCAATAGCAACTAATCGAATACATGTTGAACCACAATGTAAAACATAATACATTTCCAAATCATTTTAGAAATCATAGGGTTTTAGGCCTCGAAATCGTTTATGTTTTATAAAACATTTTCATAAAACATTCCCTGTCCAAAACCGGGAATATATTTCTTTTCACTTAAGAAAAATATCATTTCCAAATCATTGATTAAATTTGAAATGAACACAACTCGCTAAACGCCTTATCGTCAAATCGTGAAGTGTTTCACAAGGCGTTAGCACACAGATATTTTCAACCCAACCCAATGTTAAATGTAAAAGCATATTCTGCTCATAAACTGGTCGAGCACCATTCACACAGTCAATCAATCGATAAGAATCAATGTCAACAATCAATTAGCCCAATCCATATCAACAGCCAAGTACTTTTGATTCAATCTCATTTTGGTAATTTATTTATTACCATATAATCATTCACAATCTAATTAAAGATTTATTCAAACTTCGATTGGTTTCTATCTCTAAAATTAATTCATTTTGATTGTTCAACTTTCTGGAAATTAATCCTGCTTTAACGCGGGTTAAAAACTAACGTCTTTTAAACACAGTCAACGACAAACCCCAAATCCAATTTGATATTAAACACAAGGCTCTGAATAGAAAATAGTATCGGCTTATATTCAACATCAAATTTTGAAACCAACAAATATCGTATTGGAAATAACGATATTAATATATCTTTCAAATTTCCACAACCATATCTGTATAATCACTAAATCCAACATCGAAATATTCCGAAGATAATTTCGATTCAAATCCATTCCAATTCAAATATCAGAAATTTTGGTTATTTTTAAAACCATTTCAAATCCAATTTATTTATTTTAAAAATAAATAAATTATTATTCTAGTTAATAACTAGTTCATTTCGATAGAAATCTATTTTTATCCCTTCAAATATGGAGTTTTTCACCCTAATTCTTCACAAATCATTTCTTATGATTTTACACAAATTATTATTATTTTTAATAATTTTATCAAGGCCCGTACAGTCGATTTCCTTCAACGGCCATCGAACTGCACTTACAGCGACCTTTTCTAAATTTGTTTTGGACTTAATTCCAAATCCAACCATTAGATTTCAAATTTCTAATATTCATTGGAAAGCTCTTTTCGATACGAACCCAACGGTTTCGGTTTCAGGAGAATCCGACGGTCGGATCTCCCGCAATGTCAATTCAAAGTCAATGGTCGAAATTCGCGAACTGCCGCAGCGCGGTGCGTTGTATTCAGGCCATTATATTATATATATATAATATACATTTCGTCGATTTCCTTTTTAAAATTAATTTTATAAATCATTTTAAATTTGTTTCAAAAACAATTTCAACTTCCATTTCAAATTCAAATCAAAATTGAATTTTTCCTTATAAATTCGTTTTAAATTCATTTCAGTTCAATTCAAATTTCAAATTCATTTCAATTTGAAATCATTTTCTATTCAAATCAATTCGAATTCGTTTTCTATTCAATTCAATTCGAATTCATTTTCTATTCAATTCGAATTCATTTTCTATTCAATTCAATTCGAATTCATTTTCTATTCAATTCAATTCGAATTCATTTTCTATTTAATTCGAATTCATTTTCTATTTAATTTAATTCGAATTCATTTTCAATTCAATTCGAATTCATTTTCTATTCAATTCAATTTGAATTCATTTTCTATTCAATTCGAACTCATTTTCTATTCAATTCGAATTCATTTTCCATTTAATTCAATTCAAATTCATTTTCTATTCAATTCGAATTCATTTTCTATTCAATTCAATTCGAATTCATTTTCTATTCAATTCGAATTCATTTTCTATTTAATTCAATTCGAATTCATTTTCTATTCAATTCAATTCGAATTCATTTTCCATTTAATTCAATTCGAATTCATTTTCTATTCAATTCGAATTCATTTTCTATTTTATATCAAAATCGAGTATTTCAAATACATGACAATTTTATACGGTGTATATATATATGTTAAAAAATATATTTTTAACAATCAAATCATTTTCACATTTCATATATATATCGTTTTCATTTCATATATATCGTTTTCATTTCATATACATCGTTTTCATTTCATATATATCGTTCTCATTTCATATATATATATATATATATATATATATATATATATATATATATATATTATTTCCACCTTTCATATATATAATATTTTCCCTTTTCAATATACACGATATTTTCACTTTCAATATATATGATATTTTCACTTTCAATATATATGATATTTTCACTTTTCATATATATATATATATATATATATATATTTCACTTCACATCACGATCAATTTTCACACAGAATACAATCAAACAAGTCGTCCATAGTCTGTGGACATCGTTGAACAGTTCATATATGCAGTTATGAAATAAATAACTGTACAGAAAATTATAGTGAGAGAATTTTCACCTTGAACGGATAGAAAATCGTTTAGATAACGATGGTTTTCTCACTAAATTGAAACGAATGTTTTATTTAACAAAAAATTTGAACTGCTTTGAATCCTGCCCAAATTGGCTTCGCTGTGTAGCTCTTATCTTCACGGTTACAAAGAGCTCAGTTTTTTCAGATTCTGTTTAGAATTGAACGAGTTATGGCATTTTAACTTTGATTACATTGATAAATAATTAACTAATTAATTACTTATTAGGGCTTAACCCTTCTTCAATTCCTTCTGAAACCCGTTCCAGCGAGAAAACCCATTGTCAGTTTCTTCTTCCGACCATCGCACCTCCTTTGGTTGTCGTGACCTCCATCCAATAGCACCACTTCGAGCGCCGTTCATCACTTCACCCCCCGCCCTCAACCTCGTCATGGCCGGTGGCCCCTGCGGCTTGGTAGACCGCCACGAACGTTGGTGCTTTGAGGGCCCGGTTCGCCCTCATCGCGCAACCATCGGTGATCGTCCCCGTACCAATTTAGAGCTCACGAAGAGCTCTCTAATTTCCGGGCTATTGGATTCTAGTATCGATGATTGGATTTAAAGAAATTAAGGGACGAACGAGACAAGTTTTCGGCCATCGCTTTTAAATTAGGGCCGGCGAAAATGATTTTTGGGGCTAGGGTTTTCTTTGACCAGGGTTTGACTGATGGGGTATATATAGGAAATATATTAATATTTAATTCTTTTAATTATTTCGTTTTGAATTTACACATCCGAACTCTAAATCAAACACGACGACTATCACCCTTAGCTAATTATCCCCATTTCGAACACAATGGGATATGTTTTGTAGACCAATTCCATCGTTTCTACCAGTTTTTATCAAATTAAAATATAAATCTATATATATTCAATTTAAATGCACATTTCAATTTATCGGGGCCGCATACAGACTTTAAAAATTCCCGAAAAATATTTTCTAGCTTTGTATTGATGATACAGTCCAAACAAAACTAGTTTTGTCGAATTCTGAGACCGTTTGAAAAATGGTAATTTTCCAGTCGATTAAAATCAACTAAAACTGGTCAAACGTGCTTTCCTTTGTCACGCTCACATATTGATTCAAAAAATTACGAAATTTGAAATCTAGCAATAACTTGACATCACGGATCCAACAAAACTGGTTTTGTCAAAAACCGAAGTCGTTCGCAAAATGGCCATTTTTAAAGGCCAGAATTCCATAGCGACTATTCAGAATTTTCAACTAGACATAACTTTTTATCCCCGCTATGAAATTTCGATTTTTCGGATTCATTGGAAAGATATTCTCAATTAGATTCTAATATTTTTAGTTTCATTAAAATCCGGTTTAGTTTGAACCTGATACATTCATTTGAAGTTTGAAATTGAATTATCGAACTACTACTCCATTTTCAATTCCTTTTATAATTTAAAGTAAATATTTATATTTTAACGATGACGTATATAAATATATACATTCTATTTCTATTCAAAATAAATTTCTCGTCGATATTATTTAAAATAATTCATTTTAAATAATCAAAGTTCATCAAAATTGCCAAAATAATTAGCTCAGAATTTCCAGGTTGTTACAATCTCCCCCACTTAAAACTTTTCGTCCCCAAAAAGGAACGAAGCAGAAATTTGTTTAACTAATCAACTCAACTTTCATTATTTTCTTTACGGCTTAAGTTCTTCAACTTTTCAATTTCTAAGAACTTTTCAAATTTTTCAAAAATTTTGCTAACACCCTAAATTTTCGATTTTTTTTGCCATAACCTCCCCTGCACCGGGGACTTCGGGATATTTCATATAGCCTCCCATGGCCTTCTTCAATCCAAAAGAAAAAGAAAAATCCAAGTGGCTAGCCGGTCAGCTCATAAAATCATCATCACCCAAACAAAACAGTAAATTATGGTAAACATGTACCTATTTGTCGAGCAAACAATTTTATTCTTCTGCTCTAGCCTCCTTTCTATGACCTGTTCAATGTAAGTACATGTATATGCAAGCAAATGCGACCAATTTTCAATACACTTCGCTATTTGGTTTAATTTGGCTAATTGGTTCATGTGACGGCCCGCCCCGCACCAACCGACATTTACTCCAAAAGTGCGATGTACACATGTCCAGTTAGCCCAGAATGGGTCGTCAGAAGGAAAGGGAAGAAGGAAATGAACTAACAAAGAACCTGTAGATTGTCTCACAGCGCATAGAATAAAATATAATAATAACATACTTGACATAAAACAGGCGAGACAGTGCATAAGCTGAAAATCAGAACTAAACATCGTAGCATCGGAAATCCAAAATACAGCTTATTACAACTTTTCAATCTGTCTCAAAGCAAAAGTAAGATAAAGGAGGTACACTACTAATGCCCAAGTAGCGACCACCAACGACACAGGGAGAATATATATATATCATACGTGGAAGCCTCCTGCCCGCCTCCGAATCAGCTACTCGCGCATCACCAGCTAACTTGTCTCTAGTCTGCTCGTGTGAGCACCCATAGTAATAAGAGGAGACATAAAACTCTGGGTCAGACATAAAGCCTGGTATGAGCGATAAGCATCTAAAGTGAACAATAACAGGTAGACTAAAAACATACCTGAACCTGGACCTGCAACCAAAGAGTTAGCACTACATACTGTACAACACTCTAAGGTGCCATATCAAACGGTATAAAGATACGGAGGTGGGGGAGGTGTGCATGTCATAGTGATGGCAAACAATCGAACATAGCATCCATCCTCACATCTCTCACTCAGTGCGTAAAGTATACGATATTCACCACTTCGATCACCCAACATACCTTGCTACGATCACTTTGCCCCTATGAAGTCATAAATGGCTTCACTGCACTGATAACGTAGCCACTAATCCATCGCTATGTCCACTTGCCCCATGGAGTTATTCACCCCATCTGCGCTGGCTCATAGCCTTACCGATCCTTACTATGTCCACTTGCCCCATGGAGTTATTCACCCCATCTGCACTGGCTCATAGTCTTACCAATCCTTACTATGTCCACTTGCCCTATGGAGTTATTCACCCCATCTGCGCTAGCTCATAGTCTTACCAATCCTTACTATGTCCACTTGCCCCATGGAGTTATTCACCCCATCTACGCTGGCTCATAGTCTTACCAATCCTTACTATGTCCACTTGCCCCATGGAGTTATTCACCCCATCTGCGCTGGCTCATTATCTTACCAATCCTTACTATGTCCACTTGCCCCATGGAGTTGTTCACCCCATCTGCACTGGCTCATAGTCTTACTACGCATCACCTTGCCCCTCAAGTCATAATGACTCTACTGCACTGATAACGTAGTCTTGCTACCATCACCTTGCCCCTCGAGTCATAATGACCCTACTGCACTGGTAAGTAGCCCATCATTCATTTTTAGTGGTGAATCGAAGTTATGAACGTCGACAACTCCTTAGCACACGTCCCGCAGCAAAATCCAAGCATGAAGTGAACTCATCGGTTCCCAACTGGATCCTGAGCTCTAACTTCCCATATTGGACTACCTTTGCATCTCGGGTTATTGGTCAATACTATGTCGGGTCGGATTCCTCTTCAAGCTATCGGTTCGGGTCGGGTGTCCTCCATCTGTTCGGGTCGGGTCTTCTTCTGGTGCGATTCGGGTCAGGTGCTTCTCCTCGGTTCGGGTCGGGTGCCATTCCCCTCCAGTTCGTGCTTCCGCTCCGATCCGTCTCCTCATCCTTCACATGCTCCTATCCGATCCACCTTCATGCTTCCGCTCCGAACCGTCCTCCTTAATCCGATCCGATCCTAGTTCAGTTAGCGTGGCCTTCCTTTTTGCCACTTTTCCCAAGTGTCAGGTTCCGATCCGATCGAATCCCTTGCCCAGTTCAACATATCCGATCCGAGCCCCATATCCGATCCAATCCGAACCCTGCACTGTTTTCTGAAACTGTTCCAGCAAGTGTTTATGCCATTCGACGACATTTTTGACCATTCTAACTATTGAAACCAATCACAAAGCATATCATACAGCCATAATAACATGCATAATCAACCACAAACATCAACTTGATAGGTTAAAATGGATCAAACATACCCAAAATTCCATATTTCCCCTTAAGCATGTTTAGGTGAAACTAATGATAGGATTAGCAAAACTTAACCAAATTAACCCAAATTCATATCAGAGGTCTAAAACATCATTTAAGAATTTATGAACATTTTTCCCGAATTTTATCATGCTTAAATTCGCTAATTAACACTAATTACCCTTAGCTAGCCATAATTAGTGTAAAACTATGCAAATCACTCACCTTAGCCACAAATAAACTAAGATCTAAAATAAATCTCTGATTTGATGTGAATCTCAATGCTAAACAGCAGCTCCAATGTTGCTTTGGGGTAGATTTTCCTTGATTAGAGGTTGCTAAGCCAAATACTTGACCAAAAGATGATTTGGAGGTGATTTAGAGGTTGGAGGCCATTTTTAGGGTTCCTTGGTGATAAGTGGAGGCTAGAAAACTGAAATGGAATGATTCTCTATCTCATTTCAGCCTTCCCATAACCCTAATCCCGAAATGGGTTATGGGCCTACTCACTAATCACCCGATTTGGCCCGGTTAAGCAGTTTTTCACCCTCCAAACCTTATTTCAGCCATATCTCCCAAACGGTAAGTCCGTTTGGCTATTATGACCACTCTACGGAAAGGTAAACCATCAAACAAATCCAATAGTAGTGGTTTCAGGTCTAAATTTCTTTCCAATCAAAAGTTATGGCCAAAACAAGATCAGCTAGGGGCAAAATGGTCATTTAAAAATCGACAAAAATCATAAGCATGGGAAATGACTCTAATGCATGTTTCCCAAAGTTACATGACCATAAGACCTCATACGGGAAAGAAATAAATATTCTACGATCCCCCGATGCGTAGAATGCAGGTCATTACACTCTCCCCCCCTTAGGAAATTTCGCCCCCGAAATTCCCTAATCAAAACACACACAGAGGTCCCGCATGCCTAACAATCATAAAACAACAATCAAATATGCAAACAACAAAACAAGTCTACCCTAGCATGCGGAAAACTAAATTGTAAGGTAAATCTTACCAGGCAAAGAGTTCTGGATATGCCTTCCTAATGCTCTCCTCTGTCTCCCAGGTACTATCATTCTCGTTCTCGCCCCACTGAACCTTGACTAGCTTCACCGCCTTCCTTCGAAGTTGCTTCGTATCGTGCCCCACAATACGAATCGGCTTGCGGTTCCCAACCGCCTCGGGTTCTACTTCGAAGTCCTCTAACTGATCAGGTGAAATAGTCATATCTGAGTCGTGAACGAACTTCCTTAGTTGGGAAACATGAAATACATTGTGAACTCCCGCCATTTTCTCTGGTAAGCCAACTCTATATGCCAAATTCCCGACTAATTCAAGAACAGGGAATGGGCCAACAAATCTTGGTGCCAACTTGCTTCCCCTGCCAAATCGAATCACGCTCTTTAACGGAGAGATCTTAACGATCACCAAGTCACCAACGGAGAATTTCAAGTCTCTTCTCCTCTTATCAGCATAACTCTTCTGCCTATGTTGGGCAGCTTTCATTCGTTGCTGAATGATCTTAATCTTATCGGAAGTTTCCCTCACCACATCTGGTCCAAGCACAAACTTCTCGCTAGTTTCTATCCAACATGGTGGTGAGTTGCATGGTCTTCCGTACAAAGCTTCATATGGAGCCATACCGATACTGGCTTGGTAGCTATTATTATATGCAAACTCTACTAGATGCAAATGGTCATCCCATGATCCACCAAAATCCAATATACAAGCTCTCAAGAGATCTTCCAATATACGATTCACCCTCTCCGTCTGACCGTCGGTCTGAGGATGATATGCGGTACTGAGATGTAATCCTGACCCTAGAGCCTCTTGTAAGCTCTTCCGAAACCCACTAGTGAACAACGGGTCTCGGTCAATCACAATGCTTTTAGGTACTCCATGAAATCTCACTACCCACTTCATATACAATTCTGGCAACTTGGCTACCGTCCTGGTCGATTTGACTGGTATAAATCTCGCGCTCTTAGTCAATCGATCTACAATTACCCAAATGCTATCATATCCCGATCTAGTCCTTGGTAAACCATCAATGAAATCCATCGAGACTTGCTCCCATTTCCATTCGGGAATTTCTAATGGTTGCAACAACCCATTAGGCTTCCTTTGCTCGGCTTTCACTAGCTGGCAATTCATGCATTTGGATATAAACTTCCCAACGTCTCTTTTCATCCCTTCCCAGTAGTAAGTCCTTCTCATGTCTCGATACATCTTATTACCACCGGGATGTATAGTTAGTTTAAAGTGATGACATTCTCTAAGCACTTCATCTCTTAAACCATTCACGTTAGGTACAACTAGTCTTCCATTCTTTCGAAGCCATCCAACTCGATCAAGCCCATACACACTCATCTCCTGAATGATACCCATCTCTAACTTGGAGATGATTTCCAATAGGTTTGGATCGTCCCTCTGGCTGGAACCAATCAGCTCTATCAAAGTGGGTCTGATCGTCAAACTAGCTAGCATAACTGGATCTAACTCGCACTTTGGTCTGAAATCAAACCCCGCTATATACTCCAGTTGCTTCCATTCAAGAAACATTGCCCCTAAGCTGGTATGTCTCCTACTCAAGGCATCGGCTACCGCATTACCTTTCCCAGGTGCATATGCGATATCAAAATCATACGAAGCCAAGAACTCTAACCATCTTTGCTGACGGAGATTCAGATCTTTCTGGGAGAAGAGATACTTTAACGATTTATGATCGGTGAACAATTCAAATCTTTCTCCCAAGAGATAATGTCTCTACATCTTCAATGCGAACACAATCGCTGCTAGTTCCAAATCATGGGTAGGATACTTCTTCTCATGCGGCTTTAGCTATAGACTAGCATAAGCTACAACCCTACCTCCTTGCATCAATACAGCACCCAGTCCGGTACCACAAGCATCCGTGTATACCGTCATCTCTTCATTCCCTTTAGGAATGACTAACACTGGCGCACGCGTCAACTTCTCCTTTAGACTCTTGAAGGCATCCTCACACACTCCGTCCCAGACGAAGGACTGATTCTTCTTAGTCAATTGAGTCAACGGTGTTGCTATCTTGGAGAAGTCCTGGATAAACTTACGATAATATCCAGCTAATCCTAAGAAACTTCTTACATCTGTTGCATTCTTGGGCGTAGGCCAATCCTGCACCGTAGCCACCTTCGCAGGGTCCACGGCAATACCAATCTTTGAAACAACATGACCCAAGAATCTTACTTCCCTTCTCCAAAAATGACACTTAGAGAATTTCGCTTTCAATTGGTGTTTCCTCAACACCTCCATCACTATCCTCAAGTGTCCCTTGTGTTCCTCCTCTGTCCTTGAGTAAACAAGGATATCATCTACGAACACAAGAACAAACTTATTCAACTGATCTCTGAATACTTGATTCATAAGATCCACAAAGTAGGCTGGTGCATTGGTCAACCCAAATGGCATGACCAACCACTCATAAAATCCAGACGGCGTCCTAAATGCCATTTTCAGAACACTCTCATCCGCTACTCGCAGCTGATGAAATCCTATCGCGAGGTCCAACTGGGAGAACACTCTTGCTCCTTCCAGTTGATCAAACAAATCATCTATCCGCGGTAGAGGATACTTATTCTTCCTCATCACCTTATTTAACTCGCGATAGTCCACACACAAACGAAGGGAACCATCTACCTTAGTGGAAAACACAACTGGTGCTCCCCACTCGGAGACACTCCTTCTAATAAATCCCTTCTTCAAAAGATTGCTGACTTGCACCCCAAGCTCTCGCTGCTCCCTTGGTGCCATGCGATGAAGTGGCATCACTATAGGTATGGCATCTTTCACTAAATCAATACGGAATTCAATCTGTCGGTGTGGTGGAAGCCCGGTCACCTCCTCGAAGACGTCCGGATACTGGCCAACCACGGGCACATCTGACAACTCATCCTGCGAGATGTCGAGGGAATTTACAAAACTAGCCATAACCCCATCACTAGGTAGGCTACCAAACACTACCCTCCGCCCATCATCCGCCCTCACTGTCACCAAAAAGCCCTCACAGTCTACCACCACCCCGTATCTTTGGTGCCAATCGACTCCCAATATAATGCCATACCCAGTAAAGCCCAAAACAAAGAAATCACAAACAAACATACATCCATGGCTCGATAAGACCAAATTCCTGCAAATCATACTAACGCTAGTCGAACCACCAATCGGGTTCGTCACAACCAATGGTCTATCGACTATCTCGGGTTCCAGTCCCAACCTATCTACCAGGTCATTAGATATGAAGGAACGGGAAGCCCCAGTATCAAACAAAACTCGAACTGGTACAAACAAAACTCGAACTGGTACATCATAAATAGAAAGCATACCTTGAATAACAACATTCTTTCCTTTCTCCGCCGCAGTTGGGGCATTCGACGAAGAAGGAACAACATCAATAGCATATGCTTTCACAATCTGCTTCTCCTTAAGAGGTTGCGGACACTTATCCTTGAAATGTCCCACTTGACCGCAGTTGAAGCACTTCTTATCCGTTGGCTTGGCCCGACAATCTTTAGCATAATGGCCCTTCTTCCCATAGTTGAAGCACTCAACATTCTTCTTGCCCTTTTTCTAGCCACCTTTAGATTGGTCTTGCTTCCTCTTATTCTGAGAGTTATTCTTGCCTCCACCGCCTGCTTGCGGCTTTGGCCCTTCTGCAGATGCAGCCTCAGTCTTTGACTTAGGGTAAAGACTCTCTGATCTCAAAGCTTTCCGCATAATCGATTCAAAAGTCTCATCGATGTGGTTGATAAGCCTTTCCCCCAAGTATTCATCCAAGCCAGTAATGAACTTCTCATTCTTCTTCTCAATTGTGTCAATGAGAGACAGTCCATACTTCGACAAAGTGTCGAACTCAGCAATATAGTCAGAAACTGCTCTTCCATTCTGCTTGAGTTCCAAGAACCTCTTAAACAATACTGACTTCTGGGCAGCTGGAATAAACTTCTCGCTAAAGCGAGCCTTGAAATTAAACCCAAGTAACCTGGTCCTCTGGAGTAGCTGTTCTAATGGCATTCCACTAATTCATTGCTCGCCCTTGCAGCTGACGAGATGCTAGCCTTCTCTTCATCGCATCCTCAAGACCCAAGTCATCGAAGATACGGTCACAGCTATCCATCCAATCTTGAACATCTGTGGCTGACTCCGTCCCGTGGAACGGCTTCCCACCAAGATTAGTGTAATCCTTGCACAACTTGGCGAAATCGACCCTAGGCGCCTGCACTACTGGGCCAACACCAACTCCGGGATTGGGAACGGCCCCTTGCACTTCTCTAAGCATGTCTCTCATGAGGTTAGTAAACATCGCCCTCATGTCAGCGGCATTCCCCTGGTTGGTCCCTCTACCAGCACCCCTCGTGTCTCAACTCATCGTCAATCTGAAAAAGGGAAACGATTAACGACCCCATAGTGGTGCTAGTGCAGTGCGACTTCATTCTTTATACTACTAATAGTATATATACATAGCTTTTGAAAACCAAAGTAATCACAAATACGCGCTCTCATACACATACTATCTCTCCCTGGTGTCTTTCCCTAGGTTATCTACGCAACCCAGAGCTCTGATACCAAGTGTAACGGCCCGCCCCGCACCAACCGACATTTACTCCAAAAGTGCGCTATACACATGTCCAGTTAGCCCGGAACGGGTCGTCAGAAGGAAAGGGAAGAAGGAAATGAACTAACAAAGAACCTGTAGAATGTCTCACAGCGCATAGAATAAAATATAATAATAACATACTTGACATAAAACAGGAGAGACAGTGCATAAGCTGAAATTCAGAACTAAACATCATAGTAGCGAAAATCCAAAATACAGCTTATTACAACTTTTCAAACTGTCTCAAAGCAAAAGTAAGATAAAGGAGGTACACTACTAATGCCCAAGTAGCGACCACCAACAACACAGGGAGAATATATATATATCATACGTGGAAGCCTCCTGCCCGCCTCCGAATCAGCTACTCGCGCATCACCAGCTAACTTGTCTCTAGTCTGCTCGTGTGAGCACCCATAGTAATAAGAGGAGACATAAAACTCTGGGTCAGACATAAAGCCTGGTATGAGCGATAAGCATCTAAAGTGAACAATAACAGGTAGACTAAAAACATACCTGAACCTGGACCTGCAACCAAAGAGTTAGCACTACATACTGTACAACACTCTAAGGTGCCATATCAAACGGTATAAAGATACGGAGGTGGGGGAGGTGTGCATGTCATAGTGATGGCAAACAATCGAACATAGCATCCATCCTCACATCTCTCACTCAGTGCGTAAAGTATACGATATTCACCACTTCGATCACCCAACATACCTTGCTACGATCACTTTGCCCCTATGAAGTCATAAATGGCTTCACTGCACTGATAACGTAGCCACTAATCCATCGCTATGTCCACTTGCCCCATGGAGTTATTCACCCCATCTGCGCTGGCTCATAGCCTTACCGATCCTTACTATGTCCACTTGCCCCATGGAGTTATTCACCCCATCTGCACTGGCTCATAGTCTTACCAATCCTTACTATGTCCACTTGCCCTATGGAGTTATTCACCCCATCTGCGCTAGCTCATAGTCTTACCAATCCTTACTATGTCCACTTGCCCCATGGAGTTATTCACCCCATCTACGCTGGCTCATAGTCTTACCAATCCTTACTATGTCCACTTGCCCCATGGAGTTATTCACCCCATCTGCGCTGGCTCATTATCTTACCAATCCTTACTATGTCCACTTGCCCCATGGAGTTGTTCACCCCATCTGCGCTGGCTCATAGTCTTACTACGCATCACCTTGCCCCTCAAGTCATAATGACTCTACTGCACTGATAACGTAGTCTTGCTACCATCACCTTGCCCCTCGAGTCATAATGACCCTACCGCACTTATAAGTAGCCCATCATTCATTTTTAGTGGTGAATCGAAGTTATGAACGTCGACAACTCCTTACACACGTCCCGCAGCAAAATCCAACCATGAAGTGAACTCATCGGTTCCCAACTGGATCCTGAGCTCTAACTTCCCATATTGGACTACCTTTGCATCTCGGGTTATTGGTCAATACTGGGTCGGGTCGGGTTCCTCTTCAAGCCATCGGTTCGGGTCGGGTGTCCTCCATCTGTTCGGGTCGGATCTTCTTCTGGTGCCGCTCGGGTCGAGTGCTTCTCCTCGGTTCAGGTCGGGTGCCATTCCCCTCCAGTTCGTGCTTCCGCTCTGATCCGCCTCCTCATCTTTCACATGCTCCTATCCGATCCACCTTCATGCTTCCGCTCCGATCCGTCCTCCTTAATCCGATCCGATCCCAGTTCAGTTAGCGTGGCCTTCCTTTTTGCCACTTTTCCCAAGTGTCAGGTTCCGATCCGATCGAATCCCTTACCCAGTTCAACATATCCGATTCGAGCCCCATATCCGATCCGAACCCTCCACTGTTTTCTGAAACTGTTCCAGCAAGTGTTTATGCCATTCGACGACGTTTTCGACCATTCTAACTATTGAAACCAATCACAAAGCATATCATACAGTCATAGCAACATGCATAATCAACCACAAACATCAAAACATCAACATGATAGGTTAAAATGGATCAAACATACTCAAAATCCCATATTTCCCCTTAAGCATGTTTAGGTGAAACTAATGATAGGATTAGCAAAACTTAACCAAATTAACCCAAATTCATATCAGAGGTCTAAAACATCATTTAAGAATTTATGAACATTTTTCCCGAATTTTATCATGCTTAAATTCGCTAATTAACACTAATTACCCTTAGCTAGCCATAATTAGTGTAAAACTATGCAAGTCACTCACCTTAGCCACAAATAAACTAAGATCTGAAATAAATCTATGATTTGATGTGAATCTCAATGCTAAACAGCAGCTCCAATGTTGCTTTGGGGTAGATCTTCCTTGATTAGAGGTTGCTAAGCCAAATCCTTGACCAAAAGATGATTTGGAGGTGATTTAGAGGTTGGAGGTCATTTTTAGGGTTCCTTGGCGATAAGTGGAGGCTAGAAAACTAAAATGGAATGATTCTCTATCTCATTTCAGCCTTCCCATAACCCTAATCCCGAAATGGGTTATGGGCCTACTCACTAATCACCCGATTTGGCCGGGTTAAGCAGTTTTTCACCCTCTAAACCTTATTTTAGCCATGTCTCCCAAACGGTAAGTCCGTTTGGCTATTATGACCACTCTACAGAAAGGTAAACCATCAAACGAAACCAATGGAAGTGGTTTCAGGTCAAAATTCCTTTCCAATCAAAAGTTATGGCCAAAACAAGATCAGCTAGGGGTAAAATGGTCATTTAAAAATCGACAAAAATCATAAGCATGGGAAATGACTCTAATGGATGTTTCCCAAAGTTACATGACCATACGACCTCATACGGGAATGAAATAAATATTCTACGATCCTCCGATGCGTAGAATGCGGGTCATTACAGTTCAAAATTCTAACTAATCAACCAAAAATCAAACAACGCAACCAGCAATCAATTCATTGATTAACTTTTCAATCATTTAATTTTATATAATCAAAAACCAAATTTTCTAAGACTGGATTATATATATATATATATATAATCACAAATATGTTATATATAATCATATTACTCTCAACTCATTCTAGGGCATTAGTAACCCCATCTCTAATGAGTCACTCATTCTAGAATGCTACTGATTCTATCTCTAATGAGGATTCTTCTATAGGATATTACTAATCCTACTTCTGATGAGTCTTTTATCCTGTTCTAACAAGTTGCACCCCAAAGATTTGAGCTAACCAAAGCTCTGATACCAGCTGTAACGACACGGATTTTGCCTGGACCTAATCGATCGCTAAATCGACCAAGACCGTTCGAATCCCGCATACGTTAACTCTGGGTATACAACACATCAGAACAAATAACAGAAGACTTTTATAAACATCATAATAATGTCACATTAGAGTACAGAATATCAGAGTATAGCGAAAATAATACACAGCGGAAGATAAATTTACATGAATGTAATACAATGCACAGTGGAAATATAAACTACACAGTGGAAGAATATAAATGCCTGGACACGTCTTAAAGCTTCAATCCAGAATCCAGCTCAATACATCTGCAAAATAAAACTGCTCGGCTGCACGTGTGGAAAATAGGGGCACCCGAGTTTGCAAGGGAAAAGCAAACTACAGGTCAGTCATGGGACTGGTGAGAGAAACTCTAAACAGTTAAAAATTAACTTATTTAATAATTAGACAAATCACAGGACCACGCCGCTAACGCGGAACGGGTTTACCCCCATGGATGCCAATGTATAAACAACAATCAGTAATATAGATACGTATCTACTATGCATCAATCAACATGCTATATCCCAATCTACCCATTTAGATCAATCACCACACTTAGATTTTCCAAATCAATTCAACTTGCAGAAATTATTTCTTTGGGTTTTATTCCCGATTTCTTATTTCAAATCATTTGAAATACATATCTAACTTTCCATATCAAAGCAGATTTCACTTCGGGATCTCAAATCAAATTGTTTGGAAATATGAATTCCAAAACATAACAATGCATACAAACAAGTATGCAAATAAATATCGTGCTCCCCATCGACGAGGCAAAGGGTACGCACCTAGCAACTCAATGTATATATCTGCACCTACCCCACATAGGAGCAGGCTACACCGACGATGCACCTCCCACACATGGAGAGCATACACCACCCTCTCACCCATACTTTTAGTCTTAGGGTTACCCGACTCTTTAGCCACATACTAAACCATTTTATATCCCGAAGTAGGGAAAATCTTTTCACAACATAATAATCACAAGTACTTTCAAACTATAGCACTTCACATCAGTAATTCACACGTATGATCAGTCACCATTAATCACATAACCTTTGAGCTCGTACGTCTCAAAGAAGGGTGTTAAGCAAGAGAATAAATTCTCCGCCACCAAACAGATATGTTATCAGTAGCAACTAATCGAATATGCGATGAACCACAATGTAAAACATAATACATTTCTAAATCGTTTTAGAAATCATCGGGTTTTAGGCCTCGAAATCCTTTCCGTTTTATAAAACATTCCCTGTCCAAAATCGGGAATATATTTCTTTTCACTTAAGAAAAATATCATTTCCAAATCATTGATTAAATTTGAAATGTACACAACTCGCTAAACGCCTTATCGTCAAATCGTGAAGTGTTTCACTAGGCGTTAGCACACAGATATTTTCAACCTAACCAAATGCTAAATGTAAAAGCATATTCTGCTCATAAACTGGTCGAGCACCATTCACACAGTCAATCAATCGATAAGAATCAATATCAACAATCAATTAGCCCAATCCATATTAACAGCCAAGTACATTTGATTCAATCTCGTTTTGGTAATTTATTTATTACCATATATTCATTCACAATCCAATTAAAGATTTATTCAAACTCCGATTGGTTTCTATCTCTAAAATTATTTCTTATTGATTGTTCAACTTTCTGGAAATTAATCCTACTTTAACGCGGGTTAAAGAACTAATGTCTTTTAAACACAGTTCACGACAAACCCCAAATCCAATTTGATATTAAACACAAGGCCCTGAATAGAAAATAGTATCGGTTTATATTCAACATCAAATTCTGAAACCAACAAATATCGTATTGGAAATAACGATATTAATATATCTTTCAAATTTCCACAACCATATCTGTATAATCACTAAATCCAACATCGAAATATTCCGAAGATAATTTCGATTCAAATCCATTCCAATTCATATATCGGAAATTTTGGTTATTTTTAAAACCATTTCAAATCCAATTTATTTATTTTAAAAATAAATAAATTATTATTCTAGTTAATAACTAGTTCATTTCGATAAAAATCTATTTTTATCCTTTCAAATATGGAGTTTTTCACCCGAATTCTTCATAAAATATTTCTTATGATTTTACACAAATTATTATTATTTTTAATAATTTTATCAAGGCCCGTACAGTTGATTTCCATCAAAGGCCATCGAACTGCACTTACAATGATCTTTTCTAAATTGGATGTGGACATAATTCCAAATCCAACCATTAGATTTCAAATTTCTAATATTCATTGGAAAGCTCCTTTCAATACGAACCCAACGGTTCTCCCGCAATGTCAATTCAAAGTCAATGGTCGAAATTCGCGAACTGCCGCAGCGCAGCGCGTTCTATTCAGGCCATTATATTATAAATATATATATATAATATACATTTCGTCGATTTCCTTTTTAAAATGAATTTTACAAATTGTCTTAAATTCGTTTCAAAAACAATTTCAACTTCCATTTCAAATTCAAAACAAAATTTAATTTTTCCTTATAAATTCGTTTTAAATTCATTTCAATTCAATTCAAATTTCAAATTCATTTCAATTCGAATTCATTTTCTATTCAGTTCAATTCGAATTCATTTTCTATTCAATTCAATTAGAATTCATTTTCTATTCAATTCGAATTCATTTTCTATTCAATTCAATTCGAATTCATTTTCTATTCAATTCGAATTCATTTTCTATTTAATTCAATTCGAATTCATTTTCTATTCAGTTCAATTCGAATTCATTTTCTATTCAATTCAATTCGAATTCATTTTCTATTCAATTCGAGTTCATTTTCTATTCAATTCGAATTCATTTTCTATTTAATTCTTCGAATTCATTTTCTATTCAATTCGAATTCATTTTCTATTCAATTCAATACGAATTCATTTTCTATTCAATTCGAATTCATTTTCTATTTAATTCAATTCGAATTCATTTTCTATTCAATTCAATTCGAATTCATTTTCTATTTAATTCAATTCGAATTCATTTTCTATTCAATTCAATTCGAATTCATTTTCTATTCAATTCGAATTCATTTTCTATTTTATATCAAAATCGAATATTTCATATACATGACAATTTTATGCAGTGTATATATATATATATATGTTAAAAATTATATTTTTAACAATCAAATCATTTTCACATTTCATATATATATATCGTTTCCATTTCATATATATCGTTTTCATTTCATATATATATATATATATTATTTCCACCTTTGATATATATAATATTTTCACTTTTCAATATACACGATATTTTCACTTTCAATATATATGATATTTTCACTTTTCATATATATGTACATATATATATTTCACTTCACATCACGATCAATTTTCACATAGAATACAATCAAACAAGTCGTCCATGGTCTGTGGACGACGGGGAACAGTTCATATATGCAGTTATGAAATAAATAACTGTACAAAAAATTATAGTGAGAGAATTCTCACCTTGAGCGGATAGAAAATCGTTTAGATAACGATTGTTTTCTCATTAAATTAAACAGAATGTTTAATTTAACAAAAAAATTGAACTGCTTTGAATCCTGCCCAAATTGGCTTCACTGTGTAGCTCTTGTCTTCACGGTTACAAAGAGCTCAATTTCATCAGATTCTGTTTAGAATTGAACGAGTTATGGCATTTTAACTTTGATTACATTAATAAATAATTAACTAATTAATTACTTATTAGTGCTTAACCCTTCTTCAATTCCTTCTGAAACCTGTTCCAGCGAGAAAGCCCAACGTCATTTTCTTCTTCCGACCATCGCACCTCCTTTGGTTGCCGTGACCTCCATCCGATAGCACCACTTCGAGCGCCGTTCATCACTTCACCCCCCGCCCTCAACCTCATCATGGCCGGTGGCCCCTGCGGCTTGCTAGACCGCCACGAACGGTGGTGCTTTGAGGGCCCGGTTCGCCCTCATCGCGCAACCATCGGTGATCATCACCGTACCAATTTAGGGCTCACGAAGAGCTCTCTAATTTCCGGGCTATTGGATTCTAGTATCGATGATTGGATTTAAAGAAATTAAGGGACGAACAAGACAAGATTTCGGCCATCGCTTTTAAATTAGGGCCGGCGAAAATGATTTTTGGGGCTAGGGTTTTCTTTGAACAGGTTTGACTGATAGGGTATATATAGGAAATATATTAATATTTAATTCTTTTAATTATTTCGTTTTGAATTTACACATCTGAACTCCAAATCAAACACAACGACTATCGCCCTTAGCTAATTATCCCCATTTCGAATACAATGGGATATGTTTCATAGCCCAATTTCATCGTTTCGACCAGTTTTTATTCAAATTAAAATATAAATCTATATATATTCAATTTAAACGCACATTTCAATTTACCGGGGCCGTATACAGACTTTAAAAATTCCCGAAAAATATTTTCTAGCTTCGTATTGACAATATGGTCCTTACAAAACTAGTTTTGTCGAATTCTGAGATCGTTTGAAAAATGTTCATTTTCCAGTCGATTAAAATCAACTGAAACTGGTCAAACGCGTTTTCCTTTGCCACGCTCACACATTGATTCGAAAAATTACGAAATTTGAAACCTACAAATAACTTGACATCACGGATCCAACAAAAGTGGTTTCGTCGAAAACCGAGGTCGCTTGCAAAATGGCTATTTTTAAGGGCCAGAATTCCATAGCGACTATTCAGAATTTTCAACTGGACATAACTCTTTATCCCCACTATGAAATTTCGATTTTTCGGATTCGTTGGAAAGATATTCTCAATTAGATTCTAATATTTTTGTTTTTGTTAAAATCCGGTTTATTTCGAACCCGGTACATTCATTTGAAGTTTGAAATCGAATTATCGAATTACCGCGCCATTTTCAATTCCTTTTATAATTTAAAATAAATATTTATGTTCTAATGACGACGTATATAAATATATACGTTCTATTTCTACTCAAAATAAATTTCTCATTGATATTATTTAATATAATTCATTTTAAATAATCAAAATTCATCAAAATTGCTGAAATAAAAATTTTAAATTGGCTCAGAATTTCCAGGTTGTTACAATGCCGGAATTTTCCGTGATTTCGGGAGTTATAAAATTTATGAAGATTTACAACTATATAACTTATTTTATAAATGCTATTTTTTAAGTGTGGTTTTGAAATATATATAAGTGTTCGATACCGAATTTTGTTCTCTTTTCGAGGACGAAAAGATTTTAAGTGGGGGAGAATGTAACAACCCATAAATTTCAGGGTATTTAAATTTAAATAAGTGAATGGAATAATATGACTTAAAAATCAAATTTGATTGATTATGATAATGATAATTGGTCGAATTAAAATAAGCAAGTATTGAAAGTAAATTTTACTTAGAAATGTTGTAATTTGAAATTTAAGATTTAAATAATTAAATAAGTTTGAGTGGCTTAATTTAAAAGTGAAATTCAAATTTAATTTGGAAATGGTGGAATTTTAAGTGGTTTAGGCTAAAAAGTTGAAATTCAAATTCAAAACTTCAAATAAATGATTTTTGGGAACTTAAAAGTTTATGAAATTGATTTTTAAATTTATTTAAGTTAATTAGGTTTAATTGGGAATTTATAAATATTTAAGTTTGAATTAAAAACAGTTAAGCAAGTAATTGAATATTTTAATTATTTAATTAACTGTGGAATTTAACTGTTTTGACGACTATCTCGGAATTCGACGAAACTGGCGCCATCAGAACCGGAACGGTGAATTATGATAGGATTTAAATATGCATTACAATCCAGCTTACCGTTTGATCGTACAGGAGAAAATGTGAAAGAAGTCGGTATAAGTGGATAATTGATTGTTTCTTATGGTAGACCTTATATATACATATAAATGAAACTCTTTTCCAACCCATCAACCCATTTTATAATTCTACGTTCATTTTCCTTAATCTACTTTTCTCTAGTGGATGAAATTAGAGTTCAAAACCCTAGAGAGAAAAAATGCAAGCTTGAAAATCAAATCCTCTGAAACCATAGCTTATTATATATCAAACTGAAGCTCTCGACGATACGAACCTACGGTACTCTACGTTTCGACATGCAGTGAGTGAATCGGCCAGAAATCGCAGTCAAACATCTGGATTTACAAAACCCTAAGCTATGAATTAGGGGTTTCTGATTTAAGGCTTAATCGTAGAAATCGTCTTCTGGGTATTGTGGAGAGGATCAATACGAGTTGATTGGAGGTGGTCGGAGGTCCTATTGCTCAGGGAATCATTGGGTATTGGCGATTTATGTTTTGAAACCCCTTATGTTTGTCTCGACGCCATCGCCGGAGAAGGCGATCGGAAGTGGCGGCTCCGCCTCAAGAACGTGCGGAAGTCGAAGGGCTTCTGGTCCCAAGTGGTCGGAGCTCTGGATTCGGCAGGAGCATGGAGGTCTTGATGGTCAAAGTTGACCGCGTTAGGTACCATTTGCGTGTACTGTAGCGTGATACTTGGAGCGGGAAGAAGCTAGTGTGGTGCTGACATGTATTGAGGGGTAAGGTGTCCAAATTTTTTTGTTTACTTAATTTTTTTTATAATTTAAATTCCAGTCATAAAAACTTTAATAACTTTTTCGCATGAACTCGGATTTGGACGAGGTTTGTTGCGTTCGGATCGTGGTGGAATTGCGGACGTTTTGGCACTAACCCGGCTGTGTTTAGAGACTGTGAAATTTTGGGCTATGGTTGGATGTTCGTCAGATTTAAAGACCAAAGGTGAGTGATTCTTCTCTCATGAATGACTAAATTATTCACATATTTATTAAATTAAATTATGAAGTAAGTTGGTTGCATTGTTTTGTTGATTGTTGATGTGTTGTTTGAAACTGACATGCAAGTGTGTGAATCTGAGGAATTTTAGTCGATAACTAGTTATTATAGTTAATTAAACTCTAGTTAAAACCCTGGCGCTGTTAATCAGTGAAATGATTTAATACTTACCATTTGAATTAAATGGTTGTGATGAATGCCTTTGTTTGATTTGATCGATGAATTGATATTAGTACTGAAATGTTCCTTTATTCAGTATATGTATGTTGTATGTTCATCATGACGATTAATCCCATTTAACCTTGATGTTGAGGGAATCGAATATACCCGGGATTAATCGATTTAAAATGAATTAAGAACACATATTGAAATGGTAGATATCTGTGACCCTGATTTGGATTGAAATGATAGATCCATCCCTGAAATATCGAGAAATTAAATTTAAAATCACTTGGCCATTGGATAGATAATTATATACTGACATCGGTTGGTTAAATGTTTTGAAATATTTGGAAATTTTATTTGATAGAATTTTCATTTAGGAGAATGTGCCGGTACTCGATAAAATCCATTTCTTGAAAGATTCTGAACTTGGAATGTTATTAGAAAGGGTTAAGGAAATTATCCCAAAACAAAGTGGAAATTCTCAAATTGGGATTTGAATATGATTTGAATTTTTCAAATTTATGGGGTGGATTTGAATGAAATGAATTCTTATTGAATTTAATTTTTGGAATAAGGGAATCGAGATATTCTGAGTTGTTTTGACTCAGTTTTGAATATTGATTTGAATTCTTGAAATCGAACGGTTGTTGAATAATGTTGGAACAAGATATGAGATCTATATAAACTACATTGACTGGGGTACAGAATCAAGTACTGGAAATTCGGAAGGAAGGAACTATTATGATTTAAAGAATTTTATTATATATTTATACTATTGATTTAAATAAACTAATTATTTTCTTAAAATTTACTTATAAAGCTTTTACTTATAAACTATTTTTTTATAGCTAAATTTTCCTTGTATTCTTATTATTACTTGGACTAAGTAGTAAAACTTTTATTTTATATATACATGGTTATCTAAATTATCTTATCTTATTCTAATTATTATATTTTATATATTTTAGGGAAAGATTTTCTCATAAGCATCTATTTTTTTTCAAAATTATATTTTTGTGGATTATGAATCTCTTCCGAATGGAAAGTTTTTGGATTTAAACCGTTGGTTTAAATGGAGTTGGAATAAAGTTATTTGAATATGAATCGATTTCTAAACCGATTTTGATATGGAAATGTAAATTTTATTCTACTCGAATATAAATGGACATCCTAAGCGATTGATATGAGTTGAAATGAAAGTATATATTCTATTTCAATATGAATGGATTTCGAACATAAATCGATTTGGAATAATTTGAAATCTTTGAGATAAAGTATATTCTATTTGGATATAAGTCGATTTCGAAATATTTTATGATTATAATATAAAGATATGGAAATATATTCTAATTTAGAATAAAATCGGCTTGGTATGATTTATGATATTTTTGATATGAAATTATATTCTCTTTGAATATAAATTTGGTTCGAAACAGAATGTGATTTTTTGATATGAAAGCGAACCTTTATGAAATATAAAAGAACCAACCGATGTGGAAAATGTAAGCGTTGGTTGTTAAGGAGACCGGAGTCGACATAAGGCATACTCTATGTCAGTGTCGATACCACTTTGACAACTGTGAACGTTATGATGTATCGACAATGAGTATGGTGACTTGGAGGCGATGATCGAATCGAAGAAGATGAACGATGACGAAATAGCCCTGACCTTCGGGTCAGAATTGAAATGACTAAAACAGGAGCTATACCGTGACTAATTGAGGTAGCACCTTTGATCGGACACACTTCTTAGATACTATTTCTATGACTATGATGATGATGATGATGATTTGGGCCCAATTATGACTTTGGGAGTGTGTTCCGAGGTGGGCGGTAGTGGCTGCTGCGTTACCACCGGTCCGGGAGTGCAATTGGTAGAATCCTACCCTGGGCATTGCCTCGAGTACCTTGTCATATTATCCTTATCGAGCCCCATACGATCTGATTTGTATCGTACCTATAGAGTGCCCTCTGATGCCATAGTTTACGGTGGGTTTACGGTATTGTATAGACTACGGTGTTATTAACGGTGTAAGGGTAAAAATGTAATCCCGCTTACGCTATTTTCAGTATTTATACTTTACAGGGTAGACACAATCATAATAGCGTATTATACTATCTATGTATTAGTTTAACGGATCGTTGAGAGATGGAAAATCCCGTAATATCTCTTGAGTTACTACACCCATGACATTGATGTTATTTCGTATTTTGATTTGACTAATATGAGAATGATTTAGTGCCGATCCGAGTGTTTGTTGTGTTTTCTTTTTTTTTATGCAATACGTTCGGGTCAGCAGATGTGCAATTAGCGAAGATTTCAACAGCTTGGAGGATGAAGACGAAGTTTTGGTATATATATATACTATATAAGTATTTCCGCTGCCTTTTATTTCCGCTGTGCTATGTAGAGATCTACATATGTAACCCTGATAATCGTTGTATGGTATAGACAAATGTATGTATTTCAACTTTTTTAAACTGTTAGTTATTTATTATATATTGTCCTTCCGCTGTGAGAACTCTGTTATTGTTCTTCTCTTCTTTCTTCTTTTTCTTCTTTTCCCAATAACTGCCTATATTTGTGATTTGTTCGGGTCGACATATGTGGTTTACTGTCGGTTTGAAGGGTCAAAAATATGGGTCGTTACACTATATCTATATTTTATAGTTTCTCCCCCTTCGGCATTATCAAAAATAAATTCTAAAACTACTTGTATAACTATCTAAATAAAACCTATAAGACATTAAGTAACTAATCTAATGATATTTCCTTTTAATCTATAATTAATTCAAAGTATAATACCCCCCTTAATCTTATATCCATATTATGTATAAAGTTATAACTAATTATAGCACTTAACTTATAAACTTAAACAATTATTGTATTAAACTTGAGTTCGTACAAATATACGAATTTATACAAGTACTATATATCATAAGAGTGCAAGGAAATGCAAATCAAAGAAAACCTTAAACACTAATTATTTTTGACAATGGGAGATTTGTGAATTGGACAATTTGGATAATGGAGACAAAATTCCCCATTCCTTTCAGTTACATTCCCATTTTGGTCGAATAAGACTTCTCCTATGCATATAACCTTATCGCCTTCTTCCGTAATCGTTTGTTGAGTCTATAGATGTTCTTCCTCCTCCATCATTTCTTCTTCTGGTTCTTGCTCCGGTTCTTTCACCTCTTCCATGGCTTGATTATCATCGTCGAAGAAAATCGGAGTAACCTGATTATCCATTATGAATTTAAGTAGACTTCTTTCTACTTTCCCTTGAGTGTTTTGTTGTTGACTCATCCTAATCTGTAGTACTTGTATTTCAGCCATCATTTGCAGAACATACTCCATCTTTTCTTCGATTTTGATAACCCGAGATAGCATAGATCGTTGAAAAGGACACTTGGATGGTCAATCAGAGTTGATTTGGGTGTTTAGATTTGTGGAGGCCATTGAATATTTTAATTTAGAGTTTTTACAGAGTAGAGAAATGAAAATGAAGAAGAAAATTCAAAGTACAAGGTTTAAATAATTAAAATAACTAACTTTTGGTGGGAATTAAATTTTAAATTATGGTAGTTATATGTCGACATATGAAAAGTTTATGTCGACATACTTTAGTTTTGAATTTTAGTTTTCTAATTTCTTATGTTATTATTATAGTATATTTAATTATTCTAACTCACTTAATGAACATATGCATAATTCTCTTCTAAATTTAGTGAATGTTGCTTCGTTTACTGGTTTTGTTAATATATCTGCTATTTATTTATCTGTTTCTATAAATTTATTGAAATTTTTTCTTTACTTACACCATCTCTTAGAAAATGATGTCGTATATCGATATGCTTAGTTATTGAATGATGAGTTGGATTCTTTGAAATATTTATAGCACTCATATTATAGCAATAAATCGGAGATTTATTTATTTTTAATCCAAAATCATTTAGAGTTTGTTGCATACATTTTACTTGTGAACAAGCCAAAGCAGCAAAGATGTATTCTGCTTCAGTTGTTGACAGAGATACCGTACTTTGCTTTTTACTAAACCATGAGACTAGTGAATGCCCTAAAAAGTGACATTTTCCACTAGTACTTTTACGATCGGATTTACATCTTGCGCAGTCAGCGTCATTGTAAGAGACTAGTTCGAATGAATCATCCTTAGGGTAAAACAATCCAAAATCTGATGTATGCTTTACATACCTTAGAATATGTTTTATGGCTTTTAAATGTGTTTCCTTAGGTTGCGATTGATATCTTGCACAGAGACATACACTATGCATTATACCTGGTATACTAGCAGTTATATATAATAATGATCCTATCATTCTTCTGTATAATTTTGATCCACATCTTTATATGTATCATCTTTACTTAATGTTATATTAGTCACCATAGGTGTTGGCCTTCCATTTGTTGTTGTTAGATTATATTTATTAATTGGATCTCTTGCGTATTTTTCTTGATTAATAAATATTCCATTCTTTAATTGATGAATTTGCAATCCTAGAAAGAATGACAGTTCTCCCATATGACTCATTTCAAATTCTTTAGTTATAATATCTTAAAATTCTTTATTCATCTTATTGTTTGTCGATCCAAAAATTATATCATCAACATATATTTGTACTAATTGAATATCTTTATTATTTTTCTTAGTAAACAAAGTATTATCTAATTTTCCTATTTCAAAGTTTGATTGTAACAAATCATTTTTTAACCTATCATACCAAGCCCTAGGAGCCTGTTTTAATCCATATAATGCTTTCTTTAACTTATATACATGATTTGATAATTTTTCATCTTTAAATAGAGGTAGTTTCTCTACATATACGTCTTCCTTAACAAATCCATTTAGAAAATAACTTTTTACATCCATTTGATAAATTTGAAATTAGTATGGTTTACAAAAGCTAGTAAAATCCTAATAGCTTCTAGTCTTACTACAGGGGTAAAAGTTTCATCGTAATCTATTCCTTCTTCTTGAGTATATCCTTGTGCTACTAATCGTGTTTTATTTATTACGACCTCACCATGTTCATTCATTTTATTTTTATAAACATATTTGGTTCTGATTATATTTTTATCCTCTGGTCTAGGAACAAGTTCCCATACATCATTCCTAGTAAAATGATTCAATTCTTCTTGCATAGCTATTATCCAGGAATCATCGGAAGATGCTTCCTTTGGGTTTTTAGGTTCAATAGTTGAAATAAATGCACTATTACTCATATTATTTAATTGAATGCGAGTTTTCACAACGGATTCAATATCTCCTAAGATATTTTCTACATGATGGTCTCTAAGTAATCTAATTCTTTTATTTGGTTTAATATCTTCATGATTTATTTCATTAATCTCATTTTCACATTCATCCTCATTGTTTTGAATTTTACTCTTATAGTTTTCGCCGAAAGATACATTTAAGGTTTCCTATATGGTATTGGTTAGAGTAATGAAAAATCTATATGCTTTACTTCTTTCTGAATAGCCAATAAATATTCCTTTATCAGATTTCGAGTCAAACTTGTCTAAATTGTCTAAATTGTCTCTAGTATTAAGTATAAAACATTTACTTCCAAATATTTTAAAATATGATACTTTTGGTTTCTTATTACACAAAAGTTCATATGGGGTTTTATGGGTTAAAGGTTGAAATTCTATTTATATTATAGCAAGCTTTTGCAACTGCCTTAGCCCAAAAATTCCTTGGTAAATTACTATTAGATAACATAGTTCTAGCACATTCTTGTGTCATCCTATTTTTACGGTCAACTACTCCATTTTGTTGAGGGGTTCTTGGAATTGAAAATTTATGAGTTATTCCCTTCTTATTATAATATTTTTCAAAATTTTTGTTTTTGAATTCTCCTCCATGATCACTACATATAGTTTTGATCTTAAGTGATAATAAATTTTGATTTCTTTTAGAAAAAGTTTTAAATTGATCAAAAGCATCACTTTTATTTTTAATAAACAAAGTCCAAGTAAATCTGGGAAAATCGTCAACTATTACAAAAACATATCTATTATGGTTTATTGATTGAACTTGAGATGGACCAAATAAATCCATGTGCATTAACTCTAATGGTTTTGATGTAGTGATTTCCTCTTTTGATTTATATGAACTTTTCTTTAATTTTTTGAGTTGACAAGCATCGCATAAGTTATTAACTTTAAATTTCATTTTGGCTAATCCTCTAATTGAATCTAATTTAGAAATCGTAGAGATGTGTTTGACGTTTATATGACCAAATCTCTTATGCAAGATCCAGGTGTCACTTGTATTATCCATAAGACATAACTTATCACTGGAGATTTTCATACTCAATATATAGATATTTTTCTTTCTATCTCCTTCGAACATTATTTTGAATTCCTTTCTTCTATGAAACATTTATCCTTTTCGAAGTTTATTTTATAACCCTTATCGCAAAGTTGATTTATACTTAGCAAGTTGTGTTTTAAATTCCTAACTAATAAAACATCAGAAATAGTAGGAGTTTCAGAATTACCGAAATTGTCGATTCCAATAATGTATCCTTTAGAATTATCTCCAAAATTCACCATTCTACCATCTTCATACTTTAGATTATTGAGTAGTTTTGGATTTCCTATCAAATGTCTCGAACAACCACTATCCAGTATTCATTTGTTCTTTTTCATTTCCACCAATTGCTTTTCAGACTTTGAATTTTCAACGACCATGTAACATACCAGTTCAGGATTTGAATTTCCAATAGCCACTTCACTCATCTTTTCAACTTTTGAATTTTCAAAAGTCATAGAACACATCTTTTCCTGAATTGAACAATATTTCAGTAGATCACATGACTTTTTAACATGAGTATATGCAGACTATTTCAACATTGAAACAATGCATGTACTGACACTAGTGTTAACAATTTTCCTAAAATTTCCCTTTTAAAGATTTTCAAAAATCAAGTTATGAAGTTTTTGAAAGACCTTGCTCTGATACCAATTGTTAGGGATTGCGGAAAGGATCTTTAATGCAAAAATACACTATAGGGGGTGAATAGTGTTTTTGAGAATTTAAATAAAATCTAGATCTTATGTGATAAACTATATGAATCAAACACCATAGAAACAATCACAGACACAAAATCGAACACAGATGCAAAATAAACAGAAATAAAAATGCAGAAAAGGAAAGAACACAACGGATTTTATATTGGTTCGGATTGTTTATACGTCCAGTCCCTTACAATGTTGTATTGCAAAGAGTTTTATTATTATATCTAAAGTCAAGGACACCCCTTGGTTTCACAGCTACAAGGTTAACACCGCTCTTGTTCCTTGATTTCACGGCATCAAGGAAAACGCTGACTCCATTACTTGATTTCGCGGCTACAAGGAAAAACCCGATTCCCAAACACTTCCCAAACAATTACAAACATCACATAGCTCTTCAATAGCACTTGATTCAGAGACTAATGAGTAGAGGGAAGAAGATTAGTGAAAACAGAATTGAATTTGGTAGAGTATAGTGTAGGAATCATAAAAATAATGAGAAATAATGGTGTAATGAGAGAGAGAAAAAGTGGAGAAGGAGTGATTAAAAATTCGAAATCAAGCCCTTTTTATAGTGTGTGAAAGTATGCAATGCTCCAGAACCATCACAAATAGTGAAAAGACACTTTCAAAATTGAAAAAATGACAGTTATACGTCGACATGGTGTTTTCTTTATGTCGACATATACCTAGTAGAATTTTGATTTTTGAACTTTTTCAAAGTGTTTTGTTATAAATATAAATTTGGAAATTCTTGAATTACAATATAGTGTTATGATTTTGTAACAACCCGGAAATTCTGGGCCAGTTTAAATTTTTTATTTTGGCAATTTTAGCGAATTTTGATTATTTAAAATGAATTATTTTAAATAATATCGACGAGAAATTTATTTGAATATAATTCGAACGTATATATTATACGAGTCGTCGTTAGAATATAAATATTTATATATAATTATAAATAGAATTGAAAATGGCGCGGTAGTTCGATAATTCGATTTCAAACTTCAATTGAATGTACCGGGTGCAAAACAATCCGGATTTTAGTGAAACCAAAAATAATGGGTTCTAATTGTGAATATCTTTCCAACGAATCCGAAAAATCAAGATTTCATATCGGGAATCAAAAGATATGTCCAGTTGAAAATTCTGAATAGTCGCTATGGAATTCAGGCCCTTAAAAATGGACATTTTGCAAATGACCTCGGATTTCGACGAAACCAGTTTTGTTGGATCCGTAGTGTAAAGTTATTGCTAGGTTTCAAATTTCATAATTTTTCGAATCAATATGTGAGCGTGGCAAAGGAAAATGCGTTTGACCATTTTCAGTGGATTTTAATCGACTGGAAATTGGTCATTTCTCAAACGGTCTCAGAATTCGACGAAACTAGTTTTGTTAGGACCGTATCGTCAGTACGAAGCTAGAAAATATTTTTCGAGAATTTATAGTTTTGTTATGTGACCCCGGTAATTTGAAAAGTACGTTTAAAAATTCAATATAGTGATTTAAATGTAAATTCAACGAAAACTGATCGAAATAGTCGAACCAGCTTACGATACATATCCCATTGTGTTCGGAATGGGGGTAAAACGCTATGGACGACAGGCGGTGGGCCTCGTTTAGAGGTCGTATGTAAAAGCCAACATTTTGAAATTAAAAAAAATAATAAAAAAATAAAATAAGAAAAAAAATTCTCTTTCCTCCCTTAACTTCCCTCTGCCCCCCCCCCCATGTTCGATTTCATTTCTCAGAAAATTAAAAAAAAATTAAAAAAAAAATAAGAAAAAATTTTCTCTTTCCTCCCTTAACTTCCCTCTGGCCCCCCCTGTTCGATTTCATTTCTCAGAAAAATTAAAAAAAAGAAAAAAAGGGATCGCGCCCTAATCTCCACACCGCCGCCCCTCGCCCTGTCGCCGCCGCACCTCAGGCGCGAGGCCCCCCTCCTCTGGCCAACGATCGCGCCCCCCCCCCCCATCGTCTTCTTCCCCTCCGCATCGCGCATCGCGCGACTTCATCTGGACCCCCCCTTCGAGCCGCCAGCCACCGCAGGCCCCACCTCCGACATCCGAGCGCCCTCCTCGCGTCAGAGCCCCGACCTCGGCAGCACTGCAAAATTCTCCCCCCTCCTCTGTAAGTTTTTTTTTTAATTTATTTTATTTTATTTATTTTATTTTTATTTTATATAAACAGTATTAAAACTGATTTTAATTAAGTATTAAAACTGATTTTAATTAAGTATTAAAAACTGAATTTTAATTAGGTATAAAAACTGATTTTGAAAAAGCATTTAAAAACTGATTTTATTTTTAGATTTTAAAATAGAAAAGATTTAAACTTGAAAAGTAAAAGAGTTAAACTTTAAAAAGTAAAAGAAAAGATTGGATCTTTAAAATGGAAAAGGCGGAATCTATATTAATAAAAATAGGATTTTTATATATTGAACTTCGAAATAAAAATATGATTTTTATAAGTTGAACTTCGAAATAAAAATAGGATTTTTATATATTGAACTTCGAAATAAAAATATGATTTTTATATGTTGAACTTCGAAATAAAAATAGGATTTTTATATATTGAACTTCGAAATAAAAATATGATTTTTATATGTTGAACTTCGAAATAAAAATAGGATTTTTATATATTGAACTTCGAAAGAAAAATATGATTTTTATATGTTGAACTTCGAAATAAAAATAGGATTTTTATATATTGAACTTCGAAAGGAAAATATGATTTTTATATGTTGAACTTCGAAATAAAAATATGATTTTTATATATTGAATAGCGAAGTAAAAATTCGATTTTTACATATGTAGTGAAAGCGGACAAAGAAGATGTCAAAAAGGCGGGAGCGAAGAAGATCTATATCGAAGTAGAGTCAGGATGTTTGGATAGCTATCAGTGAGAATTTCTCACCTTTCAAATTTATTTTCTAGTTATATATATATACTAGGATGCAGACGGTGCTTAGTGGCACCCGACACAATCGTCCACAGACCATGGACTTGTTTGTTTGGTTTCATAGATTAGTTATGTGATTTGATTTGAATTTGGTTGTTTGGTGATTATGATTGATGTGTGAATGGCGTGGGCCTTCACTAGACCGGGGATAAGGCTAGGCCTTGTCCCGTTTCTAGTATCGTGCCGTTATGCCGCCGAAATTTTCTAAAATATGTTAGAAAATAAAAATAACATTTTATTGTGTAAATGAATAACAGAAATTCATATGTTGGAATAAAATGTTTTATCGTTAAAAATATAATTTTTAACGTGAATATGAATATAGTGAAAGTGAATAAAATAAAATATTCATTTACAAACCAGACGGTTTGTTTATGTACACCTATTTGAAGGACATTGATTGGGACGATAAATTTTACACATCGCCCAACAGCACAAATAAAATATGTGTTTGATTGTTTGAAACCCCACACGGGTGTTAGGATGAAATTTGAAGTTCACTCATCCTGATTGATTAAATATGTCGATCGATCGATTGACAGGCTGTTATAAGCGTTAGATAACTATATTTGATGCTTATACAGTGTAGTGCACTTTGGTTGATGGTTGATTATTTTTCAAAGCTATTATATACATGTGTTGTAGAAAATCCATATAATTAACATTATATGGTAATTGATTGGGCCTCATTCCAGTTTTGAAAAAGAAATATTTGAAAAAGAAATATTTGAAATAGAATATTTGAAAATAGGAATATATGAAGCCGTGTTGATTAGATTGACGCCATTTTGACGTGAACGATATTTATATCGATTTTAAACGATTTCGAAATGAATTGAAAACGATTTCGAAATGAATTGAATTGAAAACGATTTCGAAATGAATTGAATTGAAAACGATTTCGAAATGAATTGAATTGAAAACGATTTCGAAATGAATTGAATTGAAAACGATTTCGAAATGAATTGAATTGAAAACGATTTCGAATTGAATTGAATTGAAAACGATTTCGAAATGAATTGAATTGAAAACGATTTTGAAATGAATTGAATTGAAAACGATTTCGAAATGAATTGAATTGAAAACGATTTCGAAATGAATTGAATTGAAAACGAATTCGAATTGAATTGAAAGCGAATTGAAATGAATTCAAATTGAATTGAAATGTGAATTGAATAGAAATGAATTTTAAAACGAATTTATAGAGAAGAATTCAATTTTGATTTGAATTGAAATGGAAGTTGAAATTGCTTTTGAAACGAATTTAAAACTATTTATATAATTCGTTTTAAATAGAAATCGACGAAGTATATATTATATATATTATATATATAATATAATGGCCTGAATATAACGCGCCGCGCCGCGGCAGTTCGCGAATTTCGACCATTGATTTCAAACGGACATTACGGGAGATCCGACCGTCGGATTCTCCTAAAACCGAAACCGTTGGGTTCGTATCGAAAAGAGCTTTCTAACGAATGTGATAAATTAGAAATCTAACGGTTGGATTTGGAGTTACGTCCAAATCAAATTTGAAAAAGGTCGCTGTAAGTGCAGTTCGATGGCCATTGATGGAAATCGACTGTACGGGCCTTGATAAAATTATTAAAAATAGTAATAATTTGTGTAAAATCATAAGAAATGATTTGTGAAGGATTGGGATGAAAAACTCCATATTTGAAAGGATAAAAATAGATTTTTATCGAAATGAACTAGTTTTGAACTAGAATTATAATTCTATTTATTTTTAAATAAATAAGTTGAATTTGAAAAAGGGTTTTAAAAATAACCAGAATTTCCAATGATTGCATTGGAGTGGATTTGAATCGAAATTGTCTTCGGAATATTTCGATGTTGGAATTCGTGATTATACAGATGTTGTTAGGGAAATTTGAAAGATATATATTTATATCGTTATTTCCAATATGACATTTGTTAGTCGTAGAATTTGATATTGAATATAAGCCGATATATTTTCTATTCAGAGCCTTGTGTTTAATATCAAATGTGATTTGGGTTTGTCGTGAATGGTGTCTTCATTAACACTGTTCTTAAGCCCAGTTGAGAAAAGATTAAATCTTTTTATTTGGATTTAATGAAGTGTACCAATTGAATAATATTTAATTGGAATTGAATTGATATTGATTTTTGGGTTTATCGTGAACAGTGTTTTAAATAACACTTGTTCTTTAACCCGATAATTAATGAATGTGAGTTTGGGTTTATCGTGAACCGTGTTTTAAATGACACTGATTCTTTAACCCAGTTAGCGATTAAAACTAAGTGGAGTTTATTGAATCTTTAATTAGATTGAAATGATCGAAAATGGAGTATCACCAGTTTTGCTCCAGGCGATAGTTAAATCTTTAATTAGATTTGAACGTGAAATGGTAATTGAATTTACCGATAACACCGTGGTGTTAGATATGAAGTATAACCAGTTTTACTTCATGGGATGAATAGGTTGGGATTGGGAAATAAAATAAATGATTACTTCGGTGTGGTTCGCTAATCCCGACTAGTTTGAATTGATATTCAAAGGTGATTAAAGAATAAATTTAAAGAATTTATCTTGGATAAAATTAATGGGAACTTTTCCCAAAGTATAGGAATATTTGAATAAAAGAATATTCTGAATTGGAATGAGGCGTATGTTGTGTTTGTGTAACACTTTTATAATATATACGCGAGTTATTCAGAAAGACCGGGTTTGTCCCATTCTGAATAACTGATTCGACGTGGTGTCGAAGATGAAGACGATGGTCGAAGACCGGAAGTCTTCACGTCGTTTGGGTGACTACTGATGATCTTGATTGGGCTGTACACCCAAGAAGATGGAAACAGTTGGTGATCATCCAGACGTACTTGGAGATCGATGGATATGCGGGGTACTAGGTGCCTCCGGTTTCGTTCAGACCCAGAACGAACTTGTAAATGGACTGTGTGTCTGACATTGGATTTTAGTCCGTGTGATTGATTTCTATTAAATATATATCTGTTTGGCGGCGGAGAATTTATTCTCTTGCTTAACGCCCTTCTCTGAGACGTACGAGCTCAAGGGTTATATATTGATGGATATCAAATGCATGGAGTGAATTGCCTGTGTGGCATGCCTAAGTGGCAATTGATCGAGGCTTCTGTTGAAAAGCAAAGTCTTGTGGTGATGATCAAAGCACGGCCTTTGTGGCGTAGCTTTGTGTAACGTTTGCTTCGCGAGTTTCACACCCGGTATGAACCAAAAACGGGAGACGGACCTCAGGGAGGACTTGCGTTTCTTTCTAGCTAGAAGTGGCGTCAGTGGTTTTACACGCCCTGACGAGTTTGACTTATGTTGTTGTTGCTGTTGCGAGGCGCCTCGGTTTGATCGGACGATCCGGGTCCAATGGAGTCATTTGTTGGCTCATTTACGCCCCATAGGGCGGAGAGACGTAGTGTTCATGCATAATAATCCACATCGGTGGACCGGCCCTGACGATCCAAGGCCCACCTGAGTCTGGGACCTGAGACATGGGCTAGATTGTCTCGAATCGGTTGAGGACTATCTTTTGCCTCGGTTCATAGATGGAAATCCAGTTTCCAAATACGTGACTTTGCGGTTTTATTTGTAAACCTATATATGGCGACATAGTGGCATGGGACGCTCATGTCGCCTATGATTGATACTTATGATTTGAAGTCGTTTTATACACTATGCACTTATAGTAGTATCAAAGGATTTGTTTTAAACGTATTAAGCATTCTTTGGCTGTTATAAGGGAAAACCCTATCCTCGGCTGCGTTGCATTGTGTGATGGGACCTGGGTCTTATAACAGCTTCATTTTTCTTTATTTAGCATTGCGCTGTTGTTTCACGCACTGGTATTCTTGGGAGGAAACCCGTTCCGTGTTATACGGCGTGGTCCCTTGATTTACCTAATGATTTAAAATAAAGATTAATAACTGTTTTAGTTCTCACACCAGTCACATGACTGACCTGGAGTTTATTGTTTTAACCTAAACTCTGGGTGCCCCTATTTTTGACACGGGCAGCTAGTAGTTTTGGTTTTGCAGATTTATATTCACAGGATCCTGGTTTACAGCTGGAACGATATCCGGAAAGCTTTGTATCCGTATATCTACTTCTAGTGGTGTATTGTATTATTTTCCGCTGTGATGTATTTAAATGTAATTTAAATCTCTGATATTTCTGTGTAATATTCATTTATACTCTGTATATTCTTGCACTCTGATGCATTGTTGTTATATACAATGAAAAGTTCTTCTGTATGCGTTCTATTTTGTCATGTTCTCAACGATAGGGCGTTTCGAACGGCCTGGATCGGTTTAGCGACTGGTTCGGACCGAGCGAAATCCCTTTTCGTCACACGTGGTATCAGAGCTTTGGTTTACAAAGCAGAGAACAAGACACATTAGAACCATATGAAAGAATTCATCAGATATTGGATTAGTAATATCCAACGGGAATGACTCGTTAGAGATAGGATCAGTAGTATCCTAGAACGAGTGTGAAGGGTATATTTTTCAAATGAAAACAATTTTTGTTTTGAAAATTTAAAATCAATTATTCGTATTTGATTATTTATTCTATATTGATTAGGACAGTCCAATATATAAAGATTTTGCGTATGCGCCTAACTAGCGTCTATTCGAGGTTTTAATATACTGGATAGATATAGAATCACACTCTAGTCGCCCGAAGATGATTCTGATGATAGTTCGAACATCATCAGAATTGGTATTCGTGTTTCGAAGGTGTGATATCTATATATTTCCTATTGACTGGTGTGAGAACCAAAATTAGATTGGGCTTATTGTTGTGATTTGGCATCAAAAACATGATTTTTGTATATGTATCAAAATTATGAATTTGCGACTCTAATTCACTAATTGATTGATGTTTGTGTTGCTTGTTTATTTGTTTGATGATTTTGAACCATTTAGCCTAACTGAATCAAATATTGAATTATAGTGAAAATTGGTTGCATTTGCTTGCATATACATATATATCATTGAACAGGTCATAGCAAGGAGGCTAGAGCAGAGAATAAAATTTGTTTGCCCGACAAATAGGTACATGTTTACTACATAATTTACTGTTTTGTTTGGGTGATGATGATTTTATGAGCCTATTGGCTAGCCGCTTGGCTTTTTCTTTTTCTTTTTGAGATCCGAAGGACCGGGGAAGCTATTTGAAATTCCCCGATGCTCCCGGTGCAGGGGAGGTTATGGCGAAATTTTTCGAAAATTTACGGTGTTAGGCAAATTTTTGAAATTTTGAAAATTCTCAGAAACTGAAAAGTTGGAGAATGGAAGCCAGATCGAGCGTAGTGTTGATTAATCAAACCACTTTCGACTTTGTTCCTTTTCGGGGACGAAAAGTTTTAAGTGGGGGAGATTGTAACAACCCGGAAATTCTAGGCCAGTTTAAAATTTTTATTTTGGCAATTTTAGCGAATTTTGATTATTTAAAATGAATTATTTTAAATAATATCGACGAGAAATTTATTTTGAATATAATTCGAACGTATATATTATACGCGTCGTCGTTAGAATATAAATATTTATATATAATTATAAATAGAATTGAAAATGGCGCGGTAGTTCGATAATTCGATTTCAAACTTCAATTGAATGTACCGGGTGCAAAACAATCCGGATTTTAGTGAAACCAAAAATAATGGGATCTAATTGTGAATATCTTTCCAACGAATCCGAAAAATCAAGATTTCATATCGGGAATCAAAAGATATGTCTAGTTGAAAATTCTGAATAGTCGCTATGGAATTCAGGCCCTTAAAAATGGACATTTTGCAAACGACCTCGGATTTTGACGAAACCAGTTTTGTTGGATCCGCAGTGTCAAGTTATTGCTAGGTTTCAAATTTCATAATTTTTCGAATCAATATGTGAGCGTGGCAAAGGAAAATGCGTTTGACCATTTTCAGTGGATTTTAATCGACTGGAAATTGGTCATTTCTCAAACGGTCTCAGAATTCGATGAAACTAGTTTTGTTAGGACCGTATCGTCAGTACGAAGCTAGAAAATATTTTTCGAGAATTTATAGTTTTGTTATGTGACCCCGGTAATTTGAAAAGTACGTTTAAAAATTCAATATAGTGATTTAAATGTAAATTCAACGAAAACTGATCAAAATAGTCGAACCAGCTTACGATACATATCCCATTGTGTTCGGAATGGGGGTAAAACGCTATGGACGACAGGCGGTGGGCCTCGTTTAGAGGTCGTATGTAAAAGCCAACATTTTGAAATTAAAAAAAAAAAAATAAAATAAGAAAATAAGAAAAAAAATTCTCTTTCCTCCCTTAACTTCCCTCTGCCCCCCCCTGTTCGATTTCATTTCTCAGAAAATTAAAAAAAAAATAATAAAAAAATAAAATAAGAAAATTTTTTCTCTTTCGTCCCTTAACTTCCCTCTGGCCCCCCCCCCCCCCTGTTCGATTTCATTTCTCAGAAAAAAAAAAAAAAAGGATCGCGCCCTAATCTCCACACCGCCGCCCCTCGCCCTGTCGCCGCCGCACCTCAGGCGCGAGGCCCCCCTCCTCTGGCCAACGATCGCGCCCCCCCCCCCCCCATCGTCTTCTTCCCCTCCGCATCGCGCGACTTCATCTGGACCCCCCCCTTCGAGCCGCCAGCCACCGCAGGCCCCACCTCCGACATCCGAGCGCCCTCCTCGCGTCAGAGCCCCGACCTCGGCAGCACTGCAAAATTCTCCCCCCTCCTCTGTAAGTTTTTTTTTTTTATTTTATTTATTTTATTTTTATTTTATATAAACAGTATTAAAACTGATTTTAATTAAGTATTAAAACTGATTTTAATTAAGTATTAAAACTGATTTTAATTAAGTATTAAAAACTGAATTTTAATTAGGTATAAAAACTGATTTTGAAAAAGCATTTAAAAACTGATTTTATTTTTAGATTTTAAAATAGAAAAGATTTAAACTTGAAAAGTAAAAGAGTTAAACTTTAAAAAGTAAAAGAAAAGATTGGATCTTTAAAATGGAAAAGGCGGAATCTATATTAATAAAAATAGGATTTTTATATATTGAACTTCGAAATAAAAATATGATTTTTATATGTTGAACTTCGAAATAAAAATAGGATTTTTATATATTGAACTTTGAAATAAAAATATGATTTTTATATGTTGAACTTCGAAATAAAAATAGGATTTTTATATATTGAACTTCGAAATAAAAATATGATTTTTATATGTTGAACTTCGAAATAAAAATAGGATTTTTATATATTGAACTTCGAAAGAAAAATATGATTTTTATATGTTGAACTTCGAAATAAAAATAGGATTTTTATATATTGAACTTCGAAAGGAAAATATGATTTTTATATGTTGAACTTTGAAATAAAAATATGATTTTTATATATTGAATAGCGAAGTAAAAATTCGATTTTTACATATGTAGTGAAAGCGGACAAAGAAGATGTCAAAAAGGCGAGAGCGAAGAAGATCTATATCGAAGTAGAGTCAGGATGTTTGGATAGCTATCAGTGAGAATTTCTCATCTTTCAAATTTATTTTCTAGTTATATATATATACTAGGATGCAGACGGTGCTTAGTGGCACCCGGCACAATCGTCCACAGACCATGGACTTGTTTGTTTGGTTGCATAATTAGTTATGTGATTTGATTTGAATTTGGTTGTTTGGTGATTATGATTGATGTGTGAATGGCGTGGGCCTTCACTAGACCGGGGATAAGGCTAGGCCTTGTCCCGTTTCTAGTATCGTGCCGTTATGCCGCCGAAATTTTCTAAAATATGTTAGAAAATAAAAATAACATTTTATTGTGTAAATGAATAACAGAAATTCATATGTTGGAATAAAATGTTTTATCGTTAAAAATATAATTTTTAACGTGAATATGAATATAGTGAAAGTGAATAAAATAAAATATTCATTTACAAACCAGACGGTTTTTTTATGTACACCTATTTGAAGGACATTGATTGGGACGATAAATTTTACACATCGCCCAACAGCACAAATAAAATATGTGTTTGATTGTTTGAAACCCCACACGGGTGTTAGGATGAAATTTGAAGTTCACTCATCCTGATTGATTAAATATGTCGATCGATCGATTGACAGGCTGTTATAAGCGTTAGATAACTATATTTGATGCTTATATAGTGTAGTGCACTTTGGTTGATGGTTGATTATTTTTCAAAGCTATTATATACATGTGTTGTAGAAAATCCATATAATTAACATTATATGGTAATTGATTGGGCCTCATTCCAGTTTTGAAAAAGAAATATTTGAAAAAGAAATATTTGAAATAGAATATTTGAAAATAGGAATATATGAAGCCGTGTTGATTAGATTGACGCCATTTTGACGTGAACGATATTTATATCGATTTTAAACGATTTCGAAATGAATTGAATTGAAAACGATTTCGAAATGAATTGAATTGAAAACGATTTCGAAATGAATTGAATTGAAAACGATTTCGAAATGAATTGAATTGAAAACGATTTCGAAATGAATTGAATTGAAAACGATTTCGAAATGAATTGAATTTAAAACGATTTCGAAATGAATTGAATTGAAAACGATTTCGAAATGAATTGAATTGAAAACGATTTCGAAATGAATTGAATTGAAAACGATTTCGAATTGAATTGAATTGAAAACGATTTCGAAATGAATTGAATTGAAAACGATTTCGAAATGAATTGAATTGAAAACGATTTCGAAATGAATTGAATTGAAAACGATTTCGAAATGAATTGAATTGAAAACGAATTCGAATTGAATTGAAAGCGAATTGAAATGAATTCAAATTGAATTGAAATGTGAATTGAATAGAAATGAATTTTAAAACGAATTTATAGAGAAGAATTCAATTTTGATTTGAATTGAAATGGAAGTTGAAATTGCTTTTGAAACGAATTTAAAACTATTTATATAATTCGTTTTAAATAGAAATCGACGAAGTATATATTATATATATTATATATATAATATAATGGCCTGAATAGAACGCGCCGCGCCGCGGCAGTTCGCGAATTTCGACCATTGATTTCAAACGGACATTACGGGAGATCCGACCGTCGGATTCTCCTAAAACCGGAACCGTTGGGTTCGTATCGAAAAGAGCTTTCTAACGAATGTGATAAATTAGAAATCTAACGGTTGGATTTGGAGTTACGTCCAAATCAAATTTGAAAAAGGTCGCTGTAAGTGCAGTTCGATGGCCATTGATGGAAATCGACTGTACGGGCCTTGATAAAATTATTAAAAATAGTAATAATTTGTGTTAAATCATAAGAAATGATTTGTGAAGGATTGGGATGAAAAACTCCATATTTGAAAGGATAAAAATAGATTTTTATCGAAATGAACTAGTTTTGAACTAGAATTATAATTCTATTTATTTTTAAATAAATAAGTTGAATTTGAAAAAGGGTTTTAAAAATAACCAGAATTTCCAATGATTGCATTGGAGTGGATTTGAATCGAAATTGTCTTCGGAATATTTCGATGTTGGAATTCGTGATTATACAGATGTTGTTAGGGAAATTTGAAAGATATATATTTATATCGTTATTTCCAATACGACATTTGTTAGTCGTAGAATTTGATATTGAATATAAGCCGATATATTTTCTATTAAGAGCCTTGTGTTTAATATCAAATGTGATTTGGGTTTGTCGTGAATGGTGTCTTCATTAACACTGTTCTTAAGCCCAGTTGAGAAAAGATTAAATCTTTTTATTTGGATTTAATGAAGTGTACCAATTGAATAATATTTAATTGGAATTGAATTGATATTGATTTTTGGGTTTATCGTGAACAGTGTTTTAAATAACACTTGTTCTTTAACCCGATAATTAATGAATGTGAGTTTGGGTTAATCATGAACCGTGTTTTAAATGACATTGATTCTTTAACCCTGTTAGCGATTAAAACTAAGTGGAGTTTTAATGAATCTTTAATTAGATTGAAATGATCGAAAATGGAGTTTCACCAGTTTTGCTCCAGGCGATAGTTAAATCTTTAATTAGAATTGAACGTGAAATGGTAATTGAATTTACCGATAACACCGTGGTGTTAGATATGAAGTATAACCAGTTTTACTTCATGGGATGAATATGTTGGGATTGGGAAATAAAATAAATGATTACTTCGGTGTGGTTCGCTAATCCCGACTAGTTTGAATTGATATTCAAGGGTGATTAAAGAATAAATTTAAAGAATTTATCTTGGATAAAATTAATGGGAACTTTTCCCAAAGTATAGGAATATTTGAATAAAAGAATATTCTGAATTGGAATGAGGCGTATGTTGTGTTTGTGTAACACTTTTATAATATATACGCGAGTTATTCAGAAAGACCGGGTTTGTCCCATTCTGAATAACTGATTCGACGTGGTGTCGAAGATGAAGACGATGGTCGAAGACCGGAAGTCTTCACGTCGTTTGGGTGACTACTGATGATCTTGATTGGGCTGTACACCCAAGAAGATGGAAACAGTTGGTGATCGTCCAGACGTACTTGGAGATCGATGGATATGCGGGGTACTAGGTGCCTCCGGTTTCGTTCAGACCCAGAACGAACTTGTAAATGGACTGTGTGTCTGACATTGGATTTTAGTCCGTGTGATTGATTTCTATTAAATATATATCTGTTTGGCGGCGTAGAATTTATTCTCTTGCTTAACGCCCTTCTCTGAGACGTACGAGCTCAGGGGTTATATATTGATGGATATCAAACGCATGGAGTGAATTGCCTGTGTGGCATGCCTAAGTGGCAATTGATCGAGGCTTCTGTTGAAAAGCAAAGTCTTGTGGTGATGATCAAAGCACGGCCTTTGTGGCGTAGCTTTGTGTAACGTTTGCTTCGCGAGTTTCACACCCGGTATGAACCAAAAACGGGAGACGGACCTCAGGGAGGACTTGCGTTTCTTTCTAGCTAGAAGTGGCGTCAGTGGTTTTACACGCCCTGACGAGTTTGACTTATGTTGTTGTTGCTGTTGCGAGGCGCCTCGGTTTGATCGGACGATCCGGGTCCGATGGAGTCATTTGTTGACTCATTTACGCCCCATAGGGCGGAGAGACGTAGTGTTCAGGCATAATAATCCACATCGGTGGACCGGCCCTGACGATCCAAGGCCCACCTGAGTCTGGGACCTGAGACATGGGCTAGATTGTCTCGAATCGGTTGAGGACTATCTTTTGCCTCGGTTCATAGATGGAAATCCAGTTTCCAAATACGTGACTTTGCGGTTTTATTTGTAAACCTATATATGGCGACATAGTGGCATGGGACGCTCATGTCGCCTATGATTGATACTTATGATTTGAAGTCGTTTTATACACTATGCACTTATAGTAGTATCAAAGGATTTGTTTTAAACGTATCAAGCATTCTTTGGCTGTTATAAGGGAAAACCCTATCCTCGGCTGCGTTGCATTGTGTGATGGGACCTGGGTCTTATAACAGCTTCATTTTTCTTTATTTAGCATTGCGCTGTTGTTTCGCGCACTAGTATTCTTGAGAGGAAACCCGTTCCGTGTTATACGGCGTGGTCCCTTGATTTACCTAATGATTTAAAATAAAGATTAATAACTGTTTTAGTTCTCACACCAGTCACATGACTGACCTGGAGTTTATTGTTTTAACCTAAACTCTGGGTGCCCCTATTTTTGACACGGGCAGCTAGTAGTTTTGGTTTTGCAGATTTATATTCACAGGATCCTGGTTTACAGCTGGAACGATATCCGGAAAGCTTTGTATCCGTATATCTACTTCTAGTGGTGTATTGTATTATTTTCCGCTGCGATGTATTTAAATGTAATTTAAATCTCTGATATTTCTGTGTAATATTCATTTATAATCTGTATATTCTTGCATTCTGATGCATTGTTGTTATATACAATGAAAAGTTCTTCTGTATGCGTTCTATTTTGTCATGTTCTCAACGATAGGGCATTTCGAACGGCCTGGATCGGTTTAGCGACTGGTTCGGACCGAGCGAAATCCCTTTTCGTCACAGATTTAATGTAATGAAGTAGCAATCATATGAAAACATAAATATAAACTATATAAACATTTTCATAAAATTATAAAGTTTAAAACTATATAAATATAAATTGTAAAAATATATAAACTTTTAAACCTTGAGTTTGAAAACAAAGTTAAAGTAAGACAGAAAAATAGAATAGAGAGGATTAAAGATAGAATTTGAAATTGAACCTGGAGTGCTATTTAGATTCTTACATAATCTAGACTCTATAAATATATTAGTCTTGAATTCTTGAAATCTTAAATTCTCATGAGTCTTGAAATATCTCTAAACTCTGAATCTCTAACATCTCTAAAACCATACAATCTTCAACAATATTTCCTGTATATAAATACTGCATATGTGTATATATATATATATTCCATACAAAAGTGTTAGTATATATTTTATAATCAATTAATATTGAAATAAGGTTGTTGTTGTAATCAAAACTCCATTCTCCAACAAGTACAACTATAAATTGCCTCTCTGGGCCCTTTCCGTTCAAAAAGAAAATCAAAAAGCCAAACGGCTCTCTACATATGCTCATAAAATCTCATATTAAATTAAATACATACCTATTTTGTTAGGCAATCAATTTATATCTCTTTATATGCTTCATTCCAAATCTTCATTCCCAATTTATTCCAACTCAATCCAATCGTTTTTACTTAATTTGCTAATTCATTCTCTAATTAGCTTTTTGCTTATTTCACTTTTTATTTGGACATAACATGAATAAAATTTTAACTTGCTTATAAACTAATTGAATTCCATTTCCAATTCAAGTTTCATATTCGATTTCAAATATGAATTCATGAATCCAATTAACTTATCCAAAGTCAAACTCGATCCAAAACTCAATTAGCTAATTATTCTTCTACTTAGTTAATTCTATTTAATAGTAAATATCCGTTTTTGTTTCAAAAATCAATCCATTTACTTCACCTAAGTTTGTATATATTTTATAACTCAAGTCTGGATTTTTCTAATGGAAATCTAATTTTTATTTGCTTAAAATCTTTTTATTTTATTAAATAAACGTTATGGTTTTAAATGATTATAGCGCTGTTTTTATGAAAATTTGATTTTGACATAACTAGAAATCTATAAGACAAAATCCAAAATTTTCTCTTCCATTAGAAAACTATTATTCAACAGATTTGGACGATTCTTATTTCAAAGAATTCCAACTTAAATTGAGTTCTATCTACTCAATTGTAGTTCGAAATGTCAAATTACGAACTACCATGCCGCGCCGAGTTCGTTTAAATTATATATAAACATAAACATTTAAACTTCGTTTATTTTAAATTTTAATCTTGTTCTTATATATTTTAATATATAATAAGTCAATTTTCTAAATCCAACTTAACGTTTCCAATTAACCTAAATCATCGATTATTTCGTAACTCAGTTATAAATTTATTTACAATTCAATTTTCTATTTTTAAGTTCCAAATCCTCTGGGAATAAATTATTTTATAAAATTTGATGTAATTGAATTCCAGTTTTCACTTACTTGGATTTAACTCAATTCAGTTTATATTCGGAAGTCTGGAACAAAATTTTTCATTCCCTTTTCACAGCGATTCCCAATTCTTTTTAAATTCACGCTTGAATTTATATTTCCAAATTATCCGAGGATAATTATCCCACTTTATTTATAAACATCGTTTATAAATTTAATTCCTTATTTTATACATTAAAACAAGTTCCATTTCAAAATCTATTTGAAACCGGACTGCTTCTTTTGGATATTTTATTATTGTAACTTATATATATAATTGTAGGATCTATTTTCATTTTTAATTTAATTTTCTATCTAATATAATTAAAATATCCTTTATGGAAATAATATATTTTTATACATTCTACATAGTAAAATTCCAATTATAAATCTATATGGATTATTTTAATGCAATCTACATTTCGAAAATCGAAATAGATTTCATCATTTTGTTTTGAAACTAATTTCAGGTTTTCAATTTTGGAAGAGGAAGGAATTTCATGATTTTTTTCCCTCTTGTTTCTTCTGTGAAGCTCGTTCGAATTCCTATGGGAAAGAGAGGAATGACACGGTTTATTTAAAGGAATAAAAGGGGGAGGTCATTTTCAAATAGTACAAATACAGGGAGTGAGTTTTTCAAACTAGCCTTGTGCGTCTGCATGTGTTTACAATCTATTGGATGTGCAATTTTTCAAACTAGGTTGCACAAATTAATTAGATTAGATAACTAGCGATTTTATTGAATCTTTATTAGATTTTGTCAGATATTGATTAGATTGTATACAATATAATAAATAAAAATATTTCGTGGTCCATAATTTTCAACCGTTAACCTTATTTAATCATTACGACCGACGTTTCGATGTTTTAACTCAATTCTGAACTCAGCGGAATAGAGTCTAAAATTTGATTTGAACATATATAAGATAACCATATTAAATCGATATAGTATAATTTAAATTCAAGAATAATCAATTCCTGGATAAATAATTTATTATTATAGTTGATTATAGCCACATACAATTTATATTGATCAGTTGAATCGTTTTGATTCAGCTTTGTCTTCGAATTTAATTATTTGCATTTTCGTATTACGGTAATTCGATATACTCAAAATGTAACGACCTAACGGATTCGACGCCCAAATTCCAGTAATAATACATAACTCATATTAAATGCTAGAACTCAAGTATCATAAACAATAGATAGTTAATAGAAAGAAATTAGAGGATGAGTATTTGGCATAGTATATTGGTGGAGAAGAATTTGGGATAGTGTGACGCGTAAGAAATGGTAGCTTTCAGGTGAAGGCTTGGTTAATTTTTTCACCTTAGTTAATTTTTTATTGTGTGGCACGCACGTAATGATTCAGTACGTTTCAGGCTAAGCTTCGATAGTTCAACTTTTCCAGAAGGAAATAGGATTTTACGTTAATTATTACATATACCGTAAATTTTATCTATCTATTTTACGATTGACGCTTTCTATTCGTATCGACATTTACGAACTCTGAATGCAGTGAAAATATACGTACCACTACATCTTGACGTTCCGGATCCAACGAAATTTATTTCATCAAAAACGGACTCCGTTTGTACAACGACGATATTTTAATTTATCGGTTCACCTCTAAATACCGTATACCGATAAAACAACTCAGATTAGCTCCAAACTGGAAACATAGCAATAACTAGCTGTACGTATTCCAATAAAACTTGTTTCATCAGAAACTGAGCTTGTTTGAAAAGAAAACTAATTTTAAAGCCTGAAATGTCGATAAAATATATTTAAATTCAAAACAAATCTTTTTTTTAGTAATAAATTATTACCTTATTTATCCAAATGGAATAACCAATATATATTTCAAACCCAATATTCAGAAATTCAGTTTAAAATGAAATCTGAATATATAGAAATCCCTTTATATTTATTAAATAAACACTATCGTTTATTAACGAAATTCCACAGCGACTATTTTAAAATTTGAATTGGACATCACTGACAATCTATAATATGACATCTTCATTTTTATCTTCTGTAAGAAAAATATAATCAAATTGATTCAAATGTTTCTTGTTTCACAGACATCCGACATATATCGGATCCAGTATATTCAGTTAAAGTTCAAATTGAAAATTTCAAACTACCGCGGCTTTTCGAGCTCGTTTTATAATTATATATAAATATATATTCGAACTCTATTTTAGTAAATAAAATTTGATATAAAATCCATTATATCTCTAATATGATATATAAGCGAATTTAAATACTTCAATTTAAATAGCAGGAAAATCTAGGACGTTGCATTCTTCTGCCCTTAAAAGAATTTCGTCCTAGAAATTACATGGTAAAAAGAATGCTCCGAACCAAATTATTTAAAATAATTAATTTTGAATTATCATTCAAACAGATTCAATTTTTTTTTAAAAATTTCGAAAATTTCGCCAGCACTTCCTCTACACGGCTCAATCAGAACAACTACAACTCGCCACTATGGGCCTCACATCGATTAAAAGAAAATAAACGCCAAGTGGCTACCTAACCCAGGGGCATAAAATTAATCACCAACAAACTATTAAGGTTTACCTATTTGTCGGGCATTTCAAACTCCAATTTCAAAGCAAGGCAAATAACAGCTCTTCATTTTTCAATTTGTATAACCAAATCAACTCCATAGCCTTCTGGAATCTACACCTATCTCGATTTTCAACGCAAATAAAAATCATAGGGTCAAATCATCCTATTCCATTTCATTCACCGACATGGTTTAATTAACTTCTTTATTGGCCATCTTGATGATCTTGATTCAACCACTCTAAATAACAATCGTTCAAATCATTTGAATTATATTCAACGTTGAAATTTACTGGTCTGTATAACCTTGGGTAAACATATGTTAATAACAATCGGTTAATATCCCGTAGATTTCCAATATTATCTATTTGGTTACTAAATCCCAAATTTATTTGATTCATTTTCTCTTAACAAGATTAAGTCTTGTTTCCCTACTCAATTAACCAATTGGTTCCTAACCAACTCAGTTCCATTTCATAGTCCAATTCGATTAACTAATCGATTTTCCTCAATCAGTACAATTTCGTTTCATAATTCACTTTGAATTCCAATCAAACCAAGAAAACAACAAATATTTCTATAATAAAATTATTTCCATTTTCTATAAAAATATAATTTGGGCAAATTATTTCATTTGCTCTCTTTATAAAACAATATTGTGTCAATTGCCAATTCAATATAGTTTCCCAACACTTAAACCGATTAATCAACACAATACAAAATATCTTTATATAAAATATACAAATACGCTCTCTCGTATATACACTCAAACTCAATTTAGAGTGTTACGAACCCCATCACTATCGAGTTACGCCACAGAGCTAAGGTGTAATGACCCGCATTGTCAGGGATATTATAATTAATTTATTTAATTATATAAATAGTGATTTAAGGAATTAAATCGTCGTTAATTAAATAAATGAATATTTAATTAAATTAAATAATAGAATAATATATTTAATTCAGGAATAATAAATAATATGGGAAATCATAATATTCTGTGAACAAGGTCATCCCTTAGATTTAATTCAGCTTAGAGTTGAACTATATTGACGAATATATTCAATCGACGTCAGTTTGAATGTAGAATTATAATATAATTAAAATAGAGCTTGAAAAGGCGCGGCAATTTGCTATTTGGCGATTCGAACTTCAATTGAGTATAAAGGGTTCGTTTTAAATCGGATTTCTGTGAACAAGAAACGTATGGAGCTGGTGCAGCATATCTTTCTAGTGGAAGAGAAATATCGGGATTTCGTCGTGTATATTTTGAGTTATGTCCAAATCAAATTCTCAGAAATGCAGCGCCCTAACCATAACGATTTAATTATATTTTTTATAAGGATTTAAATAGAATTCGAACATCGATATAACTCTGACGATGTAATATCGAGTTGTAAATACATACAGGAATATTCTGGAGCTGTATGGTATTCCACTGTGAAAATAGACGATAATAATTAATTTTAAATAATTAATTTAATTATATTTAAATATATCTATATATTTAAATAGGCTATTTAGAGCTTTAAAAATAGCCACTTTTGCATATGAAGTTGGAATTCGACGAAACTAATTTTGTTGGATCTGCAATGTCAAATAGTTGATAGATTCCAAGTTCTGCGATTTTAGAGTCACTGTGTGGCCGTACGGATTTTTAGAGTGAAAAATAGTGATATTTTGACAGTTAAAAATACGCTGTTTGAGCATACGAAGTCGGAATTTGACGAAACCAGTTTCGTTGGGACCGTAATGTGAAACTCTAGCAGCATGTCCAGTTTGGTGATTTTTGGGTATTGTATGTGACCGTATGGACTTTTAGAAGACACATGCAATCAACGATTGCTTAAAAACAATTATAAAAAAATCAAATAAAAATACTATAAATACCTCACCATCATACTTTAAACCTAAAATCTATTTTCTCAGATCAAAATATGCCGCCACTCTTCCTCAAAGTTTTACAGCAACGCAAGAGGAATAAAAATCAAGAGAAATCCAAGTAAAATTCTATAAATCGTAAATCAAGTGTATATGGATTCAGGAAAGGATTCTCTACGTTTTCATCTTAGCCTCGCTGGTTCGAGCGTGTTCACCTTCGCTGGTTTCTTCACAGCGACGGGCTAAGGTTAGAGGAACCCGTGTTGTCATGCTTCAACCTGTAGTTTAGGTAGTTGATTTAGATTTAGGAGGTGAAGAGCAACTCGTATGCAAAGTTTTGAGGGTTTCTGTCAAAATTTGGTTCGATCTTTTACTGTGTTGGGCGGTTTCAGGGCTGTGACGCAAGTGATGAAGGGGAGTTTGAGTTTGTTAATTTTGGTATGGGTGGAAGGAGTATCGAACGAGATAAATTATCATGATTTTTATTTTAAATTCAGTGTGGTATATGATGAGGAAGCAACGAAGTTGTGATGCCGTAATGGCCATGAATGTTTACTGGAAGTCGCGTTTGCAAAGGGGAAGAAAGGGTATTCGGTTGTGGGCTTTAAACGGAAGTGGGCCAAGAGTTTTGAAAGGTTAAGGCCCTTGTTATTTAAATTCTAAGTTTTGAAATTTAAAAGTGTATTAGCTTTACAATCGTATAACTTGGTCATACGAGGTCAGAATCGCAAACCGTTTGTCACGTTGGGATCGTATGGACGAGCACTACACTATGAGCTGACTGGGAGTGAATCCGAGCCCGTTACAATTTATAGCAAAATAAATTGTCCGTCTGAATCAAATCGAGCGATGGTTATCGTTATCAACAATGATCGTCCAATGTAAGTAAAACTCACCAACTCTGTACAGTTCTATTTTTACAACGTATTCTTAGAACTGCTAAATATTTTCTGTTTGACAGTGTGTTGATTATTGATTGAATTTCTAGTCAGTTAGTGGAAAATTATATATATATATGTATATATATAAAAACCGTTAAATATTTATATGTTGATTCTACTATCAAAATATCTCATATCAAAGTGGAATCAATGTTAATCGTATTGTCTAACATCTGTGGTGCAGGGAAACAGGTTGGAGGAATCCAACAGGATTCCTCAACATTTAATTTAATGTGATTTATATATTGTGATATATAATGTGATATATAATATGACGTCGATTATGTGTGTTTGGACGATATTTATTGTTGTTATATGGTGTGTTAAATACCATAAGAAATACCAGAATGTAGAAAGGAGATTTTCAAAGTATATTTTGAAAATAATTTATTTATATAAAATCAATGGATTTTATATTGTAAACGAAAAAGGATTTTGAATAAAGGAATTATATTTGTAAATCAAATATAAAGGAATTATATTTGTTAATCAAATATAAAGGAATTATTTGTTAATCAAATATAAAGGAATTATATTTGTTAAACAAATATAAAGGGATTTATTTATAAAAAAATATAGAGGAGGTACATATGTGAAATCAAATATAAGGAAAAATATTTGTAAAAACAATATATATAAAGGAAAATATTGTCAAACAAATAGAAAGAGGGATATTCGTAAACCATTTACAAATAGATATAAAGGGATTTATTTATTTAGGATAAATAAAGTAAAAGAATTTATTTATTTAAGGTAAATAAAGTTAAAGGAATTATTTATTTAGGGAATAAATAAAGTGAAAGGATTATTTATTTGTCAGAATAAATAGAATAAAGGATTTATTTATTTGTCAGAATAAATAGAATAAAGGAGATATTTATTGAATAAATAAATAGGATTAAATCAAAGGAATATTTATTTGAAAAATAAGTAGAATTAAACCAAGGGAATATTTAGAAAGTAAATAGAAAATGGAAATCTGTTTTTAATAGATAAGTAGAAAGGATTAATTTATAAATAACAGTTTATAAATTAAATAAATATTTATCATTCGATAAATGGAATATATAAGTCTGAACTTATATAGATAAGAGATATTGGATTTAACACCGATAGTCTTAAATAGAATGGGTACACAACACGTGTATAAGTGAAGTAACATTATTAAAGAGAACATTTATAAAGTGAAGAACCGTTACTAAAAGTAAATCTTTATAAATCAATAGACGTAATCAAATAAGAGTTACTAGAATTAGAGTTAATCGATTTGAGTTAGGGTTGACCAGTTAGGGTTAAACAGTTAGAGTTAACCAGTTGGAGTTAAACAGTTAGAATTAATCAATTAGAGTTAACCAGTTAGATTTAACCAGTTGGAGTTAAACAGTTAGAATTAACCAGTTAGGGTTAAACAGTTAGAATTAATCAATTAGAGTTAAATAGTTAGAATTAACCAGTTAGGGTTAAACAGTTAGAGTTAACCAGTTGGAGTTGAACAGTTAGAATTAACCAGTTAGGGTTAAACAGTTAGAGTTAACAAGTGGGAGTTAAACAGTTAGAATTAATCAATTAGAGTTAAACAATTAGAATTAATCAATTAGAGTTAAACAGTTAGAATTAACCAGTTAGGGTTAAACAGTTAGAGTTAACCAGTTAGAGTTAAACAGTTAAAATAAATCTATTAGAGTTAAACATATAGGGTTGACCAGTTGGAGTTAAACAGTTAGGGTTAACCAGTCAGAGTTAATCAGTTAGAGTTAACCAGTTAGAATTAGAGTTATTCAAATGGAGTTAATCAAGTAGAGTTAATTGAATATTGTTTATTCGAAGTGAGTTAATCGAATATTGGTTATTCGAAGTGAGTTGATCGAATATTGGTTATTCGGAGAGAGTTAATCGAATATTGGTTATTCGAAAGGGGAGTTATCAAATCTAGTTATTTGAAAGGAGTTAATCAAATATAATTTATTCGAATAGAGTTAGAGAAGTTAATCGAATATAGTTTATTCGAATGGAGCTAGAGAAGTTAATCGAATATAGTTTATTTGAATAGAGTTAGAGAAGTTAATCGAATATAGTTTATTCGAATAGAGTTAGAGGAGTTATCGAATATAGTTTATTCGACAGGAGTTAAGTGAATAAAGTAAATCAAATAGAGTTAAGAAAATAGAGTAAATCCAAAGAGTTAATCGAATATAGTTATTCAGAAGAAAGGTTAAGTAAGGAAGTTAGTTAAAGAAATTTAAAGTGAACCTTGCCTATTTCAAGGTTAGAAACGTTGCTCAGTTAAGGTCTGAGAGGTAATTATACCCCAACTTGATTGGCTTCGTTTTTAACTAAGGAATGGTTAAGGTTCAGCAGTGAAGGATGGTTAAGTGAATTTAATAATTAAAGTAAATGGTTGAGTTGGCATAGCGATGTTTTATCTAAAACATCTGCTTAATCCAAACGTAGGAGTTTTGGAAATGTTTTCCAAACAAGAATCAGAAATGTTTTCTAATATAGAAAACGAGAAATGGAAACGTTTTCTAGTGTTAATAACATATATTTTCTAAACATTAGAAAATAGCAAATGTCGAATATAGGGAAATAGGAGATAAGTAAATTAATGAACTAAAGGATAAATGTTAAATGATGATTGATCGATATAATTTCCATCTAGAAATAATATCGTTGTTTGCACACCTGTTTTTCTTTGATAGTTAACTCACCGACTATCGAAGTTTTTGACCATTTTAACGTTGTTAATATGGAGAGACCGGTTGGATAATTATCCGAAGAGCCACTCTGTATTGGCATAAACATTGCGAATCATATATGCCAAAGATAATTGAAGACGGAGTAAAATGCAAGGGCTGTTGTATAAGTCTTAGATAACAGTGACTAAGATGGATGTACGGAACAGTACCTTCGGTTTGTCCAGTCCTAGAACGACTCATATGGAAGAAGGTATGACAGAGTATATCCAATGGATCGCGTAAGTTGATCTGTTCAAACGTATTCACGTTTGGTGGCGGAGGAATTCGTTTCTCTTAGCTGTATACACATTGTATGTTTGAGGAAATCAATTTGTGATTTGGCGGGTATGACGATGTGACATTCTAAGTGAATGAAGATGAATGTCTGACAGAGTATTTCCAGAAAAGGTCACGTACATTGATTTCTTCAACCGTACCAAGAGTGGAAGAGGAGAAGGAAACTTCTTTAGCTAACACGTAATGTACTGTTGTAGACATCAATTAGTGATTTTCGATGGATCTGACAATATGGCATTCGAGGTGAATCTGATGTGATGATAAAGCGTAACCTCAAGCCTCATCAACCGGTAAATGACAGAAATCGGGCAGGTAGCATGGCTATGTAGGTCACACCTATTAGGGTGTATAATCACCTGATCTAGATTTTCATTTACTTCTAAATAATCTATTGTTGATGCTATCCCATCCGGGAAACGGTTGCTCATCCCAACCGTTGGTGATATACATTCGATACACTCAAGCGAAATGAGTGGTCGGCCATGTGTGGCCAGGTAACAAGATGTTCTTGTTGAACCCAGTGTATTCCTCTCTAGAGGTACACTAGCGAAAGGTGGTTCCATACCTTGTCATAGTTGGAAACCCATTATCCAACACGTGCTTGTGACTTTGATTGTATACTATATATGTAGAACGTGAGATGAAAGCATTTCTGCTAGATTGATATATATTTGTACTTAGACATTATTATAATATCAGAATGATATTGCTTGTCAAAGATGTTGGATTCTCATAAGGGAAAAACCCGTTCCGTATTCATGGCGTGGTCTTATGAGATATCATATTTCTGTTAAACTGTGTTAAACTATTTTACTCACAACATTCCCATGACTGACCCTGTAACGACCTGGATTTTTCGGCTATTTGAATTCGAATATTTAAATTGGTTTTAAACATTTTGTTGGAAATATTATAAATATTGAATTCATTTATAAAACGACGACTGAACGATTAAATTTATATTTATTATAAAATGAACTCGAAACGACGCTGCAGTTCGTAATATTGAAATCTGAACTTCAACTGAATATACATGATCGATATAAATCGGATTTCTATGAAACAAGAACCGTCTAGATCGATTTGATTATATTTTTCTAATGGGAAAGAAAAATAGAGATTTCATCGTATAGATTGTAAGATATGTCCAAATCAAAATTTAAAATAGTCGCTATAGAATCGCTTATCGACCGTAACGGTTTATTTGAAATAACTAGATATCGGTTACGAATTTGGACAAAACATTTGAGGCGTAGTTATAATTTAATTTTTAAAATTTTACTGTAATTTTTAATTCGAAGAATATGCAGCTTTATATTTGGAGTATTTTGCACCCTGTGTCAGCATGTTGGGGTTTCACAATATAAGTCAACCTACTGATATTATTATATTTTTGAAGTCGTGAGGCAATGCTGGGCACACCGGTGTTTTTATTTTTGTCCGTAGCGGCGTGAACATGAACGGAATTCTACGTTAAATCACGGTACCGTGTTAAAATAAAAATAAATCTATCCTATATAAACCTCCCTAGGTAAAAAAAAAAACGAGACCTACCCAAAATAAGATTCCTGCATGTCTAAATAGATATCCTTTCTATCCTAGATTTTTCATACTATTTAGTCACTGTCCAATTAATGAAGTTAAAGCACAGTTCGCACATGCAAAGATATTTTGGTCACTTTTCTACGCTCCTAACCATCCTATAGCATGACAGAAGTTGGCTGGTACAAATTTGCTCCGACCATACACTCATAAAAAATCTGAACGTATCCTTCGCAAATCTTTACAGGAATCCATTTAAATTTTTTGACAAATCTTGTACGTCTTGGTACTGCATAGAATCCCATCTAATCTTGTGTAAGCAGTAAAACATTGCTGTTCTTTCTTTTCAAAATAAAATCTGCGTTCGCTCTATGAACATCATTTTCAAAATATATCTGGAAATCCTGCCCTGTCATTTTCAACTTCTCTCTTAGCAAATCCGTGTATAAAATTTTGCGCAGCAAAATCTTGGTTCAATCCTCTCAAATCTTGCGGAAAGTGTCGAATCTAAACGACTCATTAAGCCCACATATCCTTGTTCACATGTAGTTGTAAGGACTTCAGAGAAGAAAAAAATGGTTTACATCTTATCAGATCTTCTCGTACATTTTCTTTTACACAGCTACGCCTTTTCTTTTACACAGCGAGCACATGGCAAAGTCCCCATGCAAATATATTGTATGCTCAATGGAAAGAAGTAAACAGACAGCTTCATATCCTATTGTGTATACAGCATGTGCCTCCCCTAGTCATGAAATCTCGCCATCATGCTGATCAAATCAGCTGCGGATGCACTTGAAAGAACAATACAGACAACTCATATGCACAGACCTATTGAACAACCCATTACCAGCTAATGGAAAAGATGGGAAAAACACAGCTATCTACCCTATTTGCGTGATGGCCTATTCATTGCCGTGGTGACCAAACTTTTATCCGTGCTCGCCAAGTTTGTCTGCATTATAAATACAAGCTTTCACTCGTTCAATGAGCATCAACAGAGGAAAACAAAAATGGTGAAACCGAAGTACTCCTCATAACTAAATAAAATAAAAACAAAACACTGCTTTTCGTTCACAGCTTATGGCTCTGGTAATTGCTTGAAACACCGACAAGGGGACTGGTTAGGCGTGTGCGAATTTGTGAAGTGGAAATAGGAAGTCGGGCACTGTGTTGAGAGTTCGAGGTCGAAGAGTGGCCGTCGCTTATGTAAGGTCTCCGGAGAGGAGTGGCGGCATCGAGGCAGGGTGCGACAGTGGGAGAAAGAAGTAGTCGGGGTGCAGTTTCATGTCCAGGTGGCGGTTATTGTTTCGGAACTGAGGTAGTGGGTTGCACTCGAGTGACGGTAGTAAGTTTGAAGGGGTACGTGTTGTTTCAAATGAAGAACGCTGGCATGGTGGGGTGCTCTGAATTTCGAGGAGGAGAGAGGAAGGTTTACTGTTGGTGAAACAATTGTTCAGGAAGAAAAGAAGAACGAAACTGGGAGTTCTTTTCGTATGGGTGTATTTCACTAAGGGGAAGGTTGGTTATGGGAGAGAAGTGGTACAGAAAGGCGCTGCATTATTTTTGGGAAGAGGTACTACTGTTTTCGTGGGTTATTTATTTACAGTGGTGAGCTACTGGGCCTCCGGCCTTAGCACTAAAAAAAAAAAAAAAAAAGAGAGAGAGAGAGAGAGAAAAGAATGAAAGAATGTGAGGCTGCAGTTTCTTTCGGAAGTTCAAAAATGGATAGGGAAGGCTACTAAGGGCATGCAGGTACAATTTGGATTTCTAGTATGGACGTGAACACCTTTAGTCAAGGTAAAAATGTTTGAGTAATTAAACTATAGTTTTAATTAAATAAGTACGAACGTATACGGGCATTAACCATAAATTTTTCGTTCATTATCAGATCCGAACAAATAAGGGATGTTGGAGTCGTATCGACAAGTACGATATAATGGAGCTGGGATAAGCAAGACGGGAAGCAACCGTGGTTTTTAATTAAATTAAACACCAATTTAGTTTAATTAAGAACAAGCGTTCAACGACAGAATAAACCAAGGTGAGTTAAACTCACTCCGTTCCCACTTATATTTATTATAAGCCGGGTTTAATATTTATTTGCTATGTTCGCTGAATATTGGTTGATTTGATGATTGTTTGGGTTGTAGTTTAATATTTTATGCCCATTATTTAAATTAAACATTTTTTTATTTAAGTGTAATGACAACGTTATTTTTAACGATTATTTCCAAACGAGGTAGCTTACCTTGTTGGATACGTTTATAATAACATAAACGTATTTAAAGTAAATTGGAAGTTGAATTATCATTGTTGGTTGACTACTATCAGTTAAATTGATTTCCCATTTGCATATGATCGTTACATGAACTGTTTAACCGATATGATTTTATTATTGATTTGATTATGGAGTGTTGAATATGAATTCAACGTTTGTTGAGTATTAACTAATGGGTGATATTGGTTGAGAATTTATAGCAAATGGCCAATTTTATATACTGTTTATAAAGGTTAATGTACCGTAAGGTAAATCAATGGAAATGAAATTATGAAATTTAATTTATCTATGAATATAGATTTTTAAATATATTATTTAAATGTAACTTGTAAAAAGGAAATAAACAACTATATATATAGTTTGTTTTAAACACAAATCACTATTCTGGCCATGTGCGAAGCACGTGCCTCATCGAAAATTGTTAATGAAGCATAGAATGTTAAGCAAGTAAGGAAGGAGTAAAGCAACGATTCATAAATGAGATAAATTGTTTTAAGAAACAATTAAAAAGGGGATTTTATTGGATTTATTATTATTATTTTAATCAAATGGGATTATTTAAATCAATTGAATTTAAGTAGAAAGATCGAGATTTTGATTTACAAGTAATCATGTTTAGAGTGGACTAAATCAACCGTGTTAACAAAATGAAGTTATAAATTTAATAGAAATATTTAATGTATAATTAAACCATTTTAAGTATTGATATGTTGAATGAGGATCAAGTGGTAGCTTGGGATTTAAAGTGTATAAATAAAGGGTCATGAAGTTTTAAACTTTTGTTTATAGTAAAGTGATGTTTTTAAGCAAGTTTATATAAATAATAATATAAGTAAGTTTAACTCGAAGTGTATATTAAATCCTTACTGAGGTTTTAATTTGAATGGGGTTATAAAACCCAAGCTTTATTGAATATTATTGGAACGAGTTATTAATGTCATATGAATGGAAATGAATATGGAAATCCAAGTTTGAATTAAAGGGGCTAGGTGAACTGAGTTATCATGGTGTGTTATAAATTCGCTATATTAAATGAGAGATGAAGTTTTATCAGGATATAACTAAAATGGAATTTGTTTTGATATTGGAAATGAGTATGGGAATTTGATATTACAACTGATATTATCTTAAGATAAGAATGTTGTTGGTCAAGGTCTAAGAGGTAATTAAAATACCCCAACTTGAACGACTTCAGGATTTTCGAAAGATGATATTAGTTATAACGATAAAGATTATTAGAAGTAAATTATTTTGGGAAATAATGACGCAACATTAATTGAAGAACTTTGGAATATAGATAATGGAATTTCGAAATAAAAGGAAATATAAAGGAGCTTGAGAATTTGAAATGATATTTCCATGGTAAAGAGATAAAGGAAAGAAGATTTGTGGAAAATGTAACGATATTTTCAAAAAGGGTAAAGGAAAGAGATGTAGAATAATTTATTCTAAAGAATAAGTGACGATGGTGGTGTTCAAACAATGAAACCAAGGAGATGTCGTAACGACTGTTATAAAATGATAAGTTGAATCGGTTTCCCTATTATTAATAATGTAATAACAAATGTTTTGAAATGGAAGTTAACAGAAAATTTTGATATGGGTTTAAGATATTTTCCAAGTAAATTAATTAAATGACTTGAGAATATTAATGTATTAAAATAATATATCATTTTAAAGGCTAAGTGATGCTGTATAAACCAATGGATTCATTTTATTGATATGATTTTCTATTTTGATAGTTAAATAACCAACTATCAAAATCATACCCAATGCGTTGTTGGTATGGAAAGACGGGGATCGAATTTATATTCGAAAACCATTCCGACCAACAAATACGTAAACGAAGAAGATATCCGATGATTGATCGAGATGGAGCAATGAAGACCGTAAATCTTCATGAGCGGAGGAACTATTGTTGAATTTCTCTGGCTGATCCCCAAAGATATTTCGACAATGATTTTGTCGTGATTGGAATCTATGGATTGCAAGGACTACTCGCTACTGATCCATGGGGTGATTCCTATATTGGATGCGGTAGGAGAATGCCTTCGGTTCATCTTGTTCCTGGATGACCTGTATGGACGATGTGAATGGTGGCCATATGTTCCAAAGTCGATTATAACCTCAAGCCTCATCAACCAGGAAATGACAAAAATCGGGCAAGCAGCATGGCTATGTGGGTCGCTCCCATTAGGGTGTATAATTGTAATGACCCGCATTGGCGGAGGTATTATGATTAATTTATTTTATTATATAAATGATGGTTTAGTGAATTTAATGGTCGTGGAATTAAATAATGATGAATATTTAATTAAAATATATATTTAATTCTGAATAATCAGAATTGGTCGAAATGACGATATGGTGTGAACCGGATCATCTGTGATATTTAATTTAGCTTGGAAATTGAATTTGAATAACGAATATATTCAATCGTCGACAGTTGAACGTATAGTTTATAATATAATTATAAACGAGCTCGAAATGACGCTGCAGTTCGTAAATTGGCGATTCGAACTTCAACTGAATGTACAGGATTCGTTTTAAATTGGATTTCTGTGAAACAAGAAACGTGTGGAGCTGGTGGAGTGTATCTTTCTAGTGGAAGAGAAAAATCAGGATTTTCGTCGTGTAGATTTTGAGATATGTCCAAATCAAATGTTAGAAAAGTCGCTATGAAATTCCTTTATAATTTGCAACGCTTTATTTACGTTATAAAAGAGTTTTCAAAATATTTGAATATCGGGTTTGAATTTAGACAAGGTTCTTTTAAGGCGTAGTGATAATTTAATTTTTAGAATTTTACTATAATTTTTAATTAATTTAATAAGCAACTTTTTATTTAGAGTATTTTGCACCCTATAGTCAACATTTTGGGATTTCAAAATATGAGTTAATCTACCGATATTATTATATTTTTGGGGTTGTGACACCTCTTTGAGCACGACTACACTCTTACTTCTGTCCGTACGAAAGTGTACTTTTAGGAACTGAGGTAAACCAATCCTTAACAAATAAAAAGGGGTGTTTCAAAATAAAATATAAATGTGGACACCCTATGATTTTACCATCTACCCTATATGAATACGGCAACAACAAGTTTTCATTTAATGAGCCATGTTCATACACGTTGCCAATAAATAACAAAGACGTATCTGGGCAAATAACCATCTAATCTACTTTTCTTGTATGCTCAAATTCACAAAGACGTGTCAAGGCAAATAAAGAATTAATGAAACCACGTCCTACAGTATACCTATTACTTCATAACCAAGTTATTCTCCTCCTATATATATATCACAGAATACTTCACTGGCCTCCTTCCTCTTCACTTCGAATATGAGCAAGCCGTAAGTATTTAATGGCGGAAATAACCAAAACAAATAAAGCTCTCAAAGTACTAGAAAAAAATAATAATATAAAAATGTCGCAACTATTGTATGTTGCGTGGGTGGGTCTGAGAACCCCAGAGGGAAGAGCGCACGCGAGTTCTTCATTTCAAGGATGGGGAGATGGAGATTTTGATGAGAAATGGGATGGTTCGGTGGTCATGAAAGTATTGTAATAGATGAGGTGTGGGTTTGTGTGGCTACAGGAGTATGGAGTCGAGAGTATATGTGAATGGAAGGGTGTTTGCAGGAAGAAGGGGAGAAGTCAGTCGCGAATGACCAAGGTAAACGGCGAGTTGAAATGATGGGTATAGGGTGGTTGTGCTCGTAAGGATGGGGAGGACTGCGGCCTTGGTTTATCAGAAAGTCAGAGGGGAGGGTGCGGTGGTTAGTTGAAGTGGCGGAAATGGCCATCACCTGGAGCTCGCATACGTCTGGGGAAGGAGAAGATATTAAATGGGTTCGGGTCTGATACTTTAGCGCAAGGTAATGGGCCGGGAAATTAGTAAGCCCAAAAACAAAATATAGTTTAAAGTTTGTTTTTATTTTAAATAACTTATATTAACTTTATAATGCGATAACTTCATCATACGGTATCAGAATTGGATGAAACAAGATCCGATGGGATCATATGGACGGACACTACCCAATGGAACTGACTGAGAGTGGATTGGTGCTCGTTTGAATTTATGGCGAAATAAACTGTTTGATTCAAATCAAACAACAGTTTATCGTTCTTTAACGATGATCGTCCAAGGTGAGTAAATCTCACTAACTCTGAACAGTTTATAATTTCATGTTATATTTTTAGAACTGTTAGATATTGGCTGATACTGTATGTTGACTGTTTGATTGAACTGCTAGTCAGTTAGTTAAATTTTCTATATTGATTCTGTTTAACAGAATATATCATATAGAACTAAAAGTGATGTTATCTATATTGTTTAACATCTGTGACGCAGGGAAACAGGTTGGAGGAATCCAACTGGATTCCTCAACATTTATTTTACTGTTTTCATATATTGTGATATATGATGTGTTATATAATCTGTTATGGATTATGGGTGTTGGAATGATTTTGATCATTTTTATTCGATATTTTAAATATCATAAAAGACCCAGGGATGTAAAAAGAAGAATTTCAATGTATATTGAAATAAAGAAATTTTATAAAATCACAGGATTTTATAAAAGGAATTATTTATAAAACGAACACGGTTTTATAAAAGGGATATTTATTTAGAAAATAAATAGAAATAGAAAAGGAATATTTACTTAGAAAGTAAATAGAAGTTATAAATAGGATATATTTGTAACAGTAAATAGAAGTTATAAATAGGATATATTTGTAACAGTAAATAGAAGTTATAAATAGGATATATTTGTAACGGTAAATAGAAGTTATAAATAGGATATATTTGTAACAGTAAATAGAAGTTATAAATAGGATATATTTGTAACAGTAAATAGAAGTTATAAATAGGATATATTTGTAACAGTAAATAGAAGTTATAAATAGGATATATTTGTAACAGTAAATAGAAGTTATAAATAGGATATATTTGTAACGGTAAATAGAAGTTATAAATAGGATATATTTGTAACGGTAAATAGAAGTTATAAATAGGATATATTTGTAACGGTAAATAGAAGTTATAAATAGGATATATTTGTAACGGTAAGTAAACGTTATAAAAAGGAAATAGTTGTAACGGAAAACGTAGTTTATCAAAGAAGTTAATCGATGTTAGTTAATCGATTAGTGTTAAAGTAAAAGAAGTTAATCGATGTTAGTTAATCGATTAGAGAATAAAGTTAAAAAGGAGTTAATCGATGTTAGTTAATCGATTAGAGAATAAAATTGAAAGGAGATAATCGATGTTAGTTTAATCGATTAGAATAGATGCAAATGAGTAAATCGAATATAGTTATTCGAATAGAAGCAAATGAGTAAATCGAATATAGTTATTCGAATAGAAGCAAATGAGTAAATCGAATATAGTTATTCGAATAGAAGCAAATGAGTAAATCGAATATAGTTATTCGAATAGAAGCAAATGAGTAAATCGAATATAGTTATTCGAATAGAAAGTAAAAGGAATTATCGAATATAGTTTATTCGAAAAGAGTAAGTGAAATGAGTAAATAAATAGCGTTAGTCAAATAGTGTTAGTCCAATAGAGTTAATTGATAAGAGTCAATCGAATATAGTTATTCGAAGGAGGGTTAAGTAAGGAAATTTGTTAAAGAAATATAAAGTGAACTTTGCCTATTTCAAAGTTAGAAATGTTGTTCAGTTAAGGTCTGAGAGGTAGTTCTACCCCAACTTAATTGGCTTCGTTTTAACTAAGGAATAGTTAAAGTTCGGCAGTAAAGGAAATGGTTTGAGTTGGCATCGCGATGGTTTGTTTAAACATCTGTCTAAGTCCAATAAAGAAGCTTTGGAAATGTTTTCCAAATAAGAAACCAGAAATGTTATCTAATAAAGAAAACAAGGAATGGAAATGTTTTCCAATAGTAATAGCGTATATTTTCCCAATTTAGAAAATAAGAAATACTGAACGTAGGGAAACATAAGATAAGTAAATTAATGAACTAAAGAGATAAATGTTGAATGATGTTGGATCGATATAAATTTCCATTTGGAAATGAAATTGCTGTTTGCACACCTGTTTTCTTCGATAGTTAAATCACAGACTATCGAAGTTTTTGACCATTTTAACGTTGTTAATATGGAGAGACCGGTTGGATTATTATCCAAAGAACCACTCTGTATTGGCATAAGCGTTGCGAATCATATATGCCAAAGGAAATTGAAGACGGAGTTATGCAAGGGCTATCCTGTTTTACAGAATAGTGCCTTCGGTTCATCCTGTTCCTGGATGACTTGTATGGACGGATGTCTGACAGTGTATTTCCAGACGATCACGTATATTGATCTCTCCAACTGTACCAAGAGTGGAAGCGAAGAAGGAAACTTCTTTTAGCTAACACATAATGTATGGTTGAGGACGTCAATCGGTGATTTGATGATGTGACATTCAAAGTGAATCTGGTATGATGATAAAGCGTAGCTTCTAGCCTCATCATCCGGTAAATGACAGAAATCGGGCAGGCAGCATGACTAAGTCGGTCGCACCGAAGTAGGGTGTATAATCACCTGATCTAGAGTTTCATTTACTTCTAAAAATCTATTGTTGATGCTGTCCCATTCGGGAAACGGTTGCTGATCCCAACTGTTGGTGATATACATTCGATACACTTAAGCGAAATGAGTGGTCGGTCATGTGTGGCCGGGTTGCAAGATGTTCTTGTTGAACCCAGTGTATTCCTCTCTAGAGGTACACGAGCGATAGGTGATTCCATACCTAGTCATAGTTGGAAATCCATTACCCAATACGTGCTTGCGGTTTTGATTGTATACTATATAAGTAGAACATGAGATGAAAGCGTTCTGCTAGATGATTATATATACTGTGGTTGATAGACATTATTATAATATCAAAAGGTTTTTGATATAAAGTTATTTTGGATTCTCATAAGGGAAAAACCCGTTCCGTTATGCGGCATGGTCTTATGAGATATCGATTACCTGTTTGAACTGTTTTAAACTGTTTTACTCACACCAGTCCCATGACTGACCCGGAGTTTACTTTGTTGTTTTTCCCTAAACTCTTGGGTGCCTAAATTTGTACGGGCAGTCAAGTAGTCGGGATTTTACAGATATACGGAAAGAGCTTGGAGCAGGAGGCCTCAGGTTCATATAGCTATAGTTAGTTCCGCTGTGTTGTAAGTGTTGTACTTTGATAATGTATTGTATACATATAATGATTTATTTCAAGGATATGTTATCTATTATATGTTATTCGTTCCGCTGTGAGATTCGTGTTACTCTGATGTTGTGTTCTTCTTCTTCTTCTATTCTAAGTTTCTATCTTATCTTTCCTCACCCTCTAATTTCTTTCACTAATTACCAGGATTTTTCAACGTTTTGTTTATCGACATCGTGTTTATGTCGATAACCAAAGTCGCCGAAAATCCGGGTCGTTACAGTTGGTATCAGAGCTTAAGTTAAGAATTACTTGGCTCTGTGGCGTGACTCGGTAGAGATAGGGTTAGTAATACCCTAGACTGAGATTGAGTGTATATATACGAGTAGACGTATTTGTTATTGATATAAAAATTTGTTTTATATTGTGGAGATTCATTGGTTGAGTTGTTTATGAGTTCTGGTCGATCAGTTTGATCCACTATATCGGTAGGAGTTACTAAACACTCGAGTACGATGGGTCGGCACAGTATGTTTTGAAAAGAGGGTAAATTAAAATAAGTTTACCCAAGGTATATCTCGATATAGAGAAGATATATATATCAAAATTTTAATATATTGGATATATTGGTTGTGATTATAATCGAGTAAGATTATAAATTACATGGTTATGTAAATAACCAATCAGAATTCATATAAGTGAAATACGTGAAATCAGATGAGTTAAATCTGAAATTTTAACCAGAAATTGAATTTAAAACTCTGGAGAATTGGATAAGTGTTTGTAAATGGATTAGGATTAAAACTAAGAAAAATTTAAGATCCTGGGAGATTTTAAATTGTTTTACAAGTAGTGTTAATTATATTTTGAAATGAATTTCAAAGTGGAAATGTTTAGAAATGGTTTTATAGTATTAAACTCACTTCGATCGCTGGGAAATAGATTCTGATGATGACAGCTGCATCATTAGTATTCATTTTCGAGTTGCAAGTGACGAATTACTACCAGAGATACTGTTTTGAATTTGTTTTGGGAAAGACAAGTTGTGTTGAATTTCAAAATGGGATTTTAAAGATAGAACTTGAATTTTGAAATAGATTTGAAATATTAACTTGTTTAAAAAGAAATAAAACGAGAAGTTCCTTTATAAACGAAGTTTATAAATAGTTCTTTTATAAACGAAGTTTATAAATGAAGCGAAGAGAATTATCATTGGATAATTCAGAAATAAAAATATAAGTGTGAAATTGAAAGGAAAAACCTATTTTCCAAAGGTAGAAATATCGATTTCAAAAGGAATTGAAATCGAGACTTATTTAAAGGAATTTGAATAAAGGAAGTTCAAACATAGAATTTGAATAAGAAAATTCAAAGAGGATTCGAATATAGAAAATTCAAATGGAATTTGAATATATGAAATTCAATGAAATTGAAATAGAGTTTAAATATAGAAATTCAGATGGAATTCAAATATAGAATTTGAATATATAAAGGAATTCAAATATAGGATTTGAATATCGAAAGTGGAATGAAATTTGAATGTAGAGGATTCAAATAGAATTGAAATTGAAATTTGAATATAGAAGATTCGAAGGGAATTGAAATGAAATAAAGAGAATTCAAATAGAGTTTGAATATAGGAATTCAAAGGGAGTTTGAATATGTGAAATTCAATGGAATTGAAATAGGAATTGAATATAGAAATTCAAAGGGAGTTTGAATATATGAAATTAAATGGAAGTGATATAGAATTTGACATATGAGAAATCGAATAGAATTTGAATCAGAGAAGTGACATAGAGATTGAGTAAAGGATTTGAAAGGGAATTTGAATATTTGTAATTCAAATTTAATATAGAAATTTAAAGGAGTTTAAATATATATGGAACTCAAATAGAATTTGGATTAGGAAAATTCAAATAGAGTTAAAAAGGAATTTGAATATAGGAAATTCAAATAGAATTGAAAAGGAATTCAATTAGTTGATAAACAAGTTAAAATATATTTGAACATGTTATACTCAAATATGAAGGTGAAATGGGCAAACCAGCAATTTGAAAATCACTTAACGAACAAAGTTAAATGATTGGATTAAGTTGAAATGAATTAGAAATGTATGGATATACATGAGATAGGTATGGAAAAGGTATGAAGGTATATAAATAGAATGCTCGACGAAAAGGTATGTATTTAATTCATATATGAGATTTTATGCGCCGTATCGGCTAGCCGCTTGGCTTTTTCTTTTTCTTTCGGATCGGTGAGGGCCATGGGAGGCTATTTGAAATATCCCGATGCTCCTGGTACAAAGGAGGTTATGGCGAATTTTTCCGGGGATTTAAGGAGTTAGAATATTTTTAAGATAATTTGATAGTTAGAAATCAACGTATCGATATATATAGAAGTCGATAAGAAAACGAACTTAGAAATAGAATAGTATAATCAAAAAGGGAAGTATAAGAATAAAATCTAGTAAGAATAGAAAGAGAAGAGTATACGTGTTTAAAAGTGAATCAGTAGTTGTATGGTATTGATTATTCGAGTAAGTAGTCATATCTGTTTTGACGTTATAATTGTTATTCAGTCAAGGTCTGAGAGGTAGTTATACCCCAACTTGATTGATTTCATTATTAACAAATGAATAGTAAGATTTTAGGCTCGAAGATCAATGTTGAATAAGATTCAGTTGAATGTAGTATTTGGGTTGTCGTAACGATGTTTTACACAACATCCGTTTTAACCCAAATGAAATGTAAGCTTGGAAATTGATGTTAAATATTTCCTAAGTATAGAAATAAACGAGATCGGAAAAGAAATAAGTAATTGAAATATTTTCCAATTATAAATGGCACATATTTTCTAAGAAGTTTAGAAAATAAAGGAAGGCGATATTCGGAAATGTTTTCCAAATAACGTAAAAGGCTAATATGGTTATTAAAAATATTTGGTTAACAAATTTTGATAAAGAAATAGAGAAGTGATTTAACTAATGGAATATTGATTATGGGCTCAGTTGAATTTCAAAAAGTAAAAATTGATTTTTGAAAAGAGTAAACTATTTAAAAACTCCCAGGGAAGGACTTTTTGAGTTGAAAACAAATTTAACATAAATTTGTGAAAGCAAGTTTGAATTAAAGTAAAGCCAGTAAAGTGGTAACTGAGATTGAATTAGAATGATATCGAGACAAATTGAATTTGTGAGATTCAAATTTGAAGTGTAATGGGATAATCAAGTTAAGAGTTGGGAATCAAGACGAAAACTTGAGTTGAAATGGAAATTTGGCTTGGTAAAAGCGAATGGTTGTGCTGGAGATAAAAGTGATTCTAGAATTTGATTGGGATAACATTGGTATATGCTGAGTTGATAGCATATGGAAGTGATGGGGTTGATATGCCCGACAAAAAGGTACAAGTTTATATTCCTATTGGATATAAGATTTATGAGCCGAATTGGCAAGCCGCTTGGCTGTTTGATTTTCTTTTAGGATGGAAATGGCCCAGAGAGGCGAGTGGGAGTTTAACCTATCAACCAGTAAAATGGAGGTGCTGGCGAAATTTTTCGAACAGAATAAGGAGTTAGAATATTTTCAGGATTTTTGAAAATTTTCGTTTATAAGAATTAATAAATAATTTAATTGAAATTAAATTCGTTCAGTTGAAACTGAAGAGATAAGAAGTGAACAAGTATGTTCTAACCAGTCGATAGGGTCGTCCTCTACCTTCTAGCAATTTCGAGGACGAAATTATTTTAAGAGGGGAAGACTGTAATGACCCGCATTGGCGGAGGTATTATGATTAATTTATTTTATTATATAAATGGTGGTTTAGTGAATTTAATGGTCGTGGAATTAAATAATGATGAATATTTAATTAAAATATATATTTAATTCTGAATAATCAGAATTGGTCGAAATGACGATATGGTGTGAACCGGATCATCTGTGATATTTAATTCAGCTTGGAAATTGAATTTGAATAACGAATATATTCAATCGTCGACAGTTGAATGTATAGTTTATAATATAATTATAAACGAGCTCGAAATGACGCTGCAGTTCGTAAATTGGCGATTCGAACTTCAACTGAATGTACAGGATTCGTTTTAAATCGGATTTCTGTGAAACAAGAAACGTGTGGAGCAGGTGGAGTGTATCTTTCTAGTGGAAGAGAAAAATCAGGATTTTCGTCGTGTAGATTTTGAAATATGTCCAAATCAAATGTTAGAAAAGTCGCTATGAAATTCCTTTATAATTTGCAACGCTTTATTTACGTTATAAAAGAGTTTTCAAAATATTTGAATATCGGGTTTGAATTTGACAAGGTTCTTTTAAGGCGTAGTGATAATTTAATTTTTAGAATTTTACTGTAATTTTTAATTAATTTAATAAGCAACTTTTTATTTAGAGTATTTTGCACCCTATAGTCAACATTTTGGGATTTCAAAATATGAGTTAATCTACCGATATTATTATATTTTTGGGGTTGTGACACCTCGTTGAGCACGACTACACTCTTACTTCTGTCCGTACAAAAGTGTACTTTTAGGAACTGAGGTAAACCAATCCTTAACAAATAAAAAGGGGTGTTTCAAAATAAAATATAAATGTGGACACCCTATGATTTTACCATCTACCCTATATGAATACGGCAACAACAAGTTTTCATTTAATGAGCCATGTTCATACACGTTGCCAATAAATAACAAAGACGTATCTGGGCAAATAACCATCTAATCTACTTTTCTTGTATGATCAAATTCACAAAGACGTGTCAAGGCAAATAAAGAATTAATGAAACCACGTCCTACAGTATACCTATTACTTCATAACCAAGTTATTCTCCTCCTATATATATATCACAGAATACTTCACTGGCCTCCTTCCTCTTCACTTCGAATATGAGCAAGCCGTAAGTATTTAATGGCGGAAATAACCAAAACAAATAAAGCTCTCAAAGTACTAGAAAAAAAAATAATATAAAAATGTCGCAACTATTGTATGTTGCGTGAGTGGGTCTGAGAACCCCAGAGGGAAGAGCGCACGCGAGTTCTTCATTTCAGGGATGGGGAGATGGAGATTTTGATGAGAAATGGGATGGTTCGGTGGTCATGAAAGTATTGTAACAGATGAGGTGTGGGTCTGTGTGGCTACAGGAGTATGGAGTCGAGAGTATATGTGAATGGAAGGGTGTTTGCAGGAAGAAGGGGAGAAGTCAGTCGCGAATGACCAGGGTAAACGGCGAGTTGAAATGATGGGTATAGGGTGGTTGTGCTCGTAAGGATGGGGAGGACTGCGGCCTTGGTTTATCAGAAAGTCAGAGGGGAGGGTGCGGTGGTTAGTTGAAGTGGCGGAAATGGCCATCACCTGGAGCTCGCATACGTCTGGGGAAGGAGAAGATATTAAATGGGTTCGGGTCTGATACTTTAGCGCAAGGTAATGGGCCGGGAAATTAGTAAGCCTAAAAACAAAATATAGTTTAAAGTTTGTTTTTATTTTAAATAACTTATATTAACTTTATAATGCGATAACTTCATAATACGGTATCAGAATTGGACGAAACAAGATCCGATGGGATCATATGGACGGACACTACCCAATGGAACTGACTGAGAGTGGATTGGTGCTCGTTTGAATTTATGGCGAAATAAACTGTTTGATTCAAATCAAACAACAGTTTATCGTTCTTTAACGATGATCGTCCAAGGTGAGTAAATCTCACTAACTCTGAACAGTTTATAATTTCATGTTATATTTTTAGAACTGTTAGATATTGGCTGATACTGTATGTTGACTGTTTGATTGAACTGCTAGTCAGTTAGTTAAATTTTCTATATTGATTCTGTTTAACAGAATATATCATATAGAACTGAAAGTGATGTTATCTATATTGTTTAACATCTGTGATGCAGGGAAACAGGTTGGAGGAATCCAACTGGATTCCTCAACATTTATTCTACTGTTTTCATATATTGTGACATATGATGTGTTGTATAATCTGTTATGGATTATGGGTGTTGGAATGATGTTGATCATTTTTATTCGATATTTTAAATATCATAAAAGACCCTGGGATCTAAAAAGAAGTATTTCAATGTATATTGAAATAAAGAAATTTTATAAAATCACAGGATTTTATAAAAGGAATTATTTATAAAACGAACACGGTTTTATAAAAGGGATATTTATTTAGAAAATAAATAGAAATAGAAAAGGAATATTTATTTAGAAAGTAAATAGAAGTTATAAATAGGATATATTTGTAACAGTAAATAGAAGTTATAAATAGGATATATTTGTAACAGTAAATAGAAGTTATAAATAGGATATATTTGTAACAGTAAATAGAAGTTATAAATAGGATATATTTGTAACAGTAAATAGAAGTTATAAATAGGATATATTTGTAACGGTAAATAGAAGTTATAAATAGGATATATTTGTAACGGTAAATAGAAGTTATAAATAGGATATATTTGTAACAGTAAATAGAAGTTATAAATAAGATATATTTGTAACAGTAAATAGAAGTTATAAATAGGATATATTTGTAACAGTAAATAGAAGTTATAAATAGGATATATTTGTAACGGTAAATAGAAGTTATAAATAGGATATATTTGTAACAGTAAATAGAAGTTATAAATAGGATATATTTGTAACGGTAAATAGAAGTTATAAATAGGATATATTTGTAACGGTAAGTAAACGTTATAAAAAGGAAATAGTTGTAACGGAAAACGTAGTTTATCAAAGAAGTTAATCGATGTTAGTTAATCGATTAGTGTTAAAGTAATAGAAGTTAATCGATGTTAGTTAATCGATTAGAGAATAAAGTTAAAAAGGAGTTAATCGATGTTAGTTAATCGATTAGAGAATAAAATTGAAAGGAGATAATCGATGTTAGTTTAATCGATTAGAATAGAAGCAAATGAGTAAATCGAATATAGTTATTCGAATAGAAGCAAATGAGTAAATCGAATATAGTTATTCGAATAGAAGCAAATGAGTAAATCGAATATAGTTATTCGAATAGAAGCAAATGAGTAAATCGAATATAGTTATTCGAATCGAATCAAATGAGTAAATCGAATATAGTTATTCGAATAGAAAGTAAAAGGAATTATCGAATATAGTTTATTCGAAAAGAGTAAGTGAAATGAGTAAATAAATAGCATTAGTCAAATAGTGTTAGTCCAATAGAGTTAATTGATAAGAGTCAATCGAATATAGTTATTCGAAGGAGGGTTAAGTAAGGAAGTTTGTTAAAGAAATATAAAGTGAACTTTGCCTATTTCAAAGTTAGAAATGTTGTTCAGTTAAGGTCTAAGAGGTAGTTCTACCCCAACTTAATTGGCTTCGTTTTAACTAAGGAATAGTTAAGGTTCGGCAGTAAAGGAAATGGTTTGAGTTGGCATCGCGATGGTTTGTTTAAACATCTGTCTAAGTCCAATAAAGAAGCTTTGGAAATGTTTTCCAAATAAGAAACCAGAAATGTTTTCTAATAAAGAAAACAAGGAATGGAAATGTTTTCCAATAGTAATAGCGTATATTTTCCCAATTTAGAAAATAAGAAATACTGAACGTAGGGAAACATGAGATAAGTAAATTAATGAACTAAAGAGATAAATGTTGAATGATGTTGGATCGATATAAATTTCCATTTGGAAATGAAATTGTTGTTTGCACACCTGTTTTCTTCGATAGTTAAATCACAGACTATCGAAGTTTTTGACCATTTTAACGTTGTTAATATGGAGAGACCGGTTGGATTATTATCCAAAGAACCACTCTGTATTGGCATAAGCATTGTGAATCATATATGCCAAAGGAAATTGAAGACGGAGTTATGCAAGGGCTATCCTGTTTTACAGAATAGTGCCTTCGGTTCATCCTATTCCTGGATGACTTGTATGGACGGATGTCTGACAGAGTATTTCCAGACGATCACGTATATTGATTTCTCCAACTGTACCAAGAGTGGAAGCGAAGAAGGAAACTTCTTTTAGCTAACACATAATGTATGGTTGAGGACGTCAATCGGTGATTTGATGGATTTGATGATGTGACATTCAAAGTGAATCTGGTATGATGATAAAGCGTAGCTTCTAGCCTCATCATCCGGTAAATGACAGAGATCGGGCAGGCAGCATGGCTAAGTCGGTCGCACCGAAGTAGGGTGTATAATCACCTGATCTAGAGTTTCATTTACTTCTAAAAATCTATTGTTGATGCTGTCCCATTCGGGAAACGATTGCTGATCCCAACTATTGGTGATATACATTCGATACACTCAAACGAAATGAGTGGTCGGTCATGTGTAGCCGGGTTGCAAGATGTTCTTGTTGAACCCAGTGTATTCCTCTCTAGAGGTACACGAGCGATAGGTGATTCCATACCTTGTCATAGTTGGAAATCCATTACCCAATACGTGCTTGCGGTTTTGATTGTATACTATATAAGTAGAACGTGAGATGAAAGCGTTCTACTAGATGATTATATATACTGTGGTTGATAGACATTATTATATTATCAAAAGGTTTTTGATATAAAGTTATTTTGGATTCTCATAAGGGAAAAACCCGTTCCGTTATGTGGCGTGGTCTTATGAGATATCGATTACCTGTTTGAACTGTTTTAAACTGTTTTACTCACACCAGTCCCATGACTGACCCGGAGTTTACTTTGTTGTTTTTCCCTAAACTCTTGGGTGCCTAAATTTGTACGGGCAGTCAAGTAGTCGGGATTTTACAGATATACGGAAAGAGCTTGGAGCAGGAGGCTTCAGGATCATATAGCTATAGTTAGTTCCGTTGTGTTGTAAGTGTTGTACTTTGATAATGTATTGTATACATATAATGATTTATTTCAAGGATATGTTATCTATTATATGTTATTCGTTCCGCTGTGAGATTCGTGTTACTCTGATGTTGTGTACTTCTTCTTCTTCTTCTATTCTAAGTTTCTATCTTATCTTTCCTCACCCTCTAATTTCTTTCACTAATTACCAGGATTTTTCGACGTTTTGGTTATCGACATCGTGTTTATGTCGATAACCAAAGTCGCCGAAAATCCGGGTCGTTACAATAATCACCTATCTAGAGAAATTCCTTTTGTTCTAACTCTATCGATTCTGCCCATTCGGGAAACGGTGGTTTGAGTCCAACCGTTGGTGATATACATTCGATACACTCAAGCGAAATGAGTGGTCGGTCATGTGTGGGCCGGGTTGCAAGAAGTTCTTGTTGAACCTAGTGTATTCGCCTCTAGAGGTACACTATCGACAGGTGGTCCCATACCTTGTCATAGTCGGAAACCAGTCTCCAATAAGCGCCCGCGGTTCTGTTTGTATACTATATATGTGGAGCGTGAGATGCAAGCGTTCCACTAGATTGATATTTACTTGTATTTAGACACTATTATAATATCAGAGAAGATATTGATTTCAAAATTGTTTTGGGTTATCGTAAGGTAAAAACCGTCCGTATTTATGTGTGGATTTGGTCTTACGATTATCCATTTCTTTCGAAGGGATTTAACTTTAAAATCAAGTTGTGTGATACCCTTAATACTGTGCAAGTTTTACTCACTCTGGTCCACCAGACTGACCCGGTGTTTTGTAAATGCTCGGGTTAGACCGGGTGTACAGGTTCAGGTTATCGGATGCTGTGAAGTCCAAAGACAAGCTGAAGGTGTTCAGACGTATGATGTTCGATCGTTATTATTCCGCTGTGTGATGTATATAAGGACAGATTATTATAACTGTCCCAGCGTATTGATGTACTCTGATGATTGTAAGTTTTTATTTCAAAGCTCTCTATAAAGTTTATTTATATATTATATTTTGTTCCGCTGCGATGTGAGATTCTGTGTAGTGTTCTTCTTATTCTTCTATTCTAACTTTCTTTCTTTCTTTTCTCACCCTCTAACTTCTTTCTCCTAGCTTTCTGGGGTTTTCGGTACTTGAGTTTTGGACACGGGTGGCATTAGTGTCGAGATTCAGGTGTCGAAATTTCCGAGTCGCTACAGTTGGTATCAGAGCAATGGTTTAGGAATAACCTTGGCTCTGTGGTATAACTCGATAGAGATTGGGTTGGTATACCCTAGATCGAGATTGAGTGTATATATACGAGAGCGTATTTGTAAATTTTTTATATAAAAATGTTTTGTATTGCGTTGTTTGATCGGTTCAAGTTGAACTGCTAATCCATGCAATATTGTTTTGTAATGTGGGTAGGCAAAATAATTTTGCCAAATTATATTTTCTTATGTAAAAAGAAATGAGTTTTCTCAATTATTGAGATATTGGTTTGGTGATTATTTATTTGAATGGAGATTCAAATAAAATTGTGAATTTAAATGGTTTAATATAACCAAAGAAATTGGTGAATAAGAATTTTAATATGAAATTAGGTAAACAAAAATAAGTTAGAAACAAATAATTTGGTTGAAATGGTTGTGTATGTTGATTGTTTGTTTGTTTGTTGAATAATAGAGTGATTGAGCGTAAAATTCATCATCAGTAAAATGAATTGAAACCAAGGGAAATTATATTCAAGATAATGAATCTGAATAAAATCAAATATGGAATGAAAACTGAAACAATTGAACCATGTATCTGTTATTGGCATTGGATATTGGGCTAAGTACAGATCGGAAGAGAAAGAGCAGCTAGTGCTTTGCTTGGTGAATAGAGTTTGATTGCCCGACAAAAAGGTAAACCTTAATATATTGGGTGATTGATTTTATACCCCTGAGTTGGGTTAGCCACATGGCTTTGTTTTCTTTTGATCAATGAGAGGCCAAGAGGGTCAAGTTATAGTTGTTTGAATCGAACAGTACAGAAGAGATGCTGGCGAATTTTTCATAAAGTTTTAAAAACTTAGAAATTGTTTTGATAATACTTTAATAAAATTATTTTGAAATAATTGGGTCCAGACCATTCTTCTTACTTAGCAATTTCGAGGACGAAATTATTTTAAGGGGGGAAGAATGTAACGACCTGGATTTTTCGGCTATTTGAATTCGAATATTTAAATTGGTTTTAAACATTTTATTGGAAATATTATAAATATTGAATTCATTTATAAAACGACGACTGGACGATTAAATTTATATTTAATATAAAATGAACTCGAAACGACGCTGCAGTTCGTAATATTGAAATCTGAACTTCAATTGAATATACATGATCCGATATAAATCGGATTTCTATGAAACAAGAACCGTCTGGATCGATTTGATTATATTTTTCTAATGGGAAAGAAAAATAGAGATTTCATCGTATTGATTGTAAGATATGTCCAAATCAAAATTTAAAATAGTCGCTATAGAATCGCTTATCGACCGTAACGGTTTATTTGAAATAACTAGATATCGGTTTCGAATTTGGACAAAACATTTGAGTCATAGTTATAATTTAATTTTTAAAATTTTACTGTAATTTTTAATTCGAAGAATATGCAGCTTTTTATTTAGAGTATTTTGCACCCTATGTCAGCAATTTGGGGTTTCACAATATAAGTCAACCTACTGATATTATTATATTTTTGAAGTCGTGAGGCAATGCTGGGCACATCAGTGTTTTTATTTCTGTCCGTAGCGGCGTGAACATGAACGGAATTCTACATTAAATCACGGTACCGTGTTAAAATAAAAATAAATCTATCCTATATAAACCTCCCTAGGTAAAAAAAACGAGACCTACCCAAAATAAGATTCCTGCATGTCTAAATAGATATCCTTTCTATCCTAGATTTTTCATACTATTTAGTCACTGTCCAATTAATGAAGTTAAAGCACAGTTCGCACATGCAAAGATATTTTGGTCACTTTTCTACGCTCCTAACCATCCTATAGCATGACAGAAGTTGGCTGATACAAATTTGCTTCGTCCATACACTCATAAAAAATCTGAACGTATCCTTCGCAAATCTCTACAGGAATCCATTTAAAATTTTTGACAAATCTTATACGTCTTGGTACTGTATAGAATCCCATCTAATCTTGTGTAAACAGTAAAACATTGCTGTTCTTTCTTTTCAAAATAAAATCTGCGTTCGCTCTATGAACATCATTTTCAAAATATATCTGGAAATCCTGCCCTGTCATTTTCAACTTCTCTCTTAGCAAATCCGTGTATAAAATTTTGCGCAGCAAAATCTTGGTTCAATCCTCTCAAATCTTGCGGAAAGTGTCGAATCTAAACGACTCATTAAGCCCACATATCCTTGTTCACATGTAGCTGTAAGGACTTCAGAGAAGAAAAAAAATGGTTTACATCTTATCAGATCTTTTCGTACATTTTCTTTTACACAGCTACGCCTTTTCTTTTACACAGCGAGCACATGGCAAAGTCCCCATGCAAATATATTGTATGCTCAATGGAAAGAAGTAAACAGATAGCTTCATATCCTATTGTGTATACAATATGTGCCTCCCCTAGTCATGAAATCTCACCATCATGCTGATCAAATCAGCTGCGGATGCACTTGAAAGAACAATACAGACAACTCATATGCACAGACCTATTGAACAACCCATTACCAGCTAATGGAAAAGATGGGAAAAACACAGCTATCTACCCTATTTGCGTGATGGCCTATTCATTGCCGTGGTGACCAAACTTTTTATCCGTGCTCGCCAAGTTTGTCTGCATTATAAATACAAGCTTTCATTCGTTCGATGAGCATCAACAGAGGAAAACAAAAATGGTGAAACCGAAGTACTCCTCATAACTAAATAAAATAAAAACAAAACACTGCTTTTCGTTCACAGCTTATGGCTCTGGTAATTGCTTGAAACACCGACAAGGGGACTGGTTAGGCGTGTGCGAATTTGTGAAGTGGAAATAGGAAGTCGGGCACTGTGTTGAGAGTTCGAGGCCGGAGAGGGGCCGTCGCTTATGTAAGGTCTCCGGAGAGGAGTGGCGGCATCGAGGCAGGGTGCGACAGTGGGAGAAAGAAGTAGTCGGGGTGTAGTTTCATGTCCAGGTGGCGGTTATTGTTTCGGAACTGAGGTAGTGGGTTGCACTCGAGTGACGGTAGTAAGTTTGAAGGAGGACGTGTTGTTTCAAATGAAGAACGCTGGCATGGTGGGGTGCTCTGAGTTTCGAAGAGGAGAGAGGACGGTTTACTATTGGTGAAACAATTGTTCAGGAAGAAAAGAAGAACGGAACTGGGAGTTCTTTTCGTATGGGTGTATTTCACTAAGGGGAAGGTTGGTTATGGGAGAGAAGTGGTACAGAAAGGCACTGCATTATTTTTGGGAAGAGGTACTACTGTTTACGTGGGTTATTTATTTACAATGGTGAGCTACAGGGCCTCGGGCCTTAGCACTAAAAAAAAAACAGAGAGAGAGAAAAGAAAGAAAGAATGTGAGGCTGCAGTTTCTTTCGGAAGTTCAAAAATGGATAGGGAAGGCTACTAAGGGCATGCAGGTACAGTTTGGATTTCTAGTATGGACGTGAACACCTTCAATTAAGGTAAAAATGTTTGAGTAATTAAACTATAGTTTTAATTAAATAAGTACGAACGTATACGGGCATTAACCATAAATTTTTCGTTCATTATCAGATCCGAACAAATAAGGGATGTCGGAGTCGTATTGACAAGTACGATATAATGGAGCTGGGATAAGCAAGACGGGAAGCAACCGTGGTTTTTAATTAAATTAAACACCAGTTTAGTTTAATTAAGAACAAGCGTTCAACGACAGAATAAACCAAGGTGAGTTAAACTCACTCAGTTCCCCACTTATATTTATTATAAGCCGGGTTTAATATTTATTTGCTATGTTCGCTGAATATTGGTTGATTTGATGATTGTTTGGGTGGTAGTTTAATATTTTATGCCCATTATTTAAATTAAACATTTTTTTATTTAAGTGTAATGACATCGTTATTTTTAACGATTATTTCCAAACGAGGTATCTTACCTTGTTGGATACGTTTATAATAACATAAACGTATTTAAAGTAAATTGGAAGTTGAATTATCATTGTTGGTTGACTACTATCAGTTAAATTGATTTCCCATTTGCATATGATCGTTACATGAACTGTTTAACCGATATGATTTTATTATTGATTTGATTATGGAGTGTTGAATATGAATTCAACGTTTGTTGAGTATTAACTAATGGGTGATATTGGTTGAGAATTTATAGCAAATGGCCAATTTTATATACTGTTTATAAAGGTTAATGTACCGTAAGGTAAATCAATGGAAATGAAATTATGAAATTTAATTTATCTATGAATATAGATTTTTAAATATATTATTTAAATGTAACTTGTAAAAAGGAAATAAACTAACTATATATATAGTTTGTTTTAAACACAAATCACTATTCTGGCCGTGTGCGAAGCACGTGCCTCATCGAAAATTGTTAATGAAGCATAGATTGTTAAGCAAGTAAGGAAGGAGTAATGCAACGATTCATAAATGAGATAAATTGTTTTAAGAAACAATTAAAAAGGGGATTTTATTGGATTTATTATTATTATTTTAATCAAATGGGATTATTTAAATCAATTGAATTTAAGTAGAAAGATCAAGATTTTGATTTACAAGTAATCATGTTTAGAGTGGACTAAATCAACCGTGTTAACAAAATGAAGTTATAAATTTAATAGAAATAGTTAATGTATAATTAAACCATTTTAAGTATTGATATGTTGAATGAGGATCAAGTGGTAGCTTGGGATTTAAAGTGTATAAATAAAGGGTCATGAAGTTTTAAACTTTTGTTTATAGTAAAGTGATGTTTTTAAGCAAGTTTATATAAATAATAATATAAGTAAGTTTAACTCGAAGTGTATATTAAATCCTTACTGAGGTTTTAATTTGAATGGGGTTATAAAACCCAAGCTTTATTGAATATTATTGGAACGAGTTATTAATGTCATATGAATGGAAATGAATATGGAAATCCAAGTTTGAATTAATGGGGCTAGGCGAACTGAGTTATCATGGTGTGATATAAATTCGCTATATTATATGAGAGATGAAGTTTTATCAGGATATAACTAAAATGGAATTTGTTTTGATATTGGAAATGAGTATGGGAATTTGATATTACAACTGATATTATCTTAAGATAAGAATGTTGTTGGTCAAGGTCTAAGAGGTAATTAAAATACCCCAACTTGAACGGCTTCAGGATTTTCGAAAGATGATATTAGTTGTAACGATAAAGATTATTAGAAGTAAATTATTTTGGGAAATAATGACGCAACATTAATTGAAGAACTTTGGAATATAGATAATGGAATTTCGAAATAAAAGGAAATATAAAGGAGCTTGAGAATTTGAAATGATATTTCCATGGTAAAGAGATAAAGGGAAGAAGATTTGTGGAAAATGTAACGATATTTTCAAAATGGGTAAAGGAAAGAGATGTAGAATAATTTATTCTAAAGAATAAGTGACGATGGTGGTGTTCAAACAATGAAACCAAGGAGATGTCGTAACGACTGTTATAAAATGATAAGTTGAATCGGTTTCCCTATTATTAATAATGTAATAACAAATGTTTTGAAATGGAAGTTAACAGAAAATTTTGATATGGGTTTAAGATATTTTCCAAGGAAATTAATTAAATGACTTGAGAATATTAATGTATTAAAATAATATATCATTTTAAAGGCCAAGTGATGCTGTATAAACCAATGGATTCATTTTATTGATATGATTGTCTATTTTGATAGTTAAATAACCAACTATCAAAATCATACCCAATGCGTTGTTGGTATGGAAAGACGGGGATCGAATTTATATTCGAAAACCATTCCGACCAACAAATACGTAAACGAAGAAGATATCCGATGATTGATCGAGATGGAGCAATGAAGACCCTAAATCTTCATGAGCGGAGGAACTATTGTTGAATTTCTCTGGCTAATCCCCAAAGATATTTCGACAATGATTTTGTCGTGATTGGAATCTACGTATTGCAAGGACTACTCGCTACTGATCAATGGGGTGATTCCTATATTGGATGCGGTAGGAGAATGCCTTCGGTTCATCTTGTTCCTGGATGACCTGTATGGACGATGTGAATGGTGGCCATATGTTCCAAAGTCGATTATAACCTCAAGCCTCATCAACCGGGAAATGACAAAAATCGGGCAGGCAGCATGGCTATGTGGGTCGCTCCCATTAGGGTGTATAATCACCTATCTAGAGAAATTCCTTTTGTTCTAACTCTATCGATTCTGCCCATTCGGGAAACGGTGGTTTGAGTCCAACCGTTGGTGATATACATTCGATACACTCAAGCGAAATGAGTGGTCGGTCATGTGTGGGCCGGGTTGCAAGAAGTTCTTGTTAAACCCAGTGTATTCGCCTCTAGAGATACACTATCGGCAGGTGGTCCCATACCTTGTCATAGTCGGAAACCAGTCTCCAATAAGCATCTGCGGTTCTGTTTGTATACTATATATGTGGAGCGTGAGATGCAAGCGTTCCACTAGATTGATATTTACTTGTATTTAGACACTATTATAATATCAGAGAAGATATTGATTTCAAAATTGTTTTGGGTTATCGTAAGGTAAAAACCGTCCGTATTTATGTGTGGATTTGGTCTTACGATTATCCATTTCTTTCGAAGGGATTTAACTTTAAAATCAAGTTGTGTGATACCCTTAATACTGTGCAAGTTTTACTCACTCTGGTCCACCAGACTGACCCGGTGTTTTGTAAATGCTCGGGTTAGACCGGGTGTACAGGTTCAGGTTATCGGATGCTGTGAAGTCCAAAGACAAGCTGAAGGTGTTCAGACGTATGATGTTCGATCGTTATTATTCCGCTGTGTGATGTATATAAGGACAGATTATTTTAACTGTCCCAGTGTATTGATGTACTCAGATGATTGTAAGTTTTTATTTCAAAGCTCTCTATAAAGTTTATTTATATATTATATTTTGTTCCGCTGCGATGTGAGATTCTGTGTAGTGTTCTTCTTATTCTTCTATTCTAACTTTCTTTCTTTCTTTTCTCACCCTCTAACTTCTTTCTCCTAGCTTTCTGGGGTTTTCAGTACTTGAGTTTTGGACACGGGTGGCATTAGTGTCGAGATTCAGGTGTCGAAATTTCCGGGTCGCTACAGACCCGGAGTTTACTTTGTTGTTTTCCCTAAACTCTTGGGTGCCTAAATTTGTACGGGCAGTCAAGTAGTCGGGATTTACAGATATACTTGGAGAGCTTGGAGCAGGAGGCTTCAAGATTTTATAGCTATTGTTTTTCCGCTGTGTTGTAAGTGCTGTACTCTGATAAGTGCTATTGTATACATAACTGTTATATTTCAAAGTTATGTTATATATTATATGTTATTCGTTCCGCTGTGAGATTCGTGTTACTCTGATGATGTAAGTTCTTCTTTTCTTCTTCTATTCTAAGTTTCTATCTTATCAATCTGTAACGACCCAGAAAATATGAACCAATTTAAAAAATTTAAATTGGCTAAAATAACAGATTTTAAATATTTAAAATAAATATTTTAAATAATAGTGATGGAAAGTGAGTTTGAATCGACAATTGAAAACGAATATAATTAATTCTAATTATAAACAAGGCCTGAAATGGCGCTGTAGTTTCAAAAATTGAATTCAAACTTTGTCGGATTGTACCGGGTGCAAAACGAAACGGATTTGAGTGAAACCAAAAATATTTAAATCTGTTAGTGAATACCTTTCTAACGTATCTGAAAAATCGAATTTTCATAGTGGAAAGCAAAAGTTATGGCCGAATGAATTTTTAGAAAGGTCCCTATGGAATTTATATAGCCCGTGAAATTAGCTATTTTGCATACGACCTCGGAATTCGACGAAACCACTTTTATTGGATCCGGGATTTGAAGTTATTGCTAGGTTTCAAATTTCATAATTTTTGAAGCTAGTATGTGAGCGTAGCAAAGGAAAACGTGTTTTGGTCAATTAAAGTTAAGTTGGATCGACAAAAAATGGGCCTTTTTGCAAACGGTCTCAGAATTCGACGAAACTAGTTTTGTTGGGACCGTATCGTCAAAACATAGCCAGATTTATTTTTCTGGAAATTTTTCGAATCAGTTTGTGGCCCTGGCAAATTGAAATGTACGTTCAAATCAAATATTGAATGTTATATATTTTAAATTGAATGGAAACTGACTGAAACAGTCGAATGGGCCTACGAAACATATCCCATTGTGTTCGGAATGGGGGTAAAACGCTAGGGACGATAGTCGTTGGGTTTAGATTGTTGGTCGTGTCAGAAAACCCTTTTAAAACCCACCGGCCAATCAGAATTTAATAAAAAAAAAACTTTTATCTCTCCCCGTATCAGCTGCGATGAAGACGGAAGTCAACCCCGAGCTTCTCTCCTCCGTTCCTCCTCCTACACGCACCAAAACACCATGGCCCTTTGGAGTTTTTCGTAGAGCCGAGCTTCCTCTTCAAATCCATGGTTGTTGCACCCTCCCTCGTCAAGTAAATCGCGAGATCTCCTCCTCCAAAGTTGCGCCGCTCGAAGCCCCGCCGCCACCACCTGCCGCCGTCGCACCTGATGCGGTCCCCACCACCTGGCGCGCCATTTGAAGACCTTCGACCTCGCAAAACCCGATCGTGGAACCATTGCACGGATTGATCGAAAAATTCAAACCTAGTTTTGAAGGTTTTATTGAAGGTACGGCTGAAATTATTTTCAACAGTTTTAACACCTTTAAACCGTTGCAAAACTTTGAAAAATCATATCTTTTTGCTATGTTATCGAAATTCAGTGAAACAAGAGACAGCGGACTCATGTGGACGTCTTCTACATTCTAGAAGAGACCGCATATTTTTCTAACCCTTCTGCTATTTTTGGTGGAGTGGAACCCAATGTGAGATTTCTAATTTATAAACGATATGGAAAACGACGATGTGTAAATTATATAGTCGATGTATGGGTTATATAAGCGTTGTACACCTCATGTATAAGCGTTGTATAAGTTGTACGTTCGATGTATAAGTTATATAGGTGTTGTAAAAATTATATATGCGTTGAAATAGAAGTGAATTGCTATATATATATATATATATATATATATATATATATATACACACGCCCCTCGTCCACAAACCATGGACGATATTTATTGGTTGTGATTGGTGTGAAAATTGACTGATAGCGAATGGTTGGTTGGAATTGTTTGTGGTTGATATTGATTGATTGTGGTTGAAAAATACCCATTTGTGGTTGAGAAATATTTGGTTGAAACCACATAGGATTAGTTTGTGGAAATGGAATAAATATACATGCCGCCTGCGTGCGAACTAGATGCATGATTCCCCATTGTCAAAAACCGCGAGGTTTTAAGGTAGAGCGAGGAGCCGTACTAGGGACGGTCCCGGTTTTAACTACCCTGCCGTTATGCTGCCGAAATTTTGACTAATATTCATGTGTTTGAATTATTTTCATTTGTTGAAACTATATTTATTCGTTGAATAGAAAACCTTCATGTGTTGAGTCGATATTCATTCGTTGGATAGAAATTCATGTGTTGAATGGTGTTCGTGTTTTAAATATAAAAATCACATTTTTATCTATATATATAAACTATAGAAAACCTTCATGTGTTGAATCGATATTCATTAGTTGGATAGAAATTCATGTGTTGAATGGTGTTTGTGTTTTGAATATAAAAATCACATTTTTATGTATATATATAAGCTATAGAAATTCATGTGTTGAATGGTGTTTGTGTTTTAAATATAAAAATCACATTTTTATCATCTATATGAATTATATAAAATAATCTCCTTTTGAAATAAATTGTTTTATAATAAAAATCCTATTTTTATTACCTATATGAACTATATAAATAATAGTGTTTTGAAATGAATTGGTTTACAATAAAAATCACATTTTTATTATATACATGAATTGTTGAATATAGTGAAGTGTTGAAATAGAAGACAGTTAGATAAAAATATCATTTTTATCAAATGTATGAAAAGAATGTAGCTTTGAAATCGAAGAATCAATATACATATATATAAATAGAATTAAAATATATCGAATAACGATGCTGCAGTTCGTATTTTGAAACCGTGATTTCAAACAATTATACCGGGAGATCCGACAATCGGATTTTTCTGAAATCGCAACCATTGGGTTTGCTTTGGAAATATTTTTCCAACGGCACCAACTTTGTAAAAATCCAACAGTTGGATTGTATGGAATGATTAATTCAAATCTGAAGAAAGATAGCGCCAAAATCGATTATATATATATATATATATATATATATATATATAATTATATTTAATCGAATAACGACGCTGCAGCTCGTATTTTGAAATCGAAACTTCAAACGATTATACCGGGAGATCCGACCGTCGGATTTTCCCGAAACTGGAACCGCTGGATTCGTTTTGAAAAGATCTTTCTAATGATGTAAATTTTGTGAAGATCCAACGGTTATATTTTCAGATATGTGTAAATCAAATCTGAAGAAAAACATTGCCACGGTCGCGTTATGGCCCGAAGCGTCGTTTTGAATAAATTGGCTATTTTAAAATAAATAAAAATAGTGATAAATTGTTATAGAATATTATAAACGATATGGATGTGAAATTTAGAAATTAACTAAAGGTTGGCTAAGTCGAATGGTTTCCTGGGTGTTGATTTGATGTTGGTTTCGGCCTTCGGGGTTAATATTTGTCAAATCGTTCTCTTACTGATTGACGGTTAGTGACTAATGAATTGAAATGATGCGTGTGTATGTTAGTGTTGCACTTGTTTATTATATACGCGAGTTGCTCAGAAAGACCGGGTTTATCCCATTCTGAATAACTAAATCGACGATAAGAAATCAAAGATGAAGACGGTGGTCGAAGACTGGAGATCTTCACCTCGTTTGGATGGTAACCGAGGTCCTGATTGGGAGGCATCCCGAAATATGGATAATGAGTGGTGATCTTCCAGACGTACGTCGTGATTGATGGGTTTGCGAGGTATTTAGTGCCTCCGGTTTCGTTCAGACCCAGAACGGACTTGCAAATGGAAAGTGTGTCTGACATTGGAATTTATTCTGTGTGATTGATAGCCATCAGTTGCACGGTGTGAATTGCCTATTTGGCATGCTAAGATGCAGTGATCAGGGCTTCTGTTGAAAAGCATAGTCTTGTGGTGATGATCAAAGCACCGCCTACATGGCGTAGCTTTGTGTATAACGTGAAATCGCGAACCTCACACCTGGGTATGAACCAGAAACGGGAGAAAGGACCTCAGGGAGGGCCTGCGTTTCCACCTAGCTAGAAGTGGCGTCAGTGGTTTTACACGCCCTGACGAGTTTGACTTATGTGGTTGTTGCTGTTGTGAGGCGCCTCGGTTTGACCAGACGATCCGGGTCCGATGGAGTCATTTGTTGGCTCGCTTACGCCCCAAAGGGCGGGGAAACGTAGTGTTCAGGCATTTTAATCCACTCCGTGTGGACCGGCCCTGACGATCCAAGGGTCGATGCGTTCTGATCCTGAGACTCGGGCAAGGCAGTCTCGAATTCGGTAAGGACTATCTTTTTCCTTGGTTCATGACGGAAATCCAATTTCCAAATACGTGACTGTGCGATTTTGATTGTATACCTATATATGGCGACATAGTGGTATGGGGCATTAATGCCGTCTATGATTGATAGTTATGATTTGAAATTGTTTTCAAAACATATAAACACTAGTAACAATATCAAATGCCTTTGTTTTATTCGTATCAAGCATATTTTGGCCGTTATAAGGTAAAAAACTCTATCCTCCGGTTTGCGTTGCATTGTGTGATGGGAACTGAGTCTTATAATGGCTTCATTTTTATAAAAAGCATAGCGATGTTTAAAAGAATGATTTGTTTTAAAGCACTGGCAATCCAATGGAGTAAACCCGTTCCACGAAAGTGGCGTGGTCCTGTGATTAGCCATATTTTAAATGTGTTGAGTAGATTTCTCATACCAGTCCCATGACTGACTCGTAGTTTGTTTCACTTTCAAACTCGGGTGCCCCTTTTTCTACACGGGCAGCCTTGTATTCAGGTTTAGCTGGTTCTTTCTGGATAGCTAGAGCTGAAGATGGATTCTATCATTTATCTCTTTTTATGCTGTTCAGCTCCTATTGTACACATTTTGTTTTTTTTCCGCTGTAGACATTTATGTATGGCTGAACTGTATTTGTACTAAGTATGATCCTGTATACTGTGTAACTCTGATGATAAAGTTTATCCAGTGTATTCTACTGTACATTATCTGGTGTATTTATTAAATTCTGTTCTGTTATTATCTGTTTCTGTGTTATATTCCAAGGATTACCCTTACCACCGTCAGCACGGGGTTTGGGGTCGTCTCACTATCCTCACCCTCTAATTTCTTTCATTCACTAATTACCGGGATTTTTCGATGTTTGTTTAGTCGTCATGGAGTTTATGTTGATAAACAAAGTCGCAAAAATCCGGGTCGTTACATAAGGTTACTACTCAACCAATAGCTCTGATACCACTGTAACGAACAAGCGGATTCGACGCCCGAATTCCAACAGTAATACATAACTCATATTACTTGCTAGAACTCAAGTATCAAAACACTAGATAGTTAATAGAAAGAACTTAGAGGACGAGATACGAAAGAAAGAATATCAGAATAGAAGAATAAGAAGAAGAACCAACATCACATAGAGTCTCACATCGCAATGGAATAAAAAATAACGAAATAAATCTTTATTGAAACTTGGAAAAATGTATACTTACAAAAATCAGAGTACAACAGACAAGTAATCCGAACAGTTATAATAACTTGTCCTTATAAACAACACACATCGGAAAAATACTAGATAATACTATACGTCAAAACTCCTCCAACTTGTTTCTGGACTTCACAACATTCGATAACCTGAACCTGTAAACCGGGCTAACCCGAACATTACAAACGAAGGGTCAGTCTGGTGAACTAGAGTGAGAAACCCACTAAGTTTATATAACATCCATATTGATTTTAGATTTCAAAAATCCTTTTGAAAGAAAAGGAAAATAGTAAGACCAATCCATACATAAACATAGACGGTTTTTACCTTATTATAACCCAAAACATTTTTGAAAACATATCTTTTCTGATATTATAATAGTGTCTAATTACAATTAAATAACAATCTAGCGGAACGCTTGCATCTCACGCTCCACATATATAGTATACAATCAAAACCACGGGCGCTTATTGGAGATTGAATTCCAACTATGACAAGGTATGGAACCACCTGCCGATAATGTATCTCTAGAGGCGAATACACTGGGTTCAACAAGAACGTCTTGTAACCCGACCCATACATGACTGACCACTCATTTCGCTTGAGTGTATCGAATGTATATCACCAACGGTTGGGAGCTACCCACCGTTTCCCGGAAAGGGACAACATCGATAGATTAAAGAAACAAAAAGGAATTTCTCTAGATAGGTGATTATACACCCTAATGTGTGCGACCCACATAGCCATGCTGCCTGTCCAATTTTTGTCATTTCCCGGTTGTGAACCTTAAGGTCATAACGTATCTTTTGGAACGCATGACCACCATTCACTTTGAATGTCACGTCGTCAAATCCTCCAGAAATCACTAGTTGATTTCCACAAAAATATTCGGGATGTTAAGATAAGAGAAGGTGTAACGACCCGCATTCTACGTGTCGAAGGATCGTAGAATATTCATTTCTTTCTCATACGAAGTCGTATGGTCATGTAACTTTGAGGAACGACTATTGGGGTCATTAACCATGTTCATGATTTTTGCGGATTTTTAAATGACCGTTTTCCCCTAGCTGATCTTGTTTCGACCACAACTTTTGATTGGAAAGCAGTTTTGTCCTGAAACTACTTCCATTAGATCTAGATGATGGTTTACCTTTCCATAGAGTGGTCAGATAGCTAAACGGACTTACCGTTTTGGAGATATGGCTAAAACAAGGTTTAGAAGGTGAAAAACTACTTAAGTGAGCTAATTAGTGTAATTAGCAAATGGGCCCATAACCTATTTCGGGATTAGGGTTATGGGGAGGCTGAAATGAGTTAGGTTTTCATTCTATTTCAGTTTTCTAGTTGCCATTTACTCCTTAGAAACCATAACAATGGCCTCCGCCTTCTAATTTCATCCCAAATCGCTCTCTAATCAAGGATTAAGCTTCGCAACATCAAATCAAGGAGGATAGCACCATTTTAGAGTTAGAGCTGCTGTCAGACGCTGGAAATCGCCCCAAATCAGTAGAGTTTCATTTTTGAAAGTTTTATTTGTGGCTAAGGTGAGTGATTAGCATTGCTTTTACACTAATTAAAGTTAATGAGGGTGATTAGTGTTAATTAATGAATTTAAACATGATTAAATTCTGGAAAAGTATTTATAAATCTCGAAGTATTGTTTTAGGCCTCTATTAGAAGTTTGGGTTAATTTGGTTAAGTTTTGTTAATCCTATCATTAGATTTGCTTAAACATGCTTAAGGGGAAAATATGGGTTTTGGGCATGTTTGATCTATATTATCATGAGTATTTGTTGTTTTGGTATTTGTGGATGACTATACATGTTGCTATGATTGTTTGGAATGTTTTGTAATTGTTTAGAACAGTCAGAATGGTCGAAAACGCCGCCATGTGGCGTAAAATCAGTCGCTGGAAGTTGCAGGAAAATATGCAGGAACCAGACTAGATCAGATCACCCCTACCCGAACCGACCCGCTCGTGGGGCACCCCCTTCCCATAAACCACCCCTTTGGACTGCTGCATCACGAACCAGAGCACACGACCGAACCAATGCACCACGAGTGTACTGTCATGAATCGAGGAGCTAGACCCGACCCGGAGTGTATGCCACGAACCGACCTGGATGGGAAAGCAGACCAGACCCGATGGGTGAGCACGAACCGAACTGCTTGGTGGACTACGAATCATACTTACACACTCGGACTGACCCGATGCTCTGGAGTCAGATCATGAACTGACCCGACTTGGAGAGGGACCCACGACTCGACCTGAACGAGGTTGACGACCATGGATTGAACGAGGAGAAGAGGACAGATCCGATTGGAAGTTTGCTCCCGAACCGATTCGGATGAAGAGACCAAAACCCGAGATGCAAAGGTAGTCCAAATGGGAAGTAGAACTCAGGATCTAAATGGGAACCAAAGAGTTGACTTCATGATTGGACTTTGCTGCGGAACGTGTGTAAAGGGGTTATCGACGTCTATAACTTTGATCCACCACTGAGAGATGGATATTGGCTACGGATCAGTGCAGTGAAGTCATCATGGCTTCATGGGGCAGAGTGATCGTAGCAAGGCTATGAGCCAGTCCAGTGGAGTTGTTATGACTCCTTGGGGGCAGAGTGGACATAGAAATAGATTAGTGGCTATGGATCAGTGCAGTGGAGTCACTGTGACTCTATGGGGGCAGAGTGATCATAGCTAAGGATTTGGGTGGTCAAAGCGGTGGATATCGTATGCTTTACGCACTGAGTGAGAGATGTGAGGATGTTGCTATGCTTGATTGTTTGACATCACTATGACATGCACACCCCCTCCCCCATATCTTTACACCATATGTTAGTGTCACCTTACAGTACTGTACATCCTGTTGTGCAAACTCTTTAGTTGCAGGTCCAGGTTCAGGTATGGTTTAGTATACCTGTTATTGTTCTGTTTTGCTGCTTATCGCTCATACCAGATGTAATAACCCGGAAAATCCGAGCCAGTTTAAAAATTTTATTTTGGCAATTTTAGTGAATTTTGAATATTTAAAATAGATTATTTTAAATAAAATCGACGAGAAAATTTATTTTGAATATAATTCGAACGTATATATTATACGCGTCGTCGTTAGAATATAAATATTTATTTATAATTATAAATAGAATTGAAAATGGCGCGGTAGTTCGATAATTCGATTTCAAACTTCAATTGAATGTACCGGGTGCAAAACAATCCGGATTTTAGTGAAACCAAAAACATTAGGATCTAATTGATGATATCTTTCCAACGAATCCGAATAATCGAAATTTCAAAGCGGGAATCAAAAGATATGTCCAGTTGGAAATTCTGAATAGTCGCTATGGAATTCAGGCCCTTAAAATGGGAATTTTGCAAACGACCTCGGATTTCGGCGAAACCAATTTTGTTGGATCCGCAGTGTCAAGTTATTGCTAGATTCCAAATTTCATAATTTTTCGAATCAATATGTGAGCGTGGCGAAGGAAAACGCGTTTGACCAGTTTCAGTTGATTTTAATCGACTGGAAATTGGCCATTTTTCATACGGTCTCAGAATTCGACGAAACTAGTTTTGTTAGGACCGTATCGTCAATACGAAGCTAGAAAATATTTTTATGAAATTTATAGAGTTAGTATGTGACCCCGGTAATTTGAAATGTACGTTTATAATTCAACATAGTGATTTAAATATAAATTGAACGGAAACTGATTCAAACGATCGAATTAGCTTACGATACATATCCCATTGTGTTCGGAATGGGGGTAAAACGCTATGGACGACAGGCGGTGGGCCTCGTTTCGAGGTTGTATGTAAAAGTCAACTTTGTGAAAATTAATGAATTAAATAAAAAAAAACCTCCTCCTTAAAATCGTTCTGGCCCCCCCTTCCCTTCATTTTCGTTCATCACTGAAATAAAAAAAAAAAAGAAGACGGAAAAGGAACGACGGGGAAGACCCATCGCTCGACGACGCCTCCTGGCGCCAGAGCGCCGCCCACCGCGCCGCTTCAGGCGTGGGCCCCCCCTTTCTCGCGACCCCCCCTGCTGCTGTCGCGGCTTCTTCTTCTTCTTCCTCCACACCACGCCGCCATCTCCTCCTCCTTCCCTTCCCTCCCTTCGCCTGCGACCTCGAGCCCCCGACCCTGTTGCTGCCGCAAGCACAGTCCCCCCCCCCCCCCCCCGCTGTAAGTTTTGACCTACTTTACTTTCATTTTGATTTCTGCTTTATTTTGATTTTTAGTTTATTTAGTTTATTTAGATCAGTAAAGTTTAGATTTTTAAAATGCGAAAGTATAGATTTTTTTTTTAATAGAAAAGATTCGATTTTTTATTCGTATAAAAACCCGATTGTTATATTTTTAAAGTAGTAAAAATATAATCTTTTATATTGTAGAAAGATAAAAATATGATGTTTATATTTTTAAAGTATTAAAAATATGATTCTTATATTTTTAGAGTATTAAAAATATAATCTTTACTATATAAAAGTAATAAAAATATAATTTTTACATGATAGGAATATTAAAAATATCATCTTTATATAGGTAGCAAAATAAAAATGTGATCTTTATAGTGATGAAATAGAAAAGACGATATTTTGAGATGAGTAGTGAAGTAAAAATATGATTTTTACTTCGGAAAAAATATAGATTTTTGCAACAAGGAAGTTATAATTTTTATTATCCATAACGAGTTATAAAGATTTGATTTTGAAGGGAAAAAGAAGAAAGGCGAAATCTATATTTTTAAAATGGAATTTTTATCTATATGATAGCGAAGTAAAAATGTGATTTTTATATATTGAATAACGAAGTAAAAAATGTGATTTTTATATATTGAACATTGAAGTAAAAATGTGATTTTTATATATCGAATAGCGAAGTAAAAATTCGATTTTTACATATGTAGTGGCTACAGCAGCGAAGATGACAAGAATGCGATAGCGATGAAGATTTCTATCAATGAAGTGCCGTGGAGCTGGGATAGCTATCTGTGAGAATTTCTCACCTTTCAATTTCATTTCTATTTATATATATATATATATATATATACTAGGATGCAGACGGTGCTTAGTAGCACCCGACACAATCGTCCACAGACCATGGACTTGTTTGTTTGGTTGCATAGATTAGTTAGATAGTTTTGATTTGAATTGAATTGTTTGGTGAGAATGAATGGATTTGATTGATGTGTGAACGGCGTAGGCCTTCACTAGTCCGAGGATAAGGCTAGGCCTTGTCCCGTTTCTAGTATCGTGCTGTTATGCCGCCGAAATTTTCTAAAATAAGTTAGAAAAATAAAAATATCATTTTATTTAAAGAATGAACTGAATAGAAATTCATATGTTAAAATAAAATGTTTTATCGTTAAAAATATAATTTTTAACGTGAATATGAATATAGTGAAAGTGAATAAAATAAATATTCATTTACAAACCGGACGGTTTGTTTATGTACACCTATTTGAATGACATTGATTGGGACGATAAATTTTACACATCGCCCAACTGCACAAATAAAAATTTGTGTTTGATTGTTTGAAACCCCACACGGGTGTTGGGATGAAATTTGAAGTTCACTCATCCTGATTGATTAAATATGTCGATCGATTGATTGACAGGCTGTTATAAGCGTCAGATATCTATATTTGATGCTTATACAGTGTAGTGCACTTTGGTTGATGGTTGATTATTTCTCAATGCTATTATATACATGTGTTGTATGAAAATCCATATAATTAAATTTATATGGTGATTGATTGGGCCTCATTCCAATTTGAAAATAAAGAGTAATATAAAATAAAGGTTCATGTGTTGACAGTACTCATCCATTGAGATTGGTCATGTGTTGAACGAAATATTTTAGTAATAAAATTTACATCTTTATTAATATAAAATAAAGGTTCATGTGTTGACAGTACTCATCCATTGAGATTGGTCATGTGTTGAAAGAAATATTTTAGTAATAAAATTAACATCTTTATCAATATAAAATAAAGGTTCATGGGTTGACAGTACTCATCCATTGAGATTGATCATGTGTTGAACGAAATATTTTGGTAATAACAACTATTTTGAAAAAGAAATATTTGAAATAGAATATTTGAAAATAGAAATTTATGAAGCCGTGTTGATTAGATTGACGCCATTTTGACGTGAACGATATTTATATCGATTTTATTCATTTTGAATTGAATTAAAAACAATTTCGAAATGAATTGAATTAAAAACGATTTCGAAATGAATTGAATTAAAAACGACTTCGAAATGAATTGAAATTTGAATTGAATCAAAATGAATTTTAAAACGAATTTATAAAGAAGAATTCAATTTTGATTTGAATTGAAATTGAAGTTGAAATTGTTTTTGAAACGAATTTAAAACTATTTATAAAATTCGTTTTAAATAGAAATCGACGAAATATATAATATATATATTATATATATAATATAATGGCCTGAATAGAACGCGCCGCACCGCGGCAATTCGCGAATTTCGACCATTTATTTCAAACGAACATTACGGGAGATCCGACCGTCGGATTCTCCTAAAACCGGAACCGTTGGGTTCGTATCGAAAAGAGCTTTCTAACGAATATTAGAAATTTGAAATCTAACGGTTGGATTTGGAGATACATCCAAATCAAATTCGGAAAAGGTCGCTATAGGTGCAGTTCGATGGCCGTTGTTGGAAATCGACTGTACGGGCCTTGATAAAATTATTAAAAATAGTAATAATTTGTGTAAAATCAGAAGAAATGATTTAGGAAAATTTGGGATGAAAACTCCATATTTGAAAAGATAAAAATAGATTTTTATCGAGATGAACTAGATTGAACTAAATTTAAAACCCGGGTTTTTATTTTTAAATAAATAAATTAGATTTAAAAAGGGGTTTTAAATAATCGGAATTCCTATTATATTTGATTTGAATTGAACTAGAATTGATTTGTTGGTTTATCGTGAACTGTGTTTTAAACAACACTAGTTCTTTAACCCGATAATAAATAGAATGTGATTTGGGTTTGTCGTGAACTGTGTTTTAAACAACACTAGTTCTTTAACCCGATAATAAATAGAATGTGATTTGGGTTTGTCGTGAACTGTGTTTTAGACAACACTAGTTCTTTAACCCGATAATAAATAGAATGTGATTTGGGTTTGTCGTGAACTGTGTTTTAAATAACACCTAGTTCTTTAACCCAGTAAAAGGAGTTTTATTGAATCTGCAATTAGATTGAAATGTGAATCTATAATCTAAATTATCAAATTTAGAAATGAGCGAGGATGGAGTATCACCAGTTTTGCTCCAAGGCGATAGTTAAATCTTTAATTAGATTTGAACGTGAAATGGTAATTAATTTACCGATAGCACCATGGTATTAGATATGGAGTATTACCAGTTTTGCTTCATGGGATGAATAGGTTGGGATTGGGAAATAAAATAAATAATCACTTCGTTACGGTTCGCTAATCTCGACTAGTTTAGAAAACCATAATTTGGTTTTAAATGACATCCAAAGGAAGATTAAAAGATAAATTTGAAAGAATTTATCTTGGATAAAATTAATGGGAACCTTTCCCTAAAAGTGAGATTTTATGAATAAAAGAATATTCTGAATTGGGATGAGGCGTATGTTGAGTTTGTGTAACATTTGTTTTTAATATACGCGGATTGTTCGGAAAGTCCGGGTATATACCCATTCTGAACAACCGATTCGACGATAAGTCGAAGAATGAAGACGGTGGTCAAAGACCGGAAGTCTTCACATCGTTTGGATAATTACTGACGACCCTGATTGGGCAGTACACCCAAGAGGATGGAAATAGTTGGTGGTCGTCCAGACGTACTTGGAGATGGATGGATATGCGAGGAAAGTGCCTCCGGTTTCGTTCAGACCCAGAACGGACTTGTAAATGGATTGTGTGTCAGACACTGGATTTTATTCTGTGTTGATTGATTTCTATTAAATATACATCTGTTTGGCGGCGGAGAATTTATTCTTTTGCTTAACGCCCTTCTCTGAGATGTACGAGCTCAGAGGTTGTATATCGATGGACATCAGTCGCATGGCATGAATTGCTTGTGTGGCACGCTAAGATGCAATGATCAAGGCTTCTGTTGAAAAGCAAAGTCTTGTGGTTGATGATCAAAGCACGCCTACGTGGCAGCTTTGTGTATAACGTGAATTCGCGAGCCTCACACCTCGGTATGAGTTAAAAACGGGATACGGACCGCTGGGAGAGCACGACGTTTCTTTCTAGCTTTGGTGGTGTCCGTGACTTACCAGCCCTGACATTTTTATACTTTTCACCTATGTGGTTGTTGGAATGCGAGGCGCCTCGATTATAGGTCTGTAAGGACCGGGAAACGTGTGTTCAGGCATAATTAATCCTCTAACGTAAGTGAGGACCGGCCCAGCCGCATCCAGGGTTGCCCGGAGTGCGTAACCCGGAGGCATTTGCTAGAGTGTCTCAAACGCGTAGAGGATCTTGCCCCTTGCCTCGACTCATGACGGAAATCCAATTCCCAATACGTGTATTTCGGCTTTATTTGTAGAGCCTAGTATGGCGACATAGTAGCATGGGATACTATGCCGTCTATGATTTATATTTATGATTGAAATTGTTTTGACACTATACACTTATTATAGTATCAAATGATTTGTTTAAACGTACCAAGCATGTTTGGATGTTATAAGGTAAAACCCTATCCTCCGGCTTGCGTTGCATTGTGTGATGGGACCTGGGTCTTATAACAGCTTCATTTTTCGAAAAAGCATTGCGTTGTTTATTCTATGCACTGGTATTCTTGGGAGGAAACCCGTTCCGTGTTATACGGCGTGGTCCCTTGAATTACTACCTTTTAAAATAAAGTTTTAATAACTGTTTTAGTTCTCACACCAGTCACATGACTGACCTGGAGTTTATTGTTTAACCTGAACTCTGGGTGCCCCTATTTTTCGCACGGGCAGCTAGTAGTTTTGGTTTTGCAGATTTATATTCACAGGATCCTGGTTTACAGCTGGAATGATATCCGGAAAGCTATGTATCCGTATATCACCTTCAGTTGTGCTTTGTATTATTTTCCGCTGCTATGTAATTTATTGTAATCTCTGATATTTATCGAATGTAATTTATTCATTTATACTCTGTATATTCTTGTAATCTGATGCATTGTGGTAATATACAATGAAATGTTCTTCTGTTTGTGTTCTGATTTGTCCTGTTCTCAAACGATCAGGGGTTTCGAACGGTCTAGATCGGTTTAACGACTGATTCGGATCGAGCGAAATTCCCAGCCGTCACATTTGGTATCATAGCTTTGGTTTACAGAGCTCGAGAACAAGACACATTAGAACCATACGAAAGGATTCATCAGATATTCGATTAGTAATATCCAATTAGAATGACTCGTTAGAGATAGGATCAGTAGTATCCTAGAACGAGTGTGAAGAGTATATTTTTCAATTGAAAACAATTTGGTTTTAAAAAAATTTAAACCATTTTATACGTATTTGAATATTTATTTATTTTAAATATGGACAATCCAATATATAAAGGTTTTGTATATACGCGTCATGAACGTATATTCGAAGTTTTAATATACTGGATAGATATAGGATTACACTCTAGTCGCTCGGGGATGATTTTGATGATGGAGCTCCATCACCAAAATTTATGTTCGTGTTTCGAAGGTGTGATTTTCTATATATTTCCATTAGACTGGTGTGAGAACCAAAACTAATATAGCTAGAATACATTGTTGTGATTTGGCATCAAAACATGATTTTTAGTATATATATCAAATTATCAATTTGAAACGTTAATCCACTAATTGATTGATGTTTGTGTTGTTTGTTTATTTGTTTGGTAATTTTTAACCATTTATGCCTAATTGAATCAAATATTGATTTGTATTGAAAACTGGTCGCATTTGCTTGCATATACATATACTTACATTGAACAGGTCATAGCAAGGAGGCTAGAGCCGAAGAATAAAATTTGTTTGCCCGACAAATAGGTACATGTTTACTACATAATTTACTGTTTTGTTTGGGTGATGATGATTTTATGAGCCTATTGGCTAGCCGCTTGGCTTTTTCTTTTTCTTTTTGAGATTAGAAGGACCGGGGAAGCTATTTGAAATTCCCCGATGCTCCCGGTGCAGGGGAGGTTATGGCGAAATTTTTCGAAAATTTAGGGTGTTAGCCAAATTTTTGAAATTTTGAAAATTCTCAAAAACTGAAAAGTTGGAGAAAGGAAGACAGATCGAACGTAGAGCTGATTAATCAAACCACTTTCGACTTTGTTCCTTTTCGGGGATGAAAAGTTTTAAGTGGGGGAGATTGTAATAACCCGGAAAATCCGAGCCAGTTTAAAATTTTTATTTTGGCAATTTTAGCGAATTTTGAATATTTAAAATAGATTATTTTAAATAAAATCGACGAGAAAATTTATTTTGAATATAATTCGAACGTATATATTATACGCGTCGTCGTTAAAATATAAATATTTATTTATAATTATAAATAGAATTGAAAATGGCGCGGTAGTTCGATAATTCGATTTCAAACTTCAATTGAATGTACCGGGTGCAAAACAATCCGGATTTTAGTGAAACCAAAAACATTAGGATCTAATTGATGATATCTTTCCAACGAATCCGAATAATCGAAATTTCATAGCGGGAATCAAAAGATATGTCCAGTTGGAAATTCTGAATAGTCGCTATGGAATTCAGGCCCTTAAAATGGGAATTTTGCAAACGACCTCGGATTTCGGCGAAACCAGTTTTGTTGGATCCGCAGTGTCAAGTTATTGCTAGATTCCAAATTTCATAATTTTTCGAATCAATATGTGAGCGTGGCGAAGGAAAACGCGTTTGACCAGTTTCAGTTGATTTTAATCGACTGGAAATTGGCCATTTTTCATACGGTCTCAGAATTCGACGAAACTAGTTTTGTTAGGACCGTATAGTCAATACGAAGCTAGAAAATATTTTTATGAAATTTATAGAGTTAGTATGTGACCCCGGTAATTGAAATGTACGTTTATAATTCAATATAGTGATTTAAATATAAATTGAACGGAAACTGATTCAAACGATCGAATCAGCTTACGATACATATCCCATTGTGTTCGGAATGGGGGTAAAACGCTATGGACGACAGGCGGTGGGCCTCGTTTCGAGGTCGTATGTAAAAGTCAACTTTTTGAAAATTAATGAATTAAATAAATAAAAAACCTCCTCCTTAAAATCGTTCTGGCCCCCCCCCCCTTCCCTTCATTTTCGTTCATCACTGAAATAAATATAAAAAAAAGAAGAGGGAAAAGGAACGACGGGGAAGACCCATCGCTCGACGACGCCTCCTGGCGCCAGAGCGCCGCCCACCGCGCCGCTTCAGGCGTGGGGCCCCCCTTTCTCGCGACCCCCCCTGCTGCTGTCGCGGCTTCTTCTTCTTCTTCCTCCACACCACGCCACCATCTCCTCCTCCTTCCCTTCCCTCCCTTCGCCTGCGACCTCGAGCCCCCGACCCTGCTGCTGCCGCAAGCACAGTCCCCCCCCCCCTCCGCTGTAAGTTTTGACCTACTTTACTTTCATTTTGATTTCTGCTTTATTTTGATTTTTAGTTTATTTAGATCAGTAAAGTTTAGATTTTTAAAATGCGAAAGTATAGATTTTTTTTTAATAGAAAAGATTCGATTTTTTATTCGTATAAAAACCCGATTGTTATATTTTTAAAGTAGTAAAAATATAATCTTTTATATTGTAGAAAGATAAAAATATGATGTTTATATTTTTAAAGTATTAAAAATATGATTCTTATATTTTTAGAGTATTAAAAATATAATCTTTACTATATAGAAGTAATAAAAATATAATTTTTACATGATAGGAATATTAAAAATATCATCTTTATATAGGTAGAAAAATAAAAATGTGATCTTTATAGTGATGAAATAGAAAAGACGATATTTTGAGATGAGTAGTGAAGTAAAAATATGATTTTTACTTCGGAAAAAATATAGATTTTTGCAACAAGGAAGTTATAATTTTTATTATCCATAACGAGTTATAAAGATTTGATTTTGAAGGGAAAAAGAAGAAAGGCGAAATCTATATTTTTAAAATGGAATTTTTATCTATATGATAGCGAAGTAAAAATGAGATTTTTATATATTGAATAACGAAGTAAAAATGTGATTTTTATATATTGAACATCGAAGTAAAAATGTGATTTTTATATATCGAATAGCGAAGTAAAAATTCGATTTTTACATATGTAGTGGCTACAGCAACGAAGATGACAAGAATGCGATAGTGTAACACCCCGCAAATTCTATAACTGTGAAATTAACAAATTAAAGTATAATTAATTTGAAATCAAAGAACCAAGGGAAACGGGATACGCCATTGCGTTCATCTCGGAAAAATACGCGAAATAGAGTCCGAGTTTTCGAAAAACGGAGTCCGTATGAAGAAGAAATGGCCTTCGGAAGTTTGAGAATCAAGTTTAAATTCAAACAGAATAAAATAATTAAAAATCGGGCCCAATGGGCCAGGGCGGATAAACACCCACCTAGGCCACCCAGGTCGACTGGGCTGTCGACCTGGGCTACCCATGTCGACAGGGCTGTCGACAGGGGTATCGACCTGGTCGAGCCCAGCCAACCTGGCTGGCCAGGTCTGTGTTTGGCCGATTCTCTGTGGTCTGCTTTGTCATTAGGGCTAGGTGGCGGGTTCTAATTGGTCTCTCTTCCTAATGAATGGCTATGATCAATCCAAGCAACATCAATGGTCCTAATCAGTTCCTAACCTCTATATAAACAACCCTAGACTAAACCCTAATCTATTCATTCAAAATTAAGAACATAGCCGCCATGTTGCTGAGGAACGACTAAGAGTAGCCGCCAACTAGAGAGAGAATTAGGAAGAAAGTTCTAAAGCCTAAAGCAATTCAAGCAACCTAAAGCCAATCAATTCAACAAAGGAATCATATCTCTTAATTAGAGAATTCGCCGCAACCATTGTAAGTAGAGTATTACTTTGGTATGAATAAACAACTGTGTTGATTTGTATGCTTGAATTGGGATAATAAAGTAGTTCATATTTGTGCAAAATTATGTTATTCATTATAAAGAACTACATGCGGTAGTTCTATGCAAGTATACGTTTGGAATATTGCGCAAATTATGTAATCTATGTTGAAGCTACATGTATGTAGTTGATTGAAATTCATGCAAGTTTGGGGCTTTGTTATTATGTCATCATGATGTATATTTTTGTGCATAAATCATTTTGCAAGTAATTGAAACAAGTTTGGTTGTTATAGTTCATATGAAACTATGTTGGAATTTTGACACCATAATCCATGTATTAAGTCATGCTTTTGCAAACTTATGAATATGGCTAGGCTATGAATGATATTTGGCATAATTGAAATCCATGATTAAGTCTATCTTGTTTACAAGAATTATATGATGACATATGTGAGACATGGCTAGGTTAAACTCAAAAATCCCTTTTTTGCAAGTTTAAAGCAAACACCATGTTTAGGAATATTTATGCTTAAGTATGTTTATACCATCGTTATGTGATTAGACTTAAACCATGATTAAGTTGAACTATGCTTTTGTGTTAGTAACAAAGTATCCCCTTTGTAAACATGTAGAAACCTTATGAACATGACTTGTTTATGTTTATGCCTAAATGAGAACATAGGTCTATGTTGTAGTTAAGACTATGTGACACCTAATTTAGATTCTTATCTTAAGTTCACATGGTTTGGTTCATGTCACCTATGCTTTATGACCAAAGTATATATATGCAAGTACACCAGCTTCTATTATGTATTTCCAACGTCATATTGCAAGTTCATGCGCTCACCTTCCCCTCTTTGTGTATGTAATCACGCTTTAAGCCTCCCCTTTTCGCATGGCTAATTTGGGCTTTAAAAGGCTAAACCCAAAATATATAAACGGACGTGTTAAACGGGGGAAAATAACGTTGGGTTAAAATTAATTAATGAATGAAAATATGAAATAGAAGGGCCCAAATTCAAGTATGGGTTGGGCCCATGATTGGTGTAACCTTTACACCATTAACTTAATAATGGGCCGCAAATATTTACATATAAGAAATAAAGAAGAATGACAAGATATGTAAATGTAGAACATACGATGTGTTTAACCCGAGGTTGGATTGAGTTGTGATGTAAACCTGCCCGGAACCGCCCGGCTGTCCAGTAGTCACAACAATACCTATCCAATGTGGGAGGTTAAACATGGAGCCCAGCAAGGACCCGAGGTTAGACTGAGTTGTGGCGTAAGACTGCCCGGAACCAACCGGCAACAGGCAGCCACAACAATACCTGTCTAATGTGAGAGGTCAGGGCCTTAATAAGACAATTAAGGCTGAGTCAGGATTGTTAGGATTAAGTGAACTAAAGACTTAATCAAAATGGAACATGCTAAACTAAACGGACTGGTGGGGGTTAGGTTAGGAAACACTTAACCAACTTAGCATGTTGGCTAGAGATAGAAAACCTAGTAACGGGGGACCCTTTTCAGCAGTAACCCTAGAAGGTGTATCAGGATACCCTGAAACTAGGCAGGGTGGGGCACGATTACTGGGCTGATTGTAAGAGGTCAAAGCGATGGCGGTGGTGTAACAGTGTAGGTTCTAACGGAGTGCGGGCGTGCACACACTCCGGTGCAGAAAAATAAGGAACTGGACACCAGTAGCATACCTGTGCATTCTAAGGTTGTGTCGGGCCGCCACTATGGGACTTGATACACCCCATGGTGGGACCAGCATAGGTAACTACAACATCAGGGGGCCGTAAGACACATGTAACTATGCGAGTAGGAGCCGATCATCATAGAATGGATCACATCGCCCTGATTATGGGGTGCAAATTGGAAACTAGTTTATATGGGTTCAGAGATTAACATGGGGTACGATAGTATATTCGACCCTAGACAACTTGACCAAGTTTATTGTGCTTGCCCACTTCTTGTTTATACTTATCATACCCAGTTCTTTATTCATAGACAAAATAGTACTAGACTTACTCAGGCTTTATGTCTGACTCTACTTTTCTTTCGTCTTCTTTCTTCCGTTTCCCCCCCCCCCCCCCCGCCTAGGTCCTCAGGGAGGGAACACAGCAGCTTGACCAACCTCAACATCCAGCTTGAAGAAGCGAAATGTATTGCTTGGACTTTCCTGTTTTGAACTATGGCTTTGGAAAATCCACTATGGGGCTTTTGCAGTTTATCTATGTTTTATTTATGCTTCTTTAAATAATGTACTCAAGACAGATTATGAAAGTGTTATGTTATGTTTTTGGAAAGGATGTTGTTGTAACACGTATTTGACTTTATGAAATAAAAGTTTGTTGTTCTTCCGCTGTTTACAAATATGTGTTCTTATATCTGTCTTGTATATCTGTGACTTGTACTTATAAACCTCCACCAAAATTAGGGCATTCCCTTTGAGAGTGACCCTAACGGAGGTGGGGTGTTTCACTTGGTATCAGAGCATAGGTTTACCAGATAAGATAAAAAGTTTTGGAAAAAAAAATTATTTTCAAAAAGGAAATTTAAAGAAGCATTTTTAAAAGAAAAATATTATTTTATTTTAAAAAGGCAAAGTCCACTCCCCAAAGCCATAGGTACTATCTCTTATCCTTCATTTTGAATCTATCCTTTTTGTTTCAGCATGTCGGAAGATCTTAACTTGCCAGAAGGGGTACCAATACCTGGTTGGTTTAGACGGTTCTTAGAAGCAAGGGCCACTCAGCCAGGGCCTACCATTCCTCCTCCCCCAGTAGAAGGAAATCATCCAGCCGCAGCGGCACCTTTTCCTCCACCTCCTCCTCGGGGAAACACGTTTGCTAAGATATGTAAGGATTTTAAAGCTATGGGAGGAAGGGATTTCCATGGAACTGAGTCCTTCGTAGCAGCTAGAAATTGGCTGAAGGAAACGGAGGACCTATTCATCATCTTTGAGGTAGAAGATAGACAAAAAGTACAGTTGGAAGTGTGGCTATTGAAGGGCGAGGCTTCCTACTGGTGGGAAGTCACTAATGCTGAAAGACCAGTGGAGACATGGGAGGACTTTAGGGCAAGGTTTGAGACAAAATTTCTCTCAGATGCGGAAAGAAGTTTGCAGTTGGAAAAATTTTTATTTCTTAAGCAAGGGGACAAGACAGTCAGAGAGTATGTGAATCAGTTCGATGAGCTGGCTAGGTTTGGGCTTGACCTAGTCAACACCCCGCACAAGAAGGCTCTCCGTTTCGTCAAAGGGTTGAATGAGCCATTACACAGTTTGGCCATGACCCATATACCCATGGGAGCCACGTATGAAAGATTGGTGCAAATGGCATTGCTGAATGAAGAGGATAAGGGCAAGAAGGAGACAAAGGCAGAAAGCTCTCAAGGGAAGAAAGAGGGTTTGCAGCCTAAGAAGACAGACTTTAAAAAAGGCGGGGAAGGCAACAAAGAGAAGAGGACGTGTAATTTCTGTGGCAAAGTGGGGCACTTAGTAAAGGACTGCCGGAAAAAGAAGGCCAAGGAGAATGGTGGGTGCTTTTCTTGCGGTGAGACGGGGCATAGGGCTAAGGACTGCCCAAAGAAACGGGGACAGGGGCAGGGCGCTGGATCCACCCCAGGGGCACAGATTCATGTGCTGGAAGCGCCACCTTTGCAACAGCGAGGTACAAACACTTCTATAGAAAGTGTAGTTTATCTTTACGATCACCCCGTTCGCACTTTATTTGATTCTGGCGCATCACACTCCTTTATCTCGTCTGCTTTAGTAGAATCTCTGCACCTAAAAACTAGTATGGTAGAGGACCCCTTAATTGTTTCAAACCCAATTGGGGGCCCAGCTCATTTGTCTATGATCTGTGTGGGATTGAAAATTTCTATTCTAAGTGTAGAATTTCAATGTAGTGCCTTTGTTTTGGGCTTTTCGGGGTATGGTTTGATTTTGGGTATGGATTGGCTATCCAGTAATGGGGCCATCCTTGATTGTGAGAAAAGGGTTGTTAGGCTCCTAACCCAGCTCGGTAATACTTTGGAAATTTCTTGTAATCCCTCGTATGCGGTTATGCTCAGTTATCTTGAATCGCTAGATGCCTCTGTTGAAAATTTGAAATCAGTTAGAGTGGTCCGGGAATATCCGGATGTCTTCGAAGAGGTGAAGGGCTTGCCTCCGAAGCGGGAAATAGACTTCCGTATATATCTTGTAGATAATGCAAAGCCCGTTGCGTTGCCCGTTAGACACATGGCTCCACGAGAAAGGAAAGAGCTCAGTAAACAGATTAAAGAGCTTCTAAAAAAGGGGTTCATTAGGAGGAGCATTTCAGAATAGGGCGCTCCAGTAGTGTTCGCCACTAAGGCTGAAGGTTCATTTCGCTGATGCATGAGTTGTAAAGAATCACCTTAGTAAGTACATTTGGCAACATAGTTGACAATTGTTTATTTTCAAGAGATAATTCATCTATGTGGAATACCTTCTAGTAAGTGAACAAGATCCAAGATTCACTAATGAATTTTGGAGAGCTTGCATGGAACCATGAGTACGCAGCTAGGCTTGAGCCAAGTATACTAGAAGGAGAATAAGTGAAAAAGGAAACAAGAATTAAGGAGCTACGAAATTGTGAAGTTAAAGACGGACAAAGCATAATGGAGTTAAGCTCAAGAAATGCGACTTAGAAGATTGAAGACTAGATTCGTGCATAATATCTCTTCTTAAGAGTATATCCTTGATCCATCTCTTCCTATAGAGCTTACTTGCATAGTATCTTTTCGGTATATCCTCTCGGTCCCATTCTCAATCCAATTTCTGTTGCAAACCACATAGGGAGTATGACTCATCTGTTAGTAACACATGTTGGGACTCGAGGGTGTTCATGGGTTTGACTAAAGTTTTTGGGTTTTATAGGATACAAATTGGTCTTAGGAAGGGACTCCCTTATGACCAAAAAGGAGTCCATCATGCTTAGTTTCCTAGAATCATATATGGTGGTTGGGTTGAGTAACTCTTTGGGTGTCAGTCTGATGTTGATTTCGGTCTTCGGGGCTGATGCTTAGGGAGTTCTTCTCCTAATCAATATATATGTGGCATAGGTTTTCAGTTTTGACATTGCCTAATGGGCACAAAGTTTTTACTTGCTTCTATCATTCGACTATACCTTTAGATAGGAACAATTGGGAAAATGTCCTGTAGATTAAAGCTACCCGAGAAGTTGGCTGGAGTCCACAACGTTTTTCACGTTTCACATCTCCGAAAATGTCTGCATGATTCTGCTGAAGTGGTAGAGCCAAATATACTCGAAGAGGCCGAAGTGGAACGCGAAGCAACCATAAGAAAAGTTCCAACCCGCATCTTAGGAACGGAAGTGAAGAAGCTACGCAACCGTGAAGTCAAGCTCGTCAAAGTTCAGTGGAGCGACGCCGAGGGAGACGCGACTTGGGAAACTGAAGCTAGAATCCGTACAGCCTACCCTTTTCTGTTCGAGGGTACATCCTTGATCTTTCATTTTTCCTCAAGTTGCGCTTTTATCTATCTTTTTAGGTATATTTCCTCGACCGTATCTTTTAGGTAGAGACCCTTTGGATGGAAACATGTAGTTGAAACATGTTATGGATGATGGTTGCAAGTGGTTGCAAGTGATTGCTAGTGGTTGCTCGTGGTTGCATATACACACACAATCTAGGTTTTAGATCGGCTCAGTCACTTCATATTGCATATGCATATATGTTTGCATTCGTATATGGTTGAACTTTAATGTGTTGTCATGTGGATGTTGCATTTGTATTGAATGATTGTGCACTCATGTAGAATCAAGAATAGAAAAATTTGCATACATAATGGATTCATGGCACTTACATAATTCGCATTAAGGAGGTCAACTGAATCAGTAGACCGCCTGATTTTGCATTAGATAAGTTCATGTACACACACACTTCGCATATGATCATGAAGAATTAGAAGTCTTTTAAGGACAATGGATGCTCGTATTTGATGGATGAGTAGATGGATGATTGGATGTTAGGATATACATTCCTCCTAACTTGAAGATTTCGGGGACGAAATCCTTTTAAGTGGGGGAGAATGTAACACCCCGCAAATTCTATAACTGTGAAATTAACAAATTAAAGTATAATTAATTTGAAATCAAAGAACCAAGGGAAACGGGATACGCCATTGCGTTCATCTCGGAAAAATACGCGAAATAGAGTCCGAGTTTTCGAAAAACGGAGTCCGTATGAAGAAGATATGGCCTTCGGAAGTTTGAGAATCAAGTTTAAATTCAAACAGAATAAAATAATTAAAAATCGGGCCCAATGGGCCAGGGCGGATAAACACCCGCCTAGGCCACCCAGGTCGACTGGGCTGTCGACCTGGGCTACCCATGTCGACAGGGCTGTCGACAGCCCTGTCGACAGGGGTATCGACCTGGTCGAGCCCAGCCAACCTGGCTGGCCAGGTCTGTGTTTGGCCGATTCTCTGTGGTCTGCTTTGTCATTAGGGCTAGGTGGCGGGTTCTAATTGGTCTCTCTTCCTAATGAATGGCTATGATCAATCCAAGCAACATCAATGGTCCTAATCAGTTCCTAACCTCTATATAAACAACCCTAGACTAAACCCTAATCTATTCATTCAAAATTAAGAACATAGCCGCCATGTTGCTGAGGAACGATTAAGAGTAGCCGCCAACTAGAGAGAGAATTAGGAAGAAATTTCTAAAGCCTAAAGCAATTCAAGCAACCTAAAGCCAATCAATTCAACAAAGGAATCATATCTCTTAATTAGAGAATTCGCCGCAACCATTGTAAGTAGAGTATTACTTTGGTATGAATAAACAACTGTGTTGATTTGTATGCTTGAATTGGGATAATAAAGTAGTTCATATTTGTGCAAAATTATGTTATTCATTATAAAGAACTACATGCGGTAGTTCTATGCAAGTATACGTTTGGAATATTGCGCAAATTATGTAATCTATGTTGAAGCTACATGTATGTAGTTGATTGAAATTCATGCAAGTTTGGGGCTTTGTTATTATGTCATCATGATGTATATTTTTGTGCATAAATCATTTTTCAAGTAATTGAAACAAGTTTGGTTGTTATAGTTCATATGAAACTATGTTGGAATTTTGACACCATAATCCATGTATTAAGTCATGCTTTTGCAAACTTATGAATATGGCTAGGCTATGAATGATATTTGGCATAATTGAAATCCATGATTAAGTCTATCTTGTTTACAAGAATTATATGATGACATATGTGAGACATGGCTAGGTTAAACTCAAAAATCCCTTTTTTGCAAGTTTAAAGCAAACACCATGTTTAGGAATATTTATGCATAAGTATGTTTATACCATCGTTATGTGATTAGACTTAAACCATGATTAAGTTGAACTATGCTTTTGTGTTAGTAACAAAGTATCCCCTTTGTAAACATGTAGAAACCTTATGAACATGACTTGTTTATGTTTATGCCTAAATGAGAACATAGGTCTATGTTGTAGTTAAGACTATGTGACACCTAATTTAGATTCTTATCTTAAGTTCACATGGTTTGGTTCATGTCACCTATGCTTTATGACCAAAGTATATATATGCAAGTACACCAGCTTCTATTATGTATTTCCAACGTCATATTGCAAGTTCATGCGCTCACCTTCCCCTCTTTGTGTATGTAATCACGCTTTAAGCCTCCCCTTTTCGCATGGCTAATTTGGGCTTTAAAAGGCTAAGCCCAAAATATATAAACGGACGTGTTAAACGGGGGAAAATAACGTTGGGTTAAAATTAATTAATTAATGAATGAAAATATGAAATAGAAGGGCCCAAATTCAAGTATGGGTTGGGCCCATGATTGGTGTAACCTTTACACCATTAACTTAATAATGGGCCGCAAATATTTACATATAAGAAATAAAGAAGAATGACAAGATATGTAAATGTAGAACATACGATGTGTTTAACCCGAGGTTGGATTGAGTTGTGATGTAAACCTGCCCGGAACCGCCCGGCTGTCCAGTAGTCACAACAATACCTATCCAATGTGGGAGGTTAAACATGGAGCCCAGCAAGGACCCGAGGTTAGACTGAGTTGTGGCGTAAGACTGCCCGGAACCAACCGGCAACAGGCAGCCACAACAATACCTGTCTAATGTGAGAGGTCAGGGCCTTAATAAGACAATTAAGGCTGAGTCAGGATTGTTAGGATTAAGTGAACTAAAGACTTAATCAAAATGGAACATGCTAAACTAAACGGACTGGTGGGGGTTAGGTTAGGAAACACTTAACCAACTTAGCATGTTGGCTAGAGATAGAAAACCTAGTAACGGGGGACCCTTTTCAGCAGTAACCCTAGAAGGTGTATCAGGATACCCTGAAACTAGGCAGGGTGGGGCACGATTACTGGGCTGATTGTAAGAGGTCAAAGCGACGGCGGTGGTGTAGCAGTGTAGGTTCTAACGGAGTGCGGGCGTGCACACACTCCGGTGCAGAAAAATAAGGCACTGGACACCAGTAGCATACCTGTGTATTCTAAGGTTGTGTCGGGCCGCCACTATGGGACTTGATACACCCCATGGTGGGACCAACATAGGTAACTACAACATCGGGGGCCGTAAGACACATGTAACTATGCGAGTAGGAGCCGATCATCATAGAATGGATCACATCACCCTGATTATGGGGTGCAAATTGGAAACTAGTTTATATGGGTTCAGAGATTAACATGGGGTACGATAGTATATTCGACCCTAGACAACTTGACCAAGTTTATTGTGCTTGCCCACTTCTTGTTTATACTTATCATACCCAGTTCTTTATTCATAGACAAAATAGTACTAGACTTACTCAGGCTTTATGTCCGACTCTACTTTTCTTTCGTCTTCTTTCTTCCGTTTCCCCCCCCCCCCAGGTCCTCAGGGAGGGAACACAGCAGCTTGACCAACCTAAACATCCAGCTTGAAGAAGAGAAATGTATTGCTTGGACTTTCCTGTTTTGAACTATGGCTTTGGACAATCCACTATGGGGCTTTTGCAGTTTATCTATGTTTTATTTATGCTTCTTTAAATAATGTACTCAAGACAGATTATGAAAGTGTTATGTTATGTTTTTGGAAAGGATGTTGTTGTAACACGTATTTGACTTTATGAAATAAAAGTTTGTTGTTCTTCCGCTGTTTACAAATATGTGTTCTTATATCTGTCTTGTATATCTGTGACTTGTACTTATAAACCTCCACCAAAATTAGGGCATTCCCTTTGAGAGTGACCCTAACGGAGGTGGGGTGTTTCAGATAGCGATGAAGATTTCTATCAATGAAGTGTCGTGGAGCTGGGATAGCTATCTATGAGAATTTCTCACCTTTCAATTTCATTTCTATTTATATATATATATATATATATATATATATATATACTAGGATGCAGACGGTGCTTAGTAGCACCCGACACAATCGTCCACAGACCATGGACTTGTTTGTTTAGTTGCATAGATTAGTTAGATAGTTTTGATTTGAATTGAATTGTTTGGTGAGAATGAATGGATTTGATTGATGTGTGAATGGCGTGGGCCTTCACTAGTCCGGGGATAAGGCTAGGCCTTGTCCCGTTTCTAGTATCGTGCCGTTATGCCGCCGAAATTTTCTAAATTAAGTTAGAAAAATAAAAATATCATTTTATTTAAAGAATGAACTGAATAGAAATTCATATGTTAAAATAAAATGTTTTATCGTTAAAAATATAATTTTTAACGTGAATATGAATATAGTGAAAGTGAATAAAATAAATATTCATTTACAAACCGGACGGTTTGTTTATGTACACCTATTTGAATGACATTGATTGGGACGATAAATTTTACACATCGCCCAACTGCACAAATAAAAATTTGTGTTTGATTGTTTGAAACCCCACACGGGTGTTGGGATGAAATTTGAAGTTCACTCATCCTGATTGATTAAATATGTCGATCGATTGATTGACAGGCTGTTATAAGCGTCAGATATCTATATTTGATGCTTATACATGCAGTGCACTTTGGTTTGGTGGTTGATTATTTCTCAATGCTATTATATACATGTGTTGTATGAAAATCCATATAATTAAATTTATATGGTGATTGATTGGGCCTCATTCCAATTTGAAAATAAAGAGTAATATAAAATAAAGGTTCATGTGTTGACAGTACTCATCCATTGAGATTGGTCATGTGTTGAACGAAATATTTTAGTAATAAAATTTACATCTTTATTAATATAAAATAAAGGTTCATGTGTTGACAGTACTCATCCATTGAGATTGGTCATGTGTTGAACGAAATATTTTAGTAATAAAATTTACATCTTTATCAATATAAAATAAAGGTTCATGGGTTGACAGTACTCATCCATTGAGATTGGTCATGTGTTGAACGAAATATTTTGGTAATAACAACTATTTTGAAAAAGAAATATTTGAAATAGAATATTTGAAAATAGAAATTTATGAAGCCGTGTTGATTAGATTGACGCCATTTTGACGTGAACGATATTTATATCGATTTTATTCATTTTGAATTGAATTAAAAACGATTTCGAAATGAATTGAATTAAAAACGATTTCGAAATGAATTGAATTAAAAACGATTTCGAAATGAATTGAATTAAAAACGACTTCGAAATGAATTGAAATTTGAATTGAATCAAAATGAATTTTAAAACGAATTTATAAAGAAGAATTCAATTTTGATTTGAATTGAAATGGAAGTTGAAATTGTTTTTGAAACGAATTTAAAACTATTTATAAAATTCGTTTTAAATAGAAATCGACGAAATATATATTATATATAATATATAATGGCCTGAATAGAACGCGCCGCGCCGCGGTAGTTCGCGAATTTCGACCATTTATTTCAAACGAACATTACGGGAGATCCGACCGTCGGATTCTCCTAAAACCAGAACCGTTGGGTTCGTATCGAAAAGAGCTTTCTAACGAATATTAGAAATTTGAAATCTAACGGTTGGATTTGGAGATACGTCCAAATCAAATTCGGAAAAGGTCGCTATAGGTGCAGTTCGATGGCCGTTGTTGGAAATCGACTGTACGGGCCATGATAAAATTATTAAAAATAGTAATAATTTGTGTAAAATCAGAAGAAATGATTTGGGAAAATTTGGGATGAAAAACTCCATATTTGAAAAGATAAAAATAGATTTTTATCGAGATGAACTAGATTGAACTAAATTTAAAACCCGGGTTTTTATTTTTAAATAAATAAATTAGATTTAAAAAGGGGTTTTAAATAATCGGAATTCCTAATATATTTGATTTGAATTGAACTAGAATTGATTTGTGGGTTTATCGTGAACTGTGTTTTAAACAACACTAGTTCTTTAACCCGATAATAAATAGAATGTGATTTGGGTTTGTCGTGAACTGTGTTTTAAACAACACTAGTTCTTTAACCCGATAATAAATAGAATGTGATGTGGGTTTGTCGTGAACTGTGTTTTAAACAACACTAGTTCTTTAACCCGATAATAAATTGAATGTGATTTGGGTTTGTCGTGAACTGTGTTTTAAATAACACCTAGTTCTTTAACCCAGTAAAAGGAGTTTTATTGAATCTGCAATTAGATTGAAATGTGAATCTATAATCTAAATTATCAAATTTAGAAATGAGCGAGGATGGAGTATCACCAGTTTTGCTCCAAGGCGATAGTTAAATCTTTAATTAGATTTGAACATGAAATGGTAATTAATTTACCGATAGCACCATGGTATTAGATATGGAGTATTACCAGTTTTGCTTCATGGGATGAATAGGTTGGGATTGGGAAATAAAATAAATAATCACTTCGTTACGGTTCGCTAATCTCGACTAGTTTAGAAAACCATAATTTGGTTTTAAATGACATCCAAAGGAAGATTAAAAGAAAAATTTGAAAGAATTTATCTTGGATAAAATTAATGGGAACCTTTCCCTAAAAGTGAGATTTTATGAATAAAAGAATATTCTGAATTGGGATGAGGCGTATGTTGAGTTTGTGTAACATTTGTTTTTAATATACGCGGATTGTTCGGAAAGTCCGGGTTTATACCTATTCTGAACAACCGATTTGACGATAAGTCGAAGAATGAAGACGGTGGTCGAAGACCGGAAGTCTTCACATCATTTGGATAATTATTGACGATCCTGATTGGGCAGTACACCCAAGAGGATGGAAATAGTTGGTGGTCGTCCAGACGTACTTGGAGATGGATGGATATGCGAGGAAAGTGCCTCCGGTTTCGTTCAGACCCAGAACGGACTTGTAAATGGATTGTGTGTCAGACACTGGATTTTATTCTGTGTTGATTGATTTCTATTAAATATACATCTGTTTGGCGGCGGAGAATTTATTCTTTTGCTTAACGACCTTCTCTGAGACGTACGAGCTCAGAGGTTGTATATCGATGGACATCAGTCGCATGGCATGAATTGCTTGTGTGGCACGCTAAGATGCAATGATCAAGGCTTCTGTTGAAAAGCAAAGTCTTGTGGTTGATGATCAAAGCACACCTACGTGGCAGCTTTGTGTATAACGTGAATTCGCGAGCCTCACACCTCGGTATGAGTTAAAAACGGGATACGGACCGCTGGGAGAGCACGACGTTTCTTTCTAGCTTTGGTGGTGTCAATGACTTACCAGCCCTGACATTTTTATACTTTTCACCTATGTGGTTGTTGGAATGCGAGGCGCCTCGATTATAGGTCTGTAAGGACCGGGAAACGTGTGTTCAGGCATAATTAATCCTCTAACGTAAGTGAGGACCGGCCCAGCCGCATTCAGGGTTGCCCGGAGTGCGTAACCCGGAGGCATTTGCTAGAGTGTCTCGAACGCGGAGAGGATCTTGCCCCTTGCCTCGACTCATGACGGAAATCCAATTCCCAATACGTGTATTTCGGCTTTATTTGTAGAGCCTAGTATGGCGACATAGTAGCATGGGATACTATGCCGTCTATGATTTATATTTATGATTGAAATTGTTTTGACACTATACAATTATTATAGTATCAAATGATTTGTTTAAACGTACAAAGCATGTTTGGCTGTTATAAGGTAAAACCCTATCCTCCGGCTTGCGTTGCATTGTGTGATGGGACCTGGGTCTTATAACAGCTTCATTTTTCGAAAAAGCATTGCGTTGTTTATTCTATGCACTGGTATTCTTGGGAGGAAACCCGTTCCGTGTTATACGGAGTGGTCCCTTGAATTACTACCTTTTAAAATAAAGTTTTAATAACTGTTTTAGTTCTCACACCAGTCACATGACTGACCTGGAGTTTATTGTTTAACCTGAACTTTGGGTGCCCCTATTTTTCGCACGGGCAGCTAGTAGTTTTGGTTTTGCAGATTTATATTCACAGGATCCTGGTTTACAGCTGGAATGATATCTGGAAAGCTATGTATCCGTATATTACCTTCAGTTGTGCTTTGTATTATTTTCCGCTGCTATGTAATTTATTGTAATCTCTGATATTTATCGAATGTAATTTATTCATTTATACTCTGTATATTCTTGTAATCTGATGCATTGTGGTAATATACAATGAAATGTTCTTCTGTTTGTGTTCTGATTTGTCCTGTTCTCAAACGATCAGGGGTTTCAAACGGTCTAGATCGGTTTAACGACTGATTTGGATCGAGCGAAATTCCCGGCCGTCACACCAGACTTTTGTCTGACCCAGAGTTTTATGTCTCTTCTTATTACTCTGGGTGCTCTTAAATGGGCAGACTAGAGTTAGGTTAGCTGATTGTGCACGAGTATCTATCCGAAGACGAGCAGGTGGCTTGCACGTATTATTCCTATATATTCTCCCTGTGTCGCTGCTGGTCACTACTTTGGGCACTAGTAGTGTACCTTTCCTTTCTTTTGCTTTAGAGACTGTTTTAAAGTTGTAATAATGATGAAGTGGAACATAAGCTGTATTTGGATTTTCCGTTGCTATGACGTTTAGTTTTCAGCTTATGCACTGCCTCGCCTGTTTTATGTAAAATTATGCTATTATTATATTTTATTCCATGCGCCGTGAGATATATTACAGGCTCCTTTGTTGGTTAATAGCTTCATATCCCTTTTCTTTTGGCGACCGTCCCGTGCTGGTTGGTCATCAGTACAACACATTTCAGGGAAATCTCGGCTGATGCGGGGCGGGCCGTCATAGAAGGTGTCTTCTCGCCACCACAGAAATACATTTGAGGAAATCAACGTATATGAGCCCTTTGGAAATATTTTGTCAGACATCCGTCTATACAAGTTGTCCTGGGACTGAACAAACTGAAGGCACTCCCTACTGCATCCTTGAATTACCCTATGGATCAGTAGCGAGTAGTCCTTGTAATCCACAGATTCCAACCATGACTGAATTACCTCAAAACCCTCTGGTTGCAAGCCAGAGAAATTTATCAAGTAACCCTTCCGCTTATGAAGATCCACGGTCTTCTATTGCTCCATCTCGATCAGCTTCTGAACATCTTCAACGATTACGTATTTGATGGTCGGAATGGTTTTTGAATGTAAATTCGATCCCGGTCTTTCCGTACCAACAATCGATTTGGCCAGATTTTGATAGTCGGTGATTTAACTATCAAAATAAACACCCATCATCAATAAAAGTAAAACGAATTCACTAGTTTAGTACTTAGCATCACTTGGCCTTTTTAATTAAAAATAATTAACGATGATTAATTTAAAAACTCTTAAATCTTTTAATACTTAGCATATAATTTTAACTTCTTATTTCACTATCTTACATACTGGAAATCAAATCATATATATGCATATTCTCACTTTGGGTTCAATTCAAACGTAAAACAATATTTCGATACCTCTTTTGTTTCATTTCTCAAAAATAGTAACTAACATTCCTCCTTTGAATAAACTTATTTAACTCATCTTAATCTCGAACATATCATTATATTTTCACCAAATCTCTTTTCATTTCCATAACCATTTATTCAGCTTATAACTTTTCGAATATAGTTTATAATATTCATTATGGAAATATTATTTAAATCCCCTCACCTACCCTCATTTCTAAACTAATATCATCCTTGGATAATTCTGAAGTTGCTCAAGTTGGGGTATTTTATTTACCTCTCAGACCTTGAGTCACCAACATTCATATCTTTAGGATAGATAGAAGTTTATCAACGAAATCTCACTCCAACAAATATCCCAATACTTATATTTACCATATGTTTTAAACATGGTTTTAACTGCATCTATTCTCTTTGGAAACTCTTTTCCAATTCAAAAGCACACTTTATTAGTTTAAACATTTCCGTTTTTCTGTCTTTAGGCTTTTGAACTCTCTTTAACTTCCTTCAAATTACAAATCTCATTTTCAACCAGTTTCGACTCTTATAACATTAATCTATCTATAACTTGCCTTTATAATTGCCCAATCTGGATTTTTTTATAAACCTGACCAATATAACTCTTAATAGGAGTTCATTTAAATTCGCTTACAATTCCATCTACTACATATAGGGCTTTTCAACTTCATGATTTCCATTAAAAGAATTTAGTTTCAAGACTTATCACTTTGATTATTATTAAAATATTAAACATCTTCGGAAATGAATTTGTTTGCTTCAACATTAACTGTTAATCTTCCTTTCAGATAATTAAAATAATAATTTATGATTTAACAATTTATGCAATAATCTATCTTGGTTTAAGACTTAATCTACTCACAAACAAGGTTAATCCGTTAACCAATACCATTAGCCCTTTCTGTTAATCACTTTCAAAATTCCTTTTTAATTTAATTAATAATCAATTTAAATAATCAGTTTTAATTGTTATTTGAGACAGTTAATTCAATCCTCAATCATTCGGTTAATTCCTGCTCATCGCTTATAAACCTCATTAATATACGAATTCGCTTTATATACTCGGTTTATAGTTACTAGATAAAAATAATTATTTATTTCTTTTAACAAACCTTGGTTCAAATAATCTATATAGAATAGATTTCAAAATCCGTTTGGTTATAAAATAAATTCTAATAACCTTATTCATATCGATTTACCTGACTGTAAATCAGTGTTCATAAAATGATTCATTTTTAGGCCAACCGTTGCCAATTACTGAACCAATATCATCCATTGGTTAGTAACAAACAAATATTGAATTTTAATTCAACGATCAACAGTAAATCAATCACTCAATGATACTGGTTAAAAAGTTCATATAATAAAATATGGATATAAACAACACATTTGAGGAATCCGGTTGGATCCCTCCAACTTGTCCTTCGCTGCATCAAAATGGGTTACCTCAAATTCAATACGACAATATATTTATTTCGGTAAACAGAAGAAAACAGTTTAAATAACAGTTAGCAAACAATTTATAATGTCCAATCAAGCATCCAATTATTTATTTCATATGTTTATATTATTATAAACGTAACCAACAAGGTTAAGTGCCTCATCTGGAACCTAATCGTTAAATTAACGATTTAATTCGATTAAATTAAACAAACATTTAATTTAATCAACAAACAGTTATCCAGTTATCAACCATCAGCAAACATTGAACACAAAATAAAAACCCTGCTTATATAAAATATAAACGGGATAAACTAAATGAGTTAAACTCACCTTGATTGGTTTTATCATCAAAACAGTTTGTTTTTAATTAAATTAAACGTGCGTTTAATTTAATTAAAATTTCCAACTTCTTCCGGCTCTGTCCGTTCCAACTCCACAAAATGCAGTGCTACTCAATATGGTTCCCAAGCTTTGGATTGGTTCGATTCTGTGTACGTAGGCACAAGTTATAAACATTATACATATACAATTTAATTAATATCAACTAATTCTTAATTATTAATGATTATTTTATAACTAATTAATGGTTATATTTAACCTCGTTAGGCGCGGTCACACTAGGCCCGAACCGTTCTTTTGAAAAGGTTAACACGTAAACTGAATTCCATGGACCGGGTTAAATACAAGGAAGGTTACTATTTTTATTTATATTATTTTATTTTACACGTTCGAGGAATTACCTAATTGGAGTTGTTTCCTCTCCCTTGTTGGTCCAGAAAGAAAACATTATGCGGTCCATCCCACTTTTCTTTGTTCCACCGACTTTCCATTTTTCTGCTTCTTTTGTTTTATTTAAATTAAATAATTCCTTAAAAGCCCACCAGTCCATCTTATATTTATATAGATATACGGCCCACTTCCCATATTATTCCCATGCGCATCATATGTTTTCTTCACCGAACACTTTATTTGCCTTCTGCTTCCCCACTGAAATTTACACCATTTTGTTCCAGCATATTTTCACTTCTCCGCTAGTCCGCTGCTTCATCTTTCTCTATTGTTGAATGCTCCTTTCACCTGCCGATTGTATATCTCAAAAACAACTCCTCCACCGTACTGTTGTGCTCCTCCATGCTAAACCACGAGCCCTCCTTCTACATGTTTCGAAACCACCTTACTGAAATGACCCACCTACCCTATACACACATGCCTCCAGCTCCACTATATTTTCGAACTGACCGCACCTATGCTTCTTTCTGATTCTCAGCTAAATGTAGTCTCCACCTCTTCTCCATCAGTCACAAAACAGCCTTCACACCTTCTCGCACCTCCAGCATCAACCCTCGCACCCTATACTTCTTCTACCTGATGTTATGATCACTTCCCCTTCCTTTCATGAACCACGCATCATTTACCACGCCAACACCCAACCCCTTGTCTACTGTTAAACTCCAATGCCATGCTCCAGTGTCTGCTAACAGCTTCTCCTTGCTGAACTGCTGAAGCTCCTTCTCCTTCAAGGCCAGAATGCCTCTTCATTGCTGTCACACTTTAAACAATACTATACATGCCTCTTCCCTTTACTGTTCTATTTTTCTTCCTATTTTCAGTCACGCCTCCGCCTGCTTCCACTTCAGTCCGCCGTTCCTTATTCCCATTCATTCTCCAACCACCTCTTGCTTCTTACACCTGCTCACGAGCTTCCATGTACTAACAGTTATATCCTCTTGCCCACAGAAGACGAGGTACTTGTGTTCGCATACAAACAAGCGTATATGACAGCGTGGGTTTTTATTTGTATAAATGGATGCATTTATTATCTATTGTTTTTAATGGTGGCACTCAGTTTACTAAGGAAGAAGGTATTGTTTGGGTTATACTTTGCAGAAGAAAAGAGAAACAAGCCTGGATATATATAGCAGAATTTACTTGGGTGGCACGGCTCATAGATATATAATTTATTTATATCCTAGGTCCATTGTATTAACACATAGGACTATATGTAAAAGTGTAGGTACGATTTCCCTTTTTTCTCCTTAACAGGCACAGTTTTTCAACGTATTGGTGGAGAAGAATTTGGGATAGTGTGAGGCACAAGAAATGGTAGCTTTCATGTGAAGGCTTGGTTAATTTTTTCACCTTGGTTAATTTTTTATTGTGTGGCATGCACGTAATGATTCGGTAGCTTTCAGGCTAAGCTTTGATAGTTCAGCTTTTCTGGAAAGAAATAGGATTTTATGTTAATTATTACATATACCGTAAATTTTATCTATCCCTTTTACGGTTGACACTTTCTATTCGTATCGACATTTATGAACTTTGAAAATATACATACCGCTATGTCTTGACGTTCTGGATCCAACGAAATTAATTTCATCAAAAACGGACTCTATTTTGTACAACGACGGTATTTTAATTTATCGATTCACCTCTAAATGTCATCTACCGATAAAACAACTTCGATTATCTCCAAGCTGGAAACGTAGCAATAACAAGCCGTACGTATTCCAATAAAACTTGTTTCATCGGAAACAGAGCTTGTTTGAAAAGAAAACTATTTTTAAAGCCTGAAATGTCGATAAAATATATTTAAATTCAAAACAAATCTTTTTTTTAAATAATAAATTATTATCATATTTATCCAAACGGAATAGCCAATATATATATTTTAAACTCAATATTCAGAAATTCAGTTTAAAAAGAAATCCAAATATATAGAAATCCCTTTATATTTATTAAATAGACGCTATCTTTTATTAACAAAATTCCACATCGACTATTTTAAAATTTGAATTGGACATCACTGACAATCAATAATATGAAATCTTCAGTTTTATCTTTTGTTAGAAAAATATAATCAAATTGATTCAAACGTTTCTTGTTTCACAGACATCCGACTTATATCGGATCGTGTAAATTCAGTTAAAGTTCAAATTGAAAATTTCGAACTACCGCGGCTTTTCCAGCTCGTTTTATAATTATATATATATATATCCGAACTCTATTTTAATAAATAGAATTCAATATAAAATCCATTATATCTCTAATATAATATATAAACAAATTTAAATATTTCAGTTTAAATGGAAGGAAAATCTGGGACGTTACACAAAATTAAAATTTATTCGATTATTAAATCGATTAATTCTATATAAAATCCATATATTTTTATTAACTCAATATTTAAAAACAATATTAAATATTTAAAATTAATTGATCAAAACTCCGGGTCGTTGCAATATTAGCTACATTAAAATTTGTAATTTTGCTATTTATTCCAATAAGCATTGCTATAAATGACCAACAATAATTCACAGTGTAAATAAAAAATTGACAATAGATATTTTGTATAACAACCCGGAAATTCTGAACCAATTTAAAATTTTTATTTTAACTGTTTAATGGGTTTTGGATATTTAAAATAATTTATTTTAAATAATAGTGACTAAAAATTTATTTTAATCGATGTTAGAACATATAAATTTATTTCAATTATAAAACGAGCCTGAAATGGCGCATTAGTTTGAAAATTCGGTTTCAAATTTCAATTGAATGTACATGATTCAAAATAAATCGGATTTCAGTAAAACAAGAAATATTACAAACTTTTTAATTATATCTTTCTAACGAATGTGAAAAATCCAGACTTCAGTGGGAATTGATAGTTATTTCCGCTTTAAAATTCAGAACAGTCGATATGGAATTTATGTATATATATATTAATATAATATATAGCCATTTTACAAACGACCTCCATTTCCGACGACACCACTTTTGTTGGATCCATAATGTCAAATTATTGCTAGATTCCAATTTTCATAATTTTTGGAATTAATATGTGAGCAAGGAAAAAGAAAACGTGTTTTGTTAATTTAAGTTGAATTGGATCAACTAGAAAATGGCCATTTTTCAAACGGTCTCCAAATTCAATGAAATTAGTTTTATTAGGACCTTATCGTCAAAAGCAAAGCCAGATATATTTTTTCCGGAATTTTTAGAGTCAGTATATGGCCCTAGTAAATTGAAATATACGTTTAAATTCAATATATATTGATTTATATTTTTAATTTTGACAAAAACTAATCGAAACAGTTGAATTGGCTTATGAAACATATCCCATTATGTCCGGAATGGGGGTATTTAGCTAAGGTGATAGTTATTGGGCTTAAATCAAAGTTCGGATGTTAAATTCATTTTTTTTTGAATTACAATTGAATTAAAAATAAAATAAATATTTTATTATATATACCCTCTCTCATCCGAAACACTAAAACTCTAAACAGCCGCCGTCTTCTTCATGGATGGCCAGAACGCTCCCAATTTAATCCCTATTGATCTCTTAATCCATTCAAAGTTTCACGAAATTTTCAAAGACAATTTTGTTCAACTCAATGAGTTCTATCAAATGAACGGCTATGATCTTCTCTGGCTCGACAAGGAGGGAGGAATTTGGCCTTAATGGCGCTGCACTCACCGTAGTTTTTGGAGAGGAAGGGTGCGGCGAGTTGGCTGTGGTTGGTGGTGCCAGGGGAGGAGTCGACGGCGGTCCAAGGGACGATGGCCGATCGGGTTCTGGAAGCTTCTAGAACCGGCGGAGGTGATGTATTCGAAGTCGAAGATGGGTTTCTGTTAACGAACGAGAAAGAAAGAATAACGAAGTGGTTAAGGAGGTTTACTTTGACTTTGTTAATTAAGTTAATTAAGTATTCTAATCAATTTAATTATATCATTAATGTATAAAACCTTGTATCTCTCTCAAATGGACACAGAATCAGATGAGACTGAGTGCGTTGAAATCATCTTCACAAACTCTACACAATGGAACAAAGAACGATGGTGATAATATTAAAAAGGTAATCTTTTTATTAATTTAATTTAATTAAAATAATATAGTTATTTTCAGAAATGATAAAAATATAAAATCATAGTTCTTTTTAGAAATTTTGAAAATATAAAGCATTGTTTTAAAAATAAAAATATCATTGTTTTTATAAAAAGAAAATACCATTGTTTATATAAAAAGAGAATAGCATTGTTTTTATAAAAAGAAAATAACATTGTTAATTATAAATAACTTTATTAAAAATATGATTGTTTTTAAAATAAAAAAGAGCATTTTTTTTAAATAAAAAAGAGCATTTTTTTTAAATAAAAAAGAGCATTCTTTTTGAAATAAAAAAAGAGCATTCTTTTTGAAATAAAAAGAGCATTGTTTGCAAAATAAAATGTGATTTTTATTACATAATTAACATTGGAGTAAAATATGATTTGTAATTAAAATTAGCACTGTTTTAAATTTATAATTTGCATTATTTTAAAAAAAATTATCATTGTTTTAAAAATAGAAATAGCAATATAGAAATATGATTTTTATATATACATAACGTAAATAAAAATATGGGTTTTTATATAATGTTTGAAATAAAAATATTGTTTTATATATTATAGCATGGAATAAAAATATGACTTTTAAGTTATATACAACATTATAAAAATGTAATCTTTATATATATAGCTTAAATAAAAATATGATTTTTAATATGTATACCGTGTGAAACAGATTGCGATGGAACTGACTGAAAGCAGAACAGAATCCAAACCATACAGTTAAAGAACGTAGGAGTGGAAACCAAAGGTGAGAACTCCTCACTAAAAAAGTTCTGCATAGTTATTTATTTATTTTCATAATTGGAAAATATATAGAATTGCCAGTTAAGATTTTTATCAGTTTAATCATTAGAAACTGTATATGGTGCTTGTTAGATCACCTCCCTCGTCCACAGACCATGGACGATTTAAATTGACTATATTGTATGTTGTTTGTGATGTTGTAATGTTGAACGTATTAAAAATAATGTTAACATTAATGTGCCAGTTGGAATTAAATTATAAATATTTATTTATAATTTAAAATAGTGAAAATTGGTTAAGTCTAAAAATAATTCAATCTGAATTAGAATTGGTTAAATTTGTTAACCAATAATTTATTTAAATAAACTATTTTTGTTCGAAAACCCCACACCGGTATTGGCATGATATTTAGCATACACTAGTCCCAATATTTAGTTGTATGTCAATCGATGGATTGACAGTCTGTGATGATCGTTATTTTTTTATTTTAATGCTCACACAGTTATAAATTTCACTCTGGATGTGAATGGACTGTTTGATGATTATTTATCATTATTGTTGCAAACATGCGATGTATGAAATCCATATAACTAAAATTATATGGTAATTGATTGAGTCACATTCCGATTCAGAAATAAAGAACATTTTTAAAATAAAGAATATTTTTAAAATAAAGACTCTTTTACAATAAAGAATATTTTAAAATAAATTGTTTTAGCAATCACATTTTTATTGTATGTATAAATCAATAAAAGAAGCATATGTTAAAAAACATTTTTGTTAGATTAAAAATGACACCTTTTAACATGTTAATGAAAATAAAATAATCATCTGTTGAATTATATTTTTGTACATTGAAAATTGTCACCTTTTAACACGTTAATGAAAATAAAATAATCATTTCTTGAAATATATTTTTGTACAATAAAAATGTCACCTTTTAACATGTTAATGAAAAAATAATAACCATTTGTTGAATTATATTTTTGTACATTAAAAATGTCACCTTTTAACATGTTAATCAAAATAAAATAATCATTTGTTGAATTATATTTGTAATAACCCGAAAATCTGGGCCAGTTTAAAATTTTTATTTTGGCAATTTTAGCGAATTTTGCCTATTTAAAATAAATTATTTTAAATAATATCGACGAGAAATTTATTTTGAATAGAATTCGACGTATACATTTATATACGTCGTCGTTAGAATATAAATAATTATTTATAATTATAAAAGGAATTGAAAATGGCGCGGTAGTTCGATAATTCGATTTCATACTTCAATTGAATGTACCGGGTGCAAAATAAACCGGATTTTAGTGAAACCAAAAATAATAGGATCTATTTGTGAATATCTTTCCAAAGAATCCGAAAAATCAAAATTTCATAGCAGGAATCAAAAGATACGTCCAGTTGAAAATTCTGAATAGTCGCTATGGAATTCAGGCCCTTAAAAATGGAAATTTTGCAAACGACCTCGGATTTCGACGAAACCACTTTTGTTGGATCCGCAGTGTCAAGTTATTGCTAGGTTTCAAATTTCATAATTTTTCGAATCAATATGTGAGCGTGGCAAAGGAAAACGCATTTGACCAGTTTCAGTTGATTTTAATCGACTGGAAAATGGCCATTTTTCCAACGGTCTCAGAATTCGACGAAACTAGTTTTGTTAGGACCGTATCGTCTATACGAAGCTAGAAAATATTTTTCTAGAATTTTTCTAGTTAGTATGTAACCCCGGTAAATTGAAATGTACGTTTAAAATTCAATATAATTATTTAATTGTAAATTTGATGGAAACTGATCGAAACGATAGAATTGGCTTACGAAACATATCCCATTGTGTTCGGAATGAGGGTAATTAGCTAGAGGCGACAGTCGGTAGGTACGATTTGGAGGTCGAAACATTAACAAAGTAAATTTGAAATTAAACATTAATATATAAAATATAAAAAAAATCCTATCTCCCCTTTATAACCCTAGGTCAATGCTTATACGGGGTCAACCCGTTAGAAACCGCGCCCCCAATTGAAAAAGGAAATCGATCCCTCCTCAGCAGCTCGTCGCCCCCTTCCACCGCCGTCCCACGTCATCGCCCACCCTCTCTTGTCGACCATCGCCCTCCAGTCTCTAACCCTCCCTCGAACTCGCGAAGCCGACGCCACCTCGCACCCAACCACCTCTTCGAACCCTCCCTGAACCGCGAGCTCGAAGTGCGCGCAACGCTCAGACCCTCCTGCACCAGCCCAGCTCCGTCGAGCACTGTTCTGACACACCTGGCCAACGCGCAGACGCCCACACCCCCGCCTGAAGACCGCCAAGCCCCTCTGACGATCAAAAATTAGTGAGTTTGGTATGTATTGATTTCTAATTTCAATTTTTAATTTAGTTCTTCTTTATATAAAGTTGATCTTTAGTTTACATAAAAATATAATTTTTGGATGTGAAGTAGAAGTTATAAAAATATGATTTTTGAAAATTATAATACCATCGATTTTGAAAATGGATATTGTTTCGAAAAATAAATAGAATAATACGGGTTTTTGTTAAATATAAACATCAAATAAAAATTCGATTTTTAGTTAGGTAAAGAATTCAATTTTTATATATATGTTGATGGTATAAAATATATGACTTTAAGCGAGTAAAAATATGATTTTTACTTAGATAAAGAAGTGATTTTTAAATAAAAAGATTAGATTTTTATTCGCTTAAAGATGAGATTTTTATTCGCTTAAAGATTAGATTTTTATGATGTTAAAGATTTGGTTTTTAATTAGAAAAGATACGATTTTTGAATTAGAAAAAAAATATGATTTTTACAAAGAATACATCGATATAAAAGTGTGATTCTTATAGGGTTGAATTAAATCGTGTGAAACAGATCTCGTTAAAACAGCGGCGAAGATTTCCTACATAAGAAGAGTCGCGGCGTTTGGTTAGCTAATTGGTGAGAACTTCTCACTTTAAATTTTATTTCTAGTTAATTATATACTAGGATGCTTGACGGTGTTTAGTAGCACCTGACACCCGTCGTCCACAAACCATGGACGACTTGTTTGCTTGGTTGCTATATTTGTTGAATTGATGGGAATATTGGTTTGAATGTGGTTTGTGGTTTGAAAGCGAATCGATAATTGGTTAGGACTAGATGTGCGCCGTTATAAGGCGAAGGAGTAAGGCTAGGTTAGACCTTACTCCAATTTTGGTATAGTGCCGTTGTGCTGTCGAAATTTTCTAAAAAGTGTTAGAAAAATTTGAACCGTGAAATAAATATTTATAAACAAATCAGCCGATTTGTTTGTGTACACCTATTTGACTGACATTATTGGGTTGATATATTTTACACATCGCCTAACTGCACGAATAAAATGTGTGTTTGTTGTTTGAAACCCCGCACGTGTGTTGGGATGGAAATTGACGTACACTAATCCCAATTGTTAGTTGTATGTCGATCGATAGATTGACAGGCTGTGTAAGCGTTAATTACTTATATTTAATGCTTATACAGTTGGATAGTGCACTTTGGATGATGGTTGATTATTTGCCGTTGTTGTTATACACATGTGTTGTGTGAAATTCATATAATTTATATTATATGGTAATTGGTTGAGCTTCATTCAAATCTGAGAAAATAAAGAATATTTTGAAAATATATCAACGTGTTGAAAGAAATATATATTTGTGTGTCGAAAAATATATATATATTCATGTGCTGAATAAATTAAATACTCTTGTGATTGACGGTACTCATTTGTTGAGATTAGTCAGGTGTTGAAATAAAATATAAATATTCATGTGTTGAAATAGAGTGTTGAAAGCAAAAATATTTGAAATAGAATATGTGAGGTAAAAATATTTGAAATAGAATAAGTGAAGTAAAAATATTTGAAATAGAATATTTAAAGCAGAAATATTTGAAATAGAATATTTGAAGTGAAAATAATTGAAACAGAATATGTTAAGCCATGTTGGTTAGATTTGCGCCATTTGGACGTAAACGATATTTATGTCGATTTTAGTCGTTTTAAAATAAGTACCGAACTGGGAAATATTTCAAATTCAAATATTTTGAAAATAATATCGTTTATAGTACAACGACGTAGAACAAATTGATTTTTGGCTTAAAGTTGGAATAAGAGTTGAAATCGATTTTAAAACGATAAATAAAATACGTTTAGAATTAAAATCGACGAAATATATATATTATATATTATATATATTAATGGCTTGAATAGAACGGGTCGCGCCGCGGCAGTTCGCGAATTTCGACCATTAACTTCGCGTGGACATTACAGGAGATCCGACAGTCGGATTCTCCTAAAACTGGAACCGTTGGGTTCGTGTCGGAAAGAGCTTTCCAACGAATATAAGAAATTTGAAATCTAACCGTTGGATTTGGAATTATGTCCAAATCAAATTTGAAAAAGGTCGCTATGGATGCAGTTCGATGACCGTTAGTGGAAATCGACTGTACGAGCCTTGATAAAATTATTAGAAATAGCGATAATTTGTTTAAAATTATAATAAGTGACTTGGAAGAAGTTGGGGTGAAAAATTCCACGTTTGTAAAGATAAAATGTGTTTTTGTCAAAATGTACTAGTTTTAACTCGAATTAAAAATCTATTTATTTCTAAGTAAATAAATTTGAGTTGGAATAGCTTTTGGGGTTTATCTTGAACAGCGTTTTAAATAACACTTGTTCTTTAACCCGATTAACGATGGGATAACATTATGGGTTTGTCGTGGACCGTGTTTTAAAAGACATTGGTCCTTTAACCCAGTTAAACATTAAAACTAAGTGGAGTTTTAAGGATTCTTTAATCAGATTAAAGTGGTCGAGAAAGGAGTATCACCAGTTTTGCTCCGAGCGATAGTGAAATCTTTAAATAGATTTAAACGTGAAATGGTAATTAACTTTACCGATAACACAGTGGTGTTAGATATGGGGTATTACCAGTTTTGCTCCATGGGGTCAATAGGTTGGGATTGGGAAATAAAATAAATAATTACTTCGGTGTGGTTCGCTTATCCCGACTAGTTTGGAAAACCGTGATATGGTTTGAAATCCAAAAGGAGATTAAAGAATAAATTTAAAAGAATTTATCTTTGATAAAATTAATGGGAACCCATCCCAAAGAATAAAGAATATTCTGGATTTGAATGAAGCGTGTGACGTGTTGTCATAGCACTTGATTATAAGATGCGTGAGTTGTTCAGAAAGGCCGGGTATAACCCATTCTGAATAGCTGATTCGACGGCAGGTCGAAGTTGAAGACGGTGCAAGACCGATAATCTTCACGTCGAAAGGAGGGGTGCTCCTGTTGCCCTTGATGGGAGTAGCTACCTTGAAGGGACTACGGTGGTAGCCGTCCGGACGTACGTGCTGATTGTACGGGCATGCGAGGAAAGTGCCTCCGGTTTCATTCAGACCCACAACGGACTTGTAAAAGGATGGTGTGTCTGACATTATATTCCTTTATATTGTATTCGTTGATCTCTGCTAAATATATATCTGTTTGGCGGCGGAGAATTTATTCTCTTGCTTAACGCCCTTCTCTGAGACATACGAGCTCAGAGGTTGTAACAACCCGTATTTTCAATAACCTGTTATAACATAAATGGAGGCAGAATTAAACTGTAAAATCTGAATCAAGGGAAACGGGCTATGCCATTGCGTTCGTCTCGGAAAAATACGCGAAATAGAGTCCGAAATTTCGTAAATCGGAGTCCGTATGAAGAAGATATGGACGAACGAAGTTAGGCAGAAAAACCGAAAACAAGCCAGAATGCACTGGCGCACTTGTGAAGTGCGCCAGCACAAAAATACACTGGCGCACTTGGGAAGTGCGCCCGTGTCGAGCCAGAAACCTGCACAGCCTTCTGGCTTGACCCTGGCTGGACTGGTGCACCTGTTTTGGCCCTTGGTCTTGTTTTGGAGGCTTGTGACGATTTTTGAGGGTTGGGATCTATCCTAGGGTTAATCTAAGGGTCCTAACTAGCCTAATCTTCTATAAATAAGCCCCTAACCCTCCCCTAAACCCTCATTATTCACTCATGTAACTAAACTATGGCAAAATTTCTACTCTCATGGCCTCCACTCAACTATCCTAGCCTCCACTTCATTTCTATGAGAGGTTTCATGAACATGAGAGTATTAGAGAGTCCCTATGTTAGTATGAGAGCCCCTCAAGTTGATTTCAAGACAAAAGCTTTGATCTTTGTTCATAAAGATGGTGTTTTTAGTGATTTGGAGCATCCATCTTTGGGTTTTTGGGTGATGGCATGCATAGGCGTCATCATAAGCTTTAGTTTAATCGATTTAGGCCTTCATAGCAATGTAAGCCCTTCCCTACTCTTAGATATTAACTATGAAGTTAAATGTTCATGTTGAAAGTTTGGGGTTTGATTAATTAGAATGATGCATGCTATCATGTTATGCAAGTTTATGAAGTCATTATCTTGATCTTATGAGTTAAAAGCCACAACCTTTATGTTGAAATGTTGCATTATGCAATATGAGAATCTTCATAATCATTATGTCAACTTGCATATGATGTCATAATCCTTATGTGATGATATATGCGAGTTTCTAGCCATCATTCCATGTCTTTTGTCACCATGATTCGCTTATGTACCAAGTTTGGGTTGATGCATGTTTTTGAGGCTTAAGAATGTAACATGCAAGCTAATGAACACATTTGTGCCTCATTTGCCACCATGATTAACTTGTGGCTTAATACCCATTTTTGTCATTCCTTTGCCAAGTCTCTTCTTTTAATCCATCACGTTGTTGCGAACGTATATGCTAGTTTAAAAAGCGTTGGGGTCACATTATGGGGAAACATAATGACATGAATATGACTTGGGTAAATGGGTATAAACATGACAACATGTAACGTTAAATATGACATGTGTTTATACTTGAAAACATGACTTGAAGTATAACATGGAAGTTGACATGTAAGTATGCATAAAAACATAAGCTTGGGAATTTACCTATTAAGTTAGGTCTACCCATTGGGAATTTACCTATTAAGTTAGGTCTACCCAATTGCTTGAAAACTTGACTATGAACATGACACTAGACTAAACATGAAAGTGGCCAACTCGAGGTTGGGTTGAGTTTGCAACATAAAACTACCCGGAACCGACCGGCCTAACTAGTAGTTGCAAACAATAGGACCCAATGTGAGAAGTTGGTCATGTTGTGCTTGAACCCGAGGTTAGACCAAGTTGTGATGTAAAGCTACCCGGAACCGACCGGCTTAACTAGTAACCACAACAAAGTCTAATGTGAGAGGTTGGGGTGCATTAAGTAATTAATGCCACATGATAGGGTTAAGTTAATTTGATTAATGACTCTTAACCAAATATGACATGGGTAAATGGGTTAAGTAAATTGGTTAGGCTAATGATACTTAACAAAACATGACAAGGTTGGGTAGGTTAAGTGATTTGATTTGCCTAATGACGCTTAACCATTTTTATACGACTAGTGGACGGGGATTAAGTTAACCAACACTTAATCAATCCAACATGATAATTTGGCAAGGTTAAGTAAGTTTTCTTAATGACACTTAACCATACAAGATGATTAGGGGATGGGGTTAAGTAATTTGCACCTAACTAATCCGACACGGTAATTAGATGGGGTTAAGTAATCCACACTTAACTAATCTAAACACGGTAATTCGATGGGGTTAAGTTAAACACTTAACCAATTTAAACTCGGTAATTCAATGAGGTTAAGTAACCAATACTTAACCAACTTAACGTGATAATTTAATGGGGTTAAGCAACTTATACTTAACCAATTATACATGATGATTTGATGGGGTTAAGTAACTTACACTTAACCAATCTAATACGCGGACCTGATAAGGTTAAGTCACAAGACCTTTTTAGAATATACTTAACCATTGTAGTACGATTAGAGGATGGGGTTAAGCCAACCTATACTTAACCAATCCGACTCGATAATTTGATGGGATTAAGATAATCTATGCTTAATCGATCTAGCAAGATAATCCGATAGGATTAAGGTAAGCTAGTACTTGACCAATTTGACTTGATAGGGTTAAGTCATGAGCCTATGGGTACACTTAACCAACTTGTGGGACTAAGTCTTGAACTTAATAACTTAGCCAATCTTTGACGTGATTCGTGGGCGGGTTAAGTCATGGACTTGAATGATAACACTTAACCCAATAGACAAACCCTAGCTAGAAGAACTAGGTAGAAAACCGTGGTTAATCAAGGATAACGGGAAAGGAAGCTAAGTGGTAAACCTTAGTTAAGGGTAACTAACTAATAATTCTTAGCTAAGGACATAGGACTAATTCTCAAAACGATGAGTAACCTGATACGGTAGGTCATCGCTTAGTATACGAGGGGGAGCAAGTTATCTGACTTGGATAAAAGCTCCAGCGCACTGGGTGCCGAAGTGGAAGCTTCGGGGGACGTGAGGATATTCTTGGGATCCCTCTGTGGGCTGCCAGGTAATTATACTAGGCCCATGAGAGGTTAAGGTCTGCGTTAGAAGGACCAAGAGTATGCCTTGGTTGCTATGCGAGCAACCTAAAGACTGGGATGGATTAGCGTGGAGTCGACGATTCTTGTTTTTGCCCTGGATAGCGCATCGCCGACTACCTACCATCTTTAGTCAATCGTGTACGTGCGGAAAGGCAGGGAACCCCCAACAGACCATGTGCTTGCTATCGAGTCATGGGTGAGGTTAGCCCGTAGGAAAGTGGGCTATAGTGGGGCCGTGGAGTGGTTCTTATACATGATTTTTCTTGGATTGCCTTTCAGTAGTTGAGGGAGGGGTCACGTGGGACCATAGCCACGGGTACAAAAACAGACCTTGATATCTGCATCGGCAAACGATTTAAAGCTCCCGACCGAGTTCCGTATTTCTTGATTTGCCCTGGCACGGAACTCGGATGGCACATTGGGGAACATGTGCATCTAGACATGGAAAACGATTCACGATACATACGTGGGATCAAGGGCGCGGTTGACGGGTGGCGTAATCCCTAGTGGTCCTAGGTGGCCGAAACCCAAACCGATACACGGAAACGTTCATTAGGTAGCATAATCCCTAGCGGTCCTAGGTGGCATAAATCCTAAGTGGACGCGCGATAGTTCATGGTAAGAAAACACAACTAGATCAAGGGTTGCAGTCCAAAACAACTTCAAGGATAAACCGTTTACATGGGAAAGCCCGTACAGCCTACGGCAAAGGACTGAACTTATACATGGAAAGAAACATATAAGTTGAGTAACCTATATATGCGGCATATTAGGTTGACATGGACCATTACACGACTTTTGAGTAAGGGTCATTCACGGATAACACGTAATACAGTTGGGATACTAGTACGGTAGGTGCAGAGCGGATATACAGGATAGATGCCATGGGACGTTATACGTGATAGATATCTTGGGGATATTATACTTGATAGAAACCTGACGATGTGATACCTTGTTTTATCTTGACATCGTAATTTATCATGACACCTTAGTTTACCTGAGTTCAGTAGTTCATCCTGTTATTTTGATTTAGCCTATCTATCTTGTTATCATGCTTATGTTCATCTCAGTTTCTCATGTCAGTTAACTTTACTAGTTTTTATACTAATAGTAGATAGGGCTTACTCAGTCTTTTTGACTGACCCGTTTTGTTTCGCCTCTTTTCTTCCATTTCCCCCCCCCCCCCGTTACAGGGAGGAAATACTGTTGTTTAGTTCGGACTTCTTCTGCTTGAAGGTCATCATGGATGGCTTGGACTTTTCCTGCCTATGGCTACTTTACTGTTTTTATTTGGGGAATAATTTATGAAAAAGTCTTTATGCTTCTTTACTATTGCAAGACAGGTTTTTATGTACTCTGATGTAAAAGGCTTTAGACCTTATGTATTCATGTTTATGAAAGTTCGATTTTACTTCCGCTATTTTATATGTTCTGTCTTGTGATATTTCTGTGCATGTTTACCAATAATGCCCCTCTAAAGCTAGTGCATTCCTTTGCGAGTGACCCTAGCGGAGGCGGGGTGTTACATTTGGTATCAGAGCAGAAGGTTACCAGACTGGGCAAAAGTTTTTAAAGACCTTCTGAAAACTATTTGAAAACCGTTTACAAAGAAGCATTTTTCAAGAAAATTTTTCTTTTAAAAGAAAAAGGCTATTCCCCAAAGGCCATTAGCACTATCCTTGTTTCCTTAATTGAATCTCTTTTCCTTTCTTTCCTCCATCTGTAGTCATAGTGGTTTTAACTGCGACTAGTCTTTTCTATCTACGAAAGTGCTTTCCATGCGATGGAGGTGGTTCTCGAGAGACCAGTGGTCGCGTTATAAGAAAGGATAGTGAGGAAGAGGATAAAGGACACGAGTTTAAGGATGAGCAACTTGTTGGTATGGCTCAACCCAGAATGAGAGAGAAGGATGAACAATGAAACCCATGACGAGAAAGTATCTTTGGTATGGTGAAACGGGATGGATAGTTAAGTATTGTGGGACAAGGACAAGATCATCGTTGTATACCCTCACTAGAGTACCTGAGTAGGGGGATAACATCCTTGTTGAAGATCTAGTTATTCTTTTCTATCATCCCGCCAAGACTTTGTTTTGATCCCCGCATCATTTAAGTCCGCTTCGGTAGTTGAGTCTCTACACCTTAAGTACTAACGTAATAGAGAATCCCATTTTTGTCTCAAAGTCCTATTGGAGAATCAGTCCATGTATACATGACTTGTTTGGATTTGAGAATGTCTATGCCAAGTGTTGAGTTTGGAAATAATGCTTATGTTTATAAGCTATGGATGGATTCTAGGGATGAAGTGGTTATCCAGTAGGGGTGCCACTCTCGGTTTTGATAGGAGGGTAGTTAGACCTTTTGAATAGCCTTGGTAATGCCCTCGAAGTATCGGGTAACCTTTTTGAGGTTCTTTCATGACTAGTTACTTAGAATCCCTTGATGCCTTTATTGGAAATTTGAAGCCCGATCGAGTGGTGTTCGCCAATAAGACGGATGGTTTACTTCATTTATGCATGGGTTATAGAGATCACCCTAGTTAGTGCGCATGATAACCTGATTGACATCTGTTTACTTTCAAGAGAAAGTTCTTCTACATGGAATGCCTTATAGTATATAAACGAGATCCAAGATTCACTAGTGAATTTTGGAAAGCTTGCATGAGATCATGAGTACGCAGTCATGTTTGCGTCAAGTATTCTAGGAAAAGGATAAGTGCAAGTGGAATAAGAGGCGACGAAGAAATGAGTTCCAGCTCATGTTATGGAAACAGGAATAAGAAGCTACAAAATCGCGAAGTTAAAAGACGACTTTGATGGTCAAAGACTAGATACGCGCATGATATCTCTTTTTGGGAGTATATCCTTGATCCCTGTTTTCTGTAGAGCTTACTTGTAGGCTATCTTTTGTGGACATCCTCTTGGTCCTATTCTCCGTTACAAACCCTGTAAGGAGTTTGTCCTGTTTATCTTCTCGACCCTGTTTCAGGGAATTCTAGGTAGAACCCTATGGATGTAAACATGTATTTGAAACATGTTATGATTGATATGGTTGCAAGTGGTTGCTCGTGGATGCGCGAATACACATTCGATACTAGCTCGACTCGGTCACATTTCATATTGCATATGCACGAGTATTTATACTTGTTTATGGATGAAATCGAATGTGTTATCATGCGGTTGTTGCATATGAATGAATGATTGTGCACGCATATAGTATCTATATGACTAGGACTATTTGCATACATGTTGGATTCATGGCACTATACATATTTTGCACTAGAAAGATTATTCAGGCCTGATCATTAGCATTAGCTAAGGAACATGTACACACACGTTTTGCATATATTCATACAGCATTAGAAATCATCTAAGGACAATGGTTGCTTGTGGATGATGTTTTGAGTAGATGGATGATGGATGGTAGGATATGTTCTTCCTAACTTGGAGATTTCGGGGACGAAATCCTAAAAGGTGGGGAGAATGTAACAACCCGTATTTTCAATAACCTGTTATAACATAAATGGAGGCAGAATTAAACTGTAAAATCTGAATCAAGGGAAACGGGCTATGCCATTGCGTTCGTCTCGGAAAAATACGCGAAATATAGTCCGAAATTTCGTAAATCGGAGTCCGTATGAAGAAGATATGGACGAACGAAGTTAGGCAGAAAAACCGAAAACAAGCCAGAATGCACTGGCGCACTTGTGAAGTGCGCCAGCACAAAAATACACTGGCGCACTTGGGAAGTGCGCCCGTGTCGAGCCAGAAACCTGCACAGCCTTCTGGCTTGACCCTGGCTGGCCTGGTGCACCTGTTTTGGCCCTTGGTCTTGTTTTGGAGGCTTGTGACGATTTTTGAGCACTGGGATCTATCCTAGGGATAATCTAAGGGTCCTAACTAGCCTAATCTTCTATAAATAAGCCCCTAACCCTCCCCTAAACCCTCATTATTCACTCATGTAACTAAACTATGGCAAAATTTCTACTCTCATGGCCTCCACTCAACTATCCTAGCCTCCACTTCATTTCTATGAGAGGTTTCATGAACATGAGAGTATTAGAGAGTCCCTATGTTAGTATGAGAGCCCCTCAAGTTGATTTCAAGACAAAAGCTTTGATCTTTGTTCATAAAGATGGTGTTTTTAGTGATTTGGAGCATCCATCTTTGGGTTTTTGGGTGATGGCATGCATAGGCTTCATCATAAGCTTTAGTTTAATCGATTTAGGCCTTCATAGCAATGTAAGCCCTTCCCTACTCTTAGATATTAACTATGAAGTTAAATGTTCATGTTGAAAGTTTGGGGTTTGAGTAATTAGAATGATGCATGCTATCATGTTATGCAAGTTTATGAAGTCATTATTTTTATCTTATGAGTTAAAAGCCACAACCTTTATGTTGAAATGTTGCATTATGCAACATGAGAATCTTCATAATCATTATGTCAACTTGCATATGAAGTCATAATCCTTATGTGATGATATATGCGAGTTTCTATCCATCATTCCATGTCTTTTGTCACTATGATTCGCTTATGTACCAAGTTTGGGTTGATGCATGTTTTTGAGGCTTAAGAATGTAACATGCAAGCTAATGAACACATTTGTGCCTCATTTGCCACCATGATTAACTTGTGGCTTAATACCCATTTTTGTCATTCCTTTGCCAAGTCTCTTCTTTTAATCCATCACGTTGTTGCGAACGTATATGCTAATTTAAAAAGCGTTGGGGTCACATTATGGGGAAACATAATGACATGAATATGACTTGGGTAAATGGGTATAAACATGACAACATGTAACGTTAAATATGACATGTGTTTATACTTGAAAACATGACTTGAAGTGTAACATGGAAGTTGACATGTAAGTATGCATAAAAACATAAGCTTGGGAATTTACCTATTAAGTTAGGTCTACCCATTGGGAATTTACCTATTAAGTTAGGTCTACCCAATTGCTTGAAAACTTGACTATGAACATGACACTAGACTAAACATGAAAGTGGCCAACTCGAGGTTGGGTTGAGTTTGCAACGTAAAACTACCCGGAACCGACCGGCCTAACTAGTAGTTGCAAACAATAGGACCCAATGTGAGAAGTTGGTCATGTTGTGCTTGAACCCGAGGTTAGACCAAGTTGTGGTGTAAAGCTACCCGGAACCGACTGGCTTAACTAGTAACCACAACAAAGTCTAATGTGAGAGGTTGGGGTGCATTAAGTAATTAATGCCACATGATAGGGTTAAGTTAATTTGATTAATGACTCTTAACCAAATATGACATGGGTAAATGGGTTAAGTAAATTGGTTAGGCTAATGATACTTAACAAAACATGACAAGGTTGGGTAGGTTAAGTGATTTGATTTGCCTAATGACGCTTAACCATTTTTATACGACTAGTGGACGGGGATTAAGTTAACCAACACTTAATCAATCCAACATGATAATTTGGAAAGGTTAAGTAAGTTTTCTTAATGACACTTAACCATACAAGATGATTAGGGGATGGGGTTAAGTAATTTGCACCTAACTAATCCGACACGGTAATTAGATGGGGTTAAGTAATCCACACTTAACTAATCTAAAAACGGTAATTCGATGGGGTTAAGTTAAACACTTAACCAATTTAAACTCGGTAATTCAATGAGGTTAAGTAACCAATACTTAACCAACTTAACGTGATAATTTAATGGGGTTAAGCAACTTATACTTAACCAATTATACATGATGATTTGATGGGGTTAAGTAACTTACACTTAACCAATCTAATACGCGGACCTGATAAGGTTAAGTCACAAGACCTTTTTAGAATATACTTAACCATTGTAGTACGATTAGAGGATGGGGTTAAGCCAACCTATACTTAACCAATCCGACTCGATAATTTGATGGGATTAAGATAATCTATGCTTAATCGATCTAGCAAGATAATCCGATAGGATTAAGGTAAGCTAGTACTTGACCAATTTGACTTGATAGGGTTAAGTCATGAGCCTCTGGGTACACTTAACCAACTTGTGGGACTAAGTCTTGAACTTAAATACTTAGCCAATCTTTGACGTGATTCGTGGGCGGGTTAAGTCATGGACTTGAATGATAACACTTAACCCAATAGACAAACCCTAGCTAGAAGAACTAGGTAGAAAACCGTGGTTAATCAAGGATAACGGGAAAGGAAGCTAAGTGGTAAACCTTAGTTAAGGGTAACTAAGTAATAATTCTTAGCTAAGGACATAGGACTAATTCTCAAAACGATGAGTAACCTGATACGGTAGGTCATCGCTTAGTATACGAGGGGGAGCAAGTTATCTGACTTGGATAAAAGCTCCAGTGCACTGGGTGCCGAAGTGGAAGCTTCGGGGGACGTGAGGATATTCTTGGGATCCCTCTGTGGGCTGCCAGGTAATTATACTAGGCCCATGAGAGGTTAAGGTCTGCGTTAGAAGGACCAAGAGTATGCCTTGGTTGCTATGCGAGCAACTAAAGACTGGGATGGATTAGCGTGGAGTCGACGATTCTTGTTTTTGCCCTGGATAGCGCATCGCCGACTACCTACCATCTTTAGTCAATCGTGTACGTGCGGAAAGGCAGGGAACCCCCAACAGACCATGTGCTTGCTATCGAGTCATGGGTGAGGTTGGCCCGTAGGAAAGTGGGCTATAGAGGGGCCGTGGAGTGGTTCTTATACATGATTTTTCTTGGATTGCCTTTCAGTAGTTGAGGGAGGGGTCACGTGGGACCATAGCCACGGGTACAAAAACAGACCTTGATATCTGCATCGGCAGACGATTTAAAGCTCCCGACCGAGTTCCGTATTTCTTGATTTGCCCTGGCACGGAACTCGGATGGCACATTGGGGAACATGTGCATCTAGACATGGAAAACGATTCACGATACATACGTGGGATCAAGGGCGCGGTCGACGGGTGGCGTAATCCCTAGTGGTCCTAGGTGGCCAAAACCCAAACCGATACACGGAAACGTTCATTAGGTAGCATAATCCCTAGCGGTCCTAGGTGGCATAAATCCTAAGTGGACGCGCGATAGTACATGGTAAGAAAACACAACTAGATCAAGGGTTGCAGTCCAAAACAACTTCAAGGATAAACCGTTTACATGGGAAAGCCCGTACAGCCTACGGCAAAGGACTGAACTTATACATGGAAAGAAACATATAAGTTGAGTAACCTATATATGCGGCATATTAGGTTGACATGGACCATTACACGACTTTTGAGTAAGGGCCATTCACGAATAACACGTAATACAGTTGGGATACTAGTACGGTAGGTGCAGAGCGGATATACAGGATAGATGCCATGGGACGTTATACGTGATAGATATCTTGGGGATATTATACTTGATAGAAACCTGATGATGTGATACCTTGTTTTATCTTGACATCGTAATTTATCATGACACCTTAGTTTACCTGAGTTCAGTAGTTCATCCTGTTATTTTGATTTAGCCTATCTATCTTGTTATCATGCTTATGTTCATCTCAGTTTCTCATGTCAGTTAACTTTACTAGTTTTTATACTAATAGTAGATAGGGCTTACTCAGTCTTTTTGACTGACCCGTTTTGTTTCGCCTCTTTTCTTCCATTCCCCCCCCCCCAAGGTTACAGGGAGGAAATACTGTTGTTTAGTTCGGACTTCTTCTGCTTGAAGGTCATCATGGATGGCTTGGACTTTTCCTGGCTATGGCTACTTTACTGTTTTTATTTGGGGAATAATTTATGAAAAAGTCTTTATGCTTCTTTACTATTGCAAGACAGGTTTTGATGTACTCTGATGTAAAAGGCTTTAGACCTTATGTATTCATGTTTATGAAAGTTCGATTTTACTTCCGCTATTTTATATGTTCTGTCTTGTGATATTTCTGTGCATGTTTACCAATAATGCCCCTCTAAAGCTAGTGCATTCCTTTGCGAGTGACCCTAGCGGAGGCGGGGTGTTACAGAGGTTATATATTGGCAGAAATCAGTGGTACGATATGGATTGATAGTGTGGCATGCTGAGATGCAGTGATCCGGACTTTTGTTGAAAAGCAAAGTTTGGTGGATGATGATCAAAGCGCAGCTTTTATATAGCACGGCTTTGTGTATAGCGTTGATTCGCGAGCCTCACACCCCGGTATGGTGGTAAACTGATGGTTTGATCAGTATGCTTTTTCGTGGATGGGCACCTTCGTGGTGTCGTGGATTCGGTCGACCGAGAGTGAGCTTAGTGCTCAGAGGGATAGGGTAAGCGGTGTTTTCTCTCGCCGGGACGTAAGCCGCAGTGATACTCGATTTCCCAAAAGTGCGGATGTGCATTACGGTGTTTTCTCTAGCCGAGACGTAAGCCGTTGAGATGGCACTACGTGATCGATCTTTCGAATCAGGAGCCACCATGATGGAAATCCAATTTCCAAATATGACATTTTGCGGTTTTGAGTGTAGAGCCTAGTATTGGCGACATGATATATGGTACCCATGTCGTCTATGATTGATACATTTATATTTGAAGTTGTTTTCTTCACTTATGGTAATTATATAAGATGAAATTTCGCGTATCAAGCATATTTGGCTATTATAAGGGAAAACCCTATCCTCCGGCTTGCGTTGCATTGTGTGATGGGACCTGGATCTTATAATAGCTTCATTGTTCTTTATTTAGCATTGCGCTGTTTGTTTTCTGCACTGGTATTCTTGGGAGGAAACCCGTTCCGTGTTATACGGCGTGGTCCCTTGATTTACCTAACTTTAAAAACAAAGATTAATAACTGTTTTAGTTCTCACACCAGTCACATGACTGACCTGGAGTTTATTGTTTTAACCTAAACTCTGGGTGCCCCTATTTTCCACACGGGCAGCTAGTAGTTTCGGTTTTGCAGATTTATATTCACAGGATCCTGATTTACAGCTGGAACGATGTTCGGGAAGCTCTATATCCGTGCATTATTTTCAGTTGTGTTTTATATTGCTTCTCCGCTGCTATGTATTTAAATGTAATTTAAATCTCTGATATTTCTGTGTAATATTCATTTATACTCTATATATTCTTGTATCTCATGGAATTGTTGTAATAACAATGAAATGTTCTTCTGTCTGCGTTCATTTGTGTGTTGAACTCAAAGTATCCGCTCTTTCCTTAACGGGGAAGTTACGGGTCCTTACAATATTTTTGTATATTAAAAATGTCACCTTTTAACATGTTAATGAAAATAAAATAATCATTTGTTGAATTATATTTTTGTACATTAAAAATGTCACCTTTTAACATGTTAATGAAACGAGAATAATTATTTCTTGAATTATAATTTTTAACATTAAAAATGTCATCTTTAACATGTTAATAAAGTAAATAAAATATTTATGTGTTGAATAAAAATTTTGAACAATAATAATATCATTTTTATTGAATGTATAACTATATAAAATATTCATGTGTAGAATAATATTTTTGAACAATAAAAATAGTTAGTAGTTAAACTCCCTTTTTATCAATCGATTTTTTTCATTTTATAATGAATATAAAAAAGAAGTGATTTCAAAATTTAATATTTTGAAAATATTATCATTTTAATATGATAAAAATATAGAATATTCAATTTTGATTTAAAATCAAAAATGAAGTTGGAATTGTTTTAAAACGAATTTATAAACGATTTATGAAATACGTTTTAATTGGAAATCGATGAAATATATACAATATATATTATATATATTTAATGGCATGAATAGAACACGCTGCGACCGTTCGCGAATTTCAACCGTTAACTTCAAATTGGCGTAACGAGAGATCCGACTGTCGGATTCTCCTAAAACCGGAACCGTTTGGTTCGTATCAAAAAGAGCTTTCCAATGAATATAAGAAGTTTGAAATCTAACAGTTGGATTTGGAATTATGTCCAAATCAAATTTGAAAAAAGGTTGTTATGGATGCAGTTCAGTGGCCGTTATTGGAAACCGACTGTACAAGCCTTAATAAAATTATAAAAAAATGGAAAAATTATGTAAAATCATAATTAATAATTTGGAAAGATTTTGGATGAAAAATTCCATATTTGAAAAGATATTTTTTTTATCAAAATGAACTAGTTATTAAGTAAAATAAATCTTTAATTAAGATTTAATGAAGTTTTCCAATCAATTAATATTTAATTGAAATTAAATAAAAGAATTGGATTTTAGATTTGTCGTGGAAGGTGTCTTAATAAACACTATTCTTAAACCCCGGTGAGAAAAGAATAAATCCTTTAATTAAGATTTAGAGAAGTTTACTAATTAATTAATGTTTAATTAGAATTGAAATGAAAGTTGATTGTGGGTATATCGTGAACTATGTTTTAAACGACATTTGTTCTTTAATCCAAATTAACAGTGAAAGTATAATTTGGAATTTATAAATATTTTATTATGATTTAAATGGAGCTTATAAATCTTTTATTAAGATTTAAATGGAAATTTTCCAAAGTAAAGTTTTTCAAATTTAATAAAATAAATTGGAATTGAAGGGAATTCGATGTAATAATAATCGAGATAAGCTTCTGTAAAAGAAGACCGTTACTAATATGGAATTTAAAAAGGCCTTGTTGTTATTCCATTTATATTATTAGTTTGATACAGAAATTTATATCGGTTATATATTTATCCATTTTCTGTGAAGATTTCATAGTTAATGGAAGTTGATTTGGGTTTATCGTGAATTGTGTTTCAAATGACATTTGTTCTTTAACCCAATTAAAGATAAGATTAATTTCTTAAAGTTGGATAATCATTAAGCAATGGTTTTTGAGATTAAAACTGAATTAGAGTTTTAATGAATCTTTAATTAGATTGAAATGATAATGGGATAGTTTAAATTATCAAATTTGGGAAATGATCGAGAATGGAGTACCACCAGTTTTACTCTAGGCGATAGTTAAATCTTTAATTACATTTGAACATGAAATGGTAATTAATTTTACTGATAACATAGTGGTGTTAGATATGGAGTATTACCAGTTTTTCTCTATGGGATGAATAGGTTGGGATTGGGAAAAATAATAAATGGTTAATGCGGTAAGGTTCGATAATCCCGACTAGCTAATAAAATCTTTGAAATTGATATCCAAAGGAAGATTAAGGAATAAATTTAAAAGAATTTATTTTTGATAAAATTAATGGGAACCTTTCCCTAATAATGTGAATATTTTATTAAAAGAATATTCTGAATTGGAATGAGGCGTATGGTGTGTTTTTATAGCACTTGGTTATAAAATACGCGTGTTATTCGGAAAGACCGGGTTTAACCCATTCGGAATAATAACTACGATGACTAAAGTCGACGGTGAAGACGGTGGTTGAAGAACGGAATTCTTCACATCATTTGGAAGATTACTGATGTCTTGATTGGGCTATACACCCAAGACAAGGTAATAGTGGTGATCGTCCAGACGTACTTGGAGATGCGAGGACCTCTCTCCTGTATTGGGCATATGGGACGAGGAATAAGGTGCCTCCGATTTCGTTCAGACCCAGAACGGACTTGTAAATTGATGGTATGTCTGACGTTGTATTCCTTTATGCTGTGTTCGTTGACCTCTGCTAAATATATATCTGTTTGGTGGCGGAGAATTTATTTTCTTGCTTAACACCCTTCTTTGAGACGTACGATTTTATAGGTTATATATTGGCAGAAATCAATGGTTTGGTATGGATTGACAATGTGGCATGCTAAGATGCAAATGGTCAAGGATTTTGTTGAAAAGAAGAGCCTTGTGGTTGATGATCAAAGCAAAACTTATTTAGGCACATCTTTGTGTATAGCATTACTTCGCGAGCTTCACACCCCTGTATGAAGTAGAAATAGGAGAGGACTGTAGGGAGGACAAGCATTTCTTTCTAGCTAGGAGTGGTGTCATGGTATGGAGCCCAGACATTTTACTTATGTGGATGATGAAATGAGGCGCCTCGGATATTGAGTCCCCAGTGGCTCAAGTTTTGTGCCCCATAGGGCAAGGAAATGTATTGTTCAGGCATTACTAATCCACTAAAGTATTTGTTGACCGGCCCTGAAGATCCAAGGTGCAGTTGCGGCTGATCCTGAGATATGGTAGGCTAGATTGTCTCGAATTCGGTAAGGACGATCCCTTACCTTGGTTCATGATGGAAATCCAACTTCCAATACGACATCGTGCAGTTTTGATTGTAGAATTAGTATGGCGACATGATATATGGTACCCATGCCATCTATGATTAATACAATTATATTTGAAGTTGTTTTTGACACTATACACTTATAGTAATATCAAAATAATCTATTTTAACGTACCAAGCATGTTAGGCTATTATAAGGGAAAACTCTATCCTCTGGCTTGTGTTGCATTGTGTGATGGGACTTGAGTCTTATAATAGCTTCATTTTTCCAAAAAGCATTGCGTTGTTTTATTTTAAACTAAGATTCATGTGGAGTAAACCCGTTCCGTGTTATACGGCGTGGTCCCGCAATTTACCCAACTTTAAAATCAAGCTAATAACTGTTTTTAGTTCTCACACCAGTCCCATGACTGACCTGGAGTTTATTTTTTCAACCTAAACTCTAGGTGCCCTTATTTTCCACACGGGCAGCTAGTAGTTTTGGTTTTGCAGATATTATATTTACAGGATCCAGGTTTACAGCTGAAGCTATATTCGGAAGGCTCTATATCCGTGTATTTCCTTCAGTTGTGTTATGTATTGTTTTCTGCTGCTTTGTAATTTAAATCTCTGATATTGTATTTCCAATGTGTAATATTTATTCGTGCGTTGATATATTCTTGTACTCAGATGTAATTGTTGTAATAAGCAATGAAATGTTCTATCATTTGTGTTCTGATTTGTCGTGTTCTCAATTCAATCCGGGCTTTCCTGAAAAGGGAAGTTTGGGTCGTTTCATATTGAATAATTATGTAAGGACCTGTAACTTCCCCGGTAAGTAAAGAACTGATTGCCTGAAGGACAAGACAAATCAGAACACAAACAAAAGAACATTTCATTGTATATTACAACAATTTCATCAGAATACAAGAATATACAGAGTATGAATAAATATTACACATTAAATATCAGATATTTACAATACATCACATAGCAGCGGAAAATAATACGAAACACAACTGAAGGAGATATATAGATACACAGCTTTCTGGATATCGTTCCAGTTGTAGCAGGACCCTATGAAAATAAATCTGCAAAACCAAAACTACTAGCTGTCCGTGTCAAAAATAGGGGCACCTAGAGTTTAGGTTAAAACAATAAACTCCAGGTCAGTCATGTGACTGGTGTGAGAACTAAAACAGTTATTAATCTTTATTTTAAAGTTAGGTAATTCAAGGGACCACGCCGTATAACACGGAACGGGTTTCCTCCCAAGAATGCCAGTGCATAAAACAACAGCGCAATGCGAAATAAAGAACAATGAAGCTATTATAAGACCCAGGTCCCATCACACAACGCAACACAAGCCGGAGGATAGGGTTTTACCTTATAATTGCCAAAGAATGCTTGATACGCTAAATTTCATCTTTTATTATTACTATAAGTGAAGAAATCAATTTCAATCATAAGTATCAATCATAGGTGGCATGAGTGCCCCATACCACTATGTCGCCATATATAGGTGTACAACTAAAATCGCAAAGCTCGTATTGGAAGTTGGATTTCCATCTGTGAACCAAGGCAAGGGATCGTCCTCACTGCTTCGAGACTCTCTAGCCTGAGCTTCAGGGTCAGAGCGCATTGACCCATGGATCGTCAGGGCCGGTCCACCGATGTGGATTAAAATGCCTGAACATTACTTTTCCCCACCCTATGGGGTGTAAATGAGCCAAATGACTCCATCGAACCCGGTCGTCTGATCTAACCGAGGCACCTCGCTATCCATCATCCATATAAGTAAAATGCCAGGCCGTGTAAAACACTGTCACCACTCCTAGCTAGAAAGAAACGCACGCCCTTCCTGATGTCCTCTCCCGTTTCTGGTTCACAACAGGGGTGTGAGGCTCGCGAATTAACGCTACACAAAGCTATGCCACACAGGCTGTGCTTTGATCATCAACCACAAGACTTTGCTTTTCAATAGAAGCCTTGATCATTTGCATCTTAGCATGCCACACAAGCAATTCACGCTATGCAACCGATATCAATCACACAGAATGAAATCCGATGTCAGACACACATCCATTTACAAGTTCGTTCTAAGTCTGAACGAAACTAGAGGAACCTTATTCCTCGCATATCCATCGATCTCCAAGTACGTCTGGACGATCACCAACTGATTCCCTCCTCTTGGGTGTATAGCCTAATCAAGATCATCAATAATTATCCAAACGATGTAAAGACCTCCGGTCTTCGACCACCGTCTTCATCTCGACATATCGTCGAATCAGTTATTCAGAATGGGATAAACCCGGTCTTTCCGAGTAATTCGCGTATATAATAAACAAGTGTTACACAAACACAACATATGCCTCATTCCAATTCAGAATATTCTTTTACTCAAATATTGATATCTTTATGGAAAGGTTCCCATCAATTTTATCAAAGATAAATTCTTCAAATTTATCCTTTAATCTTCTTTTGAATATCAATTCAAACCAAATTATGGTTTATCCAAACTAGTCGGGATTAACGAACCTTACTGAAGTAATCATTTATTAAATTTCTCAATCCCAACCTAATCATCCCATGAAGTAAAACTGGTAATACTTCATATCTAACACCACGGTGTTATAGGTAAATTCAATTACCATTTCACGTTCAAATCTAGTTAAAGATTTAACTATCGTTTGGAGTAAATCTGGTGGTACTCCATTCTCGATCATTTCTTGAATTTGATAATTTTAGTTATCAAATTCACTTTTCAATCTAATTATAAAGATTTATTAAAACTCTAATTCAGTTTTAATTTCCAAAAATCATCACTTAATGATTATTCAAATCCAGGAAATAAATCCTATCTTTAACTGGGTTAAAGAACCAATGCCATTTAAAATACGGTTCACGATAAACCCAAAATCACATTCCATTAATTATCGGGTTAAAGAACAAGTGTTATTTGAAACACCATTCATGATAAACCCAAAAATCAATTCCAATTCAATTCCAATTAAATATCATTTAATTGGTATACTTCATTAAATCCAAATATAAAGATTTAATCTTTTTCTCAACTGGGTTTAAGAACAGTGTTAATGAAGACACCATTCACGACAAACCCAAATCCCATTTGATATTAAATACAGGGCTCTGAATAGAAAATATATCGGCTTATATTCAATATCAAATACTAGAACCAACAAATATCGTATTGGAAATAACGATATAAATATATCTTTCAAATTTCCATAACAATATCTGGATAATCACGAAATTCAATATCGAAATATAACGAAGATAATTTTGATTCAAATCCATTTCCAATATATATATTGGAAATTCTTGTTATTTTTAAAACCATTTCAATTCCAATTTATTTATTTTAAAAATAAATGGATTATAATTCTAGTTCAAAACTAGTTCATTTTGATAAAAAACTATTTTTATCTTTTCAAAAATAGAGTTTTTCATCCTAATTCTTTCCAAATCATTTCTTATGATTTTACACTAATTATTGATATTTTTAATAATTTTATCAAGGCCCGTATAGTCGATTTCCACAAACGACCATTGAACTGCACTTACAACGACCATTTCCAAATTTTATTTGGACATAATTTCAAATCCAACTATTAGATTTCAAATCTCTAATATTCGTTAGAAAGCTCTTTTCGATACGAACCCAACGATTCCAGTTTTAGGAGAATCCAACGGTCGGATCTCCTGTAATATCCATTCGAAGTTAATGGTCGAAATTCGCGAACTGCTGCAGCGCGACGCGTTCTATTCAGGCCATTATATTATATATATATATATATATATATATATATATATATATATATATATAACATATAACATATATTTTGTCGACTTCCATTTAAAACGTATTTTATAAATCGTTTTAAATTCATTTTCAAAACGATTTCAACTTCCCTCTCATTTTCGAATCAAAATTGAATTTTCCAATATAAATTCATTTTAATTTTCTTTCAAATTGATTTCAATTTAAATCGATTTCAATTCAATTTCAATTCGTTTTAAATTCAATTCAAAACGATTTCAATTCTATTTCAATTTAATTATAATTTCAAATCATTTCAATTTAATTCGTATTTCAATCCTTTTTAATTTAATTCGAATTTCAATTCTATTTCAATTTAATTCGAATTTCAAATCATTTCAATTTAATTTGAATTTCAATTCTATTTCAATTTAATTCGAATTTCAAATCATTTCTGTTTAATTCGAATTTCAATTCTTTTCAATTTAATTCGAATTTCAATTCAAAATAATTTAATTTGAATTTCAGTTCATTTCAAAATATCAGATTGTGAAATCACTTTTGATATCCATTGTAAAATGAATAAAATCGAAAAAATTCCCGTTTGTGTTAAAATGACGTTTAACTACTTAACACGGCTTCACATTCAAATATTCATTGAATATTATTTTAATATATTCGATAATTCTGAACTGGAATCAGACACAGTCAATTACCATATAATGTTGATTATATGGATTTCACACAATAAATGTGTATAACAACTATGAAAATAGCAATCCATCATCCAGAATGCATTCTACACTATATAAGCATTGAATATAAATATTCAATGCTTACACTGTCTGTCAATCCATCGATCGACATATAGCTAATTATTGGGATTAGTGTATGTCCAATTTCATCTCAATACCCGTGTGGGGTTTCAAACAATCAAACACATGTTTTATTTATGCAGTTGGGCAATGTGTAAAATTTATCATCCCAATCTATATCAGTCAAATGTGTGTATATAAGCAAATCGTTCGATTTGTTTATAAACCTTTATTTTATATACATGTTAAAAATTATATTTTTAACTATAAAATATTAATTCCATCACACAATCAATTTTCACAACACGAAAATCAAATAAACAAGTCATCCATGGTCTGCAGACGACGGGTGTCAAGTGCTGCTAAGCACAGTCTGCATCCTAGTATATATTTCAACTAGAAATAAAATAAAAGTGAGGAGTTCTCACCTTGGGGTTCCACTCCTCTAGTCCTTATCTCTGAACGGTTTGAATTCAGATTTGTTTTCTGACAGTACCATCGCAATCTGTATCACGCAGTCAATTATTAAAAATCACATTTTTATACTGTTACTTCATACATAAAAATCATATTTTTATGTTGATGTTTACATTATAAAAATTATATTTTTATAATCTCTACTATATAAAAATCATACTTTTATAATCTATACATGAAAAAAACACATTTTTCTTATAATCTATACATGAAAAAATCAAATACGTTCATGACTAAAAATTGTATACTTTCAAGGAATTAAAATAGAAAAAAAACTTACATTTTTAGGGCTTCGATTTCAGGAGCAGTAGGAGGTGTCTGCCCACTGAAGGCGGAGCCGGAGAGGTGGCGCTGGTGGTAGCAGGGGCGGCGGCAGCCGTAGGTGGCTAGGCATTGGTTTTTTTTCTGTTTGGTTTGGGGGGTTTCGAATTGGGGTTGAGAGAGAGAGAGGAGAGAGAGAGAAGAAGAGGGGGTGGTGGCTTGAAGGGGTGCGGTGGTAGGGAAGATGGTCTGAGGCGGCGGCGCGCTTGAGAAGGAGGGGGAACGATGGGATTTCTGAAGTATGGGGGCGCGTTTTTTATTTATTTCAAATCAGTTTTCTGATTTGAACGGGGAGGAAGAGAAAGTATAGGGGGTTGACCAAGAATAATATTTATTTATTTATTTTTAATCCCAAAAGGTAACTTTTTAATTCAAACTCCAAATCGAACTTACCGACTGCCGTCACTAGCTAATTACCCCCATTCCGAACACAATGAGATATGTTCCGTAACCCAATTCGGCTGTTACAATCAGTTTCCGCTAAAATTAAAATATAAGTCAGTATATATTCATTTTGAACGCACATTTTAATTTACCGGGGCCACATACGGGCTCTAAAACTTCCCGAAAAATTATTTCTAGCTTCGTTTTGACGATACGGTCCTAAAAATCTAATTTCGTCAAATTTGAAAACCGTTTGAAAAATGGCCATTTTCTGGTCGATTCAAATTGAGTGAAACTGTCAAAACACGTTTTCCTTTGCCACGCTCACATATTGATTAAGAAAATTATGAATTTTGGAATCTATCAATAATTTGACACCCTGGATCCAAAAAAAGTGGTTTCGTCGAAAACAGAGGTCGTTTGCAAAGTTTCCATTTTTAAAGGCCAGAATTCCACACCGACTATTCTGAATTTTCAACTGGGCATAACTTTTTATTCCCGCTATGAAATTTCAATTTTTCGGATTTGTTGGAAAGATATTTTCAAATAGATTCTAATATTTTTGGTTTCTCTAAAATTCGGTTTATTTTGAATCCTGTACATTCATTTGAACTTTGAAATCGAAATTTCGAACTACCGCGCCATTTTCAATTCCTTTTATAATTAAAATAAAATATTTATATTCTAATGACGATTCAAATAAATATTTCTTTTCTAATTCTATTCAAAATAAATTTCTCATTGTTATTATTTAAAATATATCATTTTAAATATTCAAAATTCATCAAAATTGCCAAAATAAAAAATTTAAATTGGCTCGGATTTCCGGGTTATTACAATCTCCCTCACTTAAAACTTTTCGTCCCCAAAAAGGAACGAAGCCGAATGTTTTTTAACTAATCAACTCAACTTTCATTATTTTCGTTACGTCTTAAGTTCTTCAACTTTTCAGTTTCTAAGAACTTTTCAAATTTTTCAAAAATTTGGCTAACACCCTAAATTTTCGAAAAATTTCGCCATAACCTCCCCTGCACCGGGAGCTTCGGGATATTTCAAATAGCCTCCCATGGGCCTCACCAATCCAAAAAAAAAACCAATCGGCTCATAAAATCATCCAAAACCCAAGAAATACAATAAACATGTACCTATTTGTCGGGCAAACAATTTTATTCCTCTTCTCTAGCCTCCTAGCTCTGACCTGTTCAATGGATACACATATATATGTATATGCATGCATGTAATTCCAAAAAATTTCCAATACAGTTCAATATTTGATCAATTTGGTTATATTGTTCAAATTTTAATTAATCAACCAATAATCAAACAACACAATCAGCAATCAATTAGTTGATTAACGTTTCAAATTCATAATTTTGATACATAATCAAAAAATCACATTTTTGGTGGAAAATCACAACAATAGGCCCTATCTAATTTTGGTTCTCACACTAGTCAATTGGAAATATATAGAAATCCCACTTTCGAAACTCGAAAACAGACTTCTGATGTCGTACGTCATCAGTAGAATCATGCCCGGGCGACTAGAGTGTGATTCTATATCTATACAGTATATTAAAACTTCGAATACACATGGATCAGATGTATACGCAAAATCTTTATATACTTGATTGTCCAAATCAATATAAAATAAATAATCAAATACGAATAATTGATTTAAATTTTAAACAAAAATTGTTTTTATTTTCAAAATATACTCTTCACACTTGTTCTAGGATAATTGGAATTAAATCTTTACAAAATATTTCTTATGATTTTACACTAATTATTGATATTTTTAATAATTTTATCAAGGCCCGTACAATCGATTTCCACAAACGGCCATCGAACTGCACTTACAACGACCTTTTCCAAATTTGATTTGGACATAATTCCAAATCCAACCGTTAGATTTCAAATCTATAATATTCGTTAGAAAGCTCTTTTCGATACGAACCCAACGGTTCCGGTTTTAGGAGAATCCGACAGTCGGATCTCCCGTAATATCCATTCGAAGTCAATGGTCGAAATTCGCAAACTGCCGCGGCGCGACGCGTTCTATTCAGACCATTATATATATATATATAATATATAGCATATATTTCATCAACATCCATTTAAAACATATTTCATAAATCATTTTAAATTTATTTTCAAAACGATTTCAAATTCCATCTCAATTTGAAATCAAAATTGAATTTTCCAATATAAATTCATTTTAAATTTCTTTCAAATTGATTTCAATTTAAATCAATTTCAATTCAATTTCAATCCGTTTTAAATTCAATTCAAAACGATTTCAATTCTATTTCAATTTAATTTGAATTTCAAATCATTTCAATTTAATTCGAATTTCAATCCTTTTCAATTTAATTCGAATTTCAATTCTATTTCAATTTAATTCGAATTTCAAATCATTTCAATTTAATTCAAATTTCAAATCTATTTCAATTTAATTCGAATTTCAAATCATTTCAATTTAATTTGAATTTCAATTCTTTTCAATTTAATTCGAATTTCAATTCAAAATAATTTAATTCGAATTTCAATTCATTACAAAATATCAGATTTTGAAATCACTTTCGATATTCATTGTAAAATGAATAAAATCAACAAAATTCCCGTTCGTGTTAAAATGACGTTTAACTACTTAACATGGCTTCATATTTCAATATTCACTGAATATTATTTTAAAATATTCGATAATTCTGAACTGGAATCAGACACAGTCAATTACCATATAATGTTGATTATATGGGTTTCACACAACAAATGTGTATAACAACTATGAAAACATCATTCCATCATCCAGAGTGCATTCTACACTATATAAGCATTGAATACAAATATTCAAAGCTTACACAGTCTGTCAATCCATCGATCGACATACAGCTAATTATTGGGATTAGTGTATGTCCAATTTCATCCCAATACCCGTGTGGGGTTTCAAACAATCAAACAAAGGTTTTATTTGTTTAGTTGGCCAATGTGTAAAATTTATCGTCCCTATTTATATCAGTCAAATGTGTGTATATAAGCAAATCATTCGATTTGTTTATAAATCTTTATTTTATATACATGTTAAAAATTATATTTTTAACTATAAAATATTTATTCCATCACACAATCAATTTCCCAACACGAAAATCAAACTAACAAGTCATCCATGGTCTGTGGACGATGGGTGTCGGGTGCTACTAAGCACCGTCTGCATCCTAGTATATATTTCAACTAGAAATAAAATAAAAGTGAGGAGTTCTCACCTTGGGGTTCCACTCCTCTAGTCCTTATCTCTGAACGGTTTGAATTCAGATTTGTTTTCTGACAGTACCATCGTAATCTGTGTCACGCAGTCGATTATTAAAAATCACATTTTTATACTGTTACTTCATACATAAAAATCATATTTTTATGTTGATGTTTATATTATAAAAATTATATTTTTATAATCTCTACTATATAAAAATCATAATTTTTTAATCTATACATGAAAAAATCACATTTTTCTTATAATGTATACATGAAAAAATCAAATACGTTCATGACATAAAAATTGTATACTTTCAAGGAATTGAAATAGAAAAAAAACTTACATTTTTAGGGCTTTGATTTCAGGAGCAGTAGGAGGTGTCTGTGCACTGAAGGCGGAGCCGGGGAGGTGGCGCTGGCGGCAGGTGCAGTGGGGTCATAGGTGTCTAGGCATTGTTTTTTTTTTTTTTTGCTGTTTAGTTTGGGGGGGGTTTCGAATTGGGGTTGAGAGAGAGAGAGAGGAGAGAGAGGAAGGGGGTGGTGGCCAGAAGGGGAGCGGCGGTAGGGAAGATGGTCTGAGGCGGCGGCACGCTTGTGATGGAGGGGGAGCGACGGGATTTTTGGAAGTATAGGGGCGCATTTTTTTATTTTAGATCGTTTTTCTGATTTGAACGGGGAGGAAGAGAAAGTATGGGGGGTTAACAAAGAATAATATTTATTTATTTATTTTTAATCCCAAAAAGTAACTTTTCAATTCAAACTCCAAATCGAACTCACCGACTGTCGTCACTAGCTAATTACCCCCATTCTGAACACAATGGGATATGTTTCGTAACCCTATTCGGCTGTTACGATCAGTTTCCACTAAAATTAAAATATAAGCCAGTATATATTCAATTTGAACGCACATTTTAATTTACCGGGGCCACATACGGGCTCTAAAAATTCCCGAAAAAATATTTCTAGCTTCGTTTTGACGATACGGTCCTAACAAAACTAATTTCGTCAAATTTAAAGACCGTTTGAAAAATGGCCATTTTCTGGTCGATTCAAATTGAGTGAAACTGTCAAAGCACATTTTCCTTTGCCACACTCACATATCGATTCAGAAAATTATGAATTTTGGAATCTAGCAATAATTTGACACCCCGGATCCAACAAAAGCGTTTTCGTCGAAAATAGAGGTAGTTTGCAAAATTTCCATTTTTAAGGGCCAGAATTCCACAGCGACTATTCTGAATTTTCAACTGGGCATAACTTTTTATTCCCGCTATGAAATTTCAATTTTTCGGATTTGTTGGAAAGATATTTTCAAATAGATTCTAATATTTTTGGTTTCTCTAAAATTCGGTTTATTTTGAATCCTGTACATTCATTTGAACTTTGAAATCGAAATTTCGAACTACCGCGCCATTTTCAATTCCTTTTATAATTAAAATAAAATATTTATATTCTAACGATGATTCAAATAAATATTTCTTTTCTAATTCTATTCAAAATAAATTTCTCGTTGTTATTATTTAAAATATCTCATTTTAATTATTCAAAATTCATCAAAATTGCCAAAATAAAAATTTTAAATTGGCTCGGATTTCTGGGTTATTACAAATTATGTACCATAATTTCTTATATTACTTAACAAAAAGTGAAAAATGACAATCTTGGGTATTTATATAGCTAACAATTTATTAAGTTATTATTGTACTTATTTGGTTTGATAACAATATAGATCTATCATAACCTTGTTATATCATGTTCTATAGTCTAAGGTTAAGTGTGAATACTTGGTAAAACTAGCCGAGCCTCATATGACAATGTCAATAGTTGTGGACAACCTTACTGGAAAGAGTAAGGACATGTAACGACCCAGAAAATCTGAACCAATTTAAAAATTTTAAATTGGCGAAAATAATGGATTTTAAATATTTAAAATAAATATTTTAAATAATAGAGATGAAAACTGAGTTTGAAACGAAAATTGAAAACGAATATAATTAATTATAATTATAAACAAGGCCTGAAATGGCGCTGCAGTTTCAAAAATTGAATTCAAACTTTGTCGGACTGTACCGGGTGGAAAACAAAACGGATTTTAGTGAAACCAAAAATATTTAAATCTGTTAGTGAATACCTTTCTAACGAATCTGAAAAATCAAATTTTCATAGAGGAAAGCAAAAGTTATGGCCGAATGAATTTTCAGAAAGGTCGCTATGGAATTTATATAGCCCGTGAAATTGGCCATTTTGCATACGACCTCGGAATTCGACGAAACCACTTTTGTTGGATCCGGGATGTGAAGTTATTGCAAGGTTTCAAATTTCATAATTTTTGAAGCTAATATGTAAGCGTGGCAAAGGAAAACGTGTTATGGTCAATTATAGTTAAATTGGATCGACCAGAAATGGGCCTTTTTGCAAACAGTCTCAGAATTCGACGAAACAAGTTTTGTTGGGACCGTATCGTCAAAACATAGCTAGATTTATTTTTCTGGAATTTTTCGAATCAGTTTGTGGCCCTGGCAAATTGAAATGTACGTTCAAATTAAATATTGAATATTTTATATTTTAATTTGAAGGAAAACTGACTGAAATATTCGAATGGGCCTTCGAAACATATCCCATTGTGTTCGGAATGGGGGTAAAACGCTAGGGACGACAGTCATTGGGTTTCAATTGGTGGTCGTGTCAGAAAACCCCTTTAAAGGCCCACTGACCAATCAGAATTTAGGAAAAAAAATCCTCAGACCCCCCCCGATCGACGGCGATAAAGGCTTCCCCCCTTCTCTCCTCCGCCGCCGCCGCTATAGGCCACCAGAGCCGCCGCCACCACATCCACTCGAACCGCCTCCCCCTCCTCTTCAAATCCGACACCAGCTCCGCCTCCATCGACGCCCCGATCGCCAGAAACGGCCGTCCAAAGATCCGACCTTCCTGACGCCGCCGTTACGGACCACCGTACCCCCTCAAACCACCACCGATCTACAGCCCCCACCTCCCTCTACGACGCTGCAGCCACCGATCATCCCAGTTCTTCCCGGATTTCGTGAAATTCCCAACCCTAGGTTCGAACAAATCAAGCAGGTATCGGCTGATTTTATTTAATTTGATTTTAACACCTTTAAAGTGTTGCAAAACTTTGAAAAATCATATCTTTTTCGTTCGTTAACGAAATTCGATGAAACAGGAAACATCGTGACCGTGTGGACGCCTTCTACATTTTAGAAGAGACTGCATATTTTTTTGAGCCTTCTGCTATTTTGGTGGAGTGGAACCCAAAGTGAGATTTCTAATTTAAAAACGATATGGAAAACGACGATGTATAAATTATATAGTCGATGTATGAGTTATATAAGCGTTGTACACCTCATGTATAGGCGTTGTATAAGTTGTACGTTCGATGTATAAGTTATATATGCGTTGTAAAAATTATATATGTGTTGAAATAGAAGTGAATTGCTATATATATATATATATATATATATATATATATATATATACGCCCCTCGTCCACAAACCATGGACGATATTTATTGATTGTGATTGGTGTGAAAATTTGATTGATAGCGAATGGTTGTTTGGGATTGTTTGTGGTTGATATCGATTGATTATGGTTGAAAAATACCCGTTTGTGGTTGAGAAATATTTGGTTGAAACCACATAGGATCAGTTTGTGGAAATGAAATAAATATATACATGCCACCTGCGTGCGAACTAGGTGCATGATCCCCATTGTCAAAAACCGCGAGGTTTTAAGGTAGAGCGAGGAGCCGTACTAGGGACGGTCCCGGTTTTAACTACCCTGCCGTTATGCTGCCGAAATTTTGAATAATATTCATGTGTTTGAATTATTTTCATTTGCTGAAACTATATTTATTCATTGAAATAGAAAACCTTCATGTGTTGAATTGATATTCATTCGTTGATTAGAAATTCATGTGTTGAATGGTATTCGTGTTTTAAATATAAAAATCACATTTTTATCTATATATAGAAACTATAGAAAACCTTCATGTGTTGAATCGATATTCATTCGTTGATTAGAAATTCATGTGTTGAATGGTATTCGTGTTTTAAATATAAAAATCACATTTTTATCTATATATAGAAACTATAGAAAACCTTCATGTGTTGAATCGATATTCATTCGTTGATTAGAAATTCATGTGTTGAATGGTATTCGTGTTTTAAATATAAAAATCACATTTTTATCTATATATAGAAACTATAGAAAACCTTCATGTGTTGAATCGATATTCATTCGTTGAATTGAAATTCATGTGTTGAATGGTATTCACATTTTGAAATAAATTGTTTTATAATAAAAATCACCTTTTTATCATCTATATGAACTATGTAAAATAATCCTGTTTTGAAATAAATTGTTTTACAGTAAAAATCCTATTTTTATCACCTATATAAACTATATAAAATAATAGTGTTTCGAAACGAATTGTTTTACAATAAAAATCACAATTTTGTTATATACATGAATGGTTGAAATGTGAAGCGTTAAAAACAACAACTCGTTCAAATAAATATGCATGAGTCGAAATATTCACTAATTAGCTAATGATATGATTTTCGCCTATGCATGCAACATTAGAGTGAATGGTGTTTTTAAACCAAATGGAATCAAATATGAAGTCGAGTGGAAAATGATAAATGATAAGAACTGTATATATGTACATGCATATTTATTGAACAGGTTATAGCAAAGGGGCTAGAGAAGAGGAATAAAATTTTGTGCCCGACAAATAGGTACACATTTACTGTTTTGTTCGGGTGATAATTTTATGAGCCTGTTGGCTACCCGCTTGGCTTTTTCTTTTTCTTTTTGACATGAGACGCCCGTGTGTCTATTTGGGAATTTTCCCAGCCCCTCCCGTACAAAGGAGGTCATGGTGAATTTTTCCGAAATTTTAAGGCGTTAGTGAAATATTTGAAGTTAGAACGATATAGGAATTGTGGAATGAACTATATTTATATAAATATATTAATATATATAAAATTAAAACGAAACGTGGCCGTGCAGTTTGTGTTTTGAAACCGTGATTTCAAACAACTAGTGCGGGAAATCCGACCATTGGATTTTCCCGAAACTGCAACCGTTGGGTTCGCTTTGGAAAAATCTTTCCAACGGCACCAACTTTGTAAAAATCCAACGGTTGGATTGTCTGGAATGCTTAATTCAAATCTGAATAAAAACAGCGCCAGAAACGATTATATATATATATATATATATAATTATATTTAATCGAATAACGACGCTGCAGTTCGTATTTTGAAATCCAAACTTCAAACGATTGTACCGGGAGATCCGACCGTCGGATTCGTTTTGAAAAGACCTTTCTAATGATGTAAATTTTGTGAGGATCCAACGGTTAGATTTTCAGATATGTGTAAATCAAATCTGAAGAAAAACAGCGCCACGGCCGCGTTATGGCCCGAAGCGTCGTTTTGAATAAATTGGCTATTTTAAAATAAATAAAAATAGCGATAAATCATTATAAAATATCATAAATGATATGGAATGGAAATAAACTGAATTTGCTCGATTTATGTGGTATTTGATGGTTGAATGTGTTTGGTGTGAAAATTACATTAAAGAACAAAATTGGTGTTGTCGAATGATTTAACCATTGAAATAAATTGATTTGAAATTCTAAATATACGTGAATTATTTGAAAAGGCCGAGTTAATTCTCATTTCGAATAATTGACCGACGATTGAAATTCGAAGATGAAGACCGTGGTCGAAGACCGGAGATCTTCACCTCGTTTGGATGGTAACCGAGGTCCTAATCGGGATGCATCCCGAAATATGGATAATGAGTGGTGATCGTCCAGACGTACGTGGTGATCGATGGGTTTGCGAGGTATTTAGTGCCTCCGGTTTCGTTCAGACCCAGAACGAACTTGTAAATGGACTGTGTGTCTGACATTGGATTTTATTCTGTGTTGATTGATCTCTATTATATATACATCTGTTTGGCGGCGGAGAATTTATTCTTTTGCTTAGTGCCCTTCTCTGATACGCACGAGCTCAGAGGTTGTATATTGATGGACATCAGTCGCATGGCATGAATTGCTAGTGTGGCATGCCTAAGTGGCAAATGATAAGGGCTTCTGTTGAAAAGCAAAGTCTTGTGGTGATGATCAAAGCACCGCCTGTGTGTCGTAGCTTCGTGTATAATGTGAATTCGCGAGCCTCACACCTCGGTATGAACCAGAAACGGGAGAGGACATCAGGGAGGGCCTGCGTTTCTTTCTAGCTAGGGTGGTGTTAGTGACCTCCCAGCCCTGACATTTATATACTTTTCACCTGTGTGGTTTTTGCTGTTGCGAGGCGCCTCGGTTTGATCGGACGATCCGGGTTCGATGGAGTCATTCGTTGGCTCGTTTACGCCCTAAAGGGCGGAGAAACATAGTGTTCAGGCATAATAATCCACATCGGTGGACCGGCCCTGACGATCCAAGGGCCGACCTGAGTCTGGGCCCTAAGACATGGGCTAGATTGTCTCGAATTCGGTAAGGACTATCTTTTGCCTTGGTTCATGACGGAAATCCAATTTCCAAATACGTGACTGTGCGGTTTTGATTGTATATATATATGACGACATGATATATGGTACCCATGCCGTCTATGATTGATAGTTATGATTGAAATTGTTTTTGAAACATATAAACACTAGTAGTAATATCAAATGCTTTTGTTTTATTCATATCAATCATATTTTGGCCATTATAAGGTAAAACTCTATCCTCCGGTTTGTGTTGCATTGTGTGATGGGAACCGAGTCTTATAATGGCTTCATTTTTATAAAAAGCATTGCGATGTTTAAAAGAAAGGTTTGTTTTAAAGCACTAGCAATCCAATGGAGTAAACCCGTTCCATGAAAGTGGCGTGGTCCTATGATTAGCCAAATTGTATATGTGTTGAGTAGATTTCTCATACCAGTCCCATGACTGACTCGTAGTTTGTTTCACTTTCAAACTCGGGTGCCCCTTTTTCTACACGGGCAGCCTTGTATTCAGGTTTAGCTGGTTCTTTCTGGATAGCTGGAGCTGAAGATGGATTCTATCATTTATCTCTTTTTATGCTGTTCAGCTCCTATTGTACATATTTTGTTTATTTCCGCTGTAGACATTTATGTATAGTTGAACTGTATTTGTACTAAATAAGATCCTATATACTATGTAACTTTGATGATTACTTTTATCCAGTATATTCTATTGTTCATTATCTGGTGTATTTATTTAATTATGTTCTGCTATTATCTGTTTCTGTGTTATATTCCAAAGATAACCCTTGTCTCCGTCAGTACAGGATTTGGGGTCGTCTCAGGACATTAGGTTAGCCATAACATTCCATAATACCTTAGGCTCTGTGAAACCTAGTTTATCATAGATTTAGTTCCATATATTATATGTTCATATAGGGTTAGGACGAGTTCAGGGACATCTCTTCAAAGAGGTCAAGATGATGTAACTAAGGCAATTGAGAAGAGCATAGTTGATTTCACATTTATACATGTAGGTACGTGCCTACACAATGTAACGAACTGAATTTCCATACTATCTAAGTTGACTAAATACACCACACGTTCAACCCAAATTGCACATAAATACGAATCATTATTGAATAAAGAAGAAAAAGATAAAAGAAGAGCAAAATAACAACACAAAATATCACGTCATAGCGGAAATAAGATATAATATATATAACAGCTTCTGGAATACAAAATTTTAACTGTATAGCATAGCATTATTAGAGTACAACAGTTATAACACGGAGGAAAATAACAATAGCTATATAATGGTGAAGCCTCCTACTCCAAGCTCCTCCAAGTATCTGTAAACACCTGAACTACTTGACTACCCGTACAAATTCAGGCACCCAAGAGTTTAGGGTAAAACAAAACAAAATAAACTCTGAGTCAGTCATGGGACTGGTGTGAGTAATCTCCAAACACTTGTTTTAAGTTTCAAAAATCCTTTTGCAAAATTAGTTCAAAAAAAATCCTTTTCCAAAAGAAAAGATAATCATAAGACCGATCCACACATTAACACGGATGGTTTTGACCTTACAATAACCAAAACAATTCTATTTCAACAATACTAATTTGATATTATAATAGCGTCTACATCAAACAAATAACAATCTAGTAGAACGCTAGCATCTCACGTTCCACATACATAATATACAATCAAAAACGGCAGACACTTATTTGATAATGGATTTCCAACTATGACAAGATATGGAACCACCTTCCGATAGTGTATTTCTAGAAAGGAGTACACTGGGTTCAATAAGAACAACTTGTAACCTAGTCACCAATGACCGACCACTCATTTCGCTTGAGTGTATCGAATGTATATCACCAACGGTTGGGATCAACAACCATTTTCCCAAATGGGACAACATCAATAGATTTGAGAAGGAAATAAAATTTTCTCTAGATAGGTGATAATACACCGTAATTGGGAGCTACCCACTTTGCCATGCTGTCTGCCCGATTTTTATCATTTCCCGGTTATTGAGGCCTAAGGCTACGATTACTTACCATTCATTGATAGCACAATCACTTTGAATGCCACATTGTAAGATCCATTAATCACTAATTGATTTGCACAAAGATATTCTAAATATTATGTTAAGAGAACAAATTCTCCACCACTAGAGCCATATTTGTACACGCCAACATATGTGATCGTTGAAAATACTCTGTCAGACATTCGTCCATACACGTTCATTCTGGGACCGAACGAAATCGAAGGCACAATTTCCATTAATCCATCTTAGATAATTTCTACCTAGGATTAATAGAAAAATTCCTTGCACTTTACTTCGTCTTCAATTGTCTTTATATAATCTGATTCGCAATGCTACTGCTAATAGAGTGGTTCTCGGATAATAATCCAACCGATCTCTCCATATTGACAATGATATTGGCCAATACTTCGATAGTCGGTTATTTAACTATCGAAGAAAAACAAACATTCATTCAAAGTATCAAACATTCACCAGGCCTCTTAATTAATATTTCATTAATTAAATCACTTCTCCATTTCCTTATCAATATTAGTTAACCCAATATTTTCAACAATCCTCTTGGCCTCTTACGATATTTGGAAAACATTTTTAGATATCATCTTCATTTTTTTCTATACTTAGAAAATATTTTCTATTTATAATTGGAAAACATTCCAATCACTTATCTCTTTCACGACCATTCATTTCTATACTTAGGAAATATTTATTATTATATTTCCAAAATACCACTTACTTAGGTTAAAATGCATGTTGTGTAAAACATCATTACAACAACCCAACATACTGCATTCCACTAAATCTTATTCAAACATTTATCTTCGAGACTGAGTCTTGCTATTTATTGGTTAATAATGAAATCAATCAAGTTGGGGTATAACTACCTCTCAGACTATGACTGAATAACATTCTTAACTTCAAAACGGACAAGACAACTTATCTCGAATAATCAACATCATATAAAACCAATTATCTCCTTTTTAAATAACGTGAATACGTTCTCTTTTTATTCTTTCCAAATTTTAATTTACAGTTTTCCTTTTTGTTTATAATATTCTATTGAAGTTCGTTTCCTTATTGAATTTTATGTTTATCGATATATTGATTTCTAAATATCAAATTTTCTTAAAAATATTCTAACCTATTAAATTTCACCAGCACCTCCTTTGTTTGGCTCAATAGGTGAAACTCCAACGTGCATCTCTTGGCCGTTTCCATTCAAAAAGAAAATCAAAAGGCAAAGTGGCTTGCCGATTCGGCGCATAAAATCTCATATGGAATTTAAACGTGTACATTTTTGTCGGGCACACAAATTGAAATCTTCATACACTTCATTCCATACCTGCTTAACCAATATACGTCCATTCCCAATTTATTCCAACTCAATCCCATCATTTTTAACTCAATTCGCTAATTTATTCTTTAACTAGTTGTTTTGCCCATTTCACTTTTCGTTTGAACATATCACGTTCAAATATATTTTTATCTGACTTATAAACCAACTGAATTCCATTTTTCAACTCAAGTTTCATATTCAATTTCGAATACGAATTCACCAGTTCAATTTACTTAACCAAAACCCAATTTTTTATCAAAACTCGATTGACTAATTATTCTTCAAATTAGTTAATTCTACTTAATAATTAAAAATTGGATTTTTGTTTCAAATCAGATCGCTCACTCCACTTGAGTTCATATTTATTTTATAAATCAAATCTAGTTTTTTCTAATAGAAATTAGAATTTTTATTTACTTAAAATCCCTATATTAATTTTATATAAACCGTTATGGTTTTTATACAATTATGAAGTTGTTTTTCTGAAAATTTGATTTTGACTTAACTATTATGTTGTGGCGAGTTTGTTTTAATTATAATTAAATATAATCATTTAACTTCATTTGTTAATAAATTCCAACTCTATTTTTATATATTTAAAAGTAAATTAAACAAGTTTTCCCAGTCTAACTTAACCATTTCGATTTTCTTTAATTATCGATTTTTCATAACTCAGTTGTAAATTTAATTATAACTCTATTTGCTATATTATATTCCAATTCCCTTTGTAAATAAATTAATTACAAAATTCGATATAATTGAGTTCTAATTATAAATTCTTAGGGTTATTTCAATTCCGTTTATATTCCGAATTCTGGAATAAAGTCCGTCGTTCCATTCTCAAACGGTTTCTAGTTCACTGTTAAAATTCATATTTGAATTTAAACTTCTAGATTGTCTAATGATAATTTATCTTAATTAATTTATAAACGTCGTTTATAAATTTAACTTTCTTTTTTTATAATTTATAATAAATTCCATTTTAAATCCATTTGAAACCCAATTCCAATTCTTGAATATTTTATTGATTATGACTTATATATAGTGAATCTATTTTTCATATTTAAAATTTAAAATAATATTCATATAATCCTAATTTTTTTTTGAAAATATTATTTAAATAAATTCGATATAATCGAATTCAAATCATATATCCCGACAGATTTATTTTAATTCAATTTACATTCTGAATACCAGAATAGATTTATCGTTTCTCTTTGAAATTAATTTCAATTTCCCTTTTTAAATTCACATCTGAATTTAGACTTCACAAATTATACAATGAAAATTATTCCCATTTCATTTATAATCACGGTTTATAAATTCATTTCAATTTCCCGCATTATTCCCAAAATTAGATTTATCGTTTATAAATTCAATACTTGTTTTATATATTAAGAACAAGTTAATATTTCTTTATCCCATTCAAAATTCAAATTCTATTTAAAAAAAATAGATTTTCCCTTTTTTATATATGTATTATTACCATATCTAGCCAACCCCCACTTGTTTGGGAAACATAACTTTGTTGTTTGTTTGTTTGTTTTTTAGATTTTCCCTTTTAAATCTCAGAATCCCTTTTCACGATATTTTTATATATCCATAATAAGGCAAGTGATATTCAAACATTCAATACTCCCAATTATAAATCATATGCTTTCTAACACATATATGATAATATATATATATGAAAACAAACAATAATAAATTTTGAGGAATCTAGTTGGATCCCTCCAACCTGTTTTCCTGCATCCACAGATGTTAGCCAACATAAATAATACCCATCCTGCTTCAAGGAAAAATATCGCGGTATAGAAGGTCATCCATTATCCTATTGTAGGGGCACGTAGGGTCATCCGCTAATGATACTGTAGGAAATATCCAACCACCAATATATATATATATATATATATATATATATATATATATATATATATATAATAACCGCAATGACCAAGCCTAAATAACTATATATATGTATATAATAGCCACAACTAATAATTTTTTTATAAATGCATCCAAGAAACCAAAAAATATATTTTTAACGATAATAGTAAATTTAAATAAATTTTTGAGTGAGAATTACTCACCGTGATTTTCTCATTTCTGAATATCCTATTTAATTCTGTATCGTCGGCTATGAAATTACTCGAATGAAATTTACTATGCACCTATGATTATTTAATTTTGATTCAATGATTAAACAATATTGATTGAAAGTAAAAACTAACAAAAAAATTAATTCTTCTATGTAATTAAATCTGTAAACACATATACCTCACCGTCTTTTAAATAACTCGATCAATCGATGAAGTATTTCTCCGAACAGCTCCAAACAACTGCCATCAGCCACCCTAAAATGCTACTCCATTCTTTATGGCATTTCGTCGAAAACCATACTGTCATCAACAACTACCACCTCTCCAAACTATTGCGGCAACAACTTGGCAGCATTCTACCCACTGCATCCTCTCCGCTCAACATCAATCCTCACTCCATAGCCTGCTGGTTCATAATCGACATGAGAAACACATGTCGTACATTTCAGGAAAGGAAGCCGCCTAATCCCTATGCTCACACAGGTTCAGCATACCCAATTCAATACCTTACTCCACACAGTAACTCCCCGTTCACCACTGTTAAACTATGTCATCCTTAGTGTCAAACTCGACGTTAATCCTTGTCGAGACTTCCAGCACTCACGCTACAGGGTAGCGATCAACATTATCATATAATTTCTCGAAACCTTTCCACTCTGATGACGCTTCCTGGCTTCCATCCCAGTCGACTCGCCAACTCCAAATGGCCTAAACCCCAAATCGCGATGACCGCCATCCCAAAACTAAAAATCGAACGACGCTCCTTAAGCTCGAATGAATATAAAACGATACCAAGGAGAAGCACTAGTTTAAATGAGTAGAACATATTCAATTTTGTATTATCTTATTGAGTATTCGATTTGCAAGAATTTGAGGAAGGGTTCAAATAAAAATAAAATAAAAAACGAAGCGGATTTCATTCTTCTAAATGAACAGAAATTAGGAGTAGTGAAATAAATAAATAAGATTGGTGCAGGGTAACCGTATATTTATAAAGGATAATCACTTAATCATTAAGGAACTATAGTCTGTGAAAGGTACAAAGGTAGGGTGCGTGAATCAATACTTACGTTGTACGTAATTTAAATACTTAGGGTAGAAGGAAATGATTAAAAAATTATTTTATTTTAATTTTATTTGAACGAGTTCAACTTTATTTAATTTAAAATACCCTGCAATTCCAACTCCTTTTTGAACACAACAACCGACATTTTTCGGGTTATACCATTATTTTGGACACATTAGGACAAAGTTTCAAAGCCTCATTTTATCATTTGGAGAAGATATTAATTTATATTGATAGAAATTAAATTCAAAATAATTAATCCCTCGATAATAAATTATTATAATCGTTCTTATTCAAATAGATTTTTTACTAATTATCTGAATCGTTTTGACTTGGTTTTAATTTCGAATTTAATTATTCCAGATTCTCGTATTACGATAGTTATATATATTCGGAATAAATCGTATTTTGATTATTAAACCGATAACTCAATATAAAAATCGATTTATATTATCAACTCAATATTTAAAACAATATTAAGTATTTAAAATAAATTAGCCAAAAATCTGGGTCGCGACATTCTTCCCCCTTAAAAGAATTTCATTCCCGAAATTACTAAGGTTGGAAAATGATTCAAACCCTATTAACTTTTCAAAAACCACTTATGCTGAAACTCAACATTTCATACTTCTACAATTTTAGTTCTAACCAAAACTTTGGTTTTCATTTACGTTACACATCGTATACTTATATTCATATAATATGAATGATTTAAAATCAATATATTCACAATGAATTCATATTCCATTCATATGTATTCAAATTGATTATAAATCAGTTTATTCACTTCGATCCATTTAACTTGCTCAAGTTAAATTTTAAATTCCATAATCCAAATTCCCGATTTTCATTTCAAATCCTTTAGAAATCACACACACACACATATATATATATTTAAAATCTTATCATAAATTCAAAACATTTGAATTTTCAATCTAATTTGTTTTCTTTCAAACAAATTTCCATCGAAAAATTTCTATGGTATCAATTTATCACTTAGAAACTCGAAAATGAACATTGATAATTCTGCAGTCATTATCAGAATTATTTTCCAGCCACTGAAGTGAGTTCAGTTTTAACATCCCAGATTTTCAGAACCAATTGGAAATTTTTATTTTAGCAATTTTAATGGATTTTGAATATTTAAAATGATTTATTTTCAGTAATAACGACTAAAAATTTATTTTAAATGAAGTTAGAATGAATAAATTTATTTTAATTATAAAACGAGCCTGAAATGTAGTGGCAGTTTGAAAATTTGATTTCAAATTTCAATTGAATGTACATGATTCAAAATAAGCCGGATTTCAGTAAAACCCAAAATATTTGAATCTGTTTAAAAATACCTTTCCAACGAATGTGAAATATTGAGATTTCATAACGAGAATAAAAATTTATGTCCAGTGTATAATTTTAAATAGTTGTTATGGAATTTATATATATTTTAATATATAGAGCCATTAAAAATAGCCATTTTGCAAAAAACCTCCATTTTTGACGAAAACACTTTTGTTGGACCCGGAATGTCAAATTATTTCTAGATTCCGATTTTCATAATTTTTTGAATTGATATGTGAGCGTGGTAAATTAAAACGCGTTTGATCAATTCAGTTTGAATTTAATCGACTACAAAATGACCATTTTTCAAATGGTCTCCAAATTCAGCGAAACTAGTTTTATTTGGACCGTATCGTCAAAACATAGCTAGAATTATTTTCCGGAATTTTTGGAGTTAGTACGTGGCCCCGGTAAATTAAAATGTACGTCAAAATCAATTTTGAACGTTATACTAATTTATATTTTAATTTTAATGAATACTAATCGAAATAGTCGAATTGCCTAATGGGTCATATCCCATTGTGTCCGGAATGAGTGTAATTAGCTGGAGGCGACAGTCCTTTGGTTCGATTTGGAGTACGAATTAAAAACTAACTTTTTGAAATTAATGAAATAATTAAATAAATTATTTATATAAGGGTATAACCCTAATTCTCCTTCACAATCAAAATCGAGCCCCCCCCCCCATTTTAGAAATCCCATCGCCCCCTCTAACCCACCCACCGTCGCCCCTCCCCGAAGCCGCCGCCACCTCGTCGTAGCCTCCCATCCTCCTCCGACACCCCTCCTCTCTCTCCTCTCAGCCAATTCGGGAAACCCACCCCCAAACCCGAAGTAAACCGCCGCCGCCTCCCTCAGTGGGCCCACCACCGGCCAGAGCGCCTCCCCCGCCACATGCAGCCCCGCACCATTATCAGCACCACCTCCTCCTACCAAAACAATGAGCTTTTCTTGTTATTTATTTATTTTTGTATTTAGTTTAATTTCAATTGTAAAGATCTTTGTTTTTAAATATACAATGGCAATGATTTTAAAATATATATAACATTAGTATAAAAGTATAATTTTACATATATAACATTGGTTTTAAAATACGGTTTTTGTAAACCACTTTGATATAAAAATTTGATTTTTATATATATAATAGCATGATAAAAATTTGATTTTTATGTATATATAATAACATGATAAAAATTTGATTTTTACGTACATGGTTTTAAAATAAAAATATGATTTTTTTTATAAATAATAGTGATATAAAAATATGATTTTTATATATGTAGTAGCGATATAAAAAATATGATTTTTATATGGAAAACTAATTTATAAAAATATGATTTTTATAATGTAAACATCGTTATAAAAATGTGATTTTTATATATATAATAGCCATATAAAAATATGATTTTTATGCATATGGTTATAAATTAAAAATATGATTGTTATGCATATGGTTATGAATTAAAAATATGATTTTTATTAAATGAATAACATAATAAAAATATGGTTTTTGTTATATGAATAACAATATAAAAATATGATTTTTATTATAAGGATAGCAATATAAAAATGTGATTTTTATATACAGAGCAGCAATATAAAAATGTGATTTTTATATATATACTAGCGATGCAAAAATTGTGATTTTTAATATGAACCGCGTGAAACAGATTGCGCTGGAACCACAGTGAAGTACACTACGAAGTGGAAGCAAAATGGAATCCAAACCATCGTTCGCTAAAGAATTCGGAGTGGAAACCAAAGGTGAGAACTTCTGTGAAAACCCGTAACTTCCCCATAAAGGAAAGCGTCGGATAGTTCGAGAACAAACCACAACAGAACGCATATAAAAGAACATTTCACTATATATTACAACAGTGCATCAGATTACAAGAATATACAGAGTATGAATAAATATTACACAGAAATATCAGAGATTTAAATTACATTTAAATATATAGCAGCGGAAAATAATACAATACACAACTGAAGGAGATATACGGATACAAAGCTTTCCGGATATCGTTCCAGCTGTAAACCAGGATCCTGTGAATATAAATCTGCAAAACCAAAACTACTAGCTGCCCGTGTCGAAAATAAGGGCACCCAGAGTTTAGGTTAAAACAATAAACTCCAGGTCAGTCATGTGACTGGTGTGAGAACTAAAACAGTTATTAATCTTTATTTTAAATCATTAGGTAAATCAAGGGACCACGCCGCATAACACGGAACGGGTTTCCTCCCAAGAATACCAGTGCATAAAACAAACAGCGCAATGCTAAATAATGAAAAATGAAGCTGTTATAAGACCCAGGTCCCATCACACAATGCAACGCAGCCGAGGATAGGGTTTTCCCTTATAACAGCCAAAGAATGCTTGGTACGTTTAAAACAAATCATTTGATACTATAATAAGTGCATAGTGTATAAAACAACTTCAAATCATAAGTATCAATCATAGGCGGCATGGGTACCATATATCATGTCGCCATACTAGATTTACAATTAAAACCGCAAATGTCACGTATTTGGAAATTGGATTTCCATCTATGAACCGAGGCAAAAGATAGTCCTCAACCGATTCGAGACTGCCTAGCCCGAGTCTCAGGATCAGAACGCATCGACCCTTGGATCGTCAGGGCCGGTCCACACGGAGTGGATTAAACTTAAATCCTGAACACTGCGTTTCGCCGCCCTTTGGGGCGTAAGCGAGCCAACGAATGACTCCATCGGACCCGGATCGTCCGATCTAACCGAGGCGCCTTGCAACAGCAACAACCACATAAGTCAAACTCGTCAGGGCGTGTAAAACCACTGACGCCACTTCTAGCTAGGAGGAAACGCAGGCCCTCCCTGAGGTCCGTCTCCCGTTTTTGGTTCATACCTGGTGTGAAACACGCGAGGTAAACGTTACACAAAGCTACGCCACAAAGGCCGTGCTTTGATCATCACCACAAGACTTTGCTTTTCAACAGAAGCCTTGATCATTTGCATCTTAGCATGCCACACAGGCAAACCATCCTATGCAACCGATATCAGTCACACAGAATGAAATCCGATGTCAGACACACAGTCCATTTACAAGTCCGTTCTGGGTCTGAACGAAACCGGAGGCACCTAGTACCCCGCATATCCATCGATCTCCAAGCACGTCTGGACGATCACTAACTGTTTCCATCTTCTTGGGTGTACAACCCAATCAAGATCATCAGTTATCACCCAAACGACGTGAAGACCTCCGGTCTTCGACCACCGTCTTCATCTTCGACTTATCGTCGTATCAGTTATTCAGAATGGGATAAACCCGGTCTTTCCGAATAACTCGCGTATATTTTAAATAAGTGTTACACAAACACAACATACGCCTCATTCCAATTCATCAGTCACTAACCGTAAATTAATCAAGAGAATAATTCCCCAAATATTAACCCCGAAGGCCGAAACCAACATCAGATCAATATCCAGAAAACCCTTCTGCTTGGCTAACCGACAGTTAGTTTCTAAATGTCACATTCATAGGGAAAGGTTCCCATTAATTTTATCCAAGATAAATTCCTTGAATTTATTATTTGTTCTATTTTTGAATCTCAATTCAAACTAGTCGGGATTAACGAAACTTACCGAAGTAATCATTTGTTTTAATTTCCCAATCCTAACCTATTAATCCCATGAAGTAAAACTGGTAATACTTCATATCTAACACCACAGTGTTATCGGTAAATTCAATTACCATTTCACGTTCAAATCTAATTAAAGATTTAACTATCGCCTGGAGTAAAACTGGTGATACTCCATTTCGATTATTTCAATCTTTTTAAAGATTCATTAAAACTCCACTTAGTTTTAATCTTTGACTGGGTTAAAGAATCAGTGTCATTTAAAAACACGGTTCACGATAAACCCAAAATCACATTCCATTAATTATCGGGTTAAAGAACGAGTGTTATTTAAAAACACCGTTCACGATAAACCCAAAAATCAATACCGATTCAGTTCCAATTAAATATAATTTAATTGGTACACTTCATTAAATCTAAATAAAAAGATTTAATCTTTTCTCAATTGGGTTCAAGAACAGTGTTAGTGAAGACACCATTCACGACAAACCCAAACCACATTTGATATTCAATATAAGGCTCTGAATAGAAAATATATCGGCTTATATTCAATATCAAATTCTACGATTAACAAATGTCGTATTGGAAATAACGATATAAATATATATCTTTCAAATTTCCATAACAACATCTGTATAATCACGAATTCCAACATCGAAATATTCCGAAGACAATTCCGATTCAAATCCACTCCAATGCAATCATTGGAAATTCTGGTTATTTTTAAAACCCTTTTCAAATTCAATTTATTTATTTAAAAATAAATAGAATTATATTTCTAGTTCAAAACTAGTTCATTTCGATAAAAGTCTATTTTTATCTTTTCAAATATGGAGTTTTTCATCCCAAATCTTCACAAATCATTTCTTATGATTTTACACAAATTATTACTATTTTTAATAATTTTATCAAGGCCCGTACAGTCGATTTCCAACAATGGCCATCGAACTGCACTTACAGCGACCTTTTTCGAATTTGATTTGGACGTATCTCCAAATCCAACCATTAGATTTCAAATTTCTAATATTCGTTAGAAAGCTCTTTTCGATACGAACCCAACGGTTCCGGTTTTAGGAGAATCCGACGGTCGGATCTCCCGTAATGTCCGTTTGAAATAAATGGTCGAAATTCACGAACTGCCGCGGCGCGGCGCGTTCTATTCAGGCCATTATATTATATATATAATATATATAATATATACTTCGTCGATTTCTATTTAAAACGAATTATATAAATAGTTTTGAATTCGTTTCAAAAACATTTTCAACTTCCTTTTCAATTCAAATCACAATTGAATTCTTCTTTATAGATTCGTTTTAAAATTCATTTCTATTCAATTCAAATTTCAATTCAATTTGAATTCGTTTTCAATTCAATTCATTTCGAAATCGTTTTCAATTCAATTCATTTCGAAATCGTTTTCAATTCACTTTGAATTCGTTTTCAATTCAATTCATTTCGAAATCGTTTTCAATTCAATTCATTTTGAAATCGTTTTCAATTCAATTCATTTCGAAATCGTTTTCAATTCAATTCATTTCGAAATCGTTTTCAATTCAATTCATTTCGAAATCGTTTTCAATTCAATTCAAAATATTCGATTTCGAAATCACTTTTCAATTTCAATTCGAATTCATTTATATTCAATTTTTCAGATTTTGAAATCACTTTCGATATTCATTATAAAATGAATAAAATCTATATAAATATCGTCCACGTCAAAATGGCGTCAATCTAATCAACACGGCTTCATAAATTTCTATTTTCAAATATTCTATTTCAAATATTTCTTTTTCAAAATAGTTGTTATTATCAAAATATTTCGTTCAACACATGACCAATCTCAATGAATGAGTACTGTCAACACATGAACTTTTATTTTATAATATTCTTTATTTTTCAAATTGGAATGAGGCCCAATCAATTACCATATAAAGTTAATTATGTGGATTTTCATACAACACATGTATATAATAACATTGAAAATAATCAACCATCAACCAAAGTGCACTACACTGTAAAAGCATCAAATATAGATATTCAACGCTTATAACAGCCTGTCAATCAATCGATCGACATATTTAATCAATCAGGATGAGTGAACTTTAAATTTCATCCCAACACCCGTGTGGGGTTTCAAACAATCAAACACATATTTTATTTGTGCTGTTGGGCGATGTGTAAAATTTATCGTCCCAATCAATGTCATTCAAATAGGTGTACATAAACAAACCGTCTGGTTTGTAAATGAATATTCTATTTTTATTCACTTCACGTTAAAAATTATATTTTTAACGATAAAACATTTTATTTCAACCTATGAATTTCTATTCAATTCGTTCTTTAAATAAAATGATATTTTCATTTTTCTAACTTATTTTAGAAAATTTCGGCGGCATAACGGCACGATACTAGAAACGGGACGAGGCCTAGCCTTATCCCCGGTCTAGTGAAGGCCCACGCCATTCACACATCAAATTCTAATCAATTCAAGTTCACCAAATAACCCAATTCAAATCAAATAATTTCACCAACTACACAACCAAAGAAACAAGTCCATGGTATGTGGACGGGTGTCGGGTGCTTCTAATAAGCACCGTCTGCATCCAAGTATATATATATATAACTAGAAAAAGAATTTTGAGTGAGAAGTTCTCACAGATAGCTATCCTAGCTCCACGGCACTTCATTGATAGAAATCTTCATTGTTTTCGCATCTTCGTCAGCTTCGTCGCCCGTAGCCACTACATACATAAAAATCGAATTTTTACTTCGCTATTCAATATTTAAAAATCATATTTTTATTTCGAAGGTCAATATATAAAAATTCAATTTTTAGTTCAAAGTTCAATATATAAAAATCCTATATTTTTATCGAAGTTCAATATAAAAAAAACCTATATTTTGCTTTGTAAAAAATCTCGTTTTTGCTTTATAAAAATTTCTGTTTTTGCTTTATAAAAATTTCTGTTTTTGCTTTATAAAAATTTCTATTTTTGCTTTATAAAAATTTCTGTTTTTAAATCTAATAAAAACAGTTTTTATATTCCTTTATAAATCAGTTTTTAAAATCTCAAAAAAAACAGTTTTCAATATTTTTTTAAAATCAGTTTTTAAATACATAAAAATAAATTAAACAAATAAGAAAAAAACTTACAGGAGGGGGGGGGGGGTCTTTCGTCGCCGAGCAGCAGCAGGGGGGGGTTCACGCCATCGCGAGGTGGGGGTTCAGAGGGCGGCGTCGGGTTGGTGGAGCGCAAGCGGAGGCGGGCTAGGGTGGGTTGCGTCGGTGGGTTTTTCGAGGAGGGGAGGATTTGGAAAGGAGGAGGAAGGCAGCGCGTTGAGGATCAGATGGGGCTCCTGGCAATGGACATCGCCTGGCGACGTCGCGATGAGGTAGGGGGGAGCGCGTCGAGATCCGGTTTCTTTTTTTTTTTCTTATTATGATCGGATTGAAGAATATAAAAGGGGGGGTATATGTAAAAGAAGGAATTAATTTATTTAATTAATTTATATTTCAAAAAGTTGACTTTTACATACGACCTCGAAACGAGGCCCACCGCCTGTCGTCCATAGCGTATTATCCCCATTCCGAACCCAATGGGATATGTATCGCAGGCTGATTCGGACGTTACAATCAGTTTTCGTTAGATTTACATTTAAATCACTATATTGAATTTTAAACGTACATTTCAAATTACCGGGGTCACATACTAACTAGAAAAATTCCAGAAAAATATTTTCTAGCTTCGTATTGACGATACGGTCCTAACAAAACTAGCTTCGTCGAATTCTAAGACCGTTAGAAAAATGGCCAATTTCCAGTCGATTAAAATCAACTGAAACTGGTCAAACGCGTTTTCCTTTGCCACGCTCACATATTGATTCGAAAAATTATGAAATTTGAAACATAGCAATAACTTGACATCACGGACCCAACAAAAGTGGTTTCGTCGAAATCCGAGGTCATTTGCAAAATGTCCATTTTTAAGGGCCTGAATTCCATAGCGACTATTCAGAATTTTTCAACTGGACATAACTTATCATTTATAAAGTGAAATCTCAGTTTGTTAACTTCGTTGGAAAGATATCGTCAATTAGATCCTAATGTTTTTGGTTTCACTAAAATCCGGATTGTTTTGCTCCCGGTACATTCACTTGAAGTTTGAAATCGAATTATCGAACTACCGTGCCATTTTCAATTCTATTTATAATTATATATAAATATTTTATATTCTAACGACGACGCGTATAATATATATGTCGAATTATATTCAAAATAAATTTCTCGTCGATATTATTTAAAATAATTCATTTTAAATAATCAAAATTCGCTAAAATTACCAAAATAAAAATTTCAAACTGGCTCGCATTTTACGGGTTGTTACAACTTCTTCTCACTCTAATTATTTTACAGTTAAATATATAACAGGTTGTAGATAGGATTTAGTAGCTCTTGACACTACTTTTTGTACAAACCATGGATGATTTGTGCGACATCTGTGTTGAATAAAATATGCGTTGTGAAATAAAATATACATATGCGTTGTATTAAAATATAAATGCGTTGTGAAATTGTTAGACCAAAATCTGGGCCTAACACCCAAATGCAGATCTCCGATCACAAAATGCAGATAAAGTAGTTAAAAAAAGGGGGAACACACGATGTTTTTATAGTGGTTCGGCTGATCTATCTAGCCTACGTCCACTTATATGCTTTTATATATGCAGAAATTACAAGAATGATTCCCACAATTCGTGAGAACTTGTAATACTATGCTTAATTATCTTATGAAATCCTCACTAAACGCCCATGTTTTAATGAAGAATGGGGCTTCTATGTTCAACAGTGCTTTGCTAGGAACAATGGTGGAAACTTAGATGAAAAAGAGCCGAAAGTCCTTGAAAATGCCTTTGAATGGTGTATTTATAGCCATTTCGTGACAGCGGTTTATAAGGCACATGGCACGCATCCCAAAAATCTTGAAATGTGGTGGAAAACTCCTGAAATCCTCTCTAAGTCGTTATATGCCATGTGGAATGAGATCCGGGTTGATAGGAGGAAGATATGGCCTGAGAATCGGTCAAAACAGTGTGAAGCTGCAGGAGGTTCGCGGTCATGGTGGTGCACCACGATTCGGGTCGTGGTCATGGAGGGCTACCACGTCCCCTAGGGGGGCGACCCCTAGGATAGGATCGTGACCTAAGACGGTGACCCCTAGGATCGGGTCGTGACCTAGGGGGGTGACTCCTAGGACGGGGTCGTGACCTAGGAGGGCGACCCCTAGGATCGGGTTGTGACCTAGCAGGCAACCCCTATGATAGGATCTTGACCTAGGAGGGCAACCCCTAGGATCGGGTCGTGACCTAGGAGGGTGACCCCTTGGATCAGGTCGCGACCTAGGGGTGTGACTCCTAGGATGGTGAGAAGGTCTAGGATGGTGAGGGCCGATTCAAACTCTAAGCTTGCGATGCTTCGGTACTTCATCCAAGTGATTGTCAATTTGTACTCAAGTCCTGGCAGTATCCATATGGTAGATATTCATGTTGAGATGATCTTTGGCAAAAGATAGTCTAACAAGTTGCCCCTCAGAACATATCTTGTTGATTGAAGGAAGATATGTTCTAGATAATCCAAAAAATCCATAACCCATAGAAGTCCAAAATGTGATGATCACGGTAAATTGTATTAAGGCCAGAAAACCGACTATCGTGCAAGATCGTATTAAGGCCGAGAGATGTCCAATTAGACTAGGAGTTCGTACCTGCAAGAAGATAAGACAAGCAATGCGAGACTCCGAGAAGGCCTTACCGGAGTAATACGACCAAGGAAATGCTAATGAGGTTCCAAGACGACCTTACCGCAGTAAGACGACCTAGGAAACGCTAATGAGATTCCAAGACGGACTTACCGGAGTATGATGACCTAGGAAATGCTAATGAGCTTCCAAGACGGCCTTACCGGAGCAAGACATCCTAGGAAAAACAATGAAGGTTTGTTTATACTGGACGTTTCTAGTTCGGAGCCGGAGCTCATGTTTGTTTATACTGGACGGATCCAGTTGGGAGCTGGAGCTCATGTTTGTTTATACTGGACAGATCCAGTTGGGAGCCGGAGCTCATTAATGATCTTTATTGATTCATGAAAGTACGACGATCGTTAGCCGAACACGACTAGAGAGCACTAACTGGTTCCGTGCGTGTGGGCTGATGTGACCACGTTTATTACATGCAGAGAAAACAAAGTGGGGCGAGGAGTCGCCTAGAAGCCAAAACAATGGATCGGGATCCGATAAACTGAAAAGATCCGCTGAGTGGGATCAGCTAATGATAATCCCGCGATTTCTCGATCCAGGATCGTTCCCTCTCCGGGGAATTGGTGGAAGCGCAGGTGTGGGCGTTGTTGGTTAAGTTACATACTCGGGTAGCTTCCCTCATTTGACCCAATCCTTAATAAGTTCCCGCAAATGTCCACATTCATCAGTGTTGTGACCGTCTATGTCATGAAATATGCAATGCCTCCTAGAATTGCGATGTGCTAGTGTTGGCTCCCTCTTGGGAGGCCTCGGATATGGGGCAGCACCCCGTGTATCCATGTAGATATTGCCCAAAGTGTCGTTCAGTTTAGTGTATCTTTCATATTTGGGCCCTTTTCGAGGCTGAGTGTTGCGGTCATTCTTGACATCGGCTTTTCCTTTGCCTTTTCCAAAATTAGACGGTTCGCTATCTTTAAGCATGTTGACATCGAGAATGTGTTTCTCGGAAGTTGCATCTTCTTCCCATAGAAATCTATCTGCCTCAAGGTAGAATTCACCGAGATTTCGTTGTGGATCTCGGTACAAGGATTTTTTAAACTCCTAGCTTTCTAGAACACCGAATACTGCTGCCATCAATACCATGGATGGTTCAGGGCGATCAACTGATGTTGTTGTAACGTTGAATCTTTCCAGGAACAAACGCAGAATTTCTATGGGCCTCTGCTTGATTGTAGTGAGTGACACGACGTTCTTAGGTCGTGCAATGTGAACCCGAAATTGTTCAATGAAGCGTGCAACTAACATGTTCCAGTTGTTGATCGATTTGGTTTCTAGCTGCCGAATCCACATAGCAGCAATATCAGTTAAAAAGAGGGGAAAACATTTTTCCATGACGTTTTCCAATGCCGATTGAACTTCCATTTGTCGTTTGTAGCACATTAGGTGCACGGTAGGATCTGTCCTGCCGTTGTAGGGCTCCAGTTGTGGAAGTTTGAAATCAGGGGGATAGCGAGAATTCCTGATTTCTTGTCTGATCGGGTTGTGATTGACGTCATCCACGTCATTCTGATAAGTGCGGCCTCTCGAGAGGCGTTCAATCAGTTCTGATAGCCGATTTCCTTCAAAAAATTGTTGCATGTTGCCAAGGTCAGAGCTGATGCCCCCGGTGTGGAGTGCAGGATAAACAAGAAGTTGTTGGTGAGCTGCTGGGAGCGGATCGCGGCTCGTGGTTCGAGGGGGGCGACTCGACCCGGTTGTGAGTCATGGAGGTTGGTTCGTGAGGCAGGAGTGGAGAGTCGATCGGGTTGGTGGTTTATGTCACGAACCGGGTCTCCGTCCAGTTGTGCGCCACGAGCCGTTTCCTGCTGTGGAGTGTGACTTTGCATTTTGATATCCATCTGAACCAGAGCTGAAATCAGTCGCTGTTCATTTCCAATAGGGAGTGAGTTGCCCCCGAGTCCAAGTGATGCACGAGCTTCTTCTGTGTTCTCATTTCCAATGCGTTGATCGTTGGTTGGCCTTCCATCCATCCGAGCGAAGAATCCATTGATCATCTCCAGTTTTTTCCTGAGGAGATCATCTTGCTTTGCTATTTGATCACTCAATTCAGCAAGAACGCCATCCATTTCTTCTCGAATCAAGTATGCCGATGGGTTTTCGTGAGAGGAAGCATCATGGCTTGCCTCATTCCTTGTGTATTCAGTGTCAGCGTCATCAACATGAGTGGAATTTCTAGTTTTCTTCCTTTTGATTGCCATTGATCCAATAGCCAAAAAATCAAGCTGAAGTTGAAGTTATCGTATGCCCCCTACCTGGCATGCCAAAATGTTAGACCAGAATCTGGGCCTAACACCTAAATGTAGATCTCCGATCACATAATGCAGATAAAGCAGTAAAAAAAGGGGAACATACAATGTTTTTATAGTGGTTCGGCTAATCTATCTAGCCTACGTCCACTTATATGCTTTTATATGTGTAGAAATTACAAGAATGATTCCCATAACTCGTGAGAACTTGTAATACAATGCTTAATTATCTTATGAAATCCTTACTAAACGCTCAAGTTTTAACGAAGAATGGGGCTTCTATGTTCAGCAATGCTTTGCTAGGAATTATGGTGGAAGCTTGGATGAAAAAGAGCCAAAAGTCCATGAAAATGCTTTCGAATGGTGTATTTATAACCATTTCCTGATTGCGATTTGTGAAACATATGGCATGCATCCGAAAAATCTCGAAATGTAGTGGAAAACGTCCAGAAATCCTCTCCAGGTCGTTATATGTCATGTGGAATGAGATCTGGGTTGATAGGAGGAAGATATGGCATGAGAATAGGTCAAAACAGTGTGCAGCTGCAGGAAGTTCGCGGTGATGCTGGTGCACTACGAGTCGGGTCGTGATCATGGAGGGCTAGCGCGAGCCCTAAGGGGGCAATCCCTAGGATAGGGTCGTGACCTAGGACGGCGACCCCTAGGATCGGGTCGTGACCTAGGGGGCGACTCCTAAGATGGGGTCGTGACCTAGGAGGGAGACCCCTAAGATCTGGTCGTGACCTAGGGGGGCAACCACTAGGATGGGGTCGTGACCTTGGAGGGCGACCGCAAGGATCGAGTCGTGACCTAGGAGGGCGACCCCTAGGATCGGGCCGTGACCTAGGGGTGCGACTCATAGGATGGTGAGCAGATATAGGATGGTAAGGGCCGATTCAAACTCCAAGCTAGCGATGCTTCAGTACTTCATCCAAGTGATTGTCAATTTATACTCAAGTCCTGGCAGTATCCATATGGTAGAGATTCATGTTGAGATGATCATTGGCAAAAGATAGTCTAACAGGAATCATATATATACGATGTGAATAATATATATATATATATATATATATATATGAAGTGTGAGTAAAATATAAATATGAAATGTGAATAATATATATATGAAATGAAAATAATATATATATATGAAATGTGAAAAATACATATATAAAATGAAAATAATATATATATATATATATATATATGAAGTGTGAACAAAATATATATATGAAATGTGAATAATATATATATGAAATGAAAATAATATATATATGAAGTGTGAATAAATTATATATATATATTCATATATATATATATATATATGAAATGAAAATAATATATATATGAAGTGTGAATAAATTATATATATATATATATATATGAAATGAAAATAATATATATGTGTGTGTGTGAAATGTGAATAATATATATATATATGAAATGTGAATAATATATATATCAAATGTGAATGAAATAAATATTGGTTGGTTACAAATATTATTTTTAACATATATATGAGATGTATAAAATTGTCATGTAATAGAATACTCAATTTTGATTTAAAATTGAAATGAAAGTTGAAATCCTTTTTAAAACGAATTTATAAACAATCTATAAAATATATTTTAAATGGAAATCAATGAAATATATATAATATATATTATATATATTTAATGGCCTGAATAGAACGCGTCGCGGTCGTTTGCGAATTTCGACCATTGACTTCGAATTGACATTACAGGACACCTGACCGTCGGATTCTCCTAAAACTGGAACCGTTAGGTTCGTATTGGAAAGAGTTTTCCAGCGAATATAAGAGATTTGAAATCTAACGGTTGGATTGGGAATTATGTCCAAATCAAATTTGGAAAAGGTCCCTATGGATGTAGTTCGATGACCATTTATGGAAATCGACTGAAAGGGTCTTAATAAAATTATTAAAAATATTAATAATTTGTGAAAAATCCTAATAAATGATTTGGAAAGAATTTGGATGAAAAATTCCACAATTGTGAAGATAAAAATATATTTTTATCAAATTGAACTAGTTATTAACTTGATTAATAATCCGATAATTTTTAAATAAATAAATTGGATTTGGAAAGGATTATAATATAAACAGAAATTTCCAGTATATAAATTGGAATGGATTTGAGTAGAAATAATCTTCGGAATATTTCAATACTGGATTCCATGATTATATGGATATTGTTGTGGGAATTTGGAAGATATTGATATCATTATTCCAATACGATATCCATTGGTTTCAGAATTTGATATTGAATATAAGACGATATAATTTCTATTTTGATCCTTATATTTAATATCGAATTGGATTTTGGGTTTGTCGTGAATGGTGTCTTAAGTAACACTGTTCTTAAACCTAGTTGAGAAAAGAATAAATCTTTTAACTAAGATTTAGAGAAGTTTACCAATTAATTAATATTTAATTGGAATTGAATTAAGAATTGGATTTTTGGGTTTATCGTGAATGGTGTTTTAAATAACACTTGTTCTTTAAACCGATTAATAGTGAAGTTAAGATTTGGAATATATAAATCTTTTTATTAAGATTTAAAGGAACTTTTCCAAAGCAAAGTTTTCCAATCTAATAAAATAAATTGGGATTGAATGGAATTTGATTTGGTAATAATCGAAGTGAGCATCCGTGGAGGAAGACTATTAATATATATGAAATTTAAAAGGCTTTGTCACTATTCCATTTATATTATTAGTCGGATACGGAAATTGATATCGATTATATATTGATCTATTTTCCAAGAGGTTTCCATAATTAATGGAATGTGATTTTGGGTTTATCGTGAACTGTGTTTTAAATGACATTGGTTCTTTAACCGAGTTAAAGACAGGATTACATGTCTGACATTGTATTTCGAACTGTGTTGTTGATCTCTGCTAAATATATATTTGTTTTGTGGCGGAGATTTATTCTCTTGCTTAACACCCTTCTCTAAGACATACGAGCTTAGAGGTTATATATCTGCAGAAATCAGTGATATGGTGTAGATTGTCAGTGTGGCATGTTTGATTTCCTAAAGATAAATAATCATTAATATTGATTTTTGGGAAGATTAAAACTAAGTGGCGTTTTAATGAATCTTTAATTAGATTGAAAGGTGAATATGATAATTTAAATTATCAAATTTGTGAAATGATCGAGAATTGAGTATCACCAGTTTCGCTCCAAGAGATAGTAAATCTTTAATTATATTTGAACATGAAATGATAATTAAATTTACCAATAACACCGTGGTGTTAGATAAGGAGTATTACTAGTTTTGCTCCATGGGATGAATAGGTTGGGATTGGGATATTAAACAAATGATTACTTCGGTAAGGTGCGCTAATCCCGACTAGTTTGGATAAACCTAAATTTGGTTTGAATTGATATCCAAAGGAAGATTAAAGAATAAATTTAAATAATTTATCTTTGATAAAATTAATGGGAACCTTTCCCTAATAATGTGAATATTTGAATAAAAGAATATTCAGAATTGGAATGAGGCATATGTTGGGTTTTTACAGCACTTGATTATAAAATACGTGAATTATTTGGAAAGGCCGGATTTATACCCATTCTGAATAATTGATTCGACGATAAAGACGATGGTCGAAGACCAAATGTCTTCACATCAATTGGATGATTACTTATGTCTTGACTGAGCTGTACACCCAAGACAAGGTAATAAGTGGTGATCGTCCAGACGTACTTGGAGATTGACCTGATATGCGAGGACCACTCTCATGTATTGGACATATGGGACGAGGAATAAGGTACCTCCATTTTCGTTTAGACCCAGAACGAACTAGTAAATGGATGTGTGTCTGACATTGGATTTTATTCTATGTTGATTGATTTCTACTAAATATATATATATATATATGTTTGGTGGCAGAGAATTTATTCTCTGGCTTAACACCCTTCTTTGAGACGTACGAGCTCAGAGGTTATATATCGATAGACATCAGTCGCAAGGCGTGAATTGTCAGTGTGGCATGCTGAGATGCAGATGATCAAGGCTTCTGTTGAAAAGAAGAATCTTGTGGTTGATGATCAAAGCACGGCTTTAAATAGCATAGCTTTGTGTATAGCATTAATTCGCGATTCTCACACCTCGGTATGAGTCAAAAACGGGATAGGACTACAGGGATTGCACGACGTTTCTTTCTAGCTATGGGTGGTGTCATGGTATGGAGCCCAAACATTTATATTTTTATTACCTACGTGGCTGATGGATTGCAAGGTGCCTTAGATATATCGGTTACTACAGAGCCGATGGATAGGTCTGATAGGACCTGGAAACGTGTGTTCAGGATACTAATCCACTAACGTATGTATGGACCGGCCCTGAAGCATCCAGGGGTTCACTATAGGGGGTCCTGTGGAATTTGCTAGAGTGTCTCAAATCGGTGAGGAGCCATCCCTGGCCTCGACCCATAGATGGAATCCAATTTCCAATACGTGACATTTCGGTTTTGGTTGTAAACCTATATGGCGACATAGTAGCATGGGTTACTATGCCGTCTATGATTGATACATTTATATTTAAAGCTATTTGATACACTATGCACTTATAGTAATATTAAAATGATTTGTTTTAAAACGTACCAAGAATGTTTGGCTATTATAAGGTAAAACTCTATCCTCCGACTTGCGTTGCATTGTGTGATGGGACCTGAGTCTTATAATAGCTTCATTTTTCAAAAAAGACATTGCGCTGTTTGTTTTATTCACTGGTATTATTGGGAGATAACCCAATCCATGTTATATGGCATGGTCCCTTGATTTACTCTATTTTTTAAGTAAAGTTTTAAATAACTGTTTTAGTTCTCACTCCAGTCACATGACTGACCTGGAGTTTATTGTTTTAACCTAAACTCTATGATATTTTGTTGCACACTTATTTGTATGCATTGTTATGTTTTGGAATTCATATTTCCAAAGATTTTGGTTTGAGATCCCGAAGTGAAATCTACTTTGATATGAAAGTTAGATATGTATTTCAAATGATTTGAAATAAGAATCGAGAAATAAAGTCCAAAGGAATAATTTCTGTAAATTGAATTATATTTGGAAAATCTAAATGTGGTGATTAGTCTAAATGGGTAGATTGGAAAGTTGCATGTTGATCGATGCATTGTAGATCCATATCTCTATTATAGGTTGTTGTTTGTGCATTGGCATTCATGGGGGTAAACCTGTTCCGCATTAGTGGCGTGGTCCTGTGATTTGCCTTATCATTAATATAAGTTAATTTTAAATGAAGGGTTTCTCATACCAGTCCCATGACCTGACTCGTAGTTTTCTTTTCCCTTGCAACCTCGTGTGCCCCTATTTTCCACATGGACAGTCGAGTGGTTTGTTTTGTAGATATTTATTTATTGAGCAGGATTCTGGATTGAATCTTAAAGCTGTGTCCAGAGCATTGATAGTCTTCCACTGTGTTAGTTTATTTGTTTCCGCTGCATTGTATTACATTTATTGTAAATTAATCTTCTGTTGTATTATTATTTTTCGATGTACTCTGATATATTTTGTACTCTCATGTAACATTATTATGAAGTTTATAAAAGTCTTATGTTATTTGTTCTGATGTGTTGTATGCCCAAAGTTAGCGTATCCAGGTTTTTTATGGTCTTCGTCGGTTTAGCGACCGATTAGGTCCGAGCAAAATACGTATCGTTGCATATGGTATCGGAGCTTTGGTTTATAGAGCTCGAGAACAAGACATATTAGAACCAAACGAAAGAATTCATCAGAGATTGGATTAGTAATATCCAATAAGAATGACTCGTTAGGGATGGGATCAGTAGTATCCTAGAATGAGTTGGAAGAGTGTTATTTTTAAAATAAGAATAAACGACAAATTTAGCTTTGAAAATTTAATCTAGTTATACATATTTGAGTATATTATTTTATATTGAATTTGGACAATCGAGTATATAAAGATTTTGCATATACCCGTCATGAACATATAAACGAAGTCTCAAATATACTCGATAGATATAGAGTCACACTCTAGTCACCCGGAGATGATTCTGATGATTGATGCATCATCATTAGAGTTTATGTTCGAGTCTCGAAAGTGGGATCTCTATATATTTCCAATTGACTAGTGTGAGAACCAAAACTAGATAGGGTTTATTGTTGTGATTTGACACAAAAAAAATTAGTTTTTTGATATATTAAGGATATATGTTTGAAATCCTAATCAACTAATTGATTGCTGGTTGTGTTGTTGATTATTAGTTAATTAATAAGATTATTAAAACCAATAAGAGAATATAAAGCAATCTAGCCAAATCAGATCGAATATAGAACTGAATTGAAAATTGTTTGAAATAACATACATGTACACACACACACACACACACACACACACATATATATATATATATATATGTGTGTGAACAGGTCATAACATGGAAGCTAAGAAGAGGAATAAAATTGTATGCCCAACAAATAGGTACATGTTTATTGTATTTCTTGGGTTTTGATGATTTTATGAGCCGATTGGCTAGGCTTGGCTTTTTCTTTTGGATTGGTGAGGGCCCTGTGAGGCTAGTTGCGGTTTTAAAGGTCTCCACGTACAAAGGAGTTTATGGCGAAATTTTTCAAAAATTTAGGGTGTTAGCCAAATTTTTCAGAAATTAAAAAATTCTTAGAAACTGAAAAGTTGAAAAATGAAGCCAGAATGAAAGTTGAGTTGGTTGGTTAAACAACTTTCAGCTCTGTTCCTTTTCGAGGACGAAAAGATTTTATGTAGGGGAGACTTTAACAACCCGGATTTTCAAAACTAATTTAAAATTTTTATTTTAGCAATTTTAATGGATTTGAATATTTAAAATGATTTATTTTAAATAATAACGACTAAAAATTCATTTTAAACGAATTTAGAACGAATAAATTAATTTTAATCATAAAACGAGTCTGAAATGGCGCGGCAGTTCGAAAATTCGATTTCAAATTTCAATTGAATGTACAAGATTCAAAATAATCCGGATTTTAGTAAAACCAAAAATATTTGAACCTGTTTAAAAATATCTTTCCAACGAGTGTGAAAAATTGAGATTTCATAACGAGAATAAAAAGTTATGACCAGTTTAAAATTTTAAATAGTTGCTATGGAATTTATATATATTTTAATATATATATAAACCTTAAAAATAGCCATTTTGCAAACGACCTCCGTTTTCGACGAAACCACTTTTGTTGGATCCGGAATGTCAAATTATTGCTAGATTCCGATTTTCATAATTTTTGGAATTGATATGTGAGCGTGGTAAATTAAAATGTGTTTGGTCAATTGAGTAAGAATTTAATCGACTAGAAAATGACCATTTTTCAAATGGTATCCAAATTCGACGAAATTAGTTTTGCTAGGACCATATCATCAAAACATAGCTAAAAATATTTTACTGGAATTTTTGGAGTCAGTAAGTGGCCTCGGTAAATTAAAATGTACATTAAAATCAATTTTGAACGTTATATTAATTTATATTTTAATTTAATGAAAATTGATCGAAACAGTGGAATTGGCTAACGAGACATATACCATTGTGTCTGGAATGAGTGTATTTAGCTAGGGGAGACAGCCGTTGGGTTCGATTTGGAGTTTGAATTAAAAACTAACTTTTTGAAATTAATGAAATAATTAAATAAAATATTAATGTAAGGGTATAACCCTAATTCTCCTTCATAACGAAAATCAACGCCCCCCCCCCACCATTTCAGAAATCCCGTCGCCCCCTATAGCCCACCCACCGCCGCCCCTCCCCAAAGCCGTCGCCACCTCGTCGTAGCCTCCCATCCTCCTCCGACGCCCTCCTCTCTCTCTCCTCTCAGCCAATTCGAGAAACCCACCCCAAAACCTGAAGTAAACCACCGCCACCTCCCCCACTGGGCCCGCCACCGGCCAGAGCGCCTCCCCTGCCACCTGAAGCCCCACGCCATCACCAGCATCTCCTGCTCCTGCCAAAACAGTGAGCTTTTCTTGTTATTCAATTATATTTGTAATTAGTTTAATTTTAAATGTAATGGTCTTTGTTTTTAAATATACAACAGCATTGATTTCAAAATATATATAACATTAGTATAAAAATATAATTTATATATTTATAACATTGGTTTTAAAATATGGTTTTTCTATAAACCACTTTGATATAAAAATTTAATTTTTATATATATAATAGCATGATAAAAATTTGATTTTTATATATATAATAGCATGATAAAAATTTACATATGTGGTTTTGAAATAAAAACATGATTTTTATATATGTAATAGCGATATAAAAATATGATTTTTATATGGAAAACTAATTTATGAAAATGTGATTTTTATAATGTAAACATCGTTATAAAAATGTGATTTTTATATATATAACAGCCATATAAAAATATGATTTTCATGCATATGTTTATAAATTAAAAATATGACTTTTATGCATATGGTTATAAATTAAAAATATGATTTTTATGCATATGGTTATGAATTAAAAATATGATTTTTATTATATGAATAGAATAATAAAAATATGGTTTTATTATGTAACAACCCGGAAATTCTGAGCCAATTTAAAATTTTTATTTTGGAAATTTAATGAATTTTGAATATTTAAAATGAATTATTTTAAATAATAATGATGAGAAATTTATTTTGAATAGAATTAGAATGTATATTGTGAAAACCCGTAACTTCCCCGTAAAGGAAAGCGACGGATAGTTCGAGAACAAGCCACAACAGAACGCATACAAAAGAACATTTCATTGTATATTACAACAATGCATCAGATTACAAGAATATACAGCGTATAAATGAATATTACACCGAAATATCAGAGATTACAATAAATTACATAGCAGCGGAAAATAATACAATACACAACTAGAAGGAGATATACGGATACAAAGCTTTCCGGATATCGTTCCAGCTGTAAACCAGGATCCTGTGAATATAAATCTGCAAAACCAAAACTACTAGCTGCCCGTGTCAAAATAGGGGCACCCAGAGTTTAGGTTAAAACAATAAACTCCAGGTCAGTCATGGGACTGGTGTGAGAACTAAAACAGGTGTTAATCTTTATTTTAAATCATTAGGTAAATCAAGGGACCACGCCGTATAACACGGAACGGGTTTCCTCCCAAGAAAACCAGTGCATAAAACAAACAGCGCAATGCTAAATAAAGAAAAATGAAGCTGTTATAAGACCCAGGTCCCATCACACAATGCAACGCAGCCGAGGATAGGGTTTTCTCTTATAATAGCCAAAGAATGCTTGATACGGTTAAAACAAATCATTTGATACTATTATAAGTGCATAGTGTATAAAACAACTTCAAATCATAAGTATCAATCATAGGCGGCATGAATGCCCCATACCACTATGTCGCCATATATAGGTTATACAATCAAAATCGCAAAGTCACGTATTTGGAAATTGGGTTTCCAACTATGAACCGAGGCAAAAGATAGTCCTCAACCGATTCGAGACGCTCTAGCCCGTGTCTCAGGCAAGCGCGCAGGCAAGCCTTGGATCGTCAGGGCCGGTCCACCGATGTGGATTATTATGCCTGAACAATACGTCTCCCCGCCCTTTGGGGCGTCAATGAGCCAAAAAATGACTCCATCGGACCCGGATCGTCCGATCAAACCAAGGCGCCTCGCAACAGCAACAACCACATAAGTCAAACTCGTCAGGGCGTGTAAAACCACTGACGCCACTTCTAGCTAGAAAGAAACGCAAGTCCTCCCTGATGTCCTCTCCCGTTTTTGGTTCATACCGGGTGTGAAACTCGCGAAGTAAACGTTACACAAAGCTACGCCACGAAGGCCGTGCTTCGATCATCAACCACAAGACTTTGCTTTTCAACAGAAGCCTCGATCATTTGCCACTTAGGCATGCCACACAGGCAATTCACTCCATGCGTTTGATATCCATCAATATATAACCCCTGAGCTCGTACGTCTCAGAGAAGGGCGTTAAGCAAGAGAATAAATTCTCCGCTGCCAAACAAATATATATTTAATAGAGATCAATCACACGGACTAAAATCCAATGTCAGACACACAGTCCATTTACAAGTCCGTTCTAGGTCTGAACGAAACCGGAGGCACCTAGTACCCCGCATATCCATCGATCTCCAAGTACGTCTGGACGATCACTAAATATTTCCATCTTCTTGGGTGTACAGCCCAATCATGATCATCAGTAATCACCCAAACGACGTGAAGACTTCTGGTCTTCGACCACCGTCTTCATCTTCGACTTATCGTCGTATCAGTTATTCAGAATGGGATAAACCCGGTCTTTCCAAATAACTCGCGTATATTTTAAATAAGTGTTACATAAACACAACATACGCCTCATTCCAATTTATCAGTCACTAACCGTAAATTAACCAAGAGAATAATTCCCCAAATATTAACCCCGAAGGCCGAAACCAACATCAGATCAATATCCAGAAAACCATTCTGCTTAGCTAACCGAAAGTTAGTTTCTGATTTCACATTCATAGGGAAAGATTCCCATTAATTTTATCCAAGATAAATTTCTTGAATTTATTCTTTAATCTATTTTTGAATATCAATTCAAAACTAGTCGGGATTAGCGAACCTTACCGAAGTAATCATTTGTTTTAATTTCCCAATCCCAGCCTATTCATCCCATGAAGTAAAACTGGTAGTACTTCATATCTAACACCACGGTGTTATCAGTAAATTCAATTACCATTTCACGTTCAAATCTAATTAAAGATTTAACTATCGCCTGGAGCAAAACTGGTGATACTCCATTCTCGATCATTTCAATCTAATTAAAGATTCATTAAAACTCCACTTAGTTTTAATCTTCGACTGGGTTAAAGAATCAGTGTCATTTAAAACACGGTTCACGATAAACCCAAAATCACATTCATTAATTATCGGGTTAAAGAACGAGTGTTGTTTAAAACACTGTTCACGATAAACCCAAAAATCAATATCAATTCAATTCCAATTAAATATCATTTAATTGGTACACTTCATTAAATCTAAATAAAAAGATTTAATCTTTTCTCAACTGGGTTTAAGAACAGTGTTAGTGAAGACACCATTCACGACAAACTCAAATCACATTTGATATTCAATATAAGGCTCTGAATAGAAAATATATCGTCTTATATTCAATATCAAATTCTACGACTAACAAATATCGCATTGGAAATAACGATATATATATATATATATCTTTCAAATTTCCATAACAACATTTGTATAATCACGAAATCCAACATCGAAATATTCCGAAGACAATTTCGATTCAAATCCATTCCAATGCAATCATTGGAAATTTTGGTTATTTTCGAAACCATTTCAAATTCAATTTATTTATTTAAAAATAAATAGAATTATAATTCTAGTTCAAAACTAGTTCATTTCGATAAAAATCTATTTTTATCTTTTCAAATATGGATTTTTTCACCCCGATTCTTTCTAAATCATTTCTTATGATTTTACACAAATTATTACTATTTTTAATAATTTTATCAAGGCCCGTACAGTCGATTTCCATCAACGGCCATCGAACTGCACTTACAGCGACCTTTTTCAAATTTGATTTGGACATAATTCCAAATCCAACCGTTAGATTTCTAATTTCTAATATTCGTTTGAAAGCTCTTTTCGATACGAACCCAACGGTTCCGGTTTTAGGAGAATCCGACGGTCGGATCTCCCGTAATGTCCGTTTGAAATAAATGGTCGAAATTCACGAACTGCCGCGGCGCGGCGCGTTCTATTCAGGCCATTATATTATATATATAATATATATAATATATACTTCGTCGATTTCTATTTAAAACGAATTATATAAATAGTTTTAAAATCGTTTCAAAAGCAATTTCAACTTTCTTTTCAATTCAAATCAAAATTGAAGTCTTCTTTATAAATTCGTTTTAAAATTCATTTCTATTCAATTCAAATTTCAATTCAATTTGAATTCATTTCAATTCGCTTTCAATTCAATTTGAATTCGTTTTCAATTCAATTCATTTCGAAATCGTTTTCAATTCAATTCATTTCGAAATCGTTATATATTCAATTCATTTCGAAATCGTTTTCAATTCAATTCATTTCGAAATCGTTTTCAATTCAATTCATTTCGAAATCGTTTTCAATTCAATTCATTTCGAAATCGTTTTCAATTCAATTCATTTCGAAATCGTTATATATTCAATTCATTTCGAAATCGTTTTCAATTCAATTCATTTCGAAATCGTTTTCAATTCAATTCATTTCGAAATGAATAAAATCGATATAAATATCGATTACGTCAAAATGGCGTCAATCTAATCAACACGGCTTCATAAATTTCTATTTTCAAATATTCTATTTCAAATATTTCTTTTTCAAAATATTTGTTATTATCAAAATATTTCGTTCAACACATGACCAATCTCAATGGATGAGTACTGTCAACACATGAACTTTTATTTTATATTGATAAAGATGTAAATTTTATTACTAAAATATTTCGTTCAACACATGACCAATCTCAATGGATGAGTACTGTCAACACATGAACCTTTATTTTATATTGATAAAGATGTAAATTTTATTACTAAAATATTTCGTTCAACACATGACCAATCTCAATGGATGAGTACTGTCAACACATGAACCTTTATTTTATATTGATAAAGATGTAAATTTTATTACTAAAATATTTCGTTCAACACATGACCAATCTCAATGGATGAGTACTGTCAACACATGAACCTTTATTTTATATTTCTTTATTTTCTAAATTGGAATGAGGCCCAATCAATCACCATATAATGTTAATTATATGGATTTTCATACATCACACGTATATGATAGCATTGAAAATAATCAACCATCAACCAAAGTGCACTACACTGTATAAGCATCAAATATAGATATCTAGCGCTTATAACAGCCTGTCAATCAATCGATCGACATATTTAATCAATCAGGATGAGTGAACTTCAAATTTCATCCCAACACCCGTGTGGGGTTTCAAACAATCAAACATAGATTTTATTCGTGCAGTTGGGCGATGTGTAAAATTTATCGACCCAATCAATGTCCTTCAAATAGGTGTACATAAACAAACCGTCTGGTTTGTAAATGAATATTTATTTATTCACATTCACGTTAAAAATTATATTTTTAACGTTAAAACATTTTATTCAACCTATGAAAATATTCTATTCAGTTCATTCTTTAAATAAAATAATATTTTTATTTTTCTAACTTATTTTAGAAAATTTCGGCGGCATAACGGCACGATACTAGAAACGGGACAAGGCCTAGCCTTATCCCCAGTCTAGTGAAGGCCCACGCCATTCACACATCAATCAAATTTACCAAACAACCAAATTCAAATCAAATATCCAACTAATCTATGCAACCAAACAAACAAGTCCATGGTCTGTGGACGATTGTGTCGGGTGCTACTAAGCACCGTCTGCATCCTAGTATATATATATAACTAGAAAAAAGAAAGTGAAAGGTGAGAAATTCTCACAGATAGCTATCCTAGCTCCACGGCACTTCTAATGCAGGAAATCTTCGCCAACTCGCCTTTTGTTGCTTTCGTTGTCCGCTTTCACTACATATGTAAGAATCGAATTTTTACGATGCTATTCAATATATAAAAAACGAATTTTTACTACGACTTTCAATATATAAAAATATGATTTTTTACTTCGACTTTCAATATCTAAAAATATGATTTTTCTTTTTAAAGTTCAGTTTTTATTTCCTTTTTAAAAATCAGGTTTTTATTTCCTTTTAAAATTCAGTTTTAAAAATCCTTTAAAAATCAGTTTAAAATTCTTTAAAAATTCAGTTTTTACATCTTTTAAAAATTCAATTTTTAAATCTTTTAAAAATTCAATTTTTATATTCTTTAAAAAATCAGTTTTTATGTTCTAAAAAAAATCAATTTATAAATCTTTAACAAATCAGTTTTTAAAGATCTTTAAAAATTCTTAAATTAGTTTTTTTTTTTATCATTTTATAAATCAGTTTTTATAAAACAAAAATAAAAATAAAAATGAAATAACTAATTGCTCACCGTGGTATGCAAAGGGGAGTGAAGAAGAAGGAGGCGTCGGCGGCAGGCTTCGAGGGCTGTTCGGTGGTGTCGGCGGCAGGGTGTTTGAGGGTTGCTCGATGGTGTCGCGGCGGCTTCGAGGCTTCGACTGGGGGGCATCGCGAGGAAGGCGCTGGAAGGAGGAGGTCGGACGGAGGGGGGGCGGCTCGATTGATTCTCGTCGGCGTCGATGTCTGGAGGGCGGCGGCGATTTGATTTAGGTTTTTAGGTTTTTTTTTTCCTTTCTGGTAAATGAATCGGGGGGGGGGGGCAAGCAGAAGAAAAGGGGGGGAAAAATTAAAGTTATATATATATATATATATTTTATTTAATAATTTAATTTTCCAAAAAGGTTGACTTTTACATACGACCTCGAAACGAGGCCCACCGCCTGTCGTCCATAGCGTTTTACCCCCATTCCGAACACAATGGGATATGTATCGTAAGATGGTTTGATCGTTTCGATTAGTTTCCGTTGAATTTATATTTAAATCACTATATTGAATTTTAAACGTACATTTCTGTAACAACCCGTAAAATGCGAGCCAATTTGAAATTTTTATTTTGGCAATTTTAGCGAATTTTGAATATTTAAAATGAATTATTATAAATAATATCGACGAGAAATTTATTTTGAATATAATTAGAACGTATATATTATATACGTCGTCGTTAGAATATATAATAATTATATATAATATTAAAAGGAATTGAAAATGGCGCGGTAGTTCGAAAATTCGATTTCTAATTTCAAATGAATATACAGAATTCAATATAAGTCAGAATTGAACGAAACAAGAAATATTTGAATCTGTATAACTATATCTTTGTAACGAAGTTAACAAACTGAGATTTCATCTTAGAAATGATAAGATATGTCCAGTTTAAAATTAGAAATAGTCGCTGTGGAATTTATATATATTTTATATAATATATAGCCCTTAAAAATAGCAATTTTGCAAATGACCTCGGATTTCGACGAAACCAGTTTTGTTGGGTCCGTGATGTTAAATTATTGCTAGATTTCAAATTTCATAAATTTTCGAATCAATATGTGAGCGTGGCAAAGGAAAACGCGTTTGACCGGTTTCAGTTGATTTTAATCGACTGGAAATTGGCCATTTTTCTAACGGTCTCAGAATTCAACGAAATTAGTTTTGTTAGGACCGTATCGTCAATACGAAGCTAGAAAATATTTTTCTGGAATTTTTCTAGTTAGTATGTGACCCCGGTAATTTGAAAAGTACGTTTAAAATTCAATATAAGGATTTAAATGTAAATTCAACGGAAACTGATTGTAACGATCAAATCAGCTTGCGATACATACCCCATTGTGTTCGGAATGGGGGTAATTAGCTAGGGACGACAGTCGGTGGGTCTTGTTTGAAGTTCGTTTTGGAAAGTTACTTTTGGTGGAAATAAAATATTAAATAAATTATTAAATATATATAAACCATATAACCCCCCCCTTTCTCCCTCTTAATCGGTCAACGCCAGAAAAGAAAAATCGTTCGTTTCCCTATCGCGACCTCCCCTCGCTGGCGTCGGAGCAGCGCCGCCCTCCCCCCTTTCCTTCTCCGTCGATCTCGCCCCTCCCCTCCTTCTATCCGCCTATCTCTCCTCACCTCCTCCCAGTACAAAACCGCCACCACTGGAAACCCCTCACCCCGACCTCGCCACCGTCACCGCCTACCACCGGAGACACCCGCGCCGACTGCGACTCCTCCTCCCCCTCCTCAGTGACATAAAACGCCCCCTAACCCTCCTTCCTCTTCAAAAACAGTAAGTCCTTTTAATTTTTTTTATTATTTTATTTCATAGATTAAAACATGGTTTTTATCCGATTTTACTACATTAGAAAAGCTAGGATTTACTTAATGTGAAAAGATTTGATTTTCAAAGCGAAAAAAATTTGATTTTTATTTATTTGAAAATTTGATTTTTTTTTTATTCATAGGAAATGATTTTTGAAATATGAAATGCAGTTTTAAAAATATATAGGAAATATATATATCGTAAAGTTTTGTATATATATGTCAAATTGTTTTTTTTATAAAGAAAAGGAATTCTTTTTAAAACATAAAACTTTGAAATAAAAATGTGTTCTTTTGAAACATAAATATACATGGCTTTTGAAATATAAATTTTAGCGATAAAAATAGAATTTTTATATATTGAACTTCGAGATAAAAATAGAATTTTTATATATTGAACTTCGAGATAAAAATAGAATTTTTATATATTGAACTTCGAGATAAAAATAGGATTTTTATATATTGAACTTCGAGTTAAAAATAGGATTTTTATATATTGAACTTCGAGTTAAAAATATGATTTTTATATGTTGAACTTCGAAATAAAAATATGATTTTTATATATTGAATAGCAAGGTAAAAATTCGATTTTTACATATGTAGAGAATACGGGCGAAAGCGACAAAAAGGCGAGTTGGCGAAGATTTCCTGCATTAGAAGTGCCGTGGAGCTAGGATAGCTATAGGTGAGAATTTCTCACCTTTCAATTTAATTTTTCTAGTTATATATATATATACTAGGATGCAGACGGTGCTTAGTAGCACCCGACACAATCGTCCACAGACCATGGACTTGTTTGTTTGGTTGCATAGATTAGTTGAATTGTTTGTTTGAATTGAATTGTTTGGTGAGATGAAATTGATTTGATTGATGTGTGAATGGCGTGGGCCTTCACTAGACCGGGGATAAGGCTAGGCCTTGTCCCGTTTCTAGTATCGTGCCGTTATGCCGCCGAAATTTTCTAAAATGTGTTAGAAAATAAAAATATCATTTTATTGTGTAAATGAATTGAATAGAAATTCATAGGTTGAAATAAAATGTTTTGTCGTTAAAAATATAATTTTTAACGTGAATGTGAATAAATAAATATTCATTTACAAACCAGACGGTTTGTTTATGTACACCTATTTGAATAACGTTGATTGGGTCGATAAATTTTACACATCGCCTAACTGCACAAATAAAATATGTGTTTGATTGTTTGAAACCCCACACGGGTGTTAGGATGAAATTTGAAGTTCACTCATCCTGATTGATTAAATATGTCGATCGATTGATTGACAAGCTGCTATAAGCGTTAAATGTCTATATTTGATGCTTATACAGTGTAGTGCACTTTGGTTGATGGTTGATTATTCATCGTTGTTGATATATACATGTGTTGTAGAAAATCCATATAATTAACATTATATGGTAATTGATTGGGCCTCATTCCAGTTTCGAAAAAAAAAAAGAAATATTTGAAATAGAAATATTTGAAATAGAAATATTTGAAATAGAATATTTGAAAATAGAAATATGTGAAGCCGTGAGGATTAGATTGACGCCATTTTGACGTGAACGATATTTATATCGATTTTATTCATTTTAAAATGAATATTGAAAAGTGATTTCGAAATCGAATATTTTGAAATGAATTGAATTGAAAACGATTTCGAAATGAATTGAATTGAAAACGATTTCGAAATGAATTGAATTGAAAACGATTTCGAAATGAATTGAATTGAAAACGATTTCGAAATGAATTGAATTGAAAACGATTTCGAAATGAATTGAATTGAAAACGATTTCGAAATGAATTGAATTGAAAACGATTTCGAAATGAATTGAATTGAAAACGATTTCGAAATGAATTGAATTGAAAACGATTTCGAAATGAATTGAATTGAAAACGATTTCGAAATGAATTGAATTGAAAACGAATTCAAAATGAATTGAAAACGATTTCGAAATGAATTGAATTGAAAACGATTTCGAAATGAATTGAATTGAAAACGAATTCAAAATGAATTGAAAACGATTTCGAAATGAATTGAATTGAAAACGATTTCGAAATGAATTGAATTGAAAACGAATTCAAAATGAATTGAAAACGATTTCGAAATGAATTGAATTGAAAACGATTTCGAAATGAATTGAATTGAAAACGAATTCAAAATGAATTGAAAACGATTTCGAAATGAATTGAATTGAAAACGATTTCGAAATGAATTGAATTGAAAACGAATTCAAATGGAATAGAAAGCGAATTGAAATGAATTCAAATTGAATTGAAATTTGAATTGAATAGAAATGAATCTTGAAACGAATTTATAAAGAAGAATTCAATTTTGCTTTGAATTGAAATGGAAGTTGAAATAGCTTTTGAAACGATTTTAAAACTATTTATATAATTCGTTTTAAATAGAAATCGACGAAATATATATTATATATATTATATATATAATATAATGGCCTGAATAGAACGCGCCGCGCCGCGGCAGTTCGCGAATTTCGACCATTTATTTCAAACGGACATTACGGGAGATCCGACCGTCGGATTCTCCTAAAACCGGAACCGTTGGGTTCGTATCGAAAAGAGCTTTCTAACGAATATTAGAAATTAGAAATCTAACGGTTGGATTTGGAATTATGTCCAAATCAAATTCGAAAAAGGTCGCTGTAAGTGCAGTTCGATGGCCATTGATGGAAATCGACTGTACGGGCCTTGATAAAATTATTAAAAATAGTAATAATTTGTGTAAAATCATAAGAAATGATTTAGGAAGAATTGGGATGAAAAACTCCCTATTTGAAAAGATAAAAATAGATTTTTATCGAAATGAACTAGTTTTGAACTAGAATTATAATTCTATTTATTTTTAAATAAATAAATTGAATTCGAAAAGGGTTTTGAAAATAACCAAAATTTCCAATGATTGCATTGGAGTGGATTTGAATCGAAATTGTCTTCGGAATATTTCGATGTTGGAATTTGTGATTATACGGATGTTGTTACGGAAATTTGAAAGATATATATTTATATCGTTATTTCCAATACGACATTTGTTAATCGTAGAATTTGATATTGAATATAAGCCGATATATTTTCTATTCAGAGCCTTATATTGAATATCAAATGGGATTTGGGTTTGTCGTGAATGGTGTCTTCACTAACACTGTTCTTGAACCCAGTTGAGAAATTATTAAATCTTTTTATTTAGATTTAATGAAGTGTACCAATTAAATGATATTTAATTGGAATTGAATTGATATTGATTTTTGGGTTTATCGTGAACAGTGTTTTAAATAACACTTGTTCTTTAACCCGATAATTAATGAATGTGATTTGGGTTTGTCGTGAATGGTGTCTTCACTAACACTGTTCTTGAACCCAGTTGAGAAATTATTAAATCTTTTTATTTAGATTTAATGAAGTGTACCAATTAAATAATATTTAATTGGAATTGAATGGATATTGATTTTTGGGTTTATCGTGAACAGTGTTTTAAATAACACTTGTTCTTTAACCCGATAATTAATGGGATGTGACTTTGGGTTTATCGTGAACCGTGTTTTAAATGACACTGATTCTTTAACCCAGTCACAGATTAAAACTAAGTGGAGTTTTAATGAATCTTTAATTAGATTGAAAAGATCGAGAATGGAGTATCACCAGTTTTGCTCCAGGCGATAGTAAAATCTTTAATTAGATTTGAACGAGAAATTTAGAAACTAACTGTCGGTTAGCTAAGTAGAATGGTTTTCTGGATATTGATCTGATGTTGGTTTCGGCCTTCGGGGTTAATATTTGGGGAATTATTCTCTTGATTAATTTACGGTTAGTGACTAATGAGTTGGAATGAGGCGTATGTTGTGTTTGTGTAACACTTTTATAATATATACGCGAGTTATTCGGAAAGACCGGGTTTATCCCATTCTGAATAACTGATACGACGATAAGTCGAAGATGAAGACGATGGTCGAAGACCGGAGGTCTTCACGTCGTTTGGGTGATAACTGATGATCTTGATTGGGCTGTACACCCAAGAAGATGGAAACAGTTAGTGATCGTCCAGACGTACTTGGAGATCGATGGATATGCGGGGTACTAGGTGCCTCCGGTTTCGTTCAGACCCAGAACGGACTTGTAAATGGACTGTGTGTCTGACATCGGATTTCATTCTGTGTGACTGATATCGGTTGCATAGGATGGTTTGCCTGTGTGGCATGCTAAGATGCAAATGATCAAGGCTTCTGTTGAAAAGCAAAGTCTTGTGGTGATGATCAAAGCACGGCCTTTGTGGCGTAGCTTTGTGTAACGTTTACCTCGCGTGTTTCACACCAGGTATGAACCAAAAACGGGAGACGGACCTCAGGGAGGACTTGCGTTTCTTTCTAGCTAGAAGTGGCGTCAGTGGTTTTACACGCCCTGACGAGTTTGACTTATGTGGTTGTTGCTGTTGCGAGGCGCCTCGGTTATATCGGTTTCGGCCGAATGCATTCTGGTCGGCTGACGGACCAGACTTACACCCCATAGGGTGGGGAGACGTAGTGTTCAGGCATTTTAATCCACATCGGTGGACCGGCCCTGACGATCTAAAGGGTCGATGCGCTCTGACCCTGTGGCTCGGGCTAGAGAGTCACGAAAACGGTTGAGGACTATCTTTTGCCTCGGTTCATAGACGGAAATCGAATTTCCAAATACGTGACATTTGCGGTTTTATTTGTAAACCTATATATGGCGACATAGTGGGATGGGGCGCTCATGCCGCCTATGATTGATACTTATGATTTGAAGTTGTTTTATACACTTATAATAGTATCAAATGATTTGTTTTAAAACGTATCAAGCATTCTTTGGCTGTTATAAGGGAAAACCCTATCCTCGACTGCGTTACATTGTGTGATGGGACCTGGGTCTTATAACAGCTTCATTTTTCTTTATTTAGCATTGCGCTGTTTGTTTTATGCACTGGTATTCTTGGGAGGAAACCCGTTCCGTGTTATACGGCGTGGTCCCTTGATTTACCTTTGAAAATAAAGATTAAAAACTGTTTTAGTTCTCACACCAGTCACATGACTGACCTGGAGTTTATTGTTTTAACCTAAACTCTGGGTGCCCCTATTTTTGACACGGGCAGCTAGTAGTTTTGGTTTTGCAGATTTATATTCACAGGATCCTGGTTTACAGCTGGAACGATATCCGGAAAGCTTTGTATCCGTATATCTACTTCTAGTTGTGTATTGTATTATTTTCCGCTGCTATGTATTTAAATGTAATTTAAATCTCTGATATTTCTGTGTAATTTTCATTTATACTCTGTATATTCTTGTATTCTGATGCATTGTTGTAATATACAATGAAACGTTCTTCTGTATGCGTTCTGTTGTGGCTTGTTCTCGAACTATCCGACGCTTTCCTTTACGGGGAAGTTACGGGTCTTCACAATTTCAAATTACCGGGGTCGCATACTAACTCGAAAAATTCCAGAAAAATATTTTCTAGCTTCGTATTGACGATACGGTCCTAACAAAACTAGTTTCGTCGAATTCTGAGACCGTTTGAAAAATGGCCATTTTCCAGTCGATTAAAATCAACTGAAAATGGTCAAACGCGTTTTCTTTTGCCACGCTCACATACTGATTCAAAAAATTATGAAATTTGAAACCTAGCAATAACTTGACACTGCGGATCCAACAAAAGTGGTTTCGTCGAAATCCGAGGTCGTTTGCAAAATGTCCATTTTTAAGGGCCTGAATTCCATAGCGACTATTCAGAATTTTCAACTGGACATATCTTTTGATTCCCGCTATGAAATTTTGATTTGTCGGATTCGTTGGAAAGATATTATGAATTAGATCCTATTATTTTTGGTTTCACTAAAATCCGGATTGTTTTGCACCCGGTACATTCAATTGAAGTTTGAAATCGAATTATCGAACTACCGCGCCATTTTCAATTCTATTTATAAATACATATAAATATTTATATTCTAACGACGACGCGTATAAATATATACGTTCGAATTCTTTTCAAAATAAATTCCTCGACAATATTATTTAAAATAATCTATTTTAAATATTCAAAATTCGCTATAATCCCCAAAATAAAAATTTCAAACTGGCTCGCATTTTACGGGTTGTTACAATCTCCCCCACTTAAAACTTTTCGTCCCCGAAAAGGAACAAAGTCGAAAGTGGTTTGATTAATCAACTCTACGCTCGATCTGACTTCCATTCTCCAACTCTTTAGTTTCTGAGAATTTTCAAAATTTCAAAAATTTGGCTAACACCCTAAATTTTTGAAAAATTTCGCCATAACCTCCTCTGCAATGGGAGCATCGGGGAATTTCAAATAGCTTCCCCGGTCCTTCGGATCTCAAAAAGAAAAAGAAAAAGCCAATCGGCTAGACAATAGGCTCATAAAATCATCATCACCCAAACAAAACAGTAAATTATGTAGTAAACATGTACCTATTTGTCGGGCAAACAAATTTTATTCTCTGCTCTAGCCTCCTTGCTATGACCTGTTCAATGTAAGTATTTGTATATGCAAGCAAATGCAACCAATTTTCAATAATATTCACTATTTGATCAAATTGGCTATATGGTTAAAATTATCAAACAAATAAACAAACAACACAAACATCAATCAATTAGTGAATTAGAGTTTCAAATTCATAATTTGATACATATACAAAAATCAGATTTTTGATGCCAAATCACACCAATAGGCCCTATCTAATTTTGGTTCTCACACCAGCCAATAAGAAATATATATAGATATCACACCTTCGAAACACGAATACCAATTCTGATGATGTTCGAACTATCATCAGAATCGTCTCCGGGCGACTAGAGTGTGATTCTATATCTATCCAATATATTAAAACTTCGAATACACGCGGATCAGACGTATACGCAAAATCTTTATATACTGGACTGTCCAACTCAATATAAATAGATAATCAGATACGAATAATTGATTTAAATTTTCAAAACAAAAATTGTTTTCATTTTAAAAATATACTCTTCACACTCGTTCTAGGATACTACTGATCCTATCTCTAACGAGTCATTAACATTGGATTTTACTAATCCAATATCTGATGAATTCTTTCGTATGGTTCTAATGTGTCTTGTTCTCGAGCTCTGTAAACCAAAGCTCTGATACCAACTGTAAAAACCCGTAACTTCCCCGTAAAGGAAAGCGACGGATAGTTCGAGAACAAGCCACAACAGAACGCATACAAAAGAACATTTCATTGTATATTACAACAATGCATCAGATTACAAGAATATACAGAGTATAAATGAATATTACACCGAAATATCAGAGATTACAATAAATTACATAGCAGCGGAAAATAATACAATACACAACTAGAAGGAGATATACGGATACAAAGCTTTCCGGATATCGTTCCAGCTGTAAACCAGGATCCTGTGAATATAAATCTGCAAAACCAAAACTACTAGCTGCCCGTGTCAAAATAGGGGCACCCAGAGTTTAGGTTAAAACAATAAACTCCAGGTCAGTCATGGGACTGGTGTGAGAACTAAAACAGGTGTTAATCTTTATTTTAAATCATTAGGTAAATCAAGGGACCACGCCGTATAACACGGAACGGGTTTCCTCCCAAGAATACCAGTGCATAAAACAAATAGCGCAATGCTAAATAAAGAAAAATGAAGCTGTTATAAGACCCAGGTCCCATCACACAATGCAACGCAACCGAGGATAAGGTTTTCCCTTATAATAGCCAAAGAATGCTTGATACGGTTAAAACAAATCATTTGATACTATTATAAGTGCATAGTGTATAAAACAACTTCAAATCATAAGTATCAATCATAGACGGCATGAATGCCCCATACCACTATGTCGCCATATATAGGTTATACAATCAAAATCGCAAAGTCACGTATTTGGAAATTGGGTTTCCAACTATGAACCAAGGCAAAAGATAGTCCTCAACCGATTCGAGACGCTCTAGCCCGTGTCTCAGGCAAGCGAGCAGGCAAGCCTTGGATCGTCAGGGCCGGTCCACCGATGTGGATTATTATGCCTGAACAATACGTCTCCCCGCCCTTTGGGGCGTCAATGAGCCAAAAAATGACTCCATCGGACCCGGATCGTCCGATCAAACCAAGGCGCCTCGCAACAGCAACAACCACATAAGTCAAACTCGTTAGGGCGTGTAAAACCACTGACGCCACTTCTAGCTAGAAAGAAACGCAAGTCCTCCCTGATGTCCTCTCTCGTTTTTGGTTCATACCGGGTGTGAAACTCGCGAAGTAAACGTTACACAAAGCTACGCCACGAAGGCCGTGCTTCGATCATCAACCACAAGACTTTGCTTTTCAACAGAAGCCTCGATCATTTGCCACTTAGGCATGCCACACAGGCAATTCACTCCATGCGTTTGATATCCATCAATATATAACCCCTGAGCTCGTACGTCTCAGAGAAGGGCGTTAAGCAAGAGAATAAATTCTCCGCTGCCAAACAGATATATATTTAATAGAGATCAATCACACGGACTAAAATCCAATGTCAGACACACAGTCCATTTACAAGTCCGTTCTGGGTCTGAACGAAACCGGAGGCACCTAGTACCCCGCATATCCATCGATCTCCAAGTACGTCTGGACGATCACTAACTGTTTCCATCTTCTTGGGTGTACAGCCCAATCAAGATCATCAGTAATCACCCAAACGACGTGAAGACTTCTGGTCTTCGACCACCGTCTTCATCTTCGACTTATCGTCGTATCAGTTATTCAGAATGGGATAAACCCGGTCTTTCCAAATAACTCGCGTATATTTTAAATAAGTGTTACATAAACACAACATATGCCTCATTCCAATTTATCAGTCACTAACCGTAAATTAACCAAGAGAATAATTCCCCAAATATTAACCCCGAAGGCCGAAACCAACATCAGATCAATATCCAGAAAACCATTCTGCTTAGCTAACCGACAGTTAGTTTCTGATTTCACATTCATAGGGAAAGATTCCCATTAATTTTATCCAAGATAAATTTCTTGAATTTATTCTTTAATCTATTTTTGAATATCAATTCAAAACTAGTCGGGATTAGCGAACCTTACTGAAGTAATCATTTGTTTTAATTTCCCAATCCCAGCCTATTCATCCCATGAAGTAAAACTGGTAGTACTTCATATCTAACACCACGGTGTTATCGGTAAATTCAATTACCATTTCACGTTCAAATCTAATTAAAGATTTAACTATCGCCTGGAGCAAAACTGGTGATACTCCATTCTCGATCATTTCAATCTAATTAAAGATTCATTAAAACTCCACTTAGTTTTAATCTTCGACTGGGTTAAAGAATCAGTGTCATTTAAAACACGGTTCACGATAAACCCAAAATCACATTCATTAATTATCGGGTTAAAGAACGAGTGTTGTTTAAAACACTGTTCACGATAAACCCAAAAATCAATATCAATTCAATTCCAATTAAATATTGTTTAATTGGTACACTTCATTAAATCTAAATAAAAAGATTTAATCTTTTCTCAACTGGGTTTAAGAACAGTGTTAGTGAAGACACCATTCACGACAAACTCAAATCACATTTGATATTCAATATAAGGCTCTGAATAGAAAATATATCGGCTTATATTCAATATCAAATTCTACGACTAACAAATATCGCATTGGAAATAACGATATATATATATCTTTCAAATTTCCATAACAACATTTGTATAATCAAGAAATCCAACATCGAAATATTCCGAAGACAATTTCGATTCAAATCCATTCCAATGCAATCATTGGAAATTTTGGTTATTTTCGAAACCATTTCAAATTCAATTTATTTATTTAAAAATAAATATAATTATAATTCTAGTTCAAAACTAGTTCATTTCGATAAAAATCTATTTTATCTTTTCAAATATGGAGTTTTTCATCTCGATTCTTTCTAAATCATTTCTTATGATTTTACACAAATTATTACTATTTTTAATAATTTTATCAAGGCTCGTACAGTCGATTTCCATCAACGGCCATCGAACTGCACTTACAGCGACCTTTTTCAAATTTGATTTGGACATAATTCCAAATCCAACCGTTAGATTTCTAATTTCTAATATTCGTTTGAAAGCTCTTTTCGATACGAACCCAACGGTTCTGGTTTTAGGAGAATCCGACGGTCGGATCTCCCGTAATGTCCGTTTGAAATAAATGGTCGAAATTCACGAACTGCCGCGGCGCGGCGCGTTCTATTCAGGCCATTATATTATATATATAATATATATAATATATACTTCGTCGATTTCTATTTAAAACGAATTATATAAATAGTTTTAAAATCGTTTCAAAAGCAATTTCAACTTTCTTTTCAATTCAAATCAAAATTGAATTCTTCTTTATAAATTCGTTTTAAAATTCATTTCTATTCAATTCAAATTTCAATTCAATTTGAATTCATTTCAATTCGCTTTCAATTCAATTTGAATTCGTTTTCAATTCAATTCATTTCGAAATCGTTTTCAATTCAATTCATTTCGAAATCGTTATATATTCAATTCATTTCGAAATCGTTTTCAATTCAATTCATTTCGAAATCGTTTTCAATTCAATTCATTTCGAAATCATTTTCAATTTAATTAATTTCGAAATCGTTTTCAATTCAATTCATTTCGAAATCGTTTTCAATTCAATTCATTTCGAAATCGTTATATATTCAATTCATTTCGAAATCGTTTTCAATTCAATTCATTTCGAAATCGTTTTCAATTCAATTCATTTCGAAATGAATAAAATCGATATAAATATCGATTATGTCAAAATGGCGTCAATCTAATCAACACGGCTTCATAAATTTCTATTTTCAAATATTCTATTTCAAATATTTCTTTTTCAAAATATTTGTTATTATCAAAATATTTCGTTCAACACATGACCAATCTCAATGGATGAGTACTGTCAACACATGAACTTTTATTTTATATTGATAAAGATGTAAATTTTATTACTAAAATATTTCGTTCAACACATGACCAATCTCAATGGATGAGTACTGTCAACACATGAACCTTTATTTTATATTGATAAAGATGTAAATTTTATTACTAAAATATTTCGTTCAACACATGACCAATCTCAATGGATGAGTACTGTCAACACATGAACCTTTATTTTATATTAATAAAGATGTAAATTTTATTACTAAAATATTTCGTTCAACACATGACCAATCTCAATGGATGAGTACTGTCAACACATGAACCTTTATTTTATATTTCTTTATTTTCTAAATTGGAATGAGGCCCAATCAATCACCATATAATGTTAATTATATGGATTTTCATACATCACACGTATATGATAGCATTGAAAATAATCAACCATCAACCAAAGTGCACTACACTGTATAAGCATCAAATATAGATATCTAGCGCTTATAACAGCCTGTCAATCAATCGATCGACATATTTAATCAATCAGGATGAGTGAACTTCAAATTTCATCCCAACACCCGTGTGGGGTTTCAAACAATCAAACATAGATTTTATTCGTGCAGTTGGGCGATGTGTAAAATTTATCGACCCAATCAATGTCCTTCAAATAGGTGTACATAAACAAACCGTCTGGTTTGTAAATGAATATTTATTTATTCACATTCACGTTAAAAATTATATTTTTAACGTTAAAACATTTTATTCAACCTATGAAAATATTCTATTCAGTTCATTCTTTAAATAAAATGATATTTTTATTTTTCTAACTTATTTTAGAAAATTTCGGCGGCATAACGGCACGATACTAGAAACGGGACAAGGCCTAGCCTTATCCCCAGTCTAGTGAAGGCCCACGCCATTCACACATCAATCAAATTTACCAAACAACCAAATTCAAATCAAATATACAACTAATCTATGCAACCAAACAAACAAGTCCATGGTCTGTGGACGATTGTGTCGGGTGCTACTAAGCACCGTCTGCATCCTAGTATATATATATATAACTAGAAAAAAGAAAGTGAAAGGTGAGAAATTCTCACAGATAGCTATCCTAGCTCCACGACACTTCTAATGCAGGAAATCTTCGCCAACTCGCCTTTTGTTGCTTTCGTTGTCCGCTTTCACTACATATGTAAGAATCGAATTTTTACGATGCTATTCAATATATAAAAAACGAATTTTTACTACGACTTTCAATATATAAAAATATGATTTTTTACTTCGACTTTCAATATCTAAAAATATGATTTTTCTTTTTAAAGTTCAGTTTTTATTTCCTTTTTAAAAATCAGGTTTTTATTTCCTTTTAAAATTCAGTTTTAAAAATCCTTTAAAAATCAGTTTAAAATTCTTTAAAAATTCAGTTTTTACATCTTTTAAAAATTCAATTTTTAAATCTTTTAAAAATTCAATTTTTATATTCTTTAAAAAATCAGTTTTTATGTTCTAAAAAAAATCAGTTTATAAATCTTTAACAAATCAGTTTTTAAAGATCTTTAAAAATTCTTAAATTAGTTTTTTTTTATCATTTTATAAATCAGTTTTTATAAAACAAAAATAAAAATAAAAATGAAATAACTAATTGCTCACCGTGGTATGCGAAGGGGAGGGAAGAAGAAGGAGGCGTCGGCGGCAGGCTTCGAGGGCTGTTCGGTGGTGTCGGCGGCAGGGTGTTTGAGGGTTGCTCGATGGTGTCGCGGCGGCTTCGAGGCTTCGACTGGGGGGCAGCGCGAGGAAGGCGCTGGAAGGAGGAGGTCGGACGGAGGGGGGGGGGGGCGGCTCGATTGATTCTCGTCGGCGTCGATGTCTGGAGGGCGGCGGCGATTTGATTTAGGTTTTTAGGTTTTTTTTTTTCCTTTCTGGTAAATGAATCGGGGGGGGGGGGGGGGGCAAGCAGAAGAAAAGGGGGGGAAAATTAAAGTAATATATATATATATATATATATTTTTATTATTTAATTATTTAATTTTGCAAAAAGGTTGACTTTTACATACGACCTCGAAACGAGGCCAACCGCCTGTCGTCTATAGCGTTTTACCCCCATTCCGAACACAATGGGATATGTATCGTAAGCTGGTTTGATCGTTTCGATTAGTTTCCGTTGAATTTATATTTAAATCACTATATTGAATTTTAAACGTACATTTCAAATTACCGGGGTCGCATACTAACTCGAAAAATTCCAGAAAAATATTTTCTAGCTTCGTATTGACGATACGGTCCTAACAAAACTAGTTTCGTCGAATTCTGAGACCGTTTGAAAAATGGTCATTTTCCAATCGATTAAAATCAACTGAAAATGGTCAAACGCGTTTTCTTTTGCAACGCTCACATACTGATTCAAAAAATTATGAAATTTGAAACCTAGCAATAACTTGACACTGCGGATCCAACAAAAGTGGTTTCGTCGAAATCCGAGGTCGTTTGCAAAATGTCCATTTTTAAGGGCCTGAATTCCATAGCGACTATTCAGAATTTTCAACTGGACATATCTTTTGATTCCAGCTATGAAATTTTGATTTGTCGGATTCGTTGGAAAGATATTATCAATTAGATCCTATTATTTTTGGTTTCACTAAAATCCGGATTGTTTTGCACCCGGTACATTCAATTGAAGTTTGAAATCGAATTATCGAACTACCGCGCCATTTTCAATTCTATTTATAAATATATATAAATATTTTTATTCTAACGACGACGCGTATAAATATATACGTTCGAATTCTATTCAAAATAAATTTCTCGACAATATTATTTAAAATAATCTATTTTAAATATTCAAAATTCGCTATAATCCCCAAAATAAAAATTTCAAACTGGCTCGCATTTTACGGGTTGTTACATATATATTTACTTGAATCATCGTTAGAATATAAATATTTATTTTAAATTATAAATGGAATTGAAAATGGCGCGGTAGTTCAAAAATTCGATTTCAAATTTCAAATGAATGTACATGATTCAAAATAAACCGGATTTTAGCAAAACAAAAAATATTAGAAACTATTTGAGAATATCTTTCCAACGAATCCGAAAAATCAAAATTTCATAGTGGGAATCAAAAGTTACGTCCAGTTGAAAATTCAGAATAGTCGTTATGGAATGCTGGCCCTTAAAAATGAAAAGTTTGCAAACGACCTCGGTTTTCAACGAAACCACTTTAGTTGGATCCGTGATGTCAAGTTATTGCTACGTTTCAATATTCCCAGTTTTTTGAATCAATATGTGAGCGTGGCGAAGTAAAACGTGTTTTAACAGATTCAGTTAATTTCGATCGACCTGAAAATAGCCATTTTTCAAACGGTCTCAGAATTCGACGAAATTAGTTTTGTTAGAACCGTATCGTCAATACGAAGCTAGAAAATACTTTTTGGGAATTTTTAGAGTCCATTTGTGGCCCCGGTAAATTGAAATGCGCGTTCAAATTCAATATATAGATTTATATTTTGATTTTGACGGAAACTGATCGTAATAGCCGAACTGGTCTATGATACATATCCCATTGTGTTCGGAATTGGAGTAATTAGCTAGGGACAACAGGCGGTGGGTCTCGTTTTGAGATCGAAAATGTAAGCTACTTTATGGAGAGATAAATAATTTAAAATTATTAATTATATATATTATTTAAGTTAGTCAAACCCCCATATGTCCTTTCCTCCTTCCCCCGTTCAGTTCATTTCAGATCGAGAAAAAAAATCCTGGAGCCCTAACCCGCGTCGCTGCACGAAGCCGCCACCAACGGAGCTGACCGTCGTCGCTCCCTCCGACCATCACCTAACCTCAGCCCCCTCTCTTGCTCCACTCTCTCCCCCTTCCCTGATTGAAACCTCCGCGTCAAAATCCCCCACCCAAACCCATTAAACCACGCCGCAGCCCAATGCTCCACCTCCTCCGTCCAAGCTGCACCCATCCGACGCCCTCGATTCTCTTCCCCCTCTCCGTCCGACGTTCAAAAGCCCCAAAACCCCACCTCAACTGAAAATAGCCGCGCCCCTTTGCTGACCACCGCCGAGCCGATCTCCGGAGCCCCGCCACCTCGCAACAGCCCTCCCCTACGATGAACAACACTCTTCTCCTCCGAATTGAGTGGATGCTAATAATGAAAGTGATAAAAGGCGAGTGGCGAAGATTACCTACACATGAAGAGTTGCGGGGTATTGGTTTAGCTAGTCGGTGAGAACCTCTCACTTTAATTCTTGTTTTCTAGTTAAAAATATATACTAGGATGCAGACGGTGCTTAGTAGGACCCGACACCCGTCGTCCATAGACCATGGACGACTTGGTTGTTTAGTGGTTGATTTTTTTTTGGTTGGTTTGGGAAATGAAATGGAATTGATTAGATTGGTATGTGTATGGCGTAGGCCATTATTAGACTGGGGACAAGGCTAGGCCTTGTCCTGTTTCTAGTATCGTGCCGTTATGCCGCCGAAATTTTCTGAAATATGTTAGAAAAATAAAAATATCATTTTATTGAATAAATGAACTGAATAGAATATTCATAGGTTGAATAGAATATTTTGGTCGTTAAAAATTATATTTTTAACGTGAGCGTGATAAATAAATATTCATTTACAAATCAGAAGATTTGTTGATGTACAGTGATTTGACTGATATTGATTGGGACGATAAATTTTACACATCGCCCAACTGCACAAATAAACTCTGTGTTTGATTGTTTGAAGCCCCACATGGGTATTGGGATAATATATGACATACACTAATCCAAATAATTAGCTGTATGTCATCGATTGATTGACAGGCTGTTATAAGCGTTAGATATCTATAATGCTTATGCAGTGTAGTGCACTTTGGATGATGGTTGATTATTTGGCATTGCTACTATATACATGTGTTGTATGGAATCCATATAATAAACATTATATGGTAATTGATTGGGCCTCATTCCAATTGGCAAATAAAGAATATTTTAAAATAATATCCAGAACAGGAAAATAAATATTCATGTGTTGAATAAACAAAAATAGTCATGTGTTGACGATACTCATGTGTTGAGAATATTCGTGTGTTGAAACTACTCATGTGTTGAACGAAATTTTATATAATAAAATTCACATATTTATTGTAAGTAAGAATTAATAAATATTCATGTGTTGAATAAAATATATATGATAGAATAACGAAGTTATTGAAATATATAAAGCCGTGTTGATTAGACTGCGCCATTTTGACGCGATCAATATGTATATCGATTATATTTGTTTTTATAATGAATATAGAAAAGGGAGTGATTTCAAAATATAACGTTTTGAAAATATTATCATTTATATATTAATGATATGGAATATTCAATTTTGATTTAAAATTGAATATGAAGTTGAAATTGTTTTGAAAGAGAATTTAAACGATTTATAAAATACGTTTGAATTGAAATCGACGATGTATATATTATATATATTATATATATTAAATGGCCTGAATAGAACGCGCCGCGCCGCGGCAGTTCGCGAATTTCGACCATTGACTTCGAATTGACGTTGCGGGGGATCCGACCGTCGGATTCTCCTGAAACCGGAACCGTTGGGTTCGTATCGAAAAGAGCTTTCCAATGAATGTTAGAAATTCGAAATCTAATGGTTGGATTCGGAATTATGTCCAAATCAAATTTGGAAAAGGTCGTTGTAAGTGTAGTTCGACGACCGTTATTGGAAATCGACTGAATGGGCCTTGATAAAATTATTAAAAATATTATTAATTTGTGTAAAATCATAATATATGAATTGGAAAGAATTAGGATGAAAAATTCCACATTTGAAAGGATAAAAATATATTTTTATCGAAATGAACTAGTTTTAAACTAGAATTATAATCCAATATTTTTGAATAAATAAATTGGATTTGAAGTGGTTTTAAAAATAATCAGAATTTCCAATATACGAATTGGAATGGATTTGAATCGAAATTATCTTCGGAATATTTCGATGTTGGATTTTGTGATTATACGGATATGGTTGTGTAAATTTGAAAGATATATATCGTTATTTCTAATACGATATTTGTTGGTTTTAGAATTTGATATTGAATATAAGCCGATATATTTTCTATTCAGAGCCTTGTATTTAATATCAAATGGGATATTCGGTTCGTCGTGAATAGTGTCTTTAATAACACTGTTCTTGAACCAAGTTTAGAAAAGAATAAATCTTTTAATTAAGATTTAGTGAAATTGTCCAGTTAATTGGTATTTAATTGGAATTGAATTTAAATTGGTTTTTGGGTTTATCGTGAGCGGTGTTTAGAAAAACACTTGTTCTTTAACCCGATTAACAATGGAATGGGATTTTGGGTTATTGTGAACCGTGTTTTAAATGACATTGGTTCTTTAACCCAGTTAAAGATAAGAATAACTTCTTAGCTTTGAATAACCATTAATACTGATTTATGGGAGGATTAAAACTAAGTGGAGTTTTAATGAATCTTTAATTAGATTGAAATGATCGAGAATGGAGTATCACCAGTTTTGGTCCAAGCGATAGTCAAATATTTAATTAGATTTGAACGTGAAATGGTAATTAATATTTACCGATTGCACCATGGTGTTAGATACAGAGTATTACCAGTTTTGCTCCATGGGATGAATAGGTTGGGATTGGGAAATAAAATAAATAATTACTTCGGTGTGGTTCGCTAATCCCGACTAGTTTGGAAAACAACAATATTGTTTGAAATGATATCCAAAGAAAGATTAAAGAATAAATTTAAAAGAATTTATCTTTGATAAAATTAATGGTAATCTTTCCCTAAGAATGTGGATATTTGAATAAAAGAATATTCTGAATTGGAATGAGGCGTATGTTGCGTTGTGTAACAATTGTTTATTATATACGCGGGTTATTCGGAAAGGCCGGGTTTTATACCCATTCTGAATAACCGATTCGACGATAAATCAACGATGAAGATGGTGGTTGAAGACCAGAGGTCTTCACATCATTTGGATGATTATTGATGATCTTGATTGGGTTGTACACCCAAGAGGAGGAAATCAGTTGGTGATCGTCCAGACGTACTTGGAGATCGATGGATATGCGAGGAATAAGGTTCCTCCAGTTTCGTTCAGACCCAGAACGAACTTGTAAATGGACTGTGTGTCTGACATTGGATTTTATTCTATGTGATTGATTTCTATTAAATATATATCTGTTTGGCGGCGGAGAATTTTCTCTTGCTTAACGCCCTTCTCTGAGACGTATGAGCTCAGAGGTTATATATTGATGGACATCAATTGCATGGAGTGAAGTGCCTGTGTGGCATGCCTAAGTGGCAAATGATCAAGGCTTCTGTTGAAAAGCAAAGTCTTGTGGTTGATGATCAAAGCACGGCCTGTGTGGCATAGCTTTGTGTATAGCGTTAATGCGCGAGCCTCACACCTCGGTATGAGTCAAAAACGGGATAAGGACCATTGGGAGAACACGACGTTTCTTTCTGGCTATGGGTGATGTCAGTGACCTACCAGCCCTGACATTTATATACTTTTTACCTATGTGGTTGTTGGAATGCGAGGCGCCTCGAATATATGGTCGATAACTGGCACTATGTGAGCCGACGTACAGACCATTATTGTAACACCCCACCTCCGCCAGGGTCACTCGCAAAGGAATGCACTAGCTTTGGAGGGGCATTATTGGTAAACATGCATAATGATATAGCAAGGCGGAACATGACATATATATAAATAAACAGGGTAAGTAAATAAAACAGCGGAAGACTTTTAAACTATTTCAAAAACAAGTCTGCTACATCATAGTGTCAATTTCCCAAGTAAACAAGTCTAGTACATAAAATAACATCATCTGATACTGAAAAAGAAAACATAAAAGTAGCTATCCCCAAAGTGGAAGAAACCATAGCGAGCTCAAGTCCAAAGCATACATGAGCTATCCAAGAAAGCAGCTAGGATCCAAGCTTGGCTCCTGTATTCCCTCCCTGAGAACCTGGGGGGGGGGGGGAAATGGAAGAAAAGAGGCGAAACAAAACGGGTCAGTCAAAAAGACTGAGTAAGCCCTGCTACGATCAGTCTATAAACTAGTAAAGTTAACATCATGATGGGAACTGAGATGATCATAGATAACAACATACTGGCATGGTAAATTAACTACAAGATAGATAGAGGTGTCATCGCATAAAACATGGCTAAGTTTTTGCACCACGGTGTACTAGCAACCCAACATAACAGATATTGATCCCTTGGCCCAAGCTTTGGCCCAATAACATGAAGTGACCTTAATATAAGGTCCAGCCCAACGGTCTAATCGATCGGCTCCCTATAAACCTAACACGTCAAGTGTTGGTGTCCATATGGCCCACGTATGGTTGTAGTTAGACTGTGCTGGGTCCCCCCTTTGGGTGTATCAAGCCCTCGGATGTCAACCCCAGACACTTAAGCAATAATGCACAGCCCTAACCTACTGGTACCCGTGCCTCGAGTTTGTCCAACATCGGACTACGTGCACGTCCGTAGCCCGCCGGACCCGCACCGCTGTACCACTCGGCCATCGCCCTTTGGTCGCTTACATCCTCCAGTAATCGTGCCCCGCCCTAGCCTAGCTTCTAGGGTTGTGAATGATACCAAACTGGGATTACTGTTAGAACAGACCACGTTGCTAGGGTTTCCCCAAGAGGGTTAAGTGTGATTTAACCCCACACTAATCATGGATTGAACTGGTTAAGTACAACCAACGGTTCACCACTTAACTCCATCCAATCCCTTGTATCCCCAAATTGATTAAATTGGTTAAGTGTAACTTAACCCCATTTTCATCCCTTGAATCTCCAAATTGGTTAAGTATTAGTGGACCCTGACTTAACCCTAATCATGAGGCATTAATTAACTTAATGCACCTTAACCTCTCACATTAGACCTTGCTGTGGTTACTAGTTAGGCCGGGCGGGTCCGGGTAGCTTTACACCACAACTTGGTCTAACCTCGGGTCTTGGCACCCCATGACCAACTTCTCACATTGGGTCCTATTGTTTGTAGCCACTAGTTAAGCCGGTCGGTTCCGGGTAGAATTACGCTACAAACTCAACCCAACCTCGAGTTGGCCACACTTATGTTTTCTAAGTGTCATGTCCACTTTATTTCAAAGCATAATTACGAGCCAATAGTTACTTGGGTAGACCTAACTTAATAGGTAAATTCCCAAGGGGTAGACCTAACTTAATAGGTAAATTCCCAATCTTATATTTTCGTGTATTTTAAGTTTACCCAAAACCCCCAACGTCATTCTATCGCTTACATATTCGTAGTAACGCATAAAGGATAGGAAGAGGGAACTTGGCACAACATACATGATAAACTTGCACAACAATCATGCATAACATGTTAGACTTGCACAACTTAGCATAGTGAACTTGCATATTACCATAAACATGCATAACATGTTAAACTTGCATAACTTAGCATAGTGAACTTGCATATTACCTTAATCATGCATAACTTGTCAAACATGCACAACTTGTCATTTTAAACTTGCATAAACATGCACAACTTGTCAAAACATGCACAACTTGTCAAAACATGCACAACTTGTCATTTTAAACTTGCATAAACATGCATAACTCAATAAACATACAAATCATGGCTTAGCAAACTTGCATAAACATGCATAACTTGTTAAACTTGCAAATCATGGCTTAGTATACATGCATAACTCAATTAACTTGCAAATCATGGCTTAGTACACTTGCATAAACATGCATAATCCATTAAACATGTAGAACATGGCATAGTAAACTCGCATATGCATGCATAACTTATGAAACATGTAAAACATGGTATAGTGAGTTCGCATAAGCATGCATAATCAACTAAACTCACATAAATCTCAACTTTCACCACATATTAACTTTAGAGTTTGTAAAGTGAAGGTAAGAGGGCTTACAATGCTTATGCGGACTCAAATGGGTATAACAAATGCAAGAAACCCCTTATGCAACTAATTAAAACCCCCAAATGCAAGCAAACTTGATCAAGACTCCTCCTTTATGATGCCAATTGAAAAACAAGCCTTTAATGCAAGCTAAGGAGGATCATACAAGCCTAAATATGCTTGTATGCATGGAAAATCACTTAGGAATTAAATTAGGAATTGTATGAAGAGGGTGGAGGCCATGAGAGTTTTGATTTTGGCATAGTTTTGTTGCTAGAATGATTAATGAGGCTTTAGGGTAGGGTTAGGGGTATATTTATAGAAGATTAGAGTGTTCTTAGCCCTAGGATTAACCCTAGGATAGTTTTGGCCCGTCAGATCTCGGAACTCTCTAGAACCAAGCCACCCAATCAAGCCCAAATCAGAAATGGTGCACCAGGCTAGACTGCCTGGGCACCCCCTGTCGACAGGGCTGTCGACTCCCTGGGCACCCTGTCGACATGCCTGTCGACATGCGGGTCCTGGCGGGATTTTTTCCCGCCTTGGCCCAGCTGGCCCAAATCCTTGTTTTTAATTTGAATTTAAATCTGTTTTAATTATGGAAATCTCTGAAAACTTCCATGGGCCTTAACTGGGTCATACGGACTCCGATTTTCGAAAACTCGGACTCTATTTCGCGTATTTTTCCGAGACGAACGCAATGGCGTAGCCCGTTTCCCTTGATTCCCGTTTTAGAATTAAGTTCTGCCTCAATTTACGTTATAACAGATTATTGAAAATACGGGTTGTTACATTCTCCCCTCCTTAAAGGATTTCGTCCCCGAAATCTTCAAATTAGGAAGAACGTATCCTACCATCCAATCATCCATCTACTCAAAGCATCATCCACGAGCAATCATTGTCCTTAAAAGATTCTAAATGTGGTATGAACATATGCAAAAGTGTGTGTATATGTACTTATCTAATGCAAAAATCAGGCGGTTACTGATACAGTAAACCTCCTTAATGCATATGTATGTTAGTGAAAACCAGGCGGTTACTGATACAGTAAACCTCCTTAATGCATATGTATGTCAGTGAAATGAATCCATATGTATGCAAATTCCTACCATAATTTATGGTATCTATATGGGTGCACATAACATTCATCCATATGCAACATCCATGTGGTAGCACAACAAGTTTCAATCATGAATAAGCATAAACACTCATGCATATGCAACATGAAGAGTGTGTGAGCCGATCTAGTGCCTAATCGTGTATAATGCATCCACGAGCAACCACGTGCAACCACTTGCAGCCACTTACAACCATCAAGCATAACATGTTTCAAACACATGTTTCAACCAAAGGGTTTCTACCTAAGGTTCTCATGACAAGATAGACATGATGAACTAAATAAACTAGATAAACTAGACAAACTCCTTTTTGGATTACAAGAAATCTATTCAAACTTTGACATATAGTACTAACCGATGAGTCTTAACCCCCTTATGGAGTTTACAACAGAAATAAGGTCGAGAATGGGACCGAGAGGATATATACACAAAAGATAATTTGCGAGCAAGCTCCACAGGAAAACAAGGGTCAAGGATGCACTCCTAAAAAGATATGATGCGTGTATCTAGTCTTCACTCTTCTTAGTCACGTTTCCTTGAGCTTAACTCAACTGTGCTTTGACTATCTTTCACTTCATGATTCCTTGGCTTCCTAACTCCTATTTCCCAAATTCGAGTTGGAACTCATTTCATTATCGCCTCTCGTCTTTCTTTTCCACTTATTCTTCTTTCTGTATACTTGGCTTAACCATACTATAACCTCATGATTTTATGCAAGCTCTCCAATATTCACTAGTGAATCCTGGATCTCGTCCACTTACTTATAAAGTATTCCACGCAGCAGAATAATACCAATCCACGTTGCCAATTTCCCTTATAAACGCGATTTTCTATAACTCATGCTTAATCGAAATGAACCATCCGCCTATGAGTGATAGGCCATACCTAGATTCAGTTGCCTACCCATGGCTTCCTGTAAGCTATTTTAAAACTGGCCAACTTCTTGAGGATAAACCGCTGTTAACCATGATGCAGTTCTCTTGCTCTGAAATGAGCACCCTTCGTGAGTCTACCTATTATGACCCACCTACCCGTATTCCCTTTTCTTTGATCTAGGTAGTCTATCCACATAATCTACCGAGATGTTTTCACACTTCCCTTGCGAAACTTCCCTTCTTGATCCAGAAGAGTAAGTCTAAGCTCAGGTAATGCTAACTAACTAGCCAAACGGAGAAAGCTTCTTACTTCAATTGCCCTCCTCAGAGCTTTCCGGTCTCAAACCGCAGCCACTTTAGCGGAATCCACCGCTAAGCCTTACTTAAGAACTATGTGCCCAAGAAATCCAACCTCTTTCCTCTAAAGTGACATTTGGAGAACTTGACCTTCCACTGGAGGCCCTAAGCGTATCCATCTCCTCCTTGAGATGTATAGCATGTTCTTCCTCGTTCTTTTGAGGAGATCAAAATATCGTCTATGACGACCATGACAAACTTGTTCAAGGACTCCCTAAACACCCTACCCATCAAGTTCACGTAATATGCGGGTGCCTTAGTCGAACCAAATAGCATGACTAGCCATTCTAAAAAAAATCCATCTAGAGTCCTAAACGCAGTCTTGTCAATTCCATCCTCAGCCATCCTAAGCTGATGGAATCTGGTAGCTAGATCAAAAGAAAACAGATGCTCCTACAAGCTGATCAAACAAACCATTGATCCTTGGTAACGGTTATCTATTCCTCTCACGATAATCAACACGCAAGCGAAGCAAACTGTCCACATTAGTAACGAATGCTACTGGAGCACCCCACTCGAGAATGCTTCGTCTCAGGAAGTTCTTTTCAAGCAACTCCTTGACATGCTTTCTTAACTCTCACCTCGTGAGGTCATGTGCCTAACCGGCCACGAAACTGGCTTGGTATTACCAACCAGATAATGCGGAAATCCATCCCATGTCTAGGGATAACCCCTTTTTCCTTCCCCAAGGTATCAGGATGTTCTCGGACCACCCTCACAGATTGCAAACTATCGATAGACAAGTTGAGGGACTCAAGATAACAATCATGACGGGACCCATAGGGTTGCTAGAAATTTCTAGGGTATTACCGAGGCGAGTCATGAGCCTCACAACCCTATATACAAAAACCCAGAATGGCTCCAAAACAGGATAACCATTCCATGCCCAAAACCAACCCATATCCCCTGAAACTGAGAATAAAACATCCCACGAGAATTCTATACTCAAGATAGAAATTTTCAAATCCACTCAGACCATAGACAAACGGGCAGAACCCCCAATTGGATTTGAAACACATACGGGATCATCAACTACACTAGTACTTAGGTGCAAAACTTTCAACTGGATTAGATGAAATAAAACTATGCGATGTGCCAGAATCAAACAAAGTTCGAACAGGGAAAATCAGAAAATGTAAACAAGATTTTCAACAGAAACACTACCTCTATCATGAGCTGGAAGAACGGGGTTGAGGGGATGAATTCGCCCTCCAGATAGTCCTGCACACTGAGTCTGACCTTGCCCTTGTTTCCTCGGTCAATCCTTGATGAAATGTCCAAACTCACCACAATCAAAGCATTCGCCCCGCTTTCACTTTTCCTTCTTCCTACATTCCTTGGCTATATGTCCAACTTTACCACAGAAGTTGCATTTCCTATTCCCTCTTGGCTTGTTCTTGCGGTTGTGGTTATTCTTGCCCCGTTTCCCGGAATTTACTCTCTTGCCTTGAGACTCATTCGCCTTGACCTCTTCCTTGTCATTGCTACCTTCTTCTTGAAGTAGGGCCAAATTCACTAAACTCTCGAAAGTCGCCCCCAAGGGTATATGAGACAGGGCCAAATCACGTAATGGCTCGTTTAATCCTAGAGCAAAGTGTAGGGCCTTCTCATGAGCTGTATTAACTAAGTCCAAATCGACCCGAGCCAGTTGATTAAACTTATCTATGTATTCCCTAATAGTCATGTCCCCTTGCTTCAGTGATAAGAATCTCAGTCCAAACCTTCCTCTAAAATCATCCCAAGTCTCGATTGGCCTGGTTGCGGTGGTGACTACCCACCAACGTGCAGCTTCTTCCTTTAGCAACCATACTGCTAGTAAAACTTTCCTACGGTCACCTATATCAAAGGTGGCTAAAAGATCTTCGGTCTCTTTCAACCAATTCCCTGCTTCTACAAAAGTCTCTGTTCCATTAAAATTCTTGCCACCCATCCTCTTAAAGTTCTTGCAAGTTTCCGCGAAATCCGCTTGTGGAGGCTGAGGGGGAAGAGGAACATCAGCTACGGGAGGAGGAGGAGGAACAGCGGCCTCGACTGGGGAGACAACATTAGGGACACCCGGGACCGGTGCCGTGACTTCCAAGTACCGACGAAACCAATCGGGTATCATTACTCCTTCGGGCAAGATGAGATTATCAGACATGCTGGAAACGAAAAGAAGAGAGTTTAAACGAGGAGTCAAAGGATAGTGCTAATGGCTTTTGGGGAATAGCCCTTTAAAACAACTAGACTTCTCTTTGGAAAATACTTTATACTTGGTTTTGAAAATAGTTTTTCAAAAGTTTTAAAAACCTTTTTATCCCTTCTCGTAAACCATATGCTCTGATACCAAATGTAACACCCCACCTCCGCCAGGGTCACTCGCAAAGGAATGCACTAGCTTTGGAGGGGCATTATTGGTAAACATGCATAATGATATAGCAAGGCGGAACATGACATAAATATAAATAAACAGGGTAAGTAAATAAAACAGCGGAAGACTTTTAAACTATTTCAAAAACAAGTCTGCTACATCATAGTGTCAATTTCCCAAGTAAACAAGTCTAGTACATAAAATAACATCATCTGATACTGAAAAAGAAAACATAAAAGTAGCTATCCCCAAAGTGGAAGAAACCATAGCGAGCTCAAGTCCAAAGCATACATGAGCTATCCAAGAAAGCAGCTAGGATCCAAGCTTGGCTCCTGTATTCCCTCCCTGAGAACCTGGGGGGGAGGGGGGGGGAAACGGAAGAAAAGAGGCGAAACAAAACGGGTCAGTCAAAAAGACTGAGTAAGCCCTGCTACGATCAGTCTATAAACTAGTAAAGTTAACATCATGATGGGAACTGAGATGATCATAGATAACAACATACTGGCATGGTAAATTAACTACAAGATAGATAGAGGTGTCATCGCATAAAACATGGCTAAGTTTTTGCACCACGGTGTACTAGCAACCCAACATAACAGATATTGATCCCTTGGCCCAAGCTTTGGCCCAATAACATGAAGTGACCTTAATATAAGGTCCAGCCCAACGGTCTAATCGATCGGCTCCCTATAAACCTAACACGTCAAGTGTTGGTGTCCATATGGCCCACGTATGGTTGTAGTTAGACTGTGCTGGGTCCCCCCTTTGGGTGTATCAAGCCCTCGGATGTCAACCCCAGACACTTAAGCAATAATGCACAGCCCTAACCTACTGGTACCCGTGCCTCGAGTTTGTCCAACATCGGACTACGTGCACGTCCGTAGCCCGCCGGACCCGCACCGCTGTACCACTCGGCCATCGCCCTTTGGTCGCTTACATCCTCCAGTAATCGTGCCCCGCCCTAGCCTAGCTTCTAGGGTTGTGAATGATACCAAACTGGGATTACTGTTAGAACAGACCACGTTGCTAGGGTTTCCCCAAGAGGGTTAAGTGTGATTTAACCCCTCACTAATCATGGATTGAACTGGTTAAGTACAACCAATGGTTCACCACTTAACTCCATCCAATCCCTTGTATCCCCAAATTGATTAAATTGGTTAAGTGTAACTTAACCCCATTTTCATCCCTTGAATCTCCAAATTGGTTAAGTATTAGTGGACCCTGACTTAACCCTAATCATGAGGCATTAATTAACTTAATGCACCTTAACCTCTCACATTAGACCTTGCTGTGGTTACTAGTTAGGCCGGGCGGGTCCGGGTAGCTTTACACCACAACTTGGTCTAACCTCGGGTCTTGGCACCCCATGACCAACTTCTCACATTGGGTCCTATTGTTTGTAGCCACTAGTTAAGTCGGTCGGTTCCGGGTAGAATTACGCTACAAACTCAACCCAACCTCGAGTTGGCCACACTTATGTTTTCTAAGTGTCATGTCCACTTCATTTCAAAGCATAATTACGAGCCAATAGTTACTTGGGTAGACCTAACTTAATAGGTAAATTCCCAAGGGGTAGACCTAACTTAATAGGTAAATTCCCAATCTTATATTTTCGTGTATTTTAAGTTTACCCAAAACCCCCAACGTCATTCTATCGCTTACATATTCGTAGTAACGCATAAAGGATAGGAAGAGGGAACTTGGCACAACATACATGATAAACTTGCACAACAATCATGCATAACATGTTAGACTTGCACAACTTAGCATAGTGAACTTGCATATTACCATAAACATGCATAACATGTTAAACTTGCATAACTTAGCATAGTGAACTTGCATATTACCTTAATCATGCATAACTTGTCAAACATGCACAACTTGTCATTTTAAACTTGCATAAACATGCACAACTTGTCAAAACATGCACAACTTGTCAAAACATGCACAACTTGTCATTTTAAACTTGCATAAACATGCATAACTCAATAAACATACAAATCATGGCTTAACAAACTTGCATAAACATGCATAACTTGTTAAACTTGCAAATCATGGCTTAGTATACATGCATTACTCAATTAACTTGCAAATCATGGCTTAGTACACTTGCATAAACATGCATAATCCATTAAACATGTAGAACATGGCATAGTAAACTCGCATATGCATGCATAACTTATGAAACATGTAAAACATGGTATAATGAGTTCGCATAAGCATGCATAATCAACTAAACTCACATAAATCTCAACTTTCACCACATATTAACTTTAGAGTTTGTAAAGTGAAGGTAAGAGGGCTTACAATGCTTATGCGGACTCAAATGGGTATAACAAATGCAAGAAACCCCTTATGCAACTAATTAAAACCCCCAAATGCAAGCAAACTTGATCAAGACTCCTCCTTTATGATGGCAATTGAAAAACAAGCCTTTAATGCAAGCTAAGGAGGATCATACAAGCCTAAATATGCTTGTATGCATGGAAAATCACTTAGGAATTAAATTAGGAATTGTATGAAGAGGGTGGAGGCCATGAGAGTTTTGATTTTGGCATAGTTTTGTTGCTAGAATGATTAATGAGGCTTTAGGGTAGGGTTAGGGGTATATTTATAGAAGATTAGAGTGTTCTTAGCCCTAGGATTAACCCTAGGATAGTTTTGGCCCGTCAGATCTCGGAACTCTCTAGAACCAAGCCACCCAATCAAGCCCAAATCAGAAATGGTGCACCAGGCTAGACTGCCTGGGCACCCCCTGTCGACAGGGCTGTCGACTCCCTGGGCACCCTGTCGACATGCCTGTCGACATGCGGGTCCTGGCGGGATTTTTTCCCGCCTTGGCCCAGCTGGCCCAAATCCTTGTTTTTAATTTGAATTTAAATCTGTTTTAATTATGGAAATCTCTGAAAACTTCCATGGGCCTTAACTGGGTCATACGGACTCCGATTTTCGAAAACTCGGACTCTATTTCGCGTATTTTTCCGAGACGAACGCAATGGCATAGCCCGTTTCCCTTGATTCCCGTTTTAGAATTAAGTTCTGCCTCAATTTACGTTATAACAGATTATTGAAAATACGGGTTGTTACAATTATATAGGTCCTATAGGACCGGGAAACGTGTGTTCAGGAATAACTAATCCTCAAAACTAAGAGAGGACAAGCCCAACCAATTCCAAGGATTGCTGTATGTGGTCCTGAGACATTTGCTAGAGTGTCTCGAACGGAGAGGAGCTTGCCCCTTGCCTCGACTCATAACGAAAATCCAATTTCCAATACGTGTCGTTTCGGTTTTATTTGTAGAGCCTGGTATTGGCGACATGATAGATGGTACCCATGCCGCCTAGGATGGATATTTCTGATTGAAATTGTTTTGACACTATACACTTATAATAGTATCAAATGATTTGTTTTAAACATACCAAGCATGTTTGGCTATTATAAGGGAAAACCCTATCCTCCGGCTTGCATTGCATTGTGTGATGCGACCTGGGTCTTATAATAGCTTCATTTTTCCAAAAAGCATTGCGCTATTTTTTAATTTGCGCTAGTGTTCTTGGGAGGAAACCCGTTCTGTGTTATACGACGTGGTCCCTTGAATTACTCTCTTTTAAATTAAAGTTTTAAATAACTGTTTTAGTTCTCACACCAGTCACATGACTGACCTGGAATTTATAGTTTTAACCTAAACTCTGGGTGCCCCTATTTTCAACACGGGCAGCTAGTAGTTTTGGTTTTGCAGATTTATATTCACAAGAACCTGGTTTACAGCTGTAATGATATCCAGAAAGCTCTGTATCCGTATATCACCTTCATTTGTGTTTTGTATTATCTTCCGCTGCTATGTAATTTAATGTAATCTCTAATATTTATCGAATGTATAATATTCATTCATACTCTGTATATTCTTGTATCTGATGGAATTGTTGTAATTAACAATGAAATGTTCTTCTGTTTGTTTTTTGATTTTTCTTGTCCTCAAAGCAATCCGTGGTATCCTTCACGGGGAAGTTCGGGTCATTATAAAGTGGTATCAGAGCTTTGGTTTACAGAGCTCGAGAACAAGACACATTAGAACCAAACGAAAGAATTCATTAGAGATTGAACTAGTAATGTCCAATAAGAATGACTCGTTAGAGATAGGATCAGTAGTATCCTAGAACAAGTGTAAAGATTGAAATTTTTGAAATAAAAATTTGGAAACCAATTTTGTTTTGAAAATTTAAACCGTATTATTCGTATTTGATTATCCATTTTATATTGATTTAGACAATCGAGTATATAAAGATTTTACATATACGCGTCATGAACGTATATTCGAAGTTTTAATATACTGGGTAGATATAGAATCATGCTCTAGTCACCCGGAAATGATTCTGATGATTGTAGCAACATCATAAGAATTTGTGTTCGAGTTTCAAAAGGTGTGATATCTATATATTTCCATTAGACTGGTGTGAGAACCAAAACTAGATTGGTTCATTGTTGTGATTTGGCATCAAAAACATGATTTTTTGTATATATATCAAAGTTATGAATTTGAAAAGCTAATCAACTAATTGATTGATGGTTGTGTTGTTTGATTATTGGTTTGATATTTTTAACCATTTATGCCAAATTGAACCAAATTTAGAACTGTATTGAAAAAAGATTACAATTGCATGCATATACATGTATATCCATTGAACAGGTCATAGCAAGGAGGCTAGAGAAGAGAAATAAAATTGTTTTCCCGACAAATTGGTACATGTTTACTAATTTCTTGGGTTTTTGATGATTTTATGAGCCGATTGGCTAGCCGCTTAGCTTTTTCTTTTGGATTGATGAGGGCCATGGGAGGCAATTTGAAATATCCCGAAGCTCCCGGTGCAGGCAAGATTATGATGAAAATTTTCAGAAATTAAGGGTGTTAGCCAAATTTTTGAAAAATTTGAATAGTTCTTAGAAACTGAAAAGTTGAAGAACTTAAGCCATAATGAAAATAATGAAAGTTGAGTTGATTAGTTAAACAACTTTCAGTTTCGTTCCTTTTCGGGGACGAAATTTTTTAAGTGGGGGAGATTGTAATAACCCGGAAATTCTGAGCAAATTTAAAATTTTTATTTTGGCAATTTTAATGAATTTTGAATATTTAAAATGAATTATTTTACATAATAATGAAGAGAAATTTATTCTGAATAGAATTAGAATGTATATATTTACTTGAATTGTCGTTAGAATATAAATATTTATTTTAAATTATAAAAGGAACAGAAAATGGCGCGGTAGTTCAAAAATTTGATTTCAAATTTCAAATGAATGTACAGAATTCAAAATAAACCAGATTTTAGCGAAACAAAAAATATTAGAATCTATTTGAGAATATCTTTTCATTGAATTCGAAAAATCAAAATTTCATAGCGGGAATCAAAAGTTACGTCAAGTTGAAAATTCAGAATAGTCGCTATGGAATTCTGGCCCTTAAAAATGGAAATTTTGCAAATGACCTTGGTTTTCGATGAAACCAATTTTGTTGGATCCATGATGTCAAGTTATTGCTAAGTTTTAAAATTCATAATTTTTCGAACCAATATATGATCGTGGCGAAGTAAAACGTGTTTTGACAGTTTCAGTTAATTTCGATCGACCTGAAAATGGCCATTTTTCAAACGGTCTCAGAATTCGATAAAATTAGTTTTGTTAGAACCGTATCGTCAATATGAAGCTAGAAAATATTTTTCGGGAATTTTTAGAGTCCGTTTGTGGCCCCAGTAAATTGAAATGCGCGTTCAAATTCAGTATATAGATTTATATTTTGATTTTGATGGAAACTGATCGTAACAGCTGAACTGGCTTACGAAACATATCCCATTGTGTTCGGAATTGGGACAATTAGCTAGGGACGATAGGCGGTGGGTCTCGTTTTGAGATCGAAATTGTAAGCTACTTAATGGAGAGATAAATAATTTAAAATTATTAATTATATATATTATTTAAGTTAGTCAAACCCGCTATGTCCTTTCTTCCTTCCCCCGTTCAGTACGTCTCAGATCGAAAAAGAAAAAAATCCCGGAGCCCTAACCCGCATCGTTGCTCGAAGCCGCCACCAACGGAGCAGACCGCCGTCGCTCCCTCCGACCATCACCTGAACTCAGCCCCCTCTCTCTCCCCCTTCCCTGATTGAAACTGCCGCGTCAAAATCCCCCACCCAAACCCATTAAACCCCGCCGCAGCCCTATGCTCCACCTCCTCCGACCAAGCTGCACCCATCCGACGCCCTCGATTCTCTTCCCCCGCTCCGTCCGACGTTCAAAAGCGCCAAAATCCCACCTCGATTGAATATAGCCGCGCCCCTTTGCTGACCCCCGCCGAGTCGATCTCCGGAGCCCCGCCACCTCGCAACAGCCATCCCCTATGACGAACAACACCCTCCTCCTACGAATTGATTGGATGCTGACAACGAAAGTGACAAAAGATGAGTGGCGAAAATTTCCTACATATGAAGAGTTGCGGTGTATTGGTTTAGCTAGTCGGTGAGAACTTCTCACTTGAATTCTTGTTTTCTAGTTAAAAATATATACTAGGATGTAGACGCTGCTTAGTAGCACCCGACACCCATCGTCCACAGACCATGGACGACTTGGTTGTTTAGTTGATTGTTTGGTGGTTGATTTATTTGTTTGGTTGGTTTGGGAAATAAAATGGAATTGATTAGATTGGTATGTGTATGGCGTAGGCCATTATTAGACTGGGGATAAGGCTAGGCCTTGTCCTATTTTTAGTATCGTGTCGTTATGCCGCCGAAATTTTCTAAAATATGTTAGAAAAATAAAAATATCATTTTATTGAATAAATGAACTGTATAGAATATTCATAGGTTGAATAGAATATTTTGGTCATTAAAAATATAATTTTTAATGTGAATGTGATAAATAAATATTCATTTACAAATCAGAAGATTTGTTGATGTACACTGATTTGAATGATATTGATTGGGACGATAAATTTTACACATCGCCCAACTTCACAAATAAACTCTATGTTTGATTATTTGAAACCCACACGGGTATTGGGATAATATATGACATACACTAATCCCAATAATTAGTTGTATGTCGATCGATTGATTGACAGGCCGTTATAAGCATTAGATATCTATATTTGATGCTTATGCAGTGTAGTGCACTTTGGATGATGGTTGATTATTTATCATTGCGATTATATACATGTGTTGTATGGAATCCATATAATTAATATTATATGGTAATTGATTGGGCATCATTCCAATTGGGAAATAAAGAATATTTTAAAATAATATTCAGAACAGGAAAATAAATATTCATGTGTTGAATAAACAAAAATAGTCATGTGTTGACGATACTCATGTGTTGAGAATATTCATGTGTTGAACGAAATTTTATACAATAAAATTCACATTTTTATTGTAAGTAAGAATTAATAAATATTCATGTGTTGAATAAAATTTATATATTCATGTGTTAAAGAAAATATTCATTTGTTGAACAGAATAACGAAGTTATTGAAATACATAAAGCTGTGTTGATTAGATTGCGCCATTTTGACGCGATCGATATGTATATCGATTATATTCATTTTTATAATGAATATAGAAAAGGAAGTGATTTCAAAATATAACGTTTTGAAAATATTATCATTTATATATTAATGATATGGAATATTCGGTTTTGATTTAAAATTGAATATGAAGTTGAAATTGTTTTGAAAGCGAATTTAAACGATTTATAAAATATGTTTGAATTGAAATCGAAGAAGTATATGTAATATATATATTATATGTTTTAAATGGCCTGAATAGAACGTGCCGCCCCGCGGTAGTTCACGAATTTTGACCATTGACTTCGAATGGACGTTGCGGGAGATCCTACCATCGGATTCTCCTAAAACTGGAACCGTTGGGTTCATATCGAAAAGAGCTTTCCAATGAATATTAGTAATTCGAAATCTAATGGTTGGATTTGGAATTATGTCCAAATCAAATTTGGAAAAGGTCGTTGTAAGTGCAGTTCGACGACCGTTATTGGAAATCGACTGAACGGGCCTTGATAAAATTATTAAAAATATTAATAATTTGTGTAAAATCATAATATATGAATTGGAAAGAACTAGAATGAAAAATTCCACATTTGAAAGGATAAAAATATATTTTTATCGAAATGAACTAGTTTTGAACTAGTTCTGAACTAGAAATATAATCCAATATTTTTAAATAAATAAATTGGATTTGATGTGGTTTTAAAAATAATCAGAATCTCCAATATACGAATTGGGATGGATTGGAATCAAAATTATCTTCGGAATATTTCGATGTTGGATTTTGTGATTATACGGATATGGTTGTGGAAATATGAAAGATATATTTATATCGTTATTTCCAGTACGATATTTGTTGGTTTCAGAATTTGATATTGAATATAAGCCGATATATTTTCTATTCAGAGCCTTGTGTTTAATATCAAATGGGATTTTGGGTTCGTCGTGAATGGTGTCTTAAATAACATTGTTCTTGAACCAAGTTTAGAAAAGAATAAATATTTTAATTAAGATTTGGTGAAATTGTCCAGTTAATTGGTATTTAATTGGAATTGAATTTAAATTGGTTTTTGGGTTTATCGTGAGCGGTGTTTAGAATAACACTTGTTCTTTAACCCGATTAACAATGGAATGGGATTTTGGGTTGTTGTGAACCGTGTTTTAAATGACATTGGTTCTTTAACCCAGTTAAAGATAAGATTAACTACTTAGCTTTGAATAACCATTAATACTGATTTATGGGAGGGTTAAAACTAAGTGGAGTTTTAATGAATCTTTAATTAGATTGAAATGATCGAGAATGGAGCATCACCAGTTTTGCCCCAAGCGATAGTCGAATCTTTAATTAGATCTGAAGTGAAATGGTAATTAATATTTACTGATAGCACTGTGGTGTTAGATATGGAGTATTACTAGTTTTGTGTAAAGACCCGCAACTCCCCCGTAAAGGAAAGCGTCGGATAGTTCGAGAACAAGCCACAACAGAACGCATACAAAGAACATTTCATTGTATATTACAACAATGCATCAGATTACAAGAATATACAGAGTTTAAAAGAATATTACACAGAATTATCAGAGATTTAAATTACATTTAAATACAACGCAGCGGAAAATAATACAATAAACAACTAGAAGAAGATATACGGATACAAAGCTTTCCGGATATCGTTCCAGCTGTAAACCAGGATCCTGTGAATATAAATCTGCAAAACCAAACTACTAGCTGCCCGTGTCGAAAATAGGGGCACCCAGAGTTTAGGTTAAAACAATAAACTCCAGGTCAGTCATGTGACTGGTGTGAGAACTAAAACAGTTATTAATCTTTATTTTAAAGTTAGGTAAATCAAGGGACCACGCCGTATAACACGGAACGGGTTTCCTCCCAAGAATACCAGTGCATAAAACAAACAGCGCAATGCTAAATAAAGAAAAATGAAGCTGTTATAAGACCCAGGTCCCATCACACAATGCAACGCAGTCGAGGATAGGGTTTTCCCTTATAACAGCCAAAGAATGCTTGATACGTTTAAAACAAATCATTTGATACTATAATAAGTGCATAGTGTATAAAACAACTTCAAATCATAAGTATCAATCATAGGCGGCATAAGCGCCCCATCCCACTATGTCGCCATATATAGGATATACAATCAAAACCGCAAAGTCTCGTATTTGGAAATTGGATTTCCATCTATGAACCGAGGCAAAAGATAGTCCTCAACCGATTCGAGACTGCCTAGCCCCAGCCTCAGGATCAGAGCTCGAGTGACCCTAGGAGCGACAGGGCCGGTCCACCGATGTGGATTAAAATGCCTGAACACTACGTTTCCCCGCCCTTTGGGGCGTAAATGAGCCACTAAATGACTCCATCGGTTCGAGAACGACCGATCAATCCGAGGCGCCTCGCAACAGCAACAACCACATAAGTCAAACTCGTCAGGGCGTGTAAAACCACTGACGCCACTTCTAACTAGGAAGAAACGCAGGCCCTCCCTGAGGTCCTTTCTCCCGTTTTTGGTTCATACCGGGTGTGAAACTCGCGAAGTAAACGTTACACAAAGCTACGCCACAAAGGCCGTGCTTTGATCATCACCACAAGACTTTGCTTTTCAACAGAAGCCTTGATCATTTGCATCTTAGCATGCCACACAGGCAAACCACTCTATGCAACCGATATCAGTCACACAGAATGAAATCCAATGTCAGACACACAGTCCATTTACAAGTCCGTTCTGGGGCTGAACGAAACCGGAGGCACCTAGTACCCCGCATATCCATCGATCTCCAAGTACGTCTGGACGATCACCAACTGTTTCCATCTTCTTGGGTGTACAGCCCAATCAAGATCATCAGTTATCACCCAAACGACGTGAAGACCTCCGGTCTTCGACCATCGTCTTCATCTTCGACTTATCGTCGTATCAGTTATTCAGAATGGGATAAACCCGGTCTTCCCGAATAACTCGCGTATATTTTATAAAAGTGTTACACAAACACAACATACGCCTCATTCCAATTCATCAGTCACTAACCGTAAATTAATCAAGAGAATAATTCCCCAAATATTAACCCCGAAGGCCGAAACCAACATCAGATCAATATCCAGAAAACCATTCTGCTTGGCTAACCGACAGTTAGTTTCTAAATTTCACGTTCAAATCTAATTAAAGATTTAACTATCGCCTGGAGCAAAACTGGTGATACTCCATTCTCGATCTTTTCAATCTAATTAAAGATTCATTAAAACTCCACTTAGTTTTAATCTGTGACTGGGTTAAAGAATCAGTGTCATTTAAAACACGGTTCACGATAAACCCAAAGTCACATCCCATTAATTATCGGGTTAAAGAACAAGTGTTATTTAAAACACTGTTCACGATAAACCCAAAAATCAATATCATTTCAATTCCAATTAAATATTATTTAATTGGTGAACTTCATTAAATCTAAATCAAAAGATTTAATCTTTTCTCAACTGGGTTCAAGAACAGTGTTAGTGAAGACACCATTCACGACAAACCCAAATCACATTCATTAATTATCGGGTTAAAGAACAAGTGTTATTTAAAACACTGTTCACGATAAACCCAAAAATCAATACCCATTTCAATTCCAATTAAATATCATTTAACTGGTACACTTCATTAAATCTAAATAAAAAGATTTAATCTTTTCTCAACTGGGTTTAAGAACAGTGTTAGTGAAGACACCATTCACGACAAACCCAAATCACATTCGATATTCAATACAAGGCTCTGAATAGAAAATATATCGGCTTATATTCAATATCGAATTCTACGACTAACAAATGTCGTATTGGAAATAACGATACAAATATATCTTTCAAATTTCCATAACAACACCTGTAATATCACGAATTCCAACATCGAAATATTCCGAAGACAATTTCGATTCAACTCCACTCCAATGCAATCATTGGAAATTTTGGTTATTTTCAAAACCATTTCAAATTCAATTTATTTATTTAAAAATAAATAGAATTATAATTCTAGTTCAAATCTAGTTCATTTCGATAAAAATCTATTTTTATCTTTTCAAATATGGAGTTTTTCATCCCAAACTTTCACAAATCACTTCTTATGATTTTACACAAATTATTACTATTTTTAATAATTTTATCAAGGCCCGTACAGTCGATTTCCATTAACGGCCATCGAACTGCACTTACAGCGACCTTTTTCGAATTTGATTTGGACGTAATTCCAAATCCAACCGTTAGATTTCAAATTTCTAATATTCGTTAGAAAGCTCTTTTCGATACGAACCCAACGGTTCCGGTTTTAGGAGAATCCGACGGTCGGATCTCCCGCAATGTCCGTTTGAAATAAATGGTCGAAATTCACGAACTGCCGCGGCGCGGCGCGTTCTATTCAGGCCATTATATTATATATATAATATATATAATATATACTTCGCCGATTTTTATTTAAAACGAATTATATAAACAGTTTTAAATTCATTTCAAAATTTATTTCGACTTCCATTTCAATTCAAAGCAAAATTGAATTCTTCTTTATAAATTCGTTTCAAAATTCATTTCTGTTCAATTCAAATTTCAATTCAATTTGAATTCATATTCAATTCAATTCATTTCGAAATCGTTTTCAATTCAATTCATTTCGAATTCGTTTTCAATTCAATTTATTTCGAAATCGTTTTCAATTCAATTCATTTCGAATTCGTTTTCAATTCAATTCATTTCGAATTCGTTTTCAATTCAATTCATTTCGAAATCGTTTTCAATTCAATTCATTTCGAAATCGTTTTCAATTCAATTCATTTCGAAATCGTTTTCAATTCAATTCATTTCGAAATCGTTTTCAATTCAATTCATTTCGAAATCGTTTTCAATTCAATTCATTTCGAAATCGTTTTCAATTCAATTCATTTCGAAATCGTTTTCAATTCAATTCATTTCGAATTCGTTTTCAATTGATATAAATATCGTTCACGTCAAAATGGCGTCAATCTAATCAACACGGCTTCATATATTCCTTTATTTTCAAATATTCTATTTCAAATATTTCTTTTTCAAATATTTCTTTTTCAAAACTGGAATGAGGCCCAATCAATTACCATATAATGTTAATTATATGGATTTTCTACAACACATGCATATATCAACAACGATGAATAATCAACCATCATCCAAAGTGCATTCTACACTGTATAAGCATCAAATATAAATATTCAACGCTTATAACAGTCTGTCAATCAATCGATCGACACACAACTAAACAATCGGGATTAGTGTACGTCAAATATCATCCCAACACCCGTGTAGGGTTTCAAACAATCAAACACAGATTTTATTTGTGCAGTTGGGCGATGTGTAAAATTTATCGACCCAATCAATGTCCTTCAAATAAGTGTACATAAACAAACCATCTGGTTTGCAAATGAATATTTTATTTATTCACATTCACGTTAAAATTTATATTTTTAACGACAAAACATTTTATTTCAACATATGAATTTCTCTTCGGTTCATTCTTTAAAAAAAATGATATTTTTATTTTTCTAACATATTTTAGAAAATTTCGGCAGCATAACGGCACGATACTAGAAACGGGACGAGGCCTAGCCTTATCCCCGGTCTAGTGAAGGCCCACGCCATTCACTCATCAATCAAATCAATTTCATTTTGCAAACCACAAAATTTGGAGTAAGGGTCTAACCTAGCCTTACTCCTTCGCCTTATAACGGCGCACGTCTAATCCTAACCAATTTATCGATTCGATTTTTCACACCACAAACCACATTCAAACCAATATCACAATCAATCACCAAACAATCAAACAAACAAGTCCATGGTCTGTGGACGATTGTGTCGGGTGCTACTAAGCACCGTCTGCATCCTAGTATATATATATAACTAGAAATAAAATAGAAAGGTGAGAAATTCTCACTTATAGCTATCCAGCTCCACGGCTCTTCCTTTGCAGAAGTCTTCGTCGTTTCGCCTTTTTGTCACCTTCGTTGCTGCTTTCACTACATACGTAAAAATCACATTTTTACTTCGCTATTCAATATATAAAAATCGAATTTTTAGTTCGCTATTTAATATATAAAAATCGAATTTTTAGTTCAAAGTTCAATATATAAAAATCGAATTTTTATTTCAAAAAGTTCAAATCCTTTCCTTTTTAAAATCTAAACCTTTCACTTTTAAAGTTTAAATCTTTTCACCTTTAAAGTTTAAAATAACTTTTTCAAATCAAAGTTTTTAAAATTCCTAAAATCAGTTTTATTCTTTTATTTTAAAATCAGTTTTAACCTTTTATTTTCAGCTTTATACTTTATAAAAATTTCAGTTTTACTTTAAATAAAATTTCAGTTTTACTTTAAATAAAATTTCAGTTTTTAACTTCCTAAAAATTCAGTTTTTTAAAATCAACAAAATTTTACAGTTTAAATGAAAATAAGTAAATAAAAAAAAACCAAAACTTACAGGGGCTCGTCGAGTGGTCGGGGGGGCTTCATCGAGGCTTGCAGATCGGAGGGGGGGCTCGACTTCATCGGCGGCGCTAGGGTTCGGGGGGGGCGCTCGCTGTCCTCGCGTGGAGGAGGGAGGAGGAAAGAGTCGCGAGGGGGAGGAGGCCGAAGAGGGGACAGGGGCTTCAACTGAGTGGCGGGCGATTGGAGGAGGAGGCCGACGCGGGGGTGGCGGCTCCGACGAGGGAAAGGGGCGATTTCGATTTCGTTTCCCTTTTTTTTTTTTTTTTCTTTTTTAGTTTTCTGTAAAAGGAAATCGGGGGGGGGCCTGGGTAGTAAAGGGGGAGATAATATTCTTTTTTTTTTTTTTTATTTAATTAATAAATTTTATCCTAAAGAGTTGACTTTCACATTCGACCTCGAAACGAGGCCCACCGCCTGTCGTCCATAGCGTTTTACCCCCATTCCGAACACAATGGGATATATATCGCAAGCTGATTTGATTGTTACAATCAGTTTCCGTTAAATTTACATTTAAATCATTATATTGAATTTTAAACGTACATTTCAAGTTACCGGGGTCACATACTAACCCTAAAAATTCCCGAAAAATATTTTCTAGCTTCGTATTGACGATACGGTCCTAACAAAACTAGTTTCGTCGAATTCTGAGACCGTTAGAAAAATGGCCAATTTCCAGTCGATTAAAATCAACTGAAATGGTCAAAACACGTTTTCCTTTGCCACGCTCACATATTGATTCGAAAAATTATGAAATTTGAAACCTAGCAATAACTCGACATCACGGACCCAACAAAAGTGGTTTCGTCGAAATCCGAGGTCATTTGCAAAATGTCCATTTTTAAGGGCCTGTATTCCATAGCGACTATTCAGAATTTTCAACTGGACATATCTCATCATTTATAAAGTGAAATCTCAGTTTCTCAACTTCGTTGGAAAGATATCATCAATTAGATCCTAATGTTTTTGGTTTCACAAAAATCCGGATTGTTTTGCACCCGGTACATTCAATTGAAGTTTGAAATCGAATTTTCGAACTACCGCGCCATTTTCAATTCCTTTTATAATTATATATAATTATTTATATTCTAACGACGACGTATATAATATATACGTTCGAATTATATTCAAAATAAATTTCTCGTCAATATTATTTAAAATAATTCATTTTAAATAATCAAAATTCGCTAAAATTGCCAAAATAAAAATTTTAAACTGGCCCAGATTTTACGGGTTGTTACAATCTCCCCCACTTAAAACTTTTCGTCCCCGAAAAGGAACAAAGTCGAAAGTGGTTTGATTAATCAACTCTACGCTCGATCTGGCTTCCATTCTCCAACTCTTTAGTTTCTGAGAATTTTCAAAACTTCAAAATTTTGGCTAACACCCTAAATTTTTGAAAAATTTCGCCATAACCTCCCCTGCACCGGGAGCATCGGGGAATTTCAAATAGCTTCCCCGGTCCTTCAGATCTCAAAAAGAAAAAGAAAAAGCCAAGCGGCTAGCCAATAGGCTCACAAAATCATCATCACCCAAACAACGCAGGAAATTATGTAGTAAACATGTACCTATTTGTCGGGCAAACAAATTTTATTCTCGGCTCTAGCCTCCTTGCTATGACCTGTTCAATGTAAGTACATATATGCAAGCAAATGCGACCAATTTTCGATACAGTTCAATATTCGATTTAAATTATGCATAATGGTTCAAAATTAGCAAACAATTAACCAAACAACACAAACATCAATCAATTAGTGAATTTAAAGTTTCAAATTCATAATTTTGATACATAGACAAAAATCAGATTTTTGATGCTAAATCACAACAATAAGCCCTATCTAATTTTGGTTCTCACACCAGCCTATATGGAAATATATAGATAACCCACTCTCGCCAGTCGAACACAACACAGATGACGATGCCTCATCATCAGAATCATCCCCGGGCAACTAGAATGTGATTCTATATCTACCCAATATATTAAAACTTCGAATACAAGCCGCTAAGCGTGTATGCAAAATCTTTATATACTCGATTGCCCAAATTCAATTTAAATAGACTATTCAAATACGAATACTTAAGATTTGAATTTCCAAAACAAAGTGGGTTTTCACTTTTATTTTCAAAAACAACACTCTTTCGACTCGTTCTAGGACACTACTGATCCCATCTCTAACGAGTCATCCTCATTGGATATTACTAATCCAATATCTGATGAATTCTTTCGTATGGTTCTAATGTGCCTTGTTCTCTGAGCTTTGTAAACCAAAGCTCTGATACCACGTGTAAAGACCCGCAACTCCCCCGTAAAGGAAAGCGTCGGATAGTTCGAGAACAAGCCACAACAGAACGCATACAAAGAACATTTCATTGTATATTACAACAATGCATCAGATTACAAGAATATACAGAGTTTAAAAGAATATTACACAGAATTATCAGAGATTTAAATTACATTTAAATACAACGCAGCGGAAAATAATACAATAAACAACTAGAAGAAGATATACGGATACAAAGCTTTCCGGATATCGTTCCAGCTGTAAACCAGGATCCTGTGAATATAAATCTGCAAAACCAAACTACTAGCTGCCCGTGTCGAAAATAGGGGCACCCAGAGTTTAGGTTAAAACAATAAACTCCAGGTCAGTCATGTGACTGGTGTGAGAACTAAAACAGTTATTAATCTTTATTTTAAAGTTAGGTAAATCAAGGGACCACGCCGTATAACACGGAACGGGTTTCCTCCCAAGAATACCAGTGCATAAAACAAACAGCGCAATGCTAAATAAAGAAAAATGAAGCTGTTATAAGACCCAGGTCCCATCACACAATGCAACGCAGTCGAGGATAGGGTTTTCCCTTATAACAGCCAAAGAATGCTTGATACGTTTAAAACAAATCATTTGATACTATAATAAGTGCATAGTGTATAAAACAACTTCAAATCATAAGTATCAATCATAGGCGGCATAAGCGCCCCATCCCACTATGTCGCCATATATAGGATATACAATCAAAACCGCAAAGTCTCGTATTTGGAAATTGGATTTCCATCTATGAACCGAGGCAAAAGATAGTCCTCAACCGATTCGAGACTGCCTAGCCCCAGCCTCAGGATCAGAGCTCGAGTGACCCTAGGAGCGACAGGGCCGGTCCACCGATGTGGATTAAAATGCCTGAACACTACGTTTCCCCGCCCTTTGGGGCGTAAATGAGCCACTAAATGACTCCATCGGTTCGAGAACGACCGATCAATCCGAGGCGCCTCGCAACAGCAACAACCACATAAGTCAAACTCGTCAGGGCGTGTAAAACCACTGACGCCACTTCTAACTAGGAAGAAACGCAGGCCCTCCCTGAGGTCCTTTCTCCCGTTTTTGGTTCATACCGGGTGTGAAACTCGCGAAGTAAACGTTACACAAAGCTACGCCACAAAGGCCGTGCTTTGATCATCACCACAAGACTTTGCTTTTCAACAGAAGCCTTGATCATTTGCATCTTAGCATGCCACACAGGCAAACCACTCTATGCAACCGATATCAGTCACACAGAATGAAATCCAATGTCAGACACACAGTCCATTTACAAGTCCGTTCTGGGGCTGAACGAAACCGGAGGCACCTAGTACCCCGCATATCCATCGATCTCCAAGTACGTCTGGACGATCACCAACTGTTTCCATCTTCTTGGGTGTACAGCCCAATCAAGATCATCAGTTATCACCCAAACGACGTGAAGACCTCCGGTCTTCGACCATCGTCTTCATCTTCGACTTATCGTCGTATCAGTTATTCAGAATGGGATAAACCCGGTCTTCCCGAATAACTCGCGTATATTTTATAAAAGTGTTACACAAACACAACATACGCCTCATTCCAATTCATCAGTCACTAACCGTAAATTAATCAAGAGAATAATTCCCCAAATATTAACCCCGAAGGCCGAAACCAACATCAGATCAATATCCAGAAAACCATTCTGCTTGGCTAACCGACAGTTAGTTTCTAAATTTCACGTTCAAATCTAATTAAAGATTTAACTATCGCCTGGAGCAAAACTGGTGATACTCCATTCTCGATCTTTTCAATCTAATTAAAGATTCATTAAAACTCCACTTAGTTTTAATCTGTGACTGGGTTAAAGAATCAGTGTCATTTAAAACACGGTTCACGATAAACCCAAAGTCACATCCCATTAATTATCGGGTTAAAGAACAAGTGTTATTTAAAACACTGTTCACGATAAACCCAAAAATCAATATCATTTCAATTCCAATTAAATATTATTTAATTGGTGAACTTCATTAAATCTAAATCAAAAGATTTAATCTTTTCTCAACTGGGTTCAAGAACAGTGTTAGTGAAGACACCATTCACGACAAACCCAAATCACATTCATTAATTATCGGGTTAAAGAACAAGTGTTATTTAAAACACTGTTCACGATAAACCCAAAAATCAATACCCATTTCAATTCCAATTAAATATCATTTAACTGGTACACTTCATTAAATCTAAATAAAAAGATTTAATCTTTTCTCAACTGGGTTTAAGAACAGTGTTAGTGAAGACACCATTCACGACAAACCCAAATCACATTCGATATTCAATACAAGGCTCTGAATAGAAAATATATCGGCTTATATTCAATATCGAATTCTACGACTAACAAATGTCGTATTGGAAATAACGATACAAATATATCTTTCAAATTTCCATAACAACACCTGTAATATCACGAATTCCAACATCGAAATATTCCGAAGACAATTTCGATTCAACTCCACTCCAATGCAATCATTGGAAATTTTGGTTATTTTCAAAACCATTTCAAATTCAATTTATTTATTTAAAAATAAATAGAATTATAATTCTAGTTCAAATCTAGTTCATTTCGATAAAAATCTATTTTTATCTTTTCAAATATGGAGTTTTTCATCCCAAACTTTCACAAATCACTTCTTATGATTTTACACAAATTATTACTATTTTTAATAATTTTATCAAGGCCCGTACAGTCGATTTCCATTAACGGCCATCGAACTGCACTTACAGCGACCTTTTTCGAATTTGATTTGGACGTAATTCCAAATCCAACCGTTAGATTTCAAATTTCTAATATTCGTTAGAAAGCTCTTTTCGATACGAACCCAACGGTTCCGGTTTTAGGAGAATCCGACGGTCGGATCTCCCGCAATGTCCGTTTGAAATAAATGGTCGAAATTCACGAACTGCCGCGGCGCGGCGCGTTCTATTCAGGCCATTATATTATATATATAATATATATAATATATACTTCGCCGATTTTTATTTAAAACGAATTATATAAACAGTTTTAAATTCATTTCAAAATTTATTTCGACTTCCATTTCAATTCAAAGCAAAATTGAATTCTTCTTTATAAATTCGTTTCAAAATTCATTTCTGTTCAATTCAAATTTCAATTCAATTTGAATTCATATTCAATTCAATTCATTTCGAAATCGTTTTCAATTCAATTCATTTCGAATTCGTTTTCAATTCAATTTATTTCGAAATCGTTTTCAATTCAATTCATTTCGAATTCGTTTTCAATTCAATTCATTTCGAATTCGTTTTCAATTCAATTCATTTCGAAATCGTTTTCAATTCAATTCATTTCGAAATCGTTTTCAATTCAATTCATTTCGAAATCGTTTTCAATTCAATTCATTTCGAAATCGTTTTCAATTCAATTCATTTCGAAATCGTTTTCAATTCAATTCATTTCGAAATCGTTTTCAATTCAATTCATTTCGAAATCGTTTTCAATTCAATTCATTTCGAATTCGTTTTCAATTGATATAAATATCGTTCACGTCAAAATGGCGTCAATCTAATCAACACGGCTTCATATATTCCTTTATTTTCAAATATTCTATTTCAAATATTTCTTTTTCAAATATTTCTTTTTCAAAACTGGAATGAGGCCCAATCAATTACCATATAATGTTAATTATATGGATTTTCTACAACACATGCATATATCAACAACGATGAATAATCAACCATCATCCAAAGTGCATTCTACACTGTATAAGCATCAAATATAAATATTCAACGCTTATAACAGTCTGTCAATCAATCGATCGACACACAACTAAACAATCGGGATTAGTGTACGTCAAATATCATCCCAACACCCGTGTAGGGTTTCAAACAATCAAACACAGATTTTATTTGTGCAGTTGGGCGATGTGTAAAATTTATCGACCCAATCAATGTCCTTCAAATAAGTGTACATAAACAAACCATCTGGTTTGCAAATGAATATTTTATTTATTCACATTCACGTTAAAATTTATATTTTTAACGACAAAACATTTTATTTCAACATATGAATTTCTCTTCGGTTCATTCTTTAAAAAAAATGATATTTTTATTTTTCTAACATATTTTAGAAAATTTCGGCAGCATAACGGCACGATACTAGAAACGGGACGAGGCCTAGCCTTATCCCCGGTCTAGTGAAGGCCCACGCCATTCACTCATCAATCAAATCAATTTCATTTTGCAAACCACAAAATTTGGAGTAAGGGTCTAACCTAGCCTTACTCCTTCGCCTTATAACGGCGCACGTCTAATCCTAACCAATTTATCGATTCGATTTTTCACACCACAAACCACATTCAAACCAATATCACAATCAATCACCAAACAATCAAACAAACAAGTCCATGGTCTGTGGACGATTGTGTCGGGTGCTACTAAGCACCGTCTGCATCCTAGTATATATATATAACTAGAAATAAAATAGAAAGGTGAGAAATTCTCACTTATAGCTATCCAGCTCCACGGCTCTTCCTTTGCAGAAGTCTTCGTCGTTTCGCCTTTTTGTCACCTTCGTTGCTGCTTTCACTACATACGTAAAAATCACATTTTTACTTCGCTATTCAATATATAAAAATCGAATTTTTAGTTCGCTATTTAATATATAAAAATCGAATTTTTAGTTCAAAGTTCAATATATAAAAATCGAATTTTTATTTCAAAAAGTTCAAATCCTTTCCTTTTTAAAATCTAAACCTTTCACTTTTAAAGTTTAAATCTTTTCACCTTTAAAGTTTAAAATAACTTTTTCAAATCAAAGTTTTTAAAATTCCTAAAATCAGTTTTATTCTTTTATTTTAAAATCAGTTTTAACCTTTTATTTTCAGCTTTATACTTTATAAAAATTTCAGTTTTACTTTAAATAAAATTTCAGTTTTACTTTAAATAAAATTTCAGTTTTTAACTTCCTAAAAATTCAGTTTTTTAAAATCAACAAAATTTTACAGTTTAAATGAAAATAAGTAAATAAAAAAAAACCAAAACTTACAGGGGCTCGTCGAGTGGTCGGGGGGGCTTCATCGAGGCTTGCAGATCGGAGGGGGGGCTCGACTTCATCGGCGGCGCTAGGGTTCGGGGGGGGCGCTCGCTGTCCTCGCGTGGAGGAGGGAGGAGGAAAGAGTCGCGAGGGGGAGGAGGCCGAAGAGGGGACAGGGGCTTCAACTGAGTGGCGGGCGATTGGAGGAGGAGGCCGACGCGGGGGTGGCGGCTCCGACGAGGGAAAGGGGCGATTTCGATTTCGTTTCCCTTTTTTTTTTTTTTTTCTTTTTTAGTTTTCTGTAAAAGGAAATCGGGGGGGGGCCTGGGTAGTAAAGGGGGAGATAATATTCTTTTTTTTTTTTTTTTATTTAATTAATAAATTTTATCCTAAAGAGTTGACTTTCACATTCGACCTCGAAACGAGGCCCACCGCCTGTCGTCCATAGCGTTTTACCCCCATTCCGAACACAATGGGATATATATCGCAAGCTGATTTGATTGTTACAATCAGTTTCCGTTAAATTTACATTTAAATCATTATATTGAATTTTAAACGTACATTTCAAGTTACCGGGGTCACATACTAACCCTAAAAATTCCCGAAAAATATTTTCTAGCTTCGTATTGACGATACGGTCCTAACAAAACTAGTTTCGTCGAATTCTGAGACCGTTAGAAAAATGGCCAATTTCCAGTCGATTAAAATCAACTGAAATGGTCAAAACACGTTTTCCTTTGCCACGCTCACATATTGATTCGAAAAATTATGAAATTTGAAACCTAGCAATAACTCGACATCACGGACCCAACAAAAGTGGTTTCGTCGAAATCCGAGGTCATTTGCAAAATGTCCATTTTTAAGGGCCTGTATTCCATAGCGACTATTCAGAATTTTCAACTGGACATATCTCATCATTTATAAAGTGAAATCTCAGTTTCTCAACTTCGTTGGAAAGATATCATCAATTAGATCCTAATGTTTTTGGTTTCACAAAAATCCGGATTGTTTTGCACCCGGTACATTCAATTGAAGTTTGAAATCGAATTTTCGAACTACCGCGCCATTTTCAATTCCTTTTATAATTATATATAATTATTTATATTCTAACGACGACGTATATAATATATACGTTCGAATTATATTCAAAATAAATTTCTCGTCAATATTATTTAAAATAATTCATTTTAAATAATCAAAATTCGCTAAAATTGCCAAAATAAAAATTTTAAACTGGCCCAGATTTTACGGGTTGTTACATTTTGCTCCATGGGATGAATAGTTTGGGATTGGGAAATAAAATAAATAATTACTTCGGTGTGGTTCGCTAATCCCAACTAGTTTGGAAAATCATAATATGGTTTGAAATGATATCCAAAGAAAGATTAAAGAATAAATTTAAAAGAATTTATCTTTGATAAAATTAATGGGAACCTTTCCCTAAGAATGTGGATATTTGAATAAAAGAATATTCTGAATTGGAATGAGGCGTATGTTGCGTTTGTGTAACACTTGTTTATTATATACGCGGGTTATTTAGAAAGGCCGGGGTTTATACCCATTCTGAATAACCGATTCGACGATAAATCGACGATGAAGACGGTGGTTGAAGACCAGAGGTCTTCACATCGTTTGGATGATTATTGATGATCTTGATTGGGCTGTACACCCAAGAGGAGGGAATCAGTTGGTGATCGTCCAGACGTACTTGGAGATCAATGGATATGCGAGGAATAAGGTTCCTCCGGTTTCATTCAGACCCAGAACGAACTTGTAAATGGGCTGTGTGCTTGACATTGGATTTTATTCTGTGTGATTGATTTCTATTAAATATATATCTGTTTGGAGATGGAGAATTTATTCTCTTGCATAACGCCCTTCTCTAAGACGTATTAGCTCAGAGGTTATATATTGATGGACATCAATAGCATGGAGTGAAGTTCCTGTGTGGCATTCCTAAGTGGCAAATGATAAAGGCTTCTGTTGAAAAGCAAAGTCTTGTGGTTGATGATCAAAGCACGGCCTGTGTGGCATAGCTTTGTGTATAGTGTTAATGCGCGATCCTCACACCTCACTATGAGTCAAAAACGGGATAAGGACCGTTTGGAGAACACGACGTTTCTTTCTAGCTATGGGTGATGTCAGTGACCTACCAGCCCTGACATTTATATACCTTTTACCTGTGTGTTTGTTGGAATGCGAGGCGCCTCGAATATATGGTCGATAAGTGGCACTATTTGAGCCGACGTAGAGACCATTATATAGGTCCTATTGGACCGGGAAACGTGTGTTCAGGAATAACTAATCCTCAAAAGTAAGAGAGGACCAGCCCAACCGATTCCAAGGATTGTTGTGTGTGGTCCTAAGTCATTTGCTAGAGTGTCTCGAACGGAGAGGAGCTTGCCCCTTGCCTCGACTCATGACGGAAATCCAATTTCCAATATGTGACATTTCGGTTTTATTTGTAGAGTCTGGTATTGGCGACATGATAGATGGTACCCATGCCGCCTAGGATGGATATTTATGATTGAAATTGTTTTGACACTATACACTTATAATAGTATCAAATGATTTGTTTTAAACGTACCAAGCATGTTTGGCTATTATAAGGGAAAACCCCATCCTCGGGCTTGCGTTGCAGTGTGTGATGGGACCTGGGTCTTATAATAGCTTCATTTTTCCAAAATGCATTGCGCTTTTTTGTTATATGCACTAGTATTCTTGGGAGGAAACCCGTTCCGTGTTATACGGCGTGGTCCCTTGAATTACTTTCTTTTAAAGTAAAGTTTTAAATAACTGTTTTACTTCTCACACCAGTCACATGACTGACCTAGAGTTTATTGTTTTAACCTTAACTCTGGGTGCCCCTATTTTTGACACGGGCAGCTAGTAGTTTTTGTTTTGCAGATTTATATTCACAGGAACCTGGTTTATAGCTAGAATGATATCCGGAAAGCTCTGTATCCGTATATCACCTTCAGTTGTGTTTTGTATTATTTTCCACCGCTATGTAATTTACTGTATTCTTTGATATTTATCGAATGTATAATATTCATTTATATTCTGCATATTCTTGTATCTGATGGAATTGTTGTAATTAACAATGAAATGTTCCTCTGTTTGTGTTCTGATTTGTCTTGTCCTCAAAGCAATCCGTGCTTTCCTTCACGGGGAAGTTCGGGTTGTTATATATTATATGAATAACAATATAAAAATATGATTTTTATTATAAGGATAGCAATATAAAAATGCGATTTTTATATACATAGCAACAATATAAAAAAGTGATATATATATAGTAGCGATGTAAAAATGTGATTTTTATTATAAACCACGTGAAACAGATTGCGCTGGAACCACGGTGAAGTACACTACGAACTGGAAGCAAAATGTAATCCAAACCATCGTCCGCTAAAGAATGACGGAGTGGAAACCAAAGGTGAGAACTTCTTCTCACTCTAATTATTTTACAGTTAATTATATAATAGGTTGTAGACGGGGCTTAGTAGCTCCTAACACTACTTTTTGTACAAACCATGGATGATTTGTGTGATATGTGTGTTAAATAAAAATATGCGTTGTGAAATAAAATATACATATGTGTTGTATTAAAATATAAATGTGTTACGAAATCATATATATACAATGTGAATAAAACATATATATGAAGTGTGAATATAATATAAATATAAATGTGAATAATATATATATGAAATGAAAATAAAACATATAAGAAATGTGAAAAATATATATATGAAATGAAAATAATATATATATGAAGTGTGAATAAAATATATATATATATATATGAAATGAAAATAATGTATATATGAAATGTGAATAATATATATATGAAATGAAAATAATATATATATGAAGTGTGAATAAAATATATATATGAAGTGTAATAAAATATATATATGAAATGAAAATAATATATAAATATATGAAATGTGAATAATGTTTATATATATATATATATATATATGAAATGTAAATAATATATATATGAAGTGTGAATGATATAAATATTGGTTGGTTAAAAATATTATTTTTAACATATATATGCGATGTATAAAATTGTCATGTAATGGAATAGTCAATTTTGATTTAAAATTGAAATGAAAGTTGAAATCATTTTTAAAATGAATTTATAAACGATTTATAAAATATGTTTTAAATGGAAATCGATGAAACATATAATATATAAATTTAATGATCTGAATAGAACGCATCGCACCGCGACTGTTCGCGAATTTCGACCATTGACTTCGAATTGACATTACGGGAGATCCGACTGTCGGATTCTCATGAAACCAGAACTGTTGGGTTCATATCGTAAAGAGCTTTCCAACGAATATAAGAGATTTGAAATCTAATGGTTGGATTTGGAATTATGTCCAAATCCAATTTGGAAAAGGTCGCTATGGATGCACTTCGATGACTGTTTATGGAAATCGACTGAAAGGGCCTTAATAAAATTTTTAAAAATATTAATAATTTGTGTAAAATCATATTAAATGATTTGAAAAGAATTTGGGTGAAAAATTCCACATTTATGAAGATAAAAATATATTTTATCAGATTCAACTAGTTATTAAATAGATTAATAATCCAATAATTTTTAAATAAATAAATTGGATTTTGAAAGGGTTTTAATATAACCAGAAATTTCCAATATATAAATTGGAATGGATTTGAGTAGAAATAATCTTCGGAATATTTCGATATTGGATTTTTTGATTATACGGATATTGTTGTGGGAATTTGGAAGATATTGATGTCATTATTCCAATACGATATCCGTTGGTTTCAGAATTTGATATTGAATATAAGTCGATATAATTTATATTCTAAGCCTTATATTTAATATCGAATTGGATTTTGGGTTTGTTGTGAACTGTGTTTAAATGACATTGGTTCTTTAACCCTATTAATAGCAGGATTAATTTCCAGAAAGTTGAATAATCATTAATAAATATTTTTTGAAGATTAAAACTAAGAAGAGTTTTAATAAATCTTTAATTAGATTTGAATGATCGAATGGCGATTAAATTTACCAAAACATGCGATGTGGTATAAACCGAATATACTTGGTTGCTGATATTCATGATTGTGATTGAATGATTGTTTGGATTGTGCTCGACCAGTTTATGAGCAAGATATGCTTTTACATTTAGCATTGGGTTGGGTAGAAATATTTGTATGCTAACATCTTGTGAAACACTTCTCGATTTGACTATGAGATGTTTAGCAATGTTATTGTGTTCATTTCAAATTAAATGAATGATTTTGAAATGATATTTTTCTTAAGTGAAAAGAAATGTTTTTTCGATTTTGGACAGGGAATGTTTTATAAAAATATTTTATAAAACAGATAGGATTTTGAGGCCTAAACCCGATATTGTCGAAATGATTTTGAAATGTATTATGTGTTAAATTGTAGTTCATCACATATTCGAGTAGTTGCTATTGATGATATATCTGTTTGGTGGCGGAGAATTTATTCTCTTGCTTAACACCCTTCTTTGAGACGTACGAGCTCAAAGGTTATGTGATTAATAGTGACTGATCATATATGTGAATTGCTGATGTAAAGTACTATAGTTTGAAAGTACTTGTGATTATTATATTATGAAATGATTTTCCCCACTTCGGGATATAAATTGATTTAGCAAGTATGTGGTTAAAGATTCTGGTAACCCAAGAGTGACTAAAAGTATGGGTGTTATAACCTTAAATTGCTTTGGGCAGTATATGCTTCCATGTATGGGAGGTACATTGTCAGTGTTGCCTGCTCCATAGTAGGAGGTGCACACACGCGCGCACACACACACACACACACACACACACACAAATATATATATATATATATATATATAGAGAGTTGGAGGGGCGCGTGCAGCATGGTCTGAGGGTCGTGCATAATATTTGGTTGCATACTTGTTTGTATGCATTGTTATGTTTTGGAATTCATATTGCCAAAGATTTTGGTTTGAGATCCCAAAGTGAAATCTACTTTGATATGAAAGTTAAATATGCATTTCAAATTATTTGAAATAAGAATCGGGAAATAAAGTCCAAAGGAATAATTTCTGTAAACTGGATTTGGAAAATCTAAGTGTGGTGATTAATCTAAATGGGTACACTGGAAAGTTGCATGTTGATTGATGCATTATAGATCCATATCTCTATTATTGGTTGTTGTTTGTGCACTGGAATTCGTGGGGGTAAACCCGTTCTGCGTTAGCGGCGTGGTCCTGTGATTTGCCTTATCATTTATATAAGTTAATTTTAAATGAAGAGTTTCTCATACCAGTCCCATGACTGACTCGTAGTTTGCTTTTCCCTTGCAAACTCGGGTGCCCCTATTTTCCACACGGACAGTCGAGTGGTTTGTTTTGCAAATATTTATTTATTACGCAGGATTCTGGATTGAAGCTTAAAGCTGTGTCCATAACATTGGTAGTCTTCTGATGTGTTAGTTTATTTGTTTCCGCTGCATTGTATTACATTTATTGTAAATTAATCTTCCATTGTATTATTATTTTTCGATGTACTCTGATATATTTAATACTCTGATGTAACATTATTATGATGTTTATAAAAGTCTTCTGTTATTTTTTATGATGTGTTGTATGCCCAGAGTTATCATATCCGGGTTTTGAATGGTCTTGGTCGGTTCAGTGATCAATTAGGTCCGAGCGAGATCTGTATCGTTGCATCAATGCTTTAACAATTTCAAAATCCATTCCAAGATGATTTTTATTCAATAATCCTTTCAAAACAAAGCTATATTGTTTTAATGTACTTCAGAAAATATTTTCCAACTTCCCAGGATTTAAATTCTTAATTCTAATTTTGAATCCAATTTTAATTCATCTCATTTGTATATTTTATTCATATACAAATTATATTTGGTTTTATATAACCATTTCATTCCTTTATACCCTTATTTGATTATAATAATAACAACAACAAACACATCCATATATTATAATAATTTTAGAAAATTATTATTTCATACCAAAATAGATTTTTGGGCAAAATTATTTCATTTACCCACTTTAAAACAATATTGTGTCAAATTTCTCTATTCAAATGTTTATAAACTCCTATCGACTTCGTAGCGTCCCACGATTCGAACAGAATTTATAACCACCCAACAAACTAGCCAACACAATATAAAATAATTCTTTTTATCAATTGACAAATACGCGCTCTTGTATATATATATACACTCAACTCATTCTAGGGTACTACTGACCCTATCTCTAATGAGTAAACCCCACCAAAGCCTAGGTGTTCGCTCAACCTAAGCTCTGATAGCAATTGTAACGAACCAAATTTCCGCACTATCTGAGTTGACTAAATAAACCACACGTTTAACCCAAATTGCACAGAAATACAACTCATTATTGAATAAAGAAGAAAAAGATAGAAGAAGAACAAAATAACAACACATAATCTCACCTCGCAGCTGAAATAATATATAATATACATATATATAACAGTTTTTGGAATACAAAATTTTAACTATACAACATAGCATTATTAGAGTACAACACTTATAACACGGCAGAAAATAACAATAGCTATATAACCCTAAGGCCTCCTGCTCCAAGCTCATCCAAGTATCTGTAAACACGTAACTACTTGGCTGCCCGTACAAATTTGGGCACCCAAGAGTTTAGAGTAAAGCAAAACAAAATAACTCTGAGTCAGTCATGGGACTGGTGTGAGTAAACTCCAAACACTTGGTTTAACTTTCAAAAATCCTTTTTCCAAAAGAAAAGATAATCATAAGACAGATCCACACATAAACACAGATGGTTTTTACCTTACGATAACCCAAAACAATTCTATTTCAACAATACTAATCCGATATTATAATTGGTCTAAATCAAATAAATAACATCTAGTAGATCGCTTACATCTCACGTTCCACATACATAATATAGAATCAAAAACCATGGAAACTTATTTGGTAATGGATTTCCAACTATGACAAGGTATGGAACCACCTTCCGATAGTGTATTTCTAGAGAGGAATACACTGGGTTCAATAAGAACATCTTGTAACCCAACAACACATGACCGACCACACATTTCACTTGAGTGTATCGAATGGGTATCACCAAAGGTTGGGATTAGCAACTTTTTTCCCGAATGGGAAAACATTGATAGGTTTAAAAAGGAAATAAAATTTTATCTAGATAGGTTATAATACACCTTAATTGGGAGCTACACATTAGCCATGTTGCTTGCCGGATTTTTGTCATTTCTCGATTGTTGAGGCCCGAGGCTACGATTACTTACCATTCATTGATAGCACAATCACTTTGAATGCCACATTGTCAAATCCGTTAATCACTAATTGATTTGCACAAAGATATTGTGGATATTATGCTAAGAGAATAAATTCTCCGCCACCAGAGGCATATTTGTATGGATGAACATATGTGATCACTGAAAAATACTCTGTCAGACATTCGTCTATACACGTTCGTTCTAGGACTGAACGAAACCGAAGGTACAATTTCCATTAACCCAACTTAGGCAATTTCTACCTAGGATTAACAGAAAAAGCCCTTGCACTTTACTCTTTCCTCTATTGTCTTTATATAATATGATTCGCAATGCTATTGCCAATACGGAGTGGTTCTCGGATAATAATCCAACCGGTCTCTCAATATTGACATCGATATTGGCCAATACTTCGATAGACAGTTATTTAACTATCAAAGAAAAACAAACATTCATTCAAAGCATCAAACATTCACTGGGCTCTTAATTAATATTTCATTTTCTGAAACGATTTCCAGTTCACTGTTAAATAATTCATATTTGAATTTAACTTCTAAATTATCTAATGATAATTTATCTTACTTAATTTAGAAACGTCATTTATAAATTTAATTTCTTTGTTTTATAATGTAAAACAAGTTTCCATTTCAAATCCATTTGAAACCCAATTCCTATTCTAGAATATTTTATTCATTATTACTTATATATACATTGAATTTAATTTTCATATTCAAAAATTAAACTTTTATTTAATATAATCCTAGTATTTTTCTGAAAATATTTATTTAAGTAAATTCAATATAATCGAATTCAGATCATAAATCGCTCCGGATTTATTTTAATTCAGTTTACATTCTGAATACCAGAATAGATTTCTCTTTGAAACTAGTTTCAATTTCCCTTTTAAAATTCACATCTAAATTTAGACTTCCTAAAATATCCAATGAAAATTATTCCCATTTCATTTATAATCACTGTTTATAAATTCATTTCAATTTCACGCATTATTTAATTTATAAACATCGTTTATAAATTCAATACTTGTTTTATATATTATGAACAAGTTAATATATCTATAGCCCATTTAAAATTCAAATTCTATTTAAAAAAATAGATTTCCCCTTTTAAATCTCAGAATTCCTTTTCATGATATTTTTATATATCCATATTATCCATATTAAGGCAAGTGATATTCAAACATTCAAAACCCCCAATTATAAATCACATGTTTTCTAACACATCATATTTGATAATATATATATATATATATGAAAAAAACAATAATAAATTTTGAGGAATCTAATTAGATCCCTGCAACCTGTTTTCCTGCATCCACAGACGTTAGCCAACATAATTAATACCCATCATGCTTCAAGGCATGATATCGCGGTATAGAAGGTCATCCACTATCATATTGTGGGGTGCATAGCGTCATCCACTAATGATACTACGGGCATCCGCTAATTATACTACGGGAAATATCCAACCACAAATATATATATATATAATAATCACAATCACCAAGCCTAAATAACTAATATATATGTATATAATGGCCACAAATAATAAACAATTTATAAATTCATCCAAGCAGTCAACAAATATATTTTTAACAATTAAAATAAATCTATATAAATTTCTGAGTGAGAATTACTCACCGTGATTTTCCCATTTCCGAATATCCAGTTTAATTCTGTACAGCTATGAAATTTCTCGAATGAAATTTACTATGTACCAATGATTATTTAATTTTGATTCAATGATTAAACGATATTGATTTAAAGTAACAACTCACAAATAAATAAATTCTTCTATGTAATTAAATTTGTAAAAACATATACCTCGTTGTCTTTTAAATAACTCGATCAATCGACGAAGTATATCTCCGAATAGCTCCAAACAACTGCCATCAGCCCCCCTAAAATCCTGCTCCATTCTTTATGGCGTTTCGTTGAACACCATACTGCCATCAATAACTCCCACCTCTCCGAACTATTGCAACAACAACTTGGTAGCATTCCACCCATTGCATCCTCTTTTCTCAAGATCGATCCTCACTCCATAGCCTGCTGGTTCACAATCGACATGAGAAATACATGTCATACTTTTCAGGAATGGAAAACACCTAATCCCTATACTCACATAGGTTCAGCATCCCCAATTTAATGCCTTACTCCACACAGTAACCCCCGTTCACCACTGTTAAACTATGTCATCCCCAATGTCAAACTCGATGTTAATCCTTGCTGAGGCTTCCAATGCCCATGCTACAGGGTAGCGATCAACATTATCTTATAATTTCTCCAAACCTTTCCGTTCCGATGACGCTTCCAGCCCATTCGACTCGCTAACTCCTAACGCCCTAAAACCCGAAATTGCGATGACCACCATTCCAGCCCTAAAAATCGAGCGATGCCCCTCAAGTTCGAATGAATAGAAGAACAAACCAGGGTAAAGCCCTAGTTTAAACAAGTAGAACATATCCAATTTTGTATTATCTTATTGAGTATTCGATTTGCAAGAATTTGTGGAAGGATTCGAATAAAAATAAAATAAAAAAGAAGCAGATTTCATTTTTCTGAACGAACAAAAATTAGGAGTAGGGAAATAAATAAATAAGATTGGGGTGGGGTAACCATATGTTTATAAAGGATGATCGCTTAATCATTAAGGAACTATAGTCTGTGAAATGTACAAAGGTAGGGTGCATGAATCAATACATACGTTGTACGTAATTTAAATACTTAGGGTAGAAGGAAATCCTTAAAAAATTATTATTTTTTAATTTATTTTGTGACAACCATGGGTCTCGAACCCCCGACCTCCCGTAAAGCAACACCACGCACTAACCACTGTGCTAAAAGATCTTTGTGTTAGCTTTTCAAGAGAGGTGTTACAGACTACCCCCCTTAAAGAGCCCAATGTCCTCGTTGGCTGATATCACTAACCACCCAGGAATTGTGCATGCAACCCGCATCAGTACTACACCGACTGACATCCACAACATTGCACATACAATTCCGGCTAGGTATTGGCTATGATACTAAATGTGACAACCGTAGGCTTTGCAATCATCGGGCAGTGAGCTAACCTCCCACCGTGACATACAGTGATACCTCAGAACTGGTTTTACGACCAGCCTCTCGACTGCAACAACCAACCCAATCTTACCATTGGGACATGTATGGGTAAGAGTCTCCTGCTCGCCACCAAACAGCCAAGCGAGAATCCCCTATCACGTTCTCTAACCAGCTCTTATACCAAATGTGTCAACCATGGGTCTCGAACCCCCGACCTCCCGTAAAGCAACACCATGCACTAACCACTGTGACAAAAGATCTTTGTGTTAGTTTTTCAAGAGGGGTGTTACATATATGAACTAGTACAACTTTATTTAATTTAAAATACCCCGTGATTCCGAACTCCTTTTTAGACACAACAACCGACATTTTTAAGTTTATACCACTATTCTGGACATACCGGGACAAAGTTTCGAAGCCTCATTTGATCATTTGGAGAAGATATTAATTTATATTGATATAAATAAATTCAGAACAATAAATCCTTTGATAATAAATTATTATTATTGTTCTTATTCAAACAGAATTTCTATTAATTATCTGAATCGTTTTGACTCGGTTTTAATTTCGAATTGAATTAGTTTAGATTCTTGTATTATGATAATTATATATATTCGAAATAAATCGTATTTTGATTATTAAATCGATAACTCAATGTAAAAATCGATTTATATTATCAACTCAACATTTAAAACAATATTAATTATTTAAAATAAATTGACCAAAAATCTTGGTTGTTACACACAAAGATCATATATGATTGCCACAGTATACCTATTCCAATTCTAGTTCTATTGAATTTTTTAAAACGCTATGTCTTGCATGTGTTCTATTAATGGTGCTATATCTTTTACTAGCTTACATAGACATGCCATTAGCAGCCTGATAGATAAGAAAATAATTTTTAATCTCTGATATGAAACGTTTCTTGACTTTGAGTATGATGATTTATGTTAATTTCTAGATCATGGTGGGTTTTCTAAATCATGATAGAGAAGAAAATTAAGGATATCGTGTTTTTGTATTATCATGTACTATGATATGATGTGAATGTAGTTACCACAGATCATACAGTTGTATTCTATAATGTGAACTAATATTCCTATAGTAACACTAAACTTTGCAGGTGCTTTTATTAGTTGCATGATAATTCAAGATGGTAATTTGATCATAAAGCCTAGAGGTACTCAAGAAAATTCACATAAGTCATGTGCTCCGTTGTTGATTCATATGATCTATTTTCCCAATGGCTACTTCCTCTATAGGTAAGTTAATCGACCATTGGATTATTATTTTAAAGTATGTTATTTTCAGGTTCATCCAAATTACTCTTGTTATAATTTCATAAAAAATAGAATATAACACGCGGATCTGACATGTCGTTTACTTTCATAATTTCTCATAGGATAAGTAACGTCTAACATGTAGTATATATCATATATTTGACTTTTTTACTTTTACATTTTCAAGAGATGACTTGCATATTTTACTTCTTGATAAACCATAAAATTTATGGTTAGTATATCATATATTTCTTTTGAACCATTTAAAATATAGTATCGTCATTGGAGAGGCAAATGGGAAGGTTTCTATGGAAATAGATCTTGGGTCCCTATATTGCTTTGCCTTTAACTGTTAATTCTTCTTGCATTTTTGGTTAGTTTTCTTGTCTTACCTCATTCAAATTGGACATAGAAAGTAAATTTAATTTCACTATGTAAGCTTTTACTACTCAACCATGATAAGAAGGTAAATCTAATTTCGTCTATTTAACTGTATTTTGTTAATTTTTGATTGTATTCTGTTAAATTTTCAGGTTTTACTATTAGTTTTTTTGGGCTAGTTTCATGAATAATTGTTCTTTTTGATAAGTTGCATTCAGACAGTCGTCACAAATTATGTGGATGCTAAGCAAATAGCGTAGAGCTCGGTGACGGCTGTGGACACCAATTTAGCGACGGCTAGCCACGACAAATTTGCCACGTGGACAAACGTTATTTTTCCTACAATCGTTAGAAGCCATCGCTCGCCGTTGCCATGAAATTCCTCGCTAGCCATCACTATTCGTGGCAACACTTTGCAAAAGAATCGTCGCCAACCGTCACCTTTCGTGGCAAAACTATGTAAAAAACACTCACAAGCTGTCGCTAGCCCGTCGCCCAACGTGACCAGAAATCCGTCACTAGCCGTCGCTAAACTGTAACTTTTTTTTTCCAGCAGCTAACAAGTCATCAAACCACTCCAACTCAAACCCAACATATACGCAACTCATATACAATCTATTTCACATTCCATCACCTCAAATTCACATTCAATCACCTCATAAATGCTATAAATCAAATCATACAACACTAAATAGCTAATAAACGATAAATATAAACGATAACAATCCAAAAACCATCAACACATCCATATCAAACAAACCAAGTCCAAAATACCATCATCGTCTCTACAAAACACCACAAACATCTCAAGTTCATCACCTACAAGTAGTTTGTATTTACAGACCAAGTCAAAAAAAAGGACAAGTGCCTACCTACTCATCCTCATCGTCCTCATCCTCTTCGTCCTCCTCTACGGTAGCAGGCTCACTCAGCGGCATAACCCCATGCTCCTGAAGATATGCAGCAATCCGCGCATCTAGCACGGTCTCGAGCTTGTTCTTCTGAAAATCCTCTAAAGCTGCAACCTGTTTTCGAAGCATGATGATATCCTCCTCGTATTGATGCCTCGTATAAGAGGCCTGAGTCCCGGCTATCTGTAATTATCATATTAAATGCGTGTATGAGATAAATTAATATTTCATTGGTATTGCAATGTACATTATATTAAAATATTTAGAAACCATTGTCAAAATTTTTTTTGGATACTATACATGGTTTATACAATGATTATGATAGAGTGATATTAATTAATATGTAATCACTCATGATTGTAATAGAGTGATATTAATTAATACATGATTTATGCAATGTACATGAATTTAAAGTAGTTATTCATGTCAGTAAGAGATAAATTAATATGTGATATTTGTTTATGTGGATTGAGTACCTAAGTTATGTTAATTAATAGCACTTGGATATGTTTAAATCCTTAAATAAAACGCTTTACCTCCAGGTTTCCAAAGCCGTAGCGTCTACCACTGGTAGGCGGGTCGATGATTTTTTTTCAAATGCGATTGCACTCCTCCACGTCTGGTTCTTGACCTAACTGCGTCGCTCGAGCATTTAAGGTCGTCCTGTATTTGTCCTGCGATAGCGGACAATTGTGGAATACATTAAATATTCAATTTCAAAATAACAATGTGAAATACAAATTATTAAAAATGCTAACTATCACTTCACAGGACTTAGGGTCCATCCAGGTATATGAGGTGTTACCCTCCTCATCTGTCCGCTCGACGGTATGAGTCTGTGTAAACACCTCAGCAAGTGTAGGCTCCCGTTGGAGGGTCGACATCTGAAATGATACAATATATATTTGGAATTTACCAATATGATTTAAAAAGTTTAGAACTATTTGTAGATGTGATTTATCATTCGTACCAATTCACGACGATGCTGGGAGAAGGACTTAGACCCAACCCGATGCAAAGCAGCATTTTTGAGCCTGTTTGCTCGGTTTCGCTATGAAAGCTCCAGTATATTTAATTATATGATTAATTGATGGATATAAAAAATAAAATTTTAAAATAAGCTTAATTAATTTACCCTCGCAACTTCCATGGCTCACAATTTCTGGAAATCGGCGTAGTCTTCCTCGCTCATCCACTGAGGCCTCTTTCTCGCTGCTTTTGCCATGTATACATTGCCTGAATAATTTTTCCTCATCTTCTGGTTCCATGCGGTGAGGAAAACATCCATATCTTCTTCCCGGACCTGTACAACACGCTATAAATTAACAAACAAATTGTATTACATATTTTATGTAATTTTGCAAATGAGAAATATATTTATACTTACAAGAACCTCCGTGAGGATGACATTCCTAATCTGCATAGGAATATCGTCCGAGTGAGGCCACGCCTCTGTCCATCTAGTGACATATCATTTCTAGACACACGTAAAACAACATCTCCTGGAATAATATCAAACCCCCTGCAGAAAGTACAATATTATCATTTAATGGCTTTTGAATACTAAGCATTTACGAAATTAAAAATGTACCCTGCGGACTTGGGCACGAGCTCTACGACCAGACGTGTATCCGGTGTTGTACCGCTCGCATCTGCCTCTGAACTGTGGGTAGGTCGTCATCTAGGAGGCATATCTGTCAAAACATAATATTTTGTATAATAATAACTCAAATATCATTATGCACATCCATTATCAAATAAACTCATACAACATATATTATCAAATGCAACTACAAGACCCATTTACATAAAAGAAGAAGAACCAAATAATAGATAACCATAGCACATCATATAAGTTCACAACACAGCACATCATATAAGTTCACAACATAACTCATATATCATTATACCTGAATCATTGTACGTACATATGTAAACAACTAACGATACAAATAATACTATTCTTCTTCATTTCTGATCCAGTCTCTGTCTCAAACTCTATATCATTGTCCTCTGTACTCTCAAAAGCTTCTAATAATTCATTTGATTCATCGTTTAAAGACGCTAAATTGACATCATTAGCAATTATTATTTCATCGTTTTGATTTGCATCCGTTTGATATGCTGCGTCATCTGGAATAGCAATTCCTTCAAATGTAAATCTTGCCTTTGTTTTAATTACAGCAGAGCAATCTGCTTTATCTCTTTTTAAGGACGGATACGAAGCAAAGTAAACTTGTAATGCTTGCTTTGCCAATACAAAAGGATCATACTTATAGTAATGTGATGTGTGCTTTATTTCTATAAGCTTATAATCTTTATGCACGTTGATTCTAGTACCAGGGACATTGCAGAACCAGTTGCACTTGAATAGAACAACTTTTTCAATGGGTTGTACATAATATTTCAACTCTAAAATCTGTGTCAAGATACCATAATAGTCTTTAATATGCTCTTCGGGATCATCACTACCTTTGACAAATACACCACTGTTATATGTTAATCTGTCAGTACCATGGTCTTTGGTGTTGAATTTAAACCAATTGATGAAGAATATTGGATAAGTCTTAACATTTCTTTTTGGTCCAAGCGCAAAATGTTGCCAACCCTCGTCATTGACGCAGTTTATTGGATCGTAAACATACTGCGAGAACCATTTGGCAAAATCTTTACTGAGATAGCCATTTGGATTTTCTAATTCGTAAATACTGCAAATATAAATGATTTTATTACTAGCTAACAATTGATGTACACATAACTGTAATAAAGTTAAAAATTTAGTACCTAACAAATGGTGCAACTTCAGCACAATTTAGAAGAACATATGTGTGTGCTACATGGTGATCTGTATCATTTAACCATATTTCTACACATTTTCCAAAAGATCGTCTATGTTGTCTAAAAACCGATAACATTATCAGACAAAAATTGGGTTCCATGGTTTCATCATTACGAGGACCACTTACAAATGATAGGTTCACATGATCACTGAAGTAATGAGAAAAAAGAATGAAGCTTCTTCTTTAAGATAAGATTTGCAAATCGAGCCTTCAACTCATGCTTTTTGTCGTACTTTTTTCTTCAGATGATTCAAATAACTAAAATAAAATTAATTCAATTTATATGCACTAATATCACTTTGAATTGTAAGCATAAATTTTACCTTTCAAAAGGATCCATTCATCCATATTGCACTGGATCTCGAAGAATAGCTTCTGATGGAAGATGAATAGGTAAATGCTCCATTACATTAAAAAATCCTAGTGGGAAGATTTTCTCTAACTTCCAAATCAATATCGGAATTTCTATTTCAAGTTTACGGAGACGATCAATTTTTAATGTTGCCGAACAAAATTGTTTATAGAATAAGCTTAACTCTATTAAAACATCCCACACTGTTACAGGCAATAATTCTTTGAACACCACTGGTAATAAATATTCCATCATGATATAACAATTATGACTTTTCATCCCACTCAGTTAATTGTTTTTATAGTCAACACATCTACGAAGATTAGAAGAAATCCAATCCGAACATTTCAATCCCTCAACCCATTTCAGTACAAGTTTTATTTGTTTGTTGTCTAGTTCATAGCATGCTTTGGGTTTTTAATTGTCATTGGGCTTCATATGAAGTTCAGGACGTTTACATTATTCCTCTATGCCACGTCTCGAGTATATATCGTCCTTTGTTTTTCCTTTGACATTCAGCACATACATATATTTTTAGTGGTTCATACATACAATAAAAATGTGGTTTTTATTGACATGAATATTTTTAGTGGTTCATACATACAATAAAAATGTTAATTTTTTTGTTCAAACAATTTATTCAACACATGAATATTTTTAGTGGTTCATACATACAATAAAAATGTTAATTTTATTGTTCAAACAATTTATTCAACACATGAATTTTTTTCATAGTTTTTCATGCATACAATAAGAATGTTAATTTTATTGTTCAAACAATTTATTCAACACATAAATATTTTTAGTGGTTCATACATATAATAAAAATGTTAATTTTATTGTTCAAACAATTTATTCAACACATGAATATTTTTCGTAGTCCATTTCGGAAAATTTCGGCATTACAACGGCAGTGTGGGTAGCACCGGCACCGTGTCCAGCACGGCTCCTCTACAAACCTAGGCTTTGGCTTGCGCCATACATAGTCATTCCATTCCAATAATTTCCATAATACAATTCATTTTCAACACACAATGAATTTACCACAAACACAATCAATTTTGTTGCAACCACGATCAATCATTTACAACACAATACAATTAAATAAATCGTCCATGGTTTGTGGACGATGGTGTCAGGAGCTACTAAGCCCCGTCTATAAAGTAACGATTATAAATTCAATATCAATAATTGATTATTATCTATAAATCAAATAATTGCCTATATTATAAATTCAATATCAATAATTGGTTATTATCTATAAAGTAACGATTCATTAACAAATACATACGCACAAAATCAACTAACAAATAGTATTCACCAATAAACAACTAAATTCACATTTTAGGGTTTTCAATCATTACTAAAACAACAATAATTCAACAATCATAATATAATCACACTACATATACATTTAAATAACTATTAGTTAATTGAATTAGGAAATTAGGTTAGAAATCATACCTAGAAGAAGAGGAAGTGACGACTGGAGAGGGGGAGGAAGAGCATGTGGCGGCGGGCGGCGTCAGTCGGAGGCTGGATGAGGCGGTCGCTGGAGGCATTGTTTTTTTTTAATTGTGGCAGCGGGGGGATGAATTTGGGGGAGAGCAAAATGATCAATATTTAATTGTAGGGTCACGGCATATCTTTTTTTTGGCGATGGCTGGCGACGGCTGGCGATGACCGCTTTTTTTAACCGTCGCCAGCCGTCACTACCATCCGTAACTAAATTGACCCTCTCTTGTAGTGTAACCGCAAGTAGCATAAAATCAAGATCTGGTTGCATTGTTGCATGGTTCTATATCATTTCAACACCAAGGCATTCCGTCCACTGCACAGTCACTAATTAAGAAAGATATAATAGCAGTTACAGGCACACTACCATGCCATTAGAGTAATTCACCATGTTATCTGAATCAATAGGGACATTAAATCATGGATGACTTCAGTTATAGCTTTAGACAAACTTGTAGCACTAATCTCCAATACATTTTCTTCAAATTCTGCCACATAGCTAACATTTGTATCAAGCTTATTTTGAGTATTCCCATTAACTGTCTTTTCACAACAAAGGAGAGTCTCTGGCCTTGGACGAGGAGGATCCATGATGACTAGAGTGGCTTGTGCGAAGGCGGACTAAGGCTATGGAAGGTTTGAAGGGGGTTATAGTGACATCAGAGGAGGAGGTCAGAGTTGCTGCTGGGCATAGTTGAGTATGAGTGAGCAGAGATAGGGTTGTGAAGAGCACCGAAGGGGGGGATGGTCTGATAATGACGAGGTGGGGAGGAGTTTTGGAAGGGGTTGGACGTGGATGTGAAGTCAAGTACGTGAGTGGTGTTCAGTTGAGATGGGTTCTGACATCGAAAAAATTTGGGCGTGGAGGCTGTGCTAAAGGGCAATGTGCGGTGATGGCTGCGAAGAAGCGGATGGGGAAGGCAGAGGCGAAAATGGTTATGCGATGATCGGGTTCAGGCTATCAAAAATTGGAAGGTGTAACTTGCTCTAGAACTTCATCCATGGGTGATGCAATACAATCTTTCAGGAATTATGCAGAAATTGTTGTAAGAAGATGAAGATAAGTATAATGTCAAACACTTGTGGAGATGAAGAAAGAAAGTTCGATGTAGAAATGGTGATTTGCAGGTAGTTTTAAAGGGTATAAAATTGTGAATTTATGTATTTTTATGGACGTATTTGTAATGTAATTCAAGAATTTATGAAAATATGAGATATTTTAAAACTGTTTGATGATATTTACCAAAAAGAAACGCGGTAAGAAGATTTACACAATATTTGTGTAATGAATGGAAATAGTATTCGAATTCAAGGAGTCATATGGGTTCAACTGGATGAAAATGGAAGATAATTTATGCTAGTTAAAAACTAAGGCAGCAAGTAATATATAAATCACTAGACAATGCAAGTACATGGTGGAACAGATTCAAGAAATTCAAGAACATGGTATAAACAACTTTGCAATAGATTGGTACTGAAACGAATAAAACAAGGTATAATTGAAATTCCACCTGAAGCACAATCAAAAGCAATGCAAGGATGATACACTAAAACCAATATTAAGATCAAACACGAACTATCAAATAATGGGCTAAAAGATCATACTAAAATGTAAATTGCAATAGAAAGATACAGGAATTTAAATGATACTGAGAGTAGAATAAAGAACTACTTAATGAAAGATTACAGTGGATAAATTTATTCAAGAATGATCAAAGATTTTCATTAAAATGAAAGGCAGTAGAACAATTTATTTTAAACAATATTGCTTCAGAAATTTCTCATCAATTTATCCACTTATTACATTTCATGTTCTCACATATTTATACACATAACGTGGTATATGTAAAACTCAACGTCGTAGGATGAAAACAAATCATAAAGCCCAGTTTCAACATACAATTCCATTCAACCTGATAAAACCCATATAAAAGATGTGCACGTGAACATTTTCACATTGACATAAGCATATATCTTCCAATTCAACACTTGTCTTCAACAACTGGAACATCCGACATATTCCTGTAACCTTCAGCCAACAACTAGACGATCCTATCCCCGTCTCTGGCGAACTTAGCCTGAAATGATGATCTTTTGTGTTTCTTCCTATTTACACTAGGCTAGTCTTTTTAGGGTTGTTACATGTAACACCCCGTAATTCTGTTAATATTAATATTCACAAACTAAAGAATAACTAATCTCAGACATGAGAATTGTGGGAAACGGGTTGCGCCATTGTGTTCATCTCGGAATTCTGGTTGAAATAGAGTCTGAGTTTGCGTGATTTCGACTTCGTATGAAGGAGATATGGCCATCGGAAGTTTCAGAAAAATCAAAACAGATTTCAGAAAATTTAAAATACAAAATTCGAAGACAAACAGGCTAGGCGGGAAATTTCCCGCCCAGCACCCAGGTCGACTAGGGAGTCGACTGGGCAGTCGACACCCCAGGGACCAGATCGACTGCGCAGTCGACCTGCGCGGTCGACCTGGTTCAGTCGGCTAGGGTTTGACTGAGCCCAATCTTGAGCTGCTGATGTGTCTTTAGGGCTGAGTTGGCAAATTAAACGGTTCAGGTTAGTTCTGAGTTGATCTAACGGCCTAAATAAATACTAAACTCTATATATACCTAGGTAGTCTCTCACTCTAATTCACATGAAAAATAGAATAGCCGCCGTCATGCCATCGCCATGGAACTCAGTGTAGCCGCCGCCAACTAAGAAGGAAGAAAGCTAATCAAAACTCTAATTCTACTCAACTCTAAAGCAAATCAAGACTCTCTTTCTTCTTTGTGAGTATGATGATCTTAACAAGATTATTAGCAAACTAATTAGATTAAGATGTGATATGGATCATAAGAAAATGATGTGAATTGTCATATATGTTGTTGTAAACCTTATGCTATCATGTATGTTGTAAATCTTATGTTATGAGATGATGATATCCTATATGTTGTAAATCATGCTATGATGATATTGTATAGGTTGTAGTTTTCTATGCTAAGTTGTGATAAAGCATACATGTTATAAAGTCATGATGTTATTATCTATGCTAATTAGTTCATGTTAATCAAATCATAATGTTGATATTATTTGGGCTATGTTGATCTATATGACAAATCATGTATGCAAGTTTAGATTGATTAGTAAAGATTATGAACATATGCCATGACATCTATTTAGATCTAGAATTGTGCTATGACATGTGTGAATTCTATGTGTTAGATGCTAGTTCACATCATCATTATGTTGCATAAACCACATATGCAAGTTTATACATGAATTTGGGTTATGATCATATTATGTAAGTTGTGACATTTAACCAAACAAGTTGACACCTTTAGATCCATGGCATGTGTAGTTCTATGCAAGTTTCCCCCTATCATGATTAGATCTATTTTATTTGTATATATGTTGTGATAATTTATCTTTGTGCTATGAGTTAGACTATTCGAGTCTAAAAGTATATTTTGCGTTGAATAAGCGAACGTATAACGTGGGGTAGGGGTAATATTAAGGATTTAATATTAACAAATTGGGGTGCAATTGATATGATTTTGCATACCATAAGTGGATGGCCATAATTGAGTCAATTATGGACATCATTAAAATTGGAATTAATTAATGATTTGAATAGGGATATATTTAAAACTGGGGTAAAAGATTAAAAGTGTTAATCAATGCTTAGGACACGAGGTTGGACTCGTTTGTGACGTAAAACTTCCCGGACCCGCCCGGCAAATCCAGTAGCCACAAATGTCACCCCAATGTGAGAGGTACTAGGCCAAAATTAAAGCATAACAGTTGTAAAGACACGAGGTTAGACTCTTTTATGGTGTAAGACTGCCCGGACCCGCCCGGCGAATCCAGCTGCCATAAATGCCAATCTAATGTGAGAGGTCTTTATGAGGTTATGGCCTGAATGAATTAAGAAATACTTAACCAAATAAACATGTAAGGTGGGACATGGGGGTTAAGTAGGTGCCTTGGGTGGCATGAGGAATCTAGTGGGTTCCTTTAGTGGCATTTGAAATACGATTAGTAAAACTTAACCAAACACACATGTAAATGAACATGACTAAGAGGGTTAAGTGGGATATACTAGTGGGGACAAGCTTAGGTGGATAGCTTGTGGGGGCCCATTTCAACCAGTAACCCAAACGTATCTTTGTGGGCTCGACCCAAGTCGAGGACGGGACACGCATACTGGTTTTGACTATAAGAGGCCAAATGGGGTAGCGGTGGCAACGCAAGTCCAACGGTTTTCATATGCGTGTGTGGACCCGGGCTGGTAGGTAAGACGTTGTTGCATCGTGTAGGTATAAGCCGTGCATTCTCAAGTTGTATCGGGTTGCCACTTTAGGGGAGTGATACACCCCACTGTGGGGCCAGCACGGATATCTACGAGTAGAGAGTCGATCGAAAGTGGGTAGTGGGGTACACCTAGCGGAGATAGGGGCAGGCGGCACCTATGTAGTCAGCTAGGGGTACACGAAGCTATTTATATAAAATTTCTAAGTGAAGCAAGTGGGATCAACCTTTAGAGTGAATGGTGTGGTGCAGTGTAGTAATTATTCGTTAGTATTAGGTGTGCCTTTAACGTTATCTTTATCTGCTCTTCCATACCCAATAGTTCATAGACATTTCCTTGTTTTCCAACTTATGCCTCAGTCTAATTATTTTGATAATAGTATTGTTAGAATTATCATACTCACCACACTTTATGTCTGACCCCCTCCATTTCTATCTTTTTCCCCCTCCAGGTCCTTAGGGTGGGCCCAGCTCTAGTGGAGCTTGATTGGATTGCTTTATCTCTCTTTTTGAAAGCTTGGACCGTTGAAGTAAAGTCCATCTTGTTATCTTCTTTAATGGCTATTTATGTAATGGGATTATGTATTTTGTTTTATCAAGATGGATATTGTACTTGACTCTGATTTATGGTTTTTTTTATGTAACAAACATGTTTAACTTCCGCTGCAATGAAATAAAGTTTTAGATTTCTATGTACTACTTATTATCTGTCTTGTTGTAATTTTTCTGTTCTATATTCACTTAAAACCTCCATGGAAGTTAATGCATTCCATTTGTCAGTGACATTAATGGACGTGGGGTGTTACATTACATCTCCTTTCCTCTTCAAAAAAGACCTTGTCCTCAAGGTCGAGTGACAACAAAGTAGGCGGTCATAGTGGCTTATATTGTTTGCATGAGTTCTCGTTGAAAATGATAGCCTTAAAAGCAAAGAATGTTCCCTTGTATTTGTTAGAAAAATTGTTTATTTTATAAAGATGAATTATTTTAAAAATTAAATAAATGTTAGATGGTTCTTATATGTGAATAGTTCCACATCATGAGACTATATGTAAGAAGCAAAGTATTTATATTTGTTTGTTAGAAGCTATGTTGGGGCTCTCAATACATGTTTTGCTGTAAGGAGGAAGACCATGCATGATCTTGACCACCACACATGCACCACTAACCGGCCTGGCTCGGTTTGGGCTTGGGATTTTGGTAGTGTAGGCACTTATATTTTCAAAACGAAAATACCTTGCGTTTTTCGAACTAGCTTTTTTACTTGGTAAAATAGAAATCCATTTTTTGGACTACTCAGAAAATATACAATATTTTTCCAAAACAAAACGAGCAATTGATACTTTTCAGAAAGTGCAAATCTGAACTGATTTGTTGTGCAAGCAAATCGATTATTTTTTCGAGGCTGTTTTTATTCTAGAGACGTCGGTGATTGAGAACGACTGGTTTGCACCTCTGACCAGATCGCCGAAACATCTTCAAGAGAGCGACGTTGTCCACGGTTCAGCCATTGTTTCCTAACAGTATTTCTTAATATAATTTGATTTAGCAGTTCTAACAAGTAAGCAAAATTCACTAAAACCTTTAATGGTAACATATAATCTCAACATAATATGATTTTAAGTTTTGAAAATAGCTACTGACCGCTGAATACAAATGTCACTTTCATTTGCATCCTTAGCTACTCCTTTGCCAAGTAGCTATTTTGAATCTGAAGCTAATTTTCTGACCTGTAGGTTCATCCAGACACTCATGCTCCACTAAGAACATGGTTGCATAGAGACATGTCTTTAGCGTCAACTTTCAATTCATATGTTAATCATGTCGCTTTGGTTGCTTGAAGAACATCAATATTTAAGTTTGTAGCTAAGCAAGATGCACACAAACTGAATCATCATCATCAATCAAATCATCAGAAATTTGGTGAGTTGACAATTCATTTTCACGTAAAGAATAGTCAACTTATTCAAGTTTGGCCACAGAAATATAGTAGGTGTAACATCCCACATCCAATAATGTCACTCTCAAGGGGAATGCATTAACTTTTATGGAGTATTATTGGTGTATAGAACAGAATATAACAAGAAAGATACATATATTGGTACTTGAAAAATTAAAAACAACTTTTATTGCAGCGAAGAAATAGTTTGGTTACAACAACATCAAAAAAAAACCAACAATAAAGCCAAGTACACTTAATATCCATCTTGACAAATTATTTTTTGAGTAGATAAAGTAAAAGCACAACCCCAACATAAGTAGCCATAAAAGATATGAGCTAAACTTTACTTTTAGCAATCCAAGAACTTCCAAAAGAGAGAGAAAGATCCAAATCAAGCTCCACTAGCACTAGTCCCACCCTGATAACCTAAGGGGGAGAAGGAAGAAAAGAGGCGAAAACAAAGGGGGTCAGACATAAAGTCTGGCGAGTCCAATAACTTTAACAATATAATTATTAAAGTAATTAGGATAAGGTATAAACTAGTAAAACAAGGAATGACTGTGAAACAAGTGGGCAAGACAAAACAAACAAGAGGAATATTCTGGCATAAATCTCGCTCCTAATCATTATGGGATAATTACTATACTGCACCATTACTAATCACCCTAAAATTTGATCCCGCCTACTGAATATAATAATCATAATGGTAGTTTCGTGTACCCCTAGCTGTCTTCATAGGTGCAGCCTGCCCCTATCTCCACTAGTTGTACCCACTACCCTCATGCGATCGGCTCCCTAACTCGTAGATACCTGTGCTGGTCCCACAGTGGGGTGTATCACTCCCCAAAGTTGCAACCTGATACCACTAAAGATGCACGATTATATCTACACGATGCAACAACGTCTTACCTACCAGCCCCGGCCCACGCATGCACATGACCCCATTGGACTTGCGTTGCCACCGCTAACCCGTTTTCACCTATTACAACCAAACCCAGTAAGCATGTCCTGTCCTCGATCCAACTCGAGCTCACAAAGAAACTTAATGGGTTACTAGTATAAAAAGGGTCCCCATGTTTGACACAAGCTTTCCACCTATGCCTGTCCCCACTAAGATTCCCAACTTAACCCCTTCTTATTCAAGTCCTCTTACATGTTTCAATTTGGTTAAGTGTTTCTAATCGTATTTCACACATCACCCATGTCACCCACTTAACCCCCATGTCCCACCACATGCTTATCTTGGTTAAGTGTTACTTAATTCATTATAATCGTAACCTTGTAAGACCTCTCACATTAGACTACCGTTTGCGGCTGCTAGATTTGCCGGGCGGGTCCGGGCAGTCTTATACCGTAGGTGAGTCTAACCTCGTGTCTTTACAATTGTTACGCATTTAATTTATGCCTTTGGCCTCTCACATTAGACTATCGTTTGTGATTGTTGGATTTGTCGGGCGAGTCCGGGTAGTCTTATACCACAAACGAGTCTAACCTCGTATCTTAGGCATTTATTATTACATATAATTATTTCACCCTAATAATAATTAATTATCCCTATTCAAATTGTCAATAATTTCCAAATTAATCTATGTCCATAATTGTCACCTAAATAATGTCCATACTTTTTAGGTATATAAATTATACCAATTAATGTCTCAATTTATGTATATGCCTTTAAAGCCATTTTATGACAACTCACAATTTGCAAAATTAATATTTTCCCATTGTCCCCACACTATTCGTACGTTTTAATATGATATATGTTAGACTTGCAAATAGTCTAACTTATAAAAAGAAAAGCAACATCACAACTTGCATAACACATAAAATAGATCTAAGAATTATAACATAAGTTTGCATAGCCAATAACTTGCATAGGCAATGGACATATAGAACATAAATTTGTATAAACTATTATGGATTTAAATATAGATCTAAACATGAAATTGTGAACATGCATATATGAATATGGGTTTCACCTAAACTTGCATATATGGGATATAGTTTTCAGCGAAACTTGCATATGGATTCCTATAAACTTGCATATGAATTTAAACATGTAAACTAATATCACATGTTTTGCATATAAACTAGCATATGTATATACTTCATTCACATATAAACTTGTGTATAATTCGCATACAAACTTGCATAAGATTCACATACAAACTAGCATATGTAGAAGCAGACTTGCATAAGATTCATATACAAACTTGCATATGATTTAACATCCCAAACTTGCATAAGATTCACACACCAACTAGCATATGATTTAACGTCCCAAACTTGCATATAAACTAATGTCATAAAATAAATCAAGTTAAACATATGTGATTAGACATATGAAATAGATATACCAACATAAGATAACAAAACTGTCACATGTTCACCAACAGACGATAACAAAGTTAAATAACATCACATGATTCAACTGACATGTTCTCATAATCCAAATTATATCTCATCATAATTAATTTATTAATTATTTTGTGAAAGAAATTGTACTCACAAAGACAGGTTAGAGAAGAGAATAATTCATTCGTCGTTCGTATTAAAATTCTGACTTGCAAATCCCTAAGCTTTAGGAAGAAGAACTATCCTAGCAGTAGCATGGAGGCTAAGAGACTAATTTAGTTTAGGTTTAGGGCTTGAGTCTATGCGTGCTTATATAGAAGCTTAATTCAACATAAGCCGTTAGATTATCATAGGAGCAATCGCAACCGTCCAGACTAGATAGAGTTATCCAGAATTGCCACCTATGCCCCAGTGGCAACAGGTCCGGAAAGACACAGCAACAAATCAGAATCGTCTGATTTCAGATTTGCCCCAAGGGGTAGGTCGACCCCTGGTCGACTTGTGTAGGGGAGGTCGACGCCCTGGTCGACCTGGCCTTGGGCGGGAATTTTCCCGCCCAGCCCGCTTCTGTGTTTGAATTTTGAATTTTTAATTCGAGCTGTTTTAATTTATGTAAATTTCTGAAACTTCCGATGGCCATATCTTCCTCATACGAAGTCCGATTTACGAAAACTTGGACTCTATTCCAAGAAGAATTTCAAGACGAACGCAATGGAGTAACCCATTTTCCTTAATTCTCAATTTAACAATTAAGTATTCTTAAATTTGTTCTTTTAAATAGTCATAGAAAATTCAGGGTGTTACATTCTCCCCTCCTTAAAGGATTTCGCCCCGAAACCTCCAAGTTAAGGAAAATGTATATCCTAACATCCAATCATCCATTTACTCCACCATCAAACACAGACATCCATTGTCCTTACAAGATTTCTAATGTCGTATGAACATATGCAAAAAGTGTGTGTACATGTTCCTTATCTAATGCAAAATCAAGCGGTCCACTGATTCAGTTGACCTCCTTAATGCAAATCATGATAGTGCCATGCGTCCATTATGTATGCGAAAGAATCCTAACGATACATATTACTTCTACATTTGTGCACAACTATTCATCAAAATGCAGCATCCATATGATAACACAACCATTATACATCCATTAATTTAAATATGCACACATATTTATATGCAATATGAAGGTGATTGAGCCCATCTAGTGCCTAATGTGTGTGTACATGCATCCACGAGCAACCACTAGCAACCACTTGCAACCACTCATAACCATTAATCATAACATGTTTCAAATACATGTTTACATCCATTTGTTTCTACCTAAGGATAAAGAGTAGGACTGAAGAGATATACTTAAAAGATAGATATAAGCATGAATAAACTTATGGAAAAAGAGATCAAGGAGGTACCCTCAAAAAGAAAAGTGTAGGCTGCGCATATTTTCCTCTCAGTTTCCCAAGTCGCGTCTTCCTCAGCGTCACTCCATTGAACTTTAACAAGCTTGACTTCACGGTTGCGTAGCTTTTTGACCTTCGTACCCAAGATACGAGTTGGAACTCTTCTCACATCCGCTTCTCGTTCTACTTCTACTTCCTCTAGTATACTTGGCTCCACCACTTCTGCAGACTCATGTAAGCACTTTCGTAGTTGAGAAACATGAAAAACATTATGAACTCCAGCCAGCCTTTCGGGTAGCTCTACTCTGTTAGCCATTGTCCCAATCCTTTCAGTGACAGGAAATGGTTCAACAAATCTTAATGCTAGCTTTCCTAGGGACCCAAAGCGAATGACATTCCTTAAAGGAGATACTTCAAGGAACACCTTATCTCTAACCTCAAACTCAAGGTTGGTTCTTCTTTTGTCTACGTAGGATTTCTGTCTATCTTGTGCTGCCTTCATTCGTCTTCTTATCAAGTCCACCTTTTCTGAGGTTTCTCTAATCATGTCTGGCTCAAGTTCGAGCTTTTCTGTAGACTCCCACCAACAAATTGGTGATTGGCTTGGTCTCCCATATAAAGCTTCGAAGGGCGCCATGCTTATGGCGGCTTGGTAGCTATTGTTGTAAGCGAATTCGACCAAAGGAAGATGATCCTCCCATGTCCCTCCAAAGTCAAGAATGCATAATCTCAAGAGGTCTTCCAATACTCTGTTCACCCTTTCCGTCTGACCATCGGTTTGGGGGTGATAGGTCGTGCTTATGCATAATTGTGTGCCTACAGCCTCTTGCAAACTTTTCCAAAACTCGCGCGTAAAGATAGGATCTCGATCACTCACTATGCTGGAGGGTATCCAATGGAGTCAAACTATCTCTTTAAGATAAATGGATGCTAGGGACAAGGCAGTCCTACTCTTAACAGGTATGAGGTGAGCGCTTTTAGTGAGCCTGTCCACTATTACCCAAATACTGGTGTTGCCCCTTCTTGAGCTAGGAAACCTATCAACAAAGTCCATCGAAATGCTATCCCACTTCCACTATAGGACCTCCAGAGGATTGAGCAGACCACCAGGCTTCTTCTGCTCCGCTTTGACTTGCTGGCATATCAAACACTTAACGACGAACTCAGCTATATCCCCCTTTATGCCATTCCAAAAGCAAAACCCTTTTTATATCTTTATACATCTTGTCTCCACCCGGGTGTATGGTCAGCTTAGAATGGTGTGCTTCTTCGAGAACCATCTTCACTAAATCTTTTACTTGTGGGACACATAGCCTTCCATCCCGTCTCAACCAACCCTTGTCATCGATGGAGTATCTATTGAGATGACTAGAAGTCTCGCCCCTAACTAGCTTTCCATCACATCAACTAGATGAGGGTCTTCTCGTTGCGCGGTTCCTATTGATTCCAAAAGAGTAAGCCGCACCTCTAGCGATGCTAACAGACCAGGTACAATTTCAGAGGAGGGCCTAAAGTTAAAGTTTGCTATGTACTCCAAGCTTTGCCTTTCTACAAAGAGAGGAGTCAAGGTCAGCTTCTTCCTACTCAAGGCGTCTGCTTCCACATTACCCTCGCTAGGGGTATAGGAAATCTCAAAATCATATGAGGCTAGAAATTCCATCCAGCTTTGTTGTCTTAAGTAAAGGTCTTTCTATGAGAAAAGGTACTTTAATGATTTATGGTCAGTAAACAATTCAAACCTTTCTCCTAGTAGGTAATGACGCCATGACTTTAGAGCGAAAACAATGGCAGCTAGCTCCAAATCATGAGTTGGGTAGTTCTTCTCATGTACCAACAATTGCCTTCCCCCATAACAAACTACCTTGCCTTATTGCATCAAGACAGTGCCTAACCCTGTACCGCATGCGTCTGTGTATACGGTAAACATTTTTCTCCCATCAGGCAATGTCAGAACTAGGGCTGTTGTTAGAGCCCTTTTCAAACGTTGAAAAGCAATATCGCAATCCAAATCCCAAGTGAAAGTTAGGTTCTTCTTTGTCTTGTGAGCGGGGCTGAGATTTTTGCAAAGTCTTTAATGAACTTTCGGTAAAACCCCACTAGCCCGAGAAAGCATCGGACTTCGGTTGCATTCCGTCGAACCTTCCAATCTTGCACCGCAACTACTTTTGTGGGGTCAATAGCTAACCAATCTTTGGACACCATATGTCCAAGAAACCTCACTTCTTTTCTCCAGAAATGGCATTTGGAGAATTTGGCTTTCAGCTGATGTGCACGAAGAGTATCCATGACTTCCCTTAAATGCAAAGCATGCTCTTCTTCATTCTTCGAGAAAATCAAAACGTCGTCTACGAAGATCCCCACAAACTTATTAAGGAACTCCCTGAACACCCTTCTCATCAAGTCAACGAAGTAAGCGGGTGAATTTGTCAAGCCGAAAGGCATGACAAGCCATTAGAGGAAACCATTCGGGGTTCTGAACGCGGTCTTATTAATGCTGTCTTCAGCCACTCTTAGCTGATGAAACCGGTGGCCAGATCTAATTGGGAGAAAACTGACGCACCTACAAGCCGATCAAACAAGTCGTCTATTCTTTGAAGTGGGTGCCTATTTTCTTGGTTAGCTTGTTTAACTCCCTATAATCAACGCATAGGTGAAGTGATCGATACGCTTTGGCTGTTAATACTATTGGAGCACCCCATTTGGAAATATTCCGCCTTATAAACCCCTTTTCAAGCAACTCTTTGACTTACTTGCTGAGCTCTTTTCTCTCCCTTGGAGCCACGTGTCTAACCAGTAGAGCTACGGGTTTTGCATTACCAATAAGGTATATGCGGAAGTTTATCTCCCGCTTCGGAGTTAAGCCCTTCACCTCTTCAAATACATCTGAGTATTCGCTGACTACTCTGACAGACTGCAAGTTTTCAACAGAAACATCAAGAGATTCTAGGTAGCTAAGCATAACAGAATTTATGGGATTGCAAGAGATTTCGAGAGTGTTGCCGAGGCGAGTCATAAGTCAAACCACTCTCTTTTCACAATCGAGGATGGCACCATTACCGGATAAACAAGACATGCCTAGAATCAACCCATAGACCATGAAGCCAAGAACGAAGGCATTGCATTCAAACTCAACGCTCAAGATAGTCACTCTCAAATCCCGACAAATCATTGAAAGATGAGCCGAACCACTAATAGGATTTGAGACTACTATGGGATCCATAACTAGACTAGTAATTAGGTGTAGTGTTTCAACTAATGAAGCAGATACAAACGAGTGTGTAGCGCCAGAATCAAACAAAGTATGAACAGAATGATCAAACAGAAAAACCAAACTTTCAACAGAAATGTTTCTACCTCTCTCCTGTCCTGGTGCCATGAGCACCTGAATCTGCACTCTTGTCTGCCCTGGTGCCATGAGAGCCTGAATCTTCCCTCCAAAAGTGGACCATGTCCTTTTCCCTTTCCCATGTTTCCTCGGGCAGTCCTTAATTAGATGTCCTGCCTCTCCACAGTGGAAACAGCCAGTCTTCTTATTTTTCCTACAGTCCTTGCTCAGATGGCTTGGTGTTCCACAATTAAAGCACCTCTTCTTTCCTTTGCTATTTTTATCCTTACCACCTTTCTTGTTTTGCTGCTATGATTTCTTTTGATCCCCTTTCTTCTCTGGTGCCTTATTAGCATTAGCACCTTCCTCCTCTGCATACATAAGCGCCATGTCAACCAGTTTCTCAAAGGTAGCCCCCATAGGAATGTGGGTCATAGCCAACCCATGTAGTGGCTCATTCAAACCTTTAATGAATCTCAGGGCCTTCTTTTCAGGTGTGTTCACCAAGTCTAAGCGAAATCTCGCCAAATAATTGAACTTGTTGACATACTCCTTTACTGATAAATTCCCCTACTTCAACGCCAAGAACCTCTCCATGTATAAATTTTCTTCTGCTCATGAGAGAAATTTCATCTCGACCCTATGTCTGAAATCCATCCATATCTCCACTGGACGCTCTCCATTCGTGACCTCCCACCAAAACGAGGCTTCGTCCTTCATTAACCAAGCAGCCTATTGGACCTTCCTTCCATATTCTATCTTGAAGATACCAAACAAATCTTCCACCTCCTTAAGCCAATTTCGAGCTTTAACAAATGTCTCTGATCCGTGAAAGGTTTCCCGCCTATTGCCCGAAAATCTTTGCATATCTTTGAAAAAGTATCAACACGGGGAGGGTGAGGAGGAGGAGCGGCTATAGCTGGGGGAGGAGGAATGTCTGCTGGGCCTGCGGTGGTGGCCATAGCCTCCAGATACCTTTTGAACCAGGTTGGTATCGGTATCCCCTCGGGTATCATGGGTAACCCAGATATGTTGAAAAGAAAAAGGAAGAGATTCAAAATGGAGAATCGAAAGAAAGATATATGGCTCTTGGGGGTTATGTTTTTAAAACAAACTTTTCTCTTGAAAATACTCTCCTTAAAACATATTTTTGAAAGTATTTCTTTATAAAAACACTTTTGAAAAATAGTTTTTCAAAATCCCTTATCTGTTCTTTTAACCTTCAGCTTTAATACCACGTGTAACACCCAGCATCCATTAATGTCACTCTCAAGGGGAATGCATTAACTTTCATGGAGTATTATTGGTGTATAGAACAGAATATAACAAGACGGATACATATATTGGTACTTGAAAAATTAAAAACAACTTTTATTGCAGTGGAGAAATAGTTTTGTTACAACAACATAAAAAAAACCAATAATAAAGCCAAGTACACTTAATATCCATCTTGACAAATTATTTTCTGAGTACATAAAGTAAAAGCATAACCCCAACATAAGTAGCCATAAAAGAGATGAGCTGAACTTTACTTTCAGCAATCCAAGCACTTCCAAAAAGAGTGAAAAATCCAAATCAAGCTCCACTAGCACTAGTCCCACCCTGAGAACCTTGGGGGGGGGGAAGGAAGAAAAGAGGCAAAAACAAAGGGGGTCAGACATAAAGTTTGGCGAGTCCAATAACTTTAACAATATAATTATTAAAGTAATTAGGATAAGGTATAAACTGGTAAAAAAAGGAATGACTATGAAACAAGCGGGCAAGACAAAACAAACAAGAGGAATAATCAGGCGTTAATCTCGCTCCTAATCATTATAGGATAATTACTATACTGCACCATTACTAGTCACCCTAAAAGTTGATACCGCCTACTGAACATAATAATCATAATGGTAGTTTCGTGTACCCCTGGCTGTCTTCATAGGTGTCGCCTGCCCCTATCTCCACTAGCTACCCCCATGCGATCGACTCCCTAACTCGTAGATACCCGTGTTGGTCCCATAGTGGGGTGTATCATTCCCCAAAGTGGCAACCTGATACCACTAAAGATGCACGGCTTATATCTACATGATGCAACAACGTCTTACCTACCAGCCCGGGCCCACGCACACACATGACCCCGTTGGGCTTGCGTTGCCACCGCTCACCCGTTTTGACCACTTACAATCAAACCCAGTAAGCGTGTCCCATCCTCAATCTAACTCGAGCTCATAAGGATACTTAATGGTTTACTAGTTTGAAAAGGGTCCCCATGTTTGACACAAGCTTTCCAACTATGCTTGGTCCCCACTAAGATTCCCCACTTAACCCCTTCTTATTCACGTCCTCATACATGTTTCAATTTGGTTAAGTGTTTCTAATTGTATTTCACATGTCACCCATGTCACCCACTTAACCCCCATGTCCCACCACATGCTTATCTTGGTTAAGTTTTAATTAATTCATTATAACCGTAACCTTGTAAGACCTCTCACATTAGACTACCTTTTGCAGTTGCTGGATTTGCCGGGTGGGTCCGGGCAATCTTATTCGCAAACGAGTCTAACCTCGTGTCTTTGCAATTGTTACACATTTAACTTATGTCATCAACCTCTCACATTAGACTACCGTTTGTGGTTGCTGGATTTGCCGGGCGGGCCCGGGCAGTCTTATACCACAAACGAGTCTAACCTCGTGTATTAGGCGTTTATTATTACGCATAATTATTTCACCCCAATATGAATTAATTATCCATATTCAAATTGTCAATAATTTCCAAATTAATCTATGTTCGTAATTGTCACCTAAATTATGTCCATACTTATTAGGTATATAAATTATACCAATTAATGTCTCAATTTATTTATATGCCTTTAAAACCATTTTATGCTGACTCACAATTTGCAAAATTAATATTTTCCCATTGTCCCCATGCTATTAGTACGTTTTAATATGATATATGCTAGACTCGCAAATAGTCTAACTTATAAAAAGAAAAGCAACATCACAACTTGCATAACATATAAAATAGATCTAAGAATTATAACATAAGTTTGCATAGCCAATAACTTGCATAGCCAGTGGACATATAGAACATAAATTTGCATAAACTATCATGGATGTAAATATAGATCTAAACATGAAATTGTGAACTTGCATATATGAATATGGGTTTCACCTAAACTTGCATATATGGGATATAGATTTCGCTGAAACTTGCATATTAATTTAAACATGTAAACTAATATCGCATGTTTTGCAAATAAACTAGCATATGTATATACTTCATTCACATATAAACTTGTGTATAATTTGCATACAGACTTGCATAAGATTCACATGCAAACTAGCATATGTAGAAACAGACTTGCATAAGATTCATATACATACTAGCATATGATTTAACATCCCAAACTAGCATAAGATTCACATACGAACTAGCATATGATTTAACTTCCCAAACTTTCATATAAACTGGTGTCATAAAATAAATCAAGATAAACATATGTGATTGGACATATGAAATAGATCACCAACATAAGATAATAAACTGTCATATGTTCACCAACAGACGATAACAAAGTTAAATAACATCACATGATTCAACAAACATGTTCTCATAATCCAAATTATATCTCATCATAATTAATTTATTAATTATTTTGTGAAAGGAATTGTACTTACAAAGACAGGTTAGAGAAGAGAATAATTTGTTCGTCGTTCATATTAGAATTCTGACTTGCAAATCCCTAAGCTTTAGGACGAAGAACTATCCTAGAAGCAACATGGAGGCAAAGAGATTAATTTAGTTTAGGTTTAGGGCTTGAGTCTATGCGTTCTTATATAGAAGTTTAATTCAACATAAGCCATTAGATTATCATAGGAGCAATCACAACCGTCCAGACTAGATAGAATTATCCAGAATTGCCACCTATGCCCTAGTGACTCAGCAACAAGTCAGAATCGTCTGATTTCAGATCTGCCCTAGGGGATAGGTCGACCCCAAGTCGACCCCATAGTCGACCTGTGTAGGGGAGGTCGACCCCCTGGTCGACCTGGCCCTGGGCGGGAAATTTCCCGCCCAGCCCGCTTCTGTGTTTTCAATTTGAATTTTGAATTTTTAATTCGAGTTATTTTAATTTATTTAAATTTCTAAAACTTCCGAGGGCCATAACTTCCTCATACGAAGTCCGATTTACGAAAACTTGGACTCTATCTCAAGCAGAATTTCTAAACGAACGCAGTGGCATAACCCATTTCCCTTAATTCTCGCTTTAACAATTAAGTTTTCTTAAATTCGTTCTTTTAAATTGTCACTGAAAATTCATGGTGTTACAGTAGGTCTCAGTAGGAGTTGATTTTGAATGTTGTGGTGGCTTATTGTTCTTGCTGATAACAGGCTAGTAGCAGGATGTCTTACTCCCATTTTTGTTAGAATATGCTCTAATTCAAACATCTTTGAAAGAGAAACAACTTCTCTAAATTCAACAAGCCTTGAGTTCAAAACATCATGTATAATTTCTTTCTTTAAACCATGAACAAACTTATCTATTAAGAACTTACGAGGAAGGGAATTATTAACTTCTTAGAGTTTCTCAAATTTGTTAAGATATGCTCTTACTGTGGTGGTTTCTTTTAGACTTGCAGATGCTTCATATGGCTTCTTCTCCACGATTAAATCTAAGTATAATTTCTTTCTTGAACACTTGCCATGACCAACGAATTTATACGTTCTTTGTATATCAGGCATACCATAGCATTGGCTTGTTCTTGAGATAAAAATTATAATTAAAATTCTATTGAGTTGTATTGGTGAGTTGTATTTGTATTTTCTAGTGTAACATTCGGTTATTAGTCTAATATTGTAAATAAAGTCTCAGAGGTCCTTTTATGTGAAATGTATGTAAACATGTACATATTGATCTTCGGGTATTGTACTGGTTAAGACGAGATAATGAGATAATTTCAGATTTGTTTCGCTTTAATGGTAGATTTCATGGTATCAAAGCAAATTTATCTCTAATTTCTTCTTCTTTCGAGTTCTTCTGATATCATGGTGAACGATTTAGAAAACACGACTTTTAATTCAAATCCTTAATCAGGAAATATCGTTATCAATTACAATGATCTCTATTTCCTAGCCTCTAGAGATACTACTGTTGTTCCAATCATCAATCACATCTTCAATGGAAATAATTTTGTTAATTGGAGCAGAGCGATAAGGATGTCGCTGATTACTCACAACAAATTAGGGTTTCTTGATTGAATATTGCAGAAGCTAGAAAATACATCTCCTGATTACCAGAAATGGATCCACAACAATGTTGTGGTAATGAATTGGTTAACAAATTCAAATGTAAATCAATTTCTGGGAGCTTTATTTTTAGTGATTCTTCTCGGCAATTATGGACTGAAATTCTCGGAAGGTATGGAAAAAATAAATGTTCCGCAATTATATGATTTGCATCGTCAATTAATGCTAGTTGAACAAGGGAATTTATCTATTTATGAGTATTACTATAAAATGAAAACAATCTGGGACGAATTATAAATTCTTGATGGATATCCTGATTGTACTTGTGGAGTTATAAAGGATTGTGCTTGTGGTATTCTTAAGAAACTTGTTGATGCTGATCATAGGATGAAATTAATTCAGTTTCCATCTCATATAAATTAGGATTATGATCGAGTTAGGATTAATCTCCTCAGTGCTGATGTGACGACCCGCCCCGCACCAGCCGACATTTCCCATGAAAGTGCGCCGTGCCAATGTCCAACTAGTACGGGACGGTCGCCAAAGAAAGAAAAGGGAAGGAAGCTTAACAGTGGACTAACAAAGAACCTGTAGAATATCTCATAGCACATGGAATAAAGTATAATAATAACATACTTTGACATAAAACAGGCGAGACAATGCGTAAGATGAAAACTAAACATCTTAGCAACAGAAAAATCCAAATACAGCTTATGTTCCACATCATCATTATTACAACTTTTAAAAACTGTCTCTAAATAAAATTAGTAAGGTACACTACTAATGCCCAAAGTAGTGACCATCAACGACACAGGGAGAGTATATGTATTTATCATACATGGAAGCCTCCCGCTCGTCTCCGGTACAGCTACTCGTACATACCATCTAACATGTCTCTAGTCTACCCGTTTAAGAGCACCCAGAGTAATAAGAAGAGACATAAAACTCCGGGTCAGACAAAAGTCTGGTATGAGCAATAAACAGCAAAACAGAATAATAACAGGTATACTAAACCATACCTAAACCTAGACCTGCAACCAAAGAGTTAGCACAATATACCGTACAATACTCTAAGGTGCCACTAACATATGGTGTGAGGAACACGAGGGTGGGGTGTGCATGTCATAATGATGTCAAACAATCAAGTATAGCAACCATCCTCACATCTCTCACTCAATGCGTAAAGTATACGATGTCTACAACTTTGACCACCCAATCCAATGCTATGATCACTCTGACCCATGGAGTCATAACGACACCACTACACTGATCCATAACCACTAATACTTTGCTATGTCCACTCTTCCACATGGAGTCATGATGGCTCCACTGCACTGGCTCATAGCCTTGCTACGATCACTTTGCCCCATGAAGTCATAACAACTTCACTGCACTGATCCGTAGCCAAATTCTTCTTTCTGTGGTGAGTCAAAGCTATAGACGTCGATAACCCCTTAGCACGTGTCCCGCAGCAAAGCCCAACTCATGAAGTTAACCTGTTGTTCCCATTTGGATCCTGAGTAATAACCTCCCATTTGGACTTCCTTTGCATCTCGGGTTTTGATCGAATTGGAGTTGGTCTTCAGAAGAGTCATCATGTAAACGCAGCTCCAATCCAGTTCGGTTCGGTTGTCCTTCCTTGGTTCGGTTCGACTTGCTCCACTTCCTGGCCATCAATCCAGTTTGGTTCGATATATGGGATTCTCCATGTCAAAGCGGTTCGGTTCGGCGTTCCTGGTCTCAATCCGGTCCGTCACCTCTCATTCTCTAACTCCTGGCTTGGTTCTCCAATCCGATCCCGCTCCCTAGCTCTAGTCCGATCGGATCCCGCTCCCTAGCTCTAGTCCGATCCGTTCCCTTCGCCAAGCTTCGGTCCGATCCCAACCCCAACTCAACGCAAATGGCCTTCCTTCTTACCAAGTCCTATTAGGTGCTAAGTTCCGATCCGAATCAAATCCCTTTGCCCAGTTCCTTTATCTGATCTGAGCCCCATACTCGATCCGATCCGAAACTCTGCACATTTCCTGCAACTTTTCCAGCGAATGTTTTACGCCATATGACGGCGTTTTCGACCATTCTAACTCTTCTAATCAATCACAAAGCATACCACACAGTCATAGCAACATATATAACTAACCATAAACACCAAGACAATGAATTAACATGTCAAAACGGATCAAACATACCCAAAAACCCATATTTCCCTTTAATCATGTTTAAGCATAACTAATGATATGATTAGCAAAACTTAACCAAATTAACCAAATTTTCTAATAGATGCCTAAAAAAATATTTCGAAATTTATAAATATTTTTCCATAATTTAATCATGTTTAAATTCGCTAATTAACGCTAATTTCCCTTAATTAACCATAATTAGTGAGGAACTATGCAAATCACTCACCTTAGCCACAAACAAAATACCAAATATGAAGTTATCCTCTGTTAGGCACTATTCCCAAGGCTACACAGAAGCTCCTACCTAGATTTGGTGCTATTTCTCCTTAATTTGATGAAGATTAGGCTAACACTTGATTAGAAAGTGATTAGAGATGATTCTAGATGTTGGAGGCCATTGTTAGGGTTCCTAGGTGGTAAATGACGGGTAGAAACTGAAATGAAATGAAAACCTAACTCATTTCAGCCTCCCCGTAACCCTAATCCCTATAATGGGTTATGGGCCTATTCACTAATCAATTCATTTGGCGCGGTTAAGCAGTTTTTCCCCTCCCAAACCTTGTTTTTGCCATATCTACCAAACGGTGAGTCCGTTTGGCTAATGTTACCGCTCTACGGGTAGGTAAAACCATCATTCGAATCTAATGGAAGTGGTTTAAGGTCAAAACTCCTTTCCAATCAAAAGTTATGGCCAAAACAAGATCAGCTAGGGGCAAAACGGTCATTTAAAAATCGGCGAAAGTCATGAACATGGGAAATGACCCTAATAGTTGTCTCCCAAAGTTACATGGCTATACGACTTCGTATGAGAAAGAAATTAATATTCTATGATCCTACGATGCGTAGAATTCGGGTCTTTACATTCTCTCCCCGCCCCCCTTTAAGAAATTTCGTCCCCGAAATTCCTTAACCCAAAGCATACAAAGGATCCCGCATGCCTACCAATCATTTACAAATAATCAAACATACAAAACAACAAACAAGTCTATCCTAGCATGCGGAAAACTAAGTCGCAATTAAAATCTTACCAGGCAAAGAGTTCTGGATACGTCTTCCTAATGTTCTCCTCTGTCTCCCAAGTACAGTCATTCTCATTCTCGCCCGACTGAACTTTGACTAGATTCACCACTTTCCCTCGAAGTTGCTTCGTATCGTTCCCAACAATACGCATAGGTCTGCGGTTCCCAACCGCCCCGGGTTCAACCTCGATATCATCCAACTGATCAGGTGAAATAGCCATATCTAGGTCGTGCACGAATTTCCTTAACTGGGAAACATGAAATACGTTATGAACTCCCACCATCTTCTCTAGTAATTCAACTTTATATGCCAAATTCCCAACTTGCTCGAGAACTGGGAATGGACCAATAAATCTTGGTGCCAGCTTTCCTCTCCTACCGAAACGAATAATATTCTTTAATGGAGAGATCTTGACAAATACTAAGTCACCAATAGAGAATTTCAATTCTCTTCTCCTTTTATCAGCATAACTCTTCTACCTATCTTGGGCAGTCTTCATTCGATGTTGAATGATCTTGATCTTGTCTGAGATTTCTCTTATCACGTCTGGCCCAAGCACAAATTTCTCACCAGTTTCTAACCAACACGACAGATTTGCGCGGTCTTCCGTACAAAGCTTCAAATGAAGCCATACCAATACTAGTTTGATAACTGTTATTAAATGCAAACTCTACTAGATGCAAATGGTCATCCCATGATCCAACAAAATCCAATACACAAGCTCTTAAGAGATCTTCTAATATACGGTTCACCCTCTCCGTCTGACCATTGGTTTGAGGATGGTACGCGGTACTGAGATGTAATTCTGATCCTAAAGCCTCTTGTAAGCTCTTCCAAAATCCACTAGTAAACAACGGATCTCGATCGCTCACAATACCTTTGGGTACTCCATGATATCTCACTACCCACTTCATATACAGTTCTGCTAACTTAGTTTCCGTTCTACTCGACTTGATAGGTTTAAACCTAGCACTTTTGGTCAGTCGGTCCACAATCACCCAAATGCTATCATGGCCCGATCTAGTCCTTGGTACCCCATCAATGAAATCCATCGAGACTTGTTCCCATTTCCATTCTGGAACTTCTAATGGTTGCAACAAACCACTAGGCTTCTTTTGCTCAGCATTAACTAATTGGCAATTCATGTACTTGGATATAAACTTCTAACGTCTCTTTTCATCCCTTCCCAGTAGTAGGTCAACTTCATGTCTTGATACATTTTGTTACCACCGGGATGTATAGTCAGTTTTGAGTGATGACATTCACTAAGCACTTCATCCCTCAATCCCTTGACATTGGGCACAACCAATCTTCCATTATTTCTAAGCCATCCATCTCGATCAAGCCCATACTTGTTCATCTCCTCATTGATACCCATTTCTAACTTGGAGATGATTTTTAATAAGTTAAGATCGTCCCTCTGACTGAAACCAATCCGCTACAAAGTGGGTCTGATCCTCAAACTTGCTAACATTTCTGGATCCAATTCGCACTTTGGTCTGAAATCATACCCTGCGATGTACTCCAGTTGCTTCCATTCTAGAAACATATCCCCTAGACTGGCATGTCTTCTACTTAATGCATTAGCTACCGCATTGCCCTTTCCTGGTGTATATGCGATATCGAACTCGTAGGAAGCCAAGAATTCTATCCACCTTTGTTGACGAAGAATTAGATCCTTCTGAGAGAAAAGACACTTTAGTGACTTATGATCAGTAAACAGCTCAAATCTTTCTCCCAAGAGATAATGTCTCCACATCTTCAATGTGAACACGATCGCTGCGAATTCCAAATCGTAGGTAGGGTATCTTTTCTTGTGCGGTTTCAGTTGCCTACTAGCATAAGCTACAACCCTACCTCCTTGCATCAATACAACACCTAGTCCGGTACCACAGGCATCTGTGTATACCGTCATATCTTCATTCCTCTTAGGAATGACTAACACTGGTGCAAATGTCAACTTTTCCTTTAGACTCTTGAATGCATTCTCGCACTTTTCGTCCCAAACGAAAGCTTGATTCTTCTTGGTCAATTGAGTCAACGGTGCTGCTATCTTAGAGACGTCTTGGATAAACTTACGATAATATCCGACTAACCCTAAGAAACTTCTTATATCTGTTGCATTCTTGGGCGTAGACCAATTTTGTACCGTAGCCACCTTCGCAGGGTCCACGGCAATACCATTATCTGAAACAACATGGCCCAAGTATCTCACTTCCCTCCTCCAGAAGTGACACATAGAAAACTTTGCTTTCAATTGGTGTTTTCTCAACACCTCCATCAATACTCTCAAATGTTCCTTGTGTTCTTCCTCCGTCCTTGAGTAGACCAAAATATCGTACACGAACACAAGAACAAACTTATTCAACTAATCTATGAAAACTCTATTCATAAGATCCACAAAATATGCTGGTGCATTGGTCAACCGGGATGGCATGACCAACCACTCATAGAATCCAGACAGCGTCCGAAATGTCGTTTTAGCTATACTCTCAGCTGACGAAAACCTGTCGCGAGATCCAACTTGGAGAACACTCTCGCGCCACTTAACTGATCAAACAAATCATCTATCTGCTGTAGAGGATACTTATTCTTTCTCGTCACTTTATTCAGCTCGTGGTAGTCCACACGATCGAAAGGAACCATCAGCCTTGGTAGCAAACAAAACTGGTGCTCCCCACTCAGAAACACTTCTTCTGATAAACCCCTTCTCCAACAGATCGCTCACTTACACCCTGAGCTCTCGCTACTCTCTTGGTGCCATACGATGAAGTGGGATCACTATAGGTCTAGCATCTTTCACTAAATTAATCAATCTCTAGGTGTGGCGGAAGTCCGGTCACTTCCTTGAAGACGTCCAGATACTGACCATCCATGGGCACATCTGACAACTCATCATGTGGGATGTCGAGGGAATTTAGGAAACTAGCCATTACCCCATCACTAGGTAGACAACCAAACACTACCCTCCGCCCATCATCCGCTCTAACTGTCACCAAAAAGCCCTCACAGTCTACCACCACCCTGTATCTTTGGAGCCAATCGACTCCCAAAATAATGCCAAACCCAGTAAAGCCCAAAACAAAGCAATCACAAACAAACATACATCCATGATTCGATAGAACCAAATTTCGACAAATCATGCTAAGGCTAGTCGAACCACCAATCGGGTTCGTCACCGCTAAAGGCTTATTGACTATCTTGGGTTCCAATCCCAACTTATCTACCAGGTCACTAGATATGAAGGAACGGGAAGCTCTGGTATCAAACAATACTCGAACAGGAACATCATAAATAGAAAGCATACCTTGAATAATAACATTCTTTCCTTTCTCCGCCGCAGTTAGGGCACTCGACGAAGAAGGAACAGCATTAAGAGCATATGCTTTCACAATCTGCATTTCTTTAGGGGGTTGCAGACACTTGTCCTTGCGATGTCCCACTTGGCCATAGTTGAAGCACTTCCTATCCGCTGGCTTGGCCCGACATTCTTTGGCATAGTGGCCCTTCTTACCACAGCTGAAGCACTCAACATCTTTCTTACTCTTTTTCTGGCCATCCTTGGTCTAATTCTGCTTTCTCTTATTCTGAGAACCATTATTGCCTCCACCGTTTACTTGCGGCTTTGGCTCTTCTGCAGATACAACCTCAGTCTTTGACTTGGGGTATAGGCTCTCCGATCTTAAAGCTTTCCCCACAATCGATTCAAATGTCTCATCGATGTGGTTAATAAGCCTTTCCCCCAAGTACTGATCCAAGCCTGTTATGAACTTCTCATTCTTCTTCTCGGGAGTGTCAATGAGAGATAATCCATACTTTGATAAAGTATCGAACTCAGCAATATACTCCGAGACAAATCAACCATATTGCTTTAGCTCCAAGAACCTCTTAAACAATACTGACTTTTGAGTAGCTGGAAAAAACTTGTCGCTAAAGCGAGTCTTAAACTGATCCCAAGTAATCTGATCCTAAGGAGTAGCTGCCTTAATAGCGTTCCACCAATTCATTGCCCGTCCTTGCAGATGACGGGATGCCATCTTTCTCTTCATCGCATCCTCGATACCCAAGTCTTCGAAGATATGCTCACAGCTATCCAACCAATCCTGAACATCCGTAGCCGACTCCGTTCCATGGAACAGCTTTCCACCAAGGCTAGTGTAATCCTTAGAGAGCTTGGCGAAATCGGCCCTAGGCACCTACACCTATGCACCACCATCATTAGCTGCATTGGGAACTGCTCCTTGCACACTTCTAAGCATCTATCTTATGATGTCAGTGAACATAGCCCTCATGTTAGGAGCATTCCCATTATTGGCTCCTCTGCCAGCACCCCTCGCATATCGGCTCATCGTTCAATCTGTAAAGAGAAACGATTAACCATCCTCTTTGTGGTGTCAGTGCAGTGCGACTTCATCCTTAGCTATACTAATAGTGTATATATATATATATAGCTTTTGAAAACCAAAATAATCACAAATACGCGCCCTCATATACATATTATCTCTCCCTGGTGTCTTTCCCTAGGTTAACTACGCAACCTAGGGCTCTGATTGCAAATGTGACGGCCCGCACCCGCACCAGCCGACATTTCCCATGAAAGTGCGCCTGCCAATGTCCAACTAGTATAGGACGGTCGCCAAAGAAAGAAAAGTGAAGGAATCTTAACAGTGGACTAACAAAGAACATGTAGAATATCTCACAGCGCATGGAATAAAGTATAATAATAACATACTTTGACATAAAATAGGCGAGACAGTGCATAAGCTGAAAACTAGACATCTTAGTAGCGGAAAAATCCAAATACAACTTATGTTCCACATCATCATTATTACAACTTTTAAAAACTGTCTCTAAAGCAAATAAGTAAGGTACACTACTAATGCCCAAAGTAGTGACCAGCAGCGACATAGGGAGAGTATATGTATCTATCATAAGTGGAAGCCTCCTGCTCATCTCCGGTACAGCTACTTGTACATACCACCTAACATGCCTCTAGTCTGCCCGTTTAAGAGCACCAGAGTAATAAGAAGAGACACAAAACTCTGGGTCAGACAAAAGTCTGGTATGAGCGATAAGTAGCAAAACAGAATAATAACAGGTATACTAAACCATACCTGAACCTGGACTTGCAACCAAAGAGTTAGCACAACATACCGTACAATACTCTAAGGTGCCACTAACATATAGTGTGAGGAATACGAGGGTGGGGTATGCATGTCATAATGATGTCAAACAATCAAGCATAGCAACCATCCTCACATCTCTCACTCAGTGCGTAAAGTATACGATATCTACCACTTTGACCACCCAATCCCTTGCTATGATCACTCTGCCCCATGGAGTCGTAATGACACCACTGCACTGATCCATAGCCACTAATACTTTGCTATGTCCACTCTGCCCCATGAAGTCATGATGGCTCCACTGCACTGGCTCATAGCCTTGCTACGATCACTCTGTCGCTTGAAGTCATAACAACTTCAATGCACTGATCCGTAGCCAATATTCGTCTTTCCGTGGTGAGTCAAAGCTATAGACGTCGACAACCCCTTAGCACACGTCCCGCAACAAAGCCCAACTCATGAAGTTAAACCGTTGATCCCATTGGATTCTGAGTAATAACCTCCCATTCGGACTTCCTTTGCATCTCGGGTTTTGGTCGAATTGGAGTTGGTCTTCAGAAGAGTCGTCACGTAAACGCAGCTCCAATCCGGTTCGTTTCGGTTGTCTTTCCCTTGTTCGGTTCGGCTTGCTCCACTTCCTGGCCATCAATCCAGTTCGGTTCCATATATGGGATTCTGTACTTCAAAGCGGTTCGGTTTGCCATTCCTGGTCTCGGTCCGGTCCATCACCTCTCGTTCCGCAACTCCTGGCTTGGTCCTCCAATCTGATCCCACTCCCTAGCTCTAATCCGATCCGTTCCCCACGCCAAGCTTCAGTCTGATCCCAACCCCTACTCAACGCAAATGGCCTTCCTTCTTACGAATTCCTCTCAGGTTCCAAGTTCCGATCCGAATCAAATCCCTTTGCCTAGTTCCTTTATCCGATCCCCATACACGATCCGATCCGGTCCGAAACTCTGCACATTTCCTGCAACTTTTCCAGCGACTATTTTATGCCATACGGTGGCGTTTTCGACCATTCTAACTCTTTTAATCAATCACAAAGCATACCATACAGTCATAGCGTCATAGAGAACTAACCACAAACACCAAGACAATGAATTAACATGTCAAAACGGGTCAAACATACCCAAAAACCCATATTTCCCTTTAATCATATTAAAGCATAACTAATGATATGATCAGCAAAACTTAACCAAATTAACCAAATTTTCTAACAGATGCCTAATACAATATTTCGAAATTTATAAATATTTTTCCATAATTTAATCATGTTTAAATTCGCTAATTAATGCTAATTTCCCTTAATTAACCATAATTAGTGAGGAACTATGCAAATCAGTCACCTTAGCCACAAACAAAATACCAAATCTGAAATTATCCTCTGTTAGGCGCTGTTCCCAAGGCTACACAGCAGCTCCAACCTAGATTTGGTTCTATTTCTCCTTAATTTGATGAAGATTAGGCTAATACTTGATTAGAAAGTGATTAGAGATGATTCTAGATGTTGGAGGCCATTGTTAGGGTTCTAGGAGGTAAATGACAGCTAGAAAACTGAAATGAAATGAAAACCTAACTCATTTCAGCCTCCCTATAACCCTAATCCCGAAATGGGTTATGGGCCCATTCACTAATCACCTCATTTGGCCCGGTTAAGCATTTTTTGGCCTTCCAAACCTTGTTTCAGCCATATCTCTCAAACAATGAGTCTGTTTGGCTAATGTGACCACTCTACGGAAAGGTAAATCATCATCCGAATCTAATGGAAGTGGTTTCAGGTCAAAACTCCTTTCCAATCCGAAGTTATGGCCAAAACAAAATCAGCTAGGGGCAAAACGGTCATTTAAAAATTGGCGAAAATCATGAACATGGGAAATGACCCCAATAGTCGTCTCCCAAAGTTACATGGCTATACAACTTCGTATGAGAAAGAAATAAATATTCTACGATCCTTCGATGCGTAGAATGCAGGTCGTTACAGCTGATCCATTACCAACTGTAAATCGAGCATACAATACTCTACAGCAAGTTGAAAGGAAAAATTTGAATGGAATCAATAGTTTCACATCAGATATCAATGCTCTTCAAGTACAAAGTCCAGGGAAAAAATTCACAAAAAGATTAAGTACCAGCTCCTGCAACTCGTGAGTTTAAGAGGCTAAAAGTGATGCAAATTGTGAGCACGACAAAATGAAAGGTCATTCTATCGATCAATGTTTCAAGCTTATAGGATCTCCAGAATGATTTCACAAAGGAAAGAATATCAAGCCCACTAAAAAATTTGCAGCAAATGCATCTACATCAGGTACTCTTGTTCAAAGTGGAGAAAACAAATTTATTACTCAAGTTAATTAGAAAGTGGTGACTGAAATCTACAAAGCAGCAATACAAATAATGCAACAACAGTCCTTTGCTTCTGATCCTTTATCCACAGTGAATTTTGCAGGTATAATTGCTTCTAGTGTTAATTATAATTCGAATCAGATATATCATGATACATGGATCATAGATTCTGCTGGTTTAGATCATATGACATATGATTTAAAACAATTTACATCAGTTCAGTCATTAAAGAACCCTCTGACTGTTAACTTACCAAATGGAACAAGTAAATATGTGACCAAATCATGAATTATTCATCTTACACCGCATATAATTCTCAAGAATGTGTTATATATTCCTGATTTTAGACACAATTTACTTTCTATTGGAAAACTACTTGATCATAACAAGCTAACTGATCAGATAAGATGTATATTTCAGGACTTACAGTCTAGACAAGTGAAAGAAATAGGAATAACAGAAGCTGGATTATACAAATTCAGTGGAGAAAATCTAAATTCTATGCCTAGTACATCTTCTTCTTTATGTTTGATAAATAAAAATAGTCTTACTGCTGAAAAGTCTAACAATATGTTAGCAAATAACTCTACTTCTTTTCGTACTTTTGATGTTTTACATGCAAGATTAGGTCATATAAGTGTTTCTAATAAGAAGCTTTTATCAGGTTCATGTGTTGTTAATAAAATTGATGATTTTACTTGTAAAGCATGTATTTTAGGAAAACATAATAAATTGCCTTTTAGGTTGTCTTCATCCATTGCTATTAAATCTTCTGAAATAGTACACATGGATTTATGGGGAATATATAGGACACCAAGTTTGTCATGAGCAATTTACTTTCTAACCATCGCAGATGACCATACCAGGACAACTTGGGTTCACCTTCTACATAAAAAGCAGCAAGTTTATTGTATAACTTCCGCCTTCCTTACATATGTCGATAATCAGTTTAATACTAAAGTGAATACAATTAGAAGCGTCAATGGTACAGAAATATTCAATGATTCATGTAATTTGTTGTTTCCTCAAAAGGGAATAATTCATCAAAGAAGTATACTTGGAGTACCTAAACAAAATGGGAGGGTAGAGAGAAAACACAGACATTTATTAGAAACTACAAGGTCAATAAGAATTCATGCTAATCTACCTATTAAGTTTTGGGGTGACTATGTTTTAGTTGCTACACATTTAATCAATTTGATGCCAAGTTCTATTCTTCACTAGATCAATGGGTGGTGTAGACACTTATATTTTTAGAACGAAAATACTTTGCGTTTTTAGAACCCCTTTTTTTGACTTGGTAAAATAAAGATCCGTTTTTTGGACTACTCGGAAAATATACGATATTTTTCCAAAACAGAAAAAGAGCAATTGATTCTTTTTAGAAAGTGCAAGTCTGAATTGATTTGTTGTGCAAAAAAATAGATTATTTTTTCGACGCTGTTTTATCCTAGAGGCGTCGGTGATTAAGAACGACTGGTTTTCACCTCTGACCAGATCGCCGAAACATCTTCAAGAGAGCGATGTTGTCCGCGACTCAGCCATTGTTTCCTAACAGTATTCCTCAATATAATTTGATTTAACAGCTCCAACAAGTAAGAAACATTCACTTAATCCTTAATGGTAACATATAACCTCAACATAATCTCATTTTCGGTTTTGAAAATAGCTACTGACCGCTGAATACAAATGTCACTTTCATTTGCATCCTTAGCTACTCCTTTACCAAGTGGTTATTCTGAATCTAAAGTTATTTCCAACCCGTAGGTTCATCCAGACACTCATGCTCACTAAGAACATGGTTTCATAGAGACATGGCTTTAGCATCAACTTTTAATTCATATGTTAATCATGTCACTTTGGTTGTTTGAACAACATCAATATTTAAGTCTGCAGCTAAGCAACATGCACAGAAACCGAATCATCATCATCAATCATATCATCAGAAATTTGGTGAGTTTACAATTCATTTTCACCTAAAGAATAGTCAACTTATTCAAGTTTGGCCACAGAAATATAGTAGGTCTCAGTAGGAGTTGATTTTGAATGTTGTGGTGGGTTATTGTTCTTGCTGATAACAGGCTGTTAGCAGGATGTCTTGCTCCCGTTTTTGTTAGAATGTGCTCTAATTCAAGCATCTTTGAAAGAGAAATAGCTTCTCTAAATTCAACAAGCCTTGAGTTCAAAACATCATGTATTATTTCTGTCTTTAAACCATAAACAAACTTATCTATTAAGAACTTAGGAGGAAGGGAATTATTAGCTTCTTAGAGTTCCTCAAATTTGCTATGATATGCTCTTACAGTGTTCCTTTTAGACTTGCAGATGCTTCATATGGCTTCTTCTCCACGATTAAATCTAAGCATAATTTCTTTCTTGAACACTTGCCATGACCTACGAATTTATACGTTCTTTGTAAACCATGCATACCATCGCATTGGCTTGTTCTTGAGATAAAAATTATAAAATTCTGTTGAGTTGTATTAGTGTGTTGTATTTGTATTTTCTAGTGTAACATTCGGTTATTAGTCTAATATTGTAAATAAAGTCTTAGATGTCCTTTTATGTAAAATGTTTGTAAACATATACATATTATTTTTGGGTATTGTACTAGTTAAGACGAGATAACGAGATAATTTCAGATTTATTCCTCTTTAATGGCAGATTTCATGGTATCAGAGCAGATTTGTCTCTAATTTCTTCTTCTTTCGAGTTCTCCTGATATCATGGTGAATGTTTCAGAAAACTCGACTTTTAATTCGAATCCTCAATCAGGAAATATCGTTATCAATTACAATGATCCCTATTTCTTAACCTCTGGAGATACTTCTATTGTTCCGATCGTCAATCACATCTTCAATGGAAATAATTTGGTTAATTGGAGCAGAGCGATATGGATGTCACTGATTACTCCAAACAAATTAAGGTTTCTCGATGGAACATTGTCGAAGCTAGAAAATACATCTCCTGATTACCAGAAATGGATCCTCAACGATTATGTGGTAATGAATTGGTTAACAAAATCAACTAATAAATCAATTTCTTAGAGCTTTATTTTTAGTGATTCTTCTCGAAAATTATGGACTGAAATTCTCAAAAGGTATGGAAAAACAAATGTTCCGCAATTATATGATTTGCATTGTCAATTAATGCTAGTTGAACAAGGCAATATATCATTTCTGAGTATAAATGTAAAACGAAAAAAATCCGGGATGAATTACAAATTTTTGATGGATATCTTGATTGCACATGTGGAGTTATAAAGGATTGTGCTTGTGGCATTCTTAAGAAACTTGTTGATGCTGATCATAGGATGAAATTAATTCAGTTTCTATCTCATCTAAATAAGGATTATGATCAAGTTAGGATTAATCTCCTCAGTGTTGATCCATTACCAATTATAAATCGAGCTTACAATATTCTACAGCAAGTTGAAAGGAAAAATTTGAATGGAATCAATAGTTTCACATCAGATGTGACGGCCCGCCCCGTAGCAACTGACATTTACTCCAAAACTGCGATGTACACTTGTCCAGTTAACACGGGACGGTCGCCGAAGAAAGAAAAGAAGGGAATGAACTAATCGAAAACCTGTAGAACGTCTCACAGCGCATGGAACAAAATATAATAATAACATATACTTGACACAAAAAAAAGGCGAGACAGTGCATAAGCTGGAAACAAACTATCATAGCAGCGGAAAATCCAAATACAGCTTATGTTCCACATCACCATTATCACAATTTTCAAATTTTCTCTAAAAGCAAAAGAAAGAAAAGGGTACACCACTAAAGCCCAAAGTAGTGACCAGCAGCGACACAGGGAGAATATCTATATATCATATGTGGAAGCCCCTGCTCGTCTCCGATACAGCTACTCGTGCATCACCAGCTAACCTGTCTCTAGTCTACTCGTGAGAGCACCCAGAGTAATAAGAAGATACATAAAACTCTGGGTCAGACAAAAGTCTGGTATGAGCGATAAGCAGCTAAACAGAACAATAACAGGTATACTAAACCATACCTGAACCTGGACCTGCAACCAAAGAGTTAGCACTACATACCGTACAATACTCTAAGGTGCCACCAACATATGGTGTAGAGAATACGGGGGTGGGGGTGTGCGTGTCATAATGATGGCAAACAAATCAACCATAGCAATCATCCTCACATCTCTCACTCAGTGCATAAAGCATACGGTGTCCACCACTGTCAATCACTAGACCCATCGAAGTAGTGACGGAGTTCGACTTGTACAACTACTGCTACCACCAAGCTTACCACATGGAGTCATGACCAAATCTTTACAAATGACCCCACTTCATTGGTCTCTAGCTCTTTAGTCGTACCTAGGCCACTGTGGCCCTAAATCCGTTCACGTACTCCCTACACATAGTGATTCAAAGTTACAGACATCGACAACCCCTTAGCACACGTCCCGCAGTAAAGCCCAACTCATGAAGTTCCATCCTTGGTTCCCATCTGGATCCTGAGGTACAACTCCTTATTTGGACTTCCTTTGCATCTCGGGTTTAGGTCTACTTGGTGTTCGATCCTCGGGCTCGGTTCGCTTCGCCCACTCCTGCTTGGTTCGGTTCGAATGCTCCTTTCTAGTTCAGTTCGGGTGCTCGGATGCTCTTATTTGGTTCGGGTCGGATGCCCCTATCCAGTTCGGATCGGATGCCCCTATCCGGCTCGGATCGGATGCCCCTATCCTGTTCGGATCGGATGCCCCTATCCGGTTCGGATCGGATGCCTCTATCCGGTTGCTCCTATCCGGATGCTCCTATCTGAATGCTCCTATCCGGTTTGCGGCAAGTTTTTCCAACAAGCTATTTTCGCCAAACGACGGTGTTTTCAACCATTCCAACTTTTCTATGCAATCACAAAACATACCATACAGTCATAGCAATATGTATAATCATCCACAAACACTAAAAAAACAATATGACATGTTTATAAGGATCAAACATACCTAAAAACCCATGTTTTCCCCTTAATCATGATTAACAACAACTAATGATAGGTTTAGCAAAACTTAACCAAATTATCCAAATTTTCTAACAGAGGCCTAACATAATATTTCGAAATTTATAAATATTTTTCCAGAATTTATTAATGTATAAATTCGCTAATCTTCACTAATTACCCTGAATTAACCGTAATTAGTGCAAAACTACGCAAATCACTCACCTTAGCCACAAATAAAACCCCAAAACTGAAATGAATCTCTGTTTGTCGTTGTTCCCAATGTAACACAGCAGCTTTAACCTTTCTTTGGTGCTATTTCTCCTTAATTTGATGTAGTTTAAGCCAAAACATGATTAAGAAGTGATTAGAGGTGTATTTAGATGTTGGAGGCCATTGTTAGATTGAAGAGAGAGTTTGTGGTGGTTGGAAAATGAGTGAAAAACCGAAATACTAACCCTAGCAGCCCTCAAATACCTCTAATCCCGAAATTCCCCTTTGGGCCTAGCTGTTAATCACCCAGTTAAGCCCAATTAAGCTGTTTTTCACTATCTGAAACTTGTTTCAGCCATATCTCCCAAACGGTGAGTCCATTTGGCTAATGTTCACTCCACAGAATTGTAAACCATCAAACGAATCTAATGGAAGTGGTTTCAGGTCAATATTCCTTTCTAGTCAAAAGTTATGGCCAAAACAAGATCAACCAGGGGCAAAACGGTCATTTAAAAATCGGAAAAAATCAGGAACATGGGAAATGACCCCAATAGTCGTATCCCAGAGTTACATGGCCATACGACTTCGTATGTGAAAGAAATAAATATTCTACGATCCTTTGATGCGTGAATGCGGGTCGTTATGCTCTCCCCCCTTAAGAAATTTCGTCCCCGAAATTCCTTAACCCAAAACATACAAAGGATCCCGCATGCCTACCAATCATATATATAATAATCAAACATGCAAAACAAACTAGACAACCCATCCTAGCATGTGGAAAGACTAAATCGAAACTGAAATCTTACCAGGCGAAGAGTTCTGGATACGTCTTCCTAATGCTCTCCTCTGTCTCCAAAGTACAGTCATTCTCATTCTCGCCCCACTGAAATTTGACTAATTTCATCGCCTTTCTTCGAAGTTGGTTCGTATCGTTCCCAACAGTACGCATAGGCCTACGGTTCCCAACTGCCTCGGGTTCTACTTTAAAGTCCCTTAACTGATGAGGTGAAATAGTCGTATTTGGGTCGTGTACGAACTTCCTTAGCTGAGAAACATGAAATACGTTGTGAACTCCTGCCATCTTGTCTGGTAATTCAACTTTATATGCCAAATTCCCAATTTTCTCAAGAAATGGGAATGGACCAACAAATCTTGGTGCTAACTTGCCTCTCCTTCCAAATCGTATCACGCTCTTCAATGGAGAAATCTTGACAAACACCAAGTCACCAATGGAGAACTTTAATTCTCTTCTCCTCTTATCAGCATAACTTTTCTGCCTATCCTGGGCAGCCTTCATTCGTTGTTGAATGATCTTGATCTTGTCTGAAGTTTCTCTTATCACATCTAGTCCAAGCACAAACTTCTCACCAGTCTCTAACCAACATGACGGTGAGTTGCATGGTCTTCCGTACAAAGCTTCAAATGGAGCCATACCAATACTGGACTGATAACTATTATTATATGCAAACTCTACTAGATGTAAATGATCATCCCATGATCCACCAAAATCCAATACACAGGCTCTCAAGAGGTCTTCTGATATACGATTCACCTTCTCTGTTTGACCGTCGGTTTGAGGATGATACGCGGTACTGAAGTGTAATTCTGATCCTAACGCCTCTTGTAAGCTCTTCTAAAATACACTAGTGAACAACGGATCTCGGTCACCCACAATGCCTTTAGGTATTCCATGAAATCTCACTACCCACTTCACATATAGCTCAGCTAACTTAGCTGTCGTTCTATTCGACTTAACGGGTATAAATCTTGCACTCTTGGTTAATTGGTCCACAATTACCCAAATGCTATCATGGCCCAACCTAGTCCTTGGTAACCCATCAATGAAATCCATTGAGACTCGTTCCCATTTCCATTCTGGAATTTCTAATGGTTGTAACAAACCACTAGGCTTCTTTTGCTTAGCTTTAACTAGCTGGCAATTCATGCATTTGGATATAAACTTCCCAACGGCTCTTTTCATCTCTTCCCAGTAGTAGGTCTGCTTCATGTCTCGGTACATCTTGTTAACACCGGGATGTATAGTCAGTTTCTAAGCACTTCATCTCTCAATCCACTGACATTGGGTACAACTAGTCTTCCATTCTTTCTAAGCCATCCATCTCGATCAAGCCCATACTTGTTCATCTTTCCATCGATTCCCATCTCTAATTTTGAGATGATTTCCAATAGATTAGGATCGTTCCACTAACTGGAACCAATCCGCTCTATCAAAGTGGGTCTGATCGTCAAACTTGCTAACATTTCTGGATCCAATTTGCACTTCGGTCGGAAATCATACCCCGCGATGTACTCCAGTTGCTTCCATTCCAGAAACATAGCCCCTAACCTGGCATGTCTTCTACTCAATGCATCAGCTACCACATTGCCCTTTCCTGGTGTATATGTGATATCGAAATCATAGGAAGCTAAGAATTCCAACCATCTTTGCTGTCGGAGATTTAGATCCTTCTGAGAGAAGAGATACTTTAACGATTTGTGATCGGTAAACAGCTCAAACCTTTCTCCCAAGAGATAATGTCTCCGCATCTTCAACGCGAACACGATCGCTGCTAATTCCAAAGCATGGGTAGGGAATCTTTTCTCGTGTGGTTTCAATTGCCGACTTGCATAAGCTACAACCCTATCTCCTTGCATCAATACAACACCTAGACATGTGCCACATGCATCCGTATATACTGTCATCCCTTCATTCCCCTTAGGAATGACTAACACTGGTGCGCGCGTCAACTTTTCCTTTAGACTCTTGAATGCATCCTCGCACTTTTCGCCCCAGACGAAAGCTTGATTCTTCTTGGTCAACTGAGTCAACGGTGCTGCTATCTTGGAGAAACCTTGGATAAACTTACGATAATATCCAGCTAATCCCAAGAAACTTCTTATGTCCGTTGCATTCTTAGGCGTAGACCAATCCTGTACCGTAGCCACCTTCGCAGGATCTACGGAAATACCATTCTCTGAAACGACATGGCCCAAGAACCTCACTTCCCTCCTCCAGAAGTGACACTTAGTAAACTTTTCTTTCAATTTGTATTTTCTCAACACCTCCATTGCTATCCTCAAGTGTTCCTTGTGTTTTTCCTCTGTCCTCGAATAAACAAGTATGTCATCCACGAACACAAGAACAAACTTATTCAACTGATCTCTGAATACCCTATTCATAAGATCCACGAAATATGCTGGTGCATTGGTCAACTCGAATGGCATGACCTACCACTCATAAAATTCGGATGGCGTTCGAAAAGCCGTTTTAGCTATACTCTCAGCTTCCACTCTAAGCTGATGAAAACCTGTCGCGAGATCCAACTGAGAGAATACTCCCGCGTCACTCAATTGATCAAACAAATCATCTATCCGCGGTAGAGGATACTTGTTCTTCCTCGTCACTTTATTCAACTCGCGGTAGTCCATACACAAACGAAGGGAACCATCCGCCTTGGTAGCAAACACAACTGGTGCTCCCCATTCAGAAACACTCCTTCTGATAAATCCCTTCTTCAAAAGATCACTGACTTGCACCCCGAGCTCTAGGTGCTCCCTTAGTGCCATACGACGAAGTTGCATCACTATAGGTCTGCATCTTTCAATGAATCAATATGGAACTCAATCTCTCGGTGTGGTGGAAGCCCGGTCACTTCTTCGAAAATGTCCGGATACTGGCCAACCATGGGTAAACCTGACAACTCACTATGCGGGATGTCGAGGGAATTTAGAAAACTAGCCATTACCCCATCACTAGGTAGACTACCAAACACTACCCTCTGCCCATCATCCGCTCTAGCTGTCACCAAAAAGCCCTCACAGTCTACCACCACCCCATATCTTTGGAGCCAATCGACTCCCAAAATAATGCCAACCCCAGTAAAGCCCAAAACAAAGCAATCACAAAAAAACATGCATCCATGACTCGATAAGACCACATTACGAAAAATCATGTTAAGTTTAGTCGAACCACCAATCGGGTTCGTCACTACTAAAGGTCTATCGACAATCTCGGGATCCAATCCAAACCTATCTACCAGGTCACTAGATATGAAAGAACTGGAAGCTCTGGTATCAAAAAAAACTCTAACAGGAACATCATAAACAGAAAGCATACCTTGGATAACGACATTCTTTCCTTTCTCCGCCGCAGTTGGGGCATTCGAAGAAGAAGGAATAGCGTTAAGGGCATATGCTTTCACCATCTGCTTTTCTTTAGGGGGTTGTGGACACTTGTCCTTGTGATGTCCCACTTGGCCACAGTTGGAGCACTTCCTTTCCGCTGGCTTGGCCCGACAATTACTAGCATAATGGCCCTTCTTTCCATAGTTGAAGCACTCAACATCCTTCTTATCCTTTTTCTTCTGGCTATCCTTAGTCTGACTCTGCTTTCTCTTATTCTGAGAACCATTCTTGCCTCCACCGCTTGCTTGCGGCTTTGGCTCCTCTACAGATGCAACCTCAGTCTTCGACTTAGGGTAAAGACTCTCTGACCTCAATGCTTTCCCCACAACCGACTCAAACGTCCCATCGATGTGGTTAATAAGCCTTTCCCCCAAGTATCCATCCAAACCAGTTATGAACTTCTCGTTCTTCTTCTCGGTAGTATCTATTAGGGATAACCCATATTTCGATAAAGTGTTGAATTCGGCATTGTACTCCGAGACAGCTCTGCCACTCTGCTTGAGTTCCAAGAATCTCTTAAACAACACTGACTTCTGAGCAGCTGGAATGAACTTATCGCTAAAGCGAACCTTAAACTGATCCCAAGTAATTTGATCCTCGGGAGTAGCTGCCTTTATAGCATTCCACCAGTTCATTGCCCGTCCTTGCAGCTGACGGGATGCTAGCCTTCTCTTCATCGCATCTTCGATACCCAAATTTTCGAAGATAGGCTCGCAGCTATCCAACCAATCATGAACATCTGTAGCCGACTCCATTCAGTGGAATGGCTTCCCACCAAGACTAGTATAATCCTTGTTTAGCTTGGCGAAGTCGGCCCTAGGCGCCTGCACTATTGGACCACCATCATTCCTAGTATTGGGAGCTGCCCTCTGGGCATCCCAGAGCATCTCTCTCATAAGGTCAGTAAACATCGTCCTTATGTCAGCAACATTCCCATTATTGGTTCCACTACCAGTACCCCTCGTATATCGGCTCATCGTTCAATCTGTAAAGAGAAACGATTAGCCATCTCCATAGTGGTGCTAGTGCAATGCGACTTCATCCTTGGCTATACTAATAGTATATATATATATATATAGCTTTTGAAAACCAAAGTAATCACAAATACGCACTCTCATATATGTACTATGTCTCCCTAGTGTATTTCCCTAAGTTAACTATGTAACCTAGAGCTCTGATACCAAATGTGACGGCCCGCCCCGTACCAACTGACATTTACTCCAAAACTGCGCTGTACACTTGTCCAGTTAACACGGGACGGTCGCCGAAGAAAGAAAAGAAGGGAATGAACTAATCGAAAACCTGTAGAACGTCTCACAGCGCATGGAACAAAATATAATAATAACATATACTTGACACAAAAAAAGGCGAGACAGTGCATAAGCTGGAAACAAACTATCATAGCAGCGGAAAATCCAAATACAGCTTATGTTCCACATCACCATTATCACAATTTTCAAATTATCTCTAAAAGCAAAAGAAAGAAAAGGGTACACCACTAATGCCCAAAGTAGTGACCAGCAGCGACATAGGGAGAATATCTATATATCATACATGGAAGCCTCCTGCTCGTCTCCGATACAGCTACTCGTGCATCACCAGCTAACCTGTATCTAATCTGCTCGTGAGAGCACCCAGAGTAATAAGAAGAGACATAAAACTCCGGGTCAGACAAAAAGTCTGGTATGAGCGATAAGCAGCTAAACAGAACAATAACAGGTATACTAAACCATACCTGAACCTGGACCTGCAACCAAAGAGTTAGCACTACATACCGTACAATACTCTAAGGTGCCACTAACATATGGTGTAGATAATACGGGGGTGGGGTTGTGCATGTCATAATGATGGCAAACAAATCAACCATAGCAATCATCCTTACATCTCTCACTCAGTGCGTAAAGCATATGATGTCCACCACTGTCAATCACTAGACCCATCGAAGTAGTGACAGAGTTCGACTTGTACAACTACTGCTACCACCAAGCTTACCACATGGAGTCATAACCAAATCTTTACAAATGACCCCACTTCATTGGTCTCTAACTCTTTAGTCGTACATAGGCCATTGTGGCCGTAAATCTTTCACGTACTCCCTACACATATTGATTCAAAGTTACAGACATCGACAAACCCTTAGCACACGTCCCGCGGCAAAGCCCTACTCATGAAGTTCCCTCCTTGGTTCCCATCTGGATCCTGAGGTACAACTCCTTATTTGGACTTCCTTTGCATCTCGGGTTTAGGTCTACTTGGTGTTCGATCCTCCGGTTCGGTTCGCTTCGCCCCCTCCTGCTTGGTTCGGCTCGAATGCTCCTTTCTAGTTCAGTTCGGGTGCTCGATGCTCCTTTCTAGTTCAGTTCGGGTGCTCGGATGCTCTTATTTGGTTCGGGTCGGATGCCCCTATCCGGTTGCTCCTATCTGAATGCTCCTATCCGGATGCTCCTATCCGAATGCTCCTATCTGGATGCTCCTATCTGAATGCTCCTATCTGAATGCTCCTATCCGAATGCTCCTATCCGGTTTGCTGCAAGTTTTTCCAGCAAGTTATTTTCGCCAAACGACGGCGTTTTCAACCATTCCAACTTTTCTATGCAATCACAAAACATACCATACAGTCATAGCAACATGTATAATCATCCACAAACACTAAAACAACAATATGACATGTTTATAAGGATCAAACATACCCAAAAACCCATGTTTTCCCCTTAATCATGTTTAACAACAACTAATGATAGGATTAGCAAAACTTAACCAAATTATCCAAATTTTCTAACAGAGGCCTAACATAATATTTCGAAATTTATAAATATTTTTCCAGAATTTATTAATGTATAAATTTGCTAATCTTCACTAATTACCCTTAATTAACCGCAATTAGTGCAAAACTATGCAATTCACTCACCTTAACCACAAATAAAACCCCAAAACTGAAATGAATCTCTGTTTGGCGCTGTTTCCAATGTTACACATCAGCTCTAACCTTACTTAGGTGCTATTTCTCCTTAATTTGATGTAGTTTAAGCCAAAACTTGATTAAGAAGTGATTAGAGGTGTATTTAGATGTTGGAGGCCATTGTTAGATTGAAGAGAGAGTTTGTGGCAGTTGGAAAATGAGTGAAAAACCGAAAAACTAACCCTAGCAGCCCTCAAATACCTCTAATTCCAAAATTCCCCTTTGGGCCTAGCTGTTAATCACCCGGTTAAGACCAATTAAGCTGTTTTTCACTATCTGAAACTTGTTTCAGCCATATCTCCCAAACGATGAGTCCATTTGGCTACTGTGACCACTCTATGCAATTGTAAACCATTAAACAAATCTAATGGAAGTGGTTTCAGGTCATAATTCCTTTCTAGTCAAAAGTTATGGGCAAAACAAGATCAGCCAGGGGCAAAATGGTCATTTAAAAATCGGGAAAAATCATGAATATGGGAAATGACCCCAATAGTCGTCTCTCAGAGTTACATGACCATACGACTTCGTATGTGAAAGAAATGAATATTCTACGATCCTTTGATGCATAGAATGCGGGTCGTTACATCAGATACCAATGCTCTTCAAGTAAAAAGTCTAAGGAAAAATTAACAAAAAGATGTAGTACCAGCTCCTGCAAGGCATGAGTTTAAAAGGCTAAAAAGTGATGCAAATTGTGAGCACTATAAAATGAAAGGTCATTTTATCGATCAATGTTTCAAGCTTATAGGGTATCCAAAATGGTTTCACAAAGGAAAGAATATCAAGCCCACTAGATAATTTGCAGCAAATGCATCTACATCAAGTACTTTTGTTCAAAGTGGAGAGAACAATTTGTTACTCAAGTTGATCAGAAAGTGGTGACTGATATCTACAAAGCAGCCACACAAATGATGCAACAAGAGTCCTCTGCTTCTGATCCTTTATCCACAGTGAATTTTGTAGGTATAATTGTTTCTAGTGTTAATTATAATACGAATCAAATATATCATGATACATGGATCATAGACTCTGGTGCTTTAGATCATATGACATATGATTTAAAATAATTTACATCAATTCAGTCATTAAAGAACCCTTTGACTGTTAGCTTACCAAATGGAACAAGTAAATATGTGACCAAACCGGGAATTATTCATCTTACACCGCAAATAATTCTCAAGAATGTCTTATATATTCCTGATTTTACACACAATTTACTTTCTATTGGAAAACTACTTAATCATAACAAGCTAACTGCTCATTTTGATCAAACAAGATGTATATTTCAGGACTTGCAACCTAGACAAGTGAAAGGAACAGGAATATGAGAAGCTGGATTATACAAGTTCAGTGGAGAAAGTCTAAATTCTATGCCTAGTACATCTTCTTCTTTATGTTTGATGAATAAAAACAGTCTTACTGCTGAAAAGCCTAATACTATGTTATCAAATAGCTCTACTTCTTTTCCTACTTTTGATGTTTTACATCCAAGATTAGGTCATATAAGTGTTTCTAATAAGAAGCATTTATCAGGTTCATGTGTTGATAATAAATTGATGATTTTAGTTGTGAAGTATGTATTTTAGGAAAACATCATAAATTGCCTTTTAGGTTGTCTTCATCTATTGCTATTCAATCTTTTGCAATAGTACACATGGATTTATGGGGACCATATAGGACACCAAGTTTGTCTGGAGAAATTTACTTTCTAACCATTGTAGATGACCATACTAGGACAACTTAGCTTCACCTTCTACATAACAAGCAGCAAGTTTATAGTATAGTTTCCGCCTTCCTTATATATGTCAAGAATCGGTTTAATACTAAAGTGAAGACAATTAGAAGTGACAATGGTACAGAAATATTCAATGAGTCATGTAATTTGTTGTTTCTTAAAAAGGGAATAATTCATCAAAGAAGTATACATGGCGTACCTGAACAAAATGGGAGGGTAGAGAGAAAACACAGATATTTATTAGAAACTGCAAGGTCAATTAGAGTTCATGCTAATCTACCTATTAAGTTTTGGGGTGACTGTGTTTTAGTTGTTGCACATTTAATCAATTTGATGCCAAGTTCTATTCTTCACTGGATCAACCCCATATGAAATGTTAATGGGTAAATTGCCCGATTATAGACATCTTAGTGTAATTGGATGTTTAAGCTACCGAGCAGTAAAATCAAATGATAAATTTACTGCTAGAGCAAAGAGATGTATAATGATAGGTTACCCATATGGTCAAAAAGGCTACAAATTATATGGTTTAGACGATCATAAAGTTATTCTTAGTAGAGATGTAATTTTCAAAGAAAATGTGTTCCCTTATCATAATGAAAAGTCTCTACCTCTTACACAAAACCTGCAGTAATCTTCATTGTCTCAAATTCGAAACATTGATTATGATGAACAAGTTTGTGGCTCCAATTGAATATTCCATTTTTTAATGCTTCACAAGTTCCTCCTGCAAATGATGACACTGTATTAGAAAGCTCCTCTTCACCCATTTTACATCAACAAAATTCCTCTACTCTGGATTATCATCATGACAATACTGTTTCTCCAGTCCCTACATTAAGAAGGTCCACCAGAATAACAAAGTTACCATCAAAATTCAAAGATTTCGAAGTTCAACACATTAAACCTTAATCTACTCCATATGATAATTTTTCTGCTTCTATGTTTTTTAATGTGTTCACAGACTCCTCATTGAAACACTTGAATTCAAGTACTTTATGCAGTTTGGATAAGATGTATCTACAAGAGAACCAATTTCTTATAATCAAGCAAAAGAAGATGCTATATGGGTAGAAGCTATGGAGAAAGAAATAGAAGTTATGGAGAAGAATCATACAAGGGATCTTATGGACTTATCATCCAATAAAACAGCAATTGGAAGCAGGTGGGTTTATTACAAAAAAAATTCTGAAAAATGGTGATGTTGAAAGGTGCAAAGCAAGTATTGTATCAAGAGGAGATAACCAAATCAAAGGTAAAGATTTTAAATATAATTTCGGTCCAGTTGCAAGATTTACGACTGTTAGAATAGTTATTGCTTTATCATCATCAAATAATTGGCATTTACATTAATTAGACATCAATGCCTCTTTACATGGATATATTGATGAAGAATTATATATGAAACCTCCTCTTAGATATACGAAAGCGAAACCTGGACAAGTTTGTATGCTTAGAAAATCGATTTATGGACTTAAACAAGCTGCTAAGCAATGGAATAAAAAACTGAAACATTTTCTAATTCAACTTGCATTTATTCAGTAAAAACAGGATTGTTCCTGGTTTACAAGACTTACTGGTTCAGAGTTTACTGTTATTGTCTGCTATGTTGATGACCTACTTGTCATTGGATCTAATTTGCAAGCTATTTCTGAAATCAAAAAATTCTTTACATAAGGCTTTTACAATTAGGGATTTAGGTGAGCTTACTTTTTTCCTTGGAATTGAAGTGACGAGAACAAAAGAAGGTATTCTTTTAAATCAAAGAAAATATATACTGGAAATATTGAGTTCTACAAATACGGGAAATGCAAAATCAGGACCATTTCCTCTTCCTAAAGGACTGAAAATAAGTACTATTGAAGGTACTAAATTAGACAATCCAAAAATATATAGAAGATTTATTGGTAAGCTGCATTATCTTAATATAACAGGCCCAGACATTTCATATGTTGTTTATTCACTTAGCCAATTTATGCAAGAACCTAGAATTCAACATTTTTCTACTGCATTTCATTTTTTGAAGTATTTGAAAGGAACATTAAACTATGGTTTATTCTATGCTGCTAATACTGCACTACAGCTGCAAGCATATAGTGATGCTGACCGGGGTAGTTGTGTATTTTCTGGAAAATCACTGACTGGTTTTTGTGTGTTTTTGGGAGATTCATTAATTTCATGGAAGAAAAAGAAGCAAAAAGTGACATCTGAAAGCTCAACTGAAGCGGATTATAGAGCCATGAGCCAAACAACAAGTGAAGTTGTTTGGATAGAAGGATTGCTTCAAGAATTGATGGTAAATGTTCCTAAACCCATCACTTTGTTTTGTGATAACAAATCTGCTCAATATATTGCAGAGAATGATGGTTTTCAAGAGAGAACAAAACACTTAAAGATGGATTGTCATTATATTCGAGATCATAATCAAAGTGAGTTTTTGGTGTTGTCTCATGTCAACACAACAATGCAATTAGCTGATTTGATGACTAAACCTCTTGGTGTGGAGCAACATCGGTTCTACAAGTCCATCTTAAGGGGGGATATTGAGTTGTATTTGTATTTTCTAGTGTAACATTCAGTTATTAGTCTAATATTATAAATAAAATCTTAGAGGTCCTTTTATGTAAAATGTCTGTAAACATATACATATTGATTTTCGGGTATTGTACTGGTTAAGACGAATGAGATAATTTCAGGTTTGTTCCTCTTTAATGGAAGATTTCAAGTTCCATCCTACATATTTCATCTATCTGATGAAAAATGAAATATTTCTCAACCAATCAAAAACTCTTTCTTCACCAGAGAATATTGGATAATCTAATTTATGGGTTGGAAATGGTGTATTTCTTAGGCAATTCTCAGGGTAGTAATAAAGCTGAGAAAGTGTTATTTGGTTGTATGGCGTTAATGGTAGTTCTTGGGGACAATTTGGTGGGTCCTAAAAAGTTGTTAGTGGGTTTATAACCATTCTTGGACGAGGTGGAGTTTCGGGCTAAGGATATACGAAATGCATAGGGTAGGGGTTTGTAGGCTGTGGATACATAGGGTTGGCATTTTAAAGATGAGCATCTTGATAGTTCTTAAGAAGTTATGGAAGAGGATGGAGGTATTGATCCATGAATTGCTGGAAATTTTAAACTAAAGTGATGAGTGAAAGGTTTATATCTTCAAATTTTGCATGTAGCTACTCTAAACTCTTGCAAGAATGCTCCAAAATTCTGATCCAGTGGTTGTTAATTTTCTTTTACCTTTGCCATGTCTGATCTTAGTTTTGGTTTAATAGCAGTTCTTCGATTTTTGTTGGGTTTGAGGCCAGGATTGATTTAAGGATTTGAAGAAAATCTAGATAACCACTCTGATACCAAAGTGGAAGGTGCAAATTGCTCTGGACATTCAAACATGCATGATGGAATACAATCATACAAGAATTATGTAGAATTTATTGTAAGAAGATGAAGATGAGTGTTCTGTGAACTCTTGTGGAAATGAAGAAAGAAAGTTTGATGTAGAAATGGTGATTTGCAAGAAGTTTGAGAAGGTATAAAATTGTGAATTATCTATTTGTATGGATGGATTTGCAATGTAATTCAAGAGTTGATGAAATACGAGAGATTTGCAAAGTTTTTAATGATATTTATCAAGAAGAAATGAGGTAAGAAGATTTACACAATATTTGAGTAACGACTTGAAATAGTATTCAAATTCAAGGAGTTAAATGGATTCAATTGCAAAAACTAACAGATAATTCAAGCTAGTTACAAACTTATGCATCAAGAAACGTATAGATCACTAAATAATGCAAGTAAATGGTGGAACAAATTCAAGAAATTCAAGAACAAGGATATGAACAACTTTGCAATAGATTGAAACCGAAACGGCTAAGACAAGATGTAAATGAAATGCTGCCTGAAGCACAATCAAAAGCAATGCAAGAATGATATACTAAAACAAATATTAAGATCAAACAAGAACTATTAAATAAATATGCTGAAGTATCAAACTGAAATGTAAATTGCAACAGAAAGATATAGGTAGGGCTGCACAAAGTATGGGTTGGGTCGGGTAAGACTAAATACTTCATCCGACCCGCATAGGTATGAGTTTAAGGTAGTTCAACCCATATCCGACCCTATATGTGGTTGGATATGGGTTGGGTTGAAGTATGGGTTGGATTTAGTAGGGTTGTGTTGGGTTGCTTGAAAATAACAAAAAATAAGAATATGTGGGATTTTTTTTAAATATATTAAAATATTCAACATAATATATCTACATTTAAAATAACTGATCCATAATAAGACATTTTATTACAATTTCATTGTAAAACACATCTACATAGTAGCACAAGTGTTTCATTTTAAAATACATTAAAATGCTCTTTAAAATATATTTGTCAAATTATATCTAGTTTGGATTGACATGAAATATGTTTTTTGTATATTTACAGTAGAATACATAAACATTATTCTAGGATTATGGTATTCTAATTTTAAGTGTATTGATATTAAATTAGTTTTTTAATATAGGGCTGAGCTGGATTAAAATAAGGTTAAGTTGAACAAAATATCGAACCCGACTCATGTATAGTATGGGTTACAAATTGTAACCCATATCTGATCCGAACTATGATGAGTTGAGTTGGATTTATGTGGGTTGGGTCGGATTGGTGGGTTTAGTCAGATTGGGTATGAGTTGTGTGCAGCCCTAGATATAAGAATTAAACTGATACTAAGATAAGAATAACAAATTACTAAATGAAATATTACAATGGATAAAATGATTCAAGAATTATCAAAGACAACAACACAATTTAAACAATATTTCTTTAGAAATTTCTCTTCGATTTCTCCACTTATTACATTTCATGTTATTACATATTTATACACATAACCTGGTACATGTACAACTCAACACTATAGGCTATAAACATATTATAAAGCCTGGTTTCAATCCACAATTCCATTCAACCTGATATAACCCATATAGAAAATGAACACGTGCACATTTTCACATTGACACAAGCATATATCTTCCAATTATGCCTTTTTCTTCAACAACTGGAACACCCGACATATTCCTGTAACCTTCAACCAATGACTTTGACGATCCCTTGTCCGTCTCTAGCTAACTTGGCCGGAAATGATAATCTTTTGGGTTTCTGCTTGTCAACATTGGGCTAGTCTTTTTAGGGCTGCTGCATAAGTTTTTAGTCTTTATAAAGAAAGCTTCAGTTTTGGAAGAAAGGAAGATAGTAAGAGAGAAAGGTAACTGACGAAGAAAAAAGGAACAATTACTATAATAAAGATAGTAGCATTCGAAAATATCGGATCTGAAATTTACTCATTCCACTCAAGGATTTAAACGACTAATTCATGTGAGTATAATTCAAATTTTAATATTTTTTGCCTTTTCTCAGTTGTGCAGTATGATACCACTTACCAGAAATCCTATGGAGATTGTTATTGACACTCCCAATATTGTTAAGGTAGGGTCAATTTTTTATTTTTGAAAAAAATGTTAAGGAAAGTAGCCCCTTAACAAATAAATGTAATTTTACCGTATTTCACATTTAGGTTTAATTTCGCTCTTATGTTCATTAATCTATTTTTAATCGTAAATCAACACCATTAGCTGTGGTGAAATCATTCTCCTTAACCGAACTAAAATCATTATCATGACATCCCTGTTGAAAAGAATTAAAAAATTCCGTTTAGGAATTCCCTAAAATTTTCAAAATTCGACGAGTCAATTCGATTAATTACACAAAAATCGAGACTATTAGTACGAAGAAATTTAACTGCAACTGTAGAGAAAAAAAAGAATGAAGATCAATATCACGTACCTTTCGATTATCTTCTTCGCTGTCCCACGATTTGATAGAGAGGATAGTAATGTTTTCTTCGTTCTCAGCATTTTTCTTCGACTTTGCCCTGACGTTATTTGTAGTTGAAATGACTTACGGATTTTGTGATTTAGGGGATTGATGATTTTACGGTGAGTAATTTTCAAAAGCAACGGTACAAGCATGAAAAGTAAAAAAATTAGTCATCTACATTAACCCCCCTTAACAATTTAAAAAAAGGTGGAGTGTCCTTAAAATTTGGCCTCCCTTAACAGAAAATGGAGTGTCATTTACAATACCCAAGCCTATTAACGTGTACACCTTTAGTCCAAGTTCAAACCATTGTGTAGCTCACACCATTTGCCCAAAGAATAAAATATTATTATGTTCGATTTATCGATATGAACGGGATAATATATTAAAAAATTATAGTTTATTATTCATGTGAAATTCTTGTTATATAGTTATATCCATTATCGTTATCCTTAATATATACATACATACATACCCAAATATATAAATCTATTAAATAATAGTAAAGCAGAAGAATTTCTAGCTCTCTCCTTAATTTTCTCAATTCTCTCAATTCTCCTTAATTCTATCAATTCTATTTAACTCTCTCAATCCTCTCAATTTTCCTTGAAACTCTAAAGATATTTTTATCAAATCAAAATAATAGAACAAAAGATATTAATCGAAATAATTGAACAATATAAATCTATTTATATACTAAATGTCTGCCGTAAACAACATTTCAGCACTCTCCACCTGTTTATCCTAACCCTAGCTTATTCCATTTTCCCTCAGTTCAGTCCTCCAGCAACGCCGATCTCCATTTCCTTTTCCTCCCGCTTTCACCTTTCTCTTCCCTCCTCATCACTCTTAGCCTCTTAGGTATCCTATTTTGCCTTCCCTCAGACCTAAGTGGCATCGTCCTCTGCTCAAGCGTATGTTTATTGTGGCCCTAGGATAAACACTGTGCTTGAACCCTAATAGCAAGTCTTCGCTATCAGGCACATACACAAGTTGCGATTTTACACCATTATTCCACCATTCTCCTACTTTTTGCCATTTATACGAAAAGGAAAGAGAAAATCAGAACGTGGAACCGATTATTATCCTCAAGTAATATATGCACCGTGATACTGGGTAAGCTGTCTTCTTTATTCATTATCATCAAGTTTGATTATTATTAGATTAGTCTGAGCGTTTTGGATTAATCGAACAATAAGTAGAAACAAACCTCATTTCCTGCAATTTCAAGTTGTGGTTCTTCATATCTTAAACATTGGTTTTTCCCTTCTCATTTTAAATTATTTTGATAATTTCCTAGAGCCGAATGATATGCACGTTCTTCACTAGCCTGGATTTGTTAAGGTATTCTTCTGATATTTCCGTCTTTTTCTTAACATGCAACTTATTTTCTGTGTTCTATCTTTACAAACTACAAATCTGGAGGTTTATATTCTTTCTTATCATCACGATGCTGCTATTAAGTAATGTATATTGTCTCCATTTGTTCTCAATTTGTCCTTCCATATGATAGGTTAAACTCAAAGAGCTTAGACGCGGTAAGGTCAACATCTCACCTGGAGTGTTCTTTTGCAGGTATGCCACTAGCTTCTACTTTAGAATAAAGTTTTTTCCTTCATCATGCTCATTCAGCTCATGTTTATGGACTAGATGCCAAAGTGAAATAGTGTTTTTCTCAATAAAAGCCTCATAATTTATCATCATAATTATTACGTTAAACCTTGAAATCATGTAGTCAAACTCTATGAAATTGATTAACCAACTTTTTTCTTGGATTCATCCATAGTTTAAACCTGGCCTATTTTCCAAGTGATTGCAGTTATAATTTAACAAGTTAGCACTCTCACACATTAATTATTATTGTATTCAATTTCTGATTATGATTAAATGATTGTCATGTGAATTGTAACCAATAAATTTATTACCTTCCACCTAATTCTTGATTAACATATGATGATTTTAGTGTCAAAAATCAAGTTAGAGGAGTATTACAAGAAGATGCCTAGGACTTAATAATTGTATTATTGGTCTATAGGTTGTTATAACACTTTAGCGGATTAGATGATGCCAACTATTGATGTTACTTTTTTTTGCAGGTCTTCGTGAATAAAAATAATCAACACTCTTGAAGATTCAACATTATTTATTAAAGCATTCATGTGATAATGGTTTAAGTAATGGTCAATGTAAGTGTACCCAATTTGTTAGATATTTTCATTTTCTATGTTTCATTATTCCCACCAAGGCTTTCTGATGTTAGGTATAACTTTCATTTTCTACTGACCAAATAACTAATTATTTTTTATGCAAATAAAATATTGAAAATTGCTATTTTGAATATCTATTTCCAACATAAATGGTTATATGCTGCCACCACTACAGCGAAAGACAGGTGGATTCTTATTTTTCTTGGGTCTCCGTTACTTTTTACGATAAGAATTCTTTCACATTTGATATGTTCTTGAGGACTTTGACATCATATGTGAGTTTAAGCATTTGGAACCATCTTATTTATGGAAGTTTGTTACGGGATTTTTTTTTAAAAACTTTTATGAAATAACTGTTCATCTTTCACGAAGTGATTTGTTTTCTTGCGTTTGGTTTTTAGTCACCTTGACTGTTGTAGTTTGGCATAAATTATAACTTGGCAGGGATATTTCTATTCCAGGTAATTCTACATCTTATTCCATACATTGCAGCATTAACATTTTCTAAATCATTTCTTTGACGACTCTATTTAATTGTTTGGTGTATTTATTCAGTAGTTTACTAATTATACAAGTGCGAATCCGTGCTTCGCACACGGAATAGAATTAATCCTCTTTGAAAATCCCGATTAGCTTATATGCATACATGGTACATGTCAAGCTGTAGAAATGTTTCCAAAGGTCCAAGCCCAGACTAAGAAAGTGATGTAGAAAGAATCATGTATATTAAATACTAATTATTGGGATACAAATATTCAGATACTGAGAATTTTAGAAATTATATTCACAAACAACGAATGTTAATATGACCCACATGCTCCGAAGAAGAAATAGTGTAATTGGATGATAAGCATATTAAAATACATGCAAAACCATGGAAGTCCCAATATAAAAAAATTTCACGTTATAGTACAATGTACAGAGTTACATGTCACATACTCTCAGCTATGCTTAGGTTCCACCTTTCAAAATTCAGCCAGAATACTTCTGATCCATTCCATCTGCTCTTTGTTGGTTCAGGCTCCACGTCCAGTTTGTATGCGTTTCATCTTCATCTCATCAGCAACAACTTTACCAAATTAATTTCCGTGCGCTCTAGTATATCAGTACCTTGTCTGCCTGCAATCCAGCATGATTTAGTTTAGGCTCCCTGTCTCCTTTCCAGCATGCATGTAACATCTTCAACACTGGTGCGTTTGGTTCACCATTTTTAGTTTTCAATTTTTGCCAATACAAAATTGAAAACGACGTACATAAGCCATGAAAATGACCGTTTTAGAAAATGAAGCCAACGTATAAAATGGAAAACATCTTTTTTTTATTTTCCATGTTTTCGGAAACAACGGATAAACGACACAAAATTCATCCTTCCATCATCCTCCAACCTCTCCATGGTCCCCTCCATGTTCATTACATCTCCTTCATCATCCATTTACTCTCCTCATTTTGTGTAGCTACCGTTGAAAACTCAAAATGCAAAACAAAACATAAACCAAACGCTACCTTAAATTTTCAAAGCCTCGCAGTTTTTTGAAGAACATCCACCTCATGCCATATTTGCTTCACACGTGTCTGCTTCGGTCCACCTCCTAGTTAGGCATCTGCTGCTTTTGCTCTGCTGGATTGGTACTACACCACCCAGTCACAACTTTCTTCTCAGTGCTCCCCTATATATTTTCATAGTAACACAATCATTAAATATAAGTTGTGTATAAAGCAGTATTTAACCACGGGAACACGGTGGAACAATAATATAAAAGTACCATAGTACAGTAGCATATGATATCACTGTTTCGAACCAATACGGCATAGTGAAATACTAATATGGCAGCAAAATATTAATACCAAAAATTTCAACATACATACAAAAGGTGCAATATAGCAATTTACAAAACTGAAACCCTCTACCATAACCATATGATATACTCAGAAAATGTAGCTTTATAGTTTATTTTTATTAATGAAATCACATGAAGTCCATCCAGCAGCTTTAGTCCATATATTTTGGATCCCAAGCAGCATCAACAGCCTCAAAATTATACAAAATTGCCTATCAATAAATCCATTGTCCTGATTATATGGTCTAATTAATAATGGCAGGACAGAAAGAGATTGTATATTAATTAGTTTATCACGAATGTAGTTTCAAAGCAAGGGTTAATTACACAATTTTAGTATTAATTGATTGGGTGAAAGCAAGAACGGGAAACAAAATAAATTCATTAACAACTCGTATCTTACCAATTTATATGTTAACTATACATTAAGAAATAAACTACCAATTTCCTATATTTTTTTAACTCAAATCCCATGTATCTGCATATCATGTTAACATACATCCATTTTAATCATCAGTAAACACACCTCATATTCATAATCATCACTTAAACTCAAAAGAAACAGAAATCAAAACAATGAATCTCCTAACCTCAAGAAGCTTGAACAAATTCATGCCGTAACATGGATTAAGATGAAAAATTCTACGCTCTTTTTTTTTTGAAATTAGGCAGTAAAATTTGATTTATTCAGTTTTAATTACTACTTAGATGAGACTAATTTCTCCATCTTACTATATATTATTTAAAAAGCAAAAACATGCATGTTATTGTTTCTAATAATAAACAATCACAGAAATTAGGTAAAAGTGAAAATGTAAGCTAGTGATTCTGGTCCCTTCAGCTCTTGGCAATTTAATAAACATCTACATAAGCCAGTGTAATAAACAACTAAATTGTATATAGGTTGGCTAGTTTGACCTATAGCAAAACAAAATATATAGGTATAATTATTAACTATCAAGCAGTGAATATTGATGCAACCGTATATTAATATTCATATGTAACACGTTATACAAAGAAAGAAACATTACATCTGGTATACGTTTGCTAATTTATTTCCTTTAAACAGTTAGATGAAAAAACATACTATATGAAAATTTCAAAAACAAACAAATGGCTTTTTTTTATCAGCTGTACATATTGCTAGTAAATGTGCAAACAGTCAAATATTTAGCAACGGTGATAAATCTCATTTTATCGAAGAAATTCAATTTATTTGCAATATCGGGAAGAAAGAAAAAATAGAATGTGGGTAGTTGGGTGTACCTTCCTTTTTTTATTACCAGCAAAAATATATGATTCGAACATGTGTTCTCCTGAATGAATTTAATTGCAATGAAGCAAGGACAGGTTGCTTTAGAATAACAGGAGCTGACAAAAACAAAGAGTAATGATTAGGGAGAAGCATAGAATATGTGGATTATGACGTATAAATGGTGAACAAACGTACCTTGTATCCAAAAATTCTAGATGAGTCTAAATACAACATTGCATATTAGATTGGTTGAGTTCCACAACCTGCCAATCCACACTCATATCATTGCCCCTGTAATGTCAAAGTTAATTGGATGAGCGGCGACTGGCGAATGTATAATATCCATTGTTGAAAACACTATAGATAATAGGAAGGAAGAAATTTGGTTAGTGGGAGTCAAATGAGTTGTTCAGTGTCATAAAAATGAAGTAGTGCTAACCTATAACTTTTAGTTTGAAGTAAATGCAAATCAGTTTAAACACAATGTACACCGTTGTGCTAATTATTCTGTTTCAATTAAACGACAATATATAAAATGAGTAGCTGAAATGGTATGTAATGCAAAAGGTTACTGACACCATATTGAATATTGGACAAAAATGAAGTTAAAAAACAGGGAGGAAACAGACAGGAACAAAAAGGAAATGAAAAGTTAAAATGTGATTCATTTAGAATACCAATTAAAGGGAAAGGAACACCACCTGCTGACATTAGTGCATTAAAAAAGTTGCTGCTATAGCAAGAAATCATAAATGTATTCAAAGCATCAAAACATAAAATTGAATTAACTTTAAAACTTAAAAATTAGTATTTTTGGATTATGGAAAACATGTATACTTAAATGAGAGGAGGTAAAAATTACTATGAAGAACAGAAACTACAACTGAAAGCACCATGTATGCTGGTGGAAAATCATGATAATTAATATTGTAAAGACACGAAAGGGGATTTTAATATAGATTAATCTATGAAAGTTATGATAAGTATAATATAATATATTGTAAAGACATGAAGAGGGATTTCCAATACAGAGCAACCTATAAAATATGGACAATTTATTAATGCCTCATTAAGGATACAGGAGAAAACCAATGATACAATTATATTAGGCGGAAAAGCATACAGGTGAAGATCAGACTAAGCTAACACAAAATTTAAAGTTTTGAATAGAGTATTGAATTTTAATCATACCTATCGTATACGAAGTAATATTCAGTTGACGACATAAATATTCCCATTAATATCCAAGTGTAAACCCATGTTTTGTGCAAGGCTTTTCAAACCAACCTGTAGAAATACATAGATTGCGAAAATAAACAACAAAATGAATGGATAAAAGCTGTAGGATAAGAACAGGTTTTAAATTTCCATTGTTATACACAAAATGGTAACTTTTAGTTAGTATAGAAATTTTTTTCACAAACATAAAACATGATGACTAAAGAAAATTATGAAGGAAAAAATACACTGCATTGGAAAAAAAAACTTGTACGACTTGTACCATTTGACATATGAAATGGAAGAGCTAGTGTAGTAAATAAATAGTAAAGTGAGATTAAATATAAACTATAGAAATAAATGAAATTAAAAAGAAATCTGAAATTGCAATGACATTTGAAATGTGGCCAAACAAAATTATGGTAAATACTATAGTATCCAACAACGATATCAATCTTATTCATAAAAGAGACTAATTTCTGAAATGTTACTAACGCTTAAACTATCAAATTAAATTTTAGCGCTTACTTAAACTCCAAAATGTTAGAAGCTATCTCCATGACATATTCCACATAATCACCATACTGAAATAAGTGTTCAGAAAGAACACATGGCGGTGTGCAAAATATTTTAGTCGCACCACCATACTGAAATAAGTTTTCGAGTATAGTTGTAACAACCCGTAAAATCTGGGCCAGTTTAAAATTTTTATTTTGGCAATTATAGCGAGTTTTGATTATTTAAAATGAATTATTTTAAATAATATCGACGAAAAATTTATTTTGAATATAATTCGAACGTATATATTATACGCGTCGTCGTTAGAATATAAAAATTTATATATAATTATAAATAGAATTGAAAATGGCGCGGTAGTTCGATAATTCGATTTCAAACTTCAATTGAATGTACCGGGTGCAAAACAATCCGGATTTTAGTGAAACCAAAAATAATGGAATCTAATAGTGAATATCTTTCCAACGAATCCGAATAATCAAATTTTCATAGCGGGAATCAAAAGATATGTCCAGTAGAAAATTCTGAATAGTCGCTATGGAATTCAGGCCCTTAAAAATGGACATTTTGCAAACGACCTCGGATTCCGACGAAACCAGTTTTGTTGGGTCCGTGATGTAAAGTTATTGCTAGGTTTCAAATTTCATAATTTTTCGAATCAATATGTGAGCGTGGCAAAGGAAAACGCGTTTGACCATTTCAGTTGATTTTAATCGACTGGAAATTGGCCATTTTTCATACGGTCTCAGAATTCGACGAAACTAGTTTTGTTAGGACCGTATCGTCAATACGAAGCTAGAAAATATTTTTCTGGAATTTTTAGAGTTAGTATGTGACCCCGGTAATTCGAAATGTACGTTGAAAATTCAATAAAGTGATTTAAATGTAAATTTAACGGAAACTGATTGTAACGATCAAAACAGCTTGCGATACATATCCCATTGTGTTCGGAATGGGGGTAAAACGCTATGGACGACAGGCGGTGGGCCTCGTTTCGAGGTCATATGTAAAAGTCAACCCTTGTGCAAAATTAAATAATTAAATAATAAAATTAAATAATAATAAAAAAAAAAAATAAACTCCCTCCCCTTATCTCCTCCCAGGCCCCCCGATTCAGAAAAGAAAAAGAAAAAAAAAAAAAAAAAAACAGCCCGCTCCATCGATCCAGGCGGCGCCACCCCCGTCGACGCCTCACCCACCCTCGCGCCAGTCTCCACCTCTTCTCCCCCGCACCTCCTTCTTCCCCCTCAGCCACCCCCTCGTCGATCGAGACCCCAAGCCCAAATCGAGACCCAAAAACCCCTGGAAACCCTAGCCGCCTGATCCGACACACCCCCAATCCGCCACCGCACCCATCCAGCTCCTCCTCCTCGCCCTGACACCGCCTCCTCCTCCCTCCCTTCGGCGTGCGCAGTCCTCCACGCCCCAAACACCGAAAACCTGTAAGTTTCTTTATTTGTTTATTTATTTATTTTTCTTTTCTATTTTTTTTTAATATATATATATTTCTTTTCTGTTTTTACATAGAGTAAACTTCGAATTTTTGGTATGTAGATTTAAAATAAAGTTTAGATTTTTTTTGGATATGATAAAAATTCGATTTTTATATTGTTTACATCGAAATAAAGATATGGTTTTTATCATATGAATAACAACTACAAGATTTGGTTTTATTAGGATTTTTAATTATGAAAAGAACGGATTTTTTATAATATAGGAAGCTATGATTTTTTTTTTTTAGGAGTAAAGTTTGAATTTTTATATAGAGGAAGACGATAATTTTATAAAGTGGAAAACGATATTTTTATATCATAGCGTTGTAAAAATATATTCTTTTCATATAGAATAGCGTTGTAAAAATATATTCTTTTCATATAGAATAGCGTTGTAAAAATACGATTTTTATATATTGAACTTCGAAGTAAAAATATGATTTTTATATATTGAACTTCGAATTAAAAATATGATTTTTATATATTGAACTTCGAATTAAAAATATGATTTTTATATATTGAACTTCGAATTAAAAATATGATTTTTATATATTGAACTTCGAATTAAAAATATGATTTTTATATATTGAACTTCGAATTAAAAATATGATTTTTATATATTGAACTTCGAATTAAAAATATGATTTTTATATATTGAACTTCGAATTAAAAATATGATTTTTATATATTGAACTTCGAATTAAAAATATGATTTTTATATATTGAACTTCGAAGTAAAAATATGATTTTTATATATTGAACTTCGAATTAAAAATATGATTTTTATATATTGAACTTCGAATTAAAAATATGATTTTTATATATTGAACTTCGAATTAAAAATATGATTTTTATATATTGAACTTCGAATTAAAAATATGATTTTTATATATTGAACTTCGAATTAAAAATATGATTTTTATATATTGAACTTCGAATTAAAAATATGATTTTTATATATTGAACTTCGAATTAAAAATATGATTTTTATATATTGAACTTCGAATTAAAAATATGATTTTTATATATTGAACTTCGAATTAAAAATATGATTTTTATATATTGAACTTCGAATTAAAAATATGATTTTTATATGTTGAACTTCGAAATAAAAATATGATTTTTATTTATGGAATAGCGAAGTAAAAATTCGATTTTTACATAGGTAGTGAAAGCGGACAATGAAGGTAACAAAAAGGCGAGGTCGACGAAGAATTCTGCAAAAGGAAGAGCCGTGGAGCTAGGATAGCTATATGTGAGAATTTCTCACCTTTCAATTTATTTTTCTAGTTATATATATATATACTAGGATGCAGACGGTGCTTATTAGAAGCACCCGACACCCGTCCACAGACCATGGACTTGTTTGTTTGACTGTTTGGTGATAGATTGTGATATTGGTTTGAATGTGGTTTGTGGTGTGAAAAATCGAATCGATAAATTGGTTAGGATTAGACGTGCGCCGTTATAAGGCGAAGGAGTAAGGCTAGGTTAGACCCTTACTCCAAATTTTGTGGTTTGCATAATGAAATTGATTTGATTGATGAGTGAATGGCGTGGGCCTTCACTAGACCGGGGATAAGGCTAGGCCTCGTCCCGTTTCTAGTATCGTGCCGTTATGCCGCCGAAATTTTCTAAAATATGTTAGAAAATAAAAATATCATTTTATTGTGCAAATGAATTGAATAGAAATTCATAGGTTGAAATAAAATGTTTTATCGTTAAAAATATAATTTTTAACGTGAATGTGAATAAATAAATATTCATTTACAAACCAGACGGTTTGTTTATATACACTTATTTGAATGACATTGATTGGGACGATAAATTTTACACATCGCCCAACTGCACAAATAAAATCTGTGTTTGTTTGTTTGAAACCCCACACGGGTGTTGGGATGAAATATGAATTTCACTCATCCTGATTGATTAAATATGTCGATCGATGGATTGACAGGCTGTTATAAGCGTTGAATATCTATATTTGATGCTTATACAGTGTAGTGCACTTTGGTTGATGGTTGATTATTTTTCAATGCTATTATATACATGTGTTGTATGGAAATCCATATAATTAATTTTATATGGTAATTGATTGGGCCTCATTCCAATTTGAAAAATAAAGAAAATTTGAAAATAGAAATTATGAAGCCGTGTTGATTAGATTGACGCCATTTTGACGTAAACGATATTTATATCGATTTTATTCATTTCGAAATGAATTGAATTGAAAACGATTTCGAAATGAATTGAATTGAAAACGATTTCGAAATGAATTGAATTGAAAACGATTTCGAAATGAATTGAATTGAAAACGATTTCGAAATGAATTGAATTGAAAACGATTTCGAAATGAATTGAATTGAAAACGATTTCGAAATGAATTGAATTGAAAACGATTTCGAAATGAATTGAATTGAAAACGATTTCGAAATGAATTGAATTGAAAACGATTTCGAAATGAATTGAATTGAAAACGATTTCGAAATGAATTGAATTGAAAACGAATTCGAAATGAATTGAGAACGATTTCGAAATGAATTGAATTGAAAACGAATTCAAATGGAATTGAAAACGAATTGAAATGAATTCAAATTGAATTGAAATTTGAATTGAATAGAAATGAATTTTAAAACGAATTTATAAAGAAGAATTCAATTTTGATTTGAATTGAAATGGAAGTTGAAATAGATTTTGAAAACGAATTTTAAAACTATTTATATAATTCGTTTTAAATAGAAATCGACGAAATATATATTATATATATTATATATATAATATAATGGCCTGAATAGAACACGCCGCGCCGCGGCAGTTCGTGAATTTCGACCATTTATTTCAAACGGACATTACGGGAGATCCGACCGTCGGATTCTCCTAAAACCGGAACCGTTGGGTTCGTATCGAAAAGAGCTTTCTAAAGAATATTAGAAATTAGAAATCTAACGGTTGGATTTGGAATTATGTCCAAATCAAATTCGAAAAAGGTCGCTGTAAGTGCAGTTCGATGGCCATTGTTGGAAATCGACTGAACGGGCCTTGATAAAATTATTAAAAATAGTAATAATTTGTGTAAAATCATAAGAAATGATTTGTGAAAGTTTGGGATGAAAAACTCCATATTTGAAAAGATAAAAATAGATTTTTATTGAAATGAACTAGTTTTGAACTAGAATTATAATTCTATTTATTTTTAAATAAATAAATTGAATTTGAAATGGTTTTGAAAATAACCAAAATTTCCAATGATTGCATTGGAGTGGAGTTGAATCGAAATTGTCTGCGGAATATTTCGATGTTGGAATTCGTGATATTACAGGTGTTGTTATGGAAATTTGAAAGATATATATTTGTATCGTTATTTCCAATACGACATTTGTTAGTCGTAGAATTCGATATTGAATATAAGCCGATATATTTTCTATTCAGAGCCTTGTATTGAATATCGAATGTGATTTGGGTTTGTCGTGAATGGTGTCTTCACTAACACTGTTCTTGAACCCAGTTGAGAAAAGATTAAATCTTTTTATTTAGATTTAATGAAGTGTACCAATTAAATGTTATTTAATTGGAATTGAATTGGTATTGATTTTTGGGTTTATCGTGAACAGTGTTTTAAATAACACTTGTTCTTTAACCCGATGATTAATGGAATGTGATTTTGGGTTTATCGTGAATCGTGTTTTAAATGACACTGATTCTTTAACCCAGATAATGATTAAAACTAAGTGGAGTTTTAATGAATCTTTAATTAGATTGAAAAGATCGAAAATGGAGTATCACCAGTTTTGCTCCAGGCGATAGTTAAATCTTTAATTAGATTTGAACGTGAAATTTAGAAACTAACGGTCGGTTAGCCAAGCAGAATGGTTTTCTGGATATTGATCTGATGTTGGTTTCGGCCTTCGGGGTTAATATTTGGGGAATTATTCTCTTGATTAATTTACGGTTAGTGACTATTGAATTGGAATGAGGCGTATGTTGTGTTTGTGTAACACTTATTTAAAATATACGCGAGTTATTCGGAAAGACCGGGTTTATCCCATTCTGAATAACTGATACGACGTTAAGTCGAAGATGAAGACGATGGTCGAAGACCGGAGGTCTTCACGTCGTTTGGGTGATAGCTGATGATCTTGATTGGGCTGTACACCCAAGAAGATGGAAACAGTTGGTGATCGTCCAGACGTACTTGGAGATCGATGGATATGCGGGGTACTAGGTGCCTCCGGTTTCGTTCAGACCCAGGACGGACTTGTAAATGGACTGTGTGTCTGACATCGGATTTCATTCTGTGTGACTGATATCGGTTGCATAGGATGGTTTGCCTGTGTGGCATGCTAAGATGCAAATGATCAAGGCTTCTGTTGAAAAGCAAAGTCTTGTGGTGATGATCAAAGCACGGCCTTTGTGGCGTAGCTTTGTGTAACGTTTACCTCGCGTGTTTCACACCAGGTATGAACCAAAACGGGAGACGGACCTCAGGGAGGACTTGCGTTTCTTTCTAGCTAGAAGTGGCGTCAGTGGTTTTACACGCCCTGACGAGATTGACTTATGTGGTTGTTGCTGTTGCGAGGCGCCTCGGATTGATCGGTCGTTCTCGAACCGATGGAGTCATTTGTTGGCTCATTGACACCCCAAAGGGTGGGGAAACGCAGTGTTCAGGCATTTTAATCCACATCGGTGGACCGGCCCTGTCGCTCCAAGGGTCACTCGAGCTCTGATCCTGAGACACGGGCTAGAGCGTCTCAAATCGGTTGAGGATCTTGCCCCTAGCCTCGGTTCATAGACGGAAATCCAATTTCCAAATACGTGACATTTGCGGTTTTAATTGTAATCCTATATATGGCGACATAGTGGGATGGGGCGCTTATGCCGCCTACGATTGATACTTATGATTTGAAGTTGTTTTATACACTTATAATAGTATCAAATGATTTGTTTTAAAACGTATCAAGCATTCTTTGGCTGTTATAAGGGAAAACCCTATCCTCGACTGCGTTGCATTGTGTGATGGGACCTGGGTCTTATAACAGCTTCCTTTTTCTTTATTTAGCATTGCGCTGTTTGTTTTATGCACTGGTATTCTTGGGAGGAAACCCGTTCCGTGTTATACGGCGTGGTCCCTTGATTTACCTAATGATTTAAAATAAAGATTAATAACTGTTTTAGTTCTCACACCAGTCCCATGACTGACCTGGAGTTTATTGTTTTAACCTAAACTCTGGGTGCCCTTATTTTGACACGGGCAGCTAGTAGTTTTGGTTTTGCAGATTTATATTCACAGGATCCTGGTTCACAGCTGGAACGATATCCGGAAAGCTTTGTATCCGTATATCTCATTCTAAGTTGTGTATTGTATTATTTTCCGCTGCTATGTATTTAAATGTAATTTAAATCTCTGATATTTCTGTGTAATATTCATTTATACTCTGTATATTCTTGTAATCTGATGCATTGTTGTAATATACAATGAAATGTTCTTCTGTATGCATTCTGATTTGTCGTGTTCTCAAACGATAGGGCGTTTCGAACGGCCTGGATCGGTTTAGCGACTGGTTCGGACCGAGCGAGATTCCTTGTCGTCACAATAGTTGTCTCACGAAGTCGAAGCACTTGTTGAAGTTTTTTCGAGAAATCATTATCGAAGAAAATATATAAGTTTTAGTTTAGATCTATGTAATTTATAGCGTTCAAGTTGATTTAATTAAATGATTCGGTCGTTTTTTTTTTTTTTTGTCCTAGGTCCGAAATTGATTTTTATGGTTGGTTTTGGACTGTCGATGGCTGGTGCCGGACGAAACCTTGAACCTTGGTAAAAACGGCAAATATTTAGTAGAAAAATATAATTCTACATGTGGAAGACCAATCAAAACAGGGGCTACAAACAATCATTTATTAGCCTTTAAGCATGGTTTCTATCATAAAATAAAAATAAGTATGGGAAACTTAAATATCAATCAGTAATTAATCGTATGAAAATCAGTAGAATAACTAAAACCAATTACAGAAGAATAAAAAAGCCAGTAGTGTCATAAAAAACCATTGTTTTAATCAATAAAGGGTGAAAAAGTAGAATGAAACTGACATGCACTTTTGTTAAAGTAGACATACGTTACATAAAATGGTAAAAGTTTGTCACCTTAGCATGAAAGCTTGAAATCATACTTAGACGTAAACCAACTCATTATAAAATAAAATTGTAAAAAGTAGCCAATATGGAATAGCTTTGATGAAAGTTAGGAAGAGTATCATTTTGTTCAGTTCACATAACTTTAGACCTTGACCATGAGGCCTTGCAAAACATAATAAATAATATAAGTAAAAATTTGACATATTTTAACTATAGATGTTCTCTCACTTACATTTTTAGTGAATTGAAAGGCATCTAATTTAATTATAAACTTTGATCAGTGCTTCATTGACATGGAAATGATAGACCACTTTTGTCTGCATGAATGTGTTGGGTTCAATACATAAGGTTTGAGGATGATTAGGTATTTCAAAGTAACAAATAACCAAACCATTTAAACAAATAAGATTCAATTTTTTAATTGAATCAAAGCTCTTCACAAATAGAATAGAAAACATGTATCCATCATTTGAGTGTACCTTATCGTGATGGAATATACTGAAAACAACCAAACTGAAGTTAAGCAAATAGTATAGATTTTTTTTTTCTTTAGTCATCATCAAAACATACTAATAACAAACTTTTTCGAACCACAAAAATAAATGTAACTAATAAGTAAAAGCTGAAATATAAGATTAAATATCTCAATACATGGGAAAATAAAAGCGTTAAACAAATAGCATAGAAAAAAAAAACCTTAAGGGAATGTAAAATTTAAATTTCAAGTCATTCTTCAACAAATCTGGAGGTAGAAGCTTAAACTAATTGAGTCAATACCAAATGTTAACAACTAAAAAAAAACTTGTAATAATAATGATACCTAAGAACGCTTTTGGTTTCTGCGTCGTTTAGACCGTACTGACTTCATTCAGCAAAGGAAGGTATCGGAGGAGGACCTTTTCATACTTGAATCGGGCGCTTTAAGGTTGCGACGTTAGTCAGAGGGATGGGCAACGGCGGCAGAGCGACAGGTACAAATCGAAATGGGACTTTTTTATGTAGGGATGAAAAGAAGGAGAAATGGAAGGGATCGGTAGAGAAGTAAAAAATTCATAGATGACATGGAATTTAGGGTTTCGAAAGTGAGAGATAAGGCGAAGGAAGCATGCAAGCGGAAGAAAGAAGTAAAAATGCGACGATCGTCCATTTAATAAATTCCAAGAAGGCCTGTGCGCTGTAGAAGCGAAACTCAAAAACTGATGGCCTAGACAGCGGCGAATGGGGGTCTCGGGCTCCAGCCGAATGAGAGACAGATTTGGAGAAACTGGAAAAAAAAATGAGATGAGGATTTTGTTAGATAAGAGGAGCCAAAATAATGGCCATGTAATTAGGGTCAAGCAGATAAGGAGAGGATACCGATGTTCTTACGGAGGAAAGAAGAAGAGACGATTGAGAAGAGGGAAAGCGGGGAACGGCAAGTAAATGGACTTTTTGTAAATAGAATTAGCAAGAAAATGCTTCAGGTTTAACATTGACCTGGCATGCCTCAAAGTTCACGAAACAAAACTCAGTGATTATAATATAGTATAGATAATAATTAATGGTGCAAGTTCACTGGAAGATATTTAACTGTACTGCTTGGCAAGAAGGCTTTTGCTATTGACGCATTGAATTCATTCGTCACTTAAGGAGAAACATTTAAATTTAATAAGTTCAGGTTTGTTTCCCTCTATTTATTTATGCAGTTGAAGATACAGTGGTAGTAAATGTAGAAATATACTCTTATTTGATCTATTTGGATTTTTTTTATTCTCATATATGACCACTTTATTTGTCGTCATATTTCAACTTCATTCAAAACTTTTGTGCGCAACAAATGTGCAATATTTTTGTTTTCATTGATTCCTTCTGTGCACACATTATATATGATCACAACATTCATATTGTTCATAATGACATTTATTAAATGATTACAAAATTTCTAGGTAATGCATTTAGTCGGGGTATTGATTATTTGAATACAATGGTATACCTTAGCTCTACCCCATAACATATTGAATTAACTATGTGGCATTTATAGTTTGCCTGAATATATTTTTATTAATATTTTAGTCTTTCGCTATCTTAGATTATTGTTAGTGTGCACTATGCGTATCAACTGAAACATTTATTCAATGTGATAGATAAATGCCCTTTTGAATTTTCTCTTGAAAGCCCATTTATCATTTCACTCTGCTTTGTGTTTGATTTTTCGAATAGTTTCAAATATATTATTTTAATTTCCACCTCTCTACATATATCATGGCCCCATGGTAAGTTTGATGTCCTCCCTAATCAATGTCCACTGCTCCTTTTAGTATATATTCTTTTTTCAAGGAACAATATACAAGTTGCAAATTGGTATTATTTCAATTTTGCTGAATTTTGAGAAAGAAACAATAAAGTTAGTAATTCAAGTAAATATTTTAAATTTTGCAATTTGTTGAAGATCACATGTTGATGATTATTTTTTTGGCACAATTATTAAATTTAGTGGTTGTATCGATATTGATCAGTAACCGTAGATCATATGTAGGAGCACCAGATGGTAAAGTTTAAGAGCAACAATCATTGACATGGGTGTCAAAGAAGAGGTAATACATTGTTCATATTTACTTTATGAAAAACACCTTTCAAAAATTAATATAATTTTATGTTTCATTTTGTACAAAAGTAAATGAAATATGGTGATTTGAATACATTCCACTACCATGCTTTCAAATGTAAACTTTAAGATTTAAAATTAATAATAAATGTTCTACATAATGTTTTTATCAATATGATTTTTACCTATAGAAATACATGGTCTAAAATCAGGCTATTCTTGCGAGTTGCTAGCCCCTAAGATAAAACAGTCGACTTCATTAATTGATTGAGTTTGATACCTCCAAAGATTAATTAATTATTTCATTAATAGGTGATATTTAAGAAAAAAACATATTGTACGTTTTACCATTTTCCTTCATTAATTGTTTGAGTTTGATATCTCCTAAGTTCAATCATTTATTTCATTAATAAGAGATATTTAAGAATACGTTATATTGTACGTTTTACCATTTTCCTTTATTATCTAATGATTTTTTATTACTCCAGTAATATTTAGTTAAAATGGACAAAAAAATACAACCAGCTACACCGTCGAAGATAAAACATACTCAATTGCTTTTTAGACTATTTTGTTAATGGTTGTAGTACCATTTTTTCTAGGTCATTACTAATTTGTTGTAATTTTTAGATATTGTTAATGGAACTTTACCCAACTATTATAGCATTAAAAAAATTCACATATTTATTGTGTTAATATTGTATAAGTTTGCATTTCCATTACATTGAATGGAGATGAAGTTGCCATGATAGTTGGTGGTACACTTTTTTAATACAATAAATGCTATCCAAATTTGATGATGTTGGTTTCCAGTTTTTAAACTGAGGTCAAGCGCTGAAATGAGACAAGGTCAAAAATTTGAACTAATCGGTTTGCAGATAAACTTGGATCCTACAGCTTAAATGATAGATTTTAACCTTTTGTATTTCTACATTTTATTGTCCTTGGAATTTCTTCCATGTATGATGTCAAAACCTTGCAAGCCTTGCCATGAGGTGCAGAAGACTCTAATATGTTGGAGTTCAAATCTTATTTGAAAGGGGCAATGATAATATTGGTTACGTGTTTTTGGATCATTTAATTAATGAGAAGTATTAATGTCAAATCATCCTTTTCGATTTCATGGTTTAGTTGGAGAGAAAACAACAGTATTACAAAGTTATTATAGCTTTTACAAAAACATTATGAACTAGAAATAAAAAATAAAGTTATGTTCTTTATAAGCATGTCTAACAGTTTAAAACTTTATTATTCATACTATATATAGAAGTTGAGTGGGGAAACTTTTCAATAGCTAGGTATGTATTAAATTGGTGTTTAAATCTTAGGAAACGTGAAATAGTTGTTTGACAATTTGCTTCTAATTTAATAGGAGACTACTTAATGTCTGGGAACCTCATATTCAACTCATATTACATAAGCATTACAACTTTAGATGCATGTTTAAGGCGTTCCTAAAAATGCCTTTTAAGTAAGGATTTGAGATCAATGTAGCATTATTCTTGAGCTCTTCTATTTCAAACCTGAATATCTACCTTCAATCATCCTTCATTGGAGTTTCAAATGTTCTATCTATAACCCTTTGTTGTTGGCATCGGATTTATCCATAATAAGTTGCCTTCTTCAGCAAAATAATCAATTGTTTATTGTTTCAAATTTTAATAACATACCCAGTTTTGGATTTCTATGCTATTTACGCAGGCATTATAAATGACTGCATACTTATACAACTTTTCAATTTACTACTATTGTCAACGTTATTTTTCTTCAACCTTTATCTCATATAAGCCATTAATAAATGTATAGATAGGCACGTTGATGCATATTCATGTATTCAAATGGACATTCAGTTGAGAACTTTATGGCATTTATTTTGGCATCTCTTGCGACAACTAAAGCAAAGATTAAAAAAAAACTCATGCTAAAATGGATAACATCATGTGAAGCTGCAAACTTAACGTGAAATCGTGCTAATAAATGAATGTTTATTAATTAGCAATTTATAGCTTTTTATGATATATTTTGCTTCATGTATTAATACATTTTTATCGATCTTGCATCAGTTAGAAATATACTCATGTTATGGACTTCTTGCAAGTAAAACTCATGACTACGAATTCCAAATTGTTGCTAACTTATTTTTATAACTGTTTTTTGGACTATTCAGGCGACTGGGCATGGATTGAGCCATCTCATGATATATATATATATATGTGTGTGTGTGTGTATATACACACATTTTTTTAAGGCTTAATCAGTTATTTTGGTGATTTCTTACACAAATTTTTTGTTGATTGTTCCCTTATTTGTTTTTTACTTTATTCCTTAACAATTCTTTTCAATGATTTGTTGTTACCATCAGATTTATCCATAATAAGTTGCCTTCTTTAGCAAAATAATCAGTTTATTGTTTCAAATTTTAATAACATACCCAGTTTTGGATTTCTATGCTATTTACGCACGCATTATAAATGACTGCATATTTATACAACTTTTCAATTTACTACTATTGTCAACGTTATTTTTCTTTAACCTTTATCTCATATAAGCCTTAATAAATGTATAAATTGGCACACTGATGCATGTTCATTTACTCAAATGGACATTTAGTTGACAACTTTATCGCATTTATTTTGGCATCTCTTGTGATAGCTAATGCAAAGATTAAAAAAAAAACTCATGCTAAAATAGATAACATCTTGTGATGGTTTCAACATGAACATCATATTCATATTAAAATAAGGGAAAGTCTATCTAGACATAAAATTTTGGTATAATTGGTGACACAATTAATCTCCACCATTAGATCACCCTCTGAATTTTACCTCTCATATAAGGAAAAATAGATCTAGCGGCTTAGATCTTTTGTGCCAACTATGCCTAATTTTGTCTCAAAAAAGCCGGTCTCTTAAAAAGATGGTCAAGTGAAATTTTCATTTAAATATAAAAATATATAATTCGGATATCATAAATAGTATACATGAGTAACATCAACAAAAATAATTTATTATTTATTTATCTTAATAAATTTATCTATATTGTAGAATTCTATTTTTTAAATTTAAATATCCATATTTTGACATTTCTATAGTTATGTGCACTTCATCGACTGTTTACTAATTTTTTCTATTTAGATCCTATGAATTTAAATTGCGTACGAAATCTCGAATTTAAGGTATATTAATAATCTATGTGTTAGTCACATATGTGTATACTTATATACTAATAAAAATCATAATAAAATTTTGTGTTTAACTACGTAGATGTATAAATCACATGCATACGTTTATGTACATAAAAAACATTGATAAAGTTATTTTGTTAATAACTATGATCGTTTATGTACAAAAACAATAAATTTATCGAACATTACATTAAAAAATATACTATTTTTAACTTTAAATAACTCTATAATAAGGCCTATATAATTTCATTATAAAATCCTTCTCAACTTATTCAGGTTATTTACTCTTAAGATAATATATTTTAACCAATTACATAATTTCAAAGTTAACATATTTTTTTAAAATACTAATAATATTTTTTAATATATCTAAAATAATTAAAATATGTTATGTTCAGCATAAACACTTGCTCATAGTAATAAGAACAATAAAATTATTATTTTTGCTTCAAACAAATAAAAATTACATAATGCATACCTTATATATATAACAACAACAATAATAATTTATAGTTTATTTATTTTGTCAGATTCATCGTATGTTATATAATAAAGTTCCCATTTTAACAATAAAATTCTAAATACTATATTCTATAATATTATCGTGTGCAACGCACGGGTTACACACTAGTATATATAATGGTTTAAACGAGCCAACAAAATCAAAATTAGACGCTTGATCATAAAAATTTCCAGAACAATTTCATGCAAAATATTTATATTTCAAAACAATATTTTACCATTATATTATTGATTAGTTTTACATTACCATTTCATAACAGAATAACTTTCTATTATTAATGATCGTTATGATATATTTAGTTTAAATTAAATAACCATAACCAAATTTTAAATTCAAGATTTAAATTGTCAAATTTTTTAACCTAAATAAATTTAATTTTAGTTAATTTTAAAAGGTAAATTCTTGAGTTGCCCTCACTCAAAATCTTCCATCCTCGAAAAGGAATGGAATGGGAATCCAATAACCTGATATATATATATATATATATATATATATATATATATATATATATATCAAATAATCAATAAGTACTTAAAATATTTATTTAGTTTTTCAACTATTTGGGAGATGATTAATCAAAAGTTTAATAATTTCAAATCTCTTTCAAATTATTACTTGATGACTCAACTAGTATATTTTACATTTAGCACTTTTGAAACTCTAAAATAAATGCCAATAGCGCCATAGTCAACATCCAAACTATTTTCAAGTGAGTAAGGTCAGATCCATCAATATTTATTCCATAGTACAAAATTTAATATACACGTTGGCCAAATGCATACCAAAGATCTCTAAGCATTTGACAAAATAGTTTCAACAAGTGAAATATATCAAAGCATTTTCCACATCAAAAAATTATTCAAAATTTCCAAACATTTCGTACTCTGCATAATAGATTTCAAATCATTTTATTCTATATTATACAATTTCTAATTAGGATTGTCTTCTCTATTTTCTCTAGATAATAAAATATCTTTTTCCCTTTTCTCTTTCTTTTTAGTTCGACTTTATTAAGACTATCTTCTTCCTGGTCCTTCTTCGTAGCCTTCGCTCTAACTGATAGTTCTTGTTGCCGTTGTTTCCCCTTTTCGTGGCTTCATTGCTCTTGCCTCATTCATGAAAGAATGACCGGATCTGGACTCTATTATCGAGGCAATTTGGGTTTCAGATTCCATTTCAGTATTGTTGGGTTTCTTTGACTTGTTCTCGGTTGTTATTAGTTCTAAATCAATCTCTGATTTAAATACATTGTTGGTTCTTCGATATTTCTTGGTGAATAAGAAATTTATGATGACTTCCCCTATTGTGTTTAGTTCTTCGGTTACTAATGGTGAAATAGATTAATTTTGGTAAAGTGTTTTTTCAACAATGCCTTAATCTGCTATTTTTTGGCATGTCGAATTGCTCCTCCGCCCTACTCTATAATGGATCCTAGGGTTCGGCAGAACTTTGGAATCAGTTGCCTCCCCGAATCTGTGCCTTGGATCCTAGATTTAGATCTGACTTGGCCCAAGCTGGGGGAGGTAGCTACGACATCGCAATTAGGTTTCAATAGACCTAATGGTCAGTTGGGTATAAGGAATGGCATATAACATCATAGGGGGTTGTATTCCCATCGACTTAACAGTTTTAAAGAAGGTTGTTTTATATCACTCCCTGCTATGTGCGGTGCTTCGATTGTGTTGGCTACGGCTAACAATGAATCACCGGTAATTGGTGATTTCGATTTAACTCCGGTGGTTGAGTCACACGTTGATAGTGGGGTCATGGTGGTAGATAGTAGTTCACGTAACGACATTGTTACATTGGGTATTCCTCGTTCCACTCCTCCACTAACCACGTACAACCCGTTCACTGTTTTACCAAAGCCAAATTCTAACGAAGATAGCCGGGGGAGGGGGGGGGTCAATTGAAACTCTCTCTTCAAAGTTCAAAGCCTTGCTTTGACTTTAAAGCATGGAGTAAAAATAAAAGAAAGGAAACTAACTTTGAAATCTGCGGCTCTTTTGCATGCTGTCTAAGATGGTTCTGTTTATGACATAGTGCAGCCAGCATAATTGGTGTGTGGCAGGGTAGGCAGTGCACTATTCTAGTGTCCTTGTAAAACTCTTTTAGCACCAGGATCCAAGGTATGCATGGTTTTTATTGTCGACTATAATTACCATTCTAACCAGAGCATATGCGAGGTTTCTCACTCTATTTTTGTTGTGGGTTATGGTCGCTGGTTTTCAGGTGGTTGCTTTTCTTTGCCTGGTTCATTACCAGTTTGACCTATTTTTTGTTGTTTGTTTGTTTGTGGGTTTGAATTTTTTGGGTTGTTGCTTTGGTGATTTTTGGTTGGTGCCTATTTTTTTCCTACGACTGGGGTGTTTTTGGGTTTGTTTATTACCATGTTTTTGCATGACAATTTCGGTTTTGGCTGGTCGTTTTGTACTTTTTTTTTTTTGGTGGTCTGTCAGGCATTGTTTGGTGATTTGTATGTCTCGATGCACTTTCACACTATTCCAATCAATGAAATAGTGGTGCTAATTGTTGACCATTGGTGCTTCTACTTTAAATTTTTTCCTTTTCCGGCCTTAGTTTTGATTCATAGTTTGTTGTATGTGTCTGGTTTGTTGTGCAGCAGAGCGGGAATTTGCGGTGCATACTTCGACTATCTTTTTTCTCTTCCTTTGCTGCCGTTTCCTGGTTTTTCATCCGCTTGCTTCTTTTATTCCAACTTTCTCTTTCCTTTTAGTATTTCCCGTCCGATTCCTTGAGCTTTAGTTTTTCGATCGATTCCCCTCTGCTTGTTATCCAAGCTAATAATAGTATAGTAGAGTCAGATACCGTACATCTTAATGTGATTACCCGTGTGGTAATCTTGCATTTATTCCTCTCTTTCCTCGCTCTCGTCAGTGGGTAGCGTAGATGAATTTTGGCTTACCAATGGTCATCTAGATCGATAGCTAAAAACTTGGTGCGTTATCTGCATATAAATAATTTGCGAGCTAACTTTGGTTTCTCAGCTTTGGTAATTTCCTCTGCTTCTTCTTCCCTTAGGAGTCGTGCTATTCCCAAAATACTTCGTGCGCAGTCCCGTCTTCCGCTGCACTCCACGCACCATTAGGACTAGAGAACAGACTATGAGGGAATTTAACTTTAGGACCACGAGAAGGCACATGTATCTCATTTGGGCCTTTTTATCCTATTCTTTGTCCGTTTTCATTGTGTCCTTTCATCGAATTTAGGGTTTTCTTGATTTGTCTCAGCTATTTTTCCGTAGATAATTATTTGTTTAGGAACATCCATGCTATAACAACCTGAATTTCGACAGACCGAATTTTCTTTAAAAATTCCAATCTATCGAAACTCAAGTTGGCTTGTCTGGTATCCAGCAGAAAAGACAGAGAAAATTAATATATCAGAGCTCGATAAAAAATCTAAAAAATGGATAATATATAAAAATCAAATATCGCCTTACCAAAATAATAACACGGTGTAACAAGCGTCTAAAGGCTACCAAATCTCTACCATAAATCTAACATGCGAGTATGTTATGAGGAGGGGGTCAAAACACAAATTCTGGGTGAACTGAAAAATTATACATTATAAAATAACCTTACATATATCGTTCATTTAGATTTTCTTAATTATTATTTTATTTAGGTTAACAACACTCAAGGCTCTATACTCATGACATACCCATCTACTCCCCGGTAGATTAAACCTAATATAGTATATATATAGCTAAGCTCAACATCTCGAGGTACTCCCCATAATACCCTCTGTAATAACCCGAAAATCTGGGCCAGTTTAAAATTTTTATTTTGGCAATTTTAGCGAATTTTGATTATTTAAAATGAATTATTTTAAATAAAATCGACGAGAAATTTATTTTGAATAGAATTCGATGTATATATTATATACGCCGTCGTTAGAATATAAATATTTATATATAATTATAAATAGAATTGAAAATGGCGCGGTAGTTCGATAATTCGATTTCAAACTTCAATTGAATGTACCGGGAGCAAAACAATCCGGATTTTAGTGAAACCAAAAACATTAGGATCTAATTGACGATATCTTTCCAACGAGGTTAACAAACTGAGATTTCACTTTATAAATGATAAGATATGTCCAGTTGAAAATTCTGAATAGTCGCTATGGAATTCAGGCCCTTAAAAATGGAAATTTTGCAAACGACCTCGGATTTCGACGAAACCAGTTTTGTTGGATCCGCAGTGTCAAATTATTGCTAGCTTTCAAATTTCATAATTTTTCGAATCAATATGTGAGCGTGGCAAAGGAAAACGCGTTTGACCAGTTTCAGTTGATTTTAATCGACTGGAAAATGGCCATTTTTCTAACGGTCTCAGAATTCGACGAAACTAGTTTTGTTAGGACCGTATCGTCAATACGAAGCTAGAAAATATTTTTCTAGAATTTTTAGAGTTCGTATGTGGCCCCGGTAATTTGAAATGTACGTTTAAAATTCAATATAGTGATTTAAATGTAAATTCAAAGGAAACTGGTTGTAACGATCGAATCAGCTGGCGATACATATCCCATTGTGTTCGGAATGGGGGTGAAACGCTATGGGCGACAGGCGGTGGGCCTCGTTTTGAGGTCGAAAATAAAAGTTGCTTTTAAGTGAAAAATAAAATAAAATAATTAAATAATAAAATAAAAAAAAATTCTCTCCTTAAAACTCCTCCAGGCCCCCCCCCCCGATTCAAAACAGAAATCGACAGATAAAAAAAAAAAAAAAAAAAACAATGTCGCGCCGCCCCCCTACAGCAGCCGCCACCATCCACCACGACCCCCCCTCCCTGCCAGCGCCACCGACGCCATCTTCCCCTCCCCCTCCGGCCGTCGTCCCCTCCAGAGCCTCCTCCAGCCCATTCGAGAAAACCCCAATCCCCTCAACCCTAAATCCCGACGCGCCCAGCCCCTGGCACACCTGACGCGACCCGCCTCCTCCACCTCCACTGCATGCTCCAATCCCCGCCTCCCTCGACTTGTGCGCCCGCGTCAGACACCGCTGGTCCCTCCCACCGACCGTCAGACGCCCCGCCTCCCTTTTCTTTAAGCGATAGTGAGTTTTTTTTATCTTGTTTATTTAGTTTAAATAAATTTTTTTTTTTGTGAATAAATAAAACCAGTTTATTATATATGAAGTCATAGATAAAGTTTATATTTTTATTCGTATGAAGTTCATATTTTTATTCGCATAAGGTCAAGATCTGAATTTTAATTAGATTACAGAGATAATAAGAATATAATTTTTATAATATAGGAAAGTAATAAAAATATGATTTTTATATTTTTAAAGTATTAAAAATATAGTCTTTACTATATAGCCATTATAAAAATATGATTTTTGCTTATGTAGAGAATTAGAAATATAATTTTTACATTTTAGGAATATTAAAAATAGCATCTTTATATGTGTAGAAAAATAAAAATGTGATTTTTATAATGAGATTTTTATAAAGGTGAAATCTTTAAATTTGAAAAAGCGAAATATTTATAGTTGAAAAGGCGAAATATTTGAAAAGACGAGATCTTTATATAGAAAACATCGTAGTAAAAATTCGATTTTTAGATATATGAAGTGATTATAAAAATATGACTTTTAAATTGAAAGTGAATAAATAAAAATGTGATTTTTATTTTAAAAACATCGAAATATAAAAATGTGTGATTTTTATATATATAGTGACTGCGGGCAACGAAGATGACGAAGATGGGATAATGAAGAAGATTTCTGTCAATGAAGTGTCGTGAAGTTGGATAGCTATCGGTGAGAACTTCTCACCTTTCAATTTAATTTTTCTAGTTATATTTATATACTAGGATGCAGACGGTGCTTAGTAGCACCCGACACAATCGTCCACAGACCATGGACTTGTTTGTTTGGTTGCATAGATTAGTTAGATGATGTGATTTGAAATTGAATTGTTTGGTGAAATGAAATGGATTGATTGATGTGTGAATGGCGTGGGCCTTCACTAGACCGGGGATAAGGCTAGGCCTCGTCCCGTTTCTAGTATCGTGCCGTTATGCCGCCGAAATTTTCTAAAATATGTTAGAAAAATAAAAATATCATTTTTATTGTGTAAATGAAATGAATAGAAATTCATGTGTTAAAATAAAATATATTCTCATTAAAAATATAGTTTTAACGTGAAAGTGAATAAATAAATATTTATAAACAAATCGGCCGATTTGTTTATATACACTGATTTGACTGATATTGAATGGGTCGATAAATTTTACACATCGCCCAACTGCACAACTAAAAATCTGTGTTTGATTGTCTGAAACCCCACACGGGTGTTGGGATGAAATATGAATTTCACTCATCCTGATTGATTAAATATGTCGATCGATTGATTGACAGGCTGTTATAAGCGTAAGATATCTATATTTGATGCTTATAAAGTGTAGTGCACTTTGGTTGATGGTTGATTGTTTATTATTGCTATTATATACATGTGTTGTATGGAATCCATATAATTAACGTCATATGGTGATTGATTGGGCCTCATTCCAATCGGGAAAGTAATGAATATTATAAAAGAAAATTCATGTGTTGAATATGAAAATAGTGATGTGTAGACAGTACTCATTTTTGAGATTAGTCGTGTGTTGAAATAAATATAGATTCATGTGTTGAATGGGATAATATTCATTTGTTGGATAGAATAAAGAAGTTTTGAAAATATAAAGCCGTGTTGATTAGATTGACGCCATTTTGACGTAAACGATATTTATATCGATTTTATCGATTTCGAAATGAATTGAATTGAAAACGATTTCGAAATGAATTGAATTGAAAACGATTTCGAAATGAATTGAATTGAAAACAATTTCGAAATGAATTGAATTGAAAACGATTTCGAAATGAATTGAATTGAAAACGATTTCGAAATGAATTGAATTGAAAACGATTTCGAAATGAATTGAATTGAAAAGGATTTCGAAATGGATTGAATTGAAAACGATTTCGAAATGAATTGAATTGAAAACGATTTCGAAATGAATTGAATTGAAAACGATTTCGAAATGGATTGAATTGAAAACGATTTCGAAATGGATTGAATTGAAAACGATTTCGAAATGAATTGAATTGAAAGTGAATTCAAATGAATTCAAATTGAATTGAATAGAAACGAATTTATAAAGAAGAATTCAATTTTGATGTGAATTGAAATGGAAGTTGAAATTGTTTTGAAACGAATGATGAACTATTTATAAAATTCGTTTTAAAAGGAAATCGACGAAATATATATTATATATATATATTATATATATAATGGCCTGAATAGAACGCGACGCGCCGCGGCAGTTCGTGAATTTCGACCATTTATTTCAAACGGACATTGCGGGAGATCCGACCGTCGGATTCTCCTAAAACTGGAACCGTTGGGTTCGTATCGAAAAGAGCTTTCCAATGAATATTAGAAATTTGAAATCTAACGGTTGGATTTGGAGTTATGTCCAAATCAAATTCGAAAAAGGTCGCTGTAAGTGCAGTTCGATGGCCGTAGATGGAAATCGACTGTACGGGCCTTGATAAAATTATTAAAAATATCTATAATTTGTGTAAAATCATAATATGTGAATTGGAAAGAACGCGGGTGAAAAACTCCACATTTGTAAAGATAAAAATAGATTTTTATCGAAATGAACTAGTTTTGAACTAGAATTAAAATCAATTTATTTTCGAAATAAATAAATTGAATTTGAAAGTGATTTTAAAAATAATCAATACTCCCAATACGTGGATTGGACTGGAGTTGAATCGAAATTATCTTCGGGATATTTCGATGTTGGATTTCGTGACTATACAAATATTGTTATGGGGATTTGAAAGATATATTTTATATCGTTATTTCCAATACGATATTTGTTGGTTTCAGAATTTGATATTGAATGTAAGCCGGTATATTTTCTATTCAGAGCCTTGTATTTAATATCAAATGTGATTTGGGTTTATCGTGAGTCGTGTTTTAGATGACATAGGTTCTTTAACCCAGTTAAAGACATAATATCGATTTCTGAAAAGATTAAAACTAAGTGGAGTTTTAATGAATCTTTAATTAGATTAAAATGTGAATTGATAATTTTAATTATCAAAATCTGAAAAGTGATCGAGAGTGGAGTATCATCAGTTTTGCTCCAAAGCGATAGTTAAATCTTTAATTAGATTTGAACGTGAAATGGTAATTAATTTTACCGATAACACCATGGTGTTAGATGTGGAGTATTACCAGTTTTCTCCATGGGATATATAGGTTGGGATTGGGAAATAAAATAAATAATTACTTCGGTGTGGTTCGTTAATCCCGACTAGTTTGAAATGATATCCATAGGAGGATTAAAGAATAAATTTAGAAGAATTTATCTTGGATAAAATTAATGGGAACCTTTCCCTAAGAATGTGATTTTGTGAATAAAATAATATTCTGAATTGGAATGAGGCGTTTGTTGTGTTTGTGTAACATTCGTTTATTATATACGTGGGTTATTCAGAAAGGCCGGGTTTATACCCATTCTGAATAACCGATTCGACGAGATGTCGAAGATGAAGACGGCGGTTGAAGACCCGAAGTCTTCACATCGTTTGGGTGATTACTGATGATCTTGATTGGGCTGTACACCCAGGATGAGGGAATCAGTTGGTGATCGTCCAGACGTACCTGGAGATGGATGGATATGCGAGGAAAGTGCCTCCGGTTTCGTTCAGACCCAGAACGAACTTGTAAATGGATTGTGTGTCCGACATTGTATTCCTTTATATTGTATTTGTTGATCTCTGCTAAATATATATCTGTTTGGCGGCGGAGAATTTATTCTCTTGCTTAACGCCCTTCTCTGAGACATATGAGCTCAGAGGTTATATATTGGCAGAAATCAGTGGTACGATATGGATTGATAGTGTGGCATACTGAGATGCAGTGATCCAGACTTTTGTTGAAAAGCAAAGTTTGGTGGTTGATGATCAAAGTGCAGCTGATATAGCATGGCTTTGTGTATAGCGTTGATCCGCGAGCCTCACAGCCCGGGATGGTGGTAAACTGATGGTTTGATCAGTATACATTTTTAGTGTAGTGGATTCGGTTGACCGATATTGAGCTTCGTGCTCGGAGGGATAGAGTAAGCGGTGTTTTCTCTTGCTGGGACGTAAGCCGCGGTGATACTTGAGTCCCAAAAGTGCGGATGTGCATAGCGGTGTTTTCTCTCGCTGAGACGTAAGCCGCGGTGAATTGTACTACGCGATCGATCTTTCGAATCAGGAGCCACCATGATGGAAATCCAATTTCCAATACGTGTATTTCGGCTTTATTTGTAGAGCCTAGTATGGCGACATAGTGGGATGGGGCACTCATGCCGTCTATGATTTATATTTATGATTGAAATTGTTTTGACACTATACACTTATTATAGTATCAAATGATTTGTTTTAAAAGTATCAAGCATGTTTGGCTGTTATAAGGTAAAACCCTATCCTCCGGCTTGCGTTGCATTGTGTGATGGGACCTGGGTCTTATAATAGCTTCATTTTTCGAAAAAGCATTGCGCTGTTTATTCTATGCACTAGTATTCTTGGGAGGAAACCCGTTCTGTGTTATACGGCGTGGTCCCTTGAATTACTCTCTTTTAAAGTAAAGTTTTAAATAACTGTTTTAGTTCTCACACCAGTCACATGACTGACCTGGAGTTTATTGTTTTAACCTAAACTCTGGGTGCCCTTATTTTCGACACGGGCAGCTAGTAGTTTTGGTTTTGCAGATTTATATTCACAGGATCCTGGTTTACAGCTGGAATGATATCCGGAAAGCTTTGTATCCGTATATCTCTTCTAGTTGTGTATTGTATTATTTTCCGCTGCTAGGTATTTAAATGTAATTTAAATCTCTGATATTTCTGTGTAATATTCATTTATACTCTGTATATTCTTGTAATCTGATGCATTGTTGTAATAACAGTGAAATGTTCTTCTGTTTGTGTTCTGATTTGTCTTGTCCTCACAGTAATTCGTTCTTTCTCATCTCTTCGGAGACCGGGGAAGTTTCGGGTCGCTTCAGTTGGTATCAGAGCTTTGGTTTACAAAGCAGAGAACAAGACACATTAGAACCATACGAAAGGATTCATCAGATATTGGATTAGTAATATCCAATTAGAATGACTCGTTAGAGATGGGATCAGTAGTATCCTAGAACGAGTGTGAAGAGTATATTTTTGAAAATGAAAACATTTTTGTTTTGAAAATTTAAATTCAATTATTCGTATTTGATTATTTATTTTATATTGATTTGGACAGTCCAGTATATAAAGATTTTGCATATGCGCCTTGCAAACGTATATTTGAAATTTTAATATACTGGATAGATATAGAAGCACACTCTAGTCGCACGGACCTGATTCTGATGATTGACGCGTCATCATTAGTAATTATTTTCGTGTTTCGAAGGTGTGATATCTATATATTTCCATTAGACTGGTGTGAGAACCAAAACTTATATAGTTAGAAAACATTGTTGTGAATTGGCATCAAAAACATGATTTTCTTTATATGTAGTAAAATTATCAATTTGAAACGTTAAAGTCACTAATTGATTGATGTTTGTTTATTTGTTTGATAATTGTGAACCATTTAGCCTAATTGAACCAAATGTTGAATTGTATTAAAAATTGGTTGCTTTTGCTTGCATATACATATACTTACATTGAACAGGTCATAGCAAGGAGGCTAGAGCAGAGAATAAAATTTGTTTGCCCGACAAATAGGTACATGTTTATTACATAATTTCCTGTTTTGTTTGGGTGATGATGATTTTGTGAGCCTATTGGCTAGCCGCTTGGCTTTTTCTTTTTCTTTTTGAGATCTGAAGGACCGGGGAAGCTATTTGAAATTCCCCGATGCTCCCGGTGCAGGGGAGGTTATGGCGAAATTTTTCGAAAATTTAGGGTGTTAGCCAAATTTTTGAAAATTTGAAAATTCTCAGAAACTGAAATTTGGAGAATGAAAACCAGATCGAACGTAGAGTTGATTAATCAAACCACTTTCGACTTTGTTCCAATTCGGGGACGAAAAGTTTTAAGTGGGGGAGATTGTAATAACCCGAAAATCTGGGCCAGTTTAAAATTTTTATTTTGGCAATTTTAGCGAATTTTGATTATTTAAAATGAATTATTTTAAATAAAATCGACGAGAAATTTATTTTGAATAGAATTCGATGTATATATTATATACGCCGTCGTTAGAATATAAATATTTATATATAATTATAAATAGAATTGAAAATGGCGCGGTAGTTCGATAATTCGATTTAAAAATTCAATTGAATGTACCGGGAGCAAAACAATCCGGATTTTAGTGAAACCAAAAACATTAGGATCTAATTGACGATATCTTTCCAACGAGGTTAACAAACTAAGATTTCACTTTATAAATGATAAGATATGTCCAGTTGAAAATTCTGAATAGTCGCTATGGAATTCAGGCCCTTAAAAATGGAAATTTTGCAAACGACCTCGGATTTCGACGAAACCAGTTTTGTTGGATCCGCAGTGTCAAATTATTGCTAGCTTTCAAATTTCATAATTTTTCGAATCAATATGTGAGCGCGGCAAAGGAAAACGCGTTTGACCAGTTTCAGTTGATTTTAATCGACTGGAAAATGGCCATTTTTCTAACGGTCTCAGAATTCGACGAAACTAGTTTTGTTAGGACCGTATCGTCAATACGAAGCTAGAAAATATTTTTCTAGAATTTTTAGAGTTCGTATGTGGCCCCGGTAATTTGAAATGTACGTTTAAAATTCAATATAGTGATTTAAATGTAAATTCAAAGGAAACTGATTGTAACGATCGAATCAGCTGGCGATACATATCCCATTGTGTTCGGAATGGGGGTGAAACGCTATGGGCGATAGGCGGTGGGCCTCGTTTTGAGGTCGAAAATAAAAGTTGCTTTTAAGTGAAAAATAAAATAAAATAATTAAATAATAAAATAAAATAAAAACCTTTCTCTCCTTAAAACTCCTCCAGGCCACCCCCCCCCCCCCGATTCAAAACAGAAATCGACAGATAAAAAAAAAAGAAGGAAAACAACGTCGCGCCGCCCCCCTACAGCAGCCGCCACCATCCACCGCGACCCCCCCTCCCTGCCAGCGCCACCGACGCCATCTTCCCCTCCCCCTCCGGCCGTCGTCCCCTCCAGAGCCTCCTCCAGCCCATTCGAGAAAACCCCAATCCCCTCAACCCTAAATCCCGACGCGCCCAGCCCCTGGCCCACCTGACGCGACCCGCCTCCTCCACCTCCACTGCATGCTCCAATCCCCGCCTCCCTCGACTTGTGCGCCCGCGTCAGACACCGCTGGTCCCTCCCACCGACCGTCAGACGCCCCGCCTCCCTTTTCTTTAAGCGATAGTGAGTTATTTTTTTTATCTTGTTTATTTAGTTTAAATAAATTTTTTTTTTGTGAATAAATAAAACCAGTTTATTATATATGAAGTCATAGATAAAGTTTATATTTTTATTCGTATGAAGTTCATATTTTTATTCGCATAAGGTCAAGATCTGAATTTTAATTAGATTACAGAGATAATAAGAATATAATTTTTATAATATAGGAAAGTAATAAAAATATAATTTTTATATTTTTAAAGTATTAAAAATATAGTCTTTACTATATAGCCATTATAAAAATATGATTTTTGCTTATGTAGAGAATTAGAAATATAATTTTTACATTTTAGGAATATTAAAAATAGCATCTTTATATGTGTAGAAAAATAAAAATGTGATTTTTATAATGAGATTTTTATAAAGGTGAAATCTTTAAACTTGAAAAAGCGAAATATTTATAGTTGAAAAGGCGAAATATTTGAAAAGACGAGATCTTTATATAGAAAACATCGTAGTAAAAATTCGATTTTTAGATATATGAAGTGATTATAAAAATATGACTTTTAAATTGAAAGTGAATAAATAAAAATGTGATTTTTATTTTAAAAACATCGAAATATAAAAATGTGTTATTTTTTATATATATAGTGACTGCGGGCAACGAAGATGACGAAGATGGGATAATGAAGAAGATTTCTGTCAATGAAGTGTCGTGAAGTTGGATAGCTATCGGTGAGAACTTCTCACCTTTCAATTTAATTTTTCTAGTTATATTTATATGCTAGGATGCAGACGGTGCTTAGTAGCACCCGACACAATCGTCCACAGACCATGGACTTGTTTGTTTGGTTGCATAGATTAGTTAGATGATGTGATTTGAAATTGAATTGTTTGGTGAAATGAAATGGATTGATTGATGTGTGAATGGCGTGGGCCTTCACTAGACCGGGGATAAGGCTAGGCCTCGTCCCGTTTCTAGTATCGTGCCGTTATGCCGCCGAAATTTTCTAAAATATGTTAGAAAAATAAAAATATCATTTTTATTGTGTAAATGAAATGAATAGAAATTCATGTGTTAAAATAAAATATATTCTCATTAAAAATATAGTTTTAACGTGAAAGTGAATAAATAAATATTTATAAACAAATCGGCCGATTTGTTTATATACACTGATTTGACTGATATTGAATGGGTCGATAAATTTTACACATCGCCCAACTACACAACTAAAAATTTGTGTTTGATTGTCTGAAACCCCACACGGGTGTTGGGATGAAATATGAATTTCACTCATCCTGATTGATTAAATATGTCGATCGATTGATTGACAGGCTGTTATAAGCGTAAGATATCTATATTTGATGCTTATACAGTGTAGTGCACTTTGGTTGATGGTTGATTGTTTATTATTGCTATTATATACATGTGTTGTATGGAATCCATATAATTAACGTCATATGGTGATTGATTGGGCCTCATTCCAATCGGGAAAGTAATGAATATTATAAAAGAAAATTCATGTGTTGAATATAAAAATAGTGATGTGTAGACAGTACTCATGTGTTGAGATTAGTCGTGTGTTGAAATAAATATAGATTCATGTGTTGAATGGGATAATATTCATTTGTTGGATATAATAAAGAAGTTTTGAAAATATAAAGCCGTGTTGATTAGATTGACGCCATTTTGACGTAAACGATATTTATATCGATTTTATCGATTTCGAAATGAATTGAATTGAAAACGATTTCGAAATGAATTGAATTGAAAACGATTTCGAAATGAATTGAATTGAAAACGATTTCGAAATGAATTGAATTGAAAACGATTTCGAAATGAATTGAATTGAAAACGATTTCGAAATGAATTGAATTGAAAACGATTTCGAAATGGATTGAATTGAAAACGATTTCGAAATGAATTGAATTGAAAACGATTTCGAAATGAATTGAATTGAAAACGATTTCGAAATGAATTGAATTGAAAACGATTTCGAAATGGATTGAATTGAAAACGATTTCGAAATGAATTGAATTGAAAGCGAATTCAAATGAATTCAAATTGAATTGAATAGAAACGAATTTATAAAGAAGAATTCAATTTTGATGTGAATTGAAATGGAAGTTGAAATTGTTTTGAAACGAATGTAGAACTATTTATAAAATTCGTTTTAAAAGGAAATCGACGAAATATATATAATATATATATATATATTATATATATAATGGCCTGAATAGAACGCGACGCGCCGCGGCAGTTCGTGAATTTCGACCATTTATTTCAAACGGACATTGCGGGAGATCCGACCGTCGGATTCTCCTAAAACCGGAACCGTTGGGTTCGTATCGAAAAGAGCTTTCCAATGAATATTAGAAATTTGAAATCTAACGGTTGGATTTGGAGTTATGTCCAAATCAAATTCGAAAAAGGTCGCTGTAAGTGCAGTTCGATGGCCGTAGATGGAAATCGACTGTACGGGCCTTGATAAAATTATTAAAAATATCTATAATTTGTGTAAAATCATAATATGTGAATTGGAAAGAACGGGGGTGAAAAACTCCACATTTGTAAAGATAAAAATAGATTTTTATCGAAATGAACTAGTTTTGAACTAGAATTAAAATCAATTTATTTTTGAAATAAATAAATTGAATTTGAAAGTGATTTTAAAAATAATCAATACTCCCAATACGTGGATTGGACTGGAGTTGAATCGAAATTATCTTCGGGATATTTCGATGTTGGATTTCGTGACTATACAAATATTGTTATGGGGATTTGAAAGATATATTTTATATCGTTATTTCCAATACGATATTTGTTGGTTTCAGAATTTGATATTGAATGTGAGCCGGTATATTTTCTATTCAGAGCCTTGTATTTAATATCAAATGTGATTTGGGTTTATCGTGAGTCGTGTTTTAGATGACATTGGTTCTTTAACCCAGTTAAAGACATAATATCGATTTCTGAAAAGATTAAAACTAAGTGGAGTTTTAATGAATCTTTAATTAGATTAAAATGTGAATTGATAATTTTAATTATCAAAATCTGAAAAGTGATCGAGAGTGGAGTATCATCGGTTTTGCTCCAAAGCGATAGTTAAATCTTTAATTAGATTTGAACGTGAAATGGTAATTAATTTTACCGATAACACCGTGGTGTTAGATGTGGAGTATTACCAGTTTTCTCCATGGGATATATAGGTTGGGATTGGGAAATAAAATAAATAATTACTTCGGTGTGGTTCGTTAATCCCGACTAGTTTGAAATGATATCCATAGGAGGATTAAAGAATAAATTTAGAAGAATTTATCTTGGATAAAATTAATGGGAACCTTTCCCTAAGAATGTGATTTTGTGAATAAAATAATATTCTGAATTGGAATGAGGCGTTTGTTGTGTTTGTGTAACATTCGTTTATTATATACGTGGGTTATTCAGAAAGGCCGGGTTTATACCCATTCTGAATAACCGATTCGACGAGATGTCGAAGATGAAGACGGTGGTTGAAGACCGGAAGTCTTCACATCGTTTGGGTGATTACTGATGATCTTGATTGGGCTGTACACCCAGGATGAGGGAATCAGTTGGTGATCGTCCAGACGTACCTGGAGATGGATGGATATGCGAGGAAAGTGCCTCCGGTTTCGTTCAGACCCAGAACGAACTTGTAAATGGATTGTGTGTCCGACATTGTATTCCTTTATATTGTATTTGTTGATCTCTGCTAAATATATATCTGTTTGGCGGCGGAGAATTTATTCTCTTGCTTAACGCCCTTCTCTGAGACATATGAGCTCAGAGGTTATATATTGGCAGAAATCAGTGGTACGATATGGATTGATAGTGTGGCATACTGAGATGCAGTGATCCAGACTTTTGTTGAAAAGCAAAGTTTGGTGGTTGATGATCAAAGTGCAGCTGATATAGCATGGCTTTGTGTATAGCGTTGATCCGCGAGCCTCACAGCCCGGGATGGTGGTAAACTGATGGTTTGATCAGTATACATTTTTAGTGTAGTGGATTCGGTCGACCGATATTGAGCTTCGTGCTCGGAGGGATAGAGTAAGCGGTGTTTTCTCTTGCTGGGACGTAAGTCGCGGTGATACTTGAGTCCCAAAAGTGCGGATGTGCATAGCGGTGTTTTCTCTCGCTGATACGTAAGCCGCGGTGATTTGTACTACGCGATCGATCTTTCGAATCAGGAGCCACCATGATGGAAATCCAATTTCCAATACGTGTATTTCGGCTTTATTTGTAGAGCCTAGTATGGCGACATAGTGGGATGGGGCACTCATGCCGTCTATGATTTATATTTATGATTGAAATTGTTTTGACACTATACACTTATTATAGTATCAAATGATTTGTTTTAAACGTATCAAGCATGTTTGGCTGTTATAAGGTAAAACCCTATCCTCCGGCTTGCGTTGCATTGTGTGATGGGACCTGGGTCTTATAATAGCTTCATTTTTCGAAAAAGCATTGCGCTGTTTATTCTATGCACTAGTATTCTTGGGAGGAAACCCGTTCCGTGTTATACGGCGTGGTCCCTTGAATTACTCTCTTTTAAAGTAAAGTTTTAAATAACTGTTTTAGTTCTCACACCAGTCACATGACTGACCTGGAGTTTATTGTTTTAACCTAAACTCTGGGTGCCCTTATTTTCGACACGGGCAGCTAGTAGTTTTGGTTTTGCAGATTTATATTCACAGGATCCTGGTTTACAGCTGGAATGATATCCGGAAAGCTTTGTATCCGTATATCTCTTCTAGTTGTGTATTGTATTATTTTCCGCTGCTAGGTATTTAAATGTAATTTAAATCTCTGATATTTCTGTGTAATATTCATTTATACTCTGTATATTCTTGTAATCTGATGCATTGTTGTAATAACAGTGAACTGTTCTTCTGTTTGTGTTCTGATTTGTCTTGTCCTCACAGTAATTCGTTCTTTCTCATCTCTTCGGAGACCGGGGAAGTTTCGGGTCGCTTCACCCTCCTTGTACAATCTCCGTTGTCATGCCACGGAAGCGTATACAACATCCATCCTATGCACAATCATGCATGGAAATCTATATCATTATGCCACGTAATCACACATAACTACCATCGTTATGCCATGTAAGCGTACAGATCGTCATATCCAAACTCCTCCATCGAATCACGTCTCAACACGGAGTAATTCCCTATTATCTACAATACACTACCTAAGGTATGCATCTAGACCTTACACAAACGTACTTTCTACTATAATCCGAGTTCCATAATAGGGTTACATCCAATGCATGAAACTCACCAGGGAGCTTTCTATATTTGTAAAGTACCACCTCATTAGGGCTACAATACAGATATTTACATATGATATATCTTTTCATGATGGCTATGGCCCTACCCTGGCCCCTCCCTCAACCAACGAAAGACTTCCTCAAGAGCTACGTGATGTGCCCTTATCAACCAAACTAACATCCAATTTGGCGTGTTCCGCAACCAATGTCTCGATAGTGAAAGATCGAAGGTCTGTAGGTTTAGCTCTAATCTTTCCGCATCACACTGACTGCCGGTGACAGATAGCCGGCGATTAGTAGCCTTAATTTGGTCCTGAGCAACCTCACCCGAGGCAAATCGTCGAATCACCAAACACCATCCGCCACGGCCATCTGATTGTTATACCAAAGTTGCTGTCAAGGTATACTCACCGGATGATACCGTACAGACCAAACACCTGTGAGTACGGCCTGGGCATGTAGCGCACAGAGGACCACCACAGAGTACCCTACCACGTCCTACAAAAGCCATGTTCTTTCCTCCAATCTCTTAGAATAATCAATTGGACGTGCTCCTCTCGTGTTTCTAGACATCAGGACGATCTACCCTGTTGGGTTCTTCACCTTCAAACGTACGGACTGATCCAAGCGCATCACGCCAACATGTTTTTAGATCCTATTTCTAATGTTTTAATCGCGCGCTTTCTTTATTTCATCACATTGCTAATTAACTTGTTATCCACATATTCACTTTTTATTCAAGTTACTTCGTTAATTAGCTTACAACTAGCTACTTACTTTCTTTATTCATCCCTATGCAGCCTGAGTGGACTTCTGCTTATTATTTATTAAATTTATTAGACTTAATGCTTTCAAATATAAGGCTATTAATAGTAAGCCTACTTTATTCTTTCTTGTTTAATTACAATCTTGCCTTACACTTTTATCACAACTGTTATTGTGAGTTTCCTTATTAACTTGGTTCTCTTAACTAAGGTTTATTAATAAGTTCTCTTTTCTAAATTATATCCTATGTTATAATTTCCCTTGTCCCTAAGACAATCTTAACTATTATATTTAATTCACATTCATATAATTAATTATAATAGGTTATATTCCCCGTTCATCACAATCCTTCTTAGGTTCTTTAATATGAACCAAGTTTAACTGTTGTAATCTTTCTTTAATTACCATCATGCACTTTTTTATTATTTCAGGAAAATATTTCACATGCCTCATTAGATGGGTTAGCGGAAAGTTATAATAATTTATTTCCATAACTAACATCTATTAAGATTCGTAGTTGCAAGCTATTTCTTTTATTTTCAATATGGACATACACACATTTTTTATTTGATTATTGTGCAATATTGTAAAAGAATCCATATTTCACACAAATCCCACCTTTCTTTATTTTCTTGCAACTACGTTCTCCGTAATTTTGTCGTTATGGACATGTATCCATTTTTCCCCAAATCAAACTAACTCGGTCCACTACAAATTTCTCCTTTTTATTTTCTCGATTAGATGTTAATTCCTGTTTACATTTACCATTTCCAATCACTGTAAATTTTCCATACAAAATTAGGCATGTCAATTCTTCGTCCATTATTCCCATTTCACCGTAATTCTATTTACAACAAATCCAATTTGTCATTAAATAACAATCTTAAGAACATATTCATGTTTATTGTAAATTCCACAATTTCAGCATTACAGTAATTCTTAATTAAAACATAAGATTAATGGAATAGATTTTTACAACATCAATATTCTTAACGCACTTAAAAATTACATGAACCAAACCCTCGCTCCATGGTGGCGAGGTCTGTCTTTGGAATATTACACATTAATAACATCAGCAAATTACAGAACATAGCATAATACATAAAATTAGAGAATAATTTACATCATAACATAACAGCGGAAATCATCAATGTCATAATCATCATCAGAGTCACACAGATACAGGATCCTAATTAGTACATAATGAGTTTCATCAAGTAGAAAATAAGTCTATAGTGGAATCAAATATAAACATGCATAAGAGTCCAAAAGAAACGGTAAAAGATAAGTCTTCATCTTCAGCCAAAAGAGCACCCCATGTTACGTGCATATCCAAAAGAAAGCCCATAACATTTTCACTTGGTTGCCCATGTAAAAATATAGGCACCCGAGTTTGCAAGGGAAAAACAAACTATGAGTCAGTCATGAGACTAGTATGAGAAATTCTACAACTACTTAACTTAATTAAGAATAAGGCAAATCACAACACCACGCCATATGTCACGGAACGAATTTGAACCTAGTCCATGTCATATCAACTTCAAAATCACCTATAGTTATAGCTTCCCACCAGATTAAGGCCTCGTAATTAAGTAGCCAAGATGCTAAAAATCTTTTCCTATTATCTGCCAATTCTAGGCTTACGAAGATCCATTTGTAAGACCTTAACCAAGCTTGAGCTTCCATTACGTTTCCAATGCCTATGAATGGCACCCTTCCCAAATTCTTATATTTCTTGGCAACCACATATATATCAAATGTTTGTTGTGGGGGTTGCGGTGGCAATACTGCTTCATTGTTTGCATACGATTCTACGGCATCAAAACCATGCTGACTATTAACAACGGGGATATTGCACCCTCCTTGGCCTCCACCTCTTCTTCCTCTGCCTCGTCTACTCACCTTTTTTAGTTCTGCAAATAGCAAGAAAAGAGTTAGGCCAACAGAAAAGACATCTTAAGGAATAGTAAAAGCATAAGAACATATGCATAAATAATGATGTAAGCTATATGCTATTCTAATGTACCCATTCCAGGATATTCTAATCCCATCTCTAATGAGTTACTCGTCCTAGAATACTAATTATACTACATCTGATGAGTTGTTTAATGTGTTATACTCCAGAGCTAAGGTTAACCAAAGATCTGATGCCACGCCTGACATGAACCAAACCCCCGTTCCACGATGGGAAGGTCTGTATTTGGTATATTACAAATTAATCACATCAGCAGATTACAGAGAATAATACATAAAATTAGAGAATAATTTACATCATAACATAACAACGGAAATCATCAACGTTATAATCATCATCAGAGTTACACAAATACAGGAACCTACTTACTACATAATGAGTTTCATTAAGTAGAAAATAAATCTGTAGTGAATCAAATATAAACATGCATAAGAGTCCAAAAGAAATGATAAAAGATAAGTCTTCATCTTCAGCCAAAAGAGCACCCCATATTACGGTTCATATCCAAAACAAGGCCCATAACCTGTTCACTTGGCTACCCGTTTAAAAATAGGGGCAGTCGAGTTTGCAAGGGAAAAAGAAACTACGAGTCAGTCATGGGAAAGATATGAGAAATTCCAACAATTACTTAACTGAATTAAGAATAAGGAAAATCATAGGACCACGCCGTATGTCACGGAACGGATTTTCTCCATTGGATAGCCGGTGCATATAATAAAATAAATCAAGCAAACCATGCCATGCTTTGTAAAAAAATGAAGTCATTATAAGACTCAGGTCCCATCACACAATGCAACGCAAGCCGAAGGATAGAGTTTTACCTTATAATGGCCAAATATGCTTCATACGCACAAAACAAAAATCATTTGTTATTATTATTAGTGTTTAGATGTTTCAAAACGATTTCAACATAAATGTGTCAATCATAGACGACATAATACCTTATCCTACTATAACGCCATATAGGTTTACAATTAAAACCGCACAATTTCATATTAGAAATTGGATTTCCATCATGAGTCAAGGCAAGGGATGTCTCCTTACTAATTTCGAGACACTCTAGGAAATGCCTCAAGATCACACCTATGGGAAACCCTTGAATCTTTAGGGTCGGTCCACACCTAACATTTTTGGATTAGTTATTCCTGAACAATACGTTTTTCGGTCCTATCGGACCTCCAAAATGGTCAATACGTCGACCATATGAGCCTTTTAGTCGGCTCTATATCAGAGTCGTCTTGCAACCCAACAACCCCATAAGTAAAAATGTTTAGGCTCCATACCATGACACAACTTCTAGCTAGAAAGAAACGCATGCACTCCCCGTAGTCACTATCCTGTTTTTGACCCATACCGGGTGTGAGGCTCGCGAATTAACGTTATACACAAAGCTATGTTCCTTAAAGATGTGCTTTGATTATCATCCACAAGACTCTTCTTTTCAACAAAATCCTTGATCACTTGCTTCTTAGCACGCCACACTGTCGATCCATACTATGTAATTGATTTCCACCAATATATAACATTTAAGCTCATACGTCTCAGAGAAGAGTGTTAAGAAAGAGAATAAATTCTTCGCCACCAAACAGATATATATTTAGCAAAGATCAACTGCATAGCACACATTACGATGTTAAACATACAATCCATTCATACGTTCGTTCTGGGTCTGAACGACACTGGAGGCACCTTATTCCTCATCCCATATGTCTCATACGGGAGAGAGGTCCTCGCATATCCGGACAATTAACAAGTATGTCCGGACAACTACCACTATAACCTTTTCAAGGGAGCTACCCATATCAAAGGCATCAGTAGTAATCCATTTGAAACGACCCGAACTTCCCCGATCTCCGAAGAGAAGAGAAAGAACGGATTTCTTTGTGGACAAGACGAATCAGAACACAAACAAAAGAACATTTCATTGCTTATTACAACAAGTCCATCATAATACAAGAATATAACAGAGCATGAATAAATAATATACATTCGATAAATATCAGAGATTTAAAATTACAATTAAATACATATCAGCGGAAAACTAATACAAACACAACTGAAAGGGATATACGGATACAGAGTTTTCCGAATATCATTCCAGCTGTAAACCAGAATACTGTGAATATAAATCTGCAAAACCAAAACTACTAGCTGCCCGTGTGGAAAATAGGGGCACAGCGCAATGCTTTTGAAAAAATGAAGCTATTATAAGACTCAGGTCCCATTATAGTGTAAAGTGTATGAAAACAACTTCAAATATAAATGTATCAATCATAGACGACATAGTGCCCCATCCCACTATGTCGCCATACTAGGCTCTATAAATAAAACTGAAATGTTATGTATTGGAAGTTGGATTTCCGTCTGTGAACCAAGGCAAGGGACCGTCCTTACCGCTTCGAGACTCTCTAGCCCAAGCCTCAGGATCAGAACGCATCGACCCTTGGATCGTCAGGGCCGGTCCACACTTACGTTAGTGGATTAAAATTCCTGAACAATGTGTTTCCCCGCCCTATTAAGCGTAAAATTGGTCTGTATAAAGACCATACCATCCATCGGCCCGTATGACCGATATATCCGAGGCGCCTCGCTATCCATCATCCACATAAGTGAAACATCTGGGCGTGCAAAACCTAGACACCACTCCTAGCTAGAAGGAAATGCATGTCCTCCCTGACGTCCTCTACCTTTTTTGGTTCACACCGGGGTGCGAGGCTCGTGAATTAACGTTATACACAAAGCTATTCCATATTAAAGTCGTTGTTTGATCATCAACCACAAGACTCTGCTTTTCAATAGAAGCCTGGATCATTTGCATCTCAGCATGCCACACAGGCAATTCACGCTATGCATCTAATGTCTATCAATCACACAGAATGAAATCCAATGTCAGACACACATCCATTTACAAGTTCATTCTGGGTCTGAAAGAAACCGGTGGCACCTTATTCCTCGTCCCATATGTCCAATACAGGAGAGAGGCCCTCGCATATCCGGTCGATCTCCAAGTACGTCTGGACGATCACTCCTGATTACCTTGTCTTGGGTGTACATCCCAATCAAGACATCAGTAATCATCCAAACGATGTGAAGACCTCCGGTCTTCAACCACCGTCTTCATCGTCGACTCATCGCTGGTTCAGTTATTCAGAATGGGATAAACCCGGTCTTTCTGAATAACTCGCGTATATGATAAACAAGTGCTTTAAAAACACAACATACACCTCATTCCAATTCTGAATATTCTTTTATATAAATATTCATATCCTTTGGGAAAGGTTCCCATTAATTTTATCAAAGATAAATTCTTTAAATTTATTCTTTAATCTTCCTTTGGAGATTAATTCAAACCAAATTAAGGTTTGTCCAAACTAGTTGGGATTAGTGAACCTTACCGAAGTAATCATTTGTTTTATTTCCCAATCCAAACCTATTCATCCCATGGAGCAAAACTGGTAGTACTCCATATCTAACACCACGGTGTTATCGGTAAATTCAATTACCATTTTGCGCTCAAATCTAATTAAAGATTTAACTATTGCTTGGAGTAAAACGGGTAGTATTCCATTCTCGATCATTTCATGAATTTGATAATTTTAATCATCACATTCACATTCCAATCTAATTAAAGATTCATTAAAACTCTAATTATGTTTTAATCTCCAAAAATCATTTCTTAATGATTTTTCAATGTTAAGAAATTAATCTTATCTTTAACTGGGTTAAAGAACTAATGTCTTTTAAAACATAGATCACGATAAACCCAAAATCACCTTCCATTAATTATGGAATCTTCACGGAAAAACAAATCAATATATAATCGATATCAATTTCCATATCCGACTAACAATATAAATGGAATAACGACAAAGCCTTTTAAATTCCATATGTATTAACAGTCTTCCTCCACAGAAGTTCCCTCCGATTATTATTAATCGAATTCCATTCAATTCCATTTTAATATATTAAATTGGAAAACTTTACTTTTGAAAACTCCCGTAAAATCATTAATAAAAAGATTTATAAATTCCAAATCCCGTTTCACTGTAAATTGAGTTAAAGAACGAATGTCCTTAAAAACACAGTTCACGATAAACCCTATTCATATTCCATTTTATTTCAATTATTAAATATAATTGGAAACTCTAACAATCTTAATTAAAAGATTTGTTCTCTTCACATGCGGCTCAAGAACAGTGTTACTAAAGAACCAATCCCATCAGTCTCTAATCGTAAATTAGTAAGAGAATAATTCCCTAAGTATTAATCCCGAAGGCCGAAACCAACATCAGATCAATACCCAGGAAACCATTCAACTTAGCTAATCTCTAGTTAGTTTCTAATTTTCTTAAATCCATTGGGTTTTGAGAACGGTATTATTAATGATACCATTCACGACAAACCCAAAATCTGTAACGACCCAGAAAATCTGAACCAATTTAATATTTTTTAAATTGTCTAAAATAATGGATTTTAAATATTTAAAATAAATATTTTAAATAGTAGCAATGAAAACTGAGTTTGAATCGACAATTGAAAATGAATATAATTAATTATAATTATAAACAAGGCCTGAAATGGCGCTGCAGTTTCAAAAATTGAATTCAAACTTTGTCGGACTATACTGGGTGCAAAACAAAAAGGATTTGAGTGAAACCAAAAGTATTTAAATCTGTTAGTGAATACCTTTCTAACGAATCTGAAAAATCGAATTTTCATAACGGAAAGCAAAAGTTATGGCCAAATGAATTTTCAGAAAGGTCGCTATGGAATTTATATAGCCCGTGAAAATGGCCATTTTGCATACGACCTCGGAATTCGACGAAACCACTTTTGTTGGATCCAGGATGAGAAGTTATTGCTAGGTTTCAAATTTCATAAATTTTGAAGCTAGTATGTGAGCAATGCAAAGGAAAATGTGATTTGGTCAATTATAGTTAAATTGGATCGACCAGAAATGGGCCTTTTTGCAAACGGTCTCAAAATTCGACAAGACTAGTTTTGTTGGGACCGTATCGTCAAAACATAGCCAGATTTATTTTTCTGGAATTTTTCGAATCAATTTGTGGCCTTGGCAAATTGAAATGTACGTTCAAATTAAATATTGAATGTTATATATTTTAATTTGAAGGAAAACTGACTGAAAAAGTCGAATAGGCCTACGAAACATATCCCATTGTGTTCGGAATGGGGGTAAAACGCTAGGGACGACAGTCGTTGGGTTTGGATTGGGGTTCGTGGGCGAAAGGGGTATTTTGGAGATTTTAAAAATTATAAAATAAAAAAAATATCATTGGTCAACCCTATTCTGTCTCTCTCCCCGTATAATAGTGAACGACGACGGAAATTGCTCTAACATTCCCCCTCATTTTCCGATCAATCCACGCACCATTGGACCTCGACCCAATTGAGGATTTTGTAGCCCTCGTCGAGCTCTTCAAATCCATACCTGGAGCATCCCCTATCGCTGCGCCATCGTCGAGTTTCGAGCCGAGGAAGTAGCCCACTTTCGAGCGCCGCCGTGATTGGTGGGGACCACCGAGCTGGACGAGACAACCAGGCGCGGGGAGCTGCTTCCAAGCCCTTTCGAGTGGCGAAGGCCGATCGACGTATCGTTGCACGGATTTCGCGAAAAATCCAAACCTAGTTTTGAACGATTTCTGAAAGGTACGACTGTGTATATTTTAAATCAGTTTCAACACATTTAAACCGTTGCAAACTTTGAAAAATCATATCTTTTTCGTTTCTTGACGAAATTCGATGAAACAGGAAACATCGTGACCGTGTGGACGTCTTCTACATTTTAGAAGAGATCGCATATTTTTCTGAGCCTTCTGCTATTTTTGGTGGAGTGGAACCCAATGTGAGATTTCTAATTTATAAATGATATGGAAAACGATGATGTATAAATTATATGGTCGATGTATGAGTTATATAAGCGTTGTACACCTCTTGTATAAGCGTTGTATAAGTTGTACGTTCGATGTATAAGTTATATATGAGTTGTAAAAATTATATATGTGTTGAAATAGAAGTGAATTGCTATATATATATATATATACGCCCCTCGTCCACAAACCATGGACAATATTTATTGGTTGTGATTGGTGTAAAAATTGATAGATAGCGAATGGTTAATTGTGATTGTTTGTGGTTAATATTGGTTGTTTGTGGTTGAAAAATACCCATTTGTGGTTGAGAAATATTTGGTTGAAACCACATAGGATTAGTTTGTGGAAATGAAATAAATATATACATGCCGCCTGCGTGCGAACTAGATGCATGATCCCCATTGTCAAAAACCGCGAGGTTTTAAGGTAGAGCGAGGAGCCGTACTAGGGACGGTCCCGGTTTTAACTACCCTGCCGTTATGCTGCCGAAATTTTGAATAATATTCATGTGTTTGAATTATTTTCATTTGCTGAAACTATATTTATTCGTTATATAGAAAACCTTCATGTGTTGAATCGATATTCATTCGTTGAATTGAAATTCATGTGTTGAATGGTATTCATATTTTGAAAGAAATTGTTTTATAATAAAAATCCCATTTTTAACATCAATATGAAAAGTATAAAACTTGTTTTGAAATAAATTGTTTTACAATAAAAATCCTATTTTTGTCCCCTATATTAACTTTAAGAAATAATAGTGTTTTGAAATGAATTGTTTTACTATAAAAATCACATTTTTATTATATAAACGAATTGTTAAAAACAGTGAAGTGTTGAAATAGAAGACAGTTAGATAAAAATATCATTTTTATCAAATGTATGAAAAGAATGTAGCTTTGAAATCGAAGAATCGATATATATAAATAAATAGAATTAAAATATATCGAATAACGACGCTGCAGTTCGTATTTTGAAACCATGATTTCAAACGATTAGTACGGGAGATTCGACCATCGGATTTTCCTGAAACCGCAACCGTTGGGTTCGCCTTGGAAAAATCTTTCCAACGGCACCAACTTTGTAAAAATCCAACGGTTGGATTGTCTGGAATGTTTAATTCAAATCTGAAGAAAAACAGTGCCAGAAACGATTATATATATATATAATTATATTTAATCGAGTAACGACGTTGCAGTTCGTATTTCGAAATCGAAACTTCAAACGATTATACCGGGAGATCCGACCGTCGGATTTTTCCGAAACTGGATTCGTTGGATTCGTTTTGAAAAGATCTTTCTACTGGTGTAAATTTTGTGAAGATCCAACGGTTAGATTTTCAGATATGTGTAAATCAAATCTGAAGAAAAACAGCGCCACGGTCGCGTTATGGCCCGAAGCGTCGTTTTGAATATATTGGCTATTTTAAAATAAATAAAAATAGCGATAAATCGTTATAAAATATTATAAACAATATGGATGTGATTTAGAAATTAACTGAAGGTTGGCTAAGTCGAATGGTTTCCTGGGTGTTGATCTGATGTTGGTTTCGGCCTTCGGGATTAATATTTGGGAAATCGTTCTCTTACTGATTGACGGTTAGTGACTAATGAATTGGAATGATGCGTGTATATGTTAGTGTTGCACTTGTTTATTATATACGCGAGTTGCTCAGAAAGACCGGGTTTTTCCCATTCTGAAAAACTGAATCGACGATAAGAAATCGAAGATGAAGACAGTGGTCGAAGACCGGAGATCTTCACCTCGTTTGGATGGTAACCGAGGTCCTGATTGGGAGGCATCCCGAAATATGGATAATGAGTGGTGATCGTCCCGACGTACGTGATGATCAATGGGTTTGCGAGGTATTTAGTGCCTCCGGTTTCGTTCAGACCCAGAACTGACTTGTAAATGGACTGTGTGTCTGACATTGGATTTTATTCTGTGTTGATTGATCTCTATTAAATATACATCTATTTGGCGGTGGAGAATTTATTCTTTTGCTTAACGTCCTTCTCTGAAACGCACAAGCTCAGAGGTTGTATATCGATGGACATCAGTCGCCTGGCATGAATTGCTAGTGTGACATGCCTAAGTGGCAAATGATCAGGGCTTCTGTTGGAAAGCAAAGTCTTGTGGTGATGATCAAAGCACCGCCTGTGTGGCATAGCTTTGTGTATAATGTTAATTCGCGAGCCTCACACCCCGGTATGAACCAGAAATGGGAGAAGGACCTCAGGGAGGGCATGCGTTTCTTTCTAGCTAGGGTGGTGTCAGTGACCTACTAGCCCTGACATTTATATACTTTTCACCTGTGTGGTTGTTGCTGTTGCGAGGGGCCTCAGTTTGATCGGACGATCCGGGTCCGATGGAGTCATTCATTGGCTCATTTACACCCCAAAGGGTGGGGAAACGCAGTGTTCAGGAATTTTAATCCACATCGGTGGACCGGCCCTGACGATCCTAGGGTCGATGCGCTCTGACCCTATGGCTCGGGCTAGAGAGTCACGAAGTCGGTAAGGACTATCTTTTGCCTTGGTTCATGACGGAAATCCAATTTCCAAATACGTGACTGTGTGGTTTTGATTGTATACCTATATATGGCGACATAGTGGTATGGGGCATTAATGCCGTCTATGATTGATAGTTATGATTTGAAATTGTTTTCAAAACATATAAACACTAGTAATAATATCAAATGCCTTTGTTTTGTTCGTATCAAGCATATTTTGGCCGTCATAAGGTAAAAACTCTATCCTCCGGTTTGCTTTGCATTGTGTGATGGGAACTGAGTCTTATAATGGCTTCATTTTTATAAAAAGCATTGCGATGATTAAAAGAATGATTTGTTTTAAAGCACTGGCAATCCAATGGAGTAAACCCGTTCCACGAAAGTGGCGTGGTCCTGTGACTAGCCATATTTTAAATGTGTTGAGTAGATTTCTCATACCAGTCCCATGACTGACTCGTAGTTTGTTTCACTTTCAAACTCGGGTGCCCCTTTTTCTACACGGGCAGCCTTGTATTCAGGTTTAGCTGGCTTCCTCTGGATAGCTGGAGCTGAAGATGGATTCTGTTATTTATCTCTTTTTATGCTGTTCAGCTCCTATTGTACATATTTTGTTTGTTTCCGCTGTAGACATATATGTATAATTGAACTGTATTTGTACTAAGTATGATCCTGTAAACTGTGTAACTCTGATGATTACTATTATCCAGTATATTCTATTGTTCATTATCTGGTGTATGTATTTAATTATGTTCTGCTATTATCTGTTTTTGTGTTATATTCCAAAGATAACCCTTGTCTCCGTCTGTACGGGAACTGGGTCATCTTAACGTGGTATCGGAGCCAGGTTAAGCTTAGTTCTGTAATATAACATATTAACGAACTCGTCAGAAATAGAACCAGAAGTGTTCAAGGACGGGTAACTCATTACAGATAGGAGCAGTAATATCCTAGTATGAGTAAAGCAGAATGAAATTACACCTCGATAGACACATTTACATTGAAGTATGTGTTTCTATATTTTAAAATATCTTTTCTGTGACCTGGCACTTGATCTGCTGTTTGCAGAAGTACTAGAAAAATGAGTGTCAGACACAGAAGGAATACAGAACCCGATCTAGAGGCTCTATTAAAGAGATATCGAAATCTGAACGAAGCACAGTTCTCGAGCAATGAATCTATAATTCAGACTCAAGCTTGGATGAGTTCTGTCGAAAGAATATTTGAGCGCATCCAGCTGAGGGATGACCAGAAAAGGCTAGTAGCAACTTGGGCGCTCAAAGAAGAAGCTTTAATCTGGTGGGAAACAATCATCAAAGATAATCCAGAAGGTGATATCACCTGGGACAGATTCAAAGTGATTTTCCTGGAAAGATTTACTCCTCCCGAAGCGACGGAGCGATTATGTGATGAATTTTCTTATCTAATACAAGGTGATATGACCATCCCAGAATATTATAAGAAATTCAACGAACTTGCTCACTTCGCTCCTCATCTGATTCAAGATCCAAATAGGAAAAATCTGAGATTTATTCATGGCCTGCAAAGGAGATATCAGAATAGTGTACTGAGGAATGTAAAACTTCCTTTCTCTGAAATGATTCAGAAAGCTTATCCTAGATGCCGAGTGGATATCTCTGATTGACTCCGGTGCAAGGTATATTTACCATACTTAGCATTACCATTTAATTCTCTACTCTGCTGTTATTTTCTTTCCATGGATGTGCACTTTTAACTCTATAGTCTGAATGATTTTAAAAGAGAATAGGAATTAATTTGTATGGTTTTGAAAAGTTAAAAACAAATTGCTTGTTGTTTGTGTTGCGTGATTGTAGATTGGATTAATTAAATTATGGAAACGATAGTTAATTTAATCAATAGTAGAATGAATGGTCGAATTTATTCGATTATGTCACACATTGAACTGATTAGAAAATAAATAGAAATATATACATGTGCATTTTATATATTTGAACAGGTAAATGGATTAGTTGTTGAGTAAAGATTTTATTTGCGTGCCCGACAAATAAGTAAACCTTAATGAGTTGGATGCGAAATATTATTATATCAACTCCTGTGAATGCCATTGGATGCGGAGTGCTGGTTTTTCTGTGTGAAATAAAAAACGTTGCCATAGGATAGTAACAATTAATTTTGAACTACATTACATGGCATACTTCAGAAGATAGGCATACTTCATCATATACCACATAAGCATTTGGAGCTTGTGTGATGAGGTGGAAGATTTACCATACGAGCGAGAGGCTTGTATGGCGATGACTATATTTTACAGGTTGAACTGATGACTGATATGGACTATTTAAATTGTAACGATTAAATTGCCAGATTAATAAAAACCCCACACGGGTCTGGAGTTGACAATAATCACGTCTCTCTAGTTATTAGATACGGCACATGGACTATTTATTACCCACACGGAACAGGGTGATGAGAATTTATTCTCTGGAGTTATTGTAACACCCCGTAATTCTGTGACATTAAGATTCTCAAATTAAAGTATAATTAATTTTTAAAAGAAAAATTAAAAGAAAAAGATCCATGCAGTTGTTTAATTTAAGTATTGTAACTAACATGAAAAAGAGAAGTAAGGAGAGAACAATAATTATTATTGTTCTAAGACTTATTAACAAAAGCCTCTGTATCTCAGTTGGTTAAGGAATTGGATTTGTAGCATGGAGGTCGGGGGTTCGAACCCCGGCGGCGACATAATTTTTTTTATCTTTGTTTTAGAGAGGGCCAACTGAACATGCAAATATATGTACGTATACAAATTCAAATTTTGAAAGGATAAGAACATACATATAAGGAAATAAAGAAAATATATATGTACATATGAGAATATAAATATATATATGCAATAATATATGTATACGAAAGATAAAATTCAAGATAAGGCTACAGTCAATGAAATATGGCAACATCATTTGAATTTTGAAAATAAAATGAAAGTTGTGCGTATATATATACGCGTAAAATGATCGTTAGAGGAATTGTATACATATAAGAATATTTCATGTGAATAAAACAGTTAAATAAATTCCAGAAATTCAAAAGTTCGAAAATCAAACTTCTACGCCAAAACAATTCATTCGAAATTCAAATTTCTACGCCAAAATAGCTTGTGGGACCCAATGCTGACTCAGCACTGCGTGTATGATAAGGTTTGGATAGATTCATCTACGTACCTGGACTATTTTCTTAACTGGGTTCAATGCTGACTCAGCGCTGCGTGTACGATAAGGTCTTGAGCAGCAATATAAACAGCCCTAGTCTTCATTCTCTTTGCACCAATTCTCTTCTATCCTTATGATGCTAAGATCCATGGCTTCTTCCCCTCCTCTAAATTTTCTTAAATAATTAAAATAAAATATAAATTCAAGACATGGAGATGCTGCTCAAAAGACTTTCAATAAGAAGAGATTCAAGCTAGGATTCAAAAGGAGGTTCAAACGACTTCAACGAATGATTTTCTATGAATCATAGCACCGCCATCTTTCTTTTCTAATCTAAATCTCTGTAAGTCAGTTATTTCTAGATTTGAACGTTTTTCTTTGTTCATGACATGAAATTGAATGAATAAAAGAATATGCCAATTCTCTTTCTTTCTATTCGAATCTGTGCCTATCTCTTTGACCTAATTAAGAACTGTCATGATTCAAAGACAAATAAGACCGTGACTATGAAACTATGGACCTAAAAACCATATGCCTATGACTATGAACATTTGCCTATGACTATGGACATTTTCCTATGACTATGGACATTGCCTATGACTATGGACACTGCCTATGACTATGAACATTGCCTATGATTGTGACTATGACTATGAGGATTACTTCCTTGACAAAACCTATGCCTTTGATTAACATAAACTATCGCCTATGACATAACAAGGATATCTGTGATTTAACCTCCATGATTCCTGACTAGGAAAGTGTTGCTTAAGTTCTGTGATTTTGAGATTGGGGCTAAACCCAATTATTTATTCTGCTTGTCCTTGGTTTTCTTTGGTTTTAGACTATGGGAATTTACCTATTAAGTTAGGTCTACCCATGTTCTTGAACCTACTCTGTCTATTCTTGGTTTTAGACCTTGGGAATTTACCTATTAAGTTAGGTCTACCCATGTTCTTGAAACTACGTCGTTATTCAAAACCATTTTATGCCAGTTGTTATATCTATCCTTTTCATAGCAATCTTTGGTTCATTCCCTATTTGCTACGAATCTAGAATCTAGATTGAAACACGATTTTACGAACGGTGGGAATGCGATTTGGGGCAAAATATGAAATTTACTAAAACGTAGTTTAACTTGGAAATTGGCATAAATTGGGAACATGTATTATGGCATGTTCATAGAAATGCAAATTGGATAAATTTGACATGAATTATAAGATGTGTAATTTGAATCTTGTATTGACGTGTAAATCTAGCATTTACATGAATAGTGAACTAGAGTAATAAGTCTTAGAATGTTGATCAGAATTGGATTAGCTAATTTGGCTCAATAAGTATATTGGCATAAATTTGAAATTGGCCATAATTGGGGGTAATTGTCAGGATTAGCAGAATCATGGTTAGTGACACTTCATTTGGTATGGTTTACATACCAAAAAGCATAAACATGATATAGAGGGGAAAATGGGCCGTAAGAATAAATGTTGACAATTTACATTAAAAGAGAAATTGGGAAATAAGTAAATTAGGATTAATTTACTTATAGAATTTGTCCGAAATGAGGAAATATTAATCTAGACAAATTAAAGATTTATTAACGACATCTCTTTTAATGAAACACCAGAAAGTTCTAGGGTGACAGAGAGGATAGTGTCTAGGCTTGAGTTTGGAAAATACAAGTTTCCTGCTCTCCCTGGCTATCCCTAACTGATCCGACGGACGGGATGGTTACTTTCAAAACCTGATTTGAAAATTTATCAAAACCCTTTGAACTAGAAAACACGAATAGGCCTAACCCGAGGTTAGACTGAGTTGCGATGTAAACCTGCCCGGAACAAACCGGCACATCCAGTAATCGCAACAATATATGTCTAATGTGAGTGGTCATGGCTTTAATTTATTTAGTTAAAGCTAGAACAAGAATGCTAGGGTTAAGTTAACTAAGACACTTAACCAACTTAACATGATAACAAGACTGGTTGGTGGGGTTAGGTTCATACAGTTAAGCTAGAATGGGAGGGTTAAGTCCTTAGGAACACTTAACCAACTTAACACAGTTAAGCTAGAAAGGGAGGGTTAAGTCCATAAGAACACTTAACCAACTTATCACAGTTAAGCTAGAATGGGAGGGCTAAGTCCATAGAGACACTTAACCAAACTCAAGGTAGCAAAACGAGACTTGTAGGGGTTAAGTAAAGTTAATACACTTAGCCAAATTTACATGTTAACTAGGCTAGAGGTTGGGGTTAAGTAAGATTTAATACACTTAGCCAATTTGATATGTTAGCTGGGCTAGACCGTAGGGTAAAGTAAACTTAAACACTTAACCATCAGATTTTGATAAAGGAATAGGGTTAAGTCTAAAACATGAAGGGATAATACTTAAACGTTAATAACAGGTTAGTTAAAACAGACGGGCAAGGTTAAGTTAAAAAGGAACACTTAACTAATACAGGGTGAATGGGTAGGGTTAAGTAATAAGAAATACTTAACCAATATAACTTGGTCTGTGGTGGGGTTAAGTCAACATGAATTACCAATAACACTTAACCAGTATAACAGGATGAATGAAGAGGGTTAAGTTGGCTTGAATTGACTAATGACACTTAACCAATCCAAATTAACGGGAAAGGGAACTAAGTAGTAAACCTTAGAAAACAACGATTCTGGAAACTAAGTGGTAAATCTTAGTTAGTAAAACTAAGTAGTAATTCTTAGTCTAACACAGGAAGGAGCGAATGTCCGTCTGAATAGAGAGAAGGCTCCAACGAATTGGGTTACGAAGCCCGAGGCTTCGAGGGGACGTGAGGGTACTCTTGGTATCCCACTATGAGGCTGCAGATGATCCGCTTGGGCCCACAGAGGTTAAGGTCTCCGTAGAAGAACCAGGGGTATGCCTTGGTTGCAATACATGGCAACCTAAAGACTAGGATGGACCCGCGTGATTCGGCGAGCAAACGGTAGCCCTGTGATAGCAAATCGTCGTCTACCATCCATCTTGAGTCAATCGAGATACGTGAAGTGGAAAGGCGGAGAACTCCAAAAGACCATATACTTGCTATCTAGTTATGGTTGCGGATAGCCATAGGATAGTGGGGCACCGGGGGCCGGCGTATGGTTCTCATTTTACAAGGTGTGCCTTTCATTAGTTGAGGGAGGGGTCAAGTGGGACCATAGCCACTGGAATAAAAACAGACCTTAGCATCTGCATCGGCAGATATCTGAAAGCTCCCGACCGAGTTTTGTTTTCCTTGATTTGCCCTGACACAGGACTCGGACCGCACATTATGGGACATGTGCACCTAGATAAGCGATAACGATTCGCGGTACATGCGTGGGGAAGTATAGGAACATATACCACTCTAGGTGGTGTCCTAGGACTTGGTGGCATCGTTCGACAGGTAGCGTAATCCCTAGTTGGACTAGGTGGCATAAACCCTGAACTCGAGAAGCGTTCAGCAGATAGCGTAAAACTCTAGTTAAATCTAGAAAGCACTTGATAGAAAACCCTAGATTTGATCTAGGTAATAAATAATGAACGTATGCTGGAAGGCAATGGGAAATACAGGGATTGGGATCACGTTATCGTTACTAGATGGGACACTTGATAGGCGGTGCAGAGGTATAGAAACCAGTATAACAAGGAAATAGCGAAGCGGCGAAAGTATTAGAGTGTATCCAGTTTATCTTAGCATATCTTGTGACTACCTTGTCTAATCTTGTTGACCCTATCGTCATGGTGTAATCTTGTATTCAGTTAATTCATGTCGTTCTGTTTTCCATGTTCACATGCTAGAAGTTACTGAACTTACTCAGGCTTTATGTCTGACTCTGTTTTTCTTTCGTCTTTTTTTCTTCTGTCCCCCCCCCCAAGGTAGTAAAGGAGGGAATAGTTTAGCTCAGGTTAAGTTGGACTGCCACTCTTTCCCAGCTTGAAGATTTGTCGAAGTTTGCTTGGATTCTCTTTTCAGATGCTATGGCTAGCTCTTGCTAAATTTGGGAATATAAATGTATTTTCATGCTTCTTTATTTTGTAAGACAGATGATACTCTGATATTGTAAAGAAATCATTGTACAAACTATTTATCAATAAAGCAAAGTTTTATTTTCCGCTATTTAATTTTGTTTGTCTTGTAATTTATCTGCATCTTTTACCCAAAATGCTCCACAGAACTTAGTGCATTCCCTTTGTGAGTGTCACTAACGGACATGGGGTGTTACACGTGGTATAAGAGCTGAAGGTTACCGGATCAGATAAAAGATTTGAAAAATTATTTTCAAAACGGTTTTTAAAGAAGCATTTTAAAGAGAAAAGATTTGTTTTAAAGACATATTCCCCAAAGCCATACGCACTATCTTCTCTTCCTCTTTTTAATTTCTTGTCTCCTTCTTTCTTGAGTCTCTGGGGCTCCTGGCTTTCTGGGAGGTAACCTCATCGAAGGGCAAAGTAGTGCCCGGCTTCCATCCATGGCCGTAGTTGATTCGTCTATGAGCAGTTTTCTTTCGAAGCTTATAGGGTTTTCCGGACGATGGAGGCAGTTTTCGAGGGATTTGTCAACATGACTACACACGGAAGGGGATGAGGAGTTTGGCTAAGGAGCCCAACCCAAGGATAAGGAATTCATGGATAGGGACTTGGCTCACCAAGGAGGAAGGAATTATAAAGCGTAAGACAAGAGGAAGTAGCTTTTCTATGATATAATAGGGCATATAATTAAGGACAAGAGCAAGAACGAGGAACAAGATTTTCAGAAGGGCAAGTACATACTATGCGTACCTAGGAGAATGGTAGTAAAGTTCTGTTGGAAGAGTCTAGTTTTTCTGTTCGTACTCTTTCCTTTTTAGCGCTTCGCATTTGTTCATATTTGCTTCCATAGTTGAGTCTCTGCACCTTAGTACTTGTATAGTAAGAAGATCCCAATCAGTCTCAAACCCAGTGGGTGGTTCGACCCGTTTATTTTTTGTTAGTAGGGGTTTGAATAGATATCGAGTTTGCTTATATCATATCACGTCGATCATCTAAAATCGGAGGAGATATTCCCTGGATACTTATCTGATATTGGTTTAGGCCTTTGGGGCTTGTACTTGAGGAATGTCGAGTTCGACTAGGACGGTTTGCGTGAGAGATGAATAGTTGTGACAGGCGCTCTAAAAAGGGCGTAGTGATCTTTCAACCCTTATAGTTATGGCATGGTGGATAAGGGAGAGACCTCTAATCATACACTTGGTACCGTGATTGACATCTGTTTATTTTGGAAATGGAGGTTAGGAACTTCACAATCGTGAAGATAAATTGGTTAAGATACAGTGGAGTAAAGCTCAAGAAGGCTAGATACTAGCAACATGCCCTTTTTCCTTAAGGGTGCATCCTTGATTTCTCTGTTTAGGAGCTTTACGCGTAGTTGTTTCTCTCTTTCCAAAGTATATCCTCTGGGTCGTATCTGCGATCCTTAGATAGAAGCCAATGGATGTAAACATGTATTTGAAACATGTTATGGTTGAATGGTTTCAAGTGGTTGCAAATGGTTGCTCGTTGATGCATATGCATACGTATTAGGCACTAGATCAAGTTCGGACGCTCTCATATTGCATTTACATGTATGCATTTGTTTATAAGTTGAACTTGATATGATATCATATGAACGTTGCATATGGATGAATGGTTGTGCACGCATGTAGTATTTACATGACTAGGGATGTTTGCATGCATGATTGGACGCATGGCACTAACATGATTTGCATTAAGGAGGTTAACTGAATCAGTAGACCACCTGATTTTGCATTAGATAGAGACATATACACACACTATGCATATGAACATGAAAGCATTAGAAATCTTTTAAGGACAATGAATGCCTGTGATTGAATGGTTGAGTAGATGGGTGATTGGATGGTAGGACACATTCTTCCTAACTTGAAGATTTCGGGGACGAAATCCTTTTAAGTGGGGGAGAATGTAAAACCCCGTAATTCTGTGACATTAAGATTCCCAAATTAAAGTATAATTAATTTTTAAAAGAAAAATTAAAAGAAAAAGATCCATGTAGTTGTTTAATTTAAGTATTGTAACTAACATGAAAAAGAGAAATAAGGAGAGAACAATAATTATTATTGTTCTAAGACTTATTAACAAAAGCCTCTGTAGCTCAGTTGGTTAAGGCATTGGATTTGTAGCATGGAGGTCGGGGGTTCGAACCCCGGCGGCGGCATAATTTTTTTATCTTTGTTTTAGAGAGGGCCAACTGAACATGCAAATATATGTACGTATACAAATTCAAAATTTGAAAGGATAAGAACGTACATATAAGGAAATAAAGAAAATATATATATATACATATGAGAATATAAATATATATATATGCAAAAATATATGTATACGAAAGATAAAATTCAAGATAAGGCTACTGTCAATGAAATATGGCAACATCATTTGAATTTTGAAAATAAAATGAAAGTTGTGCGTATATATATACGCGTAAAATGGTCGTTAGAGGAATTGTATACATATAAGAATATTTCATGTGAATAAAACAGTTAAACAAATTCCAGAAATTCAAAAGTTCGAAAATCAAACTTCTACGCCAAAACAATTCATTCGAAATTCAAATTTCTACGCCAAAATAGCTTGTGGGACCCAATGCTGACTCAGCACTACGTGTATGATAAGGTTTGGCTAGATTCATCTACGTATCTGCACTATTTTCTTAACTGGGTTCAATGCTGACTCAGCGCTGCGTGTACGATAAGGTCTTGAGCAGCTATATAAACAGCCCTAGTCTTCATTCTCTTTGCACCAATTCTCTTCTATCCTTATGTTGCTAAGATCCATGGCTTCTTCCACTCCTCTAAATTTTCTTAAATAATTAAAATAAAATATAAATTCAAGACATGGAGATGCTGCTCAAAAGACTTTCAAGAAGAAGAGATTCAAAAGGAGGTTCAAACGACTTCAACGAATGATTTTCTATGAATCAGAGCACCATCATCTTTCTTTTCTAATCTAAATCTCTGTAAGTCAGTTATTTCTAGATTTGAACGTTTTTCTTTGTTCATGACATGAAATTGAATGAATAAAAGAATATGCCAATTCTCTTTCTTTCTATTCGAATCTGTGCCTATCTCTTGGACCTAATTAAGAACTGTCATGATTCAAAGACAAATAAGACCGTGACTATGAAACTATGGACCTAAAAACCATATGCCTATGACTATGAACATTTGCCTATGACTATGGACATTTTCCTATGACTATGGACATTGCCTATGACTATGGACACTGCCTATGACTATGAACATTGCCTATGATTGTGACTATGACTATGAGGATTACTTCCTTGACAAAACCTATGCCTTTGATTAACATAAACTATCGCCTATGACATAACAAGGATATCTGTGATTTAACCTCCATGATTCCTGACTAGGAAAGTGTTGCTTAAGTTCTGTGATTTTGAGATTGGGGCTAAACCCAATTATTTATTCTGCTTGTCCTTGGTTTTCTTTGGTTTTAGACTATGGGAATTTACCTATTAAGTTAGGTCTACCCATGTTCTTGAACCTACTCTGTCTATTCTTGGTTTTAGACCTTGGGAATTTACCTATTAAGTTAGGTCTACCCATGTTCTTGAACCTACGTCGTTATTCAAAACCATTTTATGCCAGTTGTTATATCTATCCTTTTCATAGCAATCTTTGGTTCATTCCCTATTTGCTACGAATCTAGAATCTAGATTGAAACACGATTTTACGAATGGTGGGAATGCGATTTGGGGCAAAATATGAAATTTACTAAAACGTAGTTTAACTTGGAAATTGGCATAAATTGGGAACATGTATTATGGCATGTTCATAGAAATGCAAATTGGATAAATTTGACATGAATTATAAGATGTGTAATTTGAATCTTGTATTGACGTGTAAATCTAGCATTTACATGAATAGTGAACTAGAGTAATAAGTCTTAGAATGTTGATCAGAATTGGATTAGCTAATTTGGCTCGATAAGTATATTGGCATAAATTTGAAATTGGCCATAATTGGGGGTAATTGTCAGGATTAGCAGAATCATGGTTAGTGACACTTCATTTGGTATGGTTTACATACCAAAAAGCATAAACATGATATAGAGGGGAAAATGGGCCGTAAGAATAAATGTTGACAATTTACATTAAAAGAGAAACTGGGAAATAAGTAAATTAGGATTAATTTACTTATAGAATTTGTCCTAAATGAGGAAATATTAATCTAGACAAATTAAAGATTTATTAACGACATCTCTTTTAATGAAACACCAGAAAGTTCTAGGGTGACAGAGAGGATAATGTCTAGGCTTGAGTTTGGAAAATACAAGTTTCCTGCTCTCCCTGGCTATCCCTAACTGATCCGACGGACGGGATGGTTACTTTCAAAACCTGATTTGAAAATTTATCAAAACCCTTTGAACTAGAAAACACGAATAGGCCTAACCCGAGGTTAGACTGAGTTGCGATGTAAACTTGCCCGGAACCAACCGGCACATCCAGTAATCGCAACAATATCTGTCTAATGTGAGTGGTCATGGCTTTAATTTATTTAGTTAAAGCTAGAACATGAATGCTAGGGTTAAGTTAACTAAGACACTTAACCAACTTAACATGATAACAAGACTGGTAGGTGGGGTTAGGTTCATACAGTTAAGCTAGAATGGGAGGGTTAAGTCCATAGGAACACTTAACCAACTTAACACAGTTAAGCTAGAAAGGGAGGGTTAAGTCCATAAGAACACTTAACAAACTTAACACAATTAAGCTAGAATGGGAGGGCTAAGTCCATAGAGACACTTAACCAAACTCAAGGTAGCAAAACGAGACTTGTAGGGGTTAAGTAAAGTTAATACACTTAGCCAAATTTACATGTTAACTAGGCTAGAGGTTGGGGTTTAGTAAGATTTAATACACTTAGCCAATTTGATATGTTAGCTGGGCTAGACCGTAGGGTAAAGTAAACTTAAACACTTAACCATCAGATTTTGATAAAGGAATAGGGTTAAGTCTAAAACATGAAGGGATAATACTTAACCGTTAATAACAGGTTAGTTAAAACAGACGGGCAAGGTTAAGTTAAAAAGGAACACTTAACCAATACAGGGTGAATGGGTAGGCTTTAGTAATAAGAAATACTTAACCAATATAACTTGGTCTGTGGTGGGGTTAAGTCAACATGAATTACCAATAACACTTAACCAGTAAAATAGGATGAATGAAGAGGGTTAAGTTGGCTTGAATTGACTAATGACACTTAACCAATCCAAATTGACGGGAAAGGGAACTAAGTAGTAAACCTTAGAAAACAACGATTCTGGAAACTAAGTGGTAAATCTTAGTTAGTAAAACTAAGTAGTAATTCTTAGTCTAACACGGGAAGGAGCGAATGTCCGTCTGAATAGAGAGAAGGCTCCAACGAATTGGGTTACGAAGCCCGAGCCTTCGAGGGGACGTGAGGGTACTCTTGGTATCCCTCTGTGAGGCTGCAGATGATCCGCTTGGGCCCACAGAGGTTAAGGTCTGCGTAGAAGAACCAGGGATATGCCTTGGTTGCAATACATGGCAACCTAAAGACTAGGATGGACCCGCGTGATTCGGCGAGCAAACGGTAGCCCTGTGATAGCAACTCGTCATCTACCATCCATCATGAGTCAATCGAGATACGTGAAGCGGAAAGGCGGAGAACTCCAAAAGACCATATACTTGCTATCTAGTTATGGTTGCGGATGGCCATAAGATAGTGGGGCACCGGGGGCCGGCGTATGGTTCTCATTTTACAAGTTGTGCCTTTCATTAGTTGAGGGAGGGGTCAAGTGGGACCATAGCCACTGGAATAAAAACAGACCTTAGCATCTGCATCGGCAGATATCTGAAAGCTCCCGACCGAGTTTTGTTTTCCTTGATTTGCCCTGACACAGGACTCGGACCGCACATTATGGGACATGTGCACCTAGACAAGCGATAACGATTCGCGATACATGCGTGGGGAAGTATAGGAACATATACCACTCTAGGTGGTGTGTCCTAGGACTTAGGGGCATCGTTCGACAGGTAGCGTAATCCCTAGTTGGACTAGGTGGCATAAACCCTGAACTCGAGAAGCGTTCAGCAGATAGCGTAAAACTCTAGTTAAATCTAGAAAGCACTTGATAGAAAACCCTAGATTTGATCTAGGTAATAAATGATGAATGTATGCTGGAAGGCAATGGGAAATACAGGGATTGGGATCACGTTATCGTTACTAGATGGGACACAAGATAGGCGGTGCAGAGATATAGAAACCAATATAACAAGGAAATAGCGAAGCGGCGAAAGTATTAGAGCGTATCCAGTTTATCTTAGCATATCTTGTGACTACCTTGTCTAATCTTGTTGACCCTATCGTCATGGTGTAATCTTGTATTCAGTTAATTCATGTCGTTCTGTTTTCCATGTTCACATGCTAGAAGTTACTGAACTTACTCAGGCTTTATGTCTGACTCTGTTTTTCTTTCGTCTTCTTTTCTTCCGTTTCACCCCCCCCCCCCCCCCGTAGGTAGTAAAGGAGGGAATAGTTTAGCTCAGGTTAAGTTGGACTGCCACTCTTTCCCAGCTTGAAGATCTGTCGAAGTTTGCTTGGATTCTCTTTTCAGATGCTATGGCTAGCTCTTGCTAAATTTGGGAATATAAATGTATTTTCATGCTTCTTTATTTTGTAAGACAGATGATACTCTTATATTGTAAAGAAATCATTGTACAAACTATTTATCAATAAAGAAAAGTTTTATTTTCCGCTGTTTAATTTTATTTGTCTTGTAATTTATCTACATCTTTTACCCTAAATGCTCCACAGAACTTAGTGCATTCCCTTTGTGAGTGACACTAACGGACGTAGGGTGTTACAGTTATTATCAATACACGCTCCCCTGTAAACACCAGAATATATCACTATAAATATGTGTATGCTTATTAGGATTTATTGGGTACCTAATACGGCCCAATAAATTTCCAAACCCCTCCCCGTACAAAGGAGGTTATGGTGAAATTTTTCGAAAATTCCGGGTGTTAGCCAAATTTTTGAAGAATTTGAAAATTCTCAAAAACTGAAAAGTTGGAGAATTGAAGCCAGATCGAACGTAGAGTTGATTAATCAAACCACTTTCGACTTTGTTCCTTTTCGGGGACAAAAAGTTTTAAGTGGGTGAGATTGTAACGACCCAAAAAATCTGAACCAATTTAAAAAGTTTTAAATTGGCTAAAATAATGGATTTTAAATATTTAAAATTAATATTTTAAATAGTAGCAATGAAAACTGAGTTTGAATCGACAATTGAAAACGAATATAATTAATTGTAATTATAAACAAGGCCTGAAATGGCGCTGCAGTTTCAAAATTTGAATTCAAACTTTGTCGGACTATACCGGGTGCAAAACAAAACGGATTTGAGTGAAACCAAAAATATTTAAATCTGTTAGTGAATGCCTTTCTAACGAATCTGAAAAATCGAATTTTTATAACGGAAAGCAAAAGTTATGGCCAAATGAATTTTCAGAAAGGTCGCTATGGAATTTATATAGCCCGTGAAAATGGCCATTTTGTATACGACCTCGGAATTCGACGAAACCACTTTTGCTGGATCCGGGATGAGAAGTTATTGCTAGGTTTCAAATTTCATAATTTTTGAAGCTAGTATGTGAGCGAGGCGAAGGAAAATGTGATTTGGTCAATTATAGTTAAATTGGATCGACCAGAAATGGGCCTTTTTGCAAACGGTCTCAGAATTCGACGAGACTAGTTTTGTTGGGACCGTATCGTCAAAACATAGCCAGATTTATTTTTCTGGAATTTTTCGAATCAATTTGTGGCCCTGGCAAATTGAAATGTACGTTCAAATTAAATATTGAATGTTATATATTTTAATTTTCAAATTGACTGAAACAGTCGAATGGGCCTACGAAACATATCCCATTGTGTTCGGAATGGGGGTAAAACGCTAGGGACGATAGTCGTTGGGTTTGGATTGGGGTTCGTGGGCGAAAGGGGTATTTTGAAGATTTTAAAAATTATGAAATAAAAAAATATCATTGGTCAACCCTATTCTTTCTCTCTCCCCGTATAACAGCGAACGACGACGGAAATTGCTCCAACCTTCCCCCTCATTTTCCGATCAATCCACGCACCATTGGACCTCGACCCAGTTGAGGATTTTGTAGCCCTCGTCGAGCTCTTCAAATCCATACCTAGAGCATCCCCTATCGCTGCGCCATCGTCGAGTTTCGAGCCGAGGAAGTGGCCCACTTTCGAGCGCCGCCGTGACTGGTGGGGACCACCGAGCTGGACGAGACAACCAGGCGCGGGGAGCTACTTCCAAGCCCTTTCGAGTGGCGAAGGCCGATCGACGTATCGTTGCACGGATTTCGCAAAAAATCCAATCCTTGTTTTGAACGATTTCTGAAAGGTACGGCTGTGTATGTTTTAAATAGTTTCAACACTTTTAAACCGTTGCAAACTTTGAAAAATCATATATTTTTCATTTCTTGACGAAATTCGATGAAACAGGAAACATCGTGACCGTGTGGACGTCTTCTACATTTTAGAAGAGACCGCATATTTTTCTGAGCCTTCTGCTATTTTTGGTGGAGTGGAACCCAATGTGAGATTTCTAATTTATAAACGATATGGAAAACGACGATGTATAAATTATATGGTCGATGTATGAGTTATATAAGCGTTGTACACCTCTTGTATAAGCGTTGTATAAGTTGTACGTTCGATGTATAAGTTATATATGCGTTGTAAAAATTATATATGTGTTGAAATAGAAGTGAATTGCTATATATATATATATATATATATATATATATATATATATATATATATACGCCCCTCGTCCACAAACCATGGACGATATTTATTGGTTGTGATTGATGTAAAAATTGATTGATAGCGAATGGTTAATTGTGATTGTTTGTGGTTGATATTTGTTGATTATGGTTGAAAAATATCCATTTGTGGTTGAGAAATATTTGGTTGAAACCACATCGGATTAGTTTGTGGAAATGAAATAAATATATACATGCTGCCTGCGTGCGAACTAGATGCATGATCCCTATTGTCAAAACCGCGAGGTTTTAAGGTAGAGCGAGGAGCTGTACTAGGGACGGTCCCGGTTTTAACTACCCTGCCGTTATGCTGCCGAAATTTTGAATAATATTCATGTGTTTGAATTATTTTCATTTGCTGAAACTATATTTATTCGTTGTATAGACAACCTTCATGTGTTGAATCGATATTCATTCGTTGAATTGAAATTCATGTGTTGAATGGTATTCATATTTTGACAGAAATTGTTTTATAATAAAAATCCCATTTTTAACATCAATATGAAAAGTATAAAATAATCCTGTTTTGAAATAAATTGTTTTACAATAAAAATCCTATTTTTATCCCCTATATTAACTATAAGAAATAATAGTGTTTTGAAATGAATTGTTTTACTATAAAAATCACATTTTTATTATATAAACGAATTGTTAAAAATAGTGAAGTGTTGAAATAGAAGACAGTTAGATAAAAATATCATTTTTATCAAATGTATGAAAAGAATGTAGCTTTGAAATCGAAGAATCGATATATATAAATAAATAGAATTAAAATATATCGAATAACGACGCTGCAGTTCGTATTTTGAAACCGTGATTTCAAACGATTAGTACGGGAGATCCGACCATCGGATTTTCCTAAAACCACAACCGTTGGGTTCGCCTTGGAAAAATCTTTCCAACGGCACCAACTTTGTAAAAATCCAACGGTTGGATTGTTTGGAATGTTTAATTCAAATCTGAAGAAAAACAGCACCAGAAACGATTATATATATATATATATATATATATTAATATAATTATATTTAATCGAATAACGACGCTGTAGTTCGTATTTCGAAACCGAAACTTCAAACGATTATACCGGGAGATCCGACCGTCAGATTTTCCCAAAACTGGAATCGTTGGATTCGTTTTGAAAAGATCTTTCTACTGATGTAAATTTTGTGAAGATCCAACGGTTAGATTTTCATATATGTGTAAATCAAATCTGAAGAAAAACAGCGCCACGGTCGCGTTATGGCCCGAAGCGTCGTTTTGAATATATTGGCTATTTTAAAATAAATAAAAATAGCGATAAATCGTAATAAAATATTATAAACAATATGGATTTGATTTAGAAATTAACTAAAGGTTGTCTAAGTCGAATGGTTTCCTAGGTGTTGATCTGATGTTGGTTTCGGCCTTCGGGGTTAATATTTGGGAAATCGTTCTCTTACTGATTGACGGTTAGTGACTAATGAATTGGAATGATGCGTGTATATGTTAGTGTTGCACTTGTTTATTATATAAGCGAGTTGCTCAGAAAGACCGGGTTTTTTCTATTCTGAATAACTGAATCGACGATAAGAAATTGAAGATGAAGACGGTGGTCGAAGACCGGAGATCTTCACCTCGTTTGGATGGTAACCGAGGTCCTGATTGGGAGGCATCCCGAAATATGGATAATGAGTGGTGATCGTCCCGACGTACGTGGTGATCAATGGGTTTGCGAGTATTTAGTGCCTCCGGTTTCGTTCAGACCCAGAACGGACTTGTAAATGGACTGTGTGTCTGACATTGGATTTTATTCTGTGTTGATTGATCTCTATTAAATATACATCTGTTTGGCGGTGGAGAATTTATTCTTTTGCTTAACGCCCTTCTCTGAAATGCACGAGCTCAGAGGTTGTATATCGATGGACATCAGTCGCATGGCATGAATTGCTAGTGTGACATGCCTAAGTGGCAAATGATCAGGGCTTCTGTTGAAAAGCAAAGTCTTGTGGTGATGATCAAAGCACCGCCTGTGTGGCGTAGCTTTGTGTATAATGTGAATTCGCAAGCCTCACACCCCGGTATGAACCAGAAACGGGAGAAGGACCTCAGGGAGGGCATGCGTTTCTTTCTAGCTAGGGTGGTGTCAGTGACCTACCAGCCCTGACATTTATATACTTTTCACCTATGTGGTTGTTGCTGTTGCGAGGCGCCTCGGTTTGATTGGACGATCCAGGTCCGATGGAGTCATTCATTGGCTCATTTACACCCCAAAGGGTGGGGAAACGCAGTGTTCAGGAATTTTAATCCACATCGGTGGACCGGCCCTGACGACCCAAGGGTCGATGCGCTCTGACCCTGTGGCTCGGGCTAGAGAGTCACGAAGTCGGTAAGGACTATCTTTTGCCTTGGTTCATGACAGAAATCCAATTTCCAATTACGTGACTGTGCGGTTTTGATTGTATACCTATATATGGCGACATAGTGGTATGGGGCATTAATGCCGTTTATGATTGATAGTTATGATTTGAAATTGTTTTCAAAACATATAAACACTAGCAATAATATTAAATGCCTTTGTTTTATTCGTATCAAGCATATTTTGGCCGTTATAAGGTAAAAACTCTATCCTCCGGTTTGCGTTGCATTGTGTGATGGGAACTGAGTCTTATAATGGCTTCATTTTTATAAAAAGCATTGCCATGATTAAAAGAATGATTTGTTTTAAAGCACTTGCAATCCAATGGAGTAAACCCATTCCACGAAAATGGCGTGGTCCTGTGATTAGCCATATCTTAAATGTGTTGAGTAGATTTCTCATACCAGTCCCATGACTGACTCGTAGTTTGTTTCACTTTCAAACTCGGGTGCCCCTTTTTCTACATGGGCAGCCTTGTATTCAGGTTTAGCTGGCTTCCTCTGGATAGCTGGAGCTGAAGATGGATTCTATTATTTATCTCTTTTTATGCTGTTCAGCTCCTATTGTACATATTTTGTTTGTTTCCGCTGTAGACATATATGTATAGTTGAACTGTATTTGTACTAAGTATGATCCTGTAAACTGTGTAACTCTGATGAATACTATTATCCAGTATATTCTATTGTTCATTATCTGGTGTATGTATTTAATTTTGTTCTTCTATTATCGATTTCTGTGTTATATTCCAAAGATAACCCTTGTCTCCATCTGTACGGGAATTGGGGTCGTCTCAAAATCTCATTCCATTGTTAATTGGGGTAAAGAACAAGTGTTATTTAAACACCATTCACGATAAACCCAAAAACCAATTTCAATTTAATTTCAATTAAATGTTAATTAATTGGTAAACTTCATTAAATCTTAATAAAAAGATTTAATCTTTTCTCCACTGGGTTTGAGAACAGTGTTAGTGAAGACACCGTTCACCACAAACCCAAAATCTCGTTTAATATTAAATACAAGGTTCTGAATAGAAAATATATCGGCTTATATTCAATATCAAATTCTGAAATCAACAAGTATCGTATTGGAATAACGATATATATATATATATATATATATATATATATATATATATATCTTCCAAATTCCTCCACAATGTCCGTATAATCACGGAATCCAATATCGAAATATTCCGAAGATAATTTCAATTCAAATCCATTCCAATTCATATATTGGAAATTCTGGTTATTTTTAAAACCATTCACAAATCCCATTTATTTATTTTAAAAATTATTGGGTTTCAAATCTACTTCATAACTAGTTCATTTCGATAAAAAAGTATTTTTATCTTTTCAAATATGGAATTTTTCATCCCAATTCTTTCCAAATCACTTATTATGATTTACACAAATTGTTAATATTTTTAATAATTTTACGAAGGCTCGTACAGTCGATTTCCATAAACGGTCATCGAACTGCACCTACAGCGACCTTTTTCAAATTTGATTTGGACATAATTCTGAATCCAACGATTAGATTTCAAATCCCTTGTATTCGTTGGAAAGGCCTTTTCGATATGAACCCAACGGTTCCGGTTTTAGGAGAATCTGACGGTCGGATCTCCCGTAATGTCTATTCGAAGTCAATGGTCAAAATTCGCGAACTACCGCGGCGTGGCGCGTTCTATTCAGCCCATTATATATATATATTATATATTTCATTGATTTCCATTTAAAACGTATTTTATAAATCGTTTTAAATTCCTTTTCAAAACGATTTCAACTTCATATTCAATTTCAAATCAAAATTGAATATTCCATATCATTAATATATAAATGATAATATTTTCAAAACATTAGATATTGAAATCACTTCCTTTTCGATATTCATTATAAAAATGAATAAAATCGATATAATTATCGTTCACGTCCAAAATGGCGTTAAACTAATCAACATGGCTTTATATCTTTTCGTGTCCATCCCGAATCGGACATCAAAATCAGATTTTGATCTTTTACTCAATATTATTTTAAAATATTCATTATTTTATAATAATCATTATTTTAAAATATTTATTCTTTCTGAACTGGAATCAGACACAGTCAATTACCATATAATGTTATTCATATGGATTTCATACAATACATGTATTAAAAAATAATGATACACAAGCAACCATCATCCAAAGTGCATTACACAACTGCATAAGCATTAAATGTAAATATTTAACGCTTACAATAGCCTGTCAACCAATTGATTGACATACAGCTAATTATTGGGACTAGTGTATGTCATATATCATCCCAATACCCGTGTGGGGTTTCAACCAACAAATACTGAATATTATTTGTGCAGTTGGGCGATGTGTAAAATTTACCGTCCCAATCCATATCAAATAAATAAGTGTACATAAAAAACCGTCAGGGTTGTAAATGAATATTTATTTTATTTCACAATAATTTATATATTTATTTTATATAAATAATTTATATATACAACAATATCACTACATGACAATCACAATCAATTCCTACATCACAATACAATCAAACAAGTCATCCATGGTTTGTGGACGACGGGGAGCAGTTCATATATGCAGTTACAAAATAGTTTAAATAACTGTACTAAAATAATAGTGAGAAGTTCTCACTTTTCTTTTGGCTTCACCTAAAATCGTAGCGAGCTCTAAAAATTCTCTGGTCTCTTCTAAAACGTAGAAGACGTCATCACGTCCCGGTGTCTCTTGTTTCACTGGATTTCAAAAACATAGCAAAAAGATATGATTTTTAGTCTATAATCATATTTTGTGACACTTTTAAATGTTAAAACCCCTTTAAAATTTTAAAGCCGATACCTTTCAGAGATGGTTCGAAACTTGGGTTAACTTTTTCTCTCGATCTGTGTACTTTGGAGATGATCGGACGGTGCTGCATCGAAGAGGGAGGGGAGGCGCGCCACAAGGGGGTGGTCACGACCAAATCATAGGTAGTATGACGTGGTGGCGGCGCTTCAAACATCCGAACTTCTCGGAGGTGATTCAACCAAACTAGAGAACGACGAGAGGTGAGGCTTATATGGATTTGAAGAGGGAGGTGAGATTTTCAAAATCCTCAACTGGGTCGATGGGTTTCGTTGAGCGGATTTTAAGTTATGGAGGAGAGAAGTGGTGAAGCCCTTTCCGTTGTCGCTTCAGGAGGGTGTCGGGTTTTACAGAAAATGAACGAGAATTCTGATTGGCCCGTGTTTTATATTTTATTATTTAATTTATTTAATTTCGAAAATACCCACTAATCCATACGAACCCCAAATCAAACCCAACGACTGTCGCCCCTAGCTAAATACCACATTCCGAACACAATGGGATATGTTTCGCAAGCCAATTCGATCGTTTCGTTCAGTTTTCATCAAAATTAAAATATAAATCAATGTATATTGAATTTAAACACACATTTTAATTTACCGGGGCCACATACTGTAACGACCCGGATTTCGCCCGACCCCAATCGATCGTAATATCGATCAAGACCGTTCAAAACCCGCATACGTTAACTTTGGGCGTACAACACATCAGGACAACAACACAGACTTTTATAACATCAATAATAAATGTTACATCAGAGTACAGAATATATCAGAGTACATTGATAAATAATACAGCGGAAGGTACATTTACAATAAATTAAATACATTGCAGCGGAACTAATCTCAGCGGAAGGCCATCAATATTCTGGATCCAACTTCAGACTTTAATCCAGGATCCTGCTTAACTATATCTGCAAAAAGCTACTCGACTGCCCGTGTGGAGAGAGGGCACCCGAGTTTGCAAAGTGAAACAAACTACAGGTCAGTCGTGGGACTGTTGTGAGAATTCTTAACTTAACCTATCTAATAAGTAGGCTAATCACAAGACCACGCCGCTAACGCGGAACGGGTTTACTCAATTGGATTGCCAGTGCATAAATAAAGTAAATCGTCAAATAACGCAATGCTTTTTAGAAAAATGAAACCATTATAAGACCCCGGTCCCATCATACAATGCAACACACACCAGAGGATAGGGTTTTACCTTATAATGGTCAAAAGATGCTTGATACGTAAAAACGATATTATTATTAGTGTGTATATATATACTTAAAACATTTCAATATAAATGTATTAATCTTAGACGGCATAGTACCCCATCCTACTATGTCGCCATATATAAGTTTACAATCAAAACCGTGGTGTCGTATTGGAAATTGGTTTTCTGTCATGAAATCAAGGCTAGGGATCGTCCTCTTCTGACTCGAGACACTCTAGCAAATGCCTCAGGATCCCCCGCAGTGAACCCTTGAATCTTCAGGGTCGGTCCCCACCTAACGGTAGTGGATTAGAAATTCCTGAACACACGTTTCCCGGTTCCTTTGAACCTATAGTATGACCACTTCCGGTCTATAAAAATCCAAGGTACCTCAATCCAAATCCACATAAGTAAAATGTCGGGCCGTGTTAAAGCACCGGTACTACCCCTAGCTAGAAAGAAACGTGTGCACTCCCTGCAGTCCTAATCCCGTTTTTGACTCATACAGGGGTGTAAGGCTCGCGAAGTCACGCTATACACAAAGCTATGCCTAAAAAGGCTATGCTTTGATCATCAACCACAAGGCCTGCTTTTCAACAAAGCCTTGATCATTTGCATCTTAGCATGTCACATTGTCAGACCCTACCATATTATTGATCATCTACCAATATATATAACCTCTAAGCTCATACATCTTAGAAAAGGGTGATAAGTAAAGAATAAATTCTTCACCACCAAACAGAAATATATCATCAGTAGCGTTCAAAAAATACAGCAGAAATGAATACAGTGTCAGGCACGCAATCCATTTACAGGTCCGCTCTGGTTCTGAGCGAAACAACGTGTTCGTCGATCTCCAAATGCGTTTGGACGATCATTACCAAATACCTTGCCTTGGAAGGCTAATCCCAATTCAAGATACCAGTCATCATCATCCCAACGATGTGAAAACCTTCGGTCTTCAATCACCGTCTTCGTCTTCGACTCTTGATCGTTGTGATGATTATTCAGAATGGGTTAAACCCGGTCTTTCTGAATAACTCGCGTATTTTGGGATTAAAAAGCAAATATTGGAAAATCACACATTTCGTCACATTCGAACTCAGAATATTCTTTTAATATGATATTTGATTTAAAAGATTCTCATTAATTTTATCAAAGATAAACATTTAAAATAAAATCTATAAATCAATTTCCAAAATATGGAATTCCACAGAAAACAAATCAATACATAATCGATATAGATTTCTGTATCAGACTAATAATATAAATGGAATAATGGCAAAGCCTCTTAAATTCCATATATAATATCGGTCTTCTTTTACAGAAGCTCATTCCGATTATTACCAATCGAATCTCCACTTAATTCCAATTTAACATATTAAATTGAAAACTTGGTTTTTAGAAAATGCACTTTTTAAATCTATAAAATAGATTCATAAGTTCCAAATAATAATTTCAATGTAAATTGGATTAAAGGACACATGTCGTTTAAAACATCGTCCACGATAAATCCACTTCACATCTCAATTTATTTCATATCACAAAATATAATTGCGAATGCTAGTAATCTTTTTAAAACATATTTTAAAATAATCGTAAAAATATTCTTTATATAAAGACTCTAAATGAAAGGTATACTTTATATTAAATATTCATTATCTTTTACAAATATTCTTTGCTTTAACATATAGTTGATTAAAAATATATGCACTTTATATAAAAAGGATTTTTAATGTAAAAATATTCTTATTTAAAAGAACACCTGAATCGAAATGCGACTCAAACATTTACCATATAATTTAGATTATATGGATTTCACACACATCATATATATGACAATAATAGTAAAATCATCAAATCATCAAATCATCCATCTACATCCAAAGTGTAATTTCCACTGTGTAAGCGTTAAAATTAAATCATAATGCTCATCGCAGCCTGTCGATCTAACGATCAACATACAACTAAATATTGGGATTAGTGTATATAAATTTTCATCCCAACACCCGTGTGGGGTTTTCAACCAACAAACAAATAATAAACTAATTTTTGCACTTGGGCGATGTGTGAAAAATTATCGTCCCAATCACATACACAAGTCGGGTAACTTGTGAAAGGAAGTGTAATACACAATGCATATAATGATGACAAGAATATATCTCTATTGCAATGAATGAATAAGCATAATAACTTCGTCTCTATTTACAAATTCTATTTTGCTAATTTAAAACTCTAAACAAAATGGTTATTTTGTTTTGGCAATTCTAATGAGGCAAAATGATAAATATTTTGATTTAACTAACCTATCTTGACAAGTATATATCTTGCCAGACATATATATATATATATGTACACACACACACATTGCTTCAACTAATTCACTTTGACCAAACATGAATATTTCTGACAAAATGTAAAATTTGGTTTAACTAGTATAAATTGACAAAAATGAATAATTATTTTAACTAATGTAAATTAACAAAAATGAATAATTGTTTTTAACTAATATAAATTTACCCAAATCAATAATTTGTGTTTCAATTCTGATAAAATATGTCAATGCTATATTTTGTTCCATTCTTTTAATTAAGACAAAATAAGTGTTTTTGTCTATTATACTTTAATGATAAAAAATGTGAATGTTTAGTTATTAAAATGTAACTTTTAAATTTTAACTTTTATTTCAAACAATCTTTATTCATATCAAAATTATAAATCAAGAATATAATTTTAAATCTGATGGTTTGTTTGCATTAATGAATTGCAAACAAAGATGAACTTTATTTTAAGGTTTTATTTGCAACAAGGAATGCAAATAACAAATGTAACTTTATTTTTATTTAAAAGAATGTAAAAAGAACCTCATTTACAAAGTGTATTTACGTTATTGAATGTAAATAAAAGAAACAAATTTTATTTAAATGAGTATTTGCATTTATGAATGCAAACAAAGAATAGTTTTGTTTATAAATTATATTTACATTAGTGAATGTAAACAAAAGAACAAAATTTATTTTCAAAGTATATTTTAAACAAATTCTATTAAATGTATAAAAGTGTGTACATTTGTGTTGGTAAATGTAGATAAAGAAAATAGACTATAGTTTCATTGAATATTTGCATTGATAAATGCAAATAAAAGAATAAACTTTAATTTCAATGCATATATATTGATAAATGCAAACAAAGAAATAAACATTATTTTCAATATATTTGTATGTATTTGCATTGGTGAGTGCAAATGAATAATTTGTTTCAATATACATTTGCATTGGTAAATGCAAAAAGAATAATTTCTATTTACTAAATATTTTTGCATGGCTGAATGTAAATAGAAGTACAAACTTTATTTTCAAAACATGTTTACATTTTTGAACACAAAATAAAGAACAAAACTTTTTTATGAATTTAATAATAAAATAATATAAAAATTAAAACCCTAACCCTAATTTCAGCCGCCGCCTATGGCTTTCAATGGCCAGAAACTTTCCAACTTCAAACATCAATTTCTCTCAATCCGTTCAGTGAAAATCGACAAACTTGGTACCAAATCGAAGCTTTCGGAGAGATCTATCAATCCATACGGTCAAGATCGGGTTTTGGTTCACGGATTTCACGAATTCTGGGCTGAAACGTGGCGGGTTTGGGTTCGGATTCCGAGGCAAGGGGAGGGTCGAGTTTGATGGGGTTTCGGCCGAAGGTGGAGCTCGGCTAGGGCTTCGACGTGGCGGGGTTTGATCGGCGGTCAGTGGATTGGAGGGGGGCGCGCACAGAAGGGATCGGAGGCGATGTATGGGTTCGGCTGTAGCAACGTGCGACGAGGAAGAAGAGGGTATTATTATATTATTATTTATTTAATTAAATATTTAATTTATCCGATCTTTAAAAATCAATATCTCTTTCATACGAGGTCCGATTGACGAACCGTAAGTTGCATTGGACTCGTTTTTGCGAGATCTTCGCGATGGCGCAGACCAGAGCTGAATCCGAGACAGTCAAATTTTCAGCAAAAATCAATGTGAGAATTCTGAATTTTATTATTTAATTAATTATAAATTATTTTTGTTGCGTTAAAAATAATTGTATTGTGATGTAATTCAGATTTGAAATGTTCTGTGATTGATGAATGGTTGATTTTTGTTGGTGGTTTATTTGTTGTTCATGATATGCTCGATCAGCGTTGAATTTAATATATGGGTGAATTTTATTTGCAATTAGAAAATAAATCTAAATTTAGATTTAAATCATATTTTATTCAGATCTGTTTATTCTAGTTTATATTTAAAAAAAAAAAGAAAAAAATTATTATTTTTATTATTCTGAGATGAACAATAGAATTTGATTGACAAATAAAAACTTATTTTTTTATTTGTTTATATTATTTTTAATAAATCTGATGGTTTGTTTGCATTAATGAATTGCAAACAAAGATGAACTTTATTTTAAGGTTTTATTTTCAACAAGGAATGCAAATAACAAATGTAACTTTATTTTTATTTAAAAGTATATTTGAGTGAATATAAAAAGAACCTCATTTACAAAGTGTATTTACGTTATTGAATGTAAATAAAAGAAACAAATTTTATTTAAATGAGTATTTGCATTTATGAATGCAAACAAAGAATAGTTTTGTATATAAATTATATTTACATTAGTGAATGTAAACAAAAGAACAAAATTTATTTTCAAAGTATATTTTAAACAAATTCTATTAAATGTATAAAAGTGTGTACATTTGTGTTGGTAAATGTAGATAAAGAAAATAGACTATAGTTTCATTGAATATTTGCATTGATAAATGCAAATAAAAGAATAAACTTTAATTTCAATGCATATATATTGATAAATGCAAACAAAGAAATAAACTTTATTTTCAATATATTTGTATGTATTTGCATTGGTGAGTGCAAATGAATAATTTGTTTCAATATACATTTGCATTGGTAAATGCAAAAAGAACAATTTCTATTTACTAAATATGTTTGCATGGCTGAATGTAAATAGAAGTACAAACTTTATTTTCAAAACATGTTTACATTTTTGAACACAAAATAAATAACAAAACTTTATTTTCAAAACATGTTTTATTTTCTAGTTTTATTGGTGTTGTCGAACACAAATAAAAATGTACTTTTTATTTTCAAGTTATGTTTGCAAAGGTAATTCCAAATAAAAGAACAAACTTTATTTTCTATGTAACTTATGAAAATAATTTCTTATTTACATAAAAAAAATGTAAACAAAATTGTTACTTTTATTTCAGTGCTCAAGTTTTGTCAAAAATGATATTTCTAATTCAATAATTAGATTTTGACCAAAAATGAAAATTTCAATTCAATAGTCAGGGTTTGAAAAAAAATGATATTTTCATTTCACTAATAAAGTTTTGGCCAAAATGTTCACTAATAAAGTTTGGCCAAAAATATGATCTCTTATTTCAATACTTATGCTTTAACCAAATTGTTATTTTTATTTCAACATTAATTATATTGAAAATGTAATCATTCAACTTCAATTTTAATTACATAGAAAAATGTAATCAATTTATTTCAATTTTAATTACATTGAAAAATGAAATCTTTTTAATTTATTTCTAATTACATTAAAAATATAATCTTTTTGATTTATTTCTAACATTTCAACAAAAACAATGAAAAAGGATAACTTTGTTTTTCGACAATTCTAACATAAACAACTTTCATATGAACCATTCTTTACATTAAAAATGTGATTTTTAATGTTTTCAACACTTTTATTTTAACATGAAAAAAAAATTCATATGAATAATTCTTTTCATTAAAATAAGATTTTTAATGTTTCATGTTTTCATTTCAAATAGATGAACATTTTTAATCTATTATATATATATGGTAAAATTGTAAATTTTATCGTTAACATGGTTTCAATTCAAACAAATGAACGTTTTATGTTTTTATTGTAATTCCTAAACCGTGTTCTAAATGTAAACAAACAAAAATAGGATTTTTATTAGTTAGCCAAATTCTGTCGTAATAAAAATATATTCTATTTGTTGTTCACATTCTATTGTGAATAAACAAATAAAAAGAATATTTTATTTGTCGTTCAAATCTTATTTCAAAGTAAACAAATAAAAGTAAGGTTTTATTTGTGGTTCATTTCCTGTTGCAAAGTAAACAAATAAACAAAAATAAAGTTTTTATTTGTCGATCAACTTCTAATGTAATATAAACAAATAAAAAAATAAGTTTTTATTTGTCGATCAAATTCTATTGTTCATCTCAGAATAATAAAAATAATATTTTTTTAAATAAACTAGAATAAACAGATCTGAATAAAATATGATTTAAATCTAAATTTAGATTTATTTTCTAATTGCAAATAAAATTCACCCATATATTAAATTCAACGTTGATCGAGCATATCATGAACAACAAACAAACCACCAACAAAAATCAACCATTCATCAATCACAGAACATTTCAAATCTGAATTACATCACAATACAATTATTTTTAATGCAAGAAAAATAATTTATAATTAATTAAATAATAAAATTCAGAATTCTCACATTGATTTTTACTGAAAATTTGACTGTCTCGGATTCAGCGCTGGTCTGCGCCATCGCGAAGATCTGGAAAGACTAGTCCAACGCAACTTAAGGTTCGTCAATTGGACCTCGTATGAAAGAGATATTGATTTTTAAAGATCGGATAAATTAAAGGGTGCATTTTTTAGAGGTCCCTATTAAGTTTCAAAATAAATAAAAAAACCCGGTCATAGTTTCACACACGTTTCCGCCCCCTACTTTTGAATTACCGCATGCTATTTTAGTGGATCTGCTTCCTCTTTTGTAGTTCCGCCTGCTCCTCCTTTTTACTTTGCTTCCTCCATTTTTTCTCCAGAAAAAAGTGCGGCTCTTCTTGAAAAAAAAAATTCTAAAATCTACAAATAATCCTAGAAGTCCACGACAAGAAAAAAAAATAGTTGCATATATGTATGCAAATATTGCCAATACTTGCATACATATATGCCTTTATTGCATAAAGGTAAAAAATGAACTGAGTTGCAGTGTTACAAAATAATGCATGTTTTTATGCAAGAATGGTGCAATAGTTACACATATATGTGCAGAAAAATCAAAAGGAGATGCAACAGTGGAAATTATGCACATATATATGACAGAAATAGGAATTGTTGCATAATATTATGCACGTAACTGCATATTTTCGACGTTTTTTACTGTTTTTTAATTTTAGTGGACTTTTTTTATATTTTTTCGGCAAATTTTTTGTCGAATGCATAATTTATTTAAATAATAATTTTCGTTTTTTTTTTCATTTTTTTGCTACTTTTGAAAAATAGGGACCTAATTTATAATAAGTTTATCACTGGATGTGAGACTAATTAAGTTTCAAAATAGGGATGTGAGCCTAATATTCACTAAATTAAATATTTAATTAAATAAATAATAATATAATAATACCCTCTTCTTCCTCGTCGCACGTTGCTACAGCCGAACCCATACATCGCCTCCGATCCCTTCTGTGTGCACCCCCTCCAAGCCACCGACCGCCGATCAAACCCCGCCACGTCGAAGCCTTAGCCGAGCTCCACCTTCGGCCGAAACCCCATCAAACTCGACCCTCCCCTTGCCTCGGAATCCAAACCCAAACCCGCCACGTTTCAGCCCAGAATTCGTGAAATCCGTGAACCAAAACCCGATCTTGACCGTATGGATTGAAAGATCTCTCTGAAAGCTTCGATTTGGTACTAAGTTTGTCGATTTTCACTGAACGGATTGAGAGAAATTGATGTTTGAAGTTGGGAAGTTTCCGGCCATTGAAAGCCATAGGCGACGGCTGAAATTAGGGTTAGGGTTTTAAATTTTATATTATTTTATTATTAAATTACTAAAAAACGTGTTATAAAGGTGAAAATGCGGGCTGTCTCCGAATTGGGCTTGCTTACTGTCGATTTGAATGTTTTGAGGCCTTCTGAACACAATGGGATGGGTCTCGGGGTTCAATTCCGAAATCTGTAGCAAGTTTTATATAAAATCCCATTAATAATTAATTAATTAATTAATTAAATATTAACCGTATATTTAAATATGTCGGGGCCACATACGACCTCAGAAAATTCTAAAAAATATATTTTTAGCTTTCTTATGACGATACGAATCCAACAAAATTATTTTCGTCGAATTCTGAGACTGTTTGAAAAATAGCTATTTTTAAGGCGTTTAAATTTAACTGAAATAGTCAAAACATATTTTCTTTTGCCACGCTCACATATTAATTCGAAAAATTCTAAAAATTGAAACCTAGCAATAATTTGACATTCCGGTTCCAACAAAAGTGGTTTCGTCGAAAACGAAGGTCGTTTGCAAAATGACTATTTTAAAGGGCAATATATTTAATATTAAAAATACATTTTTAAACATATAAATTCCGAAACTCAAAATATATAAGTGTTTACTTTTTTTCAATGCAGAAACATCATTCCGAACTAAATGGAAGTGGTTTCGAGTCGAAATTCCTTCATATGTGAAAAGTAGCCATTTGGGCCATATATATTATATATATAAATTCTACAACGACCTTTCTAAAAATTGAATTGGCCGTAACTTTTGATGTCCACTATGAAATTTCAATTTTTCAGATTCATTAGAAAGATATGATTAAACAGATTTAAATATTTCTGGTTTCACTCAATTCTGATTTATTTTGAGTCCTGTACATTCAGTTAAAGTTCAAAATCAAATTTTCAAACTACCGCGCCATTTCTAACTCCATTTATATATAAATTTAATTTACTCGTTTTAACTTCGATTAAAATGAATTCTAGCCATTATTATTTAAAATAAATCACTTTATATTTTCAAAATTCATTAAAATTTTGTAAAATAAATTTTTTAAATTGGTTCAGAATTTGCGGGTTGTTACAATCTCCCCCACTTAAAATCTTTTCGTCCTCGAAAAGGAAATGAAGCTAAAGTTGTTTATTTAACTAATTTAATTTTCATTCTTTAACTATTTAATCATTTATTAGTTAAATTCTTATTCACACAACACAATCATCAATCAATTAGTTGATTAAATTTTCAAAAATATATAATTTTTATATATTCAAAATCACATTTTCTAAAATCGAATTTTCAAAAATATAACTTTTACATTAAGATGAGTGGATTAAAAAGCATATATTTTTAATATGGAATAGTTTCATTAAAAAGAATAAAATTAAAAGATTACATTTTTATGTAATCTTAGAATGGAAATTAATGATTAGATTTTTATTGTCTGCTGTTTTCAATAACAGGGATTGAAATAAAAAAATGTAATATTTAATTTCTAGTTTTATTTACATCAAGAAATGTAGATAAAAGAACAACTCCTTATTTTATGTTTATTTACATCAAGTAAAGTAAATAAATAACAATGTAACCTTTATTTTAATGTTTTGTTCGCATTTTAAAATCATGCGACAAAAAATGTAACTATTGTTTTTAAATAAATTTGTTTGCATCTAAATTTGCAAAAAAAATATAATTTTTATTTTCTTGTTTGTAGCCAAAGTTGCAAACAAAAAAATTTAATTTTTATCTACTTGTTTTATTTGCATGATAGAATACAAATAAAAATGTATTTTCTATGTTTCGTTTGCATTGTAGAATGTAAACAAAAATATAATTTTCTTCTATTTTCATGTATTATTTGCATTCGTGAATGAAAATAAAAGAACAACTTTTCCTTTTAAGATATATTTGCATTAGTGAGTGCAAATAAAAGAACAAATTTTAATTTCAATGCATTTATACATTGGTGAATGTAAATATATGTTGAAATCCGAGTTTATCCTTTTATTTACATTCACCAATGTATAAACGCATTGAAATTAAAATTTGTTCTTTTATTTGCACTCACTAATGCAAATATATCTTGAAAGGAAAAGTTGTTCTTTTATTTGCATTCAGGAATGCAAACAATACATGAAAATAGAAGAAAATTATATTTTTGTTTGCATTCTACAATGCAAATGAAACATAGAAAATAAAAAATACATTTTTATTTGTATTCTATCATGCAAATAAAACAAGTAGATAAAAATTACATTTTTTTGTTTGCAACTTTAGCTACAAACAAGAAAATAAAAATTACATTTTTGTTTGCAAATTTAGATGCAAATAAATTTATTTAAAAACAATAGTTGCATTTTTTGTCGCATGATTTTAAAATGCGAACAAAACATTAAAATAAAGGTTACATTTTTATTTATTTATTTACTTCACTTGATGTAAATAAACATAAAATAAGGAGTTATTCTTTTATTTACATTTCTTGATGTAATTAAAATTAGAAATTAAATATTTCATTTTTATTTGTTGTAACAAACCGAAAATTCTGAACCAATTTAAAAAATTTATTTTACAAAATTTTAATAAATTTTGAAAATATAAAGTGATTTATTTTAAATAATAATGGCTTGAATTCATTTTAATCGAAGTTAAAATGAATAAATTAAATTTATATAAAAATGGAGTTAGAAATGGCGCGGTAGTTTGAAAATTTGATTTTGAACTTTAACGGAATGTACAGGACTCAAAATTAATCAGAATTGAGTGAAACCATAAATATTTAAATCTGTTTAATCATATCATTCTAACGAATCTGAAAATTTGAAATTTCATCGCGGAAATCAAAAGTTATGGCCAATTCAATTTTTAGAAAGGTCGTTGTAGAATTTATATATATAATATATATGGCCCAAAAGGCTACTTTTCACATATGAAGGAATTTTGACTCGAAACCACTTCCATTGAGTTCGGAATGACGTTTCTGCATTGAAAAGTAGTAAACACTTATATATTTTGAGTTTCGGAATTTATTTGTTTAAAAATGTATTTTTAATATTAAATATATTGCCCTTAAAAATAGTCATTTTGCAAACGACCTCCGTTTTCGACGAAACCACTTTTGTTGGAACCGGAATGTCAAATTAATGCTAGGTTTCAATTTTCTGAATTTTTCGAATTAATATGTGAGCGTGGCAAAAGAAAATATGTTTTGACTATTTCATTTAAATTTAAACGCCTTAAAAATAGCCATTTTTCAAACAGTCTCAGAATTCGACGAAAATAATTTTGTTGGATTCGTTTCGTCATAAGAAAGCTAAAAATATTTTTTTAAGAATTTTCTGAGGTTGTATGTGGCCCCGACATATTTAAATGTACGGTCAATATTTAATTAATTAATTATTAATGGGATTTTAAATAAAACTTGCTACAGATTTCGGAATTGGACCCCGATACCCATCCTATTGCATTCAGAAGACCTCAAAATGTTAAGATCGACAGTAAGCAAGCCCAATTCGGAGACAGCCCGCATTTTCACCTTTATAACACGTTTTTCAGTAATTTAATAATAAAATAATATAAAAATTAAAACCCTAACCCTAATTTTAGCCACCGCCTATGGCTTTCAATGGCCAGAAACTTTCCAACTTCAAACATCAATTTCTCTCAATCCGTTCAGTGAAAATCGACAAACTTGGTACCAAATCGAAGCTTTCGGAGAGATCTTTCAATCCATACGGTCAAAATCGGGTTTTGGTTCACGGATTTCACGAATTCTGGGCTGAAACATGACGGGTTTGGGTTTTGATTCCGAGGCAAGGGGAGGGTCGAGTTCGATGGGGTTTCGACCGAAGGTGGAGCTCGGCTAGGGCTTCGACGTGGCGGGGTTTGATTGGCGGTCGGTGGCTTGGAGGGGGCGCGCGCAGAAGGGATCGGAGGCGATGTATGGGTTCGGCTGTAGCAACGTGCGACGAGGAAGAAGAGGGTATTATTATATTATTATTTAATTAATTAAATATTTAATTTATCCGATCTGTAAAAATCAATATCTCTTTCATACGATGTCCGATTGACGAACCGTAAGTTGCGTTGGACTTGTCTTTCCGAGATCTTCGCGACGGCGCAGACCAGAGCTGAATCCGAGACAGTCAAATTTTCAGCAAAAATCAATGTGAGAATTCTGAATTTTATTATTTAATTAATTATAAATTATTTTTCTTGCATTAAAAATAATTGTATTGTGATGTAATTCAGATTTGAAATGTTTTGTGATTGATGAATGGTTGATTTTTGTTGGTGGTTTGTTTGTTGTTCATGATATGCTCGATCAGCGTTGAATTTTATATATGGGTGAATTTTATTTGCAATTAGAAAATAAATCTAAATTTAGATTTAAATCATATTTTATTAAGATCTGTTTATTCTAGTTTATTTAAAAAAAATATTATTTTTATTATTCTGAGATGAACAATAGAATTTGATCGACAAATAAAAACTTATTTTTTTATTTGTTTATATTACATTAGAAGTTGATCGACAAACAAAAACTTTGTTTTTGTTTATTTGTTTACTTTGCAACAGGAAATGAACCAAAAATAAAACCTTACTTTTATATGTTTACTCTGAAATAAGATTTGAACGACAAATAAAATATTCTTTTTATTTGTTTATTCACAATAGAATATGAACAACAAATAGAATATATTTTAATTACGACAGAATTTGGCTAACTAATAAAAATCCTATTTTTGTTTGTTTACATTTAGAACACGGTTTATGAATTACAATAAAAACATAAAATGTTCATTTGTTTGAATTGAAACCATGTTAACGATAAAATTTACATTTTTACCGTATATATAGAGTAGATTAAAAATGTTCATCTATTTAAAATGAAAACATGAAACATTAAAAATCTTATTTTAATGAAAGAATTATTCGTACGAATTTTTTTTTTCATGTTAAAATAAAAGTGTTGAAAACATTAAAAATCACATTTTTAATGTAAAGAATGGTTCATATGAAAGTTGTTTATGTTAGAATTGTCGAAAAGCAAAGTTATCCTTTTTCTTTGTTTTTGTTAAAATGTTAGAAATAAATAAAAAAGATTACATTTTTAATGTAATTAGAAATAAATTAAAAATATTACATTTTTCAATGTAATTAAAATTGAAATAAATTGATTACATTTTTCTATGTAATTAAAATTGAAGTAGAATGATTACATTTTCAATATAATTAATGTTGAAATAAAAATAACAATTTGGTTAAAGCATAAGTATTGAAATAAGAGATCATATTTTTGGCCAAACTTTATTAGTGAACATTTTGGCCAAAACTTCATTAGTGAAATGAAAATATCATTTTTGTCAAACCTTGACTATTGAATTGAAATTTTCATTTTTGGTCAAAATCTGATTGTTGAATTGGAAATATCATTTTTGTCAAAACATGAGCACTGAAATAAAAGTAACAATTTTGTTTACATTTTTTTTTATGTAAATAAGAAATTATTTTCAGAAGTTACGTAGAAAATAAAATTTGTTCTTTTATTTGGAATTACCTATGCAAACATAACTTGAAAATAAAAAGTACATTTTTATTTGTGTTCGACAACACCAATAAAACTAGAAAATAAAACATGTTTTGAAAATAAAGTTTTGTTCTTTATTTTGTGTTCAAAAATGTAAACATGTTTTGAAACTAAAGTTTGTACATCTATTTACATTCAGCCATGCAAACATATTTAGTAAATAGAAATTGTTCTTTTTGCATTTACCAATGCAAATGTATATTGAAACAAATTATTCATTTGCACTCACCAGTGCAAATACATACAAATATATTGAAAATAAAGTTTATTTCTTTGTTTGCATTTATCAATATATATGCATTGAAATTAAAGTTTATTCTTTTATTTGCATTTATCAATGCAAATATTCAATGAAACTATAGTCTATTTTCTTTATCTACATTTACCAACACAAATGTACACACTTTTATACATTTAATAGAATTTGTTTAAAATATACTTTGAAAATAAATTTTGTTCTTTTGTTTACATTCACTAATGTAAATATAATTTATAAACAAAACTATTCTTTGTTTGCATTCATAAATGCAAATACTCATTTAAATAAAATTTGTTTCTTTTATTTACATTCAATAACGTAAATACACTTTTTAAATGAGGTTCTTTTTACATTCACTCAAATATACTTTTAAATAAAAATAAAGTTACATTTGTTATTTGCATTCCTTGTTGCAAATAAAACCTTAAAATAAAGTTCATCTTTGTTTGCAATTCATTAATGCAAACAAACCATCAGATTTAAAATTATATTCTTGATTTATAATTTTGATATGAATAAAGATTGTTTGAAATAAAAGGTAAAATTTAAAAGTTACATTTTAATAACTAAACATTCACATTTTTTATCATTAAAGTAGAATAGACAAAAACACTCATTTTGTCTAAATTAAAAGAATGAAACAAAATATAGCATTGGCATATTTTATCAGAATTGAAACACAAATTATTCATTTGGGTAAATTTATATTAGTTAAAATCAATTATTCATTTTTGTTAATTTACATTAGTTAAAATAATTATTCATTTTTGTCAATTTATACTAGTTAAACCAAATTTTACATTTTGTCAGAAATATTCATGTTTGGTCAAAATGAATTAGTTGAAGCAATATATATATATATATGTGTGTGTGTGTGTGTGTGTATGTCTGGCAAGATATATACTTGTCAAGATAGGTTAGTTAAATCAAAATATTTATCATTTTGCCTCATTAGAATTGCCAAAACAAAATAAACATTTTGTTTAGAGTTTTAAATTAGCAAAATAGAATTTGTAAATAGAGACGAAGTTATTATGCTTATTCATTCATTGCAATAGAGATATTTTCTTGTCATCATTATATGTTTTTTGTATTACACTTCCATTCACAAGTTACCCGACTTGTGTATGTGATTGGGACGATAATTTTTCACACATCGCCCAAGTGCACAAATTAGTTTATTATTTGTTTGTTGGTTGAAAACCCCACACGGGTGTTGGGATGAAAATTTATATACACTAATCCTAATATTTAGTTGTATGTTGATCGTTAGATTGACAGGCTGCGATGAGCGTTATGATTTAATTTTAATGCTTACACAGTGGAAATTACACTTTGGATGTAGATGGATGATTTGATGATTTTACTATTATTGTCATATATATGATGTGTGTGAAATCCATATAATCCAAATTATATGGTAAATGTTTGAGTCGCATTTCGATTCAGGTGTTCTTTTAAATAAGAATATTTTTACATTAGAAATCCTTTTTATATAAAGTGCATATATTTTCATAATATATTTTTAATTAACTATATGTTAAAGCAAAGAATATTTGTAAAAGATAAAGAATTTGTAATATAAAGCATACCTTTCATTTAGAGTCTTTATATAAAGAATATTTTTACGATTATTTTAAAATATGTTTTAAAAAGATTACTAGCATTCGCAATTATATTTTGTGATATAAAATAAATTGAGATGTGAAGTGGATTTATCGTGGACGATGTTTTAAACGACATTTGTCCTTTAATCCAATTTACATTGAAATTATTATTTGGAACTTATGAATCTATTTTATAGATTTAAAAAGGGCATTTTCTAAAAACCAAGTTTTCAATTTAATATATTAAATTGGAATTAAGTGGAGATTCGATTGGTAATAATCGGAATGAGCTTCTGTAAACGAAGACCGATATTATATATGGAATTTAAGAGGCTTTACCGTTATTCCATTTATATTATTAGTCTGATACAGAAATCTATATCGATTATGTATTGATTTGATTTATGTGGAATTCCATATTTTGGAAATTGATTTATAGATTTTATTTTAAATGTTTATCTTTGATAAAATTAATGAGAATATTTTAAATCGAATATCTTATTGAAAGAATATACTGAGTTGGAATGTGACGAAATGTGTGATTTTCCAATATTTGCTTTTTAATCCCAAAATACGCGAGTTATTCAGAAAGACTTGGTTTAACCCATTCTGAATAATCATCACGACGATCAAGAGTCGAAGACGACGACGATGATTGAAGACCGAAGGTTTTCACATCGTTAGGATGATGATGACTGGTATCTTGAATTGGGATTGGCCTTCCAAGGCAAGGTATTTGGTAATGATCGTCCAAACGCATTTGGAGATCGACGGACACGTTGTTTCGCTCAGACCCAGAGCGGACTTGTAAATGGATTGCGTGTCTGACATTGTATTCATTTCTGCTGTATTTGTTGAACGCTACTGATTATATATTTCTGTTTGGTGGTGAAGAATTTATTCTTTACTTGTCACCCTTCTCTAAGACGTATGAGCTTAGAGGTTATATATATATTGGTGGATGATCAATAATATGGTAGGATCTGACAATGTGACATGCTAAGATGCAAATGATCAAGGCTTTATTGAAAAGTAGGCCTTGTGGTTGATGATCAAAGCATAGCCTGTTTAGGCATAGCTTTGTGTATAGCGTGACTTCGCGTGCCTCATACCCCGGTATGAGTCAAAAACGGGATTAGGAGTGCAAACGTTTCTTTCTAGCTAGGGGTAGTGCCGGTGCTTTAACACGGCCCGACATTTTACTTATGTGGATTTGGAATGAGGTACCTCGGGTTTTTATAGGCCGGAAGTGGTCATACTATAGGTTCAAAGGAACCGGGAAACGTGTGTTCAGGAATTGCCAATCCACTACCGTTAGGTGGGGACCGGCCCTGAAGATCCAAGGGTTCACTGCGGGGGATCCTGAGGCATTTGCTAGAGTGTCTCGAATCGGAAGAGGACGATCCCTAGCCTCGATTTCATGACAGAAAACCAATTTCCAATACGACACCACGGTTTTGATTGTAAACTTATATATGGCGACATAGTAGGATGGGGTACTATGCCGTCTAAGATTAATACATTTATATTGAAATGTTTTAAGTATATATATACACACTAATAATAATATCGTTTTTACGTATCAAGCATCTTTTGACCATTATAAGGTAAAACCCTATCCTATGGTGTGCGTTGCATTGTGTGATGGGACCTGGGTTTTATAATGGTTTCATTTTTCTAAAAAGCATTGCGTTATTTGACGATTTACTTTATTTATGCACTGGCAATCCAATGGATTAAACCCGTTCCGCGTTAGTGGCGTGGTCCTGTGATTAGCCTACTTATTAGATATGTTAAGTTAATAATTCTCACAACAGTCCCACGACTGACCTGTAGTTTGTTTCACTTTGCAAACTCGGGTGCCCTCTTTCCACATGGACAGTCGAGTAGCTTTTTGCAGATATAGTTAAGCAGGATCCTGGATTGAAGTCTGAAGCTGGGTCTAGAATATTGATGGCCTTCCGCTGAGATTAGTTCCGCTGCAATGTATTTAATTTATTGTAAATGTACTTTCCGCTGTATTATTTATCAATGTACTCTGATATATTCTGTACTCTGATGTAACATTTATTATTGATGTTATAAAAGTTTGTGTTGTTGTCCTGATGTGTTGTATGCCCAAAGTTAACGTACGCGGGTTTTGAACGGTCTTGATCGATCTTACGATCGACTGGGGTCGGGCGAAATCCGGGTCGTTACACATACTAACTCCAAAAATTCCAGAAAAATAATTCTAGCTATGTTTTGATGATACGGTCCTAACAAAACTAATTTCGTCGAATTTGGAGACCGTTTGGAAAATGGCCATTTTTTTGGTCGATCCAATTCAAATTTAAGCAGATCAAAAACGTTTAAATTTACTGCACTCACGTATTAAACCCAAAAATTGAGAAATTTGAAACCTAGCAATAATTTGACATTCCAGATCCAACAAAAGTGGTTTTGTCGAAAAAGGAGGTCATTTGCAAAATGGCAATATATTAAATTAAATTCCATAGCGACTATTTTAAATTTTAAACTGGACATAACTTTTTATTCCCGCTGTGAAATCTAAATTTTTCACATTCGTTGGAAAGATATTTTCAAACAGATTCAAATATTTCTGGTTTCACTAAATTCTGGTTTATTTTGAATCCTACACATTCATTTGAAATTTGAAATCGAATTTTCAAACTACCACGCCATTTTAAACTCCTTTTATAATTAAAATATATATTTATATTCTAACTTCGATTTAAATAAATATATACGTTCTAATTCTATTCAAAATAAATTTCTAGTCGTTATTATTTAAAATAAATCATTTTAAATATTCAAAATTCATTGAAATTTCTATAATAAAAAATTTAAATTGGTTCTGATTTTCCGGGTTATTACAATCTCCCCCACTTAAAATCTTTTCATCCTTGAAAATGAATGGAGCTGAAAGTTGCTTAACCAACCAACTCAACTTTCATTCAGGCTTTCATTCTTCAACTTTTCAATTTCTAAGAATTTCTAATTTTTCAAAAATTTGGCTAACACCCCAAATTTTCGAAAAAAATCACCAAAACCTCCTTTATACGGGGAGCACCGGGAAAATCCCCAAACCGCCACACAGGCCCTCTCATCTCAAAAAGAAAAAGAAAAAGCCAATCGGCTCATAAAATCCTGCAAACCCAATAAATCAGTAAACATGTACCAATTTGCCGGGCATACAATTTTATTCCTCTGCTCTGGTGTAACGACCCGTATTTTAGCGATATAATAATTAAATTTATTTAATTATATAAATAGTGATTTAGAGATTTGAATGGTCGTTGAATTAAATAATAGTGAATATTTAATTAAATTAAATAATAGAATAATATATTTAATTTAGAAATAGTCGGAAATAGTGAATTGACAATATAGTGTGAATTGGACAATTCAAAATATATATTTCGGCTTAGAATTTGAATTACAATAACGAATATATTATTCGAATGACAGTTGAACGTATAATTTATATTATAATTAAAATCGAGCTCGAAATGGCGCGGCAACTCGCTATTTGGCGATTTGAACTTCAACTGAATAAATAGAATCTATTTTGAGCCGTATTTCTGTGAAACAAGAAACGTTCGGAGCTAGTGAAGTATACTTTTCTAATGGAAGAGAAAAATCGGGATTTCATTGTATAGATTTTGATTTATGTCCAAATCAAATTTTTGAAAATTCGCTATGGAATTCCTTTACAAATTATAGCGATTTATTTATATTATAAAAGGTTTTTTTTCAATATAAATTGAATATCGATTCAACCGGGATTTGAATATCGAGTTATAAACCCAATTGGAGCTATACGATATTCTATTGTGAATATATACGATAATATTTATTTTTAAATATTTAATTTATTTAGTTTTAAATATATTTATATATTTAAATTGGTTATTTAGAGCTTCAAAAATAGCCAGTTTTGCAAACGACCTCCGTTTTCAACGAAACTAATGTTATTGGATCCGCAATGTTAAATTATCGTTAGATGTCAAGTTTCGTGATTTTTGAAGTCGGTATGTGACCGTATGTGATTTTAATGTGAAATACAGTCAATAATTTGACTTTAAAAATACGTTGTGTGAGCAAACGAAGTCGGAATTCGACGAAACTAGTTTCGTTGGGTCTGTAATGTCGAATTAGAGCTGCATGTCCAATTTTGTGATTTTTGGGTATTGTGTGTGATTATAGGAATTTTTAACAACAAATATATATAACGTTAGCTTAAAAACAAATAAAATAATCAACATAAAAATATCTAAACCTTCTATAAATACCCCTCGCATCCTTCCTAACCCAAAACTTTATTCGCTCCAATCAAACCATTTTTCTGCCGTCACTAAAATCATCTAAAGAGAATTCGTGAGGTTTAAAAATCCTTAACAAATCAAATAAATTCTTATAAATCCCGAAAATAGAGTGTTGGAGTTCGTATGGAGAATCTCTTCAGTCCTATAGTGTTCATGTTGGGTTCGATGTTAGTTCGAGTTCCTTGCTTTTGTGAACCGCGACTTAGGGTTGAGATTCAGAAGGGTTTAGGAGCTTTGATTCTTAAATATGAGGTTAGGTTTGCGATGAGAGGATCGAATGGCTCATGTTGGTAGAATTTTGTGGAATTTGAGGAATATTTTTCTCGCACCATTTCAGTAGCACGCGGATTTCCTTCTGTTCGCCGTGATGGGGTTGCGAGGTGCAAGTTTGAATCCAAGGGTAGGGTGAGATGCGGTTTTTGAAGAGAGGTTTTGTGCTAGTTACGGTTTTGAATACGGTGAAGAAACGGGAAGGTGGGAGGAGTATGAATGTACGGTAATGGAGTTGAAAGAAGGAGCAGACGCCTGAGAGTTTTGTATCGGGGAAGAAAGAAAATTGGAGCGGGTTGTTTCCTTAATGGGCCAGGATGGAGTCAAAAGGGGGTGAGGCCCATTTTATAAAAATAATTCTAATCTATTTTTTATTTAAAATAATATATACAACTTGTTAACGCAATAACTCGTCCATACATTGTCAGTTTTTCGAACGGTCAGATCCGTGGGATCGTATGGACGAGAGCAACACCATGGAACTGACTGGGAGTGGATTCGAGCCCGTTACAAATTATAGCAAAATAAATTGTCCAATTTGAATCGACAACAGTTATCGATATTTAACGATAAACCGCCAGTGTGAGTAAAACTCACCAACTCTATTGGTTTATATTTTCATAAATATAATCTAGTAATGATAAATGATGATTGACTGCTGTGTGATGATTGTTTGGTTGAATTGCTTACATATTAGTTAAAATTATCGATAACGATATATATATATATACATCGTTGGTCAAATATTGATTCTGTTTATCTGAATATTTCATATTGAAATGAAATTAATGTGAATTATATTGTGTAACATCTGTGGATGCAGGGAAACAGGTCGGAGGAATCCAATTGGATTCCTCAACATTTATTTTACTGTTTTTCATATATTGTAATATATGATGTGGCATATAATCTGTGTTGATTACGTGTGTTGAATGATATCGATCACTATTATTTGGGTATTTTAAATACCGTAAGAAATATTGTAATGTAAAAAAGGGGATTTTCAAAGTGTATTTTGAAAATAAAGTATTTATATAAAATCAATGGATTTTATATATAAAAGGAAAAGGGTTATATAAAAAGAAATTATTTGTGAGACAAATATAAAAGGAAAATATTTGTGAAAACAATTATAAAAGGATATATTTGTAAAACATTTACAAATAGAATTGAAAAGGATATATTTGTAAACCATTTACAAATAGAATTGAAAAGGATATATTTGTAAAACATCTACAAATAGAATAGAAAAGGGTATATTTGTAAACCATTTACAAATAGAATAGAAAAAGGTATATTTGTAAAACATTTACAAATAGAATAGAAAAGGGTATATTTGTAAAACATTTACAAATAGAATAGAAAAGGATATATTTGTAAAACATTTACAAATAGAATTAAAAAGGATATATATTTGTAAACCATTTACAAATAGAATAGAAAAGGGTATATTTGTAAAACATTTACAAATAGAATTGAAAAGGGTATATTTGTAAAACATTTACAAATAGAATTGAAAAGGATATATTTCTAAACCATTTACAAATAGAATAGAAAAGGGTATATTTGTAAAACATTTACAAATAGAATAGAAAAGGGTATATTTGTAAAACATTTACAAATAGAATTGAAACGGAAATATTTGTAAAACATTTACAAGTAGAATTAGAAAGGATATATTTGTAAAACATTTACAAATAGAATTGAAAAGGATATATTTGTAAAACATTTACAAATAGAATTGAAAAGGATATATATTTGTAAACCATTTACAAATAGAATAGAAAAGGGTATATTTGTAAAACATTTACAAATAGAATTGAAAAGGAAATATTTGTAAAAAATTTACAAATAGAATTGAAAAGGGATATTTGTAAAACATTTACAAATAGAATTGCAAAGGAAATAATTGTTGAACAAATAGAATTGAAAAGGAATATTTATTTGTTAAATAAATAGAAAAATAAAAGGAATATATATTGGGAGAATAAATAGAAGGATAAAAAAAGAATATTTATTTAGAAAATAAATAAGATATCATAAAAGGAAATATTTGGAAAGTAAGTAGGATTATAAAAGGAATTAGAGTTAATCGATTAGAGTTAAATCGAATTGGAGTTAATCGATTAGAGTTAATCGAATTAGAGTTAATCGATTAGAGTTAATCGAATAGAGTTAATCGAACAAGAGTTAGTCAAATATTAGTTATTTGAATAGAGTTAATCGAATTAGAATTAATGAAATAGAGTTAATTGAATTGGAGTTAGTCGGATTAGAGTTATTCGAATATAGTTTATTCGAAGAAAGAGTTATCGAATAAGGTTATTCGAAGAAGAGAATTAATCGAATATTAGTTGTTCGAAAGGAGTTATCGAATATTAGTTATTCGAAAGGAGTTATCATATTAGTTATTCGAAAGGAGTTATTGAATATTATTTATTCGAAAGGAGTAATCGAATATTAGTTATTCGAAAGGAGTTATCGAATATTAGTTATTTGAAAGAAGTTATCGAATAATAATTATTCGAAAGGGTTATCGAATATTAGTTATTCGAAAGGAGTTAATCGAATATAGTTTATTCGAATAGAGTTAAAGGAGTTAATCGAATATAGTTTATTCGAATAGAGTTAAAGGAGTAAATCGAATATAGTTTATTCGAAAGGAGTTAATCAAATATAATTTATTCGAAAGGAGTTAATGTAGGAGTTAATTGAAAGGAGTTAATTGAGTGGAGTTAATCCAATAGAGTTAATCGAATTAGAATTAATCAAATAGAGTTAATAGAATATATTTAATCAAATAGAGCTAACTGATAAGAGTAAATTGATTGGAGTTAATCGAATAGTGTTAATTGAATAGAGTTAATCGAATGTGGCTATTCGAAGAGAGATTATCGAATATAGTTTATTCGAAGGAAAGAGTTATCGAATAGAGATTTATTCGAAAGAGAGTTATGTAAGGAAGTTTGTTAAAGGTTTAAAAGGTGAACCTTGTCTGTTTTGAAGTTAGAAATGTTGTTCAGTTAAGGTTTGAGAGGTAGTTATACCCCAACTTGGTTGACTTCGTCTTTAATTAAGGAATGGTTAAGGTTCGACAGTGAAGATTGGTTAAGTGAATTTAGTTAACGAGTATAATGGTTTGAGTTGGCATAGCGATGTTAGATTTAAACGTCTGTTTAAATCCAATGTAGGAGTTTTTGAAATGTTTCCCAAATAAGAATCAGAAATGTTTTCTAATATAGAAAATAAGAAATGGAAATGTTTTCCAATGTTAATAACGTATATTTTCTAAATTTAAAAAATAAGAAATGTTGAATATATGGAAACATGAATAGGGAAATGGATAATTGAATGACAAATTAAATTAAAGTGGATCAGTGTTGATTAATGATTTGCTCGGTAAGATTTCCATTTGGAAATACGACCGTTATTTGTACACATGTTTTTCTTTGATAGTTAAATCACCGACTATCGAAGATTTTGACCATTTCCATTGTCAATACGGAGAGACCGGGATCAGATTCATTACTTGAAAACCACTCCTTATGGGCGTTACATTTACGATCAAATATGATGAAGATAATTAAAGACGTACTTATGCAAGGGCTGTCCTGTTTACAGAATAGTACCTTCGGTTTGTCCAGTCCCAGGACGACCTGTATGGAAGAATGTCTGACAGGGTATATTTAGTGGATCGCGAGGGTTAATCTCTTCAAAAGTATTTACGTTTGGTGGAGGAATTCGTTTCTCTTAGTTGTATACCCGTTGTATTTTGTAGGAAATCAATTTGTGATTTGGCGGGTATGACAATGTGACATTCCAAGTGAATAATTGTGTGATCTGTCAGAGATAAGCGTGGCCTTTAGCCTCACAACCACGAAATAACAAAAGTCGGGTAGGAAGCATGGCTAAGTGGTTGGCTGCCAATTTGGGTGTATTATCACCTATCTAGAGATATTCATTTCATTCTTTAATCTATTCGATGCTGTCCCATTCGGGAAACGGTTGCTGATCCCAACCATTGGTGATATACATTCGATACACTCAAGCGAAATGAGTGGTCGGTCATGTGTGGCCGGGTTGCAAGATGTTCTTGTTGAACCCAGTGTATTCCTCTCTAGAGGTACACTATCGGAAGGTGGTTCCATACCTTGTCATAATTGGAAATCCATTACCCAGTCAGTGCTCGCGGTTTTGGTTGTATACTATATATGTGGAACGTGAGATGAAAGCATTCTGCAAGATGATTATTATATTGTGGTTGATAGACACTATCATAATATCAAAAGAGTTTTGATATAAAAGATCACTATTTCTTTAAAAACGATTTGAAAGTTAAATCAAATTGATTTGGATTCTCATAAGGGAAAAACCTGTTCCGTTATACGGTGTGGTCTTATGAGATATCTTTTAATTGCTCAAATTGTTTTTAAATTGTTTTACTCACACCAGTCCCATGACTGACCCAGAGTTTATTTTGTTTCGTTTTCCCTAAATTCTTGGATTCCAATTTTGTATGGGCAGTCAAGTAGTCGGGATTTTACAGGTATACTTGGAAAGCTGGAGCAGGACGCTTCAGCAACGTTTATATAGCTATTTTTTATTTCCGCTGTGTTGTAAGTGCTGTACTTTGATAATGATATGTATATTCAAGTACAATCTTTTATTTCAAAGTTATGTTATATTTTATTCGTTCCGCTATGAGATTCGTGTTTATTCTGATGTTGTGTGTTCTTCTTCTTCTTCTTTTATTCTAAGTTTCTATCTTATATATTCTCACCCTATGTTTTCTTTCTATTAGTTTTCTGGCTTCCAGTGCAATGTGGGTTGGACTTGTGTTATTTGGTCAGCTCAAATTGTACCGGAATTTCTGGACACTACATCTAGCCTCCTTGCTATGACCTATTCAATGTATATACATGTATATGCATGCAATTTCAAACAATTTTCAACTCAGTTCAACATTCGACACAATTTGAGTATATTTACCATTCATGTTCATATTGGTTTCATTATTCTAATTAGTGAAACTAATAATCAAACAACACAACCGATAATCAATTAGTTGATTAGATTTTCCAATATGCATCTTTTACATATATAGTCAAAATTATGTTTTTGATGCCAAATCACAACAAATAATCCTATCTAATTTTGGTTCTCACACCAGTAAATTGGAGATATATAGATATCCCAATTTCGAAGCTCTAAAATAAATGCTGGTGATGACGCATCATCATCAGAATCATGCCCGAGCGACTAGAGTATGACTCAATATCCATCCAGTATATTTGAGGCTTCGAATACACATTAATTATGCATATATTCAAAATCTCTATATACTTGATTGTCCGAATTTAATATAAAATAAATATTCAAATACGTATAATATGATTTAAATTTTCAAAACAAAAATTGTTTTCATCTTTATTTGAAAAACAACACTCTTCCGACTCATTCTAGGATACTACTGATCCCATCTCTAACAAGTCATTCTCATTGGATATTACTAATCCAATCTCTGATGAATTCTTTCGTTTGGTTCTAACTTGCCTTGTTCTCGAGCTCTGTAAACCAAAGCTCTGATACCAAAATGAAACGACCCGAACTTCCCCGATCTTCGAAGAGAAGAGAAAGAACGGACTGCTTTGAGGACAAAACAAATCAGAACACAAACAGAAGAACATTTCATTGCTTATTACAACAATTCCATCATAATACAAGAATATAACAGAGTATGAATAAATAATATACATTCGATAAATATCAGAGATTTAAAATTACAGTTAAATACATAGCAGCGGAAAACGAATACAAACACAACTGAAAGGGATATACGGATATAGAGCTTTCCGAATATAATTCTAGCAGTAGACCAGAATCCTGTGAATATAAATCTGCAAAACCAAAACTACTAGCTGCCCGTGTGGAAAATAGGGGCACCCAGAGTTTAAGTTAAAACAATAAACTCCAGGTCAGTCATGCGACTGGTGTGATAACTAAAACAGTTATTAAATCTTTACTTTAAAAATAAAGTAATTCAAGGGACCACGCCGTATAACACGGAACAGGTTTCCTCCTAAGAATACCAGTGCATAAAACAAACAGCGCAATGCTTTTTGAAAAAATGAAGCTATTATAAGGCTCAGGTCCTATCACACAATGCAACGCAGGCCAGAGGATAGAGTTTTACCTTATAATATCCAAACATGCTTGGTACATTTAAAAACAAATCATTTTGATACTATTACAGTGTAAAGTGTATGAAAACAACTTCAAATATAAATGTATCAATCATAGACGGCATGGTGCCCCATCCCACTATGTCGCCATACTAGGCTCTATAAATAAAACCAAAATGTCATGTATTGGAAGTTGGATTTCCGTCTGTGAACCAAGGCAAGGGATCGTCCTTACTGCTTCAAGACTCTCTAGGCCGAACCTTAGGGTCAGAATGCATCGACCCTCGGATTGTTAGGGCCGGTCCACACATACATTAGTGGATTAAAATTCCTGAACAATGCATTTCCCCCTCCTATGGGACGTAAAATTGGTCTGTATAAAGACCATACCATCCATCGACCCGTATGACCGATATATCTGAGGTGTCTCGCTATCCATCATCCACATAAGTAAAACATCTGGGCGTGCAAAACCCAGACACCACTCCTAGCTAGAAGGCAACGCATGTCCTCAATGATGTCCTCTCCCGTTTCTGGTAAACACCAGGATGCGAGGCTCGTGAATTAACGCTATACACAAAGCTATTCTATATTAAAGCTGTGCTTTGATCATCAACCACAAGACTCTTCTTTTCAACAGAAGCCTTGATCATTTGCATCTCAGCATGCCACACAGGCAATTCACGCTATGTAACCGATGTCTATCAATCACACAGAATGAAATCCGATGTCAGACACACATCCATTTACAAATTCGTTCTAGGTCTGAAGGAAACCGAAGGCACCTTATTCCTCGTCCCATATGTCCAATACAGGAGAGAGGTCCTCGCATATCCGTTCGATTTCCAAGTACGTCTGGATGATCACCACTTATTACCATGTCTTGGTTTGTACAGCCCAATCAAGACATCAGTAATCATCCAAACGATGTGAAGACCACTAGTCCTCAACCACCGTCTTCATCGTCGACTCATTGCCGATTCAGTTATTCAGAATGGGATAAACCTGGTCTTTCTGAATAACTCGCGTATATAATAAACAAGTGCTATAAAAACACAACATACGCCTCATTTCGATTATGAATATTCTTTTATTTAAATATTGATATCCTTTGGGAAAGGATCCCATTGATTTTATCAAAGATAAATTTTTTAAATTTATTCTTTAATCTTCCTTTGGATATCAATTCATACCAAATCAAGGTTTATCCAACCTAGTCGGGATTAGCGAACCTTACCGAAGTAATCATTTGTTTTATTTCCCAATCCCAACCTATTCATCCCATGGAGCAAAACTGGTAGTACTCCATATCTAACCCCACGGTGTTATCGGGAAATTAAATTACCATTTCACGTTCAAATCTAATTAAAGATTTAACTATCACTTGGAGTAAAACTGGTGGTACTACATTCTCGATCATTTCATGAATTCGATAATTTTAATCATCCTATTCACATTCCAATCTAATTAAAGATTCACTAAAAATATAATTCAGTTTTAATCTCCAAAAATCATTTCTTAATGATTTTTCAAAGTTAAGAAATTAATCTTATCTTTAACTGGGTTAAAGAACTAATGTCCTTTAAAACACCGCTCACGATAAACCCAAAATCACCTTCCATTAATTATGGAATCTTCACGGAAAACAAATCAATATATAATCGATATCAATTTCTGTATCCAACTAATAATATAAATGGAATAACGGCAAAGCCTTTTAAATTCCATATGTATTAACAGTCTTCCTCCACAGAAGTTCACTTCGATTATTATCAATCGAATTCCATTCTATTCCAATTTAATATATTAAATTGGAAAACTTTACTTTGGAAAATTCCCGTAAAATCTTTAATAAAAAGATTTATAAATTCCAAATCCCATTTCACTGTAAATCAGGTTAAAGAACGAATGTCCTTGAAGACACAGTTCACAATAAACCCAATTCACATTCAATTTTATTCCCTATTAAATATAATTGGAAACCCCAACAATCTTAATTAAAAGATTTATTCTCTTCACATGGGGTTCAAGAACAGCGTTACTGAAGACCCCATCCCATCAGTCTCTAACCGTAAATTAGTAAGAGAACAATTCCCTAAGTATTAATCCCGAAGGCCGAAACCAACATCAGAACAATACCCTGGAAACCATTCAACTTAGCTAATCTCCATTTAGTTTCTAATTTTCTTAACTCCATTGGATTTAAGAACGGTATTATTAAAGATACCATTCACGACAAACCCAAAATCTCATTCCATTGTTGATTGCGGTAAAGAACAAGTGTTGTTTAAAACACCGTGCATGATAAACCCAAAAACCAATTTCAATTTAATTCCAATTAAATGTTAATTAACTAGTAAACTTCATTAAATCTTAATAAAAAGATTTAATCTTTTCTCCATTGGGTTTAAGAACAGTGTTAGTGAAGACACCATTCACGACAAACCCAAAATCTCATTTAATATTAAATAAAAGGTTCTGAATAGAAAAATATCAGCTTATATTCAATATCAAATTCTGAAATCAACAAATATCGTATTGGATTAACGATATGTATATCTTCCAAATTCCTCCACAATGCCCTTATAATCACAGAATCCAATATCGAAATATTCCAAAGACAATTTCGATTCAAATCCATTCCAATTCATATATTGGAAATTTTGGTTATTTTTAAAACAATTCACAAATCCCGTTTATTTATTTTAAAAATTATTGGGTTTCAAATCTAGTTCATAACTAGTTCATTTCGAAAAAAATAGATTTTTATCTTTTCAAATATGGAATTTTTCATCCCAATTATTTCCAAATCACTTATTATGATTTTACACAAATTATTAATATTTTTAATAATTTTATGAAGGCTCGTACAATCGATTTCCATAAAAGGTCATCGAACTGCACTTACAACGACCTTTTCCAAATTTGATTTGGGCATAATTCCAAATCCAACCGTTAGATTTCAAATCCCTTGTTTTCGTTGGAAAGCTCTTTTCGAAATGAACCCAACGGTTCCAGTTTTAGGAGAATCCGACGGTCGGATCTCCCGTAATGTCTATTTGAAGTCAATGGTCGAAATTCGCGAACTACCGCGGCGCGGTGCGTTCTATTCAGGCCATTATATATGATATATATATATTATATTTCATCGATTTCCATTTAAAACGTATTTTATAAATTGTTTTAAATTTGAATTTTAAAAATGATTTCAACTTCATATTCAATTTCAAATCAAAATTGAATATTCCATATCATTAATATATAAATGATAATATTTTGAAAACATTAGATATTGAAATAACTTCCTTATTGATATTCATTATAAAAATGAATAAAATCGATAAAATTATTGTTCACGTCCAAAATGGTGTTAATCTAATCAACCCAGCTTTATATATTTTCGTGTCCATCCCAAATCGGACATCAAAATCAGATTTTGATCTTTTACTGAAATTATTTTAAAATATTCATTATTTTAAAATAATCGTTATTTTAAAATATTTATTCTTTTTGAACTGGAATCAGACGTAGTCAATTAACATATAATGTTGTTCATATGGGTTTCATACAATACATGTATTAAACAATAATGATACACAAGCAACCATTATTCAAAGTGCATTACACAATTGCATTAGCATTAAATATAAATATTTAACGCTTACAATAGCCTGTCTACCAATTGATTGACATATAGCTAATTATTGGGACTAGTGTATGTCATATATCATCCCAATACCTATGTGGGGTTTCAGCCAACAAATACAATGTAACAACCCAGAAAATCTGAACTAGTTTAAAAATTTTAAATTGGCTAAAATAGTGGGTTTTAAATATTTAAAATAAATATTTTATATAATAGTGAAGGAAAGTATGCTTGAATTGATATTTGAAAATAAAAATAATTATTTTAAATTATAAACAAGGCCTGAAATGGCGCTGCAGTTTCAAAAATTGAATTCAAACTTTGACTGACTGTGCCAGGTGCAAAACAAAAAGGATTTTAGTGAAACCAAAAATATTTAAATATGTTAGTGAATATCTTTCTAACGAATCTGAAAAATCGAAGTTTCATTGCGGGAATCAAAAGTTATGGTCAAATGAATTTTCAGAAAGATCGCTATAGAGAATATATAGCCCTTGAAAATAGACATTTCGCATATGACCTCAGAATTCGACGAAACCACTTTTATTGGATCCGGGATGTCAAATTATTGCTAGGTTTCAAATTTCATAATTTTTGAAATTAATATGTGAGCATGGCGAAGGAAAATGTGTTTGAGTCAATTATAGTTAAATTGGATCGACTGGAAAATGGCCATTTTTCAAACGGTCTCAGAATTCGACGAAACTAGTTTTGTCGGGACCGTATCGTCAAAACATAGCTAGATTTATTTTTCGGGAATTTTTAGATTCGGTATGTGGCCCCGGCAAATTGAAATGTACGTTCAAATCATATATTGAATGTTTTATATTTTAATTTGAAGAAAAACTGACTGAAACAGTCGAATGGGCCTTCGAAACATACCCCATTGTGTTCGGAATGGGGGTATTTAGCTAGGGACGATAGTCGTTGGGTTTTGATTGGTGTTAGTACGCGAAGAGGTGTATTTTTGGATTTTTAAAATATAAAAATAAAATAAAATCTCTCATTGGCCAGTGAATATTCTCTCTCTCTGATAAACCCTCGACACATGGCGGAATAACCTTCTTCCCTTCTCTCCTTGTTTTCTCCCTTTACAAGCTAAATCAGCCCCTCCTCCAGTTGAAGATTTTGAAGAGCTCGAGACGAGCTTCAAATCCATGTAGGGATTAGATTTTTTTCGTTCAGCATTTAAGGAGAACGGACGCCAGGAAGTTTTGGCCTTCAAAGCGCCGCCGTGGCCACGTCTGACCACCGAGCTGGGCCCACCGCCGCGTGCACGTGCGCCTCTCAGTCCTCTTCGACACTGCACAGCCCGATCCTCTTCAAGCTTCACGGATTTCGAGTAAAATCGAAACCTAGTTTCGAACCTTTCAGCTGAGGTACGACTTAGTTAATTTCAAACTGATTTTAACACTCTAAAGCGTTGCAAACTTCTAAAAATCGTATCTTTTTCATTTGTGATCGAAATTTAGTGAAACAAGAGACAGTGGACTCATGAGGACGTCTTCTACATTTTAGAAGAGACCGCGTATTTTTCTTAGCCTTCTGCAATTTTTGGTGGAGTGGAACCCAATGTGAGATTTCTGAATTATAAACGATACGGAAACGACGATGTATAAATTATATAGTCGATGTATGAGTTATATAAGCGTTGTACACCTCTTGTATAAGTTGTATGTTCGACGTATAAGTTATATAGGCATTGTAAAAATTATATATGCAATAAAATGACATTGAAATGAATTGAAATGGATTGAAATATATATATATATATATATATATATACACACTCTTGTCCACAGACCATGGGCATATTTATTGGCTTGGTTGATGTGAAATTTGGTGAATAATGCGAATGGTTGAGAATGATTGATTGTGGTTGAAAAATACCCATTAGTGGTTGAAAACAAAATTAGAATAGGTTGTGGAAATGAAAGAAAAACATGCTCGCCTGTGTGCGAATTAGATGCATGAAATTCCCATTGTCAAAAACCGCAAGGATTTAAGGTAGGGCGAGGAGCTGTACATTGATACGGTCCCGGTTTTAACTACCCTGTCGTTATGCTGCCGAAATTTCCTGAAATCTTTCTGTGTTTGATTTATTTTCAATTGTTGAAACTATATTCATGTGTTGAATAATAATGGTATTTTGAATTAAATTGTTTTATAATAAAAATCACATTTTTATCACCTGTTTGTACTATAGAAGATATTCGTGTTTTAAATAAATTGCTTTAACAATAAAAATCACATTTTTTTAGTTATATATATGAACTATAGAAATAACATTCATGTGTTGAATAGAAATTCATTCGTTGGATAGAAATTCATGTGTTGAATGGTATTCGTGTTTTAAATAAATTGTTTTATAATAAAGATCACATTTTTATCACCTGTTTGAACTATGTAAAGAAATCGTGTTTTGAAATAAATTGTTTACAATAAAAATCACATTTTTATTATATATATGAATTGTTAAAAATAGTAATGTGTTGAAATAAATATCTGTTGGATAAAAATATCATTTTTATCAAATGTATGAAATGAATATGGTTTTGAAATCGAAGAATCGATTATATATATATATATATATATAATTAAAATAAATCGAATAGCGATGCTGCAATTCGTATTTTGAAACCATGATTTCAAACGATGATTGCGGGAGATCCGACCATCCGATTTTCCCGAAACCGCAACCGTTGGGTTCGCCTTGGAAATATCTTTCCAATGACACCAACTTTCTAAAGATCCAACGGTTGGATTGTCTGGAATGTTTAATTCAAATCTGAAGAAAAATAGCGCCAGAATCGATTATATATATATAATTAAAATAAATCGAATAGCGATGCTGCAGTTCGTATTTTGAAACCGTGATTTCAAACGATGATTGCGGGAGATCTGACCATCGGATTTTTCCGAAACCACAACCATTGGGTTCGCCTTGGAAATATCTTTCCAATGACACCAACTTTGTAAAGATCCAACGGTTGGATTTTCTGGAATGTTTAATTCAAATCTGAAGAAAAACAGTGCCAAAATCGATTAATATATATATATATATATATATAATTAAAATAAATTGAATAGCGATGCTGTAGTTCGATATTTGAAATTGAAACTTTAAACAATTGTACTGGGAGATCCGACCGTCAGATTTTCCCAAAACTGAAACCATTAGATTCGTTTTGAAAAGATCTTTCTAATGATATAAAATTTGTGAAGATCCAACGGTTAGATTTTCAGATATGTTTAAATCAAATCTGAAGAAAAACAATGCCACGGCCGCGTTATGGCCTAAAGCGTCGTTTGAATGAATTTGCTAATTTTAAATAAATAAAAATAGCGATAAATCATGATAAAATATTATAAACGATATGGAAATGGAATTAAACTAAATTAGCTCATTCTATTGGATATTTTATGGTTGAATGTGTTCGGCGTGATTACTATATTAAAGAACAAAATAATCGATGTCGAATAATTTAAACATTGAAATGAATTGATTTGAAATATTAAATATACGTGAATTATTTTAAAAGGCCGAGTTAATTCTCATTTCAAATAATTGATCGACGATTAAAAGTCGAAGAGATGAAGACGGTGTAAGACCGATGATCTTCACGTCGAATGGAGGGGTGCTACTGACGTTCATGATAGGAGTTGCTACCTTGAAGGGGCTGATGTAGTAGCCGTCCGGACGTACATGTTGATTGTACGGATGTGCGAGGAATAAAGATCCTCCGGTTTCGTTCAGACCCAGAACGGACTTGTAAATGGATGTGTGTCTGACGTTGTATATTGACAACGTGGCATACAGAGATTCTGTGATCAAAGCTTTTGTTGAAAAGCGGAGCATTGTGGTTGATGATCAAAGCACCGCCTGTGTGGCATAGCTTTGTGTTTTATCGTTGTTTCGCGAGCTTCACACCCCGGTATGGACCAAAAACGGGAGAGGACCTCAGGGAGGACATGCGTTTCTTTCTAGCTAGGGTGGTGTCAGTGACCTACCAGCTCTGAAATTTATATTACTTTCACCTGTGTGGTTGTTTCTATTGCGAGCCGCCTCGGTTATATCGGTCGATCCGGGACCGATGGAGTCATTCGTTGGCTCATTTACGCCCTAAAGGGTGGGGAAACGCATTGTTCAGGCATTTTAATCCACATCGGGTGGACCGGACTTGTCGCTCCAAGGGTCACTCGAGCTCTGACCCTGAGACATGGTAGGCTAGATTGTCTCGAAGCGGTAAGGACGATCCCTGGCCTCGGTTCATGACGGAAATCCAATTTCCAAATACGACATCCTGCGGTTTTGATTGTATACCTATATATGGCGACATAGTGGTATGGGGCATTAATGCCGTCTATGATTTATAGTTATGATTCAAATTGTTTTTGAAACATATAAACACTAGTAATAATATCAAATGGTTTGTTTTGCTCGTATCAAGCATATTTTTGCAATTATATGGTAAAACTCTATCCTCCGGTTTGTGTTGCATTGTGTGATGGGAACTGAGTCTTATAATGGCTTCATTTTTATAAAAAGCATTGCGATGTTAAAAAGATTTACTCGTTTTAAAGCACTGGCAATCACTGGAGTAAACCCGTTCCGCGAAAGTGGCGTGGTCCTGTGATTAGCCATATTGTAAAAGATGTTAAGTAGATTTCTCATACCAGTCCCATGACTGACTCGTAGTTTGTTTCACTTGCAAACTCGGGTGCCCCTATTTCTACACGGGCAGCCTTGTATTCAAGTTTTAGCAGGCTCTTTCTGGATAGTTGGAGCTGAAGATGGATTCTATCATTTATCTCTTTTTATGCTGTTCAGCTCCTATTGTACATATTATGTTGTTTTCCGCTGTAGACATTTATGTATAGCTGAACTGTATTTGTACTAAGTATGATCATGTATACTGTGTAACTCTGATGTTTATTTTATCCAGTATATTCTGTTGTACATTATCTGGTGTATTTATTTATTTCTGTTCTGCTGTTATCTGTTTATGTGTTATATTCCAAAGATTACCCTTGCCTTCGTGTTACGGGGTTTGGGTCGTCACATACTGAATATTATTTGTGCAGTTAGGCGATGTGTAAAATTTATCGTCCCAATCCATATTAGATAAATAAGTGTACATAAACAAACTGTCCGATTTGTAAATGAATATTATTTTATTTCACAATAATTTATATATTTACTTTATATAAATGATTTATATATATAACAATATCAACAAATGACAATCACAATCAATTCCTACATCACAATACAATCAAACAAGTCGTCCATGGTCAGTGGACGACGGGGAGCAGTTCATATGTGCAGTTGCAAAATAATTTAAATAACTGTACTAAAATGATAGTGAGAAGTTCTCACTTTGCTTTTGGCTTCGCCTAAAATCATAGCGAGCTCTAAAAATTCTCCGGACTCTTCTAAAATGTAGAAGACGTCGTCACGGTCCCGGTGTCTCTTGTTTCACTGGATTTCGATAACATAGCAAAAAGATATGATTTTTATTCTATAATCATGTTTTGTGACACTTTTAAATGTTAAAACCCCTTTAGAAATTCAAAGCTGATACCTTTCAGAGGTGGTTCGAAACCAGGGTTAACTTTTTCTCTCGATCCGTGTACTTTGAAGGTGATCGGATGTTGCTGCATCGAAGAGGGAGGGGAGGCGCACCACAAGGGGTGGTCACGGCCAACTCATCGGCAGTATGACATGGCGGTGGCGCTTCAAACATCCGAACTTCTCGGAGGTTGTTCAACCAAACCAGAGAATGACGAGAGGTGAGGCTTATATGGATTTGAAGAGGGAGGTGAGATCTTCAAAATCCTCAACTGGGTCGATGGGTTTCGTTGAGCGGATTTCAAGTTATGGAGGAGAGAAGTGGTGAAGCCCTTTCCATCGTCGCTTCAGGATGGTGTCGGGTTTTACAGAAAATGAATGAGAATTCTGATTGGCCCGTATTTTATTTTTATTATTTAATTTATTTAATTTCAAAAATACCCACTAATTCATACAAACCCCAAATCAAACCCAAAGACTATCGCCCTTAGCTAAGTACCCCCATTTCGAACACAATGGGATATGTTTCGCAAGTCAATTCGATCGTTTCATTCAGTTTTCATCAAAATTAAAATATAAATCAATGTATATTGAATTTACACACATTTTGATTTACCGGGCCACATACTGACTCCAAAATTTCCAGAAAAATAATTCTAGCTATGTTTTGACGATACGGTCCTAACAAAACTAATTTTGTAGAATTTGGAGACCGTTTGAAAAATGGCCATTTTCTGGTCGATCCAATTCAAATTTAAACTGAACAAACACGTTTAAATTTACTGCGCTCACATATTAAATCCAAAAATTATGAAATTTGAAACCTAGCAATAATTTGACATTCCGGATCCAACAAAAGTGGTTTCGTCAAAAGCGGAGGTCGTTTGCAAAATGGCAATATATTATGTTATATTAAATTCCATAGCGACTATTTTAAATTTTAAACTGGACATAACTTTTTATTCTCGCTATGAAATCTGGATTTTTCATATTCATTGGAAAGATATTTTCAAACAGATTCAAATATTTCTTATTTCACTAAAATCCGGTTTATTTTGAATCCTACACATTCATTTGAAATTTGAAATCGAATTTTCAAACTACCGCACCATTTTAAACTCCTTTTATAATTAAAATATACATTTCTATTCTAACTTCGATTTAAATAAATATATACATTATAATTCTATTCAAAATAAATTTCTAGTCGTTATTATTTAAAATAAATCATTTTAAATATTCAAAATTCATTAAAATTGCTAAAATAAAAATTTTAAATTAGTTCTGATTTTTCGTGTTGTTACACCATTCGATGTGAAAATTGCTGGTCTTGCACCGTCTTCATTATCTTTGACTTTTAGTCGTCATTTAATTATTTAAAATGAGAATTAACTCAGTCTTTTCAAATAATTCTCATACATATATAAATCTTCCTTTTTGGTTCAGTCATTGGAATTTACAATTCATTTCACTACCTTATTTAAAAGGTATAATCGAGAATTTAATTTGGTCATCGAATTAAATACTTCGTCACAATATACCCAATATTTAATTAATAAGTTTAATGCCAAATCACACTTAACTGTTTCACTTTTATAAACAAAACATAATTGGTTTATACACGTTCTAAATTGGTTATTTTAATTTAAAACGATTCCCCCTCCCCTCGCTATTTTTATATATATATAAAATTATCTCAACTCAGTCGCACGACGTTTCAGGTCATTCGACTGCACTAGCGTTGTTTTCATTCAAATTTGAATTAAACATTTCTAATGATCTAACCGTCGGATTTTAAAATATTTATTATCATTGGAAATATCTTTTCGAATGAACCAAATGGTTCAAAGTTTGGAAAAATCCGATGGTCGGATCTTTCGGTATACTCGTTTAAAATTACGAGTCGAAAACGTGAATTTCCACCGCATTGTTCGTTTTATTTTTATATTTTCATATAAAAATATAATTCGTTCAACGGCTTTCAAACTATTTATTTGACTAAATATGTGGCTAACACCTTTAAATTTCGGTAATTTCCTCCATAACCTCCTTTGTATGGAGGGCTCCGAAGAATCGGAAATGGCCTAAAAAGGTCCAATAAATCATAGTATATCCATACAACATGTGTACATTGAGAGATGTATATAAATAAATCATATCAATGCCCGTGTGAGAACTAAAAATTATGTGAACAACCATTGTGCCTTACACATCGCTCCCACGCGATGTGTATAATTTAATTACCCAATCCCCATGTCCTGTAACTACGCAAGAGTGACGTGTATATTTTTGTCACCTCCTGACCTATGTAGAATTCATTATTAATCTTGCAAATTTATTTATAGGTTTAATTTTTTAGTCAAAATTATGTCTTCTGCCACATCAGATCAATATGCAATATACATGGCCTCCAGTCATTTGTCCTCGTCGTATAGCTTCAAATAAATGAATACAATACGGTTCTCATCATATAAGCATCAAGCAACTACATGCTTATATGGGTATGTCCAGCTATGCTTATGTAATATAGTCCAACACCTGCTTTCTATCCTATAGTGATCTTTAATTATTCCAGAGTCCATCACTGGTATCCAATGCACGCACAAAAATCATAAATAAATAAATACTCAACATCCAATGCCATTTAAGGTGACCCAAGTGTCCATCCACGTTGTATGTCATGCGAGTGTGACATATCCATATAACGCTTCTAATGCAAATGATTTGTGAGTAGTTCGAGTGTTGAACTAACAAGAATATATATGCATGCATGTATGCAATATGAACATCAACAAAGCATGATAAAATATATTTTTATCACCAACTAATCAATCAAATACATCTACTTGCATAACGATTAAAAATAATATTTTTACATCATTTATCGCTAACCAAACAGCTTAATAAATATTATGATCATATTTCTCCATCGTTGATTTTATTTATCCTAGTTGGTATTTCATATCATTACATCAATATAGTTTCATTTACATCTCGTGCATGTATGCTATATCGCACACATTAGTTAAAAATCACATATTTAACTAACTAAAATCCATATCATAAAATACACTAGTTAAAAATCATATTTTTAACTTGATAAAAAATATTTCATAACATACATTAATTAAACATCATATTTTAAACTTGCTAAAAATTATTTCATAACATACATTAGTTAAAATTCATTTTTTAACTTGCTAAAAATTATTTCACAACATACATTAGTTATAAATCTTATTTTTAAAATACTAAAAATCATCTCATGTCATGTACTAGTTAAAAATCATCCTCAAGTGTCTCAGTCTACTAGAGATTTCACAGTTATGCTTAATGACATGGACTTTTTGCAAGTCATGGCTCATGGATCAAATATAAATAAGTAGTTGATTTAATGGAGTTTGAGAGTTACATAATCCCTCTATGGTTTCATGTATTTTGAAGCACCTCTTTTGTTTTCCGTTTGCACTTGGCTGTTGCTTGCTGCTTAATTGGTTTTAGCATGAAGTCAGTATTTTTTTTTTTATTCTTTTAGGTGAATGATTGTTTTACGTTGATGAATATAGTTTTTTTGACCTGTGACATTGTTAATTTGTTTATGTTGTGACAATGTTTACATGTTTGTTTTATGGTGACTATACAGTTAACTTGTTTTATGTTCTATATTTGATTAATACAATTATTAACACAAATTATTCATGTCTGTTGCATGCAATGCTTGCAAATATGAGCTTCAACATTTGTATTGTTGTGATTTCGGTCAAAAGCAGTAGCTTGTAGGACATTGGTAATATAGGGGCAGTTTGTTTTGTCGTTAATATTTATATTATAACGTTAAACTGTACAGGCGTATAAAGTGTTGGTCCTTGTTGCAATTATTTGGGGCGAAAGTTAATGTCAGTTATATTATTCAAACAGCTTACCCACGCCATTTAACACATATTACTACAGGCAGAGAAAATGTACTATCTTCCCCTACATACATCTAGAGGCATTAATTAATTTACCACTCATACTTTTGAGGGCAAATTAATTTTTTTTTGCCTCTATTACCGATTATAAGGGCGGTTGAAAACTGCCTTTACTACTTCTATTTCTGGTAGTGTGGACGAACCCCCAAATGGATTAGTCACAACAAAATGTCTATCAAAAATCTCAGGTTCCAAATCCACGCGGCACACAAGCTCATTGCAAATGAAAGCATGCGATGCTCCAGTATCAAAAAACACACGAACTAAAAAATCTTTAACGGAAAGAAGCCTTAAGCGATGACACTCTTCCCTTTCTCCTCCGTCGTAGGAGCCTTTGAAGATGACGGCACAACCTCCAAAGTATACGCCTTCACAAGCTGCTTTCTCAAAGCTGGTTATGGACAATCCTTCTTGAGATGCCCAGGCTTGCCGCAGTCGGGACATTTCTTTTTAGCTTTCGGATTCTCGCAATCCTTGGAAAAATGGCCTTTCTACTGGCAGTTATAGCAAGTCCCTTCGCCTCTCTGCTTTTTCTGACAATCCTTCCCTTTCTGGTGTTGTTGCTTCCTCTTTTTGTTACTACCACCCAACTATGGTCTCCGTTTCTCCTTAGCTGCAACAACAGTCTCTTCCTTAGGAAAAGACTCTCATGGCTTAGAGATTTCTCGACGATCTTCTCATAAGTATCATCTAGATGATCAACCAGTTGATTCCCAACGTACTTATCCAAGCCCATGACAAAATTCTCATTCTTCAGATAAGGATTCTCGACAAATGAACGAGCATACTTCGGCAAAGCTTCGAAGTCAGAAACATACTCCAGCACTGGTCGACCATTCTGCTTAAGCTCAACAAACCTCTTAAACCAAATAGACTTCTGAATGGTAAAGATAAACTTCGTCTCAAACTTGACTTGGGATTGCTCCCATGAAATCTCATATTTTGGAGTCTCTAAAGTGACAGAGTTCCACCAGTCCATAGCTCTGCCCTCTAGCTATCTCGATGCAAGCTTCCTCTTAGTCGCACCAAAAATTCCCAAGTCTCTATAGATCCGAACGCAAGTATCAGGCCACCCTTGAATCTCTACAATCGGCTTCGTTCCCTAAAACGATTTCCATCCTAGGGTAGTAAAGTCCCTGCATAGCTTTGTGAAGTCGACCCCCTAGGCACTTGCACTTGAACTCCTACATCTACCGCTGTTGTCTTTTGAGTGGGTACCCTCCTCATGATCGCTACCATCATGGCCTCGAACATAGATGGGTAATCTGGTATACCGTCATCACCCCTACAGGAACAGTCTCCTCCCTAATAGTGGGTCTCGAACAACTAACACTTCACAACACTTCGAACATTCCTGTTTGAATTCGCGTCAAAGCTATAACCATCATAAATCCAAAAGTATGCTTTGTTTAGTCGATTCTGCATTTCATAGATGTAATGACCCAGATATTTCGTCGGTTAATTTTAAATATGGATTTAAATATTGAGTCGATAATATAAATGAATTTTTATATTAAGTTGTTGATTTAAAAATCGATTTTTGATCTAATATCGAATATATTAAATTATCATAATACGAAAAATAATTCAATTCGAGATTTAAAACTAAATGGAAAACAGATCAGATAATCAATACAAAATTCAGTTTGAATTAGAATAATAATATTAATTTATTATTGAGGAATTGATGATTTTAAATTTAATTTATATCAATTTAAATTAATATCTTCGACAGATGATCGATTGAGGCTTTGAAACCTGTCCCAGTGTGTCTAGAATAGGGGAATAACCCTAAAAATGTCAGTTTTTGGGTTCAGAGAGGAGTTCGGAATCATGGGGTATTTTAATTAAAGGACACCGGTTAAAAAACAAATTAAAATAAAATAAAATATACGTTCCTTTTATTTTGTGGACAGAAACAAAACATGGGGGAGAAAATATAATGGCCTCGCTGTTCAAATTAAAGCCGCACCCTTCCTTTATAAATCATGCACTCCTCCTTTGAAACTTTCCATTTTCATTGTTTTTGAAAATCAATTCAAGAGAAAACCGCTCCTCTAAATATAATCAAATCCTTTTATTCTCCTTTAAAGTCATGCTTCTCCCCTCTCAAATTCAGTTCCATGTCCATTTCATTCCAGATCTGCGAATCCACCTTTCAAAATTTCTTCAATAAATTATGTAAAATAGAATCCTCAATAAAATTCGAATTCATTACATCTCGAATGGTGCCAGGCCCCTTGCGCTCGAAGGAAGAGCAGCTCGACAATGGATCCATCACAAACTAGGGTTAAGCTCGATTCTGTTGCCAGCATCGAACTAGAGCATCGCGACTTTTAAAATCGAAATCAAAGACCATAGTGTATCTAATGCTCGAAGACTATAGGCACTCGCGATTTTGGTTCGACTGTCGATTCAGAGGTTTTTCAATTTCATGCAATTGTGCTACGTAGTGGAGGGAGCTCGCGATTCTAAGAGGCGTTCGAATTAAGGACGTCGATAGTTGGTGATTAGGAGTTCTGAGATGATGCAACTGGAAAAGGTTGGTGCGATCTCATGGAAGAGGCTGACAATGGTAAAGGAAACTGGATGGTGCGGTATACTGTAGTTCGAAATTGGATTTAGCACTGGGTTTGATGCTTGCGAGATAATGGTTGCAAGATCAATTTTGGTTTATGCGATCTGGGTGGATTGACGAACTGAGATATTAAAGGAGTTCGGTCTGTTTGTTGTGATGGTGCAAGGTCTGATGATTTGAGGATGCTTATAGAGCTGGTTGGTACAACAATATCAACAGCCTTATTGAAGAGCAAGCTAGTTACATTGGTGTTAGTTATAATATACCTAAGTTTTCCCTGGGCTCCTAATGTCCGAGAACTTCATGATGTTGTGAGCAAGGAGTTCAGAAATTTCTTACGTTGCTTCTTTTTTCTTTTACAAAATGGATTAAGGTAATTTCATTTTTAATTTACTATTTATAAACTAGAAAAGAAAAGTCAATTCTAAATATCAATTAGCTAATATAATGTGTATATGATTTATACGAGGTCCCAAAATCATGATAAAGACTGTCATATGGATTCGTAGCTATGGAATTCTCAAGTTGAAGTTGGTTTGAGAATTTTCAGGATCAATTGGGAAGTTTAAAATTCAATCAGCCGTCATTCGATTTAATTTAAAGTGGGAGTGAGCTACTATATAATTCACGATGAGTAAATCTCACTCGGATTTTATTTAGAATTATTTTTATCAGTTAAAAATAATTGTTCGGTTGTTGTTTGCTTGCATTGGAATTTTATTATGTCAATGTTAAATACATATTGGCTACTTAGGATTGGTGTTTGTGGTTATTATATATATATTGGTGATTGGATAGTTCCCGTAGTACCATTAGCGGACGCCCGCAACGTCATTAGCGGATGACCCTATACGCCTCACGCTATGATACTGGATAACCTTCTATACCGCGATATCCGACCTCGAAGCAGGATGGGTATTATTTATGTTGGCTAAAGTCTTTGGATGCAAGAAAAACAGGTTGGAGGAATCCAACTGGATTCCCCAAAATTTATTACTGTTTGTTTTCACATATATATTATCATATATGAGGTATTATAAAACCCGTGATTTGAAAATTGGGTGTTTTTGGATATTTAAATATCACTCGGCTAAAACATTGATATATATAAATATCACGAAAACGATATTTGAGATTTAAATGGAAAATTCTATTTTTCCAAAAATAGAATTTGAAATCCGAATGGACTAAAACTATTAACTTGTTTTGAATGAATAAACAAGTATTGAAATTTATAAATGATGTTTATAAATTAAAAATCAGGGAATTGAAGTAAATTTATAAACGGTGTTTATAAATAAAATGGAATGATCTTCATTGGAAAATCTGGAAACTGAAGTGAATTTATAAACAATGTTTATAAATAAAGTATCATTTGGATAATTTGGAAAATATAAATTCAAAGGTGAATTTAAAAAGGGAATTGAAATTAGTTTCAAAAAGAAATGATAAATCTATTCTGATATTTAGAATGTAAAGTGAAATAAAATAAATCCGTATGGATTTATGATTTAAATTCGATTAGATCGAATTTATTTAAATAACATATTTTCAGAAGAAATATTAGGATTTTATTTAATAGAATTTTAATTTTTAAATATGGAAATAAATTCAGTGTTATATATATATATAAGTTAGTAAATAGAATCTATTCCAAAATAAGATTTTGGGTTTTCAAATAGAATTTGAAATGACACTTGTTTTATTTTATAAAACAAGGAAGTTGGATTCATAAACGATATTTATAAATCTAGTGAAATAAATTATAATTAGATAATTTAGAGAGTATAAATTCAAGTATGAATTTGAAATGTAGAATTTTAATGGAATCGAAATGGAAACTTGTTCTAATATATAAAACAAGGAAGCTAAATTTATAAACATCGTTTATAAATTAAGTGAGATAATTATCACTTGGATAATTTAAATATTTAAATTCAAATAAGAATTTAAAAGTGAATTGGGAAGTGTTTGAAATAGAACGATTGATTATATTTCGAAATTCGGAATATAATTTTAATTGAGAAAGATCCAACGAGTTTACAGTTGAAATTCAATTATATCGAATTTCATAAAATATTTTGTTTCTAAATAAATTAGAATTAGATATAGAAATTTAAGTTATAAATAAATTGATAACTGAGTAATGGAAAATCGACGATTAGAAATAATCGGAAATATTAAGTTGGATTTGGAAACTGGATTTAATATATATACAAAATATATTAGAATGGAGTTGAAATTTATTATAAACGATGTTTATATTTAAATATAATTAAAACGAACTCGCCGCTGCGCGACAGTTCGTAAATTTGCGTTTTGAACTTCAATTTAATATATAGAACTAAATTTAAATTAGAATTCTTTGAAACAAAAATCGTCAGGATCGGTTTGATAATAGTTTTCTAGTGGAAGAGAAAAATCTGGATTTCGTCGAATAGATTTTGAGATATTTCAAAATCAAATTTTCAGAAAAACAGTGCCAGAACCATTATAAAGCCATAACGGTTTATTTAAATAAATAAAAGGATTTTAAGGAAATAAAATCCGAGTTGCCATTAGAAAAATCCAGACTGGAGAAATATGAACTACAGTGAAGTAAGTGAAATGATTTTTGAAACAATAAAATCAGATTTTTAGTCATTAAATAGATTTAACTAATTTGAAGAATAAATAGTTAATCAAGATTTGATTCGAAATTGGGTGTTGGTAAGTGAAAGAGATTTGAGAATTTATATCCGAAATCGAATATGTAACTCAAGTTGAAAATGGAATTAGATTGGGTTCATGAGTAGATAAAAATATATTTGAACGTTATATGTTCAATTAGAAAACGAAATGGGCGAAAGAGTTGATTAAAGAATAAATTAGTGAATTGAGTTAAAATGACCAGATTGAGTTGGAATAAATTAGAAATGGACGCATATGTGTTATACAGATATGGAATAAAGTGTTTGAAGATTATAAATTAAGTGCCCGACAAAAAGGTACATGTTTAAATTCCATATGAGGTTTTATGCGCCTAATCGGCAAGCCACTTGGCTTTTTTTATTTTCTTTTTGAATAGAAAGGGTCTAGAGAGGCGAGTTGAGGTTTGAACTATCGACCGGTACAAAGGAGGTTATGGCGAAATTTTCTAGGAATTTAAGGAGTTAGAATATTTTTAAGATAATTTGATAATTAGATATCTATATATATAGAATCCGGTAAGGAAACGAACTTAAAAATAGAATATTATAAACAAAAAGGAAATCGAAAATCTGGTAATAGAAAGAGAAATATATATATATATACGTTTTAAAAATGAATAAGTGTCTTTTATGGTGTTGATGATTTGAGATAAGTGTTCTTGTCTGTTTTGAAGTAAAATATGTTATTCAGTGAAGGACTGAGAGGTAATTATACCCCAACTTGATTGATTTCATTACTAACTGATAAAAAGCAAGATCTAGTCTCAAAGAGAAATGTTTGAATAAGAGTTAGTTAAATGTAGTGTTTTGGGTTGTTGTAACGATGTTTTACACAACATTGGTTTTAACCCAAGTAAGTGGAAATTTAGAAATATAATAATAAATATTTCCTGAGTATAGAAATAAATGAATGGTCGTGGAAGAAATAAGTAATTGGAACGTTTTCCAATTATAAATAGAATATATTTTCTAAGTATAGAAGATAAAAGAAGACGATATATGGAAATGTTTTCCAAATAGCATAAGAGGCCAAGATGATTATTGAAAATATTTGGTTAACAAATATTGATAAAGAAATGGAGAAATGATTTAATTAAGGGGTCCAGTGATTGTTTGATGTTTTGAATGGATGTTTGTTTTTCTTCGATAGTTAAATAATCGACTATCGAAGTGTTTGCCAATATCATTGTCAATATGGGGAGACCGGTTGGATTACTATCCGAGAACCACTCCGTATTGGCAGTAGCTTTGCGAATCATATTATATGAAGATAATCGAAGACGGAGTAAAGTTCAAGGGATTTTTATATTAATGGAAATTGTGCCTTTGGTTTCGTTCAGTCCTATAACGAACGTATATGGATGAATGTCTGACAAAGTATTTCCAATGATCGAATATGTTGGTATGTATAAATATATATGGTGGCAACATATTTATTCTCTTAGCATAATATCAAGAATATATTTGTGCAAACCAATTAGTGATTAACGGATCTGACAATGTGACATTCAAAGTGATTGTGTTATCAATGAATGATAAGTAAGCATAGCCTCAGGCCTCAACAACCAAGAAATGACAAAAATCGGGCAAGCGGCATGGCTATGTGGGTAGATCCCATTAGGGTGTATTATCACCTATCTAGAGATTCATTTAATTCCTTATTTTATTTGATGTTGTCCCATTCGGGAAAACGGTTGTTGATCCCAACCGTTGGTGATATACATTCGATACACTCATGCGAAACGAGTGGTCGGTCATGTGTGGTCGGGTTACAAGATGTTCTTGTTGAACCCAGTGTATTCTCCTCTAGAGATACACTATCGGAAGGTGGTTCCATACCTTGTTATAGTTGGAAATTCATTACCCAATAAGTGCTTGCGGTATTGATTGCATATTATATATGTGGAACGTGAGATGCAAACGTTCCACTAGATTGTTATTTATTTGATTTAGACATTATCATAATATCAAAAGAGTTTCGAAATAAAGATTATAGTTTCTTTCAAAAGGATTTTTAAAGTTAAATCAATTGGTTTGGATTCTCATAAGGATAAAACCCATTCCGTGTTATACGGCGTGGTCTTATGAGATATCATTTAGTTTCTGAAACTGTTTTAAATTGTTTACTCATACCAGTCCCATGACTAACCTGGAGTTTATTTTGTTTTGTTTTACCTAAATTCTTGGGTGTCTAAATTTGTACGGGCAGTCAAGTAGTTCAGGATTTTACAGATTTATCTAAAGGAGCTTGGAGCAGGAGGCTTCAGCATTGTAGTTATTGTTTTTTTCCGCTGTGTTGTAAGTGTTGTACTCTAATAATTAAATGTTATACAGTTAATTTTTTTTGTATTTCAAAGTTATGATATATTATATTTTGTTCCGCTACGATGTGAGATTCTGTGTTGTTATTTTTGTTCTTCTTCTACCTTTTTCTTTTAAAAAAATGATTCGTTTTTTCGTGATATGTGGGTTGGATGTATGATGTATGTAGTCAACTCTGATATTACGGATTTACGGGCCATTACAATAGCATATCCATCTTTCTTGCTATGAAAAACTAGGTATAGCATCAAAACTTCCTTTTACAACATTTTGGAAACGCTATCTATTCTGCGCATCCCATTCTGGATTGGCCTTGTGCTCGAATTTTCAAAACAGCCCAAAATCACGTGCGCAACATACATTTTTATGTGCCCGATCCATACTCCAGAAATGGTCGATCCATAGCATTTCTGAAGCACTGCTAATTCCCCTAGATCCATGAAAGTTGCCTGATCCATGATCCCCCAGCGCGCGTCTTGGCAAATCCAAGTTTTTACCATGCGCTAGAAAATGTGGTACTCTAGCACTTGGCACTCGAACACTTGGCACTCTGGCACTTGGCACTCTGGTACTTTGGCCCGACCCATTGAAAAGACAGCATTTATAAATGCTACAATATGTTCCGCTCGATCCATAGTCCAGATTTCTGCCCGATCCATGGAATTTTGCAGATCCACCGACACGCCCCTTGCCAGATCCTCCTTTTTTCCATGCACATCATGCGTTTGGCACTTTGCGATGGAAAGTGGGTTTTTCCTGATCTAATCCCCCCTCTCCACTATATCCTTTTTCAAGCACTGTAAAAAAAATCTAATTCATTGCCTGATTTTCCGCCTGATCCATGCATGTTGCGCACCCAAAACTCAACCAAATTCACACTTGAATAAGAGTTGATTTCATACTCGAGAACCAATTAAATTCCAATGAAAACAACCAATACTCCAACAACGAAATCAATGATCATCATTCAAGTATTAACACATCAAACAAAATATGTAATCCATTAATTCATGATTAAATAATGATCAAACCAAATAATGGATCTAAATATATAAATTACCATTTATAAGTTTCTAGTTTAGATCTTATGGTGTTTGGAATTGAAATCATGCATACATCAATTAGATTTATGTGAAAATAACTTGAAATGATGAACATAAGATCAAACAACCCATATACTTGATTGAATCCGTGCGAGAGATGCTTATCTGTAATGGCCCAGGAAAATCGATGCTCGAATTTTTTTTGACAATAATACATAATCCCGTATCACTTGTCAAAAACCAAAGTATCGAACCCCTGACTGTTAATAGAAAGAAGTTAAAGGTTAGAGAAGGAAGAAATGTTAGAATAGAAGAAATAAGAAGAACATCACATCAGAATCTCACAGCGGAACAAATAAATATAATATATTAATCTCTTTATACAAAAGAAAAACCGTATATACAGATACATACCAATCATTAGAGTACATCATATGTAAGACACAACGGAAATTACTTTGAATAACTAACGGTGAAGCCTCCTGCTTCCAGCTCCTAGAAAAAACTCCAAGCGAAACCTAACCTGAGACATACTCGGTCTGACCCGGGCATATTTGAAGCAAAGCAAAATTCACCGGGTCAGTCTGGAATACTATTAGTGATAAATTCACAGCACAAACACTTGTTTAACTTTAGAAATCTTTTTTGAAACAAAAGGATAATAGTAAGACCGGTCCACACATAAACACGGACGGTTTTTACCTTACTATAACCCAAACCATTTTTGAAATCAATATATTTTATGATATTATAATAATGTCTATCAAACCACAAATAAATAATAATCTAGTAGAACGCTTGCATCTCACGCTCTACATATATAGTATACAATCAAAAACTCGCGGGCGCTTATTGGAAATTGGATTCCGACTATGACAAGGTATGGGACCACCTACCGATAATGTATCTCTAGAGGCGAATACACTGGGTTCAACAAGAACGTCTTGCAACCCGGCCCACACATGACCGACCACTCATTTCGCTTGAGTGTATCGAATGTATACCACTGACGGTTGGGATCAGCAACCGCCTCTCGAAAAGGGACATCATTGATAGATTTAAGAAGCAGAAGGAATTTCTCTAGATAGGTGGTTATACACCCTAATGGGAGCGACCCACATAGCCATGCTGCCTCCTCGATTTTTGTCATTTCCAGGTTGATGAGGCCTGAGGCTACGTTTACTTATCAGCACATCACTTTGAATGCCACATCGTCAGATCCATCGAAAGTCACTAATTGATTCCCACAAAAATACTCAGATTTGTCAGGCTAAAGAAGTTTCCCTTTTTTGCCACCAACTTCGTACATTTGAAGAAATCAACATACGTGATCCCTTTGGAAATACTCTGTTAGACACTCGTCCATTCAAGTCATCCAGGAACAGGATGAACCGAAGGCACGCTCCTACCGCATCCATATAGGAATCACCCCAAGGATCAGTAGCGAGACGTCCTTGCAATCCATAGATTCAACCATGATAGAACCTCAGTATATCTCTGCATCAACTCAGAGATCGTAAGTGGTTCTTCCATTTATGAAGATCTATGGTCTTCAATGCTCCATCTTCATTGCCTGCCAATTAGTCGCGAACGTACAGTTGATTCGAAGTAGTTTTGGGTCTAGTTCCCATCCCGGTCTCTTCGAAAAACAACACGTAAAAAGGTAAATGGAATATTTCATTTGATAGTCAGCTGTTTAACTATCAAACGATAACAAGGATGTTAAGTACATTGACAGCTCAGGTCAATTATATTAAAATACTTCATTAAACTATTTTATAAATCCTTATAATCGATTTTATAAATTTTATCTCGATAAAACTCTTCTAATTCATTACCATGAAAATATAATCAATACTTGCTTTCGAATAACTTCTTTATCAAAACTTTACCTTTATTTCCTTTGTTCGGGAATATTCTTTATATATTTCAATAAAACACCTTTATTCTCTTTTAATCTTGAAACATCATTTAAATTATCAAACCATTTCTATATTTCTTATCTTTGCAAATACCACTATAGTTTTAAAGACCACTTCCATTCCTCTTAACAAGTTACTTTCAACATCCTCTATCACTACAAACCAATACCATCTTTTGATAATAGCGAAGCCGTCTAAGTTGGGGTATTTTAATTGCCTCTCAGACCTTGACCGACAACGTTCTTATCGCAAGACAATAAAAGTTTGCAACTCGAAAATCTCGTATATCATTCCCATTCCCATTTACTATGGTTTTAAAAACCATTTCTTTGATTTAAAAAGCCACTTTACATTCAAATTCCTATCCCTTCATTAAGTAATTTCGTCGATAAAACCTTATTTGCCATTAGATATTAATATGGTTTTATAACCCACTTCTTCCATTGGTAATTCCCTTAAAATCCCTTTACTTAATCTTTTAATTAAATATACCGATTTCCCTTTCCAAGCTTTATTTTAACCAACTCTCTTTACTTAATCAAGTAAATTCTTATTGGAACTCTCGTATTGGTTTATGAGTTATTTTTACCAACTTTGCTTGTAACTCAGCTATAACCCTCTTATAAATCTCGTACTAAACCTTAATCGACTTATTTCCATTTAGTCATTTTTTAACTTCATTTATCATTAAAAAGAAATCGCTTTAATTATCATTATTTAAAATAATAATTTATTTCAACATTTGCCACTTTAAAAGTGGTTCATTCCATTATTCACTAAAAATAGGATAATCAATCATTTTTAAAAGGTCATTAAATAATAATTAACTTTTTAATGAAATTAAATTGATAATCATTTTTAAAACATAATTAATCGACGATTAACTAACTTCTAACAATATTCATTAAGTTTAATGAATAATCAAAAACTATCGATTTGATTAATTAAAATCAAATCATTTTAATAGTCAACTTTGATTTCAACAGTCGCTTTTGTCGATCGTCAACATCAGTTAACCATTAACTAAAATTCGTGCACCATTCTGCTTTTTAAATTAATTAATAACTTAATTAATTTAAAAATATCATTTAATTGTTTCGTAAAACATTTATTCAATTTTCTAATCTTTATATTTTATTCTGCCATTTCCAAACCATTTATGACATAATAACTCATTTTAACAAAAACATTTAATAACTTCTTTTATAAAACATGGTTATAAATATAAATATATTTATAAAAACTTCTGCTTTAATTAAATTGTATAAAACCACTTAAAATTTCACTTCTAGTTATAAACTAAATTTATAACTAAAATCTTCGTTAGTTCGCCTAACGGCAAAACGACGCCATAACCGATGGAATTTACACCATCACTGCCAATCCCTTAATCAATACTGTCGATTGATTAAAATCACAACATGATCAACAACCATTCAAGTTGAACAGGTTTGGTGTCTATTTGGTGTAAACAACTCATATATATATGGGAAATATGATCAATGAATCACATAAAATAAATTTGAGGAATCCGGTTTGATTCCTCCTACCTGTTCTTCCCTGCAACACAGTTTATTATAACATTTCATGATAGAATAAAATTTTAAATAAATTAACGACGATAATATAATTATCAGCAACCATTAAATCAACATAAGCAATCAATGCAGCCAATCAACCAATATATATAATATTTTAACTTAGGTGGATTTATCACATCATAGCAGTCCGGAAAAGTGTGAGAATTAACTCACCATTGATTTCAGTCGATGGTTCGCACATTGTGTTGTATAATTTTAAACCAATATTTAAAATTCCATGAAATTCCAACAGCTTCAGTTTCTGACCGAACCAGTCTGTACTTGTAGTGCTCGTCGCCACGATCCCAACGAAACCTGTTTCGCGAAATTTCATTAGAGTATGCAAAAGATATCGTTATTTAAATTTTATAAAAACTTAACGATAATTAATTAAATAATTAAATTATAAATCACCTTAATTAAAAAAAACCGTTAATTACCTTAAACCCACCCACTTCAGCGTATCATTAAGCTTTCACGCGTTTTCCCTTCGTCATCGCTCCTCAACCCGATACCTCTTTTCTTACAAACCCCACCCCAACGTCCATGTTCCTCCTCCAATTCCGCCACCACCGTGAGACCTGGACCACCGCGCCTACTCCATTCGAACCGCAACTCCATCCAGCGCCTCCGCCCACGGTAACGCCTCCCCTGGTCACTCCGATCGCCTTGGATTCGAGGTTGAACGGAAAAGCTTCATTATGCATTTTCTCCGACCAGCCTCCACCGTAATCAACCAGACCTCCACCAAACCTGGCGCCTCGCTCCCTTCTTCCATTCACTTTCAGCCCCTGCCACCAACTACCCACCTCGACGTCTGAAATCACCAATTTCCGACCACTATTTTCAAATAAAACCCCAAATTCTTCATCTCCGTTCAACTCCCACCACCATCCTTCACAGGTCGTATCAGTACCTCAGACCAATGCCAAAAACATAGCCCTCTCTCTCCCCTACAACATCACCTTTGAGTCCACCATCGATCGCCAACCAAAATTCCACCAGAACCAGTAAAAACGAAAATCAGAACTCACCGTTCATCGCGATTTCCGGCCACAAAACCTCCCCAACTTTTTATGGTAGCTAGCCTTCGACCCGTGAGACGACCCCAAACCCCGTTCTGACGGCGGCAAGGGTAATCCGTGGAATATAACACAGAAACAGATAGTAGCAGAATAGAAATAAGTAAATACACCAGATAATGAACAATAGGATATAGTGGATAAAAGCAATCATCAGAGTTACACGGTATACAGGATCTTAATTAGTAAAAATACAATTCAGCTATACATAAATGTCTACAGCGGAAAACCAACATAATATGAACAATAGGAGCTGAACAGCATAAAAAGAGATAAATGATAGAATCCATCTTCAGCTCCAGCTATCCAGATAAAGCCTGCTAAACCTGAATACAAGGCTGCCCGTGTAAAAAAAGGGGCACCCGAGTTTGAGAGTGAAACAAACTACGAGTCAGTCATGGGACTGGTATGAGAAATCTACTCAACACATATATAATTTGGCCAATCTCAGGACCACGCCACTTTCGTGGAACGGGTTTACTCCATTGGATTGCCAGTGCTTTAAAACAAATCTTTCTTTTAAACATCGCAATGCTTTTTATAAAAATGAAGCCGTTATAAGACTCAGTTCCCATCACACAATGCAACGCAAACCGGAGGATAGAGTTTTTACCTTATAACGGCCAAAATATGCTTGATACGAATAACAAAAAGGCATTTGATATTATTGCTAGTTTTTATATGTTTTGAAAACAATTTCAAATCATAACTATCAATCATAGACGGCATGGGTACCATATATCATGTCGCCATATATATATATATACAATCAAAAACCGCACAGTCACGTATTTGGAAACTGGATTTCCATCATGAACCAAGGCAAAAGATAGTCCTTACCGAATTCGAGACGCTCTAGCCCGCCCCTCAGGAACAGTCGCAACTGCCCCTTGGATTGTCAGGGCCGGTCCACCGATGTGGATTATTATGCCTGAACACTACGTCTCCCCGCCCTTTGGGGCATAAACGGGCCAACGAATGACTCCATCGGACCCGGATCGTCCGATCAAACCGAGGCGCCTCGCAACAGCAACAACCACATAGGTGAAAAGTATATAAATGTCAGGGCTGGTAGGTCACTGACACCACCCTAGCTAGAAAGAAACGCAGGCCCTCCCTGATGTCCTCTCCCGTTTCTGGTTCATACCGAGGTGTGAGGCTCGCGATTTTACGTTATACACAAAGCTACGCCACCCAGGCGGTGCTTTGATCATCTCCACAAGACTTTGCTTTTCAACAGAAGCCCTGGTCACTGCATCTTAGCATGCCACACCGGCAATTCATGCCATGCGACTGATGTCCATCAATATACAACCTCTGAGCTCGTGCGTCTCGGAGAAGGGCGTTAAGCAAAAGAATAAATTCTCCGCCGCCAAACAGATGTATATTTCACAGAGATCAATCAACACAGAATAAAATCCAATGCCAGACACACGGTCCATTTACGAGTCCGTTCTGGGTCTGAACGAATCTGGAGGCACTAAATACCTCGCAAACCCATCGATCACCACGTACGTCTGGACGGTCACCACTCATTATCCATATTTCGGGATGCCTCCCAATCAGGACCTCGGTTACCATCCAAACGAGGTGAAGATCTCCGGTCTTCGACCACCGTCTTCATCTTGAAATTTCAATCGTCGGTCAATTATTTAAAATGAGAATTAACTCGGCCTTTTCAAATAATTCACGTATATTTAGAATTTCAAATCAATTTATTTCAATGGTTAAATCATTCGATAACACCAATTTTGTTCTTTAATGTAATTTTCATACCAAACACATTCAACCATCAAATACAACATAAATCGAGCAAATTCAGTTTATTTCCATTTCATATCATTTATGATATTTTATAACGATTTATCGCTATTTTTATTTATTTTAAAATACCCAATTTATTCAAAATGACGCTTCGGGCCATAACACGGCCGTGGCGCTGTTTTTCTTCAGATTTGATTTACACATATCTGAAAATCTAACCGTTGGATCTTCACAAAATTTACATCATTAGAAAGGTCTTTTCAAAACGAATCCAACGGTTCCAGTTTCGGGAAAATCCGACGGTCGGATCTCCCAGTACAATCGTTTGAAGTTTCGATTTCAAAATACGAACTACAGCGTCGTTATTCGATTAAATATAATTATATATATATATATATAATCGATTCTGGCGCTGTTTTTCTTCAGATTTGAATTAAACATTCCAGACAATCCAACCGTTGGATTTTTACAAAGTTGGTGCCGTTGGAAAGATTTTTCCAAAGCGAACCCAACGGTTGCGGTTTCGGGAAAATCCAATGGTCGGATTTCCCGCACTAGTTGTTTGAAATCACAGTTTCAAAACACGAACTGCACGGCCACGTTTCATTTTAATTTTATTTATATTTATATATTTATATAAATATAGTTCATTCAAAAATTTCAATATCGTTTTCACTTCAAATATTTCACTAACGCCTTTAAATTTTGGAAAATTTCGCCATAACCTCCTTTGTACGGGAGGGGCTGGGAAAATTCCCAAATAGCCACACGGGCGTCTCATGTCGAAAAGAAAAAGAAAAAGCCAAGCGGCTAGCCAACAGGCTCATAAAATCATCACCCAAACAAAACAGTAAATGTGTACCTATTTGTCGGGCACAAAATTTTATTCCTTTTCTCTAGCCCCTTCGCTATAACCTGTTCAATAAATATGCATGTACATATATATAGTTCTTATCACTTCTCATTTTCCATTCAACTTCATATTTGATTCCATTTGGTTTAAAAACACCATTCATTCTAATGTTGCATGTATAGAAAAAAATCATATCATTAGCTAATTAATGAATATTTCAACTCATATATATTTATTTGAACGAGTGGCTATTTTTAACACTTCACATTTCAACAATTCGTGTATATAATAAAAATGTGATTTTTATTGTTAAACAATTCAATTCAAAACACTATTATTTTATATAGTTTCTATCGGTGATAAAAATAGGATTTTTCTTATAAAACAATTTCTTTTAAAACGAGATTATTTTACATAGTCCATATGGATGATAAAAAGGTGATTTTTATTATAAAATAATTTATTTCAAAATATGAATACCATTCAACACATGAATTTCTAATCAACGAATGAATATCGATTCAACACATGAAGGTTTTCTATAGTTTCTATATATAGATAAAAATGTGATTTTTATATTTAAAACACGAATACCATTCAACACATGAATTTCTAATCAACGAATGAATATCGATTCAACACATGAAGGTTTTCTATAGTTTCTATATATAGATAAAAATGTGATTTTTATATTTAAAACACGAATACCATTCAACACATGAATTTCTAATCAACGAATGAATATCGATTCAACACATGAAGGTTTTCTATTCAATGAATAAATATAGTTTCAGCAAATGAAAATAATTCAAACACATGAATATTATTCAAAATTTCGGTAGCATAACGACAGGGTAGTTAAAACCGGGACCGTCCCTAGTACGGCTCCTCGCTCTACCTTAAAACCTCGCGGTTTTTGACAATGGGGATCATGCATCTAGTTCGCACGCAGGCGGCATGTATATATTTATTTCATTTCCACAAACTAATCCTATGTGGTTTCAACCAAATATTTTTCAACCACAAACGGGTATTTTTCAACCACAATCAATCAATATCAACCACAAACAATCCCAAACAACCATTCGCTATCAATCAATTTTCACACCAATCACAATTAATAAATATCGTCCATGGTTTGTGGACGAGGAGCGTATATATATATATATATTTATTTATATATAGCAATTCACTTTTATTTCAACACATATATAATTTTTACAACGCATATACAACTTATACATCGAACGTACAACTTATACAACGCTTATACAAGAGGTGTACAACGCTTATATAACTCATACATCGACTATATAATTTATACATCATCGTTTTCCATATTGTTTTTAAATCAGAAATCTCACATTGGGTTCCACTCCACCAAAAATAGCAGAAGGCTCAGAAAAATATGCGGTCTCTTCTAAAATGTAGAAGACGTCCACACGATCACGATGTTTCCTGTTTCATCGAATTTCGTTAACATAGCAAAAAGATATGATTTTTCAAAGTTTGCAACGGTTTTAAACTGTTAAAATCAGTTTTAAAATTACACAGCCGTACCTCACTGTTTTGTTCGAAACTAGGTTTCGATTTCTCGTGAAATCCGTGAAGCTAGAGGACGATCGGCCTTCGCAGCGTCGAAGGGCTAGGAGAGGGCTTCGCGCGCGTGGGGGAGTTGGCCAGCTCGGTGGCGAATCCTGGTCGTGGCGGCGGCGGGAACTTCCGAACTTTGAGGGGCTGGATCTCCTCGCACGAGCGACGATAGGGGGCGTACCAGCTATGGATGGGAAGAGGGTGGCGAGGACTTTGGAAAACTCCAAAGGACGGTGGTGTAATTCGCCGTGGTTTCGCCGGAATCGGCCTGGGAATGAATGAATGCGGTTTCGCCGTCGATCGCGATGGGGAGAGAGAGAAAGACGGGTTTTCTTTTTTTATTTTTTATTTTTATAAATTTTCTGATTGGCCGGTGGAGTTTTAAAGGGTTTTCTGACACAACCACCAATTTAAACCCAACGACTGCCGTCCCTAGCGTTTTACCCCCATTCCGAACCCAATGGGATATGTTTCGCAGGCCCATTTGACTGTTTCAGTCAGTTTCCATTCAAATCAAAATATAAAACATTCAATATTTAATTTGAACGTACATTTCAATTTGCCAGGGCCACAAACTGATTCGAAAAATTCCAGAAAATTAAATCTAGCTGTGTTTTTATGATACGGTCCCAACAAAACTAGTTTCGTCGAATTCTGAGACCGTTTGCAAAAAGGCCCATTTCTGGTCGATCCAATTTAACTGTAATTGACCAAAACACCTTTTCCTTTGCCACGCTCACATACTAGCTTCAAAAATTATGAAATTTGAAACCTAGCAATAACTTCACATCCCGGATCCAACAAAAGTGGTTTCGTCGAATTCCGAGGTCGTATGCAAAATGGCCAAATTCACGGGCTATATAACTTCCATAGCGACCGTTCCAGAAATTCATTCGGCCATAACTTTTGCTTTCCGCTATGAAAATTCGATTTTTCAGATTCGTTAGAAAGGTATTCACTAACAGATTTAAATATTTTTGGTTTCACTAAAATCCGTTTTGTTTTGCACCCGGTACAGTCCGACAAAGTTTGAATTCAATTTTTGAAACTACAACGCCCTTTCAGGCCTTGTTTATAATTATTATTAATTATATTCATTTTCAATTGTCGATTCAAACTCACTTTTCATCTCAATTATTTAAAATATTTATTTAAAATATTTAAAATCCATTATTTTAGCCAATTTAAAAATTTTAAATTGGTTCAGATTTTCTGGGTCATTACAACCCGATCTACCCTTTTGCTTTAGAACCCCATATCAATTTCGTCACGGATCGATAGATATAAATGATTTTGTGATTAAGGACTGTTTTGCAAAATTTGAGGATGGAAATTTGTTCTTAGCTGGAAAATCTGAGTTAGGGGGTATATATAGGCGGGATTTATTTTATTTTAACTTGACGTGATGTCTGACAACGACCGACGATTTTTATTTTGTGTCTATCGCTATTTCGATCGTTGTTTATTCGCTCCTGTGCTCACATACAAACCCCGTTTGAGATGTGAATGGACGGCATAATATAATTTGACGATACGGTCCTAACGAATCTTGTTTCATCGAAATACGAGTTCGTTTGCTCGAACAGCGCTCGTTCACGTCCAATTTGGTCGTTTTTATTTGCATTTTATTTTGCCACGATTACAAAATAACCCCGATTGACGCTCAAACTAAAATCTAGCAATAATTTGTCGTTACGATCTCAATAAAAAAAAATTCGTCGAAAACAGAGGTCATTTGAATAAAGGCCCTTTTATAACTGCCCAATTCAAATAAAATAAACCAATTTTAAAATACCCCAATATAATATTAATAAAATATTGAAATTGGCCATTACGACTAGAATTGTATACACAACTAAGATAAAATACCCCGGGTTGAATTCCATGCCAAATCGATATTCAAAATATTTAAAAACCCCTTTATTTATAAATTAAATCGTTATAAATAATAAAGGAATTCCACAGCGACTATTTTAAAATTCGATTTGGACATAAAATAAAATCTACAACAGGATAACTCGAATTTTCTCTTTCATTAGAAAAATATTATGCAACAAGTCTTGACGTTTCTTGTTTCGAGAAAATCCGACTTATTTTGGGCCTTGTACAGCCGTTTAAAGTTCAAAACGCCAAATTACGAACTGCCGCGCCACTGCAGCTCGTTTTATAATTAAAATATATATTAAACATTCGACTGTTGTTAAATAACGAATCGTTATTATATTCTCAATATAAACAACATTAAACCCCTATTTTGTTGTCGATTCACATTACGCTGCAAATTCAACATTTTCCGAATATTCTAGAAATAAAAATATTATTATATTTTTAATATAAATTAATTTTCAAAATAAAAAGGTTAAATCGCTTATTTCAATTTAAATTGACATTTTAAAAGACAAAATAAATTTAAATAATGGCCAGAAAAATACGGGACGTTACATTCCTTTCCCCTTAAAATAATTTCGTCCCCGAAATTGCTAAGGTCGAAAGAACGCTACCACCCCATTATCTTTACAAAAATATTTAATTCAAAATCAATTTTATTTCCAAAACTAATCTGATTGGTTTTAAAACCAATTAATTTCAAAAAAATGAAATTTTCAAAAAATCTTCAAAAAATTTCTAACACCTTAAATTTTAGAAATTTTTTGGCAGAGTCTCCCCTACATGGAGGGACATCTGCAATATTGCAGGTTCAAGAAATATATATACATCGACTCTCATGGTCGGAAAATCCAAAAATCAAATCTCAAAACCCAAATCAAAACCCAAATCAAAACCCAAAAATTTATATTTTGCGTAGGCATACCTTTTTGCGAGCATTATTTAGCATATTCTCTATTCATAGCAAACTACGCAATCAATTTTTATCTTCAAAGTCGTCTCATACCTGTACTTAACTCAAATACCAGGTAAGTTTCCAATATATGAAATAATATTTCAATAATTAACCTGCGATTACACAAATCACCAAAATCAAACACTAGGCATCATTATTGGGTTAAATCCTCTGGTTTCCGATCAACTTATTATACTGAAATTTATTTACTTATCTTTTCAATTTATTCAAGTTTTATATTTAACTATTGGTGAATTTTAAATAAACCATTCAACAACAAACACACAAACAAGGCACAATAGTCCAACACAATCATCTTGATTTAACATTAATATATTTCATTTGCTTTCACTTTTGTTTCATATATCGATTCTTATTAGATCGATTTTTTATTCATTTACCAATTCAATTACCAAATTCCATAGGTATTTGATTTGGTTCCAACACAATATTCAATTCTGATTTAACCCGACTCAACCAAGTCAAGTCGCATTTCCACATTTGGTTTAATTTCCATTCAAATCAATCCATCAGTCAGATATCTCAATAAATCGGTAAAATAATTTCCTTTTTATACAAAAAATATAATTTGGGCAAAATTATTTCATTTACCCACTTTGCAAAATCTTTAAAAACAATTTTATCTTCAATTACAAATACGCGCTTTCATATATATACACACTCAACTCAATCTAAGGTATTACTAACCAAATCTCTATTGAGATACACCACAGAGCCAAGGTTATCACTAAACCAATAGCTCTGATACCAACTGTAACGGCCCGGGAAAATCGACGCTCGAATTTTTTTTGAAAATAATACATAATCCCGTATCACTTGTAAAAAACCAAAGTATCGAACCCCTAATTGTTAATAGAAAGAAGTTAGAGGGTGAGAGAAGAAAGAAATGTTAGAATAGAAGAAAGAAGAAGAACATCACATCAGAATCTCACAGCGAAACGAGTAAATATAATATATTAATCTCTTTATACAAAAGAAAAACTGTATATACAGATACATACCAATAATCAAAGTACATCATATGTAAGACACAACGGAAATAACTTTGAATAACTAACGGTGAAGCCTCCTACTTCCAGGTCCTAGAAAAAACTCCAAGTGAAACCTAACCTGGGACATACTCGGTCTAACCCGAGCACATTTGAAGCAAAGCAAAATTCACCGGGTCAGTCTGGAATACTATCAGTGATAAATTCATAGCACAAACACTTGTTTAACTTTAAAAATCCTTTTTGAAACAAAAGGATAATAGTAAGACTTGTCCACACATAAACATGGACGGTTTTTACCTTACTATAACCCAAACCATTTTTGAAATCAATATCTTTTCTGATATTATAATAATGTCTATTAAACCACAAATAAATAATAATCTAGCAGAACGCTTGCACCTCATGCTCTACATATATAGTATACAATCAAAAACTTGCGGGCGCTTATTGGAAATTGGATTCCGACTATGACAAGGTGTGGGACCACCTGCCGATAGTGTATCTCTAGAGGCGAATACACTGTGTTCAATAAGATCGTCTTGCAACCCGGCCCACACATGATCGACCACTCATTTCTCTTGAGTGTATCAAATGTATACCACCGACGGTTGGGATCAGATACTGCCTCCCGAAAAGGGACAATATCGATAGATTTAAGAAGCAAAAGGAATTTCTCTAGATAGGTGGTTATACACCCTAATGGGAGCGACCCACATAGCCATGCTGCTTGCCCGATTTTTGTCATTTCCAGGTTGATGAGGCCTGAGGCTACGTTTACTTATCAGCAAATCACTTTGAATGGTACATCGTCAGATCCATCGGAAATCACTAATTGATTCCCACAAAAATACTCAGATTTGTCAGGCTAAAGAAGTTTCCCTTCATTGCCACCAACTTCGTACGTTTGAAGAAATCAATGTACGTGATCCCTTTGGAAATACTCTATCAGACACTCGTCCATTCAAGTCATCCAGGAACAGGATGAACCGAAGGCACCCTCCTACCGCATCCATATAGGAATCACCCCAAGGATCAGTAGCGAGAAGTCCTTGCAATCCATAGATTCAACCGTGATAGAACCCCAGTATATCTCGGCGTTGACTCAGAGATCGTAAATGGTTCTTGCATTTATGAAGATCTATGGTCTTCAATGCTCCATCTTCATTGCCTGCCAATTAGTCGTGAACGTACAGTTGATTCAGAGTGGTTTTGGGTCTAGTTCCCATCCTGATCTCTTCGAAAACAACTCGTAAAAAGGTAAATTGAATATTCCATTCGATAGTCGGTTGTTTAACTATCAAACCATAACAGTGATGTTAAGTACATTGGCAGCTCAGGTCAATTATATTAAAAAACTTCATTAAACTATTTTATAAACCCATATAATTGATTTTATAAATTTTATCTCGATAAAACTCTTCTAATTCATTACCATGAAAATATAATCAATACTTGCTTTCAAATAACTTCTTTATCAAAACTTTACCTTTATTTCCTTTGTTCGGGAATATTCTTTATATATTTCAATAAAACATCTTTATTCTCTTTTAATCTTGAAACATCGTTTAAATTATCGAACCATTTTCTATATTTCTTATCTTTGCAAATATCACTATAGTTTTAAAGACCACTTCCATTCCTCTTAACAAGTTACTTTCAACATCCTCTATCACTACAAACCAGTACCATCTTTTGATAATAGCGAAGCCGTCCAAGTTGGGGTATTTTAATTGCCTCTCAGACCTTGACCGACAATGTTCTTATCGCGAGACGATAAAAGTTTGCAACTCGAAAATCTCGTATATCATTCCCATTCCCATTTACTATGGTTCTAAAAACCATTTCTTTGATTTAAAAACCCACTTTACATTCAAATTCCTATCCCTTCATTAAATAATTTCGTCGACAAAACCTTATTTGCCATTAGATCCTAATATGGTTTTATAACCCACTTCTTCCATTGGTCATTCCCTAAAAATCTATTAACTTAATCTTTTAAGTAAATATACCAATTTCCCTTTCCAAGCTTTATTTTAACCAACTCGCTTTACTTAATCAAGTAAATTCTTATTGGAACTCTCATATTGATTTACAAGTTATTTTTACCAACTTTGCTTGCAACTCAGCTATAACCCTCTTATAAAGCTCGTACTAAACCTTAATCGACTTATTTCCATTTAGTCACTTTTTAACTTCATTTATCATTAAAAAGAAATCGCTTTAATTATCATTTTTTGAAATAATAATTTGTTTCAACGTTTGCCACTTTAAAAGTGGTTCATTCCATTATTCACTAAAAATAGGATAATTAATCATTTTTAAAAGGTCATTAAATTATAATTAACTTTTTAACAAAATTAACTTGATAATTATTTGTTAAACATAATTAATCAATGATTAACTAACTTCTGACAATATTCATTAAGTTTAATGAATATTCAAAAACTATCGATTTGATTAATTAAAATCAAATCATTTAATCGTCAACTTTGATTTCAACAGTCCCTTTTGTCGACCGTCAACATCAGTTAACCATTAAATGATATTCATGCACCATTCCCCTTTTTAAATTAATTAATAATTTAATTAATTTAAAAATATCATTTAATTGTTTCGTAAAACATTTATTCAATTTTCTAATCTTTATATTGGATTCTGCCATTTCCAAATCATTTATGACATAATAACTCATTTTAACAAAAACATTTAATAACTTCTTTTATAAAACATGGTCATAAATATAAATATATTTATATAAACTTTTGCTTTAATTAAATTGTATAAAACCACTTAAAATTTCACTTCTAGTTATAAAATAAATTTATAATTAAAATCTTCGTCAGTTCGCCTAACGGCAAAACGACGCCATAACCGATTGACTTTACACCATCACTGCCAATCCCTTAATCAATACTGTCGATTGATTAAAATCACAACATGATCAACAACCATTCAATTTGAACAGGTTTGGTGTCAATTTGGTGTAAACAACTCTATGAGAAATATGATCGATGAATAACATAAAATAAATTTGAGGAATCCGGTTTGATTTCTCCTACCTGTTCTTCCCTGCAACACATTTTATTATAACATTTCATGATAGAATAAAATTTTAAATAAACTAACGACGATAATATAATTATCAGCAACCATTAAATCAACCATAAGCAATCAATGCAGCCAATCAACCAATATGTATAATATTTTAACTTAGGTGGATTTATCACATGATAGCAGTCCAGAAAAGTGTGAGAATTAACTCACCATTGATTTCAGTCGATGGTTCGCGCATTGTGTTTTATAATTTTAAACCAGCGTTTAAAATTCCTTGAAATTCCAACTGCTTCAGTTTCTGACTGAACCAGTCCGTACACGTTGTGCTCGTCGCCACGATCCCAACGGATCCTGTTTCGCGAAATTTCGTTAACATATGCAAAAGATATCGTTATTTAAAGTTTATAAAAACTTAACGATACTTAATTAAATAATTAAATTATAAATCACCTTAATTAAAGAAAAACAGTTAATTACCTTAAACCCGTCCACGTCAGCGTATCATTAAGCTTTCACGGGTTTTCCCTTTGTCATCACTCCTCAACCCGATACCTCTCTTCTTACAAACCCCCCACCGACGTCCATCTTCCTCCTCCAATTCCGCCACCACCATGAGACCTGGGACCACCGCGCCTACTCCATTCTAACCGCCTCTCCGTCCAGCGCTTCCGCCCCTAGTAACGCCTCACCTGGTTGCTCCGATCACCGTGGATTCGAGGTTGAATGGAAAAGCTTCTTCACGCATTTTCTTCAACCAACCTTCACCGTAACCGACTAGACCTCCACCAAACCCAGTGCCTCGCTCCCCTCTTCCATTCACCTTCAGCCCCTGCCACTAACTATCCACCTCGACTCCTGAATTCACCAATTTCCGACCGCTATTTTCAAATAAAACCCCCAATTCTTCATCTCCGTTCAACTCCCTCCACCATCCACCACAGGCCGTATCAGTACCTCTGACCAAATCCAAAAACATAGCCCTCTCTCTCACCTACAACATCACCTTTGAGTCCACCATCGATCGCCAACCAAAACTCCACCAAAATCCAGTAAAAACGAAAATCAGATCTCACCGTTCGTCGAGATTTCCAGCCACCACCGGCCACGAAACCTCCCCAACTTTTTATGGTAGCTAGCCCTCGACTCGATCTACCCTTTTGCTTCGGAACCGCATATCAATTTCCTCACGGATCGAGAGATATACATGATTTTGTGATTAAGGACTTTTTTGCAAAATTTGGGGATGGAAATTTGTTCTTGGCTTGAAAATCTGAGTTAGGGCATATATATATAGGCGGGATTTATTTTATTTTAACTTGACGTGATGTCTGACAATGACCGATGGTTTTTATTTCATGTCTATCGCTATTTCGAACGTTGTTTATTCGCTTCTGCGCTCACATACAAACCCCATTTGAGATGTGAATGGATGGTAGTGTAACACCCACCTCCGCTAGGGCCACTCATAAAGAGAATGCAGTAGTTTTGTAGGAGCGTTATCGAGGTAAACAAACACAGAAATAATACAAGACAGAACATAAATAAAACAGCGGAAGAATAAAAAGCTAAATTTCATTACTTTCAAAAAGATTCAAAACCTTTTACATCCAAAGTACCAACTATCATTTTCCATTACAACAAGTTCTGCCTTGAATAAATAAAAAAGCATAAACTTAAAACAACAAAAGTAGCTTAATTCCCCAAAGGTAGCAGAAATGCAGCCATAGCATAGCTCAAGATCAAACCGTACATGAGCTGAAGCGAAAGCAAGCGAAATCCAAGCTAAGAGCTAGAATTTCATCCCTGAGAACCTAGGGGGGGGACGAAAGAAAACGAGGCGAAAGAAAACGGGTCAGTCATAATGACTGGTAAGTCCTATTGACTTTCAGCATAAAAAACAGGTAAAGGTAACATGACATGTATAAACTGAAAGTAAACATAAGGATGCTGTCAAGATGGGCAAGATAGACTAAGATAGCAGGATAATTCAAGTATAAATCAAGTATAGCATCGCATTTTCAAGATTCGCTGCACCAACTGTACTAGTATCCTAAACCCATGTCGTATATTAACCATGAAATGATCCCATGGCCCAATTTCATGAAATGACTCATTACTAGTTCCAACGGAATGATCCACTAATCGATTGGCTCCCTACAAGTTCTAGCTCGTCATGTGTCTGTGTCATACAGCCCTATCACGAATGTAGTCACCTGTGCTAGATACACCATATGGGGTATCAAGCCCTAGGGTGCCAACCACCGACATGAATCAAGCATGCACAGTGTAAACCTACTGATGCCCAAGGCCTGCTTTTTCAACTCCGGACTACGTGCACGACCATAGTCCGCCTGAACCTACACTGGCGCACCAACTCAGCCGTCGTTCTGGTCGCTTACAATCAGGCCAGTAATCGTGCCCCACCCTGCCTAGTTCCAGGGTACAACGATACATCTAAGTGGGTTACTGCTGAAATGGACCGTGTAACTAGGGTTTCCATCCAACAAGTTAAGTGTTGTCATTTAAATTCGTGACTTAACCCTTATCAGTCTAGCATGTCAAGTTGGTTAAGTGTTGTCTTTCATGTTCATGACTTAACCCTACCATGTGGCATTAATTCATTAATGCACCCCAACCTCTCACATCAGACCTATTGTTGTGGTCACTGGATATGCTGGGCGGTTCTGGGAAGATTTACACCACAACTCAGTCTGACCTCGGGTTTCAAGCGCGATATGACCAACTACCCACATTGGGTCCTATTATTTGCAGTCACTGGATTTGTCGGGCGGTTTCGGGCAGAATTACACTGCAAACTCAATCCAACCTCGAGTTGGCCATTTTCAAGTTCATTCTAATGTCATGTCCATGTTCAAATTTCATGTCAAGTTCGTGTCAAGTTTCATGGCGAGTTTCATGTCAAGTTCCATGTCAAGTTTCAAGTTATGCCTATTATCAAGTTTATGATTCATGTTCCTAACCAATTCATGTTTTGCCTAATCTACCCAATCATATTCCCATCGCATGTAAACGCGAATCGATCTAAATTACAAGTAAATCCAAATCCAAAAATAAAGGGAATAACATCAAAACTATGATAGGCAAAAAGGACGAGCATAAAGTGATAAAAGGGATTACAAGACAAGCATGATATAACTTGAGAGATTTGGTTACAACATCACTGACATGTAGAAAATAATACGATTTCAAATCTAGCATAATAAGGTGATAGTCATGGCATAAGGTGATAGTCCCAAACTTGTAAATAATAGACTGATTCAACATCACAAGCATGATAATGTTATGGACATGAAAGAGTTTGATTTACAACATGAATAGGTCCAAACTGATTTCATAGCAATATTCCCAAATGTCAAGATCCAAAATGGAAACTATAATAGATGTGAACCGACTATCATACTTAAGTCCAATTTCACTTTATCTCATGTTCAAATTACAATTAACAAGTTTAAATCTCAAAGTAACTAGAACTTACAGATCATGGACTAAGAAATTGAGATCTAGAAACTAGTCGTCGAATTGTTGAATCGTTCAATCTTGATTTGATTGTAGCAGAAAATCTCCAATATGCAATACCTAGCCGTAGTCTTCAAGAAATAGTCTTCGTGTTTTATTTTAATTTATTTATTTCAATTTTTCCAGAGGAAGGATAAGGAGAGAATAAAATGGTGTAAAGAGAATGGGGCTAGGGGGCTGTTTATATAGGATTAGGGGGACGAATCTAGACTGAAAACGAGACCAGAAACATCAGAATGAACCCAGGCTCAAAACTTGGTTTCAGCACCAGGTCGACCATAGGGTCGACCTAGTCCTTGGGAGGTCGACCATAGTGTCGACCCCCAGGTCGACCTGGTCCTGGGCGGGAAAATTCCCGCCCAGTCTGCGCTGGGGTTTGAATTCGAATTTCGAATTCGAATTCGAGCTGTTTTTCTGTTCTGAAAATCCTTGAAACTTTAAAGGGTCATATCTCCCTCATACAGACTCCGTTTCTCGAAAACTCGGACTCGTTTCCAAGAAGAATTTCGAGACGAACGCAATGGCGCAACCCATTTTCCTTGATTCTTAATTTAAAAATTAATTCTACCTTGATTTATGGTTTTAACATGTTATTTAAACATCGGGTATTACATTCTCCCCTTCTTAAAGGATTTCGTCCCCGAAATCTTCAAGTTAAGAAGAATGTGTCCTACCATCTAACATCCATCTACTCAACCATTGTAACGACCTGGTTTTTGGCGACTTTGGTTATCGTCATAAACTCAATAACGACTAACCAAACATCGAAAAAAAACATGGTAGTTAATGAAAGAAATTAGAGGGTGAGAATAGATAAGATAGAAACTTAGAATATAAGAAGAAGAAGAAGAAGAAGAAGACAACAATAACATCAGAGTAACACGAACCTCACAGCGAAACGAATAAAATATAACATAACTTTGAAATAAAAGATCGTACTTGAATATTATACATATCATACTCAAGTACAACACTTACAACACACCGGAATAATAATAGCTATAATATCCTGAAGCCTCTTGCTCCAGCTCTTCAAATATCTATAAATCCCGACTACTTGACTGCTCGTACAAAATTGAGGTCCCAAGAGTTTAGGGAAAACAAAACAAAATAAACTCCAGGTCAGTCATGGGACTGGTGTGAGTAAAACAGTTTAAACAGTTTGAGCAAGTAAACGATATCTCATAAGAGCACACCGCATAACGGAACGAGTTTTTCCCTTATGAGAATCCAAAATAATCTTTATATCAAAACTCATTGATATTATAATAATGTCCATCAATCACAATAATAATAATCATCTAGCAGAAACGCTTTCATCTCACATTCTACATACATAGTATACAATGAAAACCGCAAGCACGTATTGGGTAATGGATTTCCAACTATGACAAGGTATGGAACCACCTTTAGCTAGTGTACCTCTAGAGAGGAATACACTGGGTTCAACAAGAACATCTTGCAACCCGGCCACACATGACCGACCACTCATTTCTCTTGAGTTATCGAATGTATATCACCAACGGTTGGGATCAGCAACCGTTTCCCGTATATATATGGGACAGCATTGATAGATCAAAGAAGCAAATGAATACTCTCTAGATAGGTGATTATACATCCTACTTCATTGCGACCGACTTAGCCATGCTGCCTGCCCGATTTTTGTCATTTACCGGATGTGAGGCTAGAAGCTAAACTTATCTTTTCACATACCACATCTTCATTCACTTAGAGTGTCACATCGTCTTACCTTTTAAATCACAAATTGATTTCCCCAAAAATACCACGGGTATAAGCTAAGAAAACGAATTCCTCCACCACCAACGTAAATATGTTTGAAACAATCAACTTACGTGATCTACCAGATATACTCTGCCAGACCTTCGTCCATACAAGTTGTACTGGGACTGGACAAACCGAAGGCACTATTCAATACATCCATCTTAGGCACTGTTATCTAAGACTTATACAATAGCCATTGCACTTTTGCTCCGTCTTCAATTTTCTTTGGCATATATGATTCGCAACGATTATGCTAATACAGAGTGGTTATTTGGATAATAATCCAACCGATCTCTCCGTATTAACAACGTTAAAATGGTATAAACTTTGATAGTCGGTGATTTAACTATCAAACGAAAACATGTCCGTGTGCACACAACGATCTTATTTCCAAATGGAATTATCGATCCAATCATCAACCATATATATATATATATATGTATATATATATTTCCTTATTTTCTATGGTTAGAAAATATATGTTATTAACACTGGAAAACGTTTCCATCTTCTTATTTACACATCACTGTCATTCCACAACCGTTAGTCCCTAACTGTAAACTAGTAAGAGAACAATTCTCTAAGTATAAACCCCGAAGGCCGAAACCAACATCAGATCGATACTTAGAAAACCATTCAACTTACTAATCTCTAGTCAGTTTCTAATCTTGTTTAACTCTATTTTTTTCTAACTCTAGTCTAATAACTCTATTCGATTAACTTTGCTGATTAACTCTAATTGGTTAACTCAAATTCGAATAACTTATATTCGATTAACTCCTTTTAGTAATGTTTATCCATTTATAAAGATTTACTTTTTAGTAACGGTTCTTCACTTTACAAATGTCCTTTTAATAACGTTTCTCCGCTTAAAAAGATTTCCTTTTTTTATAACATCCTATTCTGTTATAAAAATTTTCCTTTTTAATTCTATTTATTTACTAAATACATATTCCTTTATTACTTCACTTCTATTCATTAGATCCTCATTATAAATTGGTAAGTGAATAAATTCCTCAATGTTAATCCCGAAGGCCGAAACAAACATCAGATCAACACTTTGAAATTTACTCAACTCAATTAACGTATAACAAGTTCCAATTACTTACAAATCATAACCTATTCTTTTTAACAATTTTAAATCAATTCTATTTAGTTTCTAGTAAATATTCCTTTATAAAATCCTTAGATTTTATAAATATTTCATTTTCAATATACGTTTTGAAAATTCCCTTTTTACTCTCCAGTATTCACTACGGTATTTAAAATACCGTATAACCATGATTACTATCAACCAAGCACACATAATCAGCACAGATTATATAAAACATCACATATCACAATATATGAACAAAACAATATTTTATATATTGAGGAACCCTGTTGGGTCCCTTCAACCTGTTTCCCTGCATCACAGATGTTAAACACTATAACTAACACCAACTTCATTTCAGTATGAGATGTTCTAATAAGCAACAACAATATATATATTTAATGGTTTATATATATATTTATGTTTATATATATATAATTTCAACTAACTGACTGGCAGTTCAATCAATCAAATCAACACACAGCAATCAACAGAAAATTATCAGTTCTAAGAATACGTTATAAAAATATAACTGTTCAGAGTTGGTGAGTTTTACTCACTTTGGTAGTTCATCGTTAAAGAACGATAAACTGTTATTTGATTTGAATCAAACAATTTATTTCACCATAAATTCAAACGAGCTCCAATCCACTTCTAGTCAGTTCCATTTGGTTGTGCCCGTCCATACGATCCTAACGGATCTTGTTTCGTCCAATTCACTTTCAGCACTCGCTTGCCCATTTGATATCTCCTACACCCGAAAGCTCCATCTTCCTCTTTACCAAATTTTGACGTGAGTTCCAGCATTTCTCAGTACCCATTTTCATGCTCCTCTCCTTCCCTTCTGAATCCCTCGCTACTCTAATTGGCCCAAACAAAAGTCCCTACAATATTTCTTCAAAATCGAACAACCAAACACACCGTATTCTTCATCTCACTTCGCTGCCAAATTTTCTGGTTCCACTGTACAAACAAGGTTCTGCACCCCCCTTATGTTTGCATTCATGCTCACTTCGCCTGCTACAGAAAAGAATTGGCATCACCGAAATCAAATACTGAACCCATCCAGCTCCTCCCCTTCGCTCCGGTGCATCTCAGACAACCACCATCTCAAAAGGAAGGGATCTGTCCTTGGAAAAGTCAACACAGGCGAAGGGTTGGTCGCAGTCTCCTTCCGCTCCTACCAATTTCATCATGCTCGCATCCTCACGAACAGTGCCAGGAAAGGGCACGAACTAACGGTGGAGCTCAAAGCCTTCCACTACTTTAGTTTTATATTCTGGTGGGGGGAAAGTATCGAATTTGTTTTTGGGAAGATAATGATGGAGTATTTTGTGGCGGCTAGGAAATGCGTTGACCGAAGGATTGTTTTTTTATGAACAAATTAGGTTTCCGCTGCTCCTATTTTTAAGGACTAGAGGAAGGATTTAATATTATTTAATTTAGCCAACACTTAAAGTTGAAGTATCATCCTAAAACAAATCCATATAATCTCTATTTCTGAGAAACTAAGCTAATCCTAGCATAGAAAAATATTCCGGACCCAATGGGACAGGTTTCGTCGAATTCCGACACCATTTGCGAAAATCCCTTAGAAAATATCGATGAAAAACACCGAGCATTAATTCCTTAAAATTACAGAAAAAATCCTAAAAATATGAGACCTTGACGTTTCCGTAGACCTCTTCCTAAGGTTTCGTATGAAACTTGTTTCGTTGAATTTCGAGTTCAATTTTAATTACATTATAACTCTACGTTCAAACTGTCGTTTATATAATATATTCGTTATTCAAATTCAATTCTAAACTGAATTAAATATCATAGATGATCCAGTTCACACCATATCGCCATTTCAGCCAATTCTGATTATTTCAGAATTAAATATATTATTTAATTTATTATTTTAAATTAAATATTCACCATTATTTAATTCCACGACCATTAAATCCTTTAATTCACTATTTAAATAATTAAATAAATTAATTATTATAACGCTGAAAATGCGGGTCATTACATTCTTCCCCACTTAAAATAATTTCGTCCTCGAAATTGCTAAGGTAGAGGACGACCCTATCGGTTGGTTAGAACATATTTGTTCACTTCTTAACTTCAGTTTCCAACTGGAACAATTTAATTTCAATTAAATATTAATTAATTCTTATCAACGAAAATTTTCAAAAATCCTAAAAATTTTCTAACGCTTTAATATTTTTTTGAAAAATTTCGCCAGCACCTCCTTTGTACTGGTCAATACGCCAAAATCCAACTCGACTCTCTGGGCCATCTCCAACCCAAAAGAAAATCAAACAGCCAAGCGGCTTGCCAATTCGGCTCATCAAAATCTCATACCATATGAAATATAAACTTGTACCATTTTGTCGGGCATCCCAACTCTATCACTTTCATATGCTATCAACTCAGCATATACTAAAGTTATCCCAATCAAATTCTGAAATCACTTTTATCTCCAACACAATCATTCGCTTTTTACCAAGCCAAATTCCATTTTCAACTCAATCGTTTGGTTTTATCCGAGCCAAATCTCATTTCAAATTCAAGTATTATTCTTGATTTCAAATTCTTATCAATCCAACTTACTTGATATCACTCTAACCCAATTTAGTTACTACCTAACTGGCTTTATTTTTAATTCCAATTTGCTTTCACAAATTTTAATTCAATTTGGTTTTTAATTCTATAATATTTCCTTGGGAGTTTTAAATAGTTTACCATATCGAAAATCAAACTTTCCTTTTCAGGATTCAAAACAACTTGTTTTCGCAAAACATTTTCAAACAAAATTTTTGGTAGTAATTCGTCACTTATAACTCAAAAAGGAACACCGATGATGTCTAGCTCATCATCGGAATCTATTTTCCAGCGATCAAAGTGAGTTCAATACTATATCACTTTCAAAAATCATTCTTAAACACTTTTATTTTGAAATCAGTTCAAAATATCATTCACAAATGCTTGGAATACAATTTAAAATCTCCTAGGATCTTAAAATTTACATGTATTTAATCCAAGTCTATTTACAAACTCTGTTCCAAATTTCCAGGGTTTCAATTTCAATTCTGATTTAAATTTCAGATTTAATTCAATTCATTATACTTATCTGAATTCTGATTGGTTATTTATATAACCATTTCACATTTTTATAATCTTATTCGATTATAATATCAACCAATATATCCAATATGTATCAAAATATAATTTGGGTAAAATTATTTCGTTTACCCTCTTTTCAAAGCATACCATGATTGTTCATCGTATTCGAGTGTTTAGAAGTTCCTACCGATACAGTGGATCAAACTGATCGACCAGAACACATAAACAACTCAACCAATAAATCTCCACAATATAAAACAAATTTTTATATCAATAACAAATACGTTCACTCGTATATATACACTCAAACTCAATCTAGGGTATTACTAACCCTATCTCTACCGAGTCACGCCACAGAGCCAAGGTAATAACTTAACCTTAAGCTCAGATACCAACTTTAACGATCCGATTTTTGGCGACTTTGGTTATCGTCATAAACTCAATGACGACTAACCAAACATCGAAAAAAACCCTGGTAGTTAATAAAAAAATTAGAGGGTGATAATAGATAAGATAGAAACTTAGAATATAAGAAGAAGAAGAAGAAGAAGAAGAAGACAACAACAACATTAGAGTAACACGAACCTCACAGTGAAACAAATAAAATATAACATAACTTTGAAATAAAAGATCGTACTTGAATATTATACATATCATTATCAAGTACAACACTTACAACACAACGGAATAATAATAGCTATAATATCCTGAAGCCTCCTGCTCCAGCTCTTCAAATATCTGTAAATCCCGACTACTTGACTGCTCGTACAAAATTGAGCACCCAAGAGTTTAGGGAAAACAAAACAAAATAAACTTCGGGTCGGTCATGGGACTGGTGTGAGTAAAACAGTTTAAATAGTTTGAGCAAGTAAACGATATCTCATAAGACCACGCCGCATATCAGAACGGGTTTTTCCCTTATGAGAATCCAAAATAATCTTTATATCAAAACTCATTGATATTATAATAATGTCTATCAATCACAATAATAATAATCATCTAGCAGAAACGCTTTCATCTCACGTTCTACATACATAGTATAGAATCAAAACCGCAAGCACGTATTGGGTAATGGATTTTCAACTATGACAAGGTATGGAACCGCCTTTAGCTAGTGTACCTCTAGAGAGGAATAAACTGGGTTCAACAAGAACATCTTGAAACTCGGCCACACATGACCGACCACTCATTTCGCTTGAGTGTATCGAATGTATATCACCAACGGTTGGGATCAGCAACCGTTTCCCGTATATATATGGGACAACATTGATAGATTAAAGAAGCAAATGAATATTCTCTAGATAGGTGATTATACACCCTACTTCGGTGCGACCGACTTAGCCATGCTGCCTGCCCGATTATTGTCATTTACCGGATGTGAGGCTAGAAGCTACACTTATCGTTAGACATACCACATCTTCATTCACTTAGAGTGTCACATCGTCATACCTTTTAAATCACAAGTTGATTTCCCCAAAAATACCACGGGTATAAGCTAAGAGAAACGAATTCCTTCGCCACCAACGTAAATACGTTTGAAACGATCAACTTACGTGATCTACCAGATATACTGTGTCAGACCTTCGTCCATACAAGTTGTCCTGGGACTGGACAAACCGAAGGCACTATTCAGTACATCCATCTTAGGCACTGTTATCTAAGACTTATACAATAGCCCTTGCACTTTTATTCCGTCTTTAATTTTCTTTGGCATATATGATTCGCAACGCTTATGCCAATACAAAGTGTTTATTTGGATAATAATCCAACCGATCTCTCCATATTAACAATGTTAAAATGGTAAAAACTTTGATAGTCGGTGATTTAACTATCAAATGAAAACATGTCCGTGTGCACACAACGATCTTATTTCCAAATGGAATTATCGATCCAATCATCAACCATATATATATATATATATATTTCCTAATTTTATATGGTTAGAAAATATATGTTATTAACACTGGAAAACGTTTCCATCTGCTTATTTACACATCACTATCATTCCACAATCGTTAGTCCCTACCTTTAAACTAGTAAGAGAACAATTCTCTAAGTATAAACCCCGAAGACCGAAACCAACATTAGATCAATACTCAGAAAACCGTTCAACTTACTAATCTCTAGTCAGTTTCTTATCTTGTTTAACGCTATTTTTTTAACTCTATTCGATTAACTTTACTGATTAACTCTAACTAGTTAACTCAAATTCGAATAACTTATATTCGATTAGCTCCTTTTAATAATGTTTATCCATTTATAAAGATTTACTTTTTAGTAACAGTTCTTCACTTTACAAATGTCCTTTTAATAACGTTTCTCCACTTAAAAAGATTTCCTTTTTTTTATAACATCCTATTCTGTTATAAATATTTTCCTTTTTAATTCTATTTATTTACTAAATACATATTCCTTTATCACTTCACTTCTATTCATTAGATCCTTGTTATAAATTGGGAAGTGAATAAATTCCTCAATGTTAATCCCGAAGGCCGAAACCAACATCAGATCAACACTTTGAAATTTACTCAACTCAATTAACGTATAACAAGTTCCAATTACTTACAAATCATACCCTATTTTTTTTAACAATTTTAAATTGATTCTATTTATTTTCTAATAAATATTCCTTTATAAAATCCTTTGATTTTATAAATATTTCATTTTCAATATACGTTTTGAAAATTCCCTTTTTACTCTCCAGTATTCATTACGGTATTTAAAATACCATATAACCATGATTACTATCAACCAAGCACACATAATCAGCACAAATTATATAACTCATCACATATCACAATAAATGAACAAAAAAGTATTTTATATATTGAGGAACCCAGTTGGGTCCCTCCAACCTGTTTCCCTGCATCACAGATGTTAAACACTATAACTAACATCAACTTCATTTCAGTATGAGATGTTCTGATAAGCAACAACAATATATATATATTTATCGGTTTATATATATATATATATTTATTTATTTATATATATATAATTTCAACTAACTGACTGGCAGTTCAATCAATCAAATCAACACACAGCAATCAACAGAAAATTATCAGTTCTAACAATACGTTATAAAAATATAATTGTTCAGAGTTGGTGAGTTTTACTTACTTTGGCAGTTCATCGTTAAAGAACGATAAAGTGTTATTTGATTTGAATCAAACAATTTATTTCACCATAAATTCAAACAAGCTCCAATCCACTTCCAGTCGGTTCCATTTGGTAGTGCCCGTCCATACGATCCTAATGGATCTTGTTTCGTCCAATTCCCTTTCAGCACTCGTCTGCCCATTTGATATCTTCCGGACCCGAAAGCTCCATCTTCCTCTTTACCAAATTTTGACACGAGTTCCAGCATTTCTTAGTACCCATTTTCATGCTCCTCTCCTTCCCTTCTGAATCCCTCGCTGCTCTAATTGACCCAAACAAAAGTTGCAACAGTATTTCTTCAAAATTGAACAACCAAACACACTGTATTATTCATCTCACTTCGCTGCCAAATTTTCTGGTTCCATTGTACACACAAGGTTTCGCACCCCCCTTCTGTTTCCATTCATGCTCACTTCGCCTGCTACAGAAAAGAATTGGCGTCACCGAAATCAAATACTGAACCCATCCAGCTCCTCCCCTTCGTTCTGGTGCATCTCAGACAACCACCATCTCAAAAGCAAGGGATCTGTCCTTTGAAAAATCAACATAGGCGAAGGGTTGGTCGCAGTCTCCTTCCGCTCCTACCAATTTCATCATGCTCGCATCCTCACAAACCGTGCTAGGCAAGGGCACGAACTCACAGTGGAGCTCGAAGCCTTCCACTACTTTAGTTTTATATTCTGGTAGGGGAAAGTATCGAATATGTTTTTGAGAAGATAATGATGGAGTACTTTGTGGCGGCTAGGAAATGCGTTGACCGGAGGATTGTTTTTTTGATGAACAAATTAGGTTTCCGCTGCTCCTATTTATAAGGACTAGGGGAAGGATTTAATATTATTTAATTTAGCCAACACTTAAAGGTGAAGTATTATCCTAAAATAAATCCATATATTCTCTATTTCTGACAAACTAAGCTAATCCTAGCATAGAAAAATATTCCGGACCCAATGGGACAGGTTTCGTCAAATTCCGACACCGTTTGCGAAAATCCCTTAGAAAATATCGATGTAAAATACCGAGCATTAATTCCTTAAAATTACAGAAAAAATCCTAAAAATATGAGACCTTGACGTTTCCTTGGACCTCTTCCTAAGGTTTCGTATGAAACTTGTTTCGTTGAATTTCGAGTTCGATTTTAATTATATTATAACTCTACATTCAAACTGTCATTTATATAATATATTCGTTATTCAAATTCAATTCTAAACTGAATTAAATATCACAGATGATCTAGTTCACACCATATCGCCATTTCAGCCAATTCTGATTATTTCAGAATTAAACATATTATTTAATTTATTATTTTAAAGTAAATATTCACCATTATTTAATTCCACGACCATTAAATCCTTTAATTCACTATTTAAATAATTAAATAAATTAATTATTATAACGCTGAAAATGTGGGTCGTTACAACCATCATCCACAAGCAACCATTGTCCTTAGAAGATTTCTAATGTTGTATGAACTTATGCAAGACTGTGTGTATATGTACTTATCTAATGCAAAAGATCAGGCAGTTACTGATTCATTAGACCTCCTTAATCCAAAATATGTTAGTGTAATGAGTCCAACATGTATGCAAATTCCTAACATACTTTATAATCTCCACATGAGTGCACAAACATTCATTCATATGCAACATGCAAATGATAACATATCAAATTTCCATCCATATACAAGTAGAAGCACCCATGCATATGCAATACGAAATATGTGACTGAGTCGATCTAGTGCATAATGTGTGTTATGCAACCACAAGCAACCACTTGCAATCATCAACCATAACATGTTTTAATCACCTGTTTACATCCAAAAGGGTTCTACCTAAGGTTCTCAAGATAGGATTGAGAAGATAAGCAAGATAAAACAAAGCATCTAGGAGAAGAAGTTAAAGATATACCCCCATAAGGTCCTGCTTGTGGGCCTTGCCCTTGCTTCTTAGGGCAGTTCTTGCTGATATGTCCAGTATCACCACACTGAAAGCACGCTCCCATCTTCATCTTCTTCTTTCTACAATCCTGGACGATATGCCCATCAATACCACAGAAGTTGCTTTTTCTTTTCTTATGTGACTTGTTGTCATTATTGTTTTTGTTGTTCTTGCCTCCTTTCTCGGAGTCTACCTTCTTGTTTTGAGACTCATTCGCCTTGACCTCCTTCTTGCCATTCTTGTCTTCTTCATTTAAGAGTGCCATGTCCACTAACTTTTCGTAAGTAGCCCCCGTAGGTATGTGGGTCATAGCCAAGCTGTGAAGTGGCTCATTCCATCCCTTGACAAAACGGAGAGCCTTCTTATGAGGGGTATTCACTAAGTCCAATCCAAATCGGGCCAGCTGATTGAACTGATTGACGTATTCCTTGACCGTCATACTCCCTTGCTTAAGAGATAAGAACTTTTCCAGCTGCAGACTTCGTTCAGCTTGTGAGAGGAATTTCATCTCAAAACTTATCCTGAAATCCATCTATGGGTCAATAGGTCTTTCAGCGTTAGTGCCTTCCCACCAATAGGAAGCATCGTCTTTGAGCAACCATACTGCCAACTGTACCTTCTGCCTATCGTCCACGTCGAAGATAACGAACAGATCCTCTGTTTCTTTGAGCCAGTTTCTCGCTTCTACGAATGATTCAGTTCCCTTGAAATCCTTTCCACCCACGGCTCTAAAATCTCTTCAGATCTTTGAGAAAGCATTTGCACGAGGAGGAGGAACCGCTGTAGCTGGAGGAGAAATATCTGCTGGGCATGTATCGTTGGCCCTAGCCTCTAAGTACCTCCTGAACCAGCCATGTATTGGCATGCCCTCTGGAAGGTTAGGATTCCCAGACATGATGATATGAAAAAGAAGAGATTCAAAACGAGGAAAAAAAGGATAGTGCTAATGGCTTTTGGGGAATAGCCTTTAAATAAAACAAGACTTTTCTTGAAAAATGCTTCTTTGTAAACGGTTTTGAATATAGTTTTAGAAAGTTTTAAAAACTTTTGCCCAGTCCGGTAACCTTCTGCTCTGATACTAAGTGTAACACCCCACCTCCCCTAGGGTCACTCACAAAGGGAATGCACTAGCTTTGGAAGAGCGTTATCGAGGTAAACAAACACAGATATATTACAAGACATAACATAAATAAAACAGCGGAAGAATCAAAAGCTAAATTTCATTACTTTCAAAAAGAGCCAAAACCTTTTACATCCAAAGTACCAACTATCATTTTCCATTACAACAAGTTCTGCCTTGAATAAATAAAGAAGCATAAACTTAAAAAAACAAAAGTAGCTTAATTCCCCAAAGGTAACAGAAATGCAGCCATAACATAGCCCAAGATCAAACCGTACATGAGCTGAACCGAAAGCAAGCGAAATCCAAGCTAAGAGCTAGAGATTCCTCCCTGAGAACCTGGGGGGAAACGAAAGAAATAGAGGCGAAAGAAAACGGGTCAGTCATAATGACTGGTAAGTCCTAGTGACTTTCAGCATTAAAACAGGTAAAGGTAACATGACATGTATAAACTGAAAGTAAACATAAAGATGCTGTCAAGATGGGCAAGATAGACTAAGACAGCTGGATAATTCAAGTATAAATCAAGTATAGCATCGCATGTTCAAGATTCGCTGCACCAACTGTACTAGTATCCTAAACCCATGTCGTATATTAACCATGAAATGATCCCTTGGCCCAATATCATGAAATGACTCATTACTATGTCCAACGGAACGATCCACTAATCGATCGGCTCCCTACAAGTTATAGCTCGTCATGTGTCTATGTCATACGGCCCTATCACGAATGTAGTCACCTGTGCTAGGTCCACCATAGGGTGTATCAAGCCCTATGGTGCCAACACCGACACGAATCAAGCATGCACAGTGTAAACCTACTGATGCTCAATGCCTGCTTTTTCAACTCCGTACTATGTGCCCGACCATAGTCCGCTTGAACCTACACTGGCGCCCCAACTCAGCCATTGTTCTGGTCACATACAATCAGCCTAGTAATCGTGCCCCACCCTGCCTTGTTCCAAGATACCATGATACATCTAAGTAGGTTACTGCTAAAATAGACCGCGTAACTAGGGTTTCCGTCCAACAGGTTAAGTTTTGTCATTTAAATTCGTGACTTAACCCTTATCAATCTAGCATGTCAAGTTGGTTAAGTGATGTCTTTCATGTTCATGACTTAACCCTATCATGTGGCATTGATTCATTAATGCACCCCAACCTCTCACATCAGACCTGTTGTTGTGGTCACTGGATATGTCTGTCGGTTCCGGGCAGATTTACACCACAACTCAGTCTGACCTTGGGTTTCAAGAGCGATATGACCAACTACCCACATTGGATCCTATTGTTTGCAGTCATTGGATTTGCCGAGCGGTTCCAGGCAGAATTACACTGCAAACTCAACCCAACCTCGAGTTGCCCATTTTCAAGTTCATTCTAGTGTCATGTCCATGTTCAAATTTCATGTCAAGTTCATGTCAAGTTTCATGGTGAGTTTCATGTCAATTTCCATTTCAAGTTTCAACTTATGCCTATTATCAAGTTCATGATTCATGTTCATAACCAATTCATGTTTTGCCTAATCTACCCAATCGTATTCCCATCGCATGTAAACGTGAATCGATCTAAATTACATGTAAATCCAAATCCAGAAATAAAGGGAATAACATCAAAACTATGATAGGCAAAAAGGACGAGCATAAAGTGATCAAAGGGATTACAAGACTAGCATGATATAACTCGAGGTAATTGGTTACAACATCACTAGCATATAGAAAATAATAGAATTTCAAATCTAGAAAAATAAGGTGATAGTCATGGCATAAGGTGATAGTCCCAAACTTGTAAATAATAGACTGATTCAACATCGCAGGCATGATAATGTTATGGACATGAAAGAGTTTGATTTACAACATGAATAGGTCCAAACTGATTACATAGCAATATTCCCAAATGTCAAGATCCAAAATGGAAACTAGAATAGATGTGAATCGATTAGCATACTTAAGTCCAATTTCACTTTATCTCATATCCAAATTACAATTAACAAGTTTAAATCTCAAAGTAACTAGAACTTACAGATCATGGACTAAGAAATTAAGATCTAGAAACTAGTCATCGAATTGTTGAATCGTTGAATCTTGATTTGATTGTATCAGAAAATCCCCAATATGCAATTCCAAGCCGTAGTCTTCAAGAAATAGTCTTCGTGTTTTATTTTAATTTATTTATTTCAATTATTCCAGAGGTATCATAAGGATAGAATAAAATGGTGTAAAGAGAATGTGGCTAGGGGGTTGTTTATATAGGATTAGGCGGACGAATCTAGACTGAAAACGAGACCAGAAACATCAGAATGAACCTAGGCTCAAAACTGGGTTTCAGCACCAGGTCGACCATAGGGTCGACCTGGTCCCTGGGAGGTCAACCATAGTGTCGACCCCTAGGTCGACCTGGTCCTGGGTGGGAAAATTCCCGCCCAGTCTGCGCTGGGGTTTGAATTCGAATTCGAGCTGTTTTTCTATTTTGAAAATCCTTGAAACTTCCGAGGGTCATATCTCCCTCATACGGACTCCATTTCTCGAAAACTCGGACTTGTTTCCAAGCAGAATTTCGAGTCGAACGCAATGACACAACCCGTTTCCCTTGATTCTTATTTTAAAAATTAATTCTACCTTGATTTATGGTTTTAACATGTTATTAAAATACCGGGTATTACAGGCATAATATAATTTGACAATACGGTCCTAACGAATCTTGTTTCACCGAATTCCGAGTCTGTTTGCTCGAACAGCGCTCATTCACATCCAATTTGGTCATTTTTATTTGCATTTTATTTTGCCTTGTGTGACGACCCCAAACCCCGAACGACGGCGGCTAGAGTAATTTTGGAATATAACACATAAACAGATAATAGCAGAACATAAATAAATAAATACACCAGATAATGAACAAATAATACATTGGATAAACATAATCATCAGAATTACATAGTATACAGGATCATACTTAGTACAAATACAGTTTAGCTATACATAAATGTCTACAGCGGAAAATAAACATAATATGTACAATAGGAGCTGAACAGCATAAATAGAGATAAGTAATGGAATCCATCTTCAGTTCAGCTATCCAAAAAGAGCCTGCTAAAAACCTGAATACAAGGTTGCCCGTGTAAAAAGAGGGTCACCCGAGTTTGCAAGTGAAACAAACTACGAGTCAGTCATGGGACTGGTATGAGAAATCTACTTAACACATTTATAATATGGCTAATCACGGGACCACGCCACTTTCACGGAACGGGTTTACTCCATTGGATTTCCAGTGCTTTAAAACAAGTAATTCTTTAAAGCATCGTAATGCTTTTTATAAAAATGAAGCCATTATAAGACTCAGTTCCCATCACAAAATGCAACGCAAACCGAAGGATAGAGTTTTACCTTATAATGGCCAAAATATGCTTGATACGAATAAAACAAAAGAATTTGATATTATTGCTAGTGTTTATAGGTTTCAAGACAATTTTAATCATAACTATCAATCATAGACGGCATGGGTACCATGATCATGCCGCCATATATATATATATATATATATATATATATATATATATATATATATATATATATAATCAAAACCGCACGGTGTCGTATTCGGAAATTGGATTTCCATCATGAACCAAGGCAAAAGATAGTCCTTACTGAATTTGAGACGCTCTAGCCCGTGTCTCAGGAAAGTACTCGGTAAAGACTTTGGATCGTCAGGGCCGGTCCACCTATGTGGATTAAAATTCCTGAACACTGCGTTTCCCCGCCCTTTGGGGCGTAAGTGAGCCAACGAATGACTCCATCGGTCCCGGATCGACCTATATATCCGAGGCGCCTTGCAACAGCAACAACCACATAGGTGAAAAATAGTATAAATATCAGCCAGTTGAAGCACCGACACCACCTCTAGCTAGAAAGAAACGCATGCCCTCCCTGAGGTCCTCTCCCGTTTCTGGTTCATACCGGGGTGTGAGGATCGCGAATTCACGTTATACACAAAGTTATGCCACACAGGCTATGCTTTGATCATCAACCACAAGACTTTGCTTTTCAACAGAAGCCTTGATCACTGCATCTTAGCATGCCACATAGGAAATTCACACCATGCAACTGATGGCTATCAATCACACAGAATGAATTCCAATGTCAGACACACAGTCCATTTACAAGTCCGCTCTGGGTCTGAACGAAACCGGAGGCACTATATACCTCGCATACCCATCGATCTCCACCTATGTCTGGACAATCACCAGTCATTATCCATATTTTGGGATACCTCCCAATCAGGACATCAGTTATCATCCAACCGAGGTGAAGATCTCCGGTCTTCAACCACCGTCTTCATCTTCGATTTCTTATCGTCGATTCGGTTATTCAGATTGGGATAAACCCGGTCTTTCTGAGCAACTTGCGTATATAATTAAATAAGTGCTACACAAACCCAACGTACACCGCATTCCAATTCATCAGTCACTAACTGTATCCCAGTAAGAGATCGATTTCCCAAATATTAACCCCGAAGGCCGAAATCAACATCAGATCAAAATCCAGGAAACCATTCGACTTAGCTAATCTTCAGTTGGTTTCTACATTTCACATTCCATATCGTTTATAATATTTTATAACGATTTATCGCTATTTTTATTTATTTAAAAATAGCCAATTTATTCAAACGACGCTTTAGGCCATAACGCGGCCGTGGCGCTGTTTTTCTTCAGATTTGATTCACACATATCTGAAAATCTAACCGTTTGATCTTCACAAAATTTATATCATTAGAAAGATCTTTTTAAAACGAATCTAATGGTTCCAGTTTTGGGAAAATCCGATGGTCGGATCTCCCGGTACACTCGTTTGAAGTTTCGATTTCAAAATACGAGCTGCAACGTCGTTATTCGATTTTAATTTAATTATATATATATATAATCGATTCTGGCGCTGTTTTTCTTCAGATTTGAATTAAACATTCCAGGCAATCCAACCGTTGGATCTTCACCAAGTGGGTGTCGTTGGAAAGATATTTCCAAGGCGAACCCAATGGTTTCGGTTTTGGGAAAATCCGATGGTCGGATCTCCCGCACTAATCGTTTGAAATCACGGTTTCAAAACACGAACTGCAGCTTCGTTATTCGTTTTACTTTATTTATTTTTATATTTATATATATATATATAAAGCAAATTCATTCGTCGATTTCAAAACTATATTATTTTCATACATTTGATAAAAATGATATTTTTATCTAACAGACATTGATTTCGACACTTCACAATTTTTAACAATTCATGTATATAATAAAAATGTGATTTTTAATGTAAAACAATTTATTGCAAAACGCGACCATTTTATATAGTTCATATAGATGATAAAAATATGATTTTTATTATGAATCAATTTATTTCAAAACACGAATACCATTCAACACATGAATTTCTATTCAACGAATGAATTTCTATTCAACACATGAATGTTTTCTATAGTTCGTATATATAAAATAAAAATGTGATTTTTATCGTTAAAATAATTTATTTAAAACATGAATGTCGTTCAACACATGAATGTCGTTCAACACATGAATTCCTTTTCAACACATGAATATAGTTTCAACACATGAAAATAATTCTAACACATGAATATTATTCAAAATTTCGGCAGCATAACGTCAGGGTAGTTAAAACCGGGGTCGTCCCTAGTACGGTTCCTCGCTCTACCTTAAAGCCTCGCAGCTTTTGACAATGAGGGTTTCATGCATCTAGTTCGCACGCAGGCGGCATGTATATTTTTTCTTTCTTTTCCACAAACAAATCCTATGTGGTTTCAACCAAATAATTCTCAACCACAAACGGGTATTTTTCAACCACAATCAATCAATTTCAAACCACAAACAAGTCAAATCAACCATTCGCTATCAACCAAATTTCACACCAATCACAATCAATAAATATCGTCCATGGTTTGTGGACGAGGGGCGTATATATATAAATATATATTTATATAAGTAAATTTCACTTATATTCAACACATATATAATTTTTATAATGCATATATAACTTATACATCGAACGTACAACTTATACAATGCTTATACATGAAGTGTACAACGCTTATATAACATATACATCGACTATATAATTTATACATCGTCGTTTTCCATATCGTTTATAATTCAGAAATCTCACATTGGGTTCCACTCCACCAAAAATTGCAGAAGGCTCAGAAAAATATGTGGTTTCTTCTAGAATGTAGAAGACGTCCACATGAGTCCATTGTCTCTTGTTTCATTGAATTTCGTCAACAAACGAAAAAGATATGATTTTTACAGTGAAACCAAAAACCGTAGCGCTTTAAAGTGCTATAATATAGTTTATTTTAAAATCAGCCGTACCTCAGCTGAAGGGTTCGAAACTAGGTTTCGATTTTTCTTTGAATTCGTGTAGCTATTCGTTGATCGTCCTTTGCAGTGTCGGAGGGGGAGGAGCGGTGCACCTGCTCCTGGGGGAGTTGGTCAGTTCGACGGCCGGAGGAGGGTGCGGCAGCGGGTTGAATGTCCGAACTTTCCGAGCTCGATTCTCCTTGAATGTTGAACGAAAAAATACAAACTATATATGGATTTGAAGCTCTTCTCGAGCTCTTCAAAATCTTCAACTGGAGGAGGGGCTGATTTTGCTTGTAGAGGAAGAAAACGAAGAGAGAAGGCAGGAAGCCTTTTCCGTCGTGCGTCGATGGTATATCGGGGAGAGAGAACGTTGATTTGTCGCGATATGGTTGGCCAGGGATTTTTTTTATATTTATAAATTTAAAAAAAACAAAAATACCCTTTATCTCATATGAACTCCAATCCAAACCCAACGACTATCGTCCCTAGCTAAATACCCCCCTTTCGAACACAATGGGATATGTTTCGTAGGCCCATTCGACTATTTAGGTCAGTTTCTCTTCAAATTAAAATATAAAACATTCAATATTTGATTTGAACGTACATTTCAATTTGCCGGGGCCACATACTAATTCTAAAAATTCCCGAAAAATAAATCTAGCTATGTTTTGACGATACGGTCCCAACAAAACTAGTTTCGTCAAATTCTGAGACCATTTGAAAAATTGCCATTTTCTGGTCGATCCAATTTAACTATAATTGACCAAAACACATTTTCCTTCGCCACGCTCACATATTAACTTAAAAATTATGAAATTTGAAACCTAGCAATAATTTGACATCCCGGACCCAAAAAAAGTGGTTTCGTCGAATTCTGAGGTCGTACGCAAAATGTCTATTTTCAAGGGTTATATATTCTCTATAGCGACCCTTCTGAAAATTCATTTGGCCATAACTTTTGATTTCCGCTATGAAACTTCGATTTTTTAGATTCGTTAGAAAGATATTCACTAACATATTCAAATATTTTTGGTTTCACTAAAATCCGTTTTATTTAGCACCAGGTACAGTCAGTTAAAGTTTGAATTCAATTTTCGAAACTGCAGCGCCATTTCAGGCCTTGTTTAGAATTAAAATTAATTAAATTTATTTTCAAACTTTGATTCAAACATACTTTTCATCTCTATTATTTAAAATATTTATTTAAAATATTTTAAAATCCACTATTTTAGCCAATTTAAATTTTTTAAACTTGTTCAGATTTTCTGGGTTGTAACACCATGCTCACAAAATAACCCCGATTGACGCGCAAACTGAAATCTAGCAATAATTTGTCATTACGATCTCAATAAATTTTTTTTCCAAAAACAGAGGTCGTTTGAATAAAGGCCCTTTTATAACTGCCCAATTCAAATAAAATAAACCAATTTTAAAATACCTCAATATAATATTAATAAAATATTGAAATTGGCCATATACGACCAGAATTGTATACACTACCAAGATAAAATACCCTGGGTTGAATTCCAAGCCAAATCGTTATTTAAAATATTTAAAAACCCCTTTATTTATAATTTAAATCGTTATAAATTATAAAGGAATTCCACAGCGACTATTTTAAAATTTGATTTGGACATAAAATAAAATCTACAAACGAAAACTCGAATTTTCTCTTTCATTAGAAAAATATTATTCAACAGGTCCTGACGTTTCTTGTTTCGAGAAAATCCGACTTATTTTGGGCCATATACAGCCGTTTAAAGTTTAGAACGCCAAATTACGAACTGTCGTGCCGCTGCAGCTCGTTTTATAATTAAATTATATATTAAATGTTCAACTGTCGTTAAATAACGAATCGTTATTATATTCTCAATATAAACAACATTAAACCACTATTTTGTTGTCGATTCACATCACGCTGCAAATTCAACATTTTCCCAATATTCTGGAAATAAAAATATTATTATATTTTTAATATAAATCAGTATTCAAAATAAAAAGATTAAATCGCTTATTTCAATTCAAATTGACATTTAAAAAAACAAAATAAATTCAAATAATGGATAGAAAAATACGGGACGTTACATTATCACTCACCAACACTTCAAATTAGATTAAAATCAAAGATCTCCAATTCTGGACAGTGAAGAACAATGAAGAACAGCCTTCGAATCAATCACTTTGATGTGATCTACCTTTCTTCGATGTTGATCTTCGATCTTCTAATCTCGATGAGAGAGATCGTTGATTGAGCAAGGAAAATCATGAGCTCAACCAAATGAAAGAAATGAAGAAACCGAACTATTCTCCATGCCTACACCCCTTATTTGTAGCTAATAGCCAAGCCTTAGTGGGCCATATAAATTGGCGCACTAATTACAAATCATCCTAAATAGAAATTGTGGAACAATAAAACAGCGATTTTCCAAACCGCTAAACCAAATCTTTAGTGTGACCACACTACGAAATTGGAAACCTCATTTCCTTCCGAATGAAATCGGTCCTGGCACCTGATTCGACCCAGTCAAAAGTTATCCCCTGTACAAAACTTATAGGGGAAAAACGATCACAAATAGAATTGGTAAAAATTATAGAGATGTCTCACATCCCCATAAATAACATATCAAAATATTAGAATGATCCAACCCTCGGGGAATTAAATAAAAATATTTTACAATTCTGTGATACGTAAAATGTGAGTCGTTACACTTCTAAAATAAATTGAGTATTGATTTAGCTTGAAAATGAATTATTGAGTATAAAATCCAATATGGTTTATTTTGAAGCTATATGAAGTTTTATTTGAATACATATGATTATAATAACTTGATTTAAGAAAAATTTGAATACTTTGAATTTAAATTAAATTATATTGCTTTGATTGAATATTGGAAATTAGCCATTTTGCAAACGATCTCAGATTTCGATGAAACCAATTTTTTTGGATCCGTAGTAGTAAATTATTTTAAGATTTCAAACTTCGGGTCAATCGGAGTAAGTATGTGACCGTGCAAGCTATAAACATTCAATGTAAATATGTATGAATATAAAATCAATAATTTGAGCTCAAATTAGTGCTACTTGAGAAAACGGGACTGGATTTTGACGAAATAAGTTTCATTAGGATCGTAATGTCAAACCATAGTTGTATATCCATTTTCACCACGAACGGAGTTTGTATATGAACGGACGAATCGATAAACAGCGAATGGGGATAGCGATAGGTATGAAATAATATAATAATAGAATAAATTATTATTAAACCTAAAATATCTCCTCTATATAAAATATTTAACTCTCTAACCCTCATACACTTCTTCCTTTCCACATTTTGCAGCCACCACCCTCCAATAATTTAATATTTGCAAAAACAACCTTTTTAATTTTAATTCCCAAAGAGTGAGAATTAAGGGAAGTGTCCAACATAAAAGTTGTGGAGTTTATAAAACTTAATGGCCAATGGACACCTGAGGTGATCAAAATCATCAATGACGGTGAACTGTTCATTTTCGAATTTTGTGGTTTTGCGTGCAAACAATGGAGAGTTAGGTGTTTGTGGCTAAAGGGAAGTTGGATAGGAAAAGATGGTCAAAATGTTTGTTGTTAGAAGATTGGGCTAATATGGACTATAGTGGTTGTGGGATCAAGATGATCGGAGGTGAACAGTCGGGGGGAGAAGCGCTCGTATTGCATTAGTTTAGGTGCATTATAGGTGGTTTCAAGCATGGGGCCCAACTGGAAAAAGTTGCGTGGTTGTGAGGCCGAGGTACTGGTCAAATTTCATGGTGATTGATTGTGTGTGGTGGCAGTAATCGAGGTCAAATGACCTGGTATTCGTGGAGCTTTTCAGACGCAAGGGGCCGACATCACGGGTCCCACCTACTGGCGAAGGGGTGGGAGGTTAAGGCGGTTACGGCAGCAGCGACGGTTGGTTCTTTGGTACAACCAGGTAGCAACGACGACAATCGATGGAGGTGGAGCATGGGTTTGAACGTGATGGAGAAGAAATGTTAATGGTTTAATAGTATTTTATTAAATTAATTAATGTATTTAAAGTTTGAATAATTATATCTCGTTCGTATGAACTCAGAATTTGACAAAACTAGATCCTTTGGAATCGTGGAAAAGAATACTACGTGGACAAACTAATTTGGATAATATTGGAGCTAACTGGAAATTTGAGTTAAGTTAAACCCACATTTAACTTAAAAGCAATCGTTATTGCAACGATCAAAAATCAATTTGAGAACTCTTTTTAACCTGAAAAGTTATTTATAATAATCAACTGATTATATATTGATTGCTTGTGGTGTTGTTTGACATTTATCTATGGATTAGAAAAGCACAAATTTATTATAAATTTCTACAAGCGCACAGGTATGTATTATGCTGGTCAAACACAAGGAGGAAAAATAAATTTTATTATTTATATATTTCGTGGGCGAGCTAGACGAATTTTGGGGGATTTGATTGAAAACAATAAAAATTGAAACTACAATTTGATTCAGAACAAATCCAATTGAACAGACGACCAAATCACAATCATCAATTGAAAACGAATTAAAACTGCAATTGAATTCACTATAGAATCAAATCTAATCAGATCTATAATAAACTCAGTGATAGAAAAACAAAACATAATACTGAAAATAAAAACTATAGAAAGCAAATAAACGAATATGAAAGTAAAATTAGGAGTATCGTTGAATCTAATCAAACGGTCAATCGCTAATGAGAAAATAAAATGCAATAGTAAATTATGCTCTACCAATCTAATTGAATAAACGACACAAATTTACTAGACTAAAGAGGAATATAGAAAATAAAAGAATGAACTCTCAATTCCTAGATAAAATTTTACAGTGGGAATACATGGGTATTTATAGGATAGATAGCCACCCTAAACCCTAGTACAATCACAAATGGGCCTTAGTTAAATCAAGTAAGTTTTTGGCCTTTCCTCTTTTTCGCTTACTTCCTTGACAATTCTTCCTTGATTTGTGATATGCATAACCTTTCTACCAATTATTTTCTAATTTGAAAAGCAATTTGATGTGAGATCTTCATCTGCAAGTCCTCGTATATATACACAGCAAATTGATCTCTATTTTCTATTTTTCTAACTGCATATGGCTTAGTTGGCATATCTGTAAAAATGTCAAAATAATACCCAAGTAATATTTGTTTATATACATAAGATTTTCTATTTTTCTAACTGCATATGGCCTAGATGGCATATCTGTAAAAGTGTCAAAATAATACCCAAGTAATATTTGTTTATATACATAAGATAAAAAACAAGGGCATAAAATAAACACATTTCCATGTTAATCAAATGCCAAATACTTGTTTGACAGTTTCCCATAGAATAGAAAAGCGCAAATTTATTATAAATTACTGCAAGTGCACAGGTATGTAGATTGCAGGTCGAAAACAGGGCGAAAGATAAAAATTATTATTTATATATTTTGTGGGTGAGTTAGACGAAATTGGAAAAAGGCCATTTTTCAGATGGTCTCCAAATTAGATGAAATTAGGTTTATTAGGACCTTATCGTCAAAACATAGCTAGATTAATACTTCCATAATTTTTGGAGTCAGTATGTGGCCCCAGTAAATTAAAATGTACGTTTAAATTCAATAATTTTAATTTATACTTTGATTTTGATTAAAACTGATCGAAACGGTCGAATTGGCTTACGAAACTTATCCCATTGTGTCCAGAATGGGAGTATGCGGTTAGGGGCGACAGTCGTTGGAGTTTGTTTGGAGTTTGTAGAGTTAAACAATAAATATAGGAATTATATATTATTATTTAAAGTTATAAATATGTGGTCAAATGGGTTCAAAACCCTTAAAATTTTCCAACGTGGTCAACCAGGAAAAAAAAAACCAGCCGCCTTCTTCTTCTTCGAGCGGGCAGAAAGCTTCCACCATCCCCCTCCAAGATCTTCCAATCCTCTCACCAAATCGATAAACTCCAAGCTGGAAATCTCTTCATCTTGATGAATTCTATCTCCTCAACAGTCGTGATCAAAATTAAAGCATCAGGGTGGACGGATTAAGGCCACAAAGGCACGTCGGTTGGACAGCTTTTGGGGGTGCCTGGGGAAGTCGTGAGGCACAACAATCATGGAGCCGAGGGTGGACGGACCAGGCTTGGTGGTGGCGGCATTAGATCGACTTCAGGTGGTATTAAGGGTGGGGCGTAAGCAAGGGTCAGGGCCGATGATTTTGGGTTTCGTGATTCAGCAGAAGGCGACGGGGAAGAAGAGCATAAACATGTGGTCAAGAAAATAATTAGTGTAATTATATAGTTAATAAATTATTTAGGTAATTAAACTTTAAAATTCCATAACTCATTCGAATCAAAACAGAATTCGATGATTTCCGAACTGTTGGAATCGAGGTGAAGAACTCTACAGCGTGAAACCGACCAAAAAGGAAATGGATCATATTGAATTTTTGAGCTAAATTTAACGTCGTTTAATTTAGTTCAAAAATAAAATTCAGAAATAAAGATAGACAGAGTGGAAACCAAAGTGAGAACTCCTTCTCACTCAAAATAATTTTATCATGTTATTGTATTCATGTATAAAAATATATAGAATTTCCAGTGTAGATTTTTATTAGTTTAACCATTATAAATTGTATACGGTCCTGTTAGCTCACCTCCCTCGTCCATAGACCATGTACTGTTTAATTGATTATATTGTGTTTGGTTTGTGATGTTGAAATGTTTAACATACTAAAAAAATGTCAACATTAATGTGGTAGTTGAAATTAAATTATAAATATTAATTTATATTTTAAACAGTGAAAATGGTTAAGCTAGAAAAATAATTCAAATTGAATTAGAATTGGTTAAATTTATTAACCAATAATTTATTTAAAATAGAATATTGTTGTTTGAAAACCCCACACGGGTATTAGGATGATAATTTGACTACACAAATCCCAAGTGATTAGTTTGTATGTCGATCGTTTGTTCGACAGGCCGTTGTAAGTGTGAATTGTTTATTTACGGCTTACACGGATTATAAATGCACACTAGATGTCATTTTGGATGTGATGGTTGTTCGCAACTGTCGTTGGATGTTTGAGATAAGCGTAATCCATATAAATTCATTTATATGGATATTGGTTGAGATTTTATTCCAGTCCGGAATGAACAGGAATATTTTTATAAAATAATATTCAGTGAAACTAAAAAGTTGATTTTGATGTCCGATTTTGGATAGACACAAAAATATAAAAATAATGAAGCCGAGTTAAATTGAAAATGCTATTTTTTTACTTAAATTGATTTTATATCGATTTTATTCATTTTTGAAATGAAAACTGAAGAGATTGAATTTCAAAACTGACATTTCGAAAATATTATCAGAATATAAGAGGTTTAATTTAAATTGGAATCGGAAACGAAATCGTTTTAAAACGAATTTATTAACTTTTTATAAAATACGTTTTCGACGACATATATATATATATATATCTGTGTGTGTGTGTGGCCTGAATAGGACTCGCCGCGCAGCGACCGTTCACGAATTTCGACCATTAACTTCAAATGGACATAATGAGAGATCCGGCCGTCGGATTCTCCTAAAATCGGAACCGCTGGGTTCATATCAAAAAGAGCTTTCCAATGAATATAAGAGATTTGAAATCTAATTGTTATATTTTAAAATATGTCCAAATTAATTTTAGAAAAGGTAGCTATGGATGTAGTTCGGTGGCCGGTATCAGAAACCGAATGTACGGGCCTTAATAAAATTATTAAAAATATAGAAAATTTGTGTAAAATCATATTAAATGATTTGAAATAACTTTGGATGAAAATTTCCATATTTTAAGAGATAAAAATATATTTTTATCAAAATAAACTAGTTAATAAATAGAATAATAATCCGATCGTTTTTAGAAATAATAAATTGGATTTGTAAATGGTTTTAATATAACCAGAATTTTCCAACGAATAAATTGGAATGGAAATTATCTTCGAAATATTTCGATATTGGATTCCGTGATTATTCGGATATTGTGAGGAATTTGGAAGATTCAGATATCATTATTCCCAATACGATATCCGTTGGTTTCAGAATTTGATGTTGAATATAAGCCGATAAAATTTCTATTCAGAGCCATGTATTTAATATCAAATTGGATTTTGGGTTTGTCGTGAATGGTGTCTTAAATAACACTGTTCTTAAAACCAGTTGAGAAAAGAATAAATCTTTTAATTAAGATTTAGAGAAGTTTACCAATTAATTAATATTTATTTGGAATTGAAATTGGATTTTTTGGGTTTATCGTGAACGGTGTTTGAACATTTGTTCTTTGACCCAATTAACAGTGAAGTTATGATTTGGAATTTATAAATCTTTTTATTAAGATTTAAAGGAAATTTTCCAAAGTAAATTTTTCCAATTTAATATATTAAATTGGAATCCAATGGAATTCGATATGGTAATAGTTGAGATGAGCTTCTGTGAAGGAAAGCCATTACTATATATGGAATTTGAAAGGCTTCGCCGCTATTCCATTTATATTATTAGTCTGACACATAAATTCATAATGATTTTGACTGATCTGATTTCAGTGGAGATTCCATTTTGATGGAATAGGAACTTGGGGTTTATCGTGAACTGTGTTTTAAGTGACATTGGTTCTTTAATCCAATTAAAGGTAGGATTGATTTCCTAATGTTGAATAATCATTAAATAATGATTTTTAGGAAGATTAAAACCAATTGGAGTTTTAATAAATCTTTAATCAGACTGGAGTGAGAATGGGATAATTAAATTTATCGAATTCATGAAATCATTGAAAATGGAGTACCGTTAGTTCTACTCCAGGCGATAGTTAAATCTTTAATTGGATTTGAACGAGAAATGGTAATTAATTTTACCAATAACACAGTGGGTGTTAAATATGGAGTACTACCAGTTTTGCTCCGTGGGATGAATAGGTTGGGATTGAGATTAATAAATAAATGATTACTTCGGTAAAGTTCGCTAATCCCGACCAGTTGAAAAACCTTAATTTGGTATAGAATTGTGAAAAGATAGAATAAAATCTTTTGAAATGTATATCCAAAGGAAGATTAAAGAAATAGTTTAAATGAACTTATCTTTTACAAAATTAATGGGAATCTTTCCCTAAAAATGTGAATATTTGAATAAAAGAATATTTTGGATTGGAATGAGGTGTATGATGTGTTTTTATATCACTTGATTATTGATTATAAAATATATTCAGAAAGACCGGGTTTACCCCATTTTGAATAACTGATACGGCGACTAAAAGTCGATAATGAAGACGGTGGTTGAAGATCGGAGATCTTCACATCGTATGGATGATTACTGATGTCTTGATTGGGTTGTACACCCAAGATAAGGTAATAAGTGGTGATCGTCCAGACATACTTGGAGATCGACCGGATATGCGAGGACCTCTCACCTGTATTGGACATATGGGGCGAGGAATAACGTGCCTCCGGTTTCGTTCAGACCAAGAATGGACTTGTAAATGGATGTGTGTCTGACATTGGATTTCATTCTATGTTGATTGATTTCTATTAAATATATATTTGTTTGGTGGCGGAGAATTTATTCACTTGCTTAACACCCTTCTCTGAGACGTATGAGCTTAGAGGTTATATATTGAAAGACATCAGTTGCACGGGATGAATTATCAGTGTGGCATGCTGAGACGCAAATGATCAAGGCTTTTGTTGAAAAGCAAAGTCTTATGGTTGATGATCAAAGCATGACTTTAAATAGCATAGCTTTGTGTATAACGTTAATTCGCGAGCTTCACACCCGGTAGGAGTCAAAAACGGGTTGAGGGGCCGTTGGGAGTGCACGATGTTTCTTTCTAGCTAGGAGTGGTGTCATGGCATGGATCCCATACATTTTTACTTATGTGGATGAACGATTGCGAGGTGCCTCGGATAATGGTCTCTACTGGCCAAGTGATAGGTCCGATAGGACTGGGAAACGTGTGTTCAAGAATAACCAATCCACTAAAGTAAGTGTGGACCGACCCTTCCGTTCCTAGGGTTCACTATGGGGGATCTTAAGGCATTTTCTTGAGTGTTTCGAATCGGAGAGGAGCCAGCCCTGGCCTCGATTCATCGACGGAATCCAATTTCCAATACGTGACTTTTTTATTTTAATTGTAGAACTAGTATGGAGACATAATATATGGTACCTATGTCGTCTATGATTGATACATTTATATTTAAAGTTGATTTTGACCCTGTGCACCTATAGTGATATCAAAATGATTTGTTTTAAACGTACCAAGCATGTTCGGCTATTATAAGGGAAAACTCTATTCTCTGGCTTGCGTTGCATTGTGTGATGAGACCTGAGTCTTATAATAGCTTCATTTTCCAAAAAGCATTGCGTTGTTTTATTTTAAACTGAAATTCATGTGGAGTAAACCCGTTTCGTGTTATATTATGTGGTCCTATGATTTCCCAACTTTTAAAGTAAAGGTTTAATAACTGTTTTAGTTCTCGCACCAGTCCCATTTCTGATTCGGATTTTACAGTTTTAACCTAAACTCTAGGTGCCCATATTTTCCACACGGGTAGCTAGTAGTTTTGGTTTTCGTAGATATTTTCTTTAATAGGATCCTGGATTACAACTGAAGCTATATTCTGAAAGCTTTGAATCCATGTATTTCTTTTAGCTGCGCTAATTGATGTATTTTCCGCTACGCATTGTATTTATACATTTTATTTCCACTGCTATGTATTTTAAATCTCTGATATTGTATTTCCAATGTGTAATATTTATTCATACACTGGAATATTCTTGTACTCTGATGTAAATTGTTGTAATAGTAATGAAATATTCTATTGTCTGTGTTCTGATGCATCGTGTTCTCAAAGCAATCTGCTGTTTTCCATCTCTTAGGAGATCGGAGGATTTTGGATTGTTATAAATGAACGGTAGGGTTTGGGTAAATATGTTTTCCTGTAAAGATAATTGAAATCTTCAATCGGATTTGAAATGGAAGAATGTTATTAATGATGGTAATCAAACTAATCAAAATACGAAGGCAACTATATATGGAGTATTGCCAGCTTTTGTCCATGGGATGAATAGGATGGGAATGGGATAATGATTTTAGAAATTACCTTTTTCACAAGATTCAATAATCTCGATAAAGTTTACAAACTTGATATCAGTTAAATTTGTGAAAGGAGATTTTATGGTCAATTGAAATGATTTCCAAGGAAAGATTTAAACAAGAGTTTGAAGAATGTAAATCTTCGATAAGATTTAAATGGGTATACCCAATATAAGAATTATTTGAGCAAAGGAATATTCCAAATTGGAATGAGACTCGTTATATTTTTATATATCAATTATGGTTTGTAAAGATGCGCTAGTTATTCAGAAAGACCGGGTTTCAACCAATTCTGAATAACTATATGACGAGTATTGAAGATACTGAAGATGGTGGCTGAAGACCGGGGGTATTCACATCGTTTGGATTTATTGCTGATGTCTTGATTTGGGTGTACACCCAAGACGATGTCATAAGTGGCAATGGTCCAAGCGTGCTTGTTGATTGTCCAGATTTGCAAGGGCCTCACTCCTTTATTGAAGGAGGAATAAGGTGCCTTTGGTTTCGTTTACAACCCAGAACGAACTTGTAAATGGATGTGTGTCTGGCATTGTATTTTATGGCATAACCAATTGGTTTCTACTAATGATATATCAATTGGTGGCGGAGGATTTACTCTCTTATCTTAACACCCTCCTCTAAGACTTACATACTCATAGGGTTATATATTAATAGACACCGATTATATGTTATGAATTGACAATGTGGTATGCTAAGTGATGAGCTATTGATGATCAAAGATTTTTGTTGAAAACCAGAGCTTTGTGTAAAAGCGTAACTTTTGGGCCTTACAACCAGTAATGATTCGAAACAGGATGAAGTACCATGGAGTTAAGGACTAACATTTCATTCTAGTTGAGAAAGTGATGCCATCATATGGAGCCCAGGCAATTTACTTAGTGGATGATGTAACGAGGCACCCCGAATAAAGGTCAAAAACCACTAGGGATGTTATGTTCGAGAGTAACCCGAACATCACCTAAAATAGTGGTGGGTCGGCTTAGCCGATACAGAAGGACTCATTTGTTTACTCCTAGGACATCTCGTAAGAGGTGCGCCCAAATGCGATTAAGGATGATCCTTTGCCTTGGTCATTGATGGAATCCAACTTCCAATACGAACCGTTGCGGTTTTAGTTGTAATCTACGTATGTAGACGTAATATATGGGTACCTATGTCTTCTAAGATTTATATATTTACTTTCGAAAGTGATTTCCACACTATTCACTAGTAATAATAAAAGAGACATTCGCGTATCAAGCATATTTGGTTATCATAAGGCAAAATTTGCTCCTTTGGTGTGTGTTGCATTATGTGATGGGATGCGAGTCATATTGTAGCTTCATTTTCAAAAAGCATTGTGACACCCCACGTCCATTAATGTCACTCACAAAGGGAATGCATTAACTTCCATGGAGGTTATAAGTGAATATAAAACAGAAAAATTACAACAAGACAGATAATAAATAGTACTTGGAAATCTAAAACTTCATTTTATTGCAGCGAAAATTAAACATGTTTGTTACATCATAAAACCATAGATCATAACCAAGTACAATATCCATCTTCATAAAAACAAAATACATAATCCCATTACATAAATAGCCATTAAAAAGATAACAAGCTGGACATTACATCAACGGTCTAAGCTTTCCAAAGAGAGATGAAGCAATTCAATCAAACTCCACTAGAGCTGGGCCCAACCTGAGGACCTGGAGGGGGAAAAAAGGATAGAAATAGAGGGGGTCAGACATAAAGTCTGGCGAGTATGATAATTCTAACAATACTATTATCAAAATAACTAGACTAAGGCATAAGCTGGAAGACAAGTAAATGTCTATGAACTCTTAGGAAGATAAAGATAGCATTTAAGATAACGTTAAAGATAACGGTAAAGGCACACCTAATTACTAACGAATGATTACTACACTGCACCACACCAGTCACCCTATTGTTTGATCCCACTTGCTTCACACAGAAACTTTATAAATAGCCTTACGTACCCCTAGCTGACTACATAGGTGCCGTCTGCCCCTATCTCCACTAGGTGTATCCCACTACCCACTTTCGATCGGCTCCTTACTCGTAGATACCCGTGCTGGCCCCACAGTGGGGTGTATCACTCCCCTAAAGTGGAAACCCGATACAAATTGAGAATGCACGGCTTATACCTACACGATGCAACAACGTCTTACCTACCAGCCCGGGTCCAAACACGCATACGAAACCCGTTGGACTTGCGTTGCCACTGGTTCCCGTTTTGGCCTCTTACAGTCGAACCCAGCATGCGTGTCCCGTCCTCGACTTGGGTCGAGCCCACAAAGATACGTTTGGGATACTGGTCGAAATGGGCCCCCACAAGCTACCCACCTAAGCTTGTCACTAGTATATCCCACTTCACCCTCTTAGTCATGTTCATTTACATGTGTGTTTGGTTAAGTCTTACTAATCGTATTTCACATGCCACTAAGGGCACCCCCTAGATTCATCATGCCACCCAAGGCACCTACTTAACCCACATGTCCCACCTTACATGTTTATCTGGTTAAGTATTTCTTAATTCATTCAGGCCATAACCTCATAAAGACCTCTCACATTAGACTGGCATTTATGGCAGCTGGATTTGCCGGGCGGGTCCGGGCAGTCTTACACCATAAAAGAGTCTAACCTCGTGTCTTTACAACCGTTATGCTTTAGTTTTGGCCTAGGACCTCTCACATTGGGCTGACATTTGTGACCACTGGATTTGTCGGGCGGGTCCGGGCAGGTTTACGTCACAAACGAATCCAACCTCGTGTCCTAAGCATTGATTAACACTTAAAATCTTTTACCCCAGTTTTAATAATTCCCTATTCAAATTATTAATTAAGTCAACTTTTAATGATGTCCATAATTGACTCAATTATGGCCATCCACTTATGGCATGCAAAATCATATCAATTGCACCCCAACTTTTTAATATTAAAACCTTAATATTACCCCTACCCCACGTTTATACGTTCGCTTATTCAACGCATAATATTGGCTAGACTTTTATAGTCTAACACCTAGCACAAAGATAAATTATCACAACATATAGACAATTAAAATAAATCTAATCGTAATAGGGGTGAAACTTGCATAAACTACACATGTTAAGGATCAAAAGGTGTCAACTTGTTAAATGTCTCTATTTATATGATATGATCATAGCCCAAATCTATACATAAACTTGCATATGGGGTTTTTAGGCAACATAATGATGGTGTGAACTAGCATAGGATATCACATATGTCATAGCATAATTCTAGATGTCATAATAGATGTCTTGGTATATGTTCATAACTTTTCTAATCAATCTAATTTGCATATGTGACTTGTCATATAGATCAACATAACCCAAACATGATGATTTAATTAATATGAACTAACCAGCATAGATGGTAACATCATGGCCTTTTTAACATGTATGATTCATCACAACTTAGCATAGAAACTTTCAACATACATAACATCATCATAGCATGATTTACAACATATAAGATATCATCATCACATAACATTGGATTTACAATATACATGATAGAAAAAGGGGTTTACAACAACATATATGATAATTCACATCATCTACTCATAATCCATTCATAACTCAACCTAATTAAAATGATAATAATCTTGTTAAGATCATCATACTCACAATTTAGAGAAGAAAAGAGAGAGTTTTGCTTTGCTTTAGGGTTGAGAGAATTAGAATTGAATTTGCTTTTCTACTTTCTTTGTTGGCGGCGGCTCCATTGATTTCCATGGCGACGGTATGACGATAACTACTCTATTTTAATTAGGTTTAGGGTTAGCATTAGGATGTATTTATAGGTGTAGGAAGTTATTTAGGACCATTAGATTAACCTTGAACCATGAGAACCAATCAAATGCAAAATCTGCATTTGAACGAATCGGCCCACGGGTTGACAGCCAAACACCCTGGATTAACCCCTAGTCGACCCAACGGGGCTCGGGTCAACCTCAAAAATGGGCCGGTTCGGTTATTCCCCCTCCCAATTCGTTGTTTTGAACTTTTTCGCATATTTATTTATTTAATTTTTAATTTATATATATATATATATATATCAATATATATATATATATATATTTCTCTGCGCAACCCATTTCACTTAATTCTTTTCTAAAAATTAAGTATACTTTAATTTGTGAATTTTAATGTTATAAAATTACGGAGTGTTACATTCTCCCTTCCTTAAAGGATTTTGTCCCCGAAATCTCCAAGTCAAGAAGAATGTATATCCTACCATCTAATCGTCCATATACTTAACCATCAAACACCAGCATCCATTGTCCTTAAAAGACTTCTAATGCTTTAATGTTTATATGCACAGTGTGTGTATATGTCCATATCTAATGCAAAATTAGGCAGTCTACTGATTCAGTCGACCTCCTTAGTGCAATTCATGATAGTGCCATGCGTCCAATATGTATGCAAAAGAATCCTAATGATACATATTAATTATATATGCATGCACAACCATCCACCCGAATGTAGCAACTATATGATAATACAACCATTATACATCCATTTTATTAAATACATCCATATATATATGCAATATGCAATATGAAGTGACTGAGCCGATCTGGTACCTAATAGTGTGTGTATATGCATCCACGAGCAACCACTAGCAAACACTTGCATCCACTTTGCATCCACCATACATAACATGTCTCAAACACATGTTTCAACCATAGGATTATCCTAACTAAAGGTCAAAGATACTAGCGAGAGGATATACTAAAGATAAGATAAGTACAAGCTAAGCGATAAAGGAGAAATTAAAAGACATACCCTAAAAAAGAAAAGGGTATCGTGAACGCATCTTCTCTTTTGTCTCCCAAGTAGCGTTGCTCTCATCATCTCCCCATTGCACTTTGACTAGTCTGACCTCTCGATTCCTCAACCTCTTGATCTCCGACCCAAGAATGCGCGTAGGAGCTCGTCGAATTGTCGCATCACGCTCTATCTCCACCTCTCTAAGTAAGCTCGGCTTTACCACTTCCGCGGTCTCGTGCAAGCACTTCCTTAAATGTGACACATGGAATACGTCGTGTACACCACTAAGTCTCTCGGGCAACTCCACTCTATATGCCATCCGTCCAATCATCTCCTTAATAGGAAACGGCCCTACAAACCTTGGTGCTAATTTCCCAACGGACCCAAAGCGAACAACGTTTCGTAATGGAGACACTTTGACAAAGACCATGTCCCCAACTTCAAACTCGAGATCTGTCCTCCTCTTATCCGCATAAGATTTCTTCCTATCTTGTGCTGCTTTCATCCTCCTTTGAATCAAGTCGATCTTCTCCGAAGTCTCTCTAATCATATCGGGCCAAAGTAAGATCTTATCCGTAGATTCCCACCAACATGTAGGTGAACGACAAGGTCGTCCATAAAGAGCTTCGAATGGTGCCATTCCAATGCTGGACTGAAAGCTGTTATTATATGCGAACTCAACCAATGGAAGATGCTCTTCCCATGTACCCCCAAAGTCTAGGATACATAGCCTCAACAGATCCTCTAGAATGCGATTCACCCTCTCAATCTGGCCGTCCGTCTGAGGATGATATTCGGTGCTCAAACATAACTGAGTCCCTACCGCCTCTTGTAAGCTTCTCCAAAATTCGCTAGTGAAAATAGGATCGCGGTCGCTCACTATGCTAGAAGGAACACCGTGCAAACGAACTATTTCTCAAACGTATACGGAGGCTAACCATGGAGCAGTCCTCTTACTCTTTACGGGAATAAAATGGGCGCTTTTAGTAAGTCTATCTACTATAACCCAAATTCCCGTATTACCCTTCCTTGATCGCGGTAACCCATCCACAAAATCCATCAAGACACTTTCCCACTTCCATAGTGGAACCTCCAATGGGTGAAGCAACCCACCGGGTTTCTTTTGCTCCGCTTTTACTTGTTGGCACACCAAGCATCTAGCGACATACTCGGCCACATCTTTCTTCATGCCGGCCCAAAAGTAAACTCTCTTCATGTCTTTGTACATCTTGTCCCCGCCGGGATGAATGGTCATCTTCGAACGATGTGCTTCGTCAAGAATAGTCTTCCTTAGGTCATCGTCTTTTGGTACACAAAGTCTACCGTCCCTACGTAACCAACCCTTATCGTCTAGGGTATACCTACGGAGATGGCTTGATGACTCCCCTCCTTTGAGTTTTTCTACTAACTCAACCAACTGCGAGTCGTCTCGCTGTGCCTCACCAATCCGTCCCAAAAGCATAGGTCTGACCTCCAAGAATGCTAGCAAACCGGGTACGAAGTCAACGGAAGGTCTAAAGTCAAACATCGAAATGAATTCTAAACTTCACCGCTCAACAAACAAAGGACTTAAGGATAATCTTTTTCTACTTAAGGCGTCTACCACCACGTTTCCCTTGCCAGGGGTATAGGCTATTTCGAAGTCGTAGGACGCTAAGAACTCCATCCACCTTTGCTGCCTTAAGTTCAAGTCCTTTTGAGAGAATAGGTATTTTAAAGACTTGTGGTCAGTGAATAATTCGAATTTCTCGCCAAGAAGATAATGACGCCAAGACTTAAGCGCGAAAACAATAGCGGCCAATTCTAGGTCATATGTAGGATAATTTTTCTCATGCGCTCTCAACTGCCTTCCACCATAGGCTATTACCCTACCCTCTTGCATTAAGACTGCGCTTAGTCCTGTCCCACAAGCATCAGTATAAACGGTAAACGGCTTACTCCCGTCTGGCAATACTAAGACTGGGGCTGAAATCAAAGCTCTCTTCAAACGTTGGAATGCATCATCGCAATCTACGTCCCATGTGAAAACTAGGCTCTTCTTCGTCAAGCGTGTCAATGGAGCTGGTATCTTTGCGAAGTCTTTGATAAACTTCCTATAGTAGCCAGCCAACCCCAAGAAACTTCTCACTTCGGTAGCATTTTTAGGGACCTTCCAATCTTGAATGGCCACCACCTTAGCGGGATCTAAAGCTACCCCTTCTTTGGAAACCACGTGCCCCAAGAACCGTACTTCCTTCCTCCAGAAGTGACACTTAGAAAATTTAGCCTTAAGGCTATGCGCTCGTAGGGTATCCAACACTTCCCTAAGATGTAGGGCATGCTCTTCTTCATCCTTAGAAAAGATCAAGATGTCATCTACAATGACTACCACGATTTTGTTAAGGTACTTCCTAAACACCCTACTCATCAAATCAACAAAATATGCTGGGGCGTTTGTCAAACCGAAGGGCATCACCAGCCATTCATAGAAACCGTCCGGAGTCCTAAAGGCAGTCTTGTCTATGCTATCCTCAGCCACTCTCAATTGATGGAACCTAGTAGCTAAGTCCAACTGCGAAAACACTGAGGCGCCAACTAACTGATCGAAGAGATCATCAATCCTCGGCAGTGGGTGTCTGTTCTTCTTAGTAAGTTTATTAAGTTCTCTATAGTCCACACACAGTCTAAGGGACCCGTCCGCCTTCGTGGCAAATACTACTGGAGCACCCCACTCCGATATACTTCGTCTTATGAACCCCTTCTCAAGCAACTCCTTCACTTGCTTACCGAGTTCCCTCCTTTCACGTGGAGCCATATGGCGTACTGGCAAAGATACTGGTTTCGAATTATCCACAAGATATATTCGAAAATCTATCTCCCGCTTCGGAGGCATGCCCTTCACCTCCTCAAACACATCCGAATATTCTCGGACCACTCTAACAGATCGTAGATTTTCCTCAGACGCGTCAAGAGATTCTAGATAACTTAGCATAACCGAATTTATGGGATTACAGAAGATTTCTAGAGTGTTGCCAAGGCGAGTCACGAGCCTAACTACTCTCCTTTCACAATCAAGAACGGCCCCATTTCTGGATAACCAATCCATTCCTAAAATTAGCCCATAGCCCGTGAAGCCCAACACATAAGCATCACATCTAAATTCAATGCTAAGTATGGAAATTTTCAAATCCAAACACATCATAGACAAATAAGCTGAGCCCCCAATTGGATTCGAAACAACTAAGGGATCCTTTACTAAACTGGTGTTTAAGTGCAGTGATTCAACTAATGATGTAGAGATAAACGAATGTGATGTGCCCGAATCGAATAAGGTACGGACAGGATGATCAAACAGAAAAACTAAGCTTTCAACAGAAATGGTTCTACCTCGTTCTTGCAGCGGTGGGACCGTGAGAGCCTGAACTTGTCCCCTAGCCTGCCCTGGTGCCATAAGAGCCTGCACTTGTCCTCCTGAGGTAGCTCCTGCCCTCTGCCCCTTCTTTGGGCAGTTCTTCACTAAATGTCCCGCATCGCCACAATGAAAACAGCATGTCTTCTTTTCTTTCGGCAATCCTTACTGAGATGGCCTGGGGTTCCACAGTTAAAGCACTTCTTCTTTCCCTTGCCATTATTGTCTTTTCCACCCTTCTTGTTTTGCTGTTGTGGTTTCTTCTGATCCCCCTTCTTCTCGGGTGCCTTATCAGCTTTAGCGCTTTTCTCCTCATGCATGAGCGCCATTTCTACTAACTTCTCAAAGGTGGCCCCCATCGGGATGTGGGTCATAGCCAACCCTTGCAATGGTTCATTCAAGCCATTCATGAACCTTAGAGCCTTCTTCTCCGGTGTGTTTACTAAGTCCAAGCCAAACCTTGCTAACTGATTAAATTTTTTTTTTTTTGAAACAAAAATGTGTGATCTTCCGAAGAGAAGAGAGCACACACATATATATATATATATATATAATAAAAACAGAGCTACATAGTCCAATATAGTACATGATAATACAAGATAAAACCAAACCCAGCTCTAGTAATGTAAGGAACATAGATAGATGAGCTCCGGATAAACCACCGCCCATCTACTCCAATATCGAATTCCGGCAAGGCCACCACCCGATATTGAAGTATATCTACTCCTATACAATAACCCCTACTCTCAATGTACTATCAAAAAATAACGTAATACAACATCAAAAACTCTCCTACACAAGCACAAGTGAGATATAATCAGCAGTCCAAACAGCAATCCTCAAAGAAACATAACTGCTACCAGTCCTCCTGCTATCCATTAAGCACTTCCTTAAAATCAACAGCCTAAAACTGCAAAAGTACAACAAACTATTAGTAATTTATCACAAAAATATAAACTAAAATAAAAATAAGTGTGTCCGAATATATATATACACACATAATCATATATATATATATATATATATATATATATTCATACACAGATATTTACCATACATATATGCGTATAAGAAATACAATGAAATACCAATGAGAAATTTAATAATCAATACGATATCTATTATGAAAAAAACTATTTACTCTTATAAACAGATACAAGTTTAGTCTAACCTTAATCAATAAAGTCTCAAATCCCAATTTCCAGAATAATTTGTAATGTGAATTAGACATCCAATTCAAGCAATAATAGACTATTTTAATGATTAAATTATCCACAGAAACAGAATTAGAATGGAAAGATCTCTGGTTTCTCTCGGACCAAATGTACCAACATACGATAGTGATTAAAGAATCTAAAATGTATCTTTTACTAGCATTATAAACAAATCTATGAGAAACCCAGTAATTAGCACAACACTTAAAAGAATTATTACAATCAAAAACAAATATCCGTAAAACCATACTTGCTAACTGATTAAATTTATTGACATATTCTTTCACTGATGAGCTTCCTTGCTTCAATGTCAAGAACCTTTCCATATATAGATTTTCTTCCGCCCTTGAGAGAAACTTCGCCTCGAACCTACGTCTGAAATCCGCCCAAGAGTCAACAGGACGCTCCCCATTAGTGACCTCCCACCAAAACGAGGCCTCTCCCTTCATCAACCAAGCTGCTAAACGAACTCTCCTCCCTTCTTCTACTTCAAAGATTTCTAGCAATTCTTCCACCTCCTTAAGCCAATCTCTAGCTTCCACAAACGTTTCTGACCCTTGAAATGGTTTTCCACCCATAGCCTTGAATTCCTTGCACGTCTTTGCAAAAGTATCTACGCGAGGAGGAGGAGGAGGAGGAACGGGTGCAACTGGTGGTGGAGGAACATTGGCTGGACCTGCAGCGGCCCTAGCCTCCAATAGCCTCCTATACCATCCTGGTATCGTTACACCGTCGGGTAGATTAAGATCTTCAGCCATGCTGAAATGAAAAAGGAAAGATTCAAAATGGAGAATTCGAAAGATAAAGATATGTGGCTATTGGGGATTATGTTTTTCTTAAAAACTTTTCTCTTTAAATTTCTCATTAAAACATGTTTTTGAAAACACTTCTTCCAAAAATAACTATTTTTCTAAAGTATTTTTATCTGTTCTGGTAACCTTAAGCTCTGATACCACGTGTAACACCCCACATCCATTAATGTCACTCACAAAGGGAATGAATTAACTTCCATGGAGGTTATAAGTGAATATAGAACAGAAAAATTAAAACAAGACAGATAATAAATAGTACTTGGAAATCTAAAACTTCATTTTATTGCAGCGGAAATTAAACATGTTTGTTACATCATAAAACCATAGATCATAACCAAGTACAATATCCATCTTCATAAAAACAAAATACATAATCCCATTACATAAATAGCCATTAAAAAGATAACAAGCTAGACTTTACTTCAAAGGTCTAAGCTTTCCAAAGAGAGATGAAGCAATTCAATCAAACTCCACTAGAGCTGGGCCCAACCTAATGACCTGGAGGGGGAAAAAGGATAGAAATAGAGGGTGTCAGACATAAAGTCTGGCGAGTATGATAATTCTAACAATACTATTATCAAAATAACTAGACTAAGGCATAAGATGGAAGACAAGTAAATGTCTATGAACTCTTAGGAAGATAAAGATAGCGTTTAAGATAACGTTAAAGATAACGGTAAAGGCACACCTAATTACTAACGAATGATTACTACACTGCACCGCACATTACTACACTGCACCACACCAGTCACCCTATTGTTTGATCCCACTTGCTTCACACAGAAACTTTATAAATAGCCTTACGTACCCCTAGCTGACTACATATGTGCCGTCTGCCCCTATCTCCACTAGGTGTACCCCACTACCCACTTTCGATCGGCTCCCTACTCGTAGATACCCGTGCTGGCCCCACAGTGGGGTGTATCACTCCCCTAAAGTGGCAACCCGATATAACTTGAGAATGCACGGCTTATACCTACACGATGCAACAACGTCTTACCTACCAGCCCGGGTCCATACACGCATACGAAACCCATTGGACTTGCGTTGCCACCGCTACCCGTTTTGGCCTCTTACAATCGAACCCAGCATGCGTGTCCCGTCCTCGACTTGGGTCGAGCCCACAAAGATACGTTTGGGATACTGGTCGAAATGGGCCCCCACAAGCTACGCACCTATGCTTGTCACTAGTATATCCCTCTTAACCCTCTTAGTCATGTTCATTTACATGTGTGTTTGGTTAAGTCTTACTAATCGTATTTCACATGCCACTAAGGGCACCCCCTAGATTCCTCATGCCACCCAAGGCACCTACTTAACCCCCATGTCCCACCTTACATGTTTATCTGGTTAAGTATTTCTTAATTCATTCAGGCCATAACCTCATAAAGACCTCTCACATTAGACTGGCATTTATGGCAGCTGGATTTGCCGGGCGGATCCGGGCAGTCTTACACCATAAAAGAGTCTAACCTCGTGTCTTTACAACCGTTATGCTTAAGTTTAGGCCTAGGACCTCTCACATTGGGCTGACATTTGTGACCACTGGATTTGTCGGGCGGGTCCGGGCAGGTTTACGTCATAAACGAGTCCAACCGCATGTCCTAAGCATTGATTAACACTTAAAATCTTTTACCCTAGTTTTAATAATTCCCTAGTCAAATTATTAATTAAGTCAACTTTTAATGATTTCCATAATTGACTCAATTATGGCCATCCACTTATGGCATGCAAAATCATATCAATTGCACCCCAACTTTTTAATATTAAATCCTTAATATTACCCCTACCCTACATTTATACGTTCGCTTATTTAACGCATAATATAGGCTAGACTTGTATAGTCTAACACCTAGCACAAAAATAAATTATCACAACATATAGACAATTAAAATAAATCTAATCATAATAGGGGTGAAACTTGCATAAACTACACATGTTAAGGATCAAAAGGTGTCAACTTGTTAAATGTCTCTATTTATATGATATGATCATAGCCCAAATCTATACATAAACTTGAATATGGGGTTTTTAGGCAACATAATGATGGTGTGAACTAGCATAGGATATCACATATGTCATAGCATAATTCTAGATGTCATAATAGATGTCTTGGTATATGTTCATAACTTTTCTAATCAATCTAACTTGCATATGTGACTTGTCATATAGATCAACATAACCCAAACATGATGATTTAATTAATATGAACTAACTAGCATAGATGGTAACATCATGGCCTTTTTAACATGTATGATTCATCATAACTTAGCATATGAACTTTCAACATACATAACATCATCATAGCATGATTTACAACATATAAGATATCATCATCACATAACATTGGATTTACAATATACATGATAGAAAAAGGGGTTTACAACAACATATATGATAATTCACATCATCTACTCATAATCCATTCATAACTCAACCTAATTAAAATGATAATAATCTTGTTAAGATCATCATACTCATAATTTAGAGAAGAAAAGAGAGAGTTTTGCTTTGCTTTAGGGTTGAGAGAATTAGAATTGAATTTGCTTTTCTTCTTTCTTAGTTGGCGGCGGCTCCATTGATTTCCATGGCGATGGTATGACGGTAACTATTCTATTTTAATTAGGTTTAGGGTTAGCATTAGGATGTATTTATAGGTGTAGGAAGTTATTTAGGACCGTTAGATTAACCCTGAACCATGAGATCCAATCAAATGCAAAATCTGCATTTGAGCGAATCGGCCCACGGGTTGACAGCCAAACACCCTGGATTAACCCCTAGTCAACCCAGCGGAGCTCGGGTCGACCTCAAAAATGGGCCGGTTCGGTTATTCCTCCTCCCAATTCGCTGTTTTGAACTTTTTCGCATATTTGTTTATTTAATTTTTAATTTATATATATATATATCAATATATATATATTTCTCTACGCAACCCATTTCACTTAATTCTTTTCTAAAAATTAAGTATACTTTAATTTGTCAATTTTAATGTTATAAAATTATGCGGTGTTACAAGCATTGTGAGTTGTATGACTTGTATTCATAAAGGGAAACCTTTTCCGTGTTATAGGGCATGGTCTTATGATTTACCCAACTTTAAATTAAAGTAAATAACTATTTTATTTCTCACACCGGTCCCATGACTGATCCACAGTTTATTGTTCTTTCCCTAAACTCTAGATGCCCATATTTTCCACATGGGCAGCCTAATAGTTTTGGTTTGTAGATATTTTATAGAGAAGGTACTGGATTGAAGCTAGAGTTGTGTCCTGAGCATTTTATTTCTTTCATTGAGAGTTTACGTTTTTTTCATTATGTTCATGATACACTTTGATATAGTTAGTTCCGTTGTGCATGTATTTACTATTGTACTCTGATATATTTCTGTACTCTGATGTAAAAGTTACTGTAATGATAATGAAAAAAGTTGTTTGGTTCAGTTCTTATGCATTGTAACCCAACCGATACGTCTTATTGATCGGTTTAAGTTGGTTTAATAATTGGTTTAAATTGGGTGGGAAGGTCGGTCGTCATATGCTAGGAAAAGGAAACCAAGTAGTGGATTCTCTTAGTAGGAAACATCGGAAGGTGTTGTTAGTTTTTCCCATAATGAAAGACTTAAAGGCATTGACTAGTTATGATGTGTCGTTGAGGTCAATGGCTGATTCGAGCCTGGGTACCATTATTTTGAAGAAGTTCGACCAGTTTTGATTGAAAGGATTGCTTCAAAGCAGAAAAAGATCTGGTATTAGATGAAAGGATTATAAGAAATTGGAACTGAGATCGTTGACTAGAATGATCTCAATCTTGACCAAAAGGGATGGTTAAGGAATCAGGGAATTTATGTGTGTGACGGCCCGCCCCGCACCAACCGACGTTTTACTCCAATTGTGCGCTGTACACATGTCCAATTGGCATGGGACGGTCGCCAAAGAAGAGAAAGAAAGAAGAGGAACCAAATAAAGAACCTGTAATATGTCTCACAGCGCATGGAATAAAATATAATAGCCAACATATACTTGACATAAAACAGATGAGACAGTGCATAAGCTGAAAACTTAAACTAACATCATCAGAGTAGCGGAAATATCAAATACAGCTTATTACAACTTCAAAATACTGTCTCTAAGATAAGCAAAATAGGTATGCTACTAATGCCCAAAGTAGATACCAATCACGACACAGGGAGAATAACTATATATCATACGTGGAGCCTCCTGCTCGTCTTCAGTCCATCTACCAAGCGCACTACCAGCTATCCCTGTCTCTAGTCTGCTCGTGTGAGCACCCAGAGTAATAAGAAGAAACATAAAACTCTGGGTCAGACATCAGTCTGGTATGAGTGGTAGCAAGCATAAACAGAATAATAACAGGTATACTAAGTCATACCTGAACCTGGACCTGCAATCAAAGAGTTAGTACTACACGGTACAATACTCTAAGATGTCACAAACACATAGTATAAGTATACGGGGGTGGGGATGTGTGTGTCAAACAATCAAGCATAGCAACCATCCTCGCATCTCTCACTCAGTGCGTAAAGCATACGACATCCACTTCTTCGATCACTAGAGCACTTTACTCAAACGACAGAACTCGACTTTGTACGACTATGCACATTCCTACTACCACCAACGCCATACCTATGGGATCACGCCCAACGTTTCCATGACCCCACTCCATTGGTAGGTAGCTCCCTAGTCGCACCATATCCAAAGCCCGAGTTTGTCTCTCTACCTCCAACACCTAGTGATCCAAAGTCATAGATATCGACAACTCCTTAGCACACGTCCCGCAGCAAAGTCCAATCACGAAGTGAACTCATTGGTTCCCGTCTGGATCCTGAGCTCGAACTTCCACTTGAACTACCTTTGCATTTCGGGTTATGAATCTTCCTCCTTCGGATCGGTTCGGATCACCATTTCCTCCAATTCGGATCGGGTCGGGTTCGTGACCACCCATCGGATCGGTTCGGGTCTACCACCTCGGTTCGGTTCGCACCCTTCATCGTGTCGTGGTTCGTGCCGCCCTCAACCACCAAGCATCAGTCCTCGGATCGGGTCGGAGCCTTCTTCATGCCATGGTTCGGATCCCTTTCGTCATCATTGGGATCGTGGTCTTCATCGTCTCGTTTCGTGACTGTTACCTCGGGTCGGATCGGAGTGCACCTCGGTTCGGGTCGGATCCACGTCTCTCTCTTGTGACGGTTCGGATCGGAGTCCTTTATTGCACACTGGATCGGTTCGGATCCTTCAGCTCGTGACGCGGCTTGCTTCGCTATAGCGATCCGGTTCGGTTCGTGGTGAAGAGGAATGGGCGGTTCGGGTCGGTAGGGGCGATCCGATCCGATTTCCTGCACTAATTCCTGCAACTTTCCAGCAAGTGTTTATACGCCTCTCGACGGCGTTTTCGACCATTCTAACTATTGAAATCAATCACAAAGCATGTCATAGAGTCGTAGCAACACATACAAGTGACCTCAAACACCAAAACAACAATATGACGTGGTAAAATGGATCAAATATGCCCAAAACCCCATGTTTTCCCTTAAGCATATGTGAGCATAACTAATGACATGATTAGCAAAACTTAATCAAATTAACCCAAACTCATATCAGAGGTCTAAAACATTATTTATGAATTTATAAACATTTTTCCAGAATTTATTTTCGTCTAAAAACACTAATTAGCACTAATCACCTCAAATAACCCCCAATTAGTGCATAAAGCAAGCTAATCACTCACCTTAGCCACAAATAAAGCAAAATCCGAAATAAATCTCAGATTTGGTGAAGATAACAAAGTGTCGTAGCAGCTCTAATCCCGATTTGATGTTGATTTGCCTTGATTTGTCGTTGCTAATCCCTTTTCTTCAAGTTTGGAGTGATTTGGAGTGATTTAGAGGTAGGAGGCCATTATTAGGTTTCTTGGGGACTAGGTGGAGGCTAGAAAACTGAAATGGGATCAAATCCTAGACCAACTCAGCCCTCTCCTAACCCTAATCCCGAAATGGGTCATGGGCCCAAATCCTTAACTACCCGGTTTGGCCCAATATGCAGTTTTTCACCTTGCAAACCTTGTTTCAGCCATATCTCCCAAACGGTAAGTCCGTTTGGCTATTATGACCACTCTACGGAAAGAGAAACCATCAAACGAATCTAATGGAAGTGGTTTCAGGTCAAAATTCCTTCCCTATCAAAAGTTATGGCCAAAACAGTACTGGCTAGGGGCAAAATGGTCATTTAAAAATCGACAAAAATCATGAACAGGGGAAATGACTCAAATAAATGTTTCCCAAAGTTATATGACCATACGACTTCACACGGGAAAGAAATAAATATTCTACAATCCTATGATGTGTAGAATACGGGTCGTTACATTCTTCCCCCCTTAAGAAATTTCGCCCCCGAAATTCCCTAATCAAAACACACACAAGGGTCCCGCATGCCTATCAATCATAAAGCAACCATCAAACATGCAAAACAAGCAAAACAAGTCTATCCTAGCATGCGGAATAACTAAATCGCAAAGTAAATCTTACCAGGCAAAGAGTTCTGGATAAGCCTTTCTAATGCTCTCTTCTGTCTCCCAAGCACAATCATTTTCGTCCTCGCCCCACTGAACTTTGACTAGCTTCACCGACTTTCTTCGAAGTTGCTTCGTATCATGCCCCACAATACGAATTGGCTTGCGGTTCTCAACCGCCTCAGGTTCTACTTCGAAGTCCTCTAACTGATCAGGTGAAATAGTCACATTTGAGTCGTGAACGAACTTCCTTAGTTGGGAAACATGAAACACATTGTGAACTCCTGCCATTTTCTCTGGTAAGCCAACCCTATACGCCAAATTCCCAACTTCCTCGAAAACTTGGAAAGGACCCACAAATCTTGGTGCCAACTTGCCTCTCCTGCCAAATCGTATCACGCTTTTCAACGGAGAGATCTTGACAAACACCAAGTCACCCACGGAGAATTTCAAGTCTCTTCTCCTCTTATCAGCATAACTTTTCTGCCTATCCTGAGCAGCTTTCATCCGTTGCTGAATGATCTTGATCTTATCGGAAGTTTCTCTCACCACATCTGGTCCAAGCACAAACTTCTCGCCAGTCTCTATCCAACATGATGGTGAGTTGCACGGTCTTCCGTACAAAGCTTCATATGGAGCCATACTGATACTGGATTGGTAGCTATTATTATATGCAAACTCCACTAGATGCAAATGATCATCCCATGATCCACCGAAATCCAATATGCAAGCCCTCAAGAGATCTTCCAATATCCGATTCACCCTCTCCGTCTGACCGTCGGTCTGAGGATGATACGCGGTACTGAGATGTAATTTTGATCCTAAAGCCTCTTGTAAGCTCTTCCAAAATCCACTAGTAAACAACGGATCTCGGTCACTCACAATGCCTTTGGGTACTCCATGGAATCTCACTACCCACTTCATATACAGTTCTGCTAACTTAGCTGCAGTTCTGTTCGACTTAACTGGTATAAATCTTGCACTCTTGGTCAGTCGATCCACAATTACCCAAATGCTATCATGTCCCGATCTAGTCCTCGGCAAACCATCGATGAAATCCATCGAAACTTGTTCCCATTTCCATTCGGGAATTTCTAATGGTTGCATCAACCCACTAGGCTTCTTTTGCTCGGCTTTAACTAGCTGGCAATTTATGCATTTGGATATAAACTTCCCAACGTCTCTTTTCATCCCTTCCCAGTAGTAAGTCTGCTTCATATCTCGATACATCTTATTACCACCGGGGTGTATAGTTAGCTTTGAGTGATGACATTCTCTAAGCACTTCATCCCTCAATCCATTGACATTGGGTACAACAAGCTTTCCATTCTTCCGAAGCCATCCATCTCGATCAAGCCTATACTTGTCCATCTCCCCATCGACATTCACTTCCAACTTGGAGATGACTTCCAATAAGTTAGGGTCGTTCCTTTGACTGGAACCAACCCTCTCAATCAAAGTGGGTCTGATCGTCAAACTAGCTAGCATAACTGGATCCAATTCGCACCTTGGTCTGAAATCAAACCCCGCGATATACTCCAGCTGCTTCCATTCAAGAAACATTGCCCCTAAGCTGGCATGTCTCCTACTCAAAGCATCGGCTACCGCATTACCCTTTCCAGGTGTATACGCGATGTCAAAATCATACGAAGCCAAAAACTCTAACCATCTCTGCTGACGGAGATTCAGATCTTTCTGAGAGAAGAGATACTTTAACGATTTATGATCGGTAAACAGCTCAAATCTTTCTCCCAAGAGGTAATGTCTCCACATCTTCATCGCAAATACAATCGCTGCTAATTCCAAATCATGGGTAGGATACTTCTTCTCATGCGGCTTTAGCTGTCTACTAGCATAAGCTACAACCCTACCTCCTTGCATCAATACCGCACCCAATCCGGTACCACAAGCATCCGTGTATACCGTCATCTCTTCATTTCCCTTAGGAATGACCAACACTGGCGCACGCGTCAACTTTTCCTTTAGACTCTTGAATGCTTTTTCACACCCTCCGTCCCAAACGAAGGCTTGATTCTTCTTAGTCAACTGAGTCAACGGTGCCGCTGTCTTGGAGAAGTCTTTGATAAACTTACGATAATATCCAGCTAACCCCAAGAAACTTCTTACATCCTTTGCATTCTTGGGCGTAGACCAATCTTGTACCGTAGCCACCTTTGCAGGGTCCACGGCAATACCATTCTCTGAAACAACATGCCCCAAGAATCTCACTTCCCTCCTCCAGAAGTGACACTTAGAAAACTTCGCTTTCAATTGGTGTCTTCTCAACACCTCCAACACAATTCTCAAATGTTCCTTGTGTTCCTCTTCTGTCCTCGAGTAAACAAGGATATCGTCTACGAACACAAGAACAAACTTATTCAATTGGTCTCTGAATACTCTATTCATAAGATCCACGAAGTATGCTGGTGCATTGGTCAACCCGAATGGCATGACCAACCACTCATAGAACCCAGACGGCGTCCTAAATGCCGTTTTAGCTATACTATCAGCTGCTACACGGAGCTGATGAAATCCTGTCGCGAGGTCCAACTGGGAGAACACTCTCGCTCCTTCCAGTTGATCAAACAAATCATCTATCCGTGGTAGAGGATACTTATTCTTCCTCGTCACCTTATTTAACTCGCGATAATCCACACACAATCGAAGGGAACCATCTGCCTTAGTAGCAAACACAACTGGTGCTCCCCACTCGGAGATACTTCTTCTAATAAATCCCTTCTTCAAAAGATCGCTAACTTGCACCTCGAGCTCTCGCTGTTCTCGTGGTGCCATACGACGAAGTGGCATCACTATAGGTCTGGCATCTTTCACTAAATCAATACGAAACTCAATTTCTCGGTGTGGTGGAAGTCCGGTCACTTCCTCGAAGATGTCCGGGTACTGGCCAACCACGGGCAAACCTGATAACTCATCATGCGGAATGTCGAGGGAATTTACAAAACTAGCCATTACCCCATCACAGGGTAGATTACCAAACACTACCCTCCGCCCATCATCCGCCCTAACTGTCACCAAAAAGCCCTCACAGTCTACCACCACCCCGTACCTTTGGAGCCAATCGACTCCCAAAATAATGCCATACCCAGTAAAGCCCAAAACAAAGCAATCACAAACAAACATACATCCATGACTCGATAAGACCACATTACGACAGATCATACTGAGGTTTGTTGAACCACCAATCGGGTTCGTCACAGCTAATGGTCTATCGACTAACTCGGGTTCCAATCCCAACCTATCTACCAGGTCACTAGATATGAAGGAATGGGAAGCCCCGGTATCGAACAAAACTCTAACAGGAAGATCATAAATGGAAAGCATACCTTGAATAACGACTCCCTTTCCTTTCTCCGCCGCAGTTGGGGCATTCGACGAAGAAGGAACAGCATTGATGGCATATGCTTTCACCATCTGATTCTCCTTCAGAGGTTGCGGGCACTTATCCTTAAAATGTCCCTCTTGGCCACAGTTAAAGCACTTCTTCCCCACTGTCTTGGCCCTACATTCCCTTGCATAATGGCCCTTCTTTCCACATTTGAAGCACTCGATTTCTTTCCTGCTTTTCTTCTGGCCATCCTTAGCTTGGTTCTGCTTCCTCTTATTCTGAGAGTTATTCTTGCCTCCACCGCTTGCTTGCGGCTTTGGCTCTTCAGCAGATGCAACAACAACCCCAGTCTTCGGCTTAGGGTAAAGACTTTCTGACCTCAAAGCTTTTCCCACGATCGACTCAAACGTCTCATCGATGTGATTAATCAGCCTCTCCCCTAAGTATTCATCCAAACCAGTGATGAACTTCTCATTTTTCTTTTCGGGAGTATCGATTAGAGATAACCCATACTTCGACAAAGTGTCGAACTCAGCAACATAATCCGATATTGCCCTTCCATTCTGCTTAAGCTCCAAGAACTTCCTAAACAATTCCGATTTCTGGGCAGCTGGGATATACTTGTCGCTAAAGCGAGCTTTAAACTGATCCCAAGTAACTTGGTCTTCTGGTGTGGCTGCCCTAATAGCATTCCACCAATTCATCGCTCGTCCTTGCAGCTGACGAGACGCTAGCCTTCTCTTCATCGCATCCTCGATACCCAAGTCATCGAAGATACGGTCACAACTATCCAACCAATCTTGAACATCCGTGGCCGACTCCGTTCCGTGAAACGGCTTTCCACCAAGATTAGTGTAATCCTTACTCAGCTTGGCGAAATCGACCCTAGGCGCTTGCACCGCTACACCTCCAGCATTGGCAACATTGGGAGCCTCCCTCTGAATATCCACAAGCATCTCTCTCATGAGGTTGGTAAACATAGCCCTCATGTCAGGGGGATTCCCATTATTGGCCCCTCTGCCAGCACCTCTTCCTCGGCTCATCGTCAAATCTGTTAAAGAGAAAACGATTAACCATCTCCATAGTGGTGCCAGTGCAGTGCAATGCGACTTCATCCTTAAACATACTAATACTACATATAGATATAGCTTTTGAAAACCAAAATAATCACAAATACGCGCTCTCATATACGTACTATCTCTCCCTAGTGTCTTTCCCTAGGTGAATTCCGCAACCTAGAGCTCTGATACCAAGTGTGACGGCCCGCCCCGCACCAACCGACGTTTTACTCCAATTGTGCGCTGTACACATGTCCAATTGGCATGGGACGGTCGCCAAAGAAGAGAAAGAAAGAAGAGGAACCAAATAAAGAACCTGTAATATGTCTCACAGCGCATGGAATAAAATATAATAGCCAACATATACTTGACATAAAACAGATGAGACAGTGCATAAGCTGAAAACTTAAACTAACATCATCAGAGTAGCGGAAATATCAAATACAGCTTATTACAACTTCAAAATACTGTCTCTAAGATAAGCAAAATAGGTATGCTACTAATGCCCAAAGTAGATACCAATCACGACACAGGGAGAATAACTATATATCATACGTGGAGCCTCCTGCTCGTCTTCAGTCCATCTACCAAGCGCACTACCAGCTATCCCTGTCTCTAGTCTGCTCGTGTGAGCACCCAGAGTAATAAGAAGAAACATAAAACTCTGGGTCAGACATCAGTCTGGTATGAGTGGTAGCAAGCATAAACAGAATAATAACAGGTATACTAAGTCATACCTGAACCTGGACCTGCAATCAAAGAGTTAGTACTACACGGTACAATACTCTAAGATGTCACAAACACATAGTATAAGTATACGGGGGTGGGGATGTGTGTGTCAAACAATCAAGCATAGCAACCATCCTCGCATCTCTCACTCAGTGCGTAAAGCATACGACATCCACTTCTTCGATCACTAGAGCACTTTACTCAAACGACAGAACTCGACTTTGTACGACTATGCACATTCCTACTACCACCAACGCCATACCTATGGGATCACGCCCAACGTTTCCATGACCCCACTCCATTGGTAGGTAGCTCCCTAGTCGCACCATATCCAAAGCCCGAGTTTGTCTCTCTACCTCCAACACCTAGTGATCCAAAGTCATAGATATCGACAACTCCTTAGCACACGTCCCGCAGCAAAGTCCAATCACGAAGTGAACTCATTGGTTCCCGTCTGGATCCTGAGCTCGAACTTCCACTTGAACTACCTTTGCATTTCGGGTTATGAATCTTCCTCCTTCGGATCGGTTCGGATCACCATTTCCTCCAATTCGGATCGGGTCGGGTTCGTGACCACCCATCGGATCGGTTCGGGTCTACCACCTCGGTTCGGTTCGCACCCTTCATCGTGTCGTGGTTCGTGCCGCCCTCAACCACCAAGCATCAGTCCTCGGATCGGGTCGGAGCCTTCTTCATGCCATGGTTCGGATCCCTTTCGTCATCATTGGGATCGTGGTCTTCATCGTCTCGTTTCGTGACTGTTACCTCGGGTCGGATCGGAGTGCACCTCGGTTCGGGTCGGATCCACGTCTCTCTCTTGTGACGGTTCGGATCGGAGTCCTTTATTGCACACTGGATCGGTTCGGATCCTTCAGCTCGTGACGCGGCTTGCTTCGCTATAGCGATCCGGTTCGGTTCGTGGTGAAGAGGAATGGGCGGTTCGGGTCGGTAGGGGCGATCCGATCCGATTTCCTGCACTAATTCCTGCAACTTTCCAGCAAGTGTTTATACGCCTCTCGACGGCGTTTTCGACCATTCTAACTATTGAAATCAATCACAAAGCATGTCATAGAGTCGTAGCAACACATACAAGTGACCTCAAACACCAAAACAACAATATGACGTGGTAAAATGGATCAAATATGCCCAAAACCCCATGTTTTCCCTTAAGCATATGTGAGCATAACTAATGACATGATTAGCAAAACTTAATCAAATTAACCCAAACTCATATCAGAGGTCTAAAACATTATTTATGAATTTATAAACATTTTTCCAGAATTTATTTTCGTCTAAAAACACTAATTAGCACTAATCACCTCAAATAACCCCCAATTAGTGCATAAAGCAAGCTAATCACTCACCTTAGCCACAAATAAAGCAAAATCCGAAATAAATCTCAGATTTGGTGAAGATAACAAAGTGTCGTAGCAGCTCTAATCCCGATTTGATGTTGATTTGCCTTGATTTGTCGTTGCTAATCCCTTTTCTTCAAGTTTGGAGTGATTTGGAGTGATTTAGAGGTAGGAGGCCATTATTAGGTTTCTTGGGGACTAGGTGGAGGCTAGAAAACTGAAATGGGATCAAATCCTAGACCAACTCAGCCCTCTCCTAACCCTAATCCCGAAATGGGTCATGGGCCCAAATCCTTAACTACCCGGTTTGGCCCAATATGCAGTTTTTCACCTTGCAAACCTTGTTTCAGCCATATCTCCCAAACGGTAAGTCTGTTTGGCTATTATGACCACTCTACGGAAAGAGAAACCATCAAACGAATCTAATGGAAGTGGTTTCAGGTCAAAATTCCTTCCCTATCAAAAGTTATGGCCAAAACAGTACTGGCTAGGGGCAAAATGGTCATTTAAAAATCGACAAAAATCATGAACAGGGGAAATGACTCAAATAAATGTTTCCCAAAGTTATATGACCATACGACTTCACACGGGAAAGAAATAAATATTCTACAATCCTATGATGTGTAGAATACGGGTCGTTACAATGTGTCTCGGAAACCTAAGGAGGATGGCTTATAAGGAAAGTCATCGATCTAACTTCACAATTCATTCTGTTGCGTCCAAGATGTATAAGGACATGAAGCCAAGTTTCTTACGGGAAGGAATGAAGAGAGATAGGCATATGGGTAAAACATGTTAAAATTATCAATAAGAGTAAGCCAAAGGTCAAAAGCCAAGTTGATTGCTTTAGTGTTTAGATGTTCAGTATGCAAAAGGGATTCCATTTTTTTGAAATTTATTGATGGGTTGCCAAGGTCAAGAAAGGAAATGAAATATATGAGTTATGATGGATATATTGATCAAGAGTGCTCATTTTATTTATGTTATGTCAATAAGGACGACAACTGAATTGGATGAGTTGTTTGTAAGGAAAGTAATTAGGTTGCATTGAGTTCCCAGTAGTATTGCCTGCGATAGAGATGTTTTGCTTACTAGCAAATTCTAGAAGGATTTCTGGAATGCATTATGCCAAGCTTAAAATGAATGTCGTGTATCACCCACAGACTGATGGGGAGCAGAGAGGGTCGGCAAGGTACTTGAAGATTTATTATGGGATTGAGTGCTAGATTTTTTTGTAGGGGCGCTTTCATCTAGTTGAGTTTCCTATAAGAATTGTTATCATACTAGTATATGAATAACACCTTTTAAAGCTTTGTACGAAAGGCCATGCAAATTATAGTTGGTTGATTGGAGATCGGAGACAAATTAGTTCTAGGTCCCAATCTGAAGAAGGAAGCCACTGAAAAGATTGAGTTGATACAAGGTAGAATGATGAAGCTCGGTCAACATAGAAAAGTAGTACGTACAAAGATCTTGAGTTCTCAATCAGATCGGTAGGAAAATGCATAGGAGGCCCTCCTAGAAGGACGATTGTAACACCCCGCATTTTTAATTAAAGATAATAGATTGGGGATAACATAATTTAATATCGGGAATTAATTAAAACGGACTGTACCCTAGTGTTTGTCTCGGAATTCTGGTTTAGATAGACTCCGAATTTGCGTAAAACGGAAAACATATGAAGAAGTTACGGATAGTAGAAGTTTGACGAAGCAAGAGGGAAGCGGGGCAATGTAACTGGTGCACTTGGCAAGTGAGCTAGGGTTAATTTACATTGGCGCACGCGCAAGTGAGCTAGGGTTAATTTACACTTACACACTTGTGAAGTGCGCCAGTGTAAGTTTCTTGCATCCGGACCCACAAGGGTCGACCCATACCCCCACGGTTTCGACCCTATGGTCGACCCTTAAAAGAGTGTGTCGACCCTAGGGTCGACCCGCCCCAGATCTGGGCATATTCTTTGGCGAATCTAGACTATTTTGTGGCCATATTCGATGTTGACTCAGCGTTGCATGTGCATGAACACCTATAAATAGGCTAGCAAAGCCTAGCTTAAATCTCATATTTTCTTAGAGGCTGCCTAAGCTCTGCCATTCTTCTTCCTCCTCAAATCTCTTCAGAAAAATAGGATAATTAGTTTAGGAAAATTATGATTCGAGGTCTGTAGGAAAATAATGTATATTAATAAAGAATATGTTCAGAATTCTATTTGAAGTAAGGTAAATTCTTGAATCTGGTCAATTTAAATTTCTCCTCTTTCTTCCCTTTTTTCTTTTAGTTGAGAATTGTGGATCCATAGTTATTTAGGTTCTAAATTCAGTTAGGAGAACCATGGAATGCTAGATCTGGACTAGATTCATGAATTGGAAAGCAATTAGGTGAGTGGATTAAAGTTATACCTTTTTGATAATGGTATATTTATCATTTGACATTCCCCGTTAATATGCCATGTAAATCTGCTAGATTGATTAACCTGTTGAAATGTTAATACGTTGAAACATTAATATGTTGAAATGTCAATATGTTGAAATGTTAAGAGATTGAAATGTTAATATGTTAAAATGTAAACCTACTGAAATGTATAAACGTTTAAAAATATATGGAAATGATTATTGTTGTATACATACAAGTTCTAATTACATGTTAATCTATGGCATATTATGTACTTGAACCCTTAACTGTAAGAATTGAGATAATTACATGTTAATTTGTTAGAAAGTAATAGTTACATGATTCTATGATTACATGTTATTTTAAAATGAAGTTAATTACATGTTAGGAAGAGCATATGACATGATAATCAGATAATGGAATTAATATGATATTAAGTGTGACATGTAAAAATAGGTTACAGTAAAAGTTTGGAAAAATGATTATGATTAAATTTACAGTTAATAGAAAATTGTAACCGCGTCTAGACCCGAGATTAAGTTCTACTTGTGGTAGAAGTCTGCCCGGAACCGCCTGGCAAATCCAGCAGCCACAAGTTGTTAATTCAATGTGAGAGGTCTAGTGCATAAAAACACATATGAGGGTGCTAAGACACGAGGTTAAGTCGACTTGTTGTAGAAGCTTGCCCGGAACCGGCCAGAAAATACAGCATCCACAAGTGGTAGGCTTAATGTGAGAGGTCTGGTGCATAAACATATATATAAATATATGTATATAACAGGATAGATGTAACAACCTAGAATTTTAGGACAAAAATAAAAGATTATTTTTGATTAATTTAATGATTTTTGGACATAAAAAAACAAAAAAAATTATTTAATAAACAATATTATTGGTTTTGAAGTCAGTGTCTGGTTACCTGGTGGATTGAGAAAAGGGGATATATTTCTATAATTTAATATTGTAGGAAAGGCGGTAAAGGTAATTACAAAAATAAAAGTAAGAAAATTATATTCAATGCAAAATAGGAGTATTATTGTATTTTGCGCTATCCAGAAACAAAGAAAAGAATAAGCACAAAATCTTACAATTATATGTTACTGTTTATGATAGTGATATAAAAATAAGGAAATATGTTTTATTGAAGTTTCTGCAACCAACCAAACGGGGTAAGACAACATCCTAAAATTAAACTTACAACAATTATAAAGTAAGTAAATTTGTAGTAAAAAGGAAGAAATCGAACATAACATACGTGAAACAGAAATTCAATCTTGTACAATTCTCTTTAATAAATTATATATGTTCATAAAATGTCTAGATTTGTAAATGTTTGTTAAAAGATGCAGATTTAATCATTTTTGTGCGTTCAAAAAATAGAATAACAAGTGTAACTTTGCAAACATAGGTTAAATGGAAGAGAACTAAATTTACAGTAAACACATGTATAAATTAGAAAACTTTAATAAAGAGGGATTAGATTGAATTAGATAAATTAATGAGAATTTGCAATGAATTATAGCATGTGTCATACTTTGAAAAGTAATGGAAATTTCCTTTTGAATTTTAACAACAGGGACTTAAAAGTAATTACAATAGCAAAATGAAGGTTTAAATAACCTAGGGGTCTAATTAAAAAAAATTACCTACTCCTATATAATATCATATTCCCTAACCCTACACACTCTCTAAACCAAATTCTACGTTCTTTCTTCTTCCTCTTTCCAATGGCTGCTCTCTTCTCCACCAGCGCCTCCACCTCCCCTTCCTCTCTTCTCCTCTCTCCTCCTCTCTCCTCTTCTTTTATTCAAATTCGTGTTCATTGGAATCATCTTTGAAAGATCTACGCAATGGAATAAATTTGGAGCTCGTCTCAATCTAACCTTCGGTGAGAATTTCTTATTTACCGAATTAAATTAATTTATTGATTTTCTGGCTTATGAATTCATGGAATGAATGCTATTGTCTCAAATCCGCAATGAAATTTTGATATTTCTTCTAGATCTATAATTTTAGATTTATCTTTTTTTTATTTGCTAGATCTATAATCTTAGATCTATGTACATGCTCCCACCTTGCTGATTTGTTCGGATCTATTATTTGGATCCATATATGCGATGTTATTTTATTGATTCATTTGATTCAATGATAATTGAATTACTTGTGTAACATAATTTTTGTTCAAGTTAAGGGATAGGATTTTTAACATGATTAAAGGGATGTAATCTTGACATGGTTTTTTTTTTTTTTTTTTTTTTTGAAATTGGAAAGATGTATTCTTGACATGATTTTTGTTGAAATTGAAAAGATGTATTCTTGACATGATTTTTGATGCAATTAAAGGGATGTAATCTTGACATGATTTTTTATGTAATTAAAGGGACGTAATCTTGACATGATTTTAGATGGAATTTTTATATGAAATTTGTTGCAATATAAAAGATAGGATTTTTGTCATGTTTTTGTTGCAATATAAAAGATAGGATTTTGACATAATTTTTGTTGAATTAAAAAGGTGGAATTTTTGACATAATTTTTGTTGAATATAAAAGATGGAATTTTTGACATAAATTTTGCTGAATTAAAAAGATGAAATTGTGACATAGAATTTAATGTTAAATAAAAGACTAGATTTTGCCAGTAATTTTATTCACATTTTAATGTTAATAGAAAAAAAAGACATGATTTTAGACATTGATTTTGTTCATATAAAAAGATCAAATTCTGACATAGTGTTATCATGTTAGAGATAATAAATTAAATGGAATTTAAAACAATATTTTTTTTTATGACACCTTGAAGATGTTTATGGTTTATTTCTATGTTATGCATGATGTGTTGTGTATTAATGTTTGGTCGTGATGCGATGTTTGAAATCTATGAATTTGTAACATACCAATTAATGTTATTTTATTATGTATAATAATTCAAGTATGCTACACTGCCATATATGAGTTACCTGACTCATATATGTTGATTGGGCTGATATTTTCATACATCGCCTAAGTGCACAAATAATATATTATTATTTGGATGTTGTTTGAATGTTAATTGGACATTGTTTGAATGTTATGTTGTTGAGATGTATAAGGAATGTTATTATTAAATACATATATGGTTTGAAATCCATTATTTAACGGTATTTGTTTTGGGTCTCATTCCAATGAAGGAATTTCAAAAGTTTCCAAAAGGGGTTTTTCAGTTAAAGGATTAAATGTGATGTTAACGCTTTTATTATTATTTAATGTGCACAAAACCGATTAGGTAGATTGGCGCTATTTATACGGGAATGGATATTTCCATGAATTTCATTTATTATGTAATAAATAATGAAGGATTAAAATTTGAAATTTAAAATTATACATTTTGAAAATGTTATTATAATATTATTATAAGAACAAATGCTATATTAAATGATTAATTAATGTTAAGAGTTTGAAATTCAAGAATTATTATTATAATATTAAAAAAATATGAAAGGTTTCAATTTTTATTTTAAGTTTAAATATAAGAATAAATGGTATTTCAAGAATAATGAAGATTTTAATTTAAAGTGATATTTTGAAATATATGATATTGAAAGAACCAAAATACTTTGAAATAAAGATTATTTCAAAATAATATTTCAGTAGGATAATTATAATTATAAATTACAGTTGTATTTGGGCACGAGGTTGGGTCACATTTGTGGTGGAAGTCTGCCCGGAACCGACCGGCATATCTAGCAACCACAAATGTCGGGCCTAATTGAGAGGTCCAAGTACACGAATACGAATTGGGCCTTGACATGAGGTTAAGCCCAACTTGTGCGATAAGTCTGCCCGGAACCGACCGGCATATCCAGCATCCACAAGTTGTAGGCTTAATGTGAGAGGTCTGGCCCAGTATAAAATAATAAATAGATATAATATTAAATTGGGCTATTCAGCCTGTTTTAAAAATAATAACGCCAATTGAACTCGAACGTGTTTATCAAGTTATATCCATTTAAATTATGAATATTGAAAGAGGTGATTTTAAAATTAATATTTTAAGAGGATATTATTTTATTATTTAAATAACATATAGAATATTGGATTCTGATTTAAAATTGAAACTGAAGTCTGAATCATTTTGAATAAATTTATAAATGTTTTAAAATACGTTTTTATAAAGGAAATCGATGAAATATATATATATACATATATATATATATATATATATGTATGTATGTATAATGGTGCGAATAGAACGGTTCGCGCAGCAACCGTTCGCAAATTTCGACCGTTTAACTTTGATTAGACGTAACGGAAGATCCGACCGTCGGATTCTTCTGAAACCGGAACCTACGTGTTCGTATCGAAAAGAGTTTTCCAATGAGTAATTAAGTTTTGAAATCCAATGGTTATATTTTGAGAAATGTTTAAATCAAATTTGAATAAAACTTCGCCGTCGAAATTAAGTGACCTGAAACGTCATTTAACTGAAAAGGACTATATTTAATATTTAAAAATAAGGAAAAATTATGTAAATTCATAACAAATAATTTAGAAAGGATTTTAAATGGAAATTCCAATTTTTCGTAGATAAAAGTTATTTTAATCAAAACAAGTGATTTATTAATAAATAAATTAAGGAATTCAATGACCAAGGATTTTCTAATGAATATTTTGGGATGGTTTTGAAAGGAAATTATCTTCGTATTATGTTAGTATTGAATTCAGTAATTATACAGATATTATTTTGGGAATTTGAAAGATATTAAATATCGTTATTTTCAATATAATATTTGTTGGTTTTAGAATTTAATATTGAGTATAAGTCGAGATATTTCTATTCAAAGCTTAATATTTAATATTAAATTGGATTTTGGATTTTTGCCGTGAATAGTGTCTTAAATAACACTGTTCTTGAATCCTACTTTAGAAAAGATTAAATCTTTAATAAAGATTTAAAAAGAAGTTTTTTTTTCAACTAATAAAAATGATTGAAAATTTATTTTTGGGTTGATTGTGAATGATGTTTTAAATGATATTTGTTCTTAAAACCTGATTAAACAGTGAAACTGCGTTTGAAATTTATTAATCTTTTAACAAAGATTTAACAAAAAAGGAGATTTTTCTAATTTAATATTGTAAATTTAAATTGAACAAATTAATATTAATTTCTTAAAGGTTGAATGATCATTAAATATGATTTTTGAAAGGTTGAAAACTAGATAGAGTTTTAATGAATTTTTAATTAGATTAAATAAGAATAAAGGAATACCCTTGATTTGGAATGAGGCGTTGTTTGTGTTTTTTTCACATGATTTTAAATACGCGGATTATTCAGAAATACTGGGTCCAACCCATTCTAAATAATCCATACGACGTTTAAAGATCGACGATGAAGACGATGATTGAAGACCGGGAAATGTTTAAGTCATATGGATGAGTATTGATATCTTGATTGGGCGATACACCCAAGACCATGGAATAATCGGTAATCATCCAAACGCACTTGGATATCTACCGGGTATGGTTTCGTTCAGACCCAGAACAGAATCCTAAATGGATTGTGTGTATGACATTGTATTCCTTTATATTGTATTCCTTGATCTCTGTTTAACGTATAGCTATTTGGTGGTGGAGAATTTATTCTTCGCTTAACACCAGTTATATATTGGTAGATGATCAATGATATGGTATTGTCTGACAATGTGGCACGCCAAGATGCAATTGATTAAGGCTTTTGTTGAAAAGCAGGGCCTTGTGGGATGATCAAAGCGTAGCCTATTTAGGCATAGCTTTGTGTATGGCGTGACTTCGCGAACCTCACACCCCGGTATGAGTCAAAAAAGGGATATGGACCGTAGGGAGTGCACACGTTTCTTTCTAGCTAGAGTGATGTCAGGGACCTACCAGCGCTGACATTTTACTTATATGGATGATGGATTTTGAGGCGCCTCAGATTTATAGGCCGTTAGTGGTCATATGGAGGACCAAAAGGACCGAGAAGCGTGTGTTCAAACATAACTAATCCACTACCGTTAGGTGGGGACCGACCCTACCGCTCTAAGGGTTCACTGCGGGGATCCTGAGGCATTTGCTAGAGTGTCTCGAATCGGAGAGGACGATCCCTAGCCTTGATCTCATTATGGAAACCCAGTTTCCAATACGACACCATGCAGTTTTGATTATAGAACTAGTATGGCGACATGATATATGGTACCCATGTCGTCTATGATTTATACATTTACTTTCGAAATTGATTTCTACACTATGCACTTATAGTAATATTAAAAGATAAATTTCTCGTACCAAGCATATTTGGCTATTATAAGGTAAAACTCTATCCTCCGGCTTGCATTGCAATGTGTGATGGGACCTGAGTCTTATAATAGCTTCATATTCCTTTATTTAGCATTGCGCTGTTTATTTTTATGCACAGGTATTCTTGGGAGTAAACCCGTTCCGTGTTTCATGGCGTGGTCCCTTGATTTACCTAACTTTAAAATCAACTTAATAATTGTTTTGAGTTCTCATACCAGTCCCATGACTGACCTGGAGTTTATTGTTTTAACCTAAACTCCGGGTGCCCATATTTTTCACATGGGCAACTAGTAGTTTGGTTTTGCAGATATTATATTCATAGGATCTTGGTCTACAGCTGAAGCGATATTCAGCAAGATCTGTATCCGTGTATTTCTTTCAGTTATATTTTGTATTATTATTTTTCCGCTGCTATTTTAAATGTAATTCAAACTCTGATATTATTGATTTCCAATGTATATTCTTTATTCATACTCTGGAATATTCTTGTAATCTGATGTAATTGTGGTAACAGCAATAAAATGTTCTTCTGTTTGTGTTCTGATGTGTGTTGTTCTCAAAGCAATCCGGGCTTTCCATTACTGGGAAGTTTGGGTCGTTACAAAGCGGTATCAGAGCTAGAGAACAAGACACATTAGAACCGAATGAAAGAATTCATCAGAGATTGGATTAATAATATCCAATAATAATAACTCGTTAGAGATGGGATCAGTAGCATCCTAGAACGAGTGTAAGGAGTATTATTTTTAAGAATAAAAAACAAATTTATTTTTATAGATTTAATCTAATAATACGCATTTGAGATATTATTATATTTTAATTTGGACAATTGAGTACATAAAGATTTTGAATATACGAGTAATTAACGGATATTCGAAGTTTTAATATACAAGATTGATATAGAATCACACTCTAGTCACCCGGAGATAATTCTGATGATTGAGGTCTCATCATCAGTATTTATGTTCGAGTTTAGAAAGTGGTATATCTATATATTTCCAATTGACTGGTGTGAGAACCAAAACTAGTTAGGGTTTAATGTTGTGATTTGCACTGAAATATGATTTTTGACTATATATTTGACAATTTAATCACCTAATTGATTGCTGGTTGTGATGTTTGATAATTAGTTTAACTAATTAAAATATTGAATGATAACTAATTTAAACCAAGATATAAAAGAATAATAGATTCTGTTAAATCGAATTTAATATTAAAATGAATTGAAAATTTATTAAAATTGAAAGATTGAGTTGGTTAGTTAAACAACTTTCAGGTCTATTCCTTTTCGAGGACGAAAAGATCTTAAGTGAGGGAGATTGTAACAACCTAGAATTTTAGGAAAAAAATAAAAGATTATTTTTGATTTATTTAATGATTTTTGGACATAAAAAAACAAAAAAAAATATTTAATAAACAATATTATTGGTTTTGAAGTCAGTGTGTGGTTACTTGGTGGATTGAGAAAAGGGGATATATTTCTATAATTTAATATTGTAGGAAAGGCGGTAAAGGTAATTACAAAAATAAAAGTAAGAAAATTATATTCAGTGCAAAATAGGAGTATTATTGTATTTTGTGCTATCCAAAATCAAAGAAAAGAATAAGCATAAAATCTTACAATTATATGTTACTGTTTATGATAGTGATATTAAAATAAGAAAATATGTTTTATTGAAGTTTCTGCAACCAACCAAACGGGGTAAGACTACTTCCTAAAATTAAACTTACAACAATTATAAAGTAAGTAAATTTGTAATAAAAAGGAAGAAATAGAACGTAACATAGGTGAAACAGAAATTCAGTCTTGTACAATTCTCTTTAATAAATTATATATGTTCATAAAATATCTAGATTTGTAAATGTTTGTTAAAAAATGCAGATTTAATCCTTGTTGTGCGTTCGAAAAATAGAATAACAAGTGTAACTTTGCAAACATAGGTTAAATGGAAGAGAACTAAATTTACAGTAAACACATGTATAAATTAGAAAACTTTAATAAAGAGGGATTAGATTGAATTAGATAAATTAATGAGAATTTCCAAAGAATTATAGCATGTGTTATACTTTGAAAAGTAATGGAAAATTCCTTTTAAATTTGAACAACAGGGACTTAAAAGTAATTACAATAGCAACATGTAGGTTTAAATAACCTAGGGGTCTAATTTTTTTTTAAAAAATTTACCTACTCCTATATAATATCATATTCCCTAACCCTAGACACTCTCTAAACCAAATTCTACGTTCTTTCTTCTTCCTCTTTCCAATGGCTGCTCTCTTGTCCACCAGCGCCTCCACCTCCCATTCCTCTCTCTCCTCCTCTCTCCTCTTCTTTTCTTCCAATTCGTGTTCATTGGAATCATCTTTGAAAGATCTACGCAATGGAATAAATTTGGAGCTCGTCTCAATCTAACCTTGGGTGAGAATTTCTTATTTACCGAATTAAATTAATTTATTGATTTTCTAGCTTATGAATTCATGGAATGAATGCTATTGTCTCTAACCCATAATGAAATTTTGATATTTCTTCTAGATCTATAATTTTAGATCTTTCTTTTTTTTTTTTTTTTTTGCTAGATCTATAATCTTAGATCTATGTACACGCTCCCACCTTGCTGATTTGTTCGGATCAATTATTTGGATCCATATATGCGATGCTATTCTATTGATTCATTTGATTCAATGATAATTGAATTGCTTGTGTAACATAATTTTTGTTCAAGTTAAGTGATAGGATTTTTAACATGATTAAAGGAATGTAATCTTGACATGGTTTTTTTTTGAAATTGGAAAATGTATTCTTGACATGATTTTTGTTGAAATTGAAAAGATGTATTCTTGACATGATTTTTGATGCAATTAAAGGGATGTAATGTAACACCCCACCTCCGCCAGGGTGGCTCTAGCAAGCACTCTGACTTTGGAGGGGCGTTTGAATCAGGTAAACATGCATAATGATATATCAAGGCAGAACAAGAACATATGTATATATGTAAACAGAGTAAATAACTTAGATAAAACAGCGAAAGATTTCAAACCATTTCAAAACAAGTCTGGTACAACATAGCTTTCCCAATAAACAAGTCTAGATAAAAACAACATCAACTGAAAAACTGAAATACATAAGTACTATCCCCAAATAAGTGATAACCATAGCTAGCTTCATGTCGAAACCGTACATGAGCTGAAATCCCACAAGCAAGCTATCCGAAATCCAAGCTAAGCTCCAGTATTCCCTCCCTAAGAACCTGGGGGGGAACGGAAGAAAAGAGGCGAAAGAAAACAGGTCAGTCAAAAAGACTGAGTAAGCCCTACTACAATCAATGTAAACTGATAAAGTTAACTGGCATGATGAAAGCTGAGATGAACATATGGATAACTACAACCTGGCATGATGATTAACTAACGAGGTAGATAAAGGTGTCATCGCATAATCAGGTTTAAGGTTTTTGCACCACAGGTGTACTAGCAAACTAACATGACTTGAATAAACAAGTATTAATCCATTGGCCCAAGCTTTGGCCCAATAACATGAAATGACCCTACGAGGTCCAACCAAACGGTCTAGTCGATCGGCTCCCTAAGCCTAACTCGTCACGTGTTGGTGTCAATGCGGCCCAAACATAATTGTAGTCAGACTGTGCTGGGTCTCCCGTCGGGTGTATCAAGCCCTAGGGTGGCAACACCTGGACACCATAAACATGAGTGCACAGTCTCGATCTACTGGTACTCGTGCATGCTTTCCCCGGCTTCGGACTATGTGCACGATCATGGTCCGCCCGGAACTACACCGGTGTACCACGCTGCCGTCGTTTTTGGTCACTTACCTCCAGTTCAGTAATCGTGCCCCCACCCAAGCCTAGTCCCTAGGGTCATGATGATACTAACTTGGGATTACTGCTGGAGTGGACCCCCATTTCTAGGATTTTTCTAGTGGGTTAAGTACGGTTTAACCCTCTTGCTAATCATGGATTAACTTGGTTAAGTGTAACGATGAGTTCACGACTTAACCCCGATTAATCTACCGAGCCCAAATTGGTTAAGTATTAAGTGGACCATGACTTAACCCTAATCATGAGGCATTAATTAATTTGATGCGCCTTAACCTCTCACATTAGACCTTGTTGTGGTTACTAGTTAAGCCCGGCGGGTCCGGGTAGCTTTACACCACAACTTGGTCTAACCTCGGGTTCAAGGTACAACATGACCAACTTCTCACATTGGGTCCTATTGTTTGTAGCAACTAGTTAAGCCGGTCGGTTCCGGGTAGGTTTACGCTACAAACTCAACCCAACCTCGAGTTGGTCACACTTATCTTTTCTAAGTGTCATGTCCATCATGTTTCCAAAACATGTTACAAGTTTTCAAGCATTTGGGTAGACCTAACTTAATAGGTAAATTCCCAAAGGGTAGACCTAACTTAATAGGTGAATTCCCAAGCTTATATTTTTATGTCTTTTAAGTTTACCCAACCCCAAACGCAATCCCATCGCTTACATATCGCAATAGCGCATAAAGGATAGAAAGAGGGAACTTGGCATAATCATGACATAAAGGTGTTGTAGCCACAAGTTTAACATGGTGGCATATGAAATGTACATATGTTCATATACTTGCATATTACATTTTGGGCCTCAAAAGCATGCATAAAACCAAACTTAGCATATTGGTGATACATGGTAATAAATGACATGTAAAAATGGCCATAAGTTCGCATTTAGCCTCACATGCAAGTTATCATAAGAGGTATGATAACTTACATGTTGCCAAAATGCAACCTTTAGCATAAAGCTTGAAGCTTTATGTGCACATACTCAAGATAAGCTTGCATAACATGATAACATGAACAAAAGGATCAACCCAAACTTGCATAACATAACTTGCAAATCATATGACAAACTTGCATATCAAACTTGCATAACATAACATGATAGACTTGCATATCATACTTACATAACATAATAAACTTGCATATCATATCATAATGATCAAACACAACTTGCATCATTCATTAACTTTAGAGTTTAAGTATGAAAGTAGAATAGGGCTTACAATGCTTATGAAGGCACAAAAAATATGACAAAGCCCTTGTTAAATCAAATAGACCCAAAATGCAAGCTCCTTGAGCCAAAATGATCAAAACTCTTTCTTTATGATGCAAATATAGATACATGACTTGAATGCAAGCTAATGATGCTCATACAAGCTTGAAAACACTTGTATGCATGGAAAATCTCATAGAAATTTATTTAGGAATTTTTATGAAGAGAGTGGAGGCCATGAGAGGATTGATTTTGCCATAGTTTAGTTGTATGAATGAATAATGATGATTTAGGGTTAGGTTAGGGCCTTATTTATAGAGATTAGGACTAATTTTAGCCTTAGGATTAAACCCTAGTTCCAATCTCAGCCCTTAAAACCGAATCTGGCCCCCAAACTCAACACAAACCCAAAATGGTGCACCAGGCAGAACTGCCCGGCTGGACCAAGTCGACAGCCAAGTCGACAGGGCTGTCGACTTGGGTCCAACCAAGTCGACTCCCAAGTCGACAGGGCTGTCGACTTGGGTGCTCTGGCGGGAATTTTCCCGCCTGGCCCAATCTTACCCTAATCTCCAATTTCAAACTTGAATTTGAAATCTGTTTTTACTTTCGAATTTTCTGAAAACTTCGTTGGGCCTTAATCAGGTTATACGGACTCCGATTTTCGAAAACTCGGACTCTATTTCGCGTATTTTTCCGAGACGAACGCAATGGCATTGCCCGTTTCCCTTGATTCAGATTTTAGAATTAAATTCTGCCTCGATTTATGTTATAACAGGTTATTGAAAATACGGGTTGTTACATGTAATCTTGACATGATTTTTGATGTAATTAAAGGGACATAATCTTGACATGATTTTAGATGGAATTAAAAGGATGGAATTTTTATATGAAATTTGTTGCAATATAAAAGATAGGATTTTTGTCATGTTTTTGTTGCAATATAAAAGATAGGATTTTGACATAATTTTTGTTGAATTAAAAAGGTGGAATTTTTGACATAATTTTTGTTGAATATAAAAGATGGAATTTTTGACATAAATTTTGTTGAATTAAAAAGATGAAATTGTGACATAGAATTTAATGTTAAATAAAAGACTAGATTTTGCCAGCAATTTTATTCACATTTTAATGTTAATAGAAAAAAAGACATGATTTTAGACATTGATTTTGTTCATATAAAAAGATCAAATTCTGACATAGTGTTATCACGTTAGAGATAATAAATTAAATGGAATTTAAAACAAAAAAAAAATTATGACACCTTGAAGATGTTTATGGTTTATTTCTATGTTATGCATGATGTGTTGTGTATTAATGTTTGGTCGTGATGCGATGTTTGAAATCTATGAATTTGTAACATACCAATTAATGTTATTTTATTATGTATAATAATTCAAGTATGATACACTGCCATATATGAGTTACCTGACTCATATATGTTGATTGGGCTGATATTTTCACACATCGCCCAAGTGCACAAATAATATATTATTATTTGGATGTTGTTTGAATGTTAATTGGTATAATAACACGGAAATATTATTATTTTAGCGAATTTTGATTATTTAAAATGAATTATTTTAAATAATATTGACGAGAAATTTATTTTGAATATAATTCGAACGTATATATTCGTTTGAATCGTCGTTAGAATATAAATATTTATTTATATATATAAAAGGAATTGAAAATGGCGCGGTAGTTCGATAATTCGATTTTAAACTTCAATTGAATGTATCGGGTGCAAAATAAACCGGATTTTAGTGAAACCAAAAATATTTGAATCTAATTGATAATATCTTTCCAACGAATCCGAAAAATCAAAATTTCATAGCGGGGATAAAAATTTATGCCCAGTTGAAAATTCTGAATAGTCGCTATGGAATTTAGGCCCTTAAAAATGGAGATTTTGCAAACGACCTCGGATTTCGACGAAACCACTTTTGTTGGGTCCGTGACGTAAAGCTATTGCTAGGTTTCAAATTTCGTAATTTTTCGAATCAATATGTGAGCGTGGCAAAGGAAAATGCGTTTGACCAGTTTTAGTTGATTTTAATCGACTGGAAAATGGCCATTTTTCAAACGGTCTCAGATTTAGACGAAGTTAGTTTTGTTAGGACTGTATCATTAATACGAAGCTAGAAAATATTTTTCAGGGATTTTTCTAGTTAGTATGTGGCCCCGGTAAATTGAAATACGCGTTCAAATTCAATATATAGAGTTATACTTTGATTTTGACGAAAACTGATCGAAACTGCCGAATCAGCCTACGATACATATCCCATTGTATTCGGAATGGGGGTAATTAGCTAGGGACGACAGGCGGTGGGTCTCATTTCGAGGTCGAAAATAAAAGTTGACTTTTAGAGAATAAAATATTAATTAAATAAAAATAAATCCTTCCCTCTCCTTATTTTCTCTCAGCCCCCCCCCCTCTACTATGATTTTTCAGATCGAAAGGAAATAAAAAAAAGAGAAGGAAGGGGGAGGAGACGCCGCTCCTCCCACCGTCGTGCCCACCCAAGGTGGCGCTGACCACCGCAGCCCCCCTCCCCCCTCTCGCGCCTCCTCCTCCTCCGCGACGCAGCCGACCACCACCACATTGATGCACCCACCAACCTCGTCACCTCTGCCTCCTGCCCCTCCCCTCCTCCAACTCGCGTAGCACCCCCCTCCCCCCTCAGCTGAAGAACCGTGACACCCCCCTTATGCGAACGCAATAGCGATTACCCCCTCCCCTTCCTCCTTCGAGCGCAAACATCCCATTTTCTCCAATGACAGTGAGTTTTATAACTATTTTTATTCATTTGTTTATTTGCAATTGTTTTAATTTCAGATCCTATGAAAATAAAATTGTTTTAGACTTCGGATTTTTCATATATAGCTTTTTATAGGGTTTGATCTTTGTTTGTTTAAAGAGATTTGGTTTTTAGAAATAGCAAATATGATTTTTAGTGAATAGAGAATGACAAAAATAAAAGAGCTATTTTTATACGATGTAGAAGACAAAAATATGATTTTCACATTATAGAAGTGTTAAAAATTTGATCTTTATATATGTAGTGAATCAAAAATATGATTTTTTACTTGTGTAGAATATTAAAAATATGACCTTTGTATAATAGAGAGTATAAAAATGTAATCTTTATATTTGAAAAGGCGAAATCTTTATATAGAGAATAGCGATGTAAAAATTCAATCTTTATATAGAGAATAGCGATGTAAAAATTCGATTTTTATATATTGAATAGCAAAGTAAAAATTCGATTTTTATATATTGAATAGCAAAGTAAAAATTCGATTTTTATATATTGAATAGCAAAGTAAAAATTCGATTTTTATATATTGAATAGCGAAGTAAAAATTCGATTTTTATATATTGAATAGCAAAGTAAAAATATAATTTTTATATATAGAATAACGAAGTGAAAATTCGATTTTTATATATGTGGTGAATACGGGCAAAGAAAGTGACAAAAGGCAAGAACGGCGAAGATTTCTACATAAGAACAGTCATGGGATTCGATTAGCAATTCAGTGAGAACTTCTCACCTTTTAATTTTATTTTTCTAGTTTAAATATATACTAGGATGCAGACGGTGTTTAGTAGCACTCGACACCCGTCGTCAATAGACCATGGACGGCTTGTATGCTTGATTGTTTGATTTTGATGTGTAGTTGATTGTGTGATGTGATGTGAAATGAAATAAAATATTTATATAGTTAAAAATATTTTATAGTTAAAAATAGAATTTTTAACGCGTATATGAAATGAAATAAAAATAAACAAATCGGACGATTTGTTTATATACACACATTTGACTGATATAGATTGGGACGATAAATTTTACACATCGCCCAATTGCACAAATAAAATCTGTGTTTGATTGTTTGAAACCCCACACGGGTATTGGGGGTGATATATGACATACACTAATCCCAATAGTTAGTTATATGTCGATCGATTGATGGACAGACTGTTATAAGCGTTAAATATTTATATTTGATGCTTATACAGTGTAGAACGCACTTTGGATGATGGTTGATGATTTATCGTTGCTGTTATATACGTGTGGTAGGAAATCCATATAATTAACATTATATGGTAATTGATTGGGCCTCATTCCAGTTTAGAAATAGAATATTTGAAAAAGAATATTTGAAAAAGAAATATTTGAAAAAGGAATATTTGAAAAAAGTAATATTTGAAAATAGAAATATATGAAGCCGTGTTGATTAGATTGACGCCATTTTGACGTGAACGATATTTATATCGATTTCATTCATTTTATAATGAATATCGAAAGTGATTTCAAAAAAAAATCTGTTATTTTGAAAAGAATGAAAATTCGAATTAAACTGAATAGAAACGAATTCAAATTGAAATTGAATAGAAATGAATTTGAATTTAAATTGAATATAAATGAATTCGAATTGAAGTTGAATTGAATTATAACTGAAATTGAATTAGAAATCAATTTGAATTGAAATCAATTTGAAATGAATTTAAAACGAATTTATAAGGAAAAATTCAACTTTGATTTGAATTTGAAATGAGGTTGAAATCGTTTTGAAAACAAATTTAAAAACGATTTATAAAATACATTTTAAAATGAAATCGACGAAGTATATATTATATAATATATATATATATATGTATATGTATATATAATATAATGGCCTGAATAAAACGCGCCGCGCCACAGCAGTTCGCGAATTTCGACCATTGACTTCGAACGGATATTACGGGAGATCCGACTGTCGGATTCTCCTAAAACCGGAACCGTTGGGTTCGTATCGAAAAGAGCTTTCTAACGAATATTAGAAATTATAAATCTAATGGTTGGATTTGGAATTATGTACAAATCAAATTTGAAAAAGGTCGTTGTAAGTGCAGTTCGATGGCCGTTGATGGAAATCGACTGTACGGGCCTTGATAAAATTATTAAAAATAGTAATAATTTGTGTAAAATCATAAGAAATGATTTGTGAAGAATTGGGATGAAAAACTCCGTATTTGAAAAGATAAAAATAGATTTTTATCAAAATGAACTAGTTTTGAACTAGAATTATAATTCTATTTATATTTAAATAAATAAATTGGATTTGAAAAACGGTTTTTAAAGTAACCAGAATTTCCAATAATTGAATTGGAATGGATTTGAATCGAAATCGTCTTCGGATTATTTCGATGTTGGATTTCGTGATGATACAGATATTGTTATGGGAATTTGAAAGACATATTTATATCGTTATTTCCAATACGATATTTGTTGGTCGTAGAATTTGATATTGAATATAAGCCGATATATTTTCTATTCAGAGCCTTGTACTTAATATCAAATGTGATTAGGGTTGTCGTGAATGGTGTCTTCATTAACACTGTTCTTAAGCCCAGTTGAGAAAAGATTAAATCTTTTTATTTAGATTTAATGAAGTGAACCAATTAAGTGATATTTAATTGGAATTGAATTGGAATTGATTTTTGGGTTTATCGTGAACGGTGTTTCAAATAACATTCGTTCTTTAACCCGACAATTAATAGGATGTGGTTTTGGATATATCGTGAACCGTGTTTTAAATGACGTTGGTTCTTTAACCCAGTTAAAGATTAAAACTAAGTGGAGTTTTAATGAATCTTTAATTAGATTGAAATGATCGAGAATGGAGTATCACCAGTTTTGCTCCAGGCGATAGTTAAATCTTTAATTATATTTGAACGTGAAATGGTAATTGAATTTACGGATAACACTGTGGTGTTAGATATGAAGTAGGACCAGTTTTACTTCATGGGATGAATAGGTTGGGATTGGGAAATAAAATAAATGATTACTCCGGTGTGGTTCGCTAATCCCGACTAGTTTGAATTGATATTCAAAAGAAGATTAAAGAATAAATTTAAAAGAATTTATCTTTGATAAAATTAATGAGAACCTTTCCCAAAGAATATTCTGAATTGGAATGAGGCATATGTTGTGTTTGAGTAACACTTGTTTAATATATACGCAAGTTACCCAGAAAGACCGGGTTTATCCCATTCTGAATAACTGTTTCGACGTGGTGTCGAAGATGAAGACGGTGGTTGAAGACCGGAAGTCTTCACATCGTTTGGGTGATTACTGATGATCTTGATTGGGCTGTACACCCAAGATGAGGTTTTCGGTCGGTGGTCGTCCAGATGTGCTTGGAGATCGATGGATATGCGGGGAAAGTGCCTCCGGTTTCATTCAGACCCAGAACAGACTTGTAAATGGACTGTGTGTCTGACATTGGATTTTAGTCTGTGTGATTGATTTCTATTAAATATATATCTGTTTGGCAGCGGAGAATTTATTCTCTTGCTTAACTCCCTTCTCTGAGATATACGAGCTCAGGGGTTATATACAGATGGATATCAAACGCATAGAGTGAATTGCCTGTGTGGCATGCCTAAGTGGCAAATGATCAAGGATTCTGTTGAAAAGCAAATTCTTGTGGTTGATGATCAAAGCACGGCCTTTGTGGCGTAGCTTTGTGTAACGTTTGATTCGCGAGCTTCACACCCGGTATGAACCAAAAACGGGAGAGGACGTTAGGGAGAGCATGCGTTTCTTTCTAGCTAGAAGTGGCGTCAGTGGTTATACACGCCCTGACGAGCTTGACTTATGTGGTTGTTGCTGTTGCGAGGCGCCTCGGTTTGATCGGATGATCCGGGTCCGATGGAGTCATTCGTTGGCTCATTTACGCCCCATAGGGCGGGGAAACGCAGTGTTCAGGAATTTTAATCCACATCGGTGGACCGGCCCTGTAACACCCCGTGTATTCTATGACAGTGAAATTCACAAATTAAAGTATAATTAATTTCAAATCAAAGAATTAAGGGAAACGGGATACGCCATTGCGTTCGTCTCGGAATTCTGCTTGGGATAGAGTCCGAGTTTGCATAAAACGGACTCCGTATGAAGAAGATATGGCCTCTGGAAGTTTCAGAATTCAGTTTAAAATTCAAAACAGCTCAGAAAAACCAATTCAAAATTCAAAATCGGGCCGGATTGGCTAGGGCGGGAGTTTTCCCGCCCAAGGCACCCAGGTCGACTGGGTAGTCGACCTGGGGCACCCGTGTCGACTGCCAAGTCGACATGGTGTCGACTGGCGTGTCGACCTGGCTCCTAAGCCAGGTCGAACCCAGCCCCCTGGCTGGCCTAGTCTGTGTTTGGCCGAATTTCTGAGTCTTGCCTTGTCACTAGGGCTAGGTGTCAGCTCCTGATTGGTCTCTCCTTCAAACAAACGGCTGATATTGATCCAAGCTCCATGCTGCTGAGGAAAGACTAGAAGTAGCCGTCAAAATTGAGAGACGATTAGGAGACAATTCTAAAGCTTAAAGCAACGTCAATTAAATCAAATCAACGCCTACAACAAAGGATAGCATCTCCAAATTTAGAATTCAGATTCCTGAATTGAAGATTCGTCATACGTTGTAAGTAGAGTGCTATTCCGATGTGAATGAACAATTGAGTTTTGATTTATGTAAGATGAGAAATGGAATTGTACTTAATTTAATTCATGATTGTATGTTGCTATGATTCTAATTCTGAATCGATTTGGGATATTGTGGAATAACGATGTTAGGCCTATTGGATATTTGCAAGTATGTGATTCATGTTGAAAGTTAACAACTATATGTTTGTGGTAGTCTATTTCAACACCTATTGGATATTTGCAAGTATATGATTCATGTTAACGACTATATGTTTGTGGTAGTTTATTTGAGATTCATGCAAGTATATGATTCACTATTATGCCAAAATGATGTGCATACTTTTATGATCACTTTTAGTGTGTAATTGGACTCAATTAAGTATTATGGTTTATATGAATTTATGTTGGAATTGGCATCATGGTTCAAGTGTAAAAACCATACTTTTGTTTTAATGACAAAAGCGAGCATCTTTGTGAACTTGTATTAATTGTATGAACATGACTAAACTATGTTTGGTGTTATGCCTAATTGAAAACATGTCTTAGGCCTGTGTTGCTATCAAAATCATATGATGATATATGTGACACATAATTACGTTAGATTTACATTCCAATTGCAAGTTTACATGAATAGATTAAAAACCATGATTCATGTATAGGTATGTTTATGCCATGATTATATGCTTTTACAATGCAAGTTCACAAGTGCCTAATTCATGTTAATTAGATCGTTATGTTGCAAGTTCATGCGTTCACATTCCCCTTTTTATGTTGCTTAGAATATATAAACACCATGTTCTAAGCCTCCCCTTTTTCTTGTGGCTAAGTTGGGTTTAAATGCTAAACCCAACATATGTTATATTGTAGCGAACGTATAAAACGGAGGTAATGACGTTTGGGTTAAAATATAAAACATATGTGTTGGCATGTTTGACGCATGCCAACGACCTTGAAAAACAATTAAGTGGTGTAAATTAATTTTACCCAATAAAGATGAATTTGAATAATGGGCCGCAAATATTTACATTTTAAAAGAAAAGAGACAAAATATGTAAATTTAGAAAATACGATGTGTTTAACCCGTGGTTGGATTGAGTTGTGATGTAAACCTGCCCGGAACCGCCCGGCTGTCCAGTAGTCACAACAATACCTATCCAATGTGGGTGGTTAAACACGGAGCCCAATAAAGACCCGAGGTTAGACTGAGTTGTGGAGTCAGACTGCCCGGACCCGACTGGCAACAGGCAGCCACAACAATACATGTATAATGTGGGAGGTCGAGGCTTTAATAAGACAATTAAGGCTGAGTCAGGATTGATAGGATTAAGTAAATTGAATTAATACTTAATCAAAATGGAACATGCTAAACTATACAGACTGATTGGGGGTTAGGTTTACAAAACACTTAACCAACTTAGCATGTTGGCTAGAAATAGAAAACCTAGTAGCGGGGGACCTTTTTCAGCAGTAACCCTACAAGGAGTATCAGGATACCCTGAACTAGGCAGGGTGGGGCACGATTACTGGGCTGACTGTAAGAGGTCAAATCGACGGCGGTGGTGCAACAATGTAGGTTCTAACGGGGTGCGGGCGTGCACACACTCCGGCGCAGAAAAATAAGGCACTGGGCACAAGTAGTATACCTGTGCATTCTAGAATTGTGTCGGGCTGCCACCATGGGACTTGATACACACCATGGTGGGACCAACATAGGTAACTACAACATCGGGGGCCGTAAGACACATGGAACTATGCGAGTAGGAGCCGATCATTAGAAATGGATCACTTCACCCTGATTATGGGGTGCCTGTTGGGAACTAGTTTATGGGGGTGCAGAGATTAATATGGGGTATGATAGTATATTCGACTCTAGACAACTTAACTTAATTTATAGTGCTTTCCCATTTCCAGTTTTATACTTATCATGCCCAACTCTTTATTCATAGACTGAATAGTCCTAGACTTACTCAAGCTTTATGTCTGACTCTACTTTTCTTTCGTCTTCTTTTCTTTTGTTTCCCCCCCAGGTCCACAGGGAGGGAATACCGCAGCTTGACCAGTTTTCACATCCAGCTTGAAGAGAAAGAATGTATTGCTTGGATCTCTTTCGCTTTGGACTATGGCTTTGGATTGCAACTATGGGGACTTATGCAGTTTACTTCTGTTTTTATGCTTCTTTAAGTTATGAAATCAAGACAGTATTGAAAATGTAATGCTTTTGGAAGTATTGTAAGACAATTATGGCATGGTTTGTGAAACACGTATTTTGATGAAATAAAAGTTACTGTTGTTTTCCGCTGTTCAAAAATATGTGTATTTATATCTGTCTTGTGTATCCGTGACTTATACTTATAAACCTCCACCAAAATTAGGGCATTCCCTTTGAGAGTGACCCTAACGGAGGTGGGGTGTTTCACTTGGTATCGAGCATAGGTTTACCAGATAAGATAAAAAGTTTTGAAAATTTATTTTCAAAAGAAAATTTAAAGAAGCATTTTTAAAGATAAAATGTTATTTTATTTTAAAAAGGCAAAGTCCCCCAGAGCCATAGGTACTATCTTTTATCCTTCGTTTTGAATCTATCCTTTTTGTTCCAGCATGTCCGAAGAACTTAACTTGCCAGAGGGTATACCAATACCTGGTTGGTTCAGACGATTCTCAGAAGCAAGGGCCACTCAACCAGGTACTACCGTTCCTCCTCCCCCAGCTACAGGAAATCAACCAGCTGCAGCAGCACCTCTTCCTCCACCTCCTCCGCGGGGTAATACTTTTGCTAAGATATGTAAAGATTTCAAAGCTATGGGAGGAAAGGACTTTCATGGAACCGAGTCCTTCGCGGCAGCCAGGAACTGGCTAAAGGAGACCGAGGACTTATTCGTCATCTTTGAGGTAGAAGATAGGCAGAAGGTACAACTGGCAGTATGGCTACTTAAAGGCGAGGCTTCCTACTGGTGGGAAGTCACCAATGCAGAAAGACTAGTGGAAACATGGGAGGACTTTAGGGCAAGGTTTGAGGCTAAATTTCTCTCAGACGCTGAAAGGAGTCTGCAGTTGGAAAAATTCTTATTTCTTAAGTAAGGGAATATAACAGTCAAAGAGTATGTTAATCAGTTCGATGAGTTGGCTAGGTTCGGACTGGACCTAGTCAACATCCCGCACAAGAAGGCTCTCCTTTTTGTCAAAGGGTTGAATGAGCCAATACACAGTTTGGCCATGACTCATATACCCATGGGAGCTACGTATGAAAGATTGGTACAGATGGCATTGCTGAACGAAGAGGATAAGGGCAAGAAGGAGACAAAGGCAGAAAGCTCTCAAGGGAAGAAAGAGGGTTTACAGCCTAAGAAGACAGACTTTAAGAAGGGCGAGAAAGACAACAAAGAGAAGAGGAAGTGTAATTTCTGTGGCAAAGTGGGGCACTTAGTGAAAGATTACCGGAAAAAGAAGGCCAAGATGAATGGTGGGTGCTTTTCTTGCGGTGAGATAGGCTACATGGCTAAGGATTGCCCAAAGATACGAGGGCAGGGGCAGAGGGCTGGATCCACTTCAGGGGCACAGGTTCATGTGCTAGAAGCGCCACCTCTGCAACAGCGAGGTATAAATACTTCTGTAGAAAGTGTAGTTTATCTTTATGATCACCCAGTTCGCACCTTATTTGATTCTGGAGCATCACACTCCTTTATTTCATCTACTTTAGTAGAATCTCTGCACCTAGAAACTAGTATGGTAGAGGACCCCTTAATTGTTTCAATTCCAATCGGGGCCCCGGCTCATTTTTCTATGATCTGTGTGGGATTGAAAATTTCTATTCTAAGCGTAGAATTTAGATGTAGTGCCTTTGTTTTGGGCTTCTGAGGATATGGTTTGATTTTGGGTATGGATTGGCTATCCAGTAATGGTGCCGTCCTTGATTGTGAGAGAAGGGTGGTTAGTCTTCTGACCCAACTTGGTAACACCCTGGAAATTACTTGTAATCCCTCGTATGCGGTTATGCTTAGTTATCTTAAATCGCTAGATGCTTCTGTTGAAAGTTTGCAATCGGTTAAAGTGGTCCGTGAATATCTGGATGTCTTCGAAGAGGTGAAGGGCTTACCTCCAAAGCGGGAGATAGACTTCCGCATATATCTTGTAGATAATGCAAAGCCCGTTGCGTTGCCCGTTAGACACATGGCTCCACGGGAAAGGAAAGAGCTCAGTAAACAAATTAAAGAGCTCCTAGAGAAGGGGTTCATTAGAAGGAGCATTTCAGAATGGGGCGCTCCAGTGGTATTTGCTACAAAGGCGGATGGTTCACTCCGTCTTTGTGTTGACTATAGGGAGCTCAACAAGCTAACGAAAAAGAATAGGCACCCTCTCCCCAGAATTGACGATCTGTTTGATCAGCTTGTAGGAGCGTTTGTTTTCTCCCAACTCGATTTAGCTACCGGATTTCATCAGCTAAGGGTGGCTGAGGATAGCATCGATAAGACAACATTCAGAACCCCAGACGGCTTCTTTGAATGGCTTGTCATGCCTTTTGGCTTGACAAACGCACCCGCTTACATCATGGACCTGATGAGTAGGGTGTTCAGAGAATTCCTCAACAAGTTCGTAGTGGTCTTCGTAGACGATATCCTTATCTTCTCAAAGAGTGAAGAGGAACAAGCTCAGCACCTAAGGGCAATCATGGAAACTCTGCAAGTTCATCAGCTAAAAGCCAAATTCTCCAAATGCCACTTTTGGAGAGAGGAAGTGAGGTTCCTTGGGCACATAGTATCCAAAGAAGGGTTAGCTGTGGACCCTGCTAAGGTAGTAGCGGTGCAGGATTGGAAGACGCCAAGGAATGCAACTAAGGTCCGAAGTTTTCTAGGACAAGCAGGTTTCTACCGAAAATTCATAAGGGATTTTGCAAAAATCTCATCTCCCCTCACAAGGCTGACAAAGAAGAATCTAGTGTTCAATTGGGACTTGGATTGCGAGTTTGCTTTCCAACGACTAAAAAGGGCTCTTACAACAACCCCAGTTTTGACGTTGCCAGATGGAAGCAGGATGTTCACAGTTTATACTGATGCATGTGGGACAGGGCTAGGCGTTGTCTTAATGCAAGAAGGAAGGGTAGTAGCTTGTGGTGGAAGGCAGTTGAAAGTGCATGAAAACAACTACCCGACTGTAACAACCCGGAAATGTGGACCAGTTTAAAATTTTTATTTTCGCAAATTTAGTGAATTTTGAATATTTAAAATAGATTATTTTAAATAATATCGACGAGGAATTTATTTTGAATAGAAATTCGACGTATATATTATATACGTCGTCGTTAGAATATAAATAATTATATATAATTATAAAGGAATTGAAAATGGCGCGGTAGTTCGATAATTCGATTTCAAACTTCAATTGAATGTACCGGGTGCAAACAATCCGGATTTTAGTGAAACCAAAAATATTAGAATCTAATTGTGAATATCTTTCCAACGAATCCGACAAATCAAAATTTCATAGCGGGAATCAAAAGATATATCCAGTTGAAAATTCTGAATAGTCGCTATGGAATTCAGGCCCTTAAAAATAGCCATTTTGCAAATGACCTCGGATTTCGACGAAGCCACTTTTGTTGAATCTGTGATGTCAAATTATTGCAAGATTCCAAATTTCAAAAAATTTCGAATCAATATGTGAGCGTGGCAAAGGAAAACGTGTTTGACCAGTTTCAGTTGATTTTAATCGACTAGAAAATGGCCATTTTTCTAATGGTCTCAGAATTCGACGAAACTGGTTTTGTTAGGACCGTATCGTCAATACGAAGCTAGAAAATATTTTCGGGAATTTTTAGAGTTCGTATGTGACCCCGGTAAATTGAAATGCGCGTTCAAATTCAATATATAGAGAGATATGTTGATTTTGACGGAAACTAATCGAAACGATCGAATCAGCTTAAGAAACATATCCCATTGTGTTCGGAATGGGGGTAAAACGCTGTGGACGACAGGCGGTGGGCCTCGTTTAGAGGTCGTATGAAAAAGTCAACTTTTTGAAATTTAAAATAAATAAATAAACCCTCTCCTCTCCTTTTTCTCTCTGCCCCCCTGTTCATTTCTTTCTCAAAATCGAATCAGTATAAAAAAAAGAAAAAAGAAAAAGGGGAGCTCACGATCGAGCCTCCCCATCGTCGATCCGCCGCCCGTGGTGGCAGCGCCGCCACTCACAAACCCACTCCCCTCGCGTTCTCCCTCCCCCTCCGGCTACCTGCGAATCGAATCCCCCCCCCCAAAACCCTGAAGGTCGTCGCCTGCTCCGCCTGCCACCACCGGCGAACTCCAGCGCCCTCCCCCGTCCATCTACACCACCGATAGTGAGTCTTCTAATTTTTATTTATTTTATTCTATGTTTATTTGTTTTCAGTTTTCACTTATATATATAAAAAAAAGATATGACTTCTGCTATTAAGAATGATATGATTTTATATAGGAAAGTTTAAATTTTTATAAAGCAAAAAGATCGAATTTTTATAAGGAGGAAGATGAGATTTTTTATTTATTTATTAGCAAAGTAATGATTTTTAGTTAACAAAAGGATGTTGTTTATATATATATAATATATATGATTTTTATTCATATAGCCATAGTATAAAAATATAATTTTTATAATAAAAAAATTAGATTTTTATTGGAGAAAGGTTTGAACTTTTATATATGAAGCGAAGAAAAATATATTTTTCCCTATAAGAAGTAGCGATAAAAATTCTATTTTTACAATATAGAAGTGAAGATAAAAATATTATTTTTACATAATAGGAGTTAGCGGTAAAAATTAGATTTTTTCTATATATGAAGTAGAAGTAAAAATTAGATTTTTCCATATAGGAAGGTGAAGAAAAATTAGATTTCCCTTTTTGATGTAGCGATTAAAATATAATTTTTACATATGGATTAGCGAAGTAAAAATATAATCTTTTGTATATAATAGAGGTATAAAAATATAATCTTTATTGTATGAACATCGGTGTAAAAATAGAATTTTTATTTATATAGTAGCGATGTAAAAATAGAATTTTTATCTATATAGTAGCGATGTAAAAAATAGAATTTTTATCTATATTGTAGCGATGTAAAAAATAGAATTTTTATATACATATCAACATATAAAAATGTGATTTTATATATATAGTGGCTACGGGCAACGAAAGTGACAAAAGGCGAGAACGGCGATGATTCCCTACAAAAGGAGTGTCGTGGAGTTGGGATTAGCTATCGGCGAGAACTTCTCATTCTAAATCTCTTTTTCTAGTTATATATATACTAGGATGCAGACGGTGCTTAGTAGCACCCGACACCCGTCATCCACAAACCATGGATGGCTTGTTTGTTTGATGGATAAGTTATGAAAATTGTTTGTGATGTTGATGTGAAATCGATAATAAAATATATTCATGTGTTGAAATAAATTAATTATCGTTAAAAATATAATTTTTAACGTGAAAGTGAATAAATGAATATTTATAAACAAATCGGCCGATTTGTTTATATACACTGATTTGACTGATATTGATTGGGACGATAAATTTTACACATCGCCCAACTGCACAAATAAACATATGTGTTTGTTGATTTGAAACCCCATACGGGTGTTGGGATGAAATTTGGCATACACTAATCCCAACTATTTAATTGTATGTCGATCGATTGGTCGACAGGCTGTGTAAGCGTTAATTATTTATATTTGATGCTTATGCAGTGTTGTGGTGCACCTTGGATGATGGTTGATTGTTTATCATTGCTATTATATACATGTGGTGTATGGAATCCATATAATTGACATTATATGGTGATTGATTGGGTCTCATTCCAATTGGGAAAATAATGAATATTATAAAAGAAAATTCATGTGTTGAAACTATTTATGTGTTGAGTAAAATATTTTAATAATAAAATTTACGTCTTCATCATATTTAAAATTAGAACTACTTCACGGTGGAGTCTGATTTAAAAATCAAATGATAGATACCATAATTTTATAAAATATTTTACATAACAAAAATAGTGATGTGTTGACAGTACTCATGTGTTGAGATTAGTCATGTGTTGAAAGAAATATAGATTCATGTGTTAAATAGAATAAATATTCATTTGTTGAATGGAATAACGAATTTATTGAAATATATAAAGCCGTGTTGATTAGAGATGCGTTATTTTGATGCGAACGATATTTATATCGATTTTATTCGTTTTATAATGAATATTGAAAAGTGATTTCAAAATTTAATATTTTGAAATGAAATTCAAATTAAATTAGATTAAAATTCAAATTGAAATTTTATTGAATCAATTTGAAATGAATTCGAATCGAATAGAAAATGAATTCGATTCGAATTGAATAGAAAGTAAATTTGAATTCGAATTGAATAGAAATGAATTCAAATTGAATTAAATTGAAATTGAATTAAAAACGAATTGAAATCGTTTTGAATGATATTTAAAATGAACTGAAATTGAATTGAAATCAATTTGAAATGAATTCGATTTGAATTAAATATAGGGTAAATTCAAATTGGAATTGAATTGAAACGAATTTGAATTTGAATTGAATTGAAACGAATTTGAATTCGAATAAAGTAAAATTGAAATGAATTCGAATTGAATTGAAATCAAATCGATTTGAAATTGAAGATGAAGTTGAAATTGTTTTTGAAACGAATTTAGAACTATTTATAAAATACGTTTTAAAAGGAAATCGACGAAATATATAATATATATATATATATATATTATATATATAATGGCCTGAATAGAACACGCCGCGCCGCGGCAGTTCGTGAATTTCGACCATTAACTTCGAATTGACGTTGCGGGAGATCCAACCGTCGGATTCTCCTAAAACCGGAACAGTTGGGTTCGTATCGAAAAGAGCTTTCCAATGAATATTAGAAATTTGAAATCTAACGGTTGGATTTGGAATTATGTCCAAATCAATTTCAGAAAAGGTCGTTGTAAGTGCAGTTTGATGGCCATTGATGGAAATTGACTGTACGTGCCTCGATAAAATTATTAAAAATATCAATAATTTGTGTAAAATCATAATATATGAATTGGAAAGAACTGGGATGAAAAACTCCATATTTGAAAAGATAAAAATAGATTTTTATCGAAATGAACTAGTTTTGAACTAGAATTAAAATCAATTTATTTTTGAAATAAATAAGTTGAATTTGAAAGTGATTTTAAAAATAATCAATATTCCCAATACGTGGATTGGACTGGAGTTGAATCGAAATTATCTTCGGAATATTTCGATGTTGGATTTCGTGACTATACAGATATTGTTATGGGAATTTGAAAGATATATTTTATATCGTTATTTCCAATACGATATATGTTGGTTTCAGAATTTGATATTGAATATAAGCCGATATATTTTCTATTCAGAGCCTTGTATTTAATATCAAATGTGATTTGGGTTTGTCGTGAATCGTGTTTTAGATGGCATTGGTTCTTTAACCCAATTAAAGGCAGGATATTGATTTTTGAAAAGATTGAAACTAAGTGGAGTTTTAATGAATCTTTAATTAGATTAAAAAGTGAATTGATAATTTAAATTATCAAATCTGAAAGGTGATCGAGAATGGAGTACCACCAGTTTTGCTCCAAAGCGATAGTTAAATCTTTAATTAGATTTGAACGTGAAATGGTAATTAATTTTACTGATAATACTGTGGTGTTAGATATGGAGTATTACCAGTTTTGCTCCAGGGGATGAATAGGTTGGGATTGGGAAATAAAATAAATAATTACTTTGGTGTGGTTCGCTAATCCCAACTAGTTTGAAATGATATCCAAAGGAGGATTAAAGAATAAATTTAGAAGAATTTATCTTGGATAAAATTAATGGGAACCTTTCCCTAAGAATGTGATTTTGTGAATAAAAGAATATTCTGAATTGGAATGAGGCGTTTATTGTGTTTGTGTAACATTCGTTTATTATATACGTGGGTTATTTAGAAAGGCCGGGTATATACCCATTCTGAATAACCGATTCGACGAGATGTCGAAGATGAAGACGGTGGTTGAAGACCGGAAGTCTTCACATCGTTTGGGTGATTACTGATGATCTTGATTGGGCTGTACACCCAAGATGAGGGAAATATTTGGTGATTGTCTAGACGTACCTGGAGATGGATGGATATGCGAGGAAAGTGCCTCCGGTTTCGTTCAGACCCAGGACGAACTTGTAAATGGATTGTGTGTCTGACATTGGATTTTATTCTGTGTTGGTTGATCTCTATTAAATATACATCTGTTTGGCGGCGGAGAATTTATTCTCTTGCTTAACGCCCTTCTCTGAGATGTACGAGCTCAGAGGTTGTATATCGATGGACATCAGTCGCATGGAGTGAATTGTCAGTGTGGCATGCGTAAGTGGCAATTGATCAAGGCTTCTGTTGAAAAGCAAAGTCTTGTGGTTGATGATCAAAGCACGGCCTGTGTGGCGTAGCTTTGTGTATAACGTGAATTCGCGAGCCTCACACCTCGGTATGAGTCAAAAACGGGATAGTGACTGCAGGGAGAGCACGACGTTTCTTTCTAGCTAGGGTGGTGTCAGCGACCTACCAGCCCTGACATTTATATACTTTTCACTTGTGTGGTTGTTGGATACGATGCGCCTCAGATATAGGTCTGTAAGGACCGGGAAACGTGTGCTCAGGAATTGCCAATCCTCAAAAGTAAGAGAGGACCGGCCCTAAAGATCCAAGGATCATAGTGGGGTCCTGAGGCATTTGCTAGAGTGTCTCGAATCGGAGAGGAGCTTGCCCCTTGCCTCGACTCATGACGGAAATCCAATATATTTCCAATACGTGATATTGCGGTTTTAATTGTAGAACCAGTATAGCGACATGATATATGGTACCCATGCTGCCTATGATTGATATTTATGATTGAATTGTTTTGACACTATACACTTATAACAGTATCAAACGATTTGTTTTAAACGTACCAAGCATGTTTGGCTATTATAAGGGAAAACCCTATCCTCCGGCTTGCGTTGCATTGTGTGATGGGACCTGGGTCTTATAATAGCTTCATCTTTCCAAAAAGCATTGCGTTGTTTTGTTATATGCACTAGTATTCTTGGGAGGAAACCCGTTCCGTGTTATACGGTGTGGTCCCTTGAATTACTATATTTTAAAGTAAAGTTTTAAATAACCGTTTTAGTTCTCACACAAGTCACATGACTGGCCTGGAGTTTATTGTTTTAACCTAAACTCTGGGTGCCCCTATTTCGACACGGGCAACTAGTAGTTTTGGTTTTGCAGATTTATATTCACAGGATCCTGATTTACAGCTGGAACGATGCTCGGAAAGCTCTGTATCCGTGTATCACTTCTAGTTGTGTTTTGTATATTTTTCCGCTTCTATGTAATTTATTGTAATCTCTGATATTTGTTGAATGCAATTTATTCATTTATACTCATGTATATTCTTGTAATCTGATGGAATTGTTGTAATAACAATGAAATGTTCTTCTGTGTGCGTTCTATTTTGTCTTGTCCTCAGTTCTATTTGTGCTTTCCTTCACGGGGAAGTTCGGGTCGTCTCAGTTTGGTATCAGAGCTTTGGTTTACAGAGCTCGAGAACAAGACACATTAGAACCATACGAAAGAATTCATCAGATATTGGATTAATAATATCCAATTAGAATGACTCGTTAGAGATAGGATCAGTAGTATCCTAGAACGAGTGTGAAGAGTATATTTTTCAAATGAAAACAATTTTGTTTTGAAAATTTAAATCGTTTTATACGTATTTGATTATTTATTTATTTTAAATATGGACAATCAAGTATATAAAGATTTCGCATATACGCGTCATGAACGTATATTCGAAGTTTTAATATACTAGATAGATATAGGATCACTCTCTAGTTGCCCGGGGATGGTTCTGATAATGCTGCAGCGTTACCAGTATTTATTTTCGAGTGACGAAGGTGTGATTTCTAAATATTTCCATTAGACTGGTGTGAGAACCAATACTTCTATAGGATAATTTGTTGTGAATTGGCATCAAAAACATGTTTTTCTGTATATATGTATCAAAATTATGGATTTGAAACTCTAATTCACTAATTGATTGATGTTTGTGTTGTTTGTCTATTTTTTCGATAATTTTGAACCATTTAGCCTAATTGAATCACATATTGAATTGTATTGAAAATTGGTCGCATTTGATTGCATATACATATACTTACATTGAACAGGTCATAGCAAGGAAGCTAGAGCAGAGAATAAAATTTGTTTGCCCGACAAATAGGTACATGTTTACTATAATTTACTGTTTTGTTTGGGTGATGATGATTTTATGAGCCGATTGGCTAGCCGCTTGGCTTTTTCTTTTTCTTTTCGAGATCAGAAGGCCTGTATGGCAATTTCGGGATTTTCCCGTGGCTCCCGGTGCGGGGGAGGTTATGGCGAAATTTTTCGAAAATTCCGGGTGTTAGCCAAATTTTTGAAGAATTTGAAAATTCTTAGAAACTGAAAAGTTGGAGAATGGAAGCCAGGTCGAACGTAGAGTTGATTAATCAAACCACTTTCGACTTTATTCCTTTTCGGGGACGAAAAGTTTTAAGTGGGGGAGATTGTAACAACCCGGAAATGTGGGTCAGTTTAAAATTTTTATTTTTGCAAATTTAGTGAATTTTGAATATTTAAAATAGATTATTTTAAATAATATCGACGAGGAATTTATTTTGAATAGAAATTCGACGTATATATTATATACGTCGTCGTTAGAATATAAATAATTATATATAATTATAAAGGAATAGAAAATGGCGCGGTAGTTCGATAATTCGATTTCAAACTTCAATTGAATGTACCGGGTGCAAAACAATCCGGATTTTAGTGAAACCAAAAATATTAGAATCTAATTGTGAATATCTTTCCAACGAATCGGACAAATCAAAATTTCATAGCGGGAATCAAAAGATATGTCCAGTTGAAAATTATGAATAGTCGCTATGGAATTTAGGCCCTTAAAATAGCCATTTTGCAAACGACCTCGGATTTCGACGAAACCACTTTTGTTGGATCCGTGATGTCAAATTATTACTAGATTCCAAATTTAAAAAAATTTCGAATCAATATGTGAGCGTGGCAAAGGAAAACGCGTTTGACCAGTTTTAGTTGATTTTAATCGACTGGAAAATGGCCATTTTTCTAACGGTCTCAGAATTCGACGAAACTGGTTTTGTTAGGACCGTATCGTCAATACGAAGCTAGAAAATATTTTCGGGAATTTTTAGAGTTCGTATGTGACCCCGGTAAATTGAAATGCGCGTTCAAATTCAATATATAGAGAGATATGTTGATTTTGACGGAAACTGATCGAAACGATCGAATCAGCTTACGATACATATCCCATTGTATTCGGAATGGGGGTAAAACGCTATGGACGACAGGCGGTGGGCCTCGTATAGAGGTCGTATGAAAAAGTCAACTTTTTGAAATTTAAAATAAAAAAAACCTCTCCTCTCCTTTTTCTCTCTGCCCCCCCCCCCCCTCCCCCGTTCATTTCTTTCTCAAAATCGAATCAGTACAAAAAAAAGGGGAGCTCGCGATCGAGCCTCCCCATCGTCGACCCGCCGCCCGTGGTGGCAGCGCCGCCACCCACAAACCCACTCCCCTCGCGTTCTCCCTCCCCCTCCGGCTACCTGCAAATCGAACCCCCCCCCCCCAAACCCTGAAGAGCATCGCCTGTTCTGCCTGCCACCACCGGCGAACTCCAGCACCCTCCCCCGTCCCTCTACACCTCCGACAGTGAGTCTTCTAATTTTTATTTATTTATTTTATTCTATGTTTATTTGTTTTCAGTTTTCACTTATATATAAAAAAAAAAGATATGACTTCTACTATTAAGAATGATATGATTTTATATAGGAAAGTTTAAATTTTTATAAAGCAAAAAGATCGAATTTTTATAAGGAGGAAGATGAGATTTTTTATTTATTTATTAGCAAAGCAATGATTTTAAGTTAACAAAAGGATGTTGTTTATATATATAAAATATATACGATTTTTATTCATATAGCCATGGTATAAAAATATAATTTTTATAATAAAAAAATTAGATTTTTATTGGAGAAAGGTTTGAACTTTTATATATGAAGCGAAGAAAAATATATTTTTCCCTATAAGAAGTAGCGATAAAAATTCTATTTTTACAATATAGAAGTAAAGATAAAAATATTATTTTTACATAATAGGAGTTAGCGGTAAAAATTATATTTTTCTATATATGAAGTAGAAGTAAAAATTAGATTTTTCCATATAAGAAGGTGAAGAAAAATTAGATTTCCCTTTTTGATTTAGCGATTAAAATATAATTTTTACATATGGATTAGCGAAGTAAAAATATAATCTTTTCTATATAATAGAGGTATAAAAATATAATCTTTATTGTATGAACATCGGTGTAAAAATAGAATTTTTATCTATATAGTAGCGATGTAAAAATAGAATTTTTATCTATATAGTAGCGATGTAAAAATAGAATTTTTATCTATATTGTAGCGATGTAAAAATAAATTTTTTATATACATATCAACATATAAAAATGTGATTTTATATATGTAGTGGCTACGGGCAACGAAAGTGACAAAAGGCGAGAACGGCGATGATTCCCTACAAAAGGAGTGTCGTGGAGTTGAGATTAGCTATCGGTGAGAACTTCTCACTCTAAATCTCTTTTTCTAGTTATATATATATATACTAGGATGCAGACGGTGCTTAGTAGCACCCGACACCCGTCATCCACAGTCCATGGATGGCTTGTTTGTTTGATGGATAAGTTGTGAATTTTTTTTGTGATGTTGATGTGAAATCGATAATAAAATATATTCATGTATTGAAATAAATTAATTATCGTTAAAAATATAATTTTTAACGTGAAAGTGAATAAATGAATATTTATAAACAAATCGGCTGATTTGTTTATATACACTGATTTGACTGATATTGATTGGGACGATAAATTTTACACATCGCCCAACTGCACAAATAAAAATCTGTTTTTGTTGATTTGAAACACCACACGGGTGTTGGGATGAAATTTGGCGTACACTAATCCCAACTATTTAATTGTATGTCGATCGATTGGTCGACAGGCTGTGTAAGCGTTAATTATTTATATTTGATGCTTATGCAGTGTTGTGGTGCACCTTGGATGATGGTTGATTGTTTATCATTGCTATTATATACATATGGTGTATGGAATCCATATAATTGACATTATATGGTGATTGATTGGGCCTCATTCCAATCGGGAAAATAATGAATATTATAAAAGAAAATTCATGTGTTGAGTAAAATATTTTAATAATAAAATTTACATCTTCATCATATTTAAAATTAGAACTACTTCATGGTCGAGTCTGATTTAAAAATCAAACGATAGATACCATAATTTTATAAAATATTTTACATAAAAAAATAGTGATGTGTTGATAGTACTCATGTGTTGAGATTAGTCGTGTGTTGAAAGAAATATAGATTCATGTGTTAAATAGAATAAATATTCATTTGTTGAATGGAATAACGAATTTATTGAAATATATAAAGCCGTGTTGATTAGAGATGCGTTATTTTGACGCGAACGATATTTATATCGATTTTATTCGTTTTATAATGAATATTGAAAAGTGATTTCAAAATTTAATATTTTGAAATGAAATTCAAATTAAATTAGATTAAAATTCAAATTGAATTTTATTGAATCAATTTGAAATGAATTCGAATCGAATAGGAAATGAATTCGATTCGAATTGAATAGAAAGTAAATTTGAATTCGAATTGAATATAAATGAATTCAAATAGAATTAAATTGAAATTGAATTAAAAACGAACTGAAATCGTTTTGAATGAAATTTAAAACGAACTGAAATTGAATTGAAATCAATTTGAAATGAATTCGAATTGAATTAAATAGAGGGTAAATTCAAATTGGAATTGAATTGAAACGAATTAGAATTTGAATTGAAACGAATTTGAATTCGAATTAAGTAAAATTGAAATGAATTCGAATTGAATTGAAATCAAATCGATTTGAAATTGAAGATGAAGTTGAAATTGTTTTTGAAACGAATTTAGAACTATTTATAAAATACGTTTTAAAAGGAAATCGATGAAATATATATATATATATATATTTTATAATGGCCTGAATATAACGCGCCGCGCCGCGATAGTTCATGAATTTCGACCATTAACTTCTAATTGACGTTGCGGGAGATCCGACCGTCGGATTCTCCTAAAACAGGAACCGTTGGATTCGTATCGAAAAGAGCTTTCCAATGAATATTAGAAATTTGAAAACTAACGGTTGGATTTGGAATTATGTCCAAATCAATTTCAAAAAAGGTCGCTGTAAGTGCAGTTCGATGGCCATTTATGGAAATCGACTGTACGGGCCTCGATAAAATTATTAAAAATATCAATAATTTGTGTAAAATCATAATATATGAACTGGAAAGAACTGGGATGAAAACTCCATATTTGAAAAGATAAAAATAGATTTTTATCGAAATGAACTAGTTTTGAACTAGAATTAAAATCAATTTATTTTTTGAAATAAATAAGTTGAATTTGAAAGTGATTTTAAAAATAATCAATATTCCCAATACGTGGATTGGACTGGAGTTGAATCGAAATTATCTTCGAAATATTCCGATGTTGGATTTTGTGACTATACAGATATTGTTATGGGAATTTGAAAGATATATTTTATATCGCTATTTCCAATACGATATATGTTGGTTTCAGAATTTGATATTGAATATAAGCCGATATATTTTCTATTCAGAGTCTTGTATTTAATATCAAATGTGATTTGGGTTTGTCATGAATCGTGTTTTAGATGGCATCGGTTCTTTAACCCAGTTAAAGGCAGGATATTGATTTTTGAAAAGATTGAAACTAAGTGGAGTTTTAATGAATCTTTAATTAGATTAAAAAGTGAATTGATAATTTAAATTATCAAATCTGAAAGGTGATCGAGAATGGAGTACCACCAGTTTTGCTCCAAAGCAATAGTTAAATCTTTAATTAGATTTGAACGTGAAATGGTAATTAATTTTACCGATAATACTGTGGTGTTAGATATTGAGTATTACCAGTTTTGCTCCAAGGGATGAATAGGTTGGGATTGGGAAATAAAATAAATAATTACTTCGGTGTGGTTCGCTAATCCCGACTAGTTTGAAATGATATCCAAAGGAGGATTAAAGAATAAATTTAGAAGAATTTATCTTGGATAAAATTAATAGGAACCTTTCCCTAAGAATGTGATTTTGTGAATAAAAGAATATTCTAAATTGGAATGAGGCGTTTGTTGTGTTTGTGTAACATTCGTTTATTATATACGTGGGTTATTCAGAAAGGCCGGGTTTATACCCATTCTGAATAACCGATTCGACGAGATGTCGAAGATGAAGACGGTGGTTGAAGACCGGAAGTCTTCACATCGTTTGGGTGATTACTGATGATCTTGATTGGCTGTACACCCAAGATGAGGGAAATAGTTGGTGATTGTCTAGATGTACCTGGAGATGGATGGATATGCGAGGAAAGTGCCTCCGGTTTCGTTCAGACCCAGGACGAACTTGTAAATGGATTGTGTGTCTGACATTGGATTTTATTCTGTGTTGATTGATCTCTATTAAATATACATCTGTTTGGCGGCGGAGAATTTATTCTCTTGCTTAACGCCCTTCTCTGAGACGTATGAGCTCAGAGGTTGTATATCGATGGACATCAGTCGCATGGAGTGAATTGTCAGTGTGGCACGCGTAAGTGGCAATTGATCCAGGCTTCTGTTGAAAAGCAAAGTCTTGTGGTTGATGATCAAAGCACGGCCTGTGTGGCGTAGCTTTGTGTATAACGTGAATTCGCGAGCCTCACACCTCGGTATGAGTCAAAAACGGGATAGTGATTGCAGGGAGAGCACGACGTTTCTTTCTAGCTAGGGTGGTGTCAGTGACCTACCAGCCCTGACATTTATATACTTTTCACCTGTGTGGCTGTTGGATACGAGGCGCCTCGGATATAGGTCTGTAAGGATTGGGAAACGTGTGCTCAGGAATTGCCAATCCTCAAAAGTAAGAGAGGACCGGCCCTGAAGATCCAAGGATCATAGTGGGGTCCTGAGGCATTTGCTAGAGTGTCTCGAATCGGAGAGGAGCTTGCCCCTTGCCTCGACTCATGACGGAAATCCAATTTCCAATACGTGATATTGCGGTTTTAATTGTATAACTAGTATGGCGACATGATATATGGTACCCATGCCGCCTATGATTGATATTTATGATTGAATTGTTTTGACACTATACACTTATAATAGTATCAAACGATTTGTTTTAAACGTACCAAGCATGTTTGGCTATTATAAGGGAAAACCTTATCCTCCGGCTTGCGTTGCATTGTGTGATGGGACCTGGGTCTTATAATAGCTTCATCTTTCCAAAAAGCATTGCGCTGTTTTGTTATATGCACTAGTATTCTTGGGAGGAAACCCGTTCCGTGTTATACGGCGTGGTCCCTTGAATTACTATCTTTTAAAGTAAAGTTTTAAATAACCGTTTTAGTTCTCACGCCAGTCACATGACTGAGCTGGAATTTATTGTTTTAACCTAAACTCTGGGTGCCCCTATTTTCGACACGGACAGCTAGTAGTTTTGGTTTTGCAGTTTTATATTCACAGGATCCTAATTTACAGCTGGAACGATGCTCGGAAAGCTCTGTATCCGTGTATCACTTCTAGTTGTGTTTTGTATATTTTTCCGCTTCTATGTAATTTATTGTAATCTCTGATATTTGTTGAATGCAATTTATTCATTTATACTCATGTATATTCTTGTAATCTGATGGAATTGTTGTAATAACAATGAAATGTTCTTCTGTGTGCATTCTATTTTGTCTTGTCGTCAATTCGGGTCGTCTCACCGACCCACGATCTTGAGTTAGCTGCCATCGTCTTTGCACTCAAGTCTTGGCGACACTATCTCCTAGGTGAGAAGTTCGAATTTTACACTGACCATAAATCGTTGAAATATCTCTTCTCGCAGAAGGACCTTAACTTGAGACAACAGAGATGGATTGTGACGGCCTGGAATTTCGCTCGATCCGAATCAATCGTTAAACCGATCTAGACCGTTCGAAACCCCTGATCGCTTTGAGAACACGACAAAATAGAACGCAGACGGAAGAACATTTCATTGTTATTACAACAATTCCATCAGAATACAAGGATATACAGAGTATGAATAAATATTATACAACAAAGAATAAAAGAGATTTAAATACAGTATTGCAGCGGAAAAATAATACAAAACACAACTGAAAGTAATACACGGATACAGAGCTTTCCGAGCATCGTTCCGGCTGTAAATCAGGATCCTGTGAATATAAATCTGCAAAACCAAAACTACTAGCTGCCCATGCGGAAAATAGGGGCACCCAGAGTTTAGGTTAAAACAAAAAACTCCAGATCAGTCATGTGACTGGTGTGAGAACTAAAACAGTTATTTAAAACTTCACTTTAAAAGAGAGTAATTCAAGGGACCACGCCGTATAACACGGAACGGGTTTCCTCCCAAGAATACTAGTGCATAGAATAAACAGCGCAATGCTTTTTCGAAAAATGAAGCTATTATAAGACCCAGGTCCCATCACACAATGCAACGCAAGCCGTAGGATAGGGTTTTCCCTTATAATAGCCAAACATGCTTGATACATTTAAAACAAATCATTTGATACTATAATAAGTGTATAGTGTCAAAACAATTTCAATCATAAATATAAATCATAGACGGCATAAGTGCCCCATACCACTATGTCGCCATACTAGGCTCTACAAATAAAGCCGAAATACACGTATTGGAAATTGGATTTCCGTCATGAGTCGAGGCAAGGGGCAAGCTCCTCTCCGCTTTCGAGATACTCTAGCAAATGCCTCGGGACTACACACTCTGGGTAACCCCTGGATGCTTCAGGGCCGGTCCTCACTTACTTTAGAGGATTATATATTCCTGAACACACGTTTCCCAGTCCTTACAGACCTATAATCGAGGCTCCTCATCCAACAACCACATAGGTGAAAAGTATATAAATGCCAGGGCTGGTAAGTCACTGACACCACCAAAGCTAGAAAGAAACGTCGTGCTCTCCCTGCAGTCCTTATCCCGTTTTTGACTCATACCGAGGTGTGAGTCTCGCGAATTCACGTTATACACAAAGCTGCCATGTAGGTCGTGCTTTAATCATCAACCACAAGACTTTGCTTTTCAATAGAAGCCTTGATCCATGCAACTCAGCATGCCACACAGGCAATTCATGCCATGCGATTGATATCTATCAATATATAACCTCTAAGCTCGTACGTCTCAGAGAAGGGCGTTAAGCAAGAGAATAAATTCTCCGCCGCCAAGCAGATATATATTTAACAGAAATCAATCAACACAGAGTAAAATCCAATGTCAGACACACAATCCATTTACAAGTTCGTTCTGGGTCTGAATGAAACCGGAGGCACTTTCCTCGCATATCCATCCATCTCCAGGTACGTCTGGACGACAACCAACTGATTTCCTCATCTTGGGTGTACAGCCCAATCAAGATCATCAGTAATCACCCAAACGATGTGAAGACTTCCGGTCTTCAACCCCCGTCTTCATCTTCGACATATCGTCGAATCGGTTATTCAGAATGGGTATAAACCCAGCCTTTCCGAATAACCCGCGTATATTGAAAACAAATGTTACACAAACACAACATACACCTCATTCCAATTCATTAGTCACTAACCGTAAATCAGTAAGAGAGCAATCCCCCAAATATTAACCCCGAAGGCCGGAACCAACATCAGATCCATATCCAGGAAACCATTCTTCTTAACTAACCTACAGCTAGTTTCTAAATTCCACATTCTTAGGGAAAGGTTCCCATTAATTTTATCCAAGATAAATTCTTTAAAATTTATCCTTTAATCTTCCTTTGGATGTCATTTCAAACCAAATTGTGGTTTTCCAAACTAGTCGAGATTAGCGAACCACACCGAAGTAATTATTTATCAAATTTCCCAATCCCAACCTATTCATCCCATGAAGAAAAACTGGTAATACTCCACATCTAACACCACAGTGTTATTGGTAAAATTAATTACCATTTCACTTTCAAATCTAATTAAGATTTAACTATCGCTTTGGAGCAAAACTGGTGATACTCCATTCTCGCTCATTTGCCAAATTTGATAATTTAGATTATCAATTCACATTTCAATCTAATTGCAGATTCATTAAAAACTCCTTTTACTGGGTTAAAGAACCAATGTCTTTTTGGAACACAGTTCACGATAAACTCAAATCACATTCTATTTATTATCGGGTTAAAGAACAAGTGTTATTTAAAACACCGTTCACGATAAACCAACAAATCAATTCTGTTTAAAACCCATTTCAAATCCAATTTATTTATTTAAAAATAAACGGGTTTAATTTTAGTTCAAAACTAGTTCATTTCGATAAAAATCTATTTTTATCTTTTCAAATATGGAGTTTTTCATCCCAATTTTTCCCAAATCATTTCTTATGATTTTACACAAATTATTACTATTATTAATAATTTTATCAAGGCCCGTACAGTCGATTTCCATCAACGGCCACCGAACTGCAGTTACAGCGACCTTTTCCAAATTTGATTTGGACGTATCTCCAAATTCAACCGTTAGATTTCAAATTTCTAATATTCGTTAGAAATCTCTTTTCGATATGAACCCAATGGTTCTGGTTTTAGGAGAATCCGACGGTCGGATCTCCCGTAATGTCCGTTCGAAGTCAATGGTCGAAATTCGCGAACTGCCGCGGCGCGTTCTATTCAGGCCATTATATTATATATATATATAATATATATATAATATATATTTCATCGATTTCTATTTAAAACGAATTTTATAAATAGTTTTTAAATTTGTTTCAAAAACAGTTTCAACTTCCATTTCAATTCAAATCAAAATATAATTTTTCCTTATAAATTCGTCTTAAAATTCATTTCTATTCAATTCAAATTTCAATTCAATTTGAATTCATTTCAATTCGAATTCGTTTCAATTCAATTCGAATTTGTTTTATATTCAATTCATTTCGAATTGGTTTTCTATTCGATTCAATTCAAATTAGTTTTCTACTCAAATCAAATTCGTTTTCTATTCAATTCAATTTGAAATCGTTTTCAATTTAATTCAATTCAAAATCGTTTCTTATTCAAATCAATTCGAATTCGTTTTCTATTCAAATCAATTCGAATTTGTTTTCTATTCAAATCAAATTCGTTATATATTCAATTCAATTCGAAATCGTTTTCAATTTAATTCAATTCTAAATCGTTTCTTATTCAAATCAATTCGAAATCGTTTTCTCTTCAAATCAATTCAAATTGGTTTTCTATTCGATTCACAAAAACGAATATAATCGATATAAATATCGTTCGCGTCAAAATAGCGCATCTCTAATCAACACGGCTTTATATATTTCAATAATTTCGTTATTCTATTCAACAAATGAATATTTATTCTATTCAATACATGAATCTATATTTTATATTGATGAAGATGTAAATTTTATTATTAAAATATTTCGTTCAACACATGACTAATCTCAACACATGAACCTTTATTTTATAATATTCTTTATTTTCTAAATTGGAATGAGGCCCAATCAATTACCATATAAAGTTAATTATATGGATTCCGTTCAACACATGTATATAATAGCAACGATACATAGTCAACCATCATCCAAAGTGCACTACGCTGTATAAGCATCAAATATAGATATCTAACGCTTATAATAGCCTGTCGATCCATCGATCGACATGCAACTAATTACTGGGATTAGTGTATGTCATATATTATCCCAATACTCGTGTGGGGTTTCAAACAATCAAACACAGATTTTATTTGTGCAGTTGGGCGATGTGTAAAATTTATCGTCCCAATCAATATCAGTCAAATCAGTGTATATAAACAAATCGGCCGATTTGTTTATAGATATATATTTATTCACTTTCACGTTAAAAATTATATTTTTAACGACCAAATTATTTTATTCAACCTATGAATGCTCTATTCAGTTCATGTATTCAATAAAATGATATTTTTATTTTTCTAACATATTTTAGAAAATTCCGGTGGCATAACGGCACGATACTAGAAACGAGACAAGGCCTAGCCTTATCCACGGTCTAGTGAAGGCCCACGCCATTCACACATCAATCAAATCAATTTCCATTTCACCAAACAATCAAATTCCAATCAAATAATCTAACCAACTACACAACCAAACAATTTAACAAACAAGCCATCCATGGTCTGTGGACGACGGGTGTCGGGTGCTACTAAACACCGTCTGCATCCTAGTATATATATATATAACTAGAAAAAGAAATTGAAGAGTGAGAAATTCTCACCAAACAATCAAATTCCAATCAAATAATCTAACCAACTACACAACCAAACAATTTAACAAACAAGCCATCCATGGTCTGTGGATGACGGGTGTCGGGTGCTACTAAACACCGTCTGCATCCAAGTATATATATATATAACTAGAAAAAGAAATTGAAGAGTGAGAAATTCTCACCAAAGCTGTCCCAATTCCATGACACTTCATTTATAGAAATCTTCGTCGTTCTCGCCTTTTTGTCACCTTCGTTGCCCGTAGCCACTACATATATAAAAAACGAATTTTTACTTCGCTATTCAATATATAAAAATCAAAATTTTACTTTGCTATTCAATATATAAAAATCGAATTTTTACTACGCTATTCAATATATAAAAATCGAATTTTTATAGCTACTTCTATATTGTAAAAATGGAATTTTTATTTCACTATTCAATATAGAAGAATCGTACTTTCACTTCACTTATTATATTTTTACATCGCTAATGTCATAACAAAAATCGCATTTTTATTATAAATAAAAATCATATCTTTCTTCGAATAAAAATCTCACCTTCATGAATATAAAAATTCAACTTTTATATTATTGAAAATCATTTCCTTTTGCTATGAAAAAATCGCTTCTTTACAATGATAAAAATATCCGATCTTTCCATATTTAAAAATCAAACTTTTTCAAAGTTAAAAATCAAATTTTTTCATAGTATAAAAATCAAATCCTTTATAGTTTAAAGATCTAATCTTTTCTATAAAAAAATCTAATCTATTCTACAAAATCATATACATAAAAATTGAATTTTTATTTCAAAATCCTATATATAAAAAGGAAAATCAGGTTTCAATTTAACAAAGAAGATCAATTTAAATAACAAAGGAAACTTACAGCGTTTCAGCGAGAGAGGGGGGTGTTTGCGTCAGTTTTGGGTCTGGAAGGGGGAGTAGTTGTCGTTGGAAGGGGAGGAGGAGGGTATCAAGGCGGTGGCGACATGGGGGTCGGCGCGAGGTGGATGGAGGTGGAGGGGGGTGGGGTCTTGGGGCGATCGACAGGGCGAGGGGGTTTTAGGGGGGGTCTAGACGGAAATCGAGGGGGGGGGCGAGGCTCGTGGGAGGCGGAGGTTGATGAGGTGGGGGCAGGCGCGCGGTGCGGCATCGATCGGGGGGGGGGGCGCTCCTCTCCGCTTCGTCCTTTTTTTTAATCTGTAATGAATGAATCGAGAAAAGGGGGGCCAGAAGTTAAAGGAAGAGGGAGAGAGGAGGATATAATTTTTAATTAATTTTAAATTCAAAAAGTTGACTTGAACATACGACCTCTAAACGAGGCCCACCGCCTGTCGTCCATAGCTAATTACCCCCATTCCGAACACAATGGGATATGTATCGTAAGCTGATTTGATCGTTTCGATCAGTTTCTGTTAAAATCAACATATAACTCTATATATATTGAATTTGAACACACATTTCAATTTACCGGGGTCACATACTAACTCTAAAAATCCCAGAAAAATATTTTCTAGCTTCGTATTGACGATACGGTCCTAACAAAACTAGTTTCATCGAATTCTGAGACCGTTAGAAAAATGGCCATTTCCAGTCGATTAAAATCAAATTAAACTGGTCAAACACGTTTTCCTTTGCCACGCTCACATATTGATTCGAAAAATTATGAAAATTGGAATCTAGCAATAACTTGACATCACGGACCCAACAAAGGTGGTTTCGTTGAAATCCGAGGTCGTTTGCAAAATGTCTATTTTTAAGGGCCTGAATTCCATAGCGACTATTCAGAATTTTCAACTGGACATATCTTTTGATTCCCGCTATGAAATATTGATTTTTCAGATTCGTTGGAAAGATATTATCAATTAGATCCTATTATTTTCGCTTTCACTAAAATCCGGATGGTTTTGCACCTGGTACATTCAATTGAAGTTTGAAATCGAATTATCGAACTACCGCGCCATTTTCAATTCTATTTATAATCATATATAAATATTTATATTCTAACGACGACGCGTATAAATATATACGTTCGAATTATATTAAAAATAAATTTCTCGTCGTTTTTATTTAAAATAATATATTTTAAATATTCTAAATTCGCTAAAATTGCCAAAATAAAAATTTTAAACTGGCCTAGATTTTCGGGTTGTTACAATCTCCCCCACTTAAAACTTTTCGTCGCGAAAAGGAACAAAGTCGAAAGTGGTTTGATCAATCATTTCTACATTCGATCTGGCTTCCATTCTCCAACTTTTCAGTTTCTGAGAATTTTCAAATTCTTCAAAAATTTGGCTAACACCCTAAATTTTCGAAAAATTTCGCCATAACCTCCCCTGCACCGGGAGCCACGGGAAAATCCCGAAATTGCCATATAGGCCTTATGATCTCAAAAAGAAAAAGAAAAAGCCAAGCGGCTAGCCAATAGGCTCATAAAATCATCATCACCCAAACAAAACAGTAAATTATAGTAAATATGTACCTATTTGTCGGGCAAACAAATTTTATTCTCTGCTCTAGCCTCCTTGCTATGTCCTGTTCAATGATATACATGTATATGCAAGCAAATAGAACCAATTTTCAATACAGTTCAATATTTGATTCTATTAGGTTAAATGGTTCAAAATTATCAAACAACTAAACAAACAACACAAACATCAATCAATTAGTGAATTAACGTTTCAAATTCATAATTTGATATATAGTCAAAAATCATGTTTTGTTGCCAAATCACAACAAATGAATCTATCTATATAAGTTTTGGTTCTCACACCAGTCTAAATGGAAATATATAGATATCACACCTTCGAAACACGAACATAAATACTGATGATGCACGTGCTATCATCAGTACCATATCCGGGCGACTAGAATGTGATTCTATATCTATCCAGTATATTAAAACTTCGAATATACGTTCATGACGCGTATATGCAAAATCTTTATATATTGGATTGTCCAAATTCAATATGAATAAATATTCAAATACGTATAAAACGATTTAAATTTTCAAAACAAAATTGTTTTCATTTGAAAAATATACTCTTCACACTCGTTCTAGGATACTACTGATCCTATCTCTAACGAGTCATTCTAATTGGATATTGCTAATCCAATATCTGATGAATTCTTTCATATGGTTCCAATGTGTCTTGTTCTCGAGCTCTGTAAATCAAAGCTTTGATACCAAATGTAGTAGCCCGATGAAATCCGGCAGGCTTTGCAACCATCCCTTCATCCCCCAAAGCAGCAGGTAAAACCCACCGTGGCTTCCAAGTGGTCCCCCAGTCCCTTGTTTTACGGCGACCCTCTCGAGTCTCGCGCCTACTGGCGAACCAACGCTCTAAACTGCGACATGTAGGGGTAAGAGTCTCCCGTTCGCCACCAAACCACGAAGCGAGAACCCCCTATCATGCGTACCCGGCCTACTCAGGGCTAGCAACAAGAACTGGTGATACTCCATTCTCGCTCATTTGCCAAATTTGATAATTTAGATTATCAATTCACGTTTCAATCTAATTGCAGATTCATTAAAAACTCCTTTTACTGGGTTAAAGAACCAATGTCTTTTTGGAACACAATTCACGATAAACCCAAATCACATTCTATTTATTATCGGGTTAAAGAACAAGTGTTATTTAAAACACCGTTCACGATAAACCCACAAATCAATTCTGTTTAAAACCCATTACAAATCCAATTTATTTATTTAAAAATAAACGGGTTTAATTTTAGTTCAAAACTAGTTCATTTCGATAAAAATCTATTTTTATCTTTTCAAATATGGAGTTTTTCATCCCAATTTTTCCCAAATCATTTCTTATTATTTTACACAAATTATTACTATTTTTAATAATTTTATCAAGGCCCGTACAGTCGATTTCCATCAACGGCCACCGAACTACACTTACAGCGACCTTTTCCAAATTTGATTTGGACGTATCTCCAAATCCAACCGTTAGATTTCAAATTTCTAATATTCTTTAGAAAGCTCTTTTCGATACGAACCCAACGGTTCCGGTTTTAGGAGAATCCGACGGTCGGATCTCACGTAATGTCCGTTCGAAGTCAATGGTCGAAATTCGCGAACTGCCGCGGCGTGGCGCGTTCTATTCAGGCCATTATATTATATATATATATATAATATATATATAATATATATTTCGTCGATTTCTATTTAAAATGAATTTTATAAATAGTTTTTAAATTTGTTTTAAAAACAGTTTCAACTTCCATTTCAATTCAAATCAAAACATAATTTTTCCTTATAAATTCGTTTTAAAATTCATTTCTATTCAATTCAAATTTCAAGTCAATTTGAATTCATTTCAATTTGAATTCGTTTTCAATTCAATTCGAATTTGTTTTATATTCAATTCATTTCGAATTGGTTTTCTATTCGATTCTATTCAAATTGGTTTTCTATTCAAATCAAATTCGTTTTCTATTCAATTCAATTTGAAATTGTTTTCAATTTAATTCAATTCGAAATCGTTTCTTATTCAAATCAATTCGAATTCGTTTTCTATTCAAATCAATTCGAATTCGTTTTCTATTCAAATCAAATTCGTTATATATTCAATTCAATTCGAAATCATTTTCAATTTAATTCAATTCTAAATCGTTTCTTATTCAAATCAATTCGAATTCGTTTTCTATTCAAATCAATTCAAATTGGTTTTCTATTCGATTCACAAAAACGAATATAATCGATATAAATATTGTTCGCGTCAAAATAGAGCATCTCTAATCAACACGGCTTTATATATTTCAATAATTTCGTTATTCTATTCAACAAATGAATATTTATTCTATTCCATACATGAATCTATATTTTATATTGATGAAGATGTAAATTTTATTATTAAAATATTTCGTTCAACACATGACTAATCTCAACGGATGAGTACGGTCAACACATGAACCTTTATTTTACAATATTCTTTATTTTCTAAATTGGAATGAGGCCCAATCAATTACCATATAAAGTTAATTATATGGATTCCGTTCAACACATGTATATAATAGCAACGATACATAGTCAACCATCATCCAAAGTGCACTACACTGTATAAGCATCAAATATAGATATCTAACGCTTATAACAGCCTGTCGATCCATCGATCGACATGCAACTAATTACTGGGATTAGTGTATGTCATATATTATCCCAATACCCGTGTGGGGTTTCAAACAATCAAACACAGATTTTATTTGTGCAGTTGGGCGATGTGTAAAATTTATCGTCCCAATCAATATCAGTCAAATCAGTGTATATAAACAAATCGGCCGATTTGTTTGTATATATTTATTTATTCACTTTTACGTTAAAAATTATATTTTTAACGACCAAATTATTTTATTCAACCTATGAATGCTCTATTTAGTTCATGTATTCAATAAAATGATATTTTTATTTTTCTAACATATTTTAGAAAATTTCGGCGGCATAACGGCACGATACTAGAAACGGGACAAGGCCTAGCCTTATCCCCGGTCTAGTGAAGGCCCACGCCATTCACACATCAATCAAATTAATTTCCATTTCACCAAACAATCAAATTCCAATCAAATAATCTAACCAACTACACAACCAAAAAATTTAACAAACAAGCCATCCATGGTCTGTGGATGACGGGTGTCGGGTGCTACTAAACACCGTCTGCATCCTAGTATATATATGCATAACTAGAAAAAGAAATTGAAGAGTGAGAAATTCTCACCAAACAATCAAATTCCAATCAAATAATCTAACCAACTACAAAACCAAACAATTTAACAAACAAGCCATCCATGGTCTGTGGATGACGGGTGTCGGGTGCTACTAAACACCGTCTGCATCCTAGTATATATATATATATAACTAGAAAAAGAAATAGAAGAGTGAGAAATTCTCACCAAAGCTATCCCAATTCCACGACACTTCATTTATAGAAATCTTCGTCGTTCTCGCCTTTTTGTCACCTTCGTTGCCCGTAGCCACTACATATATAAAAAATGAATTTTTACTTCGCTATTCAGTATTTAAAAATCAAATTTTTACTTTGCTATTCAATATATAAAAATCGAATTTTTACTACGCTATTCAATATATAAAAATCGAATTTTTATAGCTACTTCTATATTGTAAAAATGGAATTTTTATTTCACTATTCAATATAGAAGAATCGTATTTTCACTTCACTAATTATATTTTTACATCGCTAATGTCATAACAAAAATCGCATTTTTATAATAAATAAAAATCATATCTTTCTTCGAATAAAAATCTCACCTTCATGAATATAAAAATTCAACTTTTATATTATTGAAAATCATTTCCTTTTGCTATGAAAAAATCGCTTCTTTACAATGATAAAAATATCCGATCTTTCCATATTTAAAAATCAAACTTTTTCAAAGTTAAAAATCAAATTCCTTCATAGTTTAAAAATCAAATCCTTTATAGTTTAAAGATCTAATCTTTTCTATAAAAAAAATCTAATCTATTCTACAAAATCATATACATAAAAATTGAATTTTTATTTCAAAATCCTATATATAAAAAGGAAAATCAGTTTTCAATTTAACAAAGAAGATCAATTTAAATAACAAAGGAAACTTACAGCGTTTCAGCGAGAGAGAGGGGGGTTTGCGTCAGTTTAGGGTCTGGAAGTGGGAGTAGTTGTTGCCGGAAGGGGAGGAGGAGGGTATCGAGGCGGTTGCGGCATGCGGGTCGGCGCGAGGTGGATGGAAGCGAAGGAGGGTGGGGTCTTGGGCGATCGACAGGGCGATGGGGTTTTAGGGGGGGTCTGGACGGAAATCGAGGGGGGGCGAGGCTCGTGGGAGGCGAAGGTTGATGAGAGGGGGGGGGGGGGAGGCGCGCGGTGCAGCATCGATCGGGGGCGGGGGTGCTCCTCTTCTCTTCGTCCTTCTTCTTTTTTTTCTTTTTTTTATCTGTAACGAATGAATCGAGAAAAGGGGGGGCCAGAAGTTAAAGGAAGAGGGAGAGAGGAGGATATAATTTTTAATTAATTTTAAATTCAAAAAGTTGACTTTTACATACAACCTCTAAATGAGGCCCACCGCCTGTCGTCCATAGCTAACTACCCCCATTCCGAACACAATGGGATATGTATCGTTTGCTGATTCGATCGTTTCGATCAATTTCCGTTAAAATCAACATATAACTCTATATATATTGAATTTGAACGCGCATTTCAATTTACCGGAGTCACATACTAACTCTAAAAATCCCCGAAAAATATTTTCTAGCTTCGTATTGACGATACGGTCCTAACAAAACTAGTTTCGTCGAATTCTGAGACCGTTAGAAAAATGGCCATTTTCCAGTCGATTAAAATCAACTAAAACTGGTCAAACGCGTTTTCCTTTGCCACGCTCACATATTAATTCGAAAAATTATGAAAATTGGAATCTAGCAATAACTTGACATCACGAACCCAACAAAAGTGGTTTCGTCGAAATCCGAGGTCGTTTGCAAAATGTCTATTTTTAAGGGCCTGAATTCCATAGCGACTATTCAGAATTTTCAACTGGACATATCTTTTGATTCCCGCTATGAAATATTGATTTTTCGGATTCGTTGGAAAGATATTATCAATTAGATCCTATTATTTTCGGTTTCACTAAAATCCGGATTGTTTTGCACCCGGTACATTCAATTGAAGTTTGAAATCGAATTATCGAACTACCGCGCCATTTTCAATTCTATTTATAATTATATATAAATATTTATATTCTAACGACGACGCGTATAAATATATACGTTCGAATTATATTAAAAATAAATTTCTCGTCGTTTTTATTTAAAATAATCTATTTTAAATATTCTAAATTCGCTAAAATTGCCAAAATAAAAATTTTAAACTGGCCCAGATTTTCGGGTTGTTACAATCTCCCCCACTTAAAACTTTTCGTCCCCGAAAAGGAACAAAGTCGAAAGTGGTTTGATCAATCATTTCTACATTCGATCTGGCTTCCATTCTCCAACTTTTCAGTTTCTGAGAATTTTCAAATTCTTCAAAAATATGGCTAACACCCTAAATTTTCGAAAAATTTCGCCATAACCTCCCCTGCACCGGGAGCCACGGGAAAATCCCGAAATTTCCATATAGGCCTTTTGATCTCAAAAAGAAAAAGCCAAGCGGCTAGCCAGTAGGCTCATAAAATCATCATCACCCAAACAAAACAGTAAATTATAGTAAATATGTACCTATTTGTCGGGAAAACAAATTTTATTCTTTGCTCTAGCCTCCTTGCTATGACATGTTCAATGATATACATGTATATGCAAGCAAATGCAACCAATTTTCAATACAGTTCAATATTTGATTCTATTAGGTTAAATGGTTCAAAATTATCGAACAACTAAACAAACAACACAAACATCAATCATTTAGTGAATTAACGTTTCAAATTCATAATTTGATATATAGTCAAAAATCATGTTTTGGTGCCAAATCACAACAAATGAATCTATCTATATAAGTTTTGGTTTTCACACCAGTCTAAATGGAAATATATAGATATCACACCTTCGAAACACGAACATAAATACTGATGATGCACGTGCTATCATCAGTACCATCTCCGGGCGACTAGAATGTGATTCTATATCTATCCAGTATATTAAAACTTCGAATATACGTTCATGACGCGTATATGCAAAATCTTTATATATAGGATTGTCCAAATTCAATATGAATAAATATTCAAATACGTATAAAATGATTTAAATTTTCAAAACAAAATTGTTTTCATTTGAAAAATATACTCTTCACACTCGTTCTAGGATACTACTGATCCTATCTCTAACGAGTCATTCTAATTGGATATTGCTAATCCAATATCTGATGAATTCTTTCGTATGGTTCTAATGTGTCTTATTCTCGAGCTCTGTAAACCAAAGCTCTGATACCAAATGTAGTAGCCCGACGAAATCCGGTAGGCTTTGCAACCATCCCTTCATCCCCCAAAGCAGCAGGTAAAACCCACCATGGCTTCCAAGTGGTCCCCCAGTCCCTTGTTTTACGGCGAGCCTCTCGAGTCTTGCGCCTACTGGCGAACCAACGCTCTAAGCTGCGACATGTAGGGGTAAGAGTCTCTCGTTCGCCACCAAACCACGAAGCGAGAACCCCCTATCATGCGTACCCGGCCTACTCAGGGCCAGCAACAAGAACTGGTGATACTCCATTCTCGCTCATTTGCCAAATTTGATAATTTAGATTATCAATTCACGTTTCAATCTAATTGCAGATTCATTAAAAACTCCTTTTACTGGGTTAAAGAACCAATGTCTTTTTGGAACACAGTTCACGATAAACCCAAATCACATTCTATTTATTATCGAGTTAAAGAACAAGTGTTATTTAAAACACCGTTCATGATAACCCCACAAATAAATTCTGTTTAAAACCCATTTCAAATCCAATTTATTTATTTAAAAATAAACGGGTTTAATTTTAGTTCAAAACTAGTTCATTTCGATAAAAATCTATTTTTATCTTTTCAAATATGGAGTTTTTCATCCCAATTTTTTCCAAATCATTTCTTATGATTTTACACAAATTATTACTATTTTTAATAATTTTATCAAGGCCCGTACATTCGATTTCCATCAACGGCCACCGAACTGCACTTACAGTGACCTTTTCCAAATTTGATTTGGACGTATCTCCAAATCCAACCATTAGATTTCAAATTTCTAATATTCGTTAGAAAGCTCTTTTCGATACGAACCCAACGGTTTCAGTTTTAGGAGAATCCGACGGTCGGATCTCCCGTAATATCCGTTCGAAGTCAATGGTTGAAATTCGCGAATTGCCGCGGCGCAGCGCATTCTATTCAGGCCATTATATTATATATATATATATAATATATATAATATATATTTCGTCGATTTCTATTTAAAACGAATTTTATAAATAGTTTTTAAATTTGTTTCAAAAACAGTTTCAACTTCCATTTCAATTTAAATCAAAATATAATTTTTCCTTATAAATTCGTTTTAAAATTCATTTCTATTCAATTCAAATTTCAAGTCAATTTGAATTCATTTCAATTTGAATTCGTTTTCAATTCAATTCGAATTCGTTTTATGTTCAATTCATTTCGAATTGGTTTTCTATTCGATTCAATTCAAATTGGTTTTCTATTCAAATCAAATTCGTTTTCTATTCAATTCAATTTGAAATCATTTTCAATTTAATTCAATTCGAAATCATTTCTTATTCAAATCAATTCAAATTCGTTTTCTATTCAAATCAATTCGAATTCATTTTCTATTCAAATCAAATTCGTTATATATTCAATTCAATTCGAAATCGTTTTCAATTTAATTCAATTCTAAATCGTTTCTTATTCATATCAATTCGAATTCGTTTTCTATTCAAATCAATTCAAATTGGTTTTCTATTCGATTCACTAAAACGAATATAATCGATATAAATATCGTTCGCGTCAAAATAGAGCATCTCTAATCAACACAGCTTTATATATTTCAATAATTTCGTTATTCTATTCAACAAATGAATATTTATTCTATTCAATACATGAATCTATATTTTATATTGATGAAGATGTAAATTTTATTATTAAAATATTTCGTTCAACACATGACTAATGTCAACGGATGAGTACGGTCAACACATGAACCTTTATTTTATAATATTCTTTATTTTCTAAATTGGAATGAGGCCCAATCAATTACCATATAAAGTTAATTATATGGATTCCGTTCAACACATGTATATAATAGCAACGATACATAGTCAACCAACATCCAAAGTGCACTACACTGTATAAGCATCAAATATAGATATCTAATGCTTATAACAGCCTGTTGATCCATCGATCGACATGCAACTAATTACTAGGATTAGTGTATGTCATATATTATCCCAATACCCGTGTGGGGTTTCAAACAATCAAACACATATTTTATTTGTGCAGTTGGGCGATGTGTAAAATTTATCATCCCAATCAATATCAGTCAAATCAGTGTATATAAACAAATCGGCCGATTTGTTTATAGATATTTATTTATTCACTTTCACGTTAAAAATTATATTTTTAACGACCTAATTATTTTATTCAACCTATGAATGCTCTATTCAGTTCATGTATTCAATAAAATGATATTTTTATTTTTCTAACATATTTTAGAAAATTTCGGCGGCATAACGGTACGATACTAGAAACGGAACAAGGCCTAGCCTTATCCCCGGTCTAGTGAAGGCCCACGCCATTCACACATCAATCAAATCAATTTCCATGTCACCAAACAATCAAATTCCAATCAAATATTCTAAACAACTACACAACCAAACAATTTAACAAACAAGTCATCCATGGTCTGTGCATGACGGGTGTCGGGTGCTACTAAACGCCGTCTGCGTCCTAGTATATATATATAACTAGAAAAAGAAATTAAAGAGTGAGAAATTCTCACCAAAAAATCAAATTCCAATCAAATAATCTAACCAACTACACAACCAAACAATTTAACAAACAAGCCATCCATGGTCTGTGGATGACGGGTGTCGGGTGCTACTAAACACCGTCTGCATCCTAGTATTTATATATATAACTAGAAAAAGAAATTGAAGAGTGAGAAATTCTCACCAAAGCTATCCCAATTCCACGACACTTCATTTATAGAAATCTTCGTCGTTCTCGCCTTTTTGTCACCTTCGTTGCCCATAGCCACTACATACATAAAAAACGAATTTTTACTTCGCTGTTCAAATTATAAAAATCGAATTTTTACTTTGCTATTCAATATATAAAAATCGAATTTTTACTACGCTATACAATATATAAAAATCGAATTTTTATAGCTACTTCTATATTGTAAAAATGGAATTTTTATTTCACTATTCAATATAGAAGAATCGTATTTTCACTTCACTTATTTTATATGTAAAAATTATATTTTTACATCGCTAATGTCATAACAAAAATCGCATTTTTATCATAAATAAAAATCATATCTTTCTTCGAATAAAAATCTCACCTTCATAAATATAAAAATTCAACTTTTATATTATTGAAAATCATTTCCTTTTGCTATGAAAAAATCGCTTCTTTACAATGATAAAAATATCCGATCTTTCCATATTTAAAAATCAAACTTTTTCAAAGTTAAAAATCAAATTCCTTCATAGTTTAAAAATCAAATCCTTTATAGTTTAAAGATCTAATCTTTTCTATAAAAAAAATCTAATCTATTCTACAAAATCATATACATAAAAATTGAATTTTTATTTCAAAATCCTATATATAAAAAGGAAAATTAGTTTTCAATTTAACAAAGAAGATCAATTTAAATAACAAAGGAAACTTACAGCGTTTCAGCGAGAGAGGGGGGTTTGCGTTAGTTTTGGGTCTGGAAGGGGGAGTAGTTGTCGCTGGAAGGGGAGGAGGAGGGTATCAAGGCGGTGGCGGCATGGGGGTCGACGCGAGGTGGATGGAGGCGGAGGGGGTGGGGTCTTGGGCGATCGACAGGGCGAGGGGGTTTTAGGGGGGTCTGGACGGAAATCGAGGGGGGGCGCGAGGCTCGTGGGAGGCGGAGGTTGATGAGGGGGGGAGGCGCGCGGTGCGGCATCGATCGGCAGGGGGGGTCGCTCCTCTCCGCTTCGTCCTTTTTTTTTATCTGTAATGAATGAATCAAGAAAAGGGGGCCAGAAGTTAAAGGAAGAGGGAGAGAGGAGGATATAATTTTTAATTAATTTTAAATTCAAAAAGTTGACTTTTACATACGATCTCAAAACGAGGCCCACCGCCTGTCGTCCGTAGCTAATTACCCCCATTCCGAACACAATGGGATATGTATCGTAAGCTGATTCGATCGTTTCGATCAGTTTCCGTTACAATCAACATATAACTCTATATATATTGAATCTGAACGCGCATTTCAATTTACCGGGGTCACATACTAACTCTAAAAATCCCCAAAAATATTTTCTAGCTTCGTATTTACAATACGGTCCTAACAAAACTAGTTTCGTCGAATTCTGAGACCGTTAGAAAAATGGCCATTTTCCAGTCGATTAAAATCAACTAAAACTGGTCAAACGCGTTTTCCTTTGCCACGCTCACATATTGATTCGAAAAATTATGAAAATTGGAATCTAGCAATAACTTGACATCACGGACCCAACAAAAGTGGTTTCGTCGAAATACGAGGTCGTTTGCAAAATGTTTATTTTTAAGGGCATGAATTCCATAGCGACTATTCAGAATTTTCAACTGGACATATCTTTTGATTCCCGCTATGAAATATTGATTTTTCGGATTCATTGGAAAGATATTATCAATTAGATCCTATTATTTTCGGTTTCACTAAAATTCGGATTGTTTTGCACCCGGTACATTCAATTGAAGTTTGAAATCGAATTATCGAACTACCGCGCCATTTTCAATTCTATTTATAATTATATATAAATATTTATATTCTAACGACGACGCGTATAAATATATACGTTCGAATTATATTCAAAATAAATTTCTCGTCGTTTTTATTTAAAATAATCTATTTCAAATATTCTAAATTCGCTAAAATTGCCAAAATAAAAATTTTAAACTGGCCCAGATTTTCGGGTTGTTACATGGATGGAGTTTCTTGCCTCGTACGATTTCGAGATCTCCTACACTCCGGGCAAAGGCAACGTAGTGGCAGACGCGTTGAGCCGAAAGAAACTAACCCTAAGCCCGCTGTTTGTTGAAAGGCAAAGCCTAGAGTTTATAGCCAACTTTGACTTTAGGCCCTCCTCCGATTTTGTATCGGGCTTGCTAGCATCTCTCGAAGTACGCCCGATTTTAGTGGACTCAATAGGGATAGCACAACGCGAAGACCCTTAGCTTATGGAGACGAATGATAGGTTAATTAGGGGTGAGACTTCAAGTCACCTCAACAGATACTCCATCGACGATAAAGGTTGGCTAAGGCGGGACGGAAGACTATGCGTCCCACAGACAAGGGATTTAGTAAAGAAGGTTCTCGAGGAAGCATATCACTCTATGATGACGATACATCCAGGCGGAGATAAAATGTACAAGGACATAAAAAGAACTTTCTTTTGGAATGACATGAAGAAGGACGTGGCAGATTTCGTTTCTAAGTGTATGACCTGCCAACTGGTTAAGGCGGAGCAGAAGAAACCTGGTGGTCTGCTCCATCCTCCAGAGGTCCCGCAGTGGAAGTGGGATAGCATCTCAATGGACTTTATTGATGGGCTGCCTAGGTCTAGAAGAGGCAACACTAGCATTTGGGTAATAGTGGATAGCCTTACTAAAAGCGCCCACTTTTTACCTGTTAAGAGTAAAAGAACTAGCTCATCCCTTGCATCTCTTTATCTCAAAGAAATTGTCTGACTCCATGGGATACCCTCCAGCATTGTTAGTGACCGAGTCCCTATCATCACAAGTGAGTTTTGGCGGATTCTGCAAGAAGCGGTAGGCACACAGTTATTCTTGAGTATAGCCTATCACCCCCAAACCGACGGCCAGACGAAAAGAATGAACAGAGTTTTGGAGGACCTTTTAAGACTGTGTGTCCTTGACTTCGGAGGGATGTGGGAAGACCATCTTCCTTTGGTGGAATTTGCCTACAACAACAGCTACCAAGCCACCATCGGAATGGCGCCCTTCGAGGCTTTATATGGAAGACCATGCCGATCGCCAACTTGTTGGTGGGAGTCTACTGATAAACTCATACTTAGGCCAGAAATGATCCGAGAGACTTCAGAGAAAGTAGACTTGATATGAAGAACGATGAAGATAGCCCAAGACAGACAGAAATCCTAAGCCGACAGGAGGAGGACCGACCTTGAATTTGAGATTGGGGACAGAGTTTTTCTTAAGGTATCTCCGCTAAGGAACGTTGTTCGTTTTGGAACCACAGGAAAGCTAGCAGTAAGGTTCGTAGGGCCATTCCCTATCATCGAGAAAATTGGGAAAATGGCCTATAGATTAGAGCTACCCGAAAAGCTGGCCGGAGTTCACAACGTTTTCCATGTTTCGCACCTCCGAAAATGTCTACATGAATCTGCTGAAGTGGTAGAGCCAAACATCCTTGAGGAAGCTGAAGTGGAACGCGAAGCAACCGTGAGGAAAGTTCCAACCCGCATATTAGGAACGGAAGTGAAAAAGCTATGCAACTGCGAAGTCAAGCTCGTCAAAGTTCAGTGGAGCGATGCCGAGGAAGACGCAACTTGGGAAACTGAAACTAGAATACGTGCAGCCTACCCTTTTCTTTTCAAGGGTACATCTTTGATCTTTCTTTTTCCTTAAGTTGCGCTTTTATCTATCTTTTTAGGTATATCTCCTCGACCTTATCTTTTAGGTAGAAACCCTTTGGATGAAAACATGTAATTGAAACATGTTATGGATGATGGTTGCAAGTGGTTGCAAGTGATTGCTAGTGGTTGCTCGTGGTTGCATATATACACACAATCTAGGTTTTAGATCAGCTCAGTCACCTCATATTGCATATGCATAGATATGTTTGCAATTGTATATGGTTAAAATTTAATGTGTTGCCATGTGGATATTGCATTTATATATGAATGGTTGTGCACTCGTGTAGAATCATGAATAGGAAAATTTGCATACATAAGGATTCATGACACTTACATAATGTGCATTAAGGAGGTCAACTGAATCAGTAAGCCGTCTGATTTTGCATTAGATAAGTACATGTACACACACTTCGCATATGATCATGAAGCATTATAAGTCTTTTAAGGACAATGGATACTCGTGTTTGATGGATGAGTAGATGGACGTTTGGATGTTAGGATATGAATTCTTCCTGAACTTGAAGATTTCGGGGACGAAATCCTTTTAAGTGAGGGAGAATGTAACACCCCGTGTATTCTATAACAGTGAAATTCACAAATTAAAGTATAATTAATTTCAAATCAAAGAATTAAGGGAAACGGGATAGGCCATTGCGTTCGTCTCAGAATTCTGCTTGGGATAGAGTCCGAGTTTGCGTAAAACGGACTCCGTATGAAGAAGATATGGCCTCCGGAAGTTTCAGAATTCAGTTTAAAATTCAAAACAACTCAGAAAAACCAATTCAAAATTCAAAATCGGGCCGGATTGGCCAGGGCGGGAATTTTCCCGCCCAAGGCACCCAGGTCGACTGGGTAGTCGACCTGGGGCTACCCAGGTCGACTGGGTAGTCGACCTGGGTCACCCGTGTCGACTGCCAAGTCGACACGGTGTCGACTGGCGTGTCGACCTGGCCCCTGAGCCAGGTCGAACCCAACCCCCTGGCTGGCCTAGTCTGTGTTTGGCCGAATTTCTGAGCCTTGCCTTGTCACTGGGCCTAGGTGTCAACTCCTGATTGGTCTCTCCTTCAAACAAACGGCTGATATTGATCCAAGCTCCATCGACGGTCCTAATCAATTCACAAATTCTATAAAAAGGACCTAAGACTCCACCTAATTCATACAAATAAAAATTAGAATGAGACCGTCATGCTGTTGAGGAAAGACTAGAAGTAGCCGTCAAAATTGAGAGACGATTAGGAGACAATTCTAAAGCTTAAAGCAACATCAATTAAATCAAATCAACGCCTACAACAAAGGGTAGCATCTCCAAATTTAGAATTCAGATTCCTGAATTGTAGATTCGTCATACGTTGTAAGTAGAGTGCTATTCCGATGTGAATGAACAATTGAGTTTTGATTTATGTAAGATGAGAAATGGAATTGTACTTAATTTAATTCATGATTGTATGTTGCTATGATTCTAATTCTGAATCGATTTGGGATATTGTGGTATAACGATGTTAGGCCTATTGGATATTTGCAAGTATGTGATTCATGTTGAAAGTTAACAACTATATGTTTGTGGTAGTCTATTTCAACACCTATTGGATATTTGCAAGTATATGATTCATGTTAACGACTATATGTTTGTGGTAGTTTATTTGAGATTCATGCAAGTATATGATTCACTATTATGCCAATATGATGTACATACTTTTATGATCACTTTTAGTGTGTAATTGGATTCAATTAAATATTATGGTTTATATGAATTTAAGTTGGAATTGGCATCATGGTTCAAGTGTAAAAACCATACTTTTGTTTTAATGACAAAAGCGAGCATCTTTGTGAACTTGTATTAATTCTATGAACATGACTAAACTATGTTTGGTGTTATGCCTAATTGAAAACATGTCTTAGGCCTATGTTGCTATCAAAATCATATGATGATATATGTGACACATAATTACGTTAGATTTACATTCCAATTGCAAGTTTACATGAATAGATTAAAAACCATGATTCATGTATAGGTATGTTTATGCCATGATTATATGCTTTTACAATGCAAGTTCACAAGTGCCTAATTCATGTTAATTAGATCGTTATGTTGCAAGTTCATGCGTTCACACTCCCCTTTTTATATTGCTTAGAATATATAAACACCATGTTCTAAGCCTCCCCTTTTTCATGTGGCTAATTTGGGTTTAAATGCTAAACCCAACATATGTTATATTGTAGCGAACGTATAAAACGGGGGTAATAACGTTTGGGTTAAAATATAAAACATATGTGTTGGCATGTTTGACGCATGCCAACGACCTTGAAAAACAATTAAGCGGTGTAAATTAATTTTACCCAATAAAGATGAATTTGAATAATGGGCCGCAAATATTTACATATAAAAAGAAAAGAGACAAAATATGTAAATTTAGAAAATACGATGTGTTTAACCCGAGGTTGGATTGAGTTGTGATGTAAACCTGCCCGGAACCGCCCGGTTGTCCAGTAGTCACAACAATACCTATCCAATGTGGGTGGTTAAACACGGAGCCCAATAAAGACCCGAGGTTAAACTGAGTTGTGGCGTCAGACTGCCCGGACCCAACCGGCAACAGGCAGCCACAGCAATACCTGTCTAATGTAGGAGGTCGAGGCTTTAATAAGACAATTAAGACTGAGTCAGGATTGATAGGATTAAGTAAATTGAATTAATACTTAATCAAAATGGAACATGCTAAACCATACAGACTGATTGGGGGTTAGGTTTACAAAACATTTAACCAACTTAGCATGTTGGCTAGAAATAGAAAACCTAGTAGCGGGGGACCCTTTTCAGCAGTAACCCTACAAGGTGTATCAGGATACCCTAAACTAGGCAGGGTGGGGCACGATTACTGGGCTAACTGTAAGAGGTCAAATCGACGGCGGTGGTGCAGCAGTGTAGGTTCTAACGGGGTGCGGGCGTGCACACACTCCGACGCAGAAAAATAAGGCACTAGGCACCAGTAGTATACCTGTGTATTCTAGAATTGTGTCGGGCTGCCACCATGGGACTTGATACACCCCATGGTGGGACCAGCATAGGTAACTACAACATCAGGGGCCGTAAGACACATGTAACTATGCGAGTAGGAGCCGATCATTAGAAATGGATCACTTCACCCTGATTATGGGGTGCCTGTTGGGAACTAGTTTATGGGGGTGCAGAGATTAATATGGGGTACGATAGTATATTCGACTCTAGACAACTTAACTTAATTTATAGTGCTTTCCCATTTCCAGTTTTATACTTATCATGCCCAACTCTTTATTCATAGACTGAATAGTCCTAGACTTACTCAGGCTTTATGTCTGACTCTATTTTTCTTTCGTCTTCTTTTCTTTTGTCCCCCCCCCAGGTCCACAGGGAGGGAATACCGCAGCTTGACCAGTTTTCACATCCAGCTTGAAGAGAAAGAATGTATTGCTTGGATCTCTTTCGCTTTGGACTATGGCTTTGGATTGCAACTATGGGGACTTATGCAGTTTACTTTTGTTTTTATGCTTCTTTAAGTTATGAAATCAAGATAGTATTGAAAATGTAATGCTTTTGGAAGTATTGTAAGACAATTATGGCATGGTTTGTGAAACACGTATTTTGATGAAATAAAAGTTACTGTTGTTTTCCGCTGTTCAAAAATATGTGTATTTATATCTGTCTTGTATATCCGTGACTTATACTTATAAACCTCCACCAAAATTAGGGCATTCCCTTTGAGAGTGACCCTAACGGAGGTGGGGTGTTTCAGGCCCTGAGGATCCAAGGCTTGACTGAGTACTTGCCTGAGGCTCGGGCCAGAGAGTCTCGAATCGGTAGAGGACTATCTTTTGCCTCGGTTCATAGACGGAAATCCAATTTCCAAATACATGACATTTGCGATTTTATTTGTAGAGCCTAGTATGGCGACATAGTGGGATGGGGCGCTTATGCCGTCTATGATTGATACTTATGATTTGAAGTTGTTTTATACACTATGCACTCATAATAGTATCAAATAATCTGTTTTAAACGTATCAAGCATTCTTGGCTATTATAAGGTAAAAACCCTATCCTCCGGCTTGCGTTGCATTGTGTGATGGGAACTGGGTCTTATAATAGCTTCATTGTTCTTTATTTAGCATTGCGCTGTTGTTTTATGCACTAGTATTCTTGGGAGGAAACTCGTTCCGTGTTATACGGCGTGGTCCCTTGATTTACCGAACTTTAAAATAAAGAATAATAACTGTTTTAGTTCTCACACCAGTCCCATGACTGACCTGGGGTTTATTGTTTTAACCTAAACTCTGGGTGCCCCTATTTTGACACGGGCAGCTAGTAGTTTTGGTTTTGCAGATTTATATTCACAGGATCCTGGTTTACAGCTGGAACGATATCCGGAAAGCTTTATATCCGTATATCTCTTCTAGTTGTGTATTGTATTATTTTCCGCTGCTATGTAATTTATTGTAATCTCTGATATTTTCTTTTGTGTAATACTCATTTATTCTCTGTATATTCTTGTAATATGATGGATTGTTGTAACATGCAATGAAATATTCTCCCGTCTGCGTTCTGATTTGTCTTGTCCTCACAGTAACTCGTTCTTTCTCTTCTCTTCGGAGACCGGGGAAGTTCGGGTCGCTTCAGTTGGTATCAGAGCTTTGGTTTACAAAGCTCAGAGAACAAGGCACATTAGAACCAAACAAAAGAATTCATCAGAAATTGGATTAGTAATATCCAATGAGAATGACTCGTTAGATATGGGATCAGTAGTATCCTAAAACGAGTGTGAAGGGTATATTTTTGAAAATGAAAACGAATTTTGTTTTGAAATTTAAATCGTTGTATACGTATTTGAATATTTATTTTATATTGAATTTGGACAATCCAATATATAAAGATTTTGCATATGCGCCTTGCAAACGTATATTCGAAGTTTTAATATACTGGATAGATATAGAATGACACTCTAGTCACCCGGGGATAATCCTGATGATGGTGCATCATCCTCAGCATTTATATTCGAGTGTCGAAGGTGTGATATCTATATATTTCCATTAGACTGGTGTGAGAACCAAAATTAGATAGGGCCTATTGTTGTGATTTGGCATCAAAAATTTGATTTTTTGACTACATATCAAAGTTATGAATTTGAAAAGTTAATCTACTAATTGATTGATGGTTGTGTTGTTGATTATTGGTTGATTAATTAAAATTTGTACCCTATAACCAAATTGAAACAAATAGTGAATTGTATTGAAATTAGTCGCATTTGCTTGCATATACATATACTTACATTGAATAGGTCATAGCAAAGAGGCTAGAGCAGAAGAATAAAATTGTTTGCCTGACAAATAGGTACATGTTTATCATAATTTACTGTTTTGTTTGTGTGATGATGATTTTATGAGCCGATTGGCTAGCTGCTTAGCTTTTTCCTTTTCTTTTTGAGATCAGAAGGCCTGTATGGCAATTTCGGGATTTTCCCGTGCTCCCGGTGCAGGGGAGGTTATGGCGAAATTTTTCGAAAATTTAGGGTGTTAGCCAAAATTTTGAAAAGTTCTTAGAAACTGAAAAGTTGAAGAACTTAAGCCATAATAAAAATAATGAAAGTTGAGTTGATTTGTGAAACAACTTTTGGCTTCGTTCCTTTTCGGGGACGAAAAGTTTTAAGTGGGGGAGATTGTAATAACCCGGAAATCTGGGCCAGTTTAAAATTTTTATTTTGGCAATTTTAGCGAATTTTGATTATTTAAAATGAATTATTTTAAATAATATTGACGAGAAATTTATTTTGAATATAATTTGCACGTATATATTCGTTTGAATCGTCGTTAGAATATAAATATTTATTTATATATATATAAGGAATTGAAAATGGCGCGGTAGTTCGATAATTCGATTTCAAACTTCAATTGAATGTACCGGGTGCATAATAAACCGGATTTTAGTGAAACCAAAAATATTTGAATCTAATTGATAATATCTTTCCAACGAATCCGAAAAATCAAAATTTCATAGCGGGGATAAAAAGTTATGCCCAGTTGAAAATTCTGAATAGTCGCTATGGAATTCAGGCCCTTAAAAATGGAGATTTTGCAAACGACCTCGGATTTCGACGAAACCACTTTTGTTGGGTCCGTGACGTAAAGTTATTGCTAGGTTTCAAATTTCGTAATTTTTCGAATCAATATGTGAGCGTGGCAAAGGAAAACGCGTTTGACCAGTTTCAGTTGATTTTAATCGACTGGAAAATGGCCATTTTTCAAACGGTCTCAGATTTTGACGAAATTAGTTTTGTTAGGACCGTATCGTCAATACGAAGCTAGAAAATATTTTTTGGGGATTTTTCTAGTTAGTATGTGGCCCCGGTAAATTGAAATACGCGTTCAAATTCAATATATAGAGTTATACTTTGATTTTTACGAAAACTGATCGAAACGGCCGAATCAGCCTACGATACATAACCCATTGTATTCGAAATGGGGGTAATTAGCTAGGGACGATAGGCGGTGGGTCTCATTTCGAGGTCGAAAACAAAAGTTGACTTTTAGAGAATAAAATATTAATTAAATAAAAATAAATCCTTCCCTCTACTTATTTTCTCTCAGGCCCCCCCTCTACTATAATTTTTCAGATCGAAAGGAAATAAAAAAAAGAGAAGGATGGGGGAGAAGCCGCCGCTCCTCCCACCGTCGCGCCCAACCAAGGTTGCGCTAACAACCGAAGCCCCCCCTCGCGCCTCCTCCTCCTCCCTGGCACCACCGCCTGCCCTACTTCTTCCACCGCGACGCAGCCGGCCACCACCACATCGACGCACCCACCAACCTCGTCACCTCCGCCTCCTTCCCCTCCCCTCCTCCAGCTCGCGCAGCACCCCCCCCCCCTCAGCTGAAGAACCGTGACACCCCCCCTTCTGTGAACGCAATAGCGATTACCCCCTCCCCTTCCTCCTTCGAGCGCAAACATCCCATTTTCTCCAACGACAGTGAGTTTTATAACTATTTTTATTCATTTGTTTATTTGCAATTATTTTAATTTCAGATCCTATGTAAATAAAATTGTTTTAGACTTCGGATTTTTCATATATAGCTTTTTATAGGGTTTGATCTTTGTTTGTTTAAAGAGATTTGGTTTTTAGAAATAGCAAAGTATGATTTTTAGTGATTAGAGAATGACGATAATAAAAGAGCTATTTTTATAGGATGTAGAAGACAAAAATATGATTTTTTACATTATAGAAGTGTTAAAAATTTGATCTTTATATATGTAGTGAATCAAAAATATGATTTTTACTTGTGTAGAATATTAAAAATATGACCTTTGTATAATAGAGAGTATAAAAATGTAATCTTTATATTTGAAAAGGAGAAATCTTAATACAGAGAATAGCGATGTAAAAATTCAATCTTTATATAGAGAATAGCGATGTAAAAATTCGATTTTTATATATTGAATAGCAAAGTAAAAATTCGATTTTTATATATTGAATAGCAAAGTAAAAATTCGATATTTATATATTGAATAGCAAAGTAAAAATTCGATTTTTATATATTGAATAGCAAAGTAAAAATTCGATTTTTATATATTGAATAGCGAAGTAAAAATTCAATTTTTATATATTGAATAGCAAAGTAAAAATATAATTTTTATATATAGAATAACGAAGTGAAAATTCGATTTTTATATATGTAGTGAATACGGGCAAAGAAAGTGACAAGAGGCAAGAACGGCGAAGATTTCTACATAAGAAGAGTCGTGGGATTGGATTAGCAATTCAGTGAGAACTTCTCACCTTTTAATTTTATTTTTCTAGTTGAAATATATACTAGGATGCAGACGGTGTTTAGTAGCACCCGAAACCCGTCGTCCACAGACCATGGACGGCTTGTATGCTTGATTGTTTGATTTTGATGTGTAGTTGATTGTGTGATGTGACGTGAAATGAAATAAAATATTTATATAGTTAAAAATATTTTATAGTTAAAAATAGAATTTTTAACGTGTATATGAAATGAAATAAAAATAAACAAATCGGACGATTTGTTTATATACACACATTTGACTGATATAGATTGGGACGATAAATTTTACACATCGCCCAACTGCACAAATAAAATCTGTGTTTGATTGTTTGAAACCCCACACGGGTATTGGGGTGATATATGACATACACTAATCCCAATAGTTAGTTATATGTCGATCGATTGATGGACAGACTGTTATAAGCGTTAAATATTTATATTTGATGCTTATACAGTGTAGAACGCACTTTAGATGATGGTTGATGATTTATCGTTGCTGTTATATACGTGTGGTAGGAAATCCATATAATTAACATTATATGGTAATTGATTGGGCCTCATTCCAGTTTAGAAATAGAATATTTGAAAAAGAATATTTGAAAAAGAAATATTTGAAAAAAGTAATATTTGAAAATAGAAATATATGAAGCCGTGTTGATTAGATTGACGCCATTTTGACGTGAACGATATTTATATCGATTTCATTCATTTTATGATGAATATCGAAAGTGATTTAAAAAAAAAATATGTTATTTTGAAAAGAATGAAAATTCGAATTAAATTGAATAGAAACGAATTAAATTTGAAATTGAATAGAAATGAATTTGAATTAAAATTTAATATAAATGAATTCGAATTGAAGTTGAATTGAATTGAATTAGAAATCAATTTGAATTGAAATCAATTTGAAATGAATTTAAAACGAATTTATAAGGAAAAATTCAACTTTGATTTGAATTTGAAATGAGGTTGAAATCGTTTTGAAAACGAATTTAAAAACGATTTATATAATACATTTTAAAAGGAAATCGACGAAGTATATATTATATATATTATATATATAATATATATAATATAATGGCATGAATAGAACGCGCCGCGCCGCGGCAGTTCGCGAATTTCGACCATTGACTTCGAACGGATATTACGGGAGATCCGACCGTCGGATTCTCCTAAAACCGGAACCGTTGGGTTCGTATCGAAAAGAGCTTTCTAACGAATATTAGAAATTAGAAATCTAACGGTTGGATTTGGAATTATGTCCAAATCGAAATTGAAAAAGGTCGCTGTAAGTGCAGTTCGATGGCCGTTGATGGAAATCGACTGTACGGGCCTTGATAAAATTATTAAAAATAGTAATAATTTGTGTAAAATCATAAGAAATGATTTGTGAAGAATTGGGATGAAAAACTCCATATTTGAAAAGATAAAAATAGATTTTTATCGAAATGAACTAGTTTTGAACTAGAATTATAATTCTATTTATTTTTAAATAAATAAATTGGATTTGAAAAAGGGTTTTTAAAGTAACCAAAATTTCCAATAATTGAATTGGAATGGATTTGAATCGAAATCGTCTTCGGATTATTTCGATGTTGGATTTCGTGATGATACAGATATTGTTATGGGAATTTGAAAAATATATTTATATCGTTATTTCCAATACGACATTTGTTGGTCGTAGAATTTGATATTGAATATAAGCCGATATATTTTCTATTCAGAGCCTTGTATTTAATATCAAATGTGATTTGGGTTGTCGTGAATGGTGTCTTCATTAACACTGTTCTTAAGCCGAGTTGAGAAAAGATTAAATCTTTTTATTTAGATTTAATGAAGTGAACCAATTAAGTGATATTTAATTGGAATTGAATTGGAATTGATTTTTGGGTTTATCGTGAACGGTGTTTCAAATAACATTCGTTCTTTAACCCGACAATTAATAGGATGTGGTTTTGGGTTTATCGTGAACCGTCTTTTAAATGACGTTGGTTCTTTAACCCAGATAAAGATTGAAACTAAGTGGAGTTTTAATGAATCTTTAATTAGATTGAAATGATCGAGAATGGAGTATCACCAGTTTTGCTCCAGGCGATAGTTAAATCTTTAATTAGATTTGAACGTGAAATGGTAATTGAATTTACCGATAACACCGTGGTGTTAGATATGAAGTAGGACCAGTTTTACTTCATGGGATGAATAGGTTGGGATTGGGAAATAAAATAAATGATTACTCCGGTGTGGTTCGCTAATCCCGACTAGTTTGAATTGATATTCAAAAGAAGATTAAAGAATAAATTTAAAAGAATTTTTCTTTGATAAAATTAATGAGAACCTTTCCCAAAGAATATTCTGAATTGGAATGACGCATATGTTGTGTTTGTGTAACAATTGTTTAATATATACGCGGGTTATTCAGAAAGACCGGGTTTATCCCATTCTGAATAACTGTTTCGACGTGGTGTCGAAGATGAAGACGGTGGTTGAAGACCGGAAGTCTTCACATCGTTTGGGTGATTACTGATGATCTTGATTGGGCTGTACACCCAAGATGATGGAATCAGTCGGTGGTCGTCCAGATGTGCTTGGAGATCGATGGATATGCGAGGAAAGTGCCTCCGGTTTCGTTCAGACCCAGAAAGGACTTGTAAATGGACTATGTGTCTGACATTGGATTTTAGTCTGTGTGATTGATTTCTATTAAATATATATCTGTTTGGCGGCGGAGAATTTATTCTCTTGCTTAACGCCCTTCTCTGAGACGTACGAGCTCAGGGGTTATATACAGATGGATATCAAATGCATAGAGTGAATTGCATGTGTGACATGCCTAAGTGGAAAATGATCAAGGCTTCTGTTGAAAAGCAAAGTCTTGTGGTTGATGATCAAAGCACGGCCTTTGTGGCGTAGCTTTGTGTAACATTTGATTCGTGAGCTTCACACCCGGTATGAACCAAAAACGGGAGAGGACATCAGGGAGGGCATGCGTTTCTTTCTAGCTAGAAGTGGCGTCAGTGGTTTTACACGCCCTGACGAGTTTGACTTATGTGGTTGTTGCTGTTGCGAGGTGCCTCGGTTTGATCGGACGATTCGGGTCCGATGGAGTCATTCGTTGGCTCATTTACGCCCCATAGGGCAGGGAAACGCAGTGTTCAGGAATTTTAATCCACATCGGTGGACCGGCCCTGAGGATCCAAGGCTTGACTGAGTACTTGCCTGAGGCTCGGGCTAGTGAGTCTCGAATCGGTAGAGGACCATCTTTTGCCTCGTTTCATAGACGGAAATCCAATTTCCAAATACGTGACATTTGCGATTTTATTTGTAGAGCCTAGTATGGCGACATAGTGGGATGGGGCGCTTATGCCATCTTTGATTGATACTTATGATTTGAAGTTTTTTTATACACTATGCACTCATAATAGTATCAAATAATCTGTTTTAAACGTATCAAGCATTCTTGGCTATTATAAGGTAAAAACCCTATCCTCCGGCTTGCGTTGCATTGTGTGATGGGAACTGGATCTTATAATCGCTTCATTGTTCTTTATTTAGCATTGCGCTGTTGTTTTATGCACTGGTATTCTTGGGAGCAAATCCGTTCCGTGTTATACGGCGTGGTCCCTTGATTTACCGAACTTTAAAATAAAGAATAATAATTGTTTTAGTTCTCACACCAGTCCCATGACTGACCTGGGGTTTATTGTTTTAACCTAAACTCTGGGTGCCCCTATTTTGACACGGGCAGCTAGTAGTTTTGGTTTTGCAGATTTATATTCACAGGATCCTGGTTTACAGCTGGAACGATATCCGGAAAGCTTTGTATCCGTATATCTCTTCTAGTTGTGTATTGTATTATTTTCCGCTGCTATGTAATTTATTGTAATCTCTTATATTTTCTGTTGTGTAATATTCAGTTATACTCTGTATATTCTTGTAATCTGATGGATTATTGTAATATGCAATGAAATGTTCTCCCGTCTGCGTTCTGATTTGTCTTGTCCTCACAGTAACTCGTTCTTTCTCTTCTCTTCGAAGACCGGGGAAGTTCGGGTCGCTTCAATTGGACATTGTTTGAATGTTATGTTGTTGAGATGTATAAGGAATGTTATTATTAAATACATGTATGGTTTGAAATCCATTATTTAATGGTATTTGTTTTGGGTCTCATTCCAGTGAAGGAATTTCCAAAGTTTCCAAAAGGGGTTGTTCAGTTAAAGGATTAAATGTGATGTTAACGCTTTTTATATTATTTAATGTGCACAAAACCGATTAGGTAGATTGGCACTATTTATATGGGAATGGATATTTCCATAAATTTCATTTATTATGTAATAAATAATGATGATTAAAATTTGAAATTATACATTTTGAAAATGTTATTATAATATTATTATAAGAACAAATGCTATATTAAATGATTAATTAATGTTAAGAGTTTGAAATTCAAGAATTATTATTATAATATTACAAAAATATGAAAGGTTTCAATTTTTATTTAAAGTTTATATATAAGAATAAATGGCATTTCTAGAATAATGAAGATTTTAATTTAAAGTGATATTTTGAAATAAATGATATTTTAAGAACCAAAATACTTTGAAATAAAGAATATTTCAAAATAATATTTTCAGTAGGATAATTATAAATTACAATTGTATTTGGGCACGAGGTTGGGTCACATTTGTGGTGGAAGTCTGCCCGGAACCGACCGGCATATCCAGCAGCCACATATGTCGGGCCTAATGTGAGAGGTCCAAGTACACGAATACGAATTGGGCCTTGACAAGAGGTTAAGCCCAACTTGTGGGATAAGTCTGCCCGGAACCGACCGGCATATCCAGCATCCACAAGTTGTAGGCTTAATGTGAGAGGTCTGGCCCAATATAAAATAATAAATAGATATAATATTAAATTGGGCTATTCAGCCTGTTTTAAAAATAATAACGCCAATTGAACTCGAACGTGTTTATCAAATTATATCCATTTAAATTATGAATATTGAAAGAGGTGATTTTAAAATTAATATTTTAAGAGGATATTATTTTATTATTTAAATAACATATAGAATATTGGATTCTGATTTAAAATTGAAACCGAAGTTTGAGTCATTTTGAATAAATTTATAAATGTTTTAAAATACGTTTTTATAAAGGAAATCAATGATATGTATATATATATATGTATGTATGTATAAGGGTGCGAATAGAACAGTTCGCGCAGCAACCGTTCGCGAATTTCGACTATTTAACTTTGATTAGATGTAATAGAAGATCCGACCGTTGGATTCTTCTGAAACTGGAACCTACGTGTTTGTATCAAAAAGAGTTTTCCAACGAGTATTTATCTTTTGAAATCCAACGGTTAGATTTTGAGAAATGTTTAAATCAAATTTGAATAAAACACCGCCGTCGAAATTAAGTGACCTGAAACGTCGTTTATCTGAAAAGGACTATTTTTAATATTTAAAAATAAGGAAAAATTATGTAAATTCATAATAAATAATTTAGAAAGGGTTTGAAATGGAAATTCCTATTTTTGGTAGATAGAAGTTATTTTAATCAGAACAAGTGATTTATTAATAAATAAATTAAGGAATTCAATGACCAAGGTTTTTCTAATGAATATTTTGGGATGGTTTTGAAAGGAAATTATCTTCGTATTATGTCAGTATTGAATTCAGTAATTATACGGATATTATTTTGGGAATTTGGAAGATATTAAATATCGTTATTTTCAATATAATATTTGTTGGTTTTAGAATTTAATATTGAGTATAAGTCGAGATATTTCTATTCAAAGCTTAATATTTAATATTAAATTGGATTTTGGATTTTTGTCATGAATAGTGCCTTAAATAACACTATTCTTGAATCCTACTTTAGAAAATATTAAATCTTTAATAAAGATTTAAAAAGAAGTTTTTTTTTCAATTAATAAACATGATTGAAAATTTATTTTTGAGTTGATTGTGAACGATGTTTTAAATGACATTTGTTCTTAAAACCCGATTAAACAGTGAAACTGCATTTGAAATTTATTAATTTTTTAACAAAGATTTAATAAAAAAAAGGAGATTTTTCTAATTTAATATTGTAAATTTAAATTGAACAAATTAAGATTAATTTCTTAAAGATTGAATGATCATTAAATATGATTTTTGAAAGGTTGAAAACTAGATAGAGTTTTAATGAATCTTTAATTAGATTAAATAAGAATAAAGGAATACCCTTGATTTGGAATGAGGCATTGTTTGTGTTTTTTTCACATGATTTTAAATACGCGAATTATACAGAAATACCAGGTCCAACCTATTTTGAATAATCCATACGACGTTTCAAGATCGACGACGAAGACGATGATTGAAGACCGGGAAATGTTTAAGTCGTATGGATGAGTATTGATATCTTGATTGGGCCGTACACCCAAGATGATGGAATAATCGGTAATCATCCAAACGCACTTGGATATCTGCCGGGTATTTTTTCGTTCAGACCTAGAACGGAATCCTAAATGGATTATGTGTCTGACATTGTATTCCTTTATATTGTATTCGTTGATCTCTGTTTAATGTATAGCTGTTTGGTGGTGGAGAATTTATTCTTCGCTTAACACCCGGTTATATATTGGTAGATGATCAATGATATGGTATGGTTTGACAATGTGGCACTCCAAGATGCAATTGATCAAGGATTTTGTTGAAAAGCAGGGCCTTGTGGGATGATCAAAGCACAGCCTATTTAGGCGTAGCTTTGTGTATAGCATGACTTTGCGAACCTCACACCCCGGTATGATTCAAAAACGGGATATGGACCGTAGGGAGTGCACACGTTTCTTTCTAGCTAGAGTGATGTCAGGGACCCACCAACGCTGACATTTTACTTATGTGGATGATGGATTTTGAGGTGCCTCAGATTTGTAGGTCGTTAGTGGTCATATGGAGGTCCAAAAGGACTGGGAAGTGTGTGTTCAGGCATAACTAATCCACTACCGTTAGGTGGGGACCGTCCCTACCACTCCAAGGGTTCACTGCGGGGGATCCTGAGGCATTTGCTAGAGTGTCTCGAATCGGAGAGGACGATCCCTGGCCTCGATCTCATGATGGAAACCCAGTTTCCAATATGACACAATGCGGTTTTGATTGTAGAACTAGTATGGCGACATGATATATGGTACCCATGTCGTCTATGATTTATACATTTACTTTCAAAATTGATTTCTACACTATGCACTTATAGTAATATTAAAAGATAAATTTTGCGTACCAAGCATATTTGGTTATTATAAGGTAAAACTCTATCCTCCGGCTTGCGTTGCATTGTGTGATGGGACCTGAGTCTTATAATAGCTTCATATTCCTTTATTTAGCATTGCGCTGTTTATTTTTATGCACATGTATTCTTGGGGGTAAACCCGTTCCGTGTTTCACGGCGTGGTCCCTTGATTTACCTAACTTTAAAATCAACTTAATAACTGTTTTGAGTTCTCATACCAGTCCCATGACTGACCTGGAGTTTATTGTTTTAACCTAAACTCTGGGTGCCCATATTTTTCACACGGGCAGCTAGTAGTTTGGTTTTGCAGATATTATATTCACAGGATCCTGGTCTACAGCTGAAGCGATATTCGACAAGCTCTGTATCAGTGTATTTCTTTCAGTTGTATTTTGTATTATTTTTTTCCCGCTGCTATTTAAATGTAATTCAAACTCTGATATTATTGATTTCCAATGTATATTCTTTATTCATACCCTGGAATATTCTTGTACTCTGATGTAATTGTGGTAACAACAATAAAATGTTCTTCTGTTTATGTTCTGATGTGTCTTGTTCTCAAAACAATCCGGGCTTTCCTTTACTGGGAAGTTTGGGTCGTTACAATAGAAATGAGTGGCGTTAATGGTAATTAATGGATAAGAATGAAAGTTACAACAGTAAAAGAAATGTAATGAACGGGGAATGATAATAACCTATTATGTATAAACCTGAAGTGGAAAAGGAAAGATAATAGGTAGGCTTGTCCTAGGACAAGTGGAAATTATAACTTAGGTTATAATAAACAATAATGGGGATGTGATAACTTATGTAATGAAATAAGTTGCATTTAATTATAAATTAAGTGATCTGTAAATTTGGGAACCTGAAACTTGTTGCGTAGAGAAAAAGGGGAAAAACTTATGAAATGTAAGTTGTACTTAATTATAAATTAAGTAATCTTTAAACTTGAGAATTTGAAATCTGCTGATAAGAATAACATGTTAAAGGCTTGTCCTAGGGACAAGTGGAAATTATAACATATATAATAAATGGAAAGGAAACTTATTAATAAACCTTAGTTAAGAGAACTAAGTTAATAAGTAAACCACGACAAGTTGTAGTAATAGTGTATGGTGGAATTATGATTAAATAAGGAATCGAATTTAGAAAATTAGATTTTTCTAAAATTCGAAAATAAAATTGCTTGGTAGGGTTTTGGATGCAAAAATTGGATGAACTACGCTCTTACTCAGTAATAATGTAGGAAAATTTGGATGAAAAAGTATTTTTATTTTCAAACATTACATTCATATAGAAATTACCAGTATATTTAGGATGTGTGCACATGTATTCAAAGAGATTTTCAAGAAAAATTTGCATTTATATAGGAGGTACCGCTTAGGCATTCATTTCATTCATTTATTGTTATGTTGAATTATACTTTGCACTAGTACACAAATGGTTGCAAAATTGGATGCACACATGATGGTTATGGCTTATGCGAGGAATTACTGAATTTTACCCTTACCAAATTTTGGGGATGAAATTTCCTAAGGGTGGGAGAATGCAACACCCCGCATTTTTAATTAAAGATAATAAATTAGGGATAACTTAATTTAACATTGGGAATTAAGTAAAATGGACTGTACCATTGCGTTCGTCTTGGAATTCTGGTTCAGATAAACACCGAGTTTGCGCAAAATGGATAACATATGAAGAAGTTATGGATGGTAGAAGTTTGACAAAGCGAGAGGGAAGCGGGCCAGTGTAACTGGCGCACCTGGCAAGTGCACCAAGGTTAATTTACACTGGCGCACTTTTTAAGTGCGAGTGTAAATTTCTAGCATCCGTACCCACAGGGGTCGACCCACACCCCCACGGTGTTTACCCTAGGGTCGACCCCTACAAGGGTGTGTCGACCCAAGAGTCGACCGCAGGGTCGACCCGCCCCAGATCTGGGCAGATTCTTCGACTAATCTAGACTATTTTGTGGCCATATTCGTTGATGACTCAACGATGCGTGTGCATGAACACCTATAAATAGGCTAGCAGAGCCTAGCCTAAATCTCATATTTTCTAAGAGGCTGCCTAAGCTCTGCCATTCTTCTTCCTCCTCAAATCTCTTCAGAAAAATAGGATAACTAGTTTAGGAAAATTTTGATTCAAGATCTGGAGAAAAAGAATGTATATTGATAAAGAAGGTGTTCAGAATTATATTCGAAGTAAGGTAAATTCTTGAATTTGGTCAATTTAAATTTCTCATCTTTCTTCCCTTTTTCCTTTAGTTGAGAATTGTGGATTTATGGTTATTTAGATTCTAAATTTAGCTTGGAGAACCATGGAATGCTAGATCTGGACCAGATTCGTGAATTGGAAAGTAATTAGATGAGTGGGTTTAAGTTTTACCTTTTTGATAATACTATATTTATCGTTTGACATTCCCCATATATATGCAATGTAAATTTGCTATAATGATTAATCTGTTGAAATATGAATATGTTGAAATGTTAATATGTTGAAACATTAATATGTTGAAATGTAAATATGTTGAAATGTTAATAGATTGAAATGTTAATATGTTGAAATGTAAACCTGCTAAAATGTATAAACCTGTTAAAATATGTGGAAACGATTACTATTGTATATATACATGTTCTACTTACATGTTAATCTGTGGCATATTATGTACTTGAACCTTTAACTGTAAGAATTGGGATAATTACATGTTGATTTGTTAGAATGAAATAATTACATGATTCGATGATTACATGTTATTTTAAAATGAAGTTAATTACATGTTAGGAAGAACATGCGACATGATAGTCAGATAATGGACTTAATATGATATTAAGTGTGACATGTAAAAATAGATTACAGTAAAAGTTTGGAAGAATGGTTATACCTAAATATATAGTTAATAGAAAAGTGTAACTGCACCTAGACACGGGGTTAAGTTCTACTTGTAGTAGAAGTCTTCCTAGAACCGCCCGGCAAATCCAGCATCCACAAGTGGTTAATTTAATGTGAGAGGTCTAGTGCGTAAACACACATATGATGGTGCTAAGACCGTGGTTAAGTCAACTTACGGTAGAAGTCTGCCCGGAAGTGCACGACAAATCCAGCATCCACAAGTGGTAGGCTTAATGTGAGAGGGTTAGTTCATAAACATATATATAAATATATGTATATAATAGGATAGAAATGAGTGGCATTGATGTTAATTAATGGATAAGAATGAAAGTTACAACAGTAAAAGAAATGTAATGAATGGGGAATGGTAATAACCTATTATGAATAAACCTGAAAGGGTAAAAGGAAAGATAATAGGTAGGCTTGTCCTAGGAACAAGTGGAAATTATAACTTATATTGTAATAAACAATAGAGGGAATGTGATAACTTATGTAATGAAATGAGTTGTACTTAATTATAAATTAAGTAATCAGTAAATTTGGGAACCTGATACTTGTTGAGTAGAGAAAAAAGGGAAAAACTTATGAAATGTAATAAGTTGTACTTAATTATAAATTAAGTAATCTATAAACTTGAGAATTTGAAATCTACTGATAAGAATAACATGTTAAAGGCTTGTCCAAGGGAAAAGTGGAAATTATAACATAAGTTATAATAATAAGAAAGGAAACTTATTAGCAAACCTTTGTTAAGAGAACTAAGTTAATAAGTAAACCACGACAAGTTGTAGTAACAGTGTAAGATGGAATTATGATTAAATAAGAAAGAACGAGGTGAATATACGTGATGAAATAAGTTATATTTAATCACAAATAATAAGTGACATGTTAAACAGAAAACATGTGAATTGAGATGAAGTATACTTAATTACGCATTAAGTAGAACATGTTATTGTAACTATGGAATCAGACAATGAATAATATAAAGAGACTGTAGGTTACAGATCTTGGATTACAATCTAGCATGTTATGGGCTTATTAATAAACTTAAATGGATTAAGTTATAACTGAAATTAATAAGCAAGAGGAACTTGGTAACTGGAATAAGATTTAATATGAATGGGAATAACCAAGTTAACTGGAAATTGGACGCGGTAGAGCAAGCGCATAATTAAATGTTTAGACATAGGGTCTAATAACACATCAACCTGAAGTACTTGGGCCAGTCCATACGTTTGATAGTGAATAACCCAACGGGGTAGATCATCGCGGTGTCATGGGACACGAGGAGAGCGCACGTCCATCTAATTATTCTGCTTGTTATGCATGTTGTTCTGCAGATATTCTGTTGGCTCCGAAGGACTGGAAGGGGAAGCACGCAGCTTCCCAGGACATGGAGGGCACTCCTGGTAGTTCTTTGTGTTGTGACAGCATTCAACTGTGCTCGTAGAGGTTAGGTCTGCGTGTTTCTATTGGCGAGTATACCTTGATTGCCACAATAGTGGGCAATCAGAAGGTTGTAGGGTGGCATAAGTGATTCGATGATCCAGTTTCCTTGTAACTAGGCCGAGTTACGACCATTTTATTGAGTTACCAGCGGGTCTAACCATTTCTTGATAGCAATACGTCGGATACCAACCATCGACGGTCAACGTGGTGCGTGATACGTGATGGGGAAAGATAGAGAGCTTAACCAAAAGACCATAAACCCTTTGCTCTCAAGGCTATGGGTGAGGGACATGGAAATTAGGATTTATTGTTTGTTGTTTTCTCTAGGGCCAGGTCACTGGCTCTCAATTCTGTTTATCTTTCACTAGTTGAGGGAGGGCTCGGGTGTGACCATAGCCACTAAAAATGCAGACCTTAGCATTTGTGTATACAGATATCTGAAAAGCTCCCGACCTAGTTTCGTGTTTCTGATACAGCCCTGTTATGGGACACGGTGAACAATAGATATGTGCAGATACACGCATACCACTTCTGGATGGTGTATCATAAAGATTATGACATCGAGTGCGATTGATGATACATATGTGAGAAGGTCTAGATATGTGCTTGTCCTCTCTGGGTAGTGTATCATATACTTTAGGGCACTACTCTATGATGGAATCTGATTTGATCGAAGGTGGCAGTCCGTACGCTTACGTAGCATGGTGCTGGTAGACCTATGCGGAATGTAGTGTTGTTATATAGAGATTTGTATGTCGCTCTGGCGTAGGATGAGGGACTGCGTATAATTTGTGATGCTAAGGCGGAGACCGTGCGAGTGAGGTACCAGTGTACCTTAATATTGGGGGTAGCAACATATATATTGTATTAGGTTTATACACTGGGGAGTAAATGGGTACGACATGTGTGTAAGCTTTGAGTTTTGTTAACCCAAGTAACCTAATAAATAAGAAAGTATAATTGAAAGGTGTATGTATGGTTATCCAAAATGTGTAGTTTAAATCTAGTCACCAGAACTTGTGTTCTGACCCTCTTCCTCATAACATACTCGCAGGTTAGATTTGTTGCAGAGATATGATAGCTTTGGATAGTGGTTAGGCAGTACTATTATCTGGGTAAGGCTATATTTTGATTACATTATATTTTATCCTTTTCGCAATGAAATGTATTCTGAGCTATGATATATTTTATATCTCTGTCTTTTCTTCAGGATACCAAACCAACGAACACGAGTTTCGATAGATTAGAATTTTGAAAAAAAATCGGTCTGTCGGAATTTGGGTTGTTACAACGATCCGGCCCACAAAAGGGTCTGGATCTCCCCCTTATGTGAGAGATCACTATAGATCGCTTAAAAAGAGTTGATTTTGACCCCTAGGGGTTGCATTCCAAGGGGCGCAACCCCTAGGGTGGGTCCTCTTTGTGCTTTCTTAAGTGTAAAGTTGGTAGTTTGTTAATTTGTGGTCCTATTTTTGAGTTATTGATGAAGTTTTGGGTGAATTTTGAAATCTATCGACCCCCCATTCGAAGTCACATCGATCCTCACTTAGCCAAATTTTGAGTTCTGATCCCCCGCTTCGGAGTTGTACTGATCCTTCAATCAAAATCGTGTTGATCCCTCACTTGGCCAAATTCATATTTCTTATCCTATGCTTCAAAGTCATACCGATTTCTCATTCGGAGTTGTACCAGTCCCTCACCAGGGCAAATTCCGAGTTATAATTCATTTTTTTTCAAAGCTATACTCTGATGAATCCTGCTGTCCATGAGTTTATATGATCATCCATACTTGATTCAGAGCAATCCAAGTATCTAAGTTCAAAGCATAATGGCCTTGTCAAAAGGCAAACTTATGATCATCCATACATGATTCAGAACAATCCAAGTATCTGAAGCTCATCCATCTACCTTTCCTACCTATAGTCTAGTTTGAGTTGGGTATGTATTGTTGGTTACTTGTCAGGCATGTTTGCAGTTATTGTATTGATATTATATATATATATATATATATATATATATATATATATATGTGTGTGTGTGTGTGTGTGTGTGTGTGTGTTATGTGCGCGCGCTCTCTCTTCTTTTAAGAGTATCACACATTTTTATTTCAAAAACTATAAGTAAATGAACATATTTGGACAACATAATGCAATAACTCTTATATTCGATGCGAAGTATATCCCATCATCTATATAGATGTATGATATACCTTGCATGGAATACCATGTTATACTTCTTGCACATACATGATAAATATGTAAAGAGAAGAATTTTCAGATAATAATTTATGAATTTAAATGAAATATCTAATTTTATTTAAATTAAATTTAGAAGTATTTAAGTAAATTATACTTCCTATTCTCATTAACGATCCAACAGGTTAATTTTTTTGAAATTCACTCATATCTTCCACTGCGAGTTGACATAGTTCCAACAACACCCGTGTTGTGCTTAGTGTTACGTGTATATATGATGATAATATAACATATATTGTGTTATGTGCTAACTTGTTGGATGTAGAGATTGAGCATGTATGACTTCTCAGAGCTAGTATTCCTATTAACTATGTTGGCTTTATAGTATCTTAAAATTATTTGTCACTTACACTAGACTATTGTCTAAATTAATGTTGTTTGTTTTGGTTGTTTCTATGCATGATACTCTTAAATGAGTAAACTAAAAAACAAGTCTGAGATTAGCGCATGGAGCTATTCAAAGGAGGAGCAGGACGTTCATGCTTATATATATAATTGTGTTTTAGGACTTACCATTATTATATTATGCAGCATCGTGACGCTTTTAATCGTTATGCTATATTTATCTAAACTAAAGGTAGATGATTATATATAATTATATTTTAGAGCTTACCATTATTATATTGTGTAGCACCGTGATGCTTTTAATCGTTATTCTATGCTTATCCAAAGTCAATTTATTCAAATACTATTATTTTGATGTATGTATGAACTTTATTATCTGCTTTTATAATTGTGATCAATTTACGGTGCTATGCTTTCATGGTTTATTTTAATAATATTACCACCTTGCCTGTTTTTATATCCGTGTGACTATCATATGTTATCATATTCATCGTTAGATGTATAAGGTTGCTTTTTGGGGTTTAGTTGTACCCCTTAACTGATGATCTACACAGGTTAGATACAATTACAGTGTATTATGTAGGTATATCTTGTACCAAATGCACAGGGTTGTAACAAACCCCATTTCGATCGCCCCAAATCGGTGACTAATAGAACTTGAAGCGTTCAAAATGACGAATTGTTATTGGCTTACAGGGTTTAAAAATGGAATATAACACTGAATCACAGACACAGAAAACAACGGTATCTCATATGAGAGTTTTGTATATAAAAAATTATCAGAGTTAATACAACGTTTATGTTTTATATACAGCGGAAGAATAAATTATACATCCATTAAGTAAAAAATGGAAGAATGAACCAAAACGAGCGCGTCTTCATGTGCTTCCAATTCAGTCCAGTCATCTGCATGCCTATCACAGAAATACACGAAGTAAACTGGAACAAGAACATATTTAAATACAAACAAAATGTAAATGTATTTTATTTGCCTCAAAATTTCGGTGTGTTTCTCATCATTTTTCATGACTTGATTTGATTTATGTATCCATACATAGCTTGTGATGTTCACAGTGTACACTGTAAATACCACAAGGCAGTCAGTGTGTATATATAGTAGCAGGGACAGGGAAATATTTTCTGATGGTCTGCAAATACACACGTGCATACATATACACATGTGTGCACTGCCTCGCCAATCAATATACAACTGAGGAGTAGTCACGTGGACCATCTCGACTCAGTGCAACAATAATCAAAGTGGTCAAGGCAACTCAACATCAATGGTCGAGCACAGTGGCACAACAAATAAATAAAGCAGCTCAAACTAATCAGCCATGCAAGTCAACAAATTAAGTATGGAGAATGGTGCAAATTTACAACTCAGCAATTCAAGTCAAATGGCACGTGTACACAATCCAATGGTCGAGACTGTTTGGAAATGATGCAGTATAACAATGAACTTATATCAGTTTTCGAGTTGAATCAAGTGCAAATGTACACTCGCATACATAAACAAAACAGACAGGCTAGTTCATGCTAATATACATGAATATACAATGGAACAACATATTTCAAGCTACAGCAAGAGGAAGTAAATCAAACAAGTCCAGTTCATGTTTTCATTCATTCATGGCCGAGACATCATTATTCATATGGAATATTATCACACAACATGAATGGTGCAGCAAGATGTGATCAGTTCAAGGCAGCATGTACAATGTTTCAAGAAGAGTGGCAAACTCATTCACATACATCATGGATTAACATCATGGTGAAATTGCAAAGCTCAAGTGAATTATAATGATCAAGTATATGCAACAACAACACAACAAGAGACCGGTAGTGCATCAAAAAAACATGGTGCCTATATGTACATATATATGACATGGAAAGAGTCTACATATATGCATGGAACTGGATGCAACACTGCTGAACAATGGTGAGCATTTCAAGTGTCCAAAAGAACCACATGTACAATAAGCATGCAAAATGATACAGTAACAAGTGCAAGAGATTCATAGTTTCAATTGTACATTATTCATGAGCAAACAATACTGGTGAAATGGGATGGAGATTAGACAACTACAGTTGCATGGAAATAAATGGAAAACTGTTCAGCATGTAATAGTCATGTTTTGTTTACATGAATTTAATGCATGTGCAAATGTCAAGGTGGTATTCACAGAATAGCAGAAATCTCAAATGAAAATGGGCAATGGCAGGAATTAATTATTGAAACAGGGTGATGAATATAAGGCAAGAAATCAATACTGATTTCCATAAATTTGGTAAATGCACATCTGGCATCAAAATTCATTTCAGCAGTCACATTTTTGGCAAACCATTTTTAGGAAAACACAGTGACATATATGGCATTTAATCCAGGAAACAAAGGGACAAAATCATGTTCATAAACAATAGAGATTAAAAGAAATTCCAATATCATTTTTGGCAAGTGTTAAATTGGTTGCAAGAATTCTTTTCTCAATTTCGATATGTTTCCAATTTTGTTTAGGAATATTTGCAAGTTTAATTTTTAGAACAAATGGAAGGAAATACGATTTCCAGTAAAAACAAAATTGATGTGGCAATTTGATTATGGAAGCAAAAATTGGCAAGTTCTCAAAGGTATTTCAACAAAGATCAAATTCACGGCATGATTTTAATCAAGGGGCCACAAATTTATTCACAGCGATCATTCAAAACCGTGACTTTCAAAAGGGAAAACATGCACAAAATCAGATCGAAATCATATGACGAAATCAGAGCAATTTAAGGGTTTCTAAATCCCTATATAACACCACTCATCATTGGCTTTAATTATTGAAAATCCAAAACAATAAAATCAAGAAAAGAATTTTGTAACACCCCACCTCCACCAGGGTGGCTCTTGCAAGCACTCTGACTTTGGAGGGGCGTTTGAATCAGGTAAACATGCATAATGATATATCAAGGCAGAACAAGAACATATGTATATATGTAAACAGAGTAAATAAAATAGATAAAACAGCGGAAGATTTCAAAACATTTCAAAACAAGTCTGGTACAACATAGCTTTCCAAATAAACAAGTCTAGATAAAACAACATCAACTGAAAAACTGAAATAAATAAGTGCTATCCCCAATTAAGTGGTAACCATAGCTAGCTTCATGTCGAAACCGTACATGAGCTGAAATCCCACAAGCAAGCAATCCGAAATCCAAGCTAAGCTCCAGTATTCCCTCCCTGAGAACCTGGGGGGGGGGACGGAAGAAAAGAGGCGAAAGAAAACAGGTCAGTCAAAAAGACTGAGTAAGCCCTACAACAATCAATGTAAACTGATAAAGTTAACTGGCATGAGCAGCAGGGATGAACATAAGGATAACAATATACTAGCATGATGATTAACTAACAAGGTAGATAAAGGTGTCATCGCATAATCAGGATTAAGGTTTTGCACCACAGGTGTACTAGCAAACTAACATGACTTGAATAAACAAGTATTGATCCCTTGGCCCAAGCTTTGGCCCAATAACATGAAATGACCCTAATACAAGGTCCAACCAAACGGTCTAGTCGATCGGCTCCCTAAGCCTAACTCGTCACGTGTTGGTGTCAATACGGCCCAATCATAATTGTAGTCGAACTGTGCCGGGTCCACCCTTCGGGTGTATCAAGCCCTAGGGTGTCAACCCCTGGACACCATGAACATGAGTGCACAGTCCCGATCTACTGGTACCCTGCATGTTTTCTCTGGCTACGGACTATGTGCACGACCAGAGTCCGCCCGGAACTACATCGGCGTACCCTCTGCCGTCGCTTTTGGTCACTTACCTCCACTCCAGTAATCGTTCCCCCACCCTAGCCTAGTCCCTAGGGTCATGATGATACTAACTTGGGATTACTGCTGGAGTGGGCCCCCATTGCTAGGATTTTTCTAGTGGGTTAAGTACGGTTTAACCCTCTTGCTAATCCTAGATTAACTTGGTTAAGTGTAACGATGAGTTCACGACTTAACCCCGATTAATCTACCAAGCCCAAATTGGTTAAGTATTAAGTGGACCATGACTTAACCCTAATCACGAGGCATTAATTAATTTAATGCGCCTTAACCTCTCACATTAGACCTTGTTGTGGTTACTAGTTAAGCCGGGCGGGTCCGGGTAGCTTTACACCACAACTTGGTCTAACCTCGGGTTCAAGGTACAACATGACCAACTTCTCACATTGGGTCCTATTGTTTGTAGCAACTAGTTAAGTCGGTCGGTTCCGGGTAGGTTTACGCTACAAACTCAACCCAACCTCGAGTTGGCCACACTTATCTTTTCTAAGTGTCATGTCCATCATGTTTCCAAAACATGTTATAAGTTTTCAAGCAATTGGGTAGACCTAACTTAATAGGTAAATTCCCAATGGGTAGACCTAACTTAATAGGTAAATTCCCAAGCTTATGTTTTATGTCTTTTAAGTTTACCCAACCCCAAACGCAATCCCATCGCTTACATATCGCAATAGCGCATAAAGGATAGAAAGAGGGAACTTGGCATAATCATGACATAAAGGTATTGAAGCCACAAGCTTAACATGGTGGCATATGAAATGTTCATATGTTCATACACTTGCATATTACATTTTTAGGCCTCAAAAGCATGCATAAAACCAAACTTAGCATATTGGTGATACATGGTGCTAAATGACATGTAGAGATGGCCATAAGTTCGCATTTAGCCTCACATGCAAGTTATCATAAGAGATATGATAACTTACATGTTGCTAAAATGCAACCTTTGGCATAAAGCTTAAAGCTTTATGTTCATAAACCCAAAATAAGCTTGCATAACATGATAGCATGAACAAAATGTTCAACCCAAACTTGCATAACATAACTTGGCATACTTGCATATAAACTTGCATATCACAACATGATAAACTTGCATATAAACTTGCATACACAACATGATAAACTTGCATATAAACTTGCATATCACAGCATGATAAACTTGCATATAAACTTGCATATCATACATTTAACTTTAGAGTTTAAGTATGAAAGTAGAATAGGGCTTACAATGCTTAAGAAGTCACAAAAATATGACAAAGCCCTTATGAAATCAATTAAACCCAAAATGCAAGCAAAACCCTTGAGCCAAAATGATCAAGACTCTTTATTTATGATGCAAATATATAAACTTGACTTGAATGCAAGCTAATGATGCTCATACAAGTTTGAAAACACTTGTATGCATGGAAAATCACTTAGGAATTTATTTAGGAATTTTATGAAGAGAGTGGAGGCCATGAGAGGATTGATTTTGCCATAGTTTAGTTGTATGAATGAATAATGATGATTTAGGGTAGGTTAGGGTCTTATTTATAGATTAGGCAAGTGTTTTAGGCCATAGGATTAACCCTAGATTCAATCTAAGCCATCAAAGCATGTCTTGGGGAAGAAGTCAAGTGCAGGAACCATCTAGGGCCTTTAGATTAAAGATGGACCATGAGAACCATTCAAATGCAAAATCTGCATTTGAGCGAATCGACCCACGGGTTGACAGCCAAACACCCTGGATTAACCCCTAGTCGACCCAGCGAGCTCGGGTCGACCTCAAAAATCGGCCGGTTCGGTTATTCCCCTCTCCCAATTCGCTGTTTTGAACATTTTTGCATATTTATTTATTTAATTTTCAATTATATATATATATATCAATATATATATATTTCTCTGCGCAACCCATTTCACTTAATTAAGTATACTTTAATTTGGGAATTTTTCGTGAAACTTCGCGAGGCCATATCTTGGTCATACGGACTCCGATTTTCGAAAACTCGGACTCTATTTCGCGTATTTTTCCGAGACGAACGCAATGGAATAGCCCGTTTCCCTTGATTCAGATTTTACAGTTTAATTCTGCCTCCATTTATGTTATAACATGTTATTCAAAAATACGGGTTGTTACATTCTTCCCTCCTTAAAGGATTTCGTCCCCGAAATCTCCAAGTTAGGAAGAACGTATCCTACCATCCATCATCCATCTACTCAAAACATCATCCACGAGCAATCATTGTCCTTAAAAGGTTCTAAATGCTGTATGATCATATGCAAAGGTGTGTGTATATGTACTTATCTAATGCGAAAATCTGGAGGTTACTGATTCAGTAAACCCCCTTAATGCAAAATATGTTAGTGAAATGAGTCCATATGTATGCAAATTCCTAACATAATCTATAATCTCTACATGAGTGCACATAACATTCATCCATATGCAACATCCACGTGATAGCATAACAAGTTTTCATCCATGAATAAGCATAAACACTCATGCATATGCGGTATGAAAGTGTGTGAGCCGATCTTAGTGCCTAACGTGTATTATGCATCCACGAGTATCCACTTGCAAACACTTGCAACCACTTGCAACCATCAAGCATAACATGTTTCAAACACATGTTTCATCCAAAGGGTTTCTACCTAAGGTTCTCATGACAAGATTAACACGATAAACTAGATAAACATGGATAGCAAAGAGAAAGATATGCTAACAAAGAAAAGAGATTGAGAGTGTACCCTCAAAAAGGAATGGATAAAGCCCACGCATCTTCTCCTCGGTTTCCCAAGTTGCGTCTTCTTCGGCTTCACCCCATTGAACCTTCACCAATTTGACCTCTCGATTCCTTAGCTTCTTGGTCTCTGTCCCCAAGATATGAATCGGAGCTCTCCTAATGGTAGCCTCTTTCTCGACTTCTACATCTTTTAGAACACTTGGCTCAACAACCTCTGCTGATTCATGTAAACACTTCCGGAGATGCGAGACATGAAAAACATCGTGTACTCCAGCAAGCTTCTCGGGCAACTTCACTCTATAAGCCATATGCCCGATCCTCTCTATAATAGGGAATGGTCCAACAAACCTCGGTGCCAACTTCCCAACTGCTCCAAATCGGACCACATTCCGCAAAGGAGAAACCTTCACGAAAACCATATCCCCAACATCAAACTCCAAATCAGTTCTTCGCTTATCAGCATAGGATTTATGTCGGTCTTGGGCCGCTTTCATCCGTCTCCGAATCAACTCGATCTTCTCGGATGTATCTCTGATCATATCAGGCCCAAGTATAAGCTCATCTGTAGTCTCCCACCAACATGTAGGCGACTTGCACGGCCTCCCATATAAAGCTTCAAATGGTGCCATCCCTATGCTTGCCCGATAACTGTTATTATATGCAAACTCAACAAGAGGAAGATGGTCTTCCCAAGTACCACCAAAATCCAGAATACAAAGCCTCAACAGATCCTCGAGTACCCTATTCACCCTTTCGGTTTGACCATCCGTCTGTGGGTGATAAGCCGTACTTAGATTCAACCTTGTGCCCATAGCTTCTTGCAAACTATTCCAGAATTGACTTGTAAAGATTGGGTCACGGTCACTGACTATACTAGAAGGGACTCCATGTAGTCTCACAATCTCACGAAGATATACAGACGCTAGCCAAGATGCGGTCCTCTTGCTCTTCACCGGAATGAAATGAGCACTCTTCGTAAGTCTATCCATAATAACCCAAATGCTCGTATTCCCTTTCCTTGACCTTGGTAGCCCATCGATAAAATCCATGGAAATACTCTCCCACTTCCATAGTGGAACGTCTAGAGGATGCAATAGCCCACCGGGCTTCTTTGACTCGGCCTTAACTTGTTGGCAAATGATACATCTAGAGACAAATTCTGCCACATCCTTCTTCATCCCAGGCCAAAAGAAAATGCGCTTCATATCTTTATACATCTTATCTCCGCCCGGATGTATAGTCAACTTAGAGCGATGCGCTTCCTCAAGAACTCTTCTTACTAGATCTTCTACCCTTGGAACACATAACCCTCCGTCTCTCCTCAGCCAACCCTTGTCATCAATAGAATATCGAGCGAGATGACTAGACGTCTCTCCTCGAATTAGCTTATCCATAATCTCAACTATCTGAGGGTCTTCTCTCTGCGAAGCCCCAACTTGATCAAGAAGGGTAGGTCTGAGTTCCAGAGATGCTAAAGAACCGGTCATCGACTCAATCGCCAAGGAGAAATCAAAGGTTGCCACATACTCTAAATTCTTCATCTCAACGAATAGAGGACTTAGGGTCAACCTTCTTCTACTCAATGCATCTGCTACCACATTCCCCTTGCCAGGGGTATAAGCTATCTCAAAATCGTAGGACGCCAAGAATTCCATCCATCTTTGTTGCCTCAGATTCAGATCCTTCTGAGAAAAGAGATACTTCAATGACTTGTGATCGGTATAAAGCTCAAATCTTTCTCCCAGAAGATAATGGCGCCAAGCCTTGAGTGCATATACTATTGCTGCCAACTCTAAGTCATGAGTGGGATAATTCTTCTCATGCACTTTGAGTTGTCTGCCGCCAAAGCATATCACTCTTCCTTCTTGCATAAGAACAGCTCCTAACCCCATGCCACATGCATCGGTGTATACGGTAAATAACTTCCCTCCATCGGGCAAAGCTAGAACAGGTGCTGATGTGATGGATCTCTTGAGCTTCTGAAAAGCAAGCTCGTATTCTATGCTCCAAGCAAAAACTAAATTCTTCTTCGTCAATTTAGTGAGAGGAGCGGATATCTTTGCGAAGTCCTTGATGAACTTCCGGTAAAAACCCGCAAGACCTAGAAAACTTCTCACTTCGGTTGCATTCCTTGGAGTCTTCCAATCCTGAACTGCCACTACCTTAGCGGGATCCACAGCTAAGCCTTGCTTAGATACTATATGCCCAAGGAATCTAACTTCCCTTCTCCAAAAGTGACACTTGGAGAACTTGGCCTTCAACTGATGCGCTCTAAGCGTATCCATCACCTCCATGAGATGCCTTGCGTGCTCTTCCTCATCCTTAGAGAAGATCAGAATATCATCTATGAAGACCACGACAAACTTGTTCAAGAACTCCCTGAACACCCTACTCATCAAGTCCACGAAATATGCGGGTGCATTAGTCAAGCCGAACGGCATGACAAGCCATTCGAAGAATCCATCTGGAGTTCTGAACGCAGTCTTGTCTATACTATCTTCAGCTACCCTGAGCTGATGGAACCCCGTAGCAAGATCAAGCTGAGAGAAAACAGAAGCACCGACAAGCTGGTCAAAGAGATCATCAATCCTCGGTAACGGGTGTCTGTTCTTCTTAGTCAGCTTACTCAACTCTCGATAGTCAACGCAAAGTCGGAGAGAACCATCCGCCTTGGTAGCAAATACCACAGGCGCTCCCCATTCAGATATACTTCGTCTAATGAAGTTCTTCTCAAGCAACTCTTTCACTTGCTTACTTAGCTCCCGCCTTTCACGCAGAGCCATGTGCCGAACGGGCAAAGAAACAGGCTTTGCATTATCCACCAGATAAATGCGGAAATCAATCTCTCGCTTAGGGGGCAACCCCCTAACTTCATCGAAAACATCCGGATACTCTCGAACCACTCTCACAGACTGAAGAGTTTCCATTGACGAGTCGAGTGATTCCAGATAGCACAACATGACGGGACCTCTCGGATCACAAGAAATCTCTAGGGTGTTTCTGAGGCGAGTCACGAGCCTCACAACCCTATGCTCACAATCAAGAATGGCTCCATATCTGGACAGCCAATCCATGCCCAATATCAATCCGTATCCCCTAAAACCAAGAACATAAGCACTACACAAGAACTCTACACTCAGTATAGAGATCCTCAAATCCCCACATATCATAGACAAATGGGCGGAACCCCCAATAGGATTTGAGACACAGACGGGATCATCTACCAAGCTAGTACTAAGGTGCAAACTATCAACAAGATCAGATGAGATAAAGCTATGTTACGAACTGGAAAATCAGAAATATATACAAGGCTCTCAACAGAAATACTACCTCGATCGGGAACTAGAGCGACATTGAGAGCATGAACTTGCCCTCCTGAAGGTCCAGCACGCTGAGTCTGACCCTGGCCTTGCCCTTGCTTCCTCGGGCAATCCTTACTAAAATGTCCAGTCTCACCGCAGAAAAAGCATTCACCGTTCTTCCTTTTCCTCTTCTTACAATCCTTAATAAGATGCCCAACTGAACCGCAATAATGGCACTTCCCCTTGTTGTTCTTGCCCTTGTTGTTATTGCCCTTGTTGTTGTTCCCCTTGTTGCCTTGACTCTTGTTCTTGTTCTGATTGCCTTGAGTGCTCTGACCACTTGGATTACCCTGATTTCCTTTTCCCTGGGAATCAGTCTTCTTGGCTTGAGTATCATTCATCTTAGTTTCTTTCTTGACATCTCCCTGAAGTAACGCCATATCAACCAAACTCTCAAACGTGGCCCCATGGGGAATATGTGACATAGACAATCCCTGCAACGGCTCATTCAATCCTCTAGCAAAACGAAGAGCCTTCTTCTGAGGAGTATTCACCATATCCAAGCCAAAACGAGCTAACTGATTGAACTTGTTCACATATTCTTTGACAGACCTATCTCCTTGTTTCAAAGTTATGAACCTCTCCATTTGCAGATTCTCCTCAGCAGAAGATAGAAACTTAAGCATGAACCTTGCCCTAAAATCGGCCCAAGTCTCAACAGGCCTAGTACCATTGGTGACTTCCCACCAATAAGCGGCTTCATCCTTCATAAGCCAAACTGCCAACAAGAGCTTCCTCTGATCGTCTAACCCAAAGATAGCAAATAAATCCTCGGTCTCTTTCAACCAATTTCTGGCCTCTACAAAAGTCTCAGTGCCTTGAAAGTTCTTGCCACCCATTGCTTTGAAATCTTTGCAAGTCTTTGCGAAGTCCACTTGAGGATGCTGAGGGGGAGGAGGAAGAGGAACCTCAGCGACAGGAGGAGGAGGAACATCAGCGACAGGAGGAGGAATATTAACTACTGGAGGAGGAGGAGGAACATCTGCGGGGCCGGCTTCGGTCGCCCTAGCCTCCAAAAGTCTCCTATACCAAACAGGTACGTGCACTCCCTCCGGAATAGCAAAGTTATCGGCCATACTGAAAACGAAGAAAAAGACAGATTCAGAATGGAGAAAAACGAAGGAATTTTGCTAATGGCTTTTTGGGGAATAGCCTTTAAAATAAACTAGACTTTTCTTTGGAAAATACTTTATACTTGGTTTTGAAAATAGTTTTCCAAAAGTTTTAAAAACCTTTTTGTTCCTTCTCGTAAACCATATGCTCTGATACCAAATGTAACACCCCACCTCCACCAGGGTGGCTCTTGCAAGCACTCTGACTTTGGAGGGGCGTTTGAATCAGGTAAACATGCATAATGATATATCAAGGCAGAACAAGAACATATGTATATATGTAAACAGAGTAAATAACATAGATAAAACAGCGGAAGATTTCAAAACATTTCAAAACAAGTCTGGTACAACATAGCTTTCCAAATAAACAAGTCTAGATAAAACAAAATCAACTGAAAAACTGAAATAAATAAGTGCTATCCCCAATTAAGTGGTAACCATAGCTAGCTTCATGTCGAAACCGTACATGAGCTGAAATCCCACAAGCAAGCAATCCGAAATCCAAGCTAAGCTCCAGTATTCCCTCCCTGAGAACCTGGGGGGGAAACGGAAGAAAAGAGGCGAAAGAAAACAGGTCAGTCAAAAAGACTGAGTAAGCCCTACTACAATCAATGTAAACTGATAAAGTTAACTGGCATGAGCAGTAGGGATGAACATAAGGATAACAATATACTAGCATGATGATTAACTAACAAGGTAGATAAAGGTGTCATCGCATAATCAGGATTAAGGTTTTGCACCACAGGTGTACTAGCAAACTAACATGACTTGAATAAACAAGTATTGATCCCTTGGCCCAAGCTTTGGCCCAATAACATGAAATGACCCTAATACAAGGTCCAACCAAACGGTCTAGTCGATCGGCTCCCTAAGCCTAACTCGTCACGTGTTGGTGTCAATACGGCCCAATCATAATTGTCGTCGAACTGTGTCGGGTCCACACTTCGGGTGTATCAAGCCCAAGGGTGTCAACCCCTGGACACAATGAACATGAGTGCACAGTCCCGATCTACTGGTACCCGTGCATGTTTTCTCCGGCTACGGACTATGTGCACGACCAGAGTCCGCCCGGAACTACACCGGCGTACCCTCTGCCGTCGCTTTTGGTCACTTACCTCCAGTCCAGTAATCGTGCCCCCACCCTAGCCTAGTCCCTAGGGTCATGATGATACTAACTTGGGATTACTGCTGGAGTGGGCCCCCATTGCTAGGATTTTTCTAGTGGGTTAAGTACGGTTTAACCCTCTTGCTAATCCTAGATTAACTTGGTTAAGTGTAATGATGAGTTCACGACTTAACCCCGATTAATCTACCAAGCCCAAATTGGTTAAGTATTAAGTGGACCATGACTTAACCCTAATCACGAGGCATTAATTAATTTAATGCGCCTTAACCTCTCACATTAGACCTTGTTGTGGTTACTAGTTAAGCCGGGCGGGTCCGGGTAGCTTTACACCACAACTTGGTCTAACCTCGGGTTCAAGGTACAACATGACCAACTTCTCACATTGGGTCCTATTGTTTGTAGCAACTAGTTAAGTCGGTCGGTTCCGGGTAGGTTTACGCTACAAACTCAACCCAACCTCGAGTTGGCCACACTTATCTTTTCTAAGTGTCATGTCCATCATGTTTCCAAAACATGTTATAAGTTTTCAAGCAATTGGGTAGACCTAACTTAATAGGTAAATTCCCAATGGGTAGACCTAACTTAATAGGTAAATTCCCAAGCTTATGTTTTATGTCTTTTAAGTTTACCCAACCCCAAACGCAATCCCATCGCTTACATATCGCAATAGCGCATAAAGGATAGAAAGAGGGAACTTGGCATAATCATGACATAAAGGTATTGAAGCCACAAGCTTAACATGGTGGCATATGAAATGTTCATATGTTCATACACTTGCATATTACATTTTTAGGCCTCAAAAGCATGCATAAAACCAAACTTAGCATATTGGTGATACATGGTGCTAAATGACATGTAGAGATGGCCATAAGTTCGCATTTAGCCTCACATGCAAGTTATCATAAGAGATATGATAACTTACATGTTGCTAAAATGCAACCTTTGGCATAAAGCTTAAAGCTTTATGTTCATAAACCCAAAATAAGCTTGCATAACATGATAGCATGAACAAAATGTTCAACCCAAACTTGCATAACATAACTTGGCATACTTGCATATAAACTTGCATATCACAACATGATAAACTTGCATATCACATCATGATAAACTTGCATATAAACTTGCATATCACAGCATGATAAACTTGCATATAAACTTGCATATCATACATTTAACTTTAGAGTTTAAGTATGAAAGTAGAATAGGGCTTACAATGCTTAAGAAGTCACAAAAATATGACAAAGCCCTTATGAAATCAATTAAACCCAAAATGCAAGCAAAACCCTTGAGCCAAAATGATCAAGACTCTTTATTTATGATGCAAATATATAAACTTGACTTAAATGCAAGCTAATGATGCTCATACAAGTTTGAAAACACTTGTATGCATGGAAAATCACTTAGGAATTTATTTAGGAATTTTATGAAGAGAGTGGAGGCCATGAGAGGATTGATTTTGCCATAGTTTAGTTGTATGAATGAATAATGATGATTTAGGGTAGGTTAGGGTCTTATTTATAGATTAGGCAAGTGTTTTAGGCCATAGGATTAACCCTATATTCAATCTAAGCCATCAAAGCATGTCTTGGGGAAGAAGTCAAGTGTAGGAACCATCTAGGGCCTTTAGATTAAAGGTGGACCATGAGAACCATTCAAATGCAAAATCTGCATTTGAGCGAATCGACCCACGGGTTGACAACCAAACACCCTGGATTAACCCCTAGTCGACCAAGCGAGCTCGGGTCGACCTCAAAAATCGGCCGGTTCGGTTATTCCCCTCTCCCAATTCGCTGTTTTGAACATTTTTCCATATTTATTTATTTAATTTTCAATTATATATATATATATATATATCAATATATATATATTTCTCTGCGCAACCCATTTCACTTAATTAAGTATACTTTAATTTGGGAATTTTTCGTGAAACTTCGCGAGGCCATATCTTGGTCATACGGACTCCGATTTTCGAAAACTCGGACTCTATTTCGCGTATTTTTCCGAGACGAACGCAATGGAATAGCCCGTTTCCCTTGATTCAGATTTTACAGTTTAATTCTGCCTCCATTTATGTTATAACATGTTATTCAAAAATACGGGTTGTTACAAATTTCAGAAGGAACTCACGTATATTTTTCTAGAAATTTTCAATCAAGCAACTGTCAAAAGCAATCGATCAAGAACATCAATGAGAATTCCATCATCAGAGAAACAACGTTCAAGCATATGCGATCGAGATTTGGATTTCCAGAGAAACCCTAGTTTTCTCTTTTGCAGCACCTTTTCGATTTGGGTCTCCAGAGGAATATAAAACCAAAAGGGATGGCTCCTCCCCAACCCCTCTCCCCTCCAGTAAATAGCACGGTGCAAGATAAATAGCCGAGCCCCATGAGAAAGAAGAAAAAGGATATGTGTAGAAAAATCCAGAACCAGTTGTCACGTGTAGACAATATCCTGCTGAAGAGGACAAGTAGCAAATTATTCCAGTCCATATCTTAACCAGAATGTTCCAGCCAAGCTTATCCTAATAGCCAATATGTTCAACGCCCAATTCTTTAGTTCAAAATTTACACATATGGTTTGAAGAAAATGTTGGGTGAAAAGGATACGTAGTTTGAACAAAACACAACAACGTTGTTTACACATTCTTAAATCGGCCAATTTATCAAAAAAGCTTTGAATGAATGCTACTAGCAAACGGTATACAACGTTATGCTAAACCCGGCTGAAATGGGAAATGCTACATACTTGTTTTAAACACATTGTGAATTTTTAGCAGTCAGTAAATTAAATTGATGTGAACGCAAAATACACTTATTTCATCATGCAATTCTGTTCTTCATTTAATTACGTTGACCGCATCTCACATAATTGAATTCTAAAACAAATTTAATGTTTTATTCGAAACCTATATTCAAAGTTGAAGTAATTTTGATCTTCTCTTATATTCAGTTACAAGCTTTTACTTCAAAGTCATATTTAGTTTCCTAATTTAAATTTTAAACAAATCCAAAGTTAATTTCAAATACTCAAAGAAATTCAAACTAATGCTAAATTTTGACAAAAATTTCACAAAGAGTTTTCCTGTATAAGTGTATTTAACCATGTTCAAAGTATATAAAATTCCAAACTTTATATAAAACCGATATATAAGTATTCATTTTTAACAATTGAATCTTAAATTTAATTTAATTTTTAAACACCAAAATTTTCAAAGCTATTACAACCCCTTCCAAATATCCGGGTTGTTACAAGGGTGGTCTTTATAACCACTTGACATGTCAGCCTTGTTACGACCATAATTTGATATCTATTAAACTACTTGAAGTGGGATACTACTCAAGAGATGATTTATTCTTTTGATATAAAATGTTAATATCATCCTAATTCCTAACAAGCATACGACTTAAAATTCAAAATAAATGGCCAGAGTAAATTAGCTAACCAATAACTATTTTCATATTGAACCAAGGACTTTAAAAGTTCGTGCATAATCAATATGAATATCAATAGTGTTTTTTTACTATATACCAAACTCTATGTATATAAGCGGTAATAATGACGAAATGAATATGTATACAAATTGTCATTGCTAGGTTAGCTTATTTTATTCCAAATAGTCTATAATTATTGAACTATACTCTATACCAAATATTTAAATTATTTAAAAATTAACTTTGAATTAAGTCCACACCCTAGAGTCAATAAAATTTAATTGTCAATTATTATTCAGTTCAAATAATAATAAAATTAAATTATAAATGTTATATGTCAACAAAAATGTTGTACTGATATTTCACGGCTATTTAACGATTTGTTTCAAGATTAAAATCAGAGATAACAATGTATAAAAGTTATATGATAGTTAAACCGATTTAGGGTTATGAGTTAATAACCAAAAAATGATTCAAATAGGAGTCAAATAGAATTTCGATATTGCTTTGTCAACAACAGATCATCCACAAAAGTGGGCAAAGAAAGTCTTTACTAGGTCTTCATGGACCCAAGAAAACACAGAAGCAATGGGTGCAACCATTTGGTTATAAATAGCATAACCTCCACTTTATGTCAGGATAATTTTTGAAGTGACCCTAATCTTTAACCTAATTTTTTTTGGACACTTCTAAAAGCCCGTTTCCATCTTATGCTACCCCAAGATCCTGGTTACTAATATATACATATCAATATAAAGCCTTTAAACCCCATTTGCATATATGAGATATGCCAATGTAGTTAATACTGATGTATTGGATTTCCTAATGAATTTCTTGAGGAAATAATCATCTATATATCTCCAATTATTTTTATGATTAAATAGATCAGAGTTGTGCTATTAATTTTCAAACCTATACATACTTACAAGCAATCATTTATCATGAGTATTGAGGTATTTAAAGCTCAGACAATGCAGTTTCATGCACACGGAAAACAAGAGTTTGTGCACTGTGCATTATGTACAGCTTTTACACTGGTCATCCTACTACTAGGTATTCTTTAGCTAAATTGACAATGCACATGTATAAAGCCTTAGTTAATTTAAAACAGTACTCAGTATTGATCTACATTGGATGAAAATAGTACCCAAAACCATGCTTATTTTATTAACTAGGGACCTCACCAAAAAGATCACTTGAATGAGAGAATGGTGAACATATTTGAGTTATGTACACTCAGTTTTTACACCATGTTACTGTAGTTTTTGTGTGTACATTGATTCAGCTTATGGTTCACAATTGAGTGATATTATTTGGCAATATATGTCCACAGAATCACTTATCCTCACATTCAATCAGATGAGATTTATATGTAGTACAAACAACCAGTGTCTTACTAAGATTATGCATCATTATTTAAACATAAATATACTATTCACTTGAAATAACTTCCAGTATACCCTTTTTCAATTCTAATTGACACACACATGCACACATATTGTTAATGTGTTATGCGTGGTCTTCATGCTTATACACAACAGGGTTGTATACTTTACTATACACACTTAACCTTTTACTGGAAATCGGATAACTTTTGTCTAATTACCATCACATAAATAACATGTTATAGCCAGGTTTTTCTTCTTTGCATTTGCACATTCATATATTGATTATATGAACTGCTTCTGCCCCCCAAAACCTGACATACACTGATAATTTTAAGTATATGAATTTAACTAAAAACATAAATAAACTCCACCAAACATTTTAACATCAGTACATTAGCTACATCAATATAGAATTAAACCAAACTTGAATTCTTTTCATACATCTTTACTAAATAGACTCAAACTAATACTACTTCATCACCATAGATAATTCCACCTACTTATTCTACTTAATCATAGAGAGTCTCTAGTTATTCTTCATATTAATTCCAGCACAAACTTCAGTTGCTATTTACAAATACCTGAGCTGCCTCATTGTCAATGAGACACCCAGTAGATTGCAAGGCAATCAAACCAGGTCAGACTATGTTTGGTATGAACACTTATTAACCATATTTAATAACGAATGAACATTATATAAATCGGTATAGATATATAATCTTAACTTCAATTATCAAGTTGGAAAACAGTGAAATACATTCAAATGTTAGTCAAGGCAAACACATATACTCTTCATCATATTATGTTCTGCTCTCCATCCCCTTTTTACTTAGGATTTTCTTCTTTAATTTGACCAATTCCCCTTTGCTATTGAACACTTTTTATGCATTTTTTGGGTACTCCTCCCCTTGTTCCCCAAACGCAAAGGCCTTCAGGGCATTATATGCCATGTATATACTCAACTTCTACACCCTGAAGTTAAGTGGATCAATAACAGACACCCTGGAATTGCATCACCCATGTTTGTGTTTAACTCAATTGTTTATGAGCATCCCCCTAGGTGTGTACCCTTCCCTTACTCCCTTGGTGTTCATTTTATATACATGACACAACACCCAAGAAGCTACCATTTACACACCCATCTAGCTTCATAATATAAGTTATAACAAACAATGACATCCATCAAAACATTTCTGTAATACCTTATTTAGCAGTATGCATGTATGCACATATATACTATGTTTCTTTTTACTCAATAAAATACAAATAATTGGACATACTCATAATTCTATTTTGTTATTACTGGACTTATTATATTTTTAATCTGCTATAATATATGTTTAACTCAGTTAAACTGATCACATGATTATTTCTGATCTATTTACCCATTCATTAATAAATAAGCATCAGCATATACCCACTTGTACACACTGCTTATTATTAACTCTTTAACCATATCTTACAACAAAAATTTCTGGATTCAACAATGTGTTTATATAACATGTCCTGCCAGTTTTTGTATTCCAAAGTATACCCTATAGATATATTTTACCAACCCTGCTACATAGCAAATTTATATGCATTCAAACAAATTCCACTGAGGCACACATATATTCATGCTTCCATCAGTTAATAAATCCATAACAACTCAAGCAAGTACGAATATAGATATTTTTCTGGCTGCCTTAGTTTAGGTCTTATTGCCTTTAAATAACAATGGATAATAAATGTTCACCTTATACTCCTAGTATTCACTTGCCCAGAGAATGTATAATTTTAGACCACTCTTTCTTGTCCTTCAGCCAATTATTTTATACTAAAAATGGGTAAAATAATCCCTAGCTTGCTACCTACTGATTTATAGGCATTTTCTATGGTTTCCTATTTAGGGAAAGTCCCATTTTATCCTCTCCATATAACTAGCTGTTTGGGTGCATTTGTGGTCCACATAACCATTTTAGTCTTTGGCCAAATACTACTTTTTGTTATATGATTTTTAAATAACATTTCTAGCATCATTTCCATGCTTCACACTATTTGCATGATCTTTTCATTCTCATGTGATGTTCATTTTAGGGAAAATCTGTATATAAGTAAAAATACACCTTTCAATCCAGCAGGCATTATATACATATATTAACTCCCTTACATATATTGTTCCTGCATACACTTAAAAGGTTGTATTTACCTTTTTCCCTTTACTTAAGAATTCTTGTTTTATTAATTTTTTTTCTGATTTTTAAAATCTCATTAAAAATCCTTACAATAAAATTCAATTAGTACTTATTTCTTATTGTTAATTCTTTGGGTCACACACACTCTCCACCCACAATTAGCATTTTCATATAATCATAATTATTCACAAAACTATGCACATAAAAGAAAACACACCTTTTCCTTATAATCTGCTTTTCACCAGGGCTTCCTCAATTTAGTGAACAGGTCAGGATATGTAACGTACCAACATTTTCCCAATCCTGATTATCGATATAAATAATATATCAACTAACCAAACACCAGAAATTACCGGATCATTAATGGAAAGAAGTTAGAGGGTGAGAAATAGAAAGAAATATTAGAATATAAGAAGAAGAACATAAATATAACAACATCAGAGTAAACCTAAACCTCACTGCCGAACGAATAAAATATAATATATAACAGCTTTTTGAAATACAAATTTAACTATATATACATCACATTATCATAGTACAACATTTTTTCATCACATACACTACACAGCGGAATAAACTCTATATATATCTAATGTTGAAGCCTCCTGCTCCAAGCTCCTCCAAGTATATCTGAAAATACCTAAACTACTTGATTGCCCGTACAAATTTGGGCACCCAAGAGTTTAGGGAAAACAAAACAAAATAAATTCTGGCTTAGTTATGGGACTAGTGTGAGTAAACTCCAACCACTTGGTTTAACTTTTAAAAATCCTTTTTAAAAGAAAAGATAATCGTAAGACCGATCCACACATAAACATGGATGGTTTTTACCTTATGATAACCCAAAAAATTTCTATAAAAACAATACTAGTCTGGTATTATAATAATGTCTAAAACAAGTAAATAACAATCTAGCAGAACGCTTGCATCTCACACTCTACATATATAGTATACAATCAAAACCACACTACTACAAAAGTGGGCATATTCGGCACTATTTTTCTGTAGCCGTAGATCAAAAAAGCGTTGCCGTAGGCCATTTTTTCAAATAGGCAACACCAGGGGGCGTGGTATCCGCGACCGTTGCATTAGCCCTCTAAAACAACGCTTTTGCCCATCTACTGCCACAGAAAGAAAGTGTTGCATTATAGTCGTAATGCAGCACTATTTACACGTAATGCAATACTATTTGGCGTTGCTTAAGCATTCGTTAGAGCCTGGCTGCCAGGTCACTATAGTGGAGCCGCGTCAGCTTTCCACGTAAGTTGTCCACGTGTCACACGCCACGTCAACTCTCCACATCAGTTGCTCACGTGTCACACGCCACATTAGCTGTGGGGTCCACGTGCCATGTGGAATTAATAATATTTTATGTAATGCAACACCACTATATTATGTAATGCAACACCATTATCTTGAAATGCAACATCAGAAAAAAAACAAATGCAACAGTGGAAGAAGACAAATGCTACATTAGAAGAATCAAATGCAACACTTTATTTTAAAAAATTCCATTACCAATTTTGTACATAGAAGAAACCCATCCAAAACATTCATCATCACATTCGAACCATCAAAAATATTCTACATACTATACCAATTCTACATACCACAAATACTAAGCATTAATTGGTAAAACATTTAAAACCTCAACTTTGTAAAAAGCCACCTGTTCTTTCCATTCTCGAACCTCTCCTCGAAGCACTTCTTCACCTCCTTGCAAGCTTCAACTTTCTTATCCTTCGTCAAAAGAGTGGCAACATCCTTCAAAAATCTATATCAAGCATATACCTCGTCGGCATGAAGTGACTGTAATTCACAACCTTGATACAACCGGAACAATAGAAGCAGCATTTGCATGTTACAACCTTGTTACAACGTGGCAGTTTGTAAGCTGGCAATTACTTCCTTTTGCATATTGTTATGCTGCAGTAAAAGTTGTAGCACCGGAAAAATAGAAGCTTCTTTCATTTATCCCAGTTGCTCACGTCCTTATGTAATAGGCTGGAAAGAAGAAAATGAAGGCATTAAGAAGAGTAAGCACTTGGTTTTCGAATTAGTGAGGAATAAAGAGTGTCTCCACTATCTATTTCTAAGTTTGAAAATTTCTAAAGATCACAGAGTCTTCCTCGGCCATGAAGTAAAATAGAGTAAGGCAGTAAGGCACTATAATTTACTGCTTAACATCGACATGGTTTGATTCTACTTACTGTGTTAAGCAGAGTATTTATAGTTATTGTGTAGTGTGTCATGTACACTGAACAACAATGAGTACTGATGTTTAATTTCTAAAGGTAGAGGGAACTAAAGAACTGGGGAAAAACATGCTATGTGAAAACTGACAAAGCAGCAACCATGGAACAAAAACACTACTAAGGCATGTAAGAATTATACCAGAGACCTCCCACTGTGCAGACACATATTGTTTTATCAGTCAAACATAATACTTTATTTATAACATAGAAAAATTCTACTGATAACATAGAAAATTTATATTTTTCAACCACTTCTCCTCTTTTCTCATTATGAAGTATCGATACTAAGAAAATTTATATCCATCAGTCTGTTATTAGAAAATAGAAACATCTGAAATTCCAAACTGATTTTTTTAATGGGATATCACACTAGCTGACCGTTATTTTGAAACATAACTCGGTTTAACATAACTTACTTCATCTGCTATTTTTTTAACTAAGTGAGATGGGGCCAGATTTGGATCCTAAGATGAATGTGAAAAGTCTTGCACCAAAGCAAATTATTAGAATTCATCAGTTGTTTCGTCAGGCTAAATTTGATAGTTCCAAATGGAGATGTAAGTTTGGACATCATTGGTAGAAGATTTGTCATTTCAAATAATTATGCCAAATTTACTTTCCTAATATTTTCATCTCGTAAACAATTATCCAACAGTTCATTAAAATTGATGTCGCTGAGTCTGGGAAAAAAGAAAAGGGGAAACCAATGTTTGTTGAGGGTTAACCGCCAGTAATACAAATAATACATACAATTCAACTTAAAACATAAAATTCATTAATCCAATTATCCAAATTAGTGAATTACTAAACTAGGAATAAGATCCTAGCAATTACACTACGACTTCAAGTTCAGCTTTCATGCTAAATTATTAATTGATTAAATGATTAATCGATTTGGATATACAATTTAAGAGAGTAAATTCATCACCGTGAATATCCAATTTGGATAAACAATTTAATCAGAAAAAAGATACAAAAAATTACCTAATAGCTACTTGAGAAGATCCAACATCATTGTAACACCCCGTATGTTGAATAATTTGTTATAATATAAATCAGGGCAGAATTAAATTTTAAGATCTGAAACAGGGGAAACGGGCTACGCCATTGCGTTCGTCTCGGAAAAATACGCGAAATAAAGTCCGAGTTTTCGAAAATCGGAGTCTGTATGAAGAAGATATGGACCAACGAAGTTAGGCAGAAAAACCGAAAACAAGCCAGAATGCACTGGCGCACTTGTGAAGTTCGCCAGCACAAAAATACACTGGCGCACTTGGGAAGTGCGCCCGTGTCGAGCCAGAAACCTGCACAGCTTTCTGGTTTGACCCTGGCTGGCCTGGTGCACCTGTTTTGGTTCTCTGGTCTGTTCTGCTGACCTGTGACGATTTTTTATGGTTTAGATCTAAACTAGGTTTAATCTAAGGGCCTAAACTACATCCTAAATCTATAAATACACCCTAAGACTACCCTAATCCTTACTAAAAATAGATACAACGTCATCATGCCATCAAAATGCAATTAGAAGGAGCCTCCATCATATTTTAGAAGAAGATAGCTTCTCAAATCAACTTCTAATCAACTCTAGCAACTTAATCTTCTTCATAGGAGTGCTAATCAACAAGTTGTGAGTTTCTATGCCTTTAGCAAGCAATTGCTAAACTAATTATGATAGGATGTAATGAGGTTATGGTTATGAATGTGGATCAATGCAAGTTATGTTATCATATGCTATGTGCTCATGATGTTAGTTATGCAAGTTTTATGCTATATGTCCATGATGCTTGTTATGCAAGTTTTATGTTATATGTTCATGATGCTAGTTATGCAAATCACTATGATAAACATTGATCCATTATGACACCATGTTATGCAAGCTTGGTGTTTGATTATATGCAAGTTCATATATGACATGTTATGCAAGTTTGGTGTTTGATTATATGCAAGTAACATGTGCAAGTTTACACCTTTGTATGATATGCATACATATGCAAGTTTACCCCTTTGTATGTCATGCATACATATGCATGTTTACCCCTTTTCATGATATGAGTAACATATGCAAGTTCATCCCTTTTTAGACCTATGACATGTATTCAAGTTTACCCTTTATGATAGGTCTATGACATGAACATCTATGCAAGTTACCCTCTTTATGACATATGTGACTCATGCAAGTTTGGGTTGATTATTTATGCTAGTTGGGTTTGATGCTATGGTCATATATGCAAGTTGGCACCTTTAAAACCCATGTTGATGCTAATGTTATGCTAAGTTGAACCCATTGTATTTGTGATGAATCTTCCCTTTTAAGTATGTCATGTTAGCGTATTACGTGGGGAACGATGGGGTTAATATTCATGTTAACAAAATTGTGGTGAAATTGGTATGATGTTGCATACCATAAGTGGATGGACATAATTGAGTCAATTATGTACATCATTAAATTGGAATTAATTAGGGAAAATTAATTCAAAATATGTGGGTGATTAATTAGGTGTAATTAATCGACTATGACACGAGGTTGGACCCTTTTGTAGCATAAGACTGCCCGGACCCGACCGGCAAATCCAGCGGCTACAAATGATTGGCCCAATGTGAGAGGTCTTAGGCATAAACTAAATACGTGACAAGTGTAAAGACACGAGGTTAGACTCTGTTATGGTGTAAGGCTGCCCGGACACGACCGGCAAATCCAGCTGCCATAAAAGACAGTCTAATGTGAGAGGTCTTTACAAAGGTTACGTTCTTAATCAATTAAGAAACACTTAACCAGATAAGCATGTAGTGGGGCATGAGGGGTTAAGTGGGTGCCTTGGGTGACATGTGGAAATCTAGTGGTTGCCTTGGGTGGCAATAGAAAATACGATTAGAATACTTAACCAAAGTGGAAACATGTAATTAAACATGATTAAAGGGTTAAGTGGGATGCACTAGAAAAGGAGCAAGCTTAGGTGGGTAGCTTGTGGGGGCCCATTTCAACCAGTAACCCATATGTATCTTTGTGGGCTCGACCCATGTCGAGGACGGGACACGCGTACTGGGCTTGACTATAAGATGCCAAAACAGGTTAGCGGTGGCAACGCAAGTCCAACGGGTTTCATATGCGTGCGTGGACCTGGGCTGGTAGGTAAGACGTTGTTGCATCGTGTAGGTATAAGCCGTGCATCGGTGTTTGTATCGGGTTGCCACTTTTGGGAATGATACACCCCACTGTGGGACCAGCACGGATATCTACGTTAGGGAGCCGATCGCTTGGGGAGTAGTGGGTACACCTAGTGGAGATAGGGGCAGATGGCACCTATGTGGTCAGCTAGGGGTACACGAAACTACTAGTTAAATTTTCTAAGTCCTTGGGTGGGATCAACCTTTAAGTTAGGAATGACTGGTGTGGTGCAGTGTAGTAATTATCCTTGGGTGGGTAGATAAGTCTTTCCCCTTATCTTCATTCTTCTTATGCCTAGTTGGCTGCTTAGTGTAGTCATTTATCCCCAATCGTTACCGTACCAAGTTTATATCATACCCTAATTACTTTAATGATTGTATTGTTAAAGTTATAGGACTCGCTTAGACTTATGTCTGACCCCGTTGTTTTTTTATCTTTTTCCCAACCCTCAGGTTCTCAGAGTGGGCCTAGCACTAGTGGGCTTTGATCAGATTGCTTTATCTATCTTTTGGAGCTTGGACCGTTGATGTAAAGCTCAGCTTATCTTTTCTGTTATGGCTATTAGTTATGTAGTGGGATTATGTACTTATGTTTTATCAGGATGGATATTTAGTACTTGACTCTTATTTTATGGTTTTGTTATTGTAACCAAACATGTTTACCTTCTGCTGCAATGAAATGATGTTTTAGAGTGACCTTAGCGGGTGTGGGGTGTTACACGTGGTATCAGAGCTGAAGGTTACCAGAACAGATAAATTTTTTAGAAAAACTATTTTTTTAAAACATTTTTGGAAGAAGTATTTTCAAAAACATGTCTTTTAAGAGAAAAGTTTTTGAAAGAAAAGCATAATCCCCAATAGCCATATCTTTATCTTTCGAATTCTCCGTTTTGAATCTTTCCTTTTTCGTTTCAGCATGGCTGAAGATCTTAACTTTCCGGAGGGTGTGACGATACCAGTATGGTATAGGAGATTGATGGAGGCTAAGGCCGCCGCTGCGGGTCCATCAAATGTTCCTCCACCACCAGTTGCACCCGATCTTCCTCCCCCTCCTCCTCCTCGCGCGGATACTTTTGCTAAGACTTGCAAGGGATTTAAGTCTATGGGAGGGAAACCTTTTCAAGGATCAGAAACTTTTGTGGAAGCTAGGGATTGGCTTAAGGAAACGGAAGAGTTAATAGACATCTTTGAGATGGAAGAAGGAAAGAAAGTCAAGTTAGCTGCTTGGTTAATGAAGGGAGAGGCCTCGTTCTGGTGGGAGGTCACTAATGGAGAGCGCCCTGTTGACTCTTGGGCGGAATTCTGGCAAAGGTTTGAGGCAAAGTTTCTCTCACGTGCAGAAGAAAATCTTTATATGGAAAGGTTCTTGACACTAAAGCAAGGAAACTTATCAGTGAAGGAATATGTCAACATGTTTAATCAGCTAGCAAGATTTGGCATAGACATAGTGAATACACCGGAGAAGAAGGCTTTGAGGTTCGTTAAGGGCTTGAATGAACTGACGCATGGATTGGCTATGACTCACATCCCTATGGGGGCCACCTTTGAGAAGCTAGTAGATATGGCACTCATGCATGAGGAAGAGAAGGGCCCCAATGCTAATAAGGCACACGAGAAGAAAGGAGATCAGAAGAGACCTCAACAGCAACAGCAAAACAAGGGTGGGAAAGGCAACGGTGGCAAGGGAAAGAAGAAGTGCTTCAATTGCGGGACACCAGGCCACCTAAGCAAAGATTGTCGGAAGAAGAAGAAGACTGGCTGCTTCCACTGTGGCGAAGCAGGGCATCTAGTGAAGGACTGCTCTAAGAAGGGGCAGAGGACGGGATCTACTTCAGGAGGACAGGTGCAAGCTCTTATGGCACCAGGTCAGGCAAGGGGGCAAGTTCAGGCTCTCGCAGTTCCACCGATTCAGGAAAGATGTAGAACTATTTCCGTTGAAAGTCTGTTTTTTCTGTTTGATCATCCTGTCCGTACTTTGTTTGACTCTGGCGCATCGCATTCGTTTATCTCATCATCATTAGTTGAGTCACTGCACTTAGACATCAGTCTAGTAGATGATCCCTTGGTTGTTTCAAACCCAATTGGGGGCTCCACTTATTTGTCCATGATATGTTTGGGTTTGAAGATTTCCATACTTAGCGTTGAGTTTAGATGTGATGCTTTTGTTTTGGGCTTCACGGGCTATGGGTTGATTTTGGGCATGGACTGGTTATCCAGTAATGGTGCCGTTCTTGATTGTGAAAGGAGAGTTGTTAGGCTCATGACCTGCTTGGGTAACACTCTCGAGATCTCTTGTAATCCCATGAATTCTGTTATGCTAAGTTATCTTGAATCGCTTGACGCTTCGGTCAAGAGTTTGCGATCTGTTAGAGTGGTCCGGGAATACTCGGATGTGTTTGAGGAGGTGAAGGGCTTACCTCCGAAGCGGGAGATAGACTTCCGAATATATCTGGTGGACAATGCTAAGCCAGTATCTTTGCCAGTGCACCACATGGCTCCTCATGAGAGGAGGGAACTCCATAAGCAAGTAGGGGAGTTGCTTGAGAAGGGGTTCATAAGACGAAGTATATCGGAGTGGGATGCTCCAGTAGTTTTTGCCACGAAGGCGGATGGGTCCCTCAGACTTTGTGTAGACTATAGAGAACTCAACAAGCTTACAAAGAAGAATAGACACCCATTGCTGAGGATTGATGAGCTCTTTGATCAGTTGGTTGGCGCCTCAGTGTTTTCGCAGTTGGACTTAGCCACGGGGTTTCATCAGTTGAGAGTGGCTGAGGATAGTATAGAGAAGACTGCCTTTAGGACTCCGGATGGTTTCTATGAGTGGCTGGTGATGCCATTTGGTTTGACGAACGCCCCTGCTTACTTTGTTGATTTGATGAGTAGGGTGTTCAGGGAGAACCTTAATAAGTTCGTGGTGGTCTTTGTGAATGACATCTTGGTCTTTTCTAAGAGTGAAGAAGAGCATGCCCTACATCTTAGGGAAGTGTTGGAGACTCTTCGAGCGCATAGCCTTAAGGCTAAATTCTCTAAATGTCACTTTTGGAGGAAGGAGGTGCGGTTCTTAGGGCACGTGGCCTCTAAAGAAGGGATAGCTGTGGATCCCGCGAAGGTAGTATCCATCCAAGATTGGAAGGTTCCGAAGAATGTTACCGAGGTGAGGAGTTTCTTGGGGTTGGCTGGATACTATAGGAAGTTTATCAAGGACTTCGCGAAGATATCAGCCCTATTAACTCTCTTGACAAAGAAGAATCTAGTCTTCACATGGGACGTAGATTGTGATGATGCGTTCCAACGGTTAAAGAGAGCCTTAACCACAACTCCAGTCTTAGTGTTGCCAGATGGGAGTAAGCCATTTGTTGTTTATACCGATGCTTGTAGGACAGGACTAGGCACAGTCTTAATGCAAGAGGGAAGGGTAATAGCCTATGGGGGAAGGCAGTTGAGAGCGCATGAGAAAAATTACCCTACACATGATCTAGAGTTGGCCGCTATTGTTTTTGCGCTTAAATCTTGGCGCCATTATCTTCTTAGCGAGAGGTTCGAATTGTTCACTGACCACAAATCATTGAAGTACTTGTTTTCTCAAAAGGATTTGAACTTAAGGCAACAAAGGTGGATGGAGTTCTTAGCATCCTACGATTTTGAGATAGCATATACCCCTGGCAAGGGTAATGTTATGGAAGACGCCTTAAGCAGAAAAAGGTTGTCTTTGAGTCCATTGTTCGTTGAACGACGAAGCTTGGAATTTATCTTGATGTTTGATTTCAGACCTTCCGTTGACTTTATACCCGGTTTGCTAGCATCCTTAGAGGTCAGACCTACTCTTTTGGGACGGGTTGGTGAGGCACAGCGGGACGACCCACAGTTGGTTGAGTTAGTAGAGAAGCTCATAAGGGGAGAGTCGTCCATCCATTTGAGTAGGTACACCCTAGATGATAAGGGGTGGTTGCGTAGAGACGGTAGACTTTGTGTACCACAAGATGAGGGTTTGAGGAAGGCTATACTTGATGATGCACATCGTTCTAGGATGACCATTCATCCCGGTGGGGACGAGATGTACCAAGACATGAAGCGAGTTTTCTTTTGGGCCGGTATGAAGAAGGATGTGGCCGAGTATGTCGCTAGATGTTTGGTGTGCCAACAAGTGAAAGCGGAGCAAAAGAAACCCGGTGGGTTGCTTCACCCATTGGAGGTTCCGCAATGGAAGTGGGATAGCGTCTCGATGGATTTTATCGATGGATTGCCGAGATCGAGGAAGGGTAATATGGGAATTTGGGTTGTAGTAGACAGACTTACAAAGAGCGCCCATTTTATACCCGTGAAGAGTAAGAGGACTGCTCCATAGCTAGCTTCATTTTACCTTTGAGAGATAGTTCGGTTGCATGGTGTACCTTCTAGCATAGTGAGCGATCGAGATCCTATCTTCACTAGCGAGTTTTGGAAGAGTTTTCAAGAGGCAGTAGGGACTCAGTTGTGTTTGAGCACCGCATATCATCCTCAGACGGACGGCCAGACCGAGAGGGTGAATCGTGTTCTAGAAGACCTTTTGAGGCTATGTATCTTAGATTTTGGAGGTACATGGGAAGAGCATCTTCCATTGGTGGAGTTTGCGTATAATAACAGCTTTCAGTCTAGTATTGGCATGGCTCCTTTCGAAGCTCTTTACGGAAGGCCTTGTCGGTCACCTACATGTTGGTGGGAATCTACGGATAAGATCTTGCTTGGGCCCGATATGGTTAGAGAGACTTCGGAAAAGATTGATTTGATTCGAAGAAGGATGAAAGCAGCGCAAGATAGGCAGAAATCTTATGCGGATAAGAGGAGGACGGATCTTGAGTTCGATGTTGGGGACATGGTCTTTGTCAAAGTATCTCCATTACGGAATGTTGTTCGCTTTGGGTCCGTTGGAAAACTAGCACCAAGGTTTGTAGGACCGTTTCCTATTAAGGAAAGGATCGGACAGATGGCATATAGAGTGGATTTTCCCGAGAGACTTAATGGTGTACATGACGTATTCCATGTGTCACATTTGAGGAAGTGCCTACATGAGACCGCAGAGGTGGTAGAGCCGAGCTTGCTTAGAGAAGTGGAGGTAGAGCGTGATGCGACGATTCGACGAGCTCCTACTCGCATCCTTGGGTCAGAGATTAGGAAGTTGAGAAACAGAGAGGTTCAACTAGTCAAAGTGCAATGGGGAGATGATGAGAGCAACGCTACTTGGGAGACAGAAGCGAAGATGTGTTCACTGTACCCATTCCTTTTTGAGGGTATGTCTTTTAATTTCTCCTTTATCGTTTGTCTAGTTCTTATCTTATCTTTAGTTTGTCCTCTCATTAGTACCTTTGACCTTTAGATAGGGTGAACTTATGGTTGAAACATGTGTTTGAGTCATGTTATGATTGATGGATGCGTGTGGATGCAAGTGTTTGCTAGTGGTTGCTCGTGGATGCATATACACACACTTTAGACACTAGATCGGCTTAGTCACTTCATATTGCATATTGCATATAAATTGTGTGTATGTAGCTAGTTGATGGATGTATAATGGTTGCGTTATCATATGGATGTTGCATATTTATTGTGAATGATTGTGCACTCATGTAGATATAGTATGTGTCGATAGGGTTCTTTCGCATACATATTGGATGCATGGCACTATCATGGTTTGCATTAAGGAGGTCAACTGAATCAGTAGACCGCCTGATTTTGCATTAGGCAGGGAACATATACACACACTTTTTGCATATGTTCATACGTCATTAGAAATTTTAAGGACAATGGATGCCAGTGTTTGATGGTTTAGTAGATGGTTGTTTGGTTGGTAGGATACGTTCTTCTTGACTTAGAGATTTCGGGGACGAAATCCTTTAAGCAGGGGAGAATGTAACACCCCGTATGTTGAATAATTTGTTATAATATAAATCAGGGAAGAATTAAATTTTAAGATCTGAATCAGGGGAAACGGGCTATGCCATTGCGTTCGTCTCGGAAAAATACGCGAAATAGAGTCCGAGTTTTCGAAAATCGGAGTTTGTATGAAGAAGATATGGACCAACGAAGTTTGGCAGAAAAACCAAAAACCTACACTGGCGCACAAAAATACACTGGCGCACTTGGGAAGTGCGCCCGTGTCGAGCCAGAAACCTACACAGCTTTCTGGTTTGACCCTGGCTGGCCTGGTGCACCTGTTTTGGTTCTCTGGTCTGTTCTACCGACTTGTGACGATTTTTGATGGTTTAGATCTAAACTAGGGTTAATCTAAGGGCCTAAACTACATCCTAAATCTATAAATACACCCTAAGACTACCCTAATCCCTACTAAAAATAGATACAACATCATCATGCCGTCAAAATGCAATTAGAAGGAGCCTCCATCACATTTTAGAAGAAGATAGCTTCTCAAATCAACTTCTAATCAACTCTAGTAACTTAATCTTCTTCATAGGAGTGCTAATCAACAAGTTGTGAGTTTCTATGCCTTTAGCAAGCAATTGCTAAACTAATTATGATAGGATGTAATGAGGTTATGGTTATGAATGTGGATCAATGCAAGTTATGTTATCATATGTTATGTGCTCATGATGTTAGTTATGCAAGTTTTATGCTATATGTCCATGATGCTAGTTATGCAAGTTTTATGTTATATGTTCATGATGCTAGTTATGCAAATCACTATGATAAACATTGATCCATTATGACACCATGTTATGCAAGCTTGGTGTTTGATTATATGCAAGTTCATATATGACATGTTATGCAAGTTTGGTGTTTGATTATATGCAAGTAACATGTGCAAGTTTACACCTTTGTATGATATGCATACATATGCAAGTTTACCCCTTTGTATGTCATGCATACATATGCATGTTTACCCCTTTTCATGATATTAGTAACATATGCAAGTTCATCCCTTTTTAGACCTATGACATGTATGCAAGTTTATCCCTTTATGATAGGTCTATGACATGAACATCTATGCAAGTTACCCTCTTTATGACATATGTGATTCATGCAAGTTTGGGTTGATTATTTATGCTAGTTGGGTTTGATGCTATGGTCATATATGCAAGTTGACACCTTTAAAACCCATGTTGATGCTAATGTTATGCTAAGTTAAACCCATTGTATTTGTGATGAATCTTCCCTTTTAAGTATGTCATGTTAGCGTATTACGTGGGGAACAATGGGGTTAATATTCATGTTAACAAAATTGTGGTGAAATTGGTATGATGTTGCATACCATAAGTGGATGGACATAATTGAGTCAATTATGTACATCATTAAATTGGAATTAATTAGGGAAAATTAATTCAAAATATGGGGGTGATTAATTAGGTGTAATTAATCGACTAAGACACGAGGTTGGACCCTTTTGTAGCATAAGACTGCCCGGACCCGACCGACAAATCTAGCGGCTACAAATGATTGACCCAATGTGAGAGGTCTTAGGCATAAACTAAATACGTGACAAGTGTAAAGACACAAGGTTAGACTCTGTTATGGCGTAAGGCTGCCCGGACCCGACCGGCAAATCCAGCTGCCATAAAAGACAGTCTAATGTGAGAGGTCTTTACAAAGGTTACGTTCTTAATCAATTAAGAAACACTTAACCAGATAAGCATGTAGTGGGGCATGAGGGGTTAAGTGGGTGCCTTGGGTGGCATGTGGAAATCTAGTGGTTGCCTTGGGTGGCAATAGAAAATACGATTAGAATACTTAACCAAAGTGGAAACATGTAATTAAACATGATTAAAGGGTTAAGTGGGATGCACTAGAAAAGGAGCAAGCTTAGGTGGGTAGCTTGTGGGGGCCCATTTCAACCAGTAACCCATATGTATCTTTGTGGGCTCGACCCATGTCGAGGACGGGACACGCGTACTGGGCTTAAGTATAAGAGGCCAAAACAGGTTAGCGGTGGCAACGCAAGTCCAACGGGTTTCATATGCGTGCGTGGACCCGGGCTGGTAGGTAAGACGTTGTTGCATCGTGTAGGTATAAGCCATGCATCGGTGTTGGTATCGGGTTGCCACTTTGGGGAATGATACACCCCACTGTGGGACCAGCACGGATATCTACGTTAGGGAGCCGATCGCTTAGGGAGTAGTGGGTACACCTAGTGGAGATAGGGGTAGACGGCACCTATGTGGTCAGCTAGGGGTACACGAAACTACTAGTTAAATTTTCTAAGTCCTTGGGTGGGATCAACCTTTAAGTTAGGAATGACTGGTGTGGTGCAGTGTAGTAATTATCCTTGGGTGGGTAGATACGTCTTTACCCTTATCTTCGTTCTTCCTATGCCTAGTTGGCTGCTTATTGTAGTCATTTATCCCCAGTCGTTACCGTACCAAGTTTATATCATACCCTAATTACTTTAATGATTGTATTGTTAAAGTTATAGGACTCGCTCAGACTTATGTCTGACCCCGTTGTTTTTTATCTTTTTCCGAACCCTCAGGTTCTCAGAGTGGGCCTAGCACTAGTGGGCTTTGATAAGATTGCTTTATCTATCTTTTGGAGCTTGGACCATTGATGTAAAGCTCAGCTTATCTTTTCTATTATGGATATTAGTTATGTAGTGGGATTATGTACTTATGTTTTATCAGGATGGATATTTAGTACTTGACTCTTATTTTATGGTTTTGTTATTGTAACCAAACATGTTTACCTTCTACTGCAATGAAATGATGTTTTAGTTAACAAGTATTATTTATGTCTGTCTTGTTGTAATTTTTCTGTTCTATATTCACTTAAAATACTCCACCGAAGTTAAGACATTCCCTTAGTGAGTGACCTTAGCGGGTGTGGGATGTTACAATCATCACCGTGAATATCGAGTTGATTCATCCTAACATACGTATTATCACTAGGAGGAGTTGCCGAAGGTGAACCACCAGCGCTCCCCGTGGTTGAAAACGAGTGGCCACCAGAAATCTTCAACGTTCCCCATGGCAATCTTCGCGACTGAAACACAGCTAAATTTGCAGGGATTTGGTTGCGTGCTTCAACTATTTGATTACCACTCCGATTACCATGGAATCGAGGGCCGATTTGTTATGTAGCAGGAGTCGATCGATGTGAATTTAGGTTTAAAAATATTTTGACAGAAGTAAAAGGGGAAAGAGCGATTAGATGAGAGAGAAGAGATGACCGAATTATTTTTAGATTATTTCGTGAAGGGGAAAGATCGCGCCAAAATTTCATGGAAAAAAATGGAATGAGGTGGCTGTAATGGCGCGTTTTGTTAGCTGTCGAATAATTAATTTATTTAATTATTTATATATCGATTTCGCGATATCGATAACTTAAAGTACAACGTTCAAACTTATAATTTATAATTATAATTAAAACGAACCTGAAACGTCGGGGCAGCTCGCAAGTTCGCGATTCGAACTTCAACTGAATATACAGAATTCGTTTTAAGCCGGATTTCTGTGAAACAAGAAACGTGTGGAGCTGGCGGAGTATATTTTTCTAATGGAAGAGAAAAATCGGGATTTCGTCATGTAGATTTTTAGTTATGACCAAATTAAATATTCAGAAAAACAGCGGTATACTCGTTCATGGCCATAACGGTTATTTAAAAATATTTGAATATCGGGTTTGAATTTAGACAAGGTTCTTTCGAGACATAACAATAATTTAATTTTTAGAATTTTACTGAAATTTTTAATTAATTAAATAAGCAACTTTTAATTTGGAGTATTTTGCACCCTTAATCAACAATTTTGGGGTTTCACAAAATAAGTTAATCTACCGGTATTATTATATTTTCGGGATCGCGGCACCTCACTGAACACGACTGTATTTTTATTTCAGTCTGCAACGATCATTTAGGAATATAACCATACATAGTGGGGTGGGTAACCTTTTAAAAACTTTAAAATAAAATATCCTAACTCATTTGGACAAAAAGAGGTCCACGCTTCATTTTTATACAACTGCCACTAAATTTCCATCCCTCAAAAACCGAAAACGTGGAGAAGCAAGAGCCCCTCAACCAAAGCAAAACCAATTACTATAAATAACCCGCCACTAATTCCTTAGGACCTAATTTCATCTTCTGTAGAAACTAAAAACAAGCCGTCTTCTTCTTTAAACCAAAACGTGAGGAACTTGCAGTTAAATTTACAAATAGTTTGGGGTTGGTTAACGGGGAGTTGCGGTCATTCTTGTTTGAAGGGGGGTTATAATGATAACAGTAATTCGAAATTCATGTGGTAGAAGGAGTGAACAGCATAGCTGAAAGTGAGTTCGAATATTACACCGGAACTGGCAGCGTGCGTTAGCATGGCATGTGAGGGGGTAAGGATGGGTATGTGGACGGAAATTTGAGGAGCAGGGGAAATGAACGTGAAGAAATACGTGAGAAGGGAGGGGACCAGAAATCAAAATGGCATGTTTGCATGAACAGATACTGGGAGCGGGATAAACATTTTGAAGATGGTACTATGCAAGCATGGACGGGTTTGAGGGGATATTGGGCCAGGTTTTTACTTAAGGCCTTTTCTTTTGTTATTTACCTATTATTATGTTTAAAATTTAATTAATCCTGAAAACAAATTGGGTGGAGGAAATGAAAATACTTGGAGCGGTTACTGGGGTATGCGTGGGTGAAGGAGGAGAATGAGTGGCCTATTAAAAGGATTTGAATGTTGGTTAGTATAAGGACAAGGAGTGGTGTGGTACGTTCATTTTGATTTTTAATGGAAAGATAAGGAGGAATAATCGAACAAATATTTGGCAAAAGTCTTAAGGCGGCGTTGGAAACTCAATGTGAAGAAGAAGGATGAGTGGCGGTTCAAGAGTGATGACATGGATTTTAGATAAGGTTACTAAGATTTATTAATTGGTAATTAATTTTATATATACCGCTTAATTCATATAATAGTGTAAAATTTCATAACTTCGTCATACGTTATCAGAATCCGACGAAACAAGATCCGACAGGATCGTATGGACGAACACTACCCAATGGAACTGATTGGGAGTGGATTTGAGCTCGTTTGAATTTATGGAGAAATAAATTGTCCGTCGAAGTCAAAATAACGCAAACCGTTATTCAACGGTTAACGCGCAATGTGAGTAAATCTCACAAACTCTAAACAGTTTTATTTTCACGTTGTATTCTTAGAACTGTTAAAATATTTTCTGTTTAACTGTTTCACTGTGTGTGGACTGTTTGATTGAACTGCTAGTCAGTTAGTAGAGATTATATATATATGTACATATATATATAAATAAACCGTCAAATAGTTATATGTTGATTTTGTTTATCAGGATATTTTACTGGTGTTGTCTAACATCTGTGGTGCAGGGAAACAGGTTGGAGGAATCCAACAGGATTCCTCAACAGTTATTTTACTGTGATTTTTATATTGTGATATATAATGTGATGTATATAATCTGTGTGATTATGTGTGGTGGGACGATATTTATCGTTGTTATATGGTGTGTTAAATACCATGAGAAATACCAGAATGTAGGAGAGAGGTTTTCAAAGTATATTTTGAAAATAGTTTAATTATATAAAATCAAGGGATTTTATATATATATATATATATATATATATAAGAAAAAGGATTCTGAATATAAAGGAATATAGTTGGTAAAAACAAATATAAAAGAATTTTATTTGTAAATCAAATACAAGGGAATATATATGTTAATCGAATATAAGGGGATATATTTGTTAATCAAAATATAAAGGAATTATATTCGTTAAAAGAAATATAAAGGATATTTATTTAGAGATTAAATAAATAGAATTAAACTAAAGGAGATATTTATTTGTTAAATAAATAGGAGTTAACCAAGTGAATTGGTCGAGTTAACCAAGTGAATTGGTCGAGTTAATCGAAGTGAATTTGTTAAGTTAAACTAAGTGGTTAATCAATGTGAATTAGTTAAGTTAAACTACGTGGTTAATCGAAGTGAATTAGTTAAGTTAACTAAGTGGTTAATCAAAGTGAATTAGTTGCGTCAAACTAAGTAAATTAGTCAAGTTAAACTAATTGGTTAATCGAAGTAAATTAGTTGGGTTAATCAAAGTGAATTAGCTGAGTTAAACTAAGTAAATCGGTTAGAGTTAATCAAAGTGAATTAACTAAGTGGATTAGTTCAGTTAATCGAGTAGAGTTGCCGAATATCACTTATTCGAAGTAGAGTTATCGAATATAGAGTATTCGAGGGAAGAGTAATCGAATATAGTTTATTCGAGTGGAGAAATCAAATGTTATTCATTTGAGAAGAGTTACCGAATATTATTTATTCGAAGAGTAGTTATCGAATATTGGTTATTCGAAGTTAGTTAATTCAAAGGAGTTATTCGAAGTTAGTTAATCCCAAGGAGTTATTCGAAGTTAGCTAATCCAAAGGAGTTATTCGAAGTTAGTAAATCCAAAGGAGTTAGTCGAAGAGTTAATCGAATATAGTTATTTGAAAGAAGGTGTTAATCGAATATAGTTATTTGAGTAAAGTTAAAAGAGTTAATCGAATTTAGTTATTCGAAATGAGTTATTCGAATTAGATATTTGAATAGAGTTAAACACATTAGAGTGATTTGAATTACTTATTCAAATAGAGTTAAACACGTAAGAGTTAATTGAATATTAGTTATTCAATTAGAGTTAAATCGAATTTAGTTATTCGAAAGGAGTAAATCAATTTGAGTTAAGTTAATCGATTTGAATTAAGTTGAATCGAAATGGAGTAAATCGATTAGAATTAAGTTAATCGAGTTAGAGTAAATCGAATATTGGTTATTCGAAGGTAAGTTATTCGAATTAGTTATTCGAAGGAGTTAATCAAATGAGTTGATCCAAAGGAGTTAGTCGAATATTAGTTATTCGAATAGAGTTAAAGGAGTTATCGATTTTAGTTTGATCGAAAGGAGTTATCGATTAGTAAATCGAAAGGAGATTTTCGAATATAGCATATTCGAAAGAAAGAGATCGAATATTGTTTATTCGAAAGAGAGAGATTTCGAATATGAGTTATTCGAAGAGAGATAATCGAATATAGGTTATTCGAAGAAGAGTTAACCAAATAGAGATTACTCGAAAGAGAGTTATACGTCGAATTCGATTATAGCAAATTCGGGAAAGTACTATTTACTTTCCAGGGTTTAAATCAAGATTTAGTTATTGATTTAGAAATTAGGTGTCTGTTAAATTATTCGAGTTAGGAAATAAAGTTATAATTTAGGAGATATTGCAGAAGTAGGAATTATAACGTTATAGTTATAATCAAACGCTGGCATATAAGAAGTGGATTCGTAACCTGAATCCGAGAATTTGCGTAAACAGATGATTGTAAAAAGTGAGTGATGAGCTTCATCTGTTTCACAGTAAAGGACGTTGTTCAATTAAGGTCTGAGAGGTAATTATACCCCAACTTGATTGACTTCAGAATTGACAAAGGAATAGTTGTGGTTCGATAGAAAAGGTTGATTTGAAATATAGAAGTAATAAGCGATTAATGGATTAAGCATAACGATGTTTTATACAACGTTCATTTGAAATCCGTAAATGAGTTTTGGAAACGTTTTCCAAATATAGTCAGATATGTTTTCTAAACATAGAAAATGAAATGTTTTCATGATAAGAATTTAAGAAATAGTGTTAAGCAAATTCAGAAACTGACTGGAGAGGGTAAGTTGAACGGTTTTCTAAGTGATGATCTGATGTTGGTTTCGACCTTCCGGATTGATACTTAGAGAATTGTTCTCATACTAGTTACAGTTAGGGACTGATGGTTGCGAAATAATAGTGATGTGAAAATAAGCTATGGAAATGTTTTCCAATGATTAATAACATATATTTTCTAAATATATGAAATAAGGAAATATGAACATATGATGATTGATCGATCGAATTTCCATTTGGAAATAAGATCGTTGTTTGTACACCGACATGTTTTCATTTGATAGTTGAATTACAGACTATCAAAGTTTTTACCATTTTAACGTTGTTAATATGGAGAGACCGGTTGGATTATTATCCAAAGAACCACTCTGTATTGGCATAAGCGTTGCGAGCAATATCTGCCAAGGATAAATTGAAGACGGAGTAAAGTGAAAGGGCTGTTGTATAAGTCTTAGATAACAGTGACTAAGATGGATAATTGTGCCTTCGGTTTGTCCAGTCCCAGGACAACGTATATGGAAGAAGGTCTGACAGAGTATATCCAATGGATCGCGTAAGTTGATCTGTTCAAACGTATTCGCGTTTGGTGGCGGAGGAATTCGTTTCTCTTAGCTATATACCCGTGTTATTTTTGGATAAGTCAATTTGTGATTTGGCGGGTATGACGATGTGGCATTCAAAGTGAATAGTGATCAGATGTTCTGAAGATAGACGTAGCTTCTAGCCTCACACCGGGAAGTAACAAAAGTTGGGCTAGGCAGCATGGCTAGTTGGGTCATCCCCAAGCAGGGTGTATTGTCACCGATCTAGGGAATATTCATATTTATACTTCTTTTTGATTCTGTATCTTTGGATGACGGTTTGATGGCCTATAACCGTGGTGGCAATATATTCGCGACACTCAAGCTAAATGAGTGAGCGGTCATGTGTGGCCGGGTTGCAAGACGTTCTTGTTGAACCTGAGTGTATCACCTCTAGAGTACACTATTCAGAAGGTGCTCCCATACCTTGTCTGTTGGAATCCATTCTCCGATAAGCGCCCTGCGGTTTATGATTTTATACTATATATGTAGAACGTGAGATGCAAGCGTTTCTGCTAGATTGATACCTATTTGTACTTAGACATTATTATAATATCACAATGATATTGCTTGTCAAAGTTGTTTAGATACTCATAAGGAAAAACCCGTTCCGTATTCACGGCGTGGTCTTATGAGATATCATATACCTGTTCAATTGTTTTAAATTGTTTTACTCATACCAGTCCCATGACTGACCCGGAGTTTACTTTGTTGTTTTCCCTAAACTCTTGGGTGCCTAAATTTGTACGGGCAGTCAAGTAGTCGGGATTTACAGATATACTTGGAGAGCTTGGAGCAGGAGACTTCAAGATTCTATAGCTATAGTTATTTCCACTGTGTTGTAAGTGTTGTACTCTGATAAGTGCTATTGTATATATATAACTGTTTACTTCAAAGCTATGTTATAGATTATATGTTATTTGTTCCGCTGTGAGATTCGTGTTACTCTGATGATTCTGATGTTCTTCTTCTTCTTCTATTCTATTAGTTCTATCTTTTCTTTCTCACCTTCTAAATTCTTTCACTAACGTCGCGGAATTTCCGACTCTCGAGGAGTCGGAAATTTCCAGCCGTTACAGTTGGTATCAGAGCTTAAGTTAAGTGATTACCTTGGCTCTGTGGCATAACTCGATAGAGATGGGATTAGTAATATCCTAGATTGAGTTTGAGTGTATATATATGAGCGCGTAATTGTTATTCAATATAAAATGGTTTTATATTGTGGAGATTTATTGGTTGAGTGGCTTATGAATTCTGGTCGATCAGTTGATCCACTGTATCGATAAGGGTTACTAAACACTCGAATACGATGAACCGTCATGGTATGTTTTGAAAGAGGGTAAATGAAATAATTTTCCCCAAAATATATTTGTTTATAGAAGAAATATATATCTTGAAATTATTATAGTATATTGGTTGTGTTGATTGTTATTATAATCGAATAAGATTATAAAAGGGTGAAATGGTTATAAATGACCAATCAGAATTCATATGAATATAATATATGAAATTGATGAATTAAATATGAATTTAAATCAGATTTGGAATTTAAAATAAGGAAATTTTAAGTTCCTGGGAGATTTTGAAAATGTTTTTCAAATTGAAAATGATATAGTATTGAACTCACTTTGATAGCTGGAAAATAGATTCTGATGATGAATCTAGACATCATCAGTGTTCATTTTCGAGTTCTAAGTGACGGATTACTACCAAAGGTTTTGTTTTTGAATTGTTTTGAGAAAACAAGTTGTTTAGAAATTCAAAGGTTTTGAATTGGCATTATGATTTCAAATTGATTTGAAAGAAACCCAGGAACTTAAGTTCTGGAATTAAAATTTAACTAATGAAGTTAAATAAAATGAGATGGTAAAAATAAATTGAAATTTAACTCGAACCAAGTTAAATAAAATTGAATTGGATTAGAGATAATCTAGAATGGAACCAAATTGATAAGTCAATAATTTGGAATTTGATATTAGAGTTCGAATGAAATTCGATTTGGATTTGAGGATATGAACTGATTGGAGATCAATTGGAATGGATAACATTGGTATATGTTGAAGTGGTAGCAGATGAAAGGGATATAGAGTTAAATGCCCGACAAAAAGGTACAAGTTTATATCATATATGAGTTTGGATTTTATAAGCCGAATTGGCAAGCCGTTTGGCTATTTTGATTTCCTTTTGGATTGGAGGGGGCCTAGAGAGGCGAGTTGTGGTTTGACGTATTGAGCCGTACAAAGGAGGTTATGGCGAAATTTTTCGAAAATTTAAGGTGTTAGAAATTTTTTAGAATTTTTGAAAATTTTAGTTGGTCGGAAATGAATTAATAAATTAATTAAAATTAAATGGGTCCAGTCGAAACTGAAATTTAGAGGTAAACAAAAAAAAGGATTTTTAAATCTAGTTAGTAGAGTTAGTAGCATCTTTCTAACTTAGCAATTTCGAGGACGAAATTATTTTAAGGGGGGAAGTCTGTAATGGCGCGTTTTGTTAGCTGTCGAATAATTAATTTATTTAATTATTTATATATCGATTTCGCGATATCGATAACTTAAAGTACAACGTTCAAACTTATAATTTATAATTATAATTAAAACGAACCTGAAACGTCGGGGCAGTTCGCAAGTTGGCGATTCGAACTTCAACTGAATATACAGAATTCGTTTTAAGCCGGATTTCTGTGAAACAAGAAACGTGTGGAGCTGGCGGAGTATATTTTTCTAATGGAAGAGAAAAATCGGGATTTCCTCATGTAGATTTTTAGTTATGACCAAATTAAATATTCAGAAAAACAGCGGTATACTCGTTCATGGCCATAACGGTTATTTAAAAATATTTGAATATCGGGTTTGAATTTAGACAAGGTTCTTTTGAGACATGACAATAATTTAATTTTTAGAATTTTACTGAAATTTTTAATTAATTAAATAAGCAACTTTTAATTTGGAGTATTTTGCACCCTTAATCAACAATTTTGGGGTTTCACAAAATAAGTTAGTCTACCGGTATTATTATATTTTCGGGATCGCGGCACCTAACTGAACACGACTGTATTTTTATTTCAGTCTGCAACGATCATTTAGGAATATAACCATACATAGTGGGGTGGGTAACCTTTTAAAAACTTTAAAATAAAATATCCTAACTCATTTGGACAAAAAGAGGTCCATGCTTCATTTTTATACAACTGCCACTAAATTTCCATCCCTCAAAAACCGAAAACGTGGAGAAGCAAGAGCCCCTCAACCAAAGCAAAACCAATTACTATAAATAACCCGCCACTAATTCCTTAGGACCTAATTTCATCTTCTGTAGAAACTAAAAACAAGCCGTCTTCTTCTGTAAACCAAAACGTGAGGAACTTGCGGTTAAATTTACAAATAGTTTGGGGGTTGGTTAACGGGGAGTTGCGGTCATTCTTGTTTGAAGGGGGGTTATAATGATAACAGTAATTCGAAATTCATGTGGTAGAAGGAGTGAACAGCATAGCTGAAAGTGAGTTCGAATATTACACCGGAACTGGCAGCGTGTGTTAGCATGGCATGTGAGGGGGTAAGGATGGGTATGTGGACGGAAATTTGAGGAGCAGGGGAAATGAACGTGAAGAAATACGTGAGAAGGGAGGGGACCAGAAATCAAAATGGCATGTTTGCATGAACAGATACTGGGAGCGGGATAAACATTTTGAAGATGGTACTATGCAAGCATGGACGGGTTTGAGGGGATATTGGGCCAGGTTTTTACTTAAGGCCTTTTCTTTTGTTGTTTACCTATTATTATGTTTAAAATTTAATTAATCCTGAAAACAAATTGGGTGGAGGAAATGAAAATACTTGGAGCGGTTACTGGGGTATGCATGGGTGAAGGAGGAGAATGAGTGGCCTATTAAAAGGATTTGAACGTTGGTTAGTATAAGGACAAGGAGTGGTGTGGTACGTTCATTTTGATTCTTAATGGAAAGATAAGGAGGAATAATCGAACAAATATTTGGCAAAAGTCTTAAGGCGGCGTTGGAAACTCAATGTGAAGAAGAAGGATGAGTGGCGGTTCAAGAGTGATGACATGGATTTTAGATAAGGTTACTAAGATTTATTAATTGGTAATTAATTTTATATATACCGCTTAATTCATATAATAGTGTAAAATTTCATAACTTCGTCATACGTTATCAGAATCCGACGAAACAAGATCCGACAGGATCGTATGGACGAACACTACCCAATGGAACTGATTGGGAGTGGATTTGAGCTCGTTTGAATTTATGGAGAAATAAATTGTCCGTCGAAGTCAAAATAACGCAAACCGTTATTCAATGGTTAACGCGCAATGTGAGTAAATCTCACAAACTCTAAACAGTTTTATTTTCACGTTGTATTCTTAGAACTGTTAAAATATTTTCTGTTTAACTGTTTCACTGTGTGTGGACTGTTTGATTGAACTGCTAGTCAGTTAGTAGAGATAATATATATATGTACATATATATATAAATAAACCGTCAAATAGTTATATGTTGATTTTGTTTATCAGGATATTTTACTGGTGTTTTCTAACATCTGTGGTGCAGGGAAACAGGTTGGAGGAATCCAACAGGATTCCTCAACAGTTATTTTACTGTGATTTTTATATTGTGATATATAATGTGATGTATATAATCTGTGTGATTATGTGTGGTGGGACGATATTTATCGTTGTTATATGGTGTGTTAAATACCATGAGAAATACCAGAATGTAGGAGAGAGGTTTTCAAAGTATATTTTGAAAATAGTTTAATTATATAAAATCAAGGGATTTTATATATATATATATATATATATATATATATATATATATAAGAAAAAGGATTCTGAATATAAAGGAATATAGTTGGTAAAAACAAATATAAAAGAATTTTATTTGTAAATCAAATACAAGGGAATATATATGTTAATCGAATATAAGGGGATATATTTGTTAATCAAAATATAAAGGAATTATATTCGTTAAAAGAAATATAAAGGATATTTATTTAGAGATTAAATAAATAGAATTAAACTAAAGGAGATATTTATTTGTTAAATAAATAGGAGTTAACCAAGTGAATTGGTCGAGTTAACCAAGTGAATTGGTCGAGTTAATCGAAGTGAATTTGTTAAGTTAAACTAAGTGGTTAATCAATGTGAATTAGTTAAGTTAAACTACGTGGTTAATCGAAGTGAATTAGTTAAGTTAACTAAGTGGTTAATCAAAGTGAATTAGTTGCGTCAAACTAAGTAAATTAGTCAAGTTAAACTAATTGGTTAATCGAAGTAAATTAGTTGGGTTAATCAAAGTGAATTAGCTGAGTTAAACTAAGTAAATCGGTTAGAGTTAATCAAAGTGAATTAACTAAGTTAAACTAAGTGGATTAGTTCAGTTAATCGAGTAGAGTTGCCGAATATCACTTATTCGAAGTAGAGTTATCGAATACAGAGTATTCGAGGGAAGAGTAATCGAATATAGTTTATTCGAGTGGAGAAATCAAATGTTATTCATTTGAGAAGAGTTACCGAATATTATTTATTCGAAGAGTAGTTATCGAATATTGGTTATTCGAAGTTAGTTAATCCAAAGGAGTTATTCGAAGTTAGTTAATCCCAAGGAGTTATTCGAAGTTAGCTAATCCAAAGGAGTTATTCGAAGTTAGTAAATCCAAAGGAGTTAGTCGAAGAGTTAATCGAATATAGTTATTCGAAAGAAGGTGTTAATCGAATATAGTTATTCGAGTAAAGTTAAAAGAGTTAATCAAATTTAGTTATTCGAAATGAGTTATTCGAATTAGATATTTGAATAGAGTTAAACACATTAGAGTGATTTGAATTACTTATTCAAATAGAGTTAAACACGTAAGAGTTAATTGAATATTAGTTATTCAATTAGAGTTAAATCGAATTTAGTTATTCGAAAGGAGTAAATCAATTTGAGTTAAGTTAATCGATTTGAATTAAGTTGAATCGAAATGGAGTAAATCGATTAGAATTAAGTTAATCGAGTTAGAGTAAATCGAATATTGGTTATTCGAAGGTAAGTTATTCGAATTAGTTATTCGAAGGAGTTAATCAAATGAGTTGATCCAAAGGAGTTAGTCGAATATTAGTTATTCGAATAGAGTTAAAGGAGTTATCGATTTTAGTTTGATCGAAAGGAGTTATCGATTAGTAAATCGAAAGGAGATTTTCGAATATAGCATATTCGAAAGAAAGAGATCGAATATTGCTTATTCGAAAGAGAGAGATTTCGAATATGAGTTATTCGAAGAGAGATAATCGAATATAGGTTATTCGAAGAAGAGTTAACCAAATAGAGATTACTCGAAAGAGAGTTATATGTCGAATTCGATTATAGCAAATTCGGGAAAGTACTATTTACTTTCCAGGGTTTAAATCAAGATTTAGTTATTGATTTAGAAATTAGGTGTCTGTTAAATTATTCGAGTTAGGAAATAAAGTTATAATTTAGGAGATATTGCAGAAGTAGGAATTATAACGTTATAGTTATAATCAAACGCTGGCATATAAGAAGTGGATTCGTAACCTGAATCCGAGAATTTGCGTAAACAGATAATTGTAAAAAGTGAGTGATGAGCTTCATCTATTTCACAGTAAAGGACGTTGTTCAATTAAGGTCTGAGAGGTAATTATACCCCAACTTGATTGACTTCAGAATTGACAAAGGAATAGTTGTGGTTCGATAGAAAAGGTTGATTTGAAATATAGAAGTAATAAGCGATTAATGGATTAAGCATAACGATGTTTTATACAACGTTCATTTGAAATCCGTAAATGAGTTTTGGAAACGTTTTCCAAATATAGTCAGATATGTTTTCTAAACATAGAAAATGAAATGTTTTCATGATAAGAATTTAAGAAATAGTGTTAAGCAAATTCAGAAACTGACTGGAGAGGGTAAGTTGAACGGTTTTCTAAGTGACGATCTGATGTTGGTTTCGACCTTCCGGATTGATACTTAGAGAATTGTTCTCATACTAGTTACAGTTAGGGACTGATAGTTGCGAAATAATAGTGATGTGAAAATAAGCTATGGAAATGTTTTCCAATGATTAATAACATATATTTTCTAAATATATGAAATAAGGAAATATGAACATATGATGATTGATCGATCGAATTTCCATTTGGAAATAAGATCGTTGTTTGTACACCGACATGTTTTCATTTGATAGTTGAATCACAGACTATCAAAGTTTTTACCATTTTAACGTTGTTAATATGGAGAGACCGGTTGGATTATTATCCAAAGAACCACTCTGTATTGGCATAAGCGTTGCGAGCAATATCTGCCAAGGATAAATTGAAGACGGAGTAAAGTGCAAGGGCTGTTGTATAAGTCTTAGATAACAGTGACTAAGATGGATATACTTAATTGTGCCTTCGGTTTGTCCAGTCCCAGGACAACGTATATGGAAGAAGGTCTGACAGAGTATATCCAATGGATCGCGTAAGTTGATCTGTTCAAACGTATTCACGTTTGGTGGCGGAGGAATTCGTTTCTCTTAGCTATATACCCGTGTTATTTTTGGATAAGTCAATTTGTGATTTGGCGGGTATGACGATGTGGCATTCAAAGTGAATGGTGATCAGATGTTCTGAAGATAGACGTAGCATCTAGCCTCACACCGGGAAGTAACAAAAGTTGGGCTAGGCAGCATGGCTAGTTGGGTCATCCCCAAGCAGGGTGTATTGTCACCGATCTAGGGAATATTCATATTTATACTTCTTTTTGATTCTGTATCTTCGGATGACGGTTTGATGGCCTATAACCGTGGTGGCAATATATTCGCGACACTCAAGCTAAATGAGTGAGCGGTCATGTGTGGCCGGGTTGCAAGACGTTCTTGTTGAACCTGAGTGTATCACCTCTAGAGTACACTATTCAGAAGGTGCTCCCATACCTTGTCTGTTGGAATCCATTCTCCGATAAGCGCCCTGCGGTTTATGATTCTATGTATGTAGAACGTGAGATGCAAGCGTTTCTGCTAGATTGATACCTATTTGTACTTAGACATTATTATAATATCACAATGATATTGCTTGTCAAAGTTGTTTAGATACTCATAAGGAAAAACCCGTTCCATATTCACGGCGTGGTCTTATGAGATATCATATACCTGTTCAATTGTTTTAAATTGTTTTACTCATACCAGTCCCATGACTGACCCGGAGTTTACTTTGTTGTTTTCCCTAAACTCTTGGGTGCCTAAATTTTTACGGGCAGTCAAGTAGTCGGGATTTACAGATATACTTGGAGAGCTTGGAGCAGGAGACTTCAAGATTCTATAGTTATAGTTATTTCCGCTGTGTTGTAAGTGTTGTACTCTGATAAGTGCTATTGTATATATATAACTGTTTACTTCAAAGCTATGTAATAGATTATATGTTATTTGTTCCGCTGTGAGATTCGTGTTACTCTGATGATTCTGATGTTCTTCTTCTTCTTCTATTCTATTAGTTCTATCTTTTCTTTCTCACCTTCTAAATTCTTTCACTAACGTCGCGGAATTTCCGACTCTCGAGGAGTCGGAAATTTCCAGCCGTTACAGTGGCTGTCATTGATTGGATGATGGATAATGTTTAGAATCGTCATAACCATAGATGGTTTGAACCGTTGGATTAATCATACATCTACGGTTGGGGTTTGTTTCTGGTGATAAAGCGAATTGCTGAGCTGGATTGTATATATGTAAAGCTACGCTTTTAACTGGTGTTGCACGTCAAAACACTAGAATTCTCATCGCAACGGTGCACTCACATCTAACGCAACAACATATGAATATTGTTGTAGAAGATCAAAGAAAACATAGCTTTCGCCACACTTTTCATGCAACGCACACAAATTAGTGTCGAATATGCCCATTTTTGTAGTAGTGCGCAAGAGCTTATTGGATAATGGATTCAACTGCCAAGGTATGGGACCACCTTCCGACAGTGTATCTCTAGAGGGGAATACATCGGGTTCAACAATAACATCTTGCAACCCAGGCTAAACATGACTAGCCCCTCACTTTGCTTGAGAGTACCGAATGTATTGTCACCAACGGTTGGGATCGGCAACCGTTTCCCAAAAGGGACGGCATCGATAGATTTAAGAAGCAAAAGGAATTTCTCTAAATCAGGTGACAATACACCCACTTGGCAGCTAACCATTTAGCCATGCGACTTACCCGATTTTATACCATTTCCCGGTTGTGAGGCTTGAGGTTATGATTACTTGATAGCACCATCTCTTTGAATGCCACATTATCAGATCCGTTAATCACTAATTAATTTACACAAAGATATTCAGGATATTATGCTAAGAGAATAAATTCTCCACCACCAGATGTATATTTGTACAGACCAACATATGTGATCGCTGAAAATACTCTGTCAGACATTCGTCCATACACGTTCATTCTGGGACTGAACGAAACCGAAGGCATAATTTCCGTAAATCCATCTTAGGCAATTTCTACCTAGGATTAACAGAAAAAGCCCTTGAACTTCACTCTGTCTTCGATTGTCTTTATATAATCTGATTCGTAACGCTACTGCCAATACGGAGTGGTTCTCGGATAAAAATCCAACCGGTCTCTCCGTATTGACAACGATATTGGCCAATACTTCAATAGTCGCTTATTTAACTATCGAAGAAAAATAAATAAATAAACATTCATCCATAACATCAAACAATCATTGGGCCCCTTAATTAACATTTCATTAATTAAATTCTTTCTCAATTTCCTATCGATATTTGTTAACATGATATTTTCAATAATCATCCGCCCTCTTATGCTATTGGGAAAGCATTTCTCATATATCGTCTTATTTTATTTTCTATACTTAGAAAATATCTTCTATTTATTTTTGGAATTCATTTCCAATTACTCCTTCCATTCACAACCATTCATTTCTATACTCAGGAAATATTTATTATTATATATCCAAAATTCCACTTATTTGGGTTAAAACAAATGTTGTGTAAAACATCGTTACAACAACCCAAATCACTGCACTCAACTAAATCTTATTCAAACATTGATCTTCGACATTGAATCTTGTTATTTATCGGTAAAAATGAAATTAATCATGTTAGGGTATAATTACCTCTCAGACCTCGATTGAATAACATCTTAACTTCAAAACAGACAAGACCAGTTGCCTCAAATAATCAACACCGTAAAAAAATAAATTATTCATTTTTAAAAAGTGTATATGTTTCCCCTTTTATGTTTACGAGATTTAATTATAGATTTCCTTTTTGTTTATAATATTCTATTTTAAATTCGTTTCCTTATCTAATTCAATATATATTGATATATTGATTTTCTAGTTATCCAATTTTCTTAAAAATATTCTAACTCCTATCGTTATAACCTCCTTTGTACGGGTCATTCGGTACAACTCAAATGCCTCTCTAGGCCTTTTCCATTCAAAAAAAATAAAAAGCCAAGCAGCTTGCCGATTCTGCGCATAAAACCTCATATGGAATTTAAACATGTACCTTTTTGTTGGGAACTTAAATTTTAATCTTCATTCTCTTCATTCCACACCTATTTAACATATATACATCCATTTCCAATTTATTCCAACTCAATCCGATCATTTTTAACTCAATTTGCTAATTTATTTATTAACTAGCTCTTTTGTCTGTTTCACTCTTTTGAACATATCACATTTGTATATATTTTTAATTTACTTTAAAACCAATCGAATTCCCTTTTCAACTCAAGTTATATATTTGATTTCAAACATAAATTACAAATACCCTTTTCTTATCCAAAGCCCAACTTCGATTCAAAATTTCATTAACTAATTATTCTTCAAATTAGTTAATTCTATTCAATAATTAAAAATCTGATTTTTGTTTCAAAAATCAATTCATTACTCCACTTGAGTTCAGATATATTTTATAACTCAAATCTGGGTTTTTCTAATGGTAATTCAGATTTTTTTTGTATAAAATCCTTTTATTAATTTTAAATAAACCGTTATGGTTTTATAATGGTTATGGCGCTGTTTTTCTGAAAATTTGATTCTAACATAACTCAAAATCTATAAGACGGAATCTAGATTTTTCTCTTCCAATAGAAAACTGTTATCAAATCGGTCCTGACGATTCTTGTTTCAAACAATTTCGACTTAAATTGAGTTTTATATACTCAATTGAAGTTCGAAATGCCAAATTATGAACTACCGTGCTACGGCAAGTTCGTTTTAATTATAATTAAATATGCATGTTAAACTTCGTTTATTTTGTAAATTTCAACTTTATTCTTATATATTAAAAAATAGATTAAACCAGTTTTCCAAATATAACTTAACCATTTCGATTTTTCTAAATCAACGATTTTTCTAAATCGTCCATTTTTCATAACTCAATTGTAAATTTATTTACAACTCCATTTTCTATTTTAAGATTACAATTCCTTTATAAATAAATTATTTATAAAATTCGATATATAATCGAATTCCAATTTTAAATCTCTTGGATTTGACCCAATTCAGTTCATATTCCGAAATTCAAATTAAAATCTATCTTTCCCTTTTTGAAATAATTTCCAGTTCCTTTTTTAAATTCATACTTGAATTTAAAATCCCCAATTATCCCATGACAATTATCCTACTTTATTTATAAATTTAATTTCCTTGTTTTATATATTAACAAAATTCCATTTCAAAACCTATTTAAAACCAAAATGTTATTTTGGAATATTCTATTTCTTATAACTTATATATATATATATATATATAGAATCTATTTGCATAGTTAATTTAAGTTTAGATAGTATGACTGAAAATGTTGGTCGGATTTCTTATGCAAGAGTTTTAGTTGAGATTAACTTTGATTTCAAGTTTCCAGAGGCTGTGCCAATACTTTGTCATGATGGAAATGTAATCTAGAAAAAGGTCAATTATGAGTGGTACCCTCATGCATGTAGTAACTGTAAAGTTTTTGGTAATACTACGGTAACATGTAAGTCTTCTAAACTTTGGATTCAAAAGTCAAGTACTAACAGAGAAAATGAGATGGATCTGGATGTAAATGCACATAGTCTGGTCAATCAGGTAAATGTCAGTCCATGTGAAAACGGAGGGACTCTTGTAGTTAATAAAATTTCATCGAAGATTCCCATTGAAAAGGATTCAGTTTCTAGATCAGGAGGGGTTAGTAAAGCGGGAAATTTTAGAAATGCAGACTTTTCAATTCCTCAAAATGATAAGATTAGTACATGCAATCCTTTTAGTGCTCTTGCAGATGATAATGGTTTCATGCAGGATGTTAATATGGATGAGAATGCCATTGATGCTGGGTTAGAGAAGGTTCAAAAACCTGGGTGTAATGAAATCGATGATTTGAGGGTATGTGAGGAGGATTTAGGTATGCAATTTGGGAGTTGCAGTGAATTTCAGAAAGATGAGAATGGTTTAAGTAAAGATGCTCTTATGAACCACTCTGACAGCTCTTACAGTTCTACAAATAGCTTCAAAAAGAGGAGAATAAATTTTAAACCCCGTAAATACAAAGAGGTTAATAAGCTTGTTATCGATGAAACTTTGGTAGAAGAAAACCCAGAGTGGGGTAAACTTATGCAACAGTCTCAAGCCAAAACAAAAAAAGCAAAAGGAGAAGGAAGAAATCCAGGTAGTGTTACCAATGGAGGTGTTACTAAGAAACGATAGTACCTCGATTTATTTTTAAGTCTCGGTATGTTAGATTAGTGTGTTTCTTCCTTTGGTTCTTTTGGTACTTTATAATTTTTGCTTTTGGTACTTAGATAGATGGTGAAGATTTTCTTGGTTTGGTCTTTGCTGCTGGTTTTGTCTTTGTTTCATGGCAGCTTCTGTCCTTTTGTATAGAGTCTTCAGTTTGGTTTGGAAGTTTTTCCTTTCGAGTGTTTAGAAATGCTTCCTTTTGTGGTTTGGTTGTGCTTAGTAGAGGAGATTTTCTATCTTGCTGGAGATTTGAATAGATGCTGGAGGTTTCTCTTATGTGATGCTGAGCTTTGGAGTTATTTGAACTTTTTTGGATTGATGGATTTGTCAGTTCTAAGGTTTTATTGTTCTGGTGTTTATGGGTGTTAGTGGATTGCTTCTTGCAATCTTTTGTTATGTTGTTTGTGGTCTTTCAATGTATTCAGTGTTTAGATTGAGCTCTTTTTTGGTTTTTGGTATGTAAAGTATTTGTTTTAGTGTGGTGTTATTTGTAAACAGCTCAATCATTCCTTTGTAATCTTTTTCTTTGTAATATAAGTACCCTATTATTCAAAAAAAAAATAAGTTTATATTGTATAATTTCAATATTCCTTTCTGGAAATAATATATTTTTAATAAATACGACATAGTCGAATTCGTATCATAAATCCATATGGATTTATTCTAATTTAATTAACATTTTGAATTTTGGAATATATTTCATGGTTCCCTTTTTAATACGATCCCCAAATTCTCATTTTAAATTCATATTTGAATTTAAATATTTAAATTATCCAAATGATAATTTTTCTTTATTTTTAAACATCGTTTATATTACTTGCTTATATATTTAAACAAGTCCCGATTTCAAATCCATTGGAAATTAAATTTTCTTTTTTGGAAAAGTAAATTTCCATTTTATTTTAAAATCATACTTGTATTTACATCTCCAATTATCCACTGATAATTCATTTCACTTCATTTATAAACACCATTCATAAATTGTAACGACCCGTATTTTATAGTGTTATAATTAATTTATTTAATTATATAAGTAATAATTCAGAGAATTAAATGGTCGTTAAATTAAATTATATGGATTATTTAATTAATTTAAATAATAGAATAATATATTTAATTCAGAAATAATCAAAAATAGTGGAATTCACAATATAGTGTGAATTGGATTATTTAAAATATATAGTTTAGTTTAGAGTTGAATTATATGAACAAATATATTCAATCGACGACAGTTGAATGTATAGTTTATAATATAATTATAAACAAGCGCGTAACGGCTTGGCAGTTCGCTATTTGGCGATTTGAACTTCAACCGGATATACAGAAGCCGTTTTAAATCAGATTTCTATGAAACAAGAAACGTATGGAGCTGGTAGAGTATATTTTTCTAATGGAAGAGAAAAATCTGGATTTCGTCGTGTAGATTTTGATTTACGTCCAAATCAAATTTTAGAAAAGTCACTGTGGAATTCCTTTATAATTTGCAACGCTTTATTTACGTTATAAAAGGATTTTCAATATAAATCGTATATTGATATAACTCTGATGATGAAATATCGAGTTAGAAATCCATACAGGATTATTCTGGAGCTTTATGGTATTCCACTGTGAATATATACGATAAAATAAATTTATTTATATTTAATTTAATTATATTTGATTATATTTAAATGGGTCATTCGGATCTTTAAAAATACCCAGTTTTGCAAACGACCTCGGTTTTCGACGAAACCAATTTTGTTGGTTCCGCAATATTAAATTATTGCTAGATTTAAATTTCCGTGATTTTTAGAGTCACTGGGTGGCCGTACAGATTTTTAGAGTGAAAAATAGTCAGTATTTAGACGGTTAAAAATATGCTTTGTGAGCAAACTGAGTCGGAATTCGACGAAACCAGTTTCGTTGGGTCCGTAATGTCAAACTCTACGTGTATGCCCAATTTCGTGATTTCTGGGTATTGTATGTGGTTATAGAAATTTTTAAGGATAAATAAAAGTAGCAATTCAATAAAAAGAAATATAATAATCAATATAAAATTTGTTTTACTCTTCTATTAATACACATACTACATTCCTTAAAGACATAATTCATTCTCTGTCGACCAAAAATCCGTCGCACCTTTCTCAGCAAAGGAAAAACCCAAAAACGAGATCAAATAAATTCTTCTAAAATCATACAATATTCTATAAATCTCGTAACTAATATATCTGCAACTGCCATAACTTCCTCTTCAGTTTGGAACTACTTTTGGGTGGTGCGATCATTGATTTGGGTTTCGCGTTCCAGGCAGTAAATCTAGGGTTGAGAAGCAACGCAAATGGTGAAGGACGGAAGGGAAATCGAGGGCGCAGTCTCGATCAGGGTGAGAAGGCGCATCAGTTGGTACTGATTGGGGAGGATCCGTTGACAATGATGTCGCTCAGTTCTTCTACTGTCGCGAGAATTCAGAAGACGGCGAGCTCGAAGTTGCTTTTGGAGATGGAAATACTGGGGTTCGTGAGTTTAGCAGTTCGACGGAAATTGATTTCCGTGCTCGAGTTCGGTCTGAAGCTATGGGGAGGAAGGAGGATAGAAGGAGATGAACTTTGGTATGCCTGAGTTGATTTTAGGCGAAGTAAATGGTGGTGGATCGAACTCATTTCTGTGATGTTGGGTGAGAGATGATTCGAAGAGCACGGTTGTGGTTATGTTGTTTTTGAGTTAATGGGGAGTTGGTAATGGAGCTGCGTTGAAAAGGGTGGTTCGCTGTGTTTTTAGTCCAGGGAAGGAGTAATGGACTGATTTAATGAAGTGATTAACCTTAATAACAAGGTTAATGTTTGGTTAATTTTATTTAACTAATGTTATTTAAGTTTTAAAAATGTAACTGGCAGTAACGTTGGCTTGTTGTTCTGTGTTGCGTGCATTCGGGATGGAGAAGGCACTATGAGTTGAGGAAGAAGGTTTGTTGGTGTTTTTAGTCGATCTTTGTTGTGTTTTATGGGTGAAAATATTATGAAGAGGGAGTAGGCATCTAACGTTGGCTAAAAGAATTTGTATTAGCAGAATATGGAACGTGATTTAAGAAGAGGAGGGATGATTAAAAGAAAATGGCCTTCGACGTGTTTGGAAGGAAGATGGATTGTTATGGAGTGGGTTGGCTGGCAAACGCATGACTCATGAGGCACATATTTGGATTGTTTTGTAAACAAAGGGGGGGTTCATACGTTGGAGGGGACAGTGTAATTTCTAGAGCGGTCGTATGCATCTTGGAGGAGATGAGGAGCAGATAGTGAAGAAGAGGACACAGGTCTGTATGTTTCACGGTTGGGTTTAAGTGGGCCAGAAAATATGATTCAAAGCCCAGTGGAAAAAGAAAAGGGAAACAATGGTCCAAAAAGGGCGGACGTGGAAAAGCACCACAATGGGTTTAATAGGTGCAGCGGAATTTCTTGTATAGGAAAGAAGGAACAAAGTCAATGCGGTCTGGATTTTTCAATCTTGGGTGGACCGACTTTAAATGGTAAAGCCCAATCTAAACTATAATTAAGTTAAACAAATTTTTATAGTAAACTTGTATAGATAATATATCATTCAAAGGTAATCAGAATTAAGAAAATTTTGATCCGTTGGGATCATATGGACGAGGGCTACACCATGGAATTGACTAGGAGTCAATCAGAGCTCGTTACAATTTATTGCAAAATAAATTGACCGTCTAAATCAACAGACGCAAATCGTTATTTAACGATTAACGCGAAATGTGAGTAAAACTCACCAACTCTGAACAGTTCTATTTTTACAACGTACTCTTAGAACTGATAATTATCTGTTGATTGTTGTGTGTTAACTGCTTGGTTGTATTGCTTATATATTGGTTGAAATTATCGATAACGATATATATATAAATCGTTAATCGAATGTTGATTCTGTTTATCAGAATATTTTATACTCGTTTTGTTTAACATTGTAATGCAGGGAAACAGGTCGGTGGAATCCAACTGGATTCCTCAACATTTATTTTACTGATTTTCATATATTGCGATATATGCCGTGATATATAATCTGTTATTAATTGTATATGTTTGGATGATAGTGGTCATTGTTGTTCAGTATTTTAAATACCATACGGAATACAAGAATGTGAAAAGGGGATTTTCAAAAGTATATTTGAAAGAAAATATTTATAAATCCAAGGATTTTATAAAGGGGAAATAGAAATAAAATCAAAGGATTTTATAAAAGAAAGAATTTATAAAATCAAAGGATTTTATAAAGGGAATATTTATTTATAGAATAAATAGAATTAAAAAGGAAATATAGGAAAATAAATAGAATTCTGAAAAGGAGGAAATATTCGTAAACCATTTACAAATAGAAATTTAAAAGGGAAATATTTGTAACGTTAAATAAAACGTTATAAAGGGAAATATTTGTAACGTTAAAATAGACATTATAAAAGGAAAGTGTTGTAACGTTAAATATAAATGTTATAAAAGGAATATTTAGAAAACAAATAAACATTTATAAAAGGAGATATTTATTTGTTAAATAAATAGAATTAAGTCAAAGGAGATATTTATTTGTTAAATAAATAGAATTAAGTCAGAGGAATATTTATATGTTAAATAAAAAGAATGTGAAAAGGGAATAGTTATTTGTTAAGTAAACAAATAGAAAAGGAGCTAATTCAAGGAATAAATCAAAGGAGTTAATTCAAGGAATTTATCAAAGGAGATAATTCAAAGGAATAATTCAAGGGAATAATTCAAAGGGCTAATCCAAAGGAATTAATCAAAGGAGTTAATTCAAAAAGAGTTAATCGAAATGAGTTAATCGAATATTAGTTATTCGGTTTGAGTTAATCGAATAGTGTTTACCAGTTAGAGTTAACCAGTTAGAGTTAATCAGTTAGAGTTAACCCCTTCAAAGTAAATCAGTTAGAGTTAACCAGTCAGAGTTAATCAGTTAGAATTAATCAGATAGAATTAATCAGTTAGAGTTAACCAGTTGGAGTTAGAAGTTAACCAGTTAGAGTTAACCAGTTAGGGTTATTCAAATGGAGTAAATCGAGTAGAGTTATCGAATATCTCTTATTCGAAGTAGAGTTATCGAATATCACTTATTTGAAGTAGAGTTATCGAATATAGTGTATTCGAGAGAAAAGTTATCAAATATAGTTTATTCGAAAGGAGTTAAGTGAAAAGAGTTAATTAAATAGAGTTAATCGATTAGAGTTAATCAATTAGAATTAATCCAATAGAATTTATCCAATAGAGTTAATTGATAAGAGTTAATCGAATATAGTTTATTCGAAGGAAGGTTTTCGAATCTAGTTATTCGTAAGAGAGATTATCAAATACAGTTATTCGAAGGAAAGAGTTATCGAATAGAGATTATTCGAATGAGAGTTACGTAAGGAAGTTGTTAAAGAATTAAAAGGTGAACTTTGTCTATTGCAAGATTAGAAAGATTGTTCAATTAAGGTCTAAGAGGTAGTATTACCACAACTTGATTGACTTCCTTTTTAACTAAGGAATGGTTAAGGTTCGGCAGTAAAAGTTGGTTAAGTAAATTTAGTAATTAAAGGAAATGGTTTTGAGTTGGCATAGCGATGTTTATCTAACCATCTGCTTAATCCAAACGTAGGAGTTTTGGAAATGTTTTCCAAACAAGAATCATAAATGTTTTCTAATATAGAAAACAAGAAATGGCAGTGCTTTCCAAGGTTAATAACATATGTTTTCTAAATTTAGAAAATAGCAAATGTCGAATATAGGGAAATAGGAGATGAAAAATGAACTAAAGAGTTAAATGCTAAATGATGTTTGATCGATATAAATTTACATTTGGAAATAATATCGTTGTTTGCACACGTGTTTTTCTTTGATAGTTAACTCACCGGCTACCGAAGTTTTTGACCATTTTAACGTTGTTAATATGGAGAGACCGGTTGGATTATTATCCGAAAAACCACTCTGTATTGGCATAAGAATTCTGAATCATATATGCGAAAGAAAATTGAAGACGGAGTAAAAGGGCAAGGGAAATTGTATAAGTCTTAGGTAAAGATTTGCCTAAGATGGATATACGGAATAGTGCCTTCGGCTTGTCCAGTCCCTGGACAACTTGTATGGAAGAAGTCTGACAGAGTATATCTAATAGATTGCGTAAGTTGATCTCTTCAAACATATTCATGTTTGGTGGCGGAGGAATTCGTCTCTCTTAGCTGTATACCCGTGGTATTTTTAGGGAAATCAATTTGTGATTTGGTGGATATGACGATGTGACATTCAAAGTGAATAAATGTGTGAACTATCAGATATAAGCGTGGCCTCTAGCCTCACAATCGGGAAATGACAAAAATCGGGCAGGCAACATGACTATGTATGTCGCACCTATTAGGGTGTATAATGTAACACCCCGAATTTCAATTAACACTAATGGTTAGTAATTAAAGTATAAATAATCTCAGATGTGAGAATCAGGGGAAACGAGCTGCGTCATTGCGTTCGTCTCGGAAAATACGCGAAATAGAGTCCGAGTTTGCGTAAAACGGGTACCGTATGAAAGAGATATGGACGAACGAAGTTAGGCAGAAAAACCCGAAACAGGCCAGAAATGCACTGGCGCACTTGTGAAGTGCGCCGGTACAAAAATACACTGGCGCACTTGGGAAGTGCGCCCATGTCGGGACAGGGAACCTGCACAGTTTCTAGAGAGTTCTGTGGTTGGGTGCACCAGTTTGGGGTTTGGGCTTGGTCTTAGGGCTGGTTTCTGGAAGGTTCCGAAATCTAAGGGTCCTAATCTAATATAGGGTTAATCTAAGGGCCTAAAACACTCACCTAATCTATAAATACACCCTAAACCTACCCTAATCCATACTAAAAAATAGAATTGAGGGCTACATGCCGCCAAATTAAATCTTAGAAGGAGCCTCCACTAATTTATGAAGAGGGTTGCAAGCTAATCACTCTCTAATCAACCTCTAATCCATTCTAAGCATCTTAATCTTCTTCATTTGGAGTGCAAATTGGCTAGTTGTGAGTTTCTATCACTCTAATGATCAATTGCTAAACTAAGTAGATGAGATATGATGAGATCATATGGTTTTGTTTGGGGATTAATGGGTTTTAAGTCATATGACATGATGTTAGTTTGCTAATGTATGTGGGTTATGCAAGTTTTGTGCTTTGTGATCATATGTTAATATGCAAGTTACATGTATGATAATATGCAAGTTACATGTATGTGGGTTATGCAAGTTTTGTGCTTTGTGATCATATGTTAATATGCAAGTTACATGTATGATAATATGCAAGTTACATGTATGATAATTATGCAAGTTGTATGTTTCTTCATATGCAAGTTTATGAGTTCATATGCAAGTATGTAACATGTTATGCAAGTTCATGAGTTCATATGCAAGTTAAGTAACATGTTATGCAAGTTCATATGCAAGTTATGTGACATATTATGCAAGTTCATATGCAAGTCATGTATTTGTTAATATGTAAGTTTATGTAACATGTTATGCAAGTTAATATGCAAGTTATGTGACATGTTATACAAGATTATATGCAAGTTATGTGACTTGTTATACAAGATTATATGCAAGTTATGTGACATGTTATACAAGATTATATGCAAGTTATGTGACATGTTATGCAAATTCATATGCAAGTTATGTGTTTGTTAATATGCAAGATGGCACCTTTGAAACATGTTCATACATATGCAAGTTGACACCTTTTATATGTGTTATGTCATGAGAACGAAATTACGTAGGAACGATGGGGTTAATTAAATGCATATGTTAATAAGATTGTGTGAAATTAATATAATTATGCATAACATAAAATAAATGAACATAGTATGGGAATTTGCCTATTAAGTTAGGTGTACCCATACTATGTGTTGGGAATTTGCCTATTAAATTAGGTGTACCCACACTTTGGAGTTGGGAATTTGCCTATTAAGTTAGGTGCACCCATATTCCTAAAATAAACATGGTAATTAACACAAATTATGGGAGTAATTAATCGATTTAGACACGAGGTTGGACCCGTTTGTAGTGTAAGACTGCCCGGAGTTTACCGGCTTAACCAGGCATCTACAAATGACGGTCCAATGTGAGGGGTCTTAATCATAAATTTAATACGTAACAAGGGTAAATGACACGAGGTTGGACCCGTTTGTAGTGTAAGACTGCCCGGAACCTACCGTCTTAACCAGGCATCTACAAATGACGGTCCAATGTGTGGGGTCCTTTACACGGTTACGGTGTTAATCAATTAAGAAACACTTAACCAGATAAGCATGTAGTGGGGCATGGGGGTTAAGTGGGTACCTTGGGTGGTATGTGGAAATTGCTAGTGGTTGCCAATAGAAAATATGATAAAATACTTAACCAAGATGAAACATGTAATTAAACATGATTAAAGGGTTAAGTGGGAAACACTAGTGTGTGGGCCAAGCTTAGGGGGATGGCTTGTGCTGGGGGCCCATTTCAACCCGTAACCCATACGTATCTTAGTGGGCTCGACCCATGTCGAGGACGGGACACGCATACTGGGCTTGACTATAAGAGGCCAAAATGGGTTAGCGGTGGCAACGCATGACCAACGGGTTTCATATGCGTGTGTGGACCCGGGCTGGTAAATAAGACGTTGTTGCATCGTGTAGATATAAGCCGTGCCCCGTTAGTTTTATCAGGTTGCCACGTTGGGGAATGGTACACCCCACGGTGGGGCCAGCACGGGTATCTACGTTAGGGAGCCGATCGAATGGGGAGTAGAGTGTACACCTAGTGGATTGTAGGGCCCCGTGGCGTCTACTTAGTCACCTAGGGGTACGCGAGAACTATTAAGTTAATTTTATAAGTCCATGGGTGGGTTCAACCTTTAAGTTAGGAATGACTGGTGTGGTGCAGTTTAGTAATTTACCTTTGGAAGGGTAGATGCGTCTTTATCTTTTATCTTAGTTTAGTTGACTGCTTAGTGTAGCCATTCATCCCCATTAGTTACTGTATATCAGTTTGTCTTCTCTGGTTACTTTAACGATTGTATTGTTAAAGTTATAGGACTCGCTCAGACTTATGTCTGACCCCGTTGTTTTTATCTTTTTTTTCCCAACCCTCAGGTCCTACGGTGGATCCTAGCAGTAGTGGAGCTTGATCGGATTGCTGTTCCAGTCTTTAGGAGCTTGGATAGATGTAAAGCTCCAGTTACCCAGTTATCTTTTCTTTTGTCATGGCTATTGTATGAGAGTGGGATTATGTACTTCTTTATTTTGATGGATATTGTACTTGACTTTTATTGTGGTTTTATGATGTAACCAGACATGTTTTACTTCCGCTGTTATGAGATGATGTTTTAAATTTCAAGTACTATTTATATCTGTCTTGTTGTAATTTTTCTGTTCTATATTCACTAAAATACTCCACCGATGCTATGGCATTCCCTTAGTGAGTGATCATAGCGGGAGTGGGGTGTTACACGTGGTATCAGAGTTGAAGGTTACCGGAACAGATAAATTTTCGAGAAAAATACTTTTTATTTTTAAAATAGTAAAGGTATTATTTTTGGAAAAAGTATTTTCAAAAACATGTCTTTTAAGAGAAAAGTTTTTGAAAAAGAAAAGCATAATCCCCAATATCCATATCTTTATCTTTCGGAATCTCCTTTTTGAATCTTTCCTCTTTCGTTTCAGCATGGCTGAAGATCTTAACATCCCGGAGGGCTTAGTTATACCACTATGGTATAGGAGGTTACAAGAGGCTAGGGCCGCGGCTGCGGGTCCAGCCAATGCTACTACACCAGAGGCAACCACTCCTCCTCCTCAGCCTAGAGTGGATAATTTTGCTAAGATTTGCAAGGAGTTCAAGGCTATAGGAGGAAAACCTTTTCTAGGTTCAGAGACTTTCGTAGAGGCTAGAGATTGGCTTAAGGAAGTGGAAGAGTTGCTAGATATCTTTGAAGTGGAAGAGGGAAAGAAAGTCAAGTTGGCGGCTTGGTTAATGAAGGGAGAGGCCTCATTCTGGTGGGAGGTCACTAATGGAGAACGCCCTGTTGACTCTTGGGCAGATTTCAAGCAAAGGTTTGGGGCTAAGTTTCTCTCAAGGGCGGAAGAGAATCTGTTTATGGAGAAGTTCTTGAATTTGAAGCAAGGGAATCTCACGGTGAAAGAATATGTCAACAAATTCAATCAATTAGCAAGGTTTGGCATAGAGTTGGTGAATACACCGGAGAAGAAGGCTTTGAGGTTCGTTAGAGGCTTGAACGAACCATTGCAAGGAATAGCTATGACTCACATTCCTATGGGGGCCACCTTTGAGAAGCTTGTCTACATGGCACTTATGCATGAGGATGATAAGAGTTCTAAGGCACCAGAGAAGAAGGGGGATCAGAAGAAACCGCAACAACAACAAGGCAAGGGTGGAAAAGGCAATGGTGACAAGGGGAAGAAGAATAAGAAGTGCTTCAATTGTGGGACCCCAGGCCACCTCAGCAAGGATTGTCGCAAAAAGAAGAAGACCGGTTGCTTTCATTGTGGTGAAGCAGGACATCTTGTGAAGGACTGCCCAAAGAAGGGGCAGAAGACGGGGTCTACCTCAGGAGGTCAGGTGCAACCTCTTATGGCACAAGCTCAGGCAGGGGGGCAAGTTCAGGCTCTCTCAGTTCCACCGATTCAGCAGAGAGGTAGAACTATTTCCGTTGAAAGTCTGGTTTTTCTGTTTGATCATCCAGTTCGTACTTTGTTTGACTCTGGCGCATCGCATTCTTTTATCTCATCATCGTTAGTTGAGTCACTGCACTTAGACACCAGTCTAGTTGATGATCCCTTGGTTGTTTCAAACCCAATTGGGGGCTCCATATATCTGTCTATGATATGTTTGGGTTTGAAGATTTCTATACTTAGCGTTGAGTTTGGATGTGATGCTTTTGTATTGGGCTTCACGGGCTATGGGTTGATTTTGGGCATGGACTGGTTATCCAGTAATGGTGCCGTTCTTGATTGTGAAAGGAGAGTTGTCAGGCTTATGACCCGCTTGGGTAATACTCTCGAGATCTCTTGTAATCCCATGGAATCTGTTTTGCTAAGTTATCTTGAATCGCTCGATGCTTCGGTCGAGAGTTTGCGTTCTGTCAGAGTGGTCCGGGAATATCCGGATGTGTTTGAAGAGGTGAAGGGTTTGCCTCCGAAGCGGGAGATAGATTTCCGAATTTATTTGGTGGATAATGCCAAACCAGTGTCTTTGCCAGTGCGCCACATGGCTCCTTGTGAGAGAAGAGAACTTCATAAGCAAGTAGGGGAGTTGCTTGAGAAGGGGTTCATAAGGCGAAGTATATCGGAGTGTGGAGCTCCAGTAGTGTTTGCCACGAAGGCGGATGGGTCCCTCAGACTTTGTGTGGATTATAGAGAACTTAATAAGCTCACGAAGAAGAATAGACACCCATTACCGAGGATAGATGATCTCTTTGATCAGTTGGTTGGCGCCTCAGTGTTTTCGCAGATGGACTTAGCTACAGGGTTTCATCAGTTGAGAGTGGCGGAGGACAGTATAGAGAAGACTGCTTTCCGGACTCTGGATGGTTTTTATGAGTGGCTTGTGATGCCATTTGGGTTGACAAACGCCCCGGCATACTTTGTTGATCTGATGAGTAGAGTGTTCAGAGAGTATCTGAATAAGTTTGTAGTGGTCTTTGTGGATGACATCTTGGTCTTTTCCAAGAGTGAAGAAGAGCATGCCTTACATCTCAGAGAAGTGTTGGAGACTCTTCGAGCACATAGTCTTAAAGCTAAATTCTCTAAATGTCATTTTTGGAGAAGAGAAGTGCGATTCTTAGGGCATGTGGTCTCTAAGGAAGGGATAGCTGTGGATCCCGCAAAGATAGTATCTATCCAGGATTGGAAAGTTCCTAGAAATGCTACCGAAGTAAGAAGTTTCTTGGGGTTGGCAGGATATTATAGGAAGTTCATCAAAGACTTCGCGAAGATATCAGCCCCATTAACCCGCTTGACGAAGAAGAATCTGGTTTTCTCATGGGATGTAGATTGTGATGATGCTTTCCGACGGTTAAAGAGAGCTTTGACCACCACTCCAGTTTTAGTGCTTCCAGATGGGAGTAAGCCGTTTGTTGTTTATACCGATGCTTGTGGGACAGGATTAGGCGCAGTCTTGATGCAGGAGGGAAGGGTAATAGCCTATGGAGGGAGGCAAATGAGAGTGCATGAGAAGAATTACCCTACCCATGATCTAGAGTTGGCCGCGATTGTTTTCGCACTTAAGTCTTGGCGCCATTATCTTCTTGGTGAGAGATTCGAGTTGTTCACTGACCATAAATCATTGAAATACTTATTCTCTCAGAAGGATTTAAACTTAAGACAGCAAAGGTGGATGGAGTTCTTAGCATCCTATGATTTCGAGATAGCGTATACCCCTGGCAAGGGTAACGTGGTGGCGGACGCCTTGAGTAGAAAAAGGCTATCTTTGAGTCCATTGTTCGTGGAACGACGAAGCTTGGAGTTTCTTTCTTTGTTCGACTTCAGACCTTCTGTTGACTTTGTACCTGGTTTGCTAGCATCCTTGGAGGTTAGACCTACTCTTTTGGGACGGATTGGCGAGGCTCAGCGAGACGACCCACAGTTGGTTGAGTTGGTAGAGAAGCTTATAAGGGGGGAGTCGTCCAGCCATTTGGGTAGATACACCATAGATGATAGGGGATGGTTGCATAGAGACGGTAGACTTTGTGTACCGCAGGTTGAGGGTTTGAAGAAGGCTATTTTGGATGATGCACATCGTTCAAGGATGACTATTCATCCCGGTGGAGACAAAATGTACCAAGACATGAAGAGAGTTTTCTTCTGGGCCGGTATGAAGAAAGATGTGGCCGAGTATGTGGCTAGATGCTTAGTGTGCCAACAAGTTAAAGCGGAGCAAAGGAAACCCGGTGGGTTGCTACACCCATTGGAAGTTCCGCAATGGAAGTGGGATAGTGTCTCGATGGATTTCATCGATGGGTTACCGAGATCGAGGAAGGGCAATACGGGAATTTGGGTTGTGGTAGATAGACTTACCAAGAGTGCCCATTTTATACCCGTGAAGAGTAAGAGGACCGCTCCATGGCTTGCTTCAGTCTATGTTAGAGAGATTGTTAGATTGCATGGCGTACCATCCAGCATTGTGAGTGATCGAGATCCTATCTTCACTAGTGAGTTTTGGAGAAGTTTGCAAGAGGCGGTAGGGACTCAGTTGTGTTTGAGCACCACATATCATCCTCAGACGGACGGTCAGACCGAGAGGGTGAACCGTATCTTAGAAGATCTCTTGAGGCTTTGTATCTTGGATTTTGGAGGTACATGGGAAGAACATCTTCCTTTGGTGGAGTTCGCATACAATAATAGCTTTCAGTCTAGTATTGGCATGGCACCTTTCGAAGCTCTTTATGGAAGGCCTTGTCGATCTCCTACATGTTGGTGGGAATCTACGAATAAGATCTTGCTTGGGCCAGATATGGTTAGAGAGACTTCAGAGAAGATTGATTTGATTCGAAGAAGGATGAAGGCAGCGCAAGATAGACAGAAATCTTATGCGGATCGGAGAAGGACGGATCTTGAGTTTGAGGTTGGGGACATGGTTTTTGTCAAAGTATCTCCGTTGAGAAATGTTGTTCGCTTTGGGTCCGTTGGGAAGTTAGCACCGAGGTTTGTTGGGCCATTTCCTATTAAGGAAAGGATTGGACGGATGGCATATAGGGTGGAGTTGCCCGACAGACTTAGTGGTGTTCATGATGTATTCCATGTATCACATTTGAGGAAGTGCTTACATGAGACCGTAGTGGTGGTAGAGCCGAGCTTGCTTAGAGATGTAGAGGTAGAGCGTGATGCGACGATTCGACGAGCTCCTACTCGCATCCTTGGGTCAGAAACTAGGAAGTTGAGGAACAGAGAAGTTCATCTAGTTAAAGTGCAATGGGGAGATGACGAAAGCAATGCTACTTGGGAGACGGAAGCGAAGATGCGTTCTTTGCACCCATTTCTTTTTGAGAGTATGTCTTTTAACTTCTCCTTTATCGCTTGTCTAGTACTTATCTTATCTTTAGTATATCCTCTCGCTAGTACCTATGACCTTTAGATAGGGTAAAGCCTATGGTTGAAACATGTGTTTGAAACATGTTATGGTTGATGGATGCATGTGGATGCAATTATTTGCTAGTGGTTGCTCGTGGATGCATATACACACACATTAGGCACTAGATCGGCTCAGTCACTTCATGTTGCATATCGCATAAATGGATTGATGGATGTATCATGGCTGTGTTATCATGTGGATGATGCATTTTTGTGTATGGTTGTGCACGCATATAGAAATTGTATGTGTCAATAGGGTTTCGCATACATATTGGATGCATGGCACTATCATGGTTTGCATTAAGGAGGTCGACTGAATCAGTAGACCGCCTGATTTTGCATTAGTATACGGACATATACACACACTTTCTGCATATGTTCATACATCATTAGAAGTTTCTAAGGATAATGGTTGCTTGTAGTTGATGGTTTAGTAGATGGTTGTTTGGTTGGTAGGATACGTTCTTCTTGACTTAGAGATTTCGATGACGAAATCCTTTAAGTAGGGGAGAATGTAACACCCCGAATTTCAATTAACACTAATGGTTAGTAATTAAAGTATAAATAATCTCAGATGTGAGAATCAGGGGAAACGAGCTGCGTCATTGCGTTCGTCTCGGAAAAATACGCGAAATAGAGTCCGAGTTTGCGTAAAACGGGTACCGTATGAAAGAGATATGGACGAACGAAGTTAGGCAGAAAAACCCGAAACAGGCCAGAAATGCACTGGCGCACTTGTGAAGTGCGCCAGTACAAAAATACACTGGCGCACTTGGGAAGTGCGCCCATGTCGGGACAGGGAACCTGCACAGTTTCTAGAGAGTTCTGTGGTTGGGTGCACCAGTTTGGGGTTTGGGCTTGGTCTTAGGGCTGGTTTCTGGAAGGTTCCGAAATCTAAGGGTCCTAATCTAATTTAGGGTTAATCTAAGGGCCTAAAACACTCACCTAATCTATAAATACACCCTAAACCTACCCTAATCCATACTAAAAATAGAATTGAGGGCTACATGCCGCCAAATTAAATCTTAGAAGGAGCCTCCACTAATTTATGAAGAGGGTTGCAAGCTAATCACTCTCTAATCAACCTCTAATCCATTCTAAGCATCTTAATCTTCTTCATTTGGAGTGCAAATTGGCTAGTTGTGAGTTTCTATCACTCTAATGATCAATTGCTAAACTAAGTAGATGAGATATGATGAGATCATATGGTTTTGTTTGGGGATTAATGGGTTTTAAGTCATATGACATGATGTTAGTTTGCTAATGTATGTGGGTTATGCAAGTTTTGTGCTTTGTGATCATATGTTAATATGCAAGTTACATGTATGATAATATGCAAGTTACATGTATGTGGGTTATGCAAGTTTTGTGCTTTGTGATCATATGTTAATATGCAAGTTACATGTATGATAATATGCAAGTTACATGTATGATAATTATGCAAGTTGTATGTTTCTTCATATGCAAGTTTATGAGTTCATATGCAAGTATGTAACATGTTATGCAAGTTTATGAGTTCATATGCAAGTTAAGTAACATGTTATGCAAGTTCATATGCAAGTTATGTGACATATTATGCAAGTTCATATGCAAGTCATGTATTTGTTAATATGTAAGTTTATGTAACATGTTATGCAAGTTAATATGCAAGTTATGTGACATGTTATACAAGATTATATGCAAGTTATGTGACATGTTATACAAGATTATATGCAAGTTATGTGACATGTTATACAAGATTATATGCAAGTTATGTGACATGTTATGCAAATTCATATGCAAGTTATGTGTTTGTTAATATGCAAGATGGCACCTTTGAAACATGTTCATACATATGCAAGTTGACACCTTTTATATGTGTTATGTCATGAGAACGAAATTACGTGGGAACGATGGGGTTAATTAAATGCATATGTTAATAAGATTGTGTGAAATTAATATAATTATGCATAACATAAAATAAATGAACATAGTATGGGAATTTGCCTATTAAGTTAGGTGTACCCATACTATGTGTTGGGAATTTGCCTATTAAGTTAGGTGTACCCACACTTTGGAGTTGGGAATTTGCCTATTAAGTTAGGTGCACCCATATTCCTAAAATAAACATGGTAATTAACACAAATTATGGGAGTAATTAATCGATTTAGACACGAGGTTGGACCCGTTTGTAGTGTAAGACTGCCCGGAGTTTACCGGCTTAACCAGGCATCTACAAATGACGGTCCAATGTGAGGGGTCTTAATCATAAATTAAATACGTAACAAGGGTAAATGACACGAGGTTGGACCCGTTTGTAGTGTAAGACTGCCCGGAACCTACCGGCTTAACCAGGCATCTACAAATGACGGTCCAATGTGAGGGGTCCATTACACGGTTACGGTGTTAATCAATTAAGAAACACTTAACCAGATAAGCATGTAGTGGGGCATGGGGGTTAAGTGGGTACCTTGGGTGGTATGTGGAAATTGCTAGTGGTTGCCAATAGAAAATATGATAAAATACTTAACCAAGATGAAACATGTAATTAAACATGATTAAAGGGTTAAGTGGGAAACACTAGTGTGTGGGCCAAGCTTAGGGGGATGGCTTGTGCTGGGGGCCCATTTCAACCAGTAACCCATACGTATTTTAGTGGGCTCGACCCATGTCGAGGACGGGACACGCATACTGGGCTTGACTATAAGAGGCCAAAATGGGTTAGCGGTGGCAACGCATGACCAACGGGTTTCATATGCATGTGTGGACCCAGGCTGGTAAATAAGACGTTGTTGCATTGTGTAGATATAAGCCGTGCACCGTTAGTTTTATCAGGTTGCCACGTTGGGGAATGGTACACCCCACGGTGGGGCCAGCACGGGTATCTACGTTTGGGAGCCGATCGAATGGGGAGTAGAGTGTACACCTAGTGGATTGTAGGGCCCCGTGGCGTCTACTTAGTCACCTAGGGGTACGCGAGAACTGTTAAGTTAATTTTATAAGTCCATGGGTGGGATCAACCTTTAAGTTAGGAATGACTGGTGTGGTGCAGTTTAGTAATTTACCTTTGGAAGGGTAGATGCGTCTTTATCTTTTATCTTAGTTTAGTTGACTGCTTAGTGTAGCCATTCATCCCCGTTAGTTATCGTATATCAGTTTATGTCTTCTCTGGTTACTTTAACGATTGTATTGTTAAAGTTATAGGACTCGCTCAGACTTATGTCTGACCCCGTTGTTTTTATCTTTTTTTCCCAACCCTCAGGTCCTACGGTGGATCCTAGCAGTAGTGGAGCTTGATCGGATTGCTGTTCCAGTCTTTAGGAGCTTGGATAGATGTAAAGCTCCAGTTACCCAGTTATCTTTTCTTTTGTCATGGCTATTGTATGAGAGTGGGATTATGTACTTCTTTATTTTGATGGATATTGTACTTGACTTTTATTGTGGTTTTATGATGTAACCAGACATGTTTTACTTCCGCTGTTATGAGATGATGTTTTAAATTTCAAGTACTATTTATATCTGTCTTGTTGTAGTTTTTCTGTTCTATATTCACTAAAATACTCCACCGATGCTATGGCATTCCCTTAGTGAGTGATCATAGCGGGAGTGGGGTGTTACATATAATCACCTGATCTAGAGTTTCATTTACTCCTGAAAATCTATTGTCGATGCTGTCTCATTCGGGAAAACAGTTGCTTATCCCAACCGTTGGTGATATACATTCGATACACTCAAGCGAAATGAGTGGTCGGTCATGTGTGGCCGGGTTGTAAGAAGTTCTTGTTGAACCCATTGTATTCCTCTCTAGAGGTACACTAGCGAAAGGTGGTTCCATACCTTGTCATAGTTGGAAATCCATTATCCAATACGTGCTTGCGGTTTTGATTGTATATTATATATATAGAACGTGAGATGAAAGCGTTTCTGCTAGATGACTATTATATTGTGGTTGATAGACATTATTATAATATCAAAAGGTTTTTGATATAAAGATATTTTGGATTCTCATAAGGGAAAAACCCGTTCCATTATACGGCGTGGTCTTATGAGATATCGTTTACTTGTTCAATTTGTTTTAAACAGTTTTACTCATACCAGTCCCATGACTGACCCGGAGTTTATTTTGTTTGTTTTCCCTAAACTCTTGGGTGCCCAATTTTGTATGGGCAGTCAAGTAGTCAGGATTTTATAGATATACCAGGAGAGCTTGGAGCAGGAGGCTTCAGGATCATATAGCTATTATTTATTTCTATTGTGTTGTAAGTGTTGTACTATGATAATGTTATTGTGTACATATACTGATTTTATTTCAAGGATATGTTATCTATTATATGTTGTTCGTTCTGCTGTGAGGTTCGTGTTACTCTGACGTTGTGTTCTTCTTCTTCTTCTTCTATTCTAAGTTTCTATCTTATCTATCCTCACCCTCTAATTTCTTTCATTAACCATCCGGTATTTTCGATCCTTGGATGTTCGATATGTGTTGTATATTGGATAACCAAGATCGAAAATTTCCAGGTTGTTACAGTTGGTATCAGAGCTTAAGGTTAAGTGAATTACCTTGGCTCTGTGGCATGACTCGGTAGAGATAGGGTTAGTAATACTCTAGATTGAGTTTGAGTGTATATATATTAGCGCATACTTGTTATTCAATATAAAAATGATTTTATATTGTGGAGATTTGTTGGTTGAGTAGTTTGTGAATTCTGGTTGATCAGTTTGATCCACTGTATCGATAAGGTATTTCTAAACACTTGAATACGATGAACCGTCATGGTATGTTTTGAAAAGAGGGTAAACGAAATAATTTTACCCAAATTATATTTTGATATAAAGGATTTATATTGGTTATAATTATAATCGAGTAAGATTATGAAAAGTGAAATGGTTATGTAAATAATCGATCAGAATTCATATAAGTGAAATATATGAAATCGAAATGAATTAAATCTGAATTTAAATCAGAAATGAAATTTAAACTCTGGAAATTCAGATAAGTGTTTGTAAATGAATCTGGATTAAATATATGAGAATTTTAAAATCATGGGAGATTTTAAATTGTTTACAGCATTGTAAATGGCATTTTGAAATTGATTCAAATTGGGAAGTATTTGAAAATGGTTTTGAAAGGTGATATAGTATTGAACTCACTTTGATCGCTGGAAAATAAATTCTGATGATGACAGATGAATCATCAGTGTGCATTTTCGAGTTGTTGAGTGTAACAACCCGTATTTTCAATAACCTGTTATGACATAAATCGAGGCAGAATTAAATTCTAAAATCTGAATCAAGGGAAAATGGGCTATGCCATTGCGTTCGTCTCGGAAAAATACACGAAATAGAGTCCGAGTTTTCGAAAATCGGAGTCCGTATGACCCGATTAAGGCCCAACGAAGTTTTCAGAAAATTTCTAAGTAAAAACAGATTTCAAATTCAAGTTTGAAATTGGAAATTGGGCCAGTTTGGGCCGGCGGGAAAAATCCCGCCAGAGCACCCAAGTCGAGAGCCCTGTCGACTTGGGAGTCGACTTGGTTGGACCCACGTCGACAGCCCTGTCGACTTGGCTGTCGACTTGGTCCAGCCGGGCTGTTTAGCCTGGTGCACCATTTTGAGATTGTGTTGAGCTTGGGGGCCAGATTCGGTTTTGAGGGCTGAGATTGGAACTAGGGTTTAATCCTATGGCCTAAAACACTTGCCTAATCTATAAATAAGACCCTAACCTACCCTAAATCATCATTAATCTATCCTACAACTAAACTATGGCAAAATAAATCCTCTCATGGCCTCCACTCTCTTCATAAAATTCCTAAATCAATTTCTAAGTGATTTTCCATGCATACAAGTGTTTTCAAACTTGTATGAGCATCATTAGCTTGCATTCAAGTCAAGTTTCTATATTTGCATCATAAAGGAAGGGTTTTGATCATTTTAGCTTGCATTTTGGGTTTAATTTGGTTGCATAAGGGCTTTGTCATATTTCCTAAGCATTGTAAGCCCTATTCTACTTTCATACTTAAACTCTAAAGTTAAATGTATGATATGCAAGTTTTCTATGATGTAATATGCAAGTTTATCATGTTATGCAAGTATGATATGATATGCAAGTTCATCATGTTATGTTATGCAAGTTTGATATGCAAGTTGTCATATGATATGCAAGTTGTGTTATGCAAGTTTGGGTTGAACAATTTGTTCATGCTATCATGTTATGCAAGCTTATCTTGGGTTTATGAACATAAAGCTTCAAGCTTTATGCCAAAGGTTGCATTTTGGCAACATGTAAGTTAGCATATCTCTTATGATAACTTGCATGTGAGGCTAAATGCGAACTTATGGCCATTTCTACATGTCATTTAGCACCATGTATCACCAATATGCCAAGTTTGGTTTTATGCATGCTTTTGAGGCCTAAAAATGTAATATGCAAGTATATGAACATATGTACATTTCATATGCCACCATGTTGAACTTGTGGCTTCAACACCTTTTATGTCATGATTATGCCACGTTCCCTCTTTCTATCATTTATGCGCTATTGCGATATGTAAGCGATGGGATTGCGTTTGGGGTTGGGTAAAAGTAAAAGACATGAAAACATAAGCTTGGGAATTTACCTATTAAGTTAGGTCTACCCATTGGGAATTTACCTATTAAGTTAGGTCTACCCCAATTGCTTGAAAACTTGTAACATGTTTTGGAAACATGATGGACATGACACTTAGAAAAGATAAGTGTGGCCAACTCGAGGTTGGGTTGAGTTTGTAGCGTAAACCTACCCGGAACCGACCGGCTTAACTAGTTGCTACAAACAATAGGACCCAATGTGAGAAGTTGGTCATGTTGTACCTTGAACCCGAGGTTAGACCAAGTTGTGGTGTAAAGCTACCCGGACCCGCCCGGCTTAACTAGTAACCACAACAAGGTCTAATGTGAGAGGTTAAGGCGCATTAAATTAATTAATGCCTCGTGATTAGGGTTAAGTCATGATCCACTTAATACTTAACCAACTTGGGCTTGGTAGATTAATCGGGGTTAAGTCGTGAACTCATCGTTACATTTAACCAAGTTAATCCATGATTAGCAAGAGGGTTAATCCGTACTTAACCCACTAGAAAATCCTAGCAATGGGGGGCCCACCCCACAGTAAATCCCCAAAAATTGGTATCATTAAGGCCCTAGGGACTAGGCTAGGGAGGGGGCACGATTACTGGGCTGGAGGTAAGCGACCCAATAAACGACGGCCGGGTGGTACGCCGATGTAGTTCCGGACGGACTATGGTCGTGCACGTAGTCCGTATTTGGAGAAGTCACCCATGGGTACCACTAGATCGAGACTGTGCACTCATGTTTATGGTGTCCAGGGGTTGGCACCCTAGGGCTTGATACACCCGAAGGGTGGACCCGGCACAGTTCGACTACAATTATGTTTGGGCCGTATTGACACCAACACGTGACGAATTAGGCTTAGGGAGCCGATCGACTAGACCGTTGGGTTGGACCTTGCATTAGGGTCATTTCATGTTATTGGGCCAAAGCTTGGGCCAAGGGATCAATACTTGTCTATTCAAGTCATGTTAGTTTGCTAGTACACCTGTGGTGCAAAACCTTAATCCTGATTATGCGATGACACCTTTATCTACCTTGTTAGTTAATCATCATGATAGTATGTTGTTATCCTTATGTTCATCCCTGCTGCTCATGCCAGTTAACTTTATCAGTTTACATTGATTGTAGTAGGGCTTACTCGGTCTTTTTGACTGACCTGTTTTCTTTCGCCTCTTTTCTTCCGTTCCCCCCCCCCCCCCAGGTTCTCAGGGAGGGAATACTGGAGCTTAGCTTGGATTTCGGACTGCTTGCTTGAGGGATTTAGCTCATGTATGGTTTGACATGAAGCTAGCTATGGCTATCACTTCTTTTGGGGATTAGTACTTATGTATTTCAGTTTTTCAGTTGATGTTGTTTTATCTAGACTTGTTTATTTGGAAAATTGACATTATGTTGTACCAGACTGGTTTTGAAAAGGTTTGAAATCTTCCGCTGCTTTATCTATGTTATTTACTCTATTTACATATATACATATGTTCTTTTTCTGCCTTGATATATCATTATGCATGTTTACCTGATTCAAACGCCCCTCCAAAGTCAGAGTGCTTGCAAGAGACACCCTGGCGGAGGCGGGGTGTTACATTGAGTGACGGATTACTACCGAAAAGATCTTGTTTTTGAATTGGTTTGAGAGAAACAAGTTGTTGAAATCCAAAAAGGAATATTTGGTTTTAGAAAAGCAAAACTGTTTAAAAACTCCCAGAATAGATTATTTGAATAAAAACAAATTTGAATAGAAATTTGTGAAACCAAGCTGGAACTGAATTGAAACCAATTAACTGGAAATTGAATTGGATACGATATATCAAGTTGAAAATTGTGAGATAGAATTTGAAATGGTATTGGATTGATGAGTTAAGAATTTAAAAATCGAAAATGGAACTTTGATTTGAAACTGAATTCGACTTAGGTATAAGCGAATGGTTGGATTTGTGGATAAAAACAGATTTGGAATTTGATTGGGATGACCGTTGTATCTGCTGAATTGATAACAGGTGGAAATGATATAATGATATGCCGACAAAAAGGTACAAGTTTATATTTCGATTGGATATAAGATTTATGAGCCGAATTGGCAAGCCGCTTGGCTGTTTGATTTTCTTTTGGGTTGGAGATGGCCCAGAGAGACGAGTTGGAGTTTGACCCATTGACCAGTACAAAGGAGGTGCTGGCGAACTTTTTCAGAAATTTAGGGAGTTAGAAAAAATTTCAGGATTTTTGAAAATATTCGTTAATAGAATTAAATTAATAATTTAATTAAATTAAATTAGTCTAGTGGAAATTGGAGTTAAGAAGCGAACGAATAAGTTCTAACCAGTCAATAGGGTTTGTTTTCTACCTTAGCAATTTCGAGGACGAAATTATTTTAAGTGGGGAAGAATGTAATGACCCATATTTTACGGTGTTATAATTAATTAATTTAATTATATAAGTAATAATTTAGAGAATTAAATGGTCGTTAAATTAAATTATATGGATTATTTAATTAATTTAAATAATAGAATAATATATTTAATCAGAAATAATAAAAATAGTGGAATTCACAATATATTGTGAATTCGCTTATTTAAAATATATAGTTCAGTTTAGAGTTGAATTATATGAACAAATATATTCAATCGACGACAGTTGAACGTATAGTTTATAATATAATTATAAACGAGCGTGTAACGGTGCGGCAGTTCGCTATTTGGCGATTTGAACGTCAACTGGATATACAGAAGCCGTTTTAAATCAGATTTCTGAGAAACAAGAAACGTGTGGAGCTGGTGGAGTATATTTTTCTAATGGAAGAGAAAAATCTAGATTTCGTCGTGTAGAGTTTGATTTACGTCCAAATCAAATTATAGAAAGGTCGCTGTGGAATTCCTTTATAATTTGCAATGCTTTATTTACGTTATAAAAGGATTTTCAATATAAATCGAATATCGATATAATTCTGATGATGAAATATCGAGTTAGAAATCCATACAGGAATATTCTGGAGCTGTATGGTATTCCACTGTGAATATATATATGATAAAATAAATTTATTTATATTTAATTTAATTATATTTAAATATATTTAAATGGGTCATTCAGAGCTTTAAAAATAGCCAGTTTTGCAAACGACCTCGGTTTTCGATGAAACTAATTTTGTTGGATCCGCAATATTAAATTATTGCTAAATTTCAATTTCCATGATTTTTAGAGTCACTGTGTGGCCGTACAGATTTTTAGAGCGAAAAACAGTTAGTATTTCGATGGTTACAAATACGCTTTGTGAGCAAACGGAGTCGGAATTCGACGAAACCAGTTTCGTTGGGTTCGTAATGTCAAACTCTACGTGTATGCCCAGTTTCGTGATTTTTTGGGTATTGTATGTGGTTATAGAAATTTTTAAGGATAAATAAAAGTAGCAATTCAATAAAAAGAAATATAATAATCAATATAAAATTTGTTTTACGCTTCTATAAATACACCTACTACATTCCTTAAAGACCTAATTCATTCTTTGTCGACCAAAAATCCGCCGCACCTTTCTCAGCAAAGGAAAAACCCAAAAACGAGATCAAATGAATTCTTATAAAATGATACAATATTCTATAAATCTCGTAACTAATATATCTGCAATCGCCATAACTTCCTCTTCAGTTTGGAACTACTTTTGGGTGGTGCGATCATTGATTTGGGTTTCGCATTCCAGGCAGTAAATCTAGGGTTGAGGAGCAACGCAAATGGTGAAGGACGAAAGGGAAATCGAGGTCGCAGTCTCGATCAGGGTGAGAAGGCGCATCAGTTGGTACTGATTGGGGAGGATCCGTTGACAATGATGTCGCTCAGTTCTTCTACTATTGTGTGAATTCAGAAGATGGCGAGCTCGAAGTTGCTTTTGGAGATGGAAATACTGGGGTTCGTGAGTTTAGCAGTTCGACGGAAATTGATTTCCGTGCTCGAGTTCGAGCTGAAGCGTATGGGGAGGAAAGAGGATGGAAGGAGATGAACTTTGGTATGTCTGTGTTGATCTTAGGCGAAGTAAATGGTGGGTGGATCGAACTCATTTCTGTGATGTTGGGTGAGAGATGATTCGAAGAGCACGCTTGTGGTTATGTTGTTTTTGAGTTAATGGGGAGTTGGTAATGGAGCTGCATTAAAAAGGGTGGTTCACTGTGTTTTTATTCCAGGGAAGGAGTAACGGACTGATTTAATGAAGTAATTAACCTTATTAACAAGGTTAATGGTTGGTTAATTTTATTTAACTAATGTTATTTAAGTTTAAAAAGGGAAATGGCAATAACATTGGCCTGCTGTTTTGTGTTGCGTGCATTCAGGATGGAGAAGGCACGATGAGTTGAGGAAGAAGGTTTGTTGGTGTTTTTAGTCGATCTTTGTTGTGTTTTATGGGTGAAAATATTATGAAGAGGGAGTAGGCACCTAACATTGGTTACAAGAATTTGTATTAGCAGACAATGGAACGTGATTTAAGAAGAGGAGGGATGATTAAAAGAAAATGGCCTTCGAAGTGTTTGGAAGGAAGATGGATTGTTACGGAGTGGGTGGGCTGGCAAATGCATGACTGATGAGGCACATACGTGGATTGTTTTGTAAACAAAGGGGGGTTCATACGTTGGAGGGGACAGTGTAATTTCTGGAGTGGGCGTATGCATCTTGGAGGAGATGAGGAGCAGATAGTGAAGAAGAGGACACGGGTCTGTATGTTTCACGGTTGGGTTTAAGTGGGCCAGAAAATATGATTCAAAGCCCAATGGAAAAAGAAAAGGGAAACAACGGTCCAAAAAGGGTGGACGTGGAAAAGCACCACAATGGGTTTAATAGGTGCAGTGGAATTTCTTGTATAGGAAAGAAGGAACAGAGTCAATGCGGTCTGGATTTTTCAATCTTGGGTGGACCGACTTTAAAGTGTAAAGCCCAATCTAAACTATAATTAAGTTAAACAAATTTTTATAGTAAACTTGTATACATAATATTTCATTCAAATGTTATCAGAATTAAGAAAATTTTGATCCGTCGGGATCATATGGACGAGGGCTACGCCATGGAACTGATTAGGAGTCAATCGGAGCTTGTTACAATTTATTGCAAAATAAATTGTCCGTCTGAATCAACAGAAGAAAATCGTTATTTAACGGTTAACGCGAAATGTGAGTAAAACTCACCAACACTGAACAGTTCTATTTTTACAATGTACTCTTAGAACAGATAATTATCTGTTGATTTTGCTTGGTTGAATTGCTTATATATTGGTTGAAATTATCGATAACGATATATATATAAATCGTTAATCGAATGTTGATTCTATTTATCAGAATATTTTATACTCGTGCTATTTAACATTGTGATGCAGGGAAACAGGTCGGAGGAATCCAACTGGATTCCTCAACATTTATTTTACTGATTTTCATATATTGCGATATATGCTGTGATATATAATCTGTTATTAATTGTATATGTTTGGATGATAGTGATCATTGTTGTTCAGTATTTTAAATACCATATGGAATACTAGAATGTGAAAAGGGAATTTTCAAAAGTATATTTGAAAAGAAATTATTTATAAAATCCAAGGATTTTATAAAAGGGAAATAGAAATAAAATCAAAGGATTTTATAAAAGAAAGAACTTATAAAATCGAAGGATTTTATAAAGGGAATATTTATTTATAGAATAAATAGAATTAAAAAGGAAATATAGGAAAATAAATAGAATTCTGAAAAGGAGGAAATATTTGTAAACCATTTACAAACAGAAAATTAAAAGGGAAATATTTGTAACATTAAATAAAACGTTATAAAGGAAAATATTTGTAACGTTAAATAAAACGTTATAAAGGGAAATATTTGAAACGTTAAATAAAACGTTATAAAGGGAAATATTTGTAACATTAAAATAGACGTTATAAAAGGAAAGGGTTGTAACGTTAAATATAAATGTTATAAAAGGAATATTTAGAAAACAAATAAACATTTATAAAAGGAGATATTCATTTGTTAAATAAATAGAATTAAGTCAAAAGAGATATTTATTTGTTAAATAAATAGAATTAAGTCAAAGGAATATTTATTTGTTAAATAAATAGAATGTGAAAAGGGAATAATTATTTGTTAAGTAAACAAATAGAAAAGGAGTTAATTCAAGGAATAAATCAAAGGAGTTAATTCAAGGAATTTATCAAAGGAGATAATTCAAAGGAATAATTCAAGGGAATAATTCAAAGGAATAATCCAAAGGAATTAATCAAAGGAGTTAATTCAAAAAGAGTTAATCGAATTGAGTTAATCGAATATTAGTTATTCGGTTAGAGTTAATCGAATAGAGTTAACCAGTTAGAGTTAATCAGTTAGAGTTAACCAGTTAGAGTTAATCAGTTAGAGTTAACCCGTCAGAGTAAATCAGTTAGAGTTAACCAGTCAGAGTTAATCACTTAGAGTTAATCAGATAGAATTAATCAGTTAGAGTTAACCAGTAAGGGTTATTCAAATGGAGTAAATCGAGTAGAGTTATCGAATATTGCTTATTCGGAGTAAAGTTATCGAATATCGCTTATTCGAAGTAGAGTTATCGAATATCTCTTATTCGAAGTAGAGTTATCGAATATAGTGTATTCGAGAGAAGAGTTATCGAATTTAGTTTATTCAAAAGGAGTTAAGTGAAAAGAGTTAATTAAATAGAGTTAATCGACTAGAATTAATTGGTTAGAATTGATCCAATAGAATTTATCCAATAGAGTTAATTGAATAGAGTTAATCGAATATAGTTTATTCGAAGAAAGGTTTTTGAATCTAGTTATTCGTAAAAGAGATTATCGAATATAGTTATTCGAACGAAAGAGTTATCGAATAGAGATTTTTTGAACGAGAGTTACGTAAGGAAGTTGTTAGAGAATTAAAAGGTGAACTTTGTCTATTGCAAGGTTAGAAAGGTTGTTCAGTTAAGATCAGAGAGGTAGTATTACCCCAACTTGATTGACTTCCTTTTTAACTAAAGAGTGGTTAAGGTTCAGCCGTAAAAGTTGGTTAAGTAAATTTAGTAATTAAAGGAAATGGTTTTGAGTTGGCATAGCGATGTTTTATCTAAACATCTGCTTAATCCAAACGTAGGAGTTTTGGAAATGTTTTCCAAACAAGAATCAGAAATGTTTTCTAATATAGAAAACAAGAAATGGCAGTGCTTTCCAAGGTTAATAACGCATATTTTCTAAATTTAGAAAATAGCAAATGTTGAATATAGAGAAACAGGAGATGAAAAATGAACTAAAGAGTTAAATGCTAAATGATGTTTGATCGATATAAATTTCCATTTGGAAATAATATCGTTGTTTGCACACGTGTTTTTCTTTGATAGTTAACTTACCGGCTATCGAAGTTTTTGACCATTTTAATGTTGTTAATATGGAGAGACCGTTTAGATTGTTATCCGAAGAACCACTCCGTATTGGCATAAGCGTTGCGAATCATATATGCAAAAGAAAATTGAAGACGGAGTAAAAGTGCAAGGGCTGTTGTATATGTCTTAGGTAAAGATTTGCCTAAGACGGATAAACGGAATAGTGTCTTCGGCTTGTCCATTCCCTGGACAACTTGTATGGAAGAAAGTCTGACAGAGTATATCTAATAGATTACGTAAGTTGATCTCTTCAGACATATTCACGTTTGGTGGCGGAGGAATTCGTTTCTCTTAGCTGTATACTCATGGTATTTTTGGGGAAATCAATTTGTGATTTGGCGGGTATGACGATGTGACATTCAAAGTGAATAAATGTGTGACCTGTCAGAGATAAGCGTGCCCTCTAGACTCACAACCGGGAAATGAAAAAAATCGGGCAGGCAGCATGGCTATGTAGGTCGCACCTATTAGGGTGTATAATCACCTGATCTAGAGTTTCATTTACTTCTAAAAATCTATTGTCGATGTTGTCCCATTCGGGAAAACGGTTGCTGATCCCAACCGTTGGTGATATACATTCGATACACTCAAGCGAAATGAGTGGTCGGTCATGCGTGGTCGGGTTGCAAGATGTTCTTGTTGAACCCAGTGTATCCCTCTCTAGAGGCACAATAGCGAAAGATGGTTCCATACCTTGTCATAGTTGGAAATCTATTACCCAATACATGCTTGCGGTTTTGATTATATACTATATATGTAGAACGTGAGATGAAAGTTTTTCTGCTAGATGACTATTATATTGTGTTTGATAGACATTATTATAATATCAAAGGTTTTTTTATATAAAGATATTTTGGATTCTCTTAAGGGAAAAACCCATTCCGTTATACGGCGTGGTCTTATGAGATATCGTTTACTTGTTCAATCTGTTATAAACTGTTTTACTCGTACCAGTCCCATGACTGATCCGGAGTTTATTTTGTTTGTTTTCCCTAAACTCTTGGGTGCCCAATTTTGTACGAGCAGTCAAGTAGTCAGGATTTTACAGATATACCAGGAGAGCTTGGAGCAGGAGGCTTCAGGATCATATAGCTATTATTTATTTCTGTTGTGAGGTTCGTGTTACTCCGATGTTGTGTTCTTCTTCTTCTTCTTCTATTCTAAGTTTCTATCTTATCTATCCTCACCCTCTAATTTCTTTCATTAACCATCCGGTATTTTCGATCCTTGGATGTTCAATATGTGTTGTTTATCGGATAACCAAGATCGAAAATTTCCGGGTCGTTACATAAATTCATTTTAATCCTCGCATTATCCAATGAAAATTATTCCATTTAATTGATAAACATTGTTTACAAATTCGACACTTGTTTTTATTATTCAAAACAAGTCAACACACACACACACAAACACACACACACACACACACACACACACACACATATATATATATATATATATATATATATATGCTCATTGGAAATTCAAATTCTATTTAAAAAAATAGAATTCCCTATTTAAATCTCAAAATTTCCTTCCACGATATTTTATAAATTAACATTTTGGCCCAGTGATATTTAAACACTCAATTATCAATCACAGATTATCTAAGACATCATATATTATAATATACATGAAAACAAACAATAATAAATTTTGAGGAATCCAGTTGGATCCCTCCAACCTGTTTTCCTGCATCCACAGATGTTAGCCAACATAAATAGTACCTATCTTGCTTCGAGGCAGGATATTGCGGTATAGAAGGTCATCGACTATCATAGCGTGGGGCATATAGGGTCATTTGCCAATGATACTACGGGCATCCACTAATGGTACTACGGCAAATATCCAACCACCAATATATATATATATATATATATATATATATATATATATATATATATATATATATATATATATATATAATAGCCACAAACACCAATCCTATATAACTAATATATTTATAAAAATTACAACTGGTAGACAATTTATAAACGCATCCAAGTAACCAACAATTTATTTTAACGATAAAGATAAATTTAAATAAATTCTGAGTGAGAATTACTCACCTTGATTTTTATCTATCGAAACAACGATTGGTTTCTGGTTAAATTAAACAATGTTTAATTTAACCAAAAATTCTAATGACTTCCAAATAATCCCAATTTGACTGTGTAGCATAGTGCTTGCCGATATGATTTTTAATGGGTCCTATTCCTTTCGAATCTGATAAAGTATAAAATACACATATTTATTATACATTTGATAATAGTTTTAAATACTCATTAATTTGTTAAATTAATATTTATTGATTACCTAACCACTCGCTTAACTTTTCTCCTTCCCCGCAAAAGAATACACAGCAAAGTTTTGATGACCCAAACTTCCGTGGAACGAAAGTAAGGATAATCGTAGGAGCATAACATAATTAAAACAATAACAGATCACGGATATATAGCAGAACATATAAATCAATGCAGCGGAAAGGAAATGTCATCACAAACATCATCACAGAACATCAGAGTACACAGTACAAGATACACTTAGCAAAATAGATGTCTAAAACAGGGAAAGAAATAAAGTCTCAATCTCCCAAAATACATCAATATTCAATACTGTCTCAATATCTCAAGAAGAAAATAAAAAGATAAAAAGAAAAGATTCTCCATCATCTTCATCAGCAAGCTCTAGTCCAGAAAACATCCCTACCTGAAACATGTCAATTGGCTGCCCGTGTGGAAAGAGGGCACCTGAGTTTGCAAAGTGAAACAAACTACGAGTCAGTCATGGGACTGGTATGAGAAATCTTACTAAACTAATAATACGGTCAATCACTAGACCACGCCGCTAACGCGGAATGGGTTTACTCCATTGGATTTCCAGTGCGTAAGTTCTATAAATTTTAAGTCCAAAATAACGCAATGCTTTTTAGAAAATGAAATCATTATAAGACTCAAGTACCATCACACAATGCAACACAAACGGAGGATCGAGTTTTACCTTATAATGATCAAAAATGCTTGGTACATAGAAAATACTATTTTAATATTATTATTAGTGTCTAATATGTTCCAAAAATACTTCAAAAGTAAATGTATCAATCCTAGATGGCATAGCTACCATATACTATGTCGCCATATATAGGTTTACAATCAAGACCGTAAAGTCGTATTGGTGGTTGGTTTCCATCATGAGTCAAGGCTAGGGACGATCTCCTAACCGATTCGAGACACTATAGCAATTTCTCTGGATTCGGACGCTGGCGAATCCTTGGATACAGCAAGGCCGGTCCATAAATACTTTAGTGGATTAGTTATGCCTGAACACACGCTTCCCGATCCTATTGGACCTATAAATTGGCCATTTGCGACCAACAAAAATATCCGAGGCGCCTCATTCTATCAACCATATAAGTAAAAATGTCGGGCCTTGTAAACACCCAAACACCACTTCTAGCTAGAAAGAAACGTGTGCACTCCCTGCGTTCCCTTGTCCCATTTTTGACTCTACCGGGGTGTGAGGCTCGCGAGGTAACGTAATACACAAAGCTATGCCTAAATAGGCTATGCTTTGATCATCATCCACAAGGCCCTGCTTTTCAACAAAAGCCTTGATCAATTGCATCTTGGCATGTCACATTGACAGTCCATACCATGCGATCGGTAACTACCAATATATAACCTTTGAGCTCGTGCGTCTCAAAGAAGGCTGTTTTAGCAAAAGAATAAATTCCCCGCCACCTCAGAAATATATTAATAGATATCAATTTAATTATATGACATGAAATTCAATCTCGGACACACATCCATTTACATGTCCGTTCTGGGTCTGAACGAATCCGGAGTCACCTAGGTGCTCGCTTATTCGGACGATCAACAAGTACGTTCAGATAGCTACCACTTTAACCCTTTATTAGTAGCTAGCCAATGCCAGGCATCAATAGTTATCCTTTCGATGTGAAGATCGTCGGTCTTCAATCGCCGTCTTTAAGATCTTCAATTTAGATCGTCGTATGACCATTTGAAATGAGGTATAACTCGGTCTTTTCAAATGATCCTCGCATATACATATATATATATTAAAAATCATTTCATATCGTAAGTGGTATTTGATAAAGATTATTTGCTATTTTTATTTATATAAAAATAGCCAAATTTAATTAATGACGCTTCGGGTCGATGGGTGGCTCTAGCGCTATTTTTACCAAAATTTGATTTACACATATCTTAAAATCTAACCGTTGGATTTAAAAAAAAAATCGTTGGAATGATCTTCCCAAACAGTCCTAACGGTTCCAATTTTGGGAAAATCTGATGGTCGGATCTTACTGTATAATCGTTTGAGGTTATGATTGCCGAAATGCGAACTACCGCGCGCGATTCGATTAATTTTTAATTAATATATATATATATACATATATATATAAACATTATTCGTTCGCGATTTCAACTTCTTTTCAAACAATCACAAGCAAGCCAAACATAGCCTATATTCATGTTAGAGATTTATATATGATTTTCAAAATTCTACTAACATGATAAAAATGATGATTTGAAATAAATCATGTTTTAATGACTGATTATTTCCAATGGTAATTAAATTACATTAGAAATATATTTTCCTAATGATAACTCTTTTTGGTTGAAACGAAATGATACTAACAACATGATTTTTAATCTTACTATTTTTATTGCATCTAAACATATGATAAAAATATGTCATTTTAAATCTATTCTGTTTATTTCTCTAAATGACAATAAAAATGTAACATTAAAATCTGTTCTTTTTTAATTGTCTCTAATTTAAAAGTAAAAATGATACTTTTAATCCAATTCTTTTATTTACATCTAAAATGTAAATAAAAAAGTAACTTCTAATTTAAAAGTAAATATGCAACTTTTAATTCATGTTCTATTTGCATCAAAAAAATACAAATAAAAATGCAACTTTTAAATCAATATTTTATTCACATCAAAAATGCAAACAAAAATGTAACTTTCATTTTAATGTTTTTGTTTGCATCTAAATTTCAAACAAAAATGCAACCTTTATTTTAATGTTTTTGTTTGCATCTAACTTGCAAACAAAAATGCAACTTTTATTTTAATGTTTTATTTGCATCTAAGATTGCAAACAAAAATGCAACTTTTATTTTAATGTTTTGTTTGCATCTAAAATTGCAAACAAGAATGCAACTTTTATTTTAATGTTTTGTTTGCATCTGAAATAGCAAACAAAAATGCAACTTTCATTTTAATGTTTTTGTTTGCTTCTAAATTGCAAACAAAAATGCAAATTTATTTTAATGTTTTGTTTGCATCTAAAATTGCAAACAAAAATGCAACTTTTAATTTAATGTTTTGTTTACATCTAAAATTGCAAACAAGAATGAAACGTTTATTTTAATGTTTTATTTGCATCTAAAATTGCAAACAAAAATGCAACTTTTATTTTAATGTTTTGTTTGCATCTAAAATTGCAAACAATGATGCAACTTTTATTTTAATGTTTTTGTTTGCATATAAATTGTAAACAAAAATGCAACTTTTATTTTAATGTTTTGTTTGCATCTAAAATTGCAAACAACAATGCAACTTTTATTTTAATGTTTTTGTTTGCATCTAAAATTGTAAACAATAATGCAACTTTTATTTTAATGTTTTTATTTGCATCTAAATTGCAAACAAAAATGCACTTTTATTTTAATGTTTTGTTTGCATCTAAAATTGCAAACAATAATGCAACTTTTATTTTAATGTTTTGATTGCATCTGAAATTGCAAACAAAAATGCAACTTTTATTTTAATGTTTTATTTGCATCTAAGAATGCAAATAAAAATTTAACTTTTTATTTCAATGTTTTATTTGCATCAAAGTATGCAAATAAAAATATAACTTTTTCTATTTCATGTTTTATTTGCATCAAAAAATGCAAATAAAAATTCAACGTCTAATTTCAACATTTTATTTGCATCAAAGAATGTAAATAAAAATTCAACTTTTTATTTGCATCAAAGAATGCAAATAAAAATATAACTTTTGATAGGATATATATTTGCATATCAATTTGCAAATAAAAAATGTAATCTTTTTCTACTACAATAAAAAAACAACAAAGGTGGTGTTTTTATCAATCAACACAAAAGTGATGTATTTTATATTGAACTGAAAATTTAACTCAATTCAGTAACATAAACAAGGCGATGTTTTTATTGAATTGAAAATTCTAATTCAATTCAATAATATAAACAAAAATGATACTTTTAATTGAATTGACAATTTTATTTCAATTCAACAATATAAACAAAATGATAATTTTATTGAATTGGAAAACTAATTCCATTCAATAAATATGACCAAAATGATATTTTTAATTGAATTGACAAGTTAATGCAATTCAACAAAAATGACCAAAATGATATTTTTAATTGAATTTACAAACTAATTCAATTCAATAAAAATGACAAAAATGATATTTTTAATTTGAATTAAAGAACTAATTCAGTTCAATAAAAATGACAAAAGTGATATTTTTAAATTGAATTGACAAACTAATTCAATTCAACAAAAACGATAATATAATATTTTATATTTGTTTAACATAAATGATTCACCAAATATTGACAAGAGAAAATAATTTAATTTAATTAACACATATAGATCTATAACTATTCATCACCAATCTATATATCAATCATCATCCAAAATTTCAGAACACAGCAGATCTAAACCATATACATACAATCATTACATAGCGAGTAAATTAATTAAATTGATTAATTATTTAAAAATCAGAAATCTCACTGCCGGGTTATTCTGCTTTGTTCAGGACTGCAAATTTTTCCAAAATTCAAACATCTCGGAATTGCTCCTTTTCAGTCTAGAGTCGTAGATCTCGTCTCTACGATCGCACAAGATCTAAAATCATTAATTTTCGATGTCATATGAATTAGTTAGGATTTAATTAAGTTAGAAACATTTTAAATTATTTAATTAAATATTAAAAATAAGAATTTATACCCTTTCTTCTTCTGTTTTGAGTTCGGCCATGAGTTTCAGCTTTTATTCGATCCTAGGGTTCACCTTTTTATCAGACTGGAGGGGCTGGAGGATGATCAGATGGCGCCACAGCGCCGGGCTACGAGCGGCGCACCCATCTTGGTGAAGGGGGCCCACTCGGTGGTGCAGTGCTGACGTGGCGGCAGTCTCAAGTCGACGGGTTTGGTTGCGTTGCTCTCAGTGTACACTCCACTACAGATCTCTAATCCGGTATGAAATCGAAGAGGAAGGAAAGCTCTACGAAATCTTCCAAAGAACTGTTGGATTTTATTTAGTGGATTGGAAGAAATCAGAGGAGGAAGTAAGTAGCTGTATTGGCCACTAAAATTTGTAGGCGGTGGCTTAGAACGATGGTGAATAGTGTTAAGGTTTTGTGAATTTTCCCTTTTTTATTATAATATTTTAATGTGAATTTTTCAATTAAATCCAAAAGTTTTAAACCAATCCAATTTCAATCCAACCAAAGTTGAGCCCACCTAATAGCCCCGTTCCGGATCCAATAGGCTAGGTCTTGTCAGCCCAAATGACTGTCTGTGGCCTGAAATCTTTAATTTAAAATTTATATTCTTTATTAAATTAATTCGATCATATATTTAAAACAACCGGGGCCGCATACGAACTCAAAAAATCCAGAAAAATTATTTCTTCCTTTTTTTTGACGATATGGTCCTAATAAAATTAATTTCGTCGAATTTTGAGACTGTTTGAAAAATGGTCATTTTCAAGTCGATTAGATTTGACTAAAATTGACAAAACACATTTTCGTTTGCCACGCTCACATATTAATCCCAAAAATTCTAGAAATTTAAAATTAACAATAATTTGAAGTTGCGAATCCAACAAAAGTGGTTTCGTCGAAAACGAAGGTCGTTTGAAAAATGGTCTTTTATACGGGCTATAAATTATACTATAGTGACCATTCCGAATATTCAATTGGCCATAACTTTTGATTCCCACTATGAAATTTCGATTTTTCGGATTCGTTGGAACGATATTTTTAAACAGATTTAGATATTTTTGGTTTTGCTAACATTCGGTCAGAGTACAGGTTTGACTTTTCAAATTACCTACTATTTCTAATTCCTTTAGAAATCAAAATAAATATATTTGCTCTAACTTCGATTAAAATAAATTTTTAATCGTTATTATTTAAAATAAATTATTTTAACTATTCAAAATTTACTGAAATAGCCAAAATAAAAATTTTAAATTGGTTCAGATTTACCGGGTTGTTACAATCCCCCCCACTTAAAAGCTTTTCGTCCCCAAAAAGGAAATAATAGTAAAGTAGGAAACAAAACGCAAAATGCAAGGTATTATAAATGTACCTCAACACAAGAGTCACTCGGAGATATCCACTCTGCACTTGGGATAGGCATGTTTGATGCTATCCTCAGTCTCCCACGTACAGTATCTAGGATACCCGCTCCACTGCACCTTGACTAAGTGGATCCTCTTGTTCCTCAGCACTCGAGTCTCTTTTCCAACAATTTTCACTGGCTCCCTTCTCACTGCTAGGGTCGGGGTAATCTCCAAATCTCGTTGTGTTGCTTCCTCCACAACTAAATCTGGATCATGAACATGCTTCCGGAGTTAGGACACATGAAATACATCGTTGACCCCTGGCAACCAGTCGGGCAGCTGCACTCTATAGGAGAGAGTCCAAATCCTTTCGAGAATAGGAAATAGACCAATGAATCTCGGCTCCAATTTCCCAGTCTTCCCAAATCGAACTATACCTCTCAGTGGGGAAACCTTCAAGTATACAAGATCACCGACAGAGAATTCTAAATCCCTTCTTCGAGTGTCTGCATAACTCTTCTGTCGGCTTTGGGCAGCAAGTAACCGCTTCTTAATAAAATCAACTTTGTTCGATGTTTCGCGAACCATGTCGGGACCCAATACTAATCGATTGTCGGGTTCCACCCAACATGCGGGAGATCTTCATGGCCTGCCATATAAAGCTTCAAATGGCGACATTTGCAGGCTTGCTTGGTAGCTGTTATTATAAGAGAATTCAACAAAGTGCAAATGATCTTCCCAAGACCCACCAAAATCTAAGATGCGTGCTCGTAAAAATTCCTCCAATATGCGGTTCACCCTCTCAGTCTGGCCATCTGTCTGAGGCTGGTAAGCAGTGCTCATATTCATCTTAGTCCCTAGCTCTTCTTGGAAAGCTTCCTAGAACTTGCTAGCAAATATCGGATCGCGGTCACTAACAATGCTACTAGGAACTCCATGCAGTCTGACAATCTCCCTGAAATAAAGTTGTGCCAAACTTTGAGCTGTTCTATTGGATTTGACAAGCATGAAATGGGCAGTCTTTGTGAGGCGATCTACAATCACCCATATACTATCATTTCCTTTCCTAGTCTGGGGCAAGCCATCAATAAAGTCCATAGAAATTTCGTCTTATTTCCAACTTGGAACCCCTAGCGGTTGCAATAGACCTGCTAGCTTTTGATGATCGCTTTTGACTTGCTGACAGGTCGGACATCTAGCAACATATATAGAAATGTCTCTCTTCATAGATCTCCACCAAAATGTATGCTTGAGGTCATGGTACATCTTGCTCACACCCGGATGAATGCTGAGCTTAGACTTGTGACATTCGTCCATTACTCCCTTTCTGAGATCAGGAAGATTCGGAACACAAATTCAGCCTAATATCCTCAGAACTCCTTTTTCATCAATCTGGAAACTCATGGGTTCTCCTTCCCTGACTCTTTTACTGATTCTATGAATAAGTTCATCATTCTTATGAAGAGCAGAGATCTTATCGATCAAGGCAGGGGTAATAATGAGATTTGCAAGGATAAGGTTGGTGCCAGCCGTATTTTTCCCGCTGAGAGCATCTGCCACTACATTGACTTTTCTTGGAGTGTATAAGATGTCCAAGTCATAGGGTGCAAGGAATTCAGCCTAATGCTACTGCCTCAAGTTCGAATCTCTTTGGGTGAATAGATACTTTAAAGATTTTTGATCAGTATACAGCTCAAATTTTTCGCCCAAGAGATAGTGCCTCCATATCTTTAAAGCAAATACGATGGCAATTATCTCAAGATCGTGAGTGGCATAATTTTTCTCATGTGGTTTTAATTGTCGCTAGCTTATGCAACAACTTTGTCTCTTTGCATTAGCATTGCACCAATACCTTAAATAGAGAAAATAATAACATGTTAGAATAAGATTTAACATTAGAAAAATGTCATTTCTAACATGTTTATTTAGACGAAAAGGATAACCTTCTCTAGAGGCGTCTGTCTAGACTTTTAGATCCTGATTTCCATCAATAATGGTCAACACAGGAGTAGTGATCAATTTTTGTTTCAGCTCTTGGAAAGCTTCCTCACCTTTGGGTGTCCAAATGAACTTGGTATGCTTCTTAGTCAGCTTCGTCAATGGACAAGATAATCTCAAAAAATCCTTAATGAATTTCCGACAATAACCAGCCAGACCTAAGAAACTTCTGACTTCAGTAGGCGTAGTAGGCTGCTTCCAATCTTTGATGGCCGAGATCTTTCCTGGATCTACTGAGATGCCTTCCTTAGATACAACATGGCTGAGGAATTTCACCTCTTCTTGCCAGAATATGCACTTGGATAATTTGGCTTTTAGCACATTTCTTCGCAAAATCTCCAAGACTTCTTTCAGATGCTTCTCGTGTTCAGCAGTGGACTTAGAGAAAATAAGAATATCATCGATGAACAGTAACACAAATTTATTTAAAACATCGCGGAAGACTCTATTCATCAGATCTACGAAGTATGCTAGAGCATTGCATAAGCCGAAGGGCATTATTAGCCATTCATAAAATAAGTCGGATCCTCTGAAATCTGTCAAAGGCACACACTCCTCGGCAATGCGTAATTGGTGGAAACCTGTGGCTAGGTCCATCCTAGAGAATACCGATGCCCCATTCAAACGGTCCAGCAGATCATCAATGAAGGGCAGTGGTTATTTATTTTTCAGGGTCTGCTTATTTAGATCATGGTAGCCCACACATAGCCTTAGGGTACCATCCGACTTTGGGATGAAAACCACTGCTGCACCCCAGCTAGAGAAGCTAGGCCTGATCAGACCTTTCCACAAAAGCTGCTTGGTTTGATTGCTCAGTTCCTCTTTTTCTTTCAGTGACATCCTCCAAATAGGGTGTACAACTGGCCTTGCATTAGGAACTAAGTCAATTCTGAAATCGATTTCTTTACGCGGAGGTAGGCTGTTAACTTCTTTGAACACATCCGCATAGTCTCTGACGATAGGAATATCCTTAATAGAAGAAGAAGTGACTTCTAGAGAAGACCATAATTCTTTCCTATCTGTGGCTAAGCCGTGGCATGGTATAGTCATTGTATTTCCGAATTTGGTTTTAATTCTGACTACTCTTTCAGCACAAAGTAACTCAGCCTCATATTTCGTTAGCTAGCCCATTCCAAGTATGATATCATACCCGGAGAAATTCATGATGATCAGATTAAAAGGAAATTGGAAGTGAGAGTAAGAAACAGGCACTCTACAATATTGATCGAGAATAAGCGAACCTCCTATCGGGCTATGGGCTCTAATTGGTTCTTTGAGTTTTCTTGATTTCAATTTAAGCTTTTTAATCGTGTCAACAGATATGAAACTTCTAGATGCACCCGTGTCAAACAAAACTGTAATAGAAATGTTTTTAATGTTAAGAGTACCTCCTAAAACATCAGGTTTACCTGCTTCGGAAGAAGCCGGTGCAGCCGCTCCGTCATAGACATGTGCCACCTGGGATTTCTTGAGCAGAGGGCAATCCTTGATAAGGTGTCCAGGCTTGTGGCAATTAAAACATTCTCTTAGGCCATGGGAATTTTGTCCACTGCTCCGACTCGGTCCAGACTCGTTCCTTTTAGGCCTCTTTGGAGCTCAGCACTCATCGTCAAAATGCCCTATCCACTGGCAATTGAAGCACTTGACCTTAGATCTGTCCCTCTTCTTCTTCTCCTGGGGCTTGGCAGTGGAAGAGCTGCCCGCCTCAGTTTTCTTGTCCGACTCCTTTTTCTTGTTGTTGTCTTGATTCTTTTCTATCTCTTGCTGGGAACCCTTCTGATTTATCTCCTCATATATGCAGGCCATCTCGATCACCTTAGCAAATGGACGCTCTATGTGTACCGTCACCCTATAATGATATCTCCTCGCTGGACCACTGATAAACCTCTTGTTTTTCTGAAGCGGTTCTTGTACTAACTCAGGGGCATATCTGGAATGCTCATCAAGTTTTTTTACATACTCAGCAATAGTCATAATCCCTTGTTGGAGGTGGGTGAACTCATCTTTGTGAGGTGGAATGAACTTCTCATTGACTAGCTCTTTGAATTTCTCCCAAGTCACATCAGCTTCATTACCTCCCACCATAGTTGTTTCCCACCAAATCTGGGCATGGTCCTTCAGAAACCAAGTTGCCATAAATCGCTTCCTGTGGTCCTCGAGCTCTAATCCTCCCAAGATCTTCTTCGTTGTCTTCAGCCATGCTTGTGCCGCTGTCACTGTTTCCTGTCCCGTGTAATGCACGCCCCCTAGGTTCTTTATTTTCTTTGCTACCTTGTCAAGATCAAAGGCACGTGGAGGTGGTGGTGGTGTCTCAACTTCTGGAGTGTCCTTTTCCTGCTCCTGGGCTGTAGGAGTCTCATCTCTGGTGGGGCCTCTTGCCCTACCTCTACCACAGGTGTAACACCCCACCTCCGCTAGGGTCACTCACAAAGGGAATGCACTAGTTTTGGAGGAGCGTTATCAAGGTAAACAAACACAGAAATATTACAAGCCAGAACATAAATAAAACAGCGGAAGAATCAAAAGATTAATTTCATTACTTTCAAAAAGAGTCAAAACCTTTTTCATCCAAAGTACCAACTATCATTTTCCCTTACAACAAGCTCTTCATTGAGTAAATAAAGAAGCATAAAACTTAGAACAACAAATGTAGCTTAATTCCCCAAAGGTAGCAGAAATGCAGCCATAGCATAGCTCAAGATCAAACCGTACATGAGCTGAACCGAAAGCAAGCGAAATCCAAGCTAAGTGATAGAGTTTCCTCCCTAAGAACCTGGGGGGGAAACAAAAGAAAATGAGGCGGAAGAAAACGGGTCAGTCATAAAGACTGGTAAGTCCTAGTGACTTTCAGCATAAAAACAGGTAAAGGTAACATGACATGTATAAACTGAAAGTAAACATAAGGATGATGACAAGATCAGCATGATAAACTAAGATAACAAGATAAATCAAGTATAGCATCGCATGTTCAAGATTCGCTGCACCAACTGTACTAGTATCCCAACCCATGTCAAATATTAACCATGAAATGATCCCTTCGCCCAATATCATGAATGACCCATTACTAGGTCCAACGGAAAGATCCACTAAACGATCGGCTCTCTACAAGTTCTAGCTCGTCATGTGTGTGTCATACGGCCCTATCACGAATGTAGTTACCTGTGCTAGTTCCACCATAGGGTGTATCAATACCTAGGGTGCCAACCACTGACATGAATCAAGCACGCACAGGTAAACCTACCGATGCCCAATGTCTGCTTTTTCAACTCTGGACTACGTGCACGACCATAGTCCGCCTAAACCTACACTGACGCACCAACTCAGCCATCGTTATGATTGCTTACAATCAGCCCAGTAATCGTGCCCCGCCCTGCCTAGTTCCAGGGTACCATGATACATTTAGTGGGTTACTGCCGAAATGGACCGCGTAACTAGGGTTTCCGTCCAACAGGTTAAGTGTTGTCATTTAAATTCGTGACTTAACCCCATCAGTCTAGCATGTCAAGTTGGTTAAGTGTTGTCGTTCAAATTCATGACTTAAACCTGCAAATCATGTGTTAAGTTGGTTAAGTATTGTCTTTCATGTTCATGACTTAACCCTATCATGTGTCATTAATTAATTAATGCAACTTAACCTCTCACATTAGACCTGTTGTTGTGGTCACTGGATATGCTGGGCGGTTCCGGGCAGATTTACACCATAACTCAGTCTAACCTCGGGATTCAAGCACGATATGACCAACTACTTACATTGGATCCTATTATTTGCAGTCACCGGATTTGCCGGGCGGTTCCGGGCAGATTTACACTGCAAACTCAACCCAACCTCGAGTTGGCCATGTTCAAGTTCATTCTAGTGTCATGCCCATGTTCAAGTTTCATGTCAAGTTCGTGTCAAGTTTCAGGGCGAGTTTCATGTCAAGTTTCATGCCAAGTTTCATGTCAAGTTTCATGTTTCAAATTCTGCCTATTATCAAGTTCATGATTCATGTTCATAATCAATTCATGTTTTGCCTAATCTACCCAAATCGTATTCCCATCGAATGTAAACGTGAATCGATCTAAATTACAAGTAAATCCAAATCCAGAAATAAAGAGAATAACATCAAAACTATGATAGGCAAAAAGGACGAGCATAAAGTGATAAAAGGGATTACAAGACTAGCATGATATAAATTGAGATAATTGATTACAACATCACTGGCATATAGAAAATAATAGGATTTCAAATCTAGCATAATAAGGTGATAGTCATGGCATAAGGTGATAGTCCCAAACTTGTAAATAATAGACTGATTTAACATCACAGGCATGATAATGTTATGGACATGAAAGAGTTTGATTTATAACATGAATAGGTCCAAACTGATTTCATAGAAATATTTCCAAAAGTCAAGATACAAGATGAACAAAGATAGATATGAATCAGTTATCGTACTCAAGTCCAATTCCAATTTATAACATGTCCCTATTAAGTTTATAGTTTCAATCTAAAAAGTAACTAGAACTTACAGTTTGAGGATCGAGAATTAGAAAGCCGAATTTGATTGGTTAATCTCTATTTGATCGTCCTACTTGAAAATCCCCGAATTTGCAATTCCTAGTCGTAGTCTTCAAGAAATAGTCCTCTTGTTTTATTTTAATTTTATTATTTTGATTTTCTCAAAGGCAGCATAAGGATAGAATGAAATGGTGTAGAGAGAATGAGGCTAGGGGGCTGTTTATATAGGTTTAGAGTCATGAATCTGGTCACGAAACGAGTCTAAATACATCAGAATGCATCAGGTTCAAAAACTGGGTTTCGGGAGGCAGGTTGACCCCCAGGTCGACACCATGGTCGACCTGGCCCTGGGAGGTTGACACTATGGTCGACCCCCAGGTCGACCTAGTCTGGGGCGGGAAAATTCCCGCCCTGCCTGCTGCGGGGTTTGAATTTGAATTTCGAATTCAAATTCGAGCTATTTTTAGTTCTAGGACTTCTTGAAACTTTGAAGGGTCATAACTTGGTCATATGGACTCCGTTTTTCGAAAACTTGGACTCTATTCCAAGCAAAATTTCGAGACGAACGCAATGGAGCAACCCGTTTCCCTTGATTCTTAATTTAGAATTTAATTATACCTTGATTTCTTACCTTAACATATTATTAAAATACTGGGTATTACATTACATTCTCCCCTCCTTAAAGGATTTCGTCCCCGAAATCTTCAAGTTAAGAAGAATGTGTCCTACCATCCATCATCCATCTACTCAAAACATCATCCATAAGTAACCATTGTCCTTAACTGATTCCTAATGTTGTATATAGATATGCGGAAAGTGTGTGTATATGTACTTATCTAATGCAAAACATCAGGCGGTTACTGATTCAGTAAACCTCCTTAATGCAAAGTATGCTAGTGCGATGTGTCCAACATGTATGCAAATTCCTATTTCATTTCACAATTTCTACATGAGTGCCTAAACATTCATTCATATGCAACATCCAAATGATAGCATATCAAGTTTCCATCCATGTACAAGTATAAACAGTCATGCATATGCAATATGAAAATGTGACTGAGCCGATCTAGTGCCTAATGTGTGTTATGCAACCATGAGCAACCACTTGCAACCATTTGCAAACATCAACCATAACATGTTTCAAATACATGTTTACATCCATAGGGTTCTACCTAAGGTTCTCAAGATAGGATTGAGAAGATAAGCAAGATAAAACAAAGCATCTAGGAGAAGAAGTTAAAGATGTACCCCTAGAAGGTCCTGCTTGCGGGCCTTGCCCTTGCTTCTTAGGGCAGTTCTTGCTGATATGTCCAGTATCACCACACTGAAAGCGTGCTCCTATCTTCATCTTCTTCTTTCTACAATCCTGGACTATACGCCCATCAATACCACAGAAGTTGCATTTTCTTTTCTCACGTGACTTGTTGTCATTATTGTTGTTGTTGTTCTTGCCTTCTTTCTCAGAGTCTACCTTCTTGTTTTGAGACTCATTCGCCTTGACCTCCTTCTTGCCATTCTTGTCTTCTTCATAAAGTAGGGCCATATCCACCAAGCTCTCAAAGGTCGCCCCCATGAGTACATGAGTCATGGCCAAACTGTGCAGTGGCTCGTTCAGACCCGTACAAATCATAGAGCCTTCTTCTGGGGAGTGTTTACTAACTCCAACCCAGACCTAGCAAGTTGGTTAAACTTGTTCACGTACTCCCTAACCGTCATGTCCCCTTGCTTGAGTGCTAGGAACCTCTCCATTTGAAGACTCTCTTCGGCTGGCGATAAAAACTTAAGCCCAAACCTCCCTCTAAAGTCCGCCCAAGTCTCAACGGGCCTAGCAGCGTTGGTGACTTCCCACCAATAAGAGGCTTCCTCTTTCAACAACCATGCTGCCAACTGAACTTTCCTATGATCTTCTATATCGAAGATAACAAACAAATCTTCGGTTTCTTTCAGCCAATTCCGTTCTTCAACGAAGGTCTCGGTTCCAACGAAGTCCTTTCCACCCATGGCACGGAAGTCTTTGCATATCTTCGAAAAAGCAGTTTCTCGCGGAGGTTGAGGAGGAGGAACATTGGCCGGGCCCGCAACATTAGCCCTAGCCTCGATATATCGTCAAAACCAAGCGGGTATAGGGATACCCTCCAGCAGAGTAGGTTCTCCAGACATGCTGAAAAACGAAAAGAAAAAGATTCAAATAAGGAAATAAAGGATAGTGCTTATGGCTTTTGGGGAATAGCTTCTTTTTTTTAGAAAAAAGCTTCTTTGTAAATGGCTTTGAAAATAGTTTTAGAAGGTTTTTAAAACTTTTGCCCAGTCTGGTAACCTTCTACTCTGATACCAAGTGTAACACCCCACCTCCGCTAGGGTCACTCACAAAGGGAATGCACTAGTTTTGGAGGAGCGTTATCGAGGTAAACAAACACAGAAATATTACAAGACAGAACATAAATAAAACAGCAGAAGAATCAAAAGATGAATTTCATTACTTTCAAAAAGAGTCAAAACCTTTTTCATCCAAAGTACCAAATATCATTTTCCCTTACAACAAGTTCTGCCTCGAATAAATAAAGAAGCATAAACTTAGAACAAAAAAAGTAGCTTAATTCCCCAAAGGTAGCAGAATTGCAGCCATAGCATAGCTCAAGATCAAACCGTACATGAGCTGAACCAAAAGCAAGCGAAATCCAAGCTAAGTGCTATAGTTTCCTCCCTGAGAACCTGGGGGGAAACGAAAGAAAAAGAGGCAGAACAAAACGGGTCAGTCATAAAGACGGGTAAGTCCTAGTGACTTTCAACATAAAAACAGGTAAAGGTAACATGACATGTATAAACTGAAAGTAAACATAAGGATGATGACAAGATCGGCATGATAAACTAAGATAACAAGATAAATCAAGTATAGCATCGCATGTTCAAGATTCGTTGCACCAACTGTACTAGTATCCCAACCCATGTCAATTATTAACCATGAAATGATCCCTTGGCCCAATATCATGAATGACCCAATACTAGGTCCAATGGAATGATCCACTAATCGATCGGCTCCCTACAAGTTCTAGCTCGTCATGTGTCTGTGTCATATGGCCCTATCTCGAATGTAGTTACCTGTGCTAGGTCCACCATAGGGTGTATCAAGCCCTAGGGTGCCAACCACCGACGTGAATCAAGCATGCACAGGTAAACCTACTAAGAACCGAAACCAAGCAAAATCCAAGCTAAGTGCTAGAGTTTCCTCCCTGAGAACCTGGGGGGAACAAAAGAAAAAGTAGCGGAAGAAAACGGGTCAATCATAACGACTGGTAAGTCCTAGTGACTTTCAGCAAAAAAATAGGTAAAGGTAACATGACATGTATAAACTGAAAGTAAACATAAGGATGATGACAAGATCGGCATGATAAAGTAAGATAACAAGATAAATCAAGATAAATCAAGTATAGCATCACATGTTCAAGATTCGCTGCACCAACTATACTAGTATCCTAACCCATGTCAAATATTAACCATGAAATGATCCTGTTAACCGACCTTTTGGTCCGGTCACCAAAAGTACACAAGACACGCTCGACTCAACATATTGCATGATATTATAGCCCAGAGGTGTCGCCAAGATCATCCGAGGGCCAGTATCAGAAGATTCGAGTCTGGCCACTAGCAGGATGTCGCATCCCTCGAACGCAACCTCCATCAATATCCGTCTGCATTCGAGCCGAAGGCGAGCTGTCAACCGGGTCCGGGCGCAGCGTCGGTGGGGGTCCGGGGCCCCACAGTCCCCGCGACGATCGACCAAGCCGATTAGGTCGAAACTGTGGGCACCGCCCGATTCAGCCTATTTTCTCCATGCCGGAAGCTTAGATTCCTTCACTTCGGACTAGCAGAATGGTAGATTACTTCACTTCGTGTTGAGGAGCTTCGACGCCCCAAAAGAACCAACATGCCTCGACTAACGGCCCTCGCCAAGCATACTTCGCACCCTACCAAGGTGCGAAATTTGATACCTACAGGTACGAAATTTCATACCTACAGGTACGAAATTTCGTACCTGGGAGGTGCGAAATCTCGCACCTAGTAGGTGCGAAATTTCGTACCTCCACCCAGGTACAAATTTTCCGAGGCCGAAAGCTGGAGGCGCGAATTTCTTGTAGATGGTCCCCATTTCTACCTACTCCTACCTAACCGCTTCCTATAAATACCCCCACTACCTCACACTTCAAAAAGGAGAGATTCTTGGACTTGAGGCCTCTCTAGAGCTTCATTAATGGCATCTCTTCTTTGAGGAAGAAGAAGGGAAAACTTGTCCATTTTACTATTTCTTGCAAATATGACTATGATAGCTTATTAAGGATAGTCAATGAATGTAATGAGAGGATCTCAACCTTGTAATCTTTCAAGTGATTAATAAAATCTCTACAACTCTTCAAAGTGGACGTAGGCCTTCACTAAGGCCGAACCACTATAAATTCTTTGTGTCATTTACCGCTTATATTTATTTCATGTTATGTTTTATGATATTGTTTATGCGACCATATCTGTAATTCCTAGTAATTAGAAATCTTTGGTGTTTGCAACATTTTTGGTCGTCAACATTTGGTGCTTTCATTGAGAAAACTCGGACATTGCGTCTTTCTTGCACCTTACCGTCTCAACTTCGACGAGCTTAAGGTTCCTCGCCTAACCTGCCGTCGAGCCCGCTTACGATGGTAAAAAAGTCAAAGAACGTGATAATCGGCTTATCAGCCGCCACCGAGGTCGGTCCATCTAATCCACCTCCATCGGCAAATATCCCGGCAACCAATGAAAATGAACCTCCAGTTGTGGACCCCGAAGCGCCCGTGACCCAAGCGCAAATCCGTACGAGAACACGGCGGTCGAGCTTAACCAAGCGCTAAGGAATAACATCGACCTTATGCGCCAACTCCAAGAAAGTCAGCGCGACGTCGCTCGACTACCATTAGCTCGGAACAATACCTGACCTCGACCGCCAACATCAGAAACTCCCTCTTTCGAGTCGAGGGGCCCGCACCAACGAAGGAGGTTTACCCTCGGACATTACACCACCCTCGGATATTTTCGAACTCCTCGGACATCGTTGACCAAGTCAACGCTCCTTCCACCCGGTGAAGAAGAGGATAGCCTCGATCCACTCTCCTCGGACTTCAAGCTCAGAACCCCTCGCCTCAGCCTCGAGCCTCCCATGGGGTTCGAAACCTCAAACCCCACAGGGTTCGAAGCTCGAACCCCACGGGGTTCGAAAACTCAAACCCTATTGGGTTTGAAGCACGAACCCCACAGGGTTCGAAACCTCGAAATCCCACGGGTTTGAAGCCTCGAGCCTCAAAGGGTTCGAAACTTTCTTACCCCAGCCTCAAACTTCCACTCGCCTACTTCGGGTCCTTCGACCCTGCATCATCCCGCTCCTTACCAAGACTCGATTCTAGATGTCGAGGACATGGAGGAAGATGATCCAAACATCCACCATAGAAGACGTCCTCGCACCCGAACTCCGGAACCTCGCCAAAACCCATCGGTCCCAATGGCGTACCCTCATCCGACCTACCTTCCCAACATGGTCCGAAGGATCATGAGGGAGATGCAAGGGAATGAGCATGATTCATGGGAAGCGCACATTAGGCGCAACCCTTTCACTCGAAGAGTCAATGAAGCTGAATGGCCGCGACGCTTCAGCATGCCACAGATGCCGCTCTATGACGGGACAACCGACCCCTGTACCTTCCTAACCCAATATGAAAGGCAAATGGACTCGAGTCAGGGCAATGATCCGGCCAAATGCAAGTGCTTTCCAGTCTTCTTATCAGGAACCGCTTTGTTATGGTTCTCCCGCCTCCCACTCGATTCCATTAACGACTTCGGCCAATTAGCAACAGAATTGGTCAAGCAATTCGGAGTCCACATACCGACTCCGAAGAATGCCCTCACCTTGTCTAACCTATACCAAGGACCTGCCGTGTCACTATAAAGCTACCTCTCTCGGTTCAATGTCGTGCTCGCCGAGGTCAAGGATCCAGATCCTTGCATCGTACTCTGTCAACAAGCCAAAGGTGTCCTCCCCAATTCCGAATTCGGGGCATGGATTGATCGGAAGCAGCCAAAAAGCCTCGACGCTTTCCACGAGAAGGCTAGGCAATACTTATGTCAAGAAGAGGCGAGGCGAAACCGACTCTCCAGAGCCGGTCTTCCCAACAATCCAATGCGGGTGCCATAAATGACAATGTCAAAGGGAAACAGGTAGTAAAGCCCTTTGATAAGGACAAGGGGGCAAGCCCCTACAAACAAAGAGCGAATAGCAGTAGACAAGGCGGCCGCGACAACGGCCAAGCTTCTACGGAACCCAAAAAGCCCAGTTCTCACCGGACATACAAGATCTACACCCCGTTGAACGAAGACTTGGAAACAATCTACCGGCAAACGTGCAACATGCTTCAATACAAGAAACCATACAACAGGGAGTCCACTAATCATGAGAAGACCGACAAGTATTGTCGGTACCATGGCATGTACGGGCATAATACCAATAATTTCCATCAATTCAAAGACATAATCGAAAGGCTTATCCACGAGAAGCGCCTTGAGCAGTACGTCCGAAGAGCATCATGACTTTTGCCAGTGTTGAGAAGAATTCCGGAAAAACCTAACGCTCATCCCCATTGGCCACAATTGACACTGGTACCTCTCACCCGCCCCGAGCGGCGGAGGACCCACTGGAAACGGATCTCCTTCCACTTGTGGACCCCGAAGCTCCTGCGGCTCAAGCACAGATTCACATGCTTAATAAGAAATGAGACTGTAGCTCTCGCGATAGGCATTGAAGATCAACATCAAACTTATGCGCCAATTTCAAAAAATTCAACGCATCGTCGTTCTACATCAGCTTGCTTTGAACCGCGCCCGCTAGCGGCATACCGCATCAGAAATTTCCTCTTTTGAAGCTAATGGCCCATGGCGAGGAAGGAGATTCAGCCTCATTAAAAACATCGCCATCCACTCCAACATTCGCATGGCGACAACAACAATGACAGGAATGAGATGATGATCGAACCATCATCACTTACGGCCAAGGAACACGGTGTAACAACCCGCAAATTCTGAACCAATTTAAAAAATTTATTTTAGAAAATTTTAATGAATTTTGAGGATATAAAATAATTTATATAAATAATAATGGCTAGAATTTATTTTAATCGAATTTATTTTAATCGAAGTTAAAACGAATAAATTTAATTTAAATATAAATGGAGTTAGAAATGGCGCGGTAGTTTTAAAATTTTAATTTTGAACTTTAACTGAATGTACGGGATTCAAGATAAATCAGAATTGAGTGAAACAAGAAATATTTAAATCTGTTTAATCATATCTTTCTAACGAATCTGAAAAATTGAAATTTCGTTTTAAAAATCAAAAGTTATGGCCAATTCAATATTTAGAAAGGTCGCTGTAGAATATATAAATAATATATATGGCCCGAAGGGCTACTTTTCACATATAAAGGAAATTGTACTCGAAACCACTGGAATAATGTTTCTGCATTTAAAAAGTATAAACACTTATATATTTTGAGTTTCGAAATTTATTTGTTTAAAAATGTAATTTTATTATAATATATAGCCCTTAAAAATAGTCATTTTTCAAACGACCTCTATTTTCAACGAAACCACTTTTGTTGGAACCGGAATGTCAAATTATAGCTAAGTTTCAATTTTCAGAATTTTTCGAATTAATATGTGAGCGTGGCAAAAGAAAATGTGTTTTGACTATTTTAGTTAAATTTAACGACTTGAAAATAGCCATTTTTCAAACAGTCTCAGAATTCGACGAAATTAGTCATGTTAGAACCGTATCATCATAAGAAAGTTAAAAATATTTTTTTTGGAATTTTCTGAGGTCATATGTGGCCCCGGCATATTTAAATGTACGGTCAATATTTAATTAATTAATTTTAATGGGATTTTAAATAAAATTTCTACAGATTTCGGAATTGGACCCCGATACCCATCCCATTGCGTTTAGAAGGCCTCAAAACGTTAAGATCGACAGTAAGCAAGCCCAATTCGGAGACATTCTAGAAATCCACCTTTAAAACATGTTTTTCAATGAATTTTAATAATAATAATAAAACAATACAAACCCTAAAACCTAATGGAGCCGCCGCCATACTCAGTGAATGGCCAGAAAGCTCTCGAATTCAAACACCATTATCTCTCGATCCATTGCAAATCAGAACTCCAACATATGAACGAATCGAAGAGAGTTTCTTGCTCTTCGATTGGGTACGGTCTGATCAACCCCTAGAGGTGTGAATCGCCAGAACCGCGACCCCGAAGACCCGTCGAACGGACCGTCGCCCAGCCCACTTACCTCCGTCGCATGCCACGATGTGGACCCCCCAGGCGCGCCACCTCCCCCTCTACAACGTAGTGACCTCCGATTGTCCTGCAGCGCTTCCAGTCGAGCGAAAATCCCTGACCTAGAATCGAAGCAAAGGGAAAACTCACGGCCTTGTTTACAGAAGGAGGAAGAAAGGGATTAGAGGGTAATTTGTAAATTAATTATAAATTAATTATTTAATTAAAGTGACTAATGTTTAAAAGGGCATAATTCATTCACATAGCGATGAAATCAAACGATTTTCGTTGCGTTGGACTCGTGACGAAGAATACTTCGCGATGACGCTGACCAGATTTGAAACGGGGACTATTGAAATTTCAGCAATTTTTGAATGCGAACGGAGTTTCAGAATCAAATCTATGTGAGAACTCTAATTTTTATTATTTAATTAATTATCAATTATTTTTCTCGCGTTAAAAATAATTGTGTTGTGATGTTAAATCAAATATGAAATGTTCTGTGATTGATGAATGGTTGATTGTTATTGGTGGTTTGTTTTGTTGTTCATGGTAGGCTAGACCTGCATTGAATTTAATATATTGTTGAATTTATTTGTGGTTAGAGAATTAGATCTAAAATTGGATCTAAATCATATTTTATTCAGATTTAAATCGTAATATAGTTGCTCTAATTTATTTTAAATTATTAGAATGTTATTTTTATTATTCTGAAATGAACAATTAAATTTAACGACAAATAAAAATTTATTTTTATTTGTTGATGTTACAATAAAATTTGAACGACATATAAAACATATCTTTATTTGTTGATACTACAATATAATTGGAACGACGAATAAAAACTCATTTTTATTTGTTGATATCACCATAGAAATTGGACGACATATAAAACCTTATTTTTATTTGTTTATTTTGCAATAAGATGTGAACGACAAATAATATATTATTTTTATTTGTTTATTTACATTAGAATATGAACAACAAATAGAATATATTTTTATTTGTTTCATTACAGCAGAATTTGGTTAACAAATAAAATCCTATTTTTATTTGTTTACATTTAGAACACGAATTATGAATTACAGTAAAATTCTTCTTTTTACTGTCACATTAAACGTAAGATGTTCTAGAATTAGAATAACAATAAAATACTAAATTTAATTATTGATATTAAAAACATATTAGTAAAATAAAAACTTTATTTACCTTGTATTTGTAAATTATAGGTTATATTTGGAAACCAACTTTTTGTTTACATTTTATGTAAATAAAAAACATCATGTTTTGGAAATCACAATTTTGTTCGCCTTTTATATGCAAATAAGAAATTATTTTCAGAAGTTACATAGAAATTGGATAGATATTTTATTCATGTTTTTCAACGCAAATATATACATAGAAATATAAGTTTTACTTTTTATTTGCATTCCACCATGCAAATAAAATGTTTTACATTTTATATGTAAATAAGAAATTATTTTCAGAAGTTACATAGAAATTGGATAGATATTTTATTCATGTTTTTCAACGCAAATATATACATAGAAATATAAGTTTTACTTTTTATTTGCATTCCACCATGCAAATAAAATGTTGGAAATAAAAGTACACTTTTTATTTGCATTCTACAACGCAAATAAACATAGAAATTAAAAGTTTGCTTTTCATTTGCACTTTTCAATGCAAATATAGCATGAAATAAAATTCATTTTTCTTATTTGCATCTCACAATGCAAATATAACTTGAAAATAAAAAGTACATTTTTATTTGTGTTCGACAAGACAAATAAAAAATAGAACATATATTGAAAATAAAGTTTTGTTCTTTATTTTGCGTTCAAAAATGCAATTATATTTTGAAATAAAGTTTGTTCTTCTATTTACATTCTCTAATTCAAATATACATTGAAATTAAAGTTTGTTCTTTTATTTGCATTCTCTAATGCAAATATACATTAAAATATAAATTGCTCTTTTATTTGCATTCCCTAATGCAAATATATTTTGAAAATAGAGTTTGCACTTTTATTTGCATTCACAAATGCAAATATATTCTGAAAATAAAAATTGTTCTTTTATTTTCATTCTTCAATGCAAATATACATTGAAAATAAAATTATTTCTTTTATTTGCATTCACAAATGCAAATATATATTGAAAATAAAATTTGCTCTTTTATTTTACATTCACAAATGTAAATATACTTTGAAAAATCAAGTTTGTTCTTTTATTTGCATTCCACAATGCAATATAACATCAAAAATAAAAGTTACATTTTTATTTGCAAACATAAAAATGAAATAAACATTTTTGTCAAAATTGATTTAGTTAAAATGAAATAAACATTTTTGCCAAACTTGATTAGTTAAAATAAAATAATTACTTTTGTCAATTTATACTAGTTGAAATAAAATAATAACTTTTATCAATTTATACTAGTGGAAACAAATTACGCATTTTTGTCAATTTAGGATTAGTTGAGATGAAAATAACATTTTTTCAGTTATATTAGTTGAGAGAAAAATGTACATCTTGTCAACTTTAGATGGTTGAAAACAAAAAGGACATTTTTGTTAAATAAAAGAATTAAGCACAAATAGTATTTTTATAATTTATATGCAAATTTAATAATTGTCTTTATTTGCATAACATGTAGTAGAAATTATAAGCAAATATAAAAAAATCATTTCTTTATTTACAAATTTACATTAGCAACTGTATTTAAATATAAAAATCATATTATTGGTCAACACATACATTAGGATGTGTAGGTGAGTTAAAGTAACATCCTTTGCATACATTAGAATTTGTGTGCAATATAAATTAAACATTCTGTGTGCTAGGTTATACCTTGAAACCATTTGCCAATAAGGCTATTTCACTTATGTGTAAAGGTTAAGAATATGTACATATAAATAAAAGAAAATAGAAAATTATCTTTTATTTGTCATCCAAAGCAATGCCACATAAATAAATTATAGTTTATTTGACCTTAGAAATGTATAGGGAAATTATACGAATAAAAATACATTTTTATTCGGTAATAGAAATATTATAACATGTTAGTTCATTATCATCAACATGTTAGTAGAATTAAATTGGTTGAATTCTTTAACCAATCATTTATTTTTATGAACTTTTATTGGCTGAAAACCCCACACGGGTGTTGGGATGAAAATTTACACACACTAATCCCAATATTCAGTTGTATGTTGATCGTTAGATCGAAAGGCTGCGATGAGCGTTATTATTTAATTTTAACGCTTACGCAGTGGAAATTGCACTTTGGATGTAGATGGATGACTTGATGATTATACTGATATTATCATATATATGATGTGTGTGAAATCCATGTAATCCAAATTATATGGTAAATGTTTGAGTCGCATTTCAGTTCAGGTGTTCTTTTAAATAAGAGTATTTTTACATTAGAAATCCTTTTTATATAAAGTATATATATTTTCATAAAATATATTTTTAATCAAGCATATGTTAAAACAAAGAATATTTGTAAAAGATAAAAATTTGTAATATAAAGAATACTTCTCATTTAGAATCTATTATATAAAGAACATTTTTTTTATGATTATCTTAAAATTTGTTTTTAAAGATTATTAGGATTTGCGATTATATTTTGTAATATGAAATAAATTGAGATGTGAAGTGGATTTATCGTGGACGGTGTTTTAAATGACATTTGTCCTTTAATCCAATTTATATTGAAATTATTTGGAATTTATAAATCTATTTTATAGATTTCTAAAAAAAAGGCATTTTCTAAAAATCAAGTTTTTCCAATTTAATATATTAAATAGGAATTAAGTGGAAATTCGATTGGTAATAATCGAAATGGGCTTCTGTAAAACAAGACCGATATTATATATGGAATTTAAGAGGCTTTGTCGTTATTCCATGTATATTATTAGTCCAATACAGAAATTTATATCGATTATGTATTGATTTGATTTCTGTGGAATTCCATATTTTGGAAATTGATTTATAGGTTTATCGTGAACTGTGTTTTAAAGGACACTAGTTCTTTAACCTGTTTAAGACAAGATTTATTCTTTAAAATAAATGATCTTGTAATAATGATTTTTGATATCAAATCAAAATTGGAGTTTTAATAAATCTTTTAAGAAAGATTTAAGATTTTATTTTCAGAGTTTGTCTTTGATAAAATTAATGAGAATCTTAAACACAAATATCTTATTAAAAGAATATTCTGAGTTGGAATGTGGCGAAATGTGTGATTTTCCAATATTTTCTTTTTAATCACAAAATACGCGAGTTATTCAGAAAGACCGGGTTTAACCCATTCTGAATAATCATCATAACGATCAAGAGTCGAAGATGAAGACGGTGATTGAAGACCGAAGGTTTTCACATCGTTGGGATGATGATGACTGGTATCTTGAATTGGGATTGGCCTTCCAAGGCAAGGTATTTGGTAATGATCGTCCAAACGCATTTGGAGATTGACGGACACGTTACTTCGCTCAGACCCAGAGAGGACTTGTAAACGGATTGTGTGTCTGACATTGTATTCCTTTCTACTGTATTTGTTGAACGCTACTGATTATATATATTTTTTTGGTGGTGAAGAATTTATTCTTTACTTATCACCCTTCTCTAAGACGTATGAGCCTAGAGGTTATATATACACTGGTAGATGATCAATAATATGGTAGGGTCTGACAATGTGGCATGCTGATATGCAAATGATCAAGGCTTTGTTGAAAAGCAGGCCTTGTGGTTGATGATCAAAGCACGGTCTCTTTAGGCATAGCTTTGTGTATACCGTGACTTCGCGAGCCTCACACACCGGATGAGTCTAAAATGGGAGAAGGGAACGCAGGGATTGCACACGTTTCTTTCTAGCTAGAAGTGGTGATTGGGCTATAACACGGCCCGACATTTGCTTATGTGGTTGATGGAATTTTTGCGAGGACTCGGTTTATTCTTATCGGTCGCCCTTGGCTGATTTGTAGGTCCAATAGGATCGGGGAGCATGTGTTCAGGCATAACTAATCCACTAAAGTATTTGTGGACCGGCCCTGCTGTATCCAAGGGTTCGCCAGCGTCCGAATCCTGAGACATTGCTAGAGTGTCTCGAATCGGTCAGGAGCTCCTCCCTAGCCTTGACTCATGATGGAAACCCAATTCCCAATACGCCCTTGCGGTTTTGATTGTATAACTAGTATGGCAACATAGTAGATGGTAGCTATGCCGTCTAGGATTGATATTATATTTGAAATGTTTTAAATATATATATATACACACACTAATAATAATATCGTTTTTACGTATCAAGCATCTTTTGACCATTATATGGTAAAACCCTATCCTCTGGTTTGCGTTGCATTGTGTGATGGGACCGGGGTCTTATAATGGTTTCATTTTTCTAAAAAGCATTGCGTTATTTGACGATTTACTTTATTTATGCACTGGCAATCCAATGGAGTAAACCCGTTCCACGTTAGCGGCGTGGTCCTGTGATTATCCTACTTATTAGATAAGTTAAGTATAGAATTCTCACACCAGTCCCATGACTGACCTGTAGTTTGTTTCACTTTGCAAACTCGGGTGCCCTCTTTCCACACGGGCAGTCGAGTAGCTTTTTGCAGATATACTTTAAGCAGGATCCTGGATTGAAGTCTGAAGCTGGGTCCAGAATATTGATGGCCTTCCGCTGAGATTAGTTCCGCTGCAATGTATTAATCTATTGTAATTTATCTTCCGCTGTAATTTTATTCCGATGTACTCTGATATATTCTGTACTCTGATGTAACATTTATTATTGATGTTATAAAAGTCTGTTTTGTTGTTCTGATGTTTTTGTATGACCAAAGTTAACGTACGTGGAATTTGAACGGTCTTAATCGATCTTGCGATCGGTTGGGGTCGGGCGAAATCCGGGTCGTTACACACGGTAACAAACCGACCAACCTTCTACTCATAAGAGCCCAACTATCGCCACTCGCAACCAGAGTCCCGCTCTTCCAGTAGCCCTTCAGATCAAAGTACTTCCGAATCCGGGTGCACACCAGTTCGCCCAAACTCGACAGCAATACCAAAACCATATCCCCATTGACTTACGTCACTCGGGGGGCGTCGAAAGAAAGATCAAGAATCCTTCCACTGATTTGAAAGCTTGACTCGAGCGGGAGGAAGAAGCTTTCAATACCTTCCTTGTCAGAATTGAAGACAAGATAAGAAGCACTTCATATCCGACTGGCCAAGCATGCATTACTGAGGCAAGTGCCGATGCTCCTCCACCATCGACCAGGGGCTTTGGGGCAACCCCGCGAACTAACCGACTAGCCAACGCCACTCCTCGAATGGTGCCGGTCCCGCTACTTTCGGGGGCACCCCTAATCCCGACATCGCTCCCGCTCGATGTGCTTCGATTGGTCAGGCTTTGCAGTTGGAAATGTTGCTCAAGCACCAACACGCCAGCTTTGGATGGTACTCCTCCCATGGTTTCATGAGTCAGAATTACACTCGATGTGACCCCTCTAGTTGGAATCCAACAAGACTTTCCTCTCAATCTGTCGATTCCCAACTTGGACGTAAGCACTAGGGGCACCGGTGTCATTATGGACAATCGAAATCAATTGCTTGCTATCGAAAATGGGCCAGAGATCGTAGGTGTCATCCGTCGATACACTCCAGGAATTATCCATCCACTAGGATCGCACGCAAAGCTGAGTGGCCCTAACACTCCAACACACCACATATGGCATTCCATGAAGGCACGACTAACCTCTAACCTCGGCAATATCAGGGTCACCACAAAAAATGGAACGCGTCATCCCGGCCGTCCCGGGCTTTGACGCTCAAGCCTCCGCTAGGCAGACTCAAGCTGCTATGAGTCCATACTCATCACCTACACTTCTAGCATCCAACTGGGCCCGAGATCACTTCAATCGATTTCCACAACATCATGCAACCGAAGTTGGAGACTTACGCAGTGCCAAAGACCCTCTGCCAAGAATGTGCACTAGGCTCCAAAGTCCAGGACTATATCACGACCTCTATAATGCGGCAGGAGCCCAACCTCCGACTGTCGCAGACACGATCCGTGGGATCGTAAGGAAATCGCAAGGGCACGCCCACGACGTCTGCGAAAGCTGGACGAGGCGTAATCCATTCTCTTCGGCTAGCCCTAATACCAAAGGGCGCCAGCACTCCGACATGCCAGCACTTACTCCATACTTAATGAAACCATGATCTTGGAAGCTTCATTAGCTGCCACAAATGGCCCATGGGTTCATTACATGCCGCCAACGCCATAAGTTGCAAGTGTTACCCGTCCTTGCCCAAGATGGCTCTACTATGTTTCTCTCAACTACCGTCCTGAACTATCTCAACTCTCGAATAACTCGCCAGGAGATTGGTCACGTAGTCCAAGATGCATGTCATAATGCCCAGAGACATCCTCTCAGTCTCGAACATTTACCAAGGGACCCATGAAACTCTTAAAAGCTATCTCATAAGACCCCACACCGCCTTGGCTGAAGTCGAGAAACCTACTCCTCGAATCGCACTCGTCCATCTTACGAAGGGCATGCCACCTAATTCCAAACTTGGGGCATGGACCGATCAAAGACAATCAAGGATTCAGACTTTCTTCCGCATGAATGTCGACTACTTCCTATGCCAAAATCCAGCATAAAGGAATCAAGCTCCTACCCTCAATGTCCTACCTCGTGATGACGCCCAAAACTCCAACAACTCTGATTCCACCACTCTGCACAATCTTGCTCACGCTGGCAACGTCAAAGGTAGTCGCAACAATAAAGGGAAGCGCCTTCGACCTCCTTCTTTCCACATCTATACTGCTTTAGGGACACTTCCGGGAAAATCCATCTCGCAGCCTACAATCCCCAACCATGCAAAGGGCCAAGGCCTAAACGCCCAACGAGCACGCCAAGGGACTCTATAGGATATTGTCGATTCTACAACATCCATAGATACAACACGAACATGTTCCGCTGCTTGCAGAATGACATCGAGGAACTCATCCGCAGGGGATCGCCGAGCCACTCAACGCTCATCAAAATTCCTACTGCATGGGATCTCCGAGCCACTCAACGCTCATCAAAGATTCCTACTACACGGGATCTCCGAGCTACTCAACGCTTATCAAAGATTCCTACTGCACAGGATCTCTGAGCCACTCGATGCTCATCGGGGGTTCCCACTACGTGGGACCTTCGAGCCACTCGATGCTCATCGGAGATCCGCACTGCATGGGATCTCCGAGCCACTCGGCGTTCATCAAAAATCCCCAATAAACAAAACGTCGACCAACAATTAATCCCACAAGATCGTCCCTCCGGCTCATCAGGACTATGGCAACGATAAGCATCCATGCCTCACAACCCGCCTCACGTGGGTCGCCTTTTGCACCGATCTAGTTGATATCAGGCCTCAAGTACTGTAAGCCTTCTAAATGACTTTTGACCGACCTATGGTCAACCATTACGGCTAATTCGTATACGAGTGTGCTGCACTAGATCAACATCTCCGACCCGGGAACCGGTCCCCTGGATCAAGCTTTAATCAGCAACGAGTAGCCCGATACTTCAACTCCAGAGTCTACCATAAGGACCTCAACATCGGCAACCTCGTCTTACAACGGGTCTTTCCTCCACCAGCAGGCCTCACACCTCGATAGGAAGGCCCACACTCATACAACGGAAGCTCGGCGATGGAACTTTCAAACCCTCAACCATGGTCGGAGCCGAACACCCCAAGGGCATGGAACAACGAGCATATTTACCTCTATTCTACATAACTTACTATACAATCAATTCAGGCCTCCCAACGATGTTTTTCTTTCCTTCAATTCGAGGCATTGCAAAGGCTACTGCTACCAAAGATATCCAAAGGACTAATGTTCAGTTTCCTGTCTCCCTTCGTGTTTGCTTCGTGCATGACGTGTTTGATTAATCCTGACAACCAGCTTGCGTTCAAACTTTCGATTGCCGCATCGGCGCCCCGAGCATGGGAGCCGGTGCCGCCTTCCGAACCTCGATCCAATATCGAGGCTAAACAACATTGGCTACGACCGGCACCTCGAGCACGGGAGCCGGCCAAGCAACTCGAGTCGCCGGCCCGCGGCACGACCGAGTATAAATAACCTCGAACTCAAACCTCGGCTGAGTGCCGAGGCCGAGGATAAATTGTTCAACCACCCAACAGTCAGACGGGGCGATACAAACTCCCCTCGAACTACGGGTGATGGTCGAATCTTGGCGCAGCACCGAGACCGACCTTAAATCGTTTTCCCTCGAAGCTCTAAAGGCTTAGATGCAGCTCATGGCCACGATCGAACCCTACGGGCTGATGATCGGAGCTCTTCCCCGGCGAATAAACGACGCCGTCTCTCGCTCCAACTCGATGAACGACGGGAGAGCCACACATCGGACGGACCGCACAACGCGACGTCATGCGCCTTCACTACTCTTGAGGTTAACCTCGGGTAACCCAAGAAAAAACAGCAGGCGCTCTGGCCAGGCTTCACAAACTACGGGTTTCCTGAGCTGAGGGAGATCTACTAGTAGCCTGCGCACTATCTCGCCCCTCTGGAACAACGACCCAGAGCGCGGCACTCAATCGCACCCCTTGGAATCACCAGCCTAGGGCACAACACTCACAATCGCTTTTTTGTTAAATGTAACGATAAGTATGCCCATGCAAGTACGGGACGCCCGAAAACATGGAAGGAACATCCGAACAGTTAACACAAAATGTGATCTTTACTAATTCACATTCCATTTCACACACACGCACACATTAAACAGACTACATGTCTAACTTATCTTCTCTCTGATGACAGGGTATTCGTGAATATCACACCATGTCTTTAAGGACCAAAAGCGAGGACCGCACTCGCATATACCATTAGTTCACCTAACCCAAAGTATCTTTAATTCCTTTAACAATTACTGATGCTACTCATCCTTTTCTTTTCTTTTCTTTCATCTATACAGGTTTGATACTGGAAGGTCACCACCAACGACGGGTCCTTTCCTTCTAAGAACCGCTTCCTCATACTCTACTCCCTACAAGAGTAATGGATTCATGAGGCATCGATGCGCACCTTCCGCCATCATCCTTGCCGCTTGTAATCATCATAGCCTCCCCGAGAGCAACACATGGCAAAGTCTTAGGGACGATGTAAGAAGCAAGGTCTAATCCAGCATAGGTGTCTCCCCAAGCCTTCTTGGCGCCGAACTCCTCTCTCTTCTCAGCACCTTCAACAGTCTTCTGATCAGCTAAGTGCCTAGCGCAGAGCCACATAATGGCATCCGCTACAAGTGTGCTAAGGGTCCTCTCGCCCTCTTCTAGCGGGCGTCACCGGCGGCTATCCTTATTCCTAACCTACTCAGAGGTCCTCTCCTTCTCCGCCTCAGCATCAGCCTATGTCTTCGCCACCACGACAGCTGATTTCTCCTGGGCATCCTAACTAGACTTTGCCCGAGAATCTTGTATGACAACCTCATCCCATCCGTCTTCCCCTCCGGCTCCTCCGACCCTGCCACCAGCCAGGTTTCCTGATCCTCCACCTCAACTTGCATTGCTTGCACGCTTACATCAACTACGCCTGTTACTTCGATCAACCAACAGCTTCTCTTCCTCTAAAAGAGGCTCATACGAATATGGGATCCCGAAGCCACGTGTTCTCCTGTTACTCCAGATTTCCCCCGCTGTAAATCCAACCGAAACAGAGACTTGGACGCTTGAGGAAGCACGCAGGCAAAGCCTGGTGTCGCCTCCACTCCAAGCAGAGCTTCCTAATACAAGAAGTAATTATTTGACTTCTGAGGGTTCATCACTCGTATCCTCTTCAGTTAGCAAGTATTCGATCTTGGGGCAATCCCCCGCTTATCCTTGTACCAACTTACTCATCGCAAGACCTGAGGAGGATCCCCACCAACTTCCGCGTTGGCATTTCCATCGCCACAACCTTCGGGGCAACTATTCTAAAGAAGAATGAACGCCTCGCCCCGAGGATGATCCAGACCCAAAAGTTAGGGTCTCGGAAACTTCTAAACTCCTGCAATTACTAGGAAGACCGGGCTTAAAAGCTCAGACCAAAGGACGGAGGGAGCAATATAACCACTGGTTCCCCGAGGAACTGGAGAACTTAGATAAATTGTCAATATGCAAAATAAAAAATCCTTATTTTTTGGCAAGTTCTCGGGTTTCCATGGCCGGTTCATTGGGTTCGCAAAGTCTTAGCGCCCTACCAACAAACTCATACTTAAACGCAACATGAAGCTAACTCACACCCCTCGATGCATACCTACAATCGCATCGAAACGCGACGACGACACCTAGTTTAGATAACTAGGGTAGTAGTTACCGGTAAAACGTCAGCACCATTCTTCAAATCGGATAATGACCCTGACATAACCGGGTTAGAGACTAACGACTCGACCATATGCCCGCATCTTGCGTATCCGAGCAATCAGTCCGAATAAGTTCATTTCCATAATCATTCGCCAACCAATGGTGTTACGTTCAACCCCAATTACCGACCAGACATGAAACATTGAGCAACGATCCGAGATTGCTAGCTCATCCCTGATGTCGAGCAAAATTTTACGGGTACTCGGGCCTGGGGCAACCTTCTAGGGATTGTCGCACCGGCCTGGCGATCTCACGACCCAATCAGATCCCCTGAAGTCTCTGCACTGGCATCATCTTCACAGCATCCTGTGGAGGCGCCATGTTTAGAGCACCTTCACCTCCCAACGGAAGAAATCCGGAGCCAAAGTTCAAGCCATGGAGGCATCTCGGCTTCCATCAGTACCCAGACTCCACAAAAAATCGATACTCCGAAACATAGTGGCAGCCTTTAGCCTCAACAACTAACGCCACGGCCATCACAAATCGCCAGTGCAACGACTAAGTTAAGATGTGACCGCGTCATGGTTAGGTTATTAATCAGATCCCAAGACTAACCGCTTAACTATGTGTCGATATCTTACACAAGCATTCAAGCTGACAATCCAAGCAGGTCCATTCCTTGAGGACTATGTCGCGAGAACAAAAATCACTAATCACTGTCTGCTCATATGGCGCCATGCAAAGGTTCAAGTTTACAAATTCAAGATCGAAGACAAGGCTCGACAAAGTCATGGGAGTGCTAAGTTATGTCTCGTGCTCCCGCGCACCGGCTTAGTTGTCATCTCCTCAACCAAGATTCGAACTCCTAAAGAGCGTGAAAGATTTAATAAGCGTTTGGGACACAAAGCCCAATCCCGTATTCACGCATGCTTGGCAACCTTTATCCAAATTCCTAATCCTGTTTCCCAAGATCCGCCGCTCCACGCTCTTGGGTACCAAATCCGAAAGCCCTCTTACTTTCCACATCTCTCTTCCTTTGTCCTGAAAACCTAACAACGCCTCGAACACCCAAAGTACAAAAGAAGTATTTTGGTATCCTTCATGCCCTATGATGATTTTCTATCCAGAGAAGAGAAGAAAGGAAGTAACTACAATCAGGGGATCGACATGCCCCAAACGAACGTTCCAAAATCAGAATTCGAGATCGTACACCTAAATATGGCTACATCCACTTATCTTCGAATCCCTAGCTACCAAGTCAGTCACGACTCAACAACCACTTGCGTACTCACCAAATGCTCAATCATCAAAGCGCCCGCATACGCACATCCCCGCAAGTGTCAAGCCACCTAAAATGCGCGATGGTGGCACTATGCGGCTACTAAGCAATGCGAGTGCGACACCAAACCAACAGCGGCTCGCTCACGATTCCCCAACGAGTGTGCCCGCTAACTAACATGTCTTTCCTATAACTTGCAGGATACATCCGCAACTCAACTATCATCTCAACTTTCATTCCAAAGCACATCATGTCAAGGCAAGACGTACTTTGGGGGGCAAATGTTAACCGGCCTTTTGGTCCGGTCACCAAAAGTACACAAGACACGCTCGACTCAACATATCGCGTGATATTACAGCCCAGAGGTGTCGCTAATATCATCCTAGGGTCAGTATCAGAAGACTCGAGTTTGGCCACTAGCAGGATGTCGCATCCCTCGGACGCAACCTCCATCAGTATCCGTCTGCATCCGAGTCGAAGGATAGTGCTTATGGCTTTTGGGGAATAGCTTTTTTTTTTTTGAAAAATGCTTCTTTGTAAATGGCTTTGAAAATAGTTTTAGAAGGTTTTTAAAACTTTTGCCCAGTCTGGTAACCTTCTACTCTGATACCAAGTGTAACACCCCACCTCTGCTAGGGTCACTCACAAAGGGAATGCACTAGTATTAGAGGAGCGTTATCGAGGTAAACAAACATAGAAATATTACAAGACAGAACATAAATAAAACAGCAGAAGAATCAAAAGCTAAATTTCATTACTTTCAAAAAGAGTCAAAGCCTTTTTCATCCAAAGAACCAACTATCATTTTCCCTTACAACAAGTGTTGCCTTGAATAAATAAAGAAGCATAAAACTTAGAACAACAAAAGTAGCTTAATTTCCCAAAGGTAGCAGAAATGCAGTCATAGCATAGCTAAAGATCAAACCGTACATGAGCTGAACCGAAAGCAAGCGAAATCCAAGCTAAGTGCTAGAGTTTCCTCCCTGAGAACCTGGGGGGAAACGAAAGAAAACGAGATGGAAGAAAACGGGTCAGTCATAAAGACTGGTAAGTCCTAGTGACTTTCAGCATAAAAACAGGTAAAGGTAACATGACATGTACAAACTGAAAGTAAACATAAGGATGATGACAAGATCGACATGATAAATTAAGATAACAAGATAAATCAAGTATAGCATCGCATGTTCAAGATTCGCTGCACCAAGTGTACTAGTATCCCAACCCATGTCAAATATTAACCATGAAATGATCCCTTGGCCCAATATCACGAAAGACCCTTTACTAGGTCTAACGGAACGATCCACTAATCGATCGGCTCCCTACAAGTTCTAGCTCGTCATGTGTCTATGTCATATAGCCCTATTACGAATGTAGTTACCTGTGCTAGGTCCACCATAGGGTGTATCAAGCCCTAGGGTGACAACCACCGACACGAATCAAGCATGCACAGGTAAACCTACTGAGAACCGAAAGCAAGCGAAATCCAAGCTAAGTGCTAGAGTTTCCTCCCTGAGAACCTAAGGGGGGAACGAAAGAAAAAGAGGCGGAAGAAAATGGGTCAGTCATAAAGACTGGTAAGTCCTAGTGACTTTCAGCATAAAAACAGGTAAAGGTAACATGACATGTATAAACTGAAAGTAAACATAAGGATGATGACAAGATCGGCATGATATACTAAGATAACAAGGTAAATCAAGATAAATCAAGTATAGCATCACATGTTCAAGATTCGTTGCACCAACTTTTCTAGTATCCCAACCCATGTCAAATATTAACCATGAAATGATCCTGTTAACCGGCCTTTTGGTCCGGTCACCAAAAGTACTCAAGACACGCTTGACTCAACATATCGTGTGATATTACAGCCCGGAGGTGTTGCCAATATCATCCGAGGGCCAGTATCAGAAGACTTGAGTCTGGCCACTAGCAGGATGTCGCATCCCTCAAACGCAACCTCCATCAGTATCCGTCTGCATCCGAGCCGAAGGCGAGCCGTCAAGCGGGTCCGGGCGCAGCGTCGGTGGGGGTCCGGGGCCCCACAATCCCCGTGGCGATCGACCTAGCCGATTAGGTCGAAACTGTGGGCACCACCCGATTCAGCCTATTTTCTCCATGCCGGAAGCTCAGATTCCTTCACTTCAGACCAGCAGAATGGTGGATTACTTAACTTCGTGTTGAGGAGCTTCGACGCCCCAAAAGAACCAACATGCCTCGACTAACGGCCCTCGCCTAGCATACTTCGCACCCTGCCAAGGTGCGAAATTTCATACCTCCTAAGTACGAAATTTCGTACCTAGCAGGTACGAAATTTGTACCTACAGGTACGAAATTTCGTACCTCCACCCAGATACGAATTTTCCGAGGCCGAAAGCTGGAGGCGCGAATTTCCTGTAGATGGTCCCCATTTCTATCTACTCCTACCTAACCACTTCCTATAAATACCCCACTACCTCACACTTCAAAAAGGAGAGATTCTTGGACCTTTAGACCTCCGTAGAGCTTCATTAATGGCATCTCCTCTTTGAGGAAGAAGAAGGGCAAACTTGTCCATTTTACTATTCTTGCAAATATGACTATGATAGCTTCATTAAGGATAGTCAATGAATGCAATGAGAGGATCTCAACCTTGTAATCTTTCAAGTGATTAATAAAATCTCTACAACTCTTCAAAGTGGACGTAGACCTTCACTAAGCCGAACCACTATAAATTCTTTGTGTCATTTACCGCTTATATTTTATTTCATGTTATGTTTTATGATATTTTCTATGCGACCATATCTATAATTCCTAGTAATTAGGAATCTTTGGTGTTTGTGACATTTTTGGTCCTCAACAGATCCCTTGCCCCAATATCATGAATGACCCATTACTAGGTCCAACGGAACGATCCACTAATTGATCGGCTCCCTACAAGTTCTAGCTCGTCATGTACGGCCCTATCATGAATGTAGTTACCTGTGCTAGGTCCACCATAGGGTGTATCAACCCCTAGCGTGCCAACCACCGACACGAATCAAGCACACACAGGTAAACCTACTGATGCCCAGTGCCTGCTTTTTCAACTCCGGACTACGTGCACGACCATAGTCCACCTGAACCTACACTGATGCACTAACTCAGCCGTCGTTCTAATCGCTTACAATCAGCCCAGTAATCGTGCCCCACCCTGCCTAGTTCTAGAGTACCATGATACATCTAGTGGGTTACTGCTGAAATGGACTTCGTAACTAGGGTTTTCGTCCAACAGGTTAAGTGTTGTCATTTAAATTTGTGACTTAACCCCATCAGTTTAGCATGTCAAGTTGGTTAAGTGTTGTCTTTCTTGTTCATGACTTAACCCTATCATGTGTCATTAATTAATTAATGCACCCTAACCTCTCACATTAGACCTGTTGTTGTGGTCACTGGATATGTCGGGCGGTTCCGGGCAAATTTACACCACAACATAGTCTAACCTCGGGTTTCAAGCGCGATATGACCAACTACTCACATTGGATCCTATTGTTTGCAGTCACTGGATTTGCCGAGAGGTTCTGGGAAGATTTACACTGTAAACTCAACCCAACCTCAAGTTGGCCATGTTCAAGTTCATTCTAGTGTCATGCCCATGTTCAAGTTTCATGTCAAGTTCATGTCAAGTTTCATGGCGAATTTCATGTCAAGTTTCATGCCAAGTTTCATGTCAAGTTTCATGTTTCAACTTATGCCTATTATCAAGTTCATGATTCATGTTCATAACCAATTCATGTTTTGCCTAATTTACCCTAATCGTATTCCCATCGCATGTAAACGTGAATCGATCTAAATTACAAGTAAATCCAAATCCAGAAATAAAGAGAATAACATCAAAACCATGATAGGCAAAAAGGACGAGCATAAAGTGATAAAAGGGATTACAAGACTAGCATGATATAACTTGAGATAATTGGTTACAACATCACTGGCATATAGAAAATAATAGGATTTCAAATCTTGCATAATAAGATGATAGTCATGGCATAAGGTGATAGTCCCAAACTTGTAAATAATAGACTGATTCAACATCATAGGCATGATAATGTTATGGATATGAAAGAGTTTGATTTACAACATGAATAGGTCCAAATTGATTTCATAGCAATATTTCCAAAAGTCAAGATCTAAGATGAACGAAGAAAGATATGAATCAGTTATCATACTCAAGTCCAATTCCAATTTATAACATGTCCCTATTAAGTTTATAGTTTCAATCTAAAAAGTAACTAGAACTTACAGTTTGCGGATCGAGAATTAGAAAGCCGAATTTGATTGGTTAATCTCTATTTGATCGTCCTACTTGAAAATCCCCAAATTTGCAATTCCTAGTCGTAGTCTTCAAGAAATAGTCCTCTTGTTTTATTTTAATTTTATTATTTTGATTTTCTCAAAGGCAGCATAAGGATAGAATGAAATGGTGTAGAGAGAATGAGGCTAGGGGGCTGTTTATATAGGTTTAGAGTCATAAATCTGGTCATGAAACGAGTCTAAATACATCAGAATGCATCAGGTTCAAAAACTGGGTTTCGGGAGGCAGGTTGACCCCCAGGTCGACACCATGGTCGACCTGGCCCTGGGAGGTTGACACTATGGTCGACCCCCAGGTCGACCTAGTCTGGGGCGGGAAAATTCCCGCCCTGCCTGCTGCGGGGTTTGAATTTGAATTTCGAATTCAAATTCGAGCTATTTTTAGTTCTAGGACTTCTTGAAACTTTGAAGGGTCATAACTTGGTCATATGGACTCCGTTTTTCGAAAACTTGGACTCTATTCCAAGCAAAATTTCGAGACGAACGCAATGGAGCAACCCGTTTCCCTTGATTCTTAATTTAGAATTTAATTATACCTTGATTTCTTACCTTAACATATTATTAAAATACTGGGTATTACATTACATTCTCCCCTCCTTAAAGGATTTCGTCCCCGAAATCTTCAAGTTAAGAAGAATGTGTCCTACCATCCATCATCCATCTACTCAAAACATCATCCATAAGCAACCATTGTCCTTAACTGATTTCTAATGTTGTATATAGATATGCGGAAAGTGTGTGTATATGTACTTATCTAATGCAAAACATCAGGCGGTTACTGATTCAGTAAACCTCCTTAATGCAAAGGGTTTGAATTTGAATTTCGAATTCAAATTCGAGCTGTTTTTTTTCTATGACTTCCTGAAACTTTGAAGGGTCATAACTTGGTCATACGGACTCCGTTTTTCGAAAACTTGGACTCTATTCCAAGTAGAATTTTGAGACGAACACAATGTCGCAACCCGTTTCCCTTGATTCTTATATTAAAATTTAATTATACCTTGATTTCTTACCTTAAAATATTATTAAAATACCGGGTATTACAATGGGCTCTCGTATGTGCTCTAGTACTCATTTCTCAATCAGTTTGTATCATCAAGGAAAGAGTCAGACTCAGAGAAAAGATAAATTTCAAAGGAAAGGTTAAAAAGTAGAGACATATGATAAGATGATAATGATGTAATGACTGATTAATATGTGCTATTCTGCTATGCTCATTCTAGGACATTACTAATCCAATCTCTAATGAGCTACTCGTCTTAGAATACTACTGATTCTATCTAGATGAATTGTTCTAAAAATGTTATACTCCGTAGCTAAGGTTAACCTTTAGCTCTGATACCAAATGTGACGATCCAAACTTCCGTGGAACGAAAGTAAGGATAATCGTAGGAGCATAACATAATTAAAACGATAACAGATCACAGATATATAGCAGAACATATAAATCATTGAGCGGAAAGGAAATGTCATCACAAACATCGTCATGGAATATCAGAGTACGCAGTACATGATACACTTAGAAAAATAGATGTCTAAAACAGGGAAAGAAATAAAGTCTCAATCTCCCAAAATACATCAATATTCAATACTGTCTCAATATCTCAAGAAGAAAACAAAAGGATAAAAAGAAAAGATTCTCCATCATCTTCATCAGCAAGCTCTAGTCCAGAAAACATCCCTACCTGAAACCAATCAATTGGCTACCCGTGTGGAAAGAGGGCACCCGAGTTTGCAAAGTGAAACAAACTACAAGTCAGTCATGAGACTGGTATGAGAAATCTTACTAAACTAATAATATGGCCAATCATTGGACCACACCGCTAACACGGAACGTGTTTACTCCATTAGATTGCCAGTGCATATGTTTTATAAATTTTAAGTCAGAAATAACGCAATGCTTTTTAGAAAATGAAAATCATTATAAGACTCAAGTCCCATCACACAATGCAATGCAAACGGAGGATAGAGTTTTAACTTATAATGATCAAAAATGCTTGATACAAAGAAAATAATATTTTATTATTATTAGTGTCTAATGTTCCAAAAATACTTCAAAGTAAATGTATCAATTCTAGATGGCATAGCTACCATATACTATGTCGCCATATATAGGTTTACAATCAAGACCGTAATGTCGTATTGGAGGTTGGTTTTCATCATGAATCAAGGCTAGGGACGATCTCCTAACCGATTCGAAACACTCTAGCAATGTCTCAGAATTCGGACGTTGGCGAATCCTTGTATACAGCAGGGTCGGTCAACAAATACTTTAGTGGATTAGTTATGCCTGAAAACACGCTTCCCGATCCTATTGGACCTATAAATTGGCCATTGGCGACCAATAAAAATATCCGAGGGGCCTCCTTCCATCAACCTCATAACTAAACTGTCGGGCCTTGTAAAAACCCAAACACCACTTCTAGCTAGAAAGAAACGTGTGCACTCCCTGCGTTCCCTTGTCCCGTTTTTGACTCTATCGGGGTGTGAGGCTCGCGAGGTAACGTAATACACAAAGCTATGCCTAAATAGGCTATGCTTTGATCATCATCCACAAGGCCCTGCTTTTCAATAAAAGCCTTGATCAATTGCATCTTGGCATGTCACATTGACAGTCCATACCATGCGATCGATAACTACCAGTATATAACCTTCGAGCTCGTGCGTCTCAAAGAAGGGTGTTTTAGAAAAAGAATAAATTCCCCGCCGCCTCAGAAATATATTAATAGATATCAATTTAATTACATGGCATGAAATTCAATGTCAGACACACATCCATTTACAAGTCCGTTCTAGGTCTGAATGAATCCGGAATCACCTAGGTGCTCGCGTATTCGAACGATCAACAAGTACGTCCGGACAACTACCACTTTAACCCTTTATTGGTAGCTAGCCAATGCCAGGCATCAGTAGTTATCCTTTCGATGTGAAGATCACCGGAGTTCAATCGCCGTCTTTAAGATCTTCAATTTAGATCGTCGTATGACCATTTGAAATGAGATTTTACTCGGTCTTTTCAAATGATCCTCGCATATATATTTTTTAAAAATCATTTCATATCGTTAGTGGTATTTGGTAATGATTAATTGCTATTTTTATTTATATAAAAATAGCCAAATTTAATTAACGACGCTTCGGGTCGATGGGCGGCCCTGGCGCTGTTTTAACCAAAATTTGATTTACACATATCTTAAAATCTAACCATTGGATTTTAAAAAAAAATTATTTCGATGGAATGATCTTCCCAAACCAGTCCTATCGGTTCCAATTTTGGGAAAATTCGATGGTTGGATCTTACGGTATAATCGTTTGAAGTTATGATTGCCAAAACGCGAACTACCGCACGCGATTCGTTTAATTTTTAATTAATATATTAATATATATATATATATATATATATTATTTGTTGGCGATTTCAACTACTTTTCTAACAATCACAAGCAAGCCAAACACAGCCTGTATTCATGTTAGAGATTTATATATGATTTTCATAATTCTACTAACATGATAAAAATAATGATTTGAAATAAATCATGTTTTAATGACTGATTATTTCCAATGGTAATTAAATTACATTAGAAATATATTTTCCTAGTGGTAACTCTTTTTGGTTGAAACCAAATGATACTAACAACATGATTTTTAATCTTACTATTTTTATTGCATCTAAACATATGGTAAAAATGTCATTTTAAATCTATTATGTTTATTGTCTCTAAATGACAATAAAAATGTAACATTAAAATCTGTTCTTTTTTAATTGTCTCTAATTTGAAAGTAAAAATGATACTTTTAATCCTATTCTTTTATTTACATCTAAAATGTAAATAAAAAAAAGTAAGTTATAATTTAAAAGTAAAAAATGCAACTTTTAATTCATGTTCTATTTGCATCAAAAAAATGCAAATAAAAATGCAACTTTTAAATCAATATTTTATTCTCATCAAAAATGCAAATAAAAATGTAATTTTCATTTTAATATTTTTGTTTGCATCTAAATTTCAAACAAAAATGCAACCTTTATTTTAATGTTTTTGTTTGCATCTAAATTGCAAACAAAAATGCAACTTTTATTTTAATGTTTTGTTTGCATCTAAAATTGCAAACAAAAATACAACTTTCATTTTAATGTTTTGTTTGCATCTAAAATTGCAAACAAGAATGCAACTTTTATTTTAATGTTTTGTTTGCATCTAAAATTGCAAACAAAAATGCAACTTCTATTTTAATGTTTTTGTTTGCAACTAAATTGCAAACAAAAATGCAGCTTTTATTTTAATGTTTTGTTTGCATCTAAAATTGCAAACAAGAATGCAACTTTTAATTTAATGTTTTGTTTGCATCTAAAATTGCAAACAAGAATGCAACTTTTATTTTAATATTTTGTTTGCATCTAAAATTGCAAACAAAAATGCAACTTTTATTTTATTGTTTTGTTTCCATCTAAAATTGCAAACAATAATGCAACTTTTAATTTAATGTTTTGTTTGCTTCTAAAATTGCAAACCATAATGCAACTTTTATTTTAATGTTTTGTTTGCATCTAAATTGCAAAAAAAAAATGCAACTTTTATTTTAATGTTTTGTTTGCATCTAAAATTGCAAACAATAATGCAACTTTTATTTTAATGTTTTTGTTTGCATCTAAAATTGCAAACAAAAATGCAACTTTTATTTTAATATTTTGTTTGCATCTAAAATTGCAAACAATAATGCAACTTTTATTTTAATGTTTTGTTTGCATCTAAAATTGCAAACAAAAATGCAAATTTTATTTTAATGTTTTATTTGCATCTAAGAATGCAAATAAAAATTTAACTTTTTATTTCGATGTTTTATTTGCATCAAAGAATGCAAATAAAAATATAACTTTTTTTTATTTCATGTTTTATTTGCATCAAAGAATGCAAATAAAATTTCAACATTTTATTTGCATCAAAGAAGGCAAATAAAAATTCAACTTTTTATTTGCGTCGAAGAATGCAAATAAAAATATAACTTTTGATAGGATATTTATTTGCATCTAAATTTGCAAATAAAAAAAATGTAATCTTTTTCTACTACAATAAAACAACAACAAAGGTGGTGTTTTTATCAATCAAAACAAAAGTGATGTATTTTATATTGAATTGAAAATTTAACTAAATTCAATAACATAAATAAGGTGATGTTTTTATTGAATTGAAAATTCTAATTCAATTCAATAATATAAACAAAAATGATACTTTTAATTGAATTGAAAATTTTATTTCAATTCAACAATATAAACAAAATGATAATTTTATTGAATGGGAAAACTAATTCCATTCAATAAATATAACCAAAATGACATTTTAATTGAATTGACAAACTAATTCAATTCAACAAAAATGACCAAAATGATATTTTTAATTGAATTGACAAACTAATTCGATTCAATAAAAATGACAAAAATGATATTTTTAATTTGAATTGAAAACTAATTCAATTCAATAAAAATGACAAAAATGATACTTTTAAATTGAATTGACAAACTAATTCAGTTCAACAAAAATGATAACATAATATTATATATTTGTTTAACATACATGATTCACCAAATATTGACAAGAGAAAATAATTTATTTTAATTAACACATACAGATCTATAACTATTCATCAACAATTTATAGATCGATCATCATCCAAAATTTCAGAACATAACAGGTCTAAACCATATACGTACAATCATTACATAGCGAGTAAATTAATTAAATTGATTAATTATTTAAAAATCAGAAATCTCACTGTCGGGTTATTCTGCTTTGTTCAGGACTGCAAAGTTGTCCAAAATTCAAACATCTCAGAATCACTCCTTTTCAGTCTAGAGTCGTAGATCTCGTCTCTATGATCGCACAGGATCTAAAATCGTTAATTTTCGATGTCATATGAATTTGCTAGGATTTAATTAAGTTAGAAACATTTTAAAATATTTAATTAAATATTAAAAATAAGAATTTATACCCTTTCTTCTTCTTTTTTGAGTTCGGCCGTGAGTTTCAGCTTTTATTCGATCCTAGGGTTCACCTTTTTGTCAGACTGGAGGGGCTGGAGGATGATCAGATGGCGCCACAGCGTCAGGCTACGAGCGGCGCACCCACGCTGGTGAAGGGGGCCTACTCGGTGGTGCAGTGTTGATGTGGCGGCGGTCTCAAGTCGACGGGTTTGGGTGCATTGTTCTCAGTGTACACTCCACTACAGATCTCAAATCTGGTATGAAATCTGTAACGACACGGATTTTGCCCGACCTTAATCGATCGCAAAATCGAACAAGACCGTTCAAAACCCGCATACGTTAACTTTGGGAATACAATACATCAGAACAATAACAGCAGACTTTTATTACATTATAATAATGTTACATCAGAGTACAGAATATATCAGAGTACATTGAAATAAAATTACAACGGAAGATAAAATTACAATACTTTTAATACATTAAACAGCGGAAGACTACAAAGCTCTGGACACAGCTTTAGGCTTCAATCCAGGATCCTGCTAAAGAGAGAGATATCTGCAAAAAGCTACTCGACTGCCCGTGTGGAAAGAGGGCACCCGAGTTTGCAAAGTGAAACAAACTACAGGTCAGTCATGGGACTGGTGTGAGAATTCTAAACTAATATAACTAATAAGACAAATCCAAGGACCACGCCACTTTCGCGGAACGGGTTTACTCCTATGGATTGCCAGTGCATAAACCAAAGTAAATCGAGAAATAACGCAATGTCTTTTTGGAAAAATGAAACCATTATAAGACCCAGGTCCCATCACACAATGCAACACACACCAGAGGATAGGGTTTTACCTTATAATGGTCAAAAGATGCTTGATACGTATAAAACGGATTTGATATTATTATTAGTGTACATATGTTTTAATAAAAAGATTCGAATCATAAGTATCAATCCTAGACGGCATGGTAACCATATAGCATGTCGCCAATACTAGTTCTACAATCAAAACCGCAAGGTCGTATTGGAAATTGGATTTCCATCATGAGTCGAGGCTAGGGGCAAGCTCCTCTCCGATTCGAGACACTCTAGCAAATGCCTCAGGATCCCCCGCAGTGAACCCTTGGATCTTCAGGGCCGGTCCCCGCCTATGGGCAGTGGATTAGTTATGCCTGAACACACGCTTCCCGGTCCCTTTGGACCTATAGTATGACCACCAACGGCCTATAAAAATAACGAGGCGCCTCAAAATCCATCATCCACATAAGTAAAATGTCAGGGCTGGTAGGTCGCTGACACCACTCTAGCTAGAAAGAAACGTGTGCACTCCCTGCAGTCCATATCCCGTTTTTGACTCATACCGGGGTGTGAGGCTCGCGAAGTCACGCTATACACAAAGCTACGCCTAAACAGGCCGTGCTTTGATCATCAACCACAAGGCCTGCTTTTCAACAAAAGCCTTGATCAATGCATCTTAGCATGCCACATTGTCAGTCCATACTATACCATTGATTTCTACCAATATATAACCCCTAAGCTCGTACGTCTCAGAGAAGGGTGTTAATCACCAAACAGATATATATTAATAGAGATCAACGAATGTAGTATAAAGGACTACAACGTCAGACATACATTCCATTTATAAACTTATGCTCTGGGTCTGAGCGAAAGTCAAATCCGTACAAATCAACACTACGTCTGAACGACCACCACTGAAACCCTTTCAAGGTAGCTACTCCTCTCATGGGTCTCAGTAGCAACACACCCATTCGATGTGAAGATCGTCGGTCTTCAATCACCGTCTTTAAATCTTCGACTTAGAACGTCGTATAATCATTTGAAATGAGATTGAACTCGGTCTTTTCAAATGATTGTCGTATATATATATATAAGGTTTAAAACCATCTCATATCGTTAATAAAATTTAATAACGATATGTCGCTATTTTTATTCATATATATATATATATATATGTAAATTATTTGGCGATAATATTAATATAGGTATCACGCTCAATAAAAGAGTGAACTATCTACCTAACACACATTCCTGTATATAATGTCTACTAAAATGTATTTTTATTTCATTTTCCAATTCTAAATTGTACAACTCCCTTCTCTTAAACGAAAGTGTTTCTTTTGTTTTCACTATTTAATTTAGACAGAAGTGTGAATTTCTTTCTAATGAACAAAAATAAATATTTTGTTCAATCTATTTTTATGAACAAAATAGTGAGTCCTTTACTATGTTTCCAATATTACATTAAAATGTATTTTAATGTAAAACATATTTCATAGTGAAATATGTACATCTTTCTACTTTTTTTTATCATAAACATTAACTATGTGTTTTTAGCTATCATAGAAATGCAACTCTTAATTTCATATTTTATTTTTATTTGCGTTGCTGAACGCAAATAAAAGTTATATTTTTCTTACATGTTTATTTACATCGAGGGATGTAAATAAAAATATGTAACCTTTATTTCTAAGTTTCATTTGTAATAAAGAACATAACTAAAACATGGGCTTATTTTTCTATACTATATTTGCATTGGAAAAATGCAAATACAAAGATAAACTTTTATTTCTAAGGTTTGTTTATATTAGGGGGTACAAATAAAAGATGCATTTTTATTTCTATGTCATATTTGTGTTAGAGAACAAAAATAAAAAGATGCACTTTTATTTGCATGTCATATTTGAAAAATACAAATAAAAGGATGAACTTTATTTCTATGTTTATTTTTGTGTTAAGAACACAAATAAAAGAATGAACTTATTCCTATGTTTATATTTTTAACGTATTATCGCTACATTAACATATATTTATATTCTAGATGTACTAACGTACACTAATTCATGAATTCATTTCATAAAACATGAATGCACTATAATACATGAATTCATTACATAAAACATGAATACAATTATAATACATGTTTTATTTCATATGCAAGAATGAACTTCAAAGCATGAATCTATTTCATAAAACATGAATGCACTATAATACATGTTTTATTTCATATGCAAGAATGCAACAATAATTAATGAAATCATTTCATAAAACAATGAATGCGAACTTAAGGATATGTTTTATTTCATGTGCATGAATGCCACTTTAATAAATGAAATCATTTCATCCACATGTATGCAACTATAATATATGGTTTATTTCATATGCGAGAATGCCACACATATGTATGCAACTATGATATGTCAAAAATTATACTTGCATTCGTATTTTTCCTTGAACGTCAAAATTTAATTATAATTTCATGTTATTCATTAACTCTACTTCATATAACTGCATTTCATTTTAATTAAATACGGTGAAAATATGTCTATATTTCATTTTCATTAATAACGGTGAAAATATGATAAAAATCCATTTTTATTGACAACAGGAAAAATATGATCAAAACTCATTTTTAATGACAACAAAGAAAATAAGATTACAATTCATTTTTAATGCCAACAATGAAAATAAGACTTAAAACTCATTTTAATGCAGACGGTGAAAATAAGAGTAACATTCGTTTTTAATGCAGAAGGTGAAAATAAAGTTAACGTTCACTTTTAATGCTAATGGTAAAAATATAATTATAATTCTATTTTACCAACCACGCTAAAATTATGATTATAGTTCTATTTTACTAACTACATCAATAATATACTTGTAATACATATTTCACAAGAACGCCATTTAAATAAACTTGATGTCAATCATACATATCAAACCCAATATTGCAACCACCCCAATTTTTATCTATTGGATGTCAACATACGTATATAATCCCACATCCATACACTCCAATTTTTATATGTTTGGTGTTAACACACGTAACAAATCCAATACTTCATACCACGCCAAATTGATATGCTTGTTGTCAATTTCCTAACAAATTAAGTAAGCCTACAAATGATAACACATATGATTTTGGGTGTTACTTGCAATACAACTTCATATAATCTAAACAACGTGAATATTCTAAATCATCCCACAACATACAACAACAGATTTAATCACAAATCATTTCAGACAAGATCACAAACATGTATCTATGAATTTCCATAAATAATAAACAAATGAATATTTACTGTTTCTTCTTCTTATTTAACAAAACAAATATGACTTCTTTTCATTTGACAAAACAAATATGACTTCTTTTTATTTAACAAGACAGATATGACTTCTTTTTATTTAACAAGACAAATATGACTTCTTTTTATTTAACAAGACAAATATGACTTCTTTTTATTTAACAAGACAAATATGACTTCTTTTTATTTAACAAGACAAATATGACTTCTTTTTATTTAACAAAAACAAATCTTGAATGAATGACATGGTTTTTATTTACAAAAACAAATCTTAAATGAATGACATGGTTTTTATTGGTAAACATGACTCTTTCTATGTTTTCTAATATCACATTAAAATGTGATTTTAATGTAAAACATAATTCCTTAAATAAAAACCTGAATCTTTCCCTATGCTTTTGCCGTAACATTAAAACGTGTTTTTAATTTAATTTTACACTTGTTAAAACAACGGTGTTTTAATCTAAATGCGCATTTTTATCTAATTGTACATTTTAACTAAATGCGATGTTTTTATCTTAATTGTACATTTTGTTAACAAACTGTGTTTTTATTCTAAAATTACATTTTATGTTTTCTAACAAAAATTTGTTCATTTCTAACTAACATAAAAATGTGATTTTTATGATAACAGGGTTTCTAACATTAATTCATTTCAATTAACATAAAAATGAAATTTGTATACTAATATGTTCTCTAACATGAATTCATTCATTTCTAAACAAACATAAAAATGTAATTTTTTTGGCGACATGTTATTTTGCAAACCATTTTCTATGATAACTAATGACAAGCAAAATGGTAATTTCATTCGTTAACAAATTTCTAATTAACCAAAAAATATGATATTTTGGTTTCAACAATTTTACCTTAATAGACATGAGGTATTGGTTTCCAATAGAACTAATAACATATATTTGTTTTTAACTAAACAAACATGATATGTTTAATTTCAACGATCTTCTAACAAACAACGATAAAATTCAACGAAGCATCACAACCAAAATCAATAATCAACAAATTTCAATCGCAAATCACAAATCTGATTTCATTATATACATGCATCGATTTCGAATAATAAGAGAATAATTAAATTTTAGTTATTAAATAAAGATAGAAATCTCACAAAGCTTTTTAATTCTGGATTTTCAACGTTCTCTATTTCAGCTCTAGACAGTTCCCGGTTGTAGATCCCGACACCACGATTCTAACAAAACTGAAATCGTTGAATTTCATTAAGATTTGAATGAGTTATACCATCTTAAACTTTGAACAATTTAAATTAACCTTAAATTAATTTACGCTTTTGCCTTTGCCTTCATCTTCATCGTATTTGCCTCTCTGAATTTGAACCCATCGTCGACTTTGCCAAGGACCTGCGCACGCAACCCCAAGCCGTCAGAACACCATCGGAAACCGCCACTTCGTAGCCTTGCTTTGCTCTTGATTATTTCATTCATTAAGTTTTGATCGTTCATGATTGGATTGAAAGAATTTGGGGAAGAAAGATTTGAAGAGTTTAGGCCATGAAAACTGTAGATGACGGCGGCTAGGGTATAGAATGAATTAGTGTTTGTTTTATGAGGGAATATATAGTATTATATTATTAATTTTTCAAATTTCAGAATAAAAAGGGTATTGAATGACAATTTTTAGAAAATAAATTGGAACCTTACTAGATTTATTTGATTCAGCTTCAACACCAATTAAGAATAATGGTATTTATTTCCGCCTATATTCATTCCCCCCCATATCCATATTTGGTTGATTTTTTTATTATTAATATATCTTATTAAATTACTTGTTTATGCTTTTCATTTGCTTTCCTATTAAATAACGTGTATATTTGCTTTTAATACAAAGCTATTATGTAACAACTTATATACTCAAGAATGTATTCCATATTTAAATAAATTTTATCTATACTAGATTAAGACCATTGAAAACATATCACAACTCATATATATATATATATATATATATGTATTTATGTATATATATATTAAGTTATGAAACCAAAATAGGAAAACATATCAAATTTTAATTATCTATCTTTCGGTAACACATTTTCTTTTATTATTATGATGCAAAGAAATTCAGCAAGCCTATTATTTGGCGAGTATGTATATCAATCATTTTCAGCATGTAACAAGGTAATTACAAATTTGATAGTGGGGCAAAGTTTTGTTTTTATTCCAAAAACCATGCATGTGCATTACGAATAAATACGTTTTATGTTTTAATTGAGTTCTTATAAATGTTTCCTTAAAACCCCTTTTGATTATACGCAATAATGACACATTTATTTTATTTCTTTTATTATTCAAATTTCAAAAGTAGATGACAATGAAAGAGGGAGAGAGAGGATAAAGTGGAAAGAATTAATGCTAGATTAATGCTATTTGTTTATAAGCATATGGTCTATATTTTGAATTTCTAAATGTTAAATATGAATTGACAAGGGAAATATTTAAGAGGACAGCCAAAGACATGTACATATATATATACATACATATATATATATATATATTGTCAAAATTTATTTCATTTATAACCTACACATTATTTTCAATCAATGAATTAATCAATGTCATTAAAGTTCCTACTTGACGTTAAAAGCATAAATTTTTAATGTAAAACATTTCATGTTTCTACATGACATTAAAAAGTTAGACTTTTAGCACTAACCAAAATATGTTCATTTTCATTAAAAAGAATAACTTTTAAATGTAAATCATTTTTATGTTCTTACATTTAAATAAAGACTAACTTTTATTTTAAAACATATTTCATATATATATATTTTTTTATGATAATAAAAATGTAAAAAAAAAATTCTAACAAAGTTTCCTTAAAATAAAAGTTTAAATTGGCCCCAAAATTCCGGGTTGTTACAAAATCGAAGAGGAAGGAAAGCTCTATGAAATCTTCCAAAGAACTGTTGGATTTTATTTAGTGGATTGGAAGAAATCAGAGGAGGAAGTAAGGAGCTGTATTGGCCATTAAAATTTGTAGGCAGCGGCTTAGAACGACGGTGAATAGTGTTAGGGTTTTGTGAATTTTCGCTTTTTTATAATATTTTAATGTGAATTTTTAATTAAATCCAAAAGTTTTAAACCAATCCAATTTCAATCCAATAGGAGTTGAGCCTACCCAATAGCCCTCGGTCCAGATCCAATAGGCTAGGTATCGTCAGCCCAAACGATTGTTCGTGGCCTGAAATCTTTAATTTAATATTTAAATCCTTTATTAAATTAATTCGATCTTATATTTAAAACCATCGGGGCCACATACAAACTCAGAAAAATCCAAAAAAAAAATATTTCTGACTTTGTTTTGATGATACGGTCCTAACAAAATTAATTTCGTCGAATTCTGAGACTGTTTGAAAAATGGCCATTTTCAAGTCGTTCAGATTTGACTAAATTGACAAAACACATTTTCGTTTGCCAAGCTCACATATTAATTCCAAAAATTCTGAAAAATTAAAATTAACAATAATTTGACGTTCCGGATCCAACAAAAGTGGTTTCATCGAAAACGGAGGTCATTTGAAAAATGGCCTTTTATACGGGCTATAAATTATACTATAGCGACCATTCTGAATATTCAACTGGCCATAACTTTTGATTCCCGCTATGAAATTTCGAATTTTTGGATTCGTTGGAAAGATATTTTTAAACAGATTTAGATATTTTTTGTTTCGCTATAATCCGTTTAATTTTGAATTCGGTACATTCGGTCAAAGTACAGTTTGGCTTTTCAAATTACCGTACTATTTCTAATTCGTTTAGAAATCAAAATAAATATATTTGCTCTAACTTCGATTAAAATAAATTTTTAATCATTATTATTTAAAATAAATTATTTTAACTATTCAAAATTTACTGAAATAGCCAAAATAAAAATTTTAAACTGGTTCAGATTTACCGGGTTGTTACACAAGTTGAAGCCTCCTTTTCCAGGTCAAGATTTACAGAGCCCTGAACCTGTTGCCAAACTTGTAACCAATGTCACACCTTCACTGTCTTATGCAAAACTGACAACTGCAAGCATCGTTGGGTTCCCCTTGCTTTCTAACCCTTATTCCTTTCCATCGCCATCTTCCTAAACTCGAGTTCACCCAACGCCACTACCAAAAACTGGACTCCTATCTTCCTCAATCAACACGCCTTCGTCACTGGCATGCTGAACCCGCATCGGAGTCCAGATTCTGGTCGTTCGCTCGTCAATAAGGAGTCGCGGCCCCTTCCCACCGTATTGCATCAATGTCGAGACCCACCTGGAGCATCGCACTCCTTAACAATCCCTAAATCTCAACTTTGACTTGCCCTAATCTATTTTGGTCATCGCGATTCCTGTTCGAGATGAAGTCCAGTACAGTGAAGAACAATCACACCCATTTTTCTTTGATCAACTAGTTTGGTTCAAAAAGAAGAAAGGAGCCGCGGATTTAGTTTGAGGAAAAGGAAAAGAAAGAAGAAGCGGTTTTGATTGTTTTTCCTTTCTTCTGAACCCTTTTAATTTTGAATGATTGTGAAGGATCTTAGTGGAGCGTGGCCATTTATTTTATATCATGATTGATCAATTTTCCATTTCAGAAGAATCAATTGAAAGGAAACAAAAGGAGAGAATGATTGGGTATAAATAGGCAATAAGAAAACTTAGTATAAAAGGAGTAGGCATGTTACACAATATAGGGTAGCTGTGTAAATTAGGGTAGGTTAATTTAATGTGATTTGATTTGTATTTATTTTGATTCAACTTCGATCTTATCTGTTAAATTTAAAATAATATAATTCACAATCTCGAACTCCTATTTGAGCGCAACAACTGGTGTTTCTCACGTTATAACACTATTCTGAACACATTGGGACAGGTTCGAAGTCCTGTTCGATCATACGGGAAAGATATTAATTTAGATCGATATAAACTAAATTCGAAAGGATAATTTATTGATAATAAATTATTATTATCATCGTTTATATTCAAATAGAATTTCTATTAATTATCTAAATCATTTTCGATACAGTTTAAATCTTCGAATATAGTTACATTTTGAATTACGATAATTCGATATATTCTAAATTAAATTATTAAATCAATAATTCAATATAAAAATTCATTTATATTGTCAACTCAATATTTAAAACTATATTAAATATTTAAAATAAATCGTCCAAAAATCCGGGTTGTTATAGGATATTTTGATTTCACCTTATCCTCAACCTCCCAAGTGCAGTCATTAGGGTCTAAACTTTAATGGATTTTTACCAATCTTATGGTTTTGTTTCTCAATTTCTTTTCTTCTCTAGCAACTATCCCCACTGGCTTCTTTTCATATACTAAATTCTCCTTTATTTTAACATGTGTTGGAGATTCTAAAATAGTTTCCTTGTCATTAACCCATCTCCTTAATTGGGACACATGAAATACATCATGTATGCTTCCCAATTCCTTTGGTAACTGCAGTTTATAGGCTAATGAACCAATTTTCTGAATAACTTTATAAGGCCCAATGTATCTAGGTGACAACTTACCCTCTTTGACAAATCTTAATATCTTTCTCATAGGTGAAACTTCGAGAAAAACATAATCTCCCACATTATATTCCACTGGCCTTATGCTTTTATCTGCATAAGCTTTTCGTCTTTCTTGAGCATTTTTCATTCTGTGCCTTATTAAAGTTATTCTTTCTGAAGTCTCCTTCACTTGCTCTGGTCTAAGCAATACTTTTTCTCCCACTTCTAGCCAACATGCTGGTGATAAACAAGGCCTTCCTTATAGAGCCTCAAATGGTGCCATTCCAATAGTTGATTGAAAACTATTATTGTATGCAAATTCAGCCAAGTATAAATGGTCTTCCCAGCTACCTCCAAAGTCTAAAACATATGCTCTAAGCAAATCTTCTAAAATCTTGTTTATTATTTCTGTTTGGCCATCTGTTTGGGGGTGGTATGCTGTACTCAAGCATAACTCCACTCCCATGGCCTCTTGAAAACTCCCCCAGAACCTGGATGTAAACAAAGAATCCCTATCACTTGAGATTGTCTTTGGAACCCCATGCAGTCTTACCACTTCTTTTACGAATAACTTTGCTAATTTGCTTGCATTTCTATCAGATCTTATGGATAAAAGTGTGAAGATTTTGTCAACCTATCTACTACTACCCATATACTATCATTACCCCTTTGAGTTCTTGGCAGTCCATCTATAAAATCCATTGAAATACTCTATCATTTCCACTTTGGCACTTCCAATGGTTGCATCATCCCTGAAGGCTTTTGGTAGTCTGCCTCGACTTGTTGGCATGTCATGCATTTTGATACATATCCTTCCAGTGCTACCTTCATTCCTGTCCACTAATAAACTCTTTTTAAATCATGATACATCTTTGTTGACCCTGGTTGTATGGTATATTTTGTTTTATGATGCTCATCTAAAGTTTCTTTCTTTAATTCATCATCATTTGGTACACAAAGCCTCCCATTTTTTGTGAGATACCCTTGATCATCTAGTTCAAAATTTTCTATTTCCATTTCGGTCATCAATAGCTCTTTCTTTTCTTTCAGATGCTTGTCTTTTTCCTGCATTTTTCCTATTTTCTTTGTCAGCTTTAACCTTATGGAAACCATGCTTAATCTCCCATATTCAACCATATCACATGAATTTTCCTGGAATCCTTTCTCTCCCTCATCTATCTCTATTTCACTGAGCAACGTTAAATCCTTAAATTCATTTATCATTAATCTTGCCAATTTCATATGTTGTCTGCTCAAGGCATCTGCCACTTTATTTGCCTTGCCAGGGGTATTAAAAATATATAAATCATAGGCAGCCAAAAATTCTACCCACTTATGTTGCCTCATGTTAAGATCTTTTTGAGAAAATAAATATTTAAGGGACTTGTGATCTGTATACAATTAAAATTTTATTCCCAATAAATAATGTCTCCATAATTTCAATGCATACACAACAGCAGCTAATTCTAAGTCATGTGTAGCATACCTGGTTTCATTCACTTAAAGTTGTCTTGAGGCATATGCAATAACTTGACCATGTTGCATGAGTATTTCCCCCAATCCAGATCCACTAGCATCAGTTTATACTACTAAATCCTCATTCCCCTCTAGAACTTGTAAAATGGGTGCTTCTACCAATGCTTTCTTTAAATGTTCAAAAGCCACCTCATGTTTTTCTGTCCATATGTATGGTTGTTCTTTCTTAGTCAGTTTGGTTAATGGTATAGCCATCCTTGAAAAATCTTTTATAAATCTCTTGTAGTAGCCTGCCATTCCTAAAAATGACCTTACTTCAGTGACATTTTTTTGCCTTCTCCATAACTGCACCACCATCACTTTACTTGGATCAACTGTTATACCTTTTAAAGAAATTATATGACCCAAAAATTCAATTTCTCTTCTCCAAATGTACACTTTGAAATTTTAGTTCTTAAATCATGCTATCTTAATCTTGACTAAACCAAGTGTAAATGATTCACATGTTCCTTTTCTATTTTGAATAAATCAATTTATCACCAACAAACACTAATACAAATTTATCTAAGAAATCTCTGATGGTTCTGTTCATTAAATCTACAAAGTAGGGTGGTGCATTTGTTAAGCCTAATGGCATAACCATGAACTCATATAATCCATACCTTATGTTGAATGCAGTGTATTTAACACTTTCTTCCTCCACCTTCATATGATGGAATCCAGAGGCCAAATTCAACCTTGAGAATACCCTTTCTCCACTGAGTTGATCAAATAAATCATCTATTCTTGGCAAGGGGTATTTATTTTTAATGGTGACCTTATTCAATTCTCTATAGTCTATACACATTCTCATTGTACCATCTTGTTTCTTTACAAACACTACATGAGCTCCCCAACATAAGCTACTGGGTCTAATAAACCCTTTTTGCTCTAACTCTTCAAGTTGAGTTTTTAATTCAATTAATTCCTTTGGCCCCATTCTAGTGGGCTTCTTGATAATGGGTGTTGCACCTGGTATTAGTATGATTTGAAACTCCACTGGTCTATTATGTGGCACAACATTTACTTCCCCAAACACATCAATATATTCATTGACTATTGGAATTTTCTCCAACTCCAGATCCATTTTTTCTTCATTCAGGCTCCACATTTTTCCTAGACAATTATTCTTCTCCATTTCACACTCCACTGACATTAGATTGCCTCTTGTAAATTACAGTGTTATAGTGAAATTTTCTAAGATTAAAACTGCTTTGTATTTCCTCAACCAATCAATCCCCAGTATGATACCTATGTTTTTATAATTTAAAATATATAGGTCTGCTAGAAATATTTTTCCACCTATTTTTAATTCCACACACATACATTTCAATCCTATTTTACATGAGCTTCCTATATGGCTTTTTATAATCAAAGGTCTATATGTACTTACACTTGTAAGTCCCAATTTCTAAACTACATCAAAGGATATAAATGAATGTGTGGCCCCTGTATCATACATTACTATAATTGGTTGAGTTTTAACATAAAGTATACCTTCCAATTGTCCAGTACCTTCAGCGTTGCCTTCTGCAGTAGCTATTTCCTTCCCTTCCAACACTCCTATTTTATCTGGCTTCCTTAGTTATGGGCAATTCTTCTTAAGATGCCCTTCTTTCCCACAGTTATAGCAGACTGCATTAAGATGTGGGCACTGGTTTTCATATGCCCTTCCTTTCCACACTTATAACATGAGAATTTCTTCTTGGTACTTGTGGCAATTGCTCCTTCATTTTTTTGCCTTCCTTTTCAGCAGTCTTCTTGTCATAAGGATATACTCTCTCTTTACCCTTTTTGCTATTGTTAGCCTTAAAATTACTAAATCTTTCTCTTTCTTTATCATGTTATTCAAAGGTCAGAGCCAAATCTATCACCTAATCATAAGTCTTTTCCTTATTTGGTAGCATTGCTCTGCTTAAGCTTGCATTGAGCCCCTTAATATACCTACCATTTTAAGCCACTTCATCTCCTATTAGTAGTATGCCATACTTGGAGAGACTTTCAAACCTTTATGTGTACTCTGTCATGCTCATTACACCCTGCTTTAGTCTAATAAATTCCTCAAGCAGTGACCCCTTAGCTGATGCTGGAACAAACCTACCTTCAAGCATGTCTTTGAATTGATTCCAAGTAATTTCCTGCTCTGGCCTACCTGCTATGATTACCTCCCACCAGTCTAATGCTGCACCTTTCAATCTTCTGGAAGTTATCTGTCATTTCCTTTGATCATTTATTTGCATGTCAGCAAAGATTATATCCAGAGTTCTTAGCCAAGTTTGAACTCCCATTGTAACGATAAGGATTTCACTCGGACCAAATCGATCGCTAAATCGACTAAGACCGTTCAAAATCCAGATACGCTAACTCGGGGCATACAACACGTCAGAACAAATAACAAAAGACTTTTATAAACATCATAATAATGTTACATCAGAGTACAGAATATATCAGAGTATATCGAAATATAATACAAAGGAAGATTAATTTACAATAAATGTAATACAATGCAGCGGAAACAAATAAACTAACACAGCGGAATACTATCAATGCTCTGGACACAGCTTTAAGCTTCGATCCAGAATCCTACTAAATGAAATAATCTGCAAAACTAAACTACTAACAGCCCGTGTGGAAAATATGGGCACCCAGAGTTTAGGTGGAAGCAATAAACTCTGAGTCAGTCATGGGACTGGTGTGAGAACTAAAACAATTATTACATCTTTACTTTAAAATATGGTAAATCACGGGACCACGCCGCATAACATGGAATGGGCTTACCCCCATGAATACCAGTGTATAAACAACAATAAGTAATATAGATATGGATCTACTATGCATCAATGAATATGCAATATCCCAATCTACCCATTTAGATTAATCACCACACTTAGATTTTTCAAATCCAATTCACTTTACAGAAATTATTCCTTTGGACTTTATTTCCCAATTCTTATTTCAAATCATTTGAAATATATATCTAGATTTATATCAAAGTAGGTTTCACTTCGGGATCTCAAACCAAATCGTTTGGAAATATGAATTCCAAAACATCACAATGCATACAAACAAGTATGCAACCAAATATCGGGAGGTTTCTTGAGGCAAAGGGCAAGCATCTAAGAAACTCGATATGTATGTGCACCTCCCACGTTGGAGCAGGCTGCACTAACGTTGCACCTCCCACGCATGGAAGCATACACCGTCCAAAGCCATTTATGGCTACAACACCCATACTTTTAGTCATATGGGTTACCCGAATCTTTAGCAACATACTAAATCATTTCATATCCCGAAGTAGGGAAAATCATTTCACAACATAATAATCACAAGTACTTTCAAACAATAGTACTTCACATCAGCAATTCACACATATTATCAGTCACTATTAATCACATAACCTTTGAGCTCGTACATCTCAAAGAAGGGTGTTAAGCAAGAGAATAAATTCTCCACCACCAAACAGATACGTTATCAATAGCAATGAATCGGATATGCGATGAACCACAATGTAAAACCATAAAACACTTCCAAATCATTTTGAAATCATCGGGTTTAGCCCTCGAAATCCTTTCTGTTCTATAAAATATTTTTATAAAAGATTCCTTCTCCCAAATCGAGAATACTTTTTTTTCACTTAAGAAATCATTTCAAAACCATTCAAAACATTCCCTGTCTTAAATCGAGAATTCAATTCTTTCCATTAAGGAAAATATCATTTCAAAACCATTCATTAAATTTGAAATGAACACAACATCGCTAAACACCTTATCGTCAAATCGTAAAGTGCTTCACAAGGTGTTAGCACACAAATATTTTTACCCAACCCAATGCTAAATGTAAAAGCATATCCTGCTCATAAACTGGTCGAGCAGCATCCAAACAATCAATCAACCACTATCAATATCAACAACCAAGTAAATTTGTTTCAATCACATCACGTATTTTGGTAAATTCAATTACCATTTATTCGTTCATAATCTAATTATATATTTATTCATACTCCAGTTGGTTTCAATCCAAAAAATCATTTCTTATTAATTGTTCAACTTTCTGCAAATTAATCCTTCTCTAACTGGGTTAAAGAACCAATGTCATCTAAACACAGTTCACGACAAACCCAAAATACAATTTGATATTAAATACAAGGCTCTGAATAAAAATAGTATCGGCTTATATTCAACATCAAATTCTGAAACCAACAAATATCGTATTGGAATAACGATATATGTATATATCTTCCAAATTCCTCAACAATATCCGTATAATCACGGAATCCAATATAGAAATATTCTGAAGATTATTTCAATTCAAATCCAATCCAATTCATATATTGGAAATTCTGGTTAAATTAAAGAAATTTCCCTATCCAATTTATTTATCTAAAACCATTGGAATTCATTCTTGTTATTAACTAGCTCATTCTGATAAAAATATCTTTTATTTTGTCAAATATGGAATTTTTTCATCCAAAATCTTTCCAAATCATTTATTATGATTTTACATAAATTATTAATAATTTTAATAATTTTATCAAGACCCGTACAGTCGGTTTCCAGTAACGGCCACTGAACTTCATCCATAATGACCTTTTCCAAATTTGATTTGGACATAATTCCAAATCCAACTGTTAGATTTCAAATCTCTTATTCACTGGAAAGCTCTTTTCGATACGAACCCAACAGTTCCCATTTTAGGAAAATCTGACGGTCGGATCTTCCGTAGCGTCAACTCAAAGTCAATGGTCGAAATATGCGAACGGTCGTTGTGCGGCGCGTTCTACTCAAACCATTGATATATATAAATAATATATAATATATTCCATCGATTTCCATCCAAAACATATTTTATAAATCGTTTACAAATTTATTTTAAACCGATTTCAACTTCATTTTCAATTTTAAATCAAAATTGAATATTCCATTACATGACAATTTTATACAGTGCATATATATATTAAAATTTATATTTTTAACAATCCAATAATTATTCCATTACATGACCATTTTATATATTCCATGTATACGTTAAAAATTATATTTTTAATGAAAAAATAGCTATACCATAGCATGACGATTTTATATATTGCATATATAATTTTATACAACGCATATGTATATTTTACTTCACAACACATATATATAATTTCACAATGCATTTATATTTTAATACAACGCATATGTATATTTTAACACGACGCATATGTATATTTTATACAACGCATATATATTTTTCATATCACACACACACACACACACACACATATATATATATATATATATTTCACATCGCATATATATTTATTTTTCACATCACATATACATATATATTAATTTTTCCCATCACATATATATTTATTTTACATCGCACATATATATATATATTTTACATCGCATATATATTTATTTTTCATCACATATATATTTATTTTACATCACACACATATATATTTCACATCTCATATATATTTATTTTACATTTCACGACACAACACAATACAGTCAATCAAATCATCCACGGTTTGTACAATAAATAGTGTCAGGAGCTACTAAGCCCCGTCTACAACCTATTATATAATAACTGTAAAATGATTTGAGTGAGATAGAGTTCTCACATTGGGTTCCACTCCGTCATTCATTATTTCTGAATTTCTATTTTGATTTAAATCCGCCTCAAATTCTAATTTGCTCCAAGTCGCTTCTAGTCAGTTCCATGTTGAAGAGCTTGTTGAGAGAGTCCAACGCATTTTGAATCGTCGAATTTGGACCTTGTATGAAGGAAATATGAATTTTAATACATTTCATTACAAAAAGAATAATTAAATAATAATTAATTTAATTAATTACATCGATAATTTCCTAATCTCCCTCCCCTAATTACTTGTCTTCCGTTCCTCCTATTGTACATGAGTCCAATGCCCCAAATGAAGATCCTCCACCGCTCGTCAACCTGGCCACCTGAACCCCTATCCAACCCCACCATCCTGCAGCCCTACGTGGCGCCGCCCAGCGCTTGGCACCGCCGCCGGTGCGGTGGTCCCCTTCTCCTTGAAAATTGCACCAAAACCCCCGTCATTTGAGGCAAAATCCCGCCACCTGAGTGCTCCATCGATCATCAACACCGTTCAAGTTGTTACTATCATCTGGATCTAGGATTTGGCTTTTGAAAGATTATTGAAACATTGAGCGGATCGCGTAATTTTTAGGGATCAATCTGGATAAGAATCGGCCATCAGTTTTTAGGGTTGGCAGCTGTCTTAAGAAATGGGAATTAGGGTTTTTAAAGGGGGTATTTATATAAATTTTTATATTATTTATTTCAATTAAATTCTAAAAGTGAATTTCATATTTGAACTCCAAATCAATCCTAACGACTATCGTTCCTAGCTAAATATCCCTATTCCGGACATAGGGATATGTTTCGCAAGCCAATTCGACTGTTTCGATTAGTTTTTATCAAAATTAAAATATAAATCAACTAAAATTGAATTTGGATGCACATTTTAATTTACCGGGGCCACATATTGACTCCAAGAATTCCCGAAAAATAAATCTGGCTATGTTTTGATGATACTATCCGAATAAAACTAATTTCATCGAATTTGGAGGCCGTTTGAAAAATGGCCAATTTCCAGTCGATTAAATTCAAATTGAAATTACCAAACACATTTAAATTCACCATGCTCACATATTAATTCCAAAAATTATGAAATTTGGAATCTAGCAATAATTTGACATTCCGGATCCAAAAAAAGTAGTTTCGTCGAAAACGGAGTTCATTTGCAAAATGACTATTTTTAAGGGCTATATATTATATCAAAATATATATAAGTTCCATAGCGACTATTTTGAATTTTAAACTAGACATAACTTTAACTTTATATTATGAAATCCCAGTTTCTTACATTAGTTAGAAAGATATAATTAAACAGAATCAAATATTTTTGGTTTTATTGAAATTCGATTTATTTCGAATTCTATACATTCATTTGAAATTTAAAATCGAATTTTCAAACTACCACGCCATTTCAGCCTCGTTTTATAAATAAAATAAATTTATACATTCTAACTTCGATTTAAATAAATTTTAAATCGTTGTTATTTAAAATAAATCATTTTAAATATTCAAAATCCATTAAAATAACTAAAATTAAAATTTTAAATTGGTTCTGAAAATTCGGGTTGTTACAATCTCCCCCACTTAAAATCTTTTCGTCCTCGAAAAGGAACGAAGATGGAAGTTGTTTAACTAACCAACTTAACTTTCATTCTGGCTTTCATTCTTCAACTTTTTAGTTTCTAAGAATTTTCTAATTTCTCAAAAATTTGGCTAACACCCTAAATGTTCGAAAACATTCGCCATAACCTCCTTTGTACGGGTTGATATTTAAAACCGCAACTTGCCTCATAGGGCCCTCATCAATCCAAAAGAAAAAGAAAATTCCAAGCCGCTAGCCAATCGGCTCATAAAATCATAAAACCTAAGAAATACAATAAATATGTACCTGTTTGTCGGCCATACAATTTTATTCCTCTTTTTAGATCCATGCTATGACCTGTTCAATATATATACAGTGTATGTATGCAGTTCTAACAAATTTTCAATTCAGTTCAATATTAATTCAATTTGGCTAAATCTACCTTTCATTCTCATATTGGTTTAATTAATTATCATTCCAATATTTTTATTAGTCAAACTAATAATCACACATCACAACCAGCAATCAATTAGTGGATTAGCTTTTCAAATATATAGCTTTTATATACTCGAAAATATATTTTCTAAGATCAGATTATATAAATACTCACAAATATGTTATTTATTAACATATAACTCTCAACTCATTCTGGGGAATTTCTAATCCCATCTCTAATGAGTTTCTCATTCTAGGATACTACTGATCCTATCTCTAATGAGTTTTCTTTTATTGGATATTACTAATCCAATCTCCGATGAGTCTTTTATTCTGTTCTAATGAGTTGTACCCCAAAGATTTGAGTTTGACCAAAGATCTAATACCATATGTAACGATAAGGATTTCGCTCGGACCTAATCGATCGCTAAATCAACCAAGACCATTCAAAACCCGGATACGCTAACTCTGGGTATACAACACATTAGAACAAATAATAGAAGACTTTTATAAACATCGTAATAATGTTACATCAGAGTACAGAATATATCAGAGTATATCGAAATATAACACAGAGGAAGATTAATTCACAATAAATGTAATACAATGCAGCGGAATAAAATAATATTCTCATAGGATCCTGGATTTATAGGAGGAGCTATATTCAGAAAGCTTTGTATCTGTGTATCTCTTTCAGTTGTGTTATGTATTATTTTTCCGCTGCTAATGTATTTTAATCTCTGATATTTTTCTGATGTATATTATTTATTCATACTCTGTTATATTCTTGTACTCTGACGTAATTGTTGTATTAAGCAATTAAATGTTCTATTGTTCGTGTCCTTATTTGTTGTGTTCTCAACTCAATCCGGGCTTTCCATAAGGGTAAGTTTGGGTCGTTTCAGACGTGCTAGGAAATAATAAACTCTGAGTCAGTCATGGGACTAGTGTGAGAACTAAAACAGTTATTATATCTTTACTTTAAAATATGGTAAATCATGGGACCATGCCGCATAACACGGAACGGGCTTACCTCCATGAATACCAGTGCATAAACAACGATTATTAATATAGATATGGATCTACTATGAATTAATCAGCATGCAATATTCCAATCTACCCATTTAGATTAATCACCACACTTAGATTTTCCAAATCCAATTCACTTTACAGAAATTATTCCTTTGGACTTTATTTCCCGATTCTTATTTCAAATCATTTGAAATATATATTATATCAAAGTAGATATCACTTCGGGATCTCAAAACAAATCGTTTGGAAATATGAATTCCAAAACATCACAATGCATACAAACAAGTACGCAACCAAATATCGGGAGGTTTGACCCATCAACAAGGTAAAGGGAATGCACCTAAGCAACCCAATATGTATGTGCACCTCCCACAATGGAGCAGGCTACACTGACGATGCACCTCCCATGCATGGAAACATACACCACCCAAAGCCATTTAAGGCTATAACACCCATACTATTAGTCACATGGATTACCCGAACCTTTAGCCACATACTAAATCATTTCATATCCCGAAGTAGGGAAAATCATTTCACAACATAATAATCACAAGTAATTTGAAACTATAGTACATCACATCAGCAATCCACGCATATGATCAGTCGCTATTAGTCACATAAACTTTGAGCTCGTACGTCTCAAAGAAGGGTGTTAAGCAAGAGAATAAATTCTCTACCACCAAACAGATATGTTATCAATAGCAACTAATCGGATATGTGATGAACCACAATGTAAAACCATAATACACTTCCAAATCATTTCGAAATCATCGGGTTTAGCCCTCAAAATCCTTTCTGTTCTATAAAACATTTTTATAAAACATTCCTATCACAAATCGTGAATACTTTTCTTTTCACTTAAGAAATCATTTCAAAACCATTCAAAACATTCCCTGTCCAATTTGGGAATACAACTCTTTCCATTTAAGGAAAATATCATTTTAAAACCATTCATTAAATTTGAAATGAACATAACATCGCTAAACACCTTATCGTCAAATCGTGAAGTGTTTCACAAGGTGTTAGCACACAGATATTTTTACCCAACCCAATACTAAATGTAAAAGCATATTCTGCTCATAAACTGTCGAGCACCATCCAAACAATCAATCAACCACAATCAATATCAACAACCAAGTAAATTTGGTTCAACCACATCACGTGTTTTGGTAAATTCAATTACCATTTATTCATACACAATCTAATTAAAGATTTATTCAAACTCCAATTGGTTTCAATCCCAAAAATCATTTCGTATTGATTGTTCAACTTTCTGGAAATTAATACTGCTTTAACTGGGTTAAAGAACCATTGTCATTTAAACATAGTTCACGATAAACCCAAAATCCAATTTGATATTAAATATAAGGCTCTGAATAAAAATAGTATCGGCTTATATTCAACATCAAATTCTAAAACCAACAAATATCGTATTGGAATAACGATATATATATATATATATTCCAAATTCCTCAACAATATCTGTACAATCACGGAATCGAAAATAAAAATATTCCGAAGATTATTTCAATTCAAATCCAATCCAATTCATATATTGGAAATTCTGGTTAAATTAAAGAAATTTCCCTATCCAAATTATTTATTTAAAACCATTGAATTTCATTCTAGTTATTAACTAGTTCATTCTAATAAAATATCATTTACCTTTTCAAATATGGAATTTTTTCATCCAAAATCTTTGCAAATCATTTATTATGATTTCACATAAGTTATTAATATTTTTAATAATTTCATCCAGGCCCGTACAATCGGTTTCCAATAACGTCCATCGAACTGCATCCATAGAAACCTTTTCCAAATTTGATTTGGACATAATTCCAAATCTGACCGTTAGATTTCAAATATCTTATATTCACTGGAAATCTCTTTTCGATATGAACCCAACAGTTCCCGTTTTAGGAGAATCTGACGGTCAGATCTCTCGTGGCGTCAATTCAAAGTCAATGGTCGAAATACGCGAACGGTCGCTGCGCGGCGCATTCTATTCAAACCATTAATATATATATTTATATATATGTATATGTATATATATATTCCATCGATTTCCATCCAAAACGTATTTTATAGATCGTTTATAAATTTATTTTGAAACGATTTCAACTTCATTTTCAATTTTAAATCAAAATTGAATATTCCATTACATGACAATTTTCTACAGTGCATATATATATATGTTAAAAAATATATTTTTAACAATCCAATAATTATTCCATTACATGACCATTTTATATATTCCATATATACGTTTAAAATTATATTTTTAATGAACAAATAGTTATTCCATAGCATGACGATTTTATATATTGCATATATAATTTTATACAACGCATATGTATATTTTACTTCACAATGCATATATATAATTTCACAATGCATTTATATTTTAATACAACGCATATGTATATTTTATTTCACAATGCATATATATTTTAATACAACGCATATGTATATTTTATACAACGCATATATATTTTTCATATCACATATATATATTTTTCACATCGCATATATATATATTTTCCATCACATATATATTTATTTTACATCGCATATATATATATATATATATATTTTACATCACATATATATTTATTTTTCACATCATATATATATATATGTATATATATATATTTCCCATCACATATATATTTATTTTACATCGCATATATATATATATATATATATATATATATATTTTACATCACATATATATTTATTTTTCACATCATATATATATATATGTATATATATATATTTCCCATCACATATATATTTATTTTACATCGCACAAATATATATATATATATATATATATATATATTACATAGCATATATATTTATTTTCCATTTTACATCACAACACAGTAAACCTAATCATCCATGGTCTGTAAAATAAATAGTGTCAGGAGCTACTAAGCCCCATCTGCAACATATTATATAATAACTGTAAAATAATTTGAGTGACAGAGAGTTCTCACATTGGGTTCCACTCCGCCATTCTTTATTTCTAAATTTATGAATTTCTATTTTGATGTAAATCCGCCTCAAATTCTAATTTGCTTCAAATCGCTTCTAGTCAGTTCCCTATTGAAGAGCTCATCGAGACGAGTCCAACGCATTTTGAATCGTCAGATTTGGACCTCGTATGAAGGAGATATGAATTTTAACACATTTCATTACAAAATGAATAATTAGATAATAATTAATTTAATTAATTACATCGTTAATTTCCTAATCTCTCTCTCTCCTAATTACTTGTCTTCCATTTCTCCTGCTGTACATGAACCCAATGCCCCAAATAAAGATCCTCCACCGCTCGTCACCCTGGCCACCTGAATCCCGATCCAACCTCATCGTCCTACAGCCCTACATGGCATCGCCTAGTGCCTGGCACCGTTTCCAGTGCGGTGGCCCCCATCTCCTAGAAAACTACTCCAAAACTCTTGTCGTTTGAGGAAAAATCCCGCCACCTGAGCGCTCCATCGATCGTCACTGCCGTTCAAGTTGTTACTCTCATATGGATCTAGGATTTGGCTTTTGAAAGATTATTGAAACATTGAATGGATCGCGCGATTTTTAGGGATCAATCTGAACAAGAATCAGCCATCGGTTTTTAGGGTTGGCGGTTCTTAAGAAATGGGAATTAGGGTTTTTAAAGGGGGTACTTATATAAATTTTTATATTATTTATTTCAATTAACTTCTAAAAAGTGAATTTCACATTTGAACTCCAAATCAAACCCAACGACTGTCGTTCCTAGCTATATACCCCCATTCTGGACATAATGGTTTATGTTTCGCAAGCCAATTCGACTGTTTTGATCGGTTTTTATCAAAATTAAAATATAAATCAATTAAAATTGAATTTGAACGCACATTTTAATTTACCGGGGCCACATATTGACTCTAAGAATTCCCGAAAAATAAATCTAGCTATGTTTTGACGATACTGTCCTAATAAAACTAATTTCATCGAATTTGGAGGCCGTTTGAAAAATGGCCAATTTTCAGTCGATTAAATTCAAACTGAAATTACCAAACACGTTTAAATTCACCACGCTCACATATTAATTCCAAAAATTATGGGAATCTGGCAATAGTTTGACATTCCGGATCCAACAAAAGTGGTTTCGTCGAAACAGAGGTCGTTTACAAAATTGCTATTTTTAAGGGCTATATATTATATTAAAATGTATCTAAATTCCATAGCGACTATTTTGAATTTTAAACTGGACATAACTTTCAATTTATACTATGAAATCCCAGTTTTTTACATTCGTTAGAAAGATATAATTATACAGATTCAAATATTTCTAGTTTCACTGAAATCCAATTTATTTTGAATTCTATACATTCATTTGTAATTTAAAATCAAATTTTCAAACTACGGCGCCATTTCAGGCTCGTTTTATAATTAAAATAAATTTATACGTTCTAACTTCGATTTATATAAATTTTAAAATCGTTATTATTTAAAACAAATCATTTTAAATATTCAAAATCCATTAAAATAGCTAAAATAAAAATTTTAAATTGGTTCTGAAAATTCGGGTTGTTACACCCATTACCCCTTCAGTGCCTTAAAAATGCCTCCTAAATGTGAGTATGCTTTCAACGGCTTTGATAGCTCCTCATGGGGATTTTCTGGTCTATGACCAACTCCATCTCTCAAGGCTTGCATGAATTCCCTCATATCCATGGTTGGTGGTGCAGTGGTCGATCCTCTTCCTACCGCTCTTATATTTATATGTCATGTTAGCTTCTATCCAGACATAATTGTATATATATAGTCTGAACTCTAACTATTTGTACTATTTCTCTTAACTAGTATTACACCTACTCATATATATATATATATATATATATAGTTTTTTAAATAGCTATGCCTTGGTTAACATAGCCCTGATACCGAATCTGAAGTGACCCAAATCTTTAACCTAAATTTTATTTTCTTGGACACTTCTAAAAGCCAGTTTCCTTCTTATGCTACCCCAAGATCCTGGTTAGTAATATATACATATCAGTATAAAGCCTTTAAACCCCATTTGCATATGTGAGGATATGCCAATGCAGTTAATACTAATGTATTGGATTTCTTAATGAATTAGTTGAGGAAATAATCAGCTATTTATCTCCAATTATTTTTATGATTAAATAGATCAGAGTTGTGCTATTAATTTTCAAACCTATACATACTTACAAGCAATCATTTATCATGAGTATTGAGGTATTTAAAGCTCAGACAATGCAGTTTCATCTACACAGAAAACAAGAGTATGTGCACAGTGCAATGTACAGCTTTTACACTGGTCATCCTACTACTAGGTATTCTTTAGCTAAATTGACAATGCACATGTATAAAGCCGTAGTTAATTCTAAACAATACTCAATATTGATCTATACTGGATGAAAATAGTACCCAAAACTATGCTTATTTTATTAACTAGGGACCTCAGCAAACAATTCACCTAAATGAGAGAATGAGTGATCATATTTGAGTTATGTACACTCAGTTTTTACATCATGTTACTGCAGTTTTTGTGTGTACATTGATTCAGCTTATGGTGCACAATTGAGTGATATTATTTGGCAATATATGTCCATAGAATCACTTATCCTCACATTCAATCAGATGAGATTTATATGTAGTACAAATAGCCAGTGTCTTACTAAGATTATGCATCCTTATTTACACATAAATACACTAATTTGCATTCACTTGAACTTCCAGTATACCCTTTTTCAATTCTAACTGACACACACATGCACACATATTGTTTATGTGTCATGTGTGGTCTTCATGCCTATACACAACAGGGTTATATATTTTACTACATGCACTTAACCTTTTACTTGAAATCGGATAACTTTTGTCTAATTACCATCACATAAATAACATGTTATTGCCAAGTTTTTCTTCTTTGCACTTGCACATTCATATATTGATTATATGAACTGCTTCTACCCCCCCCCCAACCTGACATAAACCCCTAATTTCAAGTATATGAATTTAACAAAAACATAAATAAACTCTACCAAACATTTTAACATCAGTATATTAGCTACATTAATGCAGAATTAAACCAAACTTGAATTCTTTTCATACATCTTTACCGAATAGACTTAAACTAATATTACTGCATCATCATAGATAATTCCTCCTAATTATTCAACTTAATTATAGAGAGTCTCTAGTTCTTCTTCATATTAATTCTAGCATAAACTTATGTTGCTACCTAAAACAAATCCTGAGCTGCCTCATTGTCAATGAGACACCCAGTAGATTGCAAGGCAATCAAACCAGGTCAGACTATGTCTGGTATGAACACTTATTAACCATATTTAATAATGAATGAATAATATATAAACCAATATAGATATATAATCTGAACTTTAATTATCAAGATGGAAAATAGGGAAATACATTCAAATTGATAGGATAGATTAGGGGTTACTTCAAGCTACACCCACAATATCATACACAAGACAATCAATCAACACACCATTCAAATAAAAAAGATACGATGAAAGTAAAATAGCAAGACAAGATTTTATACGTGGAAAACCTCTTTGATGTGAAGAGTAAAAACCACGAGACCTCTTAAGGAGTCTACCCTCTTCTCTTATTGATAAACCAAAAAGGGAAAACAGCCCCAAAATGTTTACAAAAGATTCGCTTCTAATCACCGGAATCCAAAAACAATAAGAGATGAAAAAGGTGTAAGAGAACACTCTATGTGTGCACTTCAGGCCAGCGGTGAATCGAGCAAGAATGAAGCTCAATCTTAAAGACCAAAACACCTTGAAGAAGATGATAAATGACCAAAAACTGCTACTTCCTTATGTGACCAGATCTGGTTATATTAACCCTCTTTGCTTTTAATGTGCATACAAAAAATGTGAGTAATCTCCCAAATGTCTTTCCTGAAAAGAAAAGATATTTTTGCACAAAAGACATGCTTGCACAACAAATCTGGGAAAAAGACAAAACCAATAAATCTCACCCACAAATTAAGCATGGCCTGCATAAAAAGATATGCTAAATATGCCTGCATAAAATTATGCCAAATATGTCTGCATAAAATTATGCCAAATATGCCTGCATAAAATTATGCCAAATATGGGCTGGAATACCCAACAATCTCCCCCTCCATTCCAACTTGGGGAAGATGTGCATGCTTCAATCATCATTTGAAACTCATTCCCGCAAGCTTGCTACAAACATCAAGCTTGTTTCCTGGAACCACTTTAGTCAACATATCTGCACCATTCTTGTTTGTATGAATTTTCTTTAACTTGAGCATATTTTCTTCAATCACATTTCTTAACCAATGATACCGAACATCTATATGCTTAGTGCGTGCATGATACATGGAATTCTTGCTCAAATCCATAGCACTCTGACTGTCACAGAATACTGTATACTCTTCTTGTTGCAAACCCAACTCTTGAAGGAACCTCTTCAACCAAAGCATCTCTTTACTTGCTTCCACAGCTGCTATATACTCTGCCTCGGTTGTAGATAAAGCCACACACTTTTGTAACCTGGATTGCCAAGAAATGGCTCCCCCTGAAAATGTGAACACATAACCTGACGTAGATTTTCTACTATCAATATCACCTGCCATGTATGCATCTGTATACCCCTCAAGAACATGTTTGCTACCTGCAAAACATAAGCAAAATCTAGAAGTACCACGCAAATATCTGAAAATCCAATTTACTGCATCCCAGTGAACTTTACCAAGATTGGATAAGTATCTATTCACCAAACCAACAGAATGTGCAATATCTGGCCTAGTGCACACCATAGCATACATCAATGAACCAACTGCAGAAGAATAAGGAATAAAAGACATACTTGCTTTTTCCTTCTCCGTTGTTGGACAATCCCTCTTACTTAGCTTAAAAGGAGATGCGAGTGGTGTACAAACCGGCTTAGCATGCTTCATATTGAACCTTTCAATCACACGTTCAATATATTTTTCTTGAGATAGCCACAACTTCCTAGATTTTCTATCACGAGCAATCTCCATGCCTAAGATTTGCTTTGCAGGACCCATGTCCTTCATGTCAAATGACTTGGACAAATCTTTCTTCAAGTTGCTAATCAATTCTAAGTTTTGTCCAACTACCAACATGTCATCCACATATAAAAGAAGAATAATGAAGGTATCGCCAGGAAACTTTCTAAAATACACACAAGGATCTGCAACAGTCCTCTTGTAACCATTGCTTGTCATAAATGAATCAAATTTGTGATACCACTGCCTTGGTGCTTGCTTAAGTCCATAAAGACTCTTCTTCAACTTGCAAACAAGTTTTTCTTTTCCCTTTTCTTCAAATCCTTCAGGTTGTTCCATGTAGATTTCTTCCTGCAAATCGCCATGTAAAAATGCGGTTTTTACATCAAGTTGTTCCAATTCAAGGCCACAACTTGCTGCTTAACCCAAAATGGTTCTGATAGAAGTCATCTTGACAACTGGTGAAAAAATCTCGTCAAAATCAATGCCTTTTTTCTGATTGCATCCTTTGACTACCAATCTAGCTTTGCGCTTTACTATCTTCTCACCATCTTTCTTGTTCTTGAAAACCCATTTGTTTTTCAAAACTTTCTTTCCTTTTGGAAGTTTCACTAGCTCAAAAGTCTGATTCTTCATCAAAGAATCCATCTCCTCTTTCATAGCCTCAAGCCAAAGATTCTTGTCTCGACTAGACAACACTTCTTGGAAGCTCTCGGGCTCACCATCAGCTGTAACTAAGATATAAGCTGTGCTTGGATATCTTGTAGATGGTTTATGTTCTCTTGTTGACCTTCTAACTTGAGCATCATCCACTTGTGGGGCAATTTGCTCCCCCTGCTCACAAGCCACTCCTCCATTTGGTTGAGCTTCATCATGAACATCATCAAAATGTGCACCATCAAGCTGTGCATCATCAACACCTTCATGTGTTGCATCAAGATCAGCCTGTATTGGTTGTTCAACAAAACCACGAGTAGGGGACAAAGAAACATCAGTAGTATCAATAAAAAAATCTGAGCTAGTATGATACCTTGCACTCAAAAGTTCTGCACCTTTTTCATGCTCAAAGAACACTACATCTCTGCTTCTTACTACCTTTCCTTTTTCTGGATCATATAGCCTGAACCCATACTCTTCATCACCATAGCCAACAAAAACACATGGATTAGTCTTGGAATCCAGCTTTGATCTTTGGTCTTTTGGCACATGCATGCATGTCTTGCATCCAAATACTCTAAGATGTGTATATACAGGATCACATCCCTTCCATGCTCTCTCTGGAATGTTAAGCCCCAGTGGAATAGATGGAGAACGGTTGATCAGATAAACTGTTGTATTCACTGCTTCAGCCCAAAATGACTTTGGTAGATCGGACATCTTCAACATGCATTGCACCTTCTCCATAATGGTTATGTTCATCCTCTCAGCTACACCATTATGTTGAGGAGTGCCTGGAACTGTCTTCACATGTCGAATACCATATTGCGCACAATAATTCTTGAACTCATGTGAAGTATACTCTCCACCATTGTCTGAACGAAGGCACTTCAACTTGCTTTCTGTCTCCCTTTCCACCATAACATGAAACTTCTGAAAAGTTTCAAACACTTGGCTTTTGGTCTTCAAAATGTAAATCCATGTCTTTCTAGTAGCATCATCAATAAAAGTGACAAAATATTTGTTGCCACCATTGGATTCAACCTCAATAGGACCACATATATCCGAATGTACAAGCTCCAACTTAGCCTGCTTTCTTGTAGACTTTCTAGCAAAAGAAGCTCTATGTTGTTTTCCTGCTAAGCAATGATCACAAGGGTTAAGAGAAATTGTAATATTGACAGGAATAAGAGATTTACCTACTAAACATTTCAAACCCTATTCACTCATGTGTCCCAATCTTCGATGCCACAAATTAGGAGAATCTTTTTCTTCCACTGCATTGAGCTCACCAAAACATACAGTCAAATATGTCTTGTACAAAGAACAACACAACTCGCCTCTTGCAATTGTCATGTATCCCTTGGATAATTTCCACTTGCCACTCTCAAATGTGTGACGAAAGCCTTCTTGATCAAGAATATGAGCTGAAAGCAAATTAAGACGCAAATCTGGAATATGACGTACACCTTTCAATGTAAGCATGCATCCAACATTAGTCTTCACACGATTATCACCAATCCCAACTATGCTTGCTGAACTCTGGTTACCCATTTTGGCACTGCCAAAATCACCTGCTTGATAATTCAAAAAATACTCTCTCTTAGGAACACAATGATATGAAGCACCTGTATCAACCAACCACTCAGAATACGTACTGCTAACATAATGACATTCACTAGTTGCGCAAATTAAAGTGACATCATCATCACTTTTAGAGGCTACTGCTGCAACATTTTTATCATCGTCTTCTTTCTGAAAATCATTCTTCTTCCCATGTTCTCTTTTCCAACGAAAGCAATACTTTTTAATATGGCCAGGCTTCTTTCAATAGTTGCATATGAAGTGATTCTTTCCATCACTAGACTTGGATCTTCCTCTTGAGTTATCATGGCCTTTGGGTCCTTTGCTCTTGCTTCTTCCTCTATTCTCCACAACAAGAGCTTGTGAATTGTCAACTCCAATCTCCTTTCTTCTAATTTCTTCATTAAACATGCTTTCTTTGATCACATCCAAAGATAGCACACCGTCTGGAGCTGAATTACTAATGGTCACAACTAAAGTTTCCCAACTATCTGGCAAAGAACTCAATAAGAACAAAGCTTGCAATTCATCACCAAAAATGATCTTCATAGTTGTCAACTTGTTAATAATGTCTTGGAAATCACTAAGATGCTCAGAAACTGACTTTCCACCTTTCAACTTTAGATTAACAAGCCTTTTAATCAATGAAGCTTTGTTATGGGCGGTTTTCCTCTCATACAAACCTTCTAATTTCTTCCACAAATCATATGGATCGGTCTCTTGTGACACATGGTTAAAAATGCTAATGTCAACCCATTTTCTAATGGTTCCTAAAGTTTTCCTTTTTAACTTTATCCATTCATTCTCTTCCATTTTATCGGGTTTAGAAGGTTTAGAGATAATACCACTCGAACTAGTGACAGTTTCAATTGGGTCATGTAAATCCTTGCAATATAACAAGTCTTCCATCATAGGTCTCCAAATAGAATAGTTGGTTGATGTCAACTTAATCATTGAGCTATGACTGCTCGACTCCATAGCGTGATAAATAACCTACCTCAAGCTCTGATACCAATTTGATAGGATCGATTAGGGGTTACTTCAAGCTACACCCACAATATCACACACAAGACAATCAATCAACACACCATTCAAATAAAAAAGATACGATGAAAGTAAAATAGCAAGACACAAGATTTTATACGTGGAAAACCTCTTCGATGTGAAGAGTAAAAACCATGAGACCTCTTAAGGAGTCTACCCTCTTCTCTTATTGATAAACCAAAAAGGGAAAACAGCCCCAAAATATTTACAAAAGATTCTCTTCTAATCACCAGAATCTAGAAACAATAAGAGATGAAAAAGGTGTAAGAGAACACCCTATGTGTGCACTTCAGGCCAGCGGTGAATCGAGCAAGAATGAAGCTCAATCTTGAAGACCAAAACACCTTGAAGAAGATGATAAATGGCCAAAAACTGCTACTGCCTTATGTGACCAGATCTGGTTATATTAACCCTCTTTTCTTTTAATGTGCATACCAAAAATGTGAGTAATCTCCCAAATGTCTTTCCTGAAAAGAAAAGATATTGTTGCACAAAAGGAATGCTTGCACAACAAATCTGGGAAAAAGACAAAACCAATAAATCTCACCCATAAATTAAGCATGGCCTGCATAAAAAGATATGCTAAATATGCCTGCATAAAATTATGCCAAATATGTCTGCATAAAATTGTGCCAAATATGCCTGCATAAAATTATGCCAAATATGGGCTGGAATACCCAACACAAATGTTAGTCAAGGAAAACACATATACTCTTCATCATATTATGTTCTACCCTCCCTCCCATATATATTATAACAAGTCTTCCATATGGGCTGGAATACCCAACGCAAATGTTAGTCAAGGAAAACACATATACTCTTCATCATATATATTCTAATTAATTTTTTTCTAGCAAAGTTTAGGAAAAGACTATCTTTAGTTATTCTGTTATGTATATATACTTTGAAACAAAATTATATATAAATAGGTTTCTGAATTTAGATTACTTTTTTGAATTTTACTATTTAGACTTTTTTTAATTTTCAATATTTAAATATACGCATGTGTGTATATGTGTGTGTGTAAACATAAACATAAATACACTAAAATATCCATTTGGATATTAAAGTAATTTAGTCAAAATGTTTAAATTAAAATTCTTGGATTATTAAACACACATTTGGTATGTCATGCAATAGGTTTAATCAACTTTTTTTTTACTTTGTTTTTGAATAAGTCTAAACATTTAAATTTGAATTTTAAACTGTTTTTATAGTAAAAAATAAAGCTATATACATGCATATATGCGTGTGTGTGTGTGTGTGTGTGTGTGTGTGTGTATATATATATATATATATATATATATGTGTGTGTGTGTGTGTGTGTGTGTGTGTACATGTTATATGTATACATGCATATAGAAATATATGCATGTATACCACATTTAGACATCTTATTGACTGTAGGACAAAATTATCAATTTTTCACATAAACCCCAGGAATATGGTACATATTTATCTTGTTATGCTATTTATTTTAAGAATATGAATATCATAATATATTAAAATTTAAGACTGAACCAAATTAATTTTAAATGAATTATTGCTAGAATTATTTTAAACATTAATAATACATTTTTTAATCAAGTTAAATAAATTAAAAAAGTTAAAAGATAATTTATTAACTAAATATTAAATTTGATTTAGTATAAACAAATGTTATTTATGTAAATAAAATAAAAAATTCTTGCAATTTAATAATTTTTTGAACTCATTTTTTTAACCCTGCTGTCAATGCACCTTAATGAGATATATATAATAAGTGTGGGACTCAAAAATGTATATCGTAAAGAAACATTTCATAGAATCTTGAAAACGTAAGACAAATGCCATCAAGGATAGAATATTCCACCCTGTGTTTTCTTAGTATTCCATCTACTACTGGCTCGTAACGGATCATAGTCGCTTCCAGAATTAATTTGTATATTCCCTTCGTAAGTAGATTTAATTTATTACATAATCCTACTTTATGCCTTTCAGTTTACTCAAATCGAATGTCTCTGTTTTCATGCTTTCCTTGCTCAGATCTAACAAGTTCGACCTACTGGATTATAAGAACCTGAATTTGCTGTAAGATTAGACGTAGGCGATATGTCTGTGGTGATGTTTTCTTTGTTTAGGGTGTGAGAAGAAACTTCAAAATACCGTTGTGAAAAGTATAGCTTTGATTCCTGGCTTGATATTATGACATTTTTAGAATAATTTGGTTACCGAAACATGCATTTTGTTAAATTGGGTCCAAATGCTAATCAAGGTTGACATTGCAACGACTCAACTTTCTGATCCTCAATTATCGACGCTTACCACAAAAATTAAAGGAGAAACACAATTTTATAAGCAACACAGTAGTCAAACAATAGTGAAACATGACTTTACACAAATATGAATTTGAATATTTATTAGAGTAACTAACTTAGATCTACCTGGATAGTTATAACCTTTTGTCCTTCAAAATGCTGAAATTATTCATAAAGAACAAACGCTAACTATACAATGCACAAAATAGCGAAAGAGTAAATACTACAAGAATACATTTGACCTTCTTCTCCACTTCCAAAGCTTTACGTATCCAAAGAAATCTGGAAAACATGCTCTGTATGACCCAAACATCATAATAAAATAACACCTGGATTAGGCTAGTAAGCCAGCATGAGAAACGCAAATCATATTTTTTTTTATTTCTTATTAGCTTATAAAACCTTCGGAAACAAAAGGTATCTCGTAAGACCAAGCTGCACATAAACACAGATAGGTATTACCTTATGATAACCAAAATACCTTTATTATTAATCCAATTATATTATAATAATGTCTAGATACAAATACTAACGAGTCTTAGCTGAAATCATTACATTATTAAATTCCAGCATAATATATATACAACTAAAACCATAAAAGGTAAAAGAGAAGTTCTAGTTTCTTTCATGACGTCCACAGTTTCAGCTAGTCCATCTTCCTTGATGAATCTTCTCCAGGTCCATCTTTTCAACAAGATGTTCATGTTCCCTCATTTCAGCAGATTGTTTCAAAAGAACCGGAGGAAATCGGCAAATTCAAAAAAGATTGTAACCCTAACCTGAATTCATCGACAGAATTTCCAGCTCTTAACCTAAATTCACTCATAAACAAGGAGATAAACAGCAATTGGCATTCTAAATCATGGATAGAAGTAATAAAGAACAACAATTATCACAATAAATTCATCTAATTGAAATTCTATGAATCGACTGTGATAAACAATGTTAGGTATGCAACAATCAGTGAAAATTTAATAATTGATGCTCAGAGGCAATATGTTGTAGCATTTTACGTATATGGTAACAAACTTTATTACAAATACTTAAAAGACTACAAATATCATACGTGGCAAATTAAGGGGAGTTATCAGTTGTATACAAGAGAGAACTGGTTTTACATAATTAAATTAGAATACAGGAAGATTGTGAGAACCTCTTGGCTAGTGGACCTTATTTTTATAACAAAAGGCCGATCTTCATGAAAAAGTGGCAACAGGTCTAAAATTATCTCATGAATTCCTTCATTCGATTCTAGTTTGGGTGCAGTTTCCGAATTTACATCTTGAACTATGGTCAGTACAAGCTATCAACGGAATTGTATCTATGCTAGGCCACCTTATAAAATTAGATCATGTCACTGAAGATTTAATAAGATATCATATGCAAGAGTTCTAGTTGAGATTTATGTTAACTGTGCCTTTCCAAATGAGATGCCTATACAAAATTATGATGGGTCTATTATATGGCAGAAGGTGGTTTATAAGTGGACTCCTATTGTGTGTACAAATTGAAAAAAAATTGGCCATTCTGCTAATTCATGCATATTTGAAAAAGTATGAATACAAAAGGAGAATCCTACTAGAGGAAATTGTATGGTAGACTACTAATGGAAATGAAATAGCAATCACCCAACAAATGGAGATTGAAGACACTTTGCACAATAAGGGCGCCTCTATACAAGCTTCATTTTTCCAGATGTGCCTCAAAAGCTTCCTTGTAATTCAGATTCTAAAAGTCAAAGGAGTAAAGACATGATTCATGAAATTAAATAAACAAAACTCTCTGAATAACATTATTAGTAAAAACAGTTTTGAAGCCTTGGAGCATATAATTCCTGATGAAATGAGGATGTTATTGTTGGTGAGGGCAATCTGCAAATTGAAAAGGAAAGTAATAATCTTTACAAAGAAGAAAAGAATAATATTATTATAAAAGAGAATTTATGCAGCATTAACAAAGTCACGTCGAAAGATAAAAGTAACCCTTTAGGCTATGTTTGTTTTTCTCAAAAAGCGCTTTTCCAACGCTGATTTGAAAAGCCTGAATGTATTCAGCATTTTTAAAGCGTTTGGTAAGAGGAATCATTCAGCCGTGAATCTGCCTTTTTTGTTGAATGGTAAAAAGCGGATACTTTGAGCTTTTTCAGCTGCTGGTTGCTGATTTACCGTGCTGCCCTTTTTTATACGTTGCTTTATAGTTGTCCTGCTTTATATAGCAAAGCAGATGTTCTTTTCTACCTAGAACAGAAAGCAGATAACTGCAACCAGTAATTTCTTTTTGTATATTTTGCAGAAAACATGTGACTGCAAGACTATTATATATTTTATATTTGCAAAGATCAGGGCATTTATGTATTCCTAAGACTGGAGAAGACTGTGTATATATTTTAATTTCTTTAATTTCTTTTTGAACAATCTCAGTTACCTGAATGTACAAAATTAGATGAATTAATGGTTAGTAATGAGGACGTAGCATGTGATAGGACAAACACAGCTTATACTGCACTACAAAGTATGGATAGTGTTTTTTTTTTAATGAATTCTGAATAAATTTCTAAACTCATCGTTATTAAAAAATGTAATTGCACGTATGTACATAATTAGTATTTGGACAATAAAGATGAAGGACAAATTTGTCAACCAAAAATATATCACAATTCCTCAGAATTTGGATAAGCAAATAATCAAACAACATTAAAAGCATTCAGCATTCAGCATTTTTATTCAGCATTAAGCATTCAGCAATAAGCATTTAGCCATTTTAAACAAACGCAGCCTAAGGCTGATGCCAATGGCCGGGATACAAACATGGAGGAATCAGACTTTTTGACTGATAGTTTTTAAAAAAAGGAAAAATTAATTAAATCTTAATAACTGCAGCGATGAAGAATTGGTTACTGAAGGTGAGCCTTTTGTGGAGTCTGACCCCAAATTGAATAATTTACTTTCTCAAATTAAAACAAGGTCAAGAAGCAAGAAACACAAAGAGGAAAGTTACCTTCCTGGTGAGGTGAAATCCAGGAATATTTCAAAAAATAAATAAATCAATGTCCATTCTTTTTATGAATCTAAGGGGATTAAATTCGGCAACTAGGCAGAGAGATTTGGAGGACCTTACTGAGAAGAAGCAGATTAATCTAATAACTATTGTGGAGCATAAATTATCTAATTATTATGTCGCTAATTATGTTAATAAATTTAAGGATTGGTTTTTTATAAATAATAACTCTAATGGCGAAAAAGGTAGAATATTAGTTGGTTATAGCGTCAATTACTAGAAGCATCAAATGTTATTAATGGATGAGCAATGCATTACTTGTAAATATTTTAACACTGGTGGTCTAGAAATCATAATTTCATCCATATATGGTGCCAATCATTCTAATCAAAGAAAATACTTTTGGGATCATTTGCTAAATATTAAAAATAAAACTAACTATGCCTAGATTATTGGAGGCTATTTCAATTATACTCTTTGTTCTAAGGACAGGTTCAATTCTAATGGCGATTATCAATTTAGGGGTGAACGTTTGGTTGGTTTGGTTTATCCGATGATGAAAATTATCAAACCAAACTAAAACCGATAAAAATGAAAATCAAACCAAACCACCCAAATTAAGTTTGGTTGATTCAGTTGGTTATCTGATTTAACCGAACTAAAAATATTTTAGACCTTATGTTTGTACTATAATTTGAAATAAATCATAAATATTTGATTAGACTACTACTATTTATGATTCTTATGCTTTCTAATAGTAATTTTGACACATACGTGATGATTAAAATTTACTTGCATAACTAATCTAACCTAAAATATTTATTATAATATGGATGATTTTGAAAATATAATAAAAGTTTGGTAAATTTGGTTAAACGGACAACCAAACTATTTTTTTTTTTTGAACCAATTACAAACCGATCTAATTTCAAAACCAAACCAACCAATATAAATTGGTTTGGTTGGTTTAACCAAATAATGCTCACCCCTAGTTATCATTCTCCGGGTTATGATTTTCTAAATTGTATTTCTTCTCTAAATGTGATGGAGCCAAGGTCCAAAGGTGTTTATATTCTTGGGGAGGTGTTCTAAATCTTTCTACTCATTCTCGTATTGATCGTATCTTTATTAATCAAATATGTGCTTCCATGTTTCCTATGATGATAGTTCAATACCTAATTCATTCTACCAGTGATCATGCGCCTATCCTTATAAATCTTACTTGTGTGAACAATGATGAATTTTCCTATAAGAAACATCCTTTTAGATATAAGAATTATTGGTGTTGGCAATATGATTATTATGAGCTAGTTACTCCTATTCTGAGAAGAAAATTATCTGGTAATTAACTATCTCTATCAGATTATCACCAAATTAAAGCTGCTAAAAAGATACCATAAGAGGTGGAGCAGGTGAATTCCCATTTATCCAAACAGATTGAACTACTGAGAGACAAAATTAATGATTTATATAATTCCCTTCTCCAATTCCCTGATGATTCTAATTTACTGCAGCAGTATCAGAGTGGCATTAGGAGATTAGAAATTCTGCTATACAAGCAACGTACTAACATTAGACAGAAGGCAAAGATAAAAGTTATGCTAGAAGCTAGTTTACCAACCAAATTCTTTTATTCCAAATTGTCTACTAATAAAGAAAAGCTTCAGATTAAATATTTGATATATGTCAATGGTCAATCTTAGGTTAATAATAAAGTTTTTGCAGAGAAGGCTAAGCAATACTTTCAACAATTATTTAATTCTGCAACCTCTGACGGTATTCATTTTCCTCCTTTTATTACTAAGAAGATCATTTCTAGAGCTGGTAGAGACATGCTGGACAGCCCTATTGCAATAGACAAAGATAGAGATGTTATTTTCAATACGTATGATGATAGTACTCCAGAACCTGATGGATTCAATGCTAGATTCTTTATATTCCATTGGAATGAAATGAAGGAAGACCTATATCTTGCTGTGAACAATGCCTTTATTAATGGAAAAATTGTTAAAGAGGTCAATCACTTTTCTGGTTCTTATTCCTAAAGCTCAAAACACATCTGAACCACATGAATTTAGGCCCATTTCATGTTATAATGTTTTATACAAAATTATGAGCATGATATGCAGTAATAGACTAAAGATTTTAATGCCAAACATTATCTCTTATTTTTAGAATGCCTTTATTAAAGGAAGATATATGACTGAAAATAATCTGCTAGCTTTTGAAATGGTGAGAAACTTTAATAAACAAGGAGCTGACAGAATGTGCATAAAAGTTGATTTGTAGAAAGCCTATGACAAGAAAAATAGAGAGTTTATCATTCATATTATGAAAGAGATGGGCTTAACATTTTGCAAATTTATTTCCACTTGTATTCTACTCCTACATTTTCCATCATAGTCAATGGTAAGCCTTATGAATTTATTAAGAGCAATAGGGGATTGCGACAGGGGGATCCTATTTCCCCATATCTTTTTGCTATTGCAATGGAATACGTGTCGATCCTAATGGAGTTAGAGCTGATCAGAGGTAATTTATCTCTCATTTTTAAGAATGACCCTATTACTACTCACTTGATTTATGATGACGATTTATTATTATTCTCCAAGTGTGACCAGAAAAGTGTGAGTTATATTGAAAAAAAAAATCTTTATCTATTATGGGATTGTCTATTAACAAAGATAAATCTACATTATTTTTTAGCAAAGGAGACAAAAAGAAACAACATATTATCAATCATTAGTCTTAATGCTGCTGAACTTCTTGTTAGATATCTTGGTATTCCTCTTTCAAATAAAATTTAACTAGGCATGATTGCTCACAGCTGCCACACTCTATTAAAAAAAGATCACTGGCTAGAGTATTAGATTTTTAACTACTACATGTAGAATTGAGGTAATTAAATCTTCCATATACCCTATAATATTATTCTAGACACAAACCTGTCAGTTACCTAACAATGTTTTTGACAAAATTGAATCTTTATGTGCAAATTTCATTTGGAACAACAAGAAACATAAGGTGGCCTGGAAACAATTATGTCTCTCTAAGGCTCTGAAATTATTATAAATATTCTTAAATGATAATTCCTTATGGGACAATTGGGTGCATGCAAGGTATGCTAAAAACAAAAAAAAATTGGCATATGAATGTGGACAAATGTTGATATGTTTTTTAGTCAAAGCAGTCACACGTGATATCTCTATTTAAAAATACTCTCAAGTATTGGGAACATCGTCAGAAGACAAGAAGCGATTTGGTTGAAGTCGCATCGCAAACAAAGAATGACTTGAATCTCCTAGAAAATGACCTTTTTTGGACCCGAAAATATCAATTATGGATCTTTTCTCCATAACTCTTGTAGCTCTCTGAATTAGTTTCAAGTAGTGCTTTCGTTTGGCTAAAACGGACTTACGGTTTGGAAGTTACGCTCGTTTCCGTGAACGGGTGTACTTTGGCATCGATCGGCAATCGCATGAACGAAGCATTGGAGACTTGGAATCCTGGGACTTGGATCGGCTCTCCCCCCTTGGATTTGCCCTCCCTCGACTCATGGTACACCCACCCAGTTCGTGGTGCACCCACCCGGTTCGTGGTGCACCAACCCGGTTCGTGGTACACCCAAAGACCACAATCCGCACCTGATTACCATCACGACCCGCCAGGCACTGCTCCACCGAAGAGCTTCAGTGATCGATCCCTCATCCCAGCTCGTGAAGCAGGGTCACGAACCGCCTGTACCAAAGCTGCGGCAACCATTGATTTTAACCGATTCTCATGCCACATCTTCCTCCTATGAACCCGGATCTCATCACACATAGCATGGCATGGCACGACATAGAGTGGATCTCTCCACGTTTTCCACTGCATTTCGAGATTTTTGGTATGCGTGCCACGTGTCCCGCGAACCGTCTGTTGTAAATGGCTATAAATACACCATTCGGAGGCATTTTGAAGGATCTTTTGGCTCTAACTCCTCACGGCTTCCTCCATTGTTCCCCGCAAGGCTATTGCACAAAATAGAAGCCAAATTCCACATTATAACACGATGATATGGACAATAATCCTCTAATTTATTACTCCTTTTCATTGTAAACACGAGGACTTCGTGTATAAATCTGAGAGAATTGTACTATAACTTCTTAGGATTTAAGAAAAGATAAAGTGGACATAGGCTTGGTTTGAGTCAAACCACTTTAAAAGCCTCGTGTGTCTCCATTTATTTATTATTTTCTGCATTCTGTGATCTGTGAGTTGTGATTGTGAGGACTTTGTACTACATTTGGGTGTTTGTGCCAGATTTTGGTCTAACATTTTGGCGTGCCAGGTGGGGGCACATGATACTACTTCAATTCCTAGCTCTAAAGGAGTCGATTTTCTTAGCTATTAGATAAAAATGGCAAGACGAAAGAAAGACGGAACCTTCTCCCATGCTGAGGATGTTGGCAACGAAGGCACAAGGAACGAGGCAAGTCAGGAGGCTTCCTCTTATGGAAATTCATCTGCATACTTGACTTGTGAAGAGATGGATGGAGTTCTCGCTGAATTGAGAACCCAGATGGCAAGGCAAGATGATCTACTCAGGAAACAACAGAAGATGATCGATGGATTCTTCGTCGGATGAATGGAAGGCCGAGCAATGCACAAGTCATTGGAAACGAAGCCATCGAAACAGCTCGTACGTCACATGGACCCGGGACAACTCCCTCACTCTTGGAAATGGTCAGGCTTGACCTTCTTCAGCTCCAGTTCAGATGAACACAAGAACGTAGGCTCACGCTCAACAACAGGAAGTGGTTCGTAATAGGGCTCCAAGACCGATCGGTCCCCCCCCCCCCCCCCCGCTCACGAACCGGCTTCCTCGACCCACGACCAGGTCGAGTCGCCCCCCCTCGAATCGCAAGCCGCGAACCCCGACCCCCAGACAGCGGTTCACCAGCAACTCCCTTTTTCTCTTGCAAATAACGCTGGGGGCACCAGCTCTGATCTTGGTAATTTTCAACTACTCTTCGAAGGCGATTGGCTCGCTAATCTAATTCAACGTCTCTCAAGAGGCCGCACTTATCAAAATGATGTCGATGACGTCAATCACAATCTGTAACACCCCACCTCCGCCAGTGCCACTCTTGCAAGGACACTAGCTTTGGAGGGGCGTTAAACGAGGTAAACATGCATGCAGATATCACAAGACAGAACACATAAGTAAAACATAGTAGTAAAGCAACGGATAAAACTAGCATTTCAAAACCATAGTCAAGTTACATCAAAGTACTGAGTCATTATTTTCCACAAAACAAAGTCTAGAAACATCAACTAAAAACTGGAAAGAAAATCATAAAGTAACTATCCCCAAAGTAGAATAAAGCCATAGCGTGCTCAAGTCCAAACCGTACGTGAGCTATCCAGAAAAGCAGCTAAAGATCCAAGCTAGGTACTAGTGTTCCCACCCTGTAAACCTGGGGGGGGGGGGACGGAAGAAAAGAGGCGAAAGAAAACGGGTCAGTCAAAAATACTGGTAAGTCCTATCTACTATTAGTATAAAAACTAATAAAGTTAACTGAACATGTAAACAGAGATGAGATGTAGGGTGATAACTGGCATGGTGAAAAGTTAACAAGATAGATCAAGTGTGGCATCGCATATACAAGGTTAAGTTGCACCAGGTGTGTACTAGTATTCCAATCCATGTCAAGTATAAACAAGAAATGATCCCTTAGCCCAATGTTGGCCCAAACCCATGAGATGACCTAAATCAAGGTCCAACTACTCGGTCTAGTCGATCGGCTCCCTATCAGCCTAACTCGTCGTGTATCGGTGTCATACGGTCCAAACATGAAATGTAGTCGACTGTGCTAGGTCCACCCTAGGGTGTATCCGGCCCTAGGGTGTCAACCACTGACACGAAACAAGCACGCACAGTCCAAACCTACTGGTGCCCAAGTCTGTCTTTCATCCCCGGACAATGTGCACGACCATGGTCCGTCAGAATCTACTATGGCGCACCTACTTTTGCCGTCTTTTTGGTCACTTACACTCCAGCCCAGTAATCGTGCCCCACCCTAGCCTAGTCCCTAGGGTATCCGATACTCCCTAGTGGGTTACTGCTGAGAAGGACCGCGTAACTAGGGTTTTCTAGTGGGTTAAGTGTGGTTAACCCCATCCAAACCATGTATCAAGTTGGTTAAGTGTTCCTAAAAAGGTTCACGACTTAACCCTATCCAACTAAGCATTGGGTTGGTTAAGTGTGTCCATGTTGACTTAACCCTATCAACCCATCATGTTCATGTGGTTAAGTATATTCAAGTGGTCCATGACTTAACCCTATCATGTGGCATTTATTATCTTAATGCACCCCAACCTCTCACATTAGACTTTGTTGTGGTTACTAGTTAAGCCGGGCGGGTCCGGGTAGCTTTACACCACAACCTAGTCTAACCTCGGGTTTTAAGTGCGACATGACCAACTACTCACATTGGGTCCTATTGCTTGTAGCCACTAGTTAAGCCGGTCGGTTCCGGGTAGATTTATGCTACAAACTCAACCCAACCTCGAGTTGGCCATTCTCATGTTTTCTACATGTCATGTCCACGTTCGTGTTTTCAAGCATAAACACATGTCAAACTTTCATGTCATGTTTTCGAGTCATGTTTTCATGTTATTCAAGTTTGCCCCATTACCCATAACGTATTCCCATCGCACGTAAATTCGCATCAACACAAATAGATCAAAAAGGGAACATAACAATATGACAAGGTGGGCATAAGGTGGCAAGGTCTATCACAAGTCAAACATGGTGATATTTGAGGCCAAAAGGGGTTCAACATACTAGCATATGGCCTCAACATGTATGATAGCATAAAAGGTGACTTGACCTCAAACGTATCAAATATCATAAGGGTGATTTGGCCACTAGCATGCATAATAGCATAAGGTGATTTGGTTTGGCCACAAGTTAAACATGGTGGCATATGAGGCATAAATATGTTCATAAGCTTGCGTATCACATCATGGGCCTCAAAACATGCATAATATCAACTTAAGCAAATAGGTGAAACATGATCATAAATGACATAGGATGGTGGCTAGAAGTTCGCATATAACATTATATGCAAGTTATCATAAAGGTTATGAGAGTTCTCATGTTGCATAATGCAACATTCCAAATCAAAGGTCATAGCTTTCTATGCACATAGTCAAGGTGATAGCTTTACAAACTTGCATAGGGTAAATCAATGCATAACATGATGGAATCAAAGCACAAAGTTTTCTATGCATAAGGTCAAGGTGATAGCTTTACAAGCATGCATATATGCATAGCATAATAGGATCAAAGCTCATAGTTTTCTATGCACAAATCATACTTAGTCCCAAACTCAAACTTGCAACATGTCATATTAACTTCATAGTTAGAATCTAAGAGTAGTATAGGGCTTACAATGCTATGAAGACTAGAGTAAATATAAAATAAGATTGAGACGAAGCCACTAGCAACTCTAAAAACCCCAAATGAATACAAGCTCCAAGTTGACTTGAGAAACAATAAGCTCCTTTGATTTGTATGAAGAAATATCCTTGTTTTGATGAAGAAAGGTGGCTCTTTTACTAGCTTAGGACACTCAAACTTTCATGAAGAGGATGGAGGCCATGATATGAAGATGGAGGCCATGATCAAGAAACATTTGGGCAGCATTTAGTTGTAGGAATGATTAATGAGGGTTTAGGCTAGGTCTAGGGGTCTTTTTATAGATGATTAGGTTAATTTAGACCATAGGATTAACCCTAAAACACATCAGGTCCGTTAATACCGTTAGAAACTTCTGGAACAAGACTCAGCATGTCACAATTGGTGCACCAGGAAAACTGGTCCAACAGGGGGGGTCGACCCCTGGGTCGACATAGGTGTCGACCCCTGGGTCGACATGGGTGTCGACCCATAAGGGGAGGTCGACAGGGGTGTCGACCTCTGTGTCGACCCTGCCTGGGGCGGGAGAATTCCCGCCTATCCTGAAGTTCGAATCTGAATTCGAATTTGAACTGTTCTCGGGCTTGGAATTTTCTGAAAACTTCAATGGGCCATAACTTGGTCATACGGACTCCGTTTTTCGAAAACTCGGACTCTATTTCGCGAATTTTGCCGAGACGAACGCAATGGCACAGCCCGTTTACCTTGATTCAGATTTTAACATTTAATTCTGCCTTGTTTTACATTATAACATGTTATTAAAAATACGGGTTGTTACATTCTCCCCACCTTAAAGGATTTCGTCCCCGAAATCTTCAAGTTAGGAAGAACGTATCCTACCATCCATCATCCATCTACTCAAAACATCATCCACAAGTAACCATTGTCCTTAAAAAGATTCTAAATGATGTATGAACATATGCAAAAGGTGTGTGTATATGTACTTATCTAATGCAAAAAATCAGGCGGTTACTGATTCAGTAAACCTCCTTAATGCAAAGTATGTTAGTGAAATGAGTCCATATGTATGCAAATTCCTAACATAATTTATAATCTCTACATGAGTGCATACAACATTCATTCATATGCAACATCCACGTGATAACACAACAAGTTTCATCCATGAATAAGCATAAACACTCATGCATATGCAACATGAAAGTGTGTGAGCCGATCTTAGTGCCTAATGTGTATCATGCATCCACGAGTATCCACTTGCAAACACTTGCAACCACTTGCAACCATCAAGCATAACATGTTTCAAATACATGTTTCATCCAAAGGGTTTCTACCTAAGGTTCTCATGACACGATTTCGAGATAAACAAGATAAACATGGATAGCAAAAGAAACATATGCCAATTATGAAAAGAGATCGAGAAGATAGTATACAAGTAAGCTCCACGGAAAAACAGGGATCAAGGATATACTCCTAAAATGATATACGATGCATGTATCTAGTCTTCAACCTTCTAAGAACTTAATTCCATTGTGCTTTGATCAGTTCCGTAGCTTCCTAATTCCTACTTCAGAAATGTGAGTTGGAACTCATTTCACTGTCGCTTCACATTTCACTTTCACTTACTTATTTTTTTTTTCTAGCATACTCGGTTCTTAACTTAACCGTATACTCATGACTTCATGCAAGCTTTCCCAAAATTCACTATAAGGTATTCCACGTAGAAGAACTTTCCCTTGAAAATAAATACCAATCCATGTGGCCAAATGCACTATTTAACATGATTTCTATGAACCACCCGCGAACACTAATCGAATAGATCATTAATTTCCAATAAATGGGTCAAAAGATTCTAGGTAACTAATCCTGACAGAACTCTAAAGGTTACGCGAGACTTCGAGGGTATTACCAAGGCAAGTCAAGAGTCTAACTACCCTTCTTTCAAAACCGAGGATGGTACTGGATAACCACTTCATCCCTAGAATCAACCCAAAGCCCAAAAACATAATCCCTACTTCCAAACTCAACACTTAGCATAGACATCCTTTTGCGAGAAGAGATACTTGAGCGACTTGTGATCCGTATATAACTCGAATCTCTTGCCCAAAAGATAATGGTGCCATGATTTAAGCGCAAAGACAATCGCCGCCGACTCCAAATCATGCATGGGGTAGTTCTTCCCATAAACTTTGAGTTTCCTAATCCCATAACGTATTACTCTTTCTCCTTACATCAGGACCGCGCCTAATCCCATGTCACGTGCATTGGTGTTCACGGCAAACATCTTCCCTCCATCGGGTAAAGCTAAAACTGGTGCTGTGGTAAGAGTCCCCTTAAGCCTTTGAAAAGCAGGCTCACACTCTAAGTCCCATGCAAAAACTAAGTCCTTTTTCGTTAACTTAGTAAGAGGAGCTGAAATCTTAGCGAAGTCCTCGATGGACTTCCTATAAAACCCTGCAAGACCGAGAAAGCCTCTTACTTCGGTTGCGTTCCTAGGAGCTTTCCAGTCTTGAACTACAACCACTTTCGCGGGATCCACAACTATACTTTGCTTAGGAACTATGTGCCCAAGTAACCGAGCTTTCTTTCTCCAAAAATGACATTTTGAGAACTTGGCTTTCAACTGGTGAGCTCCAAGCATATCCCTAACTTCCTTGAGATGTGCAACATGCTCTTCCTCGTCTTTTGAGAAGATTAGAATATCATCCACGAAAACGACCACAAACTTGTTAAGGAACTCCCGAAACACCCTACTCATCAAGTCCACGAAGTATGCGGGTGCATTAGTCAAGCCGAATGGCATAACAAGCCATTCAAAGAATCCATCTGGAGTCCTAAACGCAGTCTTATCAATACTATCCTTAGCCACTCTAAGCTGATGTAATCTGGTGGCTAGATTGAGTTGAGAGAAAACAGAAGCACCTACAAGCTGGTCAAAGAGATCATCAATCCTCGGTAATGGGTGCCTATTCTTCTTTGTTAGCTTGTTTAACTCACGATAATCAACACACAGACGAAGCGAATACCACTGGAGCACCCCGTTCAGAAATGTTCGCCTAATAAAAAAAATTTCAAGCAACTCCTTGACTTGCTTACTAAGCTCTCTTATTTCACGAGGGGCCATGTGCCTAACTGGAAATGAAGCTGACTTGGCATTATCGACTAGATAAATGCGGAAATCTATCTCTCGTTTAGGGGGTAACCCCTTAACTTCTTCAAAGACATCTGGATAGTCTCGGACCACCCTTACAGATTGCAGATCATCGATGGACGAGTCAAGAGATTCAAGATAACATAACATGACGGGACCTCTAGGGTTACAAGAAATTTCTAGGGTATTACCGAGGTGAGTTATGAGCCTCACTACCCTATGCCCACAATCGAGAATGGCTCCATAACTGGACAACCAATCCATGCCTAAAATCAACCCGTATCCTATGAACCCGAGAACATAAGCATTACCCATGAATTCTACGCTAAAGATAGAGATCCTCAAATCCCCACAAATAATAGATAAATGGGCGAAAACCCCAATTGGATTTGAAACACAAACGGGATCCTCAACTAGACTAGTACTAAGGTGCAAACTTTCAACAAGATCAGAAGAAATAAAACTATGCGATGCGCCAGAATCAAATAAGGTGCGAACAGGATAATCAGAAATATAAACAAGACTTTCTACAGAAACACTACCCCGATCAAGAGATGGAAGAACGAGGAGAGCCTGCAACTGCCCTCCAGAGGGTCCTGCTCGCTGAGTTTGTCCTTGCCCCTGTCCTTGCTTCTTCGGGCAATCCTTGCTAAAATGTCCAGACTCTCCGCAATGAAAACACTCGCCTAACTTCCTCTTCTTCTTCCTGCAATCCTTGGCCAGATGCCCCTTGATCCCACAAAAGTTGCATTTCCTCTTCTTATTTGACGTGTTGTCGTTCTTTCCTCCTTTCCCGGAGTCTATCTTCTTGCCTTGAGACTTATTTGCCTTGACCTTCTTCTTGTCACTCTTATTTTCCTCTTGAAGTAGGGCCGTATTCACCAAATTTTCGAAGGTCGCCCCCATGGGTATATGAGACATGGACAAACCGCGCAATGGCTCATTCAATCCTAGAGCAAAGCGTAGGGCCTTTTTCTGAGCTGTGTTAATCAAGTCTAGATTGAACCGAGCAAGTTGATTAAACTTATCCACATATTCCCTAACGGTCATGTCCCCTTGCTTTAGTGATAGGAACTTCTCCAACTGAAGGTTTTCTTCTGTCGATGATAGAAACCTTAGTCCAAACCTTCTCCTAAACTCATCCCAAGTCTCAATTGGTCTAGTAGTGGTGGTGACTACCCACCAATAAGCAGCTTCCCCTTTCAATAGCCATACTGCCAACAGAACTTTCCTACGATCTTCCACATCAAAGATAGCAAAGAGGTCTTCAGTTTCCTTTAACCAGTTTCTTGCCTCCACAGAAGTCTCCGTTCCGACAAAATTCTTGCAACCCATCGCCTTAAAGTCTTTACAAAGCTCCGCGAAATCCGCTTGTGTATGCTGAGGAGGAGGAGGAATATCCGCGGGGCCGGCTTCATTCGCCCTTGCCTCCATGTACCTTCTAAACCAAATAGGTACTGGTACATTCTCCGGAATGGCAAAATTATTAGCCATACTGAAACGAAGAAAAAGATAGGTTGAGAACGAGGAAACCAAGGATAGTGCTAATGGCTTTTGGGGAATAGCCTTTTAAAATAACTAGACTTTTCTTGGAAAATACATAATTGGTTTTGAAAATAGTTTTTCAAAAGGTAAGTTTTAAAAACCTTTCGCTCAAATCTTGTAAACCTTATGCTCTAATACCAAATGGTACACCCCACCTCCGCCAGTGCCACTCTTGCAAGGACACTAGCTCTGGAAGGGCGTTAAACGAGGTAAACATGCATGCAGATATCACAAGACAGAACATATAAATAAAACAGAGTAGTAAAGCAGCGGATAAAACTAGCATTTCAAAACCATAGTCAAGTTACATCAAAGTACCGAGTCATTATTTTCCACAAAACAAAGTCTAGAAACATCAACTAAAAACTGGAAAGAAAATCATAAAGTAACTATCCCCAAAGTAGAATAAAGCCATAGCGTGCTCAAGTCCAAACCGTACGTGAGCTATCCAGAAAAGCAGCTAAAGATCCAAGCTAGGTACTAGTGTTCCCACCCTGTAAACCTGGGGGGGGGGGGAACGGAAGAAAAGAGGCGAAAGAAAACGGGTCAGTCAAAAAGACTGGTAAGTCCTATCTACTATTAGTATAAAAACTAATAAAGTTAACTGAACATGTAAACAGAGATGAGATGTAGGGTGATAACTGGCATGGTGAAAAGTTAACAAGATAGATCAAGTGTGGCATCGCATATACAAGGTTAAGTTGCACCAGGTGTGTACTAGTATTCCAATCCATGTCAAGTATAAACAAGAAATGATCCCTTAGCCCAATGTTGGCCCAAACCCATGAGATGACCTAAATCAAGGTCCAACTACTCGGTCTAGTCGATCGGCTCCCTATCAGCCTAACTCGTCGTGTATCGGTGTCATACGGTCCAAACATGAAATGTAGTCGACTGTGCTAGGTCCACCCTAGGGTGTATCCGGCCCTAGGGTGTCAACCACTGACACGAAACAAGCACGCACAGTCCAAACCTACTGGTGCCCAAGTCTGTCTTTCATCCCCGGACAATGTGCACGACCATGGTCCGTCAGAATCTACTATGGCGCACCTACTTTTGCCGTCTTTTTGGTCACTTACACTCCAGCCCAGTAATCGTGCCCCACCCTAGCCTAGTCCCTAGGGTATCCGATACTCCCTAGTGGGTTACTGCTGAGAAGGACCGCGTAACTAGGGTTTTCTAGTGGGTTAAGTGTGGTTAACCCCATCCAAACCATGTATCAAGTTGGTTAAGTGTTCCTAAAAAGGTTCACGACTTAACCCTATCCAACTAAGCATTGGGTTGGTTAAGTGTGTCCATGTTGACTTAACCCTATCAACCCATCATGTTCATGTGGTTAAGTATATTCAAGTGGTCCATGACTTAACCCTATCATGTGGCATTTATTATCTTAATGCACCCCAACCTCTCACATTAGACTTTGTTGTGGTTACTAGTTAAGTCGGGCGTGTCCGGGTAGCTTTACACCACAACCTAGTCTAACCTCGGGTTTTAAGTGCGACATGACCAACTACTCACATTGGGTCCTATTGCTTGTAGCCACTAGTTAAGCCGGTCGGTTCCGGGTAGATTTATGCTACAAACTCAACCCAACCTCGAGTTGGCCATTCTCATGTTTTCTACATGTCATGTCCACGTTCGTGTTTTCAAGCATAAACACATGTCAAACTTTCATGTCATGTTTTCGAGTCATGTTTTCATGTTATTCAAGTTTGCCCCATTACCCATAATGTATTCCCATCGCACGTAAATTCGCATCAACACAAATAGATCAAAAAGGGAACATAACAATATGACAAGGTGGGCATAAGGTGGCAAGGTTTATCACAAGTCAAACGTGGTGATATTTGAGGCCAAAAGGGTTTCAACATACTAGCATATGGCCTCAACATGTATGATAGCATAAAAGGTGACTTGACCTCAAACGTATCAAATATCATAAGGGTGATTTGGCCACTAGCATGCATAATAGCATAAGGTGATTTGGTTTGGCCACAAGTTAAACATGGTGGCATTTTAGGCATAAATATGTTCATAAGCTTGCATATCACATCATGGGCCTCAAAACATGCATAATATCAACTTAAGCAAATAGGTGAAACATGATCATAAATGACATAGGATGGTGGCTAGAAGTTCGTATATAACATTATATGCAAGTTATCATAAAGGTTATGAGAGTTCTCATGTTGCATAATGCAACATTCCAAATCAAAGGTCATAACTTTCTATGCACATAGTCAAGGTGATAGCTTTACAAACTTGCATAGGGTAAATCAATGCATAACATGATGGAATCAAAGCACAAAGTTTTCTATGCATAAGGTCAAGGTGATAGCTTTACAAGCATGCATCTATGCATAGCATGATATGATCAAAGCTCATAGTTTTCTATGCACAAATCATACTTAGGCCCAAACTCAAACTTGCAACATGTCATATTAACTTCATAGTTAGAATCTAAGAGTAGTATAGGGCTTACAGTGCTATGAAGACTAGAGTAAATATAAAATAAGATTGAGACGAAGCCACTAGCAACTCTAAAAACCCCAAATGAATACAAGCTCCAAGTTGACTTGAGAAACAATAAGCTCCTTTGATTTGTATGAAGAAATATACTTGTTTTGATGAAGAAAGGTGGCTCTTTTACTAGCTTAGGACACTCAAACTTTCATGAAGAGGATGGAGGCCATGATATGAAGATGGAGGCCATGATCAAGAAACATTTGGGCAGCATTTATTTGTAGGAATGATTAATGAGGGTTTAGGCTAGGTATAGGGGTCTTTTTATAGATGATTAGGTTAATTTAGACCATAGGATTAACCCTAAAACACATCAGGTCCGTTAATCCCGTCAGAAACTTCTGGAACAAGACTCAGCATGTCACAATTGGTGCACCAGGAAAACTGGTCCGACAGGGGGGGTCGACCCCTGGGTCGACATAGGTGTCGACCCCTGGGTCGACATAGGTGTCGACCCCTGGGTCGACATGGGTGTCGACCCATAAGGGGGGGGGGGGTCAACAGGGGTGTCGACCCTGCCTGGGGCGGGAGAATTCCCGCCTATCCTGAAGTTCGAATCCGAATTCGAATTTGAACTGTTCTCGGGCTTGGAATTTTCTGAAAACTTCAATAGGCCCTAACTTGGTCATACGGACTCCGTTTTCGAAAACTCGGACTCTATTTCGCGTATTTTTGTGAGACGAACGCAATGGCACAGCCCGTTTCCCACGATTCAGATTTTAACAATTAATTCTGCCTTGTTTTACATTATAACATGTTATTAAAAATACGGGTTGTTACACAATCCGTTTACACAAGAAATCAGGAATTCTCGTAATCCCCTATATTTAAATCTTCCACAACTAGAGCCCGACAAAGGCAGGACAGATCCTACTGTGCACCTGATGCGCTACAAAAGACATATGGAAGTCTAATTGGCATCGGAAAACGTCATGGCTAAATATTTTCTCCTCTTTCTAACTGATATAGCAGTCATGTGGATTCAGCAGTTAGAAACAGAATCAATCAACAGTTGGAACATGTTGGTCTCCCGATTCATTGAACAGTTTCAAGTCCACATCGCTCGATCCAAGAACGTAATATCGCTCACCACAAACAAGTAGAGGACCAGAGAAAGTCTGCGCTCATTTTTGGAAAGATTCAGTGTTGCTGCAGCGTCAGTTGATCGCACTGAACCATCGATGGTACTGATGGCAGCGGTATCCGGTGTCTTGGATAACTCAGAATTCAAAAAATCTTTGTACCGAGATCTACCGCGAAATCTCGGCGAATTCCACCTTGAAGCAAATAGATTTCTGCAAAAAGAAGATGCAACTTTCGAGAATAAATTTCTCGATGTTAACATGCTTAAGGACGGAGGACCGTCTGATTGTGGAAAAGACAAAGGAAAAGCTGCTGTCAAGAATGACCACAACACTCAGCCCCGAAGAGGGCCGAGATATGAAAAGTACATTGAACTCAGTTCAATGCTAATTGACATTTACATGGACACAAACGGTGTTGTCTCCTTCCCAAAGCCTCCCAAGAGGGAGCCATCGCAAAGACAACGTGATTCTGGAAAACACTGCATATTTCATGATATGGACAGTCATGACACAAATGACTGCAAGAGTCTACGCGATTTGATTGAGGAACGGGTTAGACGTGGAGAGTTGTCCGAGTATGTGAAACAACCAACAGCTCCTGCATCCGCGCTGCTACCACCTGCTCCCCGGAGAGGGAATGAACCTGGATCGAACTCTCGTGGGATCATCATCAACTGATGTGGATGAGATCAGTCTGAATTTTCTTCTTTCTTAGGGTTTAAGATATGTTTTGGATTTCTTTAGGTTTTCCGATTGGCTAAATCAGAGTACACACGTTCGGGGTTAGGATTTAGCCCCAAAGCGTGATCTGGACTCAATGACAAACCAATCAGGATTTGCTTTGGCTTTGTACTTTGAATTGAATAAGGAAGGACTTTTCGAGCATGAATTATGATTGGCAAATTTAAGTATGGTTTATACTTATCTCGAATCCCTAGGTATAGATTATGCCTAGGGACGAACTATCTTGTCAGGCTTTGGCAAGTATAGCTCTATCTCAGTATGAGTATGGATTGTACTCCACTGGATTTCTAAGTATGGATTATACTCAGGAATGGCTTATCGTCTTGTCAGGATTTTGTAAAGGAACTCAATAAAATGCGAGTATTGCTTATGCTCAGTTTGAACTTCCTGGTATGGCTTATGCCAGGAGGTTAGGTCCCTCTCCGGGTTTTGGCAGGTTGATTCGAACATCCCTCGAGTATGGTTTATGCTTAATCGGACGTCCAAGCATGGTTTATGCTCGAAAATGTAATCAGTTTTGTCAGGTTTTGACATACCTGTTTTCTTTCTTTTCTTGGCAGGTATGGTTTATACTTGCAGCTGGTAGGCCGGACGCGGCCTTGGATTTTTTGGATTATCCAGAACACATCTTCCTTCAACCAGCAAGATACGTTCAATGGGAAAATGTTAAATGATTTTTAGTCAAAGCAGTCACATGTGAAATCTCTAGTTAATAATACGCTCAGGTATTGGGAACATCGTCAGAAGACAAGAAGCGATTTGGTTGGCGCAAACAAAGAACGGCTCGAATCTCCTAACAGATGACTTTTTTGGACCCGAAAACATTAATTATGGAGCTTTTCTCCATAACTCTTGTATCTCTTTGAATTAGCTTCAAGTAGAGCTTTCGTTTGGCTTAAATGGACTTACGGTTTGGAAGTTACGCTCGTTTCCGTAAACGGGTGTAATTTGGCATCGATCGGCAATCGCTTGGACGAAGCATTGGAGACTTGGATTCTTGGGACTTGGACCGGCTCGCCCTCCTTTGGGTCGCCCGCCCTCAGCTCATGGTGCACCCATCTCGGCTCGTGGGCCACCCGGTTCATGGTGCACCCACCCGGTTCGTGGTGCACCCACCCGGTTCGTGGTGCACCCACCCGGTTCGTGGTGCACCCACCCGGCTCATGGTGCACCTAAAGACCACGATCCGCAACTGATCACCATCACGACCTGCCAGGCACTGCTCCACCGAAGAGCTTCAGCACTCGATCACTCATCCCGGCTCATGAAGCAGGGTCACGAACCGCTTGAACCAAAGTAGCGGCAACCGTTGATTTTGATCTATTCTCATGCCACACCTTCCTCCTATGAATTCAGATCTCATCACACATAGCATGGCATGACTTGGAGAGGATTTCTCCACGTTTTCCACCTCATTTTGAGATTTTTGGGATGCGTGCCACGTGTCCCGCGAACCGCCTGCTGTAAATGGCTATAAATACACCATTCGGAGGCATTTTAAAGGATCTTTTGGCTCTAACTCCTCATGGCTTCCACCATTGTTCCCCGTAAGACTATTGCACAAGATAGATGCCAAATTCCACATTATAACACGATGATATCGTATATAATCCTGAAATTTATTGCTCCTTTTTCACAGTAAACATGAGGACTTCGTGTATAAATCTGAAAGAATTGTACCATAACTTCTTAGGATTTAAGAAGAGATAAAGTGTACGTAGGCTTGGTTTGAGTTGAACCACTATAAAAGCCTCGTGTGTCTCCATTTATTTATTGTTTTCTACCTTCTGTGATCTGTGAATCGTGATTGTGAGGACTTCGCACTGCATTTGGGTGTTAGTACCAGATTTCGGTTTAATAGACAATAATAACTCCTATACTTGGGAATTGATGCTGAGATGTAGAGATAACTGCAAACATTTATTCAATAAACATATAAGTAATGGTAGAAGTACTCATTTTTATTTATCCATGGATCCAAGGTAAAGATTTGATTTCTTTGATTGGCTGACATAATATCAACCTCTCACTATTGCAGAATCGCCATGTTGAAAGTATCTTAGTTCAAGGTAAATGGAATTTGAATGCCCTGCAATTCTTGAACAAGTTAAAGAGACTATCAGTAGTATCAAAATTTATTCTGAAAAACAAAAAGATTTTTGGTTATGGCTACCTAATAAAGATGGAAACTTCTCTTTCAAATCAGCTTATAATTTATCTTTCCCATGCTCTCCCAGATTTGAATGGTCTGCCTTTATATGTAAGATGTCAGTGGTACAAAAGTTGGACTTTTTAACATATTTGGTTTGTAAAAATAAACTTCATACTTTGGATAGATTTATAAATGGAATAACGAAGCTTCAAAAATTTGTAAATTGTGTAATAAAGATGAAGAAAACAAAGGCCAGCTGTTTTTCAAATGCTCCTTCTCCAGTTATATATGGGATTTTGTTAAATCAAATCTGCAAACCAAAATAAAGGTGTCAAAAATGCTTCTGGAAGAAATAGATAGCCTTAGTCAGATCCATGATTCAGATAGAAAACTTAAAAAAAATTCCAGACTTTCTATTATAACAACGATTTACTGTATTTGGAAAGAAAGAAATAATTGGTAATTCAAAAACTTATCTATTGATAGAACCTTCTGTGCAAATTTGATTCTAGCTCAGATTATTGCGTTGATCCAAAGCTTCGAGAGAAAGAAAGAAGACGGATCTGAAATTTGCAATGAAAACTTGAGATTGGAAGATGAATTCTAGGGTTTGCAGATCAGTGCTTTCTGAATGGCTGCCATGAAGGAAAGTTGAAAATGAATTTTCTATTGTCTAACATGTGGGCAATATTTTATTTTAAATTTTGTTTATATTATATGTGGTGCTGTTTATTTGACGTGGGTTGAGTTCTTTTGTATAGTGTTTGTTATGTTGTAAAGTGTAATTCTTGCCCACTTTCCTTACTATTTCAATTTTAATTTTGTAATAAAGTATCATTTTCTATTAAAAAAACAAAAGGCTTGTATTACAGTTCGGGTTCCATACAATTACAGGTCACTCGAATACCACCCATTATAGTATGCATCCAAAAAACAATACAGAGGTCACAAAAACTTCTTGCATCCCTCCTAACACTAAATCGACCCATCACTCAACTTGATGGTACCGAGTATGCCATCACCCTAGTTGCTTTGTAAATCTTTCCCAATGAGCTTACACACGAACTAAAGATAAATGCATGTATCTAGAAGGGTGACAATCATACCGTACTTGGGTGCGACCCACTTAGCTCTACTCCATCTTCCCTAATTTTAGTCATTCTCAGTCGATGAAGCTTGGGGGTACATTTTTACCTTTGTTTTAAATATTTCGCTTTGAATGTTCATTGCCTTCCAGTGGAAATATTTTAATAACATTCACCTATATAAGTCGTTCAGGAACAGAACGAGCTAAAGACATTACTTCTATTACATTCATAGGATTAATAGCAATTAACGCTTGCACTTCAACTCTATTTCAATTTTAGCTTCTTGGGATGATCTAAATAGAATGCCCAACCATATCAAGGTGGTTTTCAAATACTTGTTTCGGCTCTGGTCTCTTCGGAATGACAATCGATATATCTCTAGGAATAATGGACAATACATAATAGCAAAGTTCATTCCCTATCGTTTAGGGAAAAGATTTCCTTATCGTTTGTCACATATGTCTCGAAGTAATAGGTCCAAAGTTGATAGTTAATTATTATTATTATAATATACACAATCAAATAAATAGACTTATTTCCATTAGATCTACTAAGTCTAGTTTAAATAATCTTCGATGATTTAAATTCAAAACACAATTATTAACATACTTATATTAAAACATAGGCATACTTAACTTAGAAAGTTTCTTGTTATAAAATCTTATTTGATAAATATTGATCTTGAATACACCAATTCCGTATAAGGAAGAAATACCTAAATTCTAACACTCGCCTTCAATCTCAAACTAACACTATCTATCAGATACTAATGAAATCATTCAAGTTAGGGTATTCTAGTTACCTCTCGAATCTTGAGTCAAAATCATTTTTATCTTTAAGATGGTAAAGTTTGCTATTAAAAAATATTTCCCAAATCATAGATTTGTAAATCCAAATAATTTCCCAACTTTTAAAACATTTTTCAAAATAACTTTGAACCACTTATTAAGTTAATTTGATTAACTTAAAATTAAATCAAGAAATTTGTCTCAATAATTTACTTGGTATATCATCCCTAAATAGTTTAATTATCTTTAACACTTGATCAAATAATTGATTAATTAAGTACAGAGCATCATTCCTTGAAATTTTATCCAATTTGAATTACTATTTAACTAAGTAATTAACTTGCTAAATTCATTAATTATATTAATTAACTTCACAACCTTTATTTAAGAAAAATAGTTAACTTGAATAATTGTAACTAAAAAGATAATTATTTGAACTATTATTAATTAAAATAAGAAATGACTTCATTATACCTAAAATAAAATAATTTAACTTTTCTCAAGTGCTAGCGAATTCTTTTTTCTACCTCTCGCCTTTCTCTACCTCCAATACGATTACTCTAACCAACCCTGTCTTCTCCCTCGCAACTATATCGTCTTGCGCCTCGTTTCTCTACCTCGTTATCTTCTAGATCTCCCCCTATGGCGAAGAATAGAAAAGATGTATTTTGAGACCGAGATGTTAACAATATATTGAAATTACAATGACCTAAACAGTATATAGATAAATTATCGCTATAAATATTATTGTGCAAATAAATCGACGTTCGGATGGAGCATTGATTACCCTAACCAACATTAGGGATGCACCTCGGTTTATTTCAACCAACAAGGTCGTCTACAAATGTTAACTAGTTCAGTCAAAATTTTAAAGGGGGGGGGGGGTAGCAGGAAAAATTGCAAGCTAGAAACTAAAAGAAAAATGTATTGAGAATGATATTGCAATAAGGGAAATTTTCAATTAAACGGGGTGGGAAGAGAAAATTGTGGGGTGCATATTTTATTTTCTAATTAGCGGGGGATGAAGAGTAAATATTGGGGTGTTAATAGACGCACCCAATCATGTTTGTTTTAGTGCCTCTAAGAACCCTGTTGCAAAATCGTGGACTTCTCTCTTCAACTCCATGCCCCTCTCTGCTGGTGCATATATATCGCGTGCCTTTGAAGAATCCTATAGTGATATACCTCTAGAGGATGTTGTACAAAGAGGTGTGACGTGATGGAAGGATTTTCTAATTGGTTTATTCCTAAATTCCAAAGCCTCAGCATCTAGAAGTTCGTGAGCACTACCAAAATAGATGGAAACTTAGAGGGGTTTTTTGAGTGTATTACGTTGATGGGCATCATTTTGGACCCCGTTTGTTGGGCGTACCTGAGAGCAGATACTCTCTATTCCGATTTGGGCTAATCTCACACATATTCCTATTGTACTATGGACTTTGATTGGGCTTGATTGGTTAGCTATGTCATTTTGAGAAACTTAAGTGCCTTGACGCTAGCACATGGATAGAGAATGTTATGATTATGCACGAGCCTTGATTGAGGTCACCCTGAACAAATAGCTCCCTCAACAGATCCATGTTAGTACAGATGGTTATGATAGTTATGTTGATGTTGCATACAGTTGGAAGCTAGATATATGCCTTACATGCAACTCGTTTGGTCACATCTCTAGAACTTGTAAGCTAGATAGTAATGTATCCATTTTCGTTAAGATACCACCATTATGTCCCCCTAATGGAATGTGGGTTCCTAAGGTGTTGCATGCTCCTTGCGTCATAGTCGTTGTCACTACTGCTGCAATTGTTGATCCTTCTAGTTGTTTTCCCGTGTGACGGTAACATCTTCTGTTGAGCCTTTGGAAACTTCTGAGCAAACCATCATTGAGCCACATATGAGTCTAGATCCTCCTTCTATTATTTAGAAGCCTTATAATCACTTTTGGCATCACGTGTCTTCTGAAACAAGGTATTTTGCAAAATATCAAATTTTCTTCAAATATGTTGGGCCTAAGGGTGAGAATAGGCATCTCATTTACCAAGCCATTGATGGTGAGATTATTCCTTTTTCTTCTGTCGAGTATGTTTCAATGAACTCTTTATTTATAGTTAATCCAACTTAAGATAGAAAATATGTGTGTGGACCAGATTCCACTGGATATGCTTCTTCCCTTGTTACCATGTTCCCTGACTTCCTCCACCGCACCAGGCTAGAATCTTCGGATGTTGCCACGGGATCTTCTTCTACTGAAGAAGACTGGTAATGTCACATAGTTGTCTTGATCCTATTGTAAAGCTCATGTTTTATTTTTTGTATATTTTCAGTGTTCTGGCACTTCTAACCAGAATATAGTAGTTAGCGAATTTGTCTAACTCCAGTACTTATGTATTTCATTCAATGGTGTAATAAAAAGTGGATTGTACACTATAAAAATCGATCGTCCTTGCCAAAAATAAAATAGTTAACATCATCCATATTTATTACAATAATAACTAACTTCAGTAATAATTATTAATCAAATAGTTATTTTAAAATCTAGTTAATTAAAAAATTGATTAACTTTTATAAACATTATTAAGTTTAAGCAGCCATTTGTGATAAACTATTTCATTTAAATTAATTTAAAACATAATTAATTTAATAGTCAATTTAAATTAAAATATGTCATGTAATGACCCGAATTTTTAGTCAATTTAAAATATGGATTTAAATATATTTAAAAGGATTTTTAAATGGATAAGTTTGGTTGAATTTCAAATTTCGTTAAATATTGAATCTAGACTTGAAAATTTATGGAAAATGAATCTAACTTGGTTTTATATCTTACTAAAATTGAGATAAGGTTGGTGGACTTCAAAATTGATTTAAAAGTAAAGTATATCAAAAATCGATAATTCAGTATTACTTTGATAGCCTAAAAATAGACATTTTGCAAACGGCCTAGAATTTCTATGAAACCGGTTCCATCAAATCCGGAATGTTAAAATGTCGTTCAAATTTCATATCAATCGGAGTTAGTATGTAAGCGTGCGTAACATATATGTGTATCGAAAAATCTATTGAAATTTAATAAACGGACAGTTTGGCTCAGGTCCCTGTTATGTTTCAAATAAGCATAAAACTTCCTCTCTAAAAACTTCATAAATTAGGTCCCTATTTTTTGAAAATCACCAAAAATTTAACAAAAAACTATGAAATTTTTTACAAAAATTCAAAATTAAATTCAACACATAATTATCATCGTATTCATGCATTAAAACTACAAAACAAAAAATTGCAACGCTACAGAATTTTTATACCAAATTACGTATAATTGCTGACATTGCAGCTATTATTTCAAGATGTTGCTGAATTTCATGCAATTTTTGCTTATAAAAGATAATTCAATTCTAGTAAACTACTACAATTGTTGCAACTATTTGCAATATTTGCTGATTTTTCAGCAATTATTAATCTGCCAATCAACTATAAATTATGTAAATAATTGCTGAAATATAAGCAATAATCACTAAAATTGCTGATATTTCAGCAAAAATTTTATTAATTTTGCATCAATTGTTAAAAGTTGTTGATATTTCAGCAATAATTCACTAAAATTCCTGATATTTCAGCATTAATCTTAATTTTGCATCAACTGTTAAAAAGTTGCGAAAATATCAACAATAATTCACTAAAATTGCTCATATTTGAGCAACAATTTTATTAATTTTGCATCAACTATTAAAAGGTGCTGATATATCAGCAACTATATATGTATAATTACCAATATGCCATCAATTATTCATCCGCCTTTCAACTAAATTGTGGGTGAATAATTGTTGAAATATCAACAATTATTCATTATAACTGCTGATTTTTCAATTTGTTTTTGCAGAATACTTCCATGAATATTTGCAATCTTTTGAAAAAAAAATACAGCAACGCAAAAAAAGGTTGAAAAACATGTTGGCTATAGAAATAGGGACCTGCTTTAAAACAAAAGATAGGGAAGGAGCCACTTTAAAACAAACTTAAAAATAGGGATCTGTGCCTAATTTCCACTTTAATAAAAGCTTAGGAAAATTCAATTTTCAAACGGTCTCTGAATTCGACAAGACCAATTTCATTGGATGTGTAACAATGAAATATAATAGAATTTCAATTTTCTTACTGATCTAACTTACGACTTGATCGTACGAGTTTAAAACATAAAAGGTCATTTAATTAAATGCAAGCTTAAATTAATCAGAGACAAGTTTCCTTAAATCACTCCCTCCATGACACCTCATTAGTATTCTTCCATGATAACATAGCCTAGGTAATAATGGCTTGGCACAAAGCACAAAATGATGCGAAGTGTGGCACAAAAGCTAAGGCACCCATTTATGCAATTAGGACCTTAAAGGGAAAATTGTTTAAAAACCGATTACTTCACCACGAATCCATCTCCTCTCATGGCGATACATAGGCAACATTTTGCACTCAACACCCTAGCTCTTGTCTATAAATGTAGCCCCTCTCCCTCATTGTCCTTCCCTTTCCATTCTCTCTTCCTTCTTCCATTTTCTTCCTCCTTCTTCCCTCTACCCGTGGGCCCAACCCGCGCCACCACAGCCCACTTCTGCCTCCCCCCTGCTGCCACATTAGTATCCAACGCCTCTCCTCCTTGTCGTAGACCCTACACCCTCCATACACCCTTAAACCATCTCTCACTACACCATAACTGGAATTTCGCAACACCTATAGGCAGAACATTTGCAACGGCTTTAATCCGTTGCTAATTTGCAATGGCTTACAGCCTTTGCAAAGCCTATCAGAGCTCTTACTTCCCTTGTTCTCTCTTTTGCAATGGCTTTAATCCGTTCTATCCCAATACTAATTTCCTATCCCCCCCCGTTCCCAAGGCAGTACGCTATATTCGAATTTCCTACCCCCCCCCCCCGCCCCATTGAAAAAAGAGAAAAAAAGGAAAGCAAACCCTACGCTCCAGATTCAATCAGATTCACACAGCTAAAAAAATATTTTCAATCCGATCCAGCAAAGATTTTCACTTCGATTCCAACTCAAAGATTCAGGAAGCATTTAGATTAAACACTTCAATCTCGATCGACTCAGGGTATGCAGTCAATTCATTGTAGGGTTTAATCGATTTGCTTTAAATTGAAATTCGAATTCTGATCTACGGTTATAATTTTCGAATTCCTGATTAATCGATACTATTCCTAATTAATCGATACTAATTCATTGTAGGGTTTAGTCGATTTGCTTTAAATTCGTGTCATTTTACCCTAAATTAGGCTATTTATTGTGATACATGTTATTATCAAAAAGAATAGAAGAACTTAGTTGAGAGGATAGAAGATTTTAGGATAAATTATCATCATCCTTAATTATTTTAAGAATCATCATTAATGTTGTTTAGATAATAGGTTTATAGAATATTTTGCGTAATACCAGTTTATAACACCATGCTGTTTTATTAAGAATTGAGTACAATTAGCATAGTAAATCATAGTAACCTAGTCGGCTGGGTTAGAGAGTACATGGGATGTCACATTGTTTAGGCTCGTTATAATGCAGATGTACTTTCCATAAAACAGATTGAGCATTCCGTTTATCCTCTAACTTGCCTACCTGAATCATTTTGACTTGATTTCTAATTGTAACTGATCCTTGGTATGTAAAAAAACATTGTATTGTAAGTTGTTATTAGGCAGTCCAAATCTTAAAACATAGTATTTCTCCCTCGCACTTTCTAACATGAACTTTGTGAATATTCTGAATTTGGGTTTGTTTCTGTCGAGATTTGTTTACTGTAAGTTAAGATTTGTATCTCTGTGTGAATTTTTCTCCATGGTGCTACTTTGAGAAAGAAGATCTTACTCATTTCATTTTCGTTTCATGTGATTTTTGTTTCTTTGGAAAGCTTAATTCTTGATATCAATATCGGGACATTATTTAACTCAAATCTTTGTTTTTTGATCGACCAAAAACTGGCCCGAATATGCAAGTGAAAAGGGGCGAACCTCACTTGGATTTCACATCCAGGGGTCGATCGCCTGCATGACCAGGTCGACGCCTAGTTAACTTGGACTAGAGAAGGGTCGACCCCTGTGGACGTGAAGCCCATGGAGGTGAGTCCCTTTTTGTGCCTGTATTCAAGTGTATGCAGTGGCGGAGCCACGTTGAGGCCGGGGAGGGCACGTGCCCTCCCTAGGATTTAAAAAAAAAAACTGATTATATACAGCTTCTTTTTTTCATTTTATTTTTTCCATAATGAGTGCTGTCAATGTTTACATTCTTATCATACTTGCCAAACAGTATGGCATTTGTTTTGTTCTCCCTACAAACTTTCTATGAGTTCTTGCCTCAGTCGGGTAGTGGATCATTCGTACAATGCATCACATGCTGGTTGCATTAGTGATCAGTGATATTATTGCATAGCACTATGGCAGTGCTACTGTGCATGTGTGAGTTTTCATTAAACCCTGTACTCATTTTTTCTACTCCTTCTCGTTGTCTTCTCGACTTCATCGGGATTCTACAATATTTTGCGAGAGAAAGCAATTCATTTTCTTTCATCTATTCCTTTTCTCATCATTACCCAAGCATCATGATCGATTATATACAAAGTCCAGAAAGGTTGGAATAAAATAATTATTTACCAACCCTGTGAACTTGAAATAGTGACATGCACTACCATTACTTTATTACACAACAGTTTAGTAGTTGTCCTCATGCAAGTACAAATTAAAGGGATGGTTTTTTTTCCATGGAGATGAAATTGGTCTCCTATGCCTCATAATTCCGACAGTTTTTAGAGGTGTCTTTTTGAAATATAGTTTTGTAAGTTCTAACCACTTGTATCGCAAATTATGATGTGAAGATGAATTATATTCATGTTTGAATTTCTAAAAACAAATGCATATAGGGCAGTCAACTTGCATTGGGACTTCACTCATTGCATTCATGTTTTAAGTTTTCTAAAAATAGAAAATGAAACTTCGTCATTAACAGCCAGCATCACTGACAACTGTGCACACATCTAACAGTTGTACATCTAAACAACATCACTGTCAAGTTTAAAAGTACCAAAGAAGGGAAACGTAATTAATCAAAAGGGAGGCACAAAATTACATTAACCTAATCTTATATGAGGAGGAGGCAGAATAGCAACCACCTAAAAATGAAGTCTCTAATAATAAATAAAGACAAACTGAATAAAAAGTTTGCCCAAAGAACTCTTTATGTGCCATGTAGGGTAGATAAATTAGGAAACTAATAAAGAAGATAATAAGTGTCCCTTCTACAAAATATTATTTATTAAGAAAACAATGTTATAGTGGTAAACGATAATGAGACAAATTAAAATTTGAAGAAAATATGTTTTATTGATTGATTAGAAAGTTTGTACAATCAGTTTGATGATAATCTCGTACACATGCTATCTCTTATTTATATACAAAGTGGATAAAAGAAAATGGGCTTTAAGCCAAGAGGCCCAAAAATTTTCAACAGCAGTACGGTACGCATCCAAGTTTAAAGGCACTGCTACGCCACTGTATGTGAAAGCTAGTTTAGTTTCATCCATTGTTCATTACGGAGCCTAATTCGCAGCCAATTGAGGTTCTATTTTGGAATCATCCTAGTAAATAATAACTTGTGGTTTTCGGGTGGAGTTTTCAATGAATTTCTCTTGCGAATTGTGTGCTTCTTATGGATCTTTTGTAAGGAGTGTTGCACACTATGCACGTTTTAAAATTCATTATTACATACGTTCTAATAAAAAAACATGCATTATTTGTCGCAACATACACCATTGCTCCATGGAGGCTTCGCTCCTTTTTGAGTTGTGCATCATTAACTATAATCATGTGTGCTATTTGATATGTCATTTTCGAATGCATAGCATTATAGATTCTAATTGTTCGTTATGACATAGTGTGCATCTTTAACAACATTGACTGGTACTATAAGGACCTCTGGTAAAATGATAAGTCTAAACATTGTGGATTTACAAGATACTAAGAAAACATTTAGTGAAAATGAAAATAATTAAGTCTATATTTTATAAAAATTTATCGCAAACGATATTTAATTTTATATACAAAGTACGTTTAGTTCGATTAAATGCTGAAAATATACGTATATGTGTTTAAATTCATATACGTACAATTAGGGATTGAAGAGCACCAACCGTAATATTTTACATTTATATTTATAAAGCCTTAGAGAGTTTTTTCGGCCCCGTCTGATAAGTATTATATATGACTGTTATGTGAATGTTCGTTTTATTAACAGAACGGACATTTATATTCATCATATACAATATTTGTTGGATTTGTCCTTTGTATTGGACAAGTTACGAACACAATGACGAAATTAAATCTCATAAATCATTTCATTTTAAACGGTTCTCAAAATTTCGAAAGCACTTTCTTTATGTTCCCTGTGTACAGGCAGTTGTGTACTGACCAGAGAACTAAAGGGAAGTGCTACCGAAATTTTGTTGAATCATTTAAATTGAAGAGATTTACGTGATTCAATTACGTTATTGTATTTGTAATGGGAGGTAGGATGACCCACCAACAAAGTGTAAATGATCCATATACCAGCAGAATCTTTGGAATCCACTGTTCCTCTTGTAGTGTTGGTATAAAAGTTTAAATATATCCAAAGCTCTAAAATGTAGCGGAAATCCATGGCATATTACTGAAATGACATGAACTTAGTAACCACCACAAATTAGATTTTTAATTTAATAAATTTTAGCTCCAAAGATTTGATCAAAGTAGGGAAGGCTAACATAAAGTAGCAAGCCAGTTCTATTTAATTGCTTGGTCGAAGAAAAATAATTCATGGCCTGTTATATTTGATACACAGGTCGGTATGTCTTCTAGTGTTGACAAGAATCCACTCGTAGAACTCCGTGATATTTGGAAGGAGTGCAGGAGTTTATTAATTTCGTTGAAAAAAATGGTGGTAATAAGGAAATCTATTCTTGTCCTTGCGCTAAATGTCAGTATATGACAAAAAAGATGAATTTAGAGGATATTCATTTTCATTTGGTTAGACATGGAATTGATCAAACGTATACCATTTGGCATTTTCATGGAGAAGAATTGACGGGAAAGGAAAAACAACCCATTAGTCAAGCCATGCATGTCGATGATGGCGAATATCCCAAAATGGAAGATCTAATCAATGATGCCGAAAAATTTCATAATTTTCAATCGACAAGTCAATTCCACGATAATGTTGACGAACCGCCTATCAGTGATGTTGACTGGCAGACCGATCAAAGTAAGAAGTATAAATCACTTTTTGATAGTGAAAAAGAGCCATTGTATCCTTCATGTCCAAAAGGGATAACAAAATTGTACGCCATTGTAAAGCTGAATGGTTTGAAAACGCAATACGGTTTTTCCGACAATGGTGTGACCGCACTCCTCGAATTTGTAAATGAGTTAATTCCTGAAGGTAACAGACTACCAACAAAAAATTTGAACATGATGAAGACAATTAAATTAGTTGGGATGGATTATAAATCTTATGATGCTTGCATTAATGACCGCATGTTATATTGGAAAGATGATGCAAACAGACTTTCTTGTAGAATTTGCAACCAACCAAAATATAAGACAACATTTAGCGAAGAAAAAAGAGCAACCAAGGTAGCACAAAAGATTTTGAGACATTTTCCTTTAATTTCCAGATTGAGGAGACTTTATACAATACCATGGATAGCAGAAGCTATGACATGGCATAGTCATGCAAAATCAGATCCAGCTGTAATGCATCACCTATGCGACACTTTGCAGTGGCGAACTGTAGATTCTTTTGATAAAACATTTGTCATTGAACCACGAAATGTTACACTGGGAATAGCCATGGATGGTTTCAATCCACATGCATCTCTAGGTGCCCGCTACAGTTGTTGGCCAATAATTGTCGTACCATATAATCTTCTTCCATCAATGTGCATGGAAAGAGAGTTTTCAATATTGACACTTTTGATTGCTGGACCAAAACAACCAGGGAAGGATATTGATGTTTATCTGCAACCGTTGATTGACGAATTAAAGCAGCTATGGGAAGGAGTAATGGCTTTTGACTCGTTTAACAAAAATGAGTTCACAATGAGAGCTAGGGTGTTGTGGGCAATTCACGATCTTCCTGCATTGGGGACATTATCGGGGTGTACAACTCATGGCTACTTTGCGTGTCCTACATGTGGAGAAGAAACTTGTTCTTATTATCTTCCTGCTAGTAAGAAGATGTGTTACATGGATCATCGAAGGTTACTTCCTTCCAAACACAAGTTTCGTGATGAAAAATAAAATTTTAATAATAAACTAGAGCACAGTCGTCCGCCAAGGTCACTGAATGGTTATCAAGTTGAAGAGAAGGTAGCAAATATTAAGATGAAAGTTGGTAAAGACAAACCTGAAATTGGTCGAAAACGAAAAAAGAAAGTCGAAGAAGAAGAATATGAAAATATTCCTGCATGGTACAGGAGGTCCATCCTTTTTTATTTGCCGTATTGGAAAGCAAATTTGATTCGACACAATATTGTTGTTATGCATACAGAAAAGAATATCACTGAACATTTCATTAGCACAATTTTAGGTCATAAAGACAAGTCAAATGATGGCTTCAATGCACGGAAGGATTTGAAAAACATGGGTATAAAACAGAAATTTGGGTGATGGAAGATCCTAAAACAAATAAAACAACTATGCCAAAAGCTACTTTCACCTTAAACAAGGAAGAAAAGTTACGGTTTTGCACCATTTTGAGAGACTTGAAAGTACCTAACAAATTCTCTTCTAACTTCCATAATAATGCGATCATCAATCCTCCTGAACTGAAAAATATGAAATCGCATGATTATCACGTCATAATGCAACTATTACTTCCTGTAATGCTTCAGCATTGTTATTCGTAACAAAAGGATCTATGTAATGCTATACATCGCATGAGTCTATTCTTTTACATTTTATGTTCAAAGGTGAAAAATAGGGAACATCTATTAAAAGCAAAGGCTTGTTAGGTAGAAGTCATGTGTGTGCTTGAGAAACATTTTTCACCTGCATTTTTTTGATATCAGCATCCATCTTAAGGTCCATTTAGCCGATGAAGCATTGACTTGCGGTCCTGTTAGATACAGATGGATGTATCCTTTTAAACGGTAAATTTCTAATTTCACTTTTATTCACCATCATTCGTTTTAAACAACTATTGATTATTTATAATTCATATCTTTCATAGGTTGATGAAAACATATAAAGGATATGTTCGCAACAAAAGATATATTGAAGGGTGTATTGCGGAAAGATACATTGTTCAAGAATCTAGTCTTTATTGCATGAAGTTTATGACGAAAGGAGGCGATGGCACTCATAAACATACTCGTGAGTTGTTTTTAGATGACGATGACGAGTTTGCTAGTGAGATGCCTTTAGATAACGGCAAAGATATAACCTTAACCCAAGTGCAGTATGAACAAGTTTGTAGATGGGTTCTTAATAAGCACGATGGGTTGGAAGAATGGGAGAAGTAAGTTTAAGAATTTGTCTTGAATTTCCATTAGCGTAAATCAATCAATTTACTTATACGTTTTAAAATTTATGTTGTAGGAGGTATGAAATCTATGTGAAAAATACTAAATCACAATCTCGTGGTGGAGTTATTCCTAAAAAAACTTGTCAAAGTTTCACTCTATGGTTACGCGACGAGGTATACATAACATCGTATTAAATATTTCACGTGCATTTAACTGATCTTACTCTTTCATGACCATACTTCCTACATATTATTTTATGTTAGTTGGCGAGGATTGACGATGTTGATCCAACTCTTTGGCGGCTGGTGAATGGGCCGATGTTCAAGGCATGCAGTTATGTGAAGTACCAAGTAAACGGATTCAGATTTTCACCGAGAAGTTACGAAGAGCGGCTGCTAACACAAGACAGTTGTAACACCCCACGCCCGTTAGTGTCACTCACAAAGGGAATGCACAAAGTACTGTGGAGCATTTAGGGTAAAAGATGCAGATAAATTACAAGACAGACAGAAATTAAACAGCGGAAAATAAAACTTTGCTTTATTGATAAAATAGTTTGTACAATGATTTCTTTACAATATCAGAGTATCATCTATCTTACAAAATAAAGAAGCATAAAACAACATTTATATTACCGAATTTGCAGCAAGAGCCAACCATAGCATCTGAAAAGAGAATCCAAGCAAACTTCGACAAATCTTCAAGCTGGGAATGAGTGACAATCCAACTTAACCTGAGCTATACTATTCCCTCCTTTATGACCTGGGGGGGGGGGGACGGAAGAAAAGAAGACAAAAGAAAAACAGAGTCAGACATAAAGCCTGAGTAAGTTCAGTAACATCTAGCATGTGAACATGGAAAAACAAAACGACATGAATTAACTGAATACAAGATTACACCATGACGATAGGGTCAACAAGACTAGACAGGGTAGTCACAAGATATGCTAAGATAAGATAAACTGGATACGCTCTAATACTTTCGCCGCTTCGCTATTTCCTTATTATACTGGTTTCTATATCTCTGCACCAGCTAACTAATGTCCCAACTAGTAACGCTAACGTGATCCCAATCCCTGTATTTTCCATCGCCTTCAGGCATCCATTTATTTATTTGTTACCTAGACTTAATCTAGGGTTTTCTACCAAGTGCCTTCTAGATTCAACTAGAGTTTACGTTGTCTGCTGAACGCTTCTCGGATTCAGGATTTATGCCACCTAGTTCAACTAGGAATTATGCTACCTGTCGAACGATGCCCCCAAGTCTAGGACACACTACCTAGAGTGGTATATGTTCCTATACTTCCCCACGCATGTATCGCGAATCGTTATCGCTTGTCTAGATGCACATATCCTGTAATGTGCGACCCGAGTCCTGTGTCAGGGCAAATCAAGGAATACAGAACTCGGTCGGGAGCTTTCAGATATCTGCCGATGCAGATGCTAAGGTCTGTTTTTATTTCAGTGGCTATGGTCCCACTTGACCCCTCCTCAATAAATGAAAGGCACACCTTGAAAAATGAGAACTATACGCCGGCCCCCGGTGCCCCACTATCCTATGGCCATCCTCACCCATAACTAGATAGCAAGTAAATGGTCTTTTGGAGTTCTCCGCCTTTCCGCTTCATGTATCTCGATTGACTGAAGATGGATGGTAGACGACGAGCTGCTATCACAAGGCTACCGTTTTCTCGCCGAATCACGCCAGTCCATCCTAGTCTTTAGGTTGCCATATATTGCAACCAAGGCATACCCCTGGTTCTTCTACGCAGACCTTACCTCTGTGAGCCCAGGAGGATCATCTGCAGCCTCACAGAGGGATACCAAGAGTACCCTCACGTCCCCTCGAAGCCTCGGGCTTCTAAACCCAATTCGTTGGAGCCTTCTTTCTACTCAGACGGACATTCGCTCCTTCCCGTGTTATACTAAGAATTACTACTTAGTTTTACTAACTAAGATTTACCACTTAGTTTCCAGAATCGTTGTTTTCTTAACTAAGGTTTACTACTTAGTTCTCTTTCTCGTCGATTTGGATTGGTTAAGTGTCATTAGTCAATTCAAGCCAACTTAACGCTCTTCATTTACCCTGTTAAGCTGGTTAAGTGTTATCAGTAACTCATGTTGACTTAATCCTACCACAAACCAAGTTATATTGGTTAAGTATTTATTACTTAACCCTACCCATTCACCCTGTGTTGGTCAAGTGCTCCTTTTTAACTTAACCTTGCCCGTCTGTTTTAACTAACATGTTATTAATGGCTAAGTATTATCCCTTCATGTTTTAGACTTAACCTTATTCCTTTATCACAATCCGTTGGTTAAGTGTTCAAGCTTACTTAACCCTACGGTCTAGCCCAGCTAACATATCAAATTGGCTAAGTGTATTTACTTAACCCCAACCTCTAGTCTAGTTAACATGTTAATTTGGCTAAGTTTATTAACTTTACTTAACCCCACCTTCTAGTCTAGTTAACATGTTAATTTGGCTAAGTGTATTAACTTTACTTAACCCCTACAAATCTTGTCTTGTTACCATGTGAAGTTGGTTAAGTGTCCCTATGGACTTAGCCCTCCCATCCTAGCTTAACTGTGTTAAATTGGTTAAGTGTTCCTATGGACTTAACCCTCCCATTCTAGCTTAACTGTATGGCCCTAACCCCACCCACCAGTCTGGTTATCATGTTGAATTGGTTAAGTGTCTTAGTGAACTTAACCCTACCATTCTTGTTCTAGCTTTAATTAAATAGAATAAAGCCACAACCACTCACATTAGACAGATATTGTTGCGATTACTGGATGTGCCGGTTGGTTCCGGGCAGATTTACATCGCAACTCAGTCTAACCTCGGGTTAGGCCTATTCGTGTTTTCTAGTTCAAAGGTTTTGACTAATTTCCAAATCAGGTTTTGAAAGTAACCATCCCGTACGTCGGATCAGTTAGGGATAGCCAGGGAGAGCAGGGAGCTTGTATTTTCCAAACCCAAGCCTAGACACTATCCTTTCTGTCACCCTAGAACTTTCTGGCTTATTATTAAAAGAGATGTCGTTAATAAAACTTTAATTTGTCTAAATTCACATTTCCTCATTTAGGCTAGATTCTATAGGTAAATTATTCCTAATTTACTTATTTCCCAATTACTCTTTTAATGTAAATTGTCTACATTTATTTCTATGGCCCATTTCCCTTCCTAAATCATATTTATGCTTTTTGGTATGTAAACTATACCAAATTAAGTGTCACTAACCATGATTTTTCTAAACCTGACAGTTATTCCCAATTATGGCCAATTTCACATTTATGCCAATATACTCACCGTGCCAAATTAGCTAATCCAATTCCGATTCAACATTCTAATTCACGTCAAACTAGACTTATTAATCTAGTTCACTATTCATGTAAATGCTAGATTTACATGTCAATACTAGATTCATATTACACATCTTATAATTCATGTCAAATTTATCCAATTTGCATTTCTATGAACATGCCATAATACATATTCCCAATTTATGCCAATTTCCAAGTTAAACTACGTTTTTTGTAAATTTCATATTTTTCCCAAACCGCATTCCCACCGTTCGTATAATCGTGATTCATTCTAGATTATAAATAAAGCTAGGTTCGTAGAAAATAGGGAATGAACCAAAGATGCTATGCAAAAGATAGACATACTAACTGGCATAAAAAGGGTTGAATAACGACGTCGGTTCAAGAACATGGGCAGACCTAACTTAATAGGTAAATTCCCAAGGTCTAAAACCAAGAACAGACAGAATAGATAATCGGGTTTAGACCCAATTTCACAGTCACAAAACTTAAACACTTTCCTAGTCATGAACCATAGGTGCTTAATCACAGTTGTCCCATTTATGTCATAGACAATAGTTTTGCTTCCTAATCAAAGGTATAGGCTTGTGTTCATAGTCATGGAAATAATTCTCACAGTCACATCACAGTCATAGGCAATGTCCATAGTCATAGGCAATGTTTATAGTCATAGGCAATGTTCATAGTCATAGGCAATGTTCATAGTCATAGGAAATGTTCATAGTAAAAGAGGCATATGGTTCTAAGGTCCATAGTTTCATAGTAACGGTCTTATTTGTCCTTGAATCATGACAGTTCTTAATTAGGTCCAAAGAGATAGGCATAGATTCGAATAGAAAGATTTAGCATATTCTTTTATTCCTTTAATTTCATGTCACGAACAGGGAAAAATGTTCAAATCTAAAAAGTAACTTACTTACAGAGATTTGATTAGAATAGAAAGATGGCGTTGCTATGATTCGTAGAAAAAAAGTCGTTGAAGTTGTTTGAACCTTCTCTTGAATCCTAGCTTGACTTGAACCTCTTCTTGAAAATCTTTAGCAGCATTTCCTCGCCTTGATTTATTTTATATATTATTTATTTTACTCACTTATTTATTTATTTCTCAGAGGCAGCATAAGGATAGAAAAGAATTGTGAATAGAGAAGAAGACCAGGGCTGTTTATATAGTGTAGAAGTCAACGAATCTGGTCAGGATGGCATCTGAATACAGAAGAACGAACCAGGTGCAGAAAACAGGAAAAAGCAGGGGGTCGACCCCCAGGTCGACTACCCAGTCGACCTGGGTGCCTTGGGCGGGAAAATTCCCGCCCAGCCCATTCTGGGTCCGATTTGAATTTTGAACTGACCTGTTTTGAAATTTGAACTTCACTGAATCTTCCGGAGGCCATATCTTCCTCATACGGACTCCGATTTACGCAAACTCGGACTCTTTTTTATGCAGAATTCCGAGACGAACGTAATGGCGTAGCCCGTTTCCCTTGATTTTGATTTTAACTTTTAATTCTGCCTTGATTTGTGAATCTTAGTGTAACAGAATTACGGGGTCTTACATTCTCCCCCACTTAAAAGGATTTCGTCCCTGAAATCTCCAAGTTAGGAAGAATGTCTCCTACCATCCAATCACCCATCTACTCAACCATTCAATCACAGGCATTCATTGTCCTTAAATGATTTATAATGCCTTCATGTTCATATGCATAGTGTGTGTATATGTCTTTATCTACTGTAAAATCAAGCGGTCTACTGATTCAGTCGACCTCCTTAATGCGAATCATGTCAGTGCCATGCGTCTAACCATGTATGCAAGCATCCTTAGTTATGTAAATACTATATGCGTGCACGACCATTCATCCACATGCAACACCCACATGATAACATATCAAGTTCAACTTACAAACAAATACATATCTGTAAATGCAATATGAAAGCGTCTGAACTTGATCTAGTGCCTAATACGTATGCATATGCAATCACAAGCAACCATTAGCAACCACTTGCAACCATCAACCATAACATGTTTCAAATACATGTTTACATCCATTGGCTTCTACCTAAGGATCGAAGATACGACCTAGGTGATATACTTTGGAAAGAGAGAAACAATTAGGCGTAAAGCTCCTAAAACAAAGAAATCAAGGATGCACCCTCAAGGAAAAAGGGTATGATGCTAGTATCTAGCCTTCTTGAGCTTTACTCCACTGTATCTTAACTAATTTAACTTCACGATTGTGAAGTTCTGGATCTCCATTTCCAAAATAAACAGATGTCAATCACGGTACCAGGTATACGTACTAAGATGATTAGAGGTTTCCCTCTTATCCTCCATGCCATAACTATAAGAGTCAAAAGGTCACTACGTACTTTTTAGCATGCCTGTCACAACTATTAATCTCTCACGCAAACCATCCTAGTCGAACTCGATACTCCTCAAGTACAAGCCCCAAAGGCCTAAACCAATATCAGACAAGCACCCAAGGAATATCTCCCCCGAATTTAGACGATCTACGTGAGATGATATAAGCAAACTCGATAGCTATTCTCAAATCCCTACTAACCAAAAATAAAATGGTCTAACCACCAATTGGATTTGAGACTCTAGTGGGATCTTTCTACTATACAAGTACTATGGTGCAGAGACCCAACTATGGAAGTGGATATGAACAAATGCGAAGCGCTAAAACCAAAGGAAAGAGTATGAACAACAAAACTAGACTCTTCCAACAGAACTTTACTACCTTTCTCCTAGGTACGCTTGGTGGCGAAAGTATGTACTTGCCCTTCTGAAAATCTTGTTCCTCGTTCTTGCCCTTGTCCTTAATGATATGCCCTATCATACCCTAGTAAAGATACTTCATCTTGTCTTAGGTTTATAATTTCTTCCTCCTTCGTGAGCTAAATCTACATCCATGAATTCCTCATCCTAGGGTTGTGTTCCTTAGCCAAACTCCTCATCCCCTTCCGTGTGTAGTCATGTTGGCAAATCTCTCGAAAGCTGCTTCCATCGTAAAAAAAACCCTACTAAGCTTGAAAGAAAACTAGTTGTAGGTGAAACAACTACGGTTATAGATGGAAGTCGGGCACTACTTCGCCCTTCGATGAGGTTACCTCTCAGAAAGCCAGGAGCCCCAGAGACTCAAGAAAGAATGAAACAAGGATTCAAACAGAGGAAGAGAAGATAGTGCGTATGGCTTTGGGAAATATGTCTTTAAAACAAATCTTTTCTCTTGAAAATGCTTCTTTAAAAACCATTTTGAAAATAATTTTTCAAATCCTTTATCTGATCTGGTAACCTTCGGCTCTGATACCACGTGTAACACCCCACGCCCGTTAGTGTCACTCACAAAGGGAATGCACTAAGTTCAGTGGAGCATTTAGGGTAAAAGATGCAGATAAATTACAAGACAGACAGAAATTAAACAGCGGAAAATAAAACATTGCTTTATTGATAAAATATTTTGTACAATGATTTCTTTACAATATCATAGTATCATCTGTCTTACAAAATAAAGAAGCATAAAACAACATTTATATTCCCCAAATTGCAGCAAGAGCCAGCCATAGCATCTGAAAAGAGAATCCAAGCAAACTTCGACAAATCTTCAAGCTGGGAAAGAGTGACAATCCAACTTAACCTGAGCTATACTATTCCCTCCTTTACGACCTGGGGGAGGGGGGGGACGGAAGAAAAGAAGACGAAAGAAAAACAGAGTCAGACATAAAGCCTGAGTAAGTTGAGTAACTTCTAGCATGTGAACATGGAAAAACAAAACGACATGAATTAACTGAATACAAGATTACACCATGACGATAGGGTCAACAAGATTAGACAAGGTAGTCACAAGATATGCTAAGATAAGATAAACTAGATACGCTCTAATACTTTCGCCGCTTCACTATTTCCTTATTATACTGATTTCTATATCTCTGCACCAGCTAACTAATGTCCCAACTAGTAACGCTAACGTGATCCCAATCCCTGTATTTTCCATCGCCTTCAGGCATCCATTTATTTATTTGTTACCTAGGTTTAATCTAGGGTTTTCTACCAAGTGCCTTCTAGATTCAACTAGAGTTTACGCTGTCTACTGAACGCTTCTCGGATTCAGGATTTATGCCACCTAGTTCAACTAGGAATTATGCTACCTGTCGAACGATGCCCCCAAGTCTAGGACACACTACCTAGAGTGGTATATGTTCCTATACTTCCCCACGCATGTATCGCGAATCGTTATCGCTTGTCTAGATGCACATATCCTGTAATGTGCGACTCGAGTCCTGTGTCAGGGCAAATCAAGGAATACAGAACTCGGTCGGGAGCTTTCAGATATTTGCCGATGCAGATGCTAAGTTCTGTTTTTATTTCAGTGGCTATGGTCCCACTTGACCCCTCCCTCAACAAATGAAAGGCACACCTTGAAAAATGAGAACTATACGCCGGCCTCCAGTGCCCCACTATCCTATGGCCATCCTCACCCATAACTAGATAGCAAGTATATGGTCTTTTGGAGTTCTCCGCCTTTCCGCTTCACGTATCTCGATTGACTGAAGATGGATGGTAGACGACGAGCTGCTATCACAAGGCTACCGTTTTCTCGCCGAATCACGTCGGTCCATCCTAGTCTTTAGGTTGCCATATATTGCAACCAAGGCATACCCCTGGTTCTTCTACGCATACCTTAACCTCTGTGAGCCCAGGAGGATCATCTGCAGCCTCACAGAGGGATACCAAGAGTACCCTCACGTCCCCTCGAAGCCTCGGGCTTCGTAACCCAATTCGTTGGAGCCTTCTTTCTACTCAGACGGACATTCGCTCCTTCCCGTGTTATACTAAGAATTACTACTTAGTTTTACTAACTAAGATTTACCACTTAATTTCCAGAATCGTTGTTTTCTTAACTAAGGTTTACTACTTAGTTATCTTTCTCGTCAATTTGGATTGGTTAAGTGTCATTAGTCAATTCAAGCCAACTTAACGCTCTTCATTTACCCTGTTAAGCTGGTTAAGTGTTATCAGTAACTCATGTTGACTTAATCCTACCACAAACCAAGTTATATTGGTTAAGTATTTATTACTTAACCCTACCCATTCACCCTGTGTTGGTCAAGTGTTCCTTTTTAACTTAACCTTGCCCGTCTGTTTTAACTAACATGTTATTAATGGCTAAGTATTATCCCTTCATGTTTTAGACTTAACCCTATTCCTTTATCACAATCCGATGGTTAATTGTTCAAGCTTACTTAACCCTACGGTCTAGCCCAGCTAACATATCAAATTGGCTAAGTGTATTTACTTAACCCCAACCTCTAGTCTAGTTAACATGTTAATTTGGCTAAGTGTATTAACTTTACTTTACCCCACCTTCTAGTCTAGTTAACATGTTAATTTGGCTAAGTGTATTAACTTTACTTAACCCCTACAAATCTTGTCTTGTTACCATGTGAAGTTGGTTAAGTGTCCCTATGGACTTAGCCCTCCCATCCTAGCTTAACTGTGTTAAATTGGTTAAGTGTTCCTATGGACTTAACCCTCCCATTCTAGCTTAACTGTATGGCCCTAACCCCACCCACCAGTCTGGTTATCATGTTGAATTGGTTAAGTGTCTTAGTGAACTTAACCCTACCATTCTTATTCTAGCTTTAATTAAATAGATTAAAGCCACAACCACTCACATTAGACAGATATTGTTGCGATTATTGGATGTGCCGGTTGGTTCCGGGCAGATTTACATCGCAACTCAGTCTAACCTCAGGTTAGGCCTATTTGTGTTTTCTAGTTCAAAGGGTTTTGACTAATTTTCAAATCAGGTTTTGAAAGTAACCATCCCGTACGTCAGATCAGTTAGGGATAGTCAGGGAGAGCAGGAAACTTGTATTTTCCAAACCCAAGCCTAGACACTATCCTCTCTGTCACCCTAGAACTTTCTGGCTTATTATTAAAAGAGATGTCGTTAATAAAACTTTAATTTGTCTAAATTCACATTTCCTCATTTAGGCCAGATTCTATAGGTAAATTATTCCTAATTTACTTATTTCCCAATTACTCTTTTAATGTAAATTGTCTACATTTATTTCTATGGCCCATTTCCCTTCCTAAATCATATTTATGCTTTTTGGTATGTAAACTATACCAAATTAAGTGTCACTAACCATGATTTTTCTAAACCTGACAGTTATTCCCAATTATGGTCAATTTCACATTTATGCCAATATACTCACCGTGCCAAATTAGCTAATCCAATTCCGATTCAACATTCTAATTCATGTCAAACTAGACTTATTACTCTAGTTCACTATTCATGTAAATGCTAGATTTACATGTCAATACTAGATTCAAATTACACATCTTATAATTCATGTCAAATTTATCCAATTTGCATTTCTATGAACATGCCATAATACAAATTCCCAATTTATGCCAATTTCCAAGTTAAACTACGTTTTTAGTAAATTTCATATTTTGCCCAAACCGCATTCCCACCGTTCGTATAATCGTGATTCATTCTAGATTATAAATAAAGCTAGGTTTGTAGAAAATAGGGAATGAACCAAAGATGCTATGCAAAAGATAGACATACTAACTGGCATAAAAAGGGTTGAATAACGACGTCGGTTCAAGAACATGGGTAGACCTAACTTAATAGGTAAATTCCCAAGGTCTAAAACCAAGAACAGACAGAATAGATAATCGGGTTTAGACCCAATTTCACAGTCACAAAACTTAAACACTTTCCTAGTCATGAACCATAGGTGCTTAATCACAGTTGTCCCATTTATGTCATAGACAATAGTTTTGCTTCCTAATCAAAGGTATAGGCTTGTGTTCATAGTCATGGAAATAATTCTCATATTCACAGTCACAGTCATAGGCAATGTCAATAGTCATAGGCAATGTTTATAGTCATAGGCAATGTTCATAGTCATAGGAAATGTTCATAGTCAAAGAGGCATATGGTTCTAAGGTCCATAGTTTCATAGTCACGGTCTTATTTGTCCTTGAATCATGACAGTTTTTAATTAGGTCCAAAGAGATAGGCACATATTCGAATAGAAAGATTTGGCATATTCTTTTATTCCTTTAATTTCATGTCACGAACAGGGAAAAACGTTCAAATCTAAAAAGTAACTGACTTACAGAGATTTGATTAGAATAGAAAGATGGCGTTGCTATGATTCGTAGAAAAACAGTCGTTGAAGTTGTTTGAACCTTCTCTTGAATCCTAGCTTGACTTGAACCTCTTCTTGAAAATCTTTAGGAGCATTTCCTCGCCTTGATTTATTTTATATATTATTTATTTTACTCACTTATTTATTTCTCAGAGGCAGCATCAGGATAGAAAAGAATTGTGAATAGAGAAGAAGACCAGGGCTGTTTATATAGTGTAGAAGTCAACGAATCTGGTCAGGATGGCGTCTTAATACAAAAGAACGAACCAGGTGCAGAAAACAGGAAAAAGCAGGGGGGTCGACCCCCAGGTCGACTACCCAGTCGACCTGGGTGACCCAGGTCGACTACCCAGTCGACCTGGGTGCCCCAGGTCGACTACCCAGTCGACCTGGGTGCCTTGGGCGGGAAAATTCCCGCCCAGCCCATTCTGGGTCCGATTTGAATTTTGAACCTGACCTGTTTTGAAATTTGAACTTCGCTGAATCTTCCGGAGGCCATATCTTCCTCATACGGACTCCGATTTATGCAAACTCGGACTCGTTTTCATGCAGAATTCCGATACGAACGCAATGGCATAGCCCGTTTCCCTTGATTTTGATTTGAACTTTTAATTCTGCCTTGATTTGTGAATCTTAGTGTAACAGAATTACGGGGTGTTACAACAGTGGTGTATGTATGACAGCAATTTCCAAATTTAGAGCGAGCGGGAAGGACAAAAATTATAAGGAAGCAGAAACTAAGTATTACAGAGTTGTTTAACAAATAATTGAGTTGGATTACATTGACTTTAAACAAAAGGTTTTCTATTGTGATTGGGTAAAGGTGAAGATAAGTCAATGGTTGCAAGATAGACCCTATTTCAAACTTGATCACGGTTAACTTAGGCAAATTGAAGAGTAAAGATAGAGTGAACGATGAGCCGTTTATTCTTGCATCGGAAGCGACTCAAATGTTCTACTCAAAAGATTTAGAAAATGAAGGATGGTTTGTGGTTTTACACACACCAAAACGGTTGACAAGAATTGTGGATGACATTGAGTCTCCTACTATCTACCAATCGGCTTTTGAAGATAATGAGAAGTTAGAAGAGCTTACCAACTTGTTTTATTGATATTAATGCATTTCTTACTGGAATTAAGTGGAAGCATTTCTTTGATGTATGAAGTGACTAGAAATTGTGTGTAAAAAAATATTGAATTCTACTTGCTATTTTTCACTTGAATTGTTAATTTTCATTTTCTATTTTTCACTTATGCGTAATAGGGGCATTAGTAATTGATAAGTTTCTATTTATAATTAGGATCTTGTGTATACGAGTAGTGAATTTTCTAGTTCAGCGTTCTGTTTTTGATGTCTCCTGTGTCTTTTATGTCATAAAGTTATTGTTCAAATGAATTTCAGAATTATGCTTTACCTAAATTTAGAAGTCTGCGGTTGGAAATCATGTTTGAAAGTTCCCCCGACTATTGCACACTTAAATATTGTAGTTTAATTTACCAACTCTCTTTATTTGGACACATACAGGTTTTGTGTTTCCTATTGAAACATATACATAAACAACAATTTGTGCCAAACAAAAAGTAGATGGTATGTTTATGATTGTTTCTATGCTTTCAAAGTTAACAAGAAAAGCGATGTATGTAATCCATTATGTAGAAACTGTGCATGTTCCCAAATCATATGGCATATTCATGTTAAACTCTTGTAATATGAACTATTTTCTCTCTGGAATAGATTAATAGTAGCATCATCTTATACTATTATAAGAGTCATTCTTTCTGAGGTTGCACGACGTACTTGCAGGGTTACAATCTAGGTAATTCAATAATAGATGTGAGGTGGTGATTTCTTTGGTCATGCTGTAAATGTGTAAAGGTTGCGGGTAAAATAAAAACTTTATAGGTTCATGAGTGCCCAAATTTTTAGTATATATAAGTATAATTTCTAGTCAGGTTTTGTATATTACTAAATATAACACTAAGTATCCATGACTTCCCCAAATATATGAAGTGTTTTATGTAAACAAGTGCATCGTAATTAACCCAGTATAAAAATTTCACATTCAAATTTAAGAATTCCTAGTGTGGGAGAAGAAGTCTGGTTTTGATATATGTTTTAATATTTGAGGCATATCTTAGGCTAGGACCTTGTGTGTATAAACCTATGGTGTAAGTTATTAAAATATGTGGGTTTTTAAACCAATAAATGATTTATACTATGTATGTATGTCTGCCTTCTTTTGCAATCGTACCTTGCTATTTTGTTAATATTTCAAGTCCTATGCTTAGAGTTACAAATAGATACAGAAGACATACATTTTGAGTATAACACAAGCAGTGTTCAGTTTTGGTTCTAAGTTTTTGAGACGACCCGAAATCCCGTTCTGACGGAAACAAGGGTTATCTTTGGAATATAACACAGAAACAGATAATAGCAGAACAGAATTAAATAAATACACCAGATAATGAACAATAGAATATACTGGATAAAAGTAATTATCATAGTTACACAGTATACAGGATCTTACTTAGTACAAATACAGTTCAGCTATACATAAATGTCTACAGCGGAAATAAACAAAATATGTACAATAGGAGCTGAACAGCATAAAAAGAAATAAATGATAGAATCCATCTTCAGCTCCAGCTATCCAGAAAAAGAACCAGCTAAACCTGAATACAAGGCTTCCCGTGTAGAAAAAGGGGCACCCGAGTTTGAGAGTGAAACAAACTACGAGTCAGTCATGGGACTGGTATGAGAAATCTACTCAACACATATATAATTTGGCTAATCACAGGACCACGCCACTTTCGTGGAACGGGTTTACTCCATTGGATTGCCAGTGCTTTAAAACAAATCTTTCTTTTAAACATCGCTATGCTTTTTATAAAAATGAAGCCGTTATAAGACTCAGTTCCCATCACACAATGCAACGCAAACCGGAGGATAGAGTTTTTACCTTATAATGGCCAAATATGCTTGATACGAATAAAAAAAGGCATTTGATATTATTGCTAGTGTTTATATGTTTTGAAAACAATTTCAAATCATAACTATCAATCATAGACGACATTAATGCCCCATACCACTATGTCGCCATATATAGGTATACAATCAAAACCGCACAGTCACGTATTTGGAAATTGGATTTCCGTCATGAACCAAGGCAAAAGATAGTCCTTACCGAATTCGAGACGCTCTACCCCGTGTCTCAGGATCAGAGCTCGAGTAACCCTAGAATCGTCAGGGCCGGTCCACCGATGTGGATTAAAATTCCTGAACACTGCGTTCCCCCGCCCTTTGGGGCGTCAACGAGCCAACGAATGACTCCATCGGACCCAGATCGTCCGATCAAACCGAGGCGCCTCGCAACAGCAACAACCACATAGGTGAAAAGTATATAAATGTCAGGGCTAGTAGGTCACTGACACCACCCTAGCTAGAAAGGAACGCATGCCCTCCCTGAGGTCCTTCTCCCGTTTCTGGTTCATACCGAGGTGTGAGGCTCGCGAATTTACGTTATACACAAAGCTACGCCACATAGGCGTTGCTTTGATCATCACCACAAGGCTTTGCTTTTCAACAGGAGCCCTGATCACTGCATCTTAGCATGCCACACAGGCAATTCATGCCATGCGACTGATGTCCATCGATATACAACTTCTCAGCTCGTGCGTCTCAGAGAAGGGCGTTAAGCAAAAGAATAAATTCTCCGCCGCCAAACAGATGTATATTTAACAGAAATCAATCAACATAGAATAAACTCCAATGTCAGACACACAGTCCTTTTACAAGTCCGTTCTGGGTCTGAACGAAACCGGAGGCACTAAATACCTCGCAAACCCTTCGATCACCACGTACGTCTGGACGATCACCACTCATTATCCATATTTCGGGATGCCTCCCAATCAGGACCTCGGTTACCATCCAAACGAGGTGAAGATCTCCGGTCTTCGACCATCGTCTTCATCTTCGAATTTCAATCGTCGGTCAATCATTTGAAATGAGGATTAACTCGGCCTTTTTAAATAATTCACGTATATTTAGAATTTCAAATCAATTTATTTCAATGGTTAAATTATTTGACAACACCAATCTTGTTCTTTAATGTAATTTTCACACCAAACACATTCAACCATCAAAAGCCACATAAATCAAGCAAATTCAGTTTATTTCCATTCCATATCGCTTATGATATTTTATAACTATTTATCGCTATTTTTATTTATTTTAAAATAGCTAATTTATTCACAACGACGCTTCGTGCCATAACGCGGTCGTGGCGCTGTTTTTCTTCAGATTTGATTTACACATATCTAAAAATCTGACCGTTGGATCCTCACAAAATTTACTCCATTAGAAAGGTCTTTTCAAAACGAATCCAACGGTCCCAGTTTCGGGAAATTCCGACGGTCGGATCTCCCGGTACAATCGTTTGAAGTTTCGATTTCAAAATACGAACTGCCGCGTCGTTATTCGATTAAATATAATTATATATATATATATATATATAAATATATAATCGTTTCTGGCGCTGTTTTTCTTCAGATTTGAATTAAACGTTCCAGACAATCCAACCGTTGGATTTTTACAAGGTTGGTGCCGTTGGAAAGATATTTCCAAGGCGAACCCGACGGTTGAGGTTTCGGGAAAATCCAATGGTTGGATTCCCCGTACTAGTTGTTTGAAAACACGGTTTCGAAATGCGAACTGCACGGTCACGTTTCGTTTTAATTTTATTTATATTTGTATAATAATATAAATATAGTTCATTCAACAATTTCAATATCGTTTTCACTTCAAATATTTCACTAACGCCTTAAAATTTTGGAAAATTTCGCCATAACCTCCCCTACACCGGGAGCATTGGGAAATCGCAAATAGCTTTCCCGGTCCTTCTAATCTCAAAACGAAAGATGGAAAAGCCAAGCGGCTAGCCAACAGGCTCATAAAATCATCACCGAAACAAAACAGTAAATGTGTACCTATTTTTCGGGCACAAAATTTTATTCCTCTTCTCTAGCCCCTTTGCTATAACCTGTTCAATGAATATGCATGTACATATATATACAGTTCTTATCATTTATCGTTTTCTATCCAACTTCATATTTGATTTCTATTTGGTTTAAAAACACCATTCATTCTAATGTTACATACATAGGTGCAAATCATTTCATTAGCTAATTAATGAATATTTCAACTCATATATGTTTATTTTGAACAAGCGGCTATTTTCAACACTTCACATTTCAACGATTCATGCATACAATAAAAATGTGATTTTTATTGTAAAACAACTCATTTCAAAACACTATTTTTCTATATAGTTCATATTGGTGATAAAAATAGGATTTTTCTTATAAAGCAATTTCTTTTAAAACGAGATTATTTTACACAGTTCATATAGTCGATAAAAGGTAATTTTTATTATCAAACAATTTATTTCAAAATATGAATACCATTCAACACATGAATTTCTAATCAACGAATGAATATCAATTCAACACATGAAGGTTTTCTATAGTTTCTATATATAGATAAAAATGTGATTTTTATATTTAAAACGCGAATACCATTCAACACATGAATTTCTAATCAACGAATGAATATCAATTCAACACATGAAGGTTTTCTATAGTTTAAGCAGATGAAAATAATTCAAACACACGAATATTATTCAAAATTTCGGCAGCATAACGGCAGGGTAGTTAAAACCGGGACCGTCCCTAGTACGGCTCCTCGCTCTACCTTAAAACCTCGCGGTTTTTGACAATGGGGATCATGCATCTAGTTCGCACGCAGGCGGCATGTATATATATTTATTTCATTTCCACAAACTAATCCTATGTGGTTTCAATCAAATATTTCTCAATCACAAATGGGTATTTTTCAACCTCAATCAATCAATATCAACCACAAACAATCCCAAACAATCATTCGCTATCAATCAATTTTCACAACAATTTCAACCAATAAATATCGTCCATGGTTTGTGGACGAGGGGCGTATATATATATATATATATTTATATATAGCAATTCACTTTTATTTCAACACATATATATATAGCTAGGAAAAGAAATGGAAGAGTGAGAAATTCTCACCTATAGCTATCCAACTTCACGACACTTCACTTAGAGAAATCTTCGCCTTTCTCACCTTTTTTTTCGCTTTCGCCCGTAGCCACTACATATATAAAAACCCGAATTTTTACTATGCTATTTAATATATAAAACTCATATTTTTACTTCGATGTTCAATATATAAAAATCATATTTTTACTTCGATGTTCAATATATAAAAATCATATTTTTACTTCGATGTTCAATATATAAAAATCATATTTTTACTTCGATGTTCAATATATAAAAATCATATTTTTACTTCGATGTTCAATATATAAAAATCATATTTCTATTTCGCTATTATATAAATAAAAATCCCATTTCTATCCTGCTTTTCTTCATATAAAGATTTCCTCTTTTCAAAAATATAGATTTCATCCTTTCAAATATATCATTATAAAAATCACATTTTTATTTTTCTACACATATAAAGATGCTATTTTTAATATTTCCTTCATGTAAAAATTATATTTTTAATTCTCTACCTAAACAAAAATCATATTTTTATATCATTTAGATAGTAAAGATTATATTTTTAATACTTTACTTCGTTATATTCTATATGAAAAGAATATATTTTTACAACGCTATTCTATATCTAATTTTCTTCTACTAAAGGTCGAATCTTTTTAATGAACAAATTCTAATCTTTCCTTAAACAAAATCTTATCCTTCTTTGCTATAATATAAATAAATAAATCTGATTTTAACATATGTTTCTAACACACAAAAACTGATTTTTAACATGTGGTTTTAACTTAAATAAAATCAGATTTAAAAAGAAAATAAAATAAACTCACCTTGATTCAAATGGAGAAGGGGGGGATGTCACGCGTCGGGATGTGGGCTGAGGCGGCGAAGTGGTGGTGCAGTCGGCGGTGGGAGGCTAGGGCACGGTGGAGGGTTCTTCGAGGTGGGCGCGGGTCTGGGGTTCCACGCGAGAGAGAGGGCGACTGCGAGCTGGGGGGGGATCTCCGGCGTCACGGCGAAGCCCGGGGTGGAAGCTCGATGCGGTGGGTGGCCTACTGGGGAGGAGCGACGTCGATCGCCTCCTTCCTCTTCTTTTGTTTTTTTCCCTGATTTGATTCGGGAGAAAGGTATACGGGGGGGGGGGGGTGAGTATATGCAGGGTGTTGACTTCTAATCATAATATATATTTATTTAATTTTCAAAAAGCAACTTTCTATTTTGAACTCGAAACGAAACCCACCGCTTGTCGTCTATAGCGTTTTACCCCCATTTCGAACACAATGGGATATGATCGTAAGCTGATTCGAACGTTTTGATCAGTTTCCGTTGAATTTATATTTAAATCACTATATTGAATTTCAAACGTACAATTCAAATTACCGGGGTCACATACTGACTCTAAAAATTCCAGAAAAATATTTTCTAGCTTCGTATTGACGATACGGTCCTAACAAAACTAGTTTCGTCGAATTCTGAAACCGTTTGAAAAATGACCATTTTCCAGTCGATTAAAATCAACTGAAACTGGTCAAACGCGTTTTCCTTTGCCACGCTCACATATTGATTCAAAAAATTATGAAATTTGAAACCTAGCAATAACTTTACACCACGGATCCAACAAAAGTGGTTTCGTCGAAATCCGAGGTCGTTTGCAAAATATCCATTTTTAAGGGCCTGAATTCCATAGCGACTATTCAGAATTCTCACCTGGACATATCTTTTGATTCCCGCTATCAAATTTCCATTTGTCAGATTCGTTGGAAAGGTATTCACTAACAGATTTAAATATTTTTGGTTTCACTAAAATCCGGATTGTTTTGCACCCGGTACAGTCCGACAAATTTTGAATTCAATTTTTGAAACTACAACGCCATTTCAGGGCTTGTTTATAATTATAATTAATTATATTCGTTTTCAATTGTCGATTCAAACTCAGTTTTCATCGCCATTATTTAAAATATTTATTTTAAATATTTAAAATCCATTATTTTAGCCAATTTAAAAATTTTAAATTAGTTCAGATTTTCTGGGTCGTTACAGTTTTTAAATCATATAGAAGACATCAACTTGTTTACGGCAGGTGTCAGTGTTTTAATGTATAGGACCTTCAAATCTACTAATGACTAACAAGTTAGAATGGTTAGTCAAAATGGTTGTTATACTCATAATGGCTTTCCTTACTATAAAAAACAATTCGACCATATTTTCCCCCTTGGAAAGTCATTTCTGAATGTGCAATATCTTTTTGTATAAAGCCAGGGCTGGATTTAATTTAATATGATGGTACGGGTACGATGATTTTGCACTTACTAATATCAAAGCTGATATTAGTAAATACATATCTTAATTCCCTTAGCATCAAGTATGCACATGGTGCTAAGGTTACCATGATTTGCACTTGCTAATATCAAGGCTAGTATTAGTAAATGCAAATAATGGTGTCCGTAATTAGCACTACTCTTAATTTAAATCACTGGGTCCCAATTTAACATCTCCATATATGTATCTTTGTGTGTGTGGATATATCGGTAAAAATAAAAACAGAAAATCATAATCCAAGATTTAGCTTCCCGCGACTTCTCAAATACAAAAACTCATAATGTGATATTAAGCTATACCTCTAAATGTTTATCTCAAAAGACCAAAATATGGTTCTAATTTCTGTAAATCTATGATAGGTTAAATTTAATTATTAATAAACAAATTGATCTAATTATATAATATGATACTTAATTCTAACTACTTCAAATCTTTATAACAACATTTTTTTGGGTATAAAGTTAATATATATGTTTGTCTTCATCGTTTTGAAATACAATACATCTTGTATTGATTTTCAATACAGTATAACCATACGCTTTAATACTGCTTCCAAAGACATACATAGGACATATGGAAAATAGTGATTGAAAATAAACGTTCATAATTAAAATTCTAAGTCTAATAGATATTTCTATGGATGATTTTCTGATAACAACATCAAACTTTTTTTGTTTGGTTAAATCTAACTGTTGTTTAACTACATCCAAATTTTAAAGTGCAATGCAATTTTGTGCAAAGTTTAATACATTCTGGATAAAAATAAAATTATGTATAAAAACTTCTATGTAGATTCACTAAAAAACTTTCCAAAAATATATACACAAAATGTGACTTTTTTATATATAATCTAAATTAGATGATCATTATTTGAATTTTGATTTTACATTTTAATAGATAATTACTCAGACCCAAGATGATAACCATTCAAATTGGGCAGTGACATAGAAAATTGTATTGATAGGGTGTAATAACCGGAAATCTAGGCCAATTTAAAATTTTTATTTTGGCAATTTTAGCGAATTTTGATTAGTTAAAATGAATTATTTTAAATAATATCGACGAGAAATTTATTTTGAACAGAATTCGAACTGGTATATTATATAGATCGTCGTTAGAATATAAATATTCATTTTAAATTATAAAAGGAATTGAAAATGGCGCAGTAGTTCGATAATTCGATTTCAATGTTCAAATGGATGTACAGGATTCAAAATAAACCGGAATTTAGCGAAACCAAAAATAATAGAATCTAATTGAGAATATCTTTCCAACGAATTCGAAAAATCAAAATTTTATAGCGGGGATAAAAAGTTATGTCCAATTGAAAATTCGGAATAGTCGCTATGGAATTCTGGCCCTTAAAAATGGAAATTTTGCAAACGACCTCGGATTTCGACGAAACCACTTTTGTTGGATCCGTGATGTCAATTTATTGCTAGGTTTCAAATTTCATAATTTTTCGAATCAATATGTGAGCGTGGTAGAGAAAAGAGTGTTTTGGCAGTTTCAGTTGATTTTAATCGACTGGAAAATGGCCATTTTTCAAACGGTCTCAGAATTTGACGAAACTAGTTTTGTTAGGACCGTATCGTCAATACGAAGCTAGAAAATATTTTTCTGGAATTTTTAGAGTCCATATGCGACCCCGGTAAATTGAAATGCGCGTTCAAATTCAATATATAGAGTTATATGTTGATTTTGACGAAAACTGATCGAAATGGTCGAATCAGCCTACGATACATATCCCATTGTGTTCGGAATGGGGGTATTTGGCTAGGGATGACAGTCGTTGGGTTTCGTTAGGAGCTCGAATAAAAATTCACCTTTTTGAGAATTAATCAATTAAATAAATATAAATATATATATAATTTTACCTATAACCCCCCCTTATTTACTTTTCTCCCTCCGCCTTACCAAATCGACAGAAAAAAAAGTCACGTTGACCCCCGAGTCCCCCTCGATCTCGTCGCCCACGCTGCCGCCGGAGCTGGCCAACCCAACGCCGCATCGCCAGTCCGCCCCCTCCTTGCCTCCTTCGCTGTCTCGATGCCACACTCGCGCAGCCACCAGATCGAGAAACCCCAAACCATTTGAAAACCCTAGCCGCTCCTTCAGTCGAAGACCACCAGAACCGCAAGCATCACCTCGCGCATCCACCACCTGCGCCTCCATCGCGCGACTCGCCAGCGCGAGTCCAGGACTTCGACGCGCAGACGACCCCTCCCCCTTCTATGTTCAACAGCAAAAACTAAGCCCTCCCTCTTGAAAAGACGCTGTAAGTTTATATATTTATTTTTATTTTCGTTTATATAATGAAATCAAGTTTTTATATATATGATAGCTAAGGAAAAATTTCGTTTATATATATTTTTTATAGGCAAGAACGACTGAATTTTATATGCAAGAAAGATTGAATTTTTACTTGTATAAAGTTTGAATTTTTATAACTGAAAGTATTATATTTTTAAAACTGGAAAGATTATATATTTAGATAAGTAAGTTTATATTTTTAGATTAAAGAAAAGATTATAATTTTAGAAAAGGAAAAGATTAGATTTTTCTTAAGGTAAAGCTTTCATTTTTAAGGTGAAAAAGTTTTGATTTTAATGATGGTAAAGATTTCATTTTTAAGAATAAAAAGGCGAGATTTTTATAATAACAAAAGACTTGATTTTTTAAAATAACAAAATTATGATTATATAATGGAGAAGTTAAAAAATATAATTTTTATACTAGTGGCATAGAAACAATATGATTTCTATTTAGATAGAGTTATAGAAATATAATCTTTGTTGTGCATATAGCGATATAAAGATATAATTTTTATTGAATGTAAAGGTTAAAAATATAATTTTTATCGTATGTAAGGAATAAAAATATAATTTTTATATAGCGGAGATTATAAAACTATAATTTTTATAAGATAGAGGATATAAAAATACGATTTTTATATATGTTGTAGCGAAAAGATTTGATCTTTATAAATATAACGGAGTGATAAAAATGTGATTTTTAATGTGAACAGCGTGACGAAGTTTATGTTGGAAGTGCGGGCAAATCCAGATGTTCAGAAATTCAGAAATAAAACTGGAGGAGTGGAACCCTCTGTGAGAACTTCTCACTTTAAATTTTATTTTCTAGTTAAAATATATACTAGGATGCAAACGATGTTTAGTAGCACCCGACACCCGTTGTCCACAGACCATGGACGGCTTGTATGCTTGTTTATATGATTTTGATGTGTAGTTGATTGTGTGTTGTGATGTGAAATGAAATAAAATATTTATATAGTTAAAAATAGAATTTTAACATATATATGAAATGAAATAAAAATAAACAAATCGGACGATTTGTTTATATACACACATTTGACTGATATTGATTGGGACGATAAATTTTACACATCGCCCAACTGCACAAATAAAATCTGTGTTTGATTGTTTGAAACCCCACACGGGTATTGGGATGATATTTGACGTACACTAATCCCGTTTGTTTAGTTGTATGTCGATTGATTGATTGACAGACTGTTATAAGCGTTGAATATTTATATTTGATGCTTATACAGTGTAGAATGCACTTTGGATGATGGTTGATTATTCATCGTTGTTATTGTATACTTGTGTTGTAGAAAATCCATATAATTAACATTATATGGTAATTGATTGGGCCTCATTCCAGTTTTGAAAAGGAAATATTTGAATAAAAATATTTGAAAAAGAAATATTTGAAATAGAATATTTGAAAATAGAAAAATATGAAGCCGTGTTGATTAGATTTACGCCATTTTGACATGGACGATATTTATATCGATTTTATTCATTTTATAATGAACATCGAAAGTGATTTCAAAATCTGATATTTTGAATAGAAATGAATTCGAATTGAAATTGAATAGAAATGAATTCGAATTGAAATGAATAGAATTGAAATTGAATAGAATTGAAATTGAATAGAATTGAAATTGAATTCAAAATTGATTTGAATGGAAATCAATTTGAAATGAATTTAAAACGAATTTGTAAGGGAAAATTCAATTTTGATTTGAATTTGAAAAAGAAATTGGAATCGTTTTGAAAACGAATTTAAAACGATTTATAAAATACGTTTTAAAAGGAAATCGACGAAGTATATATTATATATATTATATATATAATATAATGGCCTGAATAGAACGCGCCGCGCCGCAGCAGTTCGCGAATTTCGACCATTGACTTCGAACAGATATTACGGGAGATCCGACCGTCGGATTCTCCTGAAACCAGAACCGTTGGGTTCGTATCGAAAAGAGCTTTCTAACGAATATTAGAAATTTAAAATCTAACGGTTGAATTTGGAATTATGTCCAAATCAAATTTGGAAAAGGTCGTTGTAAGTGCAGTTCGATGGCCGTTGATGGAAATCGATTGTGCGGGCCTTGATAAAATTATTAAAAATAGTAATAATTTGTGTAAAATCATAAGAAATGATTTGTGAAGATTTGGGATGAAAAACTCCATATTTGAAAAGATAAAAATAGATTTTTATCGAAATGAACTAGTTTTGAACTAGAATTATAATTCTATTTATTTTTAAATAAATAAATTGAATTTCAAAAGGGTTTTAAAAGTAACCCGAATTTCCAATAATTGAATTGGAATGGATTTGAATTGAAATTGTCTTTGGATTATTTCGATGTTGGATTTCGTGATTATACAGATATTGTTATGGAAATTTGAAAGATATATATATCGTTATTTCCAATACGATATTTGTTGGTCGTAGAATTTGACATGGAATATAAGCCAATATATTTTCTATTCAGAGCCTTGTATTTGAAGTCAAATGTGATTTGGGTTTGTCGTGAATGGTGTCTTCATTAACACTGTTCTTAAGTCCAGTTGAGAAAATGATTAAATCTTTTTATTTAGATTTAATGAAGTGTGCCGATTAAATAATATTTAATTGGAATTGAATTCGAATTGATTCTTGGGATTATCGTGCACGGTGTTTTAAATAACACTCGTTCTTTAACCCGATAATTAATAGAATGTGATTTTGGGTCGTCGTGAACGGTATCTTCAATAATACTGTTCTTAGACCCAACGAAGTTAAGAAAATCAGAAACTAACTGGAGATTAGTTAAGTTGAACATTTTCTTGGGTATTGATCTAATGTTGGTTTCGGCCTTCGGGGTTAATATTTAGGGAATTGCTCACTTACTATTTACGGTTAGGGACTGATTGAAATGTGATGTGATTTTGGGGTTTATCGTGAACCGTGTTTTAAATGACACTGATTCTTTAACCCAGTTAAAGATTAAAACTAAGTGGAGTTTTAATGAATCTTTAATTAGATTGAAAAGATCGAGAATGGAGTATCACCAGTTTTACTCTAGGCGATAGTTAAATCTTTAATTAGATTTGAACGTGAAATGATAATTGAATTTACCGATAACACCGTGGTGTTAGATATGAAGTATTACCAGTTTTACTTCATCGGATGAATAGGTTGGGATTGGGAAATTAAAACAAATGATTACTTCGGTAAGGTTCATTAATCCCGACTAGTTTGGATAAACCAAAATTTGGTTTGAATTGATTTTCAAAGGATGATTAAAGAATAAATTTAAAGGAAATTATCTTTGATAAAATTAATGGGAATCTTTCCCTAAGAATGTGAAATTTAGAAACTAACTGAAGGTTGGCTAAGTCGAATGGTTTCCTGGATTTTGATCTGATGTTGGTTTCGGCCTTCGGGGTTAATATTTGGGAAATCGTTCTCTTACTGATTGACGGTTAGTGACTAATGAATTGGAATGAGGCGTATGTTGTGTTTGTGTAACACTTGTTTATTATATACGCGAGTTTCTCAGAAAGACCGGGTTTATCCCATTCTGAATAACTGAATCGACGATAAGAAATCGAAGATGAAGACAGTGGTCGAAGACCGGAGATCTTCACCTCGTCTGGATGGTAACTGATGTCCTGATTAGGAGGCATCCCGAAATATGGATAATGAGTGGTGATCGTCCAGACGTACGTGGAGATCGATGGGTTTGCGAGGTATATAGTGCCTCCGGTTTCGTTCAGACCCAGAACGGACTTGCAAATGGACAGTGTGTCTGACATTGGAATTTATTCTGTGTGATTGATAGCTATCAGTTGCACGGTGTGAATTGCCTATGTGGCATGCTAAGATGCAGTGATCAGGGGTTCTGTTGAAAAGCAAAGTCTTGTGGTGATGATCAAAGCACCGCCTGTGTGGCGTAGCTTTGTGTATAACGTGAAATCGCGAGCCTCACACCCCGGTATGAACCAGAAACGGGAGAGGACATCTGGGGGATGTGCATTTTCTTTCTAGCTAGAAGTGGCGTCAGTGGTTTTACACGCCCTGACGAGTTTGACTTATGTGGTTGTTACTGTCGCGAGGCGCCTCGGGAATATCGGTTGATCCGGGACCGAAGGAGTCATTCGTTGGCTCATTTATGCCCCAAAGGGCGGAGGAACGCATTGTTCAGGCATTATAATCCATTCGTGTGGACCGGCCCTGATGATCCAAGGTACGGTTGCGGCTATGCCTGAGACTCGGGCTAGACAGTCTCGAATTCGGTAAGGACTATCTTTTGCCTTGGTTCATGACGGAAATCCAATTTCCAAATACGTGATTTTGTGGTTTTAATTGTAGAACTAGTATGGCGACATGATATATGGTACCCATGCCGTCTATGATTGATACTTATGATTTAAAATTGTTTTGACACTATACACTTATAATAGTATCAAATGATTTGTTTTAAACGTACTAAGCATGTTTGGCTATTATAAAGGAAAACCCTATCCCCCGGCTTGCGTTGCATTGTGTGATAGGATCTGGGTCTTTTAATAGCTTCATTTTTTTCAAAAAGCATTGAGCTGTTTTGTTATATGCACTGGTATTCCTGGGAGGAAACCCGTTTCGTGTTATATGGCGTGGTCCCTTGATATATCTGATTTAAAGCAAAGGTTTAAATAATTGTTTTAGTTCTCACACCAGTCTCATGACTGACCTGGAGTTTATTGTTTTAACCTAAACTCTGGGTGCCCTTATTTTGACACGGGCAACTAGTAGTTTTGGTTTTGCAGATTTATATTCACAGGATCCTGGTTTACAGCTGGAATGATATCCGGAAAGCTTTGTATCCGTATATCTCCTTCAGTTGTATTTTGTATTATTTTTCGCTGCTATGTAATGTATTGTAATCTCTGATATTTATCGAATGTATATTATTTGTTTATACTCTGTATATTCTTTTATTCTGATGAATTGTTGTAATATACAATGAAATGTTCTTCCATCTGCGTTCTGATGTGGCTTGTCCTCGACTCAATCCGGGCTTTCCTCACCGGGGAAGTTTGGGTCGTTTCAGAAGCTCTGAGGGGCAATAGCCTCTGAAGTATATTCCCTCATAATGCCAATTAGCTTGAATATCCCAAGTTAATTTTGGAAAGAAAATAGATTCAACAAGTTATTTAAAATTCTCTTGATAAGCATCAACAAATGCAATGCAATTAAGCAAGTTAAAAAGCATCACATGAAAGAAAGAAAAAAGACAGTTGTTCATATTATGGTGTGAGTCTTGAAGATAGAAATGACTAATCGTCCAAACTTGAACATTTGAAGATTTTTCCTAGCCACACAACATTCATTTGATTAAGAAGTTGACTTCCAGTTATCTTAATCTAGCATGTCTATTTCATTTTAGCCACTTATCTTCTTTTAACATGGTTAATGATGCCATTATGATTTGATCGCAGATACTTTATAATATAATGTATAGCTGTAGCAGGTTGCAGGTGACCATTTGCATTATTAACCACTTATATTTAATAATAAAATTTACTAATTGAAATGATTTAATGAGTGGATCTAATTTGTTGGGGGAAAAGAATCTCATATTTTAATTACATTTGAATTAATATGGTGCATATATTGCTATCATTTTGGCTGGACTTGTGATAAAGTAATGGAGTAGATGGATGAAAGGTGTTGTGTGAAAAATAGCCAACATGTGGATGATGATTGAATTCTTTTATTTTGGGCATTGTAGCAGGTAACAGAAAGAGAAGCAACTCTATTCTTGTATCTCCATTAGGTTTGATAAGAATAAATGCTTCTTAATATATATTTTTACCGAAATGTACATCTTGCTAAGTTTTGGTATAAATAGATTTCTTTTTACATAAATATTCTTATGTGCCTGCATTACCATTTACTTTAGCCAGTGCTTCTAGGTGTGTGTCTAGACTGTTAAAGCATTACCATTTATCCAACAAGTGCACTACAAGAGGAACAGGGGTTTCCAACGGCCAGGGGCCGTTGGAAAATCCGTTGGAAGCCGTTGGTCAATCCGTTGGTATACGGATCAACGGCTTCCAACGACTTCCAACGCAAACGACGCTTAATTTCCAACGGCTTCCAACTGATAAATAAGGACATGTGTATGATGTTTTAAGCAAATAGGTCGTTGGAAGCCGTTTGTATGGAATGACCTGTAAGCCGTCGCAGGCCGTTGGTCGCCGTTGGAAATCTGGGTGTTTTTTTTAGCAGATTTTAGATTTACCACTACAAGCCACATAACAAATATAAAACATTCTGAACTGCTCCATTTCAAGCATATAACTCACAATCTCAGCCATATATACACCCAAACACAATACGAAATAAAAAACAAACACATAAATTAACCAATATTTACATAACATTACCACCAAATTTCGCCAAAACAACACCAAACCATCACCATGTCCAAAATAACATAACCATCTCCAAACAACATAACCAACACCATGTCCAAACCGTACCATCACCAAACCATCATAACATCATGTCCAAACCATCATAACAAAATATATACAACTACCATGCATGTGGCAAGCCTCACCAACTCTCAAAACACATCAAAACAAGCTAACCTGGTCAACTCTCTCCCCCTGAAGATGAAGGTGTCGTACCGTGCTGGGCAATGTACTCCGCCAATCGCTGGTTAAGCAACTCCATCTGCTCTTCACGGCGACGATCACGTTCATGAAGCTCTACAATCTGTGCTTTCAACTGTGCGATTTCTTCCTTTTCCTGAGCCTTCTGATACATCTGTTGAGATGCTGTAATCTGTATATAATTTCAGATTTTCAGTATTTCATAATAGTAGTTCGAATACATTTGAGTTTTTATTATAAATTTTAGTATTACCTCTAGATTTCCATAACCATATCGTCTGTTTCGGGTAGCAGGATCCATGACAGCATCAAATATCTTGTCCTCATCTTCCTTGGTCAGCTCAGTCCTCCCTGTAGCTTCCAGTACCTGCACCCTTTGCTCCTGAAATTTCTCCTGTTAAACAAAAATAAAATAAATTTAGATAACAGTATTTTAATTAAATTATAAGTCTACTTAACTATTTTATACTTACATATCTCTCACGCGCCTTATCATCATGGTCCCAAGTGTACGAAACTGAGCCTGTGTCGTCAGTCTGACTCAATGCATGTGTATGCTCGAAAACATCCCAGTACGACACATGAGCCATACGCGCTCTCTCCTGAAATAAGCATGCACACATGTAAATTAAAACTTAAACTTAAATCAACTATTAATTTTAACTAGTTATGAATTAAAATTTTAAACTGTGCAATTACAAAATATACCAGATCCTCACGATGATGCTGAAATGACTTGGACCCACCTCGATGCATAACCGGATTCTTTCTCCTATTAGCTGCATTTCTCTCAGACGAGGCCTATACATTTAAATTTTAAAAAAAATGTCTTAGTCTAAATCACGTACTAATTGAATAGAATAATTTAAATTAAAAATATGCAGTAAAATTTACCAGAAAGTCCTCGTTACTATTCCAATAAGTAAGTAGATCATTCCACACTGACTCGCTCACCCAAGACTGCCTTTTCCCACTTGATTTTAAAGTGTTCATTGTTTGTCTGTAATTTGCTGCCACTTTACTATTCCAGTGGCGCTTAACGAGATCCAAATCCGTCTCCTTGAGATCCACCGCACCCTGCGTTTTTTTTATAAATAGCATACATATAAAGTTATCAAATAGGAGCATGTACTTAATATAAGAAATGTTATATCATACATACGTACCAAAAAATCCTACCATATGGTCTCCTTAACTAAGTCGGGTATCGAGCTCCAAGTGGGCCAACATGCGGGCCTGATAAGCACGTTTTGATATCCTCAAAACGGTATTGGACGGCTCCAACTCAAACCCCCTGTGTTAAATGGGAAAAAAAATACATGGTTGCTAGAACAACAATTTAAATAATTTATTGTACTTAAATTAAATTTATACTAAAAACTTAGTTTTTACCCTTTTGATGCTTTTGGCTTTAGCCAGACCACAGGACGAGATAACTCCGACGATGGACTACCCTCCTCGCCACCTGATGCCATACCTGTTACAAACAAAAACATAACAAAACATAACATAACATAACATGACATAACATGACATAACATAACATAACATGAACGAACTATATGTAAAAACATGGTATTAGATAACATGAGTACTTGATAATAGAAATGTCATAACATGAGTACAAGTTTGTTTCATAGAAGTGTTAAATATAAGTTTGATTCATAGATTTGTCTATTTAACATATGATCGAGTTTGATTCATAGAAGTGTTAAATATAAGTTTGATTCATAGATAGGTCTAGTTAACATATGAGTTTGATTCATAGAAATGTCATAAAAATAAATATATGGTTACTTGATAATAGAAATGTCATAACATAAAATTACCTTTTGAAAATGAGGAGTATTAGTTAGTCATCCTCATCACTTTCAGATTCCGACTCTATTTCCTCCTCCATATATGGTTCATATGTAGTCTCAAATACATCAATTAATGCATTCGATTCATCGTTTTGAGGTCCAAAATCTGTTTGATCGTCGGTTATTACTATTTCTACATTTTCCTCGACGTTTGCTTGATAAGCTTGGTCATCGCGAATATTACGCCCGTCAAATGTAAACCTTGCTTTTGTTTTGAAAACAGCCCACCAATCTATTTTGTCTCTTCTCATAGAAGGATAAGGAGCATAATATACTTGAAGAGCCTGTTTGGCAAGTAGAAAGGGTCGTACTTATAATAATGGGACGTATGTCTTACTTCTATAAGATTATATTTTGGGTGCACGTTGATTCCAGAACCTGGAACATTGCTGAACCAATTGCATTTAAAAAAAAATACTTCTTCCGCGGGTCTTGTGAAATATGTCAATTGTAGAATCTGGTTTAGCACACCATAAAAATCGTGTATATGGTCGTTTGTATCATCGCTACCTTTAACAAATACACCGCTATTGTCAGTTAATTTTTCAGCACCATATTCTTTAGTGTTTAATTTATATCCATTGACAAAGAATATTAGATATGTCTTCACATTTCTTTTAGGTCCCAATGCCAAATGTTTCAATCCTTCATCCACAATACAATTTGTTGGATGAAAAACATAATTAGTAAACCAACTAGCGAATACTTTGCTGATATCGCCGTTTGGATACTGTGATTCATAAATGCTGCAATCATAGGACATACGTTAAATATATGATTAAATATACAATACATGTATACATAGATGCATAAGTAGAGTACCTAACGAACGGTGCAACTTCGGTGCAATTGAGAAGAATATATGTGTGTGCTGCATTGTAATCTTTATCGTTCAGCCGTTCCTCCACACATCTACCAGAAGGCCGACCATGTTTTTTAAAAATAGATAAAGTCGCTTGGCAGTCATCTTGATCAATGCCTTCATCATTACGTGCAGTACTCGCAAATGAGATGTTCACATGATCACTAAAATAATGAGAGAAAAAAAATGAAGCTTCTTCTTCAATGTATGATTTGCAAATAGAACCTTCAACTCTAGTTTTCTTCCTCACTTTTTTCTTTAGATGATTTAAATACCTGTTTAGAATTATTGTAAATTATTTTTTCATACACTTAACCAAAATTTAATTAACTGAATATTAATATACCTTTCAAATGAATACATCCATCCGTATTGCACAGGCCCTCGAAGACGTGCTTCTGATGGAAGATGAATAGGCAAATGCTCCATAACATTGAAAAACCCTGGAGGAAATATTTTTTCCAATTTGCAGAGTAATATGGGGATTTCTTCCTCTAGTTTACATAGATGGTCAATTTTTAATGTAGATGAACAAAGCTCTTTATAGAACAAACTAAGCTCTGTTACAACAGTCCAAACTTTCACGGGCAATAGTTCTTTGAAAGTGACGGGCAATAAATTTTCCATCATAACATGACAGTCGTGGCTTTTCATCCCGCTAAGTTTACTATTTTTATAGTCAACACATCTACGAAGATTGGAAGATATACCATCTGGGAATCTTAACCCTTCCATCCATTTTAAAAATATTTTTATTTGATTAGTATCCAGTTCATAGCACGCTTTCGGTTTTCTGGTGTCATTTAGCTTTATATGAAACTCCGGACGATTACATATTACTTCAATATCACGTCTGGATTTTAAATCATCTTTCGTCTTCCCTTTGACATTCAAAATTGTATTGATTATGTTATCAAACACGTTTTTCTCATTATGCATCACGTCAATATTATGACGAATCAGAAGATCTTTCCAATAAGGCAACTCCCAAAATATGCTTTGTTTCCACCAATTATGAATTGATGATTTACCTTGAATTTCTGTCTGTACTCCGATTTCAGGATTCTTGGGAAAATCTTGTACAAGTTCATAAATTTCCTCACTTGTCCATACTTTAGGTGGTCGTAAAGTTTCAAGTCTATTAGCTATAAAAAAATCTTATCCCTTCTAAAAGGATGATTAATATGAAGAAAACATCTATGATAGTCAAACCATGAAATTTTCTGTGATAACCCCAAACTTCCGTAGGCCGAAAGTAAGGATAATCATTTTGGAATACAACATATTAACAACATAACAGATCTCAGATAGATATCATAACACATAAACCATTGCAACAGAAATAAACTGTCATCAACATCACAACAGAATCATCAGAGTATGCAGTTTACAGGATCAACTTAGCATAATTGCAGTCTCAACGAAAGAGAAATAAGTCTCAAATGAAAAGAAAAGAGTTTCACATCCCATTACATACATCAAAGCAAGAGATAGAGGAAATGTCTCAAAAGCAGAATAAAAGATGGAGAAAGGATCTTCTTCTTCTTCCTCCCCAAAGTTAGCTCCCACCAAAAAGTGTCACCTAGAAACCTGTCAATTGGCTGCCCGTGTGGAAAGAGAGAACCCGAGTTTGCAAAAGTGAAACAAACTACGAGTCAGTCATGGGACTGGTGTGAGAATTCCTAACTAAATTAACTATCAAGATGGTGAATCTCAAGACCACGCCGCTAACGCGGAACGGGTTTACTCCATTGGATTGCCAGTGCAATATTTTATAAAGTTTATATAAAACAGCGACTTTTTAAAAAATGAAACCATCATAAGACTCAAGTCCTATCACACAATGCAACGCACACCAGAGGATAGAGTTTTCCCTTATGATGATCAAACATGCTTAATACGTGAAAAATAATATTTTAATATTATCATTAGTGTCTAGGCAGTATTAAAATACTTCAATATAAATATATTAATCCTAGACGGCATAGGTAAGATATACTATGTCGCCGTATATAAGTTTACAATCAAAACCGAAATGTTGACGTATTGGGAATTGGTTTTCTGTCATGAAATCGAGGCTAGGGATCATCCTCTTCCGATTCGAGACACTCTAGCAAATGCCTCAGGATCCCCCACGGTGAACCCTTGGATCTTCAGGGTCGGTCCCCACCTAACGGTAGTAGATTAATTATGCCTGAACACACGTTTCCCGGTTCCTATGAACCTATAGTATGACCACTTCCGGCCTATAAATAAATAAAAACTGAGGTACCTCCATCCAAATCCACATAAGTAAAATGTCAGGGCTGGTAGGTCACTGACACCACTCTAGCTAGAAAGAAACGTGTGCACTCCCTGCAGTCCAAATCCCGTTTTTGACTCATACCGGGTGTGAGGCTCGCGAAGTCACGTAATACACAAAGCTATGCCTAAACAGGCTATGCTTTGATCACCAGCCACAAGGCCTGCTTTTCAACAAAACCTTGATCATTGCATCTTGGCGTGCCACGTTGACAATTCAACGCCATGCTATCGATCACTACTACTACATATCCGGGTGTTAAGTAGAGAATAAATTCTCCACCACCAGACAGATATATATATAAATAGAAATCGATTTAATTTCATGTAGCGAATTCCAACGTCAGACACACATCAATTTACAAGTCCGTTCTGGGTCTGAACGAAACTGAAAACACCAAGAAGGTGCTTGCTAATCCGCACGATCAACACACACGTCCGGACAATTACTGCTTCAACCCAGTCCTGGGAGCAAGTCAGTCCAAGGTATCGGGAGTAATTGCCCATTCGATGTGAAGGTCGCCGGTCTTCTACACCGTCTTGTTACATCTTTGATTTAATCGCCGTTCAATTATTTGAAATGAGTTAAACTCGGCCTTCTCAAATAATTGTCGCATAATTATGGTTTAAAACATTTCATATATATATAACTATTTATCGCTATTTCTATTTATTAAAAATAGCTCGAAATATATAAACGACGTTTCGGGTCAATGGGCGGCACTGGCGCAGTTTTTACCAAAATTCGATTTACACATATCTTAAAATCTAACCGTCGGATTTTGATGAAATTTATATCATTGGAAAGGTCTTCCCAAAGCGGTCCTAACGGTTCCAGTTTTGGGAAAATCCAACGGTCGGATCTTTCTATATATTCGTTTGAAGTTACGATTGTCGATACGCGAACTGCAGTGCTCATTTTGTTTAGTTTTATATTTTATATTTATATAAACTATTTGGCGATTTCCCCTTGTTAAAATCTATTCCTATTACTCTATGGCAATAACATTTTTGTCCGCCAATTCTAATGCGACAAAAATGATGGTTTCAACAATGTATAATTTTATATTCAACAAAAATGACATTTTTGTTCGCCACTTCTAATGCGACCAAAAGTGATATTTTAACGATGTATATTTTAATGTTCAACAAAATGATATTTTTGTTCGCCAATTCTAATGCGACCAAAAATGATATTTTAACGATGTATATTTTAATGTTCAACAAAATGATATTTTTGTTCGCCAATTCTAATGCGACCAAAAATGATATTTTAACGATGTATATTTTAATGTTCAACAAAATGATATTTTTGTTCGCCAATTCTAATGCGACCAAAAATGATATTTTAACGATGTATATTTTAATGTTCAACAAAATGATATTTTTGCCTTATTCTTTTATTTACATAAAATTGTAAATGTCTTTTTATTGTTTTCTATTTCTCTCCTTTTACATTGGAAAAGTGAATGTTTCTTTTCTTTTCATTGAAATGTGAATCCTTTTCTCTTTATTTCTCTTTACATAGAAAAATGTAAATGTTTTCTTTAATTTCTTTTCATTGAAAACAATGTTATCTTTTTATTTCTTTTCATTGAAAACAATGTTATCTTTTTATTTCTTTTCATTGAAAACAATGCTATCTTTTTATTTCTTTTCATTGAAACCAATGATATCTTTTTATTTCTTTTCATTGAAAACAATGTTATCTTTTTATTTCTTTTCATTGAAACCAATGTTATCTTTTTTATTTCTTTTCATTGAAAGCAATGTTATCTTTTTTATTTCTTTTCATTGAAAGCAATTATATCTTTTTTTATTCCTTTTCATTGAAAACAATGTTATCTTTTTATTTCTTTTCATTGAAAACAATGTTATCTTTTTATTTCTTTTCATTGAAAACAATGTTATCTTTTTATTTAATATTTGCATTGTAAAAATGCAAATGAAAAAGTGAACTTTATTTCTAATGTAAACATCTTTTCTAGTATTAACATTTCTAATATAAATATATTTTTAATGTCAATCTTTGATTCATTACCACTACAATAACATGACGATGAATTTTTTTTTTCATCACAACTATATTAACACAACGATGTAATTTTGTGTCACTACAACTAAATTAATATGACGATGTAATTTTGTGTCATTACAACTATATTAACACAACAATGGGTTTTGTGTCATTACAACTATGTTAACACAACAATGGGTTTTGTGTCATTACAACTATATTAACACAACAATGCATTTTGTCTCATTACAACTATGTTAACGCAACAATGGGTTTTGTGTCATTACAACTATGTTAACACAACAATGGGTTTTGTGTATAATTTCCATGAATCAAAATGAAAGCCCCATCTTTATTTTATTTTGTGAATCAAAACAAAATCTCTAAACTTTATTTATTTATAAATTAGAATAAAAGATCAAATCTTTATTTCTTACATAAATCCAACTTTCTTTTATTTTAAAAACAAAATGAAAGATCAAACTTTGTTTTATGTTATGACATAAACCAAACTTTCTTTTATGTTATTTCGAAAAGGAATAAATAGAAGATTTAACGTTAATTTGTTTTCAAAATAAATAAAAGGTTAGAACTTTATTTTGTTTTCAAAACAAAAGGTTAAGACCTTTTTTTTCTTGTTTCAAAACAAAGAGATTAAAACTTTATTTTGTCCTTGTTTCAAAACAAAGATTAAAACTTTATTTTTGGCTCTAGTTTGAAAACAAAAAGATCAAAACTTTGTTTTTATTTGATTCGAAAACAAAAGGATCAAAACTTTGTTTTTATTTGATTCGAAAACAAAAAGATCAAAACTTTGTTTTGTTTTGTAAATCAAATTAAAATTCTAACTTTGCTTTTTATTTTGACTATCAAAACAAAATTATAACTTTGCTTTTTATTTTGAAAATCAAAATAAAAATTCAACTTTAATAGAAAGAAATAAAAATAAAATTTAAATAAAGATGAGAACTTTATTATGATTACATCAAAATGTAGAACTGGACTAACATAGCTATTTCAACACAGCACAATATCATCACAAATCACACAACAATACATATTCTACATTACCACATCGCAAATCCATAATATTGACATACATACAAATCCAAACGATTGCGAATAATAATTATCTTATTTAATTATTAAAATTTCAGAAATCTCACTGTTATAGATCCGCCTTGGCTTATTGCCAAAAATTATACTCGTTCAGAATTGTCCCAAATCAGTATGAAAAAATAGTCTTCTGCGTCACGAGTCCAACGCTTCAGAAATTACGTTATTCTGAATTAATATGATCGAGTTATGCTTAAATTTAGTTAGAACATATAAATTATTTAATAAAATATATAAAAAAAAAGGATTTATACCCTTCTTCTTCAATTTAGAAATCGGCCGTGGGTTTCAACTATGGTTCAAAACTTTAGCTCGATCTTGCATCCAATCCAAAGCACCAGAGATTGATCGGGAGGCGGTGCGTCGAAGGGCTACGAGTGGTGCACCGACGCCTGGAGTCTCGGCCAACTCGGTGGCTAGCTACGGTCTGGGCGAGGCACGAACGGCGGCGACTTCTCGTCGTCGGTGGGGGCGCTACAGGTCACTAGGAGGGGTGGTTCGGGTATGAGAGGATAGAGGGAGGAAAGCTCTTCGAAAAGGTGTATACGTTGGGTATTAATTCGTGGAGAGGAGGGAGAAAATGGAGGAGGAAGAATCGGCCATTGGAATTAGTGGCGGCTGTGTTTAGACGATAAACAGTAATCGGCTTAGGGTTTGATTAATTCTTATTTTTATAATGTTTTAAATGTAAATTTATAAAAAAATCCAAAATTTTCAAACCATGTTGATTCCTGTCCAAACGAAAATGACCCTAGCCAATAGCCCATACTCCGGACCCAACGAGCCAGGTCTCGTCAGCCCGAACAGTTGTCTGCGGACTATTTTAATTAAATTAATATTTAAATCCTTTATTAATTTAATTCGTTCGCACAAATAAATTCACTGAGGCCACATACGGACTCAGAAAAATCCAGAAAAAAAAATATTTGGCTTCATTATGACGATACGGTCCTAACAAAATTAATTTCGTCTCATTCTGAGACTGTTTGAAAAATGGCTATTTTTCAGTCGATTAAATTTGACTGTAAACGACCCAAACACATTTTCCTTCGCCACGCTCACATATTAATTCGAAAAATTCTAAAAATTTAAACCTAGCAATAATTTAACATTCCGGTTCCAACAAAAGTGGTTTCGTCGAAAACAGAGATCGTTTGAAAATTGACTATTTTCACCGGCTTTAATATTATTTAAAATTGAAAATTTTAAATTTCTGCCACATTTTTCCACCAAATAATTTGAAATAAAAATTTTAAATTGGTTCGGATTTTCCTGGTCGTTACATTTTCTTTCCAATAGGTAAAAAAATGCTCTTGTTTCTTCCATACAGTACGTACAAGCTAGACGACCAGCCGTACACCAACCTTAAAGCATCGCATAAGCAGGAAAATCGCTAATTGTCCACAATAGAGAAGCATGCATATGAAAGTTTTTCTTTTGGGAAATATCATATGTTTCTACCCCTTCATACCACAATTTTTTAAATTCTTCAATCAACGATTGTAAATAAACATCGATTCCTTGTGTCGGATCATCAGGACCAGGTACGACAATTGTAAGAAACATATAAGGAGTTTTCATACACATCCACGGAGGTAAATTATAAGGTGTTACAATTACTGGCCAGGATGAATATTTAGAACCAAATTGAGAAAATGGTGAAAACCCATCCGTACATAAACCTAGTCTAACATTGCGACTCTCAGATGCAAAATTGGGATACTTTTGATCAAAATGCTTCCATGCTTCTCCACCAGATTGGTGTGTTAACGTACCTTCTTCCTATGTTCTCACCTTGTGCCATCTCATATGTTGCGCGGTTACAGAAGATGCATATAACCTTTGAAGTCTAGGAATAGTCGGTAAATAATGCATACGTTTATATGGGACTTCCTTTCCCTTTTTCTTTCATGGTTTGTATCTTTCTTGATTACATATTCTACAATTCTTAAGCTTGATATCTTCCTTCCAAAATAGCATGCAACCCTTTAGACATGTATCTATTTTTTGATACGGTAAACCAAAGGCCGACATCATTTTTTTTACTTAATAATGGTTTTCGCACATTAAATTATTGGGAGGCATATGCCGCTTCGCAGCTTGTACAACAGCTGTAAATCCAGCTTCTGTGAGGTTGTATTTAGATTTCATCACAATGTATTCAGCAGTTACTGATAATTGAGTTCCGCTTTCACAGCCTTCCCAAAGGGGTTTTTTGTGGCATCTAATAAGTCATATAATTTTTTGGCTTCAATATTTGGTTCTTCTTCATCATTACCATCGTCGTCATTACTAACGTTTTCATTAAATTGTTGAACCGGGAACATAGAACGTGCAACATCTTCAACCATTTGTTCTACGAGATTCGTCGTGGCAATTTCATTATTCGCTACCTCCTCAACTTGTATAGAAGTAGATGCTAACGGTTCTCCATGACGATCCCAAACTAAATAGTTCGGCACAAAACCGTACTGACGCAAATGAACTCTGACCATTTGCGGTATCAAATGCTTCAATAACTTGCATCTACTACATGGACAATGGATTTCGACGTCGTTTCCATTGTTACTTAAAGCGAAATCAATAAACACGCTGACACCATTAATAAAATGTTTGTTTATTGTGCCATCGGTTTCTCTTCATTTGTACATCCAACTTCGATCATTAAAATAATCGTCCATTTTTTCTAAGTACATATAAAATTAGAAAGAATTATATAAAATTAGATTCATAATTTTTGTGTCCGATCGCTCAAACACTAAGATTGTATTTTAATGAAAACATTTCTTTTATATATTAATTATGATGATAAAATTTGCATTGACAATGTGTTAAAACAATTTTAGTGATTAATGCATGTTATGTCAATTGATCATTTAATGGTGGGTTATCCTACCTCCCATTACAAATACAATAACGTAATTAAATCGCGTAAATCTTTTCAATTTAAACGATTCAACAAAATTTCGGCAGCACTTCCCTTTAGTTCCCTAAATAGTACACAATTGCCTGTACACAGGGAAAATAAAGGAAGTGCTTTTGAAATTTTGAGAACTGTTTAAAATGAAATATTTTACGAGATTTAATTTCGTTATTGTATTCGTAACTTTTCCAATACAAAGGACAAATCCAATAAATATTGTATACAATGAATATAAATGTCCGTTCCATTAATAAAACGAACATCATATCACGATTATATACAATACTTATCAGACGGGGCCAAAAAAACTCTCTAAACTTTATGAATATAACATACTATATGATTTGCTTTTTTTTGTGATTGAAGTTTTTTTTGTACACCTTTGTGCGCCTTAGCGCCGTTATGCGCCTTAGCCCAAAAAACACAAACTTAAATATATGTATTTCCACGACACGTTTTCGACAAATAAAATATTGTTTTCAATGAATTGGGCCTTAAACAAATAAACAAATGCATAGAGTGTCAACTATATATACATGTATATATACATAACACTATATATATGCATATATACATAGTCAAATTTAACTAATCAAACCCTAGATTACAAACATAATCAATAAAATCTATAAACACAATCTCAATAACAACAACCACTTCAACTAATTCAAACCCTAGATCATAATAACAACTAAGTAATTTATTACTAAAAACCCTAAATTAGCAACTAAAATGATTAAACCCCACATTAACAACTAATTAACAGCACTACACACACAAACATAGTCTAATTATGCTTCAATTACACTAAACATAAGGTATTAAACAAAATTTAGGATAAACACATACCTAAAAATCGGAGAGAATAAGATATTAGAGAGGATGAGAGAGTGCTTTGATAGAGTAGGAGAGACCCTAGGCGGAAGATGGAGCGAAATTGGCGATTTCAGAAATGGAAGGGGGGAATATTGGAGAATTTGGGGTAAAACCCGTGGCTTTGCTGAAATGAAGAAGAAGAAGCAGCGTCGGCAGATTTGTGCTCCAATCCGTGTAATGGGGGGCAACGGCTTCCAACGGCTTTAAACCAACGGCCGCAAACAGTTGCCAACGGCGTATATTTTACATACGGAATACATATACGTATTTTGGCTTCCGTTGGAAGTCGTTGGTCAACAGCCGTTGGAAGTGTCCGTTGCAATACTGTTCAATTCTTGTAGTGGTGGCGTTGGTTATTCAACATAATTTTCAAATCTTTCAGTCTTTAGATTTTTATTAGAAAATCAATGAATATATATATATAACTCAGCATCTCTAGTTCCTATCTTCTCATTTCAATAGTCAATAATTTCAGAGTGCTTATTTTATTTTGATTTGTACTTCTATTGACAACTAACACTAAGTATGGATATATAAAATTCCTACACTATTCTCAGAATCATGCAAATATATTATCGTATAAAATCTAACTGTCTAAGTTTTAGAATTGGGATCATATGTCTTCAAGACAATCATATATTATCAATAAAATGATGGACTCCTGGTACAAATAATGTCTTTTTTTGGAAAAATGTGTTAATATCAGGTAATTCCAGGGAATTAATCTTTGTGAACTTGTACTTTAAATGACAACAATCCCATGCCTTCTACCTATAGGTAAAACTATATTAGCTATTACCCCCTTTTTCATGTAAAAGCATATGAGTTTATACATATATTAGAAAACATATACTATCATGTTCTATAAAACTCCATTTCATATATCCAAGTTATCTTAGCCTTAGGTAGATTAAACTTAGCAATTTCTATTAAATGATAATGTGTTCACAAACACTCATCAATATGGAAGCAACCACACTAAATTCCAGTATATTTCTACATCAGATTTACATGTGTATATACCTCATTATCATTTTACCTCCTGACCTTTATATCAGATTTGTACCCCCTTCTTGGTCTTATCAACAGATTATCAAGTTAACTGTTGTGCTAACTCCTTATTTATATATGTGCAGATTACCAATTGTTCGAATAAAGAATGTCAGAATCCCGAGAAGCTCAAACCCAGTCTACGCAATCATCAACAACACAACCCGAGAAGGTTGACATAAATGCATATGGAGCTCCTGTTTCAAAAAATGCGGGAAAAATAGGCAGCCGCATTGGTAAACTTGTGCGGATGCATGTGTCGATCTCCTACGAAAGCTGGGATAGAGTACCGCCAAAAATTAAAAATGACGTGTGGGTTGCATTAATGGTAAGTATATTTATCACAGTGTAAGTATTTTTTATTACAATGCCCTTTTTAGTAAATAATTTGTAATTTTTGCAGAATCGTTTTGAACTTGATGCAAATACAAAAGAATTTTGTTTCAAAAAAATATGTGAGTCTTTCAGGAGACATAAGAGTGAGTTGAGGACAAAATACTATGACAAATTCAACAACTACGATGAAAGGTTGAAAAACTGTCCACCTACTATTAGTCAAGACGACTAGGAGGGATTTTTGAAAAACGAAGAGAAACTCGGTGTGAGCGAGCGAAGAGAGCTAGGCAAAAAATAGATCAGGATATAGCTATGGCCACCACACCGGTCGAACAAGTCATGTTGTCATACAACATGATTTAGTATGTTTTTCAATTTCAGTACTTCTCTTGTGCATTTATATAAAATTTTGATTACTGATTTTGTCTTATAATATATTTGCATGTGCATTCATACAACTGATTTTGTCTTTCAATTTCAATACTGATTTTGATTACTAAAATATATTTTATATATATATATGTGTGTGTGTGTGTGTGTTTCTGATCGTGTTACTTGTTGCATGAAGTATACGAATATAGAATCTAGAATATATGTTTTATTAAATGTTCAGATTTTACTCTATATTTTAGATAATTTTATAAATAAAATCAAATAAATATGATTGTAAAGGTTTCACTAAGTTTATTATCACATTGGAATATTTATGTATATATATGTGTGTGTGTATACATATATATATATATATATATATATATGTGTGTGTGTGTGTGTGTGTGTGTGTGTGTGTGTGCGCGCGCGCGCATGTATGTGTGTGTGTATATATATATAATCTTGGATTAATTCTGCTTAATTCTATTATTATTTTCAAAAGTAAATATAACTTAATAGTTCCAAATAAGTCATTTGCGAAGTTTATATTTTATTAGAATATGAAAACTTCTTATCTAAAATCTGGTTAGTTATAATAAGAGGTTTTATTATTAAAAATTATTCTTATAGACTTATATAAACGTGACATGAATGTTTACATATTTAAGCGTTTAAAATACTCTTTTGAAAGATTTGCTAATATACTATTATCATTATTATTTTACTTTGAAGTTATATTATAGTTTTATATAAAATTCTATAATTTCTGATTTTCCAAATTGTATGAATTCGACATTGTGAATGATTCACTATAGATTTGATTGATGATCTACCTTTTGTATTATGACTTCCTTATTCTCAACAAATTCTCTAATTAAGTGGAACTTTCAAAGAATATGCCATCATTTCTTATGTGTTCTATGCTCCTTTGTGATCAAAATTGATGCCTTGTTATCATAAAATAATAATACAGAATTCGTGATATCTTGAATCTCCTTGAGCTAGCTCATAAAAATAATGCATCCATACCTTTTATTTAGGAGCTTCATTTAAGGCAATGAACTCGACCCTATAGTTGAATCATAAACTATTCCTTCTTTAAAACTTTCTAACTAACATCACCACTGATAAGCTTGAGTTTTTATATCACTTCATAACACATGGTTCATTATGGCTGCACTATGAAAATCGAGAAAAATTGTCGAGCGAGCTGCAGGGCTAAAAGTTTCAAGTTTGTAGGCACCAATACCACAAACCCAATATGTTGTCTGTGAAAGTTAACTAAACAAAAAAGTATACGATAACAGATATCAAAGTAGAAAGATAGGAAGAAATTTTATTGTAATATTCTTAGTTATTTTAGGAATCTAGGTAGGCCAGTTTATTGCCCACAAAGGGATGCATCCGACTGTCAAATTTTATTGTAATATTCTTCTTTCTAGTTGTAATATTCCTGGATCATTTCTGTTATTTTGTTTCATGTTTTATTGCAGTCCATTGCAAATCCGGAAAAAGAAATAACACGTCGTGAAGTATGGGAGAAAACTCATACAAAAAAGGATGGAAGCATATCCGACTCCACTTCTCCATACTTTGTAAGTTAGCCAAATTATTGCTTATTTAAATTGTTCACTATTTTAGTTTATATATTTAAGCTTCATGATTAGGATAAAATTGCGAATGCAAAGGAAGCAATCAAAGACAGTGAGGAAGAGGAGTTGCCGCTGGATGAAGACATACTTTCACAAGTTTTTGGAAAGGATAAAAGAGGCCGGACTCGTAGTATTGGAACCAAGATATCAAGGACCCAAGTTAAGGCCTCCAATATTGCACGCAAACAAATTAAAACTGCTCAAAATATGGAAGATCGGATGACCAATGTAGAAGGTGCATTGTTGTCTTTAGTGGACTTGATTAAGGGAAAATATGAGAAGCAAATACCAGACAATGCTTCGAATGAAGGAGGAAGTAATGCATGTCGTGATGCTTCCAATGTAAGACAGCTGGACAAAGACAATGGCAATCCACATAGATAGCCGGGCAAAGACAATGGCAATCCAAATAATTCTTATGATTCGGTAAGTTTGAAGTGTGAAATCTTAAACTTTAATATGGAGGTCATTGCGATAGGTACAGTATGCAGAGGTTCGATGGGTTCAATTATTCATGGAAAACCCGTACCGCCAACGTATGAGAAGTTGGTTGTGGACAACATACTGCTGCCAGATGAAAGCAAAACCATCCTCTTGCTTTGACCTTTGAATAAGTTGGAGTTGGCGGTTTTGTGTGCCATCCGAAGAATCTTCATCGATACCTTTAGACACCGGTTCGGGTGCTTATTCTCATTTTCCTGTTTTTGTGTGGTGATCATTTAGTAACTATTTTTATTTTGTGTGATCATTTAATATTCACAAGTTTTCAGTTTGTACATTGGTATACATTTAATAGACGTTGGTATACATTGATTAGACGTATATTGTTATGTTTACAATTTCCACAGCAGTTGACAACATCTTAGGTTACTGAAAAGCTATTTACATCGTCCCATTAAAGAAAAGAGAAAACTTTTCCTCGTAGATGTGTTTTCTACTTTGACAGCTAAATTATGGTAAGGTTCTCTCGCATACATTCATAGCTCATTAAATTAGCCTAACCATGTTTAAGGCTCATTAAGGTTGATTGCCGATTAAAGATAGGTTGCATTCCTAGGGTATCATCAGCGATAAAGTGTGTGAACTGTGTGATAAAGAAAATGAGAAACATCAACATCATTTACAAGTCTAGGAAATTTATGAATTGTGTGATAAAGTGTGTGTACTGTGTGATAATATATGTGACGGCCCGCCCCGCACCAACCGACATTTACTCCAAAGGTGCGCAGTACACATGTCCAGTTATCACGGAACGGGTCGCCAGAAGGAAAAAGGGAGAGGGAAATGATCAAACAAAGAACCTGTAGAATGTCTCACAGTGCATAGAATAAAATATAATAATAACATAATTGACATAAAACAGGTGAGACAGTGCATAAGCTGAAAACCAGAACTAAACATCATTGCAGCGGAAATCCAAAATACAGCTTATTACAACTTTTCAACTGTCTCAAAGCAAAAGTAAGATAAAGGAGGTACGCTACTAATGCCCAAGTAGCGACCACCAACGACACAGGGAGAATATATATATCATATGTGGAAGCCTCCTGCCCGCCTCCGAATCAGCTACTCGCGCATCACCAGCTAACTTTTATCTAGTCTGCTCGTGTGAGCACCCAGAGTAATAAGAGGAGAAATAAAACTCTGGGTCAGACATAAAGCCTGGTATGAGCGATAAGCATCTAAAGTGAACAATAACAGGTAGACTAGAAACATACCTGAACCTGGACCTGCAACCAAAGAGTTAGCACTACATATTGTACAACACCCTAAGGTGCCATATCAAACAGTGTAAAGTTACGGAGGTGGGGGAGGTGTGCATGTCATAGTGATGGCAAACAATCAAACATAACATCCATCCTCACATCTCTCACTCAGTGCGTAAAGCATACGATATTCACCACTTCGATCACCCATCCTTGCTACGATCACTTTGCCCCATGAAGTCATAAATGGCTTCACTGCACTGATAACGTAGCCACTAGTCCTTTGCTATGTCCACTTGCCCCATGGAGTTATTCACTCCATCTACGCTGGCTCATAGCCTTACCAATCCTTTACTATGTCCACTTGCCCCATGGAGTTATTCACCCCATCTGCGCTGGCTCATAGTCTTACCAATCCTTTACTATGTCCACTTGCCCCATGGAGTTATTCACCCCATCTGCGTTGGCTCATAGTCTTACTACGCATCACCTTGCCCCTTGAGTCATAATGACTCTACTGCACTGATAACGTAGTCTTGCTACCATCACCTTGCCCCTCGAGTCGCAATGACTCTACTGCACTGATAAGTAGCCCATCATCCATTATTAGTGGTGAATCGAAGTTATGAACGTCGACAACTCCTTAGCACACGTCCCGCAGCAAAGCCCAACCATGAAGCGAACTCATTGGTTCTCCATTGGATCCTGAGCTCTAACTTCCATTTGGACTACCTTTGCATCTCGGGTTATTGGTCATCACCGGATCGGTTCGGCCTTTATCGTCTTTCAATGGATCGTGGTACCCTCCAGTTCGTGGTTCCCTGGCGCCCTTCAGTTCGTGACCGTGCTTCCTCACCGGTTCGGATCGTGCTCTACCTTCGTCAGGTCGGATCGCGTCGAGGCACTCCCACTGGTTCGGGTCGTGCTCCATAGCTCGTGGAGCTTCCCTTCGGTTGTGATGCCACTCCCCCTTCAGATCGTGGATGCACATCGGTTCGGATCGTGAGTTTCTGAAGTGGATCGGGTCGGATCGGAGATGACATGCGATCGGGTGCTCCAGCGCGTGACGCGGTTCAAGTTCAAGCTCCTCCCACCATTGGATCGTGGTCTCCGGTCCGGGTCGTGGCACATAGGGCGATCCACGATCCGGTCCCTGCACAGCTTCCCTGCGACTTGTTTTACGCCATTCGACGGTGTTTTTGGCCAATCTAACACTTCTAAACAATCACAAAGCATACCATACAGTCATAGCAACAAATAGAAGTGACCTCAAACACCAAAACATCAATATGATAAGTCAAAATGGATCAAACATAGCCAAAACCCCATATTTTCCCTTAAGCATGTTTAGGTGAAACTAATGATAGGATTAGCAAAACTTAACCAAATTAACCCAAATTCATATCAGAGGTCTAAAACATCATTTAGGAATTTATGATCATTTTTCCAAAATTTTATCATGCTTAAATTCGCTAATTAACACTAATTACCCGTAACTAGCCATAATTAGTGTAAAACTATGCAAATCACTCACCTTAGCCACAAATAAACTAAGATCTGAAATAAATCTCTGATTTGATGTGAATCTCAATGCTAAACAGCAGCTCCAATGTTGCTTTGGTGTAGATCTTCCTTGATTAGAGGTTGCTAAGCCAAATCCTTGATCAAAAGATGATTTGGAGATGATTTAGAGGTTGGAGGCCATTTTTAGGGTTCCTTGGAGATAAGTGGAGGCTAGAAAACAGAAATGGAATGATTCTCTATCTCATTTCAATCTCCCCATAACCCTAATCCCGAAATGGGTAATGGGCCTACTCACTAATCACCCGATTTGGCCCAGTTAAGCAGTTTTTCACCCTCCAAACCTTATTTCAGCCATATCTCCCAAACGGTAAGTCCGTTTGGCTATTATGACCATTCTACGGAAAGGTAAACCATCAAACGAATCTAATGAAAGTGGTTTCAGGTCAAAATTCCTTTCCAATCAAAAGTTATGGCCAAAACAAGATCAACTAGGGGCAAAATGGTCATTTAAAAATCGACAAAAATCATGAACATGGGAAATGACTCTAATAGATGTTTCCCAAAGTTACATGACCATATGACTTCATATGAGAAAGAAATAAATATTCTACGATCCTCCGATGCGTAGAATGCGGGTCATTACACTCTCCCCCCCTTAAGAAATTTCGCCCCCGAAATTCCCTAATCAAAACACACACAAAGTTCCTGCATGCCTATCAACCATAAAACAACAATCAAACATGCAAACAAGCAAAATAAGTCTATCCTAGCATGCGGAATAACTAAATCGTAAAGTAAATCTTACCAGGTAAAGAGTTCTGGATACGTCTTCCTAATGCTCTCCTCTGTCATCCAAGTACAATCATTCTCGTTCTCGCCCCACTGAACCTTGACTAGCTTCACCGCCTTCCTTCGAAGTTGCTTTGTATCGTGCCCCACAATACGAATCGGCTTGCGGTTCCCAACCGCCTCGGGTTCTACTTCGAAGTCCTCTAACTGATCAGGTGAAATAGTCATATCTGAGTCGTGAACGAACTTCCTTAGTTGGGAAAAATGAAATACATTGTGAACTCCCGCCATCTTCTCTGGTAAGCCAACTCTATACGCCAAATTCCCGACTAGTTCAAGAACAGGGAATGGGCCAACAAATCTCGGTGCCAACTTGCCACTCCTGCCAAATCGTATCACGCTCTTTAACGGAGAAATCTTGACAAACACCAAGTCACCAACGGAGAATTTTAAGTCTCTTCTCCTCTTATCAACATAACTCTTCTGCCTATCTTGGGCATCTTTCATTCGTTGTTGAATGATCTTAATATTATCGGAAGTTTCCCTCACCACATCTGGTCCAAGCACAAACTTCTCGCCAGTCTCTATCCAACATGATGGTAAGTTGCACGGTCTTCCGTACAAAGCTTTATATGGAGCCATACCGATACTGGATTGGTAGCTATTATTATATGCAAACTCTACTAGATGCAAATGGTCATCCCATGATCCACCAAAATCCAATATACAAGCTCTCAAAAGATCTTCCAATATACGATTCACCCTCTCCGTCTGACCGTCGGTCTGAGGATGATATGCGGTACTGAGATGTAATCCTGACCCTAGAGCCTCTTGTAAGCTCTTCCAAAACCCACTAGTGAACAACGGGTCTCGGACACTCACAATGCTTTTGGGTACTCCATGAAATCTCACTACCCATTTCATATACAATTCTGCCAACTTGGCTGCTGTTCTGGTCGATTTGACTGGTATAAATCTTACGTTCTTAGTCAATCGATCCACAATTACCCAAATGCTATCGTATCCCGACCTAGTCCTCGGTAAACCATCGATGAAATCCATCGAGACTTGCTCCCATTTCCATTCGGGAATTTCTAATGGTTGCAACAAACCACTAGGCTTCTTTTGCTCAGCTTTAACTAGCTGGCAATTCATGCATTTGGATATAAACTTCCCAACATCTCTTTTCATCCCTTCCCAGTAGTAAGTCTGCTTCATGTCTCGATACATCTTATTACCACCGGGGTGTATAGTCAGTTTTGAGTGATGACATTCTCCAAGCACTTCATCTCTCAAACCATTCACGTTGGGCACAACTAGTCTTCCATTCTTCCGAAGCCATCCATCTCGATCGAGCCCATACACATTCATCCCCTCATCGATACCCATCTCTAACTTGGAGATGATTTCCAATAGATTAGGATCGTTCCTCTGGCTGGAACCAATCCGCTCTATCAAAGTGGGTCTGATCGCCAAAATAGCTAGCATAACTGGATCCAATTCGCACTTTGGTCTGAAATCAAACCCCGCGATATACTCCAGTTGCTTCCATTCAAGAAACATTGCCCCTAAGCTGGCATGTCTCCTACTCAAGGCATCGGCTACCGCATTACCTTTCCCAGGTGTATATGCGATATCAAAATCATACGAAGCCAGGAACTCTAACCATCTTTGCTGATGGAGATTCAGATCTTTCTGAGAGAAGAGATACTTTAACAATTTATGATCGGTAAACAACTCAAATCTTTCTCCCAAGAGATAATGTCTCCACATCTTCAGCGCAAATACAATCGCTGCCAATTCCAAATCATGGGTAGGATACTTCTTCTCATGCGGCTTTAGCTGTTGACTAGCATAAGCTACGACCCTACCTCCTTTCATCAATATAGCACCCAGTCCGGTACCACAAGCATCCGTGTATACCGTCATCTCTTCATTCCCCTTAGGAATGACTAACACTGGCGCACGCGTCAACTTTTCCTTTAGACTCTTGAATGCATTCTCACACACTCCGTCCCAGACGAAGGACTGATTCTTCTTAGTCAACTAAGTCAACGGTGCTGCTATCTTGGAGAAGTCCTGGACAAACTTACGATAATATCCAGCTAATCCTAAGAAACTCCTTACATCTATTGCATTCTTGGGCGTAGGCCAATCCCGTACCGTAGCCACCTTCGCATGGTCCACGGCCCACTCTCTGAAACAACATGACCCAAGAATCTCACTTCCCTTCTCCAAAAGTGACACTTAGAGAATTTCGCTTTCAATTGGTGTTTCCTTAACACCTCCATCACTATCCTCAAGTGTCCCTTGTGTTCCTCCTCTGTCCTTGAGTAAACAAGGATGTCATCCACGAACATAAGAAAAAACTTATTCAACTGATCCCTGAATACTCGATTCATAAGATCCACAAAGTAGGCTGGTGCATTGGTCAACCCAAATGGCATGACCAACCACTCATAAAATCCAGACGGCGTCCTAAATGCCGTTTTCGGAACACTCTCATCCGCTACTCGTAGCCGATGAAATCCTGTCGCGAGGTCCAACTGGGAGAACACTCTTGCTCCTTCCAGTTGATCAAACAAATCATCTATCTGCGGTAGAGGATACTTATTCTTCGTCGTCACCTTATTCAACTCGCGATAGTCCACACACAAACGAAGGGAACCATCTGCCTTAGTGGCAAACACAACTGGTGCTCCCCACTCGGAGACACTCCTTCTAATAAATCCCTTCTTCAAAAGATTGTTGACTTGCACCCCGAGCTCTCGCTGTTCCCTTGGTGCCATACGACGAAGTGGCATCACTATTGGTCTAGCATCTTTCACTAAATCAATACGGAACTCTATCTCTCGGTGTGGTGGAAGCCCGGTCACCTCCTCGAAGACGTCCGGATACTGGCCAACCATGGGCACATCTGACAACTCATCCTGCAGGATGTCGAGGGAATTTACAAAACTAGCCATAACTCCATCACTAGATAGACTACCAAACACTACCCTCCGCCCATCATCCGTCCTCACTATCACCAAAAAGCCCTCACAGTCTACCACCATCCCGTATCTTTGGAGCCAATCGACTCCCAATATAATGCCATACCCAGTAAAGCCCAAAACAAAGCAATCACAAACAAACATACATCCATGACTCGATAAGACCAAATTCCTGCAAATCATACTAAGGCTAGTCGAACCACCAATCGGGTTCGTCACAACCAATGGTCTATCGACTATCTCGGGTTCCAATCCCAACCTATCTACCAGGTCACTAGATATGAAGGAACGGGAAGCCCCAGTATCAAACAAAACTCGAACTGGTACATCATAAATAGAAAGCATACCTTGAATAACAACATTATTTCCTTTCTCCGCCGCAGTTGGGGCATTCGACGAAGAAGGAACAGCATCAATAGCATATGCTTTCACAATCTGCTTCTCCTTAAGAGGTTGCGGACACTTATCCTTGAAATGTCCCACTTGACCATAGTTGAAGCACTTCTTATCCGCTGGCTTGGCCCGACAATCTTTAGCATAATGGCCCTTCTTACCACAGCTGAAGCACTCAACATCCTTCTTGCTCTTTTTCTGGCCACCCTTACATTGGTCCTGCTTCCTCTTATTCTAAGAGTTATTCTTGCCTCCACCGCCTGCTTGTGGCTTTGGCCCTTCTACAGATGCAGCCTTAGTCTTTGACTTAGGGTAAAGACTCTCTGATCTCAAAGCTTTCCCCACAGTCGATTCAAAAGTCTCATCGATGTGGTTGATAAGCCTTTCCCCCAAGTACCCATCCAAACCAGTAATGAACTTCTCATTCTTCTTCTTAGGAGTATCGATAAGAGATAGCCCATACTTCGACAAAGTGTCGAACTCAGCAATATAATCAGAAACTGCCCTTCCGTTCTGCTTGAGTTCCAAGAACCTCTTGAACAACACTGACTTCTGGGCAGCTGGAATAAACTTCTCGCTAAAGCGAGCCTTGAACTGAACCTAAGTAACCTGGTCCTCTGGAGTAGCTATTCTAATGGCATTCCACCAGTTCGTCGCTCGCCCTTGCAGCTAACGAGACGCTAGCCTTCTCTTCATCGCATTCTCAAGACCCAAGTCATCGAAGATACGATCACAGCTATCCATCCAGTCTTGAACATCTGTGGCTGACACCGTCCCGTGGAACGATTTCCCACCAAGGTTAGTGTAATCCTTGCACAACTTGGCGAAATCGACCCTAGGCGCCTGCACTACTGGGCCAACACCAACTCCGGGATTGGGAACTGCCCCTTGCACTTCTCTAAGCAAGTCTCTCATGAGGTTAGTAAACATCGCCCTCATGTCAGCGGCATTCCCCTGGTTGGTCCCTCTACCAGCACCCCTCGTGTCTCGGCTCATCGCCAATCTGAAAAAGGGAAACGATTAACGACCCCATAGTGGAGCTAGTGCAGTACGACTTCATCTTTATACTACTAATAGTATATATATAGCTTTGAAAACCAAAGTAATCACAAATACGTGCTCTCATATATGTACTATCTCTCCCTAGTTTCTTTCCCTAGGTTAACTACGCAACCTAGAGCTCTGATACCAAGTGTGACGGCCCGCCCCGCACCAACCGACATTTACTCCAAAGGTGCGCTGTACACATGTCCAGTTAGCACGGAACGGGTCGCCAGAAGGAAAAAGGGAGAGGGAAATGATCATACAAAGAACCTGTAGAATGTCTCACAGCGCATAGAATAAAATATAATAATAACATACTTGACATAAATTAGGTGAGACAGTGCATAAGCTGAAAACCAGAACTAAACATCATAGCAGCGGAAATCCAAAATACAGCTTATTACAACTTTTCAACTGTCTCAAAGCAAAAGTAAGATAAAGGAGGTACACTACTAATGCCCAAGTAGCGACCACCAACGACACAGGGAGAATATATATATCATACGTGGAAGCCTCCTGCCTGCCTCCGAATCAGCTACTCGCGCATCACCAGCTAACCTGTCTCTAGTCTGCTCGTATGAGCACCCAGAGTAATAAGAGGAGACATAAAACTCTGGGTCAGACATAAAGCCTGGTATGAGCGATAAGCATCTAAAGTGAACAATAACAGGTAGACTAGAAACATACCTGAACCTGGACCTGCAACCAAAGAGTTAGCACTACATACTATACAACACTCTAAGGTGCCATATCAAACAGTGTAAAGTTACGGAGGTGGGGGAGGTGTGCATGTCATAGTGATGGCAAACAATCAAACATAGCATCCATCCTCACATCTCTCACTCAGTGCGTAAAGCATACGATATTCACCACTTCGATCACCCATCCTTGCTACGATCACTTTGCCCCATGAAGTCATAAATGGCTTCACTGCACTGATAACGTAGCCACTGGTCCTTTGCTATGTCCACTTGCCCCATGGAGTTATTCCCCCCATCTACGCTGGCTAATAGCCTTACCAATCCTTTACTATGTCCACTTGCCCCATGGAGTTATTCACCCCATCTGCGTTGGCTCATAGTCTTACCAATCCTTTACTATGTCCACTTTCCCCATGGAGTTATTCACCCCATCTGTGCTGGCTCATAGTCTTACTACGCATCACCTTGCCCCTCAAGTCATAATGACTCTACTGCACTGATAACGTAGTCTTGCTACCATCACCTTGCCTCTCGAGTCGCAATGACTCTACTGCACTGATAAGTAGCCCATCATCCATTATTAGTGGTGAATCGAAGTTATGAACGTCGACAACTCCTTAGCACACGTCCCGTAGCAAAGCCCAACCATGAAGCGAACTCATTGATTCCCCATTGGATCCTGAGCTCTAACTTCCATTTGGACTACCTTTGCATCTCGGGTTATTGGTCATCACCGGATCGGTTCGGCCTTTATCGTCTTTCAATGGATCGTGGTACCCTCCAGTTCGTGGTTCCCTGGCGCCCTTCAGTTCGTGACCGTGCTTCCTCACCGGTTCGGATCGTGCTCCACCTTCATTAGGTCGGATCGGGTCGAGGCACTCCCACTGGTTCGGGTCGTGCTCCATAGCTCGTGGCGCTTCCCTTCGGTCGTGATGCTACTCCCCCTTCAGATTGTGGATGCACATCGGTTCTGATCGTGAGTTTCTGAAGTGGATCGGGTCGGATCGGAGATGACATGCGATCGGGTGCTCCAGCGTATGACGCTGTTCGAGTTCGAGCTCCTCCCACCATTGGATCGTGGTCTCCGGTCCGGGTCGTGGCACATAGGGCGATCCACGATCCGGTCCCTGCACAGCTTCCCTGCGACTTGTTTTACGCCATTCGACGGCGTTTTCGACCAATCTAACACTTCTAAACAATCACAAAGCATACCATACAGTCATAGCAACAAATAGAAGTGACCTCAAACACCAAAACATCAATATGATAAGTCAAAATGGATCAAACATAGCCAAAACCCCATATTTTCCCTTAAGCATGTTTAGGTGAAACTAATGATAGGATTAGCAAAACTTAACCAAATTAACCCAAATTCATATCAGAGGTCTAAAACATCATTTAGGAATTTATGAACATTTTTCCAGAATTTTATCATGCTTAAATTCGCTAATTAACACTAATCACCCGTAACTAGCCATAATTAGTGTAAAACTATGCAAATCACTCACCTTAGCCACAAATAAACTAAGATCTGAAATAAATCTCTGATTTGATGTGAATCTCAATGCTAAACATCTGCTCCAATGTTGCTTTGGTGTAGATCTTCCTTGATTAGAGGTTGCTAAGCCAAATCCTTGATCAAAAGCTGATTTGGAGATGATTTAGAGGTTGGAGGCCATTTTTAGGGTTCCTTGGAGATAAGTGGAGGCTAGAAAACTGAAATGGAATGATTCTCTATCTTATTTCAGCCTCCCCATAACCCTAATCCCGAAATGGGTAATGGGCCTACTCACTAATCACCCGATTTGGCCCGGTTAAGCAGTTTTTCACCCTCCAAACATTATTTCAGCCATATCTCCCAAACAGTAAGTCCGTTTGGCTATTATGACCACTCTACGGAAAGGTAAACCATCAAACGAATCTAATGGAAGTGGTTTCAGGTCAGAATTCCTTTCCAATCAAAAGTTATGGCCAAAACAAGATCTACTAGGGACAAAATTGTCATTTAAAAATCGACAAAAATCATGAACATGGGAAATGACTCTAATAGATGTTTCCCAAAGTTACATGACCATACGACTTCATATGAGAAAGAAATAAATATTCTACGATCCTCCGATGCGTAGAATGCGGGTCATTACAATATATAAGTCATGTTACGGGTTGAGTTACCTGTTACAAGTCTAAGCCACAGATTATCTCTCTTATTTTTAAAACACTAGAAAATATGGAAGTTATCTAGATAATCAACCCACATGTGTTTTAGTAATGCATAATTTATGAATTGTGTATTATATTCAGTGATGATTAAGTTCTAGATACTCAGATTCCAAAGAATAATTGCCCTGCCTTTATTGTATTCGTAGTTTTTGTTTATTATTCTCCACATTTAAGATAGTAAATAAAAAAGGTTAAAAACTATCATTGTCGAGAGTGATTACTAAATCATCATTGTCTAGAGGATTTTTCTAATAGGGAGTAAACAAATGAAAAAAAAATATTTCAGGGGATCAATTGACCCTCCTTGCCTTTTAGATCGGCCTGTGCATTTTTATCATTCTTGTTGGCCATTTAGCACGAAGGACGTGCAATTTTTCTTATGTTTTAGTGTAACTTCTCTTTTTATCACTACCATTTCTTCGTTCTTCAACAGATAAACATATCATTCCTCACTGAATTGTCTATGCATTCCTAAGTGGAATAATATGATTATTTATATTTAATACTATTTCCCTTTGCAGTTTTCATATTTGTTTTTCTTTGTTACGTGCCTCTAGCAGCACTTTGGATGGTGATCTGTCTTTAGTTATAAACAATACTTGGAATAGTTATATGCTTGTACTTATAAATTACTCATAATAAACAAAAAGACGTATGTTTTTCTTCCTTGTGCGTTAACCATGTAATACATATATATGATCATTTTTGTATGTCAGCATTATGGTTCCAGCGAATGATTCTTTAAACATTTAATCAATACACTGATTCTAACATTGATCAGTTTATAACAGTTAAGTGCACGGATGACATCAAATAGATTTGCAGTTTTCTCTTCATTTTATTTGCAGTTTTTTGTGCTTAAGTTGTCTGGATTTCATATTTAATGAAGCTGCTTTTCTTGGCAAGTTAAGAGTATGAAGGGAGATGCAGTGTACTATTCTTGGGCAGCACTTATGGATTGTAGTATGATATTTTGATTATGACGAATGTTTGAAACTGTCAATTATGGTTTATGCTTGTAGTATTAGTACTTTATGACGGTATGTGTGTACTATAAGTACTTTATGATGGTATTTGTGGTGTATTAGTACTTTATGATGGTATGTGTGTGGTGTAACATTGTTTTGGTGAACTCAAAATGTAAGATCGGAATAGTATTTTGGTATTTATACTTTATGAAGCAACATATGTATTGAAATTATCGTAATTTTCTGAACAGTTGTGGTATTTATATCAAATAATAATATATTTTCGTTGAATATGAAATGCAGCGAAAGAAATAAAAAATTTATTTTTTTTCATAAAATTTTAATATAGCAACGACTCAGAACCGTTGCTAAATAAAATAAGCAACGGCCAAAAGCCATTGCTTAACAGAAATTATTGGCTGTATTACAACATGTAGCAACGGACAGGAACCGTTGCTGACCAGAATTCTGCAACGGATATTAACCATTGCAAAATTTAATTTCGCAACGGCTTGTATCCGTTGCTAAAACAAATTTAGCAATGGCTTTGAGCCGTTGCTAAATGAAAGCAACCCCGGTTGTTACAACGGCTTTAAGCCGTTGCTAAATTAATTTGTAACGGCTTAAAACCGTTGCTAAATGAGGATTTTGGTGTACTGTCTAAAACCCCTTAAACCACTTAAAGTCCACACCTTTACACCTCTACACCCCCAAAACAACCCCACTCACGGACCCCATAGTCCAAATAGCCCCAAAACGTGGATCCTCCCCTTGGTTAAGTTCCTCCTTACCAAAGATCTGACCTTTAGTCTCTGAAACCTAATATATACCCATAAATATTTGATTTTAAACTATAAAACCCATACATGTCGAACCCCTGCCCATTTGAAAATTGACAACCTATGGTGACGCCTGAGGGTTTCTAGGGATCGTAGAAAAGTCTTACATTTAAAGTTTGGCGGAGCGGATGAGCAATAGTGAGAACACTTTGCTCACGTTTGGTTAACTAGTATAGTAAGTGTAACTAATTTTGCTATGTTTGTAAATTGATAAATTGTTAAGTAGATTTGGGTTTAATATTGTTAACGGAAGTTAGTAAGTTAATTACTTGACAGTTTATTAATTAAAGTGAATGCCCTATTAATTATGAAGTTAAACTGTAAATAAATGATCAGTTAATTTGATTGATAACATGATTGTTATGCTATGGATGAACAACAACATCAATTAATTTTGATGTGACATTGATTGACAACTAGATATGATGCACGTTAACATCAATTTGACAGACTGGATTTGCTAATAATAGCAAATAAATTATTAATGATGGTTAATAAATTTGTTAAAGTGATTTGAAATTGTAATTAAGTGTTAATGGCTTTAATACTTATGTTAACGATACCATTGTGTGATAATTGAATGTTAATGACTATTAATAATTGTTAATAGATGTTAATTTTGTGCTAAACCCATATAAGTCGGATTATATGGTGATTGATTAAGTCTTATTCCAAATCGGAATTTAATTGAATATTGTATTAGTAAAATATTAAGTAAAAATAAAAGTTTGAATTTTTAATCCGAAATGATTTAAAAAGATAGTTCAAATAACTATGAATAGTTTTCGTAAAGATGAAAATTTATTTGAAGTATTTTTCAAGTAATTAAAGCATGTTTTAAATTTTAATTTAAAAGTGAATTATAACTTTGAAAAGTGAAGTTCAGTTTGGATATCCACAAAATGTTTTAAATCAATTTTATTATCCAAATCATCTTGTTTACTTTTATAATAGACTTCAAGAAAGTTTGGATTTCAAAAGATGAAGTTTGAAAAATAATATTATTTTAACAATTTAAATAATAATAAAATATTCAAATAGTAGAATATTTGAATTTTAAGTTAAAAATTGGGAATATAATTTCCAAAAGTTATAATATATTTAATAAACTATTTTGAAAGTAATTCGATTTGATTTTAAATATAGATCGAAGTTTGATCTAAATAGGACTAGTCGAGCAGTGGTAGTTCGCCAATTTCGACTACTGATTTTAAATTGACGTATCGGAAAATCTGACCATCGGATTTTCCTGAAACGAAAAACTTTTGGTCCGAAATGAAAAGAGCTTTCAAATGCAATGAAAAGTTTTGTAATCAAACTATTAGATTTTGAAATAAGTTTAAATCAAATTTTAATAAAAACAGTGCCAGTGTCGTTTGTGATCTAAAACTGGATTTTAATGAAAATGACTATTTTTAAATTACCAAAAATAGGAATAAATTAAGATAAATCATAATAAATGATTTGAATGATAATTGGATTTGATATACCAAGTTTTGAAAAGTTAAAAGGTTATTTTCTTAAAATAAGTTGTTTAAGCAACGCTATTTGCAATGGTTTTTGGAACAGTTTGAAATTGAATGGTTTTGAGATAGGCAATGACATCCAAATGATTTGAAAACATATCCAAAGGATTGAAATGAAGTTTCTAAGATATTTTGGGATTTTAAAAGTTTAAACCAAACTTAAGTTTTCCAAAATAAATTGGAATTGAATGTGAATCGATTTGGTTCTTGTTGAGATAAGTCTCTATAGATGAAGACCTTTACTATTTAAGGAATTTAAAAGGATTTCCCGTTATTTCGCTTATAGTATTAGTCCAAATGAGGGTTTATATAGATTATGAACTGATATGATTTCCATGAAGATTTCATTGAAAATGAAAGTATGATTTTGGGTTTGTTGTGAACGGTGTCTTAAATAACATCATTCTTTAACCCAGCTAATAAGTTATGATTGGAATTCAATGAGGTATTTGATATTAAATCCCGTAGTTAAACTTATACTATTTGAGGAATTTGAAAGATATTTGTATCGTTATTCCACTTATAGTATCCGTTGATTTCGTGAATTGGTATTGAATATAAGCTGATATAATTTCTATTTAAATCTTATATTTGATATCAATTGGATTTTGGGCTTGTTATGAATGACGTTTTAAATAACGTTATTCTTTAACCCAACTGTGACTAAGATATGATTTGGAATGGAAAGTAACGACAAATCTTTTAATTAAGATCTAATGAAGTTTTCCAGAGCTGAGTTAAAGAATAAATCTTCTTTAATATTTAATGAATCTTTATTAAAGACTAAAAGAAATGGGTTTTTATAAATTCCTAATTTGGAATCAATGAATAAAGGATTTTATGAGGTTAATGAATGGTTTTAATAAACCAACTAAAGTGGAAAGAGACCTGATTGATCCTATATTTCCATATGGTTTTAAAATAACAATTGTTATTTGAAAAATCTAGCATCGGGTTTCTATCTGAAAACAATTTTAAATAATGATGCAACAAAATGGAGTAATTGAAGATGATGGTTGAAGACCAAAAATTTTCACATCGTAGGATTTTTTGTTGATGTCTTGTAATGTCCGGTATTTTTATGGTATTATAAATAATTTATTTAATTATTTAAATAGTGATTTAGAGATTTAAATGGTCGTTTAATTAAATAATATTGAATATTTAATTAATATAAATAATAGAATAATATTTTTAATTCTGAATTAGTCGAAAATAACTCAATTCACAATATTGTGTGAACTAGACAATTTAAAATATTTAATTTAGTTTAGATTTGAATTAGAATAACGAATATATTATTTGAACGACAGTTGAACGTATAAATTATATTATAATTATAATCAAGCTCGAAATGGCGCGACAGTTTGTTATTTGGCGATTCGAACTTCAATTGAATATACAGAATCCGTTTTAAGCCGGATTTCTGTGAAACAAGAAACGTTCGGAGCTGGTGAAGTATATTTTCTAATGGAAGAGAAAAATCGGGATTTCATCGTGTAGATTTTGATTTATGATCAAATCAAATTTTAGAAAAGTCACTGTGGAATTCCTTTATAATTTATAACGATTTATTTATATTTTAAATGGATTTTCAATATAAATTGAATACTGATTGAATACTGGATTTGAATTTTCAAGTTATTAAAGTCAGATAGGAATATTTTATGGTTGTATGATATTCTATTGTGAATATATACGATAATATTTTTTATAAATATTAAATTTAATTATTTTTAAATATATTTATATTTAAATATGGGTTTATTTATAGCTTTAAAAATAGCCATTTTTGCAAACGACCTCCGTTTTCGACGAAACTAATTTTGTTGGGTCCGCAATATTAAATTATTGCTAGATTTCAATTTTCGTGATTTTTAGAGTCAGTATGTGGCCGTACGGAATTTTAATGTGAAAAATAATCAGTATTTTGACGGTAAAAAATACGTTGTGTGAGCAAACGGAGTCTGAATTCGATGAAACCAGTTTCGTTGGGTCCGTAATGTCGAATTGTAGCTGCATGCCAGTTTTCATGATTTTTGGGTATTTTATGTGGTCGTATGAATTTTTAGAAGACAAATACATATAGTGGTTGGTTATAATTTAATATAATATTCGAATAAAATATTATTACCTCTACTTATAAATACAGTGCCTCCTAACCTAAACCTAATCTAAAGTCCACGCACCTCTTTTCCTTCAGCCGCCAATAATTCTTCAATGAAACCGTAAGAAATCCAAAAGGAAAATCAAAACAAATGGAAGAAAATTCCTAAAATTTTGAAACAAAATTCGTTGAACTCGTGGAGGGAAGAGCGTTCTTCTGCTGTGCCTTATGAGGGGTGCGATGCTCATTTGGGGTTGCGGTAATTTTCCAGCGAGTGACTGTGAGAGCCTAGGGTTGGAGATTGGCGAATACTGGAGCATCGATTCGAGTTTTAGTGGTCATTTTTGATCTCGTGGTGAGAAATGGCACGGTTTTGCAAAGTTTCGAGGTGTGTGATGCTTATTGAGTTCGGTGTTTGTCACTGTAACGCGTGAACTGGCAGTACGACGCTGGGGTAAAATTGCATTCGAAAATTTTAATTTGGGGACAAGTTGGTAGAGATTGTGAAGGAGGTTCGAATGGGTATTGTTGCTGGAATTTTAACTGACCGAAGATGGAGATGTTGGAGTTTATAGGTTCGGCAATGGTGGGATTTTTGGAGTGACGGGTTCGTTGTATGTCATCAGGGATGAAAGGTACGAACGGGCTTGGGTACTCACGTATGGGTAATGGGCCGACAATTCAAGGTTAAGCCCAATGTTGGAAAAAGGAAATTTAAGTAATTTTGATTCAAATTAGTACAAAACTTATATAATGTATAACTTGCTCATACGATATCAGAATCTGACAAAACAAGATCCGTTGGGATCGTACGGACGATGGCTACGCAACGGAACTGACTAGGAGTGAATTCGAGCTTGTTACAATTTATAGCGAAATAAATTGTTTGAACCGAATCAATAACAGTTTACTGTTATGTAACGATGAACTGTCGATGTGAGTAAAACTCACCAACTCTGAACAGTTATATTTTTATAACGTATTTTTAGAACTGCTAAATGATGATTGATTGTTGTGTGTCGACTGTTTGGTTGAATTGTTTATGTATTGGTTGAAATTATAAATAACGATATATATATAAATTGTTAATCAAATATCGATTCTGTTTATCAGAATATTTCATAGTAAAATGAAGTTGATGTTAATCATATTGTTTAACATCTGTGGATGCAGGGAAATAGGTTGGAGGGAACCAACTGGGTTCCTCAATATATAAAATACTATTTTGTTTCATGTATGGTGATATATGATGTGATATATAATCTGTTGTTAATTATGTGTGTTTGAATGATATCGGTCATTGTTATTTGGTATTTTAAATACCATAAGAAATACTGGGATGTAGAAAAGGGGATTTTCAAAGTGTATTTTGAAAATAAATTATTTATATAAAATCAATGGATTTTATATATAAAAAGAAAAGGATTTTTATAAAAGAAAATAATTATAAAACCAAAGAATTATAGAAAAGGAAATATTTGTGAAAACAAACAGAAAAGGAAATATTTGTGAAAACAAATTGGAAAGGAAATAATTGTAAAACATTCATAAATAGATTATAAATGGAAATATTTATTTAGAAAATAAATAGATTATAAATGGAAATATTTATTTGTTAAATAAATAAAATTGAAAAGGAAACATGAAACACCCCACCTCCGTTAGGGTCACTCTCAAAGGGAATGCCCTAATTTTGGTGGAGGTTTATAAGTACAAGTCACAGATATACAAGACAGATATAAGAACACATATTTGTAAACAGTGAAAGAACAACAAACTTTATTTCATAAAGTCAAATACGTGTTACAACAACATCCTTTCCAAAAACATAACATAACACTTTCATAATCTGTCTTGAGTACATTATTTAAAGAAGCGTAAATAAAACATAGAAAAACTGCAAAAGCCCCATAGTGGATTGTCCAAAGCCATAGTTCAAAACAGGAAAGTCCAAGCAATACATTTCTCTTCTTCAAGCTGGATGTTGAGGTTGGTCAAGCTGCTGTGTTCCCTCCCTGAGGACCTGGGGGGGAAACGGAAGAAAGAAGACGAAAGAAAAGTAGAGTCAGACATAAAGCCTGAGTAAGTCTAGTACTATTTTGTCTATGAATAAAGAACTGGGTATGATAAGTATAAACAAGAAGTGGGCATGCATTATAACTTGGTTAAGTTGTCTAGGGTCGAATATACTATCGTACCCCATGTTAATCTCTGAACCCATATAAACTAGTTTCCAATTGGCACCCCATAATCAGGGTGATGTGATCCATTCAATGATGATCGGCTCCTACTCGCATAGTTACATGTGTCTTACGGCCCCCGATGTCTGTAGTTACCTATGCTGGTCCCACCATGGGGTGTATCAAGTCCCATGGCAGCGGCCCGACACAACCTTAGAATGCACAGGTATGCTACTGGTGCCCAGTGCTTTATTTTTCTGCGCCGGAGTGCGTGCACGCCCGCACACCGTTAGAACCTACACTGCTACACCACCGCCGTCGCTTTGACCTCTTACAATCAGCCCAGTAATCGTGCCCCACCCTGCCTAGTTTCAGGGTATCATGATACACCTTTTAGGGTTACTGCTGAAAAGGGTCCCCCTTTACTAGGTTTTCTATCTCTAGCCAACATGCTAAGTTGGTTAAGTGTTTCTAACCTAACCCCCACCAGTCCGTTTAGTTTAGCATGTTCCATTTTGATTAAGTTTTTAGTCCACTTAATCCTAACAATCCTGACTCAGCCTTAATTGTCTTATTAAGGCCCTGACCTCTCACATTAGACAGGTATTGTTGTGGCTGCCTGTTGCCGGTTGGTTCCGGGCAGTCTTACGCCACAACTCAGTCTAACCTCGGGTCCTTATTGGGCTCCATGTTTAACCTCTCACATTGGATAGGTATTGTTGTGACTACTGGACAGCCGGGCGGTTCCGGGCAGGTTTACATCACAACTCAATCCAACCTCGGGTTAAACACATCGTATTTTCTACTTTTACATATTTTGTCTTTCTTCTTTATTTATATGTAAATATTTGCGGCCCATTATTAAGTTAATGGTGTAAAGATTACACCAATCACGGGCCCAACCCATACTTGAATTTGGGCCCTTCTATTTTATATTTTCATTCATTAATTAATTTTAACCCAACGTTATTTTCCCCCGTTTTACACGTCCGTTCATATATATTGGGCTTAGCCTTTTAAAGCCCAATTTAGCCATGCGAAAGGGGAGGCTTAAAGCGAGATTACATACACAAAGAGGGGAAGGTGAGCGTATGAACTCGCAATATGACGATGAGAATACAAAATAGAAACTGGTGTACTTGCATAGTAGTGACATATACTTTGGTCATAAAACATAGGTGACATGAATCAAAGCATGTGAACTTGTAATTGAGATATCATTATTGACACATGAACCTATATTTTTATTTAGGCATAATGTCAAACATAAGCATGGCATAAATACTTCTAGCATAAACATGGCATAATGTCAAACATAAGCATGGCATAAATACTTCTAGCATAAACATGGCATAATGTCAAACATAAGCATGGCATAAATACTTCTAGCATAAACATGGCATAATGTCAAACATAAGCATGGCATAAATATTCCTAATCATGGTGTTTGCTTTAAACTTGCAAAAAGGGATTTTTGAGTCTAACCTAGCCATGTCTCACATATGTCATCATATAATTCTTTTAAACAAGATAGACTTAATCATAGATTTCAATTATGCCAAATATCATTCATAGCCTAGCCATATTCATAAGTTTTGCAAAAGCATGACTTAATACATGGATTATGGTGTCAAAATTCCAACATAGTTTCATATGAACTATAACAACCAAACTTGTTTCAATTACTTGCAAAATGATTTATGCACAAAAATATACATCATGATGGCATAATAACAAAGCCCCAAACTCGCATGAATTTCAATCAACTACATACATGTAGCTTCAACATAGATTACATAATTTGCGCAATATTCCAAACGTATACTTGCATAGAACTACCGCATGTAGTTCTTTATAATGAATAACATAATTTTGCACAAATATGAATTACTTTATTATCCCAATTCAAGCATACAAATCAATACAGTTGTTTATTCATACCAAAGTAATACTCTACTTACAATGGTTGCGGCGAATTCTCTAATTAAGAGATATGATTCCTTTGTTGAATTGATTGGCTTTAGGTTGCTTGAATTGCTTTAGGCTTTAGAACTTTCTTTCTAATTCTCTCTCTAGTCGGCGGCTACTCTTAGTCGTTCCTCAGCAACATGGCGGCTATGTTCTTAATTTGAATGAATAGATTAGGGTTTAGTCTAGGGTTGTTTATATAGAGGTTAGGAATTGATTAGGACCATTGATGTTGCTAGGTTAGATCGTAGCCATTCATTAGATAGAGAGACCAATTAGAACCCGCCACCTAGCCCTAATGACAAAGCAGTCCACAGAAATTCGACCAAACACAGACCTGGCCAGCCAGGTTGACTGGGCTCGACCAGGTCGACACCCCTGTCGACAGGGCTGTCGACAGCCCTGTCGACATGGGTAGCCCAGGTCGACAGCCCAGTCGACCTGGGTGGCCTAGGCGGGTGTTTATCCGCCCTGGCCCACTGGGCCCGATTTTTAATTATTTTATTTTGTTTGAATTTTAAATTTTAATTCAAAACTTCCGAAGGCCATATCTTCTTCATACGGACTCCGTTTTACGAAAACTCGGACTCTATTTCGCGTATTTTTCCGAGACGAACGCAATGGCGTATCCCGTTTCCCTTAGTTCTTTGATTTGAATTTGATTATACTTTAATTCATGAATTTCACAGTTATAGAATTCTCGGGGTGTTACATTCTCCCCCACTTAAAAGGATTTCGTCCCCGAAATCTTCAAGTTAGGAGGAATGTATATCCTAACATCCAATCATCCATCTACTCATCCATTAAACACGAGCATCCATTGTCCTTAAAAGACTTCTAATGCTTCATGATCATATGCAAAGTGTGTGTGTACATGTACTTATCTAATGCAAAATCAGGCGGTCTACTGATTCAGTTGACCTCCTTAATGCGAATTATGTAAGTGCCATGAATCCATTATGTATGCAAATTTTCCTATTCTTGATTCTACATGAGTGCACAATCATTCAATACAAATGCAACATCCACATGACAACACATTAAAGTTCAACCACATATGAAAGCAAACATATATGCATATGCAATATGAAGTGACTGAGCCGATCTAAAACCTAGATTGTGTGTGTATATGCAACCACGAGCAACCACTAGCAATCACTTGCAACCACTTGCAACCATCATCCATAACATGTTTCAACTACATGTTTTCATCCAAAAAGATTCTATCTAAAAGATACGGTCGAGGAAATATACCTAAAAAGATAGATAAAAGCGCAACTTAAGGAAAAGGAAAGATCAAGGATGTACCCTCGAACAGAAAAGGGTAGGCAGTACGTATTCTAGCTTCAGTTTCCCAAGTCGCGTCTCCCTCGGCATCGCTCCACTGAACTTTGACGAGCTTGACTTCGCGGTTGCGTAGCTTCTTTACTTCTGTTCCTAAGATGCGGGTTGGAACTTTTCTTATGGTTGCTTCGCGCTCCACTTCGGCCTCTTCGAGGATATTTGGCTCTACCACTTCAGCAGACTCATGTAGACATTTTCGGAGATGTGAAACGTGAAAGACGTTGTGGACTCCAGCCAACTTCTCGGGTAGCTCTAATCTGTAGGCCATTTTCCCAATCTTCTCGATAATAGGGAATGGCCCTACGAATCTTGGCGCTAGCTTTCCTGTGGTTCCAAAACGAACAACGTTTCTTAGCGGTGATACCTTGAGAAAAACTCTGTCTCCAACCTCAAATTCAAGGTCGGTCCTCCTCTTGTCGGCATAGGACTTTTGTCTGTCTTGGGCCGTCTTCATCCTTCTTCGTATTAAGTCTACTTTCTCTGAAGTCTCTTGGATCATATCTGGTCCAAGTATAAGCTTATCAGTAGACTCCCACCAACAAGTGGGCGATCGGCACGGTCTTCCATATAAAGCTTCGAAGGGCGCCATTCCTATGGTTGCTTGATAGCTGTTGTTGTAGGCAAATTCCACCAAAGGAAGGTGGTCTTCCCATGTCCCTCCGAAGTCAAGGACGCATAGTCTTAGAAGGTCTTCCAAAACTCTGTTCACTCTCTCCGTTTGGCCGTCAGTTTGGGGATGATAGGCTGTGCTCAAGCATAACTGCGTTCCTACTGCTTCTTGCAGACTCCGCCAAAACTCACTGATGGGGTCTCGGTCACTAACAATGCTAGATGGTATTCCATGGAGTCGAACGATTTCCTTAAGGTAAAGTGATGCTAGGGATGATGCGGTTCTTTTACTTTTGATTGGTAAAAAGTGGGCGCTTTTAGTAAGCCTATCCACTATTACCCAAATGCTAGTGTTGCCTCTCCTAGACCTAGGCAGCCATCGATGAAGTCCATTGAGACGCTATCCCACTTCCACTGTGGGACCTCCAGAGGATGTAGCAGTCCGCCAGGCTTTTTCTGTTCCGCCTTAACCTGTTGGCACACCACAAGCTGAGGGTCTTCGCGTTGTGCTGCCCCTACCGAATCCACTAAAGTTGGGCGCACCTCGAGAGATGCTAGCAACCCTGGTACGAAATCGGAGGAAGGCCTAAAGTCGAAGCTGGCTATAAACTCTAGGCTTTGTCTTTCAACAAACAACGGGCTTAGGGTCAATTTCTTTCGGCTCAACGCGTCTGCCACTACGTTGCCTTTGCCCGGAGTGTAGGAGATTTCGAAATCGTACGAGGCAAGAAACTCCATCCATCTTTGTTGCCTCAAGTTAAGATCCTTCTGCGAGAAAAGATATTTCAACGACTTATGGTCAGTGTAAAGTTCGAACTTCTCACCTAGGAGATAGTGTCGCCAAGACTTGAGTGCAAAGACGATGGCGGCTAACTCAAGATCGTGGGTTGGGTAGTTCTTTTCGTGCACCTTCAACTGCCTCCCGCCATAAGCTACTACCCTTCCTTCTTGCATTAAGACGGCGCCTAGACCTGTCCCACATGCATCCGTATAAACAGTGAACATCTTGCTCCCATCTGGCAGCGTCAAGACTGGGGCTGTTGTAAGAGCCCTTTTCAGTCGTTGGAAAGCAAATTCGCAATCCAAGTCCCAATTGAACACTAGATTCTTCTTGGTCAATTTCGTGAGCGGAGCTGAGACTTTCGCAAAATCCCTTATAAATTTTCGATAGAAACCTGCTAGTCCTAGAAAGCTTCGGACCTCAGTTGCATTCCTTGGTGTCTTCCAATCCTGTACCGCCACTACCTTCGCAGGGTCCACCGCTAACCCTTGTTTTGGATACTATGTGCCCAAGGAACCTCACCTCTTCTCTCCAAAAGTGGCATTTAGAGAATTTGGCTTTTAGTTGATGAACTCGCAAAGTTTCCATGATTGCCCTTAAGTGTTGAGCATGTTCCTCTTCATTCTTTGAGAAGATAAGGATATCATCTACGAAGACCACTACGAATTTGTTGAGGAAATCTCTAAATACCCTACTCATTAGGTCCACGAAGTACGCAGGTGCATTTGTCAAGCCGAAAGGCATGACAAGCCATTCAAAGAAGCCGTCTGGGGTTCTGAACGCCGTTTTATCGATGCTATCTTCAGCCACCCTTAGCTGATGAAAACCGGTTGCTAAATCGAGTTGGGAGAAAACAGACGCTCCTACAAGCTGGTCAAATAAATCGTCAATTCTAGGGAGAGGGTGCCTATTCTTTTTCGTTAGCTTGTTGAGCTCCCTATAGTCAACACATAGACGGAGTGAACCATCCGCCTTTGTAGCGAACACCACTGGAGCGCCCCATTCTGAAATGCTCCTCCTAATGAACCCCTTTTCTAGAAGCTCTTTAATCTGTTTACTGAGCTCTTTCCTTTCTCGTGGAGCCATATGTCTAACGGGCAACGCAACGGGCTTTGCATTATCTACAAGATATATGCGGAAGTCTATTTCCCGCTTCGGAGGCAAGCCCTTCACCTCTTCGAAGACATCCGGATATTCCCGGACCACTCTAACTGATTGCAAGTTTTCAACAGAGGCATCTAGCGATTCAAGATAACTAAGCATAACCGCATACGAGGGATTACAAGAAATTTCCAAAGTATTACCGAGCTGGGTTAGGAGCCTAACAACCCTTTTCTCACAATCAAGGATGGCCCCATTACGGGATAGCCAATCCATACCCAAAATCAAACCATACCCCGAAAAGCCCAAAACAAAGGCACTACATTGAAATTCAACACTTAGAATAGAAATTTTCAAATCCAAACAGATCATAGACAAATGAGCTGGGCCCCCAATTGGGTTTGAAACAATTAAGGGGTCCTCTACCATACTAGTTTTTAGGTGCAGAGATTCTACTAAAGCAGACGAGATAAAGGAGTGTGATGCGCCGGAATCAAATAAAGTGCGAACGGGGTGATCATAAAGATAAATTACGCTTTCTACAGAAGTATTTATACCTCGCTGTTGCAATGGTGGCGCTTCTAGCACATGAACCTGTGCCCCTGGGGTGGATCCAGCGCCCTGCCCCTGTCCTCGTTTCTTTGGGCAGTCCTTAGCCCTGTGGCCTGTCTGACCGCATGAAAAGCACCCACCATTCTCCTTGGCCTTCTTTTTCCGGCAGTCCTTTACTAAGTGCCCCACTTTGCCACAGAAATTGCACTTCCTCTTCTCTTTGTTGCCTTTTCCGCCTTTCTTAAAGTCCGCCTTCTTAGGCTGCAAACCCTCTTTCTTCCCTTGAGAGCTTTCTGCCTTTGTCTCCTTCTTGCCCTTATCCTCCTCATTCAGCAATGCCATTTGCACCAATCTTTCATACGTGGCCCCCATGGGTATATGGGTCATGGCCAAACTGTGTAATGGCTCATTTAACCCTTTGACGAAACGGAGAGCCTTCTTGTGCGGGGTGTTGACTAGGTCAAGTCCAAACCTAGCCAGCTCATCGAACTGATTCACATACTCTCTGACAGTCTTGTCTCCTTGCTTAAGAAATAAGAATTTTTCCAACTGCAAACTCCTTTCCGCATCTGAGAGAAATTTGGTCTCAAACCTTGCCCTAAAGTCCTCCCATGTCTCCACTGGTCTTTCAGCATTAGTGACTTCCCACCAGTAGGAAGCCTCGCCCTTCAATAGCCATACTGCCAACTGTACTTTTTGTCTATCCTCTACCTCAAAGATGATGAATAGGTCCTCAGTTTCTTTCAGCCAATTTCTAGCTGCTACGAAGGACTCAGTTCCATGGTAATACCTTCCTCCCATAGCTTTAAAATCTTTACATATCTTAGCAAACGTGTTTCCCCGAGGAGGAGGTGGTGGAAAAGGTGCTGCTGTAGCTGGACGATTTCCTTCCGCTGGGGGAGGAGGAATGGTAGGACCTGGCTGAGTGGCTCTTGCTTCTAAGAACCGTCTAAACCAACCAGGTATTGGCACCCCTTCAGGCAAGTTAAGTTCTTGGGACATGCTGAAACAAAAAGGATAGATTCAAAACGAAGGATAAGAGATAGTACCTACGGCTTTGGGGAGTGGACTTTGCCTTTTAAAAATAAAATAATATTTTTCTTTTAAAAATGCTTCTTTAAATTTCCTTTTTGAAAATAATTTTTTTCAAAACTTTTTATCTTATCTGGTAAACCTATGCTCTGATACCAAGTGAAACACCCCACCTCCGTTAGGGTCACTCTCAAAGGGAATGCCCTAATTTTGGTGGAGGTTTATAAGTACAAGTCACAGATATACAAGACAGATATAAGAACACATATTTGTAAACAGCGGAAGAACAACAAACTTTATTTCATAAAGTCAAATACGTGTTACAACAACATCCTTTCCAAAAACATAACATAACACTTTCATAATCTGTCTTGAGTACATTATTTAAAGAAGCGTAAATAAAACATAGATAAACTGCAAAAGCCCCATAGTGGATTGTCCAAAGCCATAGTTCAAAACAGGAAAGTCCAAGCAATACATTTCTCTTCTTCAAGCTGGATGTTGAGGTTGGTCAAGCTGCTGTGTTCCCTCCCTGAGGACCTGGGGGGGGGGGGGGGAACGGAAGAAAGAAGACGAAAGAAAAGTAGAGTCAGACATAAAGCCTGAGTAAGTCTAGTACTATTTTGTCTATGAATAAAGAACTGGGTATGATAAGTATAAACAAGAAGTGGGCATGCATTATAACTTGGTTAAGTTGTCTAGGGTCGAATATACTATCGTACCCCATGTTAATCTCTGAACCCATATAAACTAGTTTCCAATTGGCACCCCATAATCAGGGTGATGTGATCCATTCAATGATGATCGGCTCCTACTCGCATAGTTACATGTGTCTTACGGCCCCCGATGTCTGTAGTTACCTATGCTGGTCCCACCATGGGGTGTATCAAGTCCCATGGCAGCGGCCCGACACAACCTTAGAATGCACAGGTATGCTACTGTTGCCCAGTGCTTTATTTTTCTGCGCCGGAGTGCGTGCACGCCCGCACACCGTTAGAACCTACACTGCTACACCACCGCCGTCGCTTTGACCTCTTACAATCAGCCCAGTAATCGTGCCCCACCCTGCCTAGTTTCAAGGTATCATGATACACCTTTTAGGGTTACTGCTGAAAAGGGTCCCCCTTTACTAGGTTTTCTATCTCTAGCCAACATGCTAAGTTGGTTAAGTGTTTCTAACCTAACCCCCACCAGTCCGTTTAGTTTAGCATGTTCCATTTTGATTAAGTCTTTAGTCCACTTAATCCTAACAATCCTGACTCAGCCTTAATTGTCTTATTAAGGCCCTGACCTCTCACATTAGACAGGTATTGTTGTGGCTGCCTTTTGCCGGTTGGTTCCGGGCAGTCTTACGCCACAACTCAGTCTAACCTCGGGTCCTTATTGGGCTCCATGTTTAACCTCTCACATTGGATAGGTATTGTTGTGACTAATGGACAGCCGGGCGGTTCCGGGCAGGTTTACATCACAACTCAATCCAACCTCGGGTTAAACACATCGTATTTTCTACTTTTACATATTTTGTCTTTCTTCTTTATTTATATGTAAATATTTGCGGCCCATTATTAAGTTAATGGTGTAAAGATTACACCAATCACGGGCCCAACCCATACTTGAATTTGGGCCCTTCTATTTTATATTTTCATTCATTAATTAATTTTAACCCAACGTTATTTTCCCCCGTTTTACACGTCCGTTCATATATATTGGGCTTAGCCTTTTAAAGCCCAATTTAGCCATGCGAAAGGGGAGGCTTAAAGCGAGATTACATACACAAAGAGGGGAAGGTGAGCGTATGAACTTGCAATATGACGATGAGAATACAAAATAGAAACTGGTGTACTTGCATAGTAGTGACATATACTTTGGTCATAAAACATAGGTGACATGAATCAAAGCATGTGAACTTGTAATTGAGATATCATTATTGACACATGAACCTATATTTTTATTTAGGCATAATGTCAAACATAAGCATGGCATAAATACTTCTAGCATAAACATGGCATAATGTCAAACATAAGCATGGCATAAATACTTCTAGCATAAACATGGCATAATGTCAAACATAAGCATGGCATAAATACTTCTAGCATAAACATGGCATAATGTCAAACATAAGCATGGCATAAATATTCCTAATCATGGTGTTTGCTTTAAACTTGCAAAAAGGGATTTTTGAGTCTAACCTAGCCATGTCTCACATATGTCATCATATAATTCTTTTAAACAAGATAGACTTAATCATAGATTTCAATTATGCCAAATATCATTCATAGCCTAGCCATATTCATAAGTTTTGCAAAAGCATGACTTAATACATGGATTATGGTGTCAAAATTCCAACATAGTTTCATATGAACTATAACAACCAAACTTGTTTCAATTACTTGCAAAATGATTTATGCACAAAAATATACATCATGATGGCATAATAACAAAGCCCCAAACTCGCATGAATTTCAATCAACTACATACATGTAGCTTTAACATAGATTACATAATTTGCGCAATATTCCAAACGTATACTTGCATAGAACTACCGCATGTAGTTCTTTATAATGAATAACATAATTTTGCACAAATATGAATTACTTTATTATCCCAATTCAAGCATACAAATCAATACAGTTGTTTATTCATACCAAAGTAGTACTCTACTTACAATGGTTGCGGCGAATTCTCTAATTAAGAGATATGATTCCTTTGTTGAATTGATTGGCTTTAGGTTGCTTGAATTGCTTTAGGCTTTAGAACTTTCTTTCTAATTCTCTCTCTAGTCGGCAGCTACTCTTAGTCGTTCCTCAGCAACATGGCGGCTATGTTCTTAATTTGAATGAATAGATTAGGGTTTAGTCTAGGGTTGTTTATATAGAGGTTAGGAATTGATTAGGACCATTGATGTTGCTAGGTTAGATCGTAGCCATTCATTAGATAGAGAGACCAATTAGAACCCGCCACCTAGCCCTAATGACAAAGCAGTCCACAGAAATTCGACCAAACACAGACCTGGCCAGCCAGGTTGACTGGGCTCGACCAGGTCGACACCCCTGTCGACAGGGCTGTCGACAGCCCTATCGACATGGGTAGCCCAGGTCGACAGCCCAGTCGACCTGGGTGGCCTAGGCGGGTGTTTATCCGCCCTGGCCCACTGGGCCCGATTTTTAATTATTTTATTCTGTTTGAATTTTAAATTTTAATTCAAAACTTCCGAAGGCCATATCTTCTTCATACGGACTCCGTTTTTCGAAAACTCGGACTCTATTTCGCGTATTTTTCCGAGACGAACGCAATGGCGTATCCCGTTTCCCTTAGTTCTTTGATTTGAATTTGATTATACTTTAATTCATGAATTTCACAGTTATAGAATTCTCGGGGTGTTACAAAACATTTATTTGTTAAATAAAGAGAATTGAAAAGGAAATATTTGTTGAACAAATAGGAAGATAAAAGGAATATTTATTTAGAAAATAAATAAGATATCATAAAAGGAAATATTTGGAAAGTAAGTAGGATTATAAAAGGAATTAGAGTTAATCGATTAGAGTAAATAGAATTAGAATTAATCGATTAGAGTTAATTGAGTTAGAGTTAATTGAATAGAGTTAATCGAACAAGAGTTAGTCGAATATTAGTTATTCGAATAAAGTTAATTGAATTAGAGTTAGTCGGATTAGAGTTATTCGAATATAGTTTATTCGAAGAAAGAGTTATCGAATAAGGTTATTCGAAGAAGAGAATTAATCGAATATAGTTTATTCGGAAAGAGGTTATCGAATATTAGTTATTCGAAAGGAGTTATCAAATATTAATTATTCGAAAGGAGTTATCGAATATTAATTATTCGAAAAGAGGTTATCGAATATTAGTTATTCGAAAAGTGGTTATTGAATATTAGTTATTCGAAAGGAGTTATCGAATAAAGTTAGAGGAGTTAATCGAATATAGTTTATTTGAATAGAGTTAAATGTAATGGCCCGAATTTCCATACCCTTTGAATTGGCTAATTACACCACACGTCCAACCCAAATTGCACAGAAATACGAACCATTATTAGAATGAAGTTAGAGGATGAGAAATAGAAAGAAAGAAAGGTTAGAATAGAAGAAAACAAAGGACACAAATCTCACAGCGGAACGAATAAAATATATTAAATAACATAACTTTTGAAATATAAATCAGTAACTGTATATACATACCATCATCAGAGCACGATAGTTATTCCTGGAGCAGTAATAGACACCTGTTTCCAAATACAACATAGAACACAGCGGAAAATATGATAGTCTAACTAACTACTGAAGCCTTCTGCTTCAAGCTCCTCCAAGTGAATCTGTAAAACCCCGACTACTTGACTGTCTGTACAAATTTGGGCACCCAAGAGTTTAGGGAAAGTAAAACAAAATAAACTCTGGGTCAGTCATGGGACTGGTGTGAGTAAACTCCAACCATTGGTTTAACTTTTAAAAATCCTTTCGAAAGAAAAGATAATCGTAAGACCGATCCACACATAAACACAGATGGTTTTTACCTTACAATAACCCAAAACATTTTGATATCAAAATCTGGTGATATTATAATAGTGTCTAAATCAAGTAAATAGAATCTAGTGGAACACTTGCATCTCACGCTCCATATATAAAATCAAAAACCGCAGGGCGCTTATTGGAGATTGGATTTCCAACATGACAAGGTATGGAACCACCTTCCGATAGTGTATCTCTAAAGGGGAATACACTGGTTCAACAAGAACTTCTTGCAACCCGGCCCACACATGACCGACCACTCATTTCGCTTGAGTGTATCGAATGTATATCACCAACGGTTGGGATCAGCAACCATTTCCCGAAAGGGACAGCATCGATAGATTAAAGAAGCAATTGGAATTTCTCTAGATAGGTGATTATATATCCTAATGAGAGCGACCCACATAGCCATGATGCTTGCCCGACTTTTTTCAATTTCCGGTTGTGAGGCTAGAGGTTTGAATTATCTTGCAGAACATCTGGCCACCATTCACTTTGAATGCCACATCATTAGATCCATCGGAAATCACTAATTGAGTCCCACAAAAATACTCAGATTGTTAGGCTAAAGAAGTTTCCCTTCTTTTCCACCGACTTCGTACGTTTGAAGGAATCAACGTACGTAATCCCTTTGGAAATACTCTATCAGACACTCGTCCATACAAGTTGTCCTGGGTCTGGACAACCTGAAGGCACCGTTCTATTAATCCATCTTGGGCAATTTCTACCTAGGGTTAACAGAACAGCCCTTGCATTTTACTCCTTCTTCAATTATCTTCAGCATAAGTTGATTCATAACGCTTATACCAATACGAAGGGGTTTCCAAATATTAAATCCGATCCCAGTCTCTCCATATTGACAACGGAGGTATAAAATAAATCAAAACTTCGATAGTCGGTGATTTAACTATCAAAAAAACATCCATACAATCAACAGTCCTATTTTCAATTGGAAATCGTACCGATCAAGCATCAAACAGCACTGGGCCCCTTTAGATCAATTCTTTAATATATTATCAATTCCAGATTCCCTTTTTCCCTCTTCTACATTCTTTCAAAATTCAATTGTCTTTCTCAATTCTTGGAAAAACGGTTCCCATATCAAAATTCCTTTATTCGAGAAAATATTTCTTATTCCAGTTAGGAACATTTCTTTTATATTCACGAATCCTTATTTTCTATATTCAGAAAATATACCTTATTAATATCGGAAAATATTTCCATATTCAATTTCTAAATTCCTTGTTGACCAATCCATTACGCGTAGAAAATATCTCTCATTTTATTTGGGAAAAAACATTTCAAAATCCTTTAAATTAACGCGATGTTATAAAACATGGTTATTATGACTCAAACTATAAATCATTTATTAACTTACCATATTGCTAACCAATCTTCACTATCGAACCTTAACTATTCCTCCATCAATCATGAAGTCATTCAAGTTGGGGTATATTACCTCTCAGACCTTAATTGAACAACATTCTCGATTTTGAAATAGTCAAAGCTCATAGCTTTAAACAAAACATCACTTACGCAACTTTCGGATTCAATCTAAGAACACACTTCTTTTACGGAAAAACATTGATTATAACGGTAGCGTTATAATCGCTGTTCCAAATATTTCATTTATAAAACATTACTTTTAACAACAACGTTACGATCCCTGTCTCGAATTATAAAACATTTATTATAACAATAGCGTTAAGATCGTTGTTTAGATTTACAAAACATTTATTATAACAATAGCGTTAAGATCGTTGCTTAGATTTACAAAACATTTATTATAACGGCAGCGTTAAAATCGCTGTTTAGAATTTACAAAACATTTATTATAACGACAGCGTTAAAATTGCTGTTTTCAAATATTTGGTTTATTAAAATATAACTTGTACTTATTCATTTCAATAAATAAATTAATAAGTAAATAGATAAATAATTAAATTTGATTCAAACCGGAAAGTAAAAATACTGCTTCCCTAAATTTGATATAATCGAATTCCAATAAATAACTTTCTCTCAATAATCTATATTTGATATTATTCTGAACTTCGGAATTTATCTACCATTTAGGGTAATCCAAAATCCCAAATTTCACTTTTGAATTTACGCTCTCTAAATTCTTACCAAAATCCTTTATACCCATTTCAGTCTACAAAACATTATCCCAATTTATTTTATATTCCAAATGTTGGAACAAAACTCATCGTTTCTTAAAACGATTATCCATATCCTTTTTCATACAATTTCAAATCTAGATTCATATTTCAAATATGAATTTCCTTTAGAGATATTTCATTTGCCAAATTTGTAATAACCCGAAAATCTGATCCAATTTAAAATTTTTATTTTGGCAATTTTAATGAATTTTGAATATTTAAAATGAATTATTTTAAATAATAACGACAAGAAATTTATTTTGAATTGAATTAGAACGTACATATTTATATAGATCATTGTTAGAATATAAATATTTTATTTCAATTATAAAAGGAATTGAAAATGGCGCGGTAGTTTGAAAATTCGATTTCAAATTTCAAATGAATGTACAGGATTCAAAATAAATCGGATTTTAGCGAAACTAAAATAATTAAAATCTAATTGAGAATATCTTTCCAACGAATCCGAAAAATCAAAATTTCATAGCGGGAATCAAAAGATATGCCCAGTTGAAAATTCAGAATAGTCACTATGGAATTCTGGCCCTTAAAAATGGAAATTTTGCAAACGATCTCGGTTTTCGACGAAACCACTTTTGTTGGATCCGTGATGTCAAGTTATTACTAGGTTTCAAAATTCGTAATTTTCTGAATCAATATGTGAGTGTGGCGAATGAAGGATTGCGAGGCGCCTCGGTTAGATCGGACTATCCGGGTCCGATGGAGTCATTTGGCTCATTTACACCCCCATACGGTGGGGAAATGCAGTGTTCAGGCATTTTAATCCACATCGGTGGACCGGCCCTGACGATCTAAGGGACGATGTGTTCTGTTCCTGAGACATGGGCTAGAGCGTCTCGAAGCGGTGAGGACGATCCCTTGCCTCGGTTCATAGATGGAAATCCAGCTTCCAATACGTGACCTTGCGGTTTTGATTGTAGAACCTATATTTGGCGGCATAGTGGTATGGGGCATTCATGTCATCTATGATTGATACTTATGATTGAAATTATTTGGACACTATACACTTATAGTACTATCAAAATAATCTCTTTTAAAACGTATCAAGCATTCTTTTGCTATTATAAGGTAAAACCCTATCCTCAAGCTTATGTTGCATTGTGTGATGGGACCTAAGTCTTATAATAGCTTCATTGTTCTTTATTTAGCATTGCGCTGTTGTTTTATGCACTGGTATTCTTGGGAGGAAACCTGTTCCGTGTTATACGACGTGGTCCCTTGATTTACCTAACTTTAAAATAAAGATTAATAACTGTTTTATTTCTCACACCAGTCACATGACTGACCTGGAGTTTATTGTTTTAACCTAAACTCTCGGTGCCCCTATTTCCACACGGGCAGCTAGTAGTTTTGGTTTTGCAGATTTATATTCACAGGAACCTGGTTTACAGCTGGAATGATATTCGGAAAGCTTTGTATCCGTACATCTCCTTAAGTTGTCTTTTGTATTATTTTCCGCTGCTATGTAATGTATTGCAATCTCTGATATTTTATGATGTGTAATATTGATTCATACTACGTATATTCTTGTATTCTGATGGAATTGTTGTAATTAACAATGAAATGTTCTTCTGTTTGTGTTCCGATGTGGCTTGTTCTCAACTCTATCCGTGCTTTCCTCCACGGGGAAGTTCGGGTCATTTCAAAATTCCTTCAAACAATTATCTACTTAAATATTGAATATATTTCTTTTATATACAATCAAATCTATTTGAATAGTATACTCGTAAACAACATTTCAAATCAATTTTCCGTTTGTAACGTCTATTTAGAATTTATTCATAGGAAGACTTACTTTAATTTCATCCATTTATAATCATGCTTATAATTTCCTTTATAATCGCTACATTCCATTTTCCATTACGAATATCGTTTTCAAACCCGATTTCCACTTTTCCAATATGAATTCAAGCTTGAATGTATATTTTACTTTATCTCAAGATAATATTTTTACTAATTTATAAACATCGCTTTATAAACAACTTGTTGTTTTATTTAAACAAGTTTCTAATTTAAGTTTATTTGAAATTTTATTTCTATTTTGGAAATAAATTCTATTTTTAAATTCCAATTTCCTTTTCCACATTCGAAAATATTTTACGGTATCTAAAATACCAAGTTTCTAGGGCCACGGTAAATCAAACACAACATATCCAATCATGGATTATATAACACATCACATAATATAAAACAGTAATATAAATGTTGAGGAATCCAGATGGATCCCTCCAACCTGTTTCCCTGCATCCACAGATGTTAATCAACATTAATTTCACATAAATATGAAATATCCTGGTAAACAGAACTAATAATCGATCAACTATCAACCATTTCAACCAAACAATCATCACATAGTATAAAATTACTATAATTAAATTTAAAACTCGTTTGTATAAAAATATAAACGAGCCAGAGTTAGTTAGCTTACTCACCTTGGTTCGCAGTTGCTAATTCTTCTTTTGTCTCGTTTAAAATCAATTAAACGGTCGTTTGATTTTATCACGAAATTCCAATTGCTTCGTACTCAGTGGAAATATTTCTACAATGTAGATTTCGTTATTGTGGTTTCAACGGATCTGATTGCATTCAATTCTGTTGATATATGAATGATATATTGTCGTTGTAAGGTTTAACTCAAATTTAATTAACTAACTTGTAAAATCATCAATAAAAATAACCTTACTTATCCTTAATCACCGTTTTATAATTATTCTTCTTCTTTCCTGATGGGAAAAGAAATTCTGCTGCTTTCCTTTACTTTCCATAGCCGTGACCTCATAGGTTTCATTCTCTGCTAATTCTTTACCAAAACCATCACCCGGACCATCAGCGACTTCCTCTTGGTAACAGACAGCTCTTCCTATGAAATCACCAATTCCAAACAATTTAGTCTTCTGAAACATGTACCAAATCCTACACTTTAGTCATCCCACCACTTCCTATTTAAACTTGTCATGCAATATACGCTACCCCCCCCCCCCCAACCGATCACATAAATGAAGCTCCACCATCCATTTATCAATTATGACCTGGAACGCAACCATCACCCATATTATTATCCTTAATTCAATGCTTCAATGCCCTGCTAATCCTCCTTCTTAGCACTCGTACTCTTCATTCCTTCTCTCGCACATACATCCACTTTATCTTCCCACGGTCCACTCCCTTTCTCTAATTGCCAACATTTATGTTCTAGATTGCAAAGTTTTCTTCGAACAGAGATCCTCCTTAATCACTTTTATATAAGTAATTACCACATCCTCCCCCTTATTCAACATACCCCCTACGCAACCATTTTTTCCTTCATTAAACTATTGTCGTGACCTTTAAACGCTATTACCAATACTTCTCACCACCAGTTCTCCTTCCATACATCTCCATTTAACAAAATCTGTGACATCGTTGAGCTCCCCAATGGAAACTCTACCTTCCAGTCATCCTGACTTTCAACTCGCGCTCATCCCCTTTCGTGCGGCTTCAGACTGACACTGACAACTACAGGGTAATCACACAAAAAATCCCACAATTCCACAAACGAGATGACTTCCTAAGCCAACAACAAACACAGCAGCGAATTTTCCATCGAAACACCCACCATACCGAACCCTGGCTACTGTTTGAAGATAGTATCGAACAGAAGATGCATTCGAATTGGTTGTAGATGTTACGAGTGTAGAAGGAAATCGCCAGAGATTCAACATCTATGTATTTCGATTTTTTTATTTCTTCGAATTTACTGGAGTTGATTTTAATTTGTAAAGTTTGGTTTGCTCACGTTTCGTCTGAAAAGAGGATGTCCAGCTTTTAAAGAAGGGGCGGCTTGGCACGCACGAAATACAGCAGCTTACCACGCATGGATTTAAAATGGCTTGGCAAGCACGAAAATTAACTAGCTTGGCAGACACGAAAATTACCTTTTCTTTCCTATTTGCTGGTTTCGGATGAAGACATTTTTTTGCGGGATTTTCTTCTTCTAAAAGATTGAAGTGATAATTTTAAATTAGAGAAATGTATCAGAAGGTATTTAATTCAAGATAAGATCTGACGACGTTTCATTTGGATTTCCGGAGATTGGATAATGAGTGTGAAATTTGAAAAGATTATACTTTTGTTTTGTTTTTAGTTCTTGGATAACAACGCTAATTTTATTATCTTTATTATTTAAATATTCAAATATTGAATTTAAGTCAATTAAAAGAAAAAAATCATTATTTAAAATAATCAAGTTAATTATTCAGTCGCTAAAAATCCGGGTTGTTACATTAAAGGAGTTAATCGAATATAGTTTATTCGAATAGAGTTAAAGGAGTAAATCGAATATAGTTTATTCGAAAGGAGTTAATCGAATATAGTTTATTCGAAAGGAGTTAATCGATGGGAGTTAATTGATAAGAGTTAATTGATTAGAGTTAATTGAATAGAAATAATTAATTAGAGTTAATCAAAGAGAGTTAATTAATTAGAGTTAATCAAAGAGAGTTAATTAATTAGAGTTAATCGAATTAGAGTTAGTCGAATTAAAGGAGTTAATCGAATATAGTTTATTCAAATAGAATTAAAGGAGTTAATCGAATATAGTTTATTCGAATAGAGTTAAAGGAAATAATCGAATATGGTTTATTCAAATAGGGTTAAAGGAGTTATTAAATATTAGTTATTCGAAAGGAATTTTCGAATATTAGTTATTCGAAAGGAGTTATCGAATATTAGTTATTCGAAAAGAGATATCGAATATTAGTATTCGAATATAGTTTATTCGAAGAAAGGTTATCGGATATAGTTATTCGAAAGAGATATTATCGAATATTGTTTATTCGAAGGAAAGAGTTATCGAATAGAAATTATTCGAAAGAGAGTTACGTTAGGAAGTTTGTTAAGTTTCGGAAGGTGAACTTTGTCTATTTCGAAGTTAGAAATGTTGTTCAGTTAAGGTCTGAGAGGTAATTATACCCCAACTTGATTGACTTCGTTTTTAACTAAGAAATGGTTATGGTTCGCTAGTGAAGGCTGGTTAAGTGAATTTAGTTAATGAAGGTAATGGTTTGAGTTGGCATAGCGATGTTTTATTTAAACATCTTTTTAAATCCAAATAGAGGAGTTTTGGAAATGTTTTCTAAAGAAGAAATCAGAAATGTTTTCTAATATAGAAAATAAGAAATGGAAATGTTTTCCAATGTTAATAACGTACATTTTCTAAATTTAGAAAATAAGAAATGTTGAATATATGGAAACAGGAATAGGAAAATGGATAATTGAGTGACAAATTAAATTAAAGGGAATCAGTGTTGATTGATAATTTTCTCGGTAAGATTTCCATTTGGAGATACGACCGTTGTTTGCACACGTGTTTTTCTTTGATAGTTAACTCACCGACTATCGAAGTTTTTGACCATTTTTCCGTCGTCAATACGGAGAGACCGGAATCAAATTCATTATCTGAAAACCACTCTATATGGGCGTTAGTATTGCGATCAAATACGATGAAGATAATTGAAGATGGAGTTATGCAAGGGATGTCCTGTTTACAGAATAGTGCTTTCGGTTTGTCCAGTCCCAAGACGACCTGTATGGAAGAAAGTCTGACAGAGTATATTTAATAGATCGCGTAAGTTGATTTCTTCAAACGTATATACGTTTGGTGGCGGAGGAATTCGTTTCTCTTAGCTGTATAGCCATTGTATTTTTGAGGAAATCAATTTGTGATTTAGCGGGTATGACAATGTGACATTCGAAGTGAATAAATGTGTGATCTGTCAGAGATAAGCGTGGCCTCTATCCTCACAACCAGTAAATGACAAAAATCGGGCAGGCAGCATGGCTAAGTGGGTTGCTTCCAATTAGGGTGTATTATCACCTATCTAGAGATATTCATTTCATTCTTTAATCTATTCGATGTTGTCCCATTCGGGAAACGGTTGCTGATCCCAACCGTTGGTGATATACATTCGATACACTCAAGCGAAATGAGTGGTCGGTCATGTGTGGTCGGGTTGCAAGATGTTCTTGTTGAACCCAGTGTATTCCTCTCTAGAGGTACACTATCGGAAGGTGGTTCCATACCTTGTCATAGTTGGTAATCCATTATCCAATAAGTGCTCGCGATTTTGATTGTATACTATATATGTAGAACGTGAGATGGAAGCGTTCTGCAAGATGATTAATATATTGTGGTTGATAGACACTATTATAATATCAAAAGATTTTTGATATAAAAGATCGTTGTTTCTTTCAAAATGATTTGAAAGTTAAATCAAATTGATTTGGATTCTCATAAGGGAAAAACCCGTTCCATTATACGACATGGTCTTATGAGATATCATTATTTTCCCAAACTGTTTTAAATTGTTTACTCATACCAGTCCCATGACTAGCCCAAAGTTTGTTTTGTTTTGTTTTCCCTAAACTCTTGGGTGCTAAAATTTGTACGAGCAGTCAGGTAGTCGGGATTTACAGATGCACTAGAAGGAGCTGGAGCAGGAGGCTTCAGCAGCATTTTTATAGCTATTGTTTATTTCCGCTGTGATGTAAGTGTTATACTCTGATAATGTTACTGTATACATATACTGATTTTATTTCAAAGTTATGTATCTATTATATATTGTTCGTTCCATTGTGAGACTCGTGTTTATTCTGATGTTGTATGTTCTTCTTCTTCTTCTTCTATTCTAAGTTTCTATCTTATCTATTCTCACCCTCTGTTTCTTTCTATTAGTTTTCTGGTTTCCAGTGTAATTTGGATTGGACTTGTGTTATGGTCAACTCAAATTGTACCGGAATTTCGGGACACTACATGTCTCTAATAGGAGGCCACCTATTATGAGCTTATATTGTGACAGCGGTCTAAACATACATGGAGATTTTTCGGATTGCAAGGGCCTCTCTCCTTTATTAGACGAGGAATAAGGTGTAACACCCCGTATTTTAACAACATTAAAATATGGTAAATTAAAGGATAATTAATTTAATATTTCAAATTAAGGGAAAGGACTCTACCGTTGCATTCGTCTCGAAATTCTGGTCAAAATAAACACTTGGTTTGCGTAAAATGGACACCGTATGAAGAAGTTATTAAGGTTTGAAGTTTGTATATGCATAAGAAGATTATGTTTGAATAAAATAGGGCCAGAAAATTCAAAACGTCTCAAATCGCAGAATTTTGGGAGAGCAGGAAAAATCCCGCCATGGGCTGTTGACCCCATCAAAGGGGTGTCGACCCCTCGGTCGACCCCATAAGGGGGGTGTCGACCCCCCTACGGTAGATTTGGGCAGATTAGGGTTTGGCGGACATCTATATATATGGCTTCATTTTTTGGTTTCTCCATACCAAAAATAATGGAGAACTGGATGCTGCTTCTGCCCAGATCAAATCATGTCTTTTCTTCTTCTGCAATCAAGTCAATCAACTAGAGTTTAGAGATCTGTGATTCAACATCTGCAACCTTTCTTCTATTTTTCTAGATCCAAACACTATGAGTTTAAGTTACTTTTAGATCTAAATATTTAAAAAGTAAATCTTGACATGACTAAACTTAGATCTATGCCTGTGACTATTTGAATCATATTAGATCTGCTATAACCTGTTTATCTAAGTTATTCTGACATGACTATGAACTAGATCTGAACCTATACCTGTTTATCATGTCAGGTCTGCCATTGGCTATAGATTTAATTCACTATTTAGATCATCATGCATGTTCCTATTATGTTTGTGGCTAAATCTGATCTGTCATTGGTTGGATATCTAACTCATCATTTAGATCTTATCATGCATGTTTATGACGTCCCTATTATATTAGAATCGGTTCTATTGTCACATTTTCATCAAATCTGTTCCTGTATGCCTATCTTATCATTATGCCACTATATGTTTATACATATTTCTACCATTATATGTCGATTTTGTTAGTATGATCATTTATGTCCTCTTCCCTTCATCTTTTCCCTTTTATTTTAATAGCCAGGCTACCTTCGAGCCTAGGCATGCCACTGAAATATGCAAACATGTTAGATTGGGAACGAGACGTGCTAAGACATGAGGTTAAGTCCGACTTGTGGAAGAAGTTTGCTAGAACCGACCGGCATATCCAACATCCACAAGTGGTAGGCTTAATGTGGGAGGTCTAGCGCGGTATAACCGTAAATGGACATGGTAACGAATTGGAATACTTAACCTGGTTGAATCCATAGGGATTGTATGAACATATAACTTGAGTAGGGGTTAAGTGAACTTGTTTGAAATAGTGGGTGGGTTAAGTAAATCTTGGATGGGTAGGTAATATATATATATATATATACATATATATAGGCCCACAAACTTAAGCTGTGGGGTTATGCAATCTCTTACTCTGGTATGGCATAACCTGTGGAAAACTTAGTGGGGATGCAAGCGTAGGGGGAAGCTTGTATCATCTTGTGTGTGGGACCCGTTTCAGTCAGTAACCCATATATAGGTATCGAACGAGTACTCCAAACTAGGTCGAAGTCGGGGAACGCTTACTGGACTGATTGTAAGAGATCCAAACGTGGGGGATAGTGTGAGCGGCGCATTCCGATGGGGTCATGTGCGTGCATGGGTCTGGACAAGAGGTGGCTAAGACGCCGTGACAACTATAGATATGGTTGTGCACATCTTACAAACGAAGGGTTGCCACTTTAGGGAGTGATCCACCCTACTGTGGGGCCAGACAGGGTATCTACGGAGTAGGGAGCCGATCAATTAGGGTTGTAATTAGGGTACACTTAGACTCCGGTATGTTGGGATCCTGTTAATACCCTTAGAGGTAACTCTGGTATGTTGGGTTGTCTGTTGATTGTATGGGGTGAAAACCTCTCACTGGAAGTACACCTAAGTCTACCATCTTATACTTGTTAGGGATCAACTTGTTAATAAGACACTAGTATTGGTGCAAGCAGAGGAATCATTAGAGAAGCGTTATTTATTCTATCCTATTTATTCTGCTTACCTCATCATACTTGCCTTTTATGAAGTTATCTCTCTTATCTGCTTTATATGCCTGTCATGATACTTTTACTTATTTATATGCTAAGGTTAACTGGACTCGCCAGACTTTATGTCTAACCCTTTTTGTTTTCTCTTCTTTCTTTTTCATTCCCCTCCCCCCCCCCCCCATGTTCTCGGGGTGGGAATACTCAAGCTTGACTAGGATTTTGCTTTTATCTTGCTTGAGCTGCTTAGATGTATTACTCAAGCTCTTATCCTTTTCTACTATGGTTATGTTTTTGTTTGGGGAATTGTGCTTCTATATTTATTGTACTCTTATGTTTTAAGTATAAGACAAAACTTTTATGATGTACTAGGTTTTATGTTTTCAGATATATGATGCAACCATGTTTTGAACTACGATGCTTTATGATTAATAAAAGTTTTTAATTTTGCTGCTATTTTATATCTATCTTGTAATGTTTCTATTTCTGTTTACCTATAACGCTTCACGAAACTTAATGCATTCTCTTAATGAGTGACATTAACGGACATGGGGTGTCACACTTGGTATCAGAGCTAAAGTTTACCAAATTGGATAAAGTTTTTGAAAATTATTTTCAAAAAGGTTTTAGAAAGGCAGCATTTTTAAAAGAAAAGTATGTTTTGAAAAATATATTCCCCAAAGCCATATGTAATATCTTTCGATCCTTTGCCTGAATCCCTTTCCTTTTCTTTTCAGCATGTTTGGGGAACCTAATATTCCTTAGGGCGTTACGATACCAGGCTGGTTCCGTAGGTATCTAGAGGACACGGCTCCTACCGGTGGTCAAGCTGACGTTCCTCCCCCAGTTGTACCCGTCGTTCCTCCTCCTCCTCACATGCAGATAATTTCGCTAAAATCTGCAAAGATTTATGTGCTATGGGAGGAAAGCCATTCCAAGGAACTAAGACGTTCGTAGAGGCAAGGAATTGTCTAAAAGAAACGGAGGATCTGTTTGGGATCTTCGAAGTTGACGATCGTAGGAAGATTCAGTTAGCCGCCTGGCTACTGAAAGATGAAGCTTCGTTCTGGTGGGAAGTGACACAAGTAGGGAGTCCCATGGAGACTTAGGATGATTTTCGGCAAAGGTTTGAACTGAAGTTTCTTTCTCAAGTTGAGAAAAGCGTGCAAATGGGAAGGTTCTTGGCGCTTAAGCAAGGAGGCATGAGTGTTAAAGAATATGTTAACAAATTTAACCAAATGGCAAGGTTTGGGTTGGAGCTAGTGGATACTCCACATAAGAAAGCTTTGTGGTATGCTAGAGGACTGAATGAACCCCTTCATGGGTTAGCTATGTCTCTATTCCAATGGGAGCAACTTTTGAGAGGCTTGTTGACATGGCCTTGATGCATGAAGAAGACAAAGCTGGCAAGAAGGAAATTAAGGTTAAGGAAACAAAAAATAAGAAAGTATGGCCCAAGAAGGGGAAACAACAACAAAAGAAAGGTGGAAAGAATGATAAGGCTAAGGATAAGAGGAAGTGTCATAATTGTGGACGCGAGGGTCACCTGATCAAGGACTGCAAAAGAAGGAAGAATGCTTGTTTCAGTTGTGGAGAGGTTGGACAATTTTCTAAGGAGTGTCTAAAGAAGCAAGGACAAGGTCAAAGGGCAAGAGGTTCTGAAGGGAAAGTATATGCTCTCGCGATCAGTGCTCCATATCGAGATAGGTTTCTGTGGAAGTTTTGATTTCTCTTTCCAATCATCCTATTATAACTCTTTTTGATTATGGAACCACGCATTCATTTATATCTGATTCTGTAGTTGAGTCTCTGCACCTTAATACTAGTATGGTAGTGGATCCCATTGTTATCTCAAACCCCATTGGTGGTTCGACTCATTTGTCCATGATTTGTCGGGGTTTGATAATATCTGTGTTAGGCGTCGAGTTTGAGTGCGATGCATATGTGCTCGGTTTTATAGGCTATGGTTTGATTCTAGGGATGGATTGGCTATGGTTTGATTCTAGGTATGGATTGGCTAGCCATGTATGGTGCCATTCTGGATTGTGAGAGGAGGGTCATTAGACTTTTGACCTTGCCCGATGGGAACAAAGTGTTTACAGTATACACTGATGCATGTAGTACAGGGCTTGGTGCGGTTCTGATGCAAGAAGGAAGGGTAGTATTTATAGAGGTAGACTGCTAATAGTTCATTAGAAGAACTACCCTACCCATGACTTAGAGCTAGCTGCCATAGTATTCGAACTTAAGACGTGGCCTCATTATTTGCTTGGAAAGAAGTTCGAGTTGTACACCGATCATGAATCTCTCAAGTACTTGTTCTCGCAGAAGGATCTTAATTTGAGGCAGCAAAGGTGGATGGAGTCCCTAGCATCCTATGACTTCGAGATTGCTTATACCCCTCATAAGGGTCATGTGGTGGCAGACGCACAAAGTAGGCAGAGGATGGCCTTAAGTCCTCTGTTTATAGAAAGGAAAAGCTTCGAGTTTATATCGACTTTTGATTTTAGACCATCCACCGAGTTTTTGTCTGGCTCATTTGCATCACTGGTGGTGCGACCTACTCTTACGGATCAGATAGGAGCTTCGCAGCGAAAGGTTCCATAGATTTCAGACATCTTGGATAGGCTCAGTAAAGGGGAGACTTCTAATCACCTCAGTAGATATTCCATAGGCGATAAAGGGTGGTTGCGACGAGATGGGAGGCTTTATTTTCCCCAAACTGGGAGTTTGTTGAAGACAGACCTAGAGGAAGTCCATCATTCTAAGATGGCTATTCATCCAGGTGGTGATAAGATGTATAGATATATGAAGAGGGTTTTCTTTTGGGCTGGGATGTAGAAAGGTATGGCGGAGTTTGTTTCTCAATGTTTGATTTGTCAGCAAATCAAAGTTGAGCAAAAAAAGCCCGGATGTTTACTTCATCCTTTAGAGGTCCCGAATGGAAGTGGGAGAGTGTCTATATGGATTTCATAGATGGTTTGCCTAGATCAGAGAAAGGCAACACCAGTATTTTGGTTGTAGTAGACAGACTTCTAAGAGGGCTCATTTCATTCCGATTAAGAGTAAGAGGGTGGAAACATGGTTGGCAGCAATTTACACTCGTGAGATAGTCCATCTTTATGGAGTACCTTCCTGTATCATAAGTGATCGTGACCCCATTTTCACTAGTGAATTTTGGAGGAGCTTGCAAGAAGCATTAGGAACACAGTTGTGTTTAAGCACTGCTTATCACCCTCAGACGGATGGATAGACAGAAAGGGTAAATAGAATTCTTGAGGATCTTTTAAGGTTGTGTATCCTAGACTTCGGAGGGACTTGGGAAGAGCACCTTCCTTTAGTAGAGTTCGCCTACAACAACAGTTATCAAGCTAGCATTGACATGGCACCCTTCGAAGCATTGTACGGGTGACCCTGTAGATCACCGACTTGTTGGTGGGAATCTACAGAAAGACTACTATTTGGACCAGATAGGGTTAGAGAAACGTCCAAGAAGATTGATCTTACTAGACGGCGAATGAAGATAACTTAGGTTAGGTAGAAGTCCCATGCATATAAGAGAAGGACTGATATTGAGTTTGAGGTGGGAGACATGGTTTTCATCAAGGTGTCACCTTTGAGGAATGTGGTTCGCTTTGGATCTGTAGGGAAATTGGCACCAAGATTCGTAGGGCCATTTCTCATAAGAGAGAGGATTGTCCAAATGACCTATAGGGTAAAGCTACCTGAGAGACTATCCGGCTTTCATGATGTTTTCCATGTTTCTCGTTTGCGGAAGTGTTTGCATTATACCTCAGAAGTAGTTGAGCCAAGTATATTAGCAGAAGTAGAGGTGGAACAGGAGGCGACAGTTAGACGAGTTCCTACCCATATTCTTAGATCAGAAGTTAAGAAGCTACACAACCAAGAAGTCAAGTTAATGAAGGTTCAGTGGGGAGATAACCAAGAGTATACAACTTGGGGGACCAAAGACAAGATTCATGCTTCGTACCCTTTTCTTTTCGAGGGTATGTTCTTAACTTCCTTTCCAAAGCTTTTATTTACACTTGTTGCTATCATTTGAGTACATCCTATCGATCGAATCTTCGACCTTTAGGTAGGAATCCTATGGATGTAAACATGTATTTGAAACATGTTATGTTTGATGGATGCAAGTGGATGCAAGTGTTTGCTAGTGGTTGCTCATGGATGCATATACACACACATTAGGCACTAGATCAGCTCAATCACTCACATACTGCATATGAATGTGTGTGCATTTTTCTTCTTTTATTGGATGAAAATGGGTGTATAATCATATGGATGTTGCAATTGGATGTATAATTGTGCACACATGAAACACCCCACCTCCGTTAGGGTCACTCTCAAAGGGAATGCCCTAATTTTGGTGGAGGTTTATAAGTATAAGTCACAGATATACAAGACAGATGTAAGAACACATATTTTTGAACAGCGGAAAATAACAACAACTTTTATTTCAACAAGATACGTGTTACACAAACCATGTCATAAATTGTTTTACAATACTTCCAAAAACATAACATCTTCATAACTATCTTGATTACATTATTTAAAGAAGCATAAAGAAAACATAAATAAACTGCATAAGTCCCATAATTGTTGTCCAAAGCCATAGTCCAAAACGAAAAAGATCCAAGCAATACATTCTTTCTCTTCAAGCTGGATGTGAAAGCTGGTCAAGCTGCGGTATTCCCTCCATGCGGACCTGGGGGGAAACGAAAGAAAAGAAGGCGAAAGAAAAGTAGAGTCAGACATAAAGCCTGAGTAAGTCTAGGACTATTCAGTCTATGAATAAAGAACTGGGTATGATAAGTATAAACTGGAAATGAGAAAGCACCATAAACTAAGTTAAGTTGTCTAGAGTCGAATACACTATCGTACCCCATATTAATCTCTATACCCATATAAACTAGTTCCCAACAGGCACCCCATAATCAGGGTGAAGTGATCCATTTCTGATGATCGGCTCCTACTCGCATAGTTACATGTGTCTTACGGCCGCCGTTGTTGTAGTTACCTACGCTGGTCCCACCATAGGGTGTATCAAGTCCCATGGTGGCGGCCCGACACAATTCTAGAATGCACAGGTATACTACTGGTGCCCAGTGCCTTATTTTTCTATGCCGGAGTGTGTGCACGCCCGCACCCCGTTAGAACCTACACTGTTGCACCACCGCCGTCGATTTGACCTCTTACAGTCAGCCCAGTAATCGTGCCCCACCCTGCCTAGTTCAGGGTATCCTGATACACCTTGTAGGGTTACTGCTGAAAAGGGTCCCCCGCTACTAGGTTTTCTATTTCTAGCCAACATGCTAAGTTGGTTAAGTGTTTTATAAACCAAACCCCACCAATCAGTCTGTATAGTTTAGCATGTTCCATTTTGATTAAGTATTAATTTAATTTACTTAATCCTATCAATCCTGACTCAGCCTTAATTGTCTTATTAAAGCCTTGACCTCTCACATTAGACAGGTATTATTGTGGCTGCCTGTTGCCGGTTGGGTCCGGGAATCTTACGCCACAACTCAGTCTAACCTCGGGTCCTTATTGGGCTCCGTGTTTAACCACCCACATTGGATAGGTATTGTTGTGACTATTGGACAGCCGGGCGGTTCCGGGCAGGTTTACATCACAACTCAATCCAACCTCGGGTTAAACACATCGTATTTTCTACATTTACATATTTTGTCTCTTTCCTTTTTATATGTAAATATTTGCGGCCCATTATTCAATTCATCTTTATTGGGTAATGTTAATTTATACCACTTAATTGTTTTTCAGGGCTGTTGGCATGCGTCAAACATGCCAACACATATGTTCTATATTTTAACCCAAACGTCATTACCCCCGTTTTACACGTTCGCTACAATATAAGATATGTTGGGTTTAACATTTAAACCCAACTTAGCCATATGAAAAGGGGAGGCTTATAACATGGTGTTTATAAGGTAACATAAAAAGGGGAGTGTGAACGCATGAACTTGCAACATAACGTTCTAATTAACATGAATTAGGTACATGTGAACTTGCATTGTAATAGCATATAATCATGGTATAAACAATACTTAAACATGAATCATTCTATTCGTATAATCATGGCATAAACATACCTAAACATGAACCATTCTATTCATATAATCATGGCATAAACATACCTAAACATGAAATCATGGTTTTTAGTCTATTCATGCAAGCTTGCAATTGGAATGTAAATCTAACTTAATTATGTGTCACATATGTCACCATATGATTTTGATAACAACTTAGGCATAAAACATGTTTTCAACTAGGCATAACACCAAACATAGTTTAGTCATGTTCATAAAGATACTTACTCTTGTCTTTAACACAAAAGTATGGTTTTACACTTGAATTACGATGCCAATTCCAACATAAATAGACCATAGTACTTAGATGAATCCAACTACACACTAAAATTGATCATGAAAGTATGTACATCATGTTGGCATAATGGCGAATCATATACTTGCATGAATCCCAATTAAACTACCACAACATATGGTTGTTAACATGAATCATATACTTGCATGAATCTAAATTAAACCACCATAAACATGTAGTTGTTAACTTCCAACATAAATCACATACTTGCAAATATTCAATCGTTATACCACAATATTTCCAAATCGTTAGAATCAACGCAACATACAAATATAGATTATTATCACCACAAATCGAATACAGTTCTATTTCTCATTTTACACAAATCAAACGCAATTATTTATTCACATCGGAATAGCACTCTACTTACAACGTATGACGAATCTTCAATTCAGGAATCTGAATTCTGAATTTGGAGATGCTATCCTTTGTTGTAGGCGTTGTTTTGATTTAATTGACGTTGCTTTAAGCTTTCGAATTATCTCCTAATTGTCTCTCAATTTCTGACGGCTATTCCTAGTCTTTCCTCAGCAGCATGACGGTCGCATCTCCATTTTAGTTTGTGTGAATTAGGGTGAGTCTTAGGTCCTTTTTATAGAGTTTGTGAGTTGATTAGGACCATCGATGGAGCTTGGTTTAATAATAGCCGTTCGTTTGAAGGAGAGACCAACCAGGAGCTGACACCTAGCCCTAGTGACAAGGCAAGGCTCAGAAAATTGACCAAACACAGACCAGGCCAGCCAGGGGGGCTGGGTTCGACCTGGCTCAGGGGCCAGGTCGACACGCTAGTCGACACCGTGTCGACTTGGCAGTCGACACGGGTGACCCAGGTCGACTACCCAGTCGACCTGGGTAGCCCCAGGTCGACTACCCAGTCGACCTGGGTGCCTTGGGCGGGAAAATTCCCGCCCTGGCCAATCCGGCCCGATTTTGAATTTTGAATTAGTTTTTCTGAGCTGTTTTGAATTTTAAACTGAATTCTGAAACTTCCGGAGGCCATATCTTCTTCATACGGAGTCCGTTTTACGCAAACTCGGACCATATCCCAAGCAGAATTACGAGACGAACGCAATGGAGTATCCCGTTTCCCTTAATTCTTTGATTTGAAATTAGTTATACTTTAATTTGTGAATTTCACTGTTATAGAATACACGGGGTGTTACATTCTCTCCCACTTAAAAGGATTTCGCCCCCGAAATCTTCAAGTTCAGGAAGAATGTATGTCTTAACATCTAAACATCGATCTACTCATCCATCAAACACGAGCATCCATTGTCCTTAAAAGACTTCTAATGCTTCATGATCATATGTGAAGTGTGTGTACATGTACTTATCTAATGCAAAATCAGTCGGTCTACTGATTCAGTTGACCTCCTTAATGCAAATTATGTAAGTGCCATGAATCCATTATGTATGCAAATTTTCCTATTCACGATTCTACATGAGTGCACAATCATTCATATAAATGCAACATCCATATGACAACACATTAAACTTCAACCATATACGAATATAAATACATATATGCATATGCAATATGAAGTGACTGAGCCGATCTAAAACCTAAATTGTGTGTGTATATGCAACCACGAGCAACCACTAGCAATCACTTGCAACCACTTGCAACCATCATCCATAACATGTTTCAATTACATGTTTTCATCCAAAGAATTGCTACCTAAAAGATAGGGTCGAGGAGATATACCTAAAAAGATAGATAAAAGCACAACTTAAGGGAAAAGAAAGATCAAAGATGTACCCTCGAAAAGAAAAGGGTAGGCTGCGCGTATTCTAGCTTCAGTTTCCCAAGTTGCGTCTCCCTCGGCGTCGCTCCATTAAACTTTGACAAGCTTGACTTCGCGGTTGCGTAGCTTTTTCACTTCCGTTCCTAATATGCGGGTTGGAACTTTCCTCACGGCCGCTTCGTGTTCCACTTCAGCTTCTTCTAGGATATTTGTCTCTACCATTTCAGCAGATTCATGTAGACATTTTCGGAGATGTGAAACATGAAAGACGTTGTGAACTCCGGCCAATTTTTTGGGTAGCTCTAATCTGTAGGCCATTTTCCCAATTTTCTCGATGATAGGAAATGGCCCTACGAACCTTGGTGCTAGCTTTCCTGTGGTTCCAAAACGAACAACATTCCTTAGCGGAGATACCTTAAGAAAAACTCTGTCCCCAACCTCAAATTCAAGGTCGGTCCTCCTCTTGTCGGCGTATGACTTTTGTCTGTCCTGGGCCGTCTTCATCCTTCTTCGTATTAAGTCTATTTTCTCTGAAGTCTCTCGGATCATATCTGGTCCAAGTATGAGCTTATCAGTAGACTCCCACCAACAAGTGGGTGATCGGCACAGTCTTCCATATAAAGCTTCGAAGGGCGCCATTCCGATGGTTGCTTGGTAGCTGTTGTTGTAGGCAAATTCCACCAAAGGAAGATGGTCTTCCCATGTCCCTCCGAAGTCAAGGATGCACAGTCTTAAAAGGTCCTCCAAAACTCTGTTCACTCTTTCTGTCTGGCCGTCGGTTTGGGGATGATAGGCTGTGCTTAAGCATAACTGTGTGCCTACCGCTTCTTGCAGACTCCGCCAAAATTCACTTGTGAAGATAGGGTCTCGGTCACTAACAATGCTGGACGGTATTCCATGGAGTCGAACAATTTCCTTGAGGTAAAGAGATGCTAGAGATGAGGCAGTTCTTTTACTCTTGACAGGTAAGAAGTGGGCGCTTTTAGTAAGCCTATCCACTATTACCCAAATGCTAGTGTTGCCTCTTCTAGACCTAGGCAGCCCATCAATGAAGTCCATTGGGATACTATCCCACTTCCACTGCGGGACCTCTAGAGGATGGAGCAGACCGCCAGGCTTTTTCTGTTCCGCCTTAACCTGTTGGCACACCATACACTTAGAAACGAAATCTGCCACGTCCTTCTTCATGCCGTTCCAAAAGAAAGTTCTCTTTATGTCCTTGTACATTTTATCTATGCCCGGGTGTATCGTCATCTTGGAGTGATGTTCTTCCTCGAGAACCTTCTTTACTAAATCCCTTGTCTGTGGGACGCATAGTCTTCCGTCTCGCCTTAGCCAACCCTTATCGTCGATGGAGTATCTGCCGAGGTGACTTGAAGTCTCACCCCTAATTAGCCTATCAATCGTCTCCACAAGCTGAGGGTCTTCGCGTTGTGCTGTCCCTATTGAGTCCACTAAAGTCGGGCGTACTTCGAGAGATGCTAGCCAGCCTGGTACAAAATCGGAGGAGGGCCTAAAGTCAAAGCTGGCTATAAACTCTAGGCTTTGTCTTTCAACAAACAATGGGTTTAGGGTTAGTTTCTTTCGGCTCAACGCGTCTGCCACTACGTTGCCTTTGCCCGGAGTGTAGGAGATCTCGAAATCGTACGAGGCAAGAAACTCCATCCATCTCTGTTGCCTCAAGTTAGGATCTTTCTGCGAGAAAGATATTTCAACGATTTATGGTCAGTGTAAAGTTCGAACCTCTCACCTAGGAGATAGTGTCGCCAAGACTTGAGTGCAAAGACGATGGCAGCTAACTCAAGATCATGGGTCGGGTAGTTCTTTTCATGCACTTTCAACTGTCTTCCGCCATAAGCTACTACCCTTCCTTCTTGCATTAAGACAGCGCCTAGCCCTATCCCACATGCATCTGTATAAACTGTGAACATCTTGCTTCCATCTGGCAACGTCAAAACTGGGGCTGTTGTAAGAGCCCTTTTTAGTCATTGGAAAGCAAACTCGCAATCCATGTCCCAATTGAACACTAGATTCTTCTTTGTCAGCCTTGTGAGGGGAGCTGAGATTTACGCAAAATCCCTTATGAATTTTCGATAGAAACCTGCTAGTCCTAGAAAACTTCGGACCTCAGTTGCATTCCTTGGTGTCTTCCAATCCTGTACCGCTACTACCTTAGCAGGGTCCACAACTAACCCTTCTTTGGATACTATGTGCCCAAGGAACCTCACTTCCTCTCTTCAAAAGTGGCATTTGGAGAATTTGGCTTTTAGCTGATGGACTCGCAGAGTTTCCATGATTGCCCTTAAGTGCTGAGCATGTTTCTCTTCACTCTTTGAGAAGATAAGGATATCGTCTACGAAGACCACTACGAACTTGTTGAGGAATTCTCTGAACACCCTACTCATTAGGTCCACAAAGTAAGCGGGTGCGTTTGTCAAGCCAAAAGGCATGACAAGCCATTCAAAGAAGCCGTCTGGGGTTCTGAATGCTGTCTTATCGATACTATCTTCAGCCACCCTTAGCTGATGAAAACCGGTCGCCAAATCGAGTTGGGAGAAAACAGACGCTCCTACAAGTTGATCAAACAGATCGTCGATTCTGGGGAGAGGGTGCCTATTCTTTTTCGTTAGCTTGTTGAGCTCCCTATAGTCAACACATAGACGGAGTGAACCATCCGCCTTTGTAGCGAACACCACTGGAGCGCCCCATTCTGAAATGCTCCTTCTAATGAACCCCTTCTCTAGAAGCTCTTTAATCTATTTACAGAGCTCTTTCCTTTCCCGTGGAGCCATGTGTCTAACGGGTAACGCAACGGGCTTTGCATTATCTACAAGATATATGCGGAAGTCTATCTCCCGCTTCGGAGGCAAGCCCTTCACCTCTTCGAAGACATCCGGATATTCCCGGACCACTCTAACCGATTGCAAACTTTCAACAGAGGCATCTAGCGATTCAAGATAACTAAGCATAACCGCATACGAGGGATTACAAGTAATTTCCAGAGCGTTACCGAGTTGGGTCAGAAACCTAACCACCCTTCTCTCACAATCAAGGACGGCACCATTACTGGATAACCAATCCATGCCTAAAATCAAACCATATCCCGAGAAGCCCAAAACAAAAGCACTACATCTAAATTCTACGCTTAGAATAGAAATTTTCAATCCCACACAGATCATAGACAAATGAGCTGGGCCCCCGATTGGATTTGAAACAATTAAGGGGTCCTCTACCATACTAGTTTCTAGGTGCAGAGATTCTACCAAAGCAGATGAAATAAAGGAGTGTGATGCACCAGAATCAAATAAAGTGCGAACTGGGTGATCATAAAGATAAACTACACTTTCTACAGAAGTATTTATACCTCGCTGTTGCAGAGGTGGCGCTTCTAGCACATGAACCTGTGCCCCTGAGGTGGATCCAGCTCTCTGCCCCTGCCCTCGTTTCTTTGGGCAATCCTTAGCCATGTGGCATGTCTCACCGCAAGAAAAGCACCCACCATTCATCTTGGCCTTCTTTTTCCGTCAATCTTTCACTAAGTGCCCCACTTTGCCACAGAAATTACACTTCCTCTTCTCTTTGTTGTCTTTCCCGCCCTTCTTAAAGTCTGTCTTCTTAGGCTGCAAACCCTCTTTCTTCCCTTGAGAGCTTTTTGCTTTTGTCTCCTTCTTGCCCTTATCCTCTTCGTTCAGCAATGCCATCTGCACCAACCTTTCATACGTAGCTCCCATGGGTATATGGGTCATGGCCAAACTGTGTAATGGCTCATTCAACCCCTTGACAAAGCGGAGAGCCTTCTTATGCGGGGTGTTGACTAGGTCTAGTCTGAACCTAGCTAGCTGATCGAATTGATTAACATACTCTTTGACTGTCATATTCCCTTGCTTAAGAAATAAGAATTTTTCCAACTGAAGACTCCTTTCAGCTTCTGAGAGAAATTTAGCCTCAAACCTTGCCCTAAAGTCCTCCCAGGTTTCCACCGGCCTTTCTACATTAGTGACCTTCCACCAGTAGGAAGCCTCGCCTTTAAGTAGCCATACTGCTAGTTGTACCTTCTTCCTATCTTCTACCTCAAAGATGACGAATAAGTCCTCGGTTTCTTTCAGCCAATTCCTGGCTACCACGAAGGACTCGGTTCCATGAAAGTCCTTTCCTCCCATAGCTTTAAAATCTTTACATATCTTAGAAAAAGTATTTCCTCGCGGAGGAGGTGGAGGAAGAGGTGCTGCTGCAGCTGGGTGATTTCCTGCAGCTGGAGGAGGAGGAACGGTAGGACCTGGCTGAGTGGCCCTTGCTTCTAAGAATCGTCTAAACCAACCAGGTATTGGTATACCCTCAGGCAAGTTAAGTTCTTCGGACATGCTGAAACAAAAAGGATAGATTCAAAACAAAGGATAAAAGATAGTACCTATGGCTTTGGGGGACTTTGCCTTTTTAAAATAATATTTTATCTTAAAAAAATGCTTCTTTAAATTTGCTTTTGAAAATAAATTTTCAAAACTTTTTATCTTATCTGGTAAACCTATGCTCTGATACTAAGTGAAACACCCCACCTCCGTTAGGGTCACTCTCAAAGGGAATGCCCTAATTTTGGTGGAGGTTTATAAGTATAAGTCACAGATATACAAGACAGATGTAAGAACACATATTTTTGAACAACGGAAAATAACAACAACTTTTATTTCAACAAGATACGTGTTACACAAACCATGTCATAATTTGTTTTACAATACGTCAAAAAACATAACATCTTCATAACTGTCTTGATTACATTATTTAAAGAAGCATAAATAAAACATAAATAAACTGCATAAGTCCCATAATTGCTGTCCAAAGCCATAGTCCAAAACGAAAAAGATCCAAGCAATACATTCTTCCTCTTCAAGCTGGATGTGAAAGCTGGTCAAGCTACGGTATTCCCTCCCTGTGGACCTGGGGGGGACGAAAGAAAAGAAGGCAAAAGAAAAGTAGAGTCAGACATAAAGCCAGAGTAAGTCTAGGACTATTCAGTCTATGAATAAAGAACTGGGTATGATAAGTATAAACTGGAAATGATAAAGCACCATAAACTAAGTTAAGTTGTCTAGAGTCGAATACACTATCGTACCCCATATTAATCTCTGTACCCATATAAACTAGTTCCCAACAGGCACCCCATAATCAGGGTGAAGTGATCCATTTCTGATGATCGGCTCCTACTCGCATAGTTACATGTGTCTTACGGCCCCCGTTGTTGTAGTTACCTATGCTGGTCCCACCATGGGGTGTATCAAGTCCCATGGTGGCGGCCCGACACAATTCTAGAATGCACAGGTATACTACTGGTGCCCAGTGCCTTATTTTTCTGCGCCGGAGTGTGTGCACGCCCACACCCCGTTAGAACCTACACTGCTGCACCACCGCCGTCGATTTGACCTTTTACAGTCAGCCCAGTAATCGTGCCCCACCCTGCCTAGTTCAGGGTATCCCGATACACCTTGTAGGGTTACTACTGAAAAGGGTCCCCCGCTACTAGGTTTTCTATTTCTAGCCAACATGCTAAGTTGGTTAAGTGTTTTATAAACCTAACCCCCCAATCAGTCTGTATAGTTTAACATGTTCCATTTTGATTAAGTATTAATTTAATTTACTTAATCCTATCAATCCTGACTCAGCCTTAATTGTCTTATTAAAGCCTTGACCTCTCACATTAGACAGGTATTGTTGTGGCTGCCTGTTGCCGGTTGGGTCCGGGCAGTCTTACGCCACAACTCAGTCTAACCTCGGGTCCTTATTGGGCTCCGTGTTTAACCACCCACATTGGATAGGTATTGTTGTGACTACTGGACAGCCGGGCGGTTCCGGGCAGGTTTACATCACAACTCAATCCAACCTCGGGTTAAACACATCGTATTTTCTACATTTACATATTTTGTCTCTTTCCTTTTTATATGTAAATATTTGCGGCCCATTATTCAAATTCATCTTTATTGGGTAATGTTAATTTATACCACTTAATTGTTTTTTAGGGCTGTTGGCATGCGTCAAACATGCCAGCACCTATGTTCTATATTTTAACCCAAACGTCATTACCCCCGTTTTACACGTTCGCTACAATATAAGATATGTTGGGTTTAACATTTAAACCCAACTTAGCCATATGAAAAGGGGAGGCTTATAACATGGTGTTTATAAGGTAACATAAAAAGGGGAGTGTGAACGCATGAACTTGCAACATAACGTTCTAATTAACATGAATTAGGTACATGTGAACTTGCATTGTAATAGCATATAATCATGGTATAAACAATACTTAAACATGAATCATTCTATTCGTATAATCATGGCATTAACATACCTAAACATGAACCATTCTATTCATATAATCATGGCATAAACATACCTAAACATGAAATCATGGTTTTTAGTCTATTCATGTAAACTTGCAATTGGAATGTAAATCTAACTTAATTATGTGTCACATATGTCACCATATGATTTTGATAACAACTTAGGCATAAAACATGTTTTCAACTAGGCATAACACCAAACATAGTTTAGTCATGTTCATAAAGATATTTACTCTTGTCTTTAACACAAAAGTATGGTTTTACACTTGAATCACGATGCCAATTCCAACATAAATAAACCATAGTACTTAGATGAATCCAACTACACACTAAAAGTGATCATAAAAGTATGTACATCATATTGGCATAATGGCGAATCATATACTTGCATGAATCCCAATTAAACTACCACAACATATGGTTGTTAACATGAATCATATACTTGCATGAATCTAAATTAAACCACCACAAACATGTAGTTGTTAACTTCCAACCTAAATCACATACTTGCAAATATTCAATCATTATACCACAATATTTCCAAATCGTTAGAATCAACGCAACATACAAATATAGATTATTATCACCACAAATCGAATACAATTCTATTTCTCATTTTACACAAATCAAACGCAATTATTTATTCACATCGGAATAGCACTCTACTTACAACGTATGACGAATCTTCAATTCAGGAATCTGAATTCTGAATTTGCAGATGCTATCCTTTGTTGTAGGCGTTGTTTTGATTTAATTGACGTTGCTTTAAGCTTTCGAATTATCTCCTAATTGTCTCTCAATTTCTGACGGTTATTCCTAGTCTTTCCTCAGCAGCATGACGGTCTCATCTCCATTTTAGTTTGTGTGAATTAGGGTGAGTCTTAGGTCCTTTTTATAGAGTTTGTGAGTTGATTAGGACCGTCGATGGAGCTTGGTTTAATAATAGCCATTCGTTTGAAGGAGAGACCAACCAGGAGCTGACACCTAGCCCTAGTGACAAGGCAAGGCTCAGAAAATCGACCAAACACAGACCAGGCCAGCCAGGGGGGCTGGGTTCGACCTGGCTCAGGGGCCAGGTCGACACGCCAGTCGACACGGGTGACCCAGGTCGACTACCCAGTCGACCTGGGTAGCCCCAGGTCGACTACCCAGTCGACCTGGGTGCCTTGGGCGGGAAAATTCCCGCCCTGGCCAATCCGGCCCGATTTTGAATTTTGAATTGGTTTTTCTGAGCTGTTTTGAATTTTAAACTGAATTCTGAAACTTCCGGAGGCCATATCTTCTTCATACGGAGTCCGTTTTACGCTAACTCGGACCCTATCCCAAGCAGAATTCCGAGACAAACGCAATGACATATCCCGTTTCCCTTAATTCTTTGATTTGAAATTAGTTATACTTTAATTTGTGAATTTCACTGTTATAGAATACACGGGGTGTTACAACACATATAGAACTTACAGTTATAATAGGATTATTTGCATACATGTTGGATTCATGGCACTAACATACATTGCATTAAGGAGGTCAACTGAATTAGTAGACCACCTGATCTTCGTATTAGTATTGGGACATATACACACACATTTTAATATGTTCATATAAGCATTAGAAAACTTTTAAGGACAATGAGTGCCTGTGATTGGTGGATGTATAGATGGATGTGGATTGTACGATATACAATCTTCTTAACTTAGAGATTTCGGGGACGAAATCCTTTGAGTAGGGGAGAATGTAACACCCCATTTTTAACAACATTAAAAGATGATAAATCAAATAATAATTAATTTAATATTCATAATTAAGGGAAACGGACTGCGCCATTGCGTTCATCTCGAAATTCTAGTCAAAATAGACACCTGGTTTGTGTAAAACGGACACAGTATTAAGAAGTTATTAAGGTTTGAAGTTTGTATATGCATAAGAAGAATATATATGAATAAAATAGGTCTAGAAAGTTCAAAATGGTTCAAATCGCAGAATTTTGGGGGAGCGGGAAAAATCCCGCCCTGGGGTGTTGACCCCATCAAAGGGGTGTTGACCCCTGGGTCAACCTCATAAGGGGGTGTCGACGATGGGTGGACCCCTCAAGGGAGGGGTCGACCCCTAAAGGGGGGTGTCGACCCATGAGTCGAGCCCTCAAGGGAGTGGTCGACCCCTTGTGGTAGATTTGGGCAGATTAGGGTTTGGCAGACAGTTATATATATAGCTTCATTTTCTGGTTTCTCCACACAAAAAATAATGGAGAACTAGATGCTGCCAATGCCCAGATCAAATCAAGTCTTATCTTCTTCTGCAATCAAGTCAATCAACTAGAGTTTAGAGATCTGTGATTCAACATCTGCAACCTTTCTTCTATTTTTCTAGATCCAAACATTGTGAGTTTAAGTTACTTTTAGATCTAAATATTTAAAAAGTAAATCTTGACATGACTATAACTTGGATCTATGCTTGTGACCATTTAAATCATATCAGATCTGCTACAACCTGTTTATCTAAGTTATTCTAACATGACTATGAACTAGATCTGAACTTATACCTATTTATCATGTCAGATCTGCCATTGGTTGTAGATCTAATTCACTGTTTAGATCACCTCATGCATGTTCCTATTATGTTTGTGGCTAAATTAGATATGTCATTAGTTGCATATCTAATTCATCGTTTACATCTTATCATGCTTGTTTATGGTGTCCCTGTTATATTAGAATCAGTTCTATAGTCATATGTTCATCAGATATGTTCCTATATGCACATCTTGTCATTATGGCACTATATGTTTATACCTATTTCTACCATTATATGTCGATCTTGTTAGTATGATCATTTCTGTCCTCTTCCCTTCATCTTTTCCCTTTTATTTTTATATCCAGGCTACTTTTGAGCCTAGGCATGCCGCTGAAATATGCGAACGCGTTAGATTGGAAATGTGGGGAAACGGTTAAATTTGGGGCATAACTTGTATTGGGAAATTTGGACATAACTTGAATGAAATATATGAATATGAATTTGGGGAATAAATCAAATTGTGATTAAAGACCTTATTTTGGGGCATATGGTTCATTATGAACATAACTTGGGAAAGGGGCATGAAAACCTATAACGACATAGAATAATTGGTTAATAATTGAAGTGTCTAGAATTACAGTAATTAGAAAATGTAACCGCGCTTAGACACGAGGTTAGATTACACTTGTGGTGGAAGTCTGCCCGGAACCGACCGACATATCCAGCGATCACAAGTGTTAATCTAATGTCAGGGGTCTAAGTGCATAAACACGAGACGTGCTAAGACACAAGGTTAAGTCCGACTTGTGGAAGAAGTCTACCCGGAATCGACCAGCATATCCAACATCCACAAGTGGTAGGCTTAATGTGGGAGGTCTAGCGCATTATAACCATAAATGGACATGGTAATGAATTGGAATACTTAAACCTAGTTGAATCCATTGGGATTGTATGAACATATAACTTGAGTAGGGGTTAAGTAAAATTGTTTAAAACAGTGGGTGGGTTAAGTAAATCATGGGTGGGTAATATTTATATACAGGCCCACAAACTTAACTTGTGGGGTTAAATGATCTTTTACTCTGGTATGGCTTAACCTGTAGAAATCCTAGTGGGGATGCAAGCATAGGGGGAAGCTTGTATGATCTTGTGTATGGGACCCATTTTAGTCAGTAACCCATATAGAGGTATCAAACGAGTACTCCGAACTAGGTCGGAGTCGGGGCACGCTTACTGGGCTGATTGTAAGAGATCCAAACGTGGGGAACGGTGTGGGGGACAGATTCTGACGGAGTCATGTGCATGCATGGTCTGGACAAGCAGTGGCTAAGATGTCGTGACACCTGTAATATGGTTGTGCACATCCTGAAAACTAAGGGTTGTCACTTTAAGGAGTTATACACCCTACTATGGGGCCAGCACAGGGTATCTACAAAGTAAGAAGTCGATCGATTAGGGTAGTAATTAGGGTACACTTGGACTCTGGTGTGTTGGGATCCCGTTAATACCCTTAGAGGTAACTTTGGTATGTTGGGTTGTCTGTTGATTGTATGGGGTGAAAACCTCTCACTGGAAGTACACCTAAGTCTACCATCTTATACTTCTTGGAGATCATCTTGTTAATAAGACACTAGTATTGGTGCAGAGCAGAGGAATCATTAGAGAAGCGCTATTTATTCTATCTTGTTTATTCTGCTAACCTTCTCATACCTGCCTTTTATGATGTTATCTCTCTTATCCGCTTTATATACCCGTCATGATACTTTTACTTATTTATATGCTAAAAGTAACTGGACTCGCCGGACTTTATGTCTAACCCTTTTTGTTTCCTCCTCTTTCTCTCCCCCCCCCCTAAGGTTCTCAGGGTGGGAATATCCAAGCTTGACCAGGATTCTGCTTTCATCTTGCCTGGAGCTGCTTAGATGTATTGCTCGAGCTCTTATCCTTTTCGACTATGGCTATGTTTTTGTTTGGGGAATAATGCTTCTATATTTATTGTACTCTGATGTTTTAAGTACAAGACAGAATTTTTATGATGTGCTGGGTTTTATGTTTTTCAGACATATGATGTAACCATGTTTTGAACTACGATGCTTTATGATTAATAAAAGTTTTTAATTCTGCTACTATTTTATATTTGTCTTGTAATATTTCCATTTCTGTTTACCTATAATGCTTCAGGAAACTTAATGCATTCTCTTTATGAGTGACATTAATGGACGTGGGGTGTCACATAAGGTGCCTTCTGTTTCGTTCGGACCCAGAACGGATTTGTACGAGCGTGTGTCTGACATCGTGTTTTTTAATATGTGATTGATTTTTACTAAACATATTTTGTTGGTGGCAGAGAATTTATTCTCTTAGCTTAACATCCTTCTTTGAGACGTACGAGCTCAAAAGTGATGTGATTGGTGATTATCAATTACATATTGTGGAATGACGTTGTGGCATACTGAGTGATGTGCTAGTGATGATCAATAGCTTAATGTAACGTAGCTTTGTGTAACGAGACTTCGACAATCCTTACACTCTAGTAAATGACCAAAACATGAAAGATGTAGAGAAGTTCGGGTTATCACCTCTTTTTATATAGAAAGGTGTACCATGGTATGAAGCCCAGGTACTACCTTAGTGGTGATTTCTACTTTTTGTGGTTGTTGATGTTGTGGGCGCCCGGTTTATAGGTTTGTAATGGTAGGGATATGATATACTTAGGGTTAATCCAGGTAAGGATATCCCGCCTTGTGTTGGCAGAGAACAGATCTAGTGTTCTAGAGTTCTTGGGATATCCCTCTAGAGGTATTCCCATCGGTAAGGAAGTTCCTTGGCCCGGTCATTTGTTTGAAATCCATTCTCCACTACGAGTTTGTACGATTTTAGTTGTAAACCTATATAGCGACATAATATATAATACCTATGCCATCTAGGTTTTCTAAATTTATTTGTGAAAGAATTTTCCATACTATGCACTAATAATAATAAAAGAGAACTTTTTTGGGTATCACAAGGAGAAACATTTCCTGTCTGCATTTGCATTGTGTGTGCGCCGAGAGACCTTATGGTAGCCTCATTTTGCAAAAGCATTGTGAGTTTTTATGCACTGGTATTTATATAGGGAAACCTCGTTCCGTGATATACGACGTGGTCCTATGAATTACCTTGTTTTAAAATTAAATTTAAGAAAGTTGTTTTTAGTTCTCACACCAGTTCCATGACAGACTCGGAGTTTATTGTTCTTTCCATAAACTCTGGGTGCCAACATTTTGCTCACGGGAAGCCTAATAGTTTTGGTTTGCATATATTTTATAAAGCAGGTGTTGGATTATGGTTGGAGGTATATTTTGGATAATTTCTTAGATTTCCGCTGGGAGTGTGTATTTTCCGTTTTACTCTGATATTTGTTGTACTGTGGTATATTATTGTACTCTGATGTAATATTGTAATGATATTAATGAAAAGTTCTTTGGTCTGGTTCTTATGCTTGTAACCCTAAGCAATACATATTGTTGATCGGTTTAGTTATCGGTTTGAATCGAGAAAAAAGGCGTATCGTTACATTTCTTTTAAATTACCTAACAACATAATTAATTTAATAATTACTTATAATCAAACTACCTATATAAATTGACTAAAAAAATAATTAATTTAAGTAACCATTTTTAATTATTAAAAATAACAATTTCTCTCAAATTATTAACACTCAAGTTAAATTTATGTTTGCTTTAACAAAAGACTAGAAACTTAGCAGTTCCAATGACACTTAGCAAATTCTTACCATTTAAACGACACTCAAGTCATGCACACATAATTACATAAACACGGATATATAATTAAAACCATACTATTAATCGATAATGTAACATGATAATATAATTTACTGATAGACAAATATATGTCAAAACTAAAACAACATCAAAATGATGTTTATTTCTGCTAAAAGGATGTCCAATGCAATTTATCCAATTCAATTATAGTAGAACGTGGTTTACTTCCACTAAAAGATGTCATTTAAAAATTTATAATTACGACTAACATAGCTAAACACAACCATATCATTTTATAAATTAATTGTACTATCATGTAAGGGTCAACTAATTTTACAAATAGATTGTATAATTTATTACGAGTCCAAAGTCAGAAACCACGCCGAAAATGGATTCTAAATGGATTAGTTACCGCTTATTTAAATATCGATGATTCTTTAATATTTTAAATTGATTTAATTTAATTTACAATGATCTAACTTGACACATTTGACAACTCGCTTTTACAAGACTTAAAATACTCGTTATTTCATTTATGAACGACCAAACATTCCCAATTTACATAGGTTATATTTGTATGTGTGTGTATGTATATATATAAGTTTAAATCTTCAATCACTTTAAATTTTAATTTTTTTCCATAACTTTGGGATAAGCCCGAGCCACTCAAAACTAACACAACACTCCTTTATCTTCCATTTCAATTCAAGTCATATTTAAACACAATCCAAAATAAAACACTCTAACCTAAAAAAATCAGACCATTTCCTTGTGCACCATGCATGTGCACCATGCTCCGGCCAACCAAACCAACACCCTCCATCTCCAACATGTCACGTCGCCTCCTAGGACCACCATTGACTGGACAACCGAGTTTCAAAACACCTCCCTATCAAAAAACATATATTATCCCAAAAACCCTGAACATTGGAAAAAAAATAATCAGCCCTGCTTCTTCACCTACCACCTTGCATCTGGCCATGGTCTGGCCTTTGACCAGCCTCTCTCCTTCTTTACCTCTGATCGCTCCTCTTGACAAATTTTCAGAACACTCGATCAACAAAAATACGCATACAATCGAATTAAAACCCACAACTCAAATAAACATCAAAAACCCTAAACTTGCTTCGCCTAGCCACCTTCGACCACTGGAGTTCACCAAACTCTACCGACTCCTTCGTCCATTTCCGATGGAGCTTCCAGAAATACAGGTTTCACCATAAACACCAAAATCGTTCGAATTAAAATTTAATCCCAAAATCAAAACTTAAATCCCAACTCAAAATGTAGTTATCTAAAAACCCTGAAACTTGTTTTAAAAACCGCATTTAAGATCACTCATCAAGGCTATATCAATCAAACTCAAAATTATGTTCGTCGGTTTTCGGTAAAAGTTTAATCTTTTACTATAAAATACATATATATATATATGACGAAAAAGCGTCAAACTATTTTTAAAATAAACTACAAGAGATTTAGAATAACTTTGCAGTTGTAACCATTCTCTGAAATAAAAAGGATTGTTGGTACTTGATTTTAAAAGTAAAAAGATGTTTGGTTATACACAGAAAACAAAATTTGTTCTTTTAATGTTTTTCTAGGTTTTAACATCCCTTTATTACCACTTCTACTGATCATTTTGCCAAGTTTAAATCATGAAAAGCATGTATATGTACACATTACACACATGTAAATCTTGTTAATCACAACTTGCAGTTTATAATTGAACAAAACAAATAATTTTTACTTACTTTAAAATAATAGTAAAGAAGGAACCAACAAACGAATGCATGAAATTTTGAATATGTGCTTGAGCTTAACTTGCATTCAACCAAAACATATTCGAAAGCTAAGATCCTCACCTTAAACATGATCAAGACTTGATTTTTTTCCTTTCGCAAACTTGATTTGTTGTTTATGTTTCCAGGCTTTTTATTTCTAGTTCCTACATTACTTCATTCTTCTTTGATTTCATTTGTTTTGTTTTCATTATTTTCTATTTAATTTTCCTTTCTATTGCTAAGATAAGAAGATAAAGAAGAATAGGGTGCTAGAAGAATAAAACTGAGAAGACAAAGATATATGTACATAACATGTAGGAAAAAATAAAAGGGGTTTAATTAAAAAATTCACAAAACTTTTTTTTACTACCTGAAATCATCTCAAGTTTATACAAGTCAATATAAGGTACTTAGCATTAATGTGAAAATAATTTTTGGTAAAGCTTCAATATGTATGACCCTTGTATGCTACATATAATAAATCTAGCTTTGGAACCTATTTTATTATTTGAGCCCACGTCATGTTTTCTTTATTCTCTAACTACATATGAATATAAAGACTAGAACTTACTTTCGTCCAAATAAATAAATCAGGTCTTATTTTAAATTAATGTACACTTTTATGTTATTTTATTTATAACATCACATCATACAATTTAAAATATAAAATTTTGGAATATTCTTATTATATATATATATATATATTAACGGCAAAAAATGCCGTAACACCCAAAGATTCTCTATTACTTAGAGAATTATGTTCCACGTGGGAAAAATAAGTGTAGAAAGCAGTAAATAACACAGTAGATTTACAGTGGTTCGGTCCCGTAAGGGGCCTGCTTCTACTTTGGAAGAGTTGGTGATATTTTATTGACAATAATAAGTTACAAACTTTGGACTATCTCATGACATCCTTTTACAAACATTTCCAAGTATTTTTGGAGTCACAATTGTCATATAGAAATATTGGGAAAAAAGTAATTTTTATGCTTCTTCTTCCTCAAAGCAAGGATGCCATTAGAAAGGTCACTTGGAGCTCTCAAGAGGTGTCAAATCAACCAATTTCCAACAACAATGAAGTGTGAGCTTAGGGATATTTGTAGTGGAGAGTTTATGTTGACACGCTTTTTAGTCAAAGATGTCACACGTTAAGTATTTAGTTAGCGACGCGCTCAAGCATGAAGAACGTCGTCAGGAAACACAAAGCGATTTGGTCAAAGTCGCATCGTAAACACAAGAAGGCTCAAGACTCCTATCAGATGACCTCTTTTGGGCCCGAGAACGTCCATTATAAGGCTTTGCACTATTACTTTTAGGCAAACTATTAGTCAAGCCAAAGGGGAGCCGCTAACGGGTCCGGACGCAACGCCCATGGGGTTCTGGGTCCCCACGGTCCCGACGGCGATCGACCTCGACTCCCTAAAACGGTAAGACTTCGGATACCCTGGTGCAAACATTTCGACTCCCCGTTCACTTTTCTGTATCCCCTAGTGGGGTACAAAATTTCGTACCCCTCCAGGGGGTACGAAATTCGTACCTGCTGGAGGGGTACGAGATTTCGTACCCCTGGAGGGGTGCGAGATTTTGTACCCCTCCGAGGGTACGACATTTCGTACCCCTACCCCTCATGGGTGCGAATTTCATACCCCTAAGGGATACAAATTTCCTGTTTCTTGGCCTTTTCTAGGATCCGAAATCTGTTGCATGTTCCTCTCTTTCTACCTACTCCCACCTTACCTCTCACCTAAGAAAACTCCAAGCCTTGCCCTTCATTTGGATCTTTCTCCCTTGGAATTTTTGGACTTCTAGAGCTCCAAACACTCATTAATGGCAGCCACCTTCTCCTTCTTGTCCATTGGACATGGCAAGAATAATTAAAACGTGGCATACACATTTTCAATCAACACTTAGACGTTCACAAGGATAATTATGCTACATTTGGGCTCTTTTGGACTTCTTAGACAATAATGATAAGCTTGGACATAGTTGACTAAGTCAAATCATCTAAGGAAGGAAGAAGAAGAACATTGTTGTTCTATAATAATATCTTGTACTCGAATATTGTCTAAATTTGTACGATATTGTAATCAGATATTATATGAGGAATGATCATTATAAATTGGATGTAGGCGTTAATGTCGAACCACTATAAAAGTTGTGTCTCCCCGCATTTACATTATTTATTGCTTATTTGGATATTTTTGTTGTTCATACCACATACACCATTGGGTGTTGGCTGGCGGATAATTTTCCCCGTCAACAGGTTAGGTGGGAGTGGTAGGATTTGAGGACTACAACAATACATTTCGTATCCCTTAGTGCAGGCCTCCATAATTTCGAAGCCCACATACAACACCTAGAAGGAACTTGTATCCCCTATTGGGATACGAATTCCGTACCCCTTAGGGTGCGAAATATGTATCCCGTAGTATACGAGTAGTTCATACCCCCAATAAGGGGTACGAGCAGTGCGTATCCCTAAAAGGGATATGAATCATATCCTATGGGATACATTGATCTATCTATGTTGCGGGGTTCGACACTTGGAGGTTGGGGATTCGGGACTCGAGTACTTTTGGTATAAAGTTGGGAGGGTCGAGGCTTATCAGGTTCAAAGTGAACGACTTGAGTTTTTTGGTGAAAGGAGTGGTTCGAGCCGAAGAGGTTCAAAGACTAGCGGAAGCCGAGGGACACGAGGTGGAGAGACATGAGGAGAGGAGAGCCGAGGTTCGTTGCAAGCGAGAGTTTTGAACCCGAGGGGTTTGTAATATTGGGGCACGAGGAAGAGGGATATGAAATTGTGATTGGCGCACAGTTTTGAGGAGTTGTGAGGCTCTTGCTCGTATGACCTTTTCCAAGCATGTTTCCTTAGCTTCTCGGCGATACTTTGGGCTGAAGCATCACGTGATATATCGAGTCGAGCGTGTCTTTTGTACTTTTGGGAATCAGACCAAAAGGCCAGTTGATATTTGCCCCCCTACCCAAAGTACATTTTGTTTTGACATGATGTGCTTTGAGTTGATAGAAAAATATTCATTGAGTCGCTAACTCCTGTTAACTCATGAACGTAAACATTAGTTGTCGACTCTCGTTTACGTTATAAGTAAACGAGTTGTCATTGGTGTAACGTTGCATATACACTTACACGTTTTTGTGTGGTTTCGCGCAATGCGACTGAAAGGCTAAAATTGAGATGCAATACGTGTATGCGTGAATGAGACCGTATGCAAGTGCATGTTTTGCACATACATTATTTCGTATGTTTGTACGCATTCACATGTAAACCTACACATTCACGATGTTATATCACGAAATATATATATACACACACATATATTTTACTATATGTTATTTTATTATTATTAAGAGAAACCTCGTACCCTACGTATAGGGCACAAGATTTCATATCCATTATGGGGGTACAGAATTTCTTGTCCCAGCGGGATATGAGTTTTTGTATCCCACTGGGATATGAGAATTCGTATCCCCATTAGGGATACGAGAGTTTGTATCCCCATTGGGGATATAAAGCATCGCTGGGACAAGCCCACCTCCCCCTTTCCCTACAAATACGAATAGCTCACCTCATTCTCTCCCCTTTATCTTACTTTTTTTGCTTGTAACGTGTACACGAAACTTCGAAATCGAGAGCCACGGGACATTGTATTTGAAAAAAGAAAAAGGTGGGTAAGGAGTTTCAAGCATGCCACTCACGACTGAATCTCAACGTTGAGCATGATGGTGGTCCTTTAACCTAAGAATCATGTAAAGAATTCGAATTGAGCTCAAGATCAATCATAATTCCTTGATTCGAGGACCGGTTTTGGGGTTCGGATCAGATCCAGTGATGATGTACAATAGTGGGGAGTTACATCATTTTCTTGAGGTTGAATTGGGCATGGTTGTTTGGAGGAGAAGAGAGCTTGGAGAAGAGGGGAGTCAAAACCTCTATTGAGTGATGGGCGATGGAATCAGGGCACTGTGGAAGACGAGGCTTGAAACTCGAAAAGCTAGAAACTCGTATCCCTTGGCTTGGGGTATGAAATTTCGAACCATTAAAGGGGTATGAAATTTCATATACTTATAAGGATACATAATTTCGCGTCCGAAGAGGGGATACGAGATATCTTGTGTTTTCGAATACTTTGTGCCTCGTTCTTGCGATGCGCCATGTTTCACATCTGAGACTTTGGGATTTCTACTCCCTACTTCAGGATTCGCGTGGTTTTTACGACATTGCACGATTGAATTTTGGCTTATGTTAACTCTAGTTGACAATCCAACCTTGCACATAGAAGTAGAGCATACAATTAGACTTTGACTGAACTATCAGAATATAGAACATGTCTCATCGATTCTAATCATAATGTAGTCGTGATTCGATGGGAATCCAGGAACGTTGGTCGACTATGATGATGGTTACAGTCTTGGGGACTTGTAATCATCACCGTGTCCTAAGTTTCTAAATTACAACAGTATTAGCATGGCGCCGCACAACATCGCATACACATGTTAGTCTACACTAACACGAGGGGCACGTGTCATACAATGCGATGTCTAATGCAAGTGTATTGAAAGTATAGCTAGCAAATGGATACAAGATCTAAAACACGACAAATCTCGGAAGCCGAGATTTCGCAGCATTCACCATCTCCATCTGACTCAACTAGTGTTGTTAGCTCAAAGGGCATCTATCTTTATACTTCTGGAGAATCCGCTCCTTCTCGGGCAACAGATTTGTCGGAAGCGTCTGATCGCGGGGTGTCGCCGGGAGGAAATAACTGTCGGTCGAGCATGAGGAGGTAAAGCACATAGATATCGTTGATGGAAGCGCGTTGGTGGTGCTGGACATGTTGGCGGGCGCAGTTATACTCGAGAACCAAACGGATTCGGTTCCATTGCATATGGATGAAACAATGGCGAGGCGCATGGCATTGTTGTTCAGCATTCCCGCAAAAGATGTTCGTGTTCCCAGGAAGTGTGATAGAGCTCATGCATAGCCGGAAGGGTACGCTGCCTAGAACAGGTAGGCAGCATTTCTGGGTGTGTTCCCCTAGCTAACAACTTTATTCGGAATATGCTACAGTACTTTCGCCTTGTGCCATCGTAGCTCCATGTGAATGTGTACGCTTCCCTTTTAGGTACCTACATTCTCTACAAGGAGTACATGCAGTTAGAACCCATCGAGAGGACATCTGATACTTGTTTCAATTGAAAAGGAGATCCAATATTTCGTCGTCTCAATATTTCTTGGAAGCTTCGCCCAACACCAAGTTCTTCAATAGGGAATGGCCTAAGTTGAGTATGTATAAGCATGATTAGTTCTTCGTGTGTTGTCCTCCTGGATTTGTAGGGGGGTGGTTAGAAGAAAGTAAGCATTCCTCTTTACTTTTAGCTTGAAACTTGTGGGTTTGGTAGCTTAAGTCTAAATTCGTTTTTATATGATAGGAAATCCTAAGGAGCCTACAGAAATCATGTATCAACAGCGTCTTGAATCTTTGCTGGTCATTCTGGCTGAGTCACGTTCCACCGAGAGCCTTCTAAACCAGGACTGACTTCATCGTATAGGTTTACTTCTTAACAATCGAGCGATAATCAGACCGGTCGTCACTAGAGGTGGGAAAAAGGTGGAGACGAGGAAAGAAACATACTCTCTGATCCTGAAAAGAAAAGTGCCCCTATCAGGTGTAAGCCGCACAAGGCTGCTAAGATTTAGGAAGAAACCGGCCGGGGCAAGAATGACGATAAGGAGGTAGTTTCTAGGAAGAGGGCCCATAAATTACTCTTATTCTTCCTACAACAGATGAGGCACAGATGGAAACATCGACTAGGCCTCGGTCCCCAGTAACCCCCTCTGATACTGCCATCTCGCCCGAGAAAGAGGGTCAATTTGATGAGCTTAATAAACTCCCACTATAAATTTTTCCCTGGACTAGTACCATAAGTATGGAAGAACCATCTTTAGCTGTGGGGGAGATCACTCCTTCGAGCGGACTACTATCTGGTCTATTGAGAGAACACTTATGATACACATTCACAAACATTTCATGACACATCGTTTATTCGTGTGCATAGAGTGTTTGAATCTGATCTTGATTATGTTCATTTTCTTGGTGACATGACTAGAGGAGGCACAGGCCACGATTATGGGTATAGGAGTCGACGACCGTCTAGAGCGGTTTCATTTCAAACTTTAGGAGGAGTGCCAGTTTGGTTGATGAGCCCCCATCTCGTCGTGATCACAGCAGCGAATACCGTCAAAAAGAGCGATCCAGGCAATCTCCGACTCCTCCAACCCCCTCCCCCCCATTCGGACATCTAGGAAAGACTCCAAGTTTGACGTAATGAGCACCAAACATTCCTCGTTTATAGTTCACCCTCATATTTCACCTTTGGCTCCAACCCATGCCCAGAGTCTAGCCAAAGAAAGAAGCAGAAGAAGAGGTAGGATTTGGTGGTGCCCGCGACCCAAGAGCTTTCTATTGAGGAGAGGAAAGCCTTATTGAACCAGAAATTCCCTGAACACTACTTTAACGAAATAATGTTCCTTCCCGATATCAACCCGATTCCCCATGAAGATAATGGCGAGGTGTGGATGAAGGTGAAGGCATCATATTTCCAAGTTAGGGAGTTTAGAAAGTACTCCACGAATCCTTCGGACTTGATTAGGAAGAAGAAGTGGAGATCCAGAGTCAGGGGTTGACTATTGATGCTGAGCGGACCGTCGTTCGTAATCGAAAGAAAGAGATAGGTAAGGATGATTCCTGTGGTGTGATTGTTTCTTTGCTTGTAGTAGATAACCACTTGTTATAGGAAAAACGGAGCTGACCGAGAAATTTGATAAGGTGGTGAAGGACTCAGAGTGTGATGCTTCCTCTTTTAAAGACACCATGGCCTCGGTTTCAATAGAGAATGCACTACTAAAGAAGGAAAAGGCAGAGTTAGAGGATGTGAACATTTACTTAGCTACAAAAAATGATAAAGTTCACTGGCTTAAGAAGTATAACGAGACTCTGATATTGGAGAACGAGAGGCTGAAAGTCGGGAATGAGGGGGTCTGGAGGTTGCAGAGGGAGAATGAAGAGCTAAAGAGGCAACTGGAACAGGCCAAGAAGGAAAAGGAAGAGGCCGAATCCAGTAATAGGGATGTAATGAGCTCATTAGATGGGCTAAAAGCTGAGCACCAGAGGGAAGTGGACCAACTTAGGAAAGAGATTGAGGACACCGAGGCTAGGGTGGAGGAATCACTGGAGGAGCCTACTTGAGGCATGTATGCCAAGGCAATAAGGTTCCATAGAATTTCGTGGGTTAACGACTATCCCCGAGAGATGGCACAGAATGGGAGAGGTTGGTGTCGTTTGAGGCTCGATTGTGACAGGTGGCGACAGTAGACGAGAATAAACCCATGGTGGAGCTCTTGACTGAGGATGAGCGCAAGAAGCTGGTGGAAGGGAGGAGATTATTACGGGAGGATGCTGAGAGGGAGAGATTGGCGAATCATGTCGCTAAAATAGGAAAGTTTGTGTTGACTGAGAGTGTGATAGTCGCTCATGAATTTGCAGAAGGAAACTCTTACCGGCTGCCAGCTCCAGCATCTTCCATGACTATCGGTCCCACAGTCCTAGTTCAGTTCACAGCTGAGTACGACCCCGAACATCCGGAGTTGGGATTGACGGGATCCACTTTTACCGGTACAACGAGGACCCTTCCTATCATACCCCCGTCATACCTTTCTGGAGGTTAAATCCCGTTACTGTGAATAACTGAAGAGGATGAGAGCTCTAAATCCTCATAAACAAAATAGTTACATTTTTTGTTGTGCAGTCCCTCTTGGAATGGAAAATACGCCAGTTTTTGCCCCCGTGCTTCCCCAAACATTTGAGTCTGGATTGCGATTACAAGGGATGCAGTTTGGAGAGGTAGGAGAGCATGTGCATATGTTCTCGGATGTTGAGTTAGGGTCTAATCTTTATAAGGATCTTATAGAGGAAGAAGAGGTTGCGAATGTCTAAAGCGCTCGGGTGACGAGTGAAGCTGATACGAGTGCAAACTATGTATGACTTGGTGCAGTCACAGAAAGATCAAATGCTAGCGAAGTCCGAGGAACAGAAGGAGAAGAGGAAATAGGACGAGGCTGTCTTACAGGAGGCACAGGCCAAGTCTAGGCTGGATGCCGAGGAGAAAGCTGTTGTTGTTGTGGAGAAGAAGGAAGTCGATGCCGAGGCAGAGAAGGAGAGGGCCGTTGAAGAGGCCAGAAAAAAGAAAGCTGCTGATATGGCTGAGAAGGAGAGAGCCGATGAGGAGGAGAGGAAGAAGAGGGTCGACGATGATGTTAACAAAAGGGCAAGGAGACCCTGTGTTGGCCTTCGATTCCCTCCAAACCACTACAATGTATAGCCTCTTGGGAGGTCACAGTGATCACAAGTGGCGAGGATGATGGAGGAAAGGCGCACCTCGGTGTCTCACGAGTCTGTCACTCCTGTGAATGGTAGAGGACGGAAAGGCGAAAGCGACTCTAGAAGGAAGAGGTCCACACATGGTGACCCACCTATTGCTGAATCTGTACAGAAAAAGAAAAGAAAGAAGAAGGATGAGTAGTATCAGTAGTAGTCATGGATATTATAGACATTTTGGTTATGTAGGACGATATTATACACGAGTACGACCCTTGATTTTGATCTTTGGAGGCATGGTGTGGTTCTCATGTACACTCTGTCTTAAGAAAGAAAGATATTTAAATATGTAGTTTGCTTTTGTTACATGACTGAAAGTATTAGTTAATATGTGGTTCCACTCTCGAGTTTTCCTTTGTTCAGGAGTCCCGAGTCGCGTGGAATCCAGGTCAGATGCCCTCTCTCTTAGATCTCCCAGAGGTCATTGGTCTTAAGTCGTGAGATGGCATGGACGTCGTGAATTCGTCCTTTTTGGCTCCCACATCGTTCGTATAGGTCTAAATCTCGAGGGCATCTTTTATTTGCCAAATGGTACCCGGATCAGGACGCGGTGGGTCAGATGGAACCTCGGGAGTGGTCGATATCACACTAGCTTGGCTAATGGGTTGCCCTAAGTCCGGAGACTTGGGAATGAAATGATTTATACTTGGTCTCGTCGTTGGTTCGAGGTTCGAGTGGCACCCGAATCCGGACCCGATGGATCGGATGGAGCCACGGGAGTGGTTGGTTTCACACTGCTTGGCTAAGGGGATGCCCCAAGTCCAGAGTCTTGGGAACAAAACAATTTATACTCGATCTCATCGTTGGTTCGAGATTCAAGTGGTGTTATTTATACTCAGTCTTGTCGTTGGTTTAATACTCGAGTGGTGTTATTTATACTCAGTCTTGCCATTGGTTTGAGACTAGAGTGGCGGTACCGGCTCCCGTACTCGGGGTGTCGGTTCGATGTAATTAGTACTCAGTCTCATTGTTGATTCGAGACTCGAGTTGTGTTATTTATACTCGGTCTTGTCGTTGATTTGAGACTCGAGTGGTGGTACCGGCTCCCATGCTCGGGGTGTCGGTCTGGTGCTTGCGTGATTGTGTTTACAAGCTAGTTATGATTGTCAATCAAACATATAATGCATAAGGTAAACACATCATGAGTATAGAGAACTGAACACTATCTTTACTAATAAAATTGGCAGCAACAATCTTTACAATGCCTTGAAATAAAGTAAAACAAAACATTGTTGGAAAGAGGAAAAACTATACACTAAGTTATGTGAAGTAACGGGGAACATGTTCATTGTTCCATGTCCTCGGTAGTTCAGCGCCACCTACGGTCGCTAGCTTGAAGGTTCCATCTCCGAGCCTTTAGTGTATGACGTACGGGCCGTTCCAACGAGGATTGAAACCATTCGGTGTGGGAAAGATCAGTTTTAGGACGAGTTCGCCGACATTGAGATCCTTGTGGCGGACTTTAGAATTGAAGTATCGGGATACTCGTTGGAGCGAGGCAGCTTTGAGCTCAACTTCGCTCCTTTTCTTTCGAGCAAGTCGAGTGACACCAAAAGTAAGTCTTGGTTAGTTTTAGGATCATAATAGGTAACTCGATGAGATTGAATCTTTAGCTCAATAGGAATGACGGCTTTGGATCCATAGGTAAGGGCAAACGGAGTATGGTCGGTCACTGACTTATGGGTGGTTTGGTAGGCTCACAAAGCCAGAGGGAGATCATCTCCCAATAAGCCTCTGGTCTTTTCCAAACTCTTCTTGATAATGGATTTAATCACTTTGTTGACAACCTTGACTTGCTCGTTGGCTTGAGGGTGATCCACTACCGAAAATATCTTCTCGATGGTGTGCAGTCGACAAAAAGTCTTGAACTCTGCGCTCTCAAACTGGGTTCCATTGTTAGAGACGATGGATTAGGGGACTCCATAGCGGTAATGATATTATGGACGACGAAGTTGATTACTTTCTTGGTGGTGATTGTAGCGAGAGCTTCGGCTTCCGTACATTTGGTGAAGTAATCAACTACGACAATGATGTAGGATGCCCCACCTCTGGCCATTGGAAGGGTCCCGATGATATCCAGTCCCCACATGGCGAATGACCAAGGACTGACCATTTGCGTTAGCTCAGTAGGCGGGGCTCTTGGGATCCTCAAGAACCGCTAGCATTTATCACACTTGCGGGCATATTTTACGGCATCTTGATCGAGTGTGGGTCATAAATAACCATACATGCTAATTTTTCTTGCTAGATTTCGCCCCCAGTATGGTCGTTGCACTCGCCTTCGTGCACGTCCAATAGCACATGGTCGGCGCTACACACTTAAGTAATGGGACAGAGAAACCTCTTCGGTAGATCACTCCATCAAAGATGATATGGCGAGTCGATTGAGGAGTGAGTGTTGGTCTTTCCTTGTAGCATCTAGGAAGGGTTCCGTATTTTAAGTAGTTCTTGATTTGTATCATCCAAGACTCTGACTCGATTTTGGTCTCTATTGTTATTACCGAATCAGTCTGCATCTGCTCGAAGAGTCAAGTACTTTGTGTAATACACCGTAAAATTCATAAGTATTAATAATAAATTAAATAATTAAAAATAAGCAAGTAAATCATATGGCTGGAAAATGGAATTTTTGCAGTTCTAGGAATTTGGCTACGAAGTTCTTTTATTTGGATTCGTGGCGAAATTCTGCATCGTTTTCATAAATAATATGCTGAAAACGGTTAACGTATGAAAAAGTTATGAACAAATAAATATGGACATTGTATGCAATATATATATATAATTGTGTAAATATTATATATATTTTCCAAATAATAATTTAAAATAAAACGAGGGAAATTTAAATTTAAATTTGAGATAAGATCAAGGGGACAACGTACCTTGTAAATATGGAATACCATAAAAAGAATTGGAAACATATTAATAAAAATTAACAGCTCATCCATCGAGCAAAATTAGGCATCTTAGCCGAAGGGGGTTCGACCACTCCCCCTTAAGGGGGGTCGACCACTAGTCAGCTGGTGTAACACCCCACCTCCGCTAGGGTCACTCACAAAAGGGAATGCACTAGGTTTGGTGAAGCATTATCGAGGTAAACATGAACAGAAATATTACAAGACAGAACATATATAAAACAGCGGAAGTAAAACAAATTCCATTACCTTATAAAATAAGGTCTAAGGCCTTTTACATCAGAATACACCAAAACCTGTCTTGCAATAGTAAAGAAGCATAAAACCTTTTCATAAATTATTCCCCAAAATAAAACGGTGAATCAGCTATAGCCAAGAGAAGTCCAAGCCATACATGATGACCTTCAGCAGATGAGGTCCGAACTAAACAACAGTATTTCCTCCCTGAAAACCTGGGGGGGATACGGAAGACAAAGAGGCGAAAGAAAACGGGGTCAGTCATAAAGACTGGTAAGTCCTATCTACTTCCAGCATAAAACAGGTAAAGGTAACATGACATGCATAAACTGAAAGTAAACATAAGGATGTGACAAGATAGATAAACTAAACCAAGATAACAGGATGAACTACTATATCAAGATAAACTAGGGTATCATGATGAACTACGGTGTCAAGATAAATCGAGGTATCACGTTGTCAGGTTTCTAAGTATAATATCCCAAGGTATCTATCAAGCATAACATCCCACGGTATCTGCCATGTATATTTGCACTGCACCTCCCGTACTAATATCTCAGCCCGTGTCATGTGTTAACTATGGAATATCCCTTGCCCAAAAGTCATGAAATAGTCCATTTACAGGTATGTCAGCCTAATATATCGCATATGTAGGTTTTTCGCCAAGTCGTATGATCCTTTCCATGTATAAGTTCAGTCCTTTGCCGTACCTCGTGCAGGCTTTCCCACTACTTCAACGTAGTACCATTCTATCCTTGAAATCATTTGGACTGTCATTAATATAAATATGTTTTCTTATCCTGAACTATCGCGTGTTCAACTAGGGTTTATGCCACCTAGGACCAATAGGGATTATGCTATCTAATGAACGTTTTCGTAACTCAGTTTGGGTTTAAGCCACCTAGGACCGCTAGGGATTACGCTACCCGTCAACCACGCCCTTCTTCCCACGTATGTATCGTGAATCGTTTTTCCATGTCTAGATGCACATGTATCTCAATGTGCCATTCCGAGTCCCGTGACAGGGCTAATCAAGAAATACGGGACTCGGTCGGGAGCTTTTGGTTATCTGCTGATGCAGATATTAAGGTCTGTTTTTATACCGGTGGTTATGTTCCCACGTGATCCCTCCCTCAACTACTGAAAGGCAATCCAAGAAAAATCATGCACGAGAACTGTACTCCGGCCACCTATGCCCTACTTTCCTATTGGCCAACCTCACCCATAACTAGATAGCGAGTATATGGTCTGTTGGGAGTTCTCTGCCTTTCCGTACGTACACGCTTTACTAAAGATGGTAGGTAGTCGATGACGTGCTATCACAGGGCCAAACTAGATATCGCCGACTCCACGCTAATCCATCCCAGTCTTTAGGTTGCTCGCACAGCAACCAAGGCATACCCTTGGTTCTTCTACCGTAGATCTTAACCTCTGTGAGCCCAGGCGAATCATCTGCAACCTCACAGAGGGATACCAAGAGTACCCTCACGTCCCCCGAAGCTACCGCTTCGTTACCCAGTTCGCTGGAGCCTTTATCTAAGTCAGATAAACATTTTCTCCTCCTCGTGTGTTTGTTTAAGCGATGACCTACCATAATCGGGTTACTCGTCTATTTATGAACTGGTTCAATTCTCTTGACTAAGAATTATTACTTAGTTATTCGTAACTAAGGTTTACCACTCAGTTTCCTTTCCCATTATCCTTGTTGATTACAATTATCCACTTAATTCCCCAAACTAGGGTTTTGTCTAATGGGTTAAGTGTCACTCAAGTTCAGGACCTAACCCGCCTACGAATCATGTTAAAATTTGCTAAGTGTTCAGGTTCAAGACTTAGCCTTATCAAGTTATCATGTTGATTGGTTAAGTATTGGTTAACTTAACCTCATCAAATTATTAAGTTAGATTGGTTAAGTGTAGGTTACGTTAACCCCATCGAGTTATCGAGTCGGATTGGTTAAGTGTAGCTTAACTTAACCCCATCCACTAGTCGTGTTACATGGCCAAGTGTCATTAAGTAGTCAAGCCCGGTTTCACTTAACCTACCCATTCCCATTATATCGGTTAAGTGTCATTAGTCAAATTAGCTCAACCTTATCATGTGGCATTAAGTAAATTAATGCACTCACAACCTCTCACATTAGACGTTGTTGGGGTTACTGGTTACGTCGGGCGGGTCCGGGCAGATTTATACCACAACCCCGTCTAACCTCGGGTTTCAAGCACGGTATGACCAACTACTCACATTGGGTCTTATTGTTTGTAGCTACTGGATTTGCCGGGCGGATCCGGGCAGATTTATGCTACAAACTCAACCCAACCTCGAGTTGGCCACTTTCATGTTTTACTACATATCATGTTCATGCCAAATTTAGGCCTTGATTAAGTCCATGTTTTTCACTTATGCCCATTTTCCCATTTCTTGGTATAATTCATGTCAAGTTCACATGTTCCATATTTTTCTAAGTGTCATCCCCACATTTATTACCATTACATGTTACATGTAATTTCATGTCAAGTTCATAGCAAATTTCAAGCTTTGCCTATACTACCCAAAACGTATTCTCAACGCACATGAAAGCGAATCAACATAGTAGGAAAAAATATGACCAAAAGAGAGTATAAGATGGCAAAGGTGAATCACAAGTTAAATATGGTGACGTTTTAGGTAAAAGGTGTTCACATAACTAGCATATTGCATATCGGCCTCAAAACATGTATGATATCATAAGAGGATTGGTCTCAAGCATGCATGATATCATATCCTAGGTCCATCATCTTATGCATGTGAGTGTCATGAGGGGTTTTAGGTTCCTTTACATGCATAAACCCAAAATGATTCACAAGTCAAAATGGTTCTAAGGGTTCATGCCATCATTCCCCAAGTAAAGATCCAAACTTGCATGATAAATTTAGTCCAACAAAACATAATTAGCATGATTTAGTCACTAAAACATAGCCGAAAGTCATGGGTTCAAGAAAGGGGCAAAACTAGGTTCACATAGGCTAACATACTTATGCTTCATCTCATTTTATTCCATGTCAACATTAGAACTACCGTTTAGATCTACAAGTAGCTAGAATTTACAAATCGAGGCTAAAGGATTAGGAGCTAGAGTTTTGTCGTAGGATCCATGTTGAGATGATGATCAACACCCTTGATTTGATGTAGAAAGCTTGCTCCTTTGCCTTGAATCTAGTTTGTATGCGTAAGCTTTTGAAGATGGAGATGGAGGCCATGATCAAGAGAGATTTGGGCAGCACTTCGTGGCAAGAGTGATTTGTGAGGGTTTAAGCTAGGTCTAGGGGTCTTTTTATAGAAGTTTAGGTTAGTTTAGGCCATAGGATTAACCCTAGGATAGATCAGAACCGTCAGAATTCGTCACAAGTCCCGAAAATCAGTCCAAACAGCAAGCAGGTGCACCAGGGTTGCCTGGGCTCGACCAGGCAGGTCGACACCCGTGTCGACTAGGCAGTCAACACGGGGGGGGGGGGGTGTTGACTGCACAGTTGACACCCCTGTCGACTTGACCTGGGCGGGAATTCTCCCGCCCTGCCCCCTGTGTGTTTGAATTTGAATTCTGCTCTAGTCTTAAACTGTTTTGAACTTGGAATTTTCTGAAAACTTCGACGGGCCATAACTTGGTCATACGGACTCCGATTTTCGAAAACTCGGACTCTATTTCGCGTATTTTTCCGAGACGAACGGAATGGTGAAATCCGTTTAACTTAATTCTTAGAATATAAACAGAATATCTTTTATTACCATAGTTCTTTAATTAACCCGCTCGCGTATCCCTATTTATATATATATATCTATAAATCTCTTATTTTCAAAGCTTAAAAATGCGGAGTGTTACATTCTACCACCCTTAAAGAATTTCGTCCCCGAAATTCAATAAGAGTAGGATTTATGTCCCCTCATTACCACCCAAAAGTGTTCAACCAATTGTTGCAACCATGTGCACATGTGCAAAGTGAATTACATTGTAGTAAAATATGTATGCCTAACTTGTGGTACCACCTATATGGATGCAATTTCCTTGAAAATTTCTTTTCCAAAACATGATGCTCTCACTCTAAATATACTTGCAGTTCTAAATGAATGCAAAAATTTACGAAAACATTTTCATCCAAATTTTCCCACACCCTTACAGAATAAGAGTGAAGTTCATCCAATTGGCGCATCCAAGATCCTACCATCCATTTTTAATTTTACAAAAATCTAATTTTCTAAATCTTACACAACGGAAAATTTTACCTTTTTCCCGTTTATTTACTTTCCCGTTTTTCTTCGTCTATATATATTACCGTGCAATATTTTCAGGGTTATTTCAAGCACAACAGTTTTCATTAAGCAAACAACATGCGGATTACATTAAGATAATTTCAGTACATTGTTACAACTAGATAACAATAAAATACTACCCTACGGATACACTGATAGAGATCAAGCCTAACGGAAGTAGCTACGAATGAGCTCCTCTATGCTATCAAGCCTCTCTCCCTGTCGTCGATTCCCCTGCCTAACCTCTAACTGTAAGTCCTGAAGTCCGGCTCCTAACTGATCATAGGAGGTACCCATATCGTGTAGCATCTGCTGCTGCGTCTGAGCTAGGCCTACCTGTGCCTGTAGCATCTCCTGCTGTGTCCTCAGTATGTCATGGTGGCCCCTAACTATACGAGCTTGTTGCTCTGAAACATACCTCAACTCAGTCCTCTAATCTGGATCTCTAGTAACCCATGGATCCCACCCGGACGTATCTGCAGCCCCCTGTGTCGGGGTCTGGGAAGCCCAAGCTCCTCCCCAAGCCTGCTCTGCCTGTGCTTGCTCACTCTCATCCTGTGGTGTCTACTGGGGTTTCTCGAAATATCTGAGCTGACTATCATGTGGCTCATCCTCTTGTTCTTCCTCCTCGTCACCCTCACTCTCTCCATCATGTTCCATAGGCTGTGGCTCTTGCAGCTGTTGCAATTGTATACTCATCCTCGTCAGTGCAGCCACGCTAATAATACTAGAGGGATGAGAAGAAAGTACTACAAAGTCCTCGTCGTGTAGATCAACGCCACTCCGTATAAAAACCGTAGTCCATAAATTTCCAAAGCAAATATTGGAAATCCTTACTTCCCTAGTGGTATGGTACTGCTGTAAGATAGTTCGTGCCCAGTTCATCTGTATACCCCCAAATATAGCATAGGTAGCAATCTTAATGACGTGTGGAATTCTATCGAACCCAGCATTCTGCCCCGCAAGATTATACTGCAATATCCTGATAACAAATCTAGCTAGTGGGCGTAGATGATCATAATCCCACTATCTTTCAAGATCATTAAAGAAAATCCTACGCCATATAGTATTATCATTCATCTCAAGATCTGTTGTATCCATTCCCGTACCGCGGATATTTCACATTTCACCAAACTGGACCTCATTAATATAAATATGAGTACCCTTAACCTTTGAACTATAGGTTACTTAACCCTCATCATCCACACCAATTTCTAAAAATGCGTCAAAAAGCCTTACCAAACGCTTGAGGCCCTTTCTTTCGGCGGTGCGTGAGTCCAAGATAGAAATCAAACCCGCTTCCGCAAATAAACTTTCCACGGGAGTCCCCGCAAAATCAGCGAATCTCACCGGACGGCCTAATAGTAACTTCATGTTGGCGCTCTTCGCGTATTGCTGAACTATCTCCTGTCGCTCGTCGCACCATTCTATCTCTTGCGGTGTTAGTTGAGGGTAAAGCTCAAGAAGGTTAGGTGGGTTTTCCATGGTGATTTGAGCACAAATTGAGAGAGGAAAATTATAGATCTGGATAGAGGATGGCTTTTGCTTCGATTTGAGACCGATTTTATAGAAAATAGCGGAGAAACGAAGCGGTGGGAGGTGGAGGAAGTGACGGGGTTTTTGGGTTTCTTGGGTTCTGGAAGGGAGATGCACGAAATCGTGCTTTGGAGCTAAAGGTCGTCGGCCTTCGTGCCTTTATATTATTTTTTCTGCTACAGGGGGTTGGTGTCGACAGGGCAGTCGACACGGGGGGGGGGGGGGAGGGGGGTTGTGTCAACTGCGCAGTCGACACCCCTGTCGACTTGCCCCCTGCAGAACACTTCTTTTTTTTCTCCTGCACAGCGATCCTTTTTCTTACTATCCTTTCTTATAATGCAGCCACAGGTCTCTCGGGAACTACCTCCATCGTACGGAAAACACTTTCGTAGCTAGAAAAGACTAGTCGCAGTCAAAACCACTGTGACTGCAGATGGTGGAAAGAAAGGAAAAGAGATCCAATCAAGGAAACAAGGATAGTGCTAATGGCCTTTGGGGAATAGCCTTTTAAAATAAAACTTTTCTTGAAAAAAAATGCTTCTTTGTAAACGGTTTTCAAATAGTTTTCAGAAGGTTTTAAAAACTTTTGCCCAGTCTGGTAACCTTCTGCTTTGATACCAAATGTAACACCCCACCTCCGCTAGGGTCACTCACAAAGGGAATGCACTAGGTTTGGTGAAGCATTATCGAGGTAAACATGCACAGAAATATTACAAGACAGAACATATATAAAACAGCGGAAGTAAAACAAATTTCATTACCTTATAAAATAAGGTCTAAGGCCTTTCACATCAGAATACACCAAAACCTGTCTTGCAATAGTAAAGAAGCATAAAATCTTTTCATAAATTATTCCCCAAAATAAAACGGTGAAGCAGCCATAGCCAAGAGAAGTCCAAGCCATACATGATGACCTTCAGCAGATGAGGTCCGAACTAAACAATAGTATTTCCTCCCTGAAAACCTGGGGGGGAACGAAAGATAAAGAGGCGAAAGAAAATGGAGTCAGTCGTAATGACTGGTAAGTCCTATCTACATCCAGCATAAAACAGGTAAAGGTAACATGACATGCATAAACTGAAAGTAAACATAAGGATGATGACAAGATAGATAAACTAAACCAAGATAACAGGATAAACTACTGTATCAATATAAACTAGGGTATCATGATGAACTACGGTGTCAAGATAAATCGAGGTATCACGTTGTCGGGTTTCTAAGTATAATATCCCAAGGTATCTATCAAGCATAACATCCCACGGTATCTGCCATGTATATTTGCACTGCACCTCCCGTACTAATATCTCAGCCCGTGTCATGTGTTAACTATGGAATATCTCTTGCCCAAAAGTCATGAAATAGTCCATTTACAGGTATGTCAGCCTAATATATCGCATATGTAGGTTTTTCGCCAAGTCGTATGATCCTTTCCATGGATAAGTTCAGTCCTTTGTCGTACCTCGTGCGGGCTTTCCCACTACTTCAACGTAGTACCATTCTATCCTTGAAATCATTTGGACTGTCATTAATATAAATATGTTTTCTTATCCGGATCTATCGCGTGTTCAACTAGGGTTTATGCCACCTAGGACCATTAGGGATTATGCTACCTAATGAACGTTTTCGTAACTCGGTTTGGGTTTAAGCCACCTAGGACCGCTAGGGATTACGCTACCCGTCAACCACGCCCTTCTTCCCACGTATGTATCGTGAATCGTTTTTCCATGTCAAGATGCACATGTATCTCAATGTGCCATTCCGAGTTCCGTGACAGTGCTAATCAAGAAATACGGGACCCGGTCGGGAGCTTTTGGTTATCTGCTGATGCAGATATTAAGGTCTGCTTTTATACCGGTGGTTATGGTCCCACGTGACCCCTCCCTCAACTACTGAAAGGCAATCCAAGAAAAATCATGCACGAGAACTGTACTCCGGCCACCTATGCCCTGCGATCCTATTGGCCAACCTCACCCATAACTAGATAGCGAGTATATGGTCTGTTGGGAGTTCTCTGCCTTTCCGTACGTACACGTTTGACTAAAGATGGTAGGTAGTCGATGACGTGCTATCACAGGGCTAAACTAGATATCGCCGACTCCACGCTAATCCATCCCAGTCTTTAGGTTGCTCGCACAGCAACCAAGGCGTACCCTTGATTCTTCTACCGCAGACCTTAACCTCTATGAGCCCAGGCGGATCATCTGCAACCTCACAGAGGGATACCAAGAGTACCCTCACGTCCCCCGAAGCTACCGCTTCATTACCCAGTTCGCTGGAGCCTTTATTTAAGTTAGATAAACATTTGCTCCTCCTCGTGTGTTTGTTTAAGCGATGACCTACCATAATCGGGTTACTCATCTATTTATGAACTGGTTCAATTCTCTTGACTAAGAATTATTACTTAGTTATTCTTAACTAAGGTTTACCGCTCAGTTTCCTTTCCCGTTATCCTTGTTGATTATGATTATCCACTTAATTCCCCGAACTAGGGTTTTGTCTAATGGGTTAAGTGTCACTCAAGTTCAGGACTTAACCCGCCTACGAATCATGTTAAAATTTGCTAAGTGTTCAGGTTCAAGACTTAGCCTTATCAAGTTATCATGTTGATTGGTTAAGTATTGGTTAACTTAACCTCATCAAATTATTAAGTTAGATTGGTTAAGTGTAGGTTACCTTAACCCCATCGAGTTATCGAGTCGGATTGGTTAAGTGTAGGTTAACTTAACCCCATCCACTAGTCGTGTTACATGGCCAAGTGTCATTAAGTAGTTGAGCCTGGTTTCACTTAACCTACCCATTCCCGTTATATCGGTTAAGTGTCATTAGTCAAATTAGCTCAACCTTATCATGTGGCATTAAGTAAATTAATGCACTCTCAACCTCTCACATTAGACGTTGTTGTGGTTACTGGTTACGCCGGGCGGGTCCGGGCAGATTTATACCACAACCCCGTCTAACCTTGGGTTTCAAGCACGGTATGACCAACTACTGACATTGGGTCTTATTGTTTGTAGCTACTGGATTTGCCGGGCGGGTCCGGGCAGATTTATGCTACAAACTCAACCCAACCTCGAGTTGGCCACTTTCATGTTTTACTACATATCATGTTAATGACAAATTTAGGCCTTGATTAAGTCCATGTTTTTCACTTATGCCCATTGTCCCATTTCTTGGTATAATTCATGTCAAGTTCACATGTTCCATATTTTTCTAAGTGGCATCCCCACGTTTATTACCATTACATGTTACATGTAATTTCATGTCAAGTTCATAGCAAATTTCAAGCTTTGCCTATACTACCCAAAACGTATTCTCAACGCACATGAAAGCGAATCACCATAGTAGGAAAAAATATGACCAAAAGAGGGTATAAGATGGCAAAGGTGAATCACAAGTTAAACATGGTGACGTTTTAGGTAAAAGGTGTTCACATAACTAGCATATTGCATATCGGCCTCAAAACATGTATGATATCATAAGAGGATTGGTCTCAAGCATGCATGATATCATATCCTAGGTCCATCATCTTATGCATGTGAGTGTCATGAGGGGTTTTAGGTTCCTTTACATGCATAAACCCAAAATGATTCACAAGTCAAAATGGTTCTAAGGGTTCATGCCATCATTCCCCAAGTAAAGATCCAAACTTGCATGATAAATTTAGTCCAACACAACATATGTAGCATGATTTAGTCACTAAAACATAGCCCAAAGTCATGGGTTCAAGAAACGGGCAAAACTAGGTTCACATAGGCTAACATACTTATGCTTCATCTCATTTTATTCCATGTCAACATTAGAACTACCGTTTAGATCTACATGTAGCTAGAACTTACAAATCGAGGCTAAAGGATTAGGAGCTAGAGTTTTGTCGTAGGATCCATGTTGAGATGATGATCAACACCCTTGATTTGATGTAGAAAGCTTGCTCCTTTGCCTTGAATCTAGTTTGTATGCATAAGCTTTTGAAGATGGAGATGGAGGCCATGATCAAGAGAGATTTGGGCAGCACTTCATGGCAAGAGTGATTTGTGAGGGTTTAAGCTAGGTCTAGGGTCTTTTTATAGAAGTTTAGGTTAGTTTAGGCCATAGGATTAACCCTAGGATAGATCAGAACCGTCAGAATTCGTCACAAGCCCCCAAAATCAGTCCAAACAGCAAGCAGGTGCACCCAGGTTGCCTGGGCTCGACCAGGAAGGTCGACACCCGTGTCGACTGGGCAGTCGACACGAGGGGGGGTTGGTGTTGACTGCATAGTCGACACCCCTGTCGACTTGACCTGGGCGGGAATTCTCCCGCCCTGCCCTCTGTGTGTTTGAATTTGAATTCTGCTCTAGTCTTAAACTGTTTTGAACTTGGAATTTTCTGAAAACTTCGACGGGCCATAACTTGGTCATACGGACTCCGATTTTCGAAAACTCAGACTCTATTTCGCGTATTTTTCGAGATGAACGGAATGGTGAAATCCATTTAACTTAATTCTTAGAATATAAACAGAATATCTTTTATTACCATAGTTCTTTAGTTAACCCGCTCGCGTATCCCTATATATATATATATATATATATATATATATATATATATATATCTATAAATCTATTATTTTCAAAGCTTAAAAATGCGGAGTGTTACAGCTGGCAGGCCCAATTCTGCCTACATGGATTAGGATTTTCTTAGAGGTTATGTTTATATGGATGGTTCAGATTAAATTTCATAAATCCGACGGCTCCTGCTCACACGAGCAAGTATAAATAACCTCTCAAACTCCACACTAGAAACCCTAATTATTCCTAACCTTTGCCTCCATGCTGCTGAATTCCATAAGAAAATAAAGAGAAAAAGGGTGAAGGTTCTTCTACTTCTCTACCTCCATTCTATATCTCTCTATTTCAAAATTATATAAGTTTAGGAAGTTGGAATTTAGCACTAACAATATATATAAGAATCTAATTATATGTTTCTTAAATTTATATTATTAGGAAATCAATCAGAGCTCGCTTGAACATTTGGAATCGTCGTAGATCTTGAGATTTCTATCGCATCCCCACTTAATTTGTGAGTGGAATGTAGTCCTGCTTGAAGGCATATTTATATTATTATCAGTTTGCTATATGGATTGTTATGCCTATGAAGATTTGGTTATGCGGTAATATAATATGAAAAATTCCTCAAATCTTCTTTGTAATCATGTAGGAGTTTGTCTTGTTGGTTTTGTGGAATTGTGGTTTTTGTATTGAATTAAAGGTAAACATCAGTATTGTATTATTATCTATATTTTATGTAATTCATCTCTATTACCATTTTATTTGGCCTAAAAAGGTTGGCATTTGAATTGTTTCATAATTGAATTGGGTTTGGATCCTAATTTGGGTGTAAAGGCATTCATAATTGGAATAAGTCAAATGCAAATGTTTTTGGGTGTATAACACTACAAAAAGGATGGATTGGATGAAATATAGATTGAATGTATGAAATACTTTACTTTTAATTTAATATTGGAGCCTTTTTCTACATGCCTAGGTTACAAGTTGTAATTGATATGTATGTGTATGTTTTCCATTACTGCTATTTGCTATATGTTCATTATGCCATCATGTTATGTTGTAGCGGTAAAATATGGAAATACTTAGAGTTGTATGCCTTAATCTGGATAAATGACAATTCCCATTCCGATTAGAACATTTTCTCATTTATATGAATGTTACATTAATTAGGCGCTATAATTATATTATTTATTTAAACATAATTATCGTAATTTATGTTATATTAGCATAATAAATGCGATTAGGTTAAAGTTTTGAATTTGAAATGTCCGCTTAACAAATATACGTATATATTTGTTTTCTTTTATGTGTGTATATATAGGATGGCTTAAATATATATATATATATAAATGACACATAGACACGAGGTTAGTTGCCATTTGTGGTAGAAGCCTGCCCGGAACCGACCGGCATATCCAGCAACCAGAAGTAGGCCCAACTAATGTGAGATGTCTAGGTGTTATGGGCCATTCATAAACTTAGTACACTAAACACGAGGTTAAACAGACTTGTGGTAGAAGCCTTCTCGGAACCGACCGACATATCCAGCATCTGCAAGTATATGGGTTAATGTGAGAGGTCTAGTGTGTGTGTGTATATATAACTATATATATAAGTTGATGTGTGAAAACAAATAGGCTTACTATGCCTTAAAAAGGTCTTAAGTGGTTAACTCACCTCTTTATCTAATTTAGGTCTTAAGTGGTTAGGACTAGGATCCCTCTGAAGGTTTATTCCTTGGAGAGGAACCCAAGTCATGAGACCCACCCTTATTAGCATTAAGGTAAGTCTTTGGGACCTCCTTCTTTAAAAGTGGTTAGGAATAAATCGGTTAACGGAGTAGGGTAGTTCACGGGGGATGTCCACTTCGTCTAAATGCTTGTAAGGGCTCAACTAGGGACATGTTGGTAATTAAAGGATATGTGGCCATTGCATGCTCACCAACTGTCTAAGGAAAGTCTTAAGTGGCATAGGTGTTCTACTGGGTAATATCAGTTAAGTAGTAACGTTCGCGATTCTACTTCTCATATTACAATTAAGAAAATAGACTTAAGAACATTAACGTACTAAGACGGGGTTCTGAAAGGGCTTGGGGTCTGCCTCAGGGTCATAAGAGATTGTAAGAATCCACCTTTAATAGGGCCATAAGTGACCAAGAATGCCACCTCGTTGGGTCTTTACCCAAAAAACACTAATGAGCGATTGACTTGGATATCCACCCCATTGGTTAGATATCTATGTTTGTGTCAATTTTGTGTGCTTCATAGACATACCTTGACATATGTAACCTGCTAAAAATATAGGGTATGGACATTAAGTAATAATATATTTCAGTCACACAGAACTTTATGTTCTGACCCCCTCTCCTTAACATCCAAACAGGTCAGTAGATGGAGTAAAGCAATGGATGAAATCATGATTGAAGACGATGGAGAAGATGAAGTTATTATGATATTATTAGTAGTTATTGCTTTGCATCTTTTAGAATCTTATGAGATTGAACTATTTGATGTACCTTTTGAATAAATGTAATTGTGACTATGTATTTCTGTGATTTTGAAATAATTGGTACATCTTATTTTTGGTATTATATTTTCCCTTTCTGTTGTGTGGGATTTACATTCAAAGTATGTGTTAGTATTATCTGGGCAAATGTAATCCTTAGAGGAACCAATGACCCATTTAGAATGACTCTAAGTTTCGATGGGCCTTTTTTGGGTCAAAATTTAGGCCCATTCTAGGCGGGTTGTTACACTTTGACTGGGGTGAGTCCCATAAGCTGCGCATTCTCGGAGCTTGCTAGTTTGGCCAATGAGTCAGCTTTTTCATTTTGTTCTCGGGGGATATGTGTGATGATGTAGTGGTCGACGTTGGTGAGCAGTTCGTGGACCTGAGCGAGGTAGGGAGCGAGTTATGCCCCCTTGGCTTGGTACTCTCCCTGTGCCTGACATACGATAAGTTGTGAGTAAATCTAGATGGCCTTGATGTTAAGTTTGATTACAATTCTAAGTCCAACGATCAGGGCCACGTATTCTTCATCATTTTTGGTAGTAGGAAAGTTGAGTTTTAAAGCGTAGAATATTGGGCATTCCTCTAGAGTGATGAGACGACTCCGGCACTGGAACACTTATCATTGGAAGATCCATCCACGAACAATTCCCGTTGAATGTCTGGAGTTTTGATGTCTTCCGGAAGAGGCTATTCCGAGATGGTGAATTCCACTATGAATCAACGAGGGCTAGTCCAAGGATGGCTCAGCGTGGGATGAATGTGACCTTGAATTGACTCATCTCTATATTCCACTTTAGTAGTCGTCCAGATGCCTCAGGTCGCTGAAGGACCAGTTGTAGTGGCTGGTCAGTGTAAACTTTGATGGGGTGAGACTGAAAGTATGGTCATAGCTTCCGGGAGGAGATCAATAAGTAGTAGGCTAGCTTCTCAAGCTTTGGGTAGTTCTTTTCTTCCCCCGTTAATATCATGTTGTTGTAGTAAACGGGTCGTTGGACACAATCTTCAATGCGCATGAGCGCTGAGCTGATTGTCTGCATGGAAACAGACAAATAAACATATAAGTCCTCGTGATCCATAGGTCTGGACAAAATATCTGGTTTCTCTAAGTGACTCAGAAGATCCTTGAATGCGGTGATACATTCTAGGGTCCATGAGAAGTTGCGCTTCCACTTTCTGAGCAAGTCGAAAAAGGGAACGCATTTGTCGGTGGCTTTAAAGATGATTCGACTTAAAGCGGCGACCTTCCCGTTTAAACTTTAAACATCCTTCATACTCTAAGGGTCTTGAATATCCTGGATAGCTTTGATCTTATCTTGATTGGCTTCGATGCATCGCGAACTGACAATGAAACCCAAGAATTTTCCCGATGCAATGCCAAAGGAGAATTTCAAGGGATTGAGTTTCATGTCATGTCGGTGGAGGGCATCGAATATTTAGGAGAGGTCACGGATGTGGTCATTTGACTACTTCGATTTTACAAGCATATCGTCCACGTATACCTCCATAGATCTTCCAATCCGATCTTTGAAAATGAAGTTGACCAGTCGTTGATAAGTAGCTCCCGCGTTCTTAAGACCAAAGGGCATGACGCGATAGTAGTAGAAACTAAGGTCGGTTATGAAAGAAGTATGATTTTGGTCCGGGAGGTACATCAGAGTTTGACTATAGCCTGACTAGGCATCCATGAAGGATAAAAGCCAGTATCCGGCGGTTGAATCAACAAGTTGGTCGATCTTCGAAAGTGGGAAGCTGTCTTTAGGGCATGTCTTGTTCAAGTTGGAGAAGTCGACACACGTTTGCCATTTGTCGTTTGCTTTCTCGACCAGGACTGGATTGGAGATTCATTCGGGGTAGTAGGCTTCACGGATGAAATTTTTATTGAGAAGCCTATCTACTTGTTCTTTAAGCGCAGTCGATCTTTTGATTCCCATGAATCGACATTTCTATTTGACCGGAGGTTGCAAAGGATTGATGGTTAGCCTGTGACAAGCGACTGCAAGGTCGATGCCACACATATTGGAGTAGATCCAAGCGAAAACGTCAAGGTTGGCCTCTAAGAAATCCACAAGACCTTCCTTTATTACGGGGTGGAGTTCCGATCCCACTTTCAAGACCTTCGTCAGGTCGTTGGGGCTGACCGAAACATCCAACGTAAGCTCGACTGGGGTAGCCCTTTCGAAATTGGGTTCTCTGTCTTCCCTTGGATCAGGAGACGGTAATGGCGCCTGAGCCAAGGCTCAGACGCCTTTGATTGCTACGTGGAGATGTTCTAAGCGCAAGAAGGCGACGACATGGTCTTGCCTTCGTCTTTGTTGTGTGAATTCCTCCATTCTATGAGGCAGAAATCTCTAGTTGTTGCTCGGTCGCCTTTTACGGCGTCGATCCCATTTTCTGTAGGGAACTTCAATAGAAGGGACTACGGTGACATGCAGACTCGGAACTCTACAAGGAAGAAAGACGTCCAAAGAAGATGTTATACGGGGAGATGGCGTCGATAATCATAAAGGTGAGGATTCGGACTCGGCTCTGGTCCCGTTCTCCGAGTTCTACAAGCAAGTCGACCATGACTACGGGGTGGTGGTAAGATCTGTTGAAGCCATGGATTGTGGCATGGCAGGGCTTTAAGTCTTTGGCCTCAAGTTTCATCTGATCGTAGGCCACTTGAAGATGATGTTGACCGAGCTTCTTGAGTCGATGAGGATTCTTTGGATGAAAGCTAATCCAATCTGGGAAGAGATGACGAGAGGGTCAATGGTTGGGACATTAATTCCCATGGAATCTCTCTCGTGGAAGACGATTTTGTCCCACATTGTTTTTTGGAGCTTAGCAGGAACAAACTCGTCCAAAGTGGAGCAAGCTTCGTAGGTGTCATGCTTTATAGAGTTGGCATACTCCTCCATTTTGTGGAAGCTACCGTGTATGGGGTGAGGTCCGCCATAAATAGTATTGATCATGATGCCACATGTTCTTTGGTTAAACGGCCCTAGGGCCGCGTTTGCAGGTTTTGGAAGTGCAAGCATTGGAGGACCAGTAGTTGCTTCCGAAGGTGTGGGATCCTAAAAGCATTGTTCTAGGAATTTCTGGCGGATGAGTTGTTCAATTGCATCCTTGAGGTGACAACAATCATTAGTGTTGTTCCCATACATGTCGTGGAATCTACAGTATTTGCCAAAAAATTTCTGGCGGTCGGTGGATTCCCTTATGTTGGGCTTCTTATACTGGAAAGTATTACAGTTCTCTAAGTAGATTGTCTCTATATCCCAATTTAGCGGAGAGTAGGCCATGTTATTCTGGTAGCGCTCGTGCTTCTTAGGATCTGCAAGAGCATGGTTGTTGCGATCGCTTTGTTTACCGATGTTCGGCTTTGGCTTGTAGGGGGATGCTCCTTTCCCATTGTCAGGGGATTCCCCGACCCGCTTTCCTTTGATACTGTCGTCGACGGTGCCAGTCTATGGGTGATTGGAATGGTTGCCCCGAGAAGCTCGATTACCCCTTGCTTCTTCTTAGCATAGGAACTGTCCAGCCGTTTCGCAAAAAGCCTCTAGGTTCTTAGGTTGCTGACTGTCAATCCAAGCTTCGAATTCGGAGGTTGGAAGGACACCTTTTGCAAGCTGGAAGAGCACAGTGCAAGGCTTCAGATCGTCGACCTCTGCGAGGGCGGTATTGAATCACGCAAGATAGCTTTTGAGATATTACTGTAGGTCCTTGGTAAAGATTAGGCAGGGTGAGGGCGTTTTTTGGAGTCGGAACGTGCATTCTGAACTGCTTAACCAATTCCATTGCCAACTGACTGAAGTTGTTGATAGATCGGAGTGGAAGGCGTGAGAACCAAAGCAGAGATGTGTCTGACAAGAAGACTAGGAAGCACTTGCATTTGACCGCGTCGTTGGCCCGCTGGAGTCCATCTACCACTCATAGAGGGTCAAGAAGGCACAGGGATTAGTCATGCCATCATAGAATGCCATATTTGGTATGTTGAAGCGTCGGGTCCACTTGGATTCGTGTATGATCCTATTGAAGGGATTATGCCTCAAGTGGGGTTCCCATGAGTCGTTGGAGTTCCCTCGCATATCTCTCATGATCCTTCGAACAATGTCAGGGTGATATGCTGGATGGGGATCTTCAGGTGGAATCCATTGGTTTTGGCGAACTTTAGGAATTCTATTCCATGGGCGCCTTCTTTGTGCAAATCAGGCTCGTCCACTTCCATGTTGTCTACATCGTTAGCCTGGTTTTGGTATGGCTAATGAGGTTGAGCGTGCTAGTGTGCATCCTAATCCGGAGGGATTTGGGCCTGCTGGGTTGCCGGAAGCGTAGACCCCAGGTTCTGGGCGGTGACAGTTGTGTTCTATCAAGGAGGGGGTCGGTTGCTCGAACCTGGTTCGTCGTTGATAATCAACTGGGAACTATAATGGTATTGCGTTCCCCCACTCTAAGTGACGGTGGTTCGATCACCGTTTCCATTTTCGTTGTTGTTCCTGTTCCCGTCAGTATGAGTGTTGGAGTGGACGACGATGTTATTGATGAGGCTGAACCTCCTTATTTGATGTGGTCCCCTTGATTCGAAAGAAGAGGTTTCTGATATAATACGCCGCGGTCGGGCACTGTTCTAAGCAAGCTAAAGTCGAGCAACGATGCGTTGACTGTTTTGAAGTTGACGTATAAGTTCAATGTTATTCTTCCACGCTTGGTTGAGTTCAATAGCTATATTTTCGTGCTTCCTATTAAGTGCATGGATCTGCGTTTGAGTCACAGGGGCTTCGGGGTCCATGGGCGGAAGGAGATCTATTTCATTCAGGTTTTCTTGCGCTTAAGGCTACTGAGAAGTACCAGCGTCATTTGTGGAAGACTGGACGAGCATTTGGTACTTTGGTTTCTTAGCCATCGTAAGCGGACTTAGCGGTAGGTTATAGAAGGAACCCAAAGCGCATTGAAGTCGAGATGGGAATGTGTGACAAAGAGACAAATTCGAGTTTTCTCTGTGAAAGCACCAGAACGTTGATGGCAAAAAATGCCATAACACCCAAAGATTTTCCGTTACTTAGAGACTTATGTTTCACATAGGAAAAGTACACTACTACAAAAGTAGGCATATTCGACACTATTTTTATGTGGTCGTAGATTGAAAAAGCGTTGCCGTAGGTCATTTTCTCAAATAGGCAACACCAGAGGAGCGTGGTATCTGCGGCTGTTGCATTAGCCCTCTAAGGCAACGCTTTTGCCTATCTACGACCACGGAAAGAAAGTGTTGCATTATAGCCCTATTGCAACAATATATGCAAGTAATGCAACGACACAAAGCGTTGCCTTAAGCCGAAGCCAGAGCTTGGCTTCTAGGTCATGGTAATGGGGCCGACATGAACTTTACACATCAGCTGCCAACGTGTCACATGTCACATCAGCTGCACATGTGTCACATGCCACGTCATCTATCCTCAAGGCACCACGTAAGTTGTGGGCCCCACGTGTCGTACCATTGTGAAACTAATAATATTGCACTTAATGCAACACCAGCTAATGCAACACCACAACACTGTAATGAAACACCACAACACCATCTAATGCGACAAAACAACACTGTAATGCAACACAAGGAATAATCAACTACAATAGTAAAAAAATCAAATGCAGCACCAAAAAAAAATCAACTGCAACTGTAATACAACCCTGTAATTACAAATTCTGCAGTACATATATACACAATCCAAAACATTGTACCACATTCATACATATATACAAAAATATTCATGCAATAAATCCTCCCAAAACATTCATCACCACAGTCAGACCAACCAGTTATATATACAACTCACAAGTGGCATCACTAACACATACCACAAGTGCCATCACCAAAACGTAACACAAGTGCCATGACGAACACATACCACAAGTGCCATAATTTAAAAGAACAATTCGAATATATCACAAGTGCTAACACATACCATCCAAATACTTCATTCAGTTATCGGGGTTGCAGGAGTACCAATGTCATCTTCATCACTTGTTGTGCTGACACAAAAGTCTCTGACATCTAAATTAAGATCTGGATTGGCTTCACCTAGCTTTTTTAACACCATGACACCTTGTTTTTCACTTTTCTATTCACCTTTTCTTCCAAATCCGCCTCAAGCTCTTGCCATATTTTTTGGGTTGGCTCATGCACATAACTGTCTGAAGAACCAGGAGTTGTTGGAGACTTTTTAGCCATTTTACCTCGCCTTCATACAAGCCAGTTCCGTGTGTGGCTCTTCCCACCAGATACAAGTGCATCTGCCTCAACAATGTTTCCTGCTTCCACCATTGCTTGAATCTTCGCCTACAAAATGAAAACCAGGCAAGCATATATATAAGCAAGTAGCTGGCAGAAATGAATTTATTAACAGAACTGGTTTTCTTTCAAACTAACTATGTGTTCGATTTAATAAGCAGCTCCAACAAACGTACAATGTGCCAATTATACTAACACAAGTATTGCTATTTCGGTATCTAATGTACTTACGTATCTGGCTTATAGTTCATCCGTGTTAGTCTTGTAAGTTCTCCCCGGTTCTCGTTTATATGTTTCCAAATAGACCAAGGCAGCGGATGGGGTGGCTTTTTTGGGTCCTTCTTTCTCTGTCAAATATTAGGATTACCAAAAATTAAACAGAATCTTTAACATTCAATGTTAAGAATTTACAAATCTTGTTGCATATGAACATTGTGACAATGATATAAAATATAATTCAATGATATAACAAATTAGAATTATCATGTGGCCAATTCAACTCAACCACAAAAAAAATTAACTTAAGTTCAAAAAACATATATTATCTATTCTTTGGCTACTGCATGAGTTTTTTTGGTATGCGTCTCATTTAATGAATTTCGATGCGCAGAATTAGTCTCAGCTAGGTCTTGGAAATCCAAAAAATAATAATTAGCACTAAACAAGGATAATGTAAACTACTAAAAAAGATTAGCACTAAACAAGATAATGCGAACTACTAAAGAAAAGATTAGCACTAAACAAGATAACATGAACTACTAAACATTATACAAATGCGAATATCATTAATTTATTTATTTATTTTTTCCATTTGTTGCATGATTATTAAGTAAGCACTAAACAATAAAAGATTAGCACTAAACAAGAAAATTTGAATATCATTAAATTATTTTATTTATTTTTTTCATTTGTTGCATGATTATTTAATTAGCATTATACAAATTAGTTTTCTTTTGTGGTCACATTAAAGTCGTACCTGAACTACTTCATCCCCCCAGTATTCCAGGAGCATTTCAAAATCCTCCAATGGAATTGTACTAGGCCTATTTGCAAGCCTTTCCTCATCAGTTGAATATTTTTTATAATACCTTGCTTTGATGCGAGAATTGTACTGCCTCCAAGAGTCGTTAAGTGTGTTCAAGACCCACTTATGTCCTTCCGGAATGACATACCTAGCCTACAATATAACAAACACAAAATTCAGGAAACAAACTAATTAATTAAAACCAAACATTTAGGAAATAAGTTGAACTACGGTTTAGGGTGATAGATTGTACCAGAGCATATTCCAACATTTGTCGCTTTAATTGATCAGGAACAACATGCCAATTGATGTAAGTAAGAGGCACATTAACCTTTGTAAGTATCCCAAGAAAATTTCTTAACTCCGTAATATTATCAAATATTGGCTAACCATCCTCATTCAACTGAATGACTACTTTATCATCAGGGGTTCTAGCATGCACCTTGGTCATTTTTAACTTCCCTCTAGGTTTTTTGGACCTTGTACTTTATATACCAAGTTCAAAAAAATGAATAGAAAATTAATGTATGCATTACAGAAACATAATATGCATGCAAAACTTAAAATAGACACACTCAATAGTGCAGTGCAGTTCACATATAAAGAAACATTGTACTTGTACCTGCTTCATCTTCCTATGTAATCCATTCCTGCTCTAATCGAAAAGTAAGATTTTCCATTGTTGGAGGCGCTTCAACATTCTGCTTTTGGCGTTTCCGCATCGCTAAATAAGCAGCAACTGAACCAGCAGCTTCACATGAATTGTTTGAACATTCTGCTACATGTAGGTTTTAAAACGGGTGGACGAGACGTTGTAGGTTTTAAAACTTCTGAATGAGACGGTGTAGGTTTTGTCAATTTCTTTAATATTTCTGCAAATTTCTTTCGGTTACTGAGTTTCTTTGGAGTGGGAGTGTGTGTCATTAACTCCTTGTTGGAGCTAGCTTTCTTTGGAGAGGGTGCAGGTCATCGCTTCCTTCTCAATTTCAGTGGTCGCATTGGTTCGAGTCTAGGTCCAAGTAAAGGATCCTTTGACTTAGCAACTTTGATTCTCTATAATTAAGTCGAAGTTCAAGATTTTCATGTTCATAAAGGCAAAGACAATAAGTAGTAAACAAATAACTTTTTATACTTCCAAATCCGATGAATCATCATTGACATCTTCACCACCATTTTTTGGGATGTATTCATCACATCCAGTAATATCTTTATCTTTCCTTTTTGTGTGGCAGCCTCTTGCATACAACTAACCAATGAAGGCACCCCAAGTGATCTACTAACTGCATCATTTTCTTGCATTCGCGCGATTCGCTTTTGTTCATACTTCGTCAAAACTGATGGTTGTGAGAACTCCAAGCGGATTAGCATTATTAGTCACCATTGATGATAAATTTAAGCTAGTTAACCAAATAGAGTCGACGTATAAACAATTCTTGCTATGTTGACATAATGCATTCATAAAGAACCAATAGTTACTTGAATTAGCTGCAGCCTTCATGGTCGGAATAGGACATCGACACAGTAATAGAAAAGACTAAAATGCAGTTCTTGCTTTTACGTGCAGAATTTTAAGAAAAGTAGTTTGAAATACAAGATTTCATCCTGATTAATAATACTGAAATGAAAACTGAAAAATACCGAACATCAGCTTCATTCTCTCAGGTATCATCATCATTATATGTTTCATTTTCTACATTTAATTTCCTCTTGGTTCCTTTGTCCGTCACAGTAACATCTTCTTTATCATTATTCATATCAGGCTCCGGCGATAGTTTCTTTTGTTCTACTTGAGTTGGGTTGTTTTTCATCATTTTGTGTTGCTGTTGAAGTCTATGTGCAGTAATATACTTGCGCTTTGCAACCGGCTTCTTAGCAAAACCTGTACCAATAAAAATAATAACGATGGCCTCCTTCATAGTTCTTTACACACACACACACACACATATATATATATATATACACATATATATATATATATACAAGAATGGATCTATATTGCATATACGTATATACCTTGAATTATGTTTTTACTTGGCTGTATGATTACATGTAGCTGTAGTTGAATCAACGGCTCACTGTTTTTGTCGATGGTATTGTCAATGTAAAAAACCACTTCTTCTTCCTTATTGCAGCCATGTACGTATTCGTTTACGTCCTTGTCATTTAATATCAGCTGCCAGCCACCCCTCGTTCCTTTGCTGACTTAGACTCCTCCTATTTCAGTGTAATGGAGGCAATCTTTAACAAAGTCCATAAGCACACTGTACGAAAAGCGGTCTACATCATATTTTGTTACTACGAAGGATTCTCCACCGACATAACATGTCCTATGAAACTGTCCGCCATGGTGCAGTCAGATATTTATAAGTTCATCCATCCTGTACAAAATGGATACATTAGAACAAGGTACATGCATGTTAAAGTGGACAAAAACAACTAACATTTTGGTCTATAACCAATTTAGATGACAGTAAAGAAAGACGTTAAATCATAAAACATGTGAACAGTGTAGATTGCATTATGAGAAAGGAGTGCCAAATACATTCATCAAAGATAATAATTTGCAGCTAAAACAAAAGTGCCAAATACATCATAAATTAGACAACAGATTAGACCAAATTAAAGCAATAAGAAAGAGGAATTTTTGTCCTAACGATACGGAACAAGATCAGGAACTTATGCTTCTAGTTATGTTTCTAGTTGTATTACGCGGACATCATCCCTAATCCAACCCCCATCAACAACTTCTGGTTCTAGTTCACCAACTATGCCCATATCATGTGAATGCGTATTGTTCATGTCTTCTTCCATTGCATTCTGATTTTTAGTATCACACCAATCTCTCGGCAATTTTTTAATAACGTAATGACTGTTCTTTTCAACTACATCTTCCATATAAAATACTTGCTGCACTTGCGAAGACAGGACATAAGGATCAGTTTTATGGCACTTTCTAAAATTTACTCGAGTAAGACCATATGAATCTTCTTCCTCTTGGTACCAGCAACACTTAAAAAGGACCACTGTGAAAGCTCCCAATAATCAAGCTCAAAAATTTCTTCAATTGATCCGTAGTAATTGACATCACCAACTATTGGGTTTTGTTCTTTCGAACTTGCAAAGTTGGTGGTTTTGACAGTCAAAAATACACCACTATTTTGTGTGGTACATCCAAAATCTCTAAATTTTGTGTGGAATCTATATCCATTTACTATATAACCTGTAAACTTCCTAGCTACTCGATTAGGACTTAATGCAAACACCTCTAAATCTCTTGAAATATTTTACTTTTTCAGAACCTCTTCTTTTAGCCAATTCCAAAACTCTTTGAAATGTTCTCATTCCCTCTTGTATCTTCTTGGATTTGCAAGACCATCCACAAAAGCTCGATGAACCCTAAATAATAATTAAGGTCAAAAAACTACGAAATGCATATATTAATTTATAGTTATGGAAAATGATATAGAAACTTAAGAACTTACTCGATCAAACTCTCAATTTCTTTATTACCGGAATTGAACAAAACATAGCGATCCATTGCCTTCCAATCTGCATCTTTCAAATTGAACATATTTCCGTCTTTATTCTTCTTTGTTCCAATATCATATTCCAAATCTGTTGGACATCTTCCAAAATCAATCGACATGTTTTATGTTCCTCCATCAACGCTTAGAAATCTTGAACAGAAGGTCACACACTGTTCTGCAAAGTAACCTTCTACAATCCAACCTTCCGGTCTGTTTCTATTCGCACATAAGATTTCAACTTTCCTAGATATCGCTCAATTGGATACATGCATCTAAGGTGTTCAGGCCCGCCGTATTCGATTTCTCTACATAAATGAACAGGAAAGTGTACCATTATATCGAAAAAATCCTATGAAAAATCCATTTCAAAATGACAAAGTATCTCGACAAATTATTTTCGCAACCTCTTGATATCATCCACTTCGATAACCTTACTCCATAGTCCTCTAAAGAATGCACTAAATCTGATCATTGATAACGCAACCTCGGGTTTTGATGCTTTCTGCACGGCAAATTATAAAAAATAGTGGAGTATGAAATGAGCATTATGTCTCTTATATCCCACAACCGTTCTCTCTTTTATGTGCACGTACAGACTAACATTCGAGGCACAACCGTAGGGCAGTTTGACGTTCTTCAATACAGAGAAAAAGATTTCTTTTTCCTTATTTGTCATATCAAATATTGCAGCTCTAATTTCAACATTCTTTCCTTCACCACATTCAACGGGATGAAGAGCCTTTCTTATGCCCAATTCATGTAAATCCAAACGAGCATTCAAGTGATCCTTCAACATGTGTAACGACCCGCATTCTATGTATCATAGGATCATACAATATTTATTTTATTTTCATACGAAGTCGTATGGTGGTGTAACTTTGGGAAACGACTATTGGGTCATTTCCCATGTTCACGATTTTTGCCAAATTTTAAATGACCGTTTTACCCCTAGTGAATCTTGTTTCGCCTATAACTTTTGATTTGTAAGGAATTTTGACCTGAAACTACTTCCATTGGATTCAATTGATGGTTTACCTTTCCGTAGAGTGGTCACCATAATCAAACGGACTTACCGTTTGGGAGATATGGCTGAAATAAGGTTTGAAGATGGAAAAACAGCTTAACCGGGGTTAATTAGGTGATAAGTGCTTAGGTCCATAAACCATTTCGGGATTAGGATTATGGGAGGGCTGAAAAGAGTTAGAGGATGATTCATTTTCATTTTTCCAGCCACCACTTACCTTCTTCTAACCCTAGTAATAGCCTCCACCTTTTAAATTCATCCCTAATCACTTCATAATCACATATTAAGCAAATCTACATCAAATTTAGGTGGATTAGCATCAAAATTGAGATAGAGATGCTGGAAAATATAGGAATTCGACCCAAATCGGTGGATTTTTTCATATCTATAATTTATTTGTGGCCAAGGTGAGTGATTTGCACTTTTATTCACTAATTACGGCTAATTAGGGATAATTTGCGAAATTATGCATCATAAAAATCTGGAAAAATATGTAGAAATACTAAAATATTATTTTATTTCACTAGTGAAAATTTGGGTTACTTTGGATTAAGTTTGCTAATCCTATAGTTAAACATGGTTAAGGGGGATAAGGGAAAAATCATGGTTTTGGGAAGCCGTTCCACGAAACGGAGTCAGCTATGGTGGTTCAAGATTGGCTTGATAGTTGTGAGCGCATCTTCGAGGATTTGGGGATCGAGGACGCGATGAAGAGAAAGTTAGCATCGCGTCAGCTTCAAGGACGGGTTATGAATTGGTGGAATGCTATTAAAGAGGCTACTCCCGAAGACCAAGTTACTTGGAATTAGTTTATTTCAGTGACAAGTTTATTCCAACTGCTCAGAAATCAGAATTGTTCAGGAAGTTTTTGGAGCTTAGGCAAAATGGTAGGGAAGTCTCAGAATATATTGCTGAATTCGATACCTTATCGAAATATGAATTCTCCCTTATCGATACTGTCAAGAAGAAGAATGAGAAGTTCATAATGGCTTGGATGAGTACTTGGGGGAAAGACTTATAAACCACATCGACGAGACTTTTGAGTCTACTGTGGGAAAGGCATTGAGATCTGAGAGCCTTTACCCTAAGTTGAAGACTGATGCAGAGGACCCAAAGCCGCAGGCGAGTGGTGGAGGAAAAATAACTTCTGAATAAGAGGAAATAGAATCAGACCAAGGACGGTCAGAAAAAGAAGAATAAGAAAGATATCGAGTGTTATAGCTATGGCAAGAAGGGTCACTATGCCAAAGAGTGTCAAGCAAAGCCAGGGGAAACGAAGTGCTTCAACTGTGGCCAAGTGGGGAATTTTAAGAATGAATGTCCACAATCTCCTAAGGAGAAGAAAATAGTGAAAGCATATGCTATCAACGCCGTTCCTTCTTCGTCGAATGCCCCAACTGCGGCGCAGAAGGGAAAAGGTTTCGTTATTCAAGGCATGCTTTCTATTTATGATGTTCATATTCAAGTGTTGTTTGATACCGGGGCTTCTCATTCCTTCGTATTTAGTGGCCTGGTAGATAGGTTGGAATTGGAATCCGAGATTGTCGATAGATCTTTAGTTGTGACGAACCCGATCGGTGGTTCGACTAGCCATTGCATGATTTGTCGTAATTTGGTCTTATCGAGTCTTGGATGTATGTTTGCTTGTGATTGCTTTGTTTTGGGTTTTACTGGGTTTGGCATTATTTTAGGAGTCGATTGGCTCCAAAGATATGGGGTGGTGGTAGACTGTGAGGGGTCTTCGGTGACCATTAGAGCGGATGATGGGCGGAGGGTGGTATTGGGTTGCCTACCTAGTGATGAGGCGATGGCTAGTTTTCTACATTCCCTCTACATCCCGCAGGATGAGTTATTAGATGTGCCTATTGCTGGCGAGTATCCGGACATCTTCGAGGAAATGACCGGACTTCCACCACACAGAGATAACGAGTTTCGAATTGATTTAGTGAAAGATGCCAGACCTATAGTGATGCCACTTTGTCGTGTGGCGCCAAGGGAGCAGTGAGAACTCGAGGTGTAAGCGGGCGATCTTTTAAAGAAGGGATTTATCCGAAGGAGTGTTTCCGAGTGGGAGAAACAGTTGTATTTTCCACTAAGGTCGATGGTTCCCTTCGCTTATGTGTAGACTATCGTGAGATGAACAAGGTGACTAGCAAGAATAAGTATCCTCTTCCATGGATAGATGATTTGTTTGATGAACTGAATGGAACAAGAGTGTTTTCCCAGTTAGATCTCGCGACAAGTTTTCATCAGCTCAGAGTAGCAGCTGAGAGTATATCTAAAACGACATTTCGAACGTCGTCTGGATTTTATGAGTGGTTGGTCATGCCATTCGGTTGACCAATGCACCAGCATATTTTATGGATCTCATGAATAGGGTATTCAGGGATCAATTAAATAAGTTTGTTCTCATGTTCATGGACGATATCTTAGTTTACTCGAGGACAGAGGAAGAACATAAGGAACATTTGAGGACAGTGATGGAGGTGTTGAGGAAACACCGATTGAAAGAAAATTTTTCTAAGTGTCACTTCTGGAGGAGGGAAGTGAGATTCTTGGGCCATGTTGTTTCAGAGAATGGTACTGCCGTAAATCCTGCGAAGGTGGCTACGTTACAAGATTGGTCTACGCCCAAGAATGCAACGGACGTGAGAAGTTTCTTGGGGTTAGCTGGATATCATCGTAAATTTATCTAAGACTTCTCTAAGATAGCGGCACCGTTAACTCAGTTGACCAAGAAGAATCAAGCTTTCGTCCGGGACGAAAGGCGTGAGTATGCATTTAAGAGTCTAAAGGAAAAGTTAACATGCGCACCAGTGTTAGTTATTCCTAAAGGTAACGAAGAGATGATGGTATACACGGATGCCTGTGGTATCGGACTAGGTGGTGTACTGATGCAAGGAGGTAGGGTTGTAGCTTATGCTAGTCGGCAACTGAAACCGCATGAGAAAAGATATCCTACCCATGATTTGGAATTGGCAGCGATTGTGTTTGCGTTAAAGATGTGGAGTCATTATCTCTTGGGAGAAAGATTTGAGTTGTTCACCGATCATAAGTCGTTAAAGTATCTTTTCTCTCAAAAGGATTTAAAACTTCGTCGGCAGAATGGTTAGAGTTCTTGGCTTCATATGATTTCAATATCGCATACAAACCTAGGAAGGGAAATGCGGTGGCTGATGCATTGAGTAAGAGACATGCAAGTTTGGGGGATATGTTTCTGGAATGGAAGCAACCGGAGTATATCGCAGGATATGATTTCAGACCTAAGTGTGAATTAGATCCAAAGATGTTAGCAAGTTTGGCGATCATACCGACTTTGATTGAGCAGATTGGTTCCAGTCAGAGGGACGATCCTAACCTATTGGAAATCATCTCCAAGATAGAGATGAGTATCGACAATGAGGAGAAGAACAAGTATGGACTTGATCGAGAAGGATGGCTCCGAAAGAATGGCAGACTAGTTGTACGCAACATAAATGAATTGAGAGATGAAGTGCTTAGAGAATGTCATCACTCAAAACTGACTATACATCCCGGTGGTAACAAAATGTACCGAGACATGAAGTAGACCTAATACTGGGAAGGGATGAAGAGAGACGTTGGAAAGTTTATATTTAAGTGCATGAACTGCCAGTTAGTTAAAGCCGAGCAAAGAAGCCTAGTGGTTTGTTACAACCGTTGGAATTTCATGAATGGAAATGGGAACAAGTCTCAATGGATTTCATTGACGGTTTCCAAGGACTAGATCAGGTCATGATAATATTTGTGTGATTGTGGATCGATTGACCAAAAGTGCAAGGTTTATATCGGTCAAGTCGAATAGAACGGCAACTAAGTTAGCATAATTGTATATGAAGTAGGTAGTGAGATTTCATGGAGTACCTAAAGGTACATTGAGTGACCGAGATCCATTGTTTACTAGTGGGTTTCGGAAGAGTTTACAAGAGGCTTTAGGGTCAGAATTACATCTCAATATCACATACCATCCCTAAACCGATAGTCAAACAGAGAGGGTGAATTGTGTATTAGAGGATCTATTAAGAGCTTGTTTATTGGATTTCGGAGGATCATGGGATGACCATTTGTATCTAGTTGAGTTCGCATATAATAATAGTTATCAATCCAGTATTGGTATGACTCTATTTCAAGCTTTGTACGGAAGACCATGCGACTCACCGTCATGTTGGTTGGAAACCGGTGAGAAGTTTGTGCTTGGGCCAAATGTAATAAGAGAAATTTCAGATAAGATCAAAGTTATTCAACAACGAATGAAGACTGCCCAAGATAGGTAGAAGAGTTATGCTGATAAAAGGCAAAGAGATTTGAATTTCTTCGTTGGCGACTTAGTATTCATTAAGATTTCTTCGTTAAATAGTGTGATTCGATTTGGTAGGAGAGGTAAGTTGGCACCAAGGTTTGTTGGTCCATTTCCAATTCTCAAGCAAGTTAGGAATTTGGTGTATAAAGTTGGATTACAAGACAAGATGGCGGGAGTGCACAACGTCTTTCATGTTTTCCAGTTAAGGAAGTTCGCGCACGAATCTGATATGACTATTTCACCAGATCAGTTAGATGATATCGAGGTAGAATCTGAGGAAGTTGGGAGCTACAGAATGATTCGTATTGTCGGACATGGTACGAAGCAACTTCGGAGGAAGACGGTGGGACTGGTTAAGATCCAGTGGGGCAATAACGAGAATGAATGTACTTGGGAAACCAAGGAAAGCATAAGAAATTCATATCCAGAAGTCTTTACCTGGTAAGATTTTAATCGCGATATAGTTACTTCCTTGTTAGTAAACCGCATGCTAGGATAAGTTTGTTGTTTATGTTTGATAGTTTATAAATGGTTGATAGGCACGTAGGACACCTTTGTATGTTTCTTGGTTAAGGAATTTCGGGGGCGAAATTTCTTGGGGGAGGGGGGGAGTGTAACGACCCGCATTCTACGTATCGGAGGATTGTAGAATATTTATTTTATTTTCATACGAAGTCATATGGTCATGTAACTTTGGGAAATGACTATTGGGGTCATTTCCCATGTTCACGATTTTTGCCGAATTTTAAACGACCGTTTTACCCCTGTAGAATTTTTTTGCCTATAACATTCGATTTGTAAGGAATTTTGACCTGAAACCGCTTCCACTGGATTCGGATGATGGTTTACCTTTCCGTAGAGTGGTCGCATTAATCAAAGGACTTACCGTTTGAGAGATATGGATGAAATAAGGTTTGAAGATGGATAAACAGCTTAACCGGGCTTAATTAGGTAATTAGTGGTTAGGCTCATAACTCATTTTGGGATTAGGTTTATGGGAGGGCTGAAAAGAGTTAGAGGATGATTCACTTTCATTTTTCCAGCCGCCACTTACATTCCTCTAACCTAGTAATAGCCTCTACCTTCTAAATTCCTCCCTAATCACTTCCAAATCACATATTAAGCAAATCTCCATCAAATTAAGGCGGATTAACATCAAAATCGAAATAGAGTTGCTGGAACACATAGGAGTTCGACCCAAAGTAGTGGAGTATTCAGATCTATAATTTATTTATGGCTAAGGTGAGTGATTTGCACTTTTATTCACTAACTACGGCTAACTAGGGGTGATTAGTGATAATTAACAAAATTATGCATCATAAAAATTTGGAAAAATATGTAGAAATTCTAAAATATTATTTTATGTCACTGATGAAAATTTGGGTTAATTTGGATTAAGTTTGTTAATCCTATAGTTAAACATGGTTAAGGGGGATTAAGGGGAAAATCATGGTTTTGGGTATGTTTGATCTAATATAACTTATGTGATTGGTGTTTTGACCCTTTTTGATTGAACCCATATGTTGTTACTGTTGTTTGGTATGTTTTATGATTGCATAGGAAAGTTAAAATGGTTGAAAACGTCGTCGTATGACGTAAATAGCTTGCTGCAAGAAGTGCAGGAAATCGGATCGGGTCATGAACCCCGAACCGACCCTACTCGTGACCATGGTACAACGACCCGGTGAGCACCACATCCCGCTCGTGAATCATGATCACGACCCGACCCATCTCCAGAGAAGAAGCAAAGCGGCTTGGCTTTAAGGACGGAGGACCATGAACCGACCCGGAGTGCCATTCACGAACCGACCCGGAGTGTCATCGACGAACCGATTCAAAGAATGAAGTACCACGAGCCGCGAGATGATGCCAAGGGAGCATCATCACGAGCCACCAGGGGAGCATCACCACGAGCCGTCAAGGGGAGGTCACCATGAACCGAAATCTCTGAACCCGAACCGGAGTCATGCACGAATCGAGGAAGGATAGCCGAACCGCTTGCTTCCATGAACCACGAACCGAACCGAACTGGAGGAGGCCAAAACCCGAGATGCAGAGGTAGCCCAAATGAGAAGTTAGCACTCAGGGTCCAGATGGGAACCAACGAGTTAACTTCTAGAGTTGGACTTTGCTGCGGGACGTGTGCAAAGGGGTTATCGATATCTATACCTCTGGTTCACTGTTGAAGAGAGGGGGCATGTAGACGAACCAGAGCCAGGGAAGTGTGGACTGGTTAGCCCTTAACCTAGAGCCAGGGATGTGTGGACTGGGTAGGATTATTGACTATAGACTAGGGAAGTATGGTCATAGCAATAGTTGTACGGGGTTGTCGTTATGGCCCCAACGGATTTGGTGATCAAAGTGGTGGATATCGTATGCTTTACGTACTGAGTGAGAGATGTGAGGATGATTGCTATGTTTGATGTTTGCTATCACCATGACACACAAACACTCCCATTTTACACTTTATGTTATTGATACCTTAGAATATTGTACATCTTGTTGTGCTAACCCTTTGGTTGCAGGTCCAGGTTCAGGTATGATTATTTATACCTGTTATTGTTTTTATTTAGCTATTGTAGCTCATACCAGACTTTTGTCTGACCCAGAGTTTTATGTCTCTTCTTATCACTTTGGGTGCTCCTAAACGAGCAGACTAGAGACAGGTTAGGTGGTTATGGAAGAGCAGCTGTCCGGAGACGAGCAGGAGGCTTCCACATACCATTTACATATATTTTCCCTGTGTTGTTGATGATCACTACTTTAGGCATTAGTAGTGTACCTTTTCTATTTTGCTTTAGAGACAGTATTTTGAAGTTGTAATAATGATGGTTTGGATCATTAGCTGTATTTTGGATTTTGCTGCTATGATGATTTAGTTTTCAGCTTACGAACTGTCTCTCCTATTTTATATCAAGTTATGTTATTATTATATTTTATTCCATGCGCTGTGAGATATACTGCAGGTTCTTGGTGATTCATCGTTTCAAAACCCTTTTCTTTTGACGAACTTCCCGTGCTAGTCGGGCATCGGCACAACGCATTTCGGGGAAATGTCGTGTGACGGCCCGCCCCGCGCCAACCGACATTTACTCCAAAAGTGCGTTGTACACATGTCCAGTTAGCACGGAACGGGTCATCAGAAGGAAAAGGAAGAAGGGAATGAACATACAAAGAACCTGTAGAATGTCTCACAGCGCATAGAACAAAATATAATAATAACATACTTGACATAAAACAGGAGAGACAGTGCATAAGCTGAAAATCAGAACTAAACATCATAGCAGCGGAAATCCAAAATAAAGCTTATTACAACTTTCAAACTGTCTCAAAGCAAAAGAAAGATAAAGGAGGTACACTATTAATGCCCAAGTAGTGACCACCAATGACACAGGGAGAATGTGTATATATATATCATACGTGGAAGCCTCCTGCCCGCCTCCGAATCAGCTACTCGCGCATCACCAGCTAACCTGTCTCTAGTCTGCTCGTGTGAGCACCCAGAGTAATAAGAGGAGACATAAAACTCTGGGTCAGACATAAAGCCTGGTATGAGCGATAAGCATCTAAAGTGAACAATAACAGGTAGACGGAAACATACCTGAACCTGGACCTGCAACCAAAGAGTTAGCACTACATACTGTAAAACACTCTAAGGTACCATATCAAACAGTGTAAAGATACGGAGGTGGGGGAGGTGTGCATGTCATAGGGATGGCAAACAATCAATCATAGCATCCATCCTCACATCTCTTACTCAGTGCGTAAAGCATACGATATTCACCACTTCGATCACCCAACATACCTTGCTACGATCACTTTGCCCCATGAAGTCATAAATGGCTTCACTGCACTGATAACGTAGCCACAAATCCTTTGCTATGTCCACTTTGCCCCATGGAGTAACAAGAACCCCACTGCACTGGCTCATAGCCTTACCAATCCTTACTATGTCCACTTGGCCCCATGGAGTCACAAGAACCCCACTGCACTGGCTCATAGCCTTACCAATCCTTACTATGTCCACTTGCCCCATGGAGTTATTCACCCCATCTGCGCTGGCTCATAGTCTTACTACGCATCACCTTGCCCCTCAGGTCATAATGACCCTACTGCACTGATAACGTAGTCTTGCTACCATCACCTTGCCCCTCAGGTCATAATGACCCTACTGCACTGATAAGTAGCCCATCATTCATTCTTAGTGGAGAATCGAAGTTATGAACGTCGACAACTCCTTAGCACACGTCCCGCAGCAAAGTCCAACCATGAAGTGAACTCATCGGTTCCCAACTGGATCCTGAGCTCTAACTTCCCATATTGGACTACCTTTGCATCTCGGGTTATTGGTCAATACTGGTCAGGTCGGGTTCCTTCTCAAGCCATCGGTTCGGGTCGGGTATTCCCCATCTGTTCGGGTCGGGTCTTCTTCTGGTGTGGTTCGGGTCGGGTGCCACTCCATCTGTTCGGGTCGGGTCTTCTTCTGGTGCGGTTCGGGTCGGGTGCCACTCCATCGGTTCGAGTCGGGTGCTTCACCTTGGGTCGGGTCGGGTTTCATCTCCCCTCCAGCTCGTGCCTCCGTTCCGATCTGTCTCCTCGTCCTTCACATGCTCCTATCCGATCCGTCCTCATGCCTCCGCTCTGATCCATCCTCCCTAATCCGATCCGATCCCAGTTCAATTAGCGTGGCCTTCCTTTTTGCCATTTTTCCCAAGTGTTGGGTTCTGATCCGATCGAATTCCATTGCTCAGTTCAACATATCCGATCCGAGCCCCATATCCGATCTGATCCGAACCCTGCACTATTTTCTGAAACTGTTCCAGCAAGTGTTTACGCCATTCGACGACGTTTTCGACCATTCTAACTATTGAAATCAGTCACAAAGCATTTCATACAGTCATAGCAACATGCATAATCAACCACAAACATCAAAACATCAATATGATATGTTAAAATGGATCAAACATACCCAAAACCCCTTATTTCCCCCTAAACATGTTTAGGTGAAACTAATGATAGGATTAACAAAACTTAACCAAATTAACCCAAATTCATATCAGAGGTCTAAAACATCATTTAGGAATTTATGAACATTTTTCCCGAATTTATCATGTTTAAATTCGCAAATTAACACTAATCACTCCTAATTAGCCATAATTAGTGTAAAACTATGCAAATCACTCACCTTAGCCACAAATAAACTAAGATCTGAAATAATTCTCTGATTTGATGTGAATCTCAATGCCAAACAGCAGCTCCTATGTTGCTTTGGTGAAGATCTTCCTTGATTAGGGGTTGCTAAGCTTAATCCTTGACCAAAAGATGATTTGGAGGTGATTTAGAGGTTAGAGGCCATTTTTAGGGTTCCTTGGTGATAAGTGGAGGCTAGAAAACTGAAATGGAATGATTCTCTATCTCATTTCAGCCTCCCCATAACCCTAATCCCGAAATGGGTTATGGGCCTACTCACTAATCACCCGATTTGGCCCAAGGTAAACCATCAAACGAATCTAATGGAAGTGGTTTCATGTCAAAATTCCTTTCAAATCAAAAGTTATGGCTAAAACAGTACCAACTAGGGGCAAAATGGTCATTTAAAAATCGACAAAAATCATGAACATGGGAAATGACTCTAATAGATGTTTCCCAGAGTTACATGACCATACGACTTCATACGGGAAAGAAATAAATATTCTACAATCCTATGATGTGTAGAATACAGGTCATTACACTCTCCCCCCCCCCCCCCTTAAGAAATTTCGCCCCCGAAATTACCTAATCCAAACACACACAAAGGTCCCGCATGCCTATCAATCATAAAACAACAATCAACCATGCAAAACAAGCAAAACAAGTCTATCCTAGCATGCGGAAAACTAAATTGCAAAGTAAATCTTACCAGGCAAAGAGTTCTGGATATGCCTTCCTAATGCTCTCCTCTGTCTCCCAAGTACAATCATTCTCGTCCTCGCCCCACTGAACCTTGACTAGCTTCACCACCTTCCTTCGAAGTTGCTTCGTATCGTGCCCCGCAATACGGATCGGCTTGCGGTTCCCAACCGCCTCGGGTTCTACTTCGAAGTTCTCAAACTGATCAGGTGAAATAGTCACATTTGAGTCGTGAACGAACTTCCTTAGTTAGGAAACGTGAAATACATTGTGAACTCCCGCCATTTTCTCTGGTAAGCCAACTTTATATGCCAAATTCCCGACTAATTCAAGAACAGGGAATGGGCCAACAAATCTTGGTTCTAATTTGCCTCTCCTGCCAAATCGTATCACGCTTTTCAACGGAGAGATCTTGACAAACACCAAGTCACCAACGGAGAATTTCAAGTCTCTTCTCCTCCTATCAGCATAACTCTTCTGCCTATCTTGGGCAGCTTTCATTTGTTGCTGAATGATCTTGATCTTATCGGAAGTTTCTCTCACCACATCTGGTCCAAGCACAAACTTCTCGCCGGTCTCTATCCAACATGATGGTAAGTTGCACGGTCTTCCGTACAAAGCTTCATATGGAGCCATACCGATACTGGATTGGTAGCTATTATTATATGCAAACTCTACTAGATGCAAATGGTCATCCCATGATCCACAAAAATCCTATATACATGCTCTCAAGAGATCTTCCAATATACGATTCACCCTCTCCGTCTGACCGTCGGTCTGAGGATGATATGCGGTACTGAGATGTAATCCTGACCCTAGAGCCTCTTGTAAGCTCTTCCAAAACCCACTAGTGAACAACGGGTCTCGGTCACTCACAATGCTTTTGGGTACTCCATGAAATCTCACTACCCACTTCATATACAATTCTGCCAACTTGGCTGCCATTCTGGTCGATTTTACTGGTATAAATCTTTTACTCTTGGTCAATCGATCCACAATTACCCAAATGCTATCATATGCCGATCTAGTCCTTGGTAGACCATCGATGAAATCCATCGAGACTTGCTCCCATTTTCATTTGGGAATTTCTAGTGGTTGCAACAACCCACTAGGCTTCTTTTGCTCAGCTTTAACTAGCTGGCAATTCATGCATTTGGATATAAACTTCCCAACGTCTCTTTTCATCCCTTCCCAGTAGTAAGCCTGTCTCATGTCTCGATACATCTTATTACCACCGGGGTGTATAGTCAGTTTTGAGTGATGACATTCTCTAAGCACTTCATCTTTCAATCCATTGACATTGGGCACAACTAGTGTTCCATTCTTTCGAAGCCATCCATCTCGATCAAGCCCATACACATTCATCTCCTCACCGCCGATGTTCATCTCTAACTTGGAGATGATTTCCAATAGATTAGGATCGTCCCTCTGGCTGGAACCAATCCGCTCTATCAAAGTGGGTCTGATCGTCAAACTAGCTAGCATAACTGGATCCAATTCGCACTTTGGTCTGAAATCAAACCCCATGATATACTCCAGTTGCTTCCATTCAAGAAACATTGCCCCTAAACTGGCATGTCTCCTACTCAAGGCATTGGCTACCGCATTACCCTTTCCAGGTGTGTATGCGATATCAAAATCATACGAAGCCAAGAACTCTAACCATCTCTGGTGACGGAGATTCAGAGCTTTCTGAGAGAAGAGATACTTTAACGATTTATGATCGGCAAACAACTCAAATCTTTCTCCCAAGAGATAGTGTCTCCACATCTTCAGCGCAAATACAATTGCTGCCAATTCCAAATCATGGGTAGGATACTTCTTCTCATGCGGCTTTAGCTGTCGACTAGCATAAGCTACAACCCTACCTTCTTGCATCAATACTGCACCCAGTCCGGTACCACAAGCATCCGTGTATACCGTCATCTCTTCATTCCCTTTAGGAATGACTAACACTGGCGCACGCGTCAACTTCTACTTTAGACTCTTGAAGGCATCCTCACACACTCCGTCCCAGACGAAGGACTGATTCTTCTTAGTCAACTGAGTCAACGGTGCTGCTATCTTGGAGAAGTCCTGGATAAACTTACGATAATATCCAGCTAATCCCAAGAAACTTCTCACATCTGTTACATTCTTGGGTATAGGCCAATCCTGTACCGTAGCTTGACATACTTGACAGCGCAAAGAACAAAATATAATAATAACATACTTGACATAAAACAGGAGAGACAGTGCATAAGCTGAAAATCAGAACTAAACATCATAGCAGCGGAAATCCAAAATACAGCTTATTACAACTTTCAAACTGTCTCAAAGCAAAAGAAAGATAAAGGAGGTACACTACTAATGCCCAAGTAGCGACCACCAACGACACAGGGAGAATGTGTATATATATATCATACGTGGAAGCCTCCTGCCCGCCTCCGAATCAGCTACTCGCGCATCACCAGCTAACCTGTCTCTAGTCTGCTCGTGTTAGCACCCAGAGTAATAAGAGGAGACATAAAACTCTGGGTCAGACATAAAGCCTGGTATGAGCGATAAGCATCTAAAGTGAACAATAACAGGTAGACTAAAACATACCTGAACCTGGACCTACAAACAAAGAGTTAGCACTACATACTGTACAACACTCTAAGCTACCATATCAAACAGTGTAAAGATACGGAGGTGGGGGAGGTGTGCATGTCATAGGGATGGCAAACAATCAATCATAGCATCCATCCTCACATCTCTCACTCGGTGCGTAAAGCATACGATATTCACCACTTCGATCACCCAACATACCTTGCTACGATCACTTTGCCCCATGAAGTCATAAATGGCTTCACTGCACTGATAACGTAGCCACAAATCCTTCGCTATGTCCACTTTGCCCCATGGAGTCACATGAACCCCACTGCACTGGCTCATAGCCTTACCAATTCTTACTATGTCCACTTTGCCCCATGGAGTCACAAGAACCCCACTGCACTGGCTCATAGCCTTACCAATTCTTACTATGTCCACTTGCCCCATGGAGTTATTCACTCCATCTGCGCTGGCTCATAGTCTTACTACGCATCACCTTGCCCCTCAGGTCATAATGACCCTACTGCACTGATAACGTAGTCTTGCTACCATCACCTTGCCCCTCAGGTCATAATGACCCTACTGCACTGATAAGTAGCCCATCATTCATTCTTAGTGGTGAATCGAAGTTATGAACGTCGACAACTCCTTAGCACACGTCCCGCAGCAAAGTCCAACCATGAAGTGAACTCATCGGTTCCCAACTGGATCCTGAGCTCTAACTTCCCATATTGGACTACCTTTGCATCTCGGGTTATTGGTCAATACTGGTCGGGTCGGGTTCCTTCTCAAGCCATCGGTTCGGGTCGGGTATTGTGACGGCCCGCCCCGCACCAACCGACATTTACTCCAAAGGTGCGCTGTACACATGTCCAGTTAGCACGGAACGGGTCGTGAGAAGGAAATGAACATACAAAGAACCTGTAGAATGTCTCACAGCGCATAGAACAAAATATAATAATAACATACTTGACATAAAACAGGAGAGACAGTGCATAACCTGAAAATCAGAACTAAACCTCATAGCAGCGGAAATTCAGAATACAGCTTATTACAACTTTCAAACTGTCTCAAAGCAAAAGTAAGATAAATGAGGTACACTAATAATGCCCAAGTAGCGACCACCAACGACACAGGGAGAATGTGTATATATATATATATATATCATACGTGGAAGCCTCCTGCCTGCCTCCGAATCAGCTACTCGCGCATCACCAGCTAACCTGTCTCTAGTCTGCTCGTGTGAGCACCCAGAGTAATAAGAGGAGACATAAAACTCTAGGTCAGACATAAAGCCTGGTATGAGCGATAAGCATCTAAAGTGAACAATAACAGGTAGACTAAAACATACCCGAACCTGGACCTGCAACCAAAGAGTTAGCACTACATACTATACAACACTCTAAGGTATCATATCAAACAATATAAAGATACGGAGGTGGGGGAGGTGTGCATATCATAATGATGGCAAACAATCAAACATAGCATCCATCCTCACATCTCTCACTCAGTGCGTAAAGCATACGATGTTCACCACTTCGATCACCCAACATACCTTGCTACGATCACTCTGCCCCATGAAGTCATAAATGGCTTCACTGAACTGATAACGTATCCACTAATCATTTGCTATGTCCACTTTGCCCCATGGAGTCACAAGAACCCCACTGCACTGGCTCATAGCCTTACCAATCCTTACTATGTCCACTTTGCCCCATGGAGTCACAAGAACCCCACTGCACTGGCTCATAGTCTCACTAATCCTTACTATGTCCACTTGCCCCATGGAGTTATTCACCCCATCTGCGCTGGCTCATAGTCTTACTACGCATCACCTTGCCCCTCAGGTCATAATGACCCTACTGCACTGATAACGTAGTCTTGCTACCATCACTTTGCCCCTCAGGTCATAATGACCCTACTGCACTGATAAGTAGCCCATCATTCATTCTTAGTGGTGAATCGAAGTTATGAACGTCGACAACTCCTTAGCACACGTCCCGCAGCAAAGTCCAACTCATGAAGTCCACTCATTGGTTCCTATCTGGATCCTGAGTCAATACCCTTCAATTGGACTACCTTTGCATCTCGGGTTATTAGTCATCATCTTCATCCGGATCGGTCTTCATCATTCGGTTCGGGTCGCGCCTCCTGCATCGGATCGGGTCGTGATCCTCCAGGTGATCGGGTCGCCCTCCTCCATTGTCTCGTGAATCCAGTCTCCATCGGATCGGGTCTCCTCTTCTAGTCGGATCGTGAACTCCCACCGGATCGTGTTCCAACGGGTCGGATCGTGCTACATGGATCGGGTCGTGACTTCCCATCAGTTCGTGAGGCTGGTCGGTTCGTGGAAGGACGAGGCAGATCGCAAGACAACTCCTCATGTCGGATCGTGATCATCTGGTTCGGATCGGGGTGCGAAGCGCGAGTGCGGATCGTGGACATGGCATGCGATCCGATCCGGATCCCTGCATAATTCCTGCAGCTGTTCCAGCGAGTCATTTACGCCTCTCAACGGCGTTTTCGACCATTCCAACTATTATAATCAGTCACAAAGCATTTCATACAGTCATAGCAACATACATAATCAACCCCAAACATCAAAACATCAACATGATAGGTTAAAATGGATCAAACATACCCAAAACCCCATATTTCCCCCTAAGCATATTTAGGTGAAACTAATGATAGGATTAACAAAACTTAACCAAATTAACCCAAATTCATATCAGATGTCTAAAACATCATTCCGAATTTTATAAACATTTTTCCAGAATTTTATCATGTATAATTCGCTAATTAACACTAATCACCCCTAATTAGCCATAATTAGTGCAAAATTATGCAAATCACTCACCTTAGCCACAAAATAAACTAAGATCTGAAATAATTCTCTGATTTGGTGTGAATCTCAATGCCAAACAACAGCTCCTATGTTGCTTTGGTGAAGATCTTCCTTGATTAGGGGTTGCTAAGCCAAATCCTTGACAAAAAGGTGTTTTGGAGGTGATTTAGAGGTTGGAGGCCATTTTTAGGGTTCCTTGGTGATAAGTGGAGGCTAGAAAACTGAAATGGAATGATCCTCTATCTCATTTCAGCCTCCCCATAACCCTAATCCCGAAATGGGTTATGGGCCTATCCACTAATCACCCGATTTGGCCCGGTTAAGCAGTTTTTCACCCTCCAAACCTTATTTCAGCCATATCTCTCAAACGGTAAGTCCGTTTGACTATTATGACCACTCTACGGAAAGGTAACCCATCAAACGAATCTAATGGAAGTGGTTTCATGTCAAAATTCCTTTCCAATCAAAAGTTATGGCCAAAACAGTACCAACTAGGGGCCAAATGGTCATTTAAAATCGACAAAAATCATGAACATGGGAAATGACTCTAATAGATGTTTCCCAAAGTTACATGACCATACGACTTCATATGGGAAAGAAATTAATATTCTACAATCCTATGATGTGTAGAATACGGGTTGTTACACTCTCCCCCCCTTAAGAAATTTCGCCCCCGAAATTCCCTAGTCCAAACACACATAAAGATCCCGCATGCCTATCAACCATCAAACATGCAAAACAAGTGAAATAAATCTACCCTAGCATGCGGAATAACTAAATCGCAAAGTAAATCTTACCAGGCAAAGAGTTCTGGATATGCCTTCCTAATGCTCTCCTCTGTCTCCCAAGTACAATCATTCTCGTCCTCGCCCCACTGAACCTTGACTAGCTTCACCGCCTTCCTTCGAAGTTGCTTCGTATCGTGCCCCATAATACGAATTGGCTTGCGGTTCTCAACCGTCTCGGGTTCTACTTCGAAGTCCTCTAACTGATCAGGTGAAATAGTCACATTTGAGTCGTGAACGAACTTCCTTAGTTGGGAAACATGAAATACATTGTGAACTCCCGCCATTTTCTCTGGTAAGCCAACTCTATATGCCAAATTCCCGACTAGTTCAAGAACAGGGAATGGGCCAACAAATCTTGGTGCCAACTTGCCTCTCCTGCCAAATCGTATCACGCTCTTCAACGGAGAGATCTTGACAAACACCAAGTCACCAACGGAGAATTTCAAGTCTCTTCTCCTCTTATCAGCATAGCTCTTCTGCCTATCTTGAGCAGCTTTCATTCGTTGTTGAATGACCTTAATCTTATTTGAAGTTTCCCTCACCACATCTGGTCCAAGCACAAACTTCTCGCCAGTCTTTATCCAACATGATGGTGAGTTGCACGGTCTTCCGTACAAAGCTTCATATGGAGCCATACCGATACTGGATTGGTAGCTATTATTATATGCAAACTCTACTAGATGCAAATGGTCATCCCATGATCCACCAAAATCCAATATACAAGCTCTCAAGAGATCTTCCAATATACGATTCACCCTCTCCGTCTGACCGTCGGTCTGAGGATGATATGCGGTACTGAGATGTAATCCTGACCCTAGAGCCTCTTGTAAGCTCTTCCAAAACCCACTAGTGAACAACGGGTCTCGGTCACTCACAATGCTTTTGGGTACTCCATGAAATATCACTACCCACTTCATATACAATTCTGCCAACTTGGCTGCCATTCTGGTCGATTTGACTGGTATAAATCTTGTGCTCTTAGTCAATCGATCCACAATTACCCAAATGCTATCATATCCCGATCTAGTCCTTGGTAAACCATCGATGAAATCCAGCGAGACTTGCTCCCATTTCCATTCGGGAATTTCTAATGGTTGCAACAACCCACTAGGCTTCTTTTGCTCGGCTTTAACTAGCTGGCAATTCATGCATTTGGATATAAACTTCCCAACGTCTCTTTTCATCCCTTCCCAGTAGTAGGTCTGTCTCATGTCTCGATACATCTTATTACCACCGGGATGTATAGTCAGTTTTGAGTGATGACATTCTCTAAGCACTTCATCTCTCAAACCATTGACATTGGGTACAACTAGCCTTCCATTCTTCCGAAGCCATCCATCCCGATCAAGCCCATACACATTCATCTCCTCATCGATACCCATCTCTGACTTGGAGATGATTTCTAATACATTAGGATCGTCCCTCTGGCTGGAACCAATCCGCACTATCAAAGTGGGTCTGATCATCAAACTAGCTAGCATGACTGGATCCAATTCGCACCTTGGTCTGAAATCAAACCCCGCGATAAACTCCAGTTGCTTCCATTCAAGAAACATTGCCCCTAAGCTAGCATGTCTCCTACTCAAGGCATCGGCTACCGCATTACCCATCCCAGGTGTATACGCGATATCAAAATCATACGAAGCCAAGAACTCTAACCATATCTGCTGACGGAGATTCAGATCTTTCTGAGAGAAGAGATAATTTAACGATTTATGATCGGTAAACAGCTCAAATCTTTCTCCCAAGAGATAGTGTCTCCACATCTTCAGCGCAAATACAATCGCTGCCAATTCCAAATCATGGGTAGGATACTTCTTCTCATGCGGCTTTAGCTGTCGACTAGCATAAGCTACAACCCTACCTCCTTGCATCAATACAGCACCCAGTCCGGTACCACAAGCATCTGTGTATACCGTCATCTATTCATTCCCTTTAGGAATGACTAACACTGGCGCACGCGTCAACTTCTCCTTTAGACTCTTGAAGGCATCCTCACACACTCCGTCCCAGACGAAGGACTGATTCTTCTTAGTCAACTGAGTCAACGGTGCTGCTATCTTGGAGAAGTCCTGGATAAACTTACGATAATATCCAGCTAATCCCAAGAAACTTCTTACATCTGTAGCATTCTTGGGCGTAGGCCAATCCTGTACCGTAGCCACCTTCGCAGGGTCCACGGCAATGCCACTCTCTGAAACAACATGACTCAAGAATCTCACTTCCCTTCTCCAAAAATGACACTTAGAGAATTTTGCTTTCAATTGGTGTTTCCTCAACACCTCCATCACTATCCTCAAGTGCCCCTTGTGCTCCTCCTCTGTCCTTGAATAAACGAGGATATCATCCACGAACACAAGAACGAACTTATTCAACTGATCTCTGAATACTCGATTCATAAGATCCACAAAATAGGCTGGTGCATTGGTCAACCCAAATGGCATGACCAACCACTCATAAAATCCAGACGGCGTCCTAAATGCCGTTTTCGGAACACTCTCATCCGCTACTCGAAGCTGATGAAATCCTATCGCGAGGTCCAACTGGGAGAACACTCTTGCTCCTTCCAGCTGATCAAACAAATCATCTATCCGCGGTAGAGGATACTTATTCTTCCTCGTTACCTTATTCAACTCGCGATAGTTCACACACAAACGAAGGGAACCATCTGCCTTAGTGGCAAACACAACTGGTGCTCCCCACTCGGAGACACTCCTTCTAATAAATCCCTTCTTCAAAAGATTGCTGACTTGCACCCCGAGCTCTCGCTGCTCCCTTGGTGCCATACGACGAAGTGGCATCACTATAGGTCTGGCATCTTTCACTAAATTAATATGGAACTCAATCTCTCGGTGTGGTGGAAGCCCGGTCACCTCCTCGAAGACGTCCGGATACTGGTCAACCACGGGCACATCTGACAACTCATCCTACGGGATGTCGAGGGAATTTACAAAACTAGCCATAACCCCATCACTAGGTAGACTACCAAACACTACCCTCCGCCCATCATCCGCCCTCACTGTCACCAAAAAGCCCTCACAGTCTACCACCACCCCGTATCTTTGGAGCCAATCGACTCCCAATATAATGCCATACCCAGTAAAGCCCAAAACAAAGCAATCACATACAAACATACATCCATGACTCGATAAGACCAAATTCCTGCAAATCATACTAAGGCTAGTCGAACCACCAATCGGGTTCGTCACTATCAATGGTCTATCGACTATCTCGGGTTCCAGTCCCAACCTATCTACCAGGTCACTAGATATGAAGGAACGGGAAGCCCCAGTATCAAACAAAACTCGAACTGGAACATCATAAATAGAAAGCATACCTTGAATAACAACATTCTTTCCTTTCTCCGCCGCAGTTGGGGCATTCGACGAAGAAGGAACAACATCAAGAGCATATGCTTTCACAATCTGCTTCTCCTTAAGAGGTTGCGGACACTTATCCTTCTGATGTCCCACTTGACCACAGTTGTAGCACTTCCTTTCCGCTGGCTTGGCCCGACATTCTTTAGCATAATGGCCCTTCTTTCCACAGCTGAAGCACTCAACATCCTTCTTGCTCTTTTTCTGGCCACCTTTAGATTGGTCCTGCTTCCTCTTATTCTGAGAGTTATTCTTGCCTCCACCGCCTTCTTGCGGCTTTGGCCCTTCTGCAGATGCAGCCTCAGTCTTTGACTTAGGGTAAAGACTCTTTGATCTCAAAGCTTTCCCCACGATTGATTCAAAAGTCTCATCGATGTGATTGATAAGCCTTTCCCCCAAGTAGCCATCCAAACCAGTAATGAACTTCTCATTCTTCTTCTCAGGAGTATCGATAAGAGACAGTCCATACTTCGACAAAGTGTCGAACTCAGCAATATAATCAGAAACTGCCCTTCCGTTCTGCTTGAGTTCCAAGAACCTCCTAAACAATACTGACTTCTGGGCAGCTGGAATAAACTTCTCGCTAAAGCAAGCCTTGAACTGAGCCCAAGTAACCTGATCCTCTGGAGTAGCTGTTCTAATGGCATTCCACCAATTAATCGCTCGCCCTTGCAGCTGACGAGACGCTAGCCTTCTCTTCATCGCATCCTCAAGACCCAAGTCATCAAAGATACGATCACAGCTATCCATCCAATCTTGAACATCCGTGGCTGACTCCGTTCCGTGGAACGGCTTTCCACCAAGATTAGTGTAATCCTTGCACAACTTGGCGAAATCGACCCTAGGCGCCTGCACTACTGGGCCAACACCAACTCCGAGATTGGGAATTGCCCCTTGCACTTCTCTAAGCATGTCTCTCATGAGGTTAGTAAACATCGCCCTCATGTCAGCGGCATTCCCTTGGTTGGTCCCTCTACCAGCACCCCTCGTATCTCGGCTCATTGTCAATCTAAAAAAGGGAAACGATTAACGACCCCATAGTGGTGCTAGTGCAGTGCGACTTCATTCTTATACTACTAATAGTATATATATACATAGCTTTTGAAAACCAAAGTAATCACAAATACGCGCTCTCATATACGTACTATCTCTCCCTGGTGTCTTTCCCTAGGTTAACTACGCAACCTAGAGCTCTGATACCAAGTGTGACGGCCCGCCCCGCACCAACCGACATTTACTCCAAAGGTGCGCTGTACACATGTCCAGTTAGCACGGAACGGGTCGTGAGAAGGAAATGAACAAACAAAGAACCTGTAGAATGTCTCACAGCGCATAGAACAAAATATAATAATAACATACTTGACATAAAACAGGAGAGACAGTGCATAACCTGAAAATCAGAACTAAACCTCATAGCAGCGGAAATTCAGAATACAGGTTATTACAACTTTCAAACTGTCTCAAAGCAAAATTAAGATAAATGAGGTACACTACTAATGCCCAAGTAGCGACCACCAACGACACAGGGAGAATGTGTATATATATATATATATATATATCATACGTGGAAGCCTCCTGCCTGCCTCCGAATCAGCTACTCGCGCATCACCAGCTAACCTGTCTCTAGTCTGCTCGTGTGAGCACCCAGAGTAATAAGAGGAGACATAAAACTCTTGGTCAGACATAAAGCCTGGTATGAGCGATAAGCATCTAATGTGAACAATAACAGGTAGACTAAAACATACCCGAACCTGGACCTGCAACCAAAGAGTTAGCACTACATACTATACAACACTCTAAGGTATCGTATCAAACAATATAAAGATACGGAGGTGGGGGAGGTGTGCATATCATAATGATGGCAAACAATCAAACATAGCATCCATCCTCACATCTCTCACTCAGTGCGTAAAGCATACGATGTTCACCACTTCGATCACCCAACATACCTTGCTACAATCACTCTGCCCCGTGAAGTCATAAATGGCTTCACTGAACTGATAACGTATCCACTAATCATTTGCTATGTCCACTTTGCCCCATGGAGTCACAAGAACCCCACTGCACTGGCTCATAGCCTTACCAATCCTTACTATGTCCACTTTGCCCCATGGAGTCACAAGAACCCCACTGCACTGGCTCATAGTCTCGCTAATCCTTACTATGTCCACTTGCCCCATGGAGTTATTCACCCCATCTGCGCTGGCTCATAGTCTTACTACGCATCACCTTGCCCCTCAGGTCATAATGACCCTACTGCACTGATAACGTAGTCTTGCTACCATCACTTTGCCCCTCAGGTCATAATGACCCTACTGCACTGATAAGTAGCCCATCATTCATTCTTAGTGGTGAATCGAAGTTATGAACGTCGACAACTCCTTAGCACACGTCCCGCAGCAAAGTCCAACTCATGAAGTCCACTCATTGGTTCCTATCTGGATCCTGAGTCAATACCCTTCAATTGGACTACCTTTGCATCTCGGGTTATTAGTCATCATCTTCATCCGGATCGGTCTTCATCATTCGGTTCGGGTCGCGCCTCCTGCGTCGGATCAGGTCGTGATCCTCCAAGTGATCGGGTCGCCCTCCTCCATTGTCTCGTGAATCCAGTCTCCATCGGATCGGGTCTCCTCTTCTAGTCGGATCGTGAACTCCCAGCGGATCGTGTTCCAACGGGTCGGATCGTGCTACATGGATCGGGTTGTGACTTCCCATCAGTTCGTGAGGCTGGTCGGTTCGTGGAAGGACGAGGCAGATCGCATGACAACTCCTCATGTCGGATCGTGATCATCTGGTTCGGATCGGGGTGCGAAGCGCGAGTGCGGATCGTGGACATGGCATGCGATCCGATCCGGATCCCTGCATAATTCCTGCAGCTGTTCCAGCGAGTCATTTACGCCTCTCGACGGCGTTTTCGACCATTCCAACTATTCTAATCAATCACAAAGCATTTCATACAGTCATAGCAACATACATAATCAACCCCAAACATCAAAACATCAACATGATAGGTTAAAATGGATCAAACATACCCAAAACCCCATATTTCCCCCTAAGCATATTTAGGTGAAACTAATGATAGGATTAACAAAACTTAACCAAATTAACCCAAATTCATATCAGAGGTCTAAAACATCATTCCGAATTTTATAAACATTTTTCCATAATTTTATCATGTTTAAATTCGCTAATTAACACTAATCACCCCTAATTAGCCATAATTAGTGCAAAACTATGCAAATCACTCACCTTAGCCACAAAATAAACTAAGATCTGAAATAATTCTCTGATTTGGTGTGAATCTCAATGCCAAACAGCAGCTCCTATGTTGCTTTGGTGAAGATCTTCCTTGATTAGGGGTTGCTAAGCCAAATCCTTGACAAAAAGGTGATTTGGAGGTGATTTAGAGGTTGTAGGCCATTTTTAGGGTTCCTTGGTGATAAGTGGAGGCTAGAAAACTGAAATGGAATGATCCTCTATCTCATTTCAGCCTCCCCATAACCCTAATCCCGAAATGGGTTATGGGCATATCCACTAATCACCCGATTTGGCCCGGTTAAGCAGTTTTTCACCCTCCAAACCTTATTTCAGCCATATCTCCCAAACGGTAAGTCCGTTTGACTATTATGACCACTCTACGGAAAGGTAAACCATCAAACGAATCTAATGGAAGTGGTTTCAGGTCAAAATTCCTTTCCAATCAAAAGTTATGGCCAAAACAGTACCAACTAGGGCCCAAATGGTCATTTAAAATCGACAAAAATCATGAACATGCGAAATGACTCTAATAGATGTTTCCCAAAGTTACATGACCATACGACTTCATATGGGAAAGAAATAAATATTCTACAATCCTATAATGTGTAGAATACGGGTTGTTACAGGTATTCCCCATCTGTTCGGGTCGGGTCTTCTTCTGGTGCGGTTCGGGTCGGGTGCCACTCCATCTGTTCGGGTCGGGTCTTCTTCTGGTGCGGTTCGGGTCGGGTGCCACTCCATCGGGTCGGGTCGGGTGCTTCACCTCGGGTCGGGTCGGGTGTCATCTCCCCTCCAGCTCGTGCCTCCGTTCCGATCTGTCTCCTCGTCCTTCACATGTTCCTATCCGATCCGTCCTCATGCCTCCGCTCTGATCCATCCTCCCTAATCCGATCCGATCCCAGTTCAATTAGCGTGGCCTTCCTTTTTGCCATTTTTCCCAAGTGTTGGGTTCCGATCCGATCGAATTCCATTGCTCAGTTCAACATATCCGATCCGAGCCCCATATCCGATCTGATCCGAACCCTGCACAGTTTTCTGAAACTGTTCCAGCAAGTGTTTACGCCATTCGACGACGTTTTCGACCATTCTAACTATTGAAATCAGTCACAAAGCATTTCATACAGTCATAGCAACATGCATAATCAACCACAAACATCAAAACATCAATATGATAGGTTAAAATGGATCAAACATACCCAAAACCCCATATTTCCCCCTAAACATGTTTAGGTGAAACTAATGATAGGATTAACAAAACTTAACCAAATTAACCCAAATTCATATCAGAGGTCTAAAACATCATTAAGGAATTTATGAACATTTTTCCCGAATTTTATCATGTTTAAATTCGCTAATTAACACTAATCACTCCTAATTAGCCATAATTAGTGTAAAACTATGCAAATCACTCACCTTAGCCACAAATAAACTAAGATCTGAAATAATTCTCTGATTTGATGTGAATCTCAATGCCAAACAGCAGCTCCTATGTTGCTTTGGTGAAGATCTTCCTTGATTAGGGGTTGCTAAGCTTAATCCTTGACCAAAAGATGATTTGGAGGTGATTTAGAGGTTAGAGGCCATTTTTAGGGTTCCTTGGTGATAAGTGGAGGCTAGAAAACTGAAATGGAATGATTCTCTATCTCATTTCAGCCTCCCCATAACCCTAATCCCGAAATGGGTTATGGGTCTACTCACTAATCACCCGATTTGGCCCGGTTAAGCAGTTTTTCACCCTCCAAACCTTATTTCAGCCATATCTCCCAAACGGTAAGTCCGTTTGGCTATTATGACCACTCTACGGAAAGGTAAACCATTAAACGAATCTAATGGAAGTGGTTTCATGTCAAAATTCCTTTCCAATCAAAAGTTATGGCCAAAACAGTACCAACTAGGGGCAAAATGGTCATTTAAAAATCGACAAAAATCATGAACATGGGAAATGACTCTAATAGATGTTTCCCAGAGTTACATGACCATACGACTTCATACGGGAAAGAAATAAATATTCTACAATCCTATGATGTGTAGAATACGGGTCGTTACATGTCGGCTGGTTCGGGGCGGGCTATCACAACATGCGACCTATATTAAGTAAAGTACCTAATATTTTGTCGCATGTGTTCTTCTCTATCTGCATGGCATTCAGGTTATGTCGAAGGGGATTATGACACCAATATGGTAAGTCAAACGGTATTGACCTTTTTTCTAAAAGGGCCATCACTTTTACCCGGTTTCTTGTTCTTATCCCTAAACTGATTTTTGAACCCCCGTGATAACTCTTCAATATCTTCAATATTTGTTCCTGATAATATTTCTGGAATGCTTCCCATTTCAGTTTCTCCATTAAATCTCCTCTTATCCAGCCTCCACTTATGTGTTGGATGAAGAAACTTTCTATGCTGCGTATAACACATTTTTTTCTATGCTTTAAATAATTTTAAGAAGTTCCATAGTGGCATACTGGACACGCTAGTTTCCCCTTTGTGCTCCAACCTGACAACATGACATATCCCGGAAAATCACTAATGGTCCATAAGACGCTTGCACATAAATTAAAATTCCCATCAATCAAGGAATCATAAGTTTCGACGTCGACATTACATAACGCTTTCAATTCTGCCATTAAAGGCTGCACATATACGTTAATACTATTCTTTGGAGAATCTGGACCAGATATTAATGTTGAAAGAATCAAATTCTCTTGTTTCATACATAACCAAGGAGGAAGATTGCAGTTTACCAACACAATTGGCCATGTACTATAACTTGAATTCATTGAACGATATGGATTAAATCCATCAGATGCTAAACCCAATCTAACATTACGAATTTCTAATGAAAAATCAGGATAGCGAGCATCCATCATCTTCCATGCTGCACCATCAGCCGAATGTCTTAGTTTTCCATCTTCTTTTCGTTCCACTTGGTGCCATCTCATAAGTTTGGAAAATTCTTTGCACATAAACATCCTTTGTAACCTTGGGCTCAGTGGAAAGTACCTCATAACATTTGCTGGCACTTTAGGAATCGACTTTGGTGGATCATTATTATCAACGATGTCTTCTTTTTCTTTTACAGCACACCTCGAAAAACCACAAATGTTACAAGCCTCTTTATCTTTATTCTCTGCCCAATATAACATGCAATGGTTTGGGGAGGCATGTATTTTATGGTAATCAAGACCTAAATCCTTAATGACATTCTTGCAGCGTAGGAAGACAAAGACAGTTGGGCATCGGGAAAGACTTATTTTATAAGCTTTCGTAATTCCCCAAATGCAGACTCGTTAATTCCATAAGCACACTTTAAATGATAAAGCCTAATCAAGAAACTTAGTCGAGAAAATTTAGTGCAGCTAGGATATAACAGTTTTTTTCCTTCTTTAACATGCCGATAAAATTTCTCAGTCTCTGGATTTGGTTTTACTTTAAAGTCCCTGGGATTTTGACCAAATTTGTAACCCGCATATTTGAACGTGACATCTAAATTATCCTCAAAATCCATCTTCGTTGCACAATCCATATGGTCATCAACACATAGTAATTTTGTCTGTGAAACTTCACAAATCCACCTAGTATGTAATGGAGAAGGGCCATTAAAAATAAGATGATCATATATGACATTTTCACAATATCAATTATGTTCTGTACATTTTTTGCAGGGGCACTTCATTTCATCACCTACTTTATAAATGGGAAATGCGTTTCTTAGAAAAGCTTTTACCCCTCTTACATATTCTGCACTTGATCTCAGAAGTCCTATCCATACGTAATACTCACTATCCATTGCCACAATCTAACCATGGCCTAGTAAATCTAAATTCGATAGCACTAACGGATTCAAGACACAAACAGGGGCTACCCTGTAAGGTTTGATTAAATTAGAAATAAAAACAAAACAATTTAATAATTTACAAATATACATAACCAGTGTGGTGATATAAAGACGATTGTTTTGATATGAATTATCACTAACTTTTGGAACTGAATTATTAGGGGAATACACAAAACAAGCAATTAAGGAAACTCAACGCAAATTCATAACATTACATTGCTGCACCAAAACAAAACAGTACAATTACAAAGACTATACAGGTGATACAAAGACGATACAGTTGTACCTAATACAAAGAATGATGCAATAATTTAATTTTGCCTTGTAATGTTTAGCCCTTGAAGTTGGTCGTTAAGTTTACTAATGTCAGTTCGAAAAACAATAACTCAATTTTGCAGCGTTTTAAGTAGATGTTGTAATTCATTTGCGTTCTCAACGGCTCGACTTGGAAATTACTGGTCAATCCACCGCCAAAAGGTACACCCTGTGGGATAAACACGACATCTAAAATAACGACGACCAATGTTGAATCCAATCGAAATAAAATCTCCTACAGCGGCATACCCACAATCACACATTATGATGGGTGAGTCAGCTTGATGTTCGTTAACCACTTAATTGTTTTGATGCTAACGATGCAAGGCAGCATGACTATGCCGTCGCATTGCCCTTTCTTCATGTCGTTCTTCTTCTCGCCATTGTCTTTGGAGTTCTTCTTGCTCTAGTTCATACTCACACTAATCATCGTAGTGCCTTCTTGTATCTCTATATAAAAATCAATAGGAGTTTCTGTTGATGATGGGTTTGACAGTCATAGATCACCCATTCCCAGGGTATCTTCGTAGTCATACGATGTAGAAAGAGAAATAGGCATTATTTAGCTACAAACAGAAATAGACATTTAAACATTTAAATTGGATTTCTTTTGTCCTCTAAATTTTGTTTCCACTTTTCGAAATAGGCATTATTTACCAATACATCAATGGTTTGGCAAAAATAAAAATATAGAACTTGCACAATTTCAACATATGTGAACATATAAATACAACACTTCAAGTATAAAAAAACCCTAATTTATGGCAATCAGTATACCCAAATCACTCAGAGACTTTGTAGAACAAAATAAGTTAGAGATGAAATCTTCTAAATAAAACCGAAATGATGAAGCCCTAACTACCTGTAATTGTCCTAAATGATCCAAATCGGAGGTGTATAGTTTGTAAAATAGGAGCAATCGGAGGTTTATAGTTTGTAATCGGAGGTAGAGTAGCAATCGGAGGTGTTCGTGGACGGATTTCGTGGAGAGAGAAACATACAAATTGAAGAGTACGGGAGAAATTTGTTTTGGGGTGAAGTATTTCGTAAATGGGGAAAACATCGCGTCAAATTTTCACTAAACTAAAGCAGGGATCGGCTTGAACCATTGGATTAATCAACATCTATGGTTATTTATTTGTTTAAACTGATAACGCGGATCGCTGACCTGGCATGTATTTATGTAAAGCAACACTTTGAACTGGTGTTGCACTTATAGCACAAGAATTCCAACTGCAACACTGCATTCACATCTAATGCAACAACATATGAATGTTGTTGCAGAAGAATAAAGAAAGCATAGCTTTTGTCACACTTTTCATGCAACGCACACAAATTAGTGTCGAATATGCCCACTTTTGTAGTAGTGGTAAGTGCAAAAAGCAATAAATAACACAGTAGATTTATAGTGGTTCAATACCGTGAGGTGCCTGTGTCCACTTTGGAAGAGTTAGAGATATTTTATCGACAATAATAAGTTACAAGCTTTGGACTATCTCATGACGTCCTTTTACAAATGTTTCAAAGTATTTTGGAGTCATAATTATCATATATAAATATTGGAAAAAAGAAACTTTTATGTTTCTTCTTCCTCAAAGCTAGGATGCCATTAAAGAGGTCACTTTTAGCTCTCAAAAGGTGTCAAATCAACCAATTTCCAACCACTTTAAAGTGTGAGGTTAGGGATATTATAATGCATGGAAAGGTTAGGTGGGAGTAGATAGGATTTGGGGACCACAACAGTACATTTTGTATCCCTAAGTGCAGGCCTCCAAAATTTTGGATCCCCCATACAACGCTAGAAGAAACTCGTATCCCCCTTTTGGGATACGAATTTCGTACCCTACGAAATTTGTATCCCATGGGATACGAGTAGTTCGTACCCCAAACAAGGGGCACAAGCAGTACTTATCCCTAAAAGGGATATGAATCTGTAACCCATGGGATACGTTGATCTCACTATGTTGTGGGGTTCGAAACATGGAGGCTGGGGATTCGGGACTCAAGTACTACGGGTATGAAGTTGAGGGGGTCGAGGCTTGTCGGATTCGAAGTGAACGACTCGAGCTTTTTGGTGAAAGGAGGGGTTCGAGCAGAAGAGGTTCGAAGAGTGGTGGAAGCCGAGGGACATGAGGTGGAGAGACACGAGGCGAGAAGACCCGAGGTTCTTTGCAAGCAAGGGTTTCGAAATATTGGGGCATGAGGCAGAGGAATACGAAATTGTGATTGGCGCACAGTTTTGAGGAGTTATAAGGCTCTTGCTCATATGACCTTTTCCAAGCATGTTCCCTTAGCTTCTTGGCGACACTTCGGGATGTAGCGTCACGTGATATTCGAGTCGAGCGTGTCTTTTGTACTTTTAGCAACTGGACCAAAAGGCCGAGTAACAATATAAATGTATGTATATCAAATAATATATATACACACATATTGAGTGAAAGAAAATGCAGTTACACAACAATTCGAAGTGGGGTAAATTACAATGATGGGAATTAGTAGAAATTGACATCAAATACTTACTGAGGAAGTCTAGGAGAAGAAATATGAGTAGTTTGACCGAAGCAATGATCATGGAGAGGTGGGGTATCGATATCCTGGATGCAAGGTAATTCTTGTTTTAAATTTTGTATAGATCTAGAACTATCTGTGACTACCATTTGGGGAATCTTTCAGTTTCTTTTATTTATTTTTGAAGTGAGTGGGCACTGAAATGTATTTTCGTTATTCAGCCTTTTTTGTGTTTTTTAGGGCATAATATTTTTGGTTATTGTGATATATTTCTCTTCTTTTGAGTATTGGCAACATAGAGTACATGAAAATATGCTTGCCTTTTGTACTTTATATCTTGTACATTTTATTGATGAGTTATCAATAAAGCAATGCACTTTTTTCCTTGTTTAGTTCTCATACCGATTTTTAGTATAGGTTTTTAAAGAGGCGGTTTACATATTTCCCAATATATATACATAGATACACATATATGTACTAGACCATAAACATGTATTCTAAAAATATTTTATTTAAGCTTATAACTATATCATCATTTATGTATAAATAAATAAAGGTTCTATGCCTTTTTCAAAATTTAAAATGACCATTAACCATACAAAAATCATTATCTAAATGCCAAGAATAAAGTTTATTACAACAAAATTAAAATTGAAAAGAATTTTAAATGGTAAACCCCAATTACATTATTTAAAACCAATTAAACGTCCAAATTTTAAATTAGTAAATTTTTGGGTTGTTCTAATCTTCCCCCTTAAAGGAATTTCTTCCTCAAATTTTGCCCCAAAATCAAATCCACAAAATAAAGATAACAGAGAGATAAAACACAAGATCAACATATGAATAGTAGAACTTCTGTAATGACCCGAAAATCCGGACCAAATTGAGCTGACCAAATAACACAAGTCCGACCCAAATTTGCACTGGAAATCAGGAAATTAATAGAAAGAAGTTAGAGGGTGAGAATAGATAAGATAGAACTTATAGAATAGAAGAAGAAGAAGAACATCACCATCAGAGTAAACACGAATCTCACAGCGGAACGAATGAAATATAACATAACTTTTGAAATACAACAGTATGAATACCACAGCACTTATCAGAGTACAACACTTACAACACAGTGGAAATAATAATAGCTATAGAATCTAGAAGCCTCCTACTCCAAGCTCTCCAAGTGTACCTGAAAAATCCTGTGACGAGAAGGGATTTCGCTCGGTCCGAACCAGTCGCTAAACCGACCCAGACCGTTCGAAACGCCCGATCGTTTGAGAACAGGACAAAACAGAACGCATACGAAAGAACATTTCACTGTATATTACAACAATGCATCAGATTACAAGAATATACAGAGTATAAACAAATAAATATTACACAGAAATGTCAGAGATTCAAATTACATTTAAATACATCGCAGCGGAAAATAATACAATACACAACTAGAAGAGATATACGGATACAAAGCTTTCCGGATATCATTCTAGCTGTAAACCAGGATCCTGTGAATATAAATCTGTAAAACCAAAACTACTAGCTGCCCGTGTCGAAAATAAGGGCACCCAGAGTTTAGGTTAAAACAATAAACTCCAGGTCAGTCATGTGACTGGTGTGAGAACTAAAACAGTTAATCTTTATTTTAAAGTTAGGTAAATCAAGGGACCACGCCGTATAACACGGAACGGGTTTCCTCCCAAGAATACCAGTGCATATAACAAATAGCGCAATGCTAAATAAAGAAAAATGAAGCTGTTATAAGACCCAGGTCCTGTCACACAATGCAACGCAAGCCGGGGGATAGGGTTTTCCCTTATAACAGCCAAAGAATGCTTGATACGTTTAAAACAAATCGTTCGATACCATTATAGGTGCATAGTGTATAAAACAACTTCAAATCATAAGTATCAATCATAGGCGGCATGGGTACCATATATCATGTCGCCATACTAGTTCTACAATTAAAACCGCAAATGTCGTATTGGAAGTTGGGTTATCATTTATGGTATGAACCGAGGCTAGGGGCAAGATCCTCACCGATTCGAGACTGTCTAGCCCGAGCCTCAGGAACAGCCGCAACTGCCCCTTGGATCGTCAGGGCCGGTCCACCGATGTGGATTATTATGCCTGAACACTGCGTTTCCCCGCCCTTTGGGGCGTAAGCCTGGCCCGTCAGCCGACCAGAAGCATCGGCTGAAACCGATATCACGAGGCGCCTCGCTTTTTAGCAAGTAATAATAAGCAACATCCACATGAGTCAAACTCGTCAGCCAGTTCAAGCACTAACGCCACTCCTAACTAGAAAGAAACGCATGTCCTCCCTGATGTCCGTCTCCCGTTTTTAGTTCATACCGGGTGTGATACTCGCGAATCAACGTTACACAAAGCTACGCCACACAAGGCCGTGCTTTGATCATCAACCACAAGACTTTGCTTTTCAACAAAAGCCTTGATCCATGCAACTCAGCATGCCACATTGTCAGTCCATACTGTACCACTGATTTCTGCCAATATATAACCTCTAGGCTCGTACGTCTCAGAGAAGGGTGTATAGCAAGAGAATAAATTCTCTGCCACCAAACAGATATATATTTAGCAGAGATCACCAATACAGTATAAAGGAATACAACGTCAGACACACTATCCATTTACAAGTTCGTTCTGGGTCTGAACGAAACCGGAGGCACTTTCCTCGCATATCCATCCATCTCCAAGTACGTCTGGACGACCACCAACTATTTCCATCCTCTTGGGTGTACAGCCCAATCAGGATCGTCGGTAATTATCCAAATGATGTGAAGACTTCCGGTCTTCAACCACCGTCTTCATCTTCGACATATCGTCGAATCGGTTATTCAGAATGGGTATAAACCCGGCCTTTCCGAACAACTCGCGTATATTAAAAATAAGTGTTACATAAACACAACATAAGCCTCATTCCAATTCATTAGTTACTAACCGTAAATTAATCAAGAGAATAATTCCCCAATTATTAACCCCGAAGGCCGAAACCAACGTCAGATCAATATCCAGAAAACCATTCTGCTTAGCTAACCGACAGTTAGTTTCTAAATTTCACATTCATAGGGAAAGGTTCCCATTAATTTTATCCAAGATAAATTTCTTGAATTTATTCTTTAATCTATTTTTGAATATCAATTCAAACTAGTTGGGATTAGCGAACCTTACCGAAGTAATCATTTGTTTTAATTTCTCAATCCCAACCTATTCATCCCATGAAGTAAAACTGGTTATACTTCATATCTAACACCACGGTGTTATCGGTAAATTCAATTACCATTTCACGTTCAAATCTAATTAAAGATTTAACTATCGCCTGGAGCAAAACTGGTGGTACTCCATTTTCGATCTTTTCAATCTAATTAAAGATTCATTAAAACTCCACTTAGTTTTAATCTTTAACTGGGTTAAAGAATCAGTGTCATTTAAAGCACAGTTCACGATAAACCCAAAATCACATTCATTAATTATCGGGTTAAAGAACGAGTGTTATTTAAAACACTGTCCACGATAAACCCAAAAATCAATATCAATTCAATTCCAATTAAATATTATTTAATTGGTACCCTTCATTAAATCTAAATAAAAAGATTTAATCTTTTCTCAACTGGGTTCAAGAACAGTGTTAGTGAAGACACCATTCACGACAAACCCAAATCACATTTGATATTCAATACAAGGCTCTGAATAGAAAATATATCGGCTTATATTCAATATCAAATTCTACGACTAACAAATGTCGTATTGGAAATAACGATATAAATATATATCTTTCAAATTTCCATAACAACATCTGTACAATCACGAATTCCAACATCGAAATATTCCGAAGACAATTTCGATTCAAATCCACTCTAATGCAATCATTGGAAATTCTGGTTATTTTTAAAACCCTTTTCAAATTCAATTTATTTATTTAAAAATAAATAGAATTATAATTTTAGTTCAAAACTAGTTTACTTCGATAAAAATCTATTTTTATCTTTTCAAATATGGAGTTTTTCATCCCAATTCCTCTCAAATCATTTCTTATGATTTTACACAAATTATTACTATTTTTAATAATTTTATCAAGGCCCGTACAGTCGATTTCCATCAACGGCCATCGAACTGCACTTACAACGACCTTTTTCGAAATTGATTTGGACGTATCTCCAAATCCAACCGTTAGATTTCAAATTTCTAACATTTGTTAGAAAGCTCTTTTCGATATGAACCCAACGGTTCCGGTTTTAGGAGAATCCGACGATCGGATCTACCGTAATGTTCGTTTGAAATAAATGGTCGAAATTCACGAACTGCCGCGGCACGGCGCGTTCTATTCAGGCCATTATATTATATATATAATATATATAATATATATTTCGTCGATTTCTATTTAAAACGAATTATATAAATAGTTTTAAATTCATTTCAAAAGCAATTTCAACTTCCATTTCAATTCAAATCAAAATTGAATTCTTCTTTATAAATTCGTTTTAAAATTCATTTCTATTCAATTCAAAATTCAATTCAATTTGAATTCATTTCAATTTGCTTTCAATTCAATTTGAATTCGTTTTCCATTTAATTCAATTCCAAAGTCATTTTCTATTCGATTCAATTCAAATTGGTTTTCTATTCGATTCAATTCAAATTGGTTTTCTATTCGATTCAATTCAAATTGGTTTTCTATTCGATTCAATTCAAATTGGTTTTCTATTCGATTCAATTCAAATTGGTTTATATTTGAATCAAATCAAATTGGTTTTCTATTTGAATCAAATTCATTATATATTCAATTGAAATCAAATTCGTTATATATTCAATTCGAATTCGTTTCCTATTCAATTTAATTCAAATTTCATTTCAAAATATGCGATTTCGAAATCACTTTTCAATATTCATTTTAAAATGAGTAAAATCGATATAAACATCGTTCACGTCAAAATGGCGCATCTCTAATCAACACGGCTTCATATCATTCTATTTTCAAATATTCTATTTCAAATATTTCCTATTAAAATATTTCTATATTAAAATATTTCGTTCAACACATGACTTATCTCAACGGATGAGTACAGTCAACACATGAACCTTTATTTTATATTGATAAAGATGTAAATTTTATTATTAAAATATTTCGTTCAACACATGACTTATCTCAACGGATGAGTACAGTCAACACATGAACCTTTATTTTATATTGATAAAGATGTAAATTTTATTATTAAAATATTTCGTTCAACACATGACTTATCTCAACGGATGAGTACAATCAACACATGAACCTTTATTTTATAATATTCTTTATCTTCTAAATTGGAATGAGGCCCAATCAATCACCATATAATGTTAATTATATGGATTTTCATACATCACACGTATATAATAGCATTGCAAAATAATCAACCATCAACCAAAGTGCACTACACTGTATAAGCATCAAATATAGATATCTAACGCTTATAACAGCCTGTCAATCAATCGATCGACATATTTAATCAATCAGGATGAGTGAACTTCAAATTTCATCCCAACACCCATGTGGGGTTTCAAACAATCAAACACAGATTTTAGTTGTGCAGTTGGGCGATGTGTAAAATTTATCGACCCAATCAATGTCCTTCAAATAGGTGTACATAAACAAACAGTCCGGTTTGTAAATGAATATTTTATTTTATTCACTTCCATGTTAAACTATATTTTTAACGATAAAATATTTTATTTAACTTATGAATGTTCTATTCAGTTCATTTATTCAATAAAATGATATTTTTATTTTTCTAACATATTTTAGAAAATTTCGGCGGCATAACGACACGATACTAGAAACGGGACAAGGCCTAGCCTTATCCCCGGTCTAGTGAAGGCCCACGCCATTCACACATCAATCAAATCAATTCATTTCACCAAACAATTCAATTTCAATCAAATAATCTAACTAATTTTTGCAATCAAACAAACAAGTCCATAGTCTGTGGACGATTGTGTCGGGTGCTACTAAACACCGTCTGCATCCTAGTATATATATATAACTAGAAAATGAAATTGAAAGGTGAGAAATTCTCACCGATAGCTATCCCAATTCCACGACTCTTCATTGATAGAAATTTCCACCGTTCTCGCCTTTTTATCACCTTCGTTGCCCGTATTCTCTACATATGTAAAAATCGAATTTTTACTTTGCTATTCAATATATAAAAATCGAATTTTTACTTCGCTATTCAATATATAAAAATCGAATTTTTACTTCGCTATTCAATATATAAAAATCGAATTTTTACTTCGCTATTCAATATATAAAAATCGAATTTTTACTTCGCTATTCAATATATAAAAATCGAATTTTTACTTTGCTATTCAATATATAAAAATCGAATTTTTACTTCGCTATTCAATATATAAAAATCGAATTTTTACTTCGCTATTCAATATATAAAAATCGAATTTTTACTTCGCTATTCAATATATAAAAAATCGAATTTTTACCATGTTATATGGATAAAAATTCTATTTTTACATTGCTACTTTATAGATAAAAATAATATTTTCACAACGATGTTATAGATAAAAATTCCATTTCAAAAATATAGATTTCGCCTTTATAAAAATAAAGTCTTCGCCTTTATAAAAATATAGTCTTCGCCTTTATAAAAATATAGTCTTCGCCTTTATAAAAATAAAGTCTTTATTTCAACGTATATAAAATAAAAATCAGATTTTTATTTCGCTACATATACAAAGATGATATTTTTATATTCTCTATCTCATAAAGATTACATTTTTATAGTTCCTACTATGTAAAAGTCATATTTTTAACCCACTTCATATGTAAAAATCTCACCTTTCTCCATTTAAAAATATTGTCTTTCTTCCTTTAAAAATATAATCTTTTCTATTTTCAAAATCACGTCTTTTCTATTTTAAAAATCACGTCTTTCCTATTTTAAAAATCAAGTCTTTTCTATTTTAAAAATCACGTCTTTTCTATTTAAAAATCACGTCTTTTCTATTTAAAAATCACGTCTTTTCTATTTTAAAAATCACGTCTTTTCTCGACTAAAAATACAATCTTATTTTTATTTTTCTATCATAATTGTATTTTTTTTATTATTCCTAAAAACAATGCTTATATCTTTTAAAACAATTTTATCCTTATTTTAAAACAATTCTATTCTACATATATATGTATGTGTAAAACAAAAATTCGGACTCTTAATTCAAAGTAATTTGTAAACAAAATAAAATAGGAAGCTCACTGTACATTGATTTCAGCTTGAAACCGTCGTTCGTTGTTCATCCCAAACTAGATCTTCAACTGGCGATCACCTGAGGTTGCTGGCGCCAGATCTGATCCTCCCACGTGGAGGAGCCTCGAAAGTCGTGCCACCTCCCAGGAGCACGATCCACTCGATGGCAGCACGGCGCAGGAATCAGGTGGCGGACGGCAGCTATTTGAGGCGACTAGGGTTAGCTGAAATCGCGCTTTGGGGGTTTGGTTCGGGAGCGGGTATGGGGGAAGGGAGGAAGAAGCGCGAGGTGGAGAAGAAGAAGGGGAGGGGGCGGTGGCGACTTCGGCGAAGGAGGGTGGAGGGAGGATGGCCATCGTTCGCGATTGTTTTTTTTTTCTGTTAAAAGATTTGGACGGGGGTAGGGTTGAATTGAAAAAGGAGAATGGAGGCGGTTTTAAATAAAATTTATAATAATTTAATATTATATTTTCTCTCTTCTGATTTCAAAAGGTATGTTTTTATTTCGAACTCCAACCGAGACCCACCGACTGTTGCTCCTAGCGTATTACCCCCGTTCCGAACACAACGGGATATGTATCGTAGGCTGATTTGACCATTTCGATCAGCTTTCGTTAAAATCAACATATAACTCTATATATTGAATTTGAACGCGCATTTCTATTTACTGGGGTCGCATACTAACTCGAAAAATTACAGAAAAATGTTTTCTAGCTTCGTATTGACGATACGGTCCTAACAAAACTAGTTTCGTCGAATTCTGAGACCGTTTGAAAAATGGCCAATTTCCAGTCGATTAAAATCAACTGAAACTGGTCAAACGCGTTTTCCTTTGCCACGCTCACATATTGATTCGAAAAATTATGAAATTTGAAACCTAGCAATAATTTTACATCCCGGATCTAACAAAAGTGGTTTCGTTGAAATCCGAGGTCGTTTGCAAAATTTCCATTTTTAAGGGCTTGAATTCTATAGCGACTATTCAGAATTTTCAACTGGACATATCTTTTGATTCCCGCTTTGAAATTTTGATTTTTCGGATTCGTTGGAAAGATATCATCAAAGAGATCCTATTATTTTTGGTTTCACTAAAATCCGGATTGTTTTGCACCTGGTACATTCAATTGAAGTTTGAAATCGAATTATCGAACTACCGCGCCATTTTCAATTCTATTTATAATTATATATAATTATTTATATTCTAACGACGACGTATATAATATATACGTTGGATTTCCATTCAAAATATATTTCTCGTCGATATTATTTAAAATAATCTATTTTAAATGATCAAAATTCGCTAAAATGGCCAAAATAAAAATTTTAAACTGGCCCAGATTTTCGGGTTGTTACAATCCCCCCACTTAAAACTTTTCGTCCCCGAAAAGGAACAAAGTCGAAAGTGGTTTGATCATTCAACTCTACGTTCGATCTGGCTTCCATTCTCTAACTTTTCAGTTTCTGAGAATTTTCAAATTCTTCAAAAATTTGGCTAACACCCTAAATTTTCGAAAAATTTCGCCATAACCTCCCCTGCACCGGGAGCCACGGGAAAATCCCGAAATTGCCATATAGGCCTTCTGATCTCAAAAAGAAAAAGAAAAAGCCAAGCGGCTAGCCAATAGGCTCATAAAATCATCATCACCCAAACAAAACAGTAAATTATGTAGTAAACATGTACCTATTTGTCGGGCAAACAAATTTTATTCTCTGCTCTAGCCTCCTTGCTATGACCTGCTCAATGTAAGAACAAGTATATGCAAGCAAATGCGACTAATTTTCAATATAATTCAATATTTGATCAAATTGGCTATACGGTTAAAATTTATCAAACAAATAAACGAACAACACAAACATCAATCAATTAGTGGATTAGAGTTTGAAATTCATAACTTTGATATATAGTCAAAAATCAGATTTTTGATGCCAAATCACAACAATAGGCCCTATCTAATTTTGGTTCTCACACCAGTCAATAGGAAATATATAAATATCACATCTTCAAAACACGAACATAAATTCTGATGATGATCGATCAATCATCAGAACCATCTCCGGGTGTCTAGAATGTGATTCTATATCTATCCAGTATATTAAAATTTCAAATATACGTTTGCAAGGCGTATATGCAAAATCTTTATATACTGGACTGCCCAAATCAATATAAACTAAATAATCAAATACGAATAATTGATTTTAAATTTTTAAAACAAAATTGGTTTTCATTTTTCAAATATACTCTTCACACTCGTTCTAGGATAATACTGATCCTATCTCTAACGAGTCATTCACATTGGATATTACTAACCCAATATCTGATGAATTCTTTCGTATAGTTCTAATGTGCCTTGTTCTCTGAGCTTTGTAAACCAAAGCTCTGATACCAACTGTGACGAGAAGGGATTTCACTCAGTCCGAACCAGTCGCTAAACCGATCCAGACCGTTCGAAACGCCCGATCGTTTGAGAACAGGACAAAACAGAACGCATACGAAAGAACATTTCACTGTATATTACAACAATGCATCAGATTACAAGAATATACAGAGTATAAACAAATAAATATTACACAGAAATGTCAGAGATTCAAATTACATTTAAATACATCGCAGCGGAAAATAATACAATACACAACTAGAAGAGATACGGATACAAAGCTTTCCGGATATCATTCCAGCTGTAAACCAGGATCCTGTGAATATAAATCTACAAAACCAAAACTACTAGCTGCCCGTGTCGAAAATAAGGGCACCCAGAGTTTAGGTTAAAACAATAAACTCCAGGTCAGTCATGTGACTGGTGTGAGAACTAAAACAGTTAATCTTTATTTTAAAGTTAGGTAAATCAAGGGACCACGCCGTATAACACGGAACGGGTTTCCTCCCAAGAATACCAGTGCATATAACAAACAGCGCAATGCTAAATAAAGAAAAATGAAGCTGTTATAAGACCCAGGTCCTGTCACACAATGCAACGCAAGCCGGGGGATAGGGTTTTCCCTTATAACAGCCAAAGAATGCTTGATACGTTTAAAACAAATCGTTCGATACCATTATAGGTGCATAGTGTATAAAACAACTTCAAATCATAAGTATCAATCATAGGCGGCATGGGTACCATATATCATGTCGCCATACTAGTTCTACAATTAAAACCGCAAATGTCGTATTGGAAGTTAGGTTATCATTTATGGTATGAACCGAGGCTAGGGGCAAGATCCTCACCGATTCGAGACTGTCTAGCCCGAGCCTCAGGAACAGCCGCAACTGCCCCTTGGATCGTCAGGGTCGGTCCACCGATGTGGATTATTTTGCCTGAACACTGCGTTTCCCCGCCCTTTGGGGCGTAAGCCTGGCCCGTCATCCGACCAGAAGCATCGGCCGAAACCGATATCACGAGGCGCCTCGCTTTTCAGCAAGTAATAATAAGCAACATCCACATGAGTCAAACTCGTCAGCCAGTTCAAGCACTAACGCCACTCCTAACTAGAAAGAAACGCATGTCCTCCCTGATGTCCGTCTCCCATTTTTAGTTCATACCGGGTGTGACACTCGCGAATCAACGTTACACATAGCTACGCCACACAAGGTCGTGCTTTGATCATCAACCACAAGACTTTGCTTTTCAACAAAAGCCTTGATCCATGCAACTCAGCATGCCACATTGTCAGTCCATACTGTACCACTGATTTCTGCCAATATATAACCTCTAGGCTCGTATGTCTCAGAGAAGGGTGTATAGCAAGAGAATAAATTCTCTGCCACCAAACAGATATATATTTAGCAGAGATCACCAATACAGTATAAAGGAATACAACGTCAGACACACTATCCATTTACAAGTCCGTTCTGGGTCTGAACGAAACCGGAGGCACTTTCCTCGCATATCCATCCATCTCCAAGTACGTCTGGACGACCACCAACTATTTCCATCCTCTTGGGTGTACAGCCCAATCAGGATCGTCGGTAATTATCCAAACGATGTGAAGACTTCCGGTCTTCAACCACCGTCTTCATCTTCGACATATCGTCGAATCGGTTATTCAGAATGGGTATAAACCCGGCCTTTCCGAACAACCCGCGTATATTAAAAATAAATGTTACATAAACACAACATACGCCTCATTCCAATTCATTAGTTACTAACCGTAAATTAATCAAGAGAATAATTCCCCAATTATTAACCCCGAAGGCCGAAACCAACATCAGATCAATATCCAAAAAACCATTCTGCTTAGCTAACCGACAGTTAGTTTCTAAATTTCACATTCATAGGGAAAGGTTCCCATTAATTTTATCCAAGATAAATTTCTTGAATTTATTCTTTAATCTATTTTTGAATATCAATTCAAACTAGTCGGGATTAGCGAACCTTACCGAAGTAATCATTTGTTTTAATTTCTCAATCCCAACCTATTCATCCCATGAAGTAAAACTGGTTATACTTCATATCAAACACCACGGTGTTATCAGTAAATTCAATTACCATTTCACGTTCAAATCTAATTAAAGATTTAACTATCGCCTGGAGCAAAACTGGTGGTACTCCATTTTCGATCTTTTCAATCTAATTAAAGATTCATTAAAACTCCACTTAGTTTTAATCTTTAACTAGGTTAAAGAATCAGTGTCATTTAAAACACAGTTCACGATAAACCCAAAATCACATTCATTAATTATCGGGTTAAAGAACGAGTGTTATTTAAAACACTGTCCACGATAAACCCAAAAATCAATATCAATTCAATTCCAGTTAAATATTATTTAATTGGTACCCTTCATTAAATCTAAATAAAAAGATTTAATCTTTTCTCAACTGGGTTCAAGAACAGTGTTAGTGAAGACACCATTCACGACAAACCCAAATCACATTTGATATTCAATACAAGGCTCTGAATAGAAAATATATCGGCTTATATTCAATATCAAATTCTACGACTAACAAATGTCGTATTGGAAATAACGATATAAATATATATCTTTCAAATTTCCATAACAACATCTGTACAATCACGAATTCCAACATCGAAATATTCCGAAGACAATTTCGATTCAAATCCACTCTAATGCAATCATTGGAAATTCTGGTTATTTTTAAAACCCTTTTCAAATTCAATTTATTTATTTAAAAATAAATAGAATTATAATTCTAGTTCAAAACTAGTTTACTTCGATAAAAATCTATTTTTATCTTTTCAAATATGGAGTTTTTCATCCCAATTCCTCTCAAATCATTTCTTATGATTTTACACAAATTATTACTATTTTTAATAATTTTATCAAGGCCCGTACAGTCGATTTCCATCAACGGCCATCGAACTGCACTTACAGCGACCTTTTTCGAATTTGATTTGGACGTATCTCCAAATCCAACCGTTAGATTTCAAATTTCTAACATTTGTTAGAAAGCTCTTTTCGATACGAACCCAACGGTTCCGGTTTTAGGAGAATCCGACGGTCGGATCTCCCGTAATGTCCGTTTGAAATAAATGGTCGAAATTCACGAACTGCCGCGGCGCGGCGCGTTCTATTCAGGCCATTATATTATATATATAATATATATTTTGTCGATTTCTATTTAAAACGAATTATATAAATAGTTTTAAATTCGTTTCAAAAGCAATTTCAACTTCCATTTCAATTCAAATCAAAATTGAATTCTTCTTTATAAATTCGTTTTAAAATTCATTTCTGTTCAATTCAAAATTCAATTCAATTTGAATTCATTTCAATTCGCTTTCAATTCAATTTGAATTCGTTTTCCATTTAATTCAATTCCAAAGTCGTTTTCTATTCGATTCAATTCAAATTGGTTTTCTATTCGATTCAATTCAAATTGGTTTTCTATTCGATTCAATTCAAATTGGTTTTCTATTCGATTCAATTCAAATTGGTTTATATTTGAATCAAATCAAATTGGTTTTCTATTTGAATCAAATTCATTATATATTCAATTGAAATCAAATTCGTTATATATTCAATTCGAATTCGTTTCCTATTCAATTTAATTCAAATTTCATTTCAAAATATGCGATTTCGAAATCACTTTTCAATATTCATTTTAAAATGAGTAAAATCGATATAAACATCGTTCACGTCAAAATGGCGCATCTCTAATCAACACGGCTTCATATCATTCTATTTTCAAATATTCTATTTCAAATATTTCCTATTAAAATATTTCTATATTAAAATATTTCGTTCAACACATGACTTATCTCAACGGATGAGTACAGTCAACACATGAACCTTTATTTTATATTGATAAAGATGTAAATTTTATTATTAAAATATTTCGTTCAACACATGACTTATCTCAACGGATGAGTACAGTCAACACATGAACCTTTATTTTATATTGATAAAGATGTAAATTTTATTATTAAAATATTTCGTTCAACACATGACTTATCTCAACGGATGAGTACAGTCAACACATGAACCTTTATTTTATAATATTCTTTATCTTCTAAATTGGAATGAGGCCCAATCAATCACCATATAATGTTAATTATATGGATTTTCATACATCACACGTATATAATAGCATTGCAAAATAATCAACCATCAACCAAAGTGCACTACACTGTATAAGCATCAAATATAGATATCTAACGCTTATAACAGCCTGTCAATCAATCGATCGACATATTTAATCAATCAGGATGAGTGAACTTCAAATTTCATCCCAACACCCGTGTGGGGTTTCAAACAATCAAACACAGATTTTAGTTGTGCAGTTGGGCGATGTGTAAAATTTATCGACCCAATCAATGTCCTTCAAATAGGTGTACATAAACAAACCGTCCGGTTTGTAAATGAATATTTTATTTTATTCACTTCCACGCTAAACTATATTTTTAACGATAAAATATTTTATTTAACTTATGAATGTTCTATTCAGTTCATTTATTCAATAAAATGATATTTTTATTTTTCTAACATATTTTAGAAAATTTCGGCGGCATAACGGCACGATACTAGAAACGAGACAAGGCCTAGCCTTATCCCCGGTCTAGTGAAGGCCCACGCCATTCACACATCAATCAAATCAATTCATTTCACCAAACAATTCAATTTCAATCAAATAATCTAACTAATTTTTGCAATCAAACAAACAAGTCCATGGTCTGTGGACGATTGTGTCGGGTGCTACTAAACACCGTCTGCATCCTAGTATATATATATAACTAGAAAATGAAATTGAAAGGTGAGAAATTCTCACCGATAGCTATCCCAATTCCACGACTCTTCATTGATAGAAATCTCCATCGTTCTCGCCTTTTTATCACCTTCGTTGCCCGTATTCTCTACATATGTAAAAATCGAATTTTTACTTTGCTATTCAATATATAAAAATCGAATTTTTACTTCGCTATTCAATATATAAAAATCGAATTTTTACTTCGCTATTCAATATATAAAAATCGAATTTTTACTTCGCTATTCAATATATAAAAATCGAATTTTTACTTCGCTATTCAATATATAAAAATCGAATTTTTACTTCGCTATTCAATATATAAAAATCGAATTTTTACTTCGCTATTCAATATATAAAAAATCGAATTTTTACCATGCTATATGGATAAAAATTCTATTTTTACATTGCTACTTTATAGATAAAAATAATATTTTCACAACGATGTTATATAGATAAAAATTCCATTTCAAAAATATAGATTTCGCCTTTATAAAAATAAAGTCTTCGCCTTTATAAAAATATAGTCTTCGCCTTTATAAAAATATAGTCTTCGCCTTTATAAAAATAAAGTCTTTATTTCAACGTATATAAAATAAAAATCAGATTTTTATTTCGCTACATATACAAAGATGATATTTTTATATTCTCTATCTCATAAAGATTACATTTTTATAGTTCCTACTATGTAAAAGTCATATTTTTAACCCACTACATATGTAAAAATCTCACCTTTCTCCATTTAAAAATATTGCCTTTCTTCCTTTAAAAATATAATCTTTTCTATTTTCAAAATTACGTCTTTTCTATTTTAAAAATCACGTCTTTTCTATTTTAAAAATCACGTCTTTTCTATTTTAAAAATCACGTCTTTTCTATTTAAAAATCACGTCTTTTCTATTTAAAAATCACGTCTTTTCTATTTTAAAAATCACGTCTTTTCTCGACTAAAAATACAATCTTATTTTTATTTTTCTATCATAATTGTATTTTTTTTATTATTGCTAAAAACAATGCTTATATATTTTAAAACAATTTTATCCTTATTTTAAAACAATTCTATTCTACATATATATGTATGTGTAAAACAAAAATTCGGACTCTTAATTCAAAGTAATTTGTAAACAAAATAAAATAGGAAGCTCACTGTACATTGATTTCAGCTTGAAATCGTCGTTCGCTGTGTATCCCAAACTAGATCTTCAACTGGCGATCACCTGAGGTTGCTGGCGCCAGATCTGATCCTCCCACGTGGAGGAGCCTCGAAAGCCGTGCCACCTCCCAGGAGCACGATCCACTCGATGGAAGCACGACGCCGGAATCAGGTGGCGGACGGCAGCTGTTTGAGGCGACTAGGGTTAGCTGAAATCGCGCTTTGGGGGTTAGGTTCGGGAGCGGGTATGGGGGAAGGGAGGAAGAAGCGCGAGGTGGAGAAGAAGAAGGGAAGGGGGCGGTGGCGACTTCGGCGAAGGAGGGTGGAGGGAGGATGGCCATCGTTCGCGATTGGTTTTTTTTTCTGTTAAAAGATTTGGACGGGGGTAGGGTTGAATTGAAAAAGGAGAATGGAGGGGGTTTTAAATAAAATTTATAATAATTTAATATTATATTTTCTCTCTTCTGATTTCAAAAGGTATGTTTTTATTTCGAACTCCAACCGAGACCCACCGACTGTCGCTCCTAGCGTATTACCCCCGTTCCGAACACAACGGGATATGTATTGTAACACCCCACGCCCGCTATGGTCACTCACTAAGGGAATGCCATAGCATCGGTGGAGTATTTTAGTGAATATAGAACAGAAAAATTACAACAAGACAGATATAAATAGTACTTGAAAATTTAAAACATCATCTCATAACAGCGGAAATAAACATGTCTGGTTACATCATAAAACCACGATAAAAGTCAAGTACAATATCCATCAAAATAAAGAAGTACATAATCCCACTCTGTCATACAATAGCCAGAACAAAAGAAAAGATAACTGGATAACTGGAGCTTTACATCTATCCAAGCTCGTAAAGACTGGAACAGAAATCCGATCAAGCTCCACTACTGCCAGGATCCACCGTAGGACCTGAGGGTTGGGAAAAAGATAAAAACAACGGGGTCAGACATAAGTCTGAGTGAGTCCTATAACTTTAACAATACAATCATTAAAGTAACCAGAGAAGACATAAACTTGACCTACGGTAATATCTGGGGATGAATGGCTACACTAAGCAGCTTGGTAGACTTAGGATAAACTAAGATAACCGTAAGGACGCATCTACCCACCCATGAATAATTACTAACTGCACCACACCAGTCATTCCTACTTAAAGGTTGATCCCTCCAAGGACTTAGAAAATTTCCCCAGTAGTTTCGTGTACTCCTAGCCCACTACATAGGTGCCGTCTGCCCCTATCTCCACTAGGTGTACCTAGCAATTTTACCCAGTAGTTTCGTGTACCCCTACATAGGTGCCGTCTGCCCCTATCTTTATTAGGTGTACCCACTACTCCCCATCGATCGGCTCCCTACCGTAGATACCCGTGCTGGTCCCACAGTGGGGTGTATCACTCCCCTAAAGTGGCAACCCAATACTATCAACGGTGCACGGATTTATATCTACACGATGCAACAACGGCTTATCTACCAGCCCGGGCCCACACACGCATATGAAACCCGTTGGACTTGCGTTGCCACCGCTAACCCGTTTGGCCTCTTATAATCAAGCCCAATATGCGTGTCCCGTCACTCGACATGGGTCGAGCCCACAAAGATACGTTTGGGATATTGGTTGAAATGGGCCCCCACAAGCTACCCACCTAAGCTTGTCACATATCTAGTGTATCCCACTTAACCCTTTAATCATGTTTAATTACATGTTTCCACTTGGTTAAGTATTCTAATCGTATTTTCTATTGCCACCCAAGGCAACCCACTAGATTCCACATGCCACCCAAGGCAACCACTGAATTTCCACATGCCACCCAAGGCACCCACTTAACCCCTCATGTCCCACTACATGCTAATATGGTTAAGTGTTTCTTAATTAATTAAGACCGTGATCTCCCATAAAGACCTCCCACATTAGACTGGCTGTTATGACCGCCTGGTTAAGCCGGTAGAGTCCGGGAAGTCTTATGTCATAACAGAGCCTAACCTCGTGTCTTTACTTTAATCACGTATTTAATTTATGGCTAAGACCTCTCACATTGGGCTGACATTTGTAGCAACTGGTTAAGCCGGTCGGGTCCGGGCAGTTTTACACTACAAATGAGTCCAACCTCGTGTCTTAGTCGATTAATTACACCTAATTAATCACCCCCATATTAATTATCCCTAATTAATATCAAGTTTTCCATAACATGGGTAGACCTAACTCAATAGGTAAATTCCCATGGGGTAGACCTAACTCAATAGGTAAATTCCCACTTATGGTAATTTATTTTTATGGTATGCTTAATCATACCCAATCATACATTTATTAACATATTTTCCAACCCCATCGTTCCCCACGTAAATCGTTCTCACTTCATGACATAATAAAGGGGAAGATCCATCACAAATATCATGGGCTTAGCATATAACTTTGTCATGGGTTAAGAGGATGTCAACTTGCATATATGAACATATATTAACCCAACTACATTTAACCCAAACTTGCATATTATCATACACATATCTTGCATAACATGTTGAACTTGCATATAAGCATTCTCATAACTTGCATAACATGTTAAACATGCATTTAAGCATACACATAACTTGCATAAACATCCACATACTTGCATAAGCATTCACATACTTGCATAAGCATTCACATACTTGCATAAGCATTCACATACTTGCATAAGCATGCATAACTTGCATATCATGTCATTTAAGCATATACATATCTTGCATAAGCATTCATATACTCGCATAAGCATGCACAACTTACATATCATGTTAAACTTGCATTTAAACATATACTTAACTTGCATATGAACTTGCATAACTCACTTTGTTAAACATGCATAATTCCACTCATTAAATATGCATAAACCCACTTGTTAAACATGCATAAACCAACTTATTAAGCATGCATAAACCAACTTATCAAACATGCATAAAGCCACTTATTAATTATGCATAATCATAGTAAAACATAGAGTAGCATATCATTACAAATGATTCAAACTCACTAATCCGCATTTAAGACCATAAGTCTCATTATACCCAATCTACTTACTTTAACAATTGATGTTAAAGTGATAGAAACTCACCAAACCCAAGATTAGCAAACTTATGAAGTGGAATTAGTTGCTAAATATGAAGAAGATAATGATTAGAGATTGATTAGAGAGGGATTAGCTTGCAACTTCCTTCATAAATTGGTGGAGGCTCCTTCTAAGATTTAATTTGGCGGCATGAGGCCATCATTTCTATTTTTAGTATGGATTAGGGTAGGTTTAGGGTGTATTTATAGATTTGGAGAGTGTTTTAGGCCCTTAGATTAACCCTAGATTAGATTAGGTCCGTTAGATTTAGGAAATCTCTAGAACCCAGCCCAGCCCTAGCCAGAAAACCAGATCTGGTGCACCCAAGCCCCCTGGTTCGACACGCCGTGTCGACAGGCAAGTCGACAGGCAAGTCGACACCCCTGTCGACAGGCCTGTCGACATGCTTAGGGCGGGAATCTTCCCGCCTGGCCCCGCTGGTTCTATTTTAAAATCGAAATTTGAATTTCTAAATCTGTTTTTAGCTTTAAATTTTCTGCAAACTTCTTTGGGCCATAACCGGGCCATACAGACTCCGATTCTCGAAAACTCGGACTCTATTTCGCGTATTTTTCCGAGACGAACGTAATGACGCAGCCCGTTAACCCCAATTCCCACATCTGAGATTATTTATCCTGTAATTAGTGAATTTTAGTATTAACTAAAATTCGGGGTGTTACATTCTCCCCTCCTTAAAGGATTTCGTCCCCGAAATCTCTAAGCTAAGGAGAATGCATATCCTACCATCCAAACAACCATCTACTCGAACCATCAACCACGGGCATCCATTGTCCTTAAACAGTTTCTAATGATGTATGAGCATATGCAAACAGTGTGTGTATATGTTCCTATCTAATGTATGAACATATGCAAACCATGATAGTGCCATGCATCCATTATGTATGCGAGAGAACCCTATCGACACATACAATATCTACATGAGTGCACGATCATCCACCAAAATGCATCATCCATGTGATAACACAATCATTATACATCCATAAATATAGCCTCCTACACACAATTTTATGCAATATGCAATATGAAGTGACTGAGCCGATCTAGTGCCTAGAGTGTGTGTATATGCATCCACGAGCAACCACTAGCAAACACTTGCATCCACTTGCATCCATCAACCATAACATGTCTCAAACACATGTTTCAACCATAGGTTTACCCTATCTAAAGGTCAAACAGTACTAACGAGAGGACATACTAAAGATAAGATAAGTACTAGACAATGATAGAGGAGAAAGTAAAGACATACCCTCAAAAAGAAATGGGTACAATGAACGCATCTTTGCTTCCGTCTCCCAAGTTGCGTTGCTCTCATCTTCTCCCCATTGCACTTTGACTAGTTGAACCTCTCGATTCCTCAATTTCCTAGTCTCTGACCCAAGGATGCGAGTAGGAGCTCGTCGGATAGTCGCATCACGCTCTATCTCTACATCTCTAAGCAAGCTCGGCTCTACCACCTTTGCGGTCTCATGTAAGCATTTCCTCAGATGTGATACATGGAATACATCATGAACACCACTAAGTCTGTCGGGCAACTCCACCCTATATGCCATCCGTCCAATCCTTTCCTTAATAGGAAACGGCCCAACAAACCTCGGTGCTAACTTCCCAACGGATCCAAAGCGAACAACATTTCTTAACGGAGATACCTTGACAAAAACCGTATCCCCAACCTCAAACTCAAGATCCGTCCTTCTTTTGTCCGCATAAGATTTTTGCCTATCCTGTGCTGCTTTCATCCTTCTTCGAATCAAGTCAATCTTCTCAGAAGTCTCCCTAATCATATCAGGTCCAAGCAAGATCTTATCCGTAGATTCCCACCAACATGTAGGTGATCGACAAGGCCTTCCATAGAGAGCTTCGAAAGGAGCCATACCAATACTGGACTGAAAGCTGTTATTATATGCGAACTCCACCAACGGAAGATGCTCTTCCCATGTACCTCCAAAATCTAAGATACAAAGCCTCAAAAGGTCTTCTAGAACACGATTCACCCTCTCAGTCTGGCCGTCCGTCTGAGGATGATATGCAGTGCTCAGACACAATTGAGTCCCCACTGCTTCTTGCAAACTTCTCCAGAACTCGCTAGTGAAGATAGGATCTCGATCACTCACTATGCTAGAGGGTACCCCATGTAATCGAACTATCTCTCGAAGATATACTAAAGCTAGCCATGGAGCAGTCCTCTTGCTCTTCACAGGTATGAAGTGGGCGCTCTTAGTAAGTCTGTCTACCACCACCCGAATTCCTGTATTACCCTTCCTCGATCTGGGTAACCCGTCAATAAAGTCCATCGAGACACTATCCCACTTCCATTGCGGAACTTCCAATGGGTGAAGCAACCCACCTGGTTTCCTTTGCTCCGCCTTCACTTGCTGGCACACCAAACATCGAGCGACATACTCGGCCACATCTTTCTTCATACCGTCCCAGAAGAAAACCCTCTTCATGTCTTGATACATCTTGTCCCCACCGGGATGAATGGTCATCCTAGAACGGTGTGCATCATCAAGAATAACCTTCCTCAAATCCTCGTCTTGCGGTACACAAAGTCTACCGTCTCTACGCAAGCACCCCCTATCGTCTAGGGTGTACCTACTCAAATGGCTGGACGACTCCCCCCTTATGAGCTTTTCTACCAACTCAACCAACTGTGGGTCGTCCCTCTGTGCTTCTCCAATCCGCCCCAAAAGAGTAGGTCTAACTTCCAAAGAAGCTAGCAAACCGGGTACATAGTCAATGGAAGGTCTGAAATCAAACATCGAGATAAATTCCAAGCTTCGTCGTTCCACGAACAATGGACTCAAAGACAACCTTTTTCTGCTCAAGGCGTCCGCCACCACGTTACCCTTGCCAGGGGTATACGCTATCTCGAAGTCATAGGATGCAAAGAACTCCATCCACCTTTGCTGTCTCAGATTCAAATCCTTCTGAGAAAACAAGTACTTCAATGATTTGTGGTCAGTGAACAACTCGAATCTCTCACCAAGAAGATAATGGCGCCAAATCTTAAGCGCAAAAACAATAGCGGCCAACTCTAGATCGTGGGTAGGGTAATTTTTCTCATGTGCCCTCAACTGCCTTCCACCATAGGCTATTACCCTTCCCTCTTGCATTAAGACTGCCCAAGTCCTGTCCCACAGGCATCGGTATAAACAACAAATGGCTTGCTCCCATCTGGCAACACTAAAACTGGAGCAGTGGTTAAAGCTCTCTTTAACCGTCGGAACGCATCATCACAATCTACGTCCCATGTGAAAACAAGATTCTTCTTCGTTAAGCGGGTTAATGGGGCTGATATCTTCGCGAAGTCTTTGATAAACTTCCTATAATAACCCGCCAACCCCAAGAAACTTCTTACTTCGGTAGCATTCTTCGGAACCTTCCAATCCTGAATTGATACTACCTTCGCGGGATCCACAGCTATCCCTTCCTTGGAGACCACGTGCCCCAAGAACCGTACTTCCTTCCTCCAGAAGTGACATTTAGAGAATTTAGCCTTAAGGCTATGTGCTCGAAGAGTCTTCAACACCTCCCCAAGATGTAGGGCATGCTCTTCTTCACTCTTAGAAAATACTAAGATATCATCCACAAAGACCACCACAAATTTATTAAGGAACTCCCTGAACACCCTACTCATCAAATCAACGAAGTATGCAGGGGCGTTCGTCAACCCAAATGGCATCACCAGCCACTCATAGAAACCATCCGGAGTTCTAAAGGCAGTCTTGTCTATGCTATCCTCAGCCACCCTCAACTGATGAAACCCCGTGGCTAAGTCCAACTGAGAAAATACTGAAGCGCCAACCAACTGATCGAAAAGATCATCAATCCTCGGCAATGGGTGTCTATTCTTCTTTGTGAGCTTGTTGAGTTCTCTATAGTCTACACAAAGTCTGAGGGACCCATCCGCCTTTGTAGCAAATACTACCGGAGCACCCCACTCCGATACACTCCGTCTTATGAACCCCTTCTCAAGCAACTCCCCTACTTGCTTATGGAGTTCCCTCCTCTCACGAGGAGCCATGTGGCGCACTGGTAAAGATACCGGTTTAGCATTATCCACCAAACATATTCGGAAGTCAATCTCCCGTTTCGGAGGTAAGCCCTTCACCTCCTCAAACACATCCGGATATTCCCGGACCACTCTAACAGATTGCATACTCTCGACCGAAGCGTCAAGCGATTCAAGATAACTTAGCATAACAGAGTCCATGGGATTACAAGAAATCTCGAGAGTGTTACCCAAACGGGTCATGAGCCTAACAACTCTCCTTTCGCAATCAAGAACGGCACCATTACTGGATAACCAGTCCATGCCCAAAATCAACCTATAGCCCGTGAAGCCCAACACAAAAGCATCACATCTAAACTCAATGCTAAGTATAGAAATCTTCAAACCCAAACATATCATGGACAAATAAGTGGAGCCCCAAATTGGGTTTGAAACAACCAAGGGATCATCTACCAGACTGGTGTCTAAGTGCAGTGACTCAACTAATGATGATGAGATAAACGAATGCGATGCGCCTGAATCAAACAATGTACGGACAGGATGATCAAATAGAAAAACCAGACTTTCAACGGAGATAGTTCTACCTCTTTCCTGAATCGGTGGAACCGCGAGAGCCTGTACTTGCCCCCTAGCCTGACCTAGTGCCATAAGAGCTTGCACCTGTCCTCCTGAGGTAGACCCCGTCCTTTGCCCTTTCTTAGGGCAATCCTTCACTAAATGCCCTGCTTCGCCACAGTGGAAGCAGTCAGTCTTCTTCTTCTTGCGACAATCTTTGCTTAGGTGGCCAGGTGTCCCACAATTGAAACACTTCTTCTTCTTGCCCTTGCCACCGTTGCCTTTCCCACCTTTGTTTTGTTGTTGTTGTTGCTGAGGTTTCTTTTGATCTCCCTTCTTCTTGGGTGCCTTATTAGCATTGGGACCCTTCTCTTCTTCATGCATGAGTGCCATGTCAACTAGCTTCTCAAAGGTGGCCCCCATAGGGATATGAGTCATAGCCAACCCATGCATCGGTTCATTCAAGCCTTTCACGAATCTCAAAGCCTTCTTCTCCGGTGTATTCACCATATCTAGGCCAAACCTTGCCAATTGATTAAACTTATTAACATACTCCTTCACCGAGAGATTTCCTTGCTTTAGAGTCAAGAATCTTTCCATATACAAGTTTTCCTCCGCCCTTGAGAGAAACTTTGCCACAAATCTTTGCCTAAAATCCGCCCAAGAGTCAACGGGGCGTTCTCCATTAGTGACCTCCCACCAGAATGAGGCCTCTCCCTTCATTAACCAAGCAGCCAACTTGACTTTCTTTCCTTCTTCCATCTCAAAGATATCTATCAATTCTTCCACCTCTTTAAGCCAATCTCTAGCCTCCACAAAAGTTTCAGATCCTTGAAAAGGTTTCCCTCCCATAGCTTTAAATTCCTTGCAAGTCTTAGCAAAAGTATCCGTGCGAGGAGGAGGGGGAGGAGGAAGATCGGGTGCTACGGTTGGTGGAGGAACATTTGCTGGACCCGCAGTGGTGGCCCTAGCCTCCATCAATCTCCTATACCATACTGGTACCGTCACACCCTCCGGAAAGTTAAGATTCTCGGCCATGCTGAAACGGAAAAGGAAAGATTCAAAACGGAGGATTCGAAAGATATAGATATGGCTATTGGGGATTATGCTTTTCTTTCAAAAACTTTTCTCTTAAAAGACATGTTTTTGAAAATATCTCTTCCAAAAATGTTTTAGAAAAATAGTTTTCTAAAATTTTTATCTGTTCCGGTAACCTTTGCTCTGATACCACGTGTAACACCCCACGCCCGCTATGGTCACTCACTAAGGGAATGCCATAGCATCGGTGGAGTATTTTAGTGAATATAGAACAGAAAAATTACAACAAGACAGATATAAATAGTACTTGAAAATTTAAAACATCATCTCATAACAGCGGAAATAAACATGTCTGGTTACATCATAAAACCACGATAAAAGTCAAGTACAATATCCATCAAAATAAAGAAGTACATAATCCCACTCTGTCATACAATAGCCAGAACAAAAGAAAAGATAACTGGATAACTGGAGCTTTACATCTATCCAAGCTCGTAAAGACTGGAACAGAAATCCGATCAAGCTCCACTACTGCCAGGATCCACCGTAGGACCTGAGGGTTGGGAAAAGATAAAAACAACGGGGTCAGACATAAGTCTGAGTGAGTCCTATAACTTTAACAATACAATCATTAAAGTAACCAGAGAAGACATAAACTTGACCTACGGTAATATCTGGGGATGAATGGCTACACTAAGCAGCTTGGTAGACTTAGGATAAACTAAGATAACCGTAAGGACGCATCTACCCACCCATGAATAATTACTAACTGCACCACACCAGTCATTCCTACATAAAGGTTGATCCCTCCAAGGACTTAGAAAATTTCCCCAGTAGTTTCGTGTACTCCTAGCCCACTACATAGGTGCCGTCTGCCCCTATCTCCACTAGGTGTACCTAGCAATTTTACCCAGTAGTTTCGTGTACCCCTACATAGGTGCCGTCTGCCCCTATCTTTATTAGGTGTACCCACTACTCCCCATCGATCGGCTCCCTACCGTAGATATCCGTGCTGGTCCCACAGTGGGGTGTATCACTCCCCTAAAGTGGCAACCCAATACTATCAACGGTGCACGGATTTATATCTACACGATGCAACAACGGCTTATCTACCAGCCCGGGCCCACACACGCATATGAAACCCGTTGGACTTGCGTTGCCACCGCTAACCCGTTTGGCCTCTTATAATCAAGCCCAATATGCGTGTCCCGTCACTCGACATGGGTCGAGCCCACAAAGATACGTTTGGGATATTGGTTGAAATGGGCCCCTACAAGCTACCCACCTAAGCTTGTCACATATCTAGTGTATCCCACTTAACCCTTTAATCATGTTTAATTACATGTTTCCACTTGGTTAAGTATTCTAATCGTATTTTCTATTGCCACCCAAGGCAACCCACTAGATTCCACATGCCACCCAAGGCAACCACTGAATTTCCACATGCCACCCAAGGCACCCACTTAACCCCTCATGTCCCACTACATGCTAATATGGTTAAGTGTTTCTTAATTAATTAAGACCGTGATCTCCCATAAAGACCTCCCACATTAGACTGGCTGTTATGACCGCCTGGTTAAGCCGGTAGAGTCCGGGCAGTCTTACGTCATAACAGAGCCTAACCTCGTGTCTTTACTTTAATCACGTATTTAATTTATGGCTAAGACCTCTCACATTGGGCTGACATTTGTAGCAACTGGTTAAGCCGGTCGGGTCCGGGCAGTTTTACACTACAAATGAGTCCAACCTCGTGTCTTAGTCGATTAATTACACCTAATTAATCACCCCCATATTAATTATCCCTAATTAATATCAAGTTTTCCATAACATGGGTAGACCTAACTCAATAGGTAAATTCCCATGGGGTAGACCTAACTCAATAGGTAAATTCCCACTTATGGTAATTTATTTTTATGGTATGCTTAATCATACCCAATCATACATTTATTAACATATTTTCCAACCCCATCGTTCCCCACGTAAATCGTTCTCACTTCATGACATAATAAAGGGGAAGATCCATCACAAATATCATGGGCTTAGCATATAACTTTGTCATGGGTTAAGAGGATGTCAACTTGCATATATGAACATATATTAACCCAACTACATTTAACCCAAACTTGCATATTATCATACACATATCTTGCATAACATGTTGAACTTGCATATAAGCATTCTCATAACTTGCATAACATGTTAAACATGCATTTAAGCATACACATAACTTGCATAAACATCCACATACTTGCATAAGCATTCACATACTTGCATAAGCATTCACATACTTGCATAAGCATTCACATACTTGCATAAGCATGCATAACTTGCATATCATGTCATTTAAGCATATACATATCTTGCATAAGCATTCATATACTCGCATAAGCATGCACAACTTACATATCATGTTAAACTTGCATTTAAACATATACTTAACTTGCATATGAACTTGCATAACTCACTTTGTTAAACATGCATAATTCCACTCATTAAATATGCATAAACCCACTTGTTAAACATGCATAAACCAACTTATTAAGCATGCATAAACCAACTTATCAAACATGCATAAAGCCACTTATTAATTATGCATAATCATAGTAAAACATAGAGTAGCATATCATTACAAATGATTCAAACTCACTAATCCGCATTTAAGACCATAAGTCTCATTATATCCAATCTACTTACTTTAACAATTGATGTTAAAGTGATAGAAACTCACCAAACCCAAGATTAGCAAACTTATGAAGTGGAATTAGTTGCTAAATATGAAGAAGATAATGATTAGAGATTGATTAGAGAGGGATTAGCTTGCTACTTCCTTCATAAATTGGTGGAGGCTCCTTCTAAGATTTAATTTGGCGGCATGAGGCCATCATTTCTATTTTTAGTATGGATTAGGGTAGGTTTAGGGTGTATTTATAGATTAGGAGAGTGTTTTAGGCCCTTAGATTAACCCTAGATTAGATTAGGTCCGTTAGATTTAGGAAATCTCTAGAACCCAGCCCAGCCCTAGCCAGAAAACCAGATCTGGTGCAACCAAGCCCCCTGGTTCGACACGTCGTGTCGACAGGCAAGTCGACAGGCAAGTCGACACCCCTGTCGACAGGCCTGTCGACAGCCCTGTCGACATGCTTAGGGCGGGAATCTTCCCGCCTGGCCCCGCTGGTTCTATTTTAAAATCGAAATTTGAATTTCTAAATCTGTTTTTAGCTTTAAATTTTCTGCAAACTTCTTTGGGCCATAACCGGGCCATACGGACTCCGATTCTCGAAAACTCGGACTCTATTTCGCGTATTTTTCCGAGACGAACGTAATGACGCAGCCCGTTAACCCCAATTCCCACATCTGAGATTATTTATCCTGTAATTAGTGAATTTTAGTATTAACTAAAATTCGGGGTGTTACATGTATCGTAGGCTGATTCGACCATTTCGATCAGCTTTCGTTAAAATCAACATATAACTCTATATATTGAATTTGAACGCACATTTCTATTTACTGGGGTCGCATACTAACTCGAAAAATTACAGAAAAATGTTTTCTAGCTTCGTATTGACGATACGGTCCTAACAAAACTATTTTCGTGAAATTCTGAGACCGTTTGAAAAATGGCCAATTTCCAGTCGATTAAAATCACCTGAAACTGGTCAAACGCGTTTTCCTTTGCCACGCTCACATATTGATTCGAAAATTTTTGAAATTTGAAACCTAGCAATAATTTTACATCCCGGATCCAACAAAAGTGGTTTCGTCGAAATCCGAGGTCGTTTGCAAAATTTCCATTTTTAAGGGCCTGGATTCTATAGCGACTATTCAGAATTTTCAACTGGACATATCTTTTGATTCCCGCTATGAAATTTTGATTTTTCGGATTCGTTGAAAAGATATCATCAAAGAGATCCTATTATTTTTGGTTTCACTAAAATCCGGATTGTTTTGCACCTGGTACATTCAATTGAAGTTTGAAATCGAATTATTGAACTACCGCGCCATTTTCAATTCTATTTATAATTATACATAATTATTTATATTCTAACGACGACGTATATAATATATACGTTGGATTTCCATTCAAAATATATTTCTCGTCGATATTATTTAAAATAATCTATTTTAAATGATCAAAATTCGCTAAAATGGCCAAAATAAAAATTTTAAACTGGCCCAGATTTTCGGGTTGTTACAAATCCCGACTACTTAACTGCCCGTACAAAATTAGGCACCCAAGAGTTTAGGGAAAACAAAAAAATAAACTTCGGGTCAGTCATGGGACTGGTATGAGTAAAAACAGTTTAAAACAGTTCAAACAAGTAAACGATATCTCATAAGACCACGCCGTATAACGGAACATGTTTTACCCTTATGAGAATCCACAATATCTTTATATCAAAACCTTTTTATATTATAATAACGTCTATCAACCACAATATAATAATCATCTAACAGAAACGCTTTCATCTCACGTTCTACATATATAGTATACAATCAAAACCGTAAGCACGTATTGGGTAATGGATTTCCGACTATGACAAGGTATGGAACCACCTTCCGATCAGTGTACTCTAGGAACGATACAGTGGAGTTCAACAAGAACATCTTGTAACTCAGCCACATATGACCGGCCACCCAATTCTCTTGAGTGTATCGAATGTATATCACCAACGGTTGGGATCGGCAACCGTTTCCAGTATATATATATATATATATATATATATATGGCACAGCATTGATAGATTAAAGAAGCAAATGAATATTCTCTAGATAGGTGATGATACACCCTAATGGGAGCTAACCACATAGCCATGCTGCCTGCCCGATTTTTGTCATTTCCTAGTTGTTGAGGCCAGAGGCTACGATTACTTTCCATTCATTGATAACACGATCACTTTGAATGCCACATTATCAGATCCGTCAATCATTAATTGGTTTACACAAATATTCTGGATGTTATGCTAAGGGAATAAATCCGTTGCAACCATATATATTTATACAGACCAACCCATTCGATCATTGAAAATACTCTGTCAGACACTCGTCCATATACATTCGTTCTGGGACTGAACGAAACCGAAGGCACTATTCAATACGTCCATCTTAGTCCATTGTTATCTAAGATTTATACAACAGCCCTTGCACTTTACCCCGTCTTCAATTTTCTTTGGCATATTCACAACGCTTATGCCAATACAGAGTGGTTCTTTGGATAAGAATCCAACCGGTCTCTCCATATTAACAACGTAAATATGGTCAAAACTTGATAGTCTGTGATTTAACTATCAAATGAAAACATGTCGGTGTTCACACAATGATCTTATTTCCAAATGGAATTATCGATCCAATCATCAAACATATATATATATATATATATATTCATACTTCCTTATTTTCTATAATTGGAAAATATACGTTATTAACATTGGAAAACATTTCCAATCCTCATTCACGCATCACTACCATTCCACAACTATTAGTCCCTAACTGTAAACTAGTAGGAGAACAATTCTCTAAGTATAAACCCAGAAGGCCGAAACCAACATCAGATCGATACTCAGAGAACTATTCAACTTACTAATATCTAGTCTATTTCTAACTTTTGTTTAACTTCATTTCTTAATCTCTGTGTTCGATTAACTCCTTTCGAATAATTATGTTTCGATTATCTCCTTTCGAATAACTATGTTTAATTGACTCCATTCGAATAACTATGTTAAATTGACTCCTTTCGAATAACTATGTTAAATTGACTCCTTTCGAATAACTATGTTAAATTGACTCCTTTCGAATAACTATGTTAAATTGACTCCATTTAATAACGTTTATCCATTTTAAAGATTTACTTTTTATAACATCCTATTCTGTTATAAATATTTTCCTTTTTAATTCCATTCATTTTCTAAATAAATATTCCTTTATTACTTCAATTCATTAGATCCTCATTATAAATTGGTAAGTGAATAAATTTCTCAGTGTTAATCCCGAAGGCCGAAACCAACATCAGATCAACACTTTAAAATTTACTCAACTCAGTCAAGGTATAACGATTCCAATTACTCAAAAACCGTACCCTATTCTCTTTAACATTTTTAAATCGATTCTATTTATTTTCTAATAAATATCCCTTTTATAAAATCCTATGATCTTATAAATATTTCATTTTTCAATATACGTTTTGAAAATTCCCTTTTTACTTTCCAGTATTCATTTTGGTATTAAAAATACCATACAACCATGATTACTATTAACCAATCACACATAATCATCACAGATTATATAACACATCACATATCACAATATATGAAACAAAACATTATTTTATATATTGAGGAACCCAGTTGGGTCCCTCCATCCTGTTTCCCTGCATCACAGATGTTAACCCATATAATTAGCATCAACTTCATTTCAGTATGAAATGTTCTGATAAGCAACATCAACATATATATATATATATAACGATTTATATATATATATATATATATAGTTTCAACTAACTGACTAGCAGTTCAACAGATAATTATCAGTCCTAAGAATACGTTATAAAAATATAACTGTTCAGAGTTGGTGAGTTTTACTCACTTTCGTCCGTTATCGTTAAATAACGATTAACAGTTCTTGATTCGGATCAGACGTTTCATTCCGTCATAATTTTCTGATAAGCTCCAGACCCGTTCAAGCGTGCGACCATACGATTCCATCATGACAGACGACTCTAAATTCCCCAACGCTTTCAAGCCAAATGTACCGGAACCTAATGCCTAACCTTCCAAACACATCAGCTCCTTCACGTGTTCAACTCATGCGCCATAGTCCTACATGACTACACGTTCTCCCTATTTCACGAAATAAAATAAAATATCCAACAATGGCATAACCGTCCAATACAGTTAACCATCTCCAGCTTCCTCTTGATTTCTTTGATCCCATTCTACCTCATTCTCTTCAGCATGACAACTCCATAAATTTCACACAGCACTTCCCTTCTCAATAACGTGACTTCAGCACTTCATAAACCACCATCCCACCTTCACTTACCTGTCGCCCAAGCCCAAAATGTCCCTATGCTCTAGTATTTCTCGGATCCAACAACTCTCCTCCTCTTTTCAACAGCTATGAACCTTCTTCTCCGATTAAACTCACGCAGTGTTCCTCCTAACTTCACTCCAGTTCATACATCAGTCCTTCATCTCCTACCTTAACACCACCACAAAGCACATTCATCAACAAACCAAACTCCACTTCAAACTACCTCTAGTTTCACACTCCCTCGCTTCAGACATTAGCTTCCCACCCTGAACTGATCGCTCAAGTTATCACCCGTCTTCCCCAACAAGGCTCCAGCCAACATCCTTGCATTCGCACAAATTCACGCTATCCCTCCTTCATCTTATTCACGCGATAATCATCTCAGTATCCCAAAACCATTTCGCGTCTTCAACCAGGTATACACCCACCACTTCAACGTGAATAACCCTTGTACTTCGAACTCACCCATCACCAGAGATTTCGAACCCTAAGTACCCAAAACCCATCGCTGCTTATATGTCCAACGAACTGAATCTTCACCAAACTCGACGAAATTCACCCCAGGCTGAAGAGAATCGCTCTATGGTCTTAGATATATATGAATTTGGATTTATGGATTTTAATTTGAATTTTGGTGAATATATGAAGAGGATGTTTCACGTTGGAGAAGGAAGCAGGCGGCACATTCTTTTTGTTGACTTCGGATGAAGAATAATAGGGTTAAAGGGTTTAATGGTATTATATAGTAGGGTTAGGAATATTCTCCGAATATGCTTTTGTTAACTCGTCTCAATGTTTTAAAACCATACGATCACCTACAATATCCAAAAATCATGAAAACGGACATACAACTAGAGTTCGACATTACGGTCCCAATGAAACTGGTTTCGTCGAATTCCGACTCCGTTTGTGAAAGTGGCTATTTTTAAAGCTCTGAATAATCCATTTAAATATATAAATATATTTAAAAACAATTAAATTTAATATTAAAAAATAAATATTATTGTATATATTCACAGTGGAATACCATACAGCTCTAGAATATTCATATATGAATTTCTAACTTGATATTTCAAATCCCGATAAATCGATATTCGATTTAAAATGAATTTCCCATTATAAATATAAATAATTCCTTTATAAATTATAAAGGAATTCCACAGCGACTTTTCTAAAATTTGATTTGGACGTAAATCAAAATCTACACGATGAAATCCCGATTTTTCTCTTCTACTAGAAAAATATACTTCACCAGCTCCTAACGTTTCTTGTTTCACAGAAATCCGAGTTAAAACGGCTTCTGTATATTCAATTGAAGTTCGAATCGCCAAATAACGAACTGCAGCGCCATTTCGAGCTCGATTATAATTATATTATAATTCTACGTTCAAACTGTCGTATATATAATATATTCGTTATTTAAAAAATTAAATAAGTTAATTATTACACCGTCAAAATCCGGGTCATTACATTCTTCCCCACTTAAAATAATTTCGTCCTCGAAATTGCTAAGGTAGAGAACAACCCTATCTGCTGGGTAAATATTTATCGGTTTACCCCTTAACTTCAGTTTCCACTGAACCAATTAATATCGACTAAAATATTAATTTATTCTTACTAACCAAAATTTTCAAAAATCTTGAAAATTTTCTAACACCCAAAACTTTCGAAAAATTTCGCCAGCACCTCCTTTGTACTGGTCAATAGGTCAAACTCCAACTCGCCTCTCTGGGCCATCTCCAACCCAAAAGAAAATCAAACAGCCAAGCGGCTTGCCCATCAGGCTCATAAATCACCACTCTCATATGATATATAAATTTGTACCTTTTTGTTGGGCATATCATCATATCACTTTCATATGCTACTATTCTGCATATGTCATGCCATCCAAATCAACTCCAATCAGTTTACTCTCAAACTAAATCATTTGGTTATATCCAAACCAAATTCTATTCAAACTCCAATATCAAATTTCAAACTCTTAACTCATCAACTTAATTCCATTTCCAGGTTATTCATTAATCAATTCCAGTTTCATTTAACTTAATCAAAGTTAAATTCTAATTTATTATTCACTTTAACTATTTAAATCCATTTAACTTCATAAGTTAAATTTCAGTTTCAAATTTCAAATTCCTGGGTTCATTTCAAATTAATTCGAAATCATAGTACCAATTAAAAACCTTTCTAAACAACTTGTTTTCCTCAAAACAAATCAAAAACAAAACCTTTGGTAGTAATCTATCACTTAGAACTCGAAAATGAACACTGATGATGTGGCCACACTCATCAGGGTTATTTCCCAGTTTATCGAAGTGAGTTCAATACTATAACACTTTCAATTTGAAAACATTTTCAAAATCTCCCAGGAACTTAAAATTTCCTTATTTTAATCCCAAATCTGATTTAAATTCAGATTTTATTCATCTTATCTCATATACTTTACTTATATGAATCCTGCTTAGTTATTTATAACCATTTCATTTTTTTTAATTCCTTTCGATTATAATAACAACCAACACATCCAATATACTATAATGATTCAAATCTTAACCATTCTTTTATATCAAAATATAATTCGGGTAAAATTACTCCATTCACCTTCTTTCAAAACATGCCATGTCGACCCATCGTATTTGAGTGTTTAGAAACCCTTATCGATATTGTGGCGCCCCACAATTGACCAGAATTCATAAGCCACTCAACCAATAAAGCTCCATAATATAAAACAAATTTTTATATCAAATAACAAATACGTTCACTCGTATATATACACTCAACACAATCTAGGGTATTACTAACCCCATATCTACTGAGTTACGCCACAGAGCCAAGGTAATAACGTAACCTTAAGCTCTGATACCAACTGTAATGACTCGAAAATCCGGTCCAATTTGAGCTGACCAAATAACACAAGTTCGACCCAAATTTGCACTAGAAATCAGGAAATTAATAGAAAGAAGTTAGAGAGTGAGAATAGATAAGATAGAACTTATAGAATAGAAGAAGAAGAACATCACCATCAGAGTACAAACGAATCTCACAGCGGAACGAATGAAATATAACATAACTTTTGAAATACAACAGTATGTATACCATAGCACTTATCATAGTACAACACTTACAACACAGTGGAAATAATAATAGCTATAGAATCTTGAAGCCTCCTGCTCCAAACTCTCCAAGTGTATCTGAAAAATCCCGACTACTTGACTGCCCGTACAAAATTAGGCACCCAAGAGTTTAGGGAAAACAAACAAATAAACTCCGGGTTAGTCATGGGAATGGTATGAGTAAAAACAGTTTAAAACAGTTCGAACAAGTAAATGATATCTCATAAGACCATGCCGTATAACGAAACGGGATTTTCCCTTATGAGAATCCAAAATATCTTTATATCAAAACCTTTTTATATTATAATAATGTCTATCAACCACAATATAATAATCATCTAGCAGAAACGCTTTCATATCACGTTCTACATATATAGTATACAATCAAAACCGCAAGCACGTATTGGGTAATGGATTTCCGACTATGACAAGGTGTGGAACCACCTTCCGATCAGTGTACTCTAGGAACGATACACTGGAGTTCAACAAGAACATTTTGTAACTCAGCCACACATGACCGACCACTCATTTCGCTTGAGTGTATCGAATGTATATCACCAACGGTTGGGATCAGCAACCGTTTCCCGTATATATATATGGCACAACATTGATAGATTAAAGAAGCAAATGAATATTCTCTAGATAGGTGATGATACACCCTAATGGGAGCTAACCACATAGCCATGTTGCCTGCCCGATTTTTGTCATTTCCCGGTTGTTGAGGCCAGAGGCTACGATTACTTTCCATTCATTGATAACACGATCACTTTGAATGCCACATTATCTGATCTGTTAATCATTAATTGGTTTACACAAATATTCTGGATGTTATGCTAAGGGAATAAATCCGTTGCAACCATATATATTTATACATACCAACCCATTCGATCATTGGAAATACTCTGTCAGACACTCGTCCATATACGTTCGTTCTGGGACTGAACGAAACCGAAGGCACTATTCAGTACGTCCATCTTAGTCCATTGTTATCTAAGATTTATACAACATCCCTTGCACTTTACCCCGTCTTCAATTTTCTTTGGCATATTCGCAACGCCTATGCCAATATAGAGTGGTTCTTTGGATAAGAATCCAACCGGTCTCTCCATATTAACAACGTAAATATGGTCAAAACTTGATAGTCTGTGATTTAACTATCAAATGAAAACATGTCGGTGTTCACACAATGATCTTAATTCCAAATGGAATTATCGATCCAATCATCAAACATATATATATATATATATTCATACTTCCTTATTTTCTATAATTAGAAAATATACGTCATTAACATTGGAAAACATTTCCAATCCTCATTCACGCATCACTACCATTCCACAACTATTAGTCCTTAACTATAAACTAGTAAGAGAACAATTCTTTAAGTATAAGCCCCGAAGGCCGAAACCAACATCAGATCGATACTCAGAGAAGTATTCAACTTACTAATCTCTAGTCAGTTTCTAACTTTTGTTTAACTCCATTTCTTAATCTTTGTGTTCGATTAACTCCTTTCAAATAATTATGTTTCGATTATCTCCTTTCGAATAACTATGTTTAATTGACTCCATTCGAATAACTATATTTAATTGACTCCTTTCGAATAACTATGTTAAATTGACTCCTTTTGAATAACTATGTTAAATTGACTCCTTTCGAATAACTATATTTAATTGACTCCTTTCGAATAACAATGTTAAATTGACTCATTTCGAATAACTATGTTAAATTGACTCCTTTCGAATAACTATGTTAAATTGACTCCTTTCAAATAACTTGTTAAATTGACTCCATTTAATAACGTTTATCCATTTTTAAAGATTTACTTTTTATAACATCCTATTCTGTTATAAATATTTTCCTTTTTAATTCCATTTATTTTCTAAATAAATATTCCTTTATTACTTCACTTCTATTCATTAGATCCTCATTATAAATTGGTAAGTGAATAAATTTCTCAGTGTTAATCCCGAAGGCCGAAACCAACATCAGATCAACACTTTAAAATTTACTCAACTCAATCAAGGTATAACGGTTCTAATTACTCAAAAACCATACCCTATTCTCTTTAACATTTTTAAATCGATTCTATTTATTTTCTAATAAATATCCCTTTTATAAAATCCTATGATCTTATAAATATTTCATTTTTCAATATACGTTTTGAAAATTCCCTTTTTACTTTCCAGTATTCATTTTGGTATTAAAAATACCATACAACCATGATTACTATCAACCAAGCACACATAATCATCACAGATTATATAACACATCACATTTCACAATATATGAAATAAAACAGTATTTTATATATTGAGGAACCCAGTTGGGTCCCTCCATCCTGTTTCCCTGCATCACAGATGTTAACCCATATAATTAACATCAACTACATTTCAGTATGAAATGTTCTGATAAGCAACATCAATATATATATATATAACGGTTTATATATATATATATATATACAGTCTCAACTAACTGACTAGGAGTTCAATCAACCCATCATGGGCTTAGTAAACCCATCATAAATAGGCAATAAGAAACAGCAAACATTTAAGTTGACCTACTAGTCTTAAATTCTTACATAAATAAGAGCATCCCATGCCATACTTAGGGAATTAAACTTACAATTTTTTTAATCGAATTATTAATTCTTAGTAGTCTAGTGAATACCTGTAGTCAAATCCTGAATTTTAATTCATAAGTCATTCGTGTCTACATAAATTTATCTATTGAAATTTGATCTTATCTTATTTTAATCAGATATTAACACTTACAAGATCACTCTAGCTCATATCAGTTCCAACTATCATATGTATAACTAATTAATACCATATATAGAAATTTATTCTAAATCTTTTACACATGGAACAATGGAAGAATAACTATTACAGGAATACATCTGTGCCTTTTGCTCCACTTATGAAGCTCCAAGTATCCAAAAAAAATTATGGAAAATATGCTCGATCTGACCCAAGCATCATAATAAAAAAACATCTGGAACAGACTGGTAAACCAGCGTGAGAAACTCAAATCACAGAAAATTTATTTCTTATTAGCCTGTAAAACCTTTTAAAATAAAAGGTATCTTGTAATACCACATCACACATAAACACAGACGGGTTTCTACCTTGCGATAACCATAACACTTATATTATACATCTGGTGATATTATACTAATTTCTAGATACAAATACTTACGAATATTAGCCAAAATTGTTGCATTAATTAAATTCCAACATAATTGATATACAACTGGAACCGTAAAAGGCTCATATTGGAGTTTAGTTCTGCACAATAACAGGGCACTGGGGTACTACCCATCATACATGTATAAAAAACAATATCGATGTCACAGGAATGTCTTGCATCCCTGTTATCACTCAACTTGATGGTACCGTGTATGTAATCACCCCAGTTGCTTTGAAACCCTTACCCGGTGAGCTCATGCACTACCAAAAGATAAATGCATGTATCTAGACAGTGAGAATTATACCCTACCTGGGTGCGACCGCTTAGCCCTGCTGCATCTCCTTTGATTTCAGTCATTCGCGGTTAATGAAGATTGAGGCTACACTTTTACTTTTTTATTGGTTTCACTTTGAATGTTCATTGCCCTCCAATGATAATGTTCTAATAACATCCATCCACACAAGTCATTCAGGGATAGAACTAACCGATTGCATTACTTCTACTTTATCCAAGGGCAATTAACCCTTGTCCTTCAACTCTATCTTTGATTTCAACATCTTGATCTAGATCGTAGCTCATCCAGATCAAAGTGGTTTTCGGATACTTGATCTGATCTTAGTCTCCTCGAAATGACAAACGATGTATCCCTAGAAATATTGGACAGTACATAAGAGTGGAATTCATTCCTTAGCCGTTTAGTGAACGTATTTCCTTATCCTTTGTCATAGACATCTCAGAGTAATAGGTCCATATTTGATAGTCGATTATCTAACTATCAAATACGCAATCAAATAAATAGAATTATTTCCACTAGATCAACTAAGTCACATTTAAATATTCTTCAATTAATTTAAATTCAAAGCACAATTATTAACATAAATATATAAAACATAAGTATATTTGACTTGACTTTGAAAGTTTCTTATTATCAAATCTTATTTGATAAATTTTGATCTTGAATACATCACCTCCATATAAGGAAGAATACCTAATTCTAACACTCATCTTCGATCTCAAACTAATACTATGTATCACATACTAATGGAATCATTCAAGTTGGGGTATTCTAATTACTTCTCAAACCTTGAATCGAAATCATTCTTATCTTCAAGGTCCATAAAAGTTCATGGCGAAAATGTTTCCCAAATAAAAGATTTGTAAATCTAAATAATTTTCCAACTTTTAAAACATTTTTCAAAACAAATGTTGTTGTTTTAAACCATTTATTGAGTTAACTAAATTAACTTAACATTAAATTATTATTTTTCTAATTAATTTACTTGATTTCTCGTACTTAGATAATTTAATTATCTTTAACACTTAATTAAATAATAGATTAATTAAGTTCAAACATCATTCCTAAATAGTTTATCTAATTTGAATCACTATTTAACTAAGTAATTATAATGCTAAAATTCGTTAACCTGAATGTTAATTAACTTCTCATCCTTTATTTAAGAAAAATAATTAACTTAAACAATCATGATTAAAAAGATAATTACTTTTATTATTTTTAATTAAAATAAAAATTAACTTCATCGTTACTAAAATAGAATAGTTAACTTCTTTTTTTGGGCAAAGCCAACCTATTTTTATAGTGGTTCGTCCACTTTTCATTACCGCAAGTAACAAATATTTTAAGTACAGGAGTTTGGCAGGGTGCCAGACTATTAGAAAGAAAACCAAATAATACAAAACACATCCCCCTAACCGGAGGAATGAGTACCACCCTTGTCCTCGCCTACTCGGTAAACATGGCCATAGCCCGAAAAACAAGTTCTAGATTTGGGGTAACCCCGCATAATCTTTACCGTACACAAATCTCCTACCGCAAGCCTCATCGGTGAAAACATTCCTATTTGCCTCATCAAGTGGCCCGATAGAAGTTGGCGTAAATTCCTCTCCCTTAATATAATAGAATAACTGCATACACTCACCGTCTTCCTCAGAAAAAAGTTTAAAAATACCCCTCTCAGGTGAAAATCTAGTAATCGCAAGGCACATAATACCAAGCACGCTCGTGTGTAAGCCACCTAACAGTGGCCTTAGACGGAGTAGGATCTGCAGAAACAACTGTTGCATGAACCTCATAAGATACAACATTGGCGGTAATAGTAGTTACCTTAATGTCAACATATGGAATGGTCTTGAAAACAGTAGTATCATCCGGGGGTTGGACATGACCAGTTGTAAACTCTGGGTCGTCACTGTAACAACCCGGAATTTCGGAATCAATTTAATTTTTTTATTTTAGCAATTTTAATGGATTTTAAATATTTAAAATAATTTATTTTAAATAATAGCGATTAAAATTTTATTTAAATCAAAGTTTGAACGAATATATTTATTTTAATTTTAAAAGGAGTTAGAAATAGCGCGGTAGTTTGAAAATTTGAATTCGAACTTTGACTGAATGTACAGGATGCAAAATAAATTGGATTTTAGTGAAACCATAAATATTACAATCAGTTTAAAAATATCTTTCCAACGAATCCGAAAAATTGAAATTTCATAGCGGGAATCAAAAGTTATGGTCAGTTGAATATTCAGAATAGTCGCTATGGAATTTATATATATATTAACATTAAAAATAGTCATTTCGCAAACAAACACCGTTTTCGACGAAATCACTTTTGATGGATCCGAAATGTCAAATTATTACTAGATTCCAATTTTCATAATTTTTGGAATAAATATGTGAGCGTGGCAAAAGAAAACGTGTTTTGTCAATTTCAGTCAATTTAGATCGACCAGAAAATGGCAATTTTTTCAAACGGTCTCCAAATTCGAAAAAATTAATTTTGTTAGGATCGTATAGTCAAAACATAAATATAAATATTTTTTCTGTAATTTTTAGAGTCAGTATGTGGCCCCGGTGAATTAAAATGTACGCTTAAAATAAATAATTAAATGTTTTATATTTTAAATTAAAGAAAAGTGGGCTGAGACGATCAAACGGGCTGACGAGACCTAGCCCATTGCGTTTGGAACGAGGGTATTTGATTAGGGACAACTCTCGTTGGGCTGAAATTAGAGTTACTGAGACTTAACGGGCTTTAACTAGAAAATAAGGAATTTAAATATTATTTTATAATATAAATAACCCTAATATTAACTAAACCCTAATTTCAGAAACTACAGCCGTCATTCTAACTAATCGATGGCCATGGCGCTCCCATCTTCTTTCCCTTCTATCTCCTCAAATTCTTAATGATTTTCAAAACTCCAAACACAAGATTAAAGAGCTCGACGAGGGCTACAATATAGATGGTCGAGATCGGGTTTTGGGTACTGGGGAGGCCGGAATTGGAGCAGGAAGTGGCAGGTTTTGGAGCGGGTTTCTGGGCTGTGGTGAGGTGCGAGTGGGGCCCACATCTGGGTGCGAGCTAAGGTTGGTGTGCGCTTCGGTGTGGTGTTCTTGGATTCGGGTCCGGTGCTTCGAGGGAGGGTGCGTTCAGGAGCTTTTACAGTGGAGGTTGGGTTCCGACATCTCAGTTGCAAACGAGAAGAAGGAGAAGGTTATTAACGGGGGTTAAGGAATTTAATTTAATTTTAATCTTGTAAATAATGTAATTAAAGTGATTAATATTCAAATGTCAATATCTTTTGCAAACTGAATCAGAATGGGACGAAATTGGATGCGTTGGGATCACAACGATGAGATCTACACCATAGTATAGACCAGAACTGAAAAGGAGCGATCTAAAATTTTGAAGAATTCAAAACCCTCAATGTGAGATTTCTTATTTAGATAATTAAAAATAAATTAATTATTATCGTGCTTTAGAAATTCTTGCATGTACATGATTTGATTTAAATTGTTTGATGCTGTTTATTGATCTGTTGATTTGATGGAATAATTTTATTGAATTAGACTCGACAGAAATGTCGATTTTGTTAAATTAGAATTGAGAAAATATAAATTGTCATTTGTGTTAAATTAGAATTGAGAAAATATAAATTGTCATTTGTATTAAATTAGAATTGACAAAATATAATTGTCATTTGTGTTAAATTAGAATTGACAAAATATAATTGTCATTTGTGTTAAATTAGAATTGACAAAATATAAATTGTCATTTGTGTTAAATTAGAATTGAGAAAATATAAATTGTCATTTGTGTTAAATTAGAATTGACAAAATATAAATTGTCATTTGTGTTAAATTAGAATTGACAAAATATAATTGTCATTTGTGTTAAATTAGAGTTGACAAAATATAATTGTCATTTGTGTTAAATTAGAATTGACAAAATATAATTGTCATTTGTGTTAAATTAGAATTGACAAAATATAATTGTCATTTGTGTTAAATTAGAATTGACAAAATATAATTGTCATTTGTGTTTAATTAGAATCGTCAACAACACAAAAATGAAATATCAATTTTTATCATTTTGTTGAACTAGAGTTTTCAACAAAAATGAAATATCAACTTTTCTCATTTTGTTGAACTAGAGTTTTCAACAAAAAATTGAAATATCAAATTCTATCATTTTGTTGAATTAAAATAAAAATAGAAAAAGGTTTATGTTTTAAATTAAAACATGTTTAAATTAAAAATGCACATTTTTAATGTAACGTAAGAAAATAGAAAAATGTTCATTTTGTCAAATTAGAATTGTTGAACAAAATACACATTTTTGTAAAAAATATACATTTTTGTTCATTAAGAAAAATGAAACATCTTTGTCCATTAAAAAGGTTTTAAACAAAAATATACATTTTTGTTCATTAAGAAAAATGAAACATCTTTGTTCATTAAAAAGGTTTTAAAAAGAAAAATGAAATATTTTTGTTCATTAAGAAAAATGAAACATTTTTGTTCATTAAAAAGGTTTTAAACAAAAATATACATTTTTGTTCATAAGAAAAATGAAACATTTTTGTTCATCAAAAAGGTTTTAAACAAAAATATACATTTTTGTTCATTAAGAAAAATGAAACATCTTTGTTCATTAGAAAGGTTTTAAACAAAAATATACATTTTTGTTCATTAAGAAAAATGCAACATCTTTGTTCATTAAAAAGGTTTTAAACAAAAATATACATTTTTGTTCATTTAGAAAGATGAAACATCTTTGTTCATTAAAAAGGTTTTAAACAAAAATATACATTTTGTTCATTAAGAAGGATGAAACATTTTTGTTCACTAAAAAGGTTGTAACAAAAATAAACATTTTTGTCAATAAAAAAAAAGGTTGTAACAAAAATATGCATTTTTGTTAATTACAATATCATTTTATTGTAAATGCATATATTAGAATTTATATGCATCATGAAAACATCATTTTATTGTAAATGCATATATTAGAATTTATATGCAACATGAAAACATCATTTTATAGTAAATGCATATATTAGAATTTATATGCAACATGAAAACATCATTTTATTGTATATGCATATAATAGAAATTATATGCAAAATGGAAACATCATTTTATTGTAAATGCATATATTAGAATTTATATGCAACATGAAAACATCATTTTATTGTAAATGCATATATTAGAATTTATATGCAAAATGAAATATCACTTATTGGTCATTTTGTTGAATTAGAATTTTCAACCAAAAATGAAATACCAAATTTTATCATTTTGTTGAACTAGAGTTTTCAACAAAAATGAAATACCAAATTTTGTCATTTTTGTTGAATTAGAATTTTCAACAAAGATGAAATATCAATTTCTATCATTTTGTTGAATTAGAATAAAAATAGAAAAACATGTTTACATTAATAATCCACATTTTTAGTGTAATGTAAGAAAATAGAGGAATGTTCGTGTTTTGAAATAAAACCATGTTTGCATTAAAAATCCACATTTTTAATGTAATGTAAGAAACTAGGAAAAGTGTTCATGTTAAATATAGAAACATGATAACATTAAAAACCTTATTTTTAATGTAATGAATGAATCACTAGAAAATGTTCATTTTAACATAAAAGCATGTTAACATTAAAAATCTCATTTTTATAAAAAGAATGATTCATATGAAAATTGTTCATATTAGAATAAAAGTGTTGAAAACATTAAAAATCATATTTTTTAAAGGTAAAGTTTGATTCATTGGAGATATTGACTGTTTGAATTAAAATGTTGAAATATTAAGAATTCCATTTTTAATGAAAAAGTGATTTATTAGAAAACGTATGTTAGAAGATACAAAAATGTTAACAATCATATTTTTAACATGTTAGAAAACATATGTTAGAAATTATAAAAGTGTTAAAAACATTATTTTTAACATTGTTAGAAAATACATGTTAGAAAATATTTGTATGTTAAAAACATTATTTTTAACATGCTAGAAAAGAGGGAATGAAAACATCGCTTTTATACATTTTGTCAACATAGAATTGTTAACAAAAATTATATATTAGAATTTGTATATAAATCCAGGTGACATTTTTATCGCCAAAATATATATTAGAATTTGTATATAAATCCAGGTGAAATTTTTATCGCCAAAATATATATTAGAATTTGTGTATAAATCTAGTGACATTTTTATCGCCAAAACGTACATTAGGAAAATGTAGAAAATGTCATGAAAATGAATTATATTTTATTTGGCATGTTAAACACGTTTGTGGAATCATCGAATGATTTATATTTATATATATAATTATACGAGACGTATAGGCACGCGCTTCGCGCGTGGTGATGACACGCATGGAGCCATTCAACAAAATAAAAATATGTCGTTAGTACATGGTCTGGTATATTTCTTGCCCATTTTATTTTTCTGCATATTTATTTGCTCAATAGTTTCTTTTTATTTTCCTATTTTCATTACTGTGCATTAATTTTCTTCTGTTTCTAATTCATGCATGTTAATTCGTGTGACCGTTATTCAAAACATTTATTTATATTTCTAATTTTAAAAGTTCCATTCTTAATACGCGTGCACATACTCTTGAAATAAATATTTCCACACATACGCGTGATTTAATTCCATTTACGATGCGCATTTATTTTCGAATTCAAACATACGCGTGATTTAATTCCATTTACGTTACCATTCTAGATTTAATTTTCTGCTTTCAAATTTTAACATTATTCCCATTTACGTCTCTATTAATGTCATTAATGACGCGCATGGCTAATTAAAGGAACATTGCTATTTAACTTTAAATACTTTCCGTTTTTTCTTGATTTAATTCCTTTTATCATATGTGTTTGTTTTTAGTAAAGGGCATTTTCGGTAGTTTGCGTGTACACCAAAAAAGTGTGACACCAAACCTATTCCGATTATTAGTAAAGATATATATATATATATAAATTAAAATTAAACGAATCGCGTGCAGTAGTTCACATTTCGGAATTGTAACTTTAAATGATTAACCGAAAGATCCGACCATCGGATTTTCCCAAAACTGGAACCGTTAGGACCGCTTTGGGAAGATCTTTTCAACGATGTGAATTTTGTTAAAATCCAACGGTTAGATTTTGAGATATGTGTAAATCAAATTTTGACAAAAACAGCGCCAGGGCCACCTATTGACCCGAAGCGTCGTTGAATTAAATTGAGCTATTTTTATATAAATAAAAATAGCGATAAATCATTATTAAATACTATTAACGATATGAAATGGTTTTAAATTATATATATGCGATAGTCATTTGAAAAGACCGAGTTCAATCTCATTTCAAATGATTATACGAAGATTTAAATTGAAGATACTGAAGACGGCGATTGAAGACCGGCGATCTTCACATCGAATGGATAACTACTGATGCCCGACATTGGTTAGCTCCCAGTAAAGGGTTAAAGTGGTAGTTGTCCGGACGTACTTGTTGATTGTCCGGATAAGCGAGCACCTCTCTTCCGTATTGGACATATGGGACGAGGAATAAGGTGTCTCCGGTTTCATTCAGACCTAGAACGGACTTGTAAATGGATATGTGTCTGACATTGGATTTCATTCCATGTAAATTAAATTGATTTCTATTTAATATATACCTATGGTGGTAGAGAATTTATTCTCTTGCTTAACACCCTTCTCTGAGACGCATGAGCTCAGGGGTTATATATTGGTAGTTATCGATCGCATGGCGTGGATTGCCAATATGGCATGCCAAGATGCAAACGATCGAGGCTTTTGTTGAAAAACGGTGCCTTGTGGTTGATGATCAAAGCACGGCCTGTTTAGGCGTAGCTTTGTATACATCGTTACTTCGCCAGCCTCACTCCCCGGTAAGAGTCAGAAACGGGACAAGACAACACAGGGAGTGCACACGCTTATTTCTAGCCAGAAGTGATATCAGGGTTTTGCAAGGCTTGACATTTTACTTATGTGGATGATGGATTACGAGGCCTCGAATTTATTGGTCGATAGTGACCAAATTATAGGTTTAATAGAACCGGGAAACGTTTGTTCAGGAATTGCCAATCCACTAAGGTATATTTGTGGACCGGCCCTGCAGGATCCAAGGGTTCACTGCGGGGGATCCTGAGACATTGCTAGAGTGTCTTGAATCGGTAAGGAGATCATCCCTAGCCTTGACTCTTGATGGAAATCCAATTTCCAATACGACATTACGGTTTTAATTGTAAACCTATATATGGCGACATAGTAGGATGAGGTACTATGCCGTCTAGGATTGATACATTTACTTTGAAGTATTTTAAAACTAATTAGACACTAGTAATAATATTAAAATATTATTTTCTATGTATCAAGCATGTTTGATCATTATAAGGTAAAACTCTATCCTCCGGTTTGCATTGCATTGTGTGATGGGACTTGAGTCTTATATTGGTTTCATTTTTCTAAAAAGCATTGCATCGTTTTGAATGAAAATTTATTTAATTTATGCACTGGCAATCCAATGGAGTAAACATGTTCCGTGATAGCGGCGTGGTCCTATGATTAGCCATATTGTTAGATAAGTTAGGAAAGATTTCTCATACCAGTCTCATGACTGACCTGTAGTTTGTTTCACTTGCAAATTCGGGTGCCCATATTTTCCACACGGACAGTCGAGTAGCTTGTTTTGCAGATATTTATCCTTTGAGCAGGATTCTGGATCGAAGCTTAATGTTGTGTCCAAAGCAATGATAGTCTTCCACTGCATTGTATTAAATCTATTGTAAATTAATCTTCCGCTGTATTATTATTTATCGATGTACTCTGATATTCTGTACTCTGATGTAACATTATTATGATGTTTATAAAAGTCTTCTGTTATTGTTCTAATGTGTTGAACTCCCAGAGTTAACGTATTTGGGTTTTGAACGGTCTTGGTCGATTTAGCGATCGATTAGGTCCGAGCGAAATCCAAATCATTACAGTCACAGTATCGGTAGGTGGTGGAATAGGCGCCATGGGTATCTCAAAAGGAGACGAGACCAGAGCAACATCAACATCACTAACAAGAGAAGAAGAAGTGGATGGTTTAACTTGCTACTCTCTAAGTTTAGGCCTACGGAGCATTGGAAGAGGGACAATGCTTAAGTTAGTTAGTTAAAAGATTTATTAATTTGTACATACATTATTAAGTTTAAAAAATCATTTGTAATAAACTACTCCATTTAAACTAATTTAAAACATAATTAATTTAATTATCAGTTTCAGTTAAAATATTTCAGTTAAATAAATTGAAAACACAATTAATTTAATAATTAATTATAATTAAACTTTATCGTTTAACTTGATTGAAAACATAATTAATTTAAGTAACCGTTTTTGTTTATTTAAATAAATAATTTCTCAAATTATTAATACTTAAGTTAAATTTGGATTTGCTTTGACAAAAGTTTATAAACTAAGCAATTCCAATGACACTAAACAAATTCTTTTCATTTAAACAACATTCAAGTTGCGTGCACAGTTACATAAACATAGATATTTAATTAAAATAATATTATCAATTGATAATATAATCGTTGACCAACTTTTTGGGAAAATGTCGCCCCAACTTGAAGTTGAAGCCCACTAACAGATACCGGTTCATTCCAGACATCAATAAAAAATTATCGTCTCGGGTCGACCAACTCTGGATCGACCTGAGATTATGTAATTAGTAAAGGCAGCACCCTCTTAAAGAAAAGATGAAAACAGTCGATCAAGTTTTCATTAGACCGATTGACCTATTCCTTGAAAGATTGGATCGAGCTGAAATCTTCAATCAGAAGCATCCGGTAAAACTAGCTCCTACAGCATCGGATCAAAGCAAGTTAAGCGCTATCAAACGTGGTCATATTCCCAAGGCCAGAGCAATGAAGCTTGACCAGCACTCCTTTTCATACGCCATATACTTGATGCCATGCAAGCCCGTCAAATTTCAAGGAAGAATTATTCATGAGCAGCATCAGGTCTGCCTCGTACAACTACTCGGTCAGATCAAGTTCCATGTGTAAAAGCCCCAAAAAATGTATGCCATGCCGCGTGCAAATCTGGCCCACTGGCTTGCTTATATACAGCTCTTCCCCGAAGTAGAAAGGGATCTGAAATCCACCACTCAAAGTTTACCACTTGGCTTACCAGAAATAGCATGTCGTGTTATCTAGATTTAACACAAGGATTTTGTGTTTAAATACTTTCTTCCACTGAAAAAGCCACTGTAACCTGTAATCGACGGTATAAACAAAGATTATAAGTGGACGTAGGTACTGATATAAGTTAAACCACTATAAAATATTGTGTCTCCCTTGTTTATTTACTTTTATAGTGGTTTTAACTTATAAGACCAACTTTTGACGTCAACACTTTGGCGCGCCAGGTAGGGGAACGTAGATATACCCTATGACCTTCGGAAACTCTTAAGGAAACAATGACAAAATAGAAGGACACAAGACCTTCTCACTCTCAATCTTGACTTGTTGACGCAACAGGAACAGCAGCAACAAAGGCGAACCATGAGGCTTCGTTCCATGAAGAGCTATCCCAATATCTCACCATGGATGACATGGATAAAGTTTTGGCTGAATTCAGAAATAGCATCTCAGGGTGAACTTCTCAAACATCAGCGGTAGTGATGAATAACCTCCTCGCCCAAATGAGAAAGGAACCTCACATTCCAGTATCATTTCCTGCACCGGGATAGGCTGGGGCAACAACTAATCTACGGTCTGCGGAAATCCAAACCCCAGATCGGTCCACACCTTTGCTTCTTCCTTCTTCAACTTCACTTCCCGATCGTCCAGTGCTAAGATCATCACTATCGGTACTACACAGAGCTTTGGTAGCTACACATTCTCAGGTCGACCCCGACCAAGGTCAGAACTAGTTAACGGTTATACCCCCGGTCCAGGGATCGACTCAACTCCCTGGGCAAACAACTCCTGAACCAGTTCAACCTTCGGGTCGGCCAGGAACGCTGTCACATTCGGGTCGACCCAACGTCTTACTGCTAACCCATCTTATGCAGCCTCCCCTTCAACGAAGAGCTGATGACAGCAAACCTCTGTGTCACCAAGACCACTCTACCATACCGGTCCCCAATGTGACGGAAGGAAACTCTACCACAAACCACCCTAATATCGCTCCGAACGGGGGCAATACCAAGCCCTAGATGGGTACCACTCACCTAAGACCATGTAACACCCCGTAAAATTTCTTAGGTTAATAATAAATAAATAATTAAAAATAAGCAATAAATAATGAGGTTGGAAAATGAGATTTTACAGCTTCAGGAATTTGGCTACAAATTTTTTTTATTTAGAATCGTGGAGAAATTCTACATCATTTTCATATATAATATGCTGAAAATGGTTAATGTATGAAGAAGTTATGAACAAATGAACTAGGACTGTAAACGCAGAATATATATATATATATATATAAATGGATAAAATATATATATGTCCAAGATAATTTCAAAATAAAGAGGGAATTCAAATTTTGAATTGAAGATGAGATCGGGAGAAAAAGTATATTGCATATATGGAATAAGATTAAGAAATTAAGGAACGTACTAATTAAAATAAACAACTCAGCAATGCAGCCTTATTGGGCATTCCAACCCTGAAGGGGTCCCCCATTAATGGGTATCGACCGTCGGTCGACCGCTAAGGGTTGACCGCTCGGTGGTTAGACAGCCCAATAAAGTTTGCTGGTTAGGTTTTTTTTCAACGAGGATATATATAAATTAAAGGCTTGGATTAATTCTAAGAAATCCAACGGTCTACGCTCACATGGGCAACTATATATAGCCCTCATATCATACTATGAAAACCCTAATCATTCTCCATCCCTACCTCCATGCTGCCTCTCCGCCATTGTTAAATTCCAGAGAAAAAAAAGAATAGGTTAAAGTTTTCTTCTATCTCTCTAACTCTATTATTAATCTCTCTCTATTCTAATTTACATGAGTTTAGTATTATGGAATTTGGCATAAATATATATGTATAAGATTCTAATGCATGTCTCTTATATGTATATAATTAGGAGGATTATTGGAGCATGCTTGAACGCAAAGAATTAGTGCAGAATTAGATCTACCACAGATTTCTCTCTATTCCTACTAAATCTGTGAGTGGAATATGGTTTACTTAAGGCATATTCATATTTTTAATAGATAGTCATGTGAATAGATATGCCTACAAGGAATTGGAAATTCGATGATATAAACATTAAAAACCCAAATCCTCTATCTTATAATTGCGTTTGAATTGTCATGATTATTTGGGTTTTGTGGACTTTTGGTTTTGATATTGGATTAAAGATGAAAAAGGGTGTTGCTACTATTATTTATATTTTATGTAATTCACCTTTATTATCATTTGATTGTAACCTAAAAAGTTTGGATTTGATTGTTTCATGATCTGAATCGGGTTTGGATCCTATTTTGGATCTAAACGGACTCACAATTGAAAAAGGTCAAATGTAAACATTTTGTGCATAACACCAAACAGGGTGAATTGGATAAGATATGAGTTATAAACATACATGTGTAAGTGTATGTTATACTCTATTTTTAATCCAGTGTTAAAATCATTTCTACATGCCTAGGATGCAAGTTGAAATTGTATGTATATATGTTTTTCCATCACTGCTATTTGTTATCTTGTCATTATGCTATCATGCCCGTGTTGTAGCGGTAAAAGTATGGAAAACCTAACTTGTATACCTTAAATTGGATTAACTGACAATTACCACCTCGTTAGAACGTTTCGCCGTTTATACAAATGTTTACGTTAATTAGGCGCTAATATTATACTTATATAAACGTAATCAACGTAACTAACGTTGTATTAACGTAATAAATGCGGTTAGGTTAGAATTCGAATTTGAAATGTCCCTATAATAAATATATATTTTTTTGCTTGTGTGTGCGTATATAGAATGGCTTTGTATATATAAATAGTGTCACATAGACACGAAGTTAGTTGACATTTGTGGTAGAAGCCTGCCCAGAACCGACCGGCAAATCCAGCAACCACAAGTAGGCCCAACTAATGTGAAATGTCTAAGTGCCATGGGCTATTCTAAAACTTAGTACACTAGACACGAGGTTAAACCAACTTGTAGTAGAAGTCTTCCCGGAACCAACCGGCATATCCAGTATCTACAAGTTTACAGTTTAATGTGAGAGGTCAAGTGTGTGTACATATATAACTATATATATAAGTCTACTACCTGTGAAAATAAGTAGGTTTACTATGCCTTGAGAAGGTCTTAAGTGGATGACTCTTTTTATCTAGTTTGGGTCTTAAGTGGTTAGGACAAGAATCCCTCCAAAGGTTTATTCCTTGGGGAGGAATCAAAGTCATGGGACCCACCCTTATTAGATTTGAAGTAGATCTTTGGGTCCTCCTTCTCTAAAAGTGGTTAGGAATAAAAATGGTAACAGAGTAGGGTAGTTCATGGGGATATCCACTTCCTCTAGAAGCTTGTAAGGGTTCAACTAGGGATAGACTGGCAATTGAAAGATATGTGGCCAATGCATGCTCACCAACTATCTAAGGGAAGTCTTAAGTGACATAGCTGTCCTACCGGGTAATATCAGTTAAGCAGTAACATTCACAATACTTCTTCTCATATTACAAATGAGAGAATAGACTTAAGAACGTTAATGTACTAAGACGGGGTCTTTAAAGGGCTAGGGGTCTACCTCAGGGTTATAAGAGATCGTAAGAATCCACCTTTAATAGGGCCATAAGTGGCCGAGAATGCCACCTCGTTCGGTCTTTACCCTAAAAACACTAATGGGCGATTGACTTGGATATCCACCCCATTGGTTAGATACCTATGTTTGTATGAATCTTGTGTGTTGCGTAGATATACCTTGACATATGTAACCTGCTAAAAATATATGGTATGGACATTTAAGTAACACTATATTTCAGTCATGCAGAACTTTATGTTCTGACCCCTCTCCTTAACATATCCAACAGGTCGGTAGACGGGGTAAAAGCCATGGATGAAATTATGATTGAATCTGATGAAGAAGACGAAGTTTTTATGTTATTATTAGCATATATTGCTTTACTTGTTTTGGAATCTTGTGAGAATGAACTATTTGATGTACCGCTTGAACAAATGTAACTGTAGTTGTTGTATGTCTGAAGTTTTTAAATAATGGTACATCTTATTTGAAAATTATATTTTCTCCTTTTGCTGTGTGAGATTCCCATTTGAAGTATTTGTGTATATATATTCTATGCAAATGTAATCCTTACAGGAACCAACGACCCGTTTAGAATGGCTCTAAGTTTCGATGGGCCTTTTCTACGTTGAAATTTAGGCCCATTCCGGGCGGGTTGTTACAACCCATTACTTCCAACAGGAGCAGATATGGTTCGGTCCAACAATAACCAACCGAATCTAGCTACAAGGCCTGAGGTTGGGGGTCATCTTCACTCAACTCTCGAAGGATGAACCGAGCCAAGTCCAGGGGATTGGGGAATGTTTCCACCCTATGCTAGTACTGGGTTCTCACCGATGTCCCCAATGCAGAATTGGATTCGTGGTAACGACTCCTCGGAGATGGAAGCCAACTTGCAAGCATCATCAGACGCTTCACCAGAGGTACATCTTCTCGGCAGGATGTAGATGACATCATCGCTGTCCATTCACACGAGAAATCATAAATTCCCGCAATCCTCCAGACTTCATGTTTCCAATCCTGGATCCCTACAACGGTAGGACCGACCCGACCATCCATCCCATGCGATACATGCATCACAGGAAGTACTCTCTGCATTGATCAATGTCATGGCTAAGTGCTTCCCTCTCTTCCTCACCGACATAGCTGGATGTGGTTCCAGAAGCTAAGAACTAGGTCGATCAACAGCTGGAATATGTTGGTCACCCGCTTCATCGAGTAGTTCAAAGTCCACATCTCCCGACCAAAGAGCGCCATGTTCCTTACCTCCATCAAACAATGGTCCAGTGAGACCCTACGCTCCTTCCTACAAAGATTCAATGCGGCTGTAGCATCAGTCGATCGACCTGAGCCATTGATGGTACTTATTGCTGCCATAGCTGGTGCTCAGAACCGATCAGAATTCAGGATCTCTTTATCCAGAGACCCCCCAAGGACATTGAATATTTCTATGTTGAAGCTGATAAATTCCTCTGATAAGAGGATGCTAGCATCGAGATGGATAGCCTCAAAGTTCTTGCTACTAAGGACGTGAGTCCGTCCAACACCAATGGCCAGAATAAAGGAAAAGGAGAAGACTCGGAAAAAAGCGATCGGAACGTACTGTAACACCTTGGATTTTTGAATTATCGAATTAACTAAATTCAAGAATAATTGATCTCAGACGTGAGGATTAAGGGAAATGGGTTGCGCCATTGTGTTTGTCTCGGAATTCTGGTTGAGATAGAGTCTGAGTTTGCGTAAAACGGATACCTGATGAAGGAGATATGGACGAACGAAGTCAGGCAAGAAAAACAAGAAGAAAATGAAAAAAAATTGCACTGGCGCACTTGGGAAGTGTGCAAGTACAAATTTGCATTGGTGCACTTCCCAAGTGCGCCTAGGTCGAGGAGAAAGCCTGCAAAGCTTTCTGGTTCAGTCTGATCTATGTTGTGACTCATTGCTGAGTCCTTCCTGACTCCTTGCTGAGTCATTAGGGCTGACTTGTCACCCTATCCTGACTGAGTGGTTTTGATTAACCCTAAGATCATCCGATGGATATAATTAAATTAAAACTCTATAAAAAGACATGTAGACTCAAACCCTAAAATCAAATAAAAATCTGAATCATGGCCGTCATGCTGTCGTCTTGTAACTCAGAATAGCCGCCGCCAATTAGAGAGGAAGAAATCAAATCAAATCAGTTCTATTCAACTCTAACAACGAATCTTCTTCAAAGGAAAGCTAATTCAACTTCAGAACTCAGAATTCAGAACTTAAGACCTTCTTTGAGTAGTGAGTTCGATTTCTTTAATAAAATAATTAACAATTTAATTGGATTAAGTTATGATGTGAATTATTGGCCGCATGTTATTATTTATGTTGTATAATTGGGATGTTATCATATATGTTGTAAATTCTATGATGTTATGTTGTGATGTTATCATCTATGTTGTAAAGTTATAATGTTATCATCTATGTTGTAATCCCATGATTGGATTATGTATAATCAAATCATCATGTTGTTCATATGCTATGTAACACCCCGTAATTTGAACATAAAAATTCACAAATTAAAGTATACTTAATTAAGTGAAATGGGTTGCGCAGAGAAATATATATATTGATATATATATATATATATAATTGAAAATTAAATAAATAAATATGCAAAAATGTTCAAAACAGCGAATTGGGAGAGGGGAATAACCGAACCGGCCGATTTTTGAGGTCGACCCAAGCCCGCTGGGTCGACTAGGGGTTAATCCAGGGTGTTTGGCTGTCAACCCGTGGGCCGATTCGCTCAAATGCAGATTTTGCATTTGAATGGTTCTCATGGTTCAGCTTTAATCTAAAGGCCCTAGATGGTTCCTACACTTGACTTCTTCCCCAAGACATGCTTTGATGGCTTGGATTGAATCTAGGGTTAATCCTATGGCTAATACTATCCTAATCCTCTATAAAAAGACCCCTAAACCTAGCCTAAATCATCATTATTCATTCCTACAACTAAACTATGCCAAATTTGTTCCTCTCATGGCCTCCACTCTCATGCTAAAATTCCTAAGTCTATCTATATGAGAGATTTTGAGTGCATACAAGTATTTTCAAGCTTGTATGAGTGTTCTTAGTTTGCATTCAAGTCAAGTTGCAACATTTCTCTTTCAAAGCAAGAGTTTTTATTGATTTGGCTCAAGGGTTTTTCATTTAGAGCTTGCATATTTGGGTTTTGCATAAGGGCTTCGTCTCAATCTTTATAATAACTATTTATTTGTGTCTTCATAGCATTGTAAGCCCTTTTCTACTTTCTTTCTTGAACTCTAAAGTTAAATGAATGATGCAAGTTTGGGGTTGATCGTTATGATATGCAAGTTTGGTTGATCATTATGATATGCAAGTTTGGTTGATCATTATATGCAAGTTTGGTTGATCATTATGATATGCAAGTTTGGTTGATCATTATATGCAAGTTTGGTTGATCATTATATGCAAGTTTGGTTGATCATTATATGCAAGTTTGGTTAATCATTATGTATGACACATGTTGCTATGTTATGCAAGTTTGGGTTGATCATGTTATCATGTTATGCAAGTTAAACTTGATGTTGTGAGCATAAAGCTCCAAGCTTTATGTTGAAGGTTGCATTTTGGCAACATGGAAGTTATCATATCCCTTATGATAACTTGCATGTGAGGCTAAATGCGAACTTCTAGCAACTTCTACATGTCATTTATCACCATGTATCACTCATATGCTAAGTTTGGTTTTATGCATGCTTTTGAAGCCTAATGATGCAATATGCAAGTATATGAATATATGTACATTTCATATGCCACCATGATAAACTTGTGGCTTCAACACCTTTTTGTCATGATTATGCCAAGTTCCCTATTTTATCCTTTATGCGTTGTTGCGAGTATGTAAACGATGGGATTACGTTGGGGTTGGGTAAAATTATGACATGAACATGATTTTTATAACATGACGTGATATGTTAACTTGTAATTATGTTTTGGAAACATAATGGACATGACACTTAGAAAATATGAGTGTGGCCAACTCGAGGTTGGGTTGAGTTTGTAACATAAATCTACCCGGACCCGCCCGGCTTAACTAGTGGCTACAAACAATAAGACCCAATGTGAGAAGTTGGCCATGTTGTGCTCGAACCCGAGGTTAGACCTAGTTGTGGTGTAAAGCTACCCGGACCCACCCGGCTTAACTAGTAACCACAACAAAGTCTAATGTGAGAGGTTAAAGCGCATTAAGTTAATTAATGCCTCCTGATTAGGGTTAAGTCATGGTCCACTTAATACTTAACCAATTTGGGCTTGATGGATTAATCGAGGTTAAGTCAGGAGCCTTGGGTACTCTTAACCGATTTAATCCACGTTTGGATCGGGTTAACCACATTTAACCCGTTAAGAAACCCTAGTTGCGTCGTCCTTTTCAGCAGTAACCTTCTAGATGTATCATAAGACCCTAGGACTAGGCTAGGGTGGGGCACGATTACTGGGCTGATTGTAAGAGACCAAAAGAGACGGCTGAATGATGCCCCGGTTGTTCAGGCAGACCATGGTCGTGCACATCAAGTCCGGAGTTGAACACGGGCACCGGTAGGTTTGGACTGTGCATCATGGTATGGTGTCTGAGGGTTACACCGTAGGGCCAGATACCCCCTAGGGTGGACCCTGCACAGTCAACTACATTACATGATTAAGCTGTATGACACCGACACCTGACGAGTTAGGCTTATAGGGAGCCGATCGACTAGACCGAGTAGTTGGACCTTGATTTAGGTCATCTCATGATGTTGGGCCAAGCTTGGGCCAAGGGATCAATTCTTGTTTTTACTTGACATGTTAGAATGCTAGTACACCCGTGGTGCAAAACTTAACCTTAATTATGCGATGACGCCTTTATCTATCTTGTTAGTTAATCATCATGCCAGTATGTTGTTATCCTTATGTTCATCTCAGCTTCTCATGTCTGTTAACTTTACTAGTTCATAGACAGATAGTAGTAGGGCTTACCAGTCTTTTTGACTGACCTGTTTTCTTTCGCCTCTTTTCTTCCGTTTGCCCCTCCTCAGGTTCTCAGGGTGGGAACATTGGAGCTTAGCTTGGATCTTTACAGCTTGCTTACTGGATTTGCTCATGTACGGTTTTGGACATTGAGCTAGCTATGGTTTATCCCTTCATTTTGGGGATAGTACTTTATGTATTTCAGTTTTTCAGTTTATGCTTTTATCTAGACTTTGTTGTTGGAAAATAATGACCAAGTACTTTGTTGTAACATGACTATGGTTTTGAAATGCTAAGTTTTATCCACTGCTTTACTACTCTGATTTACTTATATGTTCTGTCTTGTGATATCTGCATGCATGTTTACCTTGTTTAACGCCCCTCCAAAGCCAGTGTGCTTGCAAGAGTGGCATTGGCGGAGGTGGGGTGTTACATTTGGTATCAGAGCATAAGGTTTACAAGATTTGAGCAAAATGTTTTTGAAACTTACCTTTTGAAAAACTATTTTCAAAACCAATTAAGTATTTTCCAAGAAAAGTCTAGTTATTTTAAAAAGGCTATTCCCCAAAAGCCATAGCACTATCCTTCGTTTCTTCGTTCTGATTTTTTTTTCCCCTTTTTTCAGTATGGCCGATCTTAACCTTCCCGAGGGAGTGACCATTCCCGGATGGTTCCGGAGATACTTGGAAGCTAGGGCCAACGATGTGGGCCCAGCAAATACCCCCAATATAACTGAGGTTCCTCCTCCTCCTCCTCAGAACCTGCAAGCAGATTTCGCTAAGATTTGCAAAGACTTTAAGGCAATGGGTGGCAAGAACTTTATTGGGATGGAGACTTTTGTGGAGGCAAGAAATTGGTTGAAAGAAACTGAAGACCTCTTCGCCATCTTTGATGTGCAAGATCATAGAAGGGTTCTATTGGCAGCATGGTTATTGAAAGAAGAAGCTGCTTATTGGTGGGAGGTCACCAATGCTACGAGGCCTATAGAGACTTGGGCCGACTTTAGGATAAGGTTTGGACTAAAGTTTCTATCATCGAATGAAGAGAATCTTCAGATGGAGAGCTTCCTATCTCTAAAGCAAGGGGACATGACAGTTAGGGAATACGTGGATATGTTTAATCAACTTGCTCAGTTCGGCCTAGAATTGGTAAACACAGCTCAGAAGAAGGCCCTACACTTTGCTCTAGGATTGAATGAGCCATTGCGCGGTTTGGCCATGTTTCATATACCTATGGGGGCCACTTTCGAAGGTCTAGTAGACATGGCATTGCTTCAAGGAGACGATAAGAATGGCAAGAAGGAAGTGAAGGCTAATGAGACCCAAGCCAAGAAGACAGACTCCAAGTGGGGAGGAAATCAGAGCAATCAGAACAACAAGTCAAGAGAAAGGAGGAAGTGCAACTTCTGTGGGATTACTGGGCACATAGCCAAAGACTGTAGGAAGAAGAAAAGGAAGTTGGGCGAATGCTTTCATTGTGGAGAGACCGGACATTTTAGCAAGGATTGCCCCAAGAAGCAAGGGCAGAATCAGCATGCAGGACCTTCTGGAGGGCAAGTGCATGCTCTCAACGCCGCTCCAGTTCAGGATCGAGGTAGCATTTCTGTAGAAAGTCTTGTTTATATTTCTGAGTATCCTGTTCGCACCTTATTTAATTCTGGCGCATCGCATAGTTTTATTTCTTCTGACATTGTTGAAAGTTTGCACCTAAGTACTAGCTTAGTTGAGGATCCCGTTTGTGTTTCAAATCCAATTGGGGGTTCCGCCCATCTATCTATGATTTGTGTGGATTTGAAGATTTCTATCTTGACCGTAGAATTCACGTGTAATGCTTATGTTCTCGGGTTCACAGGATATGGGTTGATCTTGGGCATGGATTGGTTGTCCAGTTATGGAGCCATTCTCGATTGTGAACTTAGGGTGGTGAGGATCATGACTCGCCTCGGTAATACCCTAGAAATTTCTTGTAACCCTAGAGGTCCCGTCATGTTATGTTATCTTGAATCTCTCGAATCGTCCATCGATGATCTGCGATCTGTAAGGGTGGTCCGAGACTATCCTGATGTCTTTGAAGAAGTTAAGGGGTTACCCCCTAAACGAGAGATAGATTTCCACATTTATCTAGTCGATAATGCCAAGCCAGTATCATTGCCCGTTAGGCACATGGCCCCTCGAGAAAGAAGGGAGCTCAGTAAGCAAATCAAGGAATTACTTGAGAAGAGTTTTATTAGACGAAGCATTTCTGAGTGGGGTGCTCCGGGAGTATTCGCTACTAAGGTGGATGGCTCGCTTCGCCTATGTGTTGATTATCGAGAGTTGAACAAGCTGACAAAGAAGAATAGGCACCCGTTACCGAGAATTGATGATCTCTTTGACCAGCTGTTAGGTGCTTCTGTTTTCTCTCAACTCGATCTAGCCACCGGATTCCATCAGCTTAGAGTAGCTGAGGATAGCATTGATAAAACTGCGTTTAGGACTCCAGATGGATTCTTTGAATGGCTTGTCATGCCATTCGGATTGACTAATGCACCCGCCTACTTTGTAGACTTGATGAGTAGGGTGTTCAGGGAGTTCCTCAACAAGTTTGTTGTTGTCTTCGTGGATGATATTCTGATCTTCTCAAAGGATGAGGAAGAGCACGCTAGGCATCTCAAGGAAGTGATGGATACACTTAGAGCGCATCAGTTGAAAGCCAAGTTCTCCAAATGTCATTTCTGGAGAAGGGAAGTTCGGTTTCTTAGACATATAGTTTCCAAGCAAGGCATAGCGGTGGATCCCGCGAAAGTGGTTGTGGTTCAAGACTGGAAAACTCCTAGGAATGCAATCGAAGTAAGAAGCTTTCTCGGTTTGGCGGGCTACTATAGGAAGTTCATCAGGGACTTCGCTAAGATTTCGGCCCCTCTTACTAAGTTGACAAAGAAGAACTTAGTCTTTGCATGGGACTTGGAGTGTGAGCTTGCTTTTCAAAGGCTCAAGAGAGCCCTTACCTCAGCTCCAGTTTGGCAACGTGGATTGGCACTGTTTTCAAGAGATAGTTTTCTGCGTGGGATACCGTATAATATGTAAATGAGATCCAAGATTCACTAACGAATCTTGGAAAGCTTGCACGAAACCATGAGCACGCAGTTATGTTTAAGCCAAGTATTTTAGGCAAAGAATAAGTGGAAGTGGAACGAGAGGCAACGGTGAAATGAGTTCTAACTCATATTTTGGGAACAAGAATTAAGAACTACGGAATTGCGAAGTTAAAAGACGGTCAAGGCACGATGGGATTAAGCACAAGAAAATGCGGCTTAGAAGACTGAAGACTAGATATGCGCATTATATCTCTTTCTAAGAGTACATCCTCGATCCCTATTGTTCCGTAGAGCTTACTCGCATGCTATCTTTTAAGTATATCCTCTCGGTCCTATCCTCAATCTTAGTTTTGTTGCAAACCCCATAAGGAGTGTGACTCGCCTGTTTGTGAGATATAGTTGGGGTGAAGATGTTCATCACCAAACTATTTGGGCTTTATGGGATATGGGTAATAATTGATAGACTTACAAACAAAGCCCGTTTTATTCCGGTGAAAGCAAGAGGACCGTATCATGGCTAGCATATGTTTATCTTCGAAAGATAGTGCGGTTGCATGGAGTTCCTTCTAGCATAGTTAGCGATCGTGACCCAATTTTCACTAGTCAGTTCTGGAACAGTTTGCAAGAAGCAATGGGTACGCGATTGAATCTGAGTACAGCCTATCACCCCCAGACGGATGGCCATACCGAAAGGGTGAATAGAGTGCTAGAAGATCTTTTGAGGCTTTGTGTTCTCGACTTTGGTGGTACTTGGGAAGACCACCTTCCCCTTGTAGAGTTCGCTTATAATAATAGCTATCAAGCCAACATAGGGATGGCACCATTTGAAGCTTTGTATGGGAGGCCGTGTAGGTCACCAACTTGTTGGTGGGAGACAACATATAGACTTATACTTGGGCCCGATATGATACGGGACACATCTGAGAAAGTTGAATTAGTGAGAAGAAAGATGAAAGCGGCCCAAGATAGACAGAAATCCTATGCTGACAAGCGAAGGGCAGATTTGGAATTCGAAGTGGGAGACATGGTTTTCGTGAAGGTTTCTCCTTTGCGTAATGTGGTACGTTTTGGAGCCATTGGGAAGCTGGCACCAAGGTTCGTAGGACCCTTCCCTATCATAGAGAGAATTGGAAAGATGGCCTATAAGGTGGGATTGCCCGAGAAGATAGCCGGAGTGCATAATGTCTTTCATGTCTCGCATCTCCGAAAGTGCCTACATGAGTCCGCTGAGGTGGTTGAACCAAGCATTCTTGAAGACATTGAGGTAGAGAAAGAAGCAACCTTGAGAAGAGCTCCGATTCGTATCTTGGGAACAGAGATCAAGAAGCTAAGGAATCGAGAGGTCAAGTTGGTGAAAGTTCAGTGGGGTGAATCCGACGAAGATGCAACTTGGGAAACCGAGGAGAAGATGCGTGGGCTTTATCCATTTCTTTTTGAGGGTACATTCTCGATCTCTTTTCCTAATTAGCATATCTTTCTTTTTATCCGCGTTTATCTAGTTTATCTTGTTTCATAGATCTTGTCATGAGAACCTTAGGTAGAAACCCTTGGTTGAAACATGTATTTGAAACATGTTATGCTTGATGGTTGTAAGTGTTTGCACGTGGATACTCGTGGATGCATGATACACATTAGGCACTAAGATCGGCTCACACACTTTCATGTTGCATATGCATGAGTGCTTATACTTATTCATGGATGAAACTTGTTGAGCTATCACGTGGATGTTGCATATGGATGAATATTATGTGCACTCATGTAGAGATTATAAATTATGTTAGGAATTTGCATACATATGGACTCATTTCACTAACATATTTTGCATTAAGGAGGTTTACTGTATCAGTAACCGCCTGATTTTTGCATTAGATAAGTACATATACACACACCTTTGCATATGATCATACAACATTTAGAATCCTTTAAGGACAATGACTGCACGTGGATGATGTTTTGAGTAGATGGATGATGGATAGTAGGATACGTTCTTCCTAACTTGGAGATTTCGGGGACGAAATCCTTTAAGGAGGGGAGAATGTAACACCCCGTAATTTGAACATAAAAATTCACAAATTAAAGTATACTTAATTAAGTGAAATGGGTTGCGCAGAGAAATATATATATTGATATATATATATATATATAATTGAAAATTAAATAAATAAATATGCAAAAATGTTCAAAACAGCGAATTGGGAGAGGGGAATAACCGAACCGGCCGATTTTTGAGGTCGACCCGAGCTTGCTGGGTCGACTAGGGGTTAATCCAGGGTGTTTGGCTGTCAACCCGTGGGCCGATTCGCTCAAATGCAGATTTTGCATTTGAATGGTTCTCATGGTTCAGCTTTAATCTAAAGGCCCTAGATGGTTCCTACATTTGACTTCTTCCCCAAGACATGCTTTGATGGCTTGGATTGAATCTAGGGTTAATCCTATGGCTAATACTATCCTAATCCTCTATAAAAAGACCCCTAAACTTAGCCTAAATCATCATTATTCATTCCTACAACTAAACTATGCCAAATTTGTTCCTCTCATGCTAAAATTCCTAAGTCTATCTATATGAGAGATTTTGAGTGCATACAAGTATTTTCAAGCTTGTATGAGTGTTCTTAGTTTGCATTCAAGTCAAGTTGCAACATTTCTCTTTCAAAGCAAGAGTTTTTATTGATTTGGCTCAAGGGTTTTTCATTTGGAGCTTGCATATTTGGGTTTTGCATAAGGGCTTCGTCTCAATCTTTATAATAACTATTTATTTGTGTCTTCATAGCATTGTAAGCCCTTTTCTACTTTCTTTCTTGAACTCTAAAGTTAAATGAATGATGCAAGTTTGGGGTTGATCATTATGATATGCAAGTTTGGTTGATCATTATGATATGCAAGTTTGGTTGATCATTATATGCAAGTTTGGTTGATCAGTATGATATGCAAGTTTGGTTGATCATTATATGCAAGTTTGGTTGATCATTATATGCAAGTTTGGTTGATCAATATATGCAAGTTTGGTTAATCATTATGTATGACACATGTTGCTATGTTATGCAAGTTTGGGTTGATCATGTTATCATGTTATGCAAGTTAAACTTGATGTTGTGAGCATAAAGCTCCAAGCTTTATTTTGAAGGTTGCATTTTGGCAACATGGAAGTTATCATATCCCTTATGATAACTTGCATGTGAGGCTAAATGCGAACTTCTAGCAACTTCTACATGTCATTTATCACCATGTATCACTCATATGCTAAGTTTGGTTTTATGCATGCTTTTGAAGCCTAATGATGCAATATGCAAGTATATGAATATATGTACATTTCATATGCCACCATGATAAACTTGTGGCTTCAACACCTTTTTGTCATGATTATGCCAAGTTCCCTATTTTATCCTTTATGCGTTGTTGCGAGTATGTAAACGATGGGATTACGTTGGGGTTGGGTAAAATTATGACATGAACATGATTTTTATAACATGACGTGATATGTTAACTTGTAATTATGTTTTGGAAATATAATGGACATGACACTTAGAAAATATGAGTGTGGCCAACTCGAGGTTGGGTTGAGTTTGTAGCATAAATCTACCCGGACCCGCCCGGCTTAACTAGTGGCTACAAACAATAAGACCCAATGTGAGAAGTTGGTCATGTTGTGCTCGAACCCGAGGTTAGACCTAGTTGTGGTGTAAAGCTACCCGGACCCGCCCGGCTTAACTAGTAACCACAACAAAGTCTAATGTGAGAGGTTAAAGCGCATTAAGTTAATTAATGCCTCCTGATTAGGGTTAAGTCATGGTCCACTTAATACTTAACCAATTTGGGCTTGATGGATTAATCGAGGTTAAGTCAGGAGCCTTGGGTACTCTTAACCGATTTAATCCACGTTTGGATCGGGTTAACCACATTTAACCCGTTAAGAAACCCTAGTTGTGTGGTCCTTTTCAGCAGTAACCTTCTAGATGTATCATAAGACCCTGGGACTAGGCTAGTGTGGGGCACGATTACTGGGCTGATTGTAAGAGACCAAAAGAGACGGCTGAATGATGCCCCGGTTGTTCAGGCAGACCATGGTCGTGCACATCAAGTCCGGAGTTGAACACGGGCACCGGTAGGTTTGGACTGTGCATCATGGTATGGTGTCTGAGGGTTACACCGTAGGGCCAGATACCCCCTAGGGTGGACCCTGCACAGTCAACTACATTACATGATTAAGCCGTATGACACCGACACCTGACGAGTTAGGCTTATAGGGAGCCGATCGACTAGACCGAGTAGTTGGACCTTGATTTAGGTCATCTCATGATGTTGGGCCAAGCTTGGGCCAAGGGATCAATTCTTGTTTTTACTTGACATGTTAGAATGCTAGTACACCCGTGGTGCAAAACTTAACCTTAATTATGCAATGACACCTTAATCTATCTTATTAGTTAATCATCATGCCAGTATGTTGTTATCCTTATGTTCAGCTCAGCTTCTCATGCCAGTTAACTTTACTAGTTCATAGACAGATAGTAGTAGGGCTTACCAGTCTTTTTGACTGACCTGTTTTCTTTCGCCTCTTTTCTTCCGTTCCCCCCCCCCCTCAGGTTCTCAGGGTGGGAACATTGGAGCTTAGCTTGGATCTTTACAGCTTGCTTACTGGATTTGCTCATGTACGGTTTTGGACATTGATCTAGCTATGGTTTATCCCTTCATTTTGGGGATAGTACTTTATGTATTTCAGTTTTTCAGTTTATGCTTTTATCTAGACTTTGTTGTTGGAAAATAATGACCAAGTACTTTGTTGTAACATGACTATGGTTTTGAAATGCTAAGTTTTATCCGCTGCTTTACTACTCTGTTTTACTTGTATGTTCTGTCTTGTGATATCTGCATGCATGTTTACCTTGTTTAACGCCCCTCCAAAGCCAGTGTGCTTGCAAGAGTGGCATTGGCGGAGGTGGGGTGTTACATGCTAGTTTGGTTATGTTGATTCATATGATAAATCATATGTATGTATGCAAGTTTAGGTGTTGATTTAGATATGGATCATATGCAAGTTAATGAAAATTATATGTAACCTTACATGTTTCATGACATCTAGTTTATGTGAAAACTTGATCTAAAGTTAGGCTATGACATGTGTGAGTTATATGCTAAATTCTACATGCTAGTTTACATGTTTAGATGTAAGTTTACACCATTGTTATGTTGCATAAATCACATATGCAAGTTTATATAAATATATGAGTTTGGAATATGAATCATGTTATGCAAGTTTGTGGTTATTGCCTATGCAAGTTTACACCTTTTTGATGTAGATCTATGACATATGCAAGTTTGTGACCATCATTTAAACAAGTCTACACCTTTAGATTTGGATCTATGACATATGTAGTTTATGCAAGTTGTAACTTTGGCCTATGCAAGTTTTAGATGTAGAACATCATTCACACATGCAATTTCACCCTTTATGTTTAGATCTAGTTTTAATTGTATGTATGTTGTGATGTTTTCTCTTTATTCCATGAGTTAGACTATTCGAGTCTTACGTATATTTTACGTTAAACGAACGAACGTACAACGTGGGGTAATGGGATAATATTAAAAGATTTAATATTGTGAATTGGCATAAATGCCTTAAATGGAATAAAATAAATATGTGAAGATAATTGGTATGATTTTGCATACCTTAAATAGATGGACATAATTGAGTCAATTATGGCCATAGTTAAATTTGGAATTGATTGATAATTTGAATAGGGAAAGAAATTCAAATTGGGGGATGATTAATTAGGTGAAATTAATCGTCTAAGACACGAGGTTAGGCTCTTTTGTGGTGTAAGACTGCCCGGACCCGCCCGGCAAATCCAACTGCCACAAATGCCAGTCTAATGTGGGAGGTCTTAGGCATAAATTAAATACGTAACAATTGTAAAGACACGAGGTTAGGCTCTTTTATGGTGTAAGACTGCCCGGACCTGCCCGGCAAATCCAGCTGCCACAAATGCCAGTCTAATGTGAGAGGTCTTTATGAGGTTACGGTCTTAATGAATTAAGAAACACTTAACCAGATAAACATGTAGTGGGACATAAGGGGGTTAAGTGGGTGCCTTGGGTGGCATGTGAATTAAGTGGGTGCCTTGGGTGGCATGTGAAATACGATTAGGTGTCTCAATAATTAATTAATGCTGATTAAAGACAAATATGGATGACAAACAGAAGTTTGGTTGAGTGAGTGATTCTCTGAGTAACGATCTGATCTTGATCTCGGTCTTCGGGGTTGGTACTTAGGGAGTTATTCTCTTAACCAATGTATCTGTGGACTAAGAAGTACCTAATCATAAACTAAGTGAAAGGGTTAAGACCAGCTTAACCAATAAAATGATAAGTGGGTAGGGTTAAGACAAACTTAACCAATAATTTGATAAGTGGGTAGGGTTAAGACAAACTTAACCAATAATATACATTGATCTGGTAGGGTTAAGACAAACTTAACCAATAGTTTGATAAGTGGATAGGGTTAAGACAAGCTTAACCAATAACACATGTTGATTTTGTTGAGTAAGTAACATGGGTAACATGTGGGATATAATTATAAACACTTAACCAAGTTAAAACATGTAAGAAGACATGAATAAGAGGGGTTAAGTGGGAAATTCTAGCGGGGACCAAGCATAGGGGGAAAGCTTGTTTCTTTGTTAGGGGCGTCTTTAACGTTATCGTTGTTCATCTTATTTCTTTGTTTACTCTGTCATACCCAATTGTTCACTGTCATTTCCTTATTTTCCAACTTATGCCTTAGCCTAGTTACTTTGATAATTATATTGTTAAAGTTATCGCACTCGCCAGACTTTATGTCTGACCCCCTTTTTCTTTCCACCTCTTTTCTTCCTTTTCCCCCCTCAGGTTTGCAAGGAGGGAATACTACAGCTTAGTGCCGATTTCTTTCAGTTGCTTGAAGAGACTAGATGCATCGCTTGGGACTCTCTCATCTTTATGGCTTTGCTTATGCTCAGTGGGGATTTTATGCATTTATGTTATTTAAGTATTTGCTTCTTTATGTACTTTGAAGTTTTTGAAAAAGACTACTGATCCTGTTGTAAGGGTTTTGGAAACTACTTATGTAAACTTATTTTGAGTTATGATGAAATAAAATAAGTTTTATCTTTCGCTGTGTTGTTTTATTTATTTATTCTTGTAATTTATCTATTCTATACAAACAATAACGCTTCATGGACATTGATGAATTCCCTTTGTGAGTGACATTAATGGACGTGGGGTGTTACACGTATGAACCCGGAGAGAAGACAAGTACAACTGATACACCGAACTCAATTTATTCCTGCTTGATATATATCTCAATGTACGAGGATCTCTATCTTTCCCCAAACCTCCTCGAAAGGATCCGACTCGGAGATAGCTCGAGTCCGGGAAACATTGCATGTACCATAACATAGCAGGTCACAGCACCAATGAATGTAGACATTTATGTGATCTCATTGAAGAAAGGGTAAGACGTGGAGAACTACCCGAATATGTGATGAAATCTGTACATGCCATGCCGCCACAACCCTCTTCCGAAGCTCCTCAGATCGGAGCTCCTCGAAACGAAAAGGACCCTGAGACCAACAGTCACGACATCATCATCAATTGATCTGGTTTAGATCACCATAGATATTTCTCATTTCTTAGGATATAAGAAATGTACTTTTGTTATTTTTTATTCAATATTGTGGTTATGTTGAAGTACACACGTACGGGGTTAGGATCTAGCTCTTAGGCGTGCTCTGGATTCAACTATCATCCTCTTAGAATTTGTTTTCATGCTTCTGTAATAGCTCCCTAGCAGCAATAAACTTACTTTTTTAAGCATGCATTATGTTTGATCGACTTAAAAATCTTGTCAGGACTCGACAGGATCTTTAATATAAGCCAAGTATGCTTAGTACTCGCCAAGTATGGTCAGAGCTAGCCATCATCTCTAAACTGAGCGTGGTCAACTCCCGCCACTATACTTAAACAAACTCTCTAAAGTCGAGTATGGTTAATACTCGCCAACTCCTAAAGACGAGTATGGTTAATACTCTCTAACTCCTAAAGCCGGGTATGGTTAATACTCGCCAACTACTTAAACCGAGTATGGCTTATGCTCGACGCTCGGCTATGGACAATACCAGCACTAATATTCCAATTGTCAGGACACGACAAACTCCGTTTTCTTAATATGAGTATAGCTTATGCTCAAACCCTCTAATCACTCCGCGAACATGGTTAATGTTTGACCTCAAAAACCTTGCTACCAAAAGACTACACTGTCTTACTAAGCAAATCCGAGTATGGATTATACTCGTCCTCCGGATATGGATTATATCCCACTTCATAAACCGAGCATGGTTTGTGCTCATACTCCAAATCCTTGCAGTTATCACTTAATAGGCGGATCCTGAATCTTCTATCTCTACCGAAGACTGACCTAAAAGGGTCGAATTGTTCTCATTCACAAGCCTCCGACCTTAATTCGATCATTCAGATGATCGTCGGTTTTTCGGCATTAATACAATCATCGATCGTCGGTTTTTCAGCTTTAATATGGTTCAGCGCAACCATGGTTTCTGGGATTCTTGTTGTTCGACGTTCTTTGAAAGATCCAAAGCACATCCTCCTCCTCTAGAAGATATTTTTTCTGTGGGGTAAAGTGTTGACCAACTTTTTGGCAAAAAGTCGTCCAAATTCGAAGTCGAAGACCACTACCAAATACCAGTTCATTCCAAACATCAATGGAAAATTATCGTCTCGGGTCGACCAAATCCGGATCGACCTAAGATTATGTAATGAGAAAAGGCACCACCCTCCTAAAGAAAAGATGAAAACAGTCGGTTGAGTTGTCATTAGATCGATCGACCTGTTCCTTGAAAGATTGGATTGAGCTGAAATCTCATAGTAGAAGCATCCGGTAAAATTATCTCCTACAACATCGGATCAAAGCAAGTTAAGCGCTATCAAATGTAGCCCTATTCTCAAGGCCGGAGCAACAGATAAGTTTGACCAGCACTACTTTTTATACTCCGTATACTTGGTGCCACACAAGCCCGCCAAATTTCAAGGAAGAACTATTCATGAGTAGTACCGGGTCCCGCCGCCTACAACTACTCAGCCGGATCGAGTTCCATGTGTAAAAGCAACAAAAAGTGTATGTCATGCCATGTGCGAATCTGGCCCATTGCCTCGCCTATATATACAACTCTTCCCCGAAGTAGAAAGGGATATGAAATCCGCCACTCAAAGTTTACCACTCGGCTTACCATAAATAACATGTCGTGTTATCTAGATTTAACACGAGGATTTCGTGTTTAAATTGTTCTTTTCTCTACTTTCTTCCACTGAAAAAACCACTGTAACATGTAATCGACAGTGTAAACACAGATTATAAGTGGACGTAGGCACGATATAAGCCGAACCACTATAAAATATTGTGTATCCCTTGTTTATTTACTTTTTCTTGCATCTCTGTGATAGTTTTTCGTGTGTACTCAACACACATTGGGGGTTGATCGTCATAAGACCAACTTTTGACGTCAACAATGACACGATAATATAATCTAATGATAGGTAAATATATGTCAAAACTAACACAATAGGGGAACGATGTTTATCTCTGCTAACTAAATGTTTAGTGTAATTTATCCAATTCAATTATGTTGGAACAAGGTTTATTTTCGTTAACAGATGTTAATTATAAATTTATAATTAAGATTAATGTAATTAAACACAACCATATCAATTTATCAATAAATTATACAATCCCTTAATGGTCTACTAATTTTACAAATAGCTCGTATAAGTCATTACGAGTCAAAAGTCAGAAATCACGCTTTAAATGGGTTCCAAGGGATGCGAGATGTTGGAGGATGCGATGTTGAGGGATGCGGTATTGAGGAACGCGATATCGAGGGATGCGACATTGTAGACATGCTTCTGGTCGAAGCTGTCACATGTCGATAACCTCGTCAGTAAACACAAAGCGGTATGGTCGAAGTCATGTCATGAACATAAAAAAGGCTCAAAACCCTTTAGATGACCTCTTTTGGGTCTGAAAACATCAATTATAGTGCTTTGCATAATAACTCTTGTAGCTTCCTGAATTGGCTTCAGGTATGGTCCAAATGGCCTTACAGTTTGAAAGTTACTTCCGTTTCCATGAACATGCGTCGATCGCTTAAAATTGATTGCGCAACTCAACATGGCAAGCTCTAAAGTTTTGCATCACATCACCGGCGCCACCACACATCGCATCACCTGCACCGCCACACATCGCATCGTATTACCTGCACCGCCAAATATCACATCACCCTTCATCTCTCATTCTCCCATCTCACTTTGCATTGCATCCCTCCACCACATCCTCCAAAAACCGCTCCCCCATTGCAATTCGCATCCCTCATGGATGCAAAAGTTCGCGTCCCTTAGATGCGAGTTTTCACATCTCTCGGATACGAAAATTTGCATCCTTTAGGGATGCGAATGTGCAAGCGCGCATCCCTTGGGGATGCGAAATTTCTGAAACATGGGTCCAAGATGCGATATTTTGAGGGTGTGATGCGATTTTCTTGATTTAATGAGGGTGTGATGCGATTTTTCATCCAACCGTGATGTGGGATGTGATTTTTTATGCATGGGATATGTAGGATGCGGTTTTTTGGCAGTGGACCCCATATCCTGCCTACTCCTACCTAACACACTCACCTATAAATATCCCATGGTTTGGCCTTCGTATGGATCTTTTTCCCTTTAATTTTTGGACTTCTTGGAGCTCTCAAACATCATTAATGGCAGCCACCTTCTTCTCCATGATCATTGGACATGGCATGGATCACTAAAACGTTACACAAATGTTTTCCATCTATATTTGTACATCTGCAAGCATAATTACAGTGCTTTTGGACTCAATTTGACATTTTTGGATTTCTTCGAAATTAAAGCTATTTTTGGACATCATTGACCAAGTCAACACAATTTTCACTCAACGAAGAAGATAAAGGACATTTTAGTCAAAGTTTAGAATTAACATACATTTTGTTATTCTATTGTAACGCTTTGTACTTAAACATTGTCCGAACTTTTACAACTTTGTAATCGACAAATATATTATGAATGATTACTATGAAGTGGACGTAGGCGTTAGTGACGAACCACTATAAAAAGTTGTGTTCTCCTTGCACTTACTTATTTCATTTTGGATTATCGTGTTTCTATAGCACGAACTCTTAGGTGTTGGCATGTGCTATGACTACGACAATATTCCATGTCAATATTTCTCTAGGGATGCGATATTGAGGGATGCAATATCGAGAGATGCGATATAGAGGGATGCGATATTTTGTTAACCGCACTATTTTTAGGAGTTGTGAGGCCTGCACCCGCATGACTTCTCTCGGGCATAAATCCATAGTGCTTTGGAGACACTTCAGGATTTGGTGCTATGCGATGCGTCGAGTCGAGCGTGCCTGGTGTACTTTTGGGAACCGAACCAAGAAGTCGATTAACATTTGCCCCCGAAGTACGTCTTATCCTGGCATGATGTGCTTTTAATTGAAATCGTTGTTGTTGATGAGCGTGTTGAGGATGTCGATTCTTCAATAGCTTTGTTAAATGTCTAACTCCTGTTTACTCATGAATCTAAACGTTAATTGCCGACCCCTATTCACGTCATGACGCAAACGAGTAGTTGTCGACATAGTATCGTGTATACGCTCACACATTTCACGTGGTTTTGTGCGGTGCGACCATAGTTTGAAAATAAAGAATAAATAGTAAATGTGTCATTGGTCTACAATTGTGCGAGCTGGATTTCGAGAAACGAAATCGAGCCGTGAGTTCGAATTCTCATCGTATGTTCTAGTGTCGTTTTAGACTTTCGAGCGTACTCTTAGCTAGCGAATCAAATCGGTGTTGGTTGCCATTACGTCAAAAGCACATACGCGTGATCGTAATCGGGATCGTGAGATGGAAATCTCTCAAAGCTTGGAAACTCTATTCCCATTCGTCCATTGTTTTCATGAAAGTGCATATGTACGTATATGTGCATGAATACATATGCAGTCCATACATATGTTTGCGCATATAACATGCATATACACATATTAATATATGTATATACATATATATTTTTTTGATACAAAATTTTCATATCTCGGAGGGATGCGAGATTTCGCATCCTGGTGGGATACGATTTTTTGTACCTTGGTGATTACATGGGCCTTGGCCCGCCGACTGTTGGCCTCCCTCTTCATATAAACTCGACCTCTTCTCCTCCTCATCTCATTTTTAGTATCTCAAACCACTTAGTGATAGAAAGAGAAATAGGAGTTCCCACCTCCATAGTCGACTTGAACTTTGACAAGGTGGGTTCTCAATTAGGGGGCCAAACCGGGCCTTCTGTGCAGTGGCGCCGAAGCATGAGCTGTCGGGCTTGACATGGAGTCGAGCTGGGCTCTCAGGGTTCGAGTCCACGTGGCTATAGAGGTTCGAAGGAAGGGATGGAGCGGTGGAGAGGGGGAGACAGGAGAGGGGTTAGAAGGAGAAGATGGGAGAGATAAGAAAGTTGGAGGGAGCCTTCACATCCTACATGTTTTATGGGATACGAAAAACTTTATATCTCGAAGGGATACTATTTCATATCCCAATAAGCAACAATTTTCATATCCCGAACGGGATATGAGAATCCTCATGTCCCTCTTTAACGGCATGGGATGTAAAAATTTCCAAAGATGGGGGATGTGATATCTCTTGTCGCGAAGCCCGGGAGGTGGATTTTCAGAAGTGTAGGGGACGTGATGCTGCTTTGGTGCGGGATATGGCTTTTTATAGTGTGGAGAATGCTGAGGTGCATCTCCAAGGCTATGTGAATTCTGAATATCCCCGGAAATGCTGCGTTTCACCATTCCTAGTGAAATTTTGCGTTGCGGGTGACTCATTGGCGGACTTGCATTGTTATCGTTGTGGCACATGGTTGGACCGAGATTGCGATTGGGCATTTTGGCTATCGACGCCTTGACCCCCGAACCGCGAACTGACAATCCTGGACTGCACGTAGGGTTAGAGCATAAACTCGAACAATGGACATATGACTGTATTATTGACAGTTCACTATGCTATGGATGGCATATTGCAACGAAATTACAAGGTATTGCTAGCTAAAATGTTGCCACAACTACAAAATTTTGGTCTACTGCAACGATGCATTTTTTTTGTTACCATAGCCATATAAATGTGTTGTTGTAGCTAAACAAGTCTAACTATATTTCCCGTTAACATTTTCATGTCTTACGTGGCAATCCACACCTTTAGTTAAAACAAAATCTCAACCATCCATCCATAATGTACTACGTTTCGTCTATTTTGTGCTAACATTTTCATTCATGCGCTTCCTTTTCATTTCGTTCTCCCCTCAAATCTCTAACCCTTCTATACTTCTTTGGAGAAAATAATGGTGATGGCTTACTTAGGGTTTTGCGATTTCCTTTGATTCCTGAAATTCTACGCTTCCGCTCTATCTCTAAAGCACTTAATCTCCAGTTTGCAGAGTTCCTTCGATTCAATCGAGTTGAAGTTCTTCAATTTGATTCACAGTTCGATCTCATTATCGGGTATGATTTTTTTGTTTTAACTTCCTTCATATTTTAACTCGAACTTTGATGCTATTAGGCCGATGATGATTGTGGTGAATATATAGGGCCTATCTCTTAAAATGTTACAGGTTTTCTGTTAAACTTTAACTCTTTTGCTGCCATGACTCCGAATCTCCATATATTTTGAATATATTCAGATATATATCGTTAATTCGTGGAATTTGAAATTATAGTTATTTTTAACTATATATTTGGTTATGTGTATATACACATGTTGTGTATATGAATTGTTTCACTATATGTATGCAACAAATATATTGCACTATATATATATATATATAAATTAAAAGGGGGTGCATATGATTTATCTTAATAATGAAAAACATTATGACTTATTAATTGCATAATTTAAATCTAGGCACTAAATTTGGTTTTATGAAAAAATGATGATGATTTTTCTTCGTTTATGAATTGTTACAAGAAATGATACTACTAGCTTATTTAATAAGATATATAGTGTTTTATGAAAATGGTTTCATAAGGATGCTTACATATACATGATAGTATTCATTTCTTAAGTATTTGCATGTTTGTCATATACATGATTTTTCACCTAGTTCACAATGAGATAAGATCTATATGCATAGTTAGAAATCATGTGCAAATTCACTTCATCTATGAATGCTTACACCTATTGTACATTGATGTGTGCATCACCATTGACATCATTGTATGCCAGTTAACCAAGCATTGTTTAAGTAATGCTTGGACATGCTTAAAAGGCCATACAATGATAAACTGCTAATGGATGATTGTTTCTTCATGATGCATGCTTCTAAAATTTCATGTGATCTTTAATAACTATGTGTGTGCGTGTGTGTATTAGACTGTCTAATAAATATATGCATGTTTTGTTTTGGTTATGCAGACAAATACTGAATGCAAGAAATACATGCCTGAAAGCCTACTGCATGAAATTTATGATATGGAATATATTCATAATCATTTGCAGTTTTTGATATTACTGAAATGATTTGCAGTAGACCTATCATTCCTTAAATGGTATCTTATGGTCAAAAGTATGTTTATTCAGCTGTAACTTTAGTATTTTTACTTTACATAGCTGCTCTCTCTGGACATAGAAGTATAATGAGAAATAACTACAATACTGATATTCTAGGTTTCTACTTTTAGCTAAGGATTTGTAAGTTAGGTAGTTATCTGCTATCTTTAATTTGCAGTTTGTGATATTCATTTGAAGTTTATGATATAGAATATATATACACATATTCTTCTTATGTGAAACTATTATAGGAATCGGTTCCAAGACCAGTAGTTGTGTTCTTCACTTCAATCTTCCTTCAATTCGAGTTCAATAACCGCTCAATCAATTTCTACTTCAAATTCATCAACATCGACGCAAGTAAGAACTGCCACCAAAAAATCCCAGCGAAGATGAGGACTGTGAATGTAGGGTCGAATGCGGGGAAGAAGTTATTTTGGTTGCTCCATGTGGCCAGTAAGTATAAATTAGGTTTTTTATTGGTTGCTTTATCGATTCATATCTTTCAATAATGTTTTAGTCGAGAATTTAAGATATGTGCAGAATGGCGATTGTGGGTATTTTATGTCGCATGATGAAGTGTATGAAATCAATAGCAATGTTGAATTGGATGATACTACTGTTGAATTGATGGAATAAGAAAAGAATATATCACAATATCTCGTGGAAAGGAAGATAACTGAAGAAAAGCTGCTGAAGCAAAAGCAAATGAGGGCAAAAGCCGATGAATTTTTGGTAGATATGAAGGAAGAGTTGGCCCTAATACGCATTGAATGTGGAAAACACGAGAAAGGAGAAAAATTATTTGCAACAACTTTAGCTACGTCCTTGATCCTATTTGGAATTCTTTGGAGTGTTGCTATGACAATGTAGTGTAGTGAAGTAACATGAAATAGCATGCATGGACAGTTTTTAAGGTATAAATTTAAGTTTTGTCACAGAAATTTTTCCCTGTTATAGGACATCCAAATTTAAAAAAAAAAAACATTATTTCAAGATCTTTTACTATGGGTTTCAATGGATTAATTCAATTGCTTTAAGGAATATGTTTCCCTGTAATGATACTTGATTTATTTGTATTTCAATAATTTTTTGACGTGATTATTGCATCATAGTCGTAGTAATCTTTTAAGAAAGTAGCTAAGGCTTTGCCACATTTAGTAATCAAGATCTTTTACTATGGGTTTCAATGGACTAATTCAATTGCTTTAAGGAATATGTTTCCCTGTAATGATACTTGATTTATTTGTGTTTCAATAATTTTTTGATGTGATTATTGCATCATAGTCGTACTAATCTTTTAAGAAAGTACCTAAGGCTTTGCCACATTTAGTAATCAAGGCATTTACTCAGTATACACTTGTATCAGACTGAAGCACGTGTCAGATTGTAAATGATGCAATGGCTCGGTTCGCAATTGAAGTAATTGTTGAGTTTGTACTTGAACGAGTCGTGGAATATCTAATTTTTTACCGAAGCAAAAATAGGCATTGCCTCAAATTGTATCACACTGTGAAAACATTAGTTATACTAAAGGCACTGCTGAAATTTATGACTTTTGAAACTACTTTATTTTGGAGGTGAAGGAGGCAGTGATGAAGTTGTTCAAGAACTTGTTACTGAAGGCACTAGACGTACTGGAGGCAGTAGAGGCACTGAATACACTGGAGGATCGCGCCATATTTTGAAATAGTTTGATGTAACCATGAATTTAGAACTGGCTATGTTTGTAAGTATTGTCTGTAAAACTGAATTTAATAGTTATGTTTCATTATTTTGTAGTTGACTAAGTAGTACTTGTGTTGCTAGTTAATCTAAAATGAAAAGTTCTTTGTTGCAATGTGTGGTGTTAATTATTGTAATGTTGTCAAAGCTATGATATAATGTTGCAGTATGTAATGTTAAATGTTGTCATAGTTATGATATAGTGTTGTCATTGGATGGTAAAAGGGTTGCCATAGATGAATGAATGTGGACCCCACAATGGGATTTCGTAATGGTTGGCTACAATTTTAGTGGTCCCCACAATGTAGGCCCCGGATTGTGGGGCCCACATTTTTGTAGATTTAGTATCTGTAGCAACACATGTACCGATGTTGCCTTAGGGTCGCAAAGGTGTTGTCTTTGACTCTATGGCAACGCGACAAAATGCAACACCGAGAAAGTGTTGCCACGTACCTTTTTTTGGCACTTCCTGCATCACTTCTCTAGTGTTTTAGTATTCGATCTATGGCATAGTGTTGTAGTTATAGCACAATGATAAGTGTATGCAAGCCGGTTGATGTCGGTCGATGGTATCGATGATTGTAGTTCTAGGACAAATTATTGATGTCACGTTCCGAGTCATTTTAACATAGTCACATCAGCACATCACGGCATTGCACGCTTCGTATTAGTTTTCACTAGCGCAAGGGGCATAGGTTTTTTGTGTGGTTCTAATGCGACTACGTTGTGAGTATAGCTTAATGACATGAAAAGCTCTAGATGGCTTCGGTGGTGGAAACCGAGTCTGTAGGAACATTGACGAGTTCCAATGAAGAATCTTACCATTCTAGCTCGCCAATGAGCGACACCGTGAAGTCCGGGCCTTCTACTTCGTCCCAACAAGTGGATCCGTCTAGCTCATAGGGTCAAACAATACAACCTCTCGGCATCCGAATGTAAGCATAAATGAGCTAGTGGTTGAGGGAGAAGCGGGGATCACTAGAGAAGGACCGGTTGAAGGATTTGATGGCGGTGGTCAGCAGGATGGAGTTCCCATAGCTCTGGACATGGTGGGTGATACAGTGATATCCGAGAATCCCAGAGAATTAGTTGCTTCGAGAATAGATGAATCTGCATTGCGACGAATCTGTATGAAGTACGAGATAACCTGGGATGATGTTAGAGTTCCCAAAAAGGATGACAGGGCTCGCGCTCCCCTAGAGGGGTACACTGCCTGGAACAGGCATATGTGTGTCGCTGGATGTGTTCCCTCGTCATGCGCGTACATCTATGATATCATGTACTTCTTTTGATTAGCGCCAAATGCATATGCTTCACTGCTTGGTACTTATATTCTCTATATGGAATGTGTAACACCCCACCTCCGTTAAGGTCACTCAAAAAGGGAATGCCTTAACTTTGGTGGAGCATTTTAGTAAACAGAACAGAAACTTACAAGACAGATAAAACAGTACTTGAAAATTTTATAACTTTATTTCAACAGAAACCGAAATAAGCTTGGTTACATCCTTTCAAATCACAATATCAGAATTCAAGTACAAAATATCAATCTTGTACAAAAGCCTTCAGAATGCATAGTTTAAAATCATAATCCCCACAGAAGAAGACAAGCCATACTTTAAGCACTTCAAGCGGAAGAAATCTGGATCAAGCTAGAGTACTCCCTTCTACAAAACCTGGGGGGAAAACGGAAGAAAGGAGGCGAAACAACAAGGGTCAGACAAAAAGTCTGGCAAGTCCAGTGATTTTCAGTTATGAATAGATAATAATAACATGACATGAAAATAAAACTGGATGAGAGATAACAGTAACCGGTGTAGCGGATATTACAGAAGAACAGAATGACATAAGCTATTTCTTTACACTTCTCTGCACTAATACTAGTATAACAGAATTAGGTGTCACCCTAATGTCCAAACTGAAACAGAAACGGGTACAAAATAATTTCCATAGAAGAGAGTGCTAGTAATGGGCCTTTACCACCTGAACAGAAACAGACAGAAGCAGAAACAGATTAATCCTTACGGAAATAGAATGTAGAATTAGGTGTACACTAGTAGTGGACCTTTACCACCCCCAACAGACGGTACCACGCAGAAACAGACAGGTGTTACCACCCAACAGAAATAGACGGTACCAACAGAAACAGACAGAACTAAGTGTACCCTAAAACCCTACCCCAAGCGATCGGCTCCCTAATACATAAATACCCTGTGTCGGCCCCACAGTAGGGTGTATCACTCACTAAAGTGACAACCAATTGGCACAGACCTATTTACAGATGTCACGGCGTCTTACATCCTCAGAGGCAGACCGGGATCTATGCACGCACATGACCCGGTTGGAATGCACCATCAACACCCCTCGCCATTATCAGAATGAACCGCTTATAATTAGTTCAGTAAGTGTGCCCGGACCCTACCTACTGTTGGGTCAAAGTTTTGATACCGGAAAGGGTTACTGACTAATATGGGTCCCAAACAACAGATGACACAAGTAATTCCCCTCCTAACCTTGTGTCCCCAGACTAACAGATTTCAGATTAACTTGTTTACAAGTTCAGACATACAGAATTCAGATCAACCAGTTCACAGACAAGTTTTCAGACTAACGGATCAGATATACAGGTTTAACAGACTTACCGATTAACCAGTTATAGAACAGACTTACAGATTTGTCTAACTTTGTAATTGGGCATATAGATTCACGGAACATATTTATTAAATTCATCAGTCTAGTGGGTTTAATCCTATCCACCCAACACGTTTTAGACATCATATTTATCTCAGATTTTCATTAATTAAATATTAATGCCCAGACCACTCACATTAGACTGACAGTTTGCGGCTACTGGTTAGGTCGGTTGGTTCCAGGCATATTTCTGTCGCAAACTGAGTCTAACCTTGGGTTTCTAGCACGATATGACTAACTTCTCACATTAGAACCTATTGTTTGCGGCCACTGGATGTGCCGGGCGGTTCCGGGCAGAATTACGCTGCAAACTCATTCTAATCTCGAGTTAGCCATGTTTATCTTTGCGGCCAATTAATTAATAATTTACCATTTATGCCCATGCCTAATATACATGTCATAGCTAATTCAGATTATGTCAATCACAGACAGAATATATCAACTTAACAGATATAGCAGATAACAGATTTTTCGCAGATTAGGCGACTTAACGGATTCAGCAGATTAAGTAATTTAGCAGATTTAGCATATAACAGATTTAGCATTTTCAGCAGACTTAGCAGATGACAGATTTGGCAGATGAACAGATCTAGCAGACTAGGTAGTAGAGCAGAACTAGCAGATTAAGCAATATAACAGAACTAGCAGATCAGACAAATATAGCAGAACTAGCGAATTAGGCAAATATAACAGATTTAATCATTCCTTAAAGTTTCACAAACATATCTTGCCTAATTATAAATTTGGCCTATGTTTGCATGCCTAAATAGTTGTCATGATTCACTATATGATCATATACCCCATGTTTGCATTGAATTTACATGTCACAGATTATGGTCATAATATACCATATATCATATGTTTCAACTTTTATTAAACTTGCATAGTACAGAAGATCCATATATAAATTATACCAAATATAGCTATCGATTACTGTGCATGTCATATATCCCAAAGATCCCTTACTTAGGTGTTTATTTACATTAATAGATATCCTACTTTCATGTAAATCTTTATACCTAAGCCATATTCTCTTTATCTCAAATCATATGTTCAATACAGTCTATATTTATGTCCAATTATGTGTCCTCAAATCATATGTTCAATACCCCTTTATGTTATAAATATAACATGTTCAGTCATATGTCTCAGATTTATGTTCTAGCTACAGTCCATGTTCTTTCCTCAAATCAGTCACCTATTGGTCATGCCCAATTTATGCATCATTCATTTTACTGTCCCAAACATTTTAGCGTATGTTAATCTCTTATGAGATTGGCTCAGACTCGTGGTAGCCTGGCTATAGAACAGAAAGCAGAAAGAAATACAGAATAAGGTAGATCTAAACAGAACAGAACAGATATAATCTCAGATTCAGATTTACAATTCATGTCATAATCAGGATTAACGTTTATATCGGAAAATAACTGTACTTGCTTTGGTTGGATTAAAGAAAGGACTTTATTTGTTGTAGAATCGTTGCAGAAGCTTTAATCTCTAGTTTGAATTGAGTTGCTTAAGTTGATGTTGATTAGCTTCTAGTTTTGATTCCAGCAGAGTAGCGACATCATTTTTATTTTTTTATTTAGAACAGAGGCAGAGAAGAAGCAGAATAGAATTGTGTGTAGAGAAGGCTAGGTTTGGGGCTGTTTAAATAGGGTCAAGTCAACGAATCTAGACAGAAATCAGACCAAATACATAAGAATGCACCCAGGCTCAAAACCAGGTTCGGGGACCAGGTCGACACCCAGGTCGACTGCCCAGTCGACCTGGTATGGGGGGTCGACTGCCCAGTCGACTCCCCAGTCGACCTGGGTTTGGGCAGGAAATTTCCCGCCCAGTCTGTTCTGTGTTTGAAATTCGAATTTTGAATTCGAATTCGAGCTGTTTTGAACTCTGAATATTTCTGAAACTTTGGAGGGCCATAACTTGGTCATACGGACTCCGATTCTCACAAACTCGGACTCGTTTTCAAGCAGAATTTCGAGACGAACGCAATGGCACAACTCGTTTTCCCTAATTCTTACTTTATATTTTAATTATCCTTAGATTTGTTACTTATACATTCACAGAAAATACGGGGTGTTACAGAATGGCTGTAGATCGAGCCGGCGGGGGATGATATCCGATATCTCTATTCATTGATCAAGAGAAGCGCCATGTCACCCTCCCTTATGTACATGGAAGCACGGCCTAACAATTGCTTGATCCTGGGGAATGGAGCAGACTCAGCTATTTTAAGAGTGACTGTTTTTTGTCCGCTGCGCACCAGGATTTGCGAGGAGGTGGCTTGCCGGCAGTAAGTATTTGGAGATTTACCTTGTTACCTTGGTTAAGTGAGTTATATGTTTACAGTTAACCATTGGATTCTAAGTGGTAGGGATCTCGCCAATCTCGTAGGGCGGAGAGTACTTACAACAAGTTCTGACTTTGAGGAGTATTCCCACTGAGTACCTTCTCTTCTCGACCCTTATGACAGGTCGTCTCTTGCATTTGCTGGATCTTCTTCCGGAAGGTTGTTCAATTGGTCGCCTGGACTATGATGGAGCAGTTGTGGCAGAAGTTGAGGGAGAGGCTGCTCTTTTGGGTCCGCAAGAAGAGGTGGCTCCTGTCATACCAGCTGATGTGCCTTCAGTTGAGGAGGAAGTTTCAGAGGCACTAGGAGGTGCGGGAGGCGACGTTAGTGGTGGAGATAAACGTACTGGAGGGAATGGTTCACAACCTACTCCAATCCCCTCCCCGTCTAGGGGCAAGGCCGGAAGAGACCATCGAACCAAGTTCTCCGGTTATGACATCAGTGACCATTGCATCATTGGAGGTTGTGGGTCAGTTCAAGGGTCTGGACACTTCAGATTGAGCGGAGCGGATGTCGAGAGTTTGTTGCCAAGCGTTGGGTAAATCACCTCTGTGGGCAAGGAAAAAAAGGGGTTTGTGGGGGGAACACATAGGACGCACACACTCACAAGCATCACACATCATAACACTTAATTTGTTCACATTCCAAATTCTTATATGAAGTTGGTCTCTTGCAAGTACCATGGTTCACGAGAGTGAAAAGGACCATTGCTAGGGAGATTCTCGGCGACAGCATAAGAGTGCCATGGCTAACTTCTATGAGAGCATTGGGCTATGCAAAAGAAAAAGACATCAAGATTCAAATAGTAGTCGATAATAATGAGAACCATCTTTGCACCCTGATCCACTGTCAATAGGTGAAAGACTATCGGATGCAAGAACGGGAGAAGGGTTGTGGACACCGAGGCAGTAGACTGCAATTGCCCCTACTTATGTACCTAACACCATGCCGATGACAATGGCTGTGAGCAAGAGAGGAGAAGGTGATGAGGAGAAAGGATGCGGTAGGAGGGAGGTGAGGGCGGGGGTCCGACACTCCCCAATATGACAGAGATTCCTCAGTTAGACCTCGAGGAGAGGAAGGCGATACTGAGGCGATCGTTCCCGAATTTCTACTTCAAAAAATTTCTCTGGTTACCAGATCTCACCCCGGTCCCTCGTCATGATGATGAAGACGTGGCGTAGCGAGTGCACGCAACATATTACCAATACCGCAAAATGTATACATAGGCACGACACTTGTCAGAACTGATATTAAAGAAAAACATCGAGATCTTGAGTTTGAAGGGCGACATCAAGATAGAGTGGGACAATTTTTCCAATAGGGACAAGGAGATAAGTAAGACTTCACCTCGAGTTGCGCTCATTTTTGCATATGTGAGTAGCACTTTTATGTGCTAACCTTCTATTGCTGAAAACATGTGCGATGAGGCAAGAGCTAGACGAGACGAAAGTGGCGATGGAGGCGGCCAGCAAACATTACAAAGATGTGATCGCCGCTTTGTCAACTAGGGCCACAAATCTATAGAAGGAAAAGAGAGTTTTGGAGGAGGATATAAACAAGTTGCGTGAAAAGAACTTGACGGTGCAGCAGGTAAGTACGGAGAACGAAAGGAGAATGAGGAAACCCAATGCCATAGGACAGAGAATGAAGGGCTTAGGAAGTTGTTGTATAGGAGGAACACCAAGTATGAGTTGGCCGTAAAGGCCAAAGAGTCGGTAGAAGTTTCTAGCAGAAAATTGCTTAGTCGGGTGGACAACATTAGAGCTGAGCATCAGGTTGAAGTGGAGGCACTAAAGCAATGAATCAGGGATGCTCAAGCGGAAGTTGAGACGGATATGGAGGAGGTGATTTAAGGCTTCTATGTCAAGAGCCTTAAGCATTGCGGGTACTCATGGATCAATAACTACCCCCGAAATCTAGCTATAACTTTGGGAAAATTAGTAGAGGACGAGGCTGCCGCCCTGAGGGTTGAAAGTGTGGACGAGGCCAAACCAATGGACCTGTATCTGACCAAGGATGAACGTCGGGTGTTGGTGGAAGGAAAGAAGCTTTTGGAGGAAGGCGTCGTGGCAGAGGAAGCGGAAAAAGGTGTTGATGAGAAAGGGAATACCCTCATGACCGAGAGCACCGTTGTGCCCCACGGGACTCTCCCCAAACAAAAGAAAATTGCTTTGGTTGTTTCCGCATGTGGTTCTTCTTCAATAGTTCCAAGTGCATTCCTGTCAACCACTGAGGGATCGACATCAGGCGGTGCCATGTAGCAGGCGATCGAAGGTATTATCGTTTTAACGAAAGATGGAATATAAGGCACGGGAAGTGTGCAACTGATCTTTAATTCCATGTGCAGGTATGGTGGGAGGCGAGACGACAGTGGAGATGGAGGCAGCGGCGACTGTCATTGCCGAGTCAAAAGTGGATGCTTACAGGAGGCGGATGGAGGAGGAGCACGGATTCCTCACCGACTTTGATATAAAGATGGGAGGATTTGGGATAGCCGATGTGGAAAAGGCACTCTCAGAAGGAAAAGACCCAAAGGTGGAAAAGTTCAAGTTATCGGGGAGTATAGAAAGCTGACAAATCCATGTGTGACATGGTCAAGGAGCAGAAAACCCAATTGCACATGAATACATAGGCACTTGAAACAAAGGAGAGAGAGGACGGGGAGGCCAGGAGTAAAGCCCTAAGGGAGGAGAGGATGAAGGCCGAGATGGAGGCTCAGGCCAAGGTGTAGCACGAAATCCATAAGAAGGTGGAGCTCGAAGCTTCATAGAGGCAGGTTGTGGCCGAGATGAAGAAAATGAAGGCTCTGGATGTTTCTAAGCTGAAGGCGGGGCACACAACTATAAAGAGAGCCGAGAGGGAAGCTAAGAAAGCAAGAAAAGAGACAGTGCAGCCAGAGGCCACCTGGGCCCTTGTCATGACCTTCCCGACTCCACTGATGGCAATCCTTCTCGAGAAGGATATCATGGACCTCGCTGAAATGCCGAGCAAAGAGGAAGGTGGGATCGGAGGAGAAGGGAGGACCCAGCCGACAACTATGGGAGGAGGATACGAGCTTAGGCCTCGCTCCTCAACGACTTCACCTAAGGATCGGAAGTCCAGAAATGGAGAGTCAAAGATAAAGAAAGATGAGCCATCGGAGGTTGACCCGGAGGTAGAGAAAGGGAAGACGGGAGGTTCTTCCGAGTAATTAGGTAAATATATTGTTTATGGGTAGGCCGATGATATGTGCGAGTGCGGCCCTTGTGATTTTGGAGGCATGATGTAACGACCCTGAATTTTGGGGCCAAGTTAAAATTTATTTTAAGTGATTTTAAATGAGTTTTGATATTTAAAATAATCTATTTTAAATAATAGGGATCACAAATTTGGTTCAAATCGAAGTTAGAATGAATAAATTAATTTTAAATATAAAAAGAGCTAGAAATGGCGCGGTAGTTTGAAAAGTCAAACTTGAACTTTGACTAACCATACAGGATGCAAAATTTAACGGATTTTAGTGAAACCAAAAATATTGGAATCTATTTAAAAATATCTTTCCAACGAATCCGAAAAATCAAAATTTCATAGCGGAAATCAAAAGTTATGGCTAATTCAATTTTTAGAAAGGTCGGTGGGTAATTTGCATAAGACAAAAATGCTACTTTTCACATATGTAGGAATTTGAACTCGAAACCACTTCCATTGGTTTCAGAATGACGTTTCTGCATTGAAAAACAGTAAACACTTATATGTTTCGAGTTTCAGAAAATATTTGTTTAAAAATGTATTTTTAATATTAAAAATATTCGCCTTGAAAATAGCCATTTTTCAAAAAGTCTCAGAATTAAACGAAACGAATTTTGTTGTGATCGTATCGGCATAAGAAAGCCGAAAATAATTTTTCCGGATTTTTCCGACTTCGTATGTGGCCCCGGCAAAATTATATATACGTTTGTATTAAAAATAAAAGATTTATTTTAAAATAAAAGAAAACCATACTGTAACTTCAGAATTGGACCATGGGAATAGCGCCATCGCGTTCAGAAGACGTCAAAACATTAGGTTCGACAGTCGTTGAGCGCGAGTCGGAGATCGTATGAGTTAACACTATTTTCTCGAATTAATTAATTAATTTATTAAATAAATTAATCATTAGAAAAACCTAAATACACGTATATATACCACCGTATATACGAACAGTACCTTCTTCCTCCTCGTCAAATTCAAGCCGCCGAAACCCACCTCTCCTTCAAATCTTTGAATCCACTTTTCTCCCTCATCTCTCGACGGAATTCAGCGTACCATATACCGTTTCGAAGCTCTTCGCGAGCTCTTCGATTTGGTACCAATCTCCGCCTCCCTCGTGCCCTGTAGCTCCGCCACCGAGCCCGCAAACATCCGCCGGTCGCAGCCCCGTGGGCCCTACCACGTTCGACCGAGCTCCACCCCCTTCTGGCCGTGCAAAGATCTCTCCAAGGCGGTCATTCTCCAAAAAACGGCGTCCAAAACCGTTCAGTAAATCAAAAGTTATCGCGATTTGAAGTTTTGAACAAATTCTGAAATTGAGGTATGCTTCAGATTTTGTCACGCTTTTAAGCGTGGCAGAAGCAGTTGTTAAAAGTCTGTTTGAATTAAAACATCAATAACTTATGCATATGAACACCGATTCTGAAAATTTCAGATCCGATGGAACCGTGACTTCGAATACCACTTTAATACAGAGCAATTGGGAACAAACTCTAATCTAATTGAGGTGAGAATCCTATTTATTTTATTTAAGTAATTATGTTTTGATTATGGATGTTCGCATTCATAATCATATATGTATGTGAATAGGCTATGATGATGAAATTTGACACCGTTTAATTTGCGATGTTATGACGATAAATTTGTCACCATAAATTGTTTGATGTTATGACATGATGAAATTTGACACCGTTTAATTTGCGATGTTATGACGATAAATTTGTCACCATAAATTGTTTGATGTTATGACATGATGAAATTTGACACCGTTTAATTTGCGATGTTATGACGATAAATTTGTCACCATAAATTGTTTGATGTTATGACATGATAAAATTTGACACCGTTTAATTTGCGATGTTATGACGATAAAATTGACACCATAAATGGTTGAATGTTATGACACAAGAAATTGATACCATATATTGTGCGATGCTATGATATGTAAATTGACACTTTTGTCGATATCAAAATAAGAAAATGAACACCGTATGTAAATTGACACTTTTGTCAATATCAAAATAAGAAAATTAGCACCGTATGTTGAATGAACAAATTTGTGTTATGATAGAATACAAGCACCGTATGTTGAATGAACAAATTTGTGTTATGATAGAATACAAGCACCGTATGTTGAATGAACAAATTGTGTATTTTTATAAAATAGAATTGGTCGTTATATGTGAATGATTATATTTTGTTCATTTATAAAATAAGAAAGCACTATATGTTAAAGAATGATATTTTGTGTCATTAACAAAATAGAATTTGTCGCTATGTTAAAGAATTATATTTTGTGTCATTAACAAAATAGAATTTGTCGCTATGTTAAAGAATGATATTTTGTGTCATTAACAAAATAGAACTTGTCGCTATGTTAAAGAATGATATTTAGTGTCATTAACAAAATAGAACTTGTCGCTATGTTAAAGAATTATATTTTGTGTCATTAACAAAATAGAAAAGTAGAAACTTGCATTGCACAAAATGATATTTTGTCAAAATAGAAAAGTAGAAACTTGCATTGCACAAAATGATATTTTGTCAAAATAGAAAAGTAGAAACTCGCATTGCACAAAATGATATTTTGTCAAAATAGAAAAGTAGAAACTCGCATTGCACAAAATGATATTTTGTCAAAATAGAAAAGTAAGAACTTGCATTGCATAAAATGATATTTTGTCAAAATAGAAAAGTAGAAACTTGCATTGCACAAAATGATATTTTGTCAAAATAGAAAAGTAGAAACTTGCATTGCACAAAATGATATTTTGTCAAAATAGAAAAGTAGAAACTTGCATTGCACAAAATGATATTTTGTCAAAATAGAAAAGTAGAAACTTGCATTGCATAAAATGATATTTTGTCAAAATAGAAAAGTAGAAACTTGCATTGCACAAAATGATATTTTGTCAAAATAGAAAAGTAGAAACTTGCATTGCATAAAATGATATTTTGTCAAAATAGAAAAGTAGAAACTTGCATTGCACAAAATGATATTTTGTCAAAATAGAAAAGTAGAAACTTGCATTGCATAAAATGATATTTTGTCAAAATAGAAAAGTAGAGACTCGCATTGCACAAAATGATATTTTGTCAAAATAGAAAAGTAAGAACTTGCATTGCATAAAATGATATTTTGTCAAAATAGAAAAGTAGAAACTTGCATTGCACAAAATGATATTTTGTCAAAATAGAAAAGTAGAAACTTGCATTGCACAAAATGATATTTTGTCAAAATAGAAAAGTAGAAACTCGCATTGCACAAAATGATATTTTGTCAAAATAGAAAAGTAAGAACTTGCATTGCACAAAATGATATTTTGTCAAAATAGAAAAGTAGAGACTCGCATTGCACAAAATGATATTTTGTCAAAATAGAAAAGTAAGAACTTGCATTGCACAAAATGAAACTATCATTTTTGATATGTTAGAGAAATAGAAATGCATTGTATGCATATAATATTTTGTCATGTTAGAGAAATAGAAATGCATTGTATGCATATAATATTTTGTCATGTTAGAGAAATAGAAATGCATTGTATGCATATAATATTTTGTCATGTTAGAGAAATAGAAATACATTGTATGCATAATATTTTGTCAAGTTAGAACGTTATATAGAAGTGCATTGTATGCATAATATTTTGTCAAGTTAGAACGTTATATAGAAGTGCATTGTATGCATAATATTTTGTCATGTTAGAAATAGAAGTGCATTGCATAACATATTATTTTGTCATGTTAGAGAAATAGAAATGCATTGTATGAAACTATTATTTTGTTACGTTAGAAAATAATAAATGCATTGTAGGTAAAAGAATATTTTTGTTATGTTAAAATAAGACATGCATTGTATGGAAAATAATATTTTGTCATGTCAACAATATAGAAAATGCATGTCATGTAAATATACATTATTTATAATGTTTATTAAAAGAGAATTTGTATTGTAAGATAATAAGCATTATTTATAATGTAAATAAAAAAAGAGAATTCACCCCGTAGGAAGAATTAACATTTATTTTATGTTAAATAAGAGAGATGAAACTATGTGCAGGAATTAACATTATTTTAATGTTGAAAAGAAAAAAAAATGAAACTGTATGTAAGAATTAACATTATTTTTAATGTTAAATAAAAAGAAATGAAATGGAGGAAAAGATTTACATTATTTATAATGTATAAAGAGAGTTTACACCATGGAAAAATGTTCATTGTTCATAATGAAATAGGGAAAAGAAATAATGGGAATGAAGTTTTATAATTTACATTTTTAAATGTGAATTATAAAGTATAAAATGAAAATAAAATAAAAAGAAAAATTCACCGCCTAATTATGAAATACATTTTCATGTAAGTTAAAGAAGTTAAAGGATAAAGAAAAGGCAGATGTAAGTAAGGACGATGAGTTAAACGAGCTAATGTATATATATATATATATTTATATATATTTATATATATATATATATAGTTAAAATATAACGAATCGAGCGCAGTAGTTCGTGTTTTGAAATCGAACTTTTAAACGAATATACCGGAAGATCCGACCGTCGGATTTCCCCAAAACTGAAACCGTTAGGACCGTCTTAGAAAAATCTTTCCAACGATATATGCTACGCTAAAATCCAACGGTTAGATTTTGAGGAAAGTGAATAACAAAATTGATTGAAAACAGCGCCAAGGTCGCCCTTGACCTGAAGCGTCGTTAAATAAGGAAATTAATTATATTAAATAATTTAGGCAAGAATTAATCGTTATAAAATAAAATAACGTTATGAAATATGTTTTTCTCAAAATATATGAATGCGAGATTATTTGGGAAGTCCGGGTTAATCCCATTCCAAATGATCGTACGATTCCAAGAATTCAAGTATGAAGACGGCGCATGAAGACCGTAAATCTCCCCTCGAATGGACAACGATCAAGACTCTGAATTGGTTTGCTCCCAATTCAAGGGTCGGGGTAATTGCCCAAACGTACGTGTTGATTTCACGGGTTTGACCCTAGTTCAGACCTAGAGCATGGGTATAAATGGATAGTGTGTCTGACATCGTACCCCACAAAATATTATGTTGTTGATATTCAGTTAATATATAAACGATTGGTGGTAGAGAATTTATTCTCTACTTAACACCCGTTTATATAGTGACGGAAGATCAATAGTACGGTATGGAGTGACGGTGTGGCATACTAAGATGCAATGATCAGGGTTTCTTGTTGAAAAGCAGAACCTTGTGGTATGAAGAACATGACTTCACGAGCCTCACAAACCGGTAGAGTCTAAAAAGGGGGAAGGGAACGCAGGGAAAGTAGCACGTTTCTTTCTAGTTAGTAGTCATTTTACTTTTGGAGGATGATGAAATGAGGCGCCTCGGATAGGTCCTATAGGACCGGGGAACGTGTGCTTAGGAATAACTAATCCTCTAAGCTGTATGTGAGGACCGGCCCTGCCATTTCCAAGGGTTAACTGCGGGTAATCCTGAGGCATTAACTAGAGTGTCTCGAATCGGTAAGGAGTCCTCCCTAGCCTGGACTCATGATGGAAACCCAAATTTCCAATACGACCCCGACGGATTTGATTTGTATTACTAGTATTGGAGGCATAATATATGGTACCTATGCTTCCTAGGATTAATACATTTATTTGGAAATGTTTTCATATACACTAATAATAGTATTAGTTTCGTATTTGGCGTATTTAGCATGTTTAACCACCATAAGGTAAAACTCTATCCTCTTGGTGTGCGTTGCATTGTGTGATGGGACCTGAGTCTTATGGTGGTTCCATTTTTCAAAAGACATTGCGTTTTGTTACGTTTTACTTATCTGTATTGACACTATAGTTATGCACGGCAATCCATTGGTACAACCCGTTCCGCGTTAGCGGCGTGGTCTTTGGATTTGCCTTATTAGTATAAGTTATTTAAGAATTCTCACACCAGTCCCACGACTGACCCATAGTTTGTTTCACCTTTTTGCAAACTTGGGTGCCCTCTCTTCTACACGGGCAGCCAAGTAGACAGGTTCATTCTTTGCTTGGAGCTTTTCTTTGTAGCTGCTTATTTTCTCTCTCTTGGATTCTGCTTGGGAGAAGAGGTGATGACTTGGAGCTTGAAGACTTTTTGTTTCTATTGGCATCTATTCTTTTCTTTTTAGACATCAAACTTATTTCTTTTCTGCAAACTTGTTGTAATAATCTTAGTTCTGTGACTGTGGAATTTCTGTGATTGATGACATTATATTTTTCCGCTGCTATAATGTTATTACTCTATGAATCTCCTTTGCTATATTGTATCTGTGTTCTGTTTTATTGTATTTATGTTGTATTCCAAAAATGATTTCTCCTGCTTTCACTTGTGGAAGTTTGGGGTCTTCACAGTTGGTATCAGAGCTTTGGTTTACAAAGCGGAGTACAACATATCTATAATAATTCGTTTACATAGAATCACTATATTCTATGGCGAACAGTTCATGAGATACATAATAGCCAGTCACTTTATCGTCATCTTTTCATTCATCCTTCGATCTTTTAGAATCACCATTTCAGTTGTTTTGACTCTTCCCTTGATCGTGCATTCGAAGAAGACTAAGAGAAGTGGCGATGCTCAATTGGCACATGTGTACGAAGGAGCGAAAGGACCAACTTCTTCGGTAGAAAGCCTGATGTTATAGGCGGTACTATTTCTGTTTAAAACGTTTCAACATTCTCTGTGTTTATTCTTCCTCTTCTATTTTTCTTTTTCCTTTTCGGGGACGAAAAGTTTTTAAGTGGGGGAGACTGTAACGACCCTGAATTTTGGGGCCAAGTTAAAATTTATTTTAAGTGATTTTAAATGAGTTTTGATATTTAAAATAATCTATTTTAAATAATAGGGATCACAAATTTGGTTCAAATCGAAGTTAGAATGAATAAATTAATTTTAAATATAAAAAGAGCTAGAAATGGCGCGGTAGTTTGAAAAGTCAAACTTGAACTTTGACTAACCATACAGGATGCAAAATTTAACGGATTTTAGTGAAACCAAAAATATTGGAATCTATTTAAAAATATCTTTCCAACGAATCCGAAAAATCAAAATTTCATAGCGGAAATCAAAAGTTATGGCTAATTCAATTTTTAGAAAGGTCGGTGGGTAATTTGCATAAGACAAAAATGCTACTTTTCACATATGTAGGAATTTGAACTCGAAACCACTTCCATTGGTTTCAGAATGACGTTTCTGCATTGAAAAACAGTAAACACTTATATGTTTCGAGTTTCAGAAAATATTTGTTTAAAAATGTATTTTTAATATTAAAAATATTCGCCTTGAAAATAGCCATTTTTCAAAAAGTCTCAGAATTAAACGAAACGAATTTTGTTGTGATCGTATCGGCATAAGAAAGCCGAAAATAATTTTTCCGGATTTTTCCGACTTCGTATGTGGCCCCGGCAAAATTATATATACGTTTGTATTAAAAATAAAAGATTTATTTTAAAATAAAAGAAAACCATACTGTAACTTCAGAATTGGACCATGGGAATAGCGCCATCGCGTTCAGAAGACGTCAAAACATTAGGTTCGACAGTCGTTGAGCGCGAGTCGGAGATCGTATGAGTTAACACTATTTTCTCGAATTAATTAATTAATTTATTAAATAAATTAATCATTAGAAAAACCTAAATACACGTATATATACCACCGTATATACGAACAGTACCTTCTTCCTCCTCGTCAAATTCAAGCCGCCGAAACCCACCTCTCCTTCAAATCTTTGAATCCACTTTTCTCCCTCATCTCTCGACGGAATTCAGCGTACCATATACCGTTTCGAAGCTCTTCGCGAGCTCTTCGATTTGGTACCAATCTCCGCCTCCCTCGTGCCCTGTAGCTCCGCCACCGAGCCCGCAAACATCCGCCGGTCGCAGCCCCGTGGGCCCTACCACGTTCGACCGAGCTCCACCCCCTTCTGGCCGTGCAAAGATCTCTCCAAGGCGGTCATTCTCCAAAAAACGGCGTCCAAAACCGTTCAGTAAATCAAAAGTTATCGCGATTTGAAGTTTTGAACAAATTCTGAAATTGAGGTATGCTTCAGATTTTGTCACGCTTTTAAGCGTGGCAGAAGCAGTTGTTAAAAGTCTGTTTGAATTAAAACATCAATAACTTATGCATATGAACACCGATTCTGAAAATTTCAGATCCGATGGAACCGTGACTTCGAATACCACTTTAATACAGAGCAATTGGGAACAAACTCTAATCTAATTGAGGTGAGAATCCTATTTATTTTATTTAAGTAATTATGTTTTGATTATGGATGTTCGCATTCATAATCATATATGTATGTGAATAGGCTATGATGATGAAATTTGACACCGTTTAATTTGCGATGTTATGACGATAAATTTGTCACCATAAATTGTTTGATGTTATGACATGATGAAATTTGACACCGTTTAATTTGCGATGTTATGACGATAAATTTGTCACCATAAATTGTTTGATGTTATGACATGATGAAATTTGACACCGTTTAATTTGCGATGTTATGACGATAAATTTGTCACCATAAATTGTTTGATGTTATGACATGATAAAATTTGACACCGTTTAATTTGCGATGTTATGACGATAAAATTGACACCATAAATGGTTGAATGTTATGACACAAGAAATTGATACCATATATTGTGCGATGCTATGATATGTAAATTGACACTTTTGTCGATATCAAAATAAGAAAATGAACACCGTATGTAAATTGACACTTTTGTCAATATCAAAATAAGAAAATTAGCACCGTATGTTGAATGAACAAATTTGTGTTATGATAGAATACAAGCACCGTATGTTGAATGAACAAATTTGTGTTATGATAGAATACAAGCACCGTATGTTGAATGAACAAATTGTGTATTTTTATAAAATAGAATTGGTCGTTATATGTGAATGATTATATTTTGTTCATTTATAAAATAAGAAAGCACTATATGTTAAAGAATGATATTTTGTGTCATTAACAAAATAGAATTTGTCGCTATGTTAAAGAATTATATTTTGTGTCATTAACAAAATAGAATTTGTCGCTATGTTAAAGAATGATATTTTGTGTCATTAACAAAATAGAACTTGTCGCTATGTTAAAGAATGATATTTAGTGTCATTAACAAAATAGAACTTGTCGCTATGTTAAAGAATTATATTTTGTGTCATTAACAAAATAGAAAAGTAGAAACTTGCATTGCACAAAATGATATTTTGTCAAAATAGAAAAGTAGAAACTTGCATTGCACAAAATGATATTTTGTCAAAATAGAAAAGTAGAAACTCGCATTGCACAAAATGATATTTTGTCAAAATAGAAAAGTAGAAACTCGCATTGCACAAAATGATATTTTGTCAAAATAGAAAAGTAAGAACTTGCATTGCATAAAATGATATTTTGTCAAAATAGAAAAGTAGAAACTTGCATTGCACAAAATGATATTTTGTCAAAATAGAAAAGTAGAAACTTGCATTGCACAAAATGATATTTTGTCAAAATAGAAAAGTAGAAACTTGCATTGCACAAAATGATATTTTGTCAAAATAGAAAAGTAGAAACTTGCATTGCATAAAATGATATTTTGTCAAAATAGAAAAGTAGAAACTTGCATTGCACAAAATGATATTTTGTCAAAATAGAAAAGTAGAAACTTGCATTGCATAAAATGATATTTTGTCAAAATAGAAAAGTAGAAACTTGCATTGCACAAAATGATATTTTGTCAAAATAGAAAAGTAGAAACTTGCATTGCATAAAATGATATTTTGTCAAAATAGAAAAGTAGAGACTCGCATTGCACAAAATGATATTTTGTCAAAATAGAAAAGTAAGAACTTGCATTGCATAAAATGATATTTTGTCAAAATAGAAAAGTAGAAACTTGCATTGCACAAAATGATATTTTGTCAAAATAGAAAAGTAGAAACTTGCATTGCACAAAATGATATTTTGTCAAAATAGAAAAGTAGAAACTCGCATTGCACAAAATGATATTTTGTCAAAATAGAAAAGTAAGAACTTGCATTGCACAAAATGATATTTTGTCAAAATAGAAAAGTAGAGACTCGCATTGCACAAAATGATATTTTGTCAAAATAGAAAAGTAAGAACTTGCATTGCACAAAATGAAACTATCATTTTTGATATGTTAGAGAAATAGAAATGCATTGTATGCATATAATATTTTGTCATGTTAGAGAAATAGAAATGCATTGTATGCATATAATATTTTGTCATGTTAGAGAAATAGAAATGCATTGTATGCATATAATATTTTGTCATGTTAGAGAAATAGAAATACATTGTATGCATAATATTTTGTCAAGTTAGAACGTTATATAGAAGTGCATTGTATGCATAATATTTTGTCAAGTTAGAACGTTATATAGAAGTGCATTGTATGCATAATATTTTGTCATGTTAGAAATAGAAGTGCATTGCATAACATATTATTTTGTCATGTTAGAGAAATAGAAATGCATTGTATGAAACTATTATTTTGTTACGTTAGAAAATAATAAATGCATTGTAGGTAAAAGAATATTTTTGTTATGTTAAAATAAGACATGCATTGTATGGAAAATAATATTTTGTCATGTCAACAATATAGAAAATGCATGTCATGTAAATATACATTATTTATAATGTTTATTAAAAGAGAATTTGTATTGTAAGATAATAAGCATTATTTATAATGTAAATAAAAAAAGAGAATTCACCCCGTAGGAAGAATTAACATTTATTTTATGTTAAATAAGAGAGATGAAACTATGTGCAGGAATTAACATTATTTTAATGTTGAAAAGAAAAAAAAATGAAACTGTATGTAAGAATTAACATTATTTTTAATGTTAAATAAAAAGAAATGAAATGGAGGAAAAGATTTACATTATTTATAATGTATAAAGAGAGTTTACACCATGGAAAAATGTTCATTGTTCATAATGAAATAGGGAAAAGAAATAATGGGAATGAAGTTTTATAATTTACATTTTTAAATGTGAATTATAAAGTATAAAATGAAAATAAAATAAAAAGAAAAATTCACCGCCTAATTATGAAATACATTTTCATGTAAGTTAAAGAAGTTAAAGGATAAAGAAAAGGCAGATGTAAGTAAGGACGATGAGTTAAACGAGCTAATGTATATATATATATATATTTATATATATTTATATATATATATATATAGTTAAAATATAACGAATCGAGCGCAGTAGTTCGTGTTTTGAAATCGAACTTTTAAACGAATATACCGGAAGATCCGACCGTCGGATTTCCCCAAAACTGAAACCGTTAGGACCGTCTTAGAAAAATCTTTCCAACGATATATGCTACGCTAAAATCCAACGGTTAGATTTTGAGGAAAGTGAATAACAAAATTGATTGAAAACAGCGCCAAGGTCGCCCTTGACCTGAAGCGTCGTTAAATAAGGAAATTAATTATATTAAATAATTTAGGCAAGAATTAATCGTTATAAAATAAAATAACGTTATGAAATATGTTTTTCTCAAAATATATGAATGCGAGATTATTTGGGAAGTCCGGGTTAATCCCATTCCAAATGATCGTACGATTCCAAGAATTCAAGTATGAAGACGGCGCATGAAGACCGTAAATCTCCCCTCGAATGGACAACGATCAAGACTCTGAATTGGTTTGCTCCCAATTCAAGGGTCGGGGTAATTGCCCAAACGTACGTGTTGATTTCACGGGTTTGACCCTAGTTCAGACCTAGAGCATGGGTATAAATGGATAGTGTGTCTGACATCGTACCCCACAAAATATTATGTTGTTGATATTCAGTTAATATATAAACGATTGGTGGTAGAGAATTTATTCTCTACTTAACACCCGTTTATATAGTGACGGAAGATCAATAGTACGGTATGGAGTGACGGTGTGGCATACTAAGATGCAATGATCAGGGTTTCTTGTTGAAAAGCAGAACCTTGTGGTATGAAGAACATGACTTCACGAGCCTCACAAACCGGTAGAGTCTAAAAAGGGGGAAGGGAACGCAGGGAAAGTAGCACGTTTCTTTCTAGTTAGTAGTCATTTTACTTTTGGAGGATGATGAAATGAGGCGCCTCGGATAGGTCCTATAGGACCGGGGAACGTGTGCTTAGGAATAACTAATCCTCTAAGCTGTATGTGAGGACCGGCCCTGCCATTTCCAAGGGTTAACTGCGGGTAATCCTGAGGCATTAACTAGAGTGTCTCGAATCGGTAAGGAGTCCTCCCTAGCCTGGACTCATGATGGAAACCCAAATTTCCAATACGACCCCGACGGATTTGATTTGTATTACTAGTATTGGAGGCATAATATATGGTACCTATGCTTCCTAGGATTAATACATTTATTTGGAAATGTTTTCATATACACTAATAATAGTATTAGTTTCGTATTTGGCGTATTTAGCATGTTTAACCACCATAAGGTAAAACTCTATCCTCTTGGTGTGCGTTGCATTGTGTGATGGGACCTGAGTCTTATGGTGGTTCCATTTTTCAAAAGACATTGCGTTTTGTTACGTTTTACTTATCTGTATTGACACTATAGTTATGCACGGCAATCCATTGGTACAACCCGTTCCGCGTTAGCGGCGTGGTCTTTGGATTTGCCTTATTAGTATAAGTTATTTAAGAATTCTCACACCAGTCCCACGACTGACCCATAGTTTGTTTCACCTTTTTGCAAACTTGGGTGCCCTCTCTTCTACACGGGCAGCCAAGTAGACAGGTTCATTCTTTGCTTGGAGCTTTTCTTTGTAGCTGCTTATTTTCTCTCTCTTGGATTCTGCTTGGGAGAAGAGGTGATGACTTGGAGCTTGAAGACTTTTTGTTTCTATTGGCATCTATTCTTTTCTTTTTAGACATCAAACTTATTTCTTTTCTGCAAACTTGTTGTAATAATCTTAGTTCTGTGACTGTGGAATTTCTGTGATTGATGACATTATATTTTTCCGCTGCTATAATGTTATTACTCTATGAATCTCCTTTGCTATATTGTATCTGTGTTCTGTTTTATTGTATTTATGTTGTATTCCAAAAATGATTTCTCCTGCTTTCACTTGTGGAAGTTTGGGGTCTTCACACATGATGTTGCTGTGATATACATTATGTCATTTATAAACACTTATATACTTTTGTTGTGTGAATGAAAAGTTTAGCTTCTTTCACCATGAATTGTTCTAAATGCTCAAGTACTCTTTATATTTTCCAATATTGTACTTATGCAAATCAACTCGGCATTGCATCTAGACTCGAGTTCGTTGGAGGATCGTTGAGACTTTGAGAACTCAAGGAACAAGCATGGTGAGCATGAGAATTCAACTAGTTGCATAGGGATGTGAACCCAGTATTTCATATTTTGAGAACTTAGCTAGACTCCCATATTTCTTTGGAGGTTGGTTATTGTATTGTTGCCTCTGTCCTTGAGTTCGGGTCTCTAGGTATTGGTGAAAGTTAGCAGCTTTTGGGTCCTAAGCTTTCGAAACTGGGTCACCATCACCATGAGGTGGACGCCTTTGAGACGGTTGCTCTACTGGTTGAAGTGAGAATGATACCCATGTGGGAGTTGATGGGGTTCTTCCTCGGGTCTTGTGAAGGCTATGATGGTGCAGGAGTTGGTAAAGGGATGCCCTCGGGCCCACGTACTTGCTAAGTCTTTTTCAATATCGAGTCGAGTTTAGCAAGTTCGGATTGTCATGTGATGTTGCGTGATTGTTCCTCGTCATTAATATGTTTTCTCACGTTAATTATGGTCTATCGGGAGAATCGATGACTGCATCCTTGATTGGGTTGGATTTGAGGCTAAATATAACATAGTTGAATGGCATGGTGTACAAGAAGAAGAAACGATTGGATTGACCGCTTGTATACGCATGTAGGTATGCGAGTGAGCTGTCTGTCCAAGGGGTTTGGTTCTTAACCCAGTCACGTTGTAATCGCAATTCGTTTTAGGTGTCGCTATGGGGGTCGGCCATGACTATGGTTTTAGTCCATCTTCTCCACACGGTGGGTTTGCTCCCAAAAGGCTGCTCCACGGTGGCAGAGAGGATGCAGTTGATGAGGACGTAGGAACTAGTAAAGGGATGGCGCCCTCAGGCCTGCTTCTGAACGTGCTTCTGGTAGTACTTCCCGATGTGCCCCCAGCTAACAGGAGGGTGTTCAGAGCATCATATGGAGGAGAAAGGCTACAACACAGCGAAGAGGATGTGTCTTCTTTGAGAAGAGGGCTTTCTTTATGTTCCCGTTTTGCTTTAGGAAAGGGAGGCAAAGGTGGGAACGAACCGCGTGCCAATATCTCTGATGACGACCTCAGAGATCACTGCATCGTAGAAGGCGGCTGCAGAACTTGGTAGGGGACTGGTGCCCCTAGGACTACTTCTGAATAGGCCTCCGATAGTACTTCCTGCCGTACCTCCAGCTAACTGGAGGACATCTGGAGCATCAGATGGAGGAAAATGGCCACGCACAACGAAGAAGAGGCATTCTTCAGAGAAGAAGGCTTGCATTCTATTCTCATTCTGCCGCCGACGAAGGAGGCAAAGGTGGGAATGAGCTGCAAACTAGTGTCTCTAATAACGAACTCGGAGACCACTGTGTCATGGAAGTTGTGGTCCTAAGTGCTTGAGTAGCATGACTCGGTGTTGCACCCTGGGTTAAGTTGGTCAAAACTCCACTGCGTCTCTGATGACGACCTCAGAGACTACTGCGCCATGGAAGTTGTGGTCCCAAGTGCCCAAGTGGCATGACTCGGTTTTGCACCCTGGGTTAAGTTAAGTCGAGCAGAGTTTGAGGGTATTGTTGATTCACCAAGTATTGCCCGGATCCAAGCCCTTAGGGTTGGATGGAGCCAGACGAGCGACGGATGTTTTGCTTTTCGGTTGGTGGGTTATCCACAAGTCCGGAGACTTAGGAACAAGGTTGTTTAGACCTGGTCTCGTTGTTGGTTCGAGATTCGAGTCAGTTTATTTATGCTTGGCCTTGTAGTTGGTTCAAGGTTCGAGTCGAGGGACCGATCCTCGGCTTCGAGGTGCTAATCCGGTGTTGTGCACTCGTGCATGCAAGTTGGTTGTAACAGTTGATTATAAGTCACTCACAAGCCATCTAGTAGAGTTACAATACTTGAGATGGAATATTTGGAAAAGGAGATAACTAAACCAGTGAAAAAGTGACTCGAGAAAGACAAATCATGTGGCGAAAACCTACAAGATTTATTCATCGATCGGGGTCCCGGTTACCTGGAACTGTTGATGAGCGTTGAGTGGCTCAAAGATCCCGTGCAGTAGACCTTGCCGGTACTGCTCAAGATGACCCTTGCGGATGAGTTTCTCAATGTTGTCCTATAAGTAACGGCAGTGGTTTATGTCATGTTCATAAATGCTGTGGAACCAACAATATTCCATGGAATCCCTTGGTGCGCTCGTCGAACCTTTAGGCCTTGACCTTTTGTAGGGTAGAACATTGCAAATGTTCTCGAGGGTGTCATTCAGAGGCGTGTAGTGTCGGAAAGACGAAAGTCGAAGATGCTTCCTCTTATTGTTGCAACCACCTTTGACGTTGGTATTGTGAGCAAGATTGCACGAAGCAATGGAGTTAGAATCATTAGAGCTCTAGGCCTCATCTTGAGGTAAGTTGTTGCGATGAGAAGCTCGATTCCCTTATGTTAGTTCTTGTCGTAGGAAAGTAGTTGGCTTTCTCATAGAAGATCTTTAGAGTCTTAGGTTGCACGTGATTGACTCATGCTTCGAGTTTCCAATTGGGGAATACGCCCTGGATGAGTTGATCCAAAATAGCCTGGGGGATCAAGTCTTTGACACCCTCCAAGGCGTTGCCAAACCTCTCGAGATAGCTCGTTAGAGTTTCTTTGGGACCCTAATGGATGCTTGTGCTGAACTGATTGATTAAGCCCTTGGCTAACTTGGAAAAGGTCGATACAGTCTTGGGCGGAAATGGGGTGAAGCATAGAAGAGGCATGCCTTCTAGGAATACGAGGAAGCACTTGCATTTTATGACATCCGCGGCATCAGCGGAGTCCATACGGGACTCATAGCAATGTATGAATTCTTGCGGATCAGAATCTCCTAAGTAGGCCTTTACTTGTGGCATATTGAAGTTTATGGGCCACTCGGCATTGAGCACATCTTCCGTGAACGGGTTACGCCTCGCACCGGTTTCCCAATCGTCGTTGATGTGTCCCAGAGATTCTTTCAGAATGTTGCGAAGTAGGTTGGGGAGAACGGGAGTTCAAATCTCTGTCCGGATGCGGCGGGCGTGATTCAACTCAGGAGCGGGCAGCTTGGACGTCTTCTGGGATGAACATCATCTTGTTCTTAGAAGTCCTATTTTAGTGAGGAGTAGTTTGACGGAGAATAAATCCCCAAGTCTGCATGAAGGCAGAGAATGTCCCGTTGAGCATATTGTTGAAGACGTTGTGTTAATCCGATGTTCTGGTGGATTTTGTCAACATCCGCTAGGGAATGCGAATTTAGGATCTTAAGGCAAAACTAACACTGGAGGGGGGTGAATAGTGTTTTAAAGGGATTATTGAAAATTTAAACAATCTTGAATTACTAACACAATGATTATCACACCAGAAATGATAGCAAACATAGAAATAATCATAGACATAGAGTTAAGCAAATATAAAACGCAGAAAAGAAAACAACACATCGAATTTTATACTAGTTCGGGTTATACCTACGTCTAGTCCCACGCAACGCTGAATTGCGCAGAGTTTTATTAAGACTAGTATCAATCTTACAACACCCTTGATTTCATGGCTACAAGGTTAACACCAATTCCACCACCCATGATTTCACGACTACAAGGTTCACATCGCTCCCTTTCCTTGATTTCATGGCTACAAGGAACACACCCTTTCCCAAACAATTCCCAAATGATTACAACAGCCCTAGAACTCTTGAATAGCACTTCCAATTAGAGAGTATTTGATAGAGATTGAGAAAAGAAGAAGTTTGATATAATTTGAGTAGAAATCGACAGAGTATAAGTGTAGAAATCAAGAAATCAAAGAATAATAATGATGGTTAGAGATAGGATGATGATGGAGAAGAAGAAGTGATAAAAATTCGAATTTAACCCCTATTTAGTGTTTGAAAGGTAGCAACGTTTCTGAAGCGTTTCAAAATATGAAAAGACACTTCCTTTGAAATTTGAAAAAAAATGATGGTTATATGTCGACATGCTCAAATATGTATGTCGACATATATACAGTATTTTGAATTTTAAAACATTTTAAAGTGTTTAAATATATATATATATATTCTGGAAATTCTTAAATCAAAACTAATGTTTTAAATGAATTTTCTAAAGTGTAAAAACATAGTAAAATATAATATAAACATATTTATAAAATTATGTAATATAAAACTATAAAACATATATTATAATTATATATTATAAAACTTTATAAATTATAAACACACACACACACATATATATATATATATTTGAAATCATAAATATAATCTTAATAATTTGAAATCATTTTAGAAAGGAGTTTGATCTAAATTTAAAATCAATTTTGAAAAGGAATTTGAAAACAAAATTTGAAAGTGTTAACCCGGAGTTTTACATATATACTAGACTCTATTACTTGATATTCTTGAGCTCTTGAAATCTTGATTAACTTGATACTCATGAGTCTTGAATTCCTTGATATCTTGAATCTCTAAAACCGTACAGTCTTCAATATTTACATCCTACATGTACATATATATACTTATATATATTGTGGATAAAAGATGTTAGTATATATTTTATAATCAATAATGTAAATAATTGAAACAAGGTTGTTGTCATCAAAATTCCATTCTTCAACAATCTCCCCCTTTTTGATGATGACAACCTTGGTTTATAAAATATTCAACATGATATTACCTGTTGATTTGATTCCTCGATTACTCCCCCTTTCACACAGAATTTCTTCTGACTCCCCCTTAAACTATGCCCATCATAACAATATCCTATTTTATAATTTCTCACCCTTTGTCATTATCAAAAAAATAAACTAAACTAGATTATACTAGATTATATTTACCTATTTTAGATTATACTAAACTATATTATACTCAACTACGTTGTACCTATAATAGACTATACTAAACTAAACTAAATTAAAATATACTCCCCCTAAATCTATGTTATATCTGATCCAATGACTTAATCTATAAATAATGAACACAAAAATTGAATAAATTATGTAATTTAAACAATTTTTACAAACAAATTAAACACATACAAGTCATTAAAGTTTTCACAAAAACACATATTTACAACAAATGTACATTTTACAGCGCATGTGCGAATAAAACGAAAATCTAAACATATAACGCTTCCTGATGATTGGGGATTTATGAATTGGACAATGGAAATAATGAATACCGATTTCCCCACTTTGCTTAACTATATTCCCTTCTCAGTCAAAGCATATTGTGCCTACGCATATCACTTGGTCGTCTTCTTTCATGCCCTCGATTTGTGCTTCTTCTTCTTCTACCATTTCTTCCTCTTCTTCTTCTACCATTTCTTCCTCTTCTTCTTATTCCTCTTCCTCTATTTGGTTATCATCGTCGATAATAATTGGATTAGTGTGGTTATCCATGACAAATCATTTTAAATTTTTCGTTATATTTCCTTGTTTCTCATTCTCCTTCATTCTTACCTGTATAACTTGGATTTCAGTAAGCATTTCTAGAACATCTTTCATCGATTCCTCTTGTTTCATGACCCTAGCGAGCGTAGATTGTTGAAATGGACCTTGGATAGTCCGATGAAAAAAATGGGGGTGATTTGGTTGTTATTATTAGTGGATGCCATTATTTTGTTTGATTTAGAATTTTTCCAAAGAGAAAATAAAGAGATGAAGAAGGAATTTCGAAATAAGAAGTTTAGACAGAGGTTGTAACTAACTTTTGGTGGGAATTAATTCTGAAAATCTGGCAGTTATATGTCGACATACCATTTTGAACATGTCGACATATGTGTGTTTTTATTTTTATTTTTCTTATTATATTATATATATATATATATATATTTAATTGCCTTATATCACTTAAAGAACAAATGCCTAATTCTCTTCTAAATTTAGTAAACGTTGCTTCATTTAAAGGTTTTGTTAATAAATCTGCTATTTGTTTTTCTATTGCAATGAACTCAAGTGAAATTTTCTCTTTACTTACGTCATCTCTTAAGAAATGATGTCTTACATCTATATGGTTTGTTCCTGAAGAAGAGTTGGATTTTTAGATATATTTATGGCACTCATATTACCGCAATAGATTAGTGATTTATTTATATTTAAACCAAAATCATTTAGAGTTTGTTGCATATAAATTACTTGTAAACAGGCCAAAGCAGCAGATATATATTCTACTTCATTTGTTGACAAAGGTACTTTATTTTGCTTTTTACTAAACCAAGAAACTAGTGAATGTCCTAAGAAGTGACATGTTTCACTAGTGCTTTTACATTCGGATTTACATCACACATAATCAGCGTTACAATAAGAGATTAAATTAAATGAATCATCCTTAGAATAAAATAATCCAAAATCTAATGTACGTTTTAGATATCTTAGAATACCTTTTACGGCTTTTAGATGAGTTTCCTTAGGTTGCGATCGATATCTTGCACAGAGACATACACTATGCAGTATATTTGGTCTACTAGCGGTTATATATAATAACTATACTGTCATTCCTCTATATAATTTTTGATCAATGTCTTTTGACGTATCATCTTTACTTAGTGCTATATTAGTTGCCATAGAAGTGGGTCTACCATTAGTTGTAGTTAAAAATATATTAATTAATTAAATCTCTTACGTATTTTTCTTGATTAATAAATATTCCATTCTTTGGTTGACGGATTTGTAAGCCTAAGAAAAATGTGAGCTCACCCATGTGACTTATTTTGAATTCTTGGGTCATAATATCCGAGAATTCTTTATTCATTTGATTATTGGTTGATCCGAATATTATATCATCAACGTATATTTGTACTGATTGAATATCGTTTTTATTTCTCTTAATAAAAGTGTATTATCTACCTTACCCATCTCGAAGTTTGATTGTAATAAGTACGTTCTTAATCGATCATACCATGCTCTAGGAGCATGTATTAATCCATATAACGCTTTCTTTAATTTATATACGTGATTTGAATGTTTTTCATCTTAAAAAATAAATGGTTGCTCTACATATACGTCTTCTTTAACATATCTATTTAGAAATGCACTTTTAACATCCATTTGATATAATTTGAAATTATTATGATTAGCGGAGGCTAATAAAATTCTAATAGCTTCTAATCTTGCTACAAGGGAAAAGGTTTCATCATAATATATTCCCGCTTCTTGACTATATCCTTATGCTACAAATTGAGCTTTATTTCTTACGACTTCACTGAGTTCATTCATTTTATTTTTATAAACCCATTTAGTTCCAATTACAGTTTTATCATCTGGTCTAGGAACAAGTTCCCATACATCATTCCTGGTAAACGGATTCAATTCCTCTTGCATAACAAGGATCCATGAATCGTCGGATGATGCTTCCTTTGGATTCTTAGGTTCAATGGTAGAAATAAACGTTGAATTACTCATATTATTTAATTGGTTTCTAGTTCTAACAACAGATTCAATATCCCCTAAGATATTTTCTACAAGGTGGTCTCGTAGGAGTCTAATTCTTTTATTTGGTTGACTACTTTCATTATTTACTTCATCGATCTCATTTTCACATTCATCTTCATTATTTTGTGTTAAATTCTTATAATTTTCGTCAAAGGATACATTTAAAGTTTCTTCTATATATTAGTTCTAAAATTGAAAACTTTATATGCCTTACTTCTTTCTTGATATCCAATAAATATTCCTTTATCAGATTTAGAGTCAAATTTGTCTAAATTTTCTTTGGTGTTTAGAATTAAACATTTACTTCCAAATATTTTAAAATATGATACCTCTGGCTTCTTATTATATAAAAGGTTGCATGGTGTTTTGTGAGTTAAAGGTCTTATCAAAATTCTATTTAATATATAACAAGTTGTTTCAACCGCTTCAGCCCAAAAATTTCTTGGTAAGTTACTATCAGATAACATGTTTCTCGCACACTCTTAAATTGATCTATTTTTACATTCAACTACTCCATTTTTTTGAGGGGATCTAGGGAAAGAAAAATTATGGGTTATCCCTTTTTTATTACAAAATTTTTCAAAATTTTCATTTTCGAAATCTCCACCGTGGTCACTACGTATTGTTTTGAATTTTAAAGATAATAAATTTTGAATTCTAGTAACAATCTTACAACACTCTTGATTTCACAGCTACAAGGTTAACATTGATTCCACCACCTTTGATTTCACGGCTGCATGGTTCACATCGCTCCCTTTCCTTGATTTTCGGGCTATAAGGAACACATCCTTTCCCAAACAATTCCCAAACGATTACAACAACCCTAGAACTCTTGAATAACACTTCCAACCAGGTAGTATTTGATAGAGACTAAGAAAAGAAGTTTGATATAATTTGAGTAGAAATCGGTAGAGTATAAGTGTAGAAATCAAGAAATTAAAGAATAATAATGGTGGTTAGAGATAGGATGCTGATGGAAAAGAAAAAGTGATTAGAAATTTGAATTTAACCTCTATTTGTAGTGTTTGAAAGGTTGCAATGTTTCTAAAACGTTTCAAAATATGAAAAGACATTTCCTTTGAAATTTGAAAAAAAAACGACAGTTATATGTCAACATGCTCAAATATGTATGTCGACATATAAATACTATTTTGAGTTTTAAAACATTTTAAAGTATTTAAATTAATATATATATATATATATATATATTCTAGAAATTCTTGAATCAAAACTAATGTTTTAAATGAATTTTCTAAAGTGTAAAAACATTGTAAAATATAATATAAACATATTTATGAAATTATATAATATAAAATTATAAAACATATATATATATATATTATAAAACTTTATAAATTATAAACATATATATATATTTTAAATCATAAGTATGATCTTAATAATTTGAAATCATTTTAGAAAAGGAGTTTGAAATAAATTTGAAATCAATTTTGAAAAGGATTTTGAAAATAGAATTTGAAAGTGCTAACCCAGAGTTTTACATATAAACTAGACTCTATTACTTGATATTCTTGAGCTCTTGAAATTATGATTATCTTGATATTCATGAGTCTTGAATTCCTTTATATCTTGAATCTCTAAAATTGTACAGTCTTCAATATTTACATCCTGCATATACATACATACATACATGTATATATATATATATATATTCTGGACAAAAGATGTTAGTATATATTTTATAATCAATAATGTAAATAATTAAAACGAGGTTGTTGTCATCAAAATTCCATTCTCCAACAAATGCATTGTTGAGTCTCGCCCAACTTCCGTAACATTTCATCGAATTGGGCTCGATCGACGAAAACATCGAGGTTAGGAGCACTATGGGGCCTTACATTGGTTGAAGGTTCAGTGAGTACCGAGGCTGAGGAAGGAATTCTGAATCAGGATCGACAGTGGAAGGTCTAACCATGAGGCTTCCGTAACATTTCATCGAATTGGGCTCGATCGACGAAAACATCGAGGTTAGGAGCACTAAGGGGCCTTACGTTGGTCGAAGGTTCAGTGAGTACCGAGGCTGAGGAAGGAATTCTGAATCAGGATCGACAGTGGAAGGTCCGACCATGAGGCTATTTCCTTTGTTCACCATCGTCGATACGCTTGGTTGGTAAGCCTGAGAAAATTTAGGTAGCGCCCAAAGCCTTGGTGACCGAGTAGAAGAAAATGCGAGATTTCGATTCCTCGAAGGAAGTGACAGGAAGTCGACCGTAGATGCGCGCTTTATTCTCCTTTACCTGGCACGCCAAAATGTTAACGTTGAAAATTGTCGTTAACGCTCATGATTTCCACATGAGTGAAATAAACGTCCAATGATGGAAAGTGAGTAAGTAGCAGTGTAGTAAGCAAGGGAAAATTGCAAATAAATGATCACGCAGAGTTATAGTGGTTCGACCCGTCGGGGCCTACATCCATTTTGAATAGTTTTGCTCTTTTATTATATCTTGAGTACAAGTTACAACACTTGGTCGGGATGAATTCAAATGTACATGGATCTCTATTTTCTTTGTGATGTAATAAAATATTGAAGCTTTTATATGGAGAGCATGGTCACGGTGGCTCGGACGTCTGAGACTGATTGTCTTATCTTCTTCCCGGATTATTATATTCTTCCCGGATGCTAAAACAACCAAGACATGGTTTAGTGTCCAAGAGTGTGGTTAAATGTTCAAGGTATGCTCATGTGTCCAAGAATATGTATCTTCTTCCTCTTTGGATGAAGAGAGTTGTTTTGGAGGCTTTGGGAAAATAATCTTCTTATTAGGCATCCATTAGAGCTTGGAGGAGAGCTTGAACCAACCTTTTTCACATTGGAAATAAGGGGGTATTTGTAGGAATGGGTTGGTAGTAGAGTAGGTGAAAAGTAGTTGGAGAATGCATAAATTCGTATCTTGTATCCCGTTTCTAGCATTTTCGTATCCCTTGAGGAATGCGAAATTCGCTACCCAAAGGGATGCGAAACTCGCATCCGATGGGATGTAAACAAAGAGGGGAACTTGCATCCCTCGAAGGGATGCGAGCTCGTATCCCTCGATAGGATACGAAATTCGTATCCCCTGAGGCCACGAGGGATACAAAGTCCGTATTCCATGAAGGGATACAAAATCGTATCCTTTGTGGGATACGAATTTCGTATCCGCGGGTGTTTCATCGTTCTTGGGGAGAGGAGTCATGAAGGATACGAGACTGGAGGGCTGTGAGATGTTGGAGGACGCGATGTTGAGGAATATGGTATTGAGGAACGCGATATCGAGGGATGCGATATTTTGTTAACCGCACTGTTTTGAGGAGCTGTGAGGTCTGCACTCGCTTGACTTCTCTCGGGCTTGAATCCTTAGTGATTTGGCGACACGCGATGCGTTGAGTCGAGCGGGCCGGGTGTACTTTATGGAACTGGACCAAAAAGCTGGTCAACGCATAATGTAAAATAACAGTGAAGAAATAAGGAAGGAACTGTATACAAATGCGCATGAAAGTTTGCATATGTGCTTGAGTTTAAACTTGCATTCATTAAAAACATAATTTGAAAGCTAAAATCCTCACCTTAAACATGATCAAGATTTGATTTTTACTTTTGCATACTTGATTTGTTGTTTATGCCTCCAGGCTTGTTGTTTCCATCTACTACTTTACTTCCTTCTTCTTTGATTTCTTTTGTTTTGTTTACTTACTTTTCTATTTAATTTTCCTTTCTATTGCTAAGATAAGAAGAGAAAGAAGAATATGGTGCTAGAAGAAAAAAAGGCTAAGGTATATAACATGAAGGAAAAAATAAAAGAGGTTTGATTAAAATATTCACGAGACTTATTTCATTACTACTTGAAATCATCACAAGAATATACAAGTCAGTATAAGGTACTTAGCATTAAGGTGAAAATAAATTTTGGTAAAGCTTCAGGTTCTGCCCTTTTAGGCTACATATAAATATGTCTAGCTTAGAATAGAAACCTATTTTATTACTTAAGTCAACATCATGTTTTCTTTATTCTCTAAGTACATATGAATATAAAAAAGCTAAATCTAACTTTAGTCTAAAAAATAAAATTAAGAACTTATTTTGGACTAAAGTGTACTTTTTATGTTATTTTATTTATAACATCGTATCATGCAATTTTAATTTAAAATATAAAATATTGAAATATTCTTATTACATACATATATACATACATATATAAAAATATCAAATCATATATATATAACATAAACATGTATCCTAAAAATGTTTTATTTAAAAATATACCTATATCCATATTTATTTATAAAAAATAAATCTAAGATTACTATTTAAAAATTTAAATGAGCATTGACCATAAAAAAATCATTATTTAAATGTAAAAAAATAAAAAAAAATTATAACAAAATTAAATTAAGAAAGAATTTTAAATGATTAAACCCCATTTAGAATATTTGAAACTAATTAAATATTCAAAATTTAAATTAATAAATTTTTGGGTTGTACAGACATGAAGCCAAAAATAACTGTATTTCAATGGATGGTCAATAACATAGATATCCACTGCTTGGAGACTGGATGGTTAATAATACATTTTAAATTAGTGTCATCTACAACCAATTTTTGGAACGTTTCCCTTTTCGACGCTTTAGAAGCCCAATGTGCAATTCCCTCCCCTAACCTCGTTTAGCCCATCAGAGGATTTTGATTTGTTAGTGTTCGTTGTGTTGGACACATCAACCACCAACGATATTATTTAACCTTACTACAAATCCTTCATCCTCTCCATACTTCTTCCACTCCATTCCACGTTCCTCGTCTCTTACTTCCCTCTTCTTCCACTCTTCATCCTCTTGATATATTATATTTCCTCTACACCAACAATATCTTCCTCACAATCAGATTCTAATAACGAAGACTCTCAAGATTTGATCGCTATAACATGTTCACATAAAAGAATGAATGAAATTATCGATGTTCACACATCGGAATATAAGATTAACGTAGGTAGAAGATATATTGAATGACCATCGAGAACACTGTCAAAGAAATTTACAAATGAAAAGACTTTGTTTTCTCTCATTATGCGATATATTAAAAAACCACGATGTGATATGCTACAAAATCACGATCTGATTACAAAAGAAGATGATGTCCGAAAAATTATTGGTCATATTTGTAGCACTCTCGAATCGATAAATAAGCGAAATATTTCAAAAATCAGTTAGCACATTTTTAGTTTTTTTTCAAGCCATTTTAGATACCGTACAATTACCACTACAAGTATTATCAAGCTAAATGACCCTACTTTAATACTGTTCCATCTCATGTTAAAACTTTAAAACACTATTATCCATATTTTAGAAACTATGTTGTTGCTATAGACGATACACACTTAATGACACAATTACTAGCATAATTTCATACGTAAGACAAGAACAATGCGCTACACAAAATATTTCAACAACATGTTCATTTGATTTACAGTTCACCTTTATAGTTGGTTGTCAAAATCCTGCACGTGATAGTATAATTCCTAATTCAGTTATACATGATAAAACCTTTAACTTCCCTAGTCCTCCACATGGACAATGTCATATGATTCAAGATATTCACTTATAATTTATTATTTACCACCGTATCGTAATGTTAGATTTCATATTCCTCATTTTGTGATATGCAAATCAACTAAAATCGAATAATCAAAAAGCTATGTGGTGTTTGATTTACCCTTTTAAATTTTACATTTTCGTCTATACAAAAATGTGTACGATGCATCTATATCATGAAACAACTACTTTTTAGAAAGCGAAGTTAGCATACAAAACATAAAACAATATTATTTATTTTTCATGCTTTGGAAAAGGATGGAAAAAACGAAAGACAACTCATCCCTTCGTCGTTTCACCATCCCCTCAATCGTCCACTCATCGTTCTTCCATTTCCCCAGTCATCCCTCGACCGCTGTTTGTTAGCCAAAATTCTGATTAATACACCAAAACAATATGGCCTCGTACAATTCTTGTATTAAAAAGGAATTTACTCGGGTTGTACCTTCTTATGGCTGAGTGATTCCATTGCTTGTTCCTTTTTAAACTCTTAAGTTCTTTGGAAATGTATCCTTGTGGAAACAAAAATAGTAATAAGATGCTTGTTGTCTGAAACTCAAAATTTCCTTTAAGTAGAAGATCTTGGTTTGTGTAGACTTTATCCCTGCCGTCTCTACTTTGAAGGCTTCGTTAGTGATCTTTTGGTTAGGGATCTTTATTCCCTTCAGAAGATATGACAGTTCAAGAGTTATCTGATCTAATATCTATGTAGATTAATGTCACTTGTTAGGATTCAAAAGGTTTATCCGGTTGAAAATTCAGTCTTAGGAGAAGTTCAAAGTTTTAACTAACCTAACTGGTTCCGGTAGCCTTGAGAAACCTTTACTAAAGTAGATTTTAGAGATTCTATGATGGAAATCCTTGGTGAGGGCCTGCTAATCTTATTTTATTTATTATGATCTTTCAATGCAACTGGAGTCATTCTAGTGGAAATATTCCTTTCGATGTCTATGACGGTGAACCTACAAAGTGATAAGATAGCAATAATATAATAATTTGAGTGTGACAACCACCCCGTATCTCCTGCACCGAACTAAGGAACGTGCATTATATGACGTGCCAGACCGATAAGGGATGATCATTAGGGTAGAATAACTCGAAATAAAACCTGTCGTATAACTCACAACACGTGGATAATATGTAATAATAAGATACACAACAGGATATAGCAGTGAAGCATAACTGAACAGGAAATCAAATCTTCATATAACCATGGAATCTCAAGTACAATACGTCTCGGTACATGAATCTATTAATACAATATGCCTCACTACATCTCTCAAAGTATCAATAACCATCGACAGCCTGTGGAAATAGAAAAGAAATATCTAAATAGTTAGTAATAATAGTACGCTAGCCAACAACATTGATGAACATTCCCAGGTAATAAGGGGGAAACATAAAACCTTGAATCAGGCAACAGTCTTAGTGAGCGATAAAATAACTAACAATAATTACGTAGGATAATATGAGTATAGGCAGATCATTATCTGATCTGCCCAGCAACTAACATGTTAACACATGAAATCCGTCCATCACATGCCAATACAGAATAGGAAAGGAAAAATCCCAATCTCGTTATAACAGCCTACATTTTACGTATCGGAAGATCGTAAAATATTTTTATTTTATTCCTGAGGGTTGGGTCATTCTCATATTTTTAATGTGTTGCTTATGGGGATGTGAGACATGCCCATAATTTTTACCAATTTTGTTTGTGACCATTTTTCCCCTGTCAGTCTTGTACAGGGCATAACTCTTGACTCGGGTCGAATCAGATGGTGAGACTTATGCCATTGGAAAGGAAATGATGATTTCCTTTCCGTAGAGTGGTTATATTAAAGACTTGGCTCAGCAATTTGGGAGGAATCACTGTTTTATGGTTTAACGGTTGGTTGTTCAGGCTTGTGAATCCTTAATGGGCTGGTTCGGAGAGGCCAATTAGTGGGCTAGTGGAAGGGTACAAATAGGGGGCGCGAGGTATGGGAAATGGTTTAGTTTCTCTATTCTCTCATTTGGTGGCTTATGTTCCTCCTTCCTCTAACACCTTTCCACCATTAAAATCAAAACCTAAAGGAAGGAAATCGAAGATCTACAGCATTTAAGGTTAGATCTACATCATTCGAAGGAAGAGTTCATCAGATCAAGGAGTTTGGTTCGAATTGTTTACTGTCCGGAATCTTAATACATTGATTTTTTCTTGTTTTGAAGAATCGGTGAGTGATTTGCATCTCTCACATGGATTCAATGAAGTATATGAATGTTTTATTATGTTTTTCACCAAATTCAAGCATTTTCCCATAGATATATACCTTGGTAAGTCCATTTTCATATGAATCACCCTAGGATCTATTTTAGCAAGTTTAAATCGGTATTTCCTGTGCCATTTCATATGTTTATGCAAGTTAGATCCGCAATTTAGTCCTTACGTTCATTTGTCATGATTTTGGAGTGATTTGCATAATTTGTTATGAAAATCGTTGTTTTCATGTCACTAGTGAATTCATATTATGTTTGTGGTCATATTTGATGAGTTGGACAAGTCGGTTTCATTGAATTTATCGTTTGGCGAAGTTTTGGTCGAAATTGGAGTTGCATTGGGGTGGTGCAGGTTTTGGGTCGGTCATGGTTGGGTCCGTAATATTGTCTTGGGGAACAAGTTAGGAAATGGGTTGGTTTCATACCCTAGTCGGTTGGTCACAACTGGATCGAGTCGGGCTCGAAGACTGGGTCGATTGGGCCATGTTCAGAAGATTGGGTTGGTCGTTCAGGTTTGGAGCTGAGGAATTGATGTGGTGGATTCGCATCGGGTCGGTCCTATGTGAGTGGTCGGGTCGATCTTGACTGGGTCGGTCGAGTCTTGAAGCTAGGAAGGAACTGGGTCGGTCCTATCTAAGGTGGTCGGGTTGGTCTTGACTGGGTCGGTCATTATGGTGTGGTCGTGCATAACAGGGTCATTTCTGAAAATTTTATTTTTTGGGTACGATCCAGATTTGAGCCAAAGGGTCCGAAAAAAAATTCGGGGATGACCCCCCGAACCCTAGCCGCAGCGCAGTGATGTAATTTGGCTCAGTGAGGTTGTGACTTCGAAGTAGATTCAAGTAGGAAGGTTCGAAGTGTTGAAAGATGTTCGTTGATCGATGTAGAACAGCTAATGAGGTGACAACTCAAAGGTCGTGAGTTGGTGGATAATGGTTGCTTGAGAAGGTTGCTTGAGCTATGAAAAGTCATCGGGTTGGATGACTAGAGATGCGAAGGCCGAGAGATTATCATTGTCGTAAGTTCTAGCAGGCTCAAAGCAGGGGTACGATAGGGGCACCTAAAAGACCGGTTGTTGGACGAGTACCTTGGGTATCGTTGAAATGCCTAGTTGTCAAGGTTGGACATGCATACGTATCGTTGAAAGGGGTATGGAGTTTATGCTAGAACTGGGGTTACCATTAGCCCTTGACATATGGCAAGGTTGGCTGTCATACGATTAACGATGGTTTCAAAGCAAGATTAGCGATGATAGCCAGAGTCAGTCATGGATGTTTGATTGTTTGGATGCTCTGTTTGTACCATCTCATGTAGATTGTCCAACGTCAAAGGAGATGTTCCTTGGATGCTTATTTGATATTGGTTTAGGCCTTTGGGGCTTGTGCTTGAGGGATGTTGAATTTGATTATGATGGTTTACATAAGATATATAATATGGATGTCATGAGTGCTTTACCATGTTTGAATGGGTGTTCTGGTTTCCATGGATGAATGGTTGAATTGTTTGATGTAAAGGCTATCACTGTCTGATGTGGGGAAGACGGGATTTGAGTTCTTCTGTGGTGTTTGATAGATTGGTTTGTTAATCTACATATTCTCATAAACTTTATTGATGAAGTTTGTTTGCTGTTTTATCGCTCACTAGGACTGTTGTCTGACTTAAGATTTTATGTTTCCCTCTTATTACCATGGGTTGTTCATCCGTTTTTGGATAGGCAGACTAGGTGGCAGGTGACAGGTAATTGCTTATTGTGGACGATGTAGTTGTTCGGAGGCGAGCAGGAGACTGGCGTACTATCTTTCTACTATATAGTTTTCGGAGGCAGTTTGTATAAACATTATTTTCAAGTGTATGGATATTACTTTCTAGTTGTTATGAAAGTCTAATGCTTTCTGCTTCACTATTACCACCTATCGTATATGTTCTATTATATTTAATCCTTGCGATGTGAGTTATGACATGTTCTAATGTTGTTGTTTACCTATAATGATCGTCCACAGCTGCCTGACACACCTTTCAGTGCGTAATTCCTCTTGTACAGTGCAGGGGTTATGGGCAGTCGTCACACCCGCTTCTCTTTAACATCCTACGGTGATAGCCTACCCAGAGAAAACAGAAGAAAGCACATAATCTCCATAATCGAACTTGCTTTCAATGATCAAAAGAGCTAATGGAAAACCCCGGTTCTAGCCAAATTACCATACGCTATCATGACTGTGTATGTTTGCCTTACTCGACGAAGACAACTAGGCCCATCATGACTGCCCAGGGTACGTGGTCTATCCAATATGATCCTAATGGGCATCCCTACAATAACCCCGCTTTGAGTCTGCTAGAACACTTCGATTACTAGTGATTCCTTGGCGCTTCAAATCTATCGAGCCTTTTTTCTTGGCGATCACATCTTTAGTTCAAGCGATTTCTCAAACCAATTCCATTATCATCCTTGATCAACTACCACCTAAGTAAATCCATCGTCTTACTGGACTGTATAGCGCATCACGACTAGTATCACATCAATCCAACTCCGACCACTCCAAGTTCACAATCGAAGCATCATCCATCCTTGAGATGCACATCAATCATTGAAGTCCGTTTCCATCCAAACTTCACCGACAACCTCTGAAGTCGTCACAATCATGTCCACAAAATCTCAGGCTTCCATATTGCATCCTGATGGATCAGTACCGGTCCATATAGACTTGGCGAGATTTCACTAATTGTTTGGCTCCAGTCCATCCTTGCCTTGAGAGCATCCTACCAGGCCATTTTCCAATCATTTCAATGTCTGTGTTGAAAATTCTACCGGTCCATCATCGTTCTCGAATAACCAACCTTCGACCCATCCAAAACAACTCGGAATGACTTGAAAATTTATAGACAGCCTTGATTTACCACACGGTGCATCCTACAAAGTTTCATTGCCATCCATTGTACTGTGATAGATCGATACCGGTCTATACACCTAGCTTATTTTCGGCTCAAAATTCTTGAACCTCCTCGTGTCGTCTTCCAGTGCTCCTCTGCCGTCTGAACCTGATCATCTGAACCTCCGATTTCCTCTGATATTTAATCCTAAGATCTACGACAGCTAATTCTAAAAAACAACCCAAACAATACAATCAATTCAATCAAAACAAACATCAATTCATATCTTACTGATCATATACAAACATGAACATATCATAATTAAGGAATAAACATATCATATACAAGAAATCTATCATGATTTGGATCTAAACATATATATAAACATAATTAATCTAACAATTATCTGGTTAACATGATCAAAATATATTTTCCTAAGATGTCTAAATCCGAGATTAACATATATGATCAGATCTAGGGTGAATTTAGCATGTAACATATGAATATGATCCTAATTTACCCATACAATCCGTAGTTTCCATGTGAGAGATATATATCACTCATTTAATCCTTAACTCAATGTCCAACGAGATCGGATCTGAACAACACTGAAAATCTTCGTATTTGATGTGATCCAACTTCCTTTGATGTTGATATATCTTCTAGATGCAATCCACAATGAATATGAATGAAAAGAATGGAGAATTAGGAGTTTTAGGGTGAACCGGAGTATCACAGACACCCAACCTAAAGTTTAGAATGAAGAGAGTAACCCTAGTTCTCTCCCCAAACCCCCTTTTTATATCTTCAGGTCATTAGTCTAATGGGCTTGGCCAATCAACCCATTAGCTGCTTACCAGTCTGCCTAGACAACGGCTGAAACTTAAACAACGATTCCTCCTGAATTGTTGAACCAAACTCTTCGTTTGACCACTCTACAAAATCATAAACCACCATTTTAATCTAATGAGATCAATCTCAGCACCTGATTCAATCCCTATCAAAAGTTATAGCCCAAACTCAGGGGAAAATTTGTTATATTTGAATTCAGTAAAAATCATGGACATATCTCACATCCCCATAAACAACATATTAAAAATCTAAAAATGGTCCGACCACCGAGGAATAAAATATAATTATTTTACGATCATTCAATACATAAAATACGGGTCATTACATTCTCCCCCACATTAGGAATTTCGCTCCCGAAATTCAAAGCGAACACAAGCAAACAAAGCAGACATAATATCCTGCATGCCTGCCATCCACGAGCATTCAATCTATCACCCAATCTAGCATCCAACAATCCATGCAATCAAAATCGTATCCCAACATATGGAATCCTAATAGCGCAAGTCACAATGACACAAGTAAGATACGATATATGGGACATACCACTCGAAGAGTTCTGAATGGGTCGATCTCGCACTCTCTTTCGTTTCCCACATGCGAAAGTCATTGTCCTCGCTCTATTGTACCTTGACTAGCTAAACGATATTCCTCCTAAGCTGTTTCATGTCATTCCCTATGACACAAAGTGGCTTATGAGGCCTAGAAACTTTGGGCTCGACTCAAAATCTTCAAACTGATAAGGAGATACCACAACATTCGAGTCGTGACAAACTTCCATAGAAATGATACACGAAACACATTATGCACACTCGCCATATTCTCAGGTAAACCCAATCCATAAGCGAGTTTCCCAATACGCTCGATAATCGAAAACGACCCAAAAAAGCTTGGTGCTAACATTCCTTTCTTCCCAAAACGAATAACATTCCATAGAGGCGGAATCTTAAAAAATACCAAATCTCTAACCGAGAATTTCAAATTCTTCCGTCGCTTATCGACATAACTTTTCTAACGATCTTTGGCTGCCTTCATTCGTTGCTGAATGATCTCAATATTATCCGTCGTTTTTCTTATCACTTCAGGCCCAAGTACCAACTTCTCTCTAGTTTCTAACTAACAAGATGGAGAATTACATGGCCTGCCGTACAACGCCTCATAGGTGCCATTCCAATACTCGACTGGTAGCTGTTATTATAAGCAAACTCGACTAAATGTAGATGGTCTTCCCATGATCCTCCAAAATCCAATACACAAGCTCTAAGAAGATCTTCTAATACTGGATTAACTCTTTCGGTCTGATCATCTGTCTGGGGATGATAAGCCATACTCAAACATAGCTCGGTTCCCAACGCCTCTAGCAAACTCTTCGAGAATACACTAGTAAATGATGGATCTCGATCACTAACTATGCCCTTCGGAATCCCATGGAATCGAACTATCCACTTAAGTTATAATTCAGCTAACTTCAACGCTGTCATAACTGATCTAATAGGAATAAAACTTGTGCATTTAGTCAAGCGATCCACGACGACCCAAATACTATCATTCCTTGCCCTTGTCCTAGGTAATCCATCAACAAAAACCAATGATACTTGCACTCATTTCCACATAGGAACTTCCAATGGCTGTAAAAATCTACTCAGCTTCTTCTGCTCGGCTTTAACTAGCTGATAGTCCATGAATTTCGATTCCCGACATCCCTCTTAATATCTTTCCAGTAGTAAACTCGCTTCATATCTCAATACATCTTATTACCACCAGGATGAATCGTCAATTTAGAGTGATGACATTCCTTTAGAACCTCATCTCTCAATCCATCTATGTTAGGAACAACCAATCGTCCATTCTTACGAAGCCAACTACCTCAATCAACTTCAAAACCCTTGATCTCCTCTGGTTCTACTCTCATCTCTAACCTACGAACGATTTCCAAAAGCTTCTTGTCTGGCTTTTGGTCTTCGCCAATCCTTTTGATGAGAGTCGGTCTAATTGATAAATTTGCTAACATCTCAGGCTCTAAGCCACAATGAGGTCTAAAATAAATCTAGCCAAATACTCGGGATACTTCCACTTAGTAAACATGGCCCCTAAATTTGCATGCCTTCTACTTATTGCATCAGTCACTGCGTTACCTTTTCCGGAAGTATAGGCTATTCCAAAATCATATGATGCCAGAAACTCTAACTATCGTTGCTGTCGAAGATTCAAACCCTTCAGAGAAACGATACTTCAATGACTTATGACCCGTAAATAATTTGAACCTAACTCCCAACAAATAATGCCTCCAAATCTTCAGAGAAAATACTGTCGTCGCTACTCCAAATCGTGAGTCCGGTAATTTCTTTCGTGCGGCTTTAGTTGTTGACTTGCATAAGCCACAACTTTATCCTTCTGCATTAGAACTCCTCCAAGTCCAGTGCACAAGCATCGGTATATACTATCATCTCCTCATTTCCATTTGGAATAGTCAACACAAGAGCAGTCGTCAATCTTTCTTTCAAAATCCTGAAAGCTTGCTCACACTTCGTATTCCACGCGAAGACCTGATTCTTCTTCATTAATCCGGTTAATGGTGCAGTTATCTTAGAGAAATAATATCCAGCTAAACCAAGGAAACTCCTAACATCCGTTGCATTCTTGGGTCGACCCCAATCCTACATTGCTGCCACCTTAGTGGGATCCACCGCAATTCATTGCCCCAATATGACATGACCCAAGAACCTTACTTCTTCCTTCCAGAAGTGACACTTTGAAAATTTAGCCCTTAGTCGATGTTTTCGTAAGATTTCCAAAACAATCCTAAATTCCTCCGTCCTTGAATAAACCAATATATCATCCGTGATCACAAGCACGAACTTATTCAACTGATCTCCGAAAACTCAATTCACAAGATCCACAAAATATGCGGGCGTGTTAGTCAATCCAAACGGCATCACCGGCCACTTATAAAACCTGGATGGTATCCTAAAAGCAATCTTCGGCACACTATCCTTAGCCACTCTTAGTTGGTGAAATCCCGTCGCCAAATACATTTGGGAAAACATCTTAGCTTTGTGAAGTTGATCAAATAAGTCGTCGATTCTCGGCAGTGGATACTTGTTCTTCTTGGTCACCTTATTCAGCTCACGATAATCCTCACATATCGTAACGATCCATCAGCCTTGGTCGCAAACACAACTGGTGCACCCCATTCGGATACGCTTCTCTTAATGAATCCCTTACTCAAAAAATCGTTCACTTGCACCTCTAATTCTCGTTGTTCCTTAGGCGCCATTCTCCTAAGAAGCAAAACAACAGGTCCGGCTCCATCCACTAAACCAATCTAAAACTCAATCTCTTGCTACGGCAGCAATCCTATGACCTCGTTAAACACACCAGAAAACTTTCATACGATTGGCACAGATGACAACCCATCCCGTTGAATCATAAGCGAATATAAAAAGCTAATCAGAATTCCATCCTCTTGTAGACAATGTATCACAATCGTTCACCCTTTCATATTCCTGATTGTCACCTCAAGCCTCTCGCAATCCGCAATAGCCGCGTACTTCTTGAGCCAGTCCATACCTAAAATAATCTCAAACCCAGTGAAATTCAAAACAAAACAATCACACATAAAAGAGAAACTATGACTCGATAAAACTAGACCACGAAGCATACAAAGGCTAGACGAACCCCCTACTGGATTAGTCACAACTAACGGTTTATCAACAATCTCAGGTTCTAAACCTAACTTACAAATAAGCTCATTACAAATAAAAGAATGCGATGCTCCAACATCAAACAAAACTTGAACTGAAACACCTCTAATAGAAAGCGTACCTTGTACAACAACATTCTTCCCCTTTTGAGCGAGATGGCACAACATCCAAAGAATATCTCTCACAACCTGCTTAATCTTTGGTGGTTCCGAACAATTCTTCGGACAATTCTTCTTCATATGCCCGAGCTTATCACAGTTAAAGCACTTCTTTTCACCTTGGCGTTCTTACAATCCTTGGAAAGATGACCTTTTTGTTGACAATAATAGAAAGTAATCTCGTCTTTTGGTTTCTTCTGACCATTCTTCCCTTGTTGTTATTGTTGTTTACGTTTACCATTCCATTTTTTATTACTACAACCTTGTTGTCGCTTCGACTCCTCCTTATCCTCAACCACAGCGTACACCTTCTTCGAAAAAAACCTTTCTTCCTTAAAGCTTTTTTGATCAATTTCTCATAAGTATCATCAATATGGTCGATCAATTGTTTATTAATCCCCTCAAAGCTTTTTCAACCAACTTCTCGTTCTTCTAATATGGAATCTCAATATAAGAACAAGCATACTTTGATAAAGCTTTGAATTCTGCCACATACTCAAATACTAGTCTACCTTCTTGCTTAAGCTCAACAAACTTTTTGAAGAGTATCGACTTTTGGACTGTAGAAATGAACTTCTCTTCAAACTTAGTTCTAAATTGATCCCAAGTGATCTAGTCTTCTGAAGTCTCCAAAGTAATAGAGTTCAACCAGTCCATAATCCGTCCTTGCAACTGTCTCGATGCAAGCTTCCTCTTAGTTGCATCGTTAACTCCAAAATCTCCAAAAATCTGAACACAAGTGTCTAACCAATTCTGAACCTCAATAATAGGTTCTGTACCAACAAACGATCCATAACCCGTCCTTGCAGCTGCCTCGATGCAAGCTTCCTCTTAGTTGCATCGTCAAATCCAAAATCTCCAAAATATGAACACAAGTGTCTAACCAATTCTGAACCTCAACAGTAGGTTCCGTACCAACAAACGACTTGCCACACAGAGAAGTGTAGTCCTTGCAGAGCATCGCAAAATCAACAACCCTAGGTGCCTGCATAGGAACACCACACCCTACTACCGCTTCTGGAGTAGGCATCCTCCTCATGATCACTGCCATCATGGCCTCGAACATAAAAGGATAATCAGGAATAGCTGTTGCAACTCCCGACTGACTACCCTCGCCTACCCCTACAGTCGCAAGCTCATCCCTAGCAGCGTGTCTCGAAGTATGTCGACTCATTCTCTATCTAAAATGAGAATGATCAATTCACACTAGAGAAAGCCACATTGGTGTTCAAGTTCTTGGTAACCTACTATACTATATATTATATATAATAGTAATCATCCAATAAAAATCACATGTACGTCTCTCATATGCTTTTACGCTCGTGAACTTTGGGTAAAATCGATTAATCAAAGCTCTGATACCAAATGTGATGACCGCCCCATATCTCCTACACCGAACATAGGAATGATGCGTTGTATGACGTGCCAGTCCAATACGGGACAATCATTAGGGTAGAATAACTTAAAATAAAACATGTCATATAACTCACATCGCATAGATAATATATAATAATAAGATATATACAACATGATATAGTAGTAAAGCAGAACTGAACAAGAAATCAAATCTTCATAAAACCATTGAATCTCAAGTACGATACATCTCAGTACATGAATCTTTGAATACAATATGCCTCACCACATCACTCAAAGTATCAATAACCATCGACATATAGCGGAAATAGAAAAAATATATCTAAATAGTAGGTAGTAATAGTACATCAGCCTCCTGCTCATCACCGCACAACATCAGTGACACCAAACTTGTTACCTGCTACTCAGTTTGCTCATCAACAACATTAATGAACAATCCAAGGTAATAAGAGTGAAACATAAAACCTTAAACAGTCTTAATAAAATAACTAACAACGGTTACACAAGATAATATGAGTATAGGCAAATCAACTATCTCGCTTCTCTTCGACATCCTACGGTGATAGCCTACCTAGAGAAAACAGAGAAGAAAGCACATAATCAACCATAGCATCCAATATCCTAACTATCACTGACTACAACCCTGAATCCATCGATAATCGAACTTGCTTTCAACAATCAAAAGGGCTAATGGAAAACCCTGGTTATAGCCAAACTACCATACGCCATCATGACTACATATGTTTGCCTTACTCGACGAAGACAACTAGGCCCATTATGACTACCCAGGGTATGCAATCTGTAACACCCCAAATTTCAATTAACACTAATGGTTAGTAATTAAAGTATAATTAATCTCAGATATGAGAATCAGAGGAAACGGGCTGCGTCATTGCGTTTGTCTCGGAAAAATACGCGAAATAGAGTCCGAGTTTGCGTAAAACGGGTACCGTATGAAAGAGATATGGACGAACGAAGTTAGGCAGAAAAACCCGAAACAGGCCAGAAATGCACTGGCGCACTTGTGAAGTGCGCCAGCACAAAAATACACTGGCGCACTTGGGAAGTGCGCCCATGTCGGGACAGGAAACCTGCACAGTTTCTAGAGAGTTCTGTGGTTGGGTGCACTAGTTTGGGGTTTGGGCTTGGTCTTAGGGCTGGTTTCTGGAAGGTTCCGAAATCTAAGGGTCCTAATCTAATTTAGGGTTAATCTAAGGGCCTAAAACACTCACCTAATCTATAAATACATCCTAAACCTACCCTAATCCATACTAAAAATAGAATTGAGGGCTACATGCCGCCAAATTAAATCTTAGAAGGAGCCTCCACTAATTTATGAAGAGGGTTGCAAGCTAATCACTCTCTAATCAACCTCTAATCCATTCTAAGCATCTTAATCTTCTTCATTTGGAGTGCAAATTGGCTAGTTGTGAGTTTCTATCACTCTAATGATCAATTGCTAAACTAAGTAGATGAGATATGATGAGATCATATGGTTTTGTTTGGGGATTAATGGGTTTTAAGTCATATGACATGATGTTAGTTTGCTAATGTATGTGGGTTATGCAAGTTTTGTGCTTTGTGATCATATGTTAATATGCAAGTTACATGTATGATAATATGCAAGTTACATGTATGATAATTATGCAAGTTGTATGTTTCTTCATATGCAAGTTTACGAGTTCATATGCAAGTATGTAACATGTTATGCAAGTTCATATGCAAGTTTATGAGTTCATATGCAAGTTATGTAACATGTTATGCAAGTTCATATGCAAGTTATGTGACATATTATGCAAGTTCATATGCAAGTCATGTATTTGTTAATATGTAAGTTTATGTAACATGTTATGCAAGTTAATATGCAAGTTATGTGACATGTTATACAAGATTATATGCAAGTTATGTGACATATTATACAAGATTATATGCAAGTTATGTGACATGTTATACAAGATTATATGAAAGTTATGTGACATGTTATGCAAGTTCATATGCAAGTTATGTGTTTGTTAATATGCAAGATGGCACCTTTGAAACATGTTCATACATATGCAAGTTGACACCTTTTATATGTGTTATGTCATGAGAACGAAATTACGTGGGAACGATGGGGTTAATTCAATGCATATGTTAATAAGATTGTGTGAAATTAATATAATTATGCATAACATAAAATAAATGAACATAGTATGGGAATTTGCCTATTAAGTTAGGTGTACCCATACTATGAGTTGGGAATTTGCCTATTAAGTTAGGTGTACCCACACTTTGGAGTTGGGAATTTGCCTATTAAGTTAGGTGTACCCATATTCCTAAAATAAACATGATAATTAACACAAATTATGGGGGTGATTAATTAGGAGTAATTAATCGATTAAGACACGAGGTTGGACCCGTTTGTAGTGTAAGACTGCCCAGAGTTTACCGGCTTAACCAGGCATCTACAAATGACGGTCCAATGTGAGGGGTCTTAATCATAAATTAAATACGTAACAAGGGTAAATGACACGAGGTTGGACCCGTTTGTAGTGTAAGACTGCCCGGAACCTACCGGCTTAACCAGGCATCTACAAATGACGGTCCAATGTGAGGGGTCCTTTACACGGTTACGGTGTTAATCAATTAAGAAACACTTAACCAGATAAGCATGTAGTGGGGCATGGGGGTTAAGTGGGTACCTTGGGTGGTATGTGGAAATTGCTAGTGGTTGCCAATAGAAAATATGATAAAATCCTTAACCAAGATGAAACATGTAATTAAACATGATTAAAGGGTTAAGTGGGAAACACTAGTGTGTGGGCCAAGCTTAGGGGGAATGGCTTGTGCTGGGGGCCCATTTCAACCAGTAACCCATACGTATCTTAGTGGGCTCGACCCATGTCGAGGACGGGACACGCATACTGGGCTTGACTATAAGAGGCCAAAATGGGTTAGCGGTGGCAACGCATGACCAACGGGTTTCATATGCGTGTGTGGACCCGGGCTGGTAAATAAGACGTTGTTGCATCGTGTAGATATAAGCCGTGCACCGTTAGTTTTATCAGGTTGCCACGTTGGGGAATGGTACACCCCACGGTGGGGCCAGCACGGGTATCTACGTTAGGGAGCCGATCGAATGGGGAGTAGTGTGTACACCTAGTGGATTGTAGGGCCCCGTGGCGTCTACTTAGTCACCTAGGGGTACGCGAGAACTATTAAGTTAATTTTATAAGTCCATGGGTGGGATCAACCTTTAAGTTAGGAATGACTGGTGTGGTGCAGTTTAGTAATTTACCTTTGGAAGGGTAGATGCGTCTTTATCTTTTATCTTAGTTTAGTTGACCCATTCATCCCCATTAGTTACCGTATATCAGTTTATATCTTCTCTGGTTACTTTAACGATTGTATTGTTAAAGTTATAGGACTCGCTCAGACTTATGTCTGACCCCGTTGTTTTTATCTTTTTCCCAACCCTCAGGTCCTACGGTGGATCCTAGCAGTAGTGGAGCTTGATCGGATTGATGTTCCAGTCTTTAGGAGCTTGGATAGATGTAAAGCTCCAGTTACCCAGTTATCTTTTCTTTTGTCATGGCTATTGTATGAGAGTGGGATTATGTACTTCTTTATTTTGATGGATATTGTACTTGACTTTTATTGTGGTTTTATGATGTAACCAGACATGTTTTACTTCCGCTGTTATGAGATGATGTTTTAAATTTCAAGTACTATTTATATCTGTCTTGTTGTAATTTTTCTGTTCTATATTCACTAAAATACTCCACCGATGCTATGGCATTCCCTTAGTGAGTGACCATAGCGGGAGTGGGGTGTTACACGTGGTATCAGAGCTGAAGGTTACCGGAACAGATAAATTTTTGAGAAAAATACTTTTTTTTTAGAAAATAGTAAAGGTATTATTTTTGGAAAAAGTATTTTCAAAAACATGTCTTTTAAGAGAAAAGTTTTTGAAAAAGAAAAGCATAATCCCCAATAGCCATATCTTTATCTTTCGGAATCTCCTTTTTGAATCTTTCCTCTTTCGTTTCAGCATGGCTGAAGATCTTAACATCCCGGAGGGCTTAGTTATACCACTATGGTATAGGAGGTTACAAGAGGCTAGGGCCGCGGCTGCGGGTCCAGCCAATGCTACTACACCAGAGGCAACCGCTCCTCCTCCTCAGCCTAGAGTGGATAATTTTGCTAAGATTTGCAAGGAGTTCAAGGCTATAGGAGGAAAACCTTTTCTAGGTTCAGAGACTTTCGTAGAGGCTAGAGATTGGCTTAAGGAAGTGGAAGAGTTGCTAGATATCTTTGAAGTGGAAGAGGGAAAGAAAGTCAAGTTGGCGGCTTGGTTAATGAAGGGAGAGGCCTCATTCTGGTGGGAGGTCACTAATGGAGAACGCCCTGTTGACTCTTGGGCAGATTTCAAGCAAAGGTTTGGGGCTAAGTTTCTCTCAAGGGCGGAAGAGGATCTGTTTATGGAGAAGTTCTTGAATTTGAAGCAAGGGAATCTCACGGTGAAAGAATATGTCAACAAATTCAATCAATTAGCAAGGTTTGGCATAGAGTTGGTGAATACACCGGAGAAGAAGGCTTTGAGGTTCGTTAGAGGCTTGAACGAACCATTGCAAGGAATAGCTATGACTCACATTCCTATGGGGGCCACCTTTGAGAAGCTTGTCTACATGGCACTTATGCATGAGGATGATAAGAGTTCTAAGGCACCAGAGAAGAAGGGGGATCAGAAGAAACCGCAACAACAACGACAAGGCAAGGGTGGAAAAGGCAATGGTGACAAGGGGAAGAAGAAGAAGAAGAAGTGCTTCAATTGTGGGACCCCAGGCCACCTCAGCAAGGATTGTCGCAAAAAGAAGAAGACCGGTTGCTTTCATTGTGGTGAAGTAGGACATCTTGTGAAGGACTGCCCAAAGAAGGGGCAGAAGACGGGGTCTACCTCAGGAGGTCAGGTGCAAGCTCTTATGGCACCAGCTCAGGCAGGGGGGCAAGTTCAGGCTCTCTCAGTTCCACCGATTCAGCAGAGAGGTAGAACTATTTCCGTTGAAAGTCTGGTTTTTCTGTTTGATCATCCAGTTGGTACTTTGTTTGACTCTGGCGCATCGCATTCTTTTATCTCATCATCGTTAGTTGAGTCACTGCACTTAGACACCAGTCTAGTTGATGATCCCTTGGTTGTTTCAAACCCAATTGGGGGCTCCATATATCTGTCTATGATATGTTTGGGTTTGAAGATTTCTATACTTAGCGTTGAGTTTGGATGTGATGCTTTTGTATTGGGCTTCACGGGCTATGGGTTGATTTTGGGCATGGACTGGTTATCCAGTAATGGTGCCGTTCTTGATTGTGAAAGGAGAGTTGTCAGGCTTATGACCCGCTTGGGTAATACTCTCGAGATCTCTTGTAATCCCATGGAATCTGTTTTGCTAAGTTATCTTGAATCGCTCGATGCTTCGGTCGAGAGTTTGCGTTCTGTCAGAGTGGTCCGGGAATATCCGGATGTGTTTGAAGAGGTGAAGGGTTTGCCTCCGAAGCGGGAGATAGATTTCCGAATTTATTTGGTGGATAATGCCAAACCAGTGTCTTTGCCAGTGCGCCACATGGCTCCTCGTGAGAGAAGAGAACTTCATAAGCAAGTAGGGGAGTTGCTTGAGAAGGGGTTCATAAGGCGAAGTATATCGGAGTGGGGAGCTCCAGTAGTATTTGCCACGAAGGCGGATGGGTCCCTCAGACTTTGTGTGGATTATAGAGAACTTAATAAGCTCACGAAGAAGAATAGACACCCATTACCGAGGATAGATGATCTCTTTGATCAGTTGGTTGGCGCCTCAGTGTTTTCGCAGATGGACTTAGCTACAGGGTTTCATCAGTTGAGAGTGGCGGAGGACAGTATAGAGAAGACTGCTTTCCGGACTCCGGATGGTTTTTATGAGTGGCTTGTGATGCCATTTGGGTTGACAAACGCCCCTGCATACTTTGTTGATCTGATGAGTAGAGTGTTCAGAGAGTATCTGAATAAGTTTGTAGTAGTCTTTGTGGATGACATCTTGGTCTTTTCCAAGAGTGAAGAAGAGCATGCCTTACATCTCAGAGAAGTGTTGGAGACTCTTCGAGCACATAGTCTTAAAGCTAAATTCTCTAAATGTCATTTTTGGAGAAGAGAAGTGCGATTCTTAGGGCATGTGGTCTCTAAGGAAGGGATAGCTGTGGATCCCGCAAAGATAGTATCTATCCAGGATTGGAAAGTTCCTAGAAATGCTACCGAAGTAAGAAGTTTCTTGGGGTTGGCAGGATATTATAGGAAGTTCATCAAAGACTTCGCGAAGATATCAGCCCCATTAACCCGCTTGACGAAGAAGAATCTGGTTTTCTCATGGGACGTAGATTGTGATGATGCTTTCCGACGGTTAAAGAGAGCTTTGACCACCGCTCCAGTTTTAGTGCTTCCAGATGGGAGTAAGCCGTTTGTTGTTTATACCGATGCTTGTGGGACAGGATTAGGCGCAGTCTTGATGCAGGAGGGAAGGGTAATAGCCTATGGAGGGAGGCAATTGAGAGTGCATGAGAAGAATTACCCTACCCATGATCTAGAGTTGGCCGCGATTGTTTTCGCACTTAAGTCTTGGCGCCATTATCTTCTTGGTGAGAGATTCGAGTTGTTCACTGACCATAAATCATTGAAGTACTTATTCTCTCAGAAGGATTTAAACTTAAGACAACAAAGGTGGATGGAGTTCTTAGCATCCTATGATTTCGAGATAGCGTATACCCCTGGCAAGGGTAACGTGGTGGCGGACGCCTTGAGTAGAAAAAGGCTATCTTTGAGTCCATTGTTCATGGAACGGCGAAGCTTGGAGTTTCTTTCTTTGTTCGACTTCAGACCTTCTGTTGACATTGTACCTGGTTTGTTAGCATCCTTGGAGGTTAGACCTACTCTTTTGGGACGGATTGGCGAGGCTCAGCGAGACGACCCACAGTTGGTTGAGTTGGTAGAGAAGCTTATAAGGGGGGAGTCGTCCAGCCATTTGGGTAGATACACCATAGATGATAGGGGATGGTTGCATAAAGACGGTAGACTTTGTGTACCGTAAGATGAGGGTTTGAAGAAGGCTATTTTGGATGATGCACATCGTTCAAGGATGACTATTCATCCCGGTGGAGACAAAATGTACCAAGACATGAAGAGAGTTTTCTTCTGGGCCGGTATGAAGAAAGATATGGCCGAGTATGTGGCTAGATGCTTAGTGTGCCAACAAGTTAAAGCGGAGCAAAGGAAACCCGGTGGGTTGCTACACCCATTGGAAGTTCCGCAATGGAAGTGGGATAGCGTCTCGATGGATTTCATCGATGGGTTACCGAGATCGAGGAAGGGCAATACGGGAATTTGGGTTGTGGTAGACAGACTTACCAAGAGTGCCCATTTTATACCCGTGAAGAGTAAGAGGACCGCTCCATGGCTTGCTTCAGTCTATGTTAGAGAGATTGTTAGATTGCATGGCGTACCATCCAGCATTGTGAGTGATCGAGATCGTATCTTCACTAGTGAGTTTTGGAGAAGTTTGCAAGAGGCGGTAGGGACTCAGTTGTGTTTGAGCACCGCATATCATCCTCAGACGGACGGTCAGACCGAGAGAGTGAACCGTATCTTAGAAGATCTTTTGAGGCTTTGTATCTTGGATTTTGGAGGTACATGGGAAGAACATCTTCCTTTGGTGGAGTTCGCATACAATAACAGCTTTCAGTCTAGTATTGGCATGGCACCTTTCGAAGCTCTTTATGGAAGGCCTTGTCGATCTCCTACATGTTGGTGGGAATCTACGGATAAGATCTTGCTTGGGCCAGATATGGTTAGAGAGACTTCAGAGAAGATTGATTTGATTCGAAGAAGGATGAAGGCAGCGCAAGATAGACAGAAATCTTATGTGGATCGGAGAAGGACAGATCTTGAGTTTGAGGTTGGGGACATGGTTTTTGTCAAAGTATCTCCGTTGAGAAATGTTGTTCGCTTTGGGTCCGTTGGGAAGTTAGCACCGAGGTTTGTTGGGCCGTTTCCTATTAAGGAAAGGATTGGACGGATGGCATATAGGGTGGAGTTGCCCGACAGACTTAGTGGTGTTCATGATGTATTCCATGTATCACATTTGAGGAAGTGCTTACATGAGACCGCAGAGGTGGTAGAGCCGAGCTTGTTTAGAGATGTAGAGGTAGAGCGTGATGCGACGATTCGACGAGCTCCTACTCGCATCCTTGGGTCAGAAACTAGGAAGTTGAGGAACAGAGAAGTTCAGCTAGTTAAAGTGCAATGGGAAGATGATGAAAGCAATGCTACTTGGGAGACGGAAGCGAAGATGCGTTCTTTGTACCCATTTCTTTTTGAGAGTATGTCTTTTAACTTCTCCTTTATCGCTTGTCTAGTACTTATCTTATCTTTAGTATATCCTCTCGCTAGTACCTATGACCTTTAGATAGGGTAAAGCTTATGGTTGAAACATGTGTTTGAAACATGTTATGGTTGATGGATGCATGTGGATGCAATTGTTTGCTAGTGGTTGCTCGTGGATGCATATACACACACATTAGGCACTAGATCGGCTCAGTCACTTCATGCTGCATATCGCATAAATGGATGTGGTAGTTAGATTGATGGATGTATCATGGATGTGTTATCATGTGGATGATGCATTTTTGTGTATGGTTGTGCACGCATATAGAAATTGTATGTGTCAATAGGGTTTCGCATACATATTGGATGCATGGCACTATCATGGTTTGCATTAAGGAGGTCGACTGAATCAGTAGACCGCCTGATTTTGCATTAGTATACGGACATATACACACACTTTCTGCATATGTTCATACATCATTAGAAGTTTCTAAGGATAATGGTTGCTTGTGGTTGATGGTTTAGTAGATGGTTGTTTGGTTGGTAGGATACGTTCTTCTTGACTTAGAGATTTCGAGGACGAAATCCTTTAAGTAGGGGAGAATGTAACACCCCGAATTTCAATTAACACTAATGGTTAGTAATTAAAGTATAATTAATCTCAGATATGAGAATCAGGGGAAACGGGCTGCGTCATTGCGTTCATCTCGGAAAAATACGCGAAATAGAGTCTGAGTTTGCGTAAAACGGGTACCGTATGAAAGAGATATGGACGAACGAAGTTAGGCAGAAAAACCCGAAACAGGCCAGAAATGCACTGGCGCACTTGTGAAGTGCGCCAGCACAAAAATACACTGGCGCACTTGGGAAGTGCGCCCATGCACAGTTTCTAGAGAGTTCTGTCGTTGGGTGCACCAGTTTGGGGTTTGGGCTTGGTCTTAGGGCTGGTTTCTGGAAGGTTCCGAAATCTAAGGGTCCTAATCTAATTTAGGGTTAATCTAAGGGCCTAAAACACTCACCTAATCTATAAATACACCCTAAACCTACCATAATCCATACTAAAAATAGAATTAAGGGATACATGCTGCCAAATTAAATCTTAGAAGGAGCCTCCACTAATTTATGAAGAGGGTTGCAAGCTAATCACTCTCTAATCAACCTCTAATCCATTCTAAGCATCTTAATCTTCTTCATTTGGAGTGCAAATTGGCTAGTTGTGAGTTTCTATCACTCTAGTGATCAATTGCTAAACTAAGTAGATGAGATATGATGAGATCATATGGTTTTGTTTGGGGATTAATGGGTTTTAAGTCATATGACATGATGTTAGTTTGCTAATGTATGTGGGTTATGCAAGTTTTGTGCTTTGTGATCATATGTTAATATGCAAGTTACATGTATGATAATATGCAAGTTACATGTATGATAATTATGCAAGTTGTATGTTTCTTCATATGCAAGTTTATGAGTTCATATGCAAGTATGTAACATGTTATGCAAGTTCATATGCAAGTTTATGAGTTCATATGCAAGTTATGTAACATGTTATGCAAGTTCATATGCAAGTTATGTGACATATTATGCAAGTTCATATGCAAGTCATGTATTTGTTAATATGTAAGTTTATGTAACATGTTATGCAAGTTAATATGCAAGTTATGTGACATGTTATACAAGATTATATGCAAGTTATGTGACATATTATACAAGATTATATGCAAGTTATGTGACATGTTATACAAGATTATATGCAAGTTATGTGACATGTTATGCAAGTTCATATGCAAGTTATGTGTTTGTTAATATGCAAGATGGCACCTTCGAAACATGTTCATACATATGCAAGTTGACACCTTTTATATGTGTTATGTCATGAGAACGAAATTACGTGGGAACGATGGGGTTAATTCAATGCATATGTTAATAAGATTGTGTGAAATTAATATAATTATGCCTAACATAAAATAAATGAACATAGTATGGGAATTTGCCTATTAAGTTAGGTGTACCCATACTATGTGTTGGGAATTTGCCTATTAAGTTAGGTGTACCCACACTTTGGAGTTGGGAATTTGCCTATTAAGTTAGGTGTACCCATATTCCTAAAATAAACATGATAATTAACACAAATTATGGGGGTGATTAATTAGGAGTAATTAATCGATTAAGACACGAGGTTGGACCCGTTTGTAGTGTAAGACTGCCCGGAGTTTACCGGCTTAACCAGGCATCTACAAATGACGGTCCAATGTGAGGGGTCTTAATCATAAATTAAATACGTAACAAGGGTAAATGACACGAGGTTGGACCCGTTTGTAGTGTAAGACTGCCCGGAACCTACCGGCTTAACCAGGCATCTACAAATGACGGTCCAATGTGAGGGGTCCTTTACACGGTTACGGTGTTAATCAAGTAAGAAACACTTAACCAGATAAGCATGTAGTGGGGCATGGGGGTTAAGTGGGTACCTTGGGTGGTATGTGGAAATTGCTAGTGGTTGCCAATAGAAAATATGATAAAATCCTTAACCAAGATGAAACATGTAATTAAACATGATTAAAGGGTTAAGTGGGAAACACTAGTGTGTGGGCCAAGCTTAGGGGGAATGGCTTGTGCTGGGGGCCCATTTCAACCAGTAACCCATACGTATCTTAGTGGGCTCGACCCATGTCGAGGACGGGACACGCATACTGGGCTTGACTATAAGAGGCCAAAATGGGTTAGCGGTGGCAACGCATGACCAACGGGTTTCATATGCGTGTGTGGACCCGGGCTGGTAAATAAGACGTTGTTGCATCGTGTAGATATAAGCCGTGCACCGTTAGTTTTATCAGGTTGCCATGTTGGGGAATGGTACACCCCACGGTGGGGCCAGCACAAGTATCTACGTTAGGGAGCCGATCGAATGGGGAGTAGTGTGTACACCTAGTGGATTGTAGGGCCCCGTGGCGTCTACTTAGTCACCTAGGGGTACGCGAGAACTATTAAGTTAATTTTATAAGTCCATGGGTGGGATCAACCTTTAAGTTAGGAATGATTGGTGTGGTGCAGTTTAGTAATTTACCTTTGGAAGGGTAGATGCGTCTTTATCTTTTATCTTAGTTTAGTTGACCCATTCATCCCCATTAGTTACCGTATATCAGTTTGTGTCTTCTCTGGTTACTTTAACGATTGTATTGTTAAAGTTATAGGACTCGCTCAGACTTATGTCTGACCCCGTTGTTTTTATCTTTTTCCCAACCCTCAGGTCCTACGGTGGATCCTAGCAGTAGTGGAGCTTGATCGGATTGTTGTTCCAGTCTTTAGGAGCTTGGATAGATGTAAAGCTCCAGTTACCCAGTTATCTTTTCTTTTGTCATGGCTATTGTATGAGAGTGGGATTATGTACTTCTTTATTTTGATGGATATTGTACTTGACTTTTATTGTGGTTTTATGATGTAACCAGACATGTTTTACTTCCGCTGTTATGAGATGATGTTTTAAATTTCAAGTACTATTTATATCTGTCTTGTTGTAATTTTTCTGTTCTATATTCACTAAAATACTCCACCGATGCTATGGCATTCCCTTAGTGAGTGACCATAGCGGGAGTGGGGTGTTACACAATCTATCCAGTCTGATCCTAATAGGTGTCCCCACAATACCCTTGCTTTGAGACTGCTAGAACACTTCGATTACCGATGATTCCTTGGCGCTTCAAATTTATCGAGCCTTTCTTCTTGGCGATCACATCTTTAGTTTGAGCAACTTCTTAAACCAATTCCATTATCATCCTTGATCAACTCCCACTTGAGTCAATTCATCGTCTTACTTGATCGTATATCGCATCACGACCAGTATCACATCAATCCACCTTCTACCACTCCAACTTAAGTTCACAATCGAGGCATCATCCATGTTTGAGTTACACATCAATCGTTTGAAGTCCATTTCCATCCAAACTTCACCGACAACCTCCTAAACCCATCACATTCATGTCCACAAAATCTCAGGGCTCAATATTACATCCTGATGGATCGGTACCGATACATATGGACCGGTACCGGTCCATACACTTAGCAAGATATTGCTAATTGTTTGGCTCTGGTCCATCCTTGCCTTGAGAGCATCCTACCGGTCCATTTCCAATCATTTCGACGTCGACATACAAACTTCTGCATGTCCCTCATCGCTTTCGAATAACCAACCTTCACCTATCCAAATCAACTCTGAATGACTTGAAAATTTATAGGCAATCTCGATTTACCACCACGGTGCATCCCACAAAGTTTCATCGCCATCCATCATACTATGATGATTCATACCATACAGATCATATAAACATGAACATATCCTAATTACGACATAAACATATCATATGCATGAGATCTATCACGATCTGGATCTAAATATATGTATAAACATATTAATCTAACAATTATCCGGTTAACACAACACTATATTGCCAGTTTTACCACGCCCAAATGCAGATGAATTACCATGGCCTGAAACCGTGGCAATTTTGGAACGGTTTTGGGCCGTGGCAAAACGGTTTAGCACGGCTTATGCTCGTGGTAATTTTGGAATGGCTTTCGACCGATCCAATATTAAAGAAAAAATTTCACACCATTGATCCCCTCTATGTCCTAACTATTTCACGTCCAAATACAACCCGTACTAATTAACAGTTTCAACCAAATAAAAAAAAAAACCGTATCCCTAAAATATACCATTGCTCCTCAGATCGAATTCCAAATCGACATCGCTTTTCATCCCAAAATAATTTGCCGCTGACATCGAAATCGCGTTCCTCTCATTCCAAATTCTTTTCAGGTATTATTCTAATTAAAATTGAAACCCTAAATAATTACATGGAGTGGGGATTTTGATTGTTCATTTGTATAGTTTCGAATAGAATTTGTCCTGTTTTTATGTTAATTTCAGTTAATTAATGAGCGTTGATTTTATTTCAGTTTATTAAAAATCACCGATTCATAGGATTTTGTTGTTTCAATTTATATGTCTATGAAGTAATTTTATTTCAATAATAATCAGTCGAATTTTTTTTCGTTGTTCCTTGGTTTTCTCCTTTGTCTTATTGCTATTTCAGCTTGCTTTTTGTTGTTCTCAGCATCATTGGTTCATACGATTTTGCTGATCTATTTCCCCTAGCCACTCTTTTTTTGTTTTGTAATAATTGGTAATAGCACATGTGCTGAAACACCCCACCTCCGTTAGGGTCACTCTCAAAGGGAATGCCCTAATTTTGGTGGAGGTTTATAAGTACAAGTCACAGATATACAAGACAGATATAAGAACACATATTTGTAAACAGCGGAAGAACAACAAACTTTATTTCATAAAGTCAAATACGTGTTACAACAACATCCTTTCCAAAAACATAACATAACACTTTCATAATCTGTCTTGAGTACATTATTTAAAGAAGCATAAATAAAACATAGATGAACTGCAAAAGCCCCATAGTGGATTGTCCAAAGCCATAGTTCAAAACATGAAAGTCCAAGCAATACATTTCTCTTCTTCAAGCTGGATGTTGAGGTAGGTCAAGCTGCTGTGTTCCCTCCCTGTGGACCTGGGGGGGGAAACGGAAGAAAGAAGACGAAAGAAAAGTAGAGTCAGACATAAAGCCTGAGTAAGTCTAGTACTATTTTGTCTATGAATAAAGAACCGGGTATGATAAGTAATAACAAGAAGTGGAAAGGTACTTTAAACTTGGTTAAGTTGTCTAGGGTCGAATATACTGTCGTACCCCATGTAAATCTCTGAACCCATATAAACTAGTTTCCAATTGGCACCCCATAATCAGGGTGATGTGATCCATTCAATGATGATCGACTCCTACTCGCATAGTTACATGTGTCTTACGGCCCCCGATGTCTGTAGTTACCTATGCTGGTCCCACCATGGGGTGTATCAAGTCCCATGGCAGCGGCCCGACACAACCTTAGAATGCACAGGTATGCTACTGGTGCCCAGTGCTTTATTTTTCTACGCCGGAGTGCGTGCACGCCCGCACACCGTTAGAACCTACACTGCTACACCACCGCCGTCGCTTTGACCTCTTACAATCAGCCCAGTAATCGTGCCCCACCCTGCCTAGTTTCAGGGTATCCTGATACACCTTTTAGGGTTACTGCTGAAAAGGGTCCCCCGTTACTAGGTTTTCTATCTCTAGCCAACATGCTAAGTTGGTTAAGTGTTTCCTAACCTAACCCCACCAGTCCGTTTAGTTTAGCATGTTCCATTTTGATTAAGTCTTTAGTTCACTTAATCCTAACAATCCTGACTCAGCCTTAATTGTCTTATTAAGGCCCTGACCTCTCACATTAGACAGGTATTGTTGTGGCTGCCTGTTGCCGGTTGGTTCCGGGCAGTCTTACGCCACAACTCAGTCTAACCTCGGGTCCTTATTGGGCTCCATGTTTAACCTCCCACATTGGATAGGTATTGTTGTGACTACTGGACAGCCGGGCGGTTCCGGGCAGGTTTACATCACAACTCAATCCAACCTCGGGTTAAACACATCGTATTTTCTACATTTACATATCTTGTCTTTCTTCTTTATTTATATGTAAATATTTGCGGCCCATTATTAAGTTAATGGTGTAAAGATTACACCAATCACGGGCCCAACCCATACTTGAATTTGGGCCCTTCTATTTTATATTTTCATTCATTAATTAATTTTAACCCAACGTTATTTTCCCCCGTTTTGCACGTCCGTTCATATATATTGGGCTTAGCCTTTTAAAGCCCAATTTAGCCATGCGAAAGGGGAGGCTTAAAGCGTGATTACATACACAAAGAGGGGAAGGTGAGCGTATGAACTTGCAATATGACAATGGGAATACAAAATAGAAACTGGTGTACTTGCATAGTAGTGACATATACTTTGGTCATAAAACATAGGTGACATGAATCAAAGCATGTGAACTTGTAATTGGGATATCATTATTGACACATGAACCTATATTTTTATTTAGGCATAATGTCAAACATAAGCATGGCATAAATACTTCTAGCATAAACATGGCATAATGTCAAACATAAGCATGGCATAAATACTTCTAGCATAAACATGGCATAATGTCAAACATAAGCATGGCATAAATACTTCTAGCATAAACATGGCATAATGTCAAACATAAGCATGGCATAAATATTCCTAATCATGGTGTTTGCTTTAAACTTGCAAAAAGGGATTTTTGAGTCTAACCTAGCCATGTCTCACATATGTCATCATATAATTCTTTTAAACAAGATAGACTTAATCATAGATTTCAATTATGCCAAATATCATTCATAGCCTAGCCATATTCATAAGTTTTGCAAAAGCATGACTTAATACATGGATTATGGTGTCAAAATTCCAACATAGTTTCATATGAACTATAACAACCAAACTTGTTTCAATTACTTGCAAAATGATTTATGCACAAAAATATACATCATGATGGCATAATAACAAAGCCCCAAACTCGCATGAATTTCAATCAACTACATACATGTAGCTTCAACATAGATTACATAACTTGCGCAATATTCCAAACGTATACTTGCATAGAACTACCGCATGTAGTTCTTTATAATGAATAACATAATTTTGCACAAATATGAATTACTTTATTATCCCAATTCAAGCATACAAATCAATACAGTTGTTTATTCATACCAAAGTAATACTCTACTTACAATGGTTGCGGCGAATTCTCAAATTAAGAGATATGATTCCTTTGTTGAATTGATTGGCTTTAGGTTACTTGAATTGCTTTAGGCTTTAGAACTTTCTTCCTAATTCCCTCTCTAGTTGGCGGCTGTTCTTAGTCGTTCCTCAGCAACATGGCGGCTATGTTCTTAATTTGAATGAATAGATTAGGGTTTAGTCTAGGGTCATTTATATAGAGGTTAGGAATTGATTAGGACCCTTGATGTTGCTTGGATTGATCATAGCCATTCATTAGATAGAGAGACCAATTAGAACTTGCCACCTAGCCCTAGTGACAAAGCAGACCACAGAAATTCGACCAAACACAGACCTGGCCAGCCAGGTTGATTGGGCTCGACCAGGTCGACACCCCTGTCGACAGGGCTGTCGACAGCCCTGTCGACATGGGTAGCCCAGGTCGACAGCCCAGTCGACCTGGGTGGCCTAGGCGGGTGTTTATCCGCCCTGGCCCACTGGGCCCGATTTTTAATTATTTTATTCTGTTTGAATTTTAAATTTAATTCAAAACTTCCGAAGGCCATATCTTCTTCATACGGACTCCGTTTTTCGAAAACTCGGACTCTATTTCGCGTATTTTTCCGAGACGAACGCAATGGCGTATCCCGTTTCCCTTAGTTCTTTGATTTGAATTTGATTATACTTTAATTCATGAATTTCACAGTTATAAAATTCTCGGGGTGTTACATTCTCCCCCACTTAAAAGGATTTCGTCCCCGAAATCTTCAAGTTAGGAGGAATGTATATCCTAACATTCAATCATCCATCTACTCATCCATTAAACACGAGCATCCATTGTCCTTAAAAGACTTCTAATGCTTCATGATCATATGCAAAGTGTGTGTGTACATGTACTTATCTAATGCAAAATCAGGCGGTCTACTGATTCAGTTGACCTCCTTAATGCGAATTATGTAAGTGCCATGAATCCATTATGTATGCAAATTTTCCTATTCTTGATTCTACATGAGTGCACAATCATTCAATACAAATGCAGCATCCACATGACAACACATTAAAGTTCAATCACATACGAATGCAAACATATATGCATATGCAATATGAAGTGACTGAGCCGATCTAAAACCTAGATTGTGTGTGTATATGCAACCACGAGCAACCACTAGCAATCACTTGCAACCACTTGCAACCATTCATACATAACATGTTTCAATTACATGTTTCCATCCAAAGAGTTTCTACCTAAAAGATACGGTCGAGGAAATATGCCTAAAAAGATAGATAAAAGCGCAACTTAAGGAAAAAGAAAGATCAAGGATGTACCCTCGAACAGAAAAGGGTAGGCAGTGCGGATTCTAGCTTCAGTTTCCCAAGTCGCGTCTCCCTCGGCGTCGCTCCACTGGACTTTGACGAGCTTGACTTCGCGGTTGCGTAGCCTCTTCACTTCCGTTCCTAAGATGCGGGTTGGAACTCTCCTTATGGTTGCTTCGCGCTCCACTTCGGCCTCTTCGAGGATATTTGGCTCTACCACTTCAGCAGACTCATGTAGACATTTTCGGAGATGTGAAACGTGAAAGACGTTGTGGACTCCAGCCAACTTCTCGGTTAGCTCTAATCTATAGGCCATTTTCCCAATCTTCTCGATAATAGGGAATGGCCCTACGAATCTTGGCGCTAGCTTTCCTGTGGTTCCAAAACGAACAACGTTTCTTAGCGGTGATACCTTGAGAAAAACTCTGTCTCCAACTTCAAATTCAAGGTCGGTCCTCCTCTTGTCGGCATAGGACTTTTGTCTGTCTTGGGCCGTCTTCATCCTTCTTCGTATTAAGTCTACTTTCTCTGAAGTCTCTCGGATCATATCTGGTCCAAGTATAAGCTTATCAGTAGACTCCCACCAACAAGTGGGCGATCGGCACGGTCTTCCATATAAAGCTTCGAAGGGCGCCATTCCTATGGTTACTTGATAGCTGTTGTTGTAGGCAAATTCCACCAAAGGAAGGTGGTCTTCCCATGTCCCTCCGAAGTCGAGGACGCATAGCCTTAAAAGGTCTTCCAAAACTCTGTTCACTCTCTCTGTTTGGCCGTCGGTTTGGGGATGATAGGCTGTGCTCAAGCATAACTGCGTTCCTACTGCTTCTTGCAGACTCCGCCAAAATTCGCTGGTGAAGATGGGGTCTCGGTCACTAACAATGCTAGATGGTATTCCATGGAGTCGAACGATTTCCTTGAGGTAAAGTGATGCTAGGGATGAGGCAGTTCTCTTACTTTTGACAGGTAAAAAGTGGGCGCTTTTAGTAAGCCTATCCACTATTACCCAAATGCTAGTGTTGCCTCTCCTAGACCTAGGCAGCCCATCGATGAAGTCCATTGAGATGCTATCCCACTTCCACTGCGGGACCTCCAGAGGATGTAGTAGTCCGCCAGGCTTTTTCTGTTCCGCCTTAACCTGTTGGCACACCATACATTTAGAAACGAATTTTGCCACGTCCTTTTTCATGCCATTCCAAAAGAAAGTCCTTTTTATGTCTTTGTACATTTTATCCCCGCCTGGGTGTATCGTCATCTTGGAGTGATGTGCTTCCTCGAGAACCTTCTTTATTAAATCGTTTGTCTGTGGGACGCATAGTCTTCCGTCTCGCCTTAGCAAACCCTTATCGTCGATGGAGTATCTGTTGAGGTGACTTGAAGTCTCACCCCTAATTAGCCTATCAATTATTTCCACAAGTTGAGGGTCTTCGCGTTGTGCTGACCCTACTGAATCCACTAAAGTTGGCCGTACTTCGAGAGATGCTAGCAAGCCTGGTACGAAATCGGAGGAGGGCCTAAAGTCGAAGCTGGCTATAAACTCTAGGCTTTGTCTTTCAACAAACAATGGGCTTAGGGTCAATTTCTTTCGGCTCAACGCGTCTGCCACTACGTTGCCTTTGCCCGGAGTGTAGGAGATTTCGAAATCGTACGAGGCAAGAAACTCCATCCATCTTTGTTGCCTCAAGTTAAGATCCTTCTGCGAGAAAAGATATTTCAACGATTTATGGTCAGTGTAAAGTTCGAACTTCTCACCTAGGAGATAGTGTCGCCAAGACTTGAGTGCAAAGACGATGGCGGCTAACTCGAGATCGTGGGTTGGGTAGTTCTTTTCGTGCACCTTCAACTGCCTCCCGCCATAAGCTACTACCCTTCCTTCTTGCATTAAGACGGCGCCTAGCCCTGTCCCACATGCATCCGTATAAACAGTGAACATCTTGCTCCCATCTGGCAGCGTCAAAACTGGGGCTGTTGTAAGAGCCCTTTTCAGTCGTTGGAAAGCAAATTCGCAATCCAAATCCCAATTGAACACTAGATTCTTCTTGGTCAATTTCGTGAGCGGAGCTGAGATTTTCGCAAAATCCCTTATAAATTTTCGATAGAAACCTGCTAGTCCTAGAAAGCTTCGGACCTCAGTTGCATTCCTTGGTGTCTTCCAATCCTGTACCGCCACTACCTTCGCAGGGTCCACCGCTAACCCTTGTTTGGATACTATGTGCCCAAGGAACCTCACCTCTTCTCTCCAAAAGTGGCATTTGGAGAATTTGGCTTTTAGTTGATGGACTCGCAAAGTTTCCATGATTGCCCTTAAGTGTTGAGCATGTTCCTCTTCACTCTTTGAGAAGATAAGGATATCATCTACGAAGACCACTACGAATTTGTTGAGGAAATCTCTAAATACCCTACTCATCAGGTCCACGAAGTAAGCAGGTGCATTTGTCAAGCCGAAAGGCATGACAAGCCATTCAAAGAAGCCGTCTGGGGTTCTGAACGCCGTTTTATCGATGCTATCTTCAGCCACCCTTAGCTGATGAAAACCGGTTGCTAAATCGAGTTGGGAGAAAACAGACGCTCCTACAAGCTGGTCAAATAAATCGTCAATTCTAGGGAGGGGATGCCTATTCTTTTTCGTTAGCTTGTTGAGCTCCCTATAGTCAACACATAGACGGAGTGAACCATCCGCCTTTGTGGCGAACACCACCGGAGCGCCCCATTCTGAAATGCTCCTCCTAATGAACCCCTTTTGTAGAAGCTCTTTAATCTGTTTACTGAGCTCTTTCCTTTCTCGTGGAGCCATATGTCTAACGGGCAACGCAACGGGCTTTGCATTATCTACAAGATATATGCGGAAGTCTATTTCCCGCTTCGGAGGCAAGCCCTTCACCTCTTCGAAGACATCCGGATATTCCCGGACCACTCTAACTGATTGCAAGTTTTCAACAGAGGCATCTAGCGATTCAAGATAACTAAGCATAACCGCATACGAGGGATTACAAGAAATTTCCAAAGTATTACCGAGCTGGGTTAGGAGCCTAACAACCCTTTTCTCACAATCAAGGATGGCCCCATTACGGGATAGCCAATCCATACCCAAAATCAAACCATACCTCGAAAAGCCCAAAACAAAGGCACTACATTGAAATTCTACACTTAGAATAGAAATTTTCAAATCCAAACAGATCATAGACAAATGAGCTGGGCCCCCAATTGGGTTTGAAACAATTAAGGGGTCCTCTACCATACTAGTTTTTAGGTGCAGAGATTCTACTAAAGCAGACGAGATAAAGGAGTGTGATGCGCCAGAATCAAATAAAGTGCGAACGGGGTAATCATAAAGATAAACTACACTTTCTACAGAAGTATTTATACCTCGCTGTTGCAGAGGTGGCGCTTCTAGCACATGGACCTGTGCCCCTGGGGTGGATCCAGCGCCCTGCCCCTGTCCTCGTTTCTTTGGGCAGTCCTTAGCCCTGTGGCATGTCTGACCGCATGAAAAGCACCCACCATTCTTCTTGGCCTTCTTTTTCCGGCAGTCCTTTACTAAGTGCCCCACTTTGCCACAGAAATTACACTTCCTCTTCTCTTTGTTGCCTTTCCCGCCCTTCTTAAAGTCTGTCTTCTTGGGCTGCAAACCCACTTTCTTCTTGCCCTTATCCTCTTCATTCAGCAATGCCATTTGCACCAATCTTTCATACGTGGCTCCCATGGGTATATGGGTCATGGCCAAACTGTGTAATGGCTCATTTAACCCTTTGACGAAACGGAGAGCCTTCTTGTGCGGGGTGTTGACTAGGTCAAGCCCAAACCTAGCCAGCTCATCGAACTGATTCACATACTCTCTGACAGTCTTGTCTCCTTGCTTAAGAAATAAGAATTTTTCCAACTGCAAACTTCTTTCCGCATCTGAGAGAAATTTGGTCTCAAACCTTGCCCTAAAGTCCTCCCATGTCTCCACTGGTCTTTCAGCATTAGTGACTTCCCACCAGTAGGAAGCCTCGCCCTTCAATAGCCACACCGCCAGTTGTACTTTTTATCTATCCTCTACCTCAAAGATGATGAATAGGTCCTCCGTTTCTTTCAGCCAATTTCTAGCTGCTACGAAGGACTCAGTTCCATGGAAATCCCTTCCTCCCATAGCTTTAAAATCTTTACATATCTTAGCAAAAGTGTTTCCCCGAGGAGGAGGTGGAGGAAAAGGTGCTGCTGCAGCTGGATGATTTCCTTCAGCTGGGGGAGGAGGAACGGTAGGACCTGGCTGAGTGGCCCTTGCTTCTAAGAACCGTCTAAACCAACCAGGTATTGGCACCCCTTCCGGCAAGTTAAGTTCTTGGGACATGCTGAAACAAAAAGGATAGATTCAAAATGAAGGATAAGAGATAGTTCCTATGGCTTTGGGGGGTGGACTTTGCCTTTTTAAAATAAAATAATATTTTTCTTTTAAAAATGCTTCTTTAAATTTCCTTTTTGAAAATAATTTTTCAAAACTTTTTATCTTATCTGGTAAACCTATGCTCTGATACCAAGTGAAACACCCCACCTCCGTTAGGGTCACTCTCAAAGGGAATGCCCTAATTTTGGTGGAGGTTTATAAGTACAAGTCACAGATATACAAGACAGATATAAGAACACATATATGTAAACAGCGGAAGAACAACAAACTTTATTTCATAAAGTCAAATACGTGTTACAACAACATCCTTTCCAAAAACATAACATAACACTTTCATAATCTGTCTTGAGTACATTATTTAAAGAAGCATAAATAAAACATAGATGAACTGCAAAAGCCCCATAGTGGATTGTCCAAAGCCATAGTTCAAAACAGGAAAGTCCAAGCAATACATTTCTCTTCTTCAAGCTGGATGTTGAGGTAGGTCAAGCTGCTGTGTTCCCTCCCTGTGGACCTGGGGGGGGGAACGGAAGAAAGAAGACGAAAGAAAAGTAGAGTCAGACATAAAGCCTGAGTAAGTCTAGTACTATTTTGTCTATGAATAAAGAACCGGGTATGATAAGTAATAACAAGAAGTGGAAAGGTACTTTAAACTTGGTTAAGTTGTCTAGGGTCGAATATACTGTCGTACCCCATGTAAATCTCTGAACCCATATAAACTAGTTTCCAATTGGCACCCCATAATCAGGGTGATGTGATCCATTCAATGATGATCGGCTCCTACTCGCATAGTTACATGTGTCTTACGGCCCCCGATGTCTGTAGTTACCTATACTGGTCCCACCATGGGGTGTATCAAGTCCCATGGCAGCGGCCGGACACAACCTTAGAATGCACAGGTATGCTACTGGTGCCCAGTGCTTTATTTTTCTGCGCCGGAGTGCGTGCACGCCCGCACACCGTTAGAACCTACACTGCTACACCACCGCCGTCGCTTTGACCTCTTACAATCAGCCCAGTAATCGTGCCCCACCCTGCCTAGTTTCAGGGTATCCTGATACACCTTTTAGGGTTACTGCTGAAAAGGGTCCCCCGTTACTAGGTTTTCTATCTCTAGCCAACATGCTAAGTTGGTTAAGTGTTTCCTAACCTAACCCCACCAGTCCGTTTAGTTTAGCATGTTCCATTTTGATTAAGTCTTTAGTTCACTTAATCCTAACAATCCTGACTCAGCCTTAATTGTCTTATTAAGGCCCTGACCTCTCACATTAGACAGGTATTGTTGTGGCTGCCTGTTGCCGGTTGGTTCCGGGCAGTCTTACGCCACAACTCAGTCTAACCTCGGGTCCTTATTGGGCTCCATGTTTAACCTCCCACATTGGATAGGTATTGTTGTGACTACTGGATAGCCGGGCGGTTCCGGGCAGGTTTACATCACAACTCAATCCAACCTCGGGTTAAACACATCGTATTTTCTACATTTACATATCTTGTCTTTCTTCTTTATTTATATGTAAATATTTGCGGCCCATTATTAAGTTAATGGTGTAAAGATTACACCAATCACGGGCCCAACCCATACTTGAATTTGGGCCCTTCTATTTTATATTTTCATTCATTAATTAATTTTAACCCAACGTTATTTTCCCCCGTTTTACACGTCCGTTCATATATATTGGGCTTAGCCTTTTAAAGCCCAATTTAGCCATGCGAAAGGGGAGGCTTAAAGCGTGATTACATACACAAAGAGGGGAAGGTGAGCGTATGAACTTGCAATATGACGATGGGAATACAAAATAGAAACTGGTGTACTTGCATAGTAGTGACATATACTTTGGTCATAAAACATAGGTGACATGAATCAAAGCATGTGAACTTGTAATTGGGATATCATTATTGACACATGAACCTATATTTTTATTTAGGCATAATGTCAAACATAAGCATGGCATAAATACTTCTAGCATAAACATGGCATAATGTCAAACATAAGCATGGCATAAATACTTCTAGCATAAACATGGCATAATGTCAAACATAAGCATGGCATAAATACTTCTAGCATAAACATGGCATAATGTCAAACATAAGCATGGCATAAATATTCCTAATCATGGTGTTTGCTTTAAACTTGCAAAAAGGGATTTTTGAGTCTAATTTAGCCATGTCTCACATATGTCATCATATAATTCTTTTAAACAAGATAGACTTAATCATAGATTTCAATTATGCCAAATATCATTCATAGCCTAGCCATATTCATAAGTTTTGCAAAAGCATGCCTTAATACATGGATTATGGTGTCAAAATTCCAACATAGTTTCATATGAACTATAACAACCAAACTTGTTTCAATTACTTGCAAAATGATTTATGCACAAAAATATACATCATGATGGCATAATAACAAAGCCCCAAACTCGCATGAATTTCAATCAACTACATACATGTAGCTTCAACATAGATTACATAACTTGCGCAATATTCCAAACGTATACTTGCATAGAACTACCGCATGTAGTTCTTTATAATGAATAACATAATTTTGCACAAATATGAATTACTTTATTATCCCAATTCAAGCATACAAATCAATACAGTTGTTTATTCATACCAAAGTAATACTCTACTTACAATGGTTGCGGCGAATTCTCAAATTAAGAGATATGATTCCTTTGTTGAATTGATTGGCTTTAGGTTACTTGAATTGCTTTAGGCTTTAGAACTTTCTTCCTAATTCCCTCTCTAGTTGGCGGCTATTCTTAGTCGTTCCTCAGCAACATGGCGGCTATGTTCTTAATTTGAATGAATAGATTAGGGTTTAGTCTAGGGTTGTTTATATAGAGGTTAGGAATTGATTAGGACCCTTGATGTTGCTTGGATTGATCATAGCCATTCATTAGATAGAGAGACCAATTAGAACTTGCCACCTAGCCCTAGTGACAAAGCAGACCACAGAAATTCGACCAAACACAGACCTGGCCAGCCAGGTTGACTGGGCTCGACCAGGTCGACACCCCTGTCGACAGGGCTGTCGACAGCCCTGTCGACATGGGTAGCCCAGGTCGACAGCCCAGTCGACCTGGGTGGCCTAGGCGGGTGTTTATCCGCCCTGGCCCACTGGGCCCGATTTTTAATTATTTTATTCTGTTTGAATTTTAAATTTAATTCAAAACTTCCGAAGGCCATATCTTCTTCATACGGACTCCGTTTTTCGAAAACTCGGACTCTATTTCGCGTATTTTTCCGAGACGAACGCAATGGCGTATCCCGTTTCCCTTAGTTCTTTGATTTGAATTTGATTATACTTTAATTCATGAATTTCACAGTTATAGAATTCTCGGGGTGTTACATGTGCTCTTGTGGATAATTGGTATTTTTAACTCATGAATAATATAGTAAAATATTGGTTTTGTTTAATTAAAATAATAGATACGATATATATGTCAAATATTCGAGAGGAATAGACTGAAATCATAAAATTAAGATGAAGCTTAATCAGGAAAATGATCGTTACTGCCACTGTTTAAAGTGACACTGAAATATGGGTGGTTGAGAGTGGTTTCAGGTTATGGGTTGATTTCGGGTTATAGTGTAACGTCTCGAAAAAAGTCGATCTTGGTTATCCGATATACAACACATATCGAACATCCAAGGATCGAAAATACCGGTAGTTAATGAAAGAAATTAGAGGGTGAGAATAGATAAGATAGAAACTTAGAATAGAAGAAGAAGAAGAGCAACACAACATCAGAGTAACACGAACCTCACAGCGGAATGAATAACATATAATGTATAACATAACTTTGAAATATAAATCTGTACTTGAATATGCATATCATTTCCAAAGTACAGCACTTACAACACAACGGAAAATAACCATAGCTATATAATTCTGAAGCCTCCTGTTCCAGCTCTTCAAGTATCTGTAAATACCGACTACTTGACTGTCCATACAAAATTGGGCACCCAAGAGTTTAGGGAAAATAAAACAAAATAAACTCGGGGTCAGTCATGGGACTGGTGTGAGTAAAACAATTTAAAACGGTTAGAGCAACAAAATGATACCTCATAAGACCACGCCGTATAACGGAACGGGTTTTCCCTTATGAGGATCCAAATTAATCTTTATATCAAAACTCTTTTGATATTATAATAGTGTCTATCAACCACAATATAATAATCATTTAGCAGAAACGCTTTCATCTCACGTTCTACATATATGGTATACAATCAAAACCGCGAGCGCTTATTGGATAATGGATTTCCAACTATGACAAGGTATGGAACCACCTTTCGCTAGTGTACCTCTAGAGAGGAATACAGTAGGTTCAACAAGAACATCTTGCAACCCAGCCACACATGACTGACCACTCATTTTGCTTGAGTGTATCGAATGTATATCACCAACGATTGGGATCAGCAACCGTTTCCCGAATGGGACAGCATTGACAATAGATTTTTAGAAGTAAATGAAACTCTAGATCAGGTGATGATACACTCTAATAGGTGCGACCTACATAGCCATGTTGCCTGCCCGATTTTTGTCATTTCCCGGTTGTGAGGCTAGAGGCCACACTTATCTCTGACAGATCACACGTTTATTCACTTTGAATGTCACATCGTCATACCCGCCAAATCACAAATTGATTTCCCCAAAAATACCACGGGCATACAGCTAAGAGAAACGAATTCCTACGCCACCAAACGTAAATATGTTTGAAGGGATCAACTTACGCGATCTATTAAATATACTCTGTCAGACATTCTTCCATATAGGTCGTCCTGGGACTGGACAAACCGAAAGCACTATTCAGTACAACCATCTTATACAATCTTTACCTAAGATTTATACAACAACCCTTGCACTTTACTCCATCTTCAATTATCTTTGGCATATATGATTCGCAACGCTTATGCCAATACGGAGTGGTTCTTCGGATAATAATCCAACCGGTCTCTCCATGTTAACAACGTTAAAATGGTCGAAAACTTCGATAGTCAGTGAGTTAACTATTAAAGAAAAACACGTGTGCAAACAACGATATTATTTCCAAATGGAAATTATATCGATCAATCATCATTGAACATTTCTCTCTTTAGTTCATAAATTTATTTATTTTCCCTTTCCTACTTCCATATATTCAACATTTCTTATTTTCTATACTAAGAAAATATATGTTATTGACATTGGAAAACATTTCCCTTCCTTGTTTTCTATATTAGAAAACATTTCTGATTCCTATTTGGAAAACATTTCCAAATCTCCTTCATTTGGTTTTAAATTGATGTTTAAATAAACATTGCTATGCCAACGCAAATGTAACAACCCGAAAATGCGAGCCAGTTTGAAATTTTTATTTTGGCAATTTTAGCGAATTTTGAATATTTAAAATGAATTATTTTAAATTATATCAACGAGGAATTTATTTTGAATATAGAATTCAACGTATATATTATATACGTCGTCGTTAGAATATAAATATTTATATATAATTATAAATAGAATTGAAAATGGCGTGGTAGTTCGATAATTCGATTTCAAAATTCAGTTGAACGTACCGGGTGCAAAACAATCCGGATTTTAGTGAAACCAAAAATAATGGGATCTAATTGTGGATATTTTTCCAACGAATCCGACCAATTGAGATTTCATATCGGGAATCAAAAGATATGTCCAGTTGAAAATTCTGAATAGTCGCTATGGAATTCAGGCCCTTAAAAATGGACATTTTGAAAATGACCTCGGATTTCGACGAAACCACTTTTGTTGGGTCCGTGATGTCAAACTATTGCTAGGTTTCAAGTTTCATAATTTTTCGAATCAATATGTGAGCGTGGCAAAGGAAAACGCGTTTGACCAGTTTCAGTTGATTTTAATCGACTGGAAATTGGCCATTTTTCTAACGGTCTCAGAATTTGACGAAATTAGTTTTGTTAGGACCGTATCGTCAATACGAAGCTAGAAAATATTTTTCTGAAATTTTTAGAGTTAGTATGTGACCCCGGTAATTTGAAATGTACGTTAAAATTCAATATAGCGATTTAAATGTAAATTCAACGGAAACTTATCGAGACAATCGAATCAGCTTGCGATACATATCCCATTGAGTTCGGAATAGGGGTAAAACGCTATGGACGACAGGCGGTGGGCCTCGTTTCGAGGTCGTATGTAAAAGTCTACTTTTTTCGAATAAAATAATTAATTAAAAATAAAAAAAATAAAAAAAAAATATAATCCTTCTCCCTCTATATACGCTGCCCCCCCCCCCCCCCCGATTAATTCAGTCGATCGAAAAAAAAGAAAAAGGAAAAAAAAAAAAAAAACTAAATCGCTCAGGCGATTAACGTCGATCCCCCCCCCCCCCCCCGTAGCCATCGCCGCCGCCAGAGGCTAGCCCCCCAATCGATCGCCGCCTCATCCAAAATCCCCTCCCTCGCCAGATGCGACGCAGGCCCCCCCTCTTGCATCGAAGGACGCGCCGCCCAAACTCCCGCCCCTCCCATTCGCCGACGCCGCCCTCTGAACCCCCACCTCCGACGCCTCTGCCACGAGTCCCCCCCCCCTTGTAAGCTTTTCTGAATTTAATTTATTATATAAACTGAATTTTATTTGCTTATTAAACTGTTTTTATTTTTTTAGTAATTTAAAACTGTTTTTATTTTTTTTAGTAATTTAAAACTGTTTTTAAAAAGAATTTAAAATAGAAAAGGTTTGAATTTTAAATGGAAAAAGATTAGAACTTTAAAAGGTGAAAAGATAGGATTTTTATTTGGTAAAAGGTATGATCTTTATATTTTTAAAGTGATAAAAATATGATTTTTATATTTTTAAAGTATTAAAAATATAATCTTTACTATATAGAAATATTAAAAATATGATTTTTATATTTTTAAAGTATTAAAAATATAATCTTTATAGGATAGAGAATATAAAAATATCATCTTTGTATATGTAGCGAAATAAAAATCTGATTTTTATTTTATATACGTTGAAATAAAGTGGTGATTTTCATAAAGGCGAAAACTTTATTTTTATAAAGGCGAAAACTTTATTTTTATAAAGGCGAAATCAATATTTTTGAAATGGAATTATTGTCTATATATTAGCGGTAAGGAAATATGATTTGTATATATGGAATAGCATAGTAAAAAAAATTCGATTTTTAAATATATGAAGTGATTATAAAAATATGATTTTTAAATTGAAAGTGAACAAATAAAAATGTGATTTTTATTTTAAAAACATCGAAATATAAAAATGTGTGATTTTTATATATATAGTGACTACGGGCAACGAAGATGACGAAGATGGGATAACGAAGAAGATCTCTACAATAGGAGTGTCGTGGTATTGGATAGCTTTCGGTGAGAACTTCTCACTCTAAATTCTCTTTTTCTAGTTATATATATATACTAGGATGCAGACGGTGCTTAGTAGCACCCGACACAATCGTCCACAGACCATGGACTTGTTTGTTTGGTTGCATAGATTAGTTTGATGATTTGATTTGAATTTGGTTTTTTGGTGAATATGATTGATGTGTGAATGGCGTGGGCCTTCACTAGACCGGGGATAAGGCTAGGCCTTGTCCCGTTTCTAGTATCGTGCCGTTATGCCGCCGAAATTTTCTAAAATATGTTAGAAAAATAAAAATATCATTTTATCGAGTAAATGAACTGAATAGAAATTCATGTGTTAAAATAAAATGTTTTATCGTTAAAAATACAGTTTTTAACGTGAAAGTGAATAAATAAAATATTTATAAACAAATCGGCCGATTTGTTTATATACACTGATTAGACTAATATTGATTGGGTCGATAAATTTTACACATCGCCCAACTGCACAAATAAAATCTGTGTTTGATTGTTTGAAACCCCACACGGGTGTTGGGATGAAATTTGAAGTTCACTCATCCTGATTGATTAAATATGTCGATCGATTGATTGACAGGCTGTTATAAGCGTTAGATATCTATATTTGATGCTTATACAGCGTAGTGCACTTTGGTTGATGATTGATTATTTTTCAAAGCTATTATATACATGTGTTGTATGGAATCCATATAATTAACATTATATGGTGATTGATTGGGCCTCATTCCAATCGGGAAAATACTGAATATTATAAAAGAAAATTCATGTGTTGAATATAAAAATAGTCATGTGTTGACGAGGTTCATGTGTTGAGTGAAATATTTTATATAATAAAAATTTACATCTTTATCATATTTAAAATTAGAACTACTTCCCAGTAGAAGTCTAATTAAAAATCAAACGATAGATACCATAGTTTTATAAAATATTTTACATAACAAAAATAGTGATGTGTCGACAGCACTCATGTGTTGAGATTAGTCGTGTGTTGAAAGAAATATAGATTCATGTGTTGAATGGGGTAAATATTCATTTGTTGAATAAAATAAAGAAGTTGTGAAAAATATAAAGCCGTGTTGATTAGTTTTGCGCCATTTTAACGTGAACGATATTTATATCGATTTTAATTCGAAATTGAAAATTGAAAAGGAATTCGAAAAGAATTGAATTGAAAAGGAATTCGAAAAGAATTGAATTGAAAACGAATTCAAAATGAATTGAATTGAAAACGATTTCGAAATGAATTGAATTGAAAACGAATTCGAAATGAATTGAATTGAAAACGATTTCGAAATGAATTGAATTGAAAACGAATTCGAAATGAATTGAATTGAAAACGAATTCAAAATGAATTGAATTGAAAACGATTTCGAAATGAATTGAATTGAAAACGATTTCGAAATGAATTGAATTGAAAACGATTTCGAAATGAATTGAATTGAAAACGATTTCGAAATGAATTGAATTGAAAACGAATTCAATTTTGAATTGAATTGAATATAGAAGTTGAATTGTTTCAGAAACGAATTTAAAACGAGTTATAAAATTCGTTTTAAATGGAAATCGACGAAATATATATTATATATATTATATATATAATATAATGGCCTGAATAGAACGCGCCGCGCCGCGGCAGTTCTTGAATTTCGACCATTTATTTCAAACGGACATTGCGGGAGATCCGACCGTCGGATTCTCCTAAAACCGGGACCGTTGGGTTCGTATCGAAAAGAGCTTTCCAATGAATATTAGAAATTTGAAATCTAATGGTTGGATTTGGAATTATGTCCAAATTAAATTCGAAAAAGGTCGCTGTAAGTGCAGTTCGATGGCCGTTGATGGAAATCGACTGTACGGGCCTTGATAAAATTATTAAAAATATTGATAATTTGTGTAAAATCATAATATGTGAATTGGAAAGAACTGGGGTGAAAAACTCAGCATTCGAAAAGATAAAAATAGATTTTTATCGAAATGAACTAGTTTTGAACTAGAATTAAAATCAATTTATTTTTGAAATAAATAAATTGAATTTGAAAGTGATTTTGAAAATAATCAATATTTCCAATACGTGCAGTGGAAGTGGAGTTGAATCGAAAATATCTTCGGAATATTTCGATTGTGGATTTCGTGGCTATACAGATATTGTTTTGGGAATTTGAAAGATATATTATATATCGTTATTTCCAATACGATATATGTTGGTTTCAGAATTTGATATTGAATATAAGCCGATATATTTTCTATTCAAAGCCTTGTATTTAATATCAAATGTGATTTGGGTTTATCGTGAATCGTGTTTTAGATAACATTGGTTCTTTAACCCAGTTAAAGGCAAGATATCGATTTCTGAAAAGATTAAAACTAAGTGGAGTTTTAATGAATCTTTAATTAGATTAAAAATGTGAATTGATAATTTAAATTATCAAATCTGAAAAGTGATCGAGAGTGGAGTATCACCAGTTTTGCTCCAAAGCGATAGTTAAATCTTTAATTAGATTTGAACGTGAAATGGTAATTAATTTTACCGATAACACCGTGGTGTTAGATATGGAGTATCACCAGTTTTGCTCCATGGGATATATAGGTTGGGATTGGGAAATAAAACAAATAATTACTTCGGTGTGGTCCGCTAATCCCGACTAGTTTGAAATGATATCCAAAGGAAGATTATAGGATAAATTTAGAAGAATTTATCTTGGATAAAATTAATGGGAACATTTCCCTAAGAATGTGATTTTGTGAATAAAAGAATATTCTGAATTGGAATGAGGCGTTCGTTGTGTTTGTGTAACATTTGTTTATCATATACGTGGGTTATTCAGGAAGGCCGGGTTATACCCATTCTGAATAACCGATTCGACGAGATGTCGAAGATGAAGACGGTGGTTGAAGACCGGAAGTCTTCACATCGTTTGGGTGATTACTGATGATCTTGATTGGGCTGTACACCCAGGATGAGGGAATCAGTTGGTGATCTTCCAGACGTACTTGGAGATGGATGGATATGCGAGGAAAGTGCCTCCGGTTTCGTTCAGACCCAGAACGAACTTGTAAATGGATTGTGTGTCTGACATTGGATTTTATTCTGTGTTGATTGATCTCTATTAAATATACATCTGTTTGGCGGCGGAGAATTTATTCTCTTGCTTAACGCCCTTCTCTGAGACGTACGAGCTCAGAGGTTGTATATCGATGAAAATCAGTCGCATGGAGTGAATTGCCAATGTGGCATGCGTAAGTGGCAATTGATCAGGGCTTTTGTTGAAAAGCAAGGTCTTGTGGTTGATGATCAAAGCACGGCCTGTGTGGCGTAGCTTTGTGTATAACGTGAATTCGCGAGCCTCGCACCTCGGTATGAGTCAAAAACGGGAGACGGACCCAAGGAGTGCATGACGTTTCTTTCTAGCTAGGGTGGTGTCAGTGACCTACCAGCCCTGACATTTATATACTTTTCACCTGTGTGGTTGTTGGATATGAGGCGCCTCGGATATAGGTCTGTAAGGACCGGGAAACGTGTGTTCAGGAATTGCCAATCCTCAAAAGTAAGAGAGGACCGGCCTTGGAGGATCCAGGGGATTGCTGTGTGCGGTCCCGAGGCATTTGCTAGAGTGTCTCGAACGCGGAGAGGAGCTTGCCCCTTGCCTCGGCTCATGATGGAATCCAATTTCCAATACGTGATATTGCGGTTTTAATTGTAGAACTAGTATGGCGACATGATAGATGGTACCCATGCCGCCTATGATTGATATTTATGATTTGAAATTGTTTTGACACTATACACCTATTATAGTCTCAAATAATGTGATTTAAACGTATCAAGCATGCTTTGGCTGTTATAAGGGAAAACCCTATCCTCCGGCTTGCGTTGCATTGTGTGATGGGACCTGGGTCTTATAATAGCTTCATTTTTTCTTTATTTAGCATTGCGCTGTTTGTTCTATGCACTGGTATTCTTGGAAGGAAACCCGTTCCGTGTTATACGGCGTGGTCCCTTGATTTACCGAACTTTAAAATAAAGAATTATAACTGTTTTTGTTCTCACACCAGTCCCATGACTGACCTGGAGTTTATTGTTTTAACCTAAACTCTGGGTGCCCCTATTTTCCACATGGGCAGCTAGTAGTTTTGGTTTTGCAGATTTATATTCACAGGGTCCTGATATACAGCTGGAACGATGCTCGGAAAGCTCTGTATCCGTGTATCACTTCTAGTTGTGCTTTTGTATTATTTTCCGCTGCTGTGTAATTTATTGTAATCTCTGATATTTGTTGAAGGTAATTTATTCATTTATACTCTGTATATTCTTGTATCTGATGGAATTGTTGTAATAACAATGAAATGTTCTTCCGTCTGCGTTCTATTTTGTCCTGTTCTCCACGCTATCCGTGCTTTCCTTCACGGGGAAGTTCGGGTCGTGTCAGTTTGGTATCAGAGCTTTGGTTTACAGAGCTCGAGAACAAGGCACATTAGAACCATACGAAAGAATTCATCAGATATTGGATTAGTAATATCCAATTAGAATTACTCGTTAGAGATAGGATCAGTAGTATCCTAGAACGAGTGTGAAGAGTATACTTTTCAAATGAAAACAATTTTGTTTTGAAAATTTAAATCGTTTTATACGTATTTGAATATTTATTTATTTTGAATATGGACAATCGAGTATATATAGATTTCGCGTATACGCGTCATGAACGTATATTCGAAGTTTTAATATACTGGATAGATATAGAATCACATTCTAGACACCCGGGGATAATTCTGGTAATGCGGCCGCATTATCAGTATTTATGTTCGTGTTTCGAAGGTGTGATTTCTATATATTTCCATTAGACTGGTGTGAGAACCAAAACTTATATAGTTAGAACACATTGGTGTGAATTGGCATCAAAACATGATTTTTTGTATATGTATCAAAAATTATGAATTTGAAACTCTAATTCACTAATTGATTGATGTTTGGGTTGTTTGTTTAATTGTTTGCTAATTTTAACCATTTAGCCTAATTGAATTGAATATTGAATTGTATTGAAATTGGTAGCATATGCATGCATACATATACTTACATTGAACAGGTCATAGCAAGGAGGCTAGAGCAGAGAATAAAATTTGTTTGCCCGACAAATAGGTACATGTTTACTACATAATTTCCTGTTTTGTTTGGGTGATGATGATTTTGTGAGCCTATTGGCTAGCCGCTTGGCTTTTTCTTTTTCTTTTTGAGATCTGAAGGACCGGGGAAGCTATTTGAAATTCCCCGATGCTCCCGGTGCAGGGGAGGTTATGGCGAAATTTTTCGAAAATTTAGGGTGTTAGCCAAATTTTTGAAATTTTGGGAATTCCCAGAAACTGAAAAGTTGGAGAATGGAAGCCCGACCGAATGTAGAGCTTAATAATCAAACCACTTTCGACTTTGTTCCTTTTCGGGGACGAAAAGTTTTAAGTGGGGGAGATTGTAACAACCCGAAAATGCGAGCCAGTTTGAAATTTTTATTTTGGCAATTTTAGCGAATTTTGAATATTTAAAATGAATTATTTTAAATTATATCAACGAGGAATTTATTTTGAATATAGAATTCAACGTATATATTATATACGTCTTCGTTAGAATATAAATATTTATATATAATTATAAATAGAATTGAAAATGGCGCGGTAGTTCGATAATTCGATTTCAAAATTCAGTTGAACGTACCGGGTGCAAAACAATCCGGATTTTAGTGAAACCAAAAATAATGGGATCTAATTGTGGATATTTTTCCAACGAATCCGACCAATCGAGATTTCATATCGGGAATCAAAAGATATGTCCAGTTGAAAATTCTGAATAGTCGCTATGGAATTCAGGCCCTTAAAAATGGACATTTTGCAAATGACCTCGGATTTCGACGAAACCACTTTTGTTGGGTCCGGGATGTCAAACTATTGCTAGGTTTCAAGTTTCATAATTTTTCGAATCAATATGTGAGCGTGGCAAAGGAAAACGCGTTTGACCAGTTTCAGTTGATTTTAATCGACTGGAAATTGGCCATTTTTCTAACGGTCTCAGAATTCGACGAAATTAGTTTTGTTAGGACCGTATCGTCAATACGAAGCTAGAAAATATTTTTCTGAAATTTTTAGAGTTAGTATGTGACCCCGGTAATTTGAAATGTACGTTAAAATTCAATATAGCGATTTAAATGTAAATTCAACGGAAACTTATCGAGACAATCGAATCAGCTTGCGATACATATCCCATTGAGTTCGGAATGGGGGTAAAACGCTATGGACGACAGGCGGTGGGCCTCGTTTCGAGGTCGTATGTAAAAGTCAACTTTTTTCGAATAAAATAATTATTTAAAAATAAAAAAAAATATAATCCTTCTCCCTCTATATACGCTGCCCCCCCCCCCCCCCGATTAATTCAGTCGATCGAAAAAAAAGAAAAAGGAAAAGAAAAAAAAACAAAAACAAAAACTAAATCGCTCAGGCGATTAACGCCGATCCCCCCCCCCCCCCCGTAGCCATCGCCGCCGCCAGAGGCTAGCCCCCCAATCGATCGCCGCCTCATCCAAAATCCCCTCCCTCGCCAGATGCGACGCAGGCCCCCCCTCTTGCATCGAAGGACGCGCCGCCCAAACTCCCGCCCCTCCCATTCGCCGACGCCGCCCTCTGAACCCCCACCTCCGACGCCTCTGCCACGAGTCCCCCCCCCCCTGTAAGCTTTTCTGAATTTAATTTATTATATAAACTGAATTTTATTTGCTTATTAAACTGTTTTTATTTTTTTAGTAATTTAAAACTGTTTTTATTTTTTTTAGTAATTTAAAACTGTTTTTAAAAAGAATTTAAAATAGAAAAGGTTTGAATTTTAAATGGAAAAAGATTAGAACTTTAAAAGGTGAAAAGATAGGATTTTTATTTGGTAAAAGGTATGATCTTTATATTTTTAAAGTGATAAAAATATGATTTTTATATTTTTAAAGTATTAAAAATATAATCTTTACTATATAGAAATATTAAAAATATGATTTTTATATTTTTAAAGTATTAAAAATATAATCTTTATAGGATAGAGAATATAAAAATATCATCTTTGTATATGTAGCGAAATAAAAATCTGATTTTTATTTTATATACGTTGAAATAAAGTGGTGATTTTCATAAAGGCGAAAACTTTATTTTTATAAAGGCGAAAACTTTATTTTTATAAAGGCGAAATCAATATTTTTGAAATGGAATTATTGTCTATATATTAGCGGTAAGGAAATATGATTTGTATATATGGAATAGCATAGTAAAAAAAATTCGATTTTTAAATATATGAAGTGATTATAAAAATATGATTTTTAAATTGAAAGTGAACAAATAAAAATGTGATTTTTATTTTAAAAACATCGAAATATAAAAATGTGTGATTTTTATATATATAGTGACTACGGGCAACGAAGATGACGAAGATGGGATAACGAAGAAGATCTCTACAATAGGATTGTCGTGGTATTGGATAGCTTTCGGTGAGAACTTCTCACTCTAAATTCTCTTTTTCTAGTTATATATATATACTAGGATGCAGACGGTGCTTAGTAGCACCCGACACAATCGTCCACAGACCATGGACTTGTTTGTTTGGTTGCATAGATTAGTTTGATGATTTGATTTGAATTTGGTTTTTTGGTGAATATGATTGATGTGTGAATGGCGTGGGCCTTCACTAGACCGGGGATAAGGCTAGGCCTTGTCCCGTTTCTAGTATCGTGCCGTTATGCCGCCGAAATTTTCTAAAATATGTTAGAAAAATAAAAATATCATTTTATCGAGTAAATGAACTGAATAGAAATTCATGTGTTAAAATAAAATGTTTTATCGTTAAAAATACAGTTTTTAACGTGAAAGTGAATAAATAAAATATTTATAAACAAATCGGCCGATTTGTTTATATACACTGATTTGACTAATATTGATTGGGTCGATAAATTTTACACATCGCCCAACTGCACAAATAAAATCTGTGTTTGATTGTTTGAAACCCCACACGGGTGTTGGGATGAAATTTGAAGTTCACTCATCCTGATTGATTAAATATGTCGATCGATTGATTGACAGGCTGTTATAAGCGTTAGATATCTATATTTGATGCTTATACAGCGTAGTGCACTTTGGTTGATGATTGATTATTTTTCAAAGCTATTATATACATGTGTTGTATGGAATCCATATAATTAACATTATATGGTGATTGATTGGGCCTCATTCCAATCGGGAAAATAATGAATATTATAAAAGAAAATTCATGTGTTGAATATAAAAATAGTCATGTGTTGACGAGGTTCATGTGTTGAGTGAAATATTTTATATAATAAAAATTTACATCTTTATCATATTTAAAATTAGAACTACTTCCCAGTAGAAGTCTAATTAAAAATCAAACGATAGATACCATAGTTTTATAAAATATTTTACATAACAAAAATAGTGATGTGTCGACAGCACTCATGTGTTGAGATTAGTCGTGTGTTGAAAGAAATATAGATTCATGTGTTGAATGGGATAAATATTCATTTGTTGAATAAAATAAAGAAGTTGTGAAAAATATAAAGCCGTGTTGATTAGTTTTGTGCCATTTTAACGTGAACGATATTTATATCGATTTTAATTCGAAATTGAAAATTGAAAAGGAATTCGAAAAGAATTGAATTGAAAAGGAATTCGAAAAGAATTGAATTGAAAACGAATTCGAAATGAATTGAATTGAAAACGATTTCGAAATGAATTGAATTGAAAACGAATTCGAAATGAATTGAATTGAAAACGAATTCGAAATGAATTGAATTGAAAACGAATTCGAAATGAATTGAATTGAAAACGAATTCGAAATGAATTGAATTGAAAACGATTTCGAAATGAATTGAATTGAAAACGATTTCGAAATGAATTGAATTGAAAACGATTTCGAAATGAATTGAATTGAAAACGATTTCGAAATGAATTGAATTGAAAACGAATTCAATTTTGAATTGAATTGAATATAGAAGTTGAATTGTTTCAGAAACGAATTTAAAACGAGTTATAAAATTCGTTTTAAATGGAAATCGACGAAATATATATTATATATATTATATATATAATATAATGGCCTGAATAGAACGCGCCGCGCCGCGGCAGTTCGTGAATTTCGACCATTTATTTCAAACGGACATTGTGGGAGATCCGACCGTCGGATTCTCCTAAAACCGGGACCGTTGGGTTCGTATCGAAAAGAGCTTTCCAATGAATATCAGAAATTTGAAATCTAATGGTTGGATTTGGAATTATGTCCAAATCAAATTCGAAAAAGGTCGCTGTAAGTGCAGTTCGATGGCCGTTGATGGAAATCGACTGTACGAGCCTTGATAAAATTATTAAAAATATTGATAATTTGTGTAAAATCATAATATGTGAATTGGAAAGAACTGGGGTGAAAAACTCAGCATTCGAAAAGATAAAAATAGATTTTTATCGAAATGAACTAGTTTTGAACTAGAATTAAAATCAATTTATTTTTGAAATAAATAAATTGAATTTGAAAGTGATTTTGAAAATAATCAATATTTCCAATACGTGCAGTGGAAGTGGAGTTGAATCGAAAATATCTTCGGAATATTTCGATGTTGGATTTCGTGGCTATACAGATATTGTTTTGGGAATTTGAAAGATATATTATATATCGTTATTTCCAATACGACATATGTTGGTTTCAGAATTTGATATTGAATATAAGCCGATATATTTTCTATTCAAAGCCTTGTATTTAATATCAAATGTGATTTGGGTTTATCGTGAATCGTGTTTTAGATAACATTGGTTCTTTAACCCAGTTAAAGGCAAGATATCGATTTCTGAAAAGATTAAAACTAAGTGGAGTTTTAATGAATCTTTAATTAGATTAAAAATGTGAATTGATAATTTAAATTATCAAATCTGAAAAGTGATCGAGAGTGGAGTATCACCAGTTTTGCTCCAAAGCGATAGTTAAATCTTTAATTAGATTTGAACGTGAAATGGTAATTAATTTTACCGATAACACCGTGGTGTTAGATATGGAGTATCACCAGTTTTGCTCCATGGGATATATAGGTTGGGATTGGGAAATAAAACAAATAATTACTTCGGTGTGGTCCGCTAATCCCGACTAGTTTGAAATGATATCCAAAGGAAGATTATAGGATAAATTTAGAAGAATTTATCTTGGATAAAATTAATGGGAACATTTCCCTAAGAATGTGATTTTGTGAATAAAAGAATATTCTGAATTGGAATGAGGCGTTCGTTGTGTTTGTGTAACATTTGTTTATCATATACGTGGGTTATTCAGGAAGGCCGGGTTATACCCATTCTGAATAACCGATTCGACGAGATGTCGAAGATGAAGACGGTGGTTGAAGACCGGAAGTCTTCACATCGTTTGGGTGATTACTGATGATCTTGATTGGGCTGTACACCCAGGATGAGGGAATCAGTTGGTGATCTTCCAGACGTACTTGGAGATGGATGGATATGCGAGGAAAGTGCCTCCGGTTTCGTTCAGACCCAGAACGAACTTGTAAATGGATTGTGTGTCTGACATTGGATTTTATTCTGTGTTGATTGATCTCTATTAAATATACATCTGTTTGGCGGCGGAGAATTTATTCTCTTGCTTAACGCCCTTCTCTGAGACGTACGAGCTCAGAGGTTGTATATCGATGAAAATCAGTCGCATGGAGTGAATTGCCAATGTGGCATGCGTAAGTGGCAATTGATCAGGGCTTTTGTTGAAAAGCAAGGTCTTGTGGTTGATGATCAAAGCACGGCCTGTGTGGCGTAGCTTTGTGTATAACGTGAATTCGCGAGCCTCACACCTCGGTATGAGTCAAAAACGGGAGACGGACCCAAGGAGTGCATGACGTTTCTTTCTAGCTAGGGTGGTGTCAGTGACCTACCAGCCCTGACATTTATATACTTTTCACCTGTGTGGTTGTTGGATATGAGGCGCCTCGGATATAGGTCTGTAAGGACCGGGAAACATGTGTTCAGGAATTGCCAATCCTCAAAAGTAAGAGAGGACCGGCCTTGGAGGATCCAGGGGATTGCTGTGTGCGGTCCCGAGGCATTTGCTAGAGTGTCTCGAACGCGGAGAGGAGCTTGCCCCTTGCCTCGGCTCATGATGGAATCCAATTTCCAATACGTGATATTGCGGTTTTAATTGTAGAACTAGTATGGCGACATGATAGATGGTACCCATGCCGCCTATGATTGATATTTATGATTTGAAATTGTTTTGACACTATACACCCATTATAGTCTCAAATAATGTGATTTAAACGTATCAAGCATGCTTTGGCTGTTATAAGGGAAAACCCTATCCTCCGGCTTGCGTTGCATTGTGTGATGGGACCTGGGTCTTATAACAGCTTCATTTTTCTTTATTTAGCATTGCGCTGTTTGTTCTATGCACTGGTATTCTTGGGAGGAAACCCGTTCCGTGTTATACGGCGTGGTCCCTTGATTTACCGAACTTTAAAATAAAGAATTATAACTGTTTTTGTTCTCACACCAGTCCCATGACTGACCTGGAGTTTATTGTTTTAACCTAAACTCTGGGTGCCCCTATTTTCCACACGGGCAGCTAGTAGTTTTGGTTTTGCAGATTTATATTCACAGGGTCCTGATATACAGCTGGAACGATGCTCGGAAAGCTCTGTATCCGTGTATCACTTCTAGTTGTGCTTTTGTATTATTTTCCGCTGCTATGTAATTTATTGTAATCTCTGATATTTGTTGAAGGTAATTTATTCATTTATACTCTGTATATTCTTGTATCTGATGGAATTGTTGTAATAACAATGAAATGTTCTTCCGTCTGCGTTCTATTTTGTCCTGTTCTCCACGCTATCCGTGCTTTCCTTCACGGGGAAGTTCGGGTCGTGTCAGCAAACCATTACGCTCATTAACTAAATCCACTTAACCTACCTTTACTATCAAACTTTAACCATTCCTTAGTTAAGAAGGAAGTCAATCAAATTGGGGTATAATTACCTCTCAGACCTTAACTGAACAACGTTTTAACTTCGGAATAGACAAAGTTTATCTTTTAAACCTTTAACAAACTTCCTTACGTAACTCTCGGATTCTATTTACGTATCCACTTCTTTATTGAAAACATTGATTATAACTATAGCGTTATAATCCCTACTTTCGAAATCTCTACTTCGAATATAACTTTTATTCTTTAATTCGAATAATTAACAAACACTAATTTATTTATATTTACTCTTGATTTAAAACCCGGAAAGTAAATATTACATTCCCGAATTAGATATAATTGAATTCGACACGTAACTGTTTTTCGAGTAATCTCTATTCGATTAACTCTTCTCGAATAATTTATATTCGATTAACTAACTTCGAATAACCAATATTCGATTAACTCACTACGAATAACTAATATTCGATTAACTCACTTCGAATAACCAATATTCGATTACTCTTCTCGAATAAACTATATTCGATTACTCTTCTCGAATAAACTATATTCGATCACTCTTCTCGAATAAACTATATTCGATCACTCTTCTCGAATAAACTATAATCGATCACTCTTCTCGAATAAACTATATTCGATTACTCTTCTCGAATAAAGTATATTCGATTACTCTACTTCAAATAAGTGATATTCGGTAACTCTACTCGATTAACTCCATTTGAATAACTCTAACTGATTAACTCTAACTGGTTAACTCTAACTCTAACTAATTAACTCTAATCGATTAACTCTAACTCTAATCGATTAACTCTAACTGGTTAACTCTAACTCTAACTGATTAACTTTAACTCGATTAACTCTAACCGAATAACTAATATTCGATTAACTCATTCAAATAACTTTTTTGAATTAACTCCTTTGATTTATTCCTTTGAATCATTCCTTTTGAATTATCTCCTTTGAATTTTCCTCTTTGAATTATTCCTTTGGATTATCTCCTTTTAATTATTCCTTTGAATTATCTCCTTTGAATCATTTCCTTTTCTATTTGTTTACTTAACAAATAACTATTCCCATCTCAATTCTATTTATTTAACAAATAAATATTTCTTTTATCTTTTCTATTTATTTAACAAAAAAATATTTCCTTTATCTTTTCTATTTATTTAACAAATAAATATTTCCTTTATCTTTTCTATTTATTTAACAAATAAATATCTCATTTATAACATTCTATTTATTTCCTATAAATAAATATTTCCATTTAATCTATCTGTAAATGTTTTACAAATATTTCCTTTTAAATTCTATTTGTAAATGTTTTACAAATATTCCTTTTTCTATTTTATTTGTAAATGTTTTACAAATATTTCTCTTTCTAATTGTTTTGCAAATATTTTCCTTTATATTTGTTTTACAAATATATTTCCTTTATATTTGTTTTACAAATATATTTCCTTTTAACTCTTTTGGTTTAACTCGTTTGATTTTATAAATATTTCCTTATATGAAATCCTTTTTTCCTTTTATATACAAAATCCATTGATTTTTTATAAATAATTTATTTTCAAAATATACTTTGAAAATCCCCTTTTTACATCCCACTATTTTCTTATGGTATTTAAAATACCAAACACAGTTATCGATATCATCCAAACAAACATAATCATCAACAGATTATATATCACATCATATATTACAACATATGAAAATAGTAAAATAAATGTTGAGGAATCCAGTTGGATTCCTCCAGCCTGTTTCCCTGCATCACAGATGTTAAACAACATCATTAACATCGATTTCATTTCAATATGAAATATTCTGTTAAACAGAATCAAAATTTGATTAACGATTTATATATATATATATATCGTTACCTATGATTTCAACCAATACACAAGCAATTCAACCAAACAGTTAACACACAGCAATCAACAGATAATTATCAGTTCTAAGAATACGTTATAAAAATATAACTGTTCAGAGTTGGTGAGTTTTACTCACATTTCGTGTTAACCGTTAAATAACGATTTGCGTCTGTTGATTCAGACGGATAATTTATTTCTCCATAAATTGTAACGAGCTCCGATGGACTTCAAGTCAGTTCCATGGTGTTGCCACCGTCCATACGGTCCTAACGGATCATGTTTTGTTCGATTTCGTTTACGTATGAATTAGATATGCTTTACACAAGTTAATACGCTATTTAAAAATTAAAAATAAACTTAAACATTTTAAATGGGCTTAACTTTCCTCCCAGCCCATTTCCTCTCACAAGCCCAAACCTCAATCGAATTCCTTCTTCTCCCCAGGAACTTGCGAACTGTGCTCCATCCATTTACAGAAAATTCGTGACTTCCCATCCCTACGCCCCTTCGTTACTTCACCATTTACAAATCCGAAATCATCATCTTCCTTCTCTTCCAAATCGACACCTTCCCAACACCATATCGCCACACTCGAACTAGTCAAGGAATTCTCGTCGCTCAGCCTTTATTCGATGTTACCCTAAGATGCAACGACAATAACCATCACCGAGTTTCACACAAATTGACAAGTAGGTGCGGTTTGTTATGGTAAGACTAAAAACAATCTCCAAAACTTAAATCAAAGCTTGAATTTCATTTAAATATCAACCCTAGCTCGCGCTGAGAAACATTGGGACCGCGAATTGACATCGCACCCTACCAAAGAGGTATAGAATCGAAGAGGATTAAACAAGGAATTCAAACATACATTTCCTTTTATTTATATATTTTTGTTTGATTTCTTGTGGATTTTGAATGATCGGAAAAAGGATTTTCCTGGAAGAGAATATGACGGCGTAAAAATGTGTTTGACCGAAATGAAAATGACTTAGGGTTTAGAGAAATTTGGGGGGATATTTATAGGATTTTCAAATTAATTTTATATTGGTTTTTATTGAACCTTATCTTCATTTGTCTTTTAAAAATCCCTACGATCATATACAATACCCAAAAATCACGAAAATGGACATGCAGCTACAGTTCGACATTACGGTCCCAACGAAACTGGTTTCGTCGAATTCCGACTTCGTTTGCTCATACAGCATATTTTTAACCGTCAAAATATCGACTGTATTTCATATTAAAAATCCGTACGGCTGCACATTGGCTCTAAAAATCATGAAACTTGAAATCTAACAATAGTTTAATATTGCGGATCCAACAAAATTAGTTTCGTCGAATTTTGAGGTCGTTTGCAAAGCTGGCTATTTTTAAAGCTCTAAATAACCCTTTTAAATATATAAATATATTTAAAAATAATTAAATTAAATATTTATAAATAAATATTATCGTATATATTCACACTAGAATATCATATAGCTCCCATTGGATTTATAACTCGATACTTCAAAATTCCCGGTTATATCGATATTCGATTTATATATAAAAACCGTTTTAAATATAAATAAATTGATATAAATTATAAAGGAATTCCACAACGACTTTTCTAAAATTTGATTTGGACATAAATCAAAATCTACACGACGAAATACCGATTTTTCTCTTCCATTAGAAAAATGTACTTCACCAGTTCCTAACATTTCTTGTTTCACAGAAATCCGATTTAAAACGGACCCTGTATATTCAATTGAAGTTCAAATCGCCAAATAACAAACTGCCGCGCCATTTCAAGCTCGATTATAATTATAATATAAATTATACGTTCAACTGTCGTTCAAATAATATATTCGTTATTCTAATTCAATTATAAGCTGAATTAAATACTTTGAATTGTCCAGTTCACATTATATTGTCAATTCACTATTTCTAACTATTTCAGAAATCAAATATATTATTCTATTATTTAATTTAATTAAATATTCAATATTATTTAATTAAACAACCTTTAAATTTCTAATTCACTATTTAAATAATTAAATTAATTATTTATTTATCGTTGAAAAATACGGGTCATTACATTCTTTCCCCCTTAAAATAATTTCATCCTCGAAATTGCTAAGGTAGAAAACAAACCCTATTGACTGGTTACAACTTATTTGTTCACTTCTTAACTTCAATTTCAACTGAACCAATTTAATTTCAATATAATTATTAATTAATTCTTCTCAATGAAAATTTTCAAAAATTCTGAAAATTTTCTAACACCTTAACTTTTCGAAAAATTCCGCCAGCACCTTCTTTGTACTGGTCAATAGCTCAAACTCCAACTCGCCTCTCTGGGCCATCTCCAACCTAAAAGAAAATCAAACAGCCAAACAGCTTGCTAAACAGGCTCATAAATCCCATACTGAATGAAACATGTACCGTTTTGTCGGGCATATCGTTATATCATTTCCATCTGCTGTTAATTCAGCATATACCAATGTCATCCCAATCAAACTCCAATCAGTTCATCCTCAACACAATCATCCACTTATACCAAGTCAAATTCCATTACCAATTCCAAATTCTTATGACATCAATCCAACTTACTCGACATCATTATACTCTTATTCAATTCAATTTTCACATAATTGATTTCAATTTAATTCCAATTGCTTTTCCAAATTTCAATTCAGTTTGGTTTTAATTCAACAATCTTTCCCTGGAAATTTTAAATAGCTTTACCATATTGAAAATCAACTTTCCTTTTCAGGATTCAAACCACTTGCTTTTCTCAAATCAATTCAAAAACAAACCTTTGGTAGTAATCCGTCACTTAGAACTTGAAAACAAACGACGATGCTGCTACGCAGTCATCATCAGAATTATTTCCCAGCCATCGAAGTGAGTTCAATACTATATCACTTTCAAAACCATTCTAAACACTTCCATTTTGAGATTCATTTTCAAAATACTATTCCCAATGCTTGTAAAACAATTTAAAATCTCCCAGGATTTTAAAATTCTCATATACTTAATTAAATTCCATTTACAAACACTTATTCAAATTTTAGGATTTTTAATTCCAATACTGATCTAAATTTAGATTCAGTTCATCTTGATTTCATATATTGCATTTATATGAATTCTGATTGGTTATTACATAACCATTTAATTTATAATCTTACTCGATTATAATAACAACCAATATATCCAATATATTATAATCATTTCAATATAAATCATTCTTTTATATCAAATAAAATTTTGGGTAAAATTATTTCATTTACCCTCTTTTTAAAATATATCGTGTCGACCCATCGTATTCGAGTGTTTATTAACTCCTATTGATACAGTGGATCAAACTGATCGACCAGAACTCATAAAAAACTCAATCAACAAATCTCCATAATATAAATCACTTTTATATCAAATAACAAATACGTTCACTTGTATATATACACTTAACTCAATCTAGGGTATTGCTAACCCCATCTCTACTGAGTCACGCCACAGAGCCAAGGTAATTACTTAACCTTAAGCTCTAATACCAACTGTAACGTCCCGAAAAAAGTCGATCTTGGTTATCCGATATACAACACATATCGAACATCCAAGGATCGAAAATACCGGTAGTTAATAAAAGAAATTAGAGGGTGAGAATAGATAAGATAGAAACTTAGAATAGAAGAAGAAGAAGAGCAACACAACATCAGAGTAACACGAACCTCACAGCGGAATGAATAACATATAATATATAACATAACTTTGAAATATAAATCTGTACTTGAATATGCATATCATTTCCAAAGTACAACACTTACAACACAGCGGAAAATAACCATAGCTATATAATTCTGAAGCCTCCAGCTCCAACTGTTCAAGTATATGTAAATCCCAACTACTTGACTGCCCGTACAAAATTGGGCACCCAAGAGTTTATGGAAAACAAAACAAAATAAAATCGGGGTCAGTCATGGGACTGGTGTGAGTAAAACAATTTAAAACGGTTTGAGCAACAAAACGATACCTCATAAGACCACGCCGTATAACGGAACGGGTTTTCCCTTATGAGGATCCAAATTAATCTTTATATCAAAACTCTTTTGATATTATAATAGTGTATATCAACCACAATATAATAATCATTTAGCAAAAATGCTTTCATCTCACATTCTACATATATAGTATACAATCAAAACCACGAGCGCTTATTGGATAATGGATTTCTAACTATGACAAGGTATGGAACCACCTTTCGCTAGTGTACCTCTAGAGAGGAATACACTGGGTTCAACAAGAACATCTTGCAACCCGGCCACACATGACCGACCACTCATTTCGCTTGAGTGTATCGAATGTATATCACCAACGATTGGGATCAGCAACCGTTTCCCGAATGGGACAACATCGACAATAGATTTTTAAAAGTAAATGAAACTCTAGATCAGGTGATTATACACCCTAATAGGTGCGACCTACATAGCCATGCTGCCTGCCCGAATTTTGTCATTTTCCGGTTGTGAGGCTAGAGGCCACGCTTATCTCTGATAGATCACATGTTTATTCACTTTGAATGTCACATTGTCATACCCGCCAAATCACAAATTGATTTCCCTAAAAATGTTGTATATGACGTAGTCGTATACACTATTATAAGATTTTTGTTTGATGATAACAACCAAATAAAGATATATTTTTAATGTGTTTGAATTCGTACTGTTCTATATACTCAACACAGACTGGAATATTATATTTATATTTAAATAAAATACGACTGTATAGACATTCATATATTCATACAGTATTTTATTTAAATTGAATATTTTATTTCAACATTCAACAGTACAGTTTTTTTTTTTTTCAACTCCACTATTTAAACACTTCACAGAATATTTGTACTTGTAAATAAACAGAATAGAATAGACAAGTCTGTTTGACAACAATGAAATGATATTTTATTTCAAACAGAATTGGTTTATTACAATACTCAGTACAATTCACATTTTCATACACAACTCCTCACTACAACATTTGTTTCATTAGCATTGACTCATTCACTGACTCATATACTTTTACTGATGGACACACTATTACGCACTTCATCTTCTGTCAGTCCAGTCTTCACTGCTCTCAACATGTCCAGTCAATCCAGTCCAGTCATCGTCTTCATACCTGTCACATAAAACAGAAACACACACAGTACACTGCAATAGAAATAAAACAGAATGCACGCGTATATAAATTTTATTTAAAAAAAAAAGGGGTTTTTTTTTAAATTTATTTGCCTTAGAATTTCGGTGTGTTTCTCATCATTTTTATGACTTGATCTGATTTGTTAATCCGACTGTGTCTAGACAGTATATATATATAGTGCAGGGACAGGAATTTTTTTCTGATGGCTGCATGTACACACGTGCATATACATACACGTGTGCACTGCCTCGCCGATCAGTGTATGACTGAGGAGCAGCCACATGGACCAACTCGACTCGGTACATATGAAAACAACAAAGTCAAAGTCAACAGCAATGGTTCAACATAGTGAACGATGCATCAAAGCTAGCATGACAGTGGACACATGAACGATCATTGTGCATCAAATCAGTTCAAGGAAGTGGCAGTAAAACAACGCAGCTACAAAGTGGAGCAGCATAATCATTGGAGCAACAAGTAATCAACCAGCAAAGAATAGTTCAGCAAACTCAACACAATGAAACCACTCATTCAACAAGCATTTCAGAATGTATGGGTGCATGGCAACATATTAATAATGGGACAAGCATATGGAGTATGCAACAACAAGTCAAAATAGGTGCATGGTCGAGCATGGTCGAGACTGTGAAACACAATGGACTCAGTGGTGAAACTGGTGCACACAGCAAAAATGACAACGCTGCATGCACAAGTTCAGACCAAGTGTTCAAAGTGTTGAGTGCCAAAACAAAAAGTATATGATAAGGCAGCATGGTACATCATAGCAGCTCTTTCAGAGTGGTCGAGACATGGTTCGTTTCAAAGCAGCAGTATAGACGAGCATATACTCAAGTCTCAAGACAGCAATGATGGGCACAAAGTGGTGATATGACACTGGCATGTATATATCAAGTCTCAAGACAGCAAAATTCTAGTGTACAAGTGCAACACTGGCATGTATATATCAATGCAGTAAAGAGGGTGAACTACACAGTGTTCAAGAGCAACCATAATAACATGGGTACAGCAAGACTGTCCAAGTCAGTATGGACAGAACTGTTTTATGTGTACATATATTTATGTATGCGTATAAGAGTTCAAGTCTGAGAAGTGAAAGAATAAAAAAAGCATCATCACATGCTTGTGCAAAATGGTCTGGTCAAGCCAAGATGGGTCAGGCAAGAATAACAAGTTTTTGTGCAGCAATTAAATTCGCAAGGACCAAGGATGTTTATTTCCAGAAACTCAAGATTGGAAAGCAAAATCATTCAGATTGAAACTCGGCAACAAATTTGAAAATGACTTTCCACTTTTACCATCCTTAATCAAAGCAGAGAGACTTCTTTTTAAAGGGAAAATACTGTTTTTGTAATGAGCACAGCAATCATATGGCAATTTCTCAAAATATTTCCAAATTGGTGCAATTAAGCAACAGGCAGAAATCATGCAGTTTTTATAGAGAATCATTTTGGAATGAATCAATCTCGGCACCAAAAGATTTCAATTAGTTTTTTTTTAAAATAAACACAATCATGCATGTGACAGCAAGAATTTGGCAAGAGTACTTTTCAGAAAATCTTTTATCAGGAATTTTATTCAAGGGCACAAATCAGAAAAATCTGTATTTATATTTACGGCAAGAATATATTTTCCAGCAAAGCCACAATGTTTTTGGAATAAAGTATTCAGAATTCATAGCCAATATTCATAGCCAATATTCACGCAAGAGAAAATCGTCACAAAAGGCCACAAACAAGTCAGAATTCATAGCCAATATTCACGCAAGCATTCAAGCCGATTTAGCAAAAGGGGCAACACAAAATCAGGCCAAGACATCAATCGAAATCAGAGGAATAATAGGATTTTCTAATCCTATTTAGTCACCGCATCATCACAGGCAAAGGGAACTGAGAAAATCGAAAACCCAAGCATCAAAAAAATTCAGAGCATAAATCGAAAAGAAAAACTCAGAAAACACCCACAATTTTTCCATTGTTTTCGATCAAGCAACATCTCAAATCGAAGAACCAGCAAGCCGCAAAGTTTTCAAGCTTCAGAGATTATCAAATTCATCACGCATCAATTCGATTTGGGGACAAAAGGAGAAACCCTAGCTGCCATTAATTTTCTCCAAAGAAACAAAATCGGGGCAAAGAAAATGAGAATGGACGCAAACAAATGGGCCGGCGCACTTCCTTTTGGACCTAGCCTCTATTTTTAACTGTTTTTATTTTGGGCTAGAATTTGGGTTTCTAATTCTTTGTTTTTTATTTTATTGTTTTTGTTTAATTTCTTTTGTAAAAACAAACGAACAGTTTTTCTAGAGGTCTATAAAATTTCTAGGGGATTCAGTCAGGGTGTTGACTGACAGTTGACAGAGTCTGTAAAATCTGTGTTACGTGTTACGAGATTGTAATACGGGTAAATCTGGTCGAGGGGATATCGTCCAGTCTGGGGTTTTGAGCATAGGGTTAGTACAGGAGCAGGGAGTGCGAGTTTACAGTGTCTGTAAGCGGGATCTGTTATTAACACCTAGTAGAAACCTTAGGAATGCAGCAGTAGGCAAGATTTGCCGAAGCTGGGTATCTCTGTGTGTTATTTACTTTCTGTAATTACTTACTCTGCTTTATCTGTGCTGGGATTAATTTTTTAATTACTTGATAAACTGTGATAAACCCTATTCACCCCCCCTCTAGGGTTAATCTAGATCCAACAAGTGGTATCAGAGCAGGTATTTTTTTTTTAACTCTAGAGTCATGGGTAACCCTAGTTGTCTGTCTAGCGAGAGTCAGTCCAGTTCATCTCCAACTATTTTCACTGGAACAGATTTTTTAAACTGGAAATCCAAAATGGAATTTTATTTAAAATCTGTTAATATTAAATGTTGGGATGTTGTTATCAATGGGTACAATATGGTAGATAAAGTTTTTAATTCTCGTGCTACACATATTCTTTATTCTCATCTTGATGATAATCAATACAGTCTGATTTCCCATTGTTTAACTGCGCAGGAAATTTGGACAGCTCTCAATACGGAGTATGGGCAAATTGACAACAACTACTCAAAATCCCGAAATATCAACTCAGATTCAAATCAACGCTTGAAAGGAGAAACAGATAGATCAAACGATGCAGAATCAACAGATGGTGAAACAGAAAATTTCTCTTACGAAGATTTAATTTATATGTGTGCTGATCTAACTAAGTCTGTCGATAAACTACAATCTAAAAATAAAAGTCTAAAATTTAAAAATTCTGAGTTGACCGGCAAAATTGATGATTTGCAATCAAAGCTTGAATATTTCAAAAATCCTTCAAATTCTGATTGCAAAAATTGTTTGAAACTGAAAACCAATCTTGTTCATCTCAATAAAAAATATTCAAAAGTTTGAAAAAGAAATTTTGATCTTAAAAGAAAACAAGATTGAGTTATCAAGTTTGAATAATTTTTTACAAAAGGAATTTGAAATTTTTAAGAATGATATATATTCCAAATTTGAAATTGCTGAAAAGGAGAATTTGTTGAAATCCGATTTGATTTTAAAAGAGCTGGAAAATGAGATTGAGAAATCCAAGAAATTTGAGTTTGAAAAACAAAAAGTCTTTGAATCTGAAATTGATGAATCCCAAGCCAAAATTAAATTGCTTGAAAATGAGAATTTGGTTTTGAAACAGTCCAATGCTGAACAGAAGATCGCTATAAATAATTGCTCAAATTTATTAAAAGAAAATAGCAATCTAAAGTCCAAAATTCAACGATTAGAATCAACTTTGGATAAATTTTCTAATGGGGAAAAATCGTTGAATATGCTGTTACAAAACCAAGTTTCTATTGGAAATAGATCTGGTCTTGGCTTCGGGAAAAATATTGTTTTTGGAAAACAAAATTCAAATGATTTGAAAAATCCTTCAAAATGCTTTGAAAAAAATCTTTTTGAAAACTCAAACTTTGATAATCTCAAAGGATTTTTGAATCAAAAACATGATGTGAATTTGTTTTATAACAAACCATTTAAACAATCTTGGATCCCAAATAAAAATAAAACGACTTCAACTAGATTCAAACAGATTTGGGTCCCGAAAGGTACAAAGGTTGATTCGAATAGTTTGCTATATAAACAGGTTTGGGTACCAAAAGATTTGAACAAAACTGTGAGTGGTTTCACAAATTTTGTTAGACCGCTCGATCCTCTCAACTGTTAGGTACCGAAGAAGGCTGGGGAACTGCTGTGCTGAAAAGAGATTGATTTCAGGCTGTCATTTTGTTTGTATTCTTTACAGTTCCTTGGCCAAGATTGGATGAGCTAGAAATTCTGTTTTACATCGTCGGTCTGGTATGATTTCTAAACTCATCTGTGTAAATATTTTTTTATTTTTTTTCTTCTACCCCTTTCTATTTTATTTTCTTCTATTTGTCTTTATTTGATTTGTCACTTCCATATCTCTTTGTTTATTCTGTGCTTCTTAAACTTCCAGTTGCAGAATTAATGATTTTCTGGAAATTTGCCTTACTTGTATAAAATCATCATGTGTTAATTATTTCCATATCCCGACTTTGAACTTGAATATATCTGCAATTGTTTTGAAGTTTATTTTCTGATTTTTGAATTCATAACAGTGTTGATGCACTCATATCATATCTTGAACACTGTTAACTAGAATTCCATATTTTTGAAGATCTGAATAATTAATGAAATTTCACACACTTATACGGTTTTGAGTCCCTTCCAATTCATTTTGGAAACACTTAAAGTATTATACTCATTACAGCACTGTTACTTCTCAGTTGTGATAATCTCATTAATTTTTAGATTGGCTTGATTATTTCTGACTTGAAAAATATTTGGGTTAAATCAGTGATATACCTAGAATTTCATCCTTATTCATGATTATTATGGTTGAAATTTGTTTGTTTGAAATCATCTGAAACTATTAATATCTTGAATAATCACACATCTCCTAAATTTGAAATTATCAACCTTGTGTGACTGATTCATTATATCTCAAACTTAACATTGATTCAAGTGATTTCAAATAAATTATTTTTTAATCATGAATACCTCTCAGATTTGATGTAAATGATCTGATATTTCTATTGGGCTTGTAAGAAATAGTTTTTGAGAAATTCTTGAAAAGTTCTTTTTGAAAATGGTCTTTGAAAATCATTGATATTTCACGATTAATTGATTTAAATTTTTATTTGTTTAAAATCATTTGAAATTATTGATTTATTGAATCACACACATATCTTGAATCTGACATTAATAATTTGGTGTAATCGATTCATTGAATCTAGGGTATTTCATATTCATCAAATGATTTAAAATAAATGGTATTTTTAATCTTGGATCATGGACCATCTTATGTGACCATCACTCTGACAAGTTTGTTTCTGAAACTATTTTTGTGCTGCTCTGATACTGTTTTCAAATAACTGCCTGTTTTGATTTCTCTGTTGCTTGCCAAATTTGTAAATCTTGTCTGCGTGGGCTCTGTGTTTGAAACTCTTTGATATCCTTGTTCGACTCAAGTGTCAATTTTAAATCCTCGAGAAGAGAGAACAATTGGTATCGGAAGTGCTGATTTTTTTTCTCTTGTCCTGTATAGCTTTTCACATTTCCTCTTGTAATTAATTTTCAACTTTAAAATTATTTGTTGATTATTCATTTAGAAATTGAAATCAATATCCAATTGAACTGTATTTATAATTCATCAAAATTATTATCAGATTTTGAAATTGTGATGAATTATGACTGTAATATATTTCATAATAAGAGGAGATTTTATTTGGATTTTCATGGTGGTTGAATATTTATTATAATATCTTTGAACTGGCAATTATTTCAGGATCATTTTCTTTATCTATCATCATTCTGTCATCCATCATGATTTTATATTAATGTGGAGAGTTAATATTTAAAAATATATATATATATATATATTTTTAATAAACAGTGGGAATTTGTGATAGAAATGGGACTATATTATTTATTCAGAATTAGTGATATTTGAAAATTTTCAATAATCCCGGTACAGTTGGTCATATTTCATAATATTATTAATTTAGAAATTTATTTCACAGTCCATTTCTGTACCTACCACATTTCTATCATTCATATTGGTTGTATATACCGAGGAGTTTTCCTATTTAAAGCTGAAAGCGATAAATATTTAATTAATACATAAGTGTGTCTCTAACCTCATTTAAAAATCCAAGCTCTGGTCATGCATGGTTATGAGACAACTTATATTTAAGCCGCAACTGATCTCATTTAAAAATCCAAGATTTGGTTATGCGTGGTCAGTGTGCTCCTAAATTAAAAGAAAAAGAAAAGAAAATAATTTGGATAAAATAAAGATTTATATGAAATTCTCCTTGGTGTTTATAAAAACCAGCCTATCAATCCATTTTCTATCTGTGAAATGTGTTGAAATATTATGACGTATTATGATTTGTTGATTAATAGATATTGGGATTTGAGATTATTCGATCTTGTCACTTAAATTGAATTATTAATTATGGTCCAAATCCATCACTGCTTTTACGCTTATTCTTTTTTTTTTAAATACTTTGAAAATAATTGGAAATGAATTTTTTTTAAGACTCTCCATTTTATATAAAATTCATCGTATATTCGTCATTCTCTACAATGTGAAATATGCCACCTGTTCTTAGAATATTATGATTTTTGTTTGACTGATTGAAATTTATGATGATCGTTCTTCCTCTTATGCTGAAATTATATTTTTTTTGTCATGTTTCATCTGTATTTTAAATTCTGTATCCTTTTGATGATAACAAAAGGGGGAGAATGGGTTGAGATTTTGATTTATGAGTGAATATTTGATGATTTTGATTTATGAGTGAATATTTGATAAATATTTTTAATTTTGAAAATTCATTATTATTCATACATTTCACTCATGCACAGTTATAGGGGGAGCTATCTGTTGTAGGGGGAGCAAATAAATAGGGGGAGTTTAATATTCACTGTCAAACACATTTATTACGATCAAAATCTTTTATTTGTTTGTCATCATCAAAAGGGGGAGATTGTTGTATATAACGTAGTCGTATACACTATTATAAGATTTTTGTTTGATGATAACAACCAAATAAATATATATTTTTAATGTGTTTGAATTCGTACTGTTCTATATACTCAACACAGACTGGAATATTATATTTATATTTAAATAAAATACTGTATGAATATTTTATTTCAACATTCAACAGTACAGTTTTTTTTTTTTCAACTCCACTATTTAAACACTTCACAGAATATTTGTACTTGTAAATAAACAGAATAGAATAGACAAGTCTGTTTGACAACAATGAAATGATATTTTATTTCAAACAGAATTGGTTTATTACAATACTCAGTACAATTCACATTTTCATACACAACTCCTCACTACAACATTTGTTTCATTAGCATTGACTCATTCACTGACTCATATACTTTTACTGATGGACACACTGTTACGCACTTCATCTTCTGTCAGTCCAGTCTTCACTGCTCTCAACATGTCCAGTCAATCCAGTCCAGTCATCGTCTTCATACCTGTCACATAAAACAGAAACACACACAGTACACTGCAATAGAAATAAAACAGAATGCACGCGTATATAAATTTTATTTAAAAAAAAAAGGGGGATTTTTTTTTAAATTTATTTGCCTCAGAATTTCGGTGTGTTTCTCATCATTTTTATGACTTGATCTGATTTGTTAATCCGACTGTGTCTAGACAGTATATATATATAGTGCAGGGACAGGAATTTTTTTCTGATGGCTGCATGTACACACGTGCATATACATACACGTGTGCACTGCCTCGCCGATCAGTGTATGACTGAGGAGCAGCCACATGGACCAACTCGACTCGGTACATATGAAAACAACAAAGTCAAAGTCAACAGCAATGGTTCAACATAGTGAACGATGCATCAAAGCTAGCATGACAGTGGACACATGAACGATCATTGTGCATCAAATCAGTTCAAGGAAGTGGCAGTAAAACAACGCAGCTACAAAGTGGAGCAGCATAATCATTGGAGCAACAAGTAATCAACCAGCAAAGAATAGTTCAGCAAACTCAACACAATGAAACCACTCATTCAACAAGCATTTCAGAATGTATGGGTGCATGGCAACATATTAATAATGGGACAAGCATATGGAGTATGCAACAACAAGTCAAAATAGGTGCATGGTCGAGCATGGTCGAGACTGTGAAACACAATGGACTCAGTGGTGAAACTGGTGCACACAGCAAAAATGACAACGCTGCATGCACAAGTTCAGACCAAGTGTTCAAAGTGTTGAGTGCCAAAACAAAAAGTATATGATAAGGCAGCATGGTACATCATAGCAGCTCTTTCAGAGTGGTCGAGACATGGTTCGTTTCAAAGCAGCAGTATAGACGAGCATATACTCAAGTCTCAAGACAGCAATGATGGGCACAAAGTGGTGATATGACACTGGCATGTATATATCAAGTCTCAAGACAGCAAAATTCTAGTGTACAAGTGCAACACTGGCATGTATATATCAATGCAGTAAAGAGGGTGAACTACACAGTGTTCAAGAGCAACCATAATAACATGGGTACAGCAAGACTGTCCAAGTCAGTATGGACAGAACTGTTTTATGTGTACATATATTTATGTATGCGTATAAGAGTTCAAGTCTGAGAAGTGAAAGAATAAAAAAAGCATCATCACATGCTTGTGCAAAATGGTCTGGTCAAGCCAAGATGGGTCAGGCAAGAATAACAAGTTTTTGTGCAGCAATTAAATTCGCAAGGACCAAGGATGTTTATTTCCAGAAACTCAAGATTGGAAAGCAAAATCATTCAGATTGAAACTCGGCAACAAATTTGAAAATGACTTTCCACTTTTACCATCCTTAATCAAAGCAGAGAGACTTCTTTTTAAAGGGAAAATACTGTTTTTGTAATGAGCACAGCAATCATATGGCAATTTCTCAAAACATTTCCAAATTGGTGCAATTAAGCAACAGGCAGAAATCATGCAGTTTTTATAGAGAATCATTTTGGAATGAATCAATCTCGGCACCAAAAGATTTCAATTAGTTTTTTTTTAAAATAAACACAATCATGCATGTGACAGCAAGAATTTGGCAAGAGTACTTTTCAGAAAATCTTTTATCAGGAATTTTATTCAAGGGCACAAATCAGAAAAATCTGTATTTATATTTACGGCAAGAATATATTTTTCCAGCAAAGCCACAATGTTTTTGGAATAAAGTATTCAGAATTCATAGCCAATATTCATAGCCAATATTCACGCAAGAGAAAATCGTCACAAAAGGCCACAAACAAGTCAGAATTCATAGCCAATATTCACGCAAGCATTCAAGCCGATTTAGCAAAAGGGGCAACACAAAATCAGGCCAAGACATCAATCGAAATCAGAGGAATAATAGGATTTTCTAATCCTATTTAGTCACCGCATCATCACAGGCAAAGGGAACTGAGAAAATCGAAAACCCAAGCATCAAAAAAATTCAGAGCATAAATCGAAAAGAAAAACTCAGAAAACACTCACAATTTTTCCATTGTTTTCGATCAAGCAACATCTCAAATCGAAGAACCAGCAAGCCGCAAAGTTTTCAAGCTTCAGAGATTATCAAATTCATCACGCATCAATTCGATTTGGGGACAAAAGGAGAAACCCTAGCCGCCATTAATTTTCTCCAGAGAAACAAAATCGGGGCAAAGCAAATGAGAATGGACGTAAACAAATGGGCCGGCGCACTTCCTTTTGGACCTAGCCTCTATTTTTAACTGTTTTTATTTTGGGCTAGAATTTGGGTTTCTAATTCTTTGTTTTTTATTTTATTGTTTTTGTTTAATTTCTTTTGTAAAAACAAACGAACAGTTTTTCTAGAGGTCTGTAAAATTTCTAGGGGATTCAGTCAGGGTGTTGACTGACAGTTGACAGAGTCTGTAAAATCTGTGTTACGTGTTACGGGATTGTAATACGGGTAAATCTGGTCGAGGGGATATCGTCCAGTCTGGGGTTTTGAGCGTAGGGTTAGTACAGGAGCAGGGAGTGCGAGTTTACAGTGTCTGTAAGCGGGATCTGTTATTAACACCTAGTAGAAACCTTAGGAATGCAGCAGTAGGCAAGATTTGCCGAAGCTGGGTATCTCTGTGTGTTATTTACTTTCTGTACTTACTTACTCTGCTTTATCTGTGCTGGGATTAATTTTTTAATTACTTGATAAACTGTGATAAACCCTATTCACCCCCCCTCTAGGGTTAATCTAGATCCAACAAAAAATACCACGGGTATATAGCTAAGAGAAACGAATTCCTCCACCACCAAACGTAAATACGTTTGAAGAGATCAACTTACGCGATCTATTAAATATACTCTGTCAGACATTCTTCCATACAGGTCGTCCTGGGACTGGACAAACCGAAGGCACTATTCAGTACAACCATCTTAGGCAATCTTTACCTAAGATTTATACAACAACCCTTGCACTTTACTCCGTCTTCAATTATCTTTGGCATATATGATTCGCAATGCTTATGCCAATACAGAGTGGTTCTTCGGATAATAATCGAACCGGTCTCTCCATGTTAACAACGTTAAAATGGTCGAAAACTTCGATAGTCAGTGAGTTAACTATCAAAGAAAAACACGTGTGCAAACAACGATATTATTTCCAAATGGAAATTATATCGATCAATCATCATTGAACATTTATCTCTTTAGTTCATTAATTTATTTATTTTCCCTTTCCTTCTTCCATATATTCAACATTTCTTATTTATACTTAGAAAATATATGTTATTGACATTGGAAAACATTTCCCTTTCTTGTTTTCTATATTAGAAAACATTTCTGATTCTTATTTGGTAAACATTCCAAATCTCCTTCATTTGGTTTTAAACAGATGTTTAAATAAACATTGTTATGCCAACGCAAACCATTACGCTCATTAACTAAATCCACTTAACCTACCTTTACTATCAAACTTTAACCATTCCTTAGTTAAGAAGGAAGTCAATCAAATTGGGGTATAATTACCTCTCAGACCTTAACTGAACAACGTTTTAACTTCGGAATAGACAAAGTTCATCTTTTAAACCTTTAACAAACTTCCTTACGTAACTCTCGGATTCTATTTATGTATCCACTTCTTTATTGAAAACATTGATTATAACTATAGGGTTATAATCCCTACTTTCGAAATCTCTACTTCGAATATAACTTTTATTCTTTAATTCGAATAATTAACAACAACTAATTTATTTATATATACTCTTGATTTAAAACCCGGAAAGTAAATATTACTTTCCCGAATTTGATATAATTGAATTCGACGCGTAACTGTTTTTCGAGTAATCTCTATTCGATTAACTCTTCTCAAATAATTTATATTCGATTAACTAACTACGAATAACCAATATTCGATTAACTCACTTCGAATAACCAATATTCGATTAACTCACTTCGAATAACCAACATTCGATTAACTCACTTCGAATAACCAACATTCGATTATCTCACTTCGAATAACTAATATTCGATCAACTCACTTCGAATAACCAATATTCGATTACTCTTCTCGAATAAACTATATTCGATAACTCTTCTCGAATAAACTATATTCGATCACTCTTCTCGAATAAACTATATTGGATCACTCTTCTCGAATAAACTATTTTCGATCACTCTTCTCGAATTAACTATATTCGATTACTCTTCTCGAATAAACTATATTTGATTACACTACTTCAAATAAGCGATATTCGATAACTCTACTCGATTAACTCCATTTGAATAACTCTAACTGATTAACTATAACTGGTTAACTCTATCTGGTTAACTCTAACTGGTTAACTCTAACTCTAACTGATTAACTCTATCTCTAATCAATTAACTCTAACTGATTAACTCTAACTCTAATCGATTAACTCTAACTGGTTAACTCTAACTCTAATCGATTAACTCTAACTCGATTAACTCTAACCGAATAACTAATATTCGATTAACTCATTTCGAATAACTTTTTTGAATTAACTCCTTTGATTTATTCCTTTGAATCATTCCTTTTGAATTATCTCCTTTGAATTTTATCCTTTGAATTATTCCTTTGGATTATCTCCTTTGAATTATTCCTTTGAATTATCTCCTTTGAATCATTTCCTTTACTATTTGTTTACTTAACAAATAACTATTCCCTTTTCAATTCTATTTATTTAACAAATAAATATTTCTTTTATCTTTTCTATTTATTTAACAAATAAATATTTCCTTTATCTTTTCTATTTATTTAACAAATAAATATTTCCTTCGTTTTTCTATTTATTTAACAAATAAATATCTCATTTATAACATTCTATTTATTTCCTATAAATAAATATTTCCATTTAATCTATCTGTAAATGTTTTACAAATATTTCCTTTTAAATTCTATTTGTAAATGTTTTACAAATATTCCTTTTTCTATTTTATTTGTAAACGTTTTACAAAATTCTCTTTCTATTTGTTTTGCAAATATTTTCCTTTTTATTTGTTTTACAAATATATTTCCTTTTAACTCTTTTGATTTAACTCCTTCGATTTTATAATTATTTCCTTATATGAAATCCTTTTTTCCTTTTATATATAAAATCCATTGATTTTATATAAATAATTTATTTTTAAAATATACTTTGAAAATCCTCTTTTTACATCCCACTATTATCTTACGGTATTTAAAATACCAAACACAGTTATCAATATCATCCAAACACACATAATCATCAACATATTATATATCACATCATATATTACAATATACGAAAATGGAAAAATAAATGTTGAGGAATCCAGTTGGATTCCTCCAACCTGTTTCTTTGCATCACAGATGTTAAACAATGTCATTAACATCGATTTCATTTCAATATGAAATATTCTGTTAAACAGAATCAATATTTGATTAACGATTTATATGTATATCGTTATCTATGATTTCAAACAATACACAAGCAATTCAACCAAACAGTTAACACACAACAATCAATAGATAATTATCAGTTCTAAGAATACGTTATAAAAATATAACTGTTTAGAGTTGGTGAGTTTTACTCACATTTCGCGTTAACCGTTAAATAATGATTTGCGTCTGTTGATTCAGACGGATAATTTATTTTGCCACAAATTGTAATGAGCTCCGATAGACTTCTAGTCAATTCCATGGTGTTGCCACCGTCCATACGGTCCTAACGGATCCTGTTTGGTTCGATTTCGTTTACGTATGAATTAGATATGCTTTACACAAGTTAATACGCTATTTAAAAATTAAAAATAAACTTAAACATTTTAAATGGGCTTAACTTTCCTCCCGGCCCATTTCCTCTCACAAGCCCAAACCTCAATCGAATTCCTTCTTCTCCCTAGGAACTTGCGAACTGTGCTCCATCCATTTATAGAAAATTCGTGACTTCCCATCCCTACACCCCTTCGTTACTTCACCATTTACAAATCCGAAATCATCATCTTCCTTCTCTTCCAAATCCACACCTTCCCAACACCATATCGCCACACTCGAACCAGTCAAGGAATTCCCGTCGCTCGGCCCTTATTCGATGTTACCCTGGGATGCAACGACAATAACCATCACCGAGTTTCACACAAATTGACAAGAAGGTGCGGTTTGTTATGGTAAGACTAAAAACAATCTCCAAAACTTAAATCAAAGCTTGAATTTTGTTTAAATATCAAACCTAGCTCGCACTGAGAAATATTGCGGACCACGAATTGACATCGGACCCTACCAAAGAGGTATAGAATCGAAGAGGATTAAACAAGGAATTCAAACATACATCTCCTTTTATTTATAGATTTTTGTTTGATTTCTTGTGGATTTTGAATGATCGGAAAAAGGATTTTCCTGGAAGAGAATATGACGGCGCAAAAATGTGTTTGACCGAAATGAAAACGACTTAGGGTTTAGAGAAATTTGTGGGGGGGGGGGGGGGTATTTATAGGATTTTCAAATTAATTTTATATTTGTTTTTATTGAACCGTTATCTTCGTTTGTCCTTTAAAAATCCCTACGATCACATATAATACCCAAAAATCACGAAAATGGACATGCAGCTACAGGTCGACATTATGGTCCCAACGAAACTGGTTTCGTCGAATTCCGACTTCGTTTGCTCACACAGCATATTTTTAACCGTCAAAATATCGACTGTATTTTACATTAAAAATCCGTACAGCCACACACTGGCTCTAAAAATCACGAAACTTGAAATCTAACAATAATTTAATATTGCGGATCCAACAAAATTAGTTTCGTTGAATTCTGAGGTCGTTTGCAAAACTGGCTATTTTTAAACCTCTAAATAACCCTTTTAAAAATATAAATATATTTAAAAATAATTAAATAAAATATTTATAAATAAATATTATCGTATATATTCACACTAGAATATCATACAGCTCCCATTGGATTTATAACTCGATACTTCAAAATTCCCAGTTATATCGGTATTCGATTTTTATATAAAATCCCTTTTAAATATAAATAAATTGATATAAATTATAAAGGAATTCCACAGCGACTTTTCTAAAATTTGATTTGGACATGAATCAAAATCTACAAGACGAAATCCTGATTTTTCTCTTCCATTAGAAAAATATACTTCACCAGCTCCTAACGTTTCTTGTTTCACAAAAATCCGATTTAAAACGGACCATGTATATTCAATTGAAGTTCAAATCGCCAAATAACGAACTACCACGCCATTTCAAGCTCGATTATAATTATAATATAAATTATACGTTCAACTGTCGTTCAAATAATATATTCGTTATTCTAATTCAATTCTAAGCTGAATTAAATACTTTGAATTGTCCAGTTCACATTATATTGTCTATTCACTATTTCTAACTATTTCAGAAATTAAATATATTATTCTATTATTTAATTTAATTAAATATTCAATATTATTTAATTAAACAACCTTTAAATTTCTAATTCACTATTTAAATAATTGTTAACCGGCCTTTTGGTCTGGTTACCAAAAGTACTCAAGACACGCTCGACTCAACTCATCGCGTGAAGCCAAGGCCAAGGGCGAGATACAGGAAATCCAGGGGAAAGACCGAGGGGAATCACGCCGATAGTTGATGGTCCCCATTTCTACCTACTCCCACCTAACCTTACCTAACCACTTCCTGTAAATACCCCACTACCTCACACTTAAAAGGGGAGGGATTCTTGGACCTTGAGACCTCTATAGAGCTTTATTAATGGCATCTTCTCCTTGAGGAAGAAGAAGGGCAAAATTGTCCATTTTATTATTTCTTGCAAATATGACTATTTTGCATAATAGTCCACATATGTAATGAGAGGATCTCAACCTTGTAATCTTTCAAAGTGATTAATAAAATTTCTACACCTCTTCAAAGTGGACGTAGGCCTTCACTAAGGCCGAACCACTATAAATCTCTTGTGTCATTTACCGCTTATATTTTATTTCATGTTATATAATATGTCTTATCTATGCGACCATATTATTAATTCCTAGTAATACGGAATCTTTGGTGTTTGCAACATTTTTGGTCGTCAACATTTGGTGCTTTCACTGAGAAAACTCGGACATTACGTCTTTCTTGCATCTTACCATCTCGACTTCGACGAGCTTAAGGTTCCTTGCTCAACCTACCGTTGGGCCCGCGTACGATGGTAAAAATGTCAAAGAGCGTAATAATCGGCTTATTAGCTGCCGCTGAGGCCGGTCCATCCAATCCACCTGCACCGACAAATATCCCGGCAGCCAATGAAAATGAACCCCCAGTTGTGGACCTCGAAGCGCCCGTAATCCAGGTGCAAATCCGTACACTTAATGAAAGGTACGAGAGTACGGCGATCGAGCTTAACCAAGCGCTAAGGAATAACATTGACCTTATGCGGCAACTCAACGAAAGTCAGCGCGACGTCGCTCGACTACGACTAGCTCGGAACAACGCCCGACCTCGACCACCAACATCGGAAACTTCCTCTTTCGAGATAGGGGCCCGCACCAACGAAGGAGGTTTAGCCTCATCAACAGCGTCGCCGTCCGAACAAACGCCCTCGACAACGGCAATGGCAATGGGTATGCCAATGGCAACGGTAACGTCGACCGTACCACCGTCACCTACAGCGGGGGCACCCAATATCGGGACCACTCTCGCTTAATCATCAATGACGGACCCGCTCCTACTAACCGACCTCCTCCTTGACAAGACCCAACAGCCGCCCGCCGAAGCAATGAACCAACTAATATGGCAGCCCAAACTACCATGAACAAGACCCGCGCGCCCCCGCCCCACGTCCACGGGCACACGCGGATCCTATCATAGATGTCGAGGACTCGAAAGGCAATAGCCTGGACGTCCACCATAGAAGACGTCCTCGAACTCGAACTCCAGAACCTCGCCAAAACCAATGGGTTCCAATGGCGGATCCCCATCCAACCTAACTTCCCGACATAGTCCGAAGGATCATGAGAGAGATGCGAAGAAATGTGCATGAACCATGGGAAGCGCACATTAGGCGCAACCCTTTCACTCGAAGAGTGAACGAAGCTGAATGGCCGCGACATTTCAGCATGCCACAAATGCCACTCTACGATGGCACCACCGATCCTTGTGCTTTCTTAAACCGTTATGAGTGGCAAATGGACTCGAGTAGAGGCGACGATCCCGTCAAATGCAAGTGCTTTCCGGTTTTCCTTTTAGGAACTGCCCTATTATGGTTCTCTTGCCTCCCGATCGATTCCATCAACAACTTCAGCCAATTAGCCACACAATTAGTGAAGCAATTCCAAATGCACATCCCAACTCCGAAGAACGCCCTCTCTCTTTCCAACCTATACCAAGGGCCTGCAGAATCACTCAAAAGCTACCTTTCTAGGTTCAACGAAGCCCTCACCGAGGTCGAGGATCCAGACCAGCGCACTATACTGTTCCAATTAGCTAAAGGCGTCCTCCCAACTTCAGAATTTGGGGCATGGATCGACCGAAAGCAACCGAAGAGCCTCGACGACTTCTATGAGAAGGCGGGGCAGTTCTTGTGTCAAGAAAAAGCGAGGCGCAACCGCATCATCGAGACCACTCGTCCCAGCATCCCTCGAGCAGGAACCGCCAACAACCAGCATAGTGGGCGAGAAACAGGAGTCCCGTCTAACCCTAATACGGGGGCAGCACCCCCCAGACAGAGGCCGAACACTGGGGGGCAAGGTGGCCGGGGCACCAACCAGGTACAAGCAGACCCGAGGAAGCCCGGCCCCTATCAATCTTACGAGACTCATACCCAGCTAAATGAGGATCTCGATACTATCTATCTAGAGACGTGTAACACTCTACCATACAAGAAACCCCGAGTCAGAGAATCCACAGAATCCGAAAAGAGCTCGGGAAAATACTGCCGATATCATGACATGTATGGCCATAACACTAACGAGTGCCGCCAGTTGAAGGATGCAATCGAGAAACTCATCCGAGAAAAGCGGCTCGAGCAGTACGTCCAAGAGCCCTTTCCCTCTAAAACTGATCCAAAGCCTCCAGCACCGGCTCCTCAAATGGCCACCAAGGCAGCCTCAGGACCGTCCAACGCAAGGCGGGGCATCGTGATCAATACCATTTGCGGCGGGCCAGGTCCCACGCATGACAGCTTCTGAAAGATGGAGGAATATGTGGGCTCCATCAAGCATGCGATCCACGAGGCTTGCTCTGATCCCTATGCTTCTATCCCAACTAAGCTCCGGAAAACTATGCGGGACGACATCACCTTCAACGGGAGGGATTCCACAGGGATCGAGATCCTAACTACCGATCCTTTGGTAATCACCACCAAATTGGCGCTGCAACTGTTCGAAAAATATTGGTCGACTCAGGGAGCTAGGTCAACATTATCTACAAAGCCGCGTACGACCAAATGAAGTTAGAAGCAAGAGATCTCAAACCGTGCCGCTCCACGATCCACGGCTTCAATGGGGCATCCAGCTGTCCAGTCGGAGTCATCGACCTACCTGTCGAACTCGGTACAGGGGATCGGAGCCGGGTCCGCCTCCTCACCTTCGTGGTCATCGACATCGCCTCGTCCTACAACACCTTCCTTGGACGTCCATTCCTCACAGAGTTCCATGTATGCCTATCACCATGGTCCCTCCTCATGAAATTTCCGACAGAAAATGGGATCGCGACAGTCAGAGGCCACCAAGTCAGTGCCAGGGAATGTTACGCGATAGAAGGGAAGAATGCACGCAATAGGGAAAAGGGTAAAGCAGTACCCGTCCCCTTTTGCGCCAAGACCGCCTCCGCATAGCAACCAGCGGCGTCTGGGCCATGGCTCAGATGCCACTCCTGTATTTCCGACGACCTCGATCCAAGGAAAGACGAAGAACCTGAATGGGAGAGACCAACTCCCGCCAAGCCAACCATAGATGTGCCCGTCATCCTCACCGACCCATCGCGCATGTTGAAGATAGGGTCGGACCTCCATCCAGCAATCAGAGATGACCTCGTAGACTTCTTGAAGGCTAACCTAGATGTATTCGCATGGACGCATTCCGACATGAAAGGCATAGATCCGGCAATCACCTGCCATTCTCTAAGCATAGACCTTACAGTGCCTCCAGTCAAACAAAAGCGCCGCTTCTTAGGACCCGACAGATCCAAGGCACTCGAAGAAGAGGTAGATCGTCTCCTGAACAACAACTTCATTCGTAAAGCCAACTACCCCGAATGGGTATCTAATCCAGTCTTAGTCAAGAAGGCCAATGGTAAATGGCGAACATGTATCGACTTCTCGGATCTAAACAAACCATGTCCCAAGGACAGCTTCCCCCTCCCGAAGATTGACCAACTGGTCGACTCAACCGCCGGATACCAATTGTTGTCCTTCAAGGACGCTTACTCCGGTTACAACCAGATCCCGATGAATCCTTGCAATCAAGACGATACTTCCTTCATAACCGACCGCGGGCTGTACTGCTATCGTGTCATGCCCTTCGGCCTCAAGAACGCCGGTGCCACCTATCAGCGGATGGTTAATCGCCTCTTTAAGAATCAAATCGGGAGATCCATGGAGGTGTACGTGGACGACATGCTACTCAAATCAAAAACATCAAGCAACCACGTCCACGACCTCTCCGAAATGTTCGATGTCCTCCGCCAATACGACATGAAACTTAACCCTCTAAAGTCCTCCTTTGGCGTCGCCTCGGGAAAGTTCCTGGGTTTCATCGTCAACGCGCGGGGCATCGAAGCTAATCCCGAGAAGATCCAGGCTATTCGGGACATCCGAGTCCCTGAAAACATCAAAGACGTTCAAAGTCTGAACGGAAAGGTCGCCGCTCTAAGTCGTTTCATCTCGAAGGCCACCGACAAGTGCATTCCTTCCTTCGATTTGCTTCGAAAGGGGAAGCGCAACTTCAAGTGGACCCCCGAATGCGTTTTAGCGTTCAAATAACTCCTCGACCACTTAGAGCAACCACCTATCTTATCTAAACCAATAGACCACGAGGACTTATACGTTTACTTGGCTGTTTCTTCGCAGGCAATCAGCTCAGCACTCATACGGATTGAAGATCGCATTCAACGACCCGTCTACTATATCAGTAAGCGATTGACGGGGGCAGAGAAGAACTACCCAAAGCTCGAAAAGCTGGCATTCTACTTACACATCTCCTCCCGGAAACTTAGGCCCTACTTCCAAGCTCATCCTATTAAGGTCTTCACCGACCAACCGCTGCGCCCAGTCCTACAACGACCTGAGGCATCCGGTCGATTGCTAAAGTGGAGCATGGAACTCAGCCAGTTCGAGATTACATTCATCCCTCGTCGAGCCATCCTCGGACAAGCCCTCACCGACTTCATAGTAGAGTTTACCGCACATGAGGAAGCTCCTACTGAGGATACCGAGGCTCCTTATGACACATGGAAGATATTTGTGGACGGGTCCTCCAACGACAAGTGCTCGGGAGCCGGCATCGTGTTCATCACTCCCGAGGGACGCTCCATACACTACGCACTGAAGCTAAATTTCCCTGCTACCAGCAACGATGTAGAATACGAAGCGCTGATAGCCGGACTGAGAAACGCCATCGAGCTCAAGCTGAAGATCATTCATATTTTCTCCGACTCACAGTTTGTCGTGCGTCAAGTGAAAGAGGTGTACCAGACCAAGGGGGATCGACTCGCCCTGTACCTAGCCCGAGTCCAAGACCTACTCACTTACTTCGACCCTTTCACTATCACTCACATCCCGCGAGAGCAAAATGAAGGGGGCGATTCTTTGGCCCGATTAGCGAGTTCTGAGGACCCACAACTATTGGGCTTCGCCCCTGTCGAGGTACTCAACTCCCCTAGCACCAAGCCAACGCCAACCGATACGACCATGAGCATCGGACCCAAGCCAAAATCGTGGATGACGCCAATAGAAGACTACCTACAGCAGGGGATCCTCCCACAAAGCCGCAAAGAAAGGCGAGCGCTCACCCGCCAGTCAGCCTGCTATCTCCTTATGAACGGGATACTCTATCGACGAGGCTTCTCCATCCCCTTACTTAGGTGCATAACCTCGGAGGAAGCCACCAAGATCCTAGTCAGCATACACGAGGGAGAGTGCGGTGACCACACCGGCGGGCAAACCTTGGCCAGGAAGATACTCCGACACGGCTACTACTGGCCCACACTCGAGCAAGATGCTACTGACTACGCCCGCAAATGCGACAAATGCCAACGCTTCTCGAAGATCCCGAGAGCCCCGCCAACGGAACTAACGCAGATGACCAGCCCATGGCCGTTTGCCATGTGGGGGGTCAATATCATTGGGACTCTTCCCGTAGCCAGAGGTGGGGCACGGTACGCCGTGGTCGCCGTCGATTATTTTACCAAATGGGCCGAAGAAGAAGCTCTCGCCACCATCACTACCAAGAAAATGATCAATTTTGTGGTACGCAACATCATCACCTGATACGGGGTCCCTCGGGCCATCATTTCAAACAATGGCACCCAATTCGAGATCGCAGAGTTCAAATCCTTCTGTCAACGCCATGGCATTGAAAAGAGGTTCTCGGCCGTAGCACATCCCCAGGCTAACGGACAAGTTGAGGCAGTTAACAAGGTCATCAAATCCATCATCAAGAAGCGTCTCGAGAAGGCCATGGGCATGTGGGCAAATGAACTTTCTTTAGCCCTTTGGGCCTACCGGACCACTCATAAGATAGCAACCGGGCACACTCCCTTCGCCCTCTCCTACGGGTCTGAAGCCGTTATCCCCGTCGAGCTCGAACTTCCATCTCACCGAGTCACTTACTTCGATCCGAAGACAAACCAAGATTTACTTATGGGATCACTCGACTTGCTAGAAGAGAAAAGGAATGAAGCCGATCTACGAGCAGCGGCCCAGCGACAACGAGTCGCTCAGTACTTCAACTCTCAAGTCCGCCACAAGGACCTCAACATCGGAGACCTCGTCCTAAAGCGGGTATTCCCACCTCCACCAGGCCTCGCTCCTCGTTGGGAAGGCCCGTACTCCATTACACGAAGTCTCAGTGACGGAACTTTCAAGCTAGCGACCGTGGACGGAGTCGAGCTACCAAGGGATTGGAACAGCGAACATCTCCGCCGCTACTTTACATAATTTAGCACCTGGTTGTATACGCTTTTCAGCGATGTTTTGTTTTCTAGCAATTCAAAGCATTGAAAAGGCTATTCATGCCAAATGTTGTTAATGAAAATGATGTTCAGCTTCCTACTTCCTTATTCTACGTTTACTCCTCACGTGACATGTTTGATCAATCCTAACAGCTCGTTTCCGTGTAAACCACCGACCACGGTATCGTCCTCCAGTGCGGAGGCCGACACCACCGCCCGGTCCGCGAGCCAACCTCGCAATCTATCCACATTGGCTACGACCGGCACCCCGAGCACGGGAGTCGGCAACGCTACTCGAGTCACCGGCCCGCGGCGCGACCGAGTATAAATAACCTCTAACTCGAACCTAGGCCCAGCACCGAGGCCGAGGATAAATCGTTCAAACCACCCAACAGCCAGACGGAGCGATACCAACTCCTCCCGAACTATGGGTGTGGTCGAGCACTTGGCGCAGCACCAAGGCCAACCTTAAATCGTCACATCCCCGAAGCTCTCAAGGCTTAGGGGTAGCCCACGGCCACGGTCGGAACCTACGGGCTGATGACTCGGGCTTCTCTTTCCTGGCGAGCGATAACGCCGGCGGGCTTGTAACACCCCACCTCCGCCAATGCCACTCTTGCAAGGGCACTGGCTTTGGAGGGGCGTTAAACGAGGTAAACATGCATGCAGATATCACAAGACAGAACATATAAGTAAAAACAAAGTAAATAAAGCAGCGGATAAAACTAGCATTTCAAAACCATAGTCAAGTTACATCAAAGTACTTGGTCATTATTTTCCACAAAACATAGTCTAGAAACATCAACTGAAAACTGGAAAGAAAATCACAAAGTAACTATCCCCAAAGTAGAATAAAGCCATAGCGTGCTCAAGTCCAAACCGTACATGAGCTATCCAGAAAAGCAGCTAAAGATCCAAGCTAAGTACCAGTGTTTCCACCCTGTAAACCTGAGGGGGGAACGGAAGAAAAGAGGCGAAAGAAAACGGGTCAGTCAAAAAGACTGGCAAGTCCTATCTACTATTAGTATAACAACTAGTAAAGTTAACTGAACATGTAAAACAGGGATGAGCTGTAGGGTGATAACTGGCATGGTGAAAAGTTAACAAGATAGATCAAGTGTGGCATCACATATACAAGGTTAAGTTGCACCAGGTGTGTACTAGTATTCCCATTCATGTCAAGTATAATCAAGAAATGATCCCTTGGCCCAAAGCTGGCCCACATCATGAGATGACCTAAATCGAGGTCCAACTACTCGGTCTAGTCGATCGGCTCCCTATAAGCCTAACTCGTCGTGTATCGGTGTCATACGGCTTAATCGTGGAATGTAGTTAACTGTGCTAGGTCCACCCCAGGGTGTATCCAGCCCTAAGGTGTAAACCACGAACACAATTCAAGCACGCACAGTCTAAACCTACTGGTGCCCATGTTCAACTCCGGACCTAATGTGCACGAACATGGTCCGCCTGAACAACCGGTGCACCCTTCAGCCGTCTCTTTTTGGCCTCTTACAATCAATCCAGTAATCGTGCCCCACCCTAGCCTAGTCCAGGGTACCCATGATACTTCGAAGTTGGTTACTGCTGAAAAGGACCACGTAACTAGGGTTTCAAGCGGGTTAAGTGTGGTTAACCCTATCCTAACCATGTATTGAGTTGGTTAAGTGTATTCAAGCAGTTCATGACTTAACCCTATCAATACATCGGGTTTAATTGGTTAAGTGTATTCAAGTAGTCCATGACTTAACGCTACCAGTCCATCGTGTTTAATTGGTTAAGTATATTCAAGTAGTCCATGACTTAACCCTACCAATCCATCGTGTTTAATTGGTTAAGTATTCAAGTAGTCCATGACTTAACCCTATCATGTGGCATTAATTAATTTAATGCACCCAACCTCTCACATTAGACCTTGTTGTGGTTACTAGTTAAGCCGGGCGAGTCCGGGTAGCTTTACACCACAACCTAGTCTAACCTCGGCTTTAAGCACAACATGACCAACTACTCACATTGGGTCCTATTGTTTGTAGCCACTAGTTAAGCCGGTCGGTTCCGGGTAGATTTATGCTACAAACTCAACCCAATCTCGAGTTGGCCACTCTCATGTTTTATAGAAGTCATGTCCAAATTCATGTTTACAAACATAATCACAAGTCAATGTTCATGTTATATTTTAAAACCATGTTTTCATGTCATTAATATTACCCAACCCAACGCATTCCCATCACATGTATGTTTCGCATCATAGATCAAAAGAGGGAACTTGGCAAAAGCATGACAAAAGGGCATAAGGTAATAAGGTTGGCCACAAGTTAAACATGGTGGCATATGAGGCACAAATATATTCATAAGCTTGCATATCACATCATGGGCCTCAAAACATGCATAATATCAACTTAAGCAAATAGGTGAAACATGATCATAAATGACATAGGATGATGACTAGAAGTTCACATATAACATTATATGCAAGTTATCATGAAGGTTATGAGAGTTCTCATGTTGCATAATGCAACATTACAAATCAATGGTCATAGCTTTCTATGCATAAGGCAAAGGTGATAGCTTTACAAACATGCATAGAATATGTTTATGCATAACATGATAAGATCAAAGCACATATCATACTTAGGCCCAAACTCAACTTGCAACATGTCATATTAACTTCATAGTTAGAATCTAAGAGTAGTATAGGGCTTACAATGCTATGAAGACTAGAATTAATATAAAATAAGATTGAGACGAAGCCACACTAGCAAATCCGCAACCAAAGACGATAAACTCCTCTTCAAGACTTGAGAACAAGAAGGAATAACCCCAAAGACAAAGAAAGATGGCTATTTTACTTAAGAAAGATGGCTCCTTTATGACATAGATTGATTTGAGACACTCATGCTCTCTTGAAGAAGGTGGAGGCCATGATTAGTGAACATTTGGGCAGCATTTAGTTGTAGGAATGATTAATGAGGGTTTAGGCTAGGTCTAGGGGTCTTTTTATAGGTGATTAGGTTAGTTTAGACCATAGGATTAACCCTAAATCGAATCTGAGCCATCAACTCCCATCAGAAACTTCCAGAACAAGACCCAACATGTCAAAATGGTGCACCAGAAAAACTGGTCCGACAGGGGGGGTCGACCCCTGGGTCGACAGGGGTGTCGACCCTTGGGTCGACATGGGTGTCGACCCATTGGGGGGGGTCGACACTGGTGTCGACTCCTGTGTCGACCCTGCCTGGGGCGGGAAAATTTCCGCCCTTTCTGCCTTGGTTGCAATTTGAATCTGAATTCGAATTTAAACTGTTTTCGGGCTAAGAATTTTCTGAAAACTTCATTGGGCCATAACTTGGTCATACGGACTCCGTTTTTCGAAAACTCGGACTCTATTTCGCGTATTTTTCCGAGACGAACGCAATGGCACAGCCCATTTCCCTTGATTCAGATTTTAGAATTTAATTATGCCTTGATTTACATTATAACATGTTATTAAAAATACGGGTTGTTACATTCTCCCCTCCTTAAAGGATTTCGTCCCCGAAATCTCCAAGTTAGGAAGAACGTATCCTACCATCCATCATCCATCTACTCAAAACATCATCCACAAGTAACTATTGTCCTTAAAAGGATTCTAAATGCTGTATGAACATATGCAAAAGGTGTGTGTATATGTACTTATCTAATGCAAAAATCAGGCGGTTACTGATTCAGTAAACCTCCTTAATGCAAAATATGTTAGTGTAATGAGTCCATATGTATGCGAATTCCTAACATAATCCATAGTCTCTATATGAGTGCACATAACATCCATCCATATGCAACATCCATGTGATAGCATACAAGTTTCATCCATGAATAAGCATAAACACTCATGCATATGCGGTATGAAAGTGTGTGAGCCGATCTTAGTGCCTAATGTGTATCATGCATCCATGAGTATCCACTTGCAAACACTTGCAACCACTTGCAACCACTTGCAAACATCAAGCATAACATGTTTCAAATACATGTTTCATCCAAAGGGTTTCTACCTAAGGTTCTCATGACAAGGTTAACGAGATAACAAGATAAACAGGATAAACATGGATAGTAAAAAGAAAGATATGCTGATTAAGAATGGGGATTGAGAATGTACCCTCAAAAAGGAATGGATAAAGCCCACGCATCTTCTCCTCGGTTTCCCAAGTTGCATCTTCATCGGCTTCACTCCACTGAACTTTCACCAATTTGACTTCTCGATTCCTTAACTTCTTGATCTCTGTTCCCAAGATACGAATCGGAGCTCTCCTCAAGGTTGCCTCTTTTTCTACCTCCACGTCTTCAAGAATGCTTGGTTCAACCACCTCAGCGGACTCATGTAGGCACTTTCGGAGATGCGAGACATGAAAGACATTATGCACTCCGGCTAGCTTCTCGGGCAATTCCACCTTATAGGCCATCTTTCCAATTCTCTCTATGATAGGGAAGGGTCCTATGAACCTTGGTGCCAGTTTCCCAACTGCTCCAAAACGTACCACATTACGCAAAGGAGAAACCTTCACGAAAACCATGTCTCCCACTTCGAATTCCAAATCTGCCCTTCGCTTGTTAGCATAGGATTTCTGTCTATCTTGGGCCGCTTTCATCCGTCTTCTCACCAATTCAACTTTCTCGGATGTGTCCCGTATCATATCAGGCCCAAGTATAAGCCTATCTATTGTCTCCCACCAACAAGATGGTGACCTACACGGCCTTCCATACAAAGCTTCAAATGGTGCCATCCCTATGCTGGCTTGATAGCTATTATTATAAGCAAACTCTACAAGAAGAAGGTGGTCTTCCCAAGTACCACCAAAGTCAAGAACACAAAGCCTCAAAAGATCTTCTAGAACTCTATTCACCCTTTCGGTTTGGCCATCCGTCTGGGGGTGATAGGCTGTACTCAGATTCAATCGCGTACCCATCGCTTCTTGCAAACTATTCCAGAACTGGCTAGTGAAAATTGGGTCACGATCGCTAACTATGCTAGAAGGAACTCCATGCAACCGCACTATCTCTCGAAGATAAATAGATGCTAGCCATGATGCGGTCCTCTTGCTCTTTACTGGAATGAAATGAGCACTCTTCGTAAGTCTGTCAACTATGACCCATATGCTCGTGTTCCCTTTCCTTGACCTAGGCAATCCATCCACAAAATCCATAGAAATACTCTCCCACTTCCATTGCGGGACCTCCAATGGATGTAATAGCCCACCTGGTTTCTTTGACTCGGCTTTCACTTGTTGGCACACCATGCACTTTGAAACATACTCTGCCATATCTTTCTTCATTCCGGCCCAAAAGAAAATGCGCTTCATATCTCTATACATCTTATCTCCTCCAGGATGTATAGTCATCTTTAAGTGATGTGCTTCTTCGAGAACTTTATGCACCAAGTCTCCTACTTGTGGAACACATAGCCTTCCATCACGCCTTAGCCAATCCTTGTCATCAATAGTATATCTAGCAAGGTGACTAGACGTCTCACCCCGAATCAACTTGTCCATGACCTCGACTATCTGCGGGTCTCCTTTCTGGGAAGCCCCAACTTGATCAAGAAGTGTGGTTCTAAGCTCAAGGGATGCTAATGAACCCGTCATCGACTCAACAGCTGTTGTAAAATCAAAGTTTGCCAAGAACTCTAGGCTCCTTATCTCAACAAACAAGGGACTCAAAGTCAACCTACTTCTGCTTAATGCATCTGCCACGACATTACCCTTGCCAGGGGTATAAGCTATCTCGAAGTCATAAAATGCCAAGAATTCCACCCACCTTTGCTGCCTTAGATTCAGATCCTTCTGCGAGAAGAGGTACTTGAGTGACTTGTGATCAGTATACAACTCAAACCTTTCGCCTAGAAGATAGTGGCGCCAGGATTTGAGAGCAAAGATGATCGCCGCCAATTCCAAATCATGAGTGGGATAGTTCTTCTCATGAACTTTAAGTTGCCTACCCCCATAACATATCACTCTTCCCTCTTGCATCAGAACATCACCTAACCCCGTGCCACATGCATCGGTGTACACGGTAAACATCTTACCACCATCGGGTAATGCTAAAACTGGAGTGGTAGTAATGGCCCTCTTGAGCTTTTGAAAAGCAAGCTCACACTCTAAGTCCCATGCAAAAACTAAGCTCTTCTTCGTCAACTTAGTAAGAGGGGCCGAAATCTTAGCGAAGTCCCTGATGAACTTCCTATAGTAGCCCGCCAGATCGAGAAAGCTTCTTACTTCGGTTGCATTCCTAGGAGTCTTCCAGTCTTGAACCACAACCACTTTCGCGGGATCCACTGCTATGCCTTGCTTAGAAACTATATGTCCAAGAAACCGAACTTCCCTTCTCCAAAAATGGCATTTGGAGAACTTGGCTTTCAACTGATGCGCTCTAAGCGTATCCATCACTTCCTTGAGATGTCTAGCATGTTCTTCCTCATCCTTTGAGAAAATCAGAATATCATCCACGAAGACAACCACGAACTTGTTAAGGAACTCCCTGAACACCCTACTCATCAAATTTACGAAGTAGGCGGGTGCATTAGTCAAACCGAATGGCATGACAAGCCATTCAAAGAATCCATCTGGAGTCCTAAACGCAGTCTTATCAATACTATCCTCAGCTACTCTAAGCTGATGGAATCCGGTGGCTAGATCGAGCTGAGAGAAAACAGAAGCACCAACCAGCTGGTCAAAGAGATCGTCAATCCTCGGTAACGGGTGCCTATTCTTCTTTGTCAGCTTGTTCAACTCTCGATAATCAACACATAGACGAAGCGAACCATCCGCCTTAGTAGCGAATACCGCCAGAGCACCCTATTCAGAATTGCTTCGCCTAATAAAATTCTTCTCAAGCAACTACTTGATTTGCTTACTGAGCTCTCTTCTTTCACGTGGGGCCATGTGCCTAACGGGCAATGATACTGGCCTGGCATTATCGACTAGATAAATGCGGAAATCTATCTCTCGTTTAGGGGGTAACCCCTTAACTTCTTCAAAGACATCAGGATAGTCTCGGACCACCCTTACAGATTGCAGATCATCGATGGACGAGTCAAGAGATTCAAGATAACATAACATGACGGGACCTCTAGGGTTACAAGAAATTTCTAGGGTATTACCGAGGCGTGTCATGAGCCTCACCACCCTATGCTCACAATCGAGGATGGCTCCATAACTGGACAACCAATCCATGCCCAAAATCAACCCGTATCCCGTGAACCCGAGAACATAAGCATTACACGTGAATTCTACGGTCAAGATAGAAATCTTCAAATCCACACAAATCATAGATAGATGGGCGGAACCCCCAATTGGATTTGAAACGCTGACGGGATCCTCAACTAGACTAGTACTTAGGTGCAAACTTTCAACAAGATCAGAAGAAATAAAACTATGCGATGCGCCAGAATCAAATAAGGTGCGAACAGGATAATCAGAAATATAAACAAGGCTTTCTACAGAAATACTACCTCGGTCCTGAACTGGAGCAGTGTTGAGAGCATGCACTTACCCTCCAGAAGGTCCTGCACGCTGATTCTGCCCTTGCCCTTGTCCTTGCTTCTTGGGGCAATCCTTGCTAAGATGTCCAGGCTCTCCACAGTGAAAGCATTCACCCAACTTCCTCTTCTTCTTTCTGCAATCCTTGGCTATGTGCCCAACAATCCCACAGAAGTTGCATTTTCTTGGGTCCTTTGCCTTGGCCTTGTTGGCCTTGTTGCCCTTGTTGTTCTTGTTGTCCTTGTTGTTCTGATTGCTATGATTTCCTCCCCACTTGGAGTCCGTCTTCTTGGTTTGAGTCTCATTAGGCTTGACTTCTTTCTTGCCATTCTTATTGTCTCCTTGAAGCAATGCCATGTCTACTAGGCCTTCGAAAGTGGCCCCCATGGGTATATGAGATAGGGCTAAACCTTGTAATGGCTCATTCAGCCCTCGTGCAAAGCGTAAAGCCTTCTTCTGGGGAGTATTAACCATGTCCAAACCGAATCGAGCGAGCTGGTTAAACTTATTCACATACTCCCTCACTGTCATGTCCCCTTGCTTCAAAGATATAAACTTCTCCAATTGCAGATTTGCCTCAGCTGATGATAGGAACTTAAGCCCGAATCTTGTCCTAAAGTCGGCCCAAGTCTCTATAGGTCTAGTAGCATTGGTGACCTCCCACCAATAAGCAACTTCTTCTTTTAATAGCCATGCTGCCAATAAAACCTTTCTATGGTCTTCCACATCAAAGATAGCGAAGAGATCCTCAGTTTCTTTCAACCAATTTCTCGCCTCCACAAAAGTCTCCGTCCTAATAAAATTCTTGCCACCCATCGCCTTAAAGTCTTTGCAAACCTTAGCGAAATCTGCTTATGGATTCTGAGGAGGAGGAGGAGGAGGAACCTCAGTTACGGTGGGGGTGTTTGCTGGGCCTACATCGTTGGCCCTAGCTTCCAAGTACCTCCGGAACCATCCGGGAATGGTTACTCCCACTTTTGGGGATAGCCTTTTAAAATAACTAGACTTTTGGGGAATAGCCTTTTAAAATAACTAGACTTTTCTGGGAAAATAACTAGACTGTCCAGTCATCGTTGGCCCTAGCTTCCAAGTACCAACCATCCGGGATCGGCCATACTGAAAAAGAAAAAGATAGATTCAGAACGAGGAAACGAAGGATAGTGCTAATGGCTTTTGGGGAATAGCCTTTTAAAATAACTAGACTTTTCTTGGAAAATACTTAATTGGTTTTGAAAATAGTTTTTCAAAAAGATAAGTTTTAAAAACACTTTTGCTCAAATCTTGTAAACCTTATGCTCTGATACCAAATGTAACACCCCACCTCCGCCAATGCCACTCTTGCAAGGGCACTGGCTTTGGAGGGGCGTTAAACGAGGTAAACATGCATGCAGATATCACAAGACAGAACATATAAGTAAAAACAGAGTAAATAAAGCAGCGGATAAAACTAGCATTTCAAAACCATGGTCAAGTTACATCAAAGTACTTGGTCATTATTTTCCACAAAACATAGTCTAGAAACATCAACTGAAAACTGGAAAGAAAATCACAAAGTAACTATCCCCAAAGTAGAATAAAGCCATAGCGTGCTCAAGTCCAAACCGTACATGAGCTATCCAGAAAAGCAGCTAAAGAACCAAGCTAAGTACCAGTGTTTCCACCCTGTAAACCTGAGGTGGGAAACGGAAGAAAAGAGGCGAAAGAAAACGGGTCAGTCAAAAAGACTGGCAAGTCCTATCTACTATTAGTATAACAACTAGTAAAGTTAACTGAACATGTAAAACAGGGATGAGCTGTAGGGTGATAACTGGCATGGTGAAAAGTTAACAAGATAGATCAAGTGTGGCATCGCATATACAAGGTTAAGTTGCACCAGGTGTGTACTAGTATTCCCATTCATGTCAAGTATAATCAAGAAATGATCCCTTGGCCCAAAGCTGGCCCACATCATGAGATGACCTAAATCGAGGTCCAACTACTCGGTCTAGTCGATCGGCTCCCTATAAGCCTAACTCGTCGTGTATCGGTGTCATACGGCTTAATCGTGGAATGTAGTTAACTGTGCTAGGTCCACCCCAGGGTGTATCCAGCCCTAAGGTGTAAACCACAGACACAATTCAAGCACGCACAGTCTAAACCTACTGGTGCCCATGTTCAACTCCGGACTTAATGTGCACGACCATGGTCCGCCTGAACAATCGGTGCACCCTTCAGCCGTCTCTTTTTGGCCTCTTACAATCAGTCCAGTAATCGTGCCCCACCCTAGCCTAGTCCAGGGTACCCATGATACTTCGAAGTTGGTTACTGCTGAAAAGGACCACGTAACTAGGGTTTCAAGCGGGTTAAGTGTGGTTAACCCTATCCTAACCATGTATTGAGTTGGTTAAGTGTATTCAAGCAGTTCATGACTTAACCCTATCAATACATCGGGTTTAATTGGTTAAGTGTATTCAAGTAGTCCATGACTTAACGCTACCAATCCATCGTGTTTAATTGGTTAAGTATATTCAAGTAGTCCATGACTTAACCCTACCAATCCATCATGTTTAATTGGTTAAGTATTCAAGTAGTCCATGACTTAACCCTATCATGTGGCATTAATTAATTTAATGCACCCAACCTCTCACATTAGACCTTGTTGTGGTTACTAGTTAAGCCGGGCGGGTCCGGGTAGCTTTACACCACAACCTAGTCTAACCTCGGGTTTAAGCACAACATGACCAACTACTCACATTGGGTCCTATTGTTTGTAGCCACTAGTTAAGCCGGTCGGTTCCGGGTAGATTTATGCTACAAACTCAACCCAACCTCGAGTTGGCCACTCTCATGTTTTCTAGAAGTCATGTCCAAATTCATGTTTACAAACATAATCACAAGTCAATGTTCATGTTATATTTTAAAACCATGTTTTCATGTCATTAATATTACCCAACCCAACGCATTCCCATCGCATGTACGTTTCGCATCATAGATCAAAAGAGGGAACTTGGCAAAAGCATGACAAAAGGGCATAAGGTAATAAGGTTGGCCACAAGTTAAACATGGTGGCATATGAGGCATAAATATGTTCATAAGCTTGCATATCACATCATGGGCCTCAAAACATGCATAATATCAACTTAAGCAAATAGGTGAAACATGATCATAAATGACATAGGATGATGACTAGAAGTTCGCATATAACATTATATGCAAGTTATCATGAAGGTTATGAGAGTTCTCATGTTGCATAATGCAACATTCCAAATCAAAGGTCATAGCTTTCTATGCATAAGGCAAAGAAGATAGCTTTACAAACATGCATAGAATATGTTTATGCATAACATGATAAGATCAAAGCACATATCATACTTAGGCCCAAACTCAACTTGCAACATGTCATATTAACTTCATAGTTAGAATCTAAGAGTAGTATAGGGCTTACAATGCTATGAAGACTAGAATTAATATAAAATAAGATTGAGACGAAGCCACACTAGCAAATCCGCAACCAAAGACGATAAACTCCTCTTCAAGACTTGAGAACAAGAAGGAATAACCCCAAAGACAAAGAAAGATGGCTCTTTTACTTAAGAAAGATGGCTCCTTTATGACATAGATTGATTTGAGACACTCATGCTCTCTTGAAGAAGGTGGAGGCCATGATTAGTGAACATTTGGGCAGCATTTAGTTGTAGGAATGATTAATGAGGGTTTAGGCTAGGTCTAGGGGTTTTTTTATAGGTGATTAGGTTAGTTTAGACCATAGGGTTAACCCTAAATCGAATCTGAGCCATCAACTCCCGTCAGAAACTTCCAGAACAAGACCCAACATGTCAAAATGGTGCACCAGAAAAACTGGTCCGACAGGGGGGGTCGACCCCTGGGTCGACAGGGGTGTCGACCCCTGGGTCGACAGGGGTGTCGACCCATTGGGGGCGTAGACACTGGTGTCGACCCTGCCTGGGGCGAGAAAATTTCCGCCCTTTCTGCCTTGGTTGCAATTTGAATCTGAATTCGAATTTAAACTGTTTTCGGGCTTAGAATTTTCTGAAAACTTCATTGGGCCATAACTTGGTCATACGGACTCCGTTTTTCGAAAACTCGGACTCTATTTCGCGTATTTTTCCAAGACGAACGCAATGGCACAGCCCGTTTCCCTTGATTCAGATTTTAGAATTTAATTCTGCCTTGATTTACATTATAACATGTTATTAAAAATACGGGTTGTTACAGGGCTCGCCTCAACCCGATGAACGACAGGAGAGCTGACACCGGACGGACCGCATAACACGACGTCATACGCCTTCGCTACTCTTGAGGTTAACCTCGGGCAACCCAAGAAAAAACAGCAGGCGCTCTGGTCAGGCTTCACAAACTACGGGTCTCTTGAGCTGAGGAAGATCAACTAGAAGCCTGCACACTATCTCACCCCTCTGGAACCACTATCCAGAGTGCGATACACTACACACCCCCTTGGGACAATCACCCCAGGGTGCGGAACACACAATCACTTTTTTGTCAGGTGTAACGATAAGTACATCTATGCAAGTACGGGACGCCCGAAAACATAGAAAGAACATCCGAACGTTTAACAACAAAACGTGATCTTTACTAATTCACACTTCATTACAACACAAACACACAACAACCCCTTACATTACTAATATCTATCTTTTTAATGACAGGTTGTACATGCACACCGTGCCTTGAAAAACCAAAAGCGAGAGCCGAACTCGTGTAAACTAGCGGCCTACACTACCAAAATAATCACCACACTAGTACATGAGCAACTAACGCTAACTGCGTTTCTTCTTGTTTCTGTGCCTATCTTTTGCAGATCCAGCACCCGATGATCCATCCTTGGAGCCATGCCTCTTCTTTCCAGAATTGCCTCTCCCGCTATGACTCTTTGGGGAGGAAGTCGATCCATGAGAAGTTGAGAGCCTCCTATCGTCTGCCGCCCTCTTCTTCTCTACCTCATCTTCCGCCCTCCTCTGAGAAACGGTCGCCGTCGCCCTCTTTTCGGCGTCATCCCGGGTCTTAGCGATAATCTCCTGCCTAGCCGCTTCATCATGTTCCCATTTCTCCTCCATCTCCTCACTCTTGACCTCCATCTTAGCCTTTTGTGCTTCCACCAGGGCGGCCATCAATGACACATCAGCCTCCACCGGGCCTCAGGCACTTAGCCCGTCCACCTCACCTTCCTCGTCAATAAGGCTCTCGTAAAGACTAGGGGTTACCCCTATCCCCGAAAGGTTGTCAAGATGATCTCCACCCTCTCCAAGCTTTGATCCCTCGAGACCTGGCCCGAACTCTGACACTCCAGGGATCACTAAGGCCGGATCCAACGCCACAGTTACTCCAGGGGAAACTGCACAACGAAAACACAACCGTTTAGTCCGCAAATTTGATAACCACATCGTCCTCCGGGATGCATTGTAGGAAGAATTTACCTCCGGTTAGGGTCGGTGTGGGGATGGCAGAGAGAGTACCCGGCGCAACAGGTGATGTAAAGTCGGACTCTTTCGACTCCAGGTTACGTTCAGCCGAAGCCAGAATCAAATCCGCCAGATCACTCACGGTAACCGGTCCAGGGACGGGGAACCGAGAGGAACTTCCCCCCGCAAAGGTCACGGCTACCGCGACACTATCAGTCATGACAGATTTTCCTATTTTGGCTGCAAGCTTTTCCTGCCTTTCCCTCTCCGCATCCTCCAACAATAAATTCCTACCCTTCTCCAACTCCACGCGCTCCTCCGCGGTCAAGGTGTCAATTTCAAGCTGTTGCTCATCCAAGGTGCCTACCTCCACTCCACGCAAGAAGGCTTCGTACGGAATCAGTTTTTCCCAAGTTCGAGCTAACACGCGGGAATAATCAGGCATCCATGAGATCCCATGAAACTTCAGGACTTTAATGAGCATGTCCTTAATGTATCCTTCCAAAGACGATTGAGCCTGGTACTCGGCATCCGCTAGCTCGTCCCTCTAGCGTTCCATTTCACCCAGGTGCTCGGTCTTTAATACGTCGGCGGCACTTAGCACATCCCGATTTCTAGCTTCCGCGTCCTCCTTCACCTTTCTCGCCGCCTCAAGCTCCCTCGCTAGACGGACATTCTCCGCCCTTAAAGTCTGATTACTCTCCTGGAGCTGCTGGGCCTATGCATTTTCCCGCCTCAAGTCATCACAAACCTTGTCCGCTTCAACTTTCCCACTTTTCAAAATGGTGTTCTGAGTGGTCAAATCGGTTATAGACTCCTTCGGAACGGAGCTAGAATGGTCAGTCACCCTCTTAAGCTCCTCATACCGACGCTTCATCTCATCTGTAGAACAACATGCCTCGCGAGTTAGCAACACCAAGAGATAAGAGGCACACCAACCTTAAAAACGAACCGGAAAGCTCACCTCTTTCCGCGGTTAGATTGGCAATAGAAGTCTCCTCAGCATCTATGATCATTTGTCGGTCGGCGAGCTCCTGATTCTTTTTCCTGATCAGATCAGACAACTGATGGGAATACTGGATAAACGCGTCAACCTGACGACACACGACCCTCACATGTTGCCATATCTCGCCGGTCTCCCTATCAAGGGCAGGACGAATCTCCGGGACAAACCACAACTCGTCAAGGTATAACCCCGGGAAGTGGAGCCTCAGAAAGGCCATCCTCTCCTCAATGGGCAGACCCCGGACTCCGGACTCCGTCAAATCATCCATCTCCGCGATGGGCGCCCCGTCCGGCCCCGGTTGGGCAATCGGTGACACCTCTCCCCTCGAAGTCCGAACGGGAGCCAACGAAGCCGTGACAGGTGAAGTGGTTGATGACGGGTGACTTGGTCCCCCCTGATCAAATCTCAAACCTCTCCTAGGCACCCGAGTCGAAGGGGGAGGTGGAGGAACCATGTAGGATCGAGGCCTGTCTTGACAACGACCCCCACTGCCATGACCCTATGGGGGCGGAACATCGCCGTACAGACTAGCTCCCTGCTTAAAGGAGCCAAGAAAAGCGCTATCATGTCGGCGACGGTCTCCGCGACCTCGTCCTCCATTTCCTCTGGCCATGTCACATGTCGAAGTAAAGAAGCCAAGTCAGTCAAACGATTCGCGCTGGCACTCTTACATGCAACATGGGGTGTGTAAGTGCATAGCCTAAGTGCTCTCTCAACAAACCAGATTGTTCGCCAGCCATAGGAGTTGACCCCTTCGCGGCAAAACCTATGTCCTCCATACTAGCCGCACTCGGCCATCGAGATAACTCAATAGGAACCATTTCTAGATCAGTAAACTGACCCGCCTTCTCGAGGGAGGCGGTAGCTTCTAGAGAAGCCACAGGGGAGTGAGGACTATCCAGCGCTTCTTCTCCTACCCCTCCCATCGGGGGTCGGAAAGAAGCATCAGGAAGTCCCACCTCCCGAGCAGTTGTCTCCGCGCCACCCACCTCGCTACCTCCGACGCCATCATGGAACTTGACAACCTTTTGGGGCCCAAGCTGGATAGGGGTCGACTTTCTTTTTAAAGCAGAAGTGGTGGAAGCCCCTGTCATAGCCTCTCTCGGCACGCTACTTGCCACGGCAGGCCTAAGTATGGCCTGACCAGCCGAGAGCAACCCCACGCGCCGAAGCCGGCCCTGGTCTATCACAGCGTCCGTCTTACGGGAAGCTTCGGGAATAGCTCGCAAAGCATCAAGGCGTTGCAGAAACACGTCACCAGTCGGCGCCACGGGATTTCCTGTCACAATCCGAAAATAGTAAGGCACGAGACCCGATAACAAGGCAAGAAGAGATCAGAGACACTCACTTCCTTGTATCCACCTCCTCACGAACCCAGGAGGGCAGCTAATGAAGAACCAATCATGTTTAATTACCGATGGTCTGGGCCACTTCCCGACGAAGAATCTAGTAGTCATAGGCGCCTCCAGGAACCATTGGGAAGATGACCCGCCCTTTGACCGCCTAAAGTGGAAAAGGAACCAGATATCCTCTCCAGTAGGGTTTCGATTTAGAAACTCTCGAAAAAGGACACAAGTTCCCAAGAGCGCGGAATAAGCATTCGGGTGTAACTGTGAGGGGGCAAGCCGGAAATACAATAACATTTCCCGAATAAAATCGTTGGCCGGGGGCACGCACCCCATGCCGCAAGCATGTCGGTTCCAAGCAGTAAGCCCCTCGGGCGGGGCGTGAGCCCTTTCATCCGACGCAGGGGCACGGGCCTCCCCCTTCGGGATACCAATTCGCAGCGACATCTTGTTAACAACCAAAGCATCCATGCGTGATGGCACCGAATCCGAAGGATTGTCCAAGATGACCGCACCAGGTAACATGTCAGGAGCCACTGGTGCAATTGGCTCAACACCTCCCATGATGTCCACACTCTCCATCTCTGAATACACAACTGGGGAGTTAAGCCTTTTGATATGTTCGTCGTGCTCAGACACCTCTGGGGAGCTCCCAACCTGGGAAGGATTCGATCCCTGGGTGGTCTCAGACTCACTATTACCGGAGCTAGTGTTGCCCGTAGAGCCGGAAGAAGAATCAAAAGAATCGGACGATGGCGGGGAAGCCTCGGCTCCCAAGAGTTTCCCAGTTTGTGATCTTGTTTGCATGGCTCACTATACTTCAACATACCAGTATTAGACGTCACAACAGAATAACCTGTACCCCTCGCATTGGTAAACACTAACAAGTGTGTGCAGTGCCGTGCAAAGAATGAAAATGCTCAAAGAAACGCTAAGACAGTTCAGTCACAGTCCGGATATATGCTCTATCCTATGTGAAAGCTTCGAGTTCTTATCCAGACAGTTATCAATGTCAACACTTAGTATGTTCATACAATCAGACAAGTAATTAATAAGTCCGAGGGCGGGGAGTCAGGAAGTTAAAGTCAAAGTCGAGGGCACCTAAGTACGATATCTAGTCAAGACGAAGCCCTTAGACTCGCCCCAGGGCTCGAAGAATCAAGTGCGTAGAAGTCAGAAGCCCGAACCGGGGCACCTCAAAGTCCAATCCAGGGGTTCAAAAATGTCTGACCAAGGGGGTTCGAAAATTCGAACCATGACAGTTCGAAATTTCGAGCCCCTGCAGTTCGACATCTCGAACCAAAGGACTCGGACTTCCAGACCCCAAAGGCTCGAAATTTTGAACCATCAAGGTTCGAAAATTCGAGCCCCGAGGGCCAGTATCCAGACCAGCAAATCTCGAGACCTCAAACCATAGGTTCGAACTCTCGAACCCCGCGGGGTTCGAAAACTTCGAACCCAACTAGGCTCGACGGGCTCGAACCCACCAGGTTCGAATCCTCGAAGCCTCGAGCCTCCTCCAGCAGTCATACCTCGACCTCCCTTCCCCCTTCCCTCCATCGACCAAGTTCATTACCTAAAAAAGTCTTCTTTTTTGGTCAAAGGTCGAGGTTTGAAATTCTGGTAATCACAACGCAAGATAGAAGAAAATGAGGGAGAGGGGGGGCCTATTTATAATAAAAAGGGAAAATGTCCCTTCGTATTCCACTAGGAACGAAATTTCGAGCCTAAAGGCTCGAAATTTCGAACCACTTCGGTTCGAAATTTTGAATCTCCCAGCCCGATATTTCGAGCCGCCAGAACTCGGGGATCCGAACCCCTGTGGTTCGAAATTTCGAACCTCCCAAGGTCGAAATTTCGAACCTCAAAAAAAGGGGGGGAAGAAATTTTTTATGAAGAAGACAACATGTTTCCTCTTGATCGTCGAACGCACGGACGCCTACATCTCACAACACGTCAGTCGCCAGAAACACGCGATTCCGACGCAACGCGAACACAAGGCAACGCTAATACGACGTCAAACCGACGGCGACTCGCCCAAACAGGCGAGCCCGCTGACTAACATATTCTTTTCTATAACTTGCAGGATAAATTCGCAACTCAACTATCCTCTCAACTTCTATTCCGAAGCATATCCTGTCAAGACAAGACGTACTTCGGGGGGCAAATGTTAACCGGCCTTTTGGTCCGGTTACCAAAAGTACTCAAGACACGCTCGACTCAACTCATCGCGTGAAGCCAAGGCCAAGGGCGAGATACAGGAAATCCAGGGGAAAGACCGAAGGGAATCGCGCCGACAAACCTCACCACGTCTTCCCAAAAAAAAACACTTCGCACCTGCCAAGGTGCGAAATTTCGTACCTCAGAGGTATGAAATTTCGTACCTCGAGGTGCGAAATTTCGCACCTACCAGGTGCGAAATTTCGCACCTCACCCAGGTACGAATTTTCCGAGGCCGAAACTGGGAGGCGCGAATTTCCTATAGATGGTTCCCATTTCTACCTACTCCCACCTAACCCTTACCTAACCACTTCCTATAAATACCCCACTACCTCACACTTAAAAGGGGAGGGATTCTTGGACCTTGAGACCTCTATAGAGCTTCATTAATGGCATCTCCTCCTTGAGGAAGAAGAAGGGCAAAATTGTCCATTTTATTATTTCTTGCAAATATGACTATTTTGCATAATAGTCCACATATGTAATGAGAGGATCTCAACCTTGTAATCTTTCAAAGTGATTAATAAAATCTCTACACCTCTTCAAAGTGGACGTAGGCCTTCACTGAGGCCGAACCACTATAAATCTCTTGTGTCATTTACCGCTTATATTTTATTTCATGTTATATAATATGTCTTGTCTATGCGACCATATTATTAATTCCTAGTAATACAGAATCTTTGGTGTTTGCGACATTTTTGGTCGTCAACAATAATTAAATTAATTAATCAATTATCGTTGAAAAATACGGGTCGTTACATATAGCTTATGGTCATAGGTGCAGAAAAGATGGTTGTTTTATGGTTTTTCGTTATGAAATAAAGAGAAATTTTGTGGTGGTATGTATGATTGTTGGATGATTCACGTGATGTGATTGCCGTGGAGTGTTGATGAGCTTGGAAATGTTGCAATGGAATGAGCTGAAGTAATGTTTGTAGGTGGCAGATTGGAGCTTTTTTCAGGAGAAGTGGCGGGTCAAGGCGTATATGTTAGGGTGGTGTTGTTTATTGGTAGGTGAAGTGGTGTTGAAGAGGATGATTTGAGTTGGTCCAGGAGGAGTTTTAGGTTGTTGTGATGGTTTGCATGTGGCAGTTTTGATGAGGAGTTTGCGGCAATGAAAGAGAGGCTGTAGCTGGTTGTAGCTGTTTAGTTGAAACTATTTGGTTGTGATCCATAGTGGGTTGCCAAGGGCTAAGATAGTTCAGTTTTGGCGGTGGTTAATGGAGGAATTGGTATGTTTAGTTTGGTAGTGTTTAGAAGTAGAAATGTGGTGATGGTGAAATGCTTTTGAGACGAGCACAAATTCTTTTTGTTATAAGTGAAGGGACGTCACTAAATGAATGCGAGATCGTTACTTCCACTGTTTAAATAGAACTGCTTATGCATTAGCAAAGCAAATGATCATTACTGATTCTACATGTATGTTTAAGTTACCATACAGTAGTAACATTAAATCATTAATTTTACGTGTGATAGATTTAAGAACTTATAGCCTCAAGTTCTATGTGTGATAGATTTAAGTTACTATATAGTAGTAATATTAAATCATTAATTTTAATAATGTTTTTCCTTTTATGTACAAATGTGACTCAACTTCTAAGTGAGCTTGAGGTTTTGATTCATAGAGTGAAGGTTTCTACTAATCACGGTGGTCGAGTAATGGATCTCTTCTTTGTTACGAATGGCATGTGAGTGATATTTCCAGTATTTTCTAGACAAATGATTTGAATGAAGTTGAATTGAGTGATAACAAAGTGTTATGATCTTTGCTTACTTTATAGACATTTTGTACATATAATGGTGCTAGTATCCAGTGACCAACAAAAAAATAGTGTTGAATCATAATAAAGTAAAATGATTGGCATCTAACTCATTAGCCGCTTACCGTAGGGACCTCCTGCACACCACAACAAGATAGGAAAAGACTTGTAAAAGATTTGGTGGTTTTTTAGGGGAGTCTTGTATTAGTTGTGAGTTTCAACAGGCTGATGATTTCCAGTATGTGTCCTTTTCGCTTCCACCTGCAGCGGAGGACCTGTTTCGATCTGAAATTTCCCTCAACGAAGTAGGTTCGAATGCCTTATCTCCTGATATGTCAAAACTGAAAAAAATAAATATTGTCATAGATAACTCACTATGCCTGACCCAAACTTTGGTTCAAATCAATTGTATTGATCAGAAGGGTCTCCGTTATGACATATTGCGAACTTTGAAAGACTGTAGCATTCAGGTACTTTTTATAGTTCTTTTTATTAACATACATTCTACAATAAATTATGTCTATGCCAACTAGTCAATGATTGTTTGTTTAAAATGTCCTGATAATTTCATACATTTCATCGGGGTAAATGTTTACACGTTTTGTCATGTATGCATTTAATACTTAGATATTTCTATAATTTTCAAGGTTTCTCTTTACCCTTAAGTTAAGTTACTTGAGTTAAGTTACTTGATTCACATCTGATTGATAAGCTGACGAGAGAAATGACCATATAAATTGCCTACTCTCTTTTCCCTCCCATTTGGATAGGAAAATACCTTGCCCCACTTGAATCCTTAGTTCATTATAGCACTAGAAATGCTTCATACATAATTGCCATTATGCAACGCTGGACTTGTGATTGGTGCAGACTGTGTTTCACTATTATGAAATGCTCACTAGGGTGGTATGTTTGACATGTATTTGAAACTATATTAATGAATAGCTGAATACTTCAGGAAAATGTTTTAAGTGTTCAAGATATCGACAAGGGTTTAATATTGCGCAGTTGAAATATAATGGTGCAACAATGAACGATTGTAGCAATAAGTTCAAGGTTATATTTTGTCTACAAAGAAAATTTTGAACCAAGAGGATTTTAGCATACTTTTTATTACTGTATATTATCTTTGAGTGGTACTATATACATTAAGCTATGTTCTTCCATTTGTCCACATCACTTAACCAAGTCAACTTAAAACATTCTTACTGGGTAGACTATTTCGTCATTGCCCTCGTTCATTTATAATATTAAGAATTTAATTTGTTAATCCTCTTGATACTCTACCTCCTTTTATTGTTGCTGATGCCCTAAATGTACCTATAGATGAATCATCATATAAATAATAATATAATATCATACATGTTTTCAACAACATTACAGTCTTAAAGTTTAAAACCAGTCAAGTTTCCTGTTTTTATTCTGAGTTAAAGACTTGTTTAATTTATAAAATATCTACTCATATAAACTCAATATTTACAAAAGTTTGTTTGTTTGGCTCTTAATAAGCTATTCTTAGTTGAATCATCAACGTAAATGCTTACAACAACAACATGCAATATTTTTGTTCTTTGAATAAAGTTGAATTTCCCCTTAGCATGAATGTCTACTAATCTTTCATTGCGATTGTTTCATCTATCTCAAAATTATCATATCATGAGAGCTAGCAATTTCAAATTACATTAGAATATAATTAGTAGATTTTTTTTTGTTTTTTTCCTTCTTTTTCCAAAATAAAATTAAACTCTTTAACAGTTGCGAATAACAAGCTTACATTAGATGGTAGTTCAATCTTGTTTCTCTTGGACATATTAATTAGTACTATGTCTAACAATAAAATGTCCTGTTAATGATACTCATTTCGGGTAATTTATGCTATTCCTTTATACTTTTTATTTTTGGAGAACCTGATTGTATGTGAACATGTGGTATTGCATTTCTAAATGGAAATGTAATTTTGAAGGATACTTTTGTTTTTCCATCTTTTGTGTTACATATCTACGGAAGACTGGTTAAGGTTCATGTTTCAGCAAGATTTTGCAAGCTGTTTCAAAATGAAGGGAAGGTTGTTACATGTATGATTTTCATTACAACAGTCCCCACTTTGTTGCATTGCTCTTTTTATGCACAAAAGCACCCCCATTTGTTAGGTGTTGCATACAAGGTTATGGCTATGTGCTCCTTTTTTTTAAATTTAAATTTATGATGTGTTTAAAGTGTGTTATATGATGCAGGATGTACAATATGTTAAAAATGAGTAATATTAGGAGCGAGGGAAGATGGAGATGATAAAACAAATGGAAAAACTTAGAAGAAAACAGGAACATAAGGTTAGAAGATCTGATTTAGGTATGCATGAGTGGTTTTCAAGTGAAACCGAGGGCGAGGTGCAATATGAAGGAAAAGGACCCAAATGGGATAGTAGATTAGAAATAATCAGATTGCCATGTGAAGTTATCGTATGGAAAATGGCCTCCTTGAGGACAATGCCAACATATGCACGCTAGAGCGAAGCCATTAACCATACGATTGTCGGTGAATGGATCCATGGATGCGCTGTCATTTTCAAAACACTACAAATTTTATCGTGTGAAATAAATTGTAAGTCCTTGTTTATCAGTATCAACATTTGTATCTGTGATTATGTTTTAGCTTTGTTTGATAATTGCTTGTGTTTCGACTTTGAATCTTAACTAAAAACCTTGTTTGATAGATGCATGTGTTTCGACTTTTGAAACATCTGTAAATGTGTCTTAATTATGTATGAATTGTTCATTTGAACTTTGTAAATTTGTAGCTATGAAGATTAAAATTTATATTAATGAGCATGGTTGATATAACCTGCTCATATTTTGTTTAAATCGGAGCTTTATGCTTCAGGTATAGAGAACTGATTAATATGCACTTTCTTCAATTGAATTTAGCCATGGTCCAAATCCATGGCTAAATTATATATAAAAAAATTATGATTTCAAATTGCCACGACTCAGAGCCGTGCCAAAATGATATTTTGCCACAGAATAAAGCTGTGGCAAAACATAAATCTGCCACAGCTTCAGACCGTGGCAAAATACCAATTTGCCATGGCAAAATTTTTGCCACACCCAATTTTGCCACGACCTGAAGCGTGGCAAAACTAATTAGCCACGACCCAAAGCCGTGACAAAATTGCTTTTCTGGTGTTGTGTAACATGATCAAATTAGGTTTTCCTAAGACGTCTAAATCTGAGATTAACATATATGATCAGATCTAGGGTGAATTTAGCATGTAACATATGAATTTGATCCTAATTTACCTATATAATCCGTAATTTTCGTGTGAGAGATATCTACCACTCACCTAATCCCCAATTCAATGTAAATCCAATGGGATCAGATCTGGACAGCACTGAAAATATTCGAATTTGATGCAATTTGATGTGATCTAACTACCTTGATGATGATCTATCTTCCAAAATGCAATCCACGATGAATATGAATGAAAAGAATGGAGAATTAGGGTTTTAAGTTGTCGGAGTATCACACAAGCCCAATCTAAAGTTTAGAATGAAGAGTGTAACCCTGATTCTCTCCCCAAACCCCCTATTTATATCTGCATGTCATTAGCTAATGGACTTGGCTAATCAGCCCATTAGCCGGTAACCTGTCTGCCTAGATAGCAGCTAAAAGTTAAAACAGCGATTTCTCCCAAACCGCTGAACCAAACTCTTCACGTGACCACTCTACAAAATCGTAAACCACAATTTCGATCCAATGAGACTAGTCTCAGCACTTGATTCAATCATTATCAAAAGTTATATCTGAAACAGTAAACTCAAGGGCAAAATGGTCATACCTGAATTCGGTAAAAATCATGGATATGTCTCACATCCCCATGAGCAACAATTAAAATATGAGAATGGTCCGACCACCAGAGAATAAAATATAATTATTTTACAATTGGTCGATACGTAGAATACGGGTCACTACATTAAGAGTGCTTTGACCGTTTCTCAATAATTGGGCTTCTTTTGTTAATATACAGAAAAATACACATATTTGACATCTTGATCTACAAATTCTTCAAATTGATTCAGAAATTAGAGTTTACAACTCAGACTTTTCTAGTATAAGTGAGAGAACGAAGAAACTGGTCCCGATTCTGAACCCTTGGGGTCGTATTTATAGATGCAGGTTAGCCTCCATTGACAAGTGGCTTGGACTGATAGTACGTCGTTCAGGATACTGTAAAAGATGAAATCGTTGCAGCTATGCAACGCTAAATGATTATATCAATTTATCTGTTTTCACAATGTAACTTGCATGTATTTCGTCTAACTAATTGGTTACGTTATTATTTCATTTTAATTAGATCATATCACACAACAAAACAAATAAGTAGTTAATTATAAATCAATTAAATTTAAAATTGCAAATTAAATACTCTATTTAAATGTCATATGCACAATGAAATGACAACAATTCGAGATATTGTAAAAGATGAAATCGTTGCAGCTATGCAACGCTGAATGATTATATCAATTTATCTGTTTTCACAATGTAACTTGCATGTATTTCGTCTAACTAATTGGTTGCGTTATTATTTCATTTTAATTAGATCATATCACACAACAAAACAAATAAGTAGTTAATTATAAATCAATTAAATTTAAAATTGCAAATTAAATACTCTATTTAAATGTCCTGTGTAAATAATATGTTCATAGTCATACCACCCACATGAGTTCATCTCTATTCGATTAAATACTCACTCCCTAACTCTACAAATGGACATTTAGGATGCGTTCTCGGCGATAACGAACGGTTAACATAAACGGTCGGTTTGAGCGGAGTACATGTTTTCATGTATTCGAATAGAGAATTAAGTGGTGAACGTGAAAGGAATATGGTTAAAGATGAGTAATTCATGATAATTAATTGATAGAAGTAATTAAAATAAAACTCAAAAGGGTAATCGTACGGCTTAAAAACAATTAATTATTCTTGCATTCGCGTTTAACGCGGAAGTTCACGGTACCTTGGACTGACTCAACGACCGCCCGAGGACGACCAACAACGCCTTTTAAGCTACCCGATAACTCAAAACCCTAATATTCTTATTTGGCGGGAAACAAGCTGCTTCTTCGCTTTCCTAGGGTTTTTGTCATATCTCCAATGGATATGCCACTGGCGCAGAAAGCAGGAATAATTTCCCGGATCAAGCTCGAGAATTTCATGTGCCACAGCAGTCTTCAGATCGAGTTTGGTGATTGGGTCAATTTCATCACCGGCCAAAACGGAAGTATAGTTCAATCTCTTATCCCAATTCTGAGCTGTGTTTGATTTATTAGCGACCTAAGTAAATATTTCTGCTATTTTAGGCGGTAAAAGCGCAATTTTAACTGCGCTTTGCGTTGCGTTTGGGTGTAGAGCTAGGGGTACTCAGAGGGCATCGTCTCTTAAGGATTTTATTAAAACTGGATGCAAGTAAGTTTTGGAATTGTTCTGCATTTTCCCTTTTTTGTTTCTAGTTCAACTGTCTGTATATAGAAGAAAATTGGGTAAGCCGTCCAAATGAAACGTTGAATTGTTTCCGTCCATCTCTGCGAATGTCCGTTGTCGGTTATTTGTTTGTTTGTTTTCAAGGAAAGAAGGTATTTTGATTTGTTCACTTATATTTCTTTCAGCTATGCTCTTGTTGTTGTTGAAGTAAAAAACTTAGGTGAAGATGCTTTCAAGCCAGAGGTATATGGTGGTTCGATAATTGTGGAACGCAGAATTACGGAGTCGACTAATTCCATTGTATTAAAGGACAAACAAGGTTATTATGAGTATACAACTCTTTGTTTCTTTACATCTCCATTTGTTCACATGCTCATGTTGCAAATGTGTTAAAATTTGTATTTTTGTGTGGTTGTTTCCATAATTGCTTGCCAACACTTAGTACACCATATATCAGTATAACTCAGTTGGCAATTAGAAAGAAATAGGGAAGTGGCATATTGCTTGAGAATTGTCTTACTGTTCGAGGCTAGAAGAAATACAGCCTCTAATTTGCTACTCTCTATTTTCATCAGCTAATAGTAGGTCCTCGTTAGAGAATCATTTTCTTGTAGTATTCTTTTATCTTACTATCATTTTTATATTTCAATAGGGAGAAAGGTTGCACACCGAAGAGATGAACTCCAAGAGCTTGTAGAGCATTTCAATGTATGTCCGACGTATGGAAAGTTGGTTTCAATGCTTTTGCATGCTGTATACTTATTGCAATTGTTACTCAACCTTTGACGAATTGTCTTTAATTTCATACCCTGATCGTGTGATAAATTAACTATCAATAAGTGGTTTTTTCTCATTACGTTTACAGTGTCACAAAATGAAGAAAGAATAATAGATACTACTTGCATGATTTATTGTAAACAGCTGTAATCTAACCGATAACTTTTATGGTGCAAGAGTATGTTGCCTTTGTCTCATCAAGAAAAATATATATTTCATGGTCAATAGTACTAGTTAGGTGACCAATATATCAAATTTTTGTGATTTCCATCGTGCAACCTTATCATCCATGCGTTGCACATGGTAACACTATAATCGACAATGTTATTTTTTTTAAATGTTTTGGTTAGAGATGTAAATGTGATGATTGTCATGTGATTTGTGCAGTTTCATATGTGAAAATTGCTTAAATTCTATTATTTTTGTTAAGGTAAATGAGTTGTAGATCGATTTTTTTCATACAATTTAACGAATAATCAATATTGATCATGTTATTCAACTAAATTTAAAAACTTATTGTTATGTTGGATATTTTTCTAATTTTCTAGAATTCTTGCATAATGAATTTATTAAAATAGATGATCAGTACATCTAAATCTGAATGTTATCGATTGGATGCTATGAGTTAGGAATTTGGGATTTTTTTTTGATGATGGTATTGAAGAGAGTAGATATAGGGCGTTTGAAGGTGTCTGGAATTTATGTGGATATATTAATAAAAGGATCAAATATGTGAATTTTGAAGATGTGCATGTATGAGCATGTGCAAGTATATAGTTGTATGTAATTATAAATATTTGTATTGATTATGAGTGTGTGCACAAGGCTTTTGAATCTTAAGTTATTGAGTATTTAATTGTATATCGTTATTTTTTGGAAAAATTTCTCAACGTTAAACCTATATATCAAGCGTGGAAAGTAGAATCAGTTCATATCTAGACTGTACAGTCTTTCAAATATAGTTCTACTTCCATTCCACAGTCGACTTTCTATGAGATCAATTCAAATCTTTTTTGTATTGTTTTTATTACTCTTGATTTCCACATTCACATTCTATTCTTTAGTAAACAACGGTGTTTTTTCATGAACATGCTCATCTTGTGTTTGCCAAAATCTTAACATATTCTATTGACCATTGCATTGCACTATCAGTCGCTGTTGTGGAAAGGAGTGGTGTTGTAGTATTTTAGATGTCGTTACCGAAATTGTTACATTCATAACATTAATGGTGAAACACTACATGGATCGTATGTGTGTATATTTTATAAGCAAGTGTAATTAGTAGTAGCTAACAACTAACAATATAAAATAAGTAAAGTAAGAAGCGATCACATCAGAGTTTTATACTGGTTCAAACCTTCCATCCTACGTCTAGTCTTGAAGCTCCCATTCGGCCTTCTATCAATACCCTCACTTCGTCCGGAGGAATATGCTTACAATATAGTAACTTTCTTTGACAAGGATGTGTTCTTGTTAACACCAATTTTGACTGGACAATACATCTTCTCCTATAATCTCCTTGAAATATTATATTAGTTGAAGTACTTGATGTATATAAGAGATAGATATGATGCTCTTTGAATGCTTTGTGAAATCAAAGAGCGTGGAGAATAAAGAATGTATAGATTGAATAGATTTAGAAGTTAGGTTGATCAAAACTCTTTGATTCAAGTTTATTTACAGAAATCAAAGAATTTCTTTGAAGAGGAGTGATTTCTGAACTAAAACTTTTCATTTCAAAGGCTGCAATTCTTGGTAGAAGAAAAGATACAGGTGAAGAATAGATGCAACTCTTCATATTGAAAAAGAAACCTTTTCAGAAAAATGTCCCGTTGCTCAGCACAGACGTCTGTCAAATTTACCAGACGTCTATACTGGTACTTTGGAATTTTTACAATACTCAGCTCAAACGTCTGACAGAAGTGACAAACGTCTATGCTGGAGTACTGAAAATTTTCCAGTGACCGATGACAGATGTCTGATGGTTCAGACGTCCGACACCTGCACAGTCTTAAATACTTGATTTCTGTTTGTAAAACTGTTGTCTAAATGATTATATATGTACATGCTATTTAAGGAGAATATATAAATAATCTATTTAGACCTTACACTAAATATTACTAATATGATGCTCTTGTGATTGTCTTCAAGTCTTTGATTATGATCATATACATGCATTCATAGATGACCTGCATACATAGATGATACATATGTATTGTATAACTGTTGTCATTAAAAGCGCAGAATAGAGGTTCTCACAAATGGGTATTGATGCGCCTCTTTGTTTTATGTAAAATACTTAAGACTTTTGTTGTTTGTAATCACATTCCTTTTGCCACGTCCAATCTTCCAAGTAAATTATTCTGTGCATCTGTTTGATACAAATTTGAAGGATATTTTTGCGTAATCTTTGTTGCCCTCCTCTGACTATTCTTGGAATATTGTTATGCAGATCGATGTTGAAAATCCATGTGTTATTATGACTCAGGACAAAAGCAGAGAGTTTTTGCATTCTGGAAATGATAAAGACAAATTTAAGGTGAGCATATTATCCTTTTTTTTGGCAGACGGTTAATGAATTGTGTCATCATTGCTTGTTTGGAATCTGAGTTTGGAATATCAGAAGACATTTGAGTATATATGTTTGGTTATTTCAACTTAAAAAATTCTCATAATTTATGTAAGCTCATCTTTCCTGTTCCTGTATTTTAAAATGTATTCAGTTGTATAGTAATACGCTGGACTGTCTGTGCATGGTCTGTAAGATACATTCAGGCGTATGAAATATCCTGTATCTAAAATGCATTCAGCCGTGTAGAATATGCTGGACTTTCTGTTCATGGTCTAATTTCTGGTATTATAGGTCTAGTACATGTTTTATTAATATAATATTATTTCAGTATATTTCAGGGGAGTGTCAAAACAGCACTCCTTTCTCCATTTTACAATATTCACACTGATGCGCTAGTTCTTCGTCAACGACTGAGCATAATAATGAGGAATATAAGAAATTAACGATAGATTTAACTATTTATCGTTTCATTTTTTTTGTATGAGCACTTGTAAATTGGAGATGTATAAACATTATTTGCCTACTTCATGTTTAACGTTGGGTTGTTATATGGATTCAAGCCACTTAATCTATTGTTGGTTTTCAAGATAATTTAGTGTTTTTACTTATATTCCAAACAAAATATATTTATTTGGCATCTCGTTCTTGTATGATTATTTAATTATACAAAACCTAGTTTAAAACGACCCCATAATGAAATGCCAAGTCATTGACTGAACAATCCATCATTCATGTTAGTCCAACAGTCCTTTAAGCACTGACAAATTGAAGTTGTGTAGACACTGTTTGGGTCAGTTATGCTCAACTTTGGGATGTTGTATGGATAAGATCACACAATGTTATCGTTGATTTTCAGGAGCATTTGGTCTTTTTTACATATTCCAAAATATAATTGGCAGTAAACAAAGTACATTTTCACAACCAATCTTATAAAATTGGCATCACATTCCTGTATGATTGCTTAATTGCACACACATAATGTAAAATGAATACACAATGAAATGCAAAGCCATTGATAAAACCAAAACTTTGTCAAGTCAAGCCTAATTTTTTGAGCAGGGATTGTCATTTGGACTTTGGTGGAACTGGACCTGCATCATTGAAGCTTTTGGTGGAACCAAAAACTTGTATTTTGGCTTTAGTTGTGAAAGGCATGCCATGGTGCGCACCCCATATAGGAAAAAGAACGATATTACAGATTTTTTTATACTTGTATATAGAATTAATTTAAAAAATAAATTATATTTATGCAATTTTCTAAAAAAAACCTATACATTTCATTATTAGTTCATTTAATGTATTATCTTACCTTAAGATGCTTATTATTGTTTCGTATGTACTATGAAGGTCTGAGTGAACTAATTATAGTATTCTCACAAACCAGTTAGTATTTCTATTTGAACATATGCCGACCAGTGATGCCGATATAAATATATTGTGGTTTTGAATGATCAATATAATCACTCATGATACAACGTTTTTTGCTTTTATGCACTGTTTCAAATCTCGAAAATATCGTTGGAGATCTCGTTTTGGGCTCCTTTCGAAACAAAATAGCAAATATCACTGTAAATCTCCTTTCGAATATATCTCCTGAGATATTGCAATATCAAACGATATATCGACCGAGGCGAGATACTGGAATATCATCCGAGAACTTGGTTTTTCGGGTTAAAATTTAAATCCATGCCTGAATCATAACAATTAAAAATAAATAAATCAAATCTAGCCACGATAATCGCCTGTTATTTAACATTTTGCATGTTAAAGGACCATATCGTATGTTCATATATGTTCTACAATGTTTATGTTTTTCATGTTCGTCTTTTTACATACGTGTTACCTATTAAATTATGTATTTTATGTTCCTTATACCGACATTTTCAATATTTTTGTTCTTTTTTATGTTTTATGTCTAATAATAATTCATGTTTATGGATCATTTGTTGTAAGCACGAATATATTTGCATTGTGTTATATTTCTGTTTTAAGCATATTACGATTTAGTGTATGAATGATCTTACGTAAATTAAGGATAATAAAGTGATTTTGTAATTCAAGTTTAAGTTACTATGTTTATGATAACATTCATAAAAATCATTGTGTAAGAATATCATTTTTTAACATATCATGTACCCTGAGATTGTTCCGATACGAACTTTTAGACCCGAGATGGAAATCCGAGATGAACACCCGAGTTAGACTCATCTCACTCGAGTTCTCCCCCGATACGAGATCAAGTCTCTAAAATTCCCGAGACGAAACGCGACCGATATCCGAGATTTAAAACCTTGCTTTTATGTATGTTTATATTTTGATAAGCTGTTGTATGATCCAGATTGTAGCATTGTATATTGTAGTTGAAGACATCGACAACTGTAAGCGAAAATAGAACCTATATACCTGTGTACATACATACATACATACATACATACATATATATATATATATATATATATATATATGTGTGTGTGTGTGTGTGTGTGTGTGTGTGTGTGTGTGCAGTGTTCAAAAAGCACGCACTATTTGTTGTGCCGTACACTAAAACTGTGGAAAGACCTTGCACTTCGGTGTTCTGCTCGGTGGGTGCCATGCATAACTCTCTATTACGGATTTCAACACCTTTTGAAGTACCACTTTTTATTAGAAGTTCGTAATGTTCCATTAGCAGTTCCCAAATTTCCATTTTATCAACTATCCATAAAATGTCTTTTCTAAGTTGTGTTAAGTGCTAACTATCTCGTTCTATTAATTTTGCAGTTCTTTTTTAAGGCAACTCTTCTTCAGCTAGTCAGCGAGCTACTTCAAAATATCAGAAATCAGCTAGAACTTGCACATGCGACGTTAAATGAACTTGAATCATCAATAAATCCCATTGTTAAGGAGCTTAATGAGTTGAGTGAGAAAATAAAAAACATGGAACATGTTGAAGAGATTTCTAATGAGTTGCAAATTCTAAAGAAAAAATTAGCTTGGTCTTGGGTATATCATGTTGACAAAGAGATCAAGGATCATAATACAAAGCTAGAAAAATTGAAAGAGCGTGTTCCTATTTGTCAAGCCAGAATTGATAAATACCTGGTATTCTCATTTCTCCCCATGTTGGGTTCCAGCCTTATTCTTATGATTTGATAAGAACATAATTCTTAGGTTTCATTCATATTTCTATGATAAATATATCATATTATCATTCTTCTATGTCTTGCATTGCACGCATTCAACAAATTTAGTTCATAAAAATATGTACTTTTAATTTTCAGCATTTGGACGAGCAGTATTGAGAGACATTTTAAGTTTACACATGATATTGTTGCCTTGTAAACAATCATATTGTCTTCCCAGATATTTGATGAACCCAAAAAGCCTAGTCTGCTGTTGTAACACTAAAGGATGCAAATGTTCCCTTTTTAACATTTTGACATATCCAAGGATCGATCTGGATACCGTTGGTTTGGATTAAATCTTCGACCTTGCTGGCACAGGTTGCTTGCAAAAGTCCATCATCCCCCCCCCCCCCTTCCCCCAAATATATAAGATCGATTCAAATTTGTGTATACCATGAGTCCGCTGAATCTATAGGATTATGGGTAGGGATACACTGATGTTGTATCCTATGTTTAGGAGGCTATTTCAGTAGACTATCCTCAATCCATGCTGCTAGTCTTGTCGATTATGTGAATGTTACAAAGCTTCTTTCATGCCCTGAAAATATAGAGTCACAACTTCTAAGTAGTGTAGTGGCTACAGAGAATTAGACAAGACCAAAATTTGCATGCATTTTATAATTTTGATCACTTTATTTGTCCCCATGAGTATTTTTATTGCCAACAGCAATCCTGCTAGCATATTTATGTATCCGACCGTACTTTTTTGTGATGTTGCTATCTGATCGAATTATCTGCAAAATTTATTTCGTTTCGGAGGAAAAGATGCTGTTTTTTATGCTGTAACATGTTCCATTAGTTGCTAAAATATGTCTTTTACAATTATCACGTTTAACTATTTCGTCTATTTAAGATACTTTGACGCTAAACGTACTTAGATCAGAATTAACATAGAATGCTCAAGACTAAGAACTATCGACTAATAAGCCTAGCATGCGTTGTTTGTTAAACATTATCTGAAAGGGAGAACACCATTATGTTATATCTAGTTGTTTCTACTTCACTGTTAGTTCAAAGGTTTTGATTAATTAACATTTGTGATTGTTGTTGGTATTAAAAATGAACATTTATTGTTAGGAGATGGGTTTTTAAAGAATATGCTTACGCTTGCAAATTCTCTCTCCTTCTCTTAGGCATGCCAACATATACTTTTGGATGCAGATAGTGCCGCATCTGCATCTGAAATCATTTTTGGATATTGTATTTGTGGATACAACAACAACTAAGCGATTAATCTCAAGCAAGTTGGAAAACGGAATATCATAAGGTTTCATATCCATAAGAGGGATTGTTTTTACATGGGCTCACCAAACCTATCACAACCCTCCTCCTTTACCCTGGCTTGGGATAGACTGCATAGAAAACTACACGGGCGGAGTTCGAAAGCATAAATGATTTTTTGGGGTCCAATTAAAATCCTTTCCAAGATTTTTGTTTTTTGTTTTGGGTCCAACAAAAATCCCTTTCAAGAATAATGCTAACATATATATATATATATATATATATATATATATATATATAGAGATAGAGAGAGAGAGAGAGAGAGAGAGAGAGTACAATGATAACCACCGATTTTCGATAGAAAATGTTCCTTTAGCATGCATAATATGAAATCATATTGATCTTTCGTTAATAAAAAAAATATTATGTGAAATCTTTGGTTTTTTCCTCTTTCTTTATCTCATAGGTATAACATTTGGTTTGAATCGATAGATAACCTTCTTTTATATGAATTGGTATTAATACTTTTCAATTCCTTCCTGATACCTCCCAAGGAAAATCTTGAATTTGATCCAAAATTGATGTGTTAGTGTGAGCTTATTCGTGTGGTTATGCACTAAAAAGATAGATATCAATCGTTTTATGTTACAAAACAAAATATCCATATCATGAGATTTTTTCCCTCATTTTTTGGGTATTCATTGATGGCCCTATTATCTCGTGCTTTGGCTCGTTCTCTAAAATGGATTTTATTTACTCCTTTCCATTCTACTATCATCAATCATATCCTCAAATTCCGTTAGTTCCACAGTTCCTGTGGTTGGCGTTTCTACTTGCACAATATGATATGAAATTAATTACATTTCACTTGTCTTCATCTAACCATATGCATGCACACACTACACGAGTGAATTCTTGCCATATGTGGAATTATTCTTTATTAGTGTGTAAAACCAATTTGGAAAAAGTTCACTTCTTCGCTGGCCGATTAGCATAACTGTGTTGAAATCCGTGTATATGCCCAAACCGCAAACTTTTCTTCTGATGAACCCTGTGTTTGACTTAAAAACTAGTAATTTGAACACATGAAAACCACAATCTCTCTCTCTCTATATGTATGTACATACATATATATATATATATATGTATATATGTATATATGGTGTCATGGAGATAAACATTTTCAGTTTTGATCATCTAACTGAAAAAAGGGTCTCATGGAAGTTACTGATGTTCTCCTTCAACATTGTGCGCACATGTTATATACATATAGATACCTTTGCACACACAAACATCCCTACATATATGTAGGATCAATATTTTTTTTTTTCCATCTTACTGTAATTGACTGGATAAGCGTAAAAAATTACTAGTATTTATGTTGGTTTCATCATTAATTTATTGTCTATGTCATTGACATCATTTATTATTGATTAAATTAATCCAATGTATTAGATTGATGTGCGGAGTGGCACAACTCTTTTGGGTGTCATTGTAGACATATATGAACTTTTTTTTTTTTTTTGGGAGGAGGAGGGGTATGCGTGTTTATTTCGTCACGGTTCTTACAAATTTTTCCTATAAATATAACAGAAGCAAAATTATATTGATGTACAATTGCATTGATTGTTGACTTAGTCTAATGAATTAAGTACACTGTTGGATACAGACAAAGGCATCCACTATGTGTCATACATTTACAGAAATCGGTAAATAGGGAAATATGGACTTTGCTACATCAGACACATACAACAGCTGTCAGACATGGTGACAAATCTATATTAGTTTTTGTGCTTCATAGCCATAGGCTAAAAGTACTTGTATGGAAAAACCTTGTCTTCTTAACACTTACTAGTTTATTCAAAGTCAACACTTTTGTAAGAAGTTAGTGCCTTTGCCTCAGCCTGTCCTTCAACTAAAGAAGAGAACATGCTTGAGATTCAGATTTGATTACAAATCCAATGATTATGATGCAGCGAGCGTCTGCCATTGTAAGGGAATTCTACCCTTTCTGGTATTTATTTTATTATTTCATGTTAGGATGGTGCAACCGAACCCTCTTGCAGCCAGCTGACCTGACCAACTTCAAATGTTATTGTGAAAAATCCCCTTTTCACGAATTTTACCTTTTTGAGCAAAATATTTCCTCAACTTTTCTGCTGCCTCACTGTCTTCAGCTGTTCAGCATGGGCCTACCGAAATTGAACTTCCTGTAAAGATGCAGAGTGCATAGGCCAATGATGACGACTCCAAAAATTGCTTACAATGCTTAATGTACTTTCGTTACGATTAGATTATGCTGCAGATGCAAATCTTTTTCTGTCAAGGCGCAGATGCAAATCTTTGTCGATGAATATTTTTGATGTAATTACTTGATCATCTTTTGTTGCAGGCTAAGATAGAGGAGTTGCAAAATTTGCTTGTTAGTAAGAAGGCTCACGTGAAATCATTGATGGAAAAGACATCTGAAGTCCGTGGAAAGAAGGATGAGTTGCAGCAAAACTTGTCTGTGGTATGCATTTAAATTGTGAGATTTACTAGTTTACTTTAATCTATTACTTGAAACTTCCATAAAATTCCCGACTGTCTTTATCTTCACTTATTGTCGTATATGCTCACCATTTTTTGGTATCAAATTTTTTCTTTATCATTCACCATCATTAGATGTCATTTACTATTTATTAGTAGGTTGTGCCTGTGCTGGAATATTTGTTTTCCACTACAAAGGGAATTTTTTTTTTTTTTGGTGTTTGCATTTATTACCTTTGTACAAGTTTTTTTTGTATATTAAAATATATGTATTTGCATTCATTTGTTTATATTTTTCAGCATTACCTCATTGTTTCATTACATATTCGAGAAGCAAAATTTGAAGGAGCGATTAAACAAAAGTGGCCATGCATGCTTTGTGCGTTGTGGATTGTAAAATCTTAACATTTACTGGCCATTATTGCTTCTCTAATTTCCTGTTTGATTCTACATATCTTCGTATTTATCACCATTTTCTTCATTTGCTTCCTCTTAGATATTCAGTGGTATCGTAGATACTTACCTACATGTCTGTAGTAATAATGTTTTCATTAATACATCAAATAACATGGGTGTATGATGTCAGTGATAGTATGATATGCCAAAAGCAGCCATGTGTCTAAAAGAAACAATCATTTCATTTCAGGGAATCCAATCATTTCATATTCATTACCTAAAGCTTCATTTCTTAGCTATATTTTTATTACAGTTGCTTGCTTTATTTTCTGATTTCTTGGTTCATCTCTATCAGTACATTTTGTTGAATAAAAACTTGAATTGTACATAGGCCACTAAAGAGAGATTTGAACTGGAAGAAGAATATGCTCGTGCAAATGAATTGATTGCGAAGATGAACAAGCGTGTTAGATGGCTTGAGCAACAAACACATAACATTCGTGATGAACAATTAAAAGAAACTCAGGTTTTCCTTTCTTTTGGTTTACATGATAATACTTTCCTTTACTGAGTGTCCTTCATCCAAAGAAGTAGCTCATTTTCATTAGTTCACGTACAATAGTTTTACTAAATAAATTCCATTATGAAGCAATAATGCTTTTAAAAAGTAACCTTTCAACAGTGGGTTTCTTTGTAAAAGCTACCCCCTCTTGCGGTCGGAACCATATATACATTTAAGGATAAAGAGCTTTTAGCACTTGATATCTCATGTCAGGGCAAACGTGCATCCCTTAGAGTTCATGAGCAGCAAAGTTTGATTTTTTCGGTCTAGAAATAAAACAACGTTCATATATATATATATATATATGTATGTATATATATATATATATATATATATATGTATGCGCACACGTGTATGCGACTACATTCCAACTTGTGCCACCTCTTGGGGAAATCTTGCATTCACCTCTGTGAAGATTTGCATGCATATAAAGCAAACAGAAATAATCCTTTATGGGAAAGGAAAACTGGTGATTTGATGGACCTATTTTCCTTTAGTACAATCATGTTTTTTTGAGTCTTCTACTTTTATCCCTTCTGTAAGGACAAATCAGTACAGGTTATGTGTCTCTTTGATTAAATTTGAGCACTCCCCAAACCTTTTCTTCTTGAATTTCAATTTTTTCCGGCCGTTATTCTATTTTGTAGTTTTTTTTTCCATTGTGCTATTATTTCTCCTATGTTATACAGGCTGAAGAATTCGAAATTGAAGAGCAAATGAGGATTTTACAGGGTGAAATTGATGAAGCGAACACAAGCATAGGAAGGTTTGTACAATTGTACTAAGACATATAGGATATTCTTGATTTAAACTTATCTGGTATCTCAACTGCCTATTCATATAACTTGGAAGGTTTGTACAATTGTACTAAGACATATAGGATATTCTTGATTTAAACTTATCTGGTATCTCAACTGCCTATTCATATAACTTATTTTCCAGGCTACAAGATGAAGAAAATATCATAACTGAAAGCATGTCAGCAACAAGGAATGCACTACGGGATATTGATAGAGAGGTATTGCAACACCTTTAAAGTCATTTCGCACCGTGCAATTGAACACTGGCAGAAATTGATCACCATCTTACCTTATAGTTATGGTTATTATATGGACCAAATGTATATAAAACATAGCTAATTGAGGCAACATATCCGTGTATGATTTTGTATTGCATTATCACAACTTCATCTTCTAAATTTTAACTAACCCTCTCTGGAGATGAAAAATGCATGAGTGATACTCATTAAATCTATCAATTATCCTTTTTCTAGATTGGGTACTGTTCAGAATCCATGACATCTTGCATCATGTTGTAGTGTCTTAACCACTTGGACAATGGTGCTTTCCATCAATTATCTTGCGTGTTTTCATAGATGTAAACTGTTTTTAGATCATTACTATGGATTTTGTACAAGATATTCATTTAATAACATAGAGGTAAACCGATTGGAGTAATGTGAAAATATTGCAAATATAAAAGTTAGATTTTGTTATTACCTTTTTTGATGTATTTTCTCAAACTATTATTTGGGAACCAAAATTCAATAATCTCCGTTTTATTCCTAAAACTATTGTACAGAACCACTTAATGTTTAATAATGAACATAATTAGATTGATTAACTTCCAATAATATCACCGTACTTTTCTGGAGTTAGATTTTTTTTTCCTCTTAGAATTGTTTGCTCTTGCTGTTCTCACTGAAATTCAAATTGAATACTTATTCTTTTATGGGCATTGTATTTGATCTTTGATATGCCTTCATGGAGATGCACACCACCTAAATTAAAACCTAAACCAACCCTGTTTTTCATGTTTCATCCCCAAAGTGGAAAATTTTCTTATCTCATGCTGTCGTCTTAATCTCATTAGTTTTGTGATGAATCAATTTTCTGAACTCAAGCAAAGCTCAAGATCCAATCACATAATGCATGCCCATATTTTCATCGAGATGCTACCGTATATGTCATTTGCTTAAGAATTGTTTTAAAATGTCAAATCCATCCATGCTACCATAATTAATCAAAGGTGGGTGTTTAATCTAGCACTTGATGGACGTGCATACTACAAGTTGTAGCTTGCATTTGCATGGGTAAACAGTGAAATTTAGAGAATCAATTTCATACTACATTCTTAAGAAAAATTAGAGTTCTGTTTCATTTTTATTTCTTATTTTGTGACATTAGGCTATGATCATAATGACCTTAAAGAATCAGTTGAAGTATTCGTGAGAGTATTCAGTCTTGGTATTTTCTAGATTCAAGTTTTTTGTTTTGTTTTAAATCTCATCAGTCTCTTCCAAGATCTCGTTTGAGCCCTCATTTGCATTTAGGTGGGGGAAAAAGTATGGAACTGGATTAGAGTTCACAATTTTGTTTGAAGTTGTATGTTTTTCTTTTACATAACTTTCCTTTAACTTTCATATCTTTTACTTGGATGAGTCAATAACAAAAGTCTTCGCTTTGTAGTGTTATTTCATATATCTTAAAAAATTGGTACTGTTTTTAGTCCAGCAGCTCTTCTTTTGCAAATGAGTATGCTGCAATTTTAATTTTTTGTTTTGACCAACAATAATTAAATAAATTATCAAGTAATTTTTTAGAATCAAGTTATCCCGAGTTTGTCCCAACATGTCTTGATACATGATGTCAATCCAAGATGTGCACTGAATATATAAGCATCCCATCCAATATCTCAATTGATACAAGAATATGACGTGTGAAACTCCCAAGACAAGATGTGACTGAAATCCAAGGTTCATAACCTTGGTACTTCAAGAAGCATCCTTGTGTTGGCATCTTGTGTCCATTGATATTTTATTAGTTGTTCTCCAATTGATTAAACTACACATTCAATTTGGAAAATGATGAGAAGGGTGATGCTATCATAGGCAAAATTGGAACATAGTAAACATGGTTGTGGATACAAAATTCAAATCATAAATCTTGAAATTTTAAGTTCTGCATTGAAAAGAATTTAAATCATGAATCAAATATACCAGATAAAATTTGTACTTTAACTATATCAATGTAGTTAATGTTCCACATGATGTTTTTAATTATTTGAATTCAGATTTGGCTGTAGCCATTGCTCCATTTATGTTTTCTGATGCTTGATACCGAACGAATCATTTGGTTCAAGTTTGGCTCATATGCCGTACAATACATTTGAATTCCTTAATGTATAGAATATAGATATTTTACCTCATTTCCTTGAAATATAAAATGTGATTTGAATGCATTTCAGTTTAACTGCCTTAAATTCTCCATAATTTTTTTTTATAAAAATAATAATAACAATAACAATGTAAGCCATCTTTGGTGTTTGAAATCATGTTGTAGGTTGTAAAATTTTCAATATGATAGATCAGTGGTTAACGATAACTACGTCTCAATTGTATATTGTAAATGATATGTTTGACATTATTCGACAATTTTAAGGGGTCATTCTCATGACAATGTTTTGATTTTGAAGATTGACACACTTGTTAAAAAAAAAAATGTAGTAGTGTATTTCTAATTGCATGGATGCAAAATTTTAATGTTAAATGAAGGTGTATGCTCCTTCAAGTGAGGGATAAAGGAACAGCAAAAATTTCCTTTGAAAATGGGTCCCGAAAATGCAAAACTTTTGCATATTATTGACTTTTTTCTGCTTCCATGAGATTATCACTGCTTTTAATAACTAGATGACTGTGACCTGTTGTGTAAATCAGATGCTTTCATGGTTGTGTATCTTGTCAAGTTTAACAGTATCAAAACTTATGCTTATGTGAAAACTCCAATTATTTGTACTTGGAACTAATAGTTCATTATTTCTTGTTAACATATAATTTGCATTTTGTAGATTGAGATACATGAAAAGAAATTACGTGAGTTAAGATCTTATATGCGCGACCTTCAACAAAGCCAAACAAATAAGGTCTATCTCTATTTCATTGATTCAGAATCCATTTTCTTTGGTTATATAGAAAACTATTAGAGATACCATTTCATTCGTTCGTTATAGTCTGTAAACTTACATGCACAAATGATGTTTTGCCATATTCAGGTAACTGCTTTTGGAGGAGAAAAGGTTCTCCTTCTGTTGCAAATCATTGAAAGACGTCACCGACAGTTCACAACCCCACCCATTGGTCCTCTTGGAGCTCATGTGGTGCGTATATTTGATCAGCATATCAGTCATTTGACGCTGAGATAAAACAAGTCTGTTTCTTCTATTTGGAGCTTCTAGAATGTTCTATGTAGATTGCCATTTACACCTTAAAATAAAATGTTTATACTCTTGATTCGCTTTATACACCTTTTTTTTGGGTGGGCTTTCCCTTCATTTTAATTCACATTTGGATTCACTATGACCAGACAGAGTTGTTCCATCGTAGATTTTATTAACCACAATTTTTACCTGATACCCTGCTCGTGCAGCCTTGTCCCTATAGCTATTCATAAATGTAGTATGACATATCAGTGTCTTGTTGTGTATGTCATAGGCTGCCAGAAAAATGTGATAGTGGCGTGTGCGTGCATGTGTGTGTGTGTTGGGGGGGGGGGATGTGTGTTTTTGTAATTAGCGCTTTTTGTTTGCCCAAATGGTACCGTTTCTTGTTCACATGGATGTGTATATCACAGTTTCTCATCTACATATCGTGTTTTCCTGCTCTGGCATTTTTGGTAATTCAAATGAGCATATAACTATGGAAGGTGTGGCACATCCTTCGCCTTTTTGCCCTACGGTGCAGCGCACATGAAGAAATGTACTAAATGGTGCATGCCACCAATAATGCATGTCTCTTCAATATGTTGTTTCAAATTTTTTATTTTTTATCATTTCCAATTCAAAAATGCATAGAGACTAGTACTTTTCATATTATAATAATTATTGTTGTTAACATCATCGTGTCATCGTTATCATGGCGTATGGTTCTGGATGGAACCATGAGATTTTGACCATCTTATATGGATTCCGGCCCAGGACAGGATTAGGTCAAAATCATGTCCCGTTACAGTCGATGACAATGAGGTGTGTCTTGTAGGGCTGTCAACGGATGCTTTCGGATAAAAATAGTGTCATATTCGCATCTGCATCATAAATCATTTTCAGATGTCGAATATCACATTCGCGGATACGGATGGATATAGGATAATTATCCGATTTGCCATCAAGGAACATAAATGGTATATTTTAGTCAATCCAACTGATTATTGAAATGCTAAAAATAAACAAATATAATGATAATAAATAATTTTGAGCGACTAATATGCGTTTAATGTGTATAATATAAACTTTCAACTTGATAACGTAATGAATTAGCATATTTCATTATGCTAGAATACACCTAATTTAAACTGTAATTATTGAAAAAAAGTGGATATATAATTTTCGGATGCAGATGTGTGTGTATTTGCATCCGCATCCTTTTTTTTGGATATCGGGTTTTTATCTGCTTCTCAGATTCGGATGCGGACAAATTTTGAATTTTTCGGATATTCATTGACATCCCTAGTGTATTGGGTCTAAATCCGGTAGACTCACCCCTACTTTGACCCACCAAAACTCGTCTTATTGGGTCATCAGAATAGGTAGACCCATGATCCGTTCTTGAGAATTTTGGGTCCAGGGTCAGTTGGGCTCGGTTGACTTGCCCCAACCCGACTTGTCTCACCGATATCTCATAAAATAACCACTTATGATGATTTGTTGATCTTCTTACACATAAGTGATTATAATATGGATATTATATTATGTCAACGAATAAGTTATATAATTTTTATGGTATCATGTTGCGTCATTGACAGTTATATATAGCATATGCATATATCTTGAACCGTAATTGAACAGCTTATTTTTATCATTTCCCATTGTAAACTCATCTGTGTTTATGTTTGATGTATAATTAACTTTAATCCCGCTTACAAAAAAAGAGTATATTATTGCACTATTTGAAGGAATGTATAGAGCTTCGCCGAGTCTTGGGCGGGGCAGGTCTATTCTGGGCCATATAAGTTTTGTGTTTGGGGCGAAAATCAATACACGGATTAGGTTTACGGGGCGTTTCGGGCAAGTTTTGTAAAATTCGGAGCAGATACGGGGCATAAAAATCCCGCTCCATTGCCATTCCTAAGTGTGCACCGTTCATTATGCAAATGAGTGTTTTTAACCTAAGCTAGATATGCTTACATTATAAAATATAAGTAGAATACATTACTGGTGGTTATTAGATAGAAGGAAATGTGAACATTCCAAGAATTTGACATGTTCCCTTTTACCGAAAAATCCATTTAGTCTATCATTCCTTTGATAATGTTAATTTCTTTTTTCTTTCTTGTATCCATGTTCTTGGTTCATCATTTGTAGTTTCTGAATTGAGGGAATTTATTATTGGAACATCACTCAGTTAGTGTTTGTTTATAACAAGTTTAAACTGTACATCTTTCTTCTCTTTTCTACATCAAATTTTAACGGTACATTTTGTTAATGAGAAGCAATTGTGCATTGTTATCAGTTGACTATATTTCTGTTTATTCCTTCTACATTATATTTCTAGTTGGCCTATTTGATTGTGTGCTGTTGGGAGAATATACAACGCATTCACCTTTTTGCTCTTTTTTATTGTACACCCTTACTCTATTTTAGTTTTCTTAAATATTTGGTTATTTACTCCCTTTTTATTATAAATTTGACAATTATTCTGTATCTTTGACCTATTTGATGGCCATTATGGTATACTCTGAAATTAAAATTTCCATATTCACTTGGATTTTGACAGCTAAGAGCATGAAAAATGGCTTACAGTAGTTCTTTTTGGCGAGATTAAATACAGTAATAATTTTGATTTGTATCTGAGACATATTTCTTCATTTATTTGAACATTTTCGAAATAAGCTATGAATATTCTGTATAGGACTCTGACAAACTTGTTATTGCGTTTTTGTGTCAAGCTAATAGCAACAAACTTGCATATATTATTTAATCACTGGTAACATCCATAGGATGTTGGGAGTATATGTGACAGTATGCTCTATACCATGATTTGTGGGTGCACTTTTATCGTGTATAAACTACATATTTTTTGAATATATCCATGAATCTAATCTTCTAATCCTGTGAATCCTTTCTAAAATTTATCAGTCGTTAGTCAATGGTGATATATGGGCTTTAGCTGTTGAATGTGCTGTTGGGAAATTGTTGGATGCTTTTATTGCTACAAGTCATAAAGATTCACTTATCTTACGAGACTGTGCTAAAGAGGCAAAGTACTATAATCTTAATATCATAATCTATGATTTTTCAAGGCCAAGGTTAGAAGTTATGTCTCACATTAATTGTATAGATCTGTTCCTTAAAAGTATTAGCCTTGGATGCTCGAATTTTATGCTTCATTTGTACTTTTGCAGGTTAAGTATTCCAAATCATTTTCTACCTACAACAAATCATCCAACAATTCTGTCTGTTCTACATTCAGATAATCCTACTGTCATGAATGTTTTGGTAGATATGGTTAGTTTCTGTATCTTTTAGAATATTACAGAAGCGCAAGTGTATAAATGACAATTTTGAGACATAAAAAAGAATGCAATATTACATACTCAAGTTTCAGTAGTTTAAGATGATTCTAATTTGATCCCAATTGCAGTGGTGGGAATAGATCCCTATAATTTACTTGGAGTGTTTGTTGCGGGTTTGGTGCATACTTCGTCATAGTTTACAAGCTTGAGTTTTGTTCTGTTGGTCATCAAAAGATGTTTCCGAACTGGTCATGTGATGAATGCACATCTGTTAGGATTCATTAACGAAACCTGGAATGTTTATTTGACCTCTTTGTATTAATTATTACACTAACCAAAATTTTGTTATGTTGAATATGTTATATGTGCTTGTGTAATTACTAGTAAATAAGCAAACTTGTTCCATGCCCGTTACGTAGACTATGCACTTCTATGTTGTACAGTTAAACTTCCAAATTTTCAACTGCCTGGAAATGGTACGATGCATAAGCTGGATTGTGTTACTGATTTATTTATTTGTTTAAAAAAAAAACAATTCTGACATATTCAAATATTTAATGCTAGTTTCATTTGTAGGATAATGCTGTGAGGCAAGCTCTTGTTAAACACTATTATGCGGGAATACCAGTAGCATATGAAATATAAGTTAAATTTTTTGTCCAACTGATTATGTAATTGTGAAATAAACTTGTGTTCGACTGATTATAAATAATTGTTGAGTATTAATTTTCTGCCTTGTATTCAAATTTTTATTCCCTGATTTTGTTTGTAGGGTAGCGTTGAAAGGCAGGTTCTTGTCAAAGACTATAACATGGGAAAAACAGTGGCGTTTGAACAGAGAATTCAGAACATGAAAGAGGTTTACACATCAGATGGATACAAAATGTAAGCTTGCGTTGGTTCTTCTGTGTAATTCATATTCTTAATTCTCTATATCTTGCTCTCTGTTTTGTATCCCCGGCGCAGCTTTATGTCAGCAAACATCGGTTGAGATATTTTAAAATTAATCCGTATCAATTCGATTGGTTTTGAGATTACATTCAAGTACAATATTTTAAAATATTAATTTTCTTGGTACTTCAGTTTATGGTTGAGAATTCCTGCAACATTGTTTCTATACCTTTTTCTTCTTCCGAGACATATTCTGCATATATGTTTGATGTCTGTTCCCCCCTAACTATCTAGTTTTTTTTATTGGTAAGTTCATTAATAATCAGGGCCTAATTAAATTGGAAGAGCATGTATTGTACTTGATATTTTGGCGATCAGTAAATCATATTACTTGTATGGAAATGTATATCTTCGTCGCCGGTAGTTTGTAACTTGCTTTTCTGTTGGGACGACAACATCTTTATTAATAGTTGTCTTGGAAACACAAACATTTTGTCCAACCGCAAACTTCCCAGAATACTCTTTACATATAGATTTCTGAATATTAGATTATTATTTGGTGTGATCTTTCCAACAATCTAAAGGATAAATTCTCCTTACAATTACTTTATACATATTCAAACAAACACCCTTCGATTTCCTTAAAAAAATGGATTTAATAATTACACTTTCTTTACAAATTCATACTGTCATGATAATGCCTCTAATTCATCGCAGGTAACGATGAAGGCTGGTTCTGTTCGTTCTTCATTAAGTGATTTTTTTTTTAATAATATTTGTCCTGACAAAATATTCAGTCAAACTCGTTGGCAGTTGCCATCAATAGACAATATGTTTGTACCAGATGTTTTGGTGTAACAATATTATGATAAGCACGAGGCCATTAGGTCGAGTGCACGTCTGTTTGGGCATCATGTTAAAAAAAAAACTATATTATGATGCAAATGAACTATGCCTGTCAGTTTTTGGAAGTGGATCGGTCTAAGAACAGGCTGCGATCAACTGAGAACATTTTTAAGTGCACCCTATACTCGTTCCTTGACAAAAAACATTATAAAAAAGGAAACAAGAAAAATAGAGTTCCTTTTGCCTTTAGAGCGGCAATCGATTCTCTGTTCATTTTATAAATTTGTTTCTCTTTTATATCCTTTTTTTCGCTTCCTCGTCCTCTTTTCTTCCTTTTGCTTCGTCGGACATGGACCTCAACTTGGGACAGTTGATATATTTTCAATAGGAGGGAGTTCCATGAAGAACTAAAAATTTATCATCTCATACTCATGCGCTTTATTTTGCTCTATATCTCTTATCTATGCCATGTGGCTTTTAAAAAAGCAACTTGGAAATTTTCTTAGAAAGCAATGTTTTTATTTTGGATTTTTAGGTTTTTTAGGAGCAACGTACAAACGACTCTTCCTCCTAGCAGGTGGATACGAGCAGGTCGATTGTGCGGCTCAATTGATGACCAAATCATGAATATTGAGAAAGAAGCTTCTGTGGAACACGATCTTATTCAACAAAGCAGAGGGAGGAAGAGAAGCGCTCAAGATGAACTCCGTGATCTTGAAGGCAAATTATATGAAGTCAAGGTAAATTTGTATTATGATACATAATATTTTCTGATGCGTCTCATGTCATAGTTTTCTTATTTCAGAGGCAAAGAACAACCTTGGGAAGATACAAGACAGAGAAAAACCTTGCCTTGCGAGATTTGAAAATTACTCATGATACAGAGAAAAGAACTGAGAATACATCCAATGCCGATGAGCTTTATACAGAAATTTCGGTTTGTTCTAAGTTACACTGAATCTCTTTAATGTTTGTTTTGAGATCTCTACTCTGTTCTATTGAGAAACAGCTTGTAATTTTCCCCTTATCCTCAGCAAATACAAGAAGATGTACAAAAGAAGGAACTCGTGTTACAGAAAATTTATGTTAAGAAATCCATAGCAGAGAAGAACGCTGATGAACTGAAAAAATCTTTTGAGAGTTTATGCAGTAAGAAATCATTTCTCAGTGTGCATTCTTATGGTTTTATTTTAGATTCCTCTACATTTTTACATGTTTTAGTTTGGCCACAGATTATTCAATATTTGTTCCCAGTCTTACAAATAATTCCTTCAGGAGTTTAGTCATCATATTACACTAACTGTTAAAATCTACTGACCAGCTATAATGTTATTGTATAATATTGTCCAAACTTAAAAAACTAAGAAACCCAATATATTTTCGGTGCATCTGTTTTAGAGATTGCTAAACAGTGCAGCCTTAAAGAATAAGTGTGTTTAGTGAATTTATGTTAAGTGAATGAAGATACATGTTGCAAAAAAAAAATAGGTCAATTCGGAACTAGAGAAAATTTCTGGATGATAGTTTAAAGGATAAATTTTTTATTTTGGCAGTTAGTTCTCTAACAAACAATTGAATACCACAATTAGTGTCAGTAAATGCAAATCTGACCATTTTACTCATTGATATGTTTGTAATGCGCAATTGAAAGGCTACCTGGCTATCAATTATGCTAACAAGAAAATTTTGAACTAAAGCAAGCTAGTTTAACTTAGCATCCACTTCCGTATTTACCTTTGTTGTAATGTTTAGTTGGGAAAATTTAGAGTCTCTTCCGATTTTTTTAGAAAGAGAACATGCTGTGTATGTGCGGACACACGCAAGTAAACTCTACGATCTTGAGTTACCTTATTAATATGCATGAATATATTTTCTTGAGCAAAAAAGATCTCACTTTCATCCGTTTTAACTGTACTGTAACTAGACCGAACACATTTATCTCTCCTTATCTACTAATTTACATTTACTAGATACTTGACAAAAGACAGAAAAGCAGAAAAAAATGCAAGTTGAATTTTTATAATTCTTGGTAAAAACCATAAATTTGATTTTTGTGTAGCATGTGAACTAAAGCTTACTGTCTCTATCTATTTTGTTATTAGCCTACCAACTTGCAATCTCCAATATGTAAATAAATATAATTAGGATAATTATCAGTTTGATATCAAAGTTTAGTTTTGCTCCTATGAGACAGACCTAATATTACATTTTTTAATTTTCCAGTATTCCTGTTTCTAAATGAATAAACAAGCATGGTTACATCGTGGATCATTATGGCTGGTTGTGTGTGTGTGTGTGCGCACGTGCGTGTGTGTGTGCACGTCCGTGTGTTGGTAATATGAGAGCTTATTTGATGCGAAGAAGTAAGCCTCTTTCTTGTTTAGGAAATATAAAATATGCTCACCTTAATATCTGCTGCACTGTTTACATCTAAAAACATCTACTTCACAGCATACGAGTTCTGGTAAAAAAATAAAATTGTTAACATTGCAATAAAATTGTTTCACTTTTGATGTTATAGAAGTGACAAATACTGTGATAAAAAATAGTAATTATGCTGACTAATATAATTTCTATTTTTTGTTTGTTTACATTCATGAGAATTTGTATCTTCATCATTTCTTCTACTCAAATGTTTTTCATTAAATTACATGTGCAATTTAATTCAATCATAATACAATATTTTCAATAGTAATAGATATTTTAATAGCAGATATTGAAAAATGAACTATAGCACATGTAAAATAAGTATAAGGGCGTGTTCGGCACAAGCGGAAGCAGGGTATTTTAGTGGAGTATTTAAGCTGAGTATTGTAGTTAGCGGGGAATGCGTTTGGCGCTGTAAGCGGACCATTTAAATGGATCATTTTTTATTTTATTTTAAATTTTAATTAATTTATATTTAAAACAGAATAATATTATTAAAACAGAACATTATCATTAAAGCAAACTAGTAAACCAAACAGAACTTAAATATGCAGATGTACGGCAGAAACTGAAAAAATAGTATAAATCCTATCTGTTGCTTCCTCCTTGGTTGATCAGATAGTATTTGTAGTCAGCAGAAAGATGATCACGAGATTTGTCTCAAGCGCTAGCCATGATTTTGCATAGTCATCGTTTAAGATGTTGAATATATATGCCTTGTTGGGCTCTGTAACTATGTGTAAAGCTTCGCTGAAACTAAAATCCGCTCCTTCACTCAAACGTTTAACGCGTGCTACCATATCCGTGTAACTTAAAGAATTCCACGTTGACCGTAAACTGTTTATTGTCGGAGTGTTTGGGCTCAGACCTTCCGTGCTTGTAGATTTTTGCACTTTTCGAGCGTGGATGTAATCGACGACGTTAACCATCTTCTCGTCGATTTCACTCCGACGTTTTCTGAAACTTCCATTTCGACCAGAAGATGAACCAACATGTCGAGTTCGCTGCATGAGAGTTTCTTGAACATGGGGTTGAGTTGGCGGTTCAGGAATCCAAGAATGATTTGTTGGTGAATTCAAATATGGTATACTACTTTGCCCTTGTTCTTCTGTATCATTGTGTTGATTATGAAATCCATAAATTGCCCATGGATTTGCGTACAGTCCAGGCATAGGAGTAAACTGTTGTGGTTGCTCTTGTTGAGTAACAACGGGCGTATACGTAGGTGGAAAGTTTTAAATCTCGGATATCGGTCGCGTTTCATCTCGGGGATTTCAGAGACTTGATCTCGTATCGGGGGAAATTTCGGATGAGATGAGTCTAACTCGGGGGGTTCGTCTCAGATTTCCATCTCGGGTCTGAAAGTTCATATCGGAGCAATCTCGGAATACATGATATGTTAAAAACTGATATTCTTACAAAATGATTTTTATGAATGCTACTAAAAACATATTAACTTAAACTTGAATTGCAAAAGCATTTTATTATTCTTAATTCATGAAAGATTATAATACACTAAATTTGTAATATGCATAAAACAGAAATATAACACAATGCAAATAAACTAGTGCTTACAACATATGATTCATGGACATGAGTTATTGTTAGATGTAAAACATAAAAAGATCCAAAACATTAAAAAGTTCATCATAAATAGAACATAAGATGCATAATTTCATAGGTAACACATGCATGTAAAAAAAAAACAAATATGAAAATCATAAGCATTGTAGAATATATATGAACATACAATATGGTCATTTAACATGCAAAATGTAAAATTATAGGAGATTATCGTAGCTAAATTTGAGATTTTAATTATTGTTTTGGTTCAAGCACGGATTTAAATTTTAACCAGAAAAAACCAAGATCTTAGACGATATTCCAGTATCTCGTATCAGTCGATATATTGTTTGATACTGGAATATCTCGGGTGATATATTCGAAAGGAGATTTACAATGATATTTGTTGTTTCGTTTTGGAAGGAGTCCAAAACGATATCTCAGAGGAGATCTTAGGCGAAATTTTCGAGATCTGAAACGCAGGTGTATACGCTGACGTATACGCCGTATGTCTAGTTGCATGTGTTCCTTGAAACAGTTGTTGTAGATCCAAATGCTCAAGCAGTGTCTTTTTAAATTTTAGAATACTTGGCGTAAATTCCTATTATAAAAACACTAATTACTAACGGTTTTATTAAAAAACAAACAACATTTATGAAAAATACTTTTAAACGATCATCTCACCATTCATTCGAGCTTGAAACAGTCTGACAATTATGATCCCAACCAGCTCCAGTTTTGATTTTCAAGCTTTTTGATTTAACTCATTCCCTTCGAAGACTATCGTGTTTATGTCAAACTTTGTTTTCGTCGATCAATTCCAGAAAATCATCAGCTCTTGAGACGTTCATTTCAACTGCTGCAGCATTATATATTTCCGCTATGGTTTTGGTAACCCCTTTTTGTTGTTACCGCATTTACCATATGCAGCAACGACGCATTTCAGCAATAGTCTAGTCGACTCACTGGTCCAATGGTGCTTTTGTTGTTTGTTTGACATTTTTTGAGGTAGAGTAGAGAGTGGTTTGAAAGGAAGAAGAAAATGGGAGGAGTGGGGATTTATAGGGGAAAATGGGGAGTTTAGCCCAATGGCTTGAAATGGAGCCGTTGGGCTAGCGGTCCAAAATGGACCGCTAGCAAACGGATACGTCCGTTTGCCTGGCGGTCCGTTTTGGACCGCCGAACGCCCTGTAAGTGATAGTTTTCATTGTCTAGTCTTGTGCTTTCTTAAGACCTTTCAGTTCTTTAACTCGAAAGGATATGGTGGATAACTTGATGCAGTCCACAGGGATATGTAGATACCGTTGTGGTTAAAATTCGAGTATTTGACATTTAAAGATGAAGCATGTATCAATTTATTGCATGTATAATAATGATTTATTTATAAAAATGTAATATCTTCATAATATTTATCACAAACTAACTTCTGTCTAGCATATGCTCATGCCTATTTTACAGTCTCTTGAAATGCGTTCTTGCCTAGTTCAAAGTAAAAAAGAAACGTTGAATTGTGATTCTTGCTAATTAATTTCATTGCCTGCTAGCATTCAACTTGTAAACTTTGACAATTTAGATGTACTAAATAAGGATAAAAGAGAAACTGTTTCAAATATTAGCTTGAGTATACTCTTGATGTTATATCTCAGAATAGTGATACAACTGACAAAATCATGTATTCGGAATTTGAACAAATAATTTAGTCCATAGAAATTTTGTATGAACCCAATTTCATTTGATGTAGATATTATTACAACAACCATTTTGTGATTATTATATCATAAACCCCTGTAACAGTGGAAATGTATTGTTGCAAGGGTGATTGCTTTAACTTTTATCACCTCGATGTCTGTATATTTATATCCGCATTTTGGTTACTTATCTTTTTTACTTGGTTATTATGTATGACTTGGGTTTGAAACTTCAACCTCTAGTAAGTAGTAACTACTCAAATTAGATGTCTTACCACTTGAGACAATGACCCTTTGCTATATTTTGATTAGTGGAAAATAGGCATAAAGACAAACTTTGGAAAAAATTTAGTCAGAAGGACGTCAAGTTTTATTTTTAGGTTGAAGGACAAACTTTGAAAAAAATTAGACTGAAGGACAATGCTAAATATAATAGCATTTTCTGCAGTGTAAAACTAAATAATGCTAGTTAAAACTAGCATTTTCGTGTAGTGTAAAAAACTGAATATAATGCTAATTACATTTAGCATTTTCCTTCAGCTTAATTTTGGTTCAAAATTTGTCCTTTAGACTAAAAATAAAACTTGGTGTCCTTCAGTCTAATTTTTTGGCAAAGTTTGTCCTTCTCCCTAATTACCTCTTCTGATTACTTCAGAATTTGATTTTATCTTTATGCGCTATGATTTTTAGTTCCACTCATTTGGACTAAATTCACGAACGCTCCACTTTCTGTGAATATCAAGTAAATTGGTCAAGTGTGGATCATAATCATTATCAGTTGAGATTTCTGCATTACAATGTGTTATTCTAGATGGTCTTCACGTAAAATTGAAGGTATAGAACTTAAATTTCCAATTCACCCTTCTTTGCTTCCAAATGGACAAGATGGCAGAATCGAGATCCTTGATATACCAACTTTTAGAGATTTGAAACTTGGATTCACACTTGGAGATATGCTAAGAAGAAGCCTGAGCAGTTCAAAACTTCACCCAATGACTGCACATAAAATAGCCTATGCCCAGTTTTGTAGGCATGTAATAGGGTGACTCCATATGCCTGTGGATATAACCATAATTTTCCAGAATAACCTTAAACATAAATATGCTCTAAATTATCTAATAAAACTGAAATGGTATTTAAGTATGGGAGCGGCTATTTGAACACCAATATTTGACACAAATTAGGAGATACAAAATCTTAACTGTTGGATTAATTTGTCTTTGTGAGGGGTGGAAATTAGGGGGCAATCTAATGGTTGAGAATTTGTGTCTTTCAATTTGTGTCAAATGTTTGTGTTTAAGTAGACTTTCCCAGATCCTAAGTAATGTGTTTTTCATAGTATATACATAATTTACTATATTGCTGGAAAAACAGATTCTGCTAAGGGGGATATTGATGCTATTGAAGAAGCAGAACGTGAACTGCTAGTGACTGAAGATGAACTACAAGCAGCTGAGCGTGTAAGCAAACCTTTTGCTGTATTTCTTAGTATAATTATCCTTCAATTTAAGGAAGCTTGAACTCCATTTTCCTCTCCTCTTACCAGCTGCAGTTCGTTTTTTTTCTATTGTAATTTATGAAAACTATAAGTGAAGTGAATTTGTTGGTCATGATATTGAATTCTATTTTGCTCCTCTACCTGTGTTATCTAGGAAAAAATCCATTATGAAGGAGTGATGAATAACAAGGTACTGCCTGATATTAAAGAAGCAGAAGCATATTTCGAGGAATTACAACGTCAACGTCAGGTGTGCCTATCTAATATTGCATAACTTCGTTACCGATAAGAACATGGACGATAAGTTCTGATGTTGAGTATACAAAAACTTATAGATATGCCTATGTCAGGATTAGCATTTACAGACTATTGGCTGTCGAATTGTTTGACGATGTACATAAAGATATTGATGTTTGGAACATAAACATGTGATGGACATGTACTAGAATAGGCTTTTCGTAAATTTATGGTGAAGCCGCACCGGAATAGGCTGTGTTTTAAACTTATCGCTTCATAACTTATTTTAACAGATTGTTTATGGATTGAAAACTGTGAAGATTGATCAGTGATGAATATCATTTATATTTCTTCAAAATGTTCCTTTTGATTAAACTGTCCTTTTCCTTTCTTTTACACACCATATCCCACCAACTCTCCTAATCTGTTGCCCTACTCATTGATTGTATAGTATGTACGACCAGTGAAGTTTCCATAACCTCCTTTTGACTCCTTGCTAGTATTTTCATACATACTCCAGTTAATAGTTTATAAGCAAGCAAATCAGAACAAGGTTATGGATGTCTCTTTTTTTTTCCCCAATTAACTTCAAAAAATATCAATAATTAACTATTTTCAAAATCAAAAAATTGCAGGAGAATTTTGGTAAGGCTTCAGTTATCTGTCTCGAGAGTGAGGTAGATGCTTTAGGGGGCTGTGATAATGATACACCTGAAACTTTTAGTGCCAAAATAAACAGACTAAAGCAGAGGCTTCAACGCGAAGCTCAGAGGTACCGTTGAATGCATGAATAATGATGAACTGGGCTTCTGTTTTAAAACCGGCTAAGTTACGATTTGGTAATAATACAGGTTCGATGGATCCATTGATGATTATAGGATGATGTATGAAAAAAAGCAGCGTAAAATTTTGAGAAGGCAGCGAACATATGCAGCTTTCCGGAACAAGTTGAATGTACGTTCTTCGGGTTGTAAAGCAGTTTGTTTTATTGCATCTTTTTAGTTACATGGATCCATAGTCATAATAATTGCCAGTCTAGCACGGATTGTCTCAGTTATACAACTTAGGATCTTCGTAAATTATCCAAGAAATGGTAATGTTGTGCGAGTTATAAAATGAAATTTTTGCGTGTGATCTTTTAATGCTAATGCAGCGGGTTCTTTGAATCCTGTGAACAATGATATTCTTAATCTGGTCAACCAATTAATAGCGAATTGGACGCCTTTTGATTTATGTTTAGTTGAAAAAAATGTTTGAAAAAAAAAAAGATTTGTTATTGCTATGAATTGGTACTTGTGTGTCAGTTTGTGGGAGATAGTAATCCACTCTTATTGTGATTGGTTGGCTTTTGCACCGTAGTCATGCCTATCCCAGAATGATATTTTTTCGAAGTTGATTGCATATAAACTCAAAGTTGTATTCAGTGTCAGAAAAGTTGTTCATTTCTTTTTTACCTCATGCAACCTCTTTCACCAGCCTTTGGGGAAAAAAATGATGGGCTTAGTCCACATCTTGTTAACCAGGGCTTTTATGGTAATTGTTATCGTTACCATTTCACAACTACCGTTGCCATACTATTTTTACCGAAAAGCTTAAACTGTTCACCATTACCGATAGATTGCTATACCGATAATTCGATAACCGTTGCATTTGCAATGGTAAATTATCGTTTGTCTCACTATAACAGTATTTCATTATACAATTTATAGTGTTAGTAAAATACATAAACTAGAAAGAAAGTAAGTGTATCTAGTGTCGCTTCACCTGATTATTAAATTAAATTTGATCATTTGTTTGGTTCTAAATGTTTGTAATAAAACATATTACATAATTCCACATGTATTATAGATTGACTGGCAAAGTTGTTACCGCTGCTTTTGTACAAATGTTACTGATGTTCTACTATAGAAAATAATAAATTTACCTTTACCATATTAATTACACTGGTATATTGATTTCACTCAAAAGTGGTGACTTTTATATTGATAATGATAAGGTAATGGAAAAGTTACTGTTACCCTAACAGCCCTATTATTAACATCTCTCTTTAAGGTTGTATTGAGAATTTCATTGCACAATATTTCAATAATAGGCGTGTCAGGATGCACTTGATAAGCGATGGTCGAAGTTCCAAAGGAATGCTTCTCATTTAAAGCGGCAACTAACTTGGCAGTATGCTGATGATGTCCTAATATTTATTATATTTCAACCTTGTACTATTTGAATATCTTTTGTTTTAACTGTATTCATATTGTCAGGTTTAATGGACATTTGAAAAAGAAAGGAAATAGCGGTCAAATAAAGGTCGATTATGATAAGAAAGTTCTTTCTGTTGAGGTGGATCCCATTAGAATATTCGTTTAGACGATTATGTTAATTAAATGCATAAAAGATGTCAAATAAGCTATTTCTTGTTATATGTAGGTAAAAATGTCTCATGATGCCTCTGGAAATACTGTTCGAGATACCAGAGGGCTTTCAGGTTGTCTTAATTCCCTTGTTCCCTTTCTGCATTTCCGAACTTAGAATCGCTTTATAGAGCGGGAGTCACTGATCATAATAATGTGAAAAACTTAACATCTGTTACAGGTGGGGAGAGGTCATTTTCTACTCTTTGCTTTGCAATGGCTCTTCATGAGATGACAGAAGCACCTTTTCGAGCTATGGACGAGTTTGATGTCTTTATGGTTAGTGTATTTTGAGGTTATTATATTTCAGGAATATAATTTTTGTTAGATCCTCAACATCTTTTTTCCCCCGAATATTTTATTTGTAGGATGCTGTCAGTAGAAAGATCAGCTTGGATACTCTTGTGGATTTTGCAGTAGGACAAGGGTCGCAATGGATATTTATAACTCCCCATGATATTAGGTAATGTGAGAAAAACTGTCTTTCATTTAGGGCTGTCAATGGATACCCGAAAAATCCGAAATCCGTCCGCATCCGCATCCGAAAAGCGGATAAATATCCGATATCCGGGAAAGCGGATGCGGATGCGGATATAGGCATATTCGCATCCGAAAATTATCTGTCCGCTTTTTTTCACGATTACAGCTTAAATTATATGTATTTTAGCATAATTAAATATACTAATTTATTGTTTTGCAAAATTAAAAGCCTACTAAATGCATGTTAATTGCTCAAAATTATACATGATCATCATATCTATTTATTTTTAGCACTTTAGTAATTAATTAGGTTGAAAAAGCTTAATATTAAACTAAAAAAATTCATTGATGTTTTATTTATCGATCGTTGGCGGAGCGGATAATTATCCGATATCCGTCCGTATCCGCGGATGTGGATATCCAATATCCGAAAATGGTTTCGGATGCGGATACGGATATGGCACTATCCGCATCCGAAAGTATCCGTTGACAGCCCTACTTTCATTGCCCGCTGACACCCGCAACTGAATAGGCATAAGTTCTTGAACTGTTCATTTAATCTGTTTGCTAGCAAATCAAGTAGTTCACTGAAAGTAAAGGTAGAAGTTAGTAGCGTTGAATTAATGTTTGCTTATGATGTTTAATTTAAAATTCAATTTTAATTGTAATGCAGTATGGTTAAAGCTGGAGACAAGGTGCGAAAGCAGCAGATGGCAGCACCTCGCAGGTGATAATTAGAAGGCTGACATTTCATGTATATATTCTAACTTACTTAAACCTTTCCGAACTCGTGCGTTTTGAGGGAAAAAACAGGTTGGGGGGTGTATGGGTTCAGTGTCATTTTGATCTCAAATGCTAAGGTCTAAGTTATCGTTGTATATGCTGTCTAGACAAATTTTTTGTTCCAAGGTGCAGCTGAAACGTGTCATTTTGATAATCTTGTATTGTGCGTTTTTTATGTTGGGCAACGGTTATGTTGGTTCAAAATCATTCTGATATTGTGGCTACTATGAATTAGCTGTGAGGTTCAATCCGCATGAGGTCACATTTTGTGGTAAACCAGTGCGGTTTGTCTGATAAATAGTTACATAGACCAAGCGGTAATTGTGCGTTATAAAAGTTGCCTAAGTAGCTCCGTTTGGTTTTCAAGGAGGGAAGAGAGCACTAAGAAACGAATCTCTATTAGTTGTTATGTCCCCGACTCCCTGGGTGGTTCAAAATATAGCCATTTCAACTTTGCATCGATGGGGGCATAAATGACTGATCCTTGCACTAATGCCAGGGTGGGTGTTGGAAAACAATGCCATCCTTATGATATCCCTATGTCATATTTTGCCTTGTTTCCTGCGATATCCATATCTTAGAGCTCCTTAATCGCAAATGCAGAGCAAAAAATAGAAAGATAAAATTACAAAAAAGGAAGTTGAATAAGAAGTAAAAGCCAGAGGAAAAATAAAAGAGAAGAAGAAATAAACATGTAGAAGATGAAAACGACACACACACACACACAAAAAAAAAAAAAAAAAAAAATGCAGGAGAAAGTAACTGATAGCCTCATACTATAAGATCAAGTGCGGCTAAATTTGGAAAGAAGACGAAGGAAAAAACCAAAAGGAAAATCCATAACAAGCTAAAAAGATAATTTAATAGGTAAATAATACTATAGCATTGTAAAAGTAATAATATCAGTGTCATTATTAAACATATATGCTAATAGTGTCAAAAAAATTAAAGTGGAGAAGGCAAGAAAATAAAAGAGAATTGTTGTTAAAGAATCTAAAGAGCAACAAATAAATCTGTTAAAATTATCAATAGTATCACTTTATAATATATGATTTATTGAAAAAATGATACTTACAATATGTCCATTTGAAGATAATGCTTTATAGTTTTAGGGAAAAAAAAAACATCAACGTAATTTATAGTAAAACCGACAACAATTTATATCATAAATGATACCTGCAGTCTGTTAGTTTAGTGTAAAACTATATAATAAAAACCGTTTTCATTCTAATTCGTAGCCAAAAATGGTATCAATATAAACAAAAGATTATACCTGCAGTTTGTATATTTGAAGTTAATACTTTGAATTTTACAAATTGTTTTCACTGTCATTTTTGGCAAACTTAATACTAATATTTAACAAAATTGATACAATCTATCTAATTTAAGTAGGGTCGATGTCTTCTAATATTATAAATTATTTTCTCTATCATTTGTAGCAACATTGATACCAATATCTTACAAAAATAATACCAATTATCATTTTTTTTTTAAGTTTGTCCTTTGTACTTTCGTAAATTATTTTCACTGTATTTAGTATAATAACTCGTACCATCGTAAAACAAAATGATACATTTTTGAAGTTAATAATCCGGAATTTTCAAATTATTTCCACTGTCTTTTTTAACAAGACCAATACCAATATTTAATTGAAACATACTTACTCTCTACTTTAGTAGAGTTGATGACTTCTAAATTTGTAAATCATTATTTAAGTCAATTGTTGTAGTGACTGAATTTTCGATATCTAGATATTTAATTAACTTAAATACGAAAACGGTTGTTTAGAAATTGAATGGCTTGAGTTACTTCAAGGACGGACCTAGGAATTAAAGTAAGGATGGGCTGACTTTAAAGATGACTTCTTTCTCAATTCAATATAAGCTCAATAAATATTTGTAACAACAACCTTTAATTGATGATCAAAACAGATACCTCAAAATTATCCTAACTTATATTAGCTGCAAAACTGCCCAGAAAAAATACAGTATGATAAAAATGAAAGCTATCCAAAAAGAATACCTTTATGATATTAAACACGTGAATATAGAAAAGTTTCTAGTATGGAACAAATCATCAACAAGAATAGACTAAAACGACTAAAAAATTCATCTAGCCTACGGTATAATAAATCGAAATCAGCTTGCCTATAGCCTTATTCCAAAAGAAGATCCATAAAGCAATGCAAATTGCAACACAAATTAGGATTTCAGACATGAGAAACCCAAAAATTAGGGTTTTTCTTCCTTCGAAGAACCAAATTCGTATATAGAAAATGAAAAAACACCTGAAGCGATCTAGGATATTGATCAGCTAAAATGAAAATTCACTCACAAATTAGAGTGCGGTCTGCCTTTTCACATCAACGAATGAATCTTGTGGAAGTTGAAATGAACAGATGATGCGGTGGACTTTTCTGCTTGATGCGATGGACTTCTCCTTAAAGATGTAAAGTAGGTAGTAGTATTTTGAGGCTTTTCTATATTAAAAAAATACCGTGGGCTGCAGCCCAGCCATGCCCAGGGCTGGATCCGCCCGTGAGTTACTTCATTTAACTGAATAACAAAATAACAATTTAAATATTTTGATTACTCGAATAAGCAAATCTTGAATTTATATGAAATTAAATTGATTTAAAAGCTGATTCAAAAATTTATTTAAATAAGAATGATGATAATAATAAACCATTAATGTACAGTTGAAGTGATTTAAAATCATCTACTAATAACTCATTTAGTTAATATGCGAAAATATCATTTTTGCAAGTTGTTTCAGATCTTGGCGAAACCTATTCCATTGCATTTGAAAGTGTGTAACGATCCGAATTTTTATTCATCTAATTTTGAACATTTAAATTTATTTTAAATGTTATATTGGAAATGTAAAAGGTTTTTTTATTAGGAATTTATTAACTAAAACGAAGTTTGAACGTGTAATTTATATTTAATTAAAAACGAGCTCGTAACATCATAGTAATTCGTAATTTTACGTTTCGAACTTCAATTGACTGTACATGATCCAATATAAGTCGGAATTCTTTGAAATAAGAATCTTCCAGATCTACAAGATTATAGTTTTCTAATAGAAGAGAAAATTCGAGATTTTATATTGTAGATTTTGAGTTATGTCCAAATCAAATTTTCAAAAGTCGCTATGGAATCGTTTATAAACCATAACGATTTATATAATATAATAAAAGGGTTTCTAAATAAATTGAATATCGATTTAACTTAAAAATGAAAATATCAAGTTTAAAACCCGGATTTGTTCAATTGGAAGTTATATAACATTCTATTTGAATATAGATGGTAATAATAATTTATTATCGTTTAATTTGATTGTTTTAACATCGATTTCTATTTATCAATTTAATATGAAATTTAAAAATAGCCAATTTTCAAACGACTTCTGAATTCGACGAAACCAATTTTATAAAATCCGTAATGGCTAATTTTTGTAAGATTTCCTGTTTCGGTTCAGTTGGAGCTATTTTGATGATAATGCGCGATATAAACACGTATCGATTTACGTTGTGATTTAAAAAGGGAGTTTTGCCTAACGATCTCAGAATTTGACGGAAGTAGTTACATCATGTGCAGAATATTTAGTTATTGTAGGATTTCAAGTTCCGAGCCAATTGGAGTTATTTTGTGAACGTGCAAAAAATAAACGTGAATCTATTAATAATTTAAATATTCAAATAGTGCGATTTTTGCAAATGGACTCGGATTTCGATGAAACAAGTTTTCTTGGATCCGGAATGTCAAATTGTAGCAAGATGTCAAGTTTCATCGTGATCGGAGCTCATACGTGATCGTATAAGCGTAAAACGTTCAATGCGAATTAGCGATGGAGTATACTTGGAATATTCCACAACCTTATTATAAATCTTTCTTCCAATCCCTAAGCCTCACCTGATTCCATCGTTCCCAAAATCTGCCGATACCTGATTTCCTCTTCACCAAAATAAATCGTGTGTTCAGAAATTCATGGAAATACAAATAGTCAATGAAATCATTCGATATTTGATTCGTTCCTCTCGTTTGATGCTACTCTTCAAACCGGTATCGGTTTTTATAGGGTTCAGCTATATGTTGTTCGCTGTAACCATAGACAGCGTGATTTAGGGTTATTGATTTTGGGGGATTAAGGCATCTATTGATGAAACTAAGAAATTCGTGTCTTTGAGATTGGATAGCACCTATAGGATTTTTTTTTTGGATGATTTCGTGTCTAAAAATGCCGATCATTTGCACCGTAGAGCTCTGGTCTGGGCATCGCGAACGAAGGAGGAGTCGAATCCTTGGAAGTGGTGATGGCCATGCCAGGGATGGTGAGGGATGGATGTTGGTTGGTTTCGTGTATTGTGGGAAGAGCAACAATGAGTGGAAGTTCGACAGAATAAAGGACCAGTTTTTTAAACAGTCGGGGAAGAAGAAAGAATAGCGGTGATTAAAGGGTATAAACGTGGGTTATTAATTTAATTAAGTGATTATGTTGTTAATGATGTTTAATTAAAACTAAAACTTATAACGTATGTATATATTTCATGCGTGAACATAATTTGACGAAACAGGGAACGTCGGATTTGTAACCTCAACCCTACGCATACGAGCTGGAATGGGATGAATCAGAGTTCACTGGAATTTTATGTAGTTTCAAACGCTTGTTTAAAACTACGTAAATCGACCTGAAATCGTCAATCAAATCGAAATGTGAGTTAGCTTTCACACTTTTTGAAATACTTTGATGTGTTAAATTCATATTATTATAAATTATCGTTATTAGCATAAATTGGATGTTTGGATGATTTAAATGATTGTTGTTTGGTTGTTAATAGTTGTTTGGTTGTTTGATTGTCGTGATTTATATTCCGTCATTTAAATGAATTAGAGTAGGTTTCTATTTCATGTATGTTTATAAAACGATATTATAAGTTGTGATGCAGGGAAGAATAGGTTGTAGGGATCCAACTGGATTCCTCAAATAAATTGTATATTACTTGTAGATTGGACCAAAGATCCAATCGGATCCCTCAAATAAATTGTATATTACTTGTTTTTCTAATTATTTATATATGAATTGTTTATTTCAACTAATATTAAATCCTGTTTGGATGTCAATGGTTGAATTGGATGTTGATTGTTGATTTGGATTCAACATTGATATGTTTTTAATCAATAGACAATATTAATTAAGGGATTGGCAGCAGATGACTTAAAATCCATTTTTTAAAGACGTCGATTGCAGTTAGGCAAATTGACGAAGTTTGAAATTATAAAATTTATTTTTATAACTAAAGCAATTTTTTGACTTATATTTTTATAAGCTATTAAAATTAGCAGTTTTATAAAGAAATCGATATTTATAACTTGTTTTATAAATTAGTTATAAAATATTTTATATAGTGAATTCTTATGTTTAATAAGTTTTATAAGCGTATAAGTCAGAAATTAGCCTACGGGTTAATAATTGGGGATAATTGTTTCTATGAAACGATAAAGATATATTTTGAATTTATTATACTATTAATTGAATTAAGAGGATGAATTAGTTGAAATCAGTTAACAAATTAACTGATGATTTTCAAGTCGACCGAGTCAACTGTTTTGAATTGAAATTGATTATTAGATTAATTTGTTTAAAATTAATCTAATAGAAATGGTTTTGACGAATAATTATTCAAATTTAATAAATGTTCTCAAAAGTTAATTAATCTTTTAATAAATTGTGTTTAATGTAATTATTGAATTATTTATTATTAATGAATTTAATTATTATTTTAATAACTATTTAAAGTGATTATCTGTTCTATTTTTAGTTAATTAAGAAGTTAAGTACATTTACTGTAGTTAATGATGAAATTAATTATTATTGAAATCAATAATAATTAAGGTGGTTACTCTTTAAATAGAATTTAAGAGAGTCTTCTAACAACTCAATACAGTTGATTTAAAAAAAATCACAGTAGTTCTTCAGGACACAACAGTTCGTTTGGGGTAAACTTGTTAATGGCGACTGGCGACATTTCCTCTTCTCCCTTCTTCGATTCTTCTACACTCTCTTCTCCAAAAACCCTTCTTTTTTCTCCTCATCCCAAATTCGTTCTCTCTATCTCCATCCTTGGCTGTCGCCAGCTTTCGTCGTACATGAGTTAACCCCAAACCCTAGAAGCAAATTTCAGATCTAACCGTTGCTATCTCCAAACTCTGTAGCCTCTTTGATCCTTCACTTCTTCTACTTCCACTACCTTCCTACTGCAGCCCTCGCCTCCACTCTATGGCGTGGTTTCTGTTCCTTTTCTGGCAACCCCGCATTGTTCCTGTAACAACCCGGAATTTTGAACCAATTTAAAATTTTTATTTTAGAAATTCTAATGAATTTTGAATATTTAAAATGATTTATTTTAAATAATAACGATTAAAATTTTATTTAGATCGAAGTTAGAACGAATATATTTATTTTAATTATAAAAGGAGTTTAAAATAGCACGGTAGTTTGAAAATTTGAATTTGAACTTTGACTGAATGTACATGATTCAAAATAAATCGGATTTTAGTAAAACTAAAAATATTTAAATCTATTTAAAAATATCTTTCCAACGAATCTAAAAAATTGAAATTTCATAGCGGGAACCAAAGTTATGGTCAGTTGAATATTCAGAATAGTCGCTGTAGAATTTAATATAATATATAACCCGTATAAATAGCCATTTTGCAAATAAGCTCCGTTTTCGACGAAACCACTTTTGTTGAATCCAGAATGTCAAATTATTGCTAGATTCCAATTTTCATAATTTTTGGAATTAATATGTGAGCGTGGCAAAAGAAAACGTGTTTTGTCAGTTTCAGTCATTTTGAATCGACCAGAAAATGACCATATTTCAAACGGTCTCCAAATTCGACGAAATTATTTTTGTTAGGACCGTATCATCAAAACTTAGCTAGAAATATTTTTTCTGTAATTTTTAGAGTTAGTATGTGGCCCTGGTAAATTTAAATGTACGATCAAATCAAATAATTAAATGATTTATATTTTAAATTAAAGAAAAGTGGGCTGAAACAATCGAATGGGCTGATGAGACCTAGTCCATTGTGTCCGAAATGGGGGTATTTGGCTAGGGACAACTCCCGTTGGGCAGAATTTGGAGCTATTAAGAATTAATGGATTTATTTGCAAAACTAGAAAATTAATTATTAAAATAATATAAATATCCCACAAATTAGAAACCCAAACCCTAATTGGAATTCTCAGGGCCGTCGCCAGGTTGAAATCAATGGCCTCTGAACTCCCTCGTTCCTCCCCAATTTTCTTTAGATCCGCAAACAAATTTCAACAGCTCTTAAAACAAAAATCGAAGAGGACATCATCATCTAGGAATTAAACGGATGAGATCTGAAATTTCGTAGTGGTTTGACCAGAAATCGAATGCAAAGGAGACGGGTTTGGAGCAGCATTCCGATGGCCGGAAGGGTGCGAGTTGCCCCATTTGGGGGGCGTCGGTGAGAGGAAGGTGGGGGCTTTCGAGTGGTGACACCTGATCGATGGCTGGGGGTTTATACAGGCGCGCGCAGGGAGGTTTAAAAGGTGACGTTGGGTTCGGTTGTTTGAGTAGATAGGAACGAAGAAGAGAAACGATTATCAAAGGGTTAAGTTTAATTAAAGTGATTAATTATTTTAGTTAATTAAGTTAATGTGATTAAATTTTAAAATACGATAACTTGTTCAGTTCTTATCAGAATTAAACGATTTTCGAAGCGTTGGACTTGTGTTGACCAGATCTACACAATGAAACTAACCAGAACTAAAACGGAGCAGATCAGTATTTGGGGAAAATTCAAATCTGAACTGTACATAATTAAAATCATGGTGAGCTCTATTTTAAAATAAAATTAATTATTGATTGCAATGTGAAATTTATATTTATTCTATATAAAATTCATATTGGTGTTGTATAAAATTATAATTGATTGTTTTGTGATTTCGATGAACCACTGAATTGAATTGTGTGTATTCATGTTTGTCAAATTTTGTGTATACAATAAAAAACATATTTCTACTGTATATATAAATTATATAATATTCGTGTTTGTCAAAAATTTGTGTATATAATAAAAACCACATTTTTATTGTATATATAAAAATAAAGATGTTCATGTTTGATTAGATAAAAAGAATGACATGTTAAAAAATAGAATTTGTCATTTAAAAATGTTACATTGAAATGTCATTATATTTAGAATTATGTCATGATAGATTAAAATGTCACATTTCGTTACAAATGTTACATTAGATTAAAACTATCATTTTTATTAGAAAATGTCATTTTATTTAGAAATGTCATATTGGATAAAAAAATGTCGTTTTATTTAGAAATGTCATATAAGAATATAATTTTTGTTAGAATCATGTTACGTTAATTAAAAATGTCATTTATGTTAGAAAGCATATTTTGTAATCAAATTTGTCGCTTTTGTCAAATTATAATAGTTGAAACCAAATTTGTTATTTTTGTCAAATTATAATTGTTGAAACTAAATTTGTCATTTTTGTCAAAATGTAATAGCTGAAACAAAATTGGCATTTTTTGTCAAAATTTAATGGTTGAAACAAAAACTACATTTTTGTTAATTAAAATTGAGTTAGAAAAAAATATCATTTTTTGTCAAATATATTTGTGTCAAAACAAAATATCATTTTGTTGAATCATATTTGTGTCAAAACAAGATAACATTTTGTTAAATATATTTGTATCAAACCAAAATATCATTTTAGTTGAATTATATTTGTGTCACATAAAAATATCATTTTTATGTTGAACTAGAATTTTCATATAAAAACACTTTTATGTTGAATTAGAATTGTCAACAATGTAATAATATCATTTTTATTCGTGATGATGAATTAAAATTGTCGATAACATAAAAATATCATTCTTATGTGTTATGTTAACATTGAATTTGAAAACAAATAAAAGTAGTCATTTTATTTGTTATGTTAAGGATAGAAATATGTGTGCAAATAAATTTATATTTTTATTTGTCATGATAAGGATAGAAATTTGTATGCAATTAAGTTTACATTTTTATATGTCATTTTTAAATAGAACTAACTATATGCAAAAAGAAACATTTCCTTTTATCTGTCATGTTGAGATTAGAAATGTAATAAAATATCGCTTTTTATTTGTCATTAAAGAGCATAGAAAATGTTACGAAAATAAAACATTCTTTTTATTTGTCCTTAGAAACATAGAGAATGTTATGTTAATTAAAAATATCATTTTGTTAGAATCATGTCATGTTAAACAAAAATATTATTTTTGTTAGGATCATGATATGTTTAAATAATAATGTCATCTAATCAGGAATGTCATGTTTAAATAAAAATGTCATTTTAATTAGAAATGTCATTTAATTAGAAATGTCATGTTTAAATAAAAATGCCATTTTAATTAGAAATGTCATTTAATTAGAAATGTCATGTAAAATAAAAATGTCATTTTAGTTAGAAAGGTTATGTTTAAATAAAAACGTCATGTTAAAATGAAAATATCATTTTTTATTTGTTATGTTAAAAACTAGAATTGTAAACAAATAAAAATATTCATTTTAATTTGTCATGTTAAACAATGAAATTTTATACAAATAAAAATATCCTTTTATTTGTCATATTTAAAAATAGAATTGCTGTCAAATAGAAACTTTCTTTTATTTGTCACTAGGAAACATTAAAACATGTTATATAAATAAATTATCTTTTTATATTGTCATTAGGACATTAAAACATGTTATGTAAATAAGTTATCCTTTTATATCGTCATTAGAACTAGAACATATGTATGTTGACAAAATTATCTTTTTATTTTGTCACATGAATTTGAAAACGTGTATGTAGACAAAATTATCTTTTTATTTTTGTCATTAGAAGAATAGAACATGTATGCAAATAAAATACATATTTATTTGACATTAGAAATATGTAGAGAAATTATGCGAATAAAATACATTTTATTTGACGTTAGAAATATAATAACATGTTTTGTTCATTATCACCAACATGTTAGCAGAATTAGAATTGGTTAAATTCATTAACCAATGATTCACTTAGATGAACTGTTGTTGTTTGAAAACCCCACACAGGTATTGGGATGATATTTGACATACACTAGTCCCAATATTTAGTTGTGTGTCAATCGATTGATTGACAGTCCGTGATGAACATTATTTATTTATTTTAATGCTCACACAGTTGTAAATTTCACTCTGGATGTGAATGGATTGTTGAGTGATTATTTATCATTATTGTTATATACATGCGATGCATGAAATCCATATAACTGAAATTATATGGTAATTGATTGAGTCGCATTCTGATTCAGGATATCTTTTTGTATAAAGCATATTTTAAAATAAAGAATCTTTTAAAATAAAGAATATTTTAAAATAATGAATATTTTAAAATAATGATCAATGTAGAATAAAATTATGATTTTGATGTCCAATTTTGGATGGACACAAAAATATAAAAATATGAAGCCGAGTTAAGTAGCAAACACCATTTTTACCCGAACGAGTTTTTCGATTGATTTTATTCATTTATTATGAATATTGAAAAGAAGTGATTTCAAAATCTAATATTTTGAAAATATTAATATTATAATATGATAAAGATATAAAATATTCAATTTTGATTTAAATTTGAAAATGAAGTTGGAATCAATTTAAATAGAAATCGACGAAATATATAATATATATATATATATTTATTTAATGGCCTGAACAGAACGCGCTATTTCGACCATTAACTTCAAATTGATGTAATGGGAGATCCAACCGTCATATTCTCCTAAAACCGGAGCTGTTGGGTTCGTATTGAAAATAGTTTTCCAATGAACATAAGAGTTTCGAAATCTAACAGTTGGCTTTGGAATTATGTCAAATCGATTGTACATGCCTTAATAAAATTATTAAAAATATGGTAAAATTATGTAAAATCACAATTAATGATTTAAAAAGATTTTGGATGAAAAAATCCATATTTGAAAAGATAAAAATATATTTTTATCGAAATAAACTAGTTATTAACTAGGATAAATCTTTAAATTAAAGATTTAATGAAGCTTTCCAATTAATTAATGTTAATTTGGAATTAAATAAAATAAACTGGATTTTTGGGTTTGTCGTGAATGGTGTCTTCAATAACATTGTTTTTAAACCCCGTATGAAAAGAACAAATCTTTTAATTAAGATTATTAGAGTTTCCGATTATATTTGGTAATTGAAATGAAGTGAAAATGTTAATTAGGTTTATTATGAACTGTGTTTTTAACGACATTCGTTCTTTAACCCAATTAACAGTGAAAATATAATTTGGAATTTATAAATCTTTTTATTAAGATTTAATGGGAATTTCCAAAGTAAAGTTTTCCAATTTAATATATAAATTGGAATTAAATGGAATTCGATTTAATAATAATCGAGATGAGCTTCTGTAAAAGAAGACCGTTATTATATATGGAATTTAAAAGACTTTACCGATTCCATTTATATTATTAGTCTGATACGGAAATTTATATTGATTGTATATTGATTTAATTTCTGTGAAAAATTCCATACTTAATGGAAGATGATTTTGGGTTAATCGTGAACTGTGTTTTAAATGACATTGGTTCTTTAACCCAATTAAAGACAAGATTAATTTCTTAAGGTTGAATAATTATAAAGTAATGATTTTTGATATTAAAACCAAATTGGTGTTTTAAAGAATCTTTGAAAAGAAGATTAAAGGATAAATTTAAAAGAATTTATCTTTGATAAAATTAATAGGAATCTTTCCCTAATAATGTGAATATTTTATTTAAAAGAATATTCTGAATTGGAATGAGGCGTATGATGTGTTTTAGAGCACTTGTTTATTGATTATAAAATACACGAGTTATTCGGAAAGACCGGGTTTAATCCATTCTGAATAATTACTACGACGATTAAAAGTCGAAGATGAAGACGGTGGTTGAAGACCAGAGGTCTTTACATTGTTTGGATGGTTACTGATGTCTTGATTGGAAGGCATCCCAAGACAAGGTACTAAGTGGTGATCGTCCAGACGTACTTGGAGATCGATGGATATGCTAGAATCTCTCTCTTGTATTGGACATATGGAACGAGGAATAAGGTACCTCCGGTTTCGTTCAGACCCAGAACGAACTTGTAAATGGATGGTATGTCTAACGTTGTATTCCTTTATGCTGTATTCGTTGATCTCTGCTAAATATATATCTGTTTGGTGGTAGAGGATTTATTCTCTTGCATAACACCCTTCTCTGAGACGTATGAGCTTAGAGGTTATATATTGGCAGAAATCAATTGTATGGTATTGTAACACCCCATGATTTTAAATATTAAAATTAAAAATACTTAATTTCAAATGTGAGAAATCAGGGAAATGGGTTACACCATTGCGTTCGTCTCGGAATTCTGCTTGAGATAGAGTCCGAGTTTTTGTGAATTGGACTTCGTATGAAGAAGTTATGGCCTTCAGAAGTTTCATAATTTAAATAAATTAAAAACAGCTCGAATCAGAAAATTTGACATTCAAAATTCAAACAGGGAAGCAGGCTGGGCGGGAAAATTCCCACCCAAAGCCAGGTCGACCAGGGGGTCGACCTCCTTATACAGGTCGACCAAGGGGTCGACCTGCCCCCCCCGGGCAGATCTGAAAGATGACACTGTTTTGACTCATTGCTGAGTCATTAGGGCTGAGGTGTTATTCTATCTTGACTGGATGGTCTTGATTGTTTCTAGGTTAATCTGACGGCTCTTAATTAATTAAAATTCTATATAAGCAACCTAACTCTCAACCTAAAATCACACTAATTCATACCAAGAGCCGCCGTGCCGTCAATGGAGAACCTAGAGTAACCGCCGTTCTCTTTCAACTCAAAAACAAGATAGAAGCAAGAATCAAAATCTAATCTAAATTAGAATAACGATTAGTCTACATCAAAGGCGAGCAATTTAGTTTCAGAATACAAATCCCAGAAAAACAAGACCGTTCTTTTGTTTGTGAGTATAATTTCTTTCACAAAATAATTAATTAATTTAATTGTGATAAGTTATAAATGGGATTATGAGAATATGACTATTGAATCATGTGATGTTTAGTTGTTGTGGATCTATTTCATATGTTTAATTGTACATGTTTAACTTGATTCATCTTATGCAAGTTTGGGATGTTAAATCATATGCTAGTTTATGAATTTTATGCAAGTTTGGGATTTTAAAATATATGTGAATCTTATGCAAGTCTGTAGGTGGATTATACACAAGTTCATATGTGAATCATGTAGATACATATGCTAGTTTATATGCAAACATGTGACATTAATTTACATGTTTAGATCCATATGCAAGTTCACATCTTTATGTTTAGATCCATATGCAAGTTCACATCTTTATGTTTAGCTCTATATTTAGATCCATGGCAGTACATAGTTATGCAAATTTATGTTCTATATGTCCATTGCCTACGCTAGTTTTGTATGTGAATCATATGCTACTTTGAATGAAACTCATATGCAAGTTATAGGAAAACCATATCCATATATGCGAGTTCACTATTACATGTTTAGATCTATATTATAGTTTATGTAAATTTATGTATATCCATTGCCTATGCAAGTTTTTGGCTATGCAAACTTATGTCATGATTCTTAGATCTATTTTATGTGTTATGCAAGTTGTGATGTTGCTTTTCTTTTTATAAGTTAGACTATATTGCGAGTCTAACATATGTTATATTAAAACGTACGAATAGCGTGGGGACAATGGGAAAACATTAAATATACATAATTGTGAATTGGCATAAAATGGCCTTAAAAGGCTTATAGTTAATTTGAGACATATAATGGTATAATTTGTATACTTGGAATTTATGGACATAAATAAATTTGGTATTTATTGACAAATTTGAATAGGGATATTAATCAAATTTGGGGTTAAATAATTATGTGTAATAATTAACCGCTTAAGACACAAGGTTAGACTTGTTTGTGGTGTAAGACTGCCCGGACCCGCCCGACAAATCCAGCAACCACAAACGGTAGTCTAATGTGAGAGGTCAAAGGCACAAATTAAATGCGTAACAATTGTAAAGACACGAGGTTTGGCTCATTTATGGTATAAGACTGCCCGGACCCGTCCGGCAAATCCAGCAACCACAAACGGTAGTCTAATGTGGGAGGTCTTTACAAGGTTACGGTTCTAATAAATAAAGTAACACTTAACCAAATAAACATGTGGTGGGGGCATGATGGTTAAGTGGGGGGCATGTGAAATACGATTAGAAACACTTAACCAAGTTGAAAACATGTAAGAATACATAAATAAGAAGGGGTTAAGTGGGTAATTCTAGTGGGGACCAAGCATAGGTGGAAAGCTTGTGTAAAGCATGGGAACCCTTTTCAAACCAGTAACCCATTAAGTATCTTTGTGAGCTCGAGTTAGATCGAGGACGGGACACGCTTACTGGGTTTGATTGTAAGAGATCAAAACGGGTTAGCTGTGGCAACACAAGTCCAATGGGGTCATGTGCGTGCGTGGACCCGGGCTGGTAGGTAAGACGTTGTTGCATCGTGTAGATATAAGCCGTGCATCTTTAGTGGTATCGGGTTGCCACTTTGGGGAGTGATACACCCACAGTGGGACCAGCACGGGTATCTACGAGTTAGGGAGCCGATTGCATGGGGGTAGTGGGTACAACTAGTGGAGATAGGGGCAGGCGACACCTATGAAGGCAACTAGGGGTGCACGAAACTACCATTAACATTATTATGTTCTGTAGGCGGGATCAACTTTTAGGGTGACTAGTAATGGTGCAGTATAGTAATTATCCTATAGTGATTAGGAACGAGATTAACGCCAGAATATTCCTCTTATTTGCTTTGTCGTGCCCACTTGTTTCATAGTCATACCTTGTTTTACCAGTTTATGCCTTATCCTAGTTACTTTAATAATTATATTGTTAAAGTTATTATATTCACCGGACTTTATGTCTGACCCCCTTGTTTTCGCTTCTTTTCTTCCTTCCCCCTCCAGGTTCTCAGGGTGGGACTAGTACTAGTGGAGCTTGATCTTGGATCTCTTTCTCTCTCTTTTGGAAGTGCTTGGATTGCTGAAAATAACGTTCAACTCATCTCTTTTATGACTACTTGTGTTTGTGGTTATGCTTTTTTACTTTATGTTCTTAAAAAACAATTTATCAAGATGGATATGAAGTGTACTTGGTTTTACTGTTGGTTTATGAAGTTGTTGTAATCAAACTATTTCTCCGCTGCAATAAAAGTTGTTTTAAAATTTTCAAGTACCAATATATGTATCTGTCTTGTTATATTCTGTTCTATACACAAATAGTGCTCCATGAAAGTTAATGCATTCCCTTTGAGAGTGACATTAATGGACGTGGGGTGTTACACGTGGTATCAGAGCTGAAGGTTACCAGAACATATATGAGATTTTGAAAAACTGTTTTTCAAAAACATTTTATAAAGAAATACTTTCAAAAATATGTTTTAAGGAAAGTAATTTCAAGAGAAAAGTTTGTTTTAAAAACATAACCCCAAGAGCCATATATCTTTCCTTCGATTCTCCGTTTTGAATCTCTTCCTTTTTCTTTTTCAGCATGTCTGGGGAACCTGAGATACCCGAGGGCATACCGATACCAGGCTGGTTTAGAAGGTATCTGGAGGCAAGGGCCAATGCCGCAGGCCCAGCAAATGTTCCTCCTCCCCCAGCTGTAGTCGCTCCTCCTCCTCCCTCGCCTCGTGTTGATACTTTTTCGAAGATATGCAAAGATTTTAGGGCAATGGGTGGGAAACCTTTTCACAGATCAGAGACGTTCGTTGAAGCTCGAAATTGGCTTAAGGAGGTGGAAGATTTATTTGGTATCTTTGAGGTGGAAGATGGAAGGAAGGTCCAATCGGCTGCTTGGTTAATGAAGGACGAAGCCTCGTTTTGGTGGGAGGTCATGAATGGAGAGCGTCCAGTGGAGACATGGATGGATTTCAGGTATAGATTCGAGATGAAATTTTTTTCACGAGCAGAAGAGAATTTATATATGGAGAGGTTCTTAACATTGAAGCAAGGAAATTTGTCATTAAAGGAGTATGTCAACAAGTTCAATCAGTTGGCGAGATTTGGCTTAGACTTGGTGAACACACCTAAGAAGAAGGCCCCGAGGTTCGTTAAAGGTTTGAATGAGCCGCTACATGGGTTGGCTATGACCCACATTCCGAGGGGGGCTACCTTTGAGAGATTGGTTGACATGGTGCTTATGCATGAAGAGGAGAAAGGCGCTAATTCTAATAAGGCACCGGAGAAGAAAAGGGATCAAGTGAAAACACAACAGTAAAACAAGAAAGGTGGTATGGATAACAATAGCAAAGGAAAGAAAAGGTGCTTTAATTGTGGGACACCAGGCCATCTGAGCAAGGACTGTAGGAAAAAGAAGAAGATTGGCTGCTTCCACTGTGGAGAGGCAGGACATCTAATCAAAGACTGCCCAAGGAAACATGGGCAAGGGCAAAGGACAGGGTCCACTTCTGGAGGGCAGATTCAGGCTCTCATGGCACTAGGACAGGCAAGAGGGCAGGTTCATGCTCTTATGGCACCAGGACAGGAGAGAGGTAGAAATATTTCCAGTGAAAGTTTAGTTTTTGTGTTTGATCATCCTGTTCGTACTTTGTTTGACTCTGGCGCTTCACACTCGTTTGTGTCTGCTTCGTTAGTTGAAACACTGCACCTAAATACTAGTCTAGTTACGGATCCCATAGTAGTCTCAAATCCTATTGGTAGTTCGGCTCATCTTTCAATGATTTGTCAGGATTTGAGAGTGTCTATCTTGGGCGTTGGGTTTGAATGCAACGCCTTCGTTCTTGGCTTCATGGGCTACGACTAGATTCTAGGCATGGATTGGCTAGCTAGATATGGTGCCATCCTAGATTGTGAAAAAATGGTAGTTAGATTGTTGGCTCGTTGTGGAAAGACCCTCGATATTTCTTGTGACCCTAGAGGTCCGGTAATGCTTAGTTACCTAGAATCCCTTGACGCATCCAATGATGATTTGGAATCTGTTCGCGTGGTCCGTGAATATAGTGATGTCTTCGATGAGGTTTGAGGTTTAACCCCGAGGCGCGAGATAGACTTTCGAATATACCTAGTAGATAATGCAAAGCTAGTTGCATTACTAGTGCGCCACATGGCTCCGAGAGAGAGAAGAGTACCCAGTAAGCAAGTGAAAGAGTTGCTTGAGAGGGGGTTCATAAGAAGAAGTATTTCGGAGTGGGGTGCTCCAGTTGTTTTTACTACGAAAGCTGATGGTTCACTTAGATTGTGCGTGGACTATAGAGAGCTGAATAAGATAATAAAAAAGAACAAACACCCATTGCCGAGGATAGAAGATTTATTCGATCAGTTGGTGGGTGCTTCAATTTTCTCGCAACTGGATTTGGCTACAGGGTTTCATCAGCTAAAGGTGGCTGAAGACAACATAGACAAGATTGCACTTAGAAATCCTGGCGGTTTCTTCGGGTGGCTCGTCATGCCTTTTGGTTTGACGAATGCACCCGCGTACTTTGTTGACTTAATGAGTAGGGTGTTTCTAAACAAGTTTGTGGTAGTCTTTGTGGACGATATCCTGATTTTCTCTAAAAATGAAGAAGAGCATGCCCTACATCTTAGGGAAGTCTTAGAGACCCTACGAGCACATCAACTTAAAGCTAAGTTCTCCAAGTGCCATTTTTGGAGAAAAGAAGTGAGGTTCTTAGGACACGTGGTCTCTAAGGAGGGGATAGCTGTGGATCCCGCAAAGGTGGTGGCTATCCAAGATTGGAAAATTCCTAAGAACGTAACAGAAGTAAGAAGCTTTTTAGGGCTGGCTGGTTATTATAGGAAGTTCATTAAGGACTTCGCAAAGATATCAGCCCCACTCACTCGATTAACGAAGAAGAACTTGACTTTTCCTTGGGACGTTGACTGTGATGATGCTTTCCAACATCTGAAGATGGCTTTGACGATAGCTCCAGTTTTAGTTTGGCCAGACGGGAGTAAGCCATTCACAGTATATACCGATGCTTGCGGGGACAGGGCTTGGCACAATTTTAATGCAAGAGGGAAGGGTGATATGATAAGGTGGAAGGCATTTGAAAGCCCACGAGAAAAATTACCCTACCCACGACTTAGAGTTGGTTGCCATAGTTTTTGCGCTTAAGTCATGGCGTCATTATTTGCTTGGCGAGAGGTTTGAGTTGTATACAGACCATAAGTCGCTAAAGTACTTATTTTCGTAGAAGTACCTAAACTTGAGGCAACAGAGATGGATGGAGTTTTTGGCATACTACGATTTTGAGATCACATACACCCCTGGCAAGGGTAACGTTGTAGCTGACGCCTTAAGTAGAAAGAAGTTGACTTTAAGTCCTTTGTTCGTAGAGCTGTAGAGTTTGGAGTATATATCTACCTTTGACTTCAGACCCTCTGTGATTATGTACCCGGATTGTTGGCATCGTTAGAGGTGCAACCTACACTTTTGGGTCGAATTGGAGAGGCACAACGAGATGACCCACAGTTGGTTGAGATAGTAGGCAAGCTTATAGGAGGGGAGTCTTCGAGTCATCTTAATAGATATGCTATAGATGAGAGAGGCTGGCTGCGTAGAGATGGGAGACTTTGCGTACCACAAGATGAGAGTTTGAAGAAGGCAATTCTTGAAAACTCACATCGCTCTAAGATGACCATACATCCCGGTGGTGATAGGATGTATAGGGATATGAAGCGAGTTTTCTTTTGGGCCGGAATGAAAAAAGGACGTGGCTGAGTTCGTTTCTAGTTGCTTAGTGTGCCAACAAGTCAAGGCGGAGCAAAAGAAGCCCGGAGGATTGCTCCACCCTTTAGAGATTCCGCTATGGAAATGGGAAAGTGTTTCCATGGATTTTGTAGATGGGTTGCCAAGATTGAGGAAGGGTAATACAGGGATTTGGGTAATTGTAGACTGACTTACCAAAAGTGCCCATTTTATTCCCGTTAAAAGTAAAAGGACCGCCGCATGGTTAGCATCTGTTTACCTTCGAGAGATAGTTCGTCTGCATGGCATACCCTATAGCATTGTGAGCGATAGAGATCCCATTTTCACAAGCGAATTTTGGAAAAGATTACAAGAGGCGGTTAGAACACAATTATGCTTAAGTATCGCTTATCACCCTCAAATGGACGACCAGACCGAGAGAGTAAATAAAATTCTAGAAGACCTTCTGAGGCTATGCATCTTAGACTTTGGAGGAACATGGGAAGAACACATTCCACTAGTGGAGTTCGCCTATAATAATAGTTTTCACGCTAGCATTGGCATGGCACCTTTTGAGGCTCTTTATGGACGACCGTGCCGATCACTTACTTGTTGGTGGGAATCCACGGATAAGGTTTTGCTTGGACCTGACATGATTAGGGAGACTTCAGAGAAGATATACCTGATTCGACGGCGAATGAAGACGGCACATGACCGATTGAAATCATATGCTGATAAGAGACGAACTGATCTTGAATTCGATGTTGGGGACATGGTTTTTATTAAGGTATCACCGTTGAGAAACGTAGTCCGTTTTGGATCAGTTGAAAGTTGGAACAGAGGTTCGTCGGACCCTTTCCAATTACAGAGAGGATTGGGCAGATCGTGTATAGAGTAAAGTTACCAGAGAAGCTCAGTGGTGTTCATGACGTGTTTCACGTTTCGCATTTGCGTAATTGTTTACACGATACGGCGGAAGTGGTGGAGCCGAGCACGCTCGAAGAAGTGGAAGTAGAGCGCAATGCCACATTTAGACGAGCTCCTACACGCATCCTTGGATCGGAGGTCAAAAAGCTACGCAACAAAGAGGTCAAGTTGGTCAAAGTGCAATGGGGAGATGATCAAAGAGACAGGACTTAGGAGACGGAAGACAAGATGCGTACGCTGTACCCTTTCCTTTTTTTGAGGGTATATTTTAACTTCTCCATTTTCTACCACTTTGTTGATACTTGTCCTATCATTTAGTATTATCTTTGCGATGACATCTTCGATCTTTAGTAGGAAGAACCCTATGGTTGCAAACATGTGTTTGAGACATGTTATGTTTGGTGGATGCAAATGCATGCAAGTGGTTGCTAGTGGTTGCTCGTGGATGCATGTACACACACATTAGGCACTAGATCGGCTCAATCACCTTCATATTGCATATAAATGTGTGTGCATATCTAATTTATGGATGTATAATGGTTGTGTTATCATATGGATGCTTCATTTTGATGAATGGTTGTGCGCACATGTAGAAATAATATGTATCGATAGGATTCCTTCGCATACATAATGGACGCATGACACTATCATGATTTGCATTAAGGAGGTCAACTGAATCAGTAGACCGCCTGATTTTGCATTAGATAAGGAACATATACACACACTTTTTGCATATGTTCATACAACATTAGAAATCTTGTAAGGACAATGGATGCCTGTGTTTGATGATTGAGTAGATGGATGATTGGATGTTAGGATATACATTCTCTTTAACTTGGAGATTTCGGGGGAGAAATCCTTTAAGGAGGGAAGAATGTAACACCCCGTGATTTTAAATATTAAAATTAAAGAATACTTAATTTCATATGTGAGAATTAAGGGAAACGGGTTACGCCATTGCGTTCGCCTCAGAATTCTGCTTGAGATAGAGTCCGAGTTTGTGTGAATTGGACTTCGTATGAAGAAGTTATGGCCTTCAGAAGTTTCAGAATTTAAATAAATTAAAAACAGCTCGAATCAGAAAATTTGAAATTCAAAATTCAAACAGGGAAGCAGGCTGGGCGGGAAAATTCCCGCCCAAGGCCAGGTCGACCAAGGGGTCGACCTCCCTATACAGGTCGACCAGGGGGTCAACCTGGGGGTCGACCTGCCCTTCCCCCGGGCAGATCTGAAAGATGATGCTGTTTTGACTCATTGCTGAGTCATTAGGGCTGAGGTGTTATTCTGTCTTGACTAGATGGTCTTGATTGTTTCTAGGTTAATCTGACGGCTCTTAATTAAAATTCTATATAAGCAACCTATCTATCAACCTAAAATCACACTAATTCTTACCAAGAGCCACCATGCCGTCAATAGAGAGCCTAGAGTAGCCGCCGTTCTCTTTCAACTCAAAAACAAGATAGAAGCAAGAATCAAAATCTAATCTAAATTAGAATAACGATTAGTCTACATCAAAGGCGAGCAATTTAGTTTCAGAATACAGATCCCAGAAAAACAAGACCGTACTTTTGTTTGTGAGTATAATTTCTTTCACAAAATAATTAATTAATTTAATTGTGATAAGTTATAAATGGGATTACGAGAATATGAATATTGAATCATGTGATGTTTAGTTGTTGTGGATCTATTTCATATGTTCAATTGTACATGTTTAACTTGATTCATCTTATGCAAGTTTAGGATGTTAAATCATATGCTAGTTTATGAATTTTATGCAAGTTTGGGATGTTAAAACATATGTGAATCTTATGCAAGTCTATAGGTGGATTATACACAAGTTCATATGTGAATCATGTAGATACATATGCTAGTTTATATGCAAACATGTGACATTAATTTACATGTTTAGATCCATATGCAAGTTCACATCTTTATGTTTAGATCCATATGCAAGTTCACATCTTTATGTTTAGATCTATATTTAGATCCATGGCAGTACATAGTTATGCAAATTTATGTTCTATATGTCCATTGCCTACGCTAGTTTTGTATGTGGATCATATGCTAGTTTGAATGAAACTCATATGCAAGTTATAGGAAAACCATATCCATATATGCGAGTTCACTATTACATGTTTAGATCTATATTTAGATCCATGATAGTTTATGTAAATTTATGTATATCCATTGCCTATGCAAGTTATTGGCTATGCAAACTTATGTCATGATTCTTAGATCTATTTTATGTGTTATGCAAGTTGTGATGTTGCTTTTCTTTTTATAAGTTAGACTATATTGCGAGTCTAACATATGTTATATTAAAACGTACGAATAGCATGGGGACAATGGGAAAACATTAAATATACATAATTGTGAATTGGCATAAAATGGCCTTAAAAGGCTTATAGTTAATTTGAGACATTTAATGGTATAATTTGTATACCTGGAATTTATGGACATAATTTAGGTGACAATTATGGACATAAATAAATTTGGTATTTATTGACAAATTTGAATAGGGATATTACCAATTTGGGGTTAAATAATTATGTGTAATAATTAACCGCCTAAGACACGAGGTTAGACTCGTTTGTGGTGTAAGACTGCCCGGACCCGCCCGGCAAATCCAACAACCACAAACGGTAGTCTAATATGAGAGGTCAAAGGCACAAATTAAATGCGTAACAATTGTAAAGACACGAGGTTAGGCTCGTTTGCGGTAGAAGACTGCCCGGACCCGCCCGACAAATCCAGCAACCGCAAACGGTAGTCTAATGTGGGAGGTCTTTACAAGGTTACAGTTCTAATGAATTAAGTAACACTTAACCAAATAAACATGTGGTGGGGCATGGGGGTTAAATGGGTGGCCTGGGTGGCATGTGAAATACGATTAGAAACACTTAACCAAGTTGAAAACATGTAAGAAGACATGAATAAGAAGGGGTTAAGTGGGAAATTCTAGTGGGGACCAAGCATAGGTGGAAAGCTTGTGTCAAGCATGGGGTCCCTTTTCAAACCAGTAACCTATTAAGTATCTTTGTGAGCTCGAGTTAGATTGGAAATGGGACACGCTTACTGGGTTTGATTGTAAGAGGTCAAAACGGGTTAGCGGTGGCAACGCAAGTCCAACGAGGTCATGTGCGTGCGCCCGGGCTGGTAGGTATGACGTTGTTGCATCGTGTAGATATAAATCGTGCATCTTTAGTGGTATCGGGTTGCCACTTTGGGGAGTGATACACCCCACTATGGGACTAGCACGGGTATCTATGAGTTAGGGAGCCGATCGCTTGGGGGTAGTGGGTACAACTAGTGGAGATAAGGGCATGCGGCACCTATGAAGGCAACTAGGGGTACACGAAACTACCATTATCATTATTATGTTCTGTAGGCGGGATCAACTTTTAGGGTGACTAGTAATGGTGCAGTATAGTAATTATCCTATAGTGATTAGGAACGAGATTAACGCCAGAATATTCGTCTTGTTTGCTTTGTCAAGCCCACTTGTTTCATAGTCATACCTTGTTTACCAGTTTATGCCTCATCCTAGTTACTTTAATAATTATATTGTTAAAGTTATTATACTCGCCAGACTTTATGTCTGACCCCCTTGTTTTCGCCTCTTTTCTTCCTCCCCCCCGGTTCTTAGGGTGGGACTAGTATTAGTGGAGCTTGATCTTGGATCTCTTCACTCTCTTTTGGAAGTGTTTGGATTGCTGAAAGTAAAGTTCAGCTCATCTCTTTTATGGCTACTTGTGTTTGGGGTTATGCTTTTTTACTCTATGTACTCAGAATTTTTTTTGTCAAGATGGCTATGAAATTTACTTGGTTTTACCGCTGGTTTATGAAGTTGTTGTAATCAAACTATTTCTCCGCTACAATAAAAGTTGTTTTAAAATTTTCAAGTACCAATATGTGTATCTGTCTTGTTATATTTTGTTCTATACACTAATAATGCTCCATGAAAGTTTATGCATTCCCATTGAGAGTGACATTAATGGACGTGGGGTGTTACAGGTATGGATTGACAATGTGGCATGCTAAGATGCAAATGATCAAGGCTTTTGTTGAAAAGTAGAGCCTTGTGGTTGATGATCAAAGCACAACCCATTTTAGGCATAACTTTGTGTAGTGTTACTTCGCGAGCCTCACGCCCCGGTATGAACCAAAAATGGGAGAAGGATCAAGGGAAAACATGCATTTCTTTCTAGCTAGGAGTGGTGTCAGCATTTACAAGCCCTGGCATTTTTACTTATGTGGATGATGGATTGCGAGGCACCTTGGTTTTTGAGTCCCTAGTGGCTATATTTTACGCCCTATAGGGCGGGGAGATGTATTGTTCAGGAATTTATATATAATCCACCAACGTAAGTTGGGGACCGGCCCTGTGGCTCCGAGTGCAGTTGCGACCGAGTCCTGAGGCTCGGGCTAGAGAGTCTCAAATTCGGTAATTACGATCCCTTTCCATGGATCATGATGGAAATTCAACTTCCAATACGACACCATACGGTTTTGATTGTAAACCTATATTTGGCGATATAGTATATGGTAGCTATGCCGTCTATGATTGATACATTATGATTGAAATGTTTTTGAAATATATATATACTAATAATAATATCAAATTCGTTTTATCGTATCAAGCATTTTTGACCATTATAAGGTAAAACTCTATCCTCCGGTTTGCGTTGCATTGTGTGATAGGACTTGAGTCTTATAATGGTTTCATTTTTCTAAAAAGCATTGCGTTGTTTAATGATTTACTTTATTTCTTTCACTGGTAATCCAATGGAGTAAACCCGTTCCGCGTTAGCGGCATGGTCCCGTGATAGCCTTATTATTATTAGATAAGTTAAGCAAGATTTCTCATACCAGTCCCACGACTGACCCGTAGTTTGTTCACTTTGCAAACTCGGGTGCCCTCTTTTCTACATGGGCAGTCGAGTAGCTTATTTTGCAGATATATTGAGTAGGATTCTGGATCGAAGCTTAAAGCTGTTTTAGAGCATTGATAGACTTCCGATGTATCAGATTATTGGTTCTGCTGCACTGTATTAAATTCATTGTAAATTATCTTCCGCTGTATTATTATTTATCGATGTACTCTGATATTCTGTACTCTGATGTAACATTATTAAAATGTTTATAAAAGTCTTCTGTTATTTGTTCTGATGTGTTGTATGCCCAGAGTTAGCGTATCCGGGTTTGAACGGTCTTAGCTGATTTAGCGATCAATTAGGTCCAGGCAAAATCCGAATCGTTACAGTTCCACAGTGGTTCTTGTGTCGAGATTCACATCTGCTGGTGCTCCGGTTGAGGGGAAATTTGGGATTCAAAAGATCTGAACTGTTCGCCTTGCTTTGGTTGTGGAATTTCTTGGCATCTTTGCCTTGTTGGTCTGTAATTTTGGCATGTAGTGAAGCCTTCCTTCTTGAGTCAACTCGCTTCTCTTCTCTTATGCCTGGTAAGCCAATTTCTTGCTGAGTTTATGTTCAACGGCCTACTTCCGTGGGTTGCTGGATATTGGTATCGGCTTCAACAGGTTGTGGATTCTCGTTGTTGATTCTTTCGATGGTTCTGGGTTTTCAATGCACGCCAGAATTCGTCTTCTTGGTTGCCGTTGGTTGTCAATCTTGTGGTTGGGAATTTTTTGTGGTTGTAGAGTCCTTTGGGTAGGCTGTTTGGAGATAGGTGCCGCTTGATTGTCATTGTGTTGCTGGCTGTAATGCTTGGTAGCCATGTTTAGTTCGAATGTGCTTTTGGGGTGCTGGCGTTCTTTCATGCTTGTGCTCCATCCCTTCGTCAATGGCTCGGTAGTGATGTGGCAAGGGATTCCTTTTCTTGCTGTGTAATGATGGCATGGGTAGTGCTGGCCATGGTCGGTTAGATAGTGAGTTTTGGGTGCTGGTGTTCAGCCTCGCCGCTTGTTATGCGCTGCTAGATCTATCTCTCTCGTTTTTACCATGCGATTATAAGCAGCTCTTGAGCTCAAGCTATCAATCCCGTCTGGTGCTCAGCTCCTCCGATTTGTTCTTCAAGCAATTTCACGCCTTCCTTTAGGTATGCGCTATCTTTCCTCTGTGATGTTGTAATGAATCGTTTTGGTGTTTGGCGGCCTGTTTTGTGTAATTGCTTGGTTACGACAGATTTGCTGTGGGCTTTAGTGGTTTTTGGTGATATTGTACTGGTATTTTTTGAAGGATGGTGCTTGTGATTGTCGCATGGGTAGATCTTTTGGTGCTTATTGATCTTGTAACATGCTCTGCTTGTTTGGTATGGCTCCCTGCGTGGAGGTGATATTGCTCCTTGCGTGGAGTTATTTTGTGTGACGACCCAAATTTCCGTGGAACGAAAGTAAGGATAATCGTAGGAGCATAACATAATTAAAACAATAACAGATCACAGATACACAACAGAACATATAAATCATTGCAGCGGAATGGAAATGTCATCACAAACATCATCACAGAACATCAGAGTACGCAGTACATGATACACTTAGCAAAATAGATGTCTAAAACAGGGAAAGAAATAAAATCTCAATCTCCCAAAATACATCAATACTCAATAATATCTCAATATCTCAAGAAGAAAATAAAAGATAAAAGGAAAAGATCTTCCAACATCTTCATCAGCAGGCTCTAGTCCAGAAAACATCCCTACCTGAAACCTATCAATTGGCTGCCCGTGTGGAAAGAGGGAACCTGAGTACGCAAAGTGAAACAAACTATGAGTCAGTCATGGGACTGGTATGAGAAATCTTACTAAACTAATAATATGGCTAATCACTGGACCACGCCGCTTACGCGGAACGGGTTTGCTCCATTGGATTGCTAGTGCATAAGTTTTATAAATTTTTAAGTCAAAACAACGCAATGCTTTTTAGAAAATGAAATCATTATAGGACTCATGTCTCATCACACAATGCAACGCAAATGGAGGATAAAGTTTTACCTTATAATGATAAAAATTGCTTGATACGAGGAAAATAATATTTTTAATATTATTATCAGTGTCTAATATGTTTCAAAAATACTTTAAAGTAAATGTATCAATCGTAGACAGCATAGCTACCATATACTATGTCGCCATATATAGGTTTACAATCAAGACCGTAATGTCGTATAGGAGGTTGGTTTCCATCATGAGTCAAGGCTAGGGACGATCTGCTAACCGATTCGAGACACTCTAGCAATGTCTTAGGATTCGGACGCTGGCGAACCCTTGGATCCTGCAAGGCCGGTCCACAAATACTTTAGTGGATTGGTTATTCCTGAACACACGCTTCCCGATCCTACTGGACCTATAAATTGGCCATTGGCGACCAATAAAAATATCCAAGGCATCTCATTCCATCAACCACATAAGTAAAAATGTTGGGCCTTGTAAAAATTCAAACACCACTTCTAGCTAGAAAGAAACTTGTGCACTCCCTACATTCCCTTGTCCCGTTTTTGACTCTACCGGGGGTGTGAGGCTCGCGAGGTAACGTAATACACAAAGCTATGCCTAAATAGGCTATGCTTCGATCATCATCCACAAGGCTCTTCTTTTCAACAAAAGTCTTGATCAATTGCATCTTGGCATGTCACATTGATAGTCAATACCATGCGATCGATAACTACCAATATATAACCTTCGAGCTCGTACGTCTCAAAGAAGGGTGTTTAGCAAGAGAATAAATTCCTCGCCACCTCAGAAATATATTAATAGATATCAATTTAATTACACGGTATGAAATTCAATGTCGGACACACATCCATTTACAAGTCCGTTCTGGGTCTGAACGAATCCGGAGTCACCTAGATGCTCGCGTATTCGGACGATCAGCAAGTACGTCTGGACATCTACCACTTTAACCCTTTATTGGTAACTAGCGAATGCCAGGCATTAGTAGTTATCCTTTCAATGTGAAGATCGCAAGTCTTCAATCGTCGTATTTAAGATCTTCAATTTAGATCGTCGTATGACCATTTGAAATGAGATTTAACTCGGTCTTTTCAAATGATCCTCGCACATATATATTTTAAAATCATTTTATATCGTTGGTGGTTTTTAATAACGATTAATTGCTATTTTTATTTATATAAAAATAGCCAAATTTAATTAACGACGCTTCGAGTCGATGGGTGGCGTTGGCACTGTTTTTACCAAAATTTGATTTACACATATCTGAAAATCTAACCATTGGATTTTAACAAAATTCATATCATTGGAAAGATTTTCCCAAAGCAGTCCTAACGGTTCCAGTTTTGGGAAAATCCGACGGTTGGATCTTAGGGTATAATCGTTTGAAGTTACTATTGTCGAAACGCAAACTACCGCACGCGATTCGTTTTAATTTTAATTTTAATTTATATTTTTATATACATATATATAAATATAAATCATTGGCGGTTTCAACTACTTTTCAAACAATCACAAGCAAGCCAAACACAGTCTATATTCATGTTAGAGATTTATATATGATTTTCATAATTCTTCTAACATGATAAAATGATGATTTGGAATAAATCATGTTTCTAATGACTAATTATTTCCAATGGTAATTAAATTACATTAGAAATATATTTTCCCAATGTTCACTCTTTTTGTTGAAACCAAATGATAATAACAACATGATTTTTATTTCTACTATTTTTATTGCATCTAAATATATGATAAAAATATGACATTTTAAATCTATTCTTTTTTTTGTTGTCTCTAAAATGACAATAAAAATGTAACATTAAAATCTATTCTTTTTATTGTCTCTAAAATGACAATAAAAATGTAACATGAAATTCTATTCTTTAATTGCGTATCTAAAATGTTGTTAAAAATGTAATCTTTGACTTTACATCTAAATTGTAAATAAAAATGAAACTTTTGGTGTATTCTCTTATTCACATTTTATTTTGATAATAAAATGATACTTCGATTCTTGTCATTTTTGCTACAACTAAAATGTAACTTTTAAATCCTGTCTTTTTATTGTCTCTAATTTAAAGGTAAAAATGATACTTTTAATCCTATTCTTTTATCTACATCTAAAATGTAAATAAAAAGGTAACTTCTAATTTAAAAGTAAAAAATGCAACTTTTAATTCATGTTTTATTTGCGTCAAAGAATGCAAATAAAAATTCAACCTTTAAATCAATATTTATTTGCATCAAAGAATGCAAATAAAAATGTAACTTTTAAATTCATGTTTTATTTGAATCAAAGAATGCAAATAAAAATGCAACTTTTAAATCAATATTTTATTCACATCAAAAATGCAAACAAAAATGTAACTTTCATTTTAATGTTTTGTTTGCATCTAAAATTGCAAACAAAAATGCAACTTTTATTTTAATGTTTTGTTTGCATCTAAAATTGCAAACAAAAATGCAACTTTTATTTTAATGCTTTTGTTTGCATCTAAAATTGCAAACAAAAATGCAACTTTTATTTTAATGTTTTTGTGTGCATCTAAAATTACAAACAAAAATGCAACTTTTATTTTAATGTTTTTGTTTGCGTCTAAAATTGCAAACAAAAATGCAACTTTCATTTTAATGTTTTTGTTTGCGTCTAAATGCAAATAAGAATTTACCTTTTTATTTTATGTTTTATTTGCATCAAAGAATGCAAATAAAAATTCAACTTCTAATTTCAACCTTTTATTTGCATCAAAGAATGCAAATAAAAATTCAAATTTTTATTTGCATCAAAATGCAAATAAAAATATAACTTTTGATAGGATATTTATTTGCATCTAAATTTGCAAATAAAAAAATGTAATCTTTTTCTACTACAATCAAACAACAACAAAGGTGGTGTTTTTATAAATCAACACAAAAAGTGATGTATTTTATATTGAATTGAAAATTCAACTCAATTCAATAACATAAACAAGGTGATGTTTTTATTGAATTGAAAATTCCAATTCAATTCAATAATATAACAAAAATGATACTTTTGATTGAATTGACAATTCTATACAATTCAATAAACTTGACAAAATGATATTTTTAATTGTATTGGCAAACTAATTCAATTTAACAAATATGGCCAAAATGATATTTATAATTGAATTGACAAACTAATTCAATTCAACAAAAATGATAACATAATATTTTATATTGAATTGACAAACTAATTCAATTCAACAAAAATGACTAAAATGATATTTTATATTGAATTGACAAACTAATTCAATTCAACAAAAATGACCAAAACGATATTTTTATATTGAAATGACAATCTAATTCAATCCAATAAAAATGACAAAAATAATATTTTATATTGTTTACTACACATGATTCACCAAATATTGACAAAGTGAAAATGATTTAATTTAACCAACACATTCAAATCTATAATTATTCATCACCAAAAAATAGATCAATCATCATCAAAATTTCAGAACAAAGCAGATCTAAATCATACACATACAATCATTACATAACAAGTAAAATAATTAAATTGATTAATTATTAAAAAAAATAGAAATCTCACAGTCGGGTTGCAAATTTGGCCAAAATTCAAATAGCTTGGAATCGCTCCTTTTCAGTCTAGAGTCGTAGATCTCGTCTCTACGATCGCACAGGATCTGAAATCGTTAATTTCCGATGTCGTATGAATTAGTTAGGATTTAAACAAGATAGATCATAATTTTAAAATTAAATTATTAAAGTATTAAAAGGATTAAACCTTTCTTCCTCCTTACAGTAACAAGCCGCTAGTAAACCCAATTACTTCGAACCTAGAGTTCCACCTTGCGTTCAAATCAACAAGCATTAGGACAATCAGGTGATGGCACGTCAGAGAGGAGGGGGAGGCGCGCCTGGGGGTACCTACGGTCGTGGGTGCGATCAACGCAGGAGGGAGCAGCGACATTTGTTTTGGCGTGGGTTTTGAGGGGTAGAACTCTCGGGTTATGCAATTTCAGGTTAGGTTGTCCGTATGGATGGGTAGAGCAGAAGAATCTCTACAAAAAAGTCTAAAGAAGTGGAAGCTTTTGTTGAGAGGATTGCAAAATTTTAGAGGAGGAAGGTAGGAGCATTTTCAGCCATGAACTGATAGGGGTGGCGGCTGTGTTCTTTGTTGATTAGGGTTTGTAGGAAGATGATGTGTATTTCTATATTATTTTATTGTAAATTTTACAAATAAATTCAAAAGTTTTAAACCAATCCAATTTCAGTCCGACCGGAGTTGATCCTACCCAATAGCCCCTGTTCCGGATCCAATGGGCTAGGTCTCATCAGCCCAAACGACTGTCTATGGCTTGAAATCTTTAATTTAATATTTAAATCATTTAATAAATTAATTCGATCGCATATTTTAATCCACCATGGCCTCATATGAACATAGAAAAATCCATAAAAATTATTTCTGGCTTTGTTTTGACGATACGGTCCTAACAAAATTAATTTCGTTAAATTCTGAGACTGTTCGAAAAATGGCCAATTTCAAGTCGATCAGATTTGACTGAAATTGACAAAACACATTTTCGTTTGCCACACTCACATATTAATTCCAAAATTTCTGGAAAATTAAACTTAACAATAATTTGATGTTCCGGATCCAACAAAAGTGGTTTCGTCGAAACGGAGGTCATTTGAAAAATGGCCTTTTATACGGGCTATAAATTATACTATAGCAACCATTCTGAATATTCAACTGGCCATAACTTTTGATTTCTGCTATGAAATTTCGATTTTCTGGATTCACTGTAAAGATATTTTCAAATAGATTTAGACATTTTTGGTTTCACTAAATTCTGTTAGACTTTGAATCCTACATTCGGTCAAAGTTCAAGTTTGACTTTTCAAACTACCGTACTATTTCTAATTCCTTTTGAAGTCAAAATAAATATATTCGCTCTAACTTCGATTAAAATAAATTTTTAATCGTTATTTTTTGAAATAAATTATTTTAACTATTCAAAATTCACTGTAATAGACATTTTTTTTAAATTGGTTCGGATTTTCCGGGTTGTTACAATCTCCCCCACTTAAAAGCTTTTCGTCCCCAAAAAGGAAATAATAGTAGAGTAGGAAACAAAACGGAAAATGCAAGGTATTATAAATGTACCTTAGTACAATAGCTACTCGGAGATATCCACTCTGCACTAGGGATCGGCTTGTTTAATGCTATCCTTAGTCTCCCACGTACAGTCTCTAGGATCCCCGCTCCACTACACCTTGACTAAGTGGATCTTCTTATTCCTTAGCACTCTGGTTTCCTTGCCCACAATTTTTACTGGCTCCCTCCTCACTTCTAGGGTCGGGGAAATCTCCAAATCTCATTGTGCTGCTTCCTCCACAACTAAATCTGGATCATGAACATGCTTCCAGAGTTGGGACACATGAAATACATTGTGGACCCCTGGCAGCCAATCAGGCAACTACACTCTATAGGCGAGAGTCCCAATCCTTTCGAGAATAGGAAATGGACCAATGAATCTCGGCGCCAATTTCCAAGTCTTCCCAAATCGAACTACACCTCTCAGTGGGGAAACCTTCAAGTATACAAGATCACCGAAAGAGAATTCTAGATCCCTTCTTCGGGTGTCTGCATAGCTCTTCTGTCGGCTTTGGGCAGCAAGTAATCGCTTCATAATAAAATCAACTTTTTGTGATGCTGAACCATGTCGGGACCCAATACTGATCGATTGCCGGGTTCCACCGAACATGCGGGAAATCTGCATGGCCTGCCATATAATGCTTCAAATAGCGACATCTGCAGGCTTGCTTGGTAGTTGTTATTATAAGAGAATTCGACCAAGTGCAAATGATCTTCCCATGACCCACCAAAATATAGGATGCATGCTCGCAACAAGTCCTCCAATATGCGTTTCACCCTCTCAGTCTGGCCATCCGTCTGAGGGTGGTAAGCAGTGCTCATATTCAGCTTAGTCCCTAGCTCTTCTTGGAAAGCTTCTCAGAACTTGCTAGCAAATATCGGATCACGGTCACTGACAATGCTACTGGGAACTCCATGTAGTCTGACAATCTCTTTGAAATAAAGCTGTGCCAAACTCCGAGCTGTTCTATTGGATTTGACAGGGATGAAATGGGCAGTCTTTGTAAGGTGATCTACAATCACCCATATACTGTCATTGCCTTTCCTAGTCCGGGGTAAGCCATCAATAAAGTCCATAGAAATTCCATCCCATTTCCAACTTGGAACCCCTAGCGTTTGCAACAGACCTGCTAGCTTTTGCTGATCGCTTTTGACTTGCTGGCAGGTGGGACATCTAGGAACATATATAGAGATGTCTCTCTTCATATATCTCCACCAAAATGTACGCTTGAGGTCCTGATACATCTTGCTCACACCCGGATGAATGCTGAGCTTAGACTTATGACATTCTTCCATTACTTCCTTTCTGAGCTCAGGAAGATTCGGAACACAAATTCAGCCCAATAGCCTCAGAACTCCTTTTTCATCAATCTGGAAACTCTTGGGTTCTCCTTCCCTGACTCTTTTACTGATTCTATGAATAAATTAATCATTCTTCTGAAGAGTATAGATCTTATCGATCAAGGTAGGGGTAATAATGATATTTGCAAGGATAAGGTTGGTGCTGGCCGTATTTTTCCTGCTGAGAGCATCTGCCACTACATTGGCTTTTCCGGAAGTATATAAGATGTCCAGGTCATGGGGTGCAAGGAATTCAACCCAACAATGCTGCCTCAAGTTCAAATCTCTTTGGGTGAGTAGGTACTTTAAGGATTTGTGGTCATTATATAGCTCAAATTTCTCGCCCAAGAGATAGTGCCTCCATATCTTTAGAGCAATACGATGGCCATTAGCTCAAGATCATGAGTGGCGTAATTCTTCTCATGCGGTTTTAATTGGCGGATAACATATGTGACAACTTTGTCTCTTTGCATTAGCACCACTCTAATACCTTAAATAGAGAAAATAATAACATGTTAGAATAAGATTTGACATTAGAAAAATGTCATTTTTGACATGTTTATTTATATGAAAAGGATAACCTTCTCTAGAAGCGTCTATCCAGACTTTCAGATCCTGATTGCCATCAATAACGGTCAACACAGGAGCAGTGATCAATTTATGTTTCAGCTCTTGGAAAGCTGCCTCACATTCAGGTGTCCAAATGAACTTGGTATGCTTCTTAGTCAGCTTCATCAATGGACAAGATAATCTCAAAAAATCCTTAATGAATTTCCAATAATAACCAGCTAGACCTAATAAACTTCTGACTTCTGTGGGCGTAGTAGGCTGCTTCCATTCTTTGATGGCCAAGATCTTTCCCGGGTCTACTGAGATGCCTTCCTTTGACACAACATGGCCGAGGAATTTCACCTCTTCTTGCTAGAATATGCACTTGGAGAATTTGGCTTTCAGCACATTCGCAAAATCTCCAAGACTTCTTTCAGATGCTTTTCGTGTTCAGTAATGGACTTAGAGAAGATTAGAATATCGCACAAATTTATTTAAAACATCGCGGAAGACTCTATTCATCAAATCAACGAAGTATGCTGGAGCATTGCATAAGCCGAAGGGCATCACTACCCATTCATAAAATAAGTCAGGTCCTTTGAAAGCTGTCAAAGGCACACATTCCTCGACAATGCATAGTTGGTGGAAACCTGTAGCTAGGTCTATCCTGGAGAATACTCGTGCCCCATTCAAGCAATCAAGCAGATCATCAATGCGTGGCAGTGGGTATTTATTTTTCTGAGTTTTCTTATTTTGATCACGGTAGTCCACACATAGCCTGAGGGTACCGTATGACATCGGGACGAAAACCACTGCTGCACCCCAGCTCGAGAAGCTAGGTCTGATCAGACCTTTCCTCAAAAGCTGCTTGGCTTGATTGCTCAGTTCCTCCTTTCTTTCAGTGACATCCTCCGAATAGGGTGTACAACTGGCCTTGCATTAGGAACTAAGTCAATTCTGAAATCGATTTCTCTACGCGGAGGTAAGCTGTCAACTTCTTCGAACACATCCACATAGTCTCTGACGATAGGAATATCCTCAATAGAAGTCGGAGTGACTTCTAGATAAGACCCGAATTCTTTCCTATCTGTGGCTGAGCCGTGGGATGGAATAGCAATGATGTCTCCAAATTTTGTTTTGATTCTAACTACTCTTTCAGCGCATAGTAACTCAGCCTCATATTTTGTTAGCCAGTCTATTCCAAGTATAATATCATATCTAAAAAAAATCATAACGATCAAATCAAAAGGGAATTGGAAGTAAGAGTAAGAAACATTCACTCTACAGTACTACTCGAGTATAAGTGAACCTCCTGTCAGATTATGGGCTCTAATTGGTTCTTTGAGTTTTCTAGGTTTCAATTTAAGCTTTTTAATCGTGTCAACAGATATGAAACTTCTAGATGCACCCGTGTCAAACAAAACGGTAATAGGAATGTTTTTAATGTTAAGAGTACCTCCTAAAACATCAAGTTTACCTGCTTCGGAAGAAGCCGGTGCAGCCGCTCCGTCAAAGACATGTGCCACCTGAGATTTCTTAAGCAAAGGGCAATCCTTGATAAGGTGTCCAAGCTTGTGGCAGTTAAAACATTCTCTTAGGCCATGGGGATTCTGTCCACTGCTCTGACTCGGTCCAGACTCATTTATTTTGGGCCTCTTAGGAGCTCGGCACTCATAGTCAAAATGCCCTATCCTCTGGCAATTGAAGCACTTGACCTTAGATCTATCCCTCTTCTTCTTCTCTTGGGGCTTGGCGGTGGAAGAGCTGCCCGCCTCGGATTTCTTGTCCGACTCCTTTTTCTTGTTGCTGGCTTGATTCTTTTCTCTCTCTTGTTGAGAACCCTTCTGATCAATTTCTTCATATCTGCAGGCCATCTCGATCACTTTAGCAAATGGGCGCTCGATGTGTGCAGTCACCCTATTATGATACCTCCTCACCAGACCATTGATAAACCTCTTATTTTTCTGAAGCGGGTATTGGACTAACTCAGGGGCATATCTGGAAAGCTCATCAAATTTCTTTACATACTCTGCAATAGTCATACTCCCTTGTTGGAGATGGGCGAACTCATCGTAAAGGCGTTCAACTTCGTGAGGTGGTATGAACTTCTCATTAAATAGCTCCTTGAATTTCTCCCAAGTCACATCAGCTTCATTGCTACCCATCATAGATGTTTCCCACCAAATCTGGGCCTGGTCCTTCAGGAACCAAGTTTCCATAAATCGCTTCCTATGGTCCTCGAGCTCTAATCCTCCCAAGATCTTTTCCATCGTTTTCATCCATGCTTGTGCCTCTGTCACGGTCTCCTGTCCCGTGTAATGCACACCTCCTAGATTCTTTATTTTCTTTGCCACTTTGTCAAGATCAAAAGCATGTGGGGGTGGTGATGGTGGTGTCTCAACTTCTGGTGTGGCCTGTTCCTATACTTGGACCGTAGGAGTCTCGACTTTGGTGGGTCCTCTTGCCCCACCTCTACCACGGGCTCTTGTACGTGCTCTGGTACTCATTTCTCAACCAGTCGGTATCATCAAGGAAAGAGTCAGACTAAGAGAAACGATAAATTCCAAAGGAAAGATTTTAAAAATAGAGACATATGATAAGATGATAATGCTGTAATGACTGATTAATATGTGCTATTCTGCTGTGTTCATTCTAGGAAATTTCTAATCCTATCTCTAATGAGCTACTCGCCTTAGAATACTACTGATTCTATCTAGACTAATTGTTCTAAAAATGTTATACTCCGTAGCTAAGGTTAACCTTTAGCTTTGATACCAAATGTGACGACCCAAACTTCCGTGGAACAAAGTAAGGATAATCGTAGGAGCATAACATAATTAAAACAATAACAGATCACAGATACATAGTAGAACATATAAATCATTGCAGCGGAAAGGAAATGTCATCACAAACATCATAACAGAACATCAGAGTACGCAGTACAGGATACACTTAGCAAAATAGATGTCTAAAACAGGGAAAGAAATAAAATCTCAATCTCCCAAAATACATCAATACTCAATACTGTCTCAATATCTCAAGAAGAAAATAAAAGATAAAAAGAAAAGATCTTCCAACATCTTCATCAGCAAGCTCTAGTCCAGAAAACATCGCTACCTGAAACCTGTCAACTGGCTGCCCGTGTGGAAAGAGGGCACACGAGTTTGCAAAGTGAAACAAACTACGAGTTACTCATGGGACTGGTATGAGAAATCTTACTAAACTAATAATATGGCTAATCACTGGACCACACCGCTAACGCGGAACGGGTTTGCTCCATTGGATTGCCAGTGCATAAGTTTTATAAATTTTTAAGTCAAAACAACGCAATGCTTTTTAGAAAATGAAATCATTATAAGACTCATGTCCTATCACACAATGCAACGCAAACGGAGGATAGAGTTTTACCTTATAATGATCAAAAATGCTTGATACAAGGAAAATAATACTTCTAATATTATTATTATTAGTGTCTAATATGTTTCAAAAATACTTTAAAGTAAATGTATCAATCCTAGACGGCATAGCTACCATATACTATGTCGCCATATATAGGTTTACAATCAAGACCGTAATGTAGTATTGGAGGTTGGTTTCCATAATGAATCAGGGCTAGGGACGATCTCCTAACCGATTCGAGACACTCTAGCAATGTCTCAGGATTCGGACGCTGGCGAACCCTTAGATCCTGTAGGGCCGGTCCACAAATACTTTAGTGGATTGGCAATTCCTGAACAAACACTTCCCGATCCTATTGGACCTATAAATTGGCCATTGGAGACCAATAAAAATATCCGAGGCACCTCATTCCATCAACCACATAAATAAAAATGCTGGGCCTTGTAAAAACCCAAACACCACTTCTAGCTAGAAAGAAACGTGTGCACTCCCTACGTTCCCTTGTCCCGTTTTTGACTCTACCAGGGTGTAAGGCTCGCGAGGTAACATAATAGACAAAGCTATGCCTAAATAGTCTATGCTTTGATCATCATCCACAAGGATCTGCTTTTCAACAAAAGCCTTGATTAGTTGCATCTTGGCATGTCACATTGACAGTCCATACCATGCGATCGATAACTACCAATATATAACCTTCGAGCTCGTGCGTCTAAAAGAAGGGTGTTTAGCAAGAGAATGAATTCCCCGCCACCTCAGAAATATATTAATATATATCAGTTTAATTACACGACATGAAATTCAATGTCGGACACACATCCATTTACAAGTCCGTTCAGGGTCTGAACGAATCCGGAGTCACCTAGGTGCTCGCGTATCTGGATGATCAACAAGTACGTCCGGACAACTACCACTTTAGCCCTTTATTGGTAGCTAGCCAATGCCAGACATCAGTAGTTATCCTTTCGATGTGAAGATCGCCGGTCTTCAATCGCCGTCTTTAAGATCTTCAATTTAGATCGTCGTATAACCATTTGAAATGAGATTTAACTCGGTCTTTTCAAACGATCCTCACATATATATATTTTAAAATCATTTAATATCGTTGGCGGTACTTAATAACGATTAATTGCTATTTTTATTTATATAAAAATAGCCAAATTTAATTAATGACGCTTCGGGTCGATGGGTGGCCCTAGCGTTGTTTTTACCGAAATTTGATTTACACATATCTTAAAATCTAACCGTTGGATTTTAACAAAATTCATATCATTGGAAAGATCTTCCCAAAGCGGTCCTAACGGTTCCAGTTTTGGGAAAATTCGACGGTTGGATCTTACGGTATAATCGTTTGAAGTTATGATTGCTGAAACGCGAACTACCACGTGCGTTTCGTTTTAATTTTAATTTATGTATATATATATATATATAAATCATTGGCGGTTTCAACTACTTTTCAAACAATCACAAGCAAGCCAAACACAGTCTATATTCATGTTAGAGATTTATATATGATTTTCATAATTTTTCTAACATGATAAAATGATGATTTGGAATAAATCATGTTTCTAATGACTAATTATTTCCAATGGTAACTAAATTACATTAGAAATATATTTTCCTAGTGTTCACTCTTTTTTTTGAAACCAAATGATAATAACAACATGATTTTTATTTCTACTATTTTTATTGCATCTAAATATATGATAAAGATATGACATTTTAAATCTATTCTTTTTTTTTGTTGTCTCTAAAATGATAATAAAAATGTAACATTAAAATCTGTTCTTTTTATTGTCTCTAAAATGACAATAAAAATGTAATATGAAATTCTATTCTTTAATTATGTATCTAAAATGTTGTTAAAAATGTAGCCTTTGACTTTACATCTAAATTGTAAATCAAAATGTAACTTTTGGTGTATTCTCTTATTCACATTTTATTTTGACAATAAAATGATACTTCAATTCTTGTCATTTTTACTACAACTAAAATGTAACTAAAATGTAACTTATCCTTTTATTATCTCTAATTTAAAGGTAAAAATGATACTTTTAATCCTATTCTTTTATCTACATCTAAAATGTAAATAAAAAGGTAACTTCTAATTTAAAAGTAAAAATGCAACCTTTAAATAATGTTTTATTTGCATCAAAGAATGCAAATAAAAATGCAACCTTTAAATCAATAATTTATTTGCATCAAAGAATGCAAATAAAAATATAACTTTTAAATTCTTTTTTTATTTGCATCAAAAGGATGCAAATAAATATGCAAATTTTAAATCAATATTTTATTCACATCAAAAATGCAAACAAAAATGTAACTTTCGTTTTAATGTTTTGTTTGCATCTAAAATTGCAAACAAAAATGTAACTTTCGTTTTAATGTTTTGTTTGCATCTAGAATTGCTAACAAAAATGCAACTTTTATTTTAATGTTTTGTTTGCATCTAAAATTGCAAACAAAAATGCAACTTTTATTTTAATGTTTTTGTTTGCATCTAAAATTGCAAACAAAAGTGCAACTTTTATTTTAATGTTTTGTTTGCATCTAAAATAGCAAACAAAAATGCAACTTTTATTTTAATGTTTTTGTTTGCATCTAAAATTGCAAAAAAAAAATGCAACTTTTATTTTAATGTTTTGTTTGCATCTAAAATTGCAAACAAAAATGCAACTTTTTTTTTTTTAATGTTTTTGTTTGCATCTAAAATTGCAACTTTTATTTTAATGTTTTTGTTTGCATCTAAAATTGCAAACAAAAATGCAACTTTTATTTTAAGGTCTTTGTTTGCATCTAAAATTGCAAACAAAAATGCAGCTTTTATTTTAATGTTTTTGTTTGCATCTAAAATTGCAAACAAAAATGCAACTTTTATTTTAATGTTTTGTTTGCATCTAAAATGCAAATAAGAATTTAAATTTTTATTTCATGTTTTATTTGCATCAAAGAATGCAAATAAAAATTCAACTTCTAATATCAACCTTTTATTTGCATCAAAGAATGCAAATAAAAATTCAACTTTTTATTTGCATCAAAGAATGCAAATAAAAATTCAACTTTTTATTTGCATCAAAGAATGCAAATAAAAATATAACTTTTGATAGGATATTTATTTGCATCTAAATTTGCAAATAAAAAAATGTAATCTTTTTCTACTACAATCAAACAACAACAAATGTGGTGTTTTTATAAATCAACACAAAAAGTGATGTATTTTATATTGAAAATTCAATTCAATTCAATAACATAAACAAGGTGATGTTTTTATTGAATTGAAAATTCTAATTCAATTCAATAATATAACAAAAATGATACTTTTGATTGAATTGACAATTCTATACAATTCAATAAACTTGACAAAATGATATTTTTAATTGTATTGGCAAACTAATTCAATTTAACAAATATGGCCAATGTGACGACCCCAAACCCCGTACGACGGTGGCAAGGGTAATCTTTGGAATATAACACATAAACAGATAACAACAGAACATAAATAAATAACCCAGATAATGTACAACAGAATATACTGGATATATATAAACATCAGAGTTACGCAGTATACAGAATCATACTTAGTACAAATACAGTTCAACTTTACATAAAATGTCTACAGCGGAAAACAAAACATAATATATACAATAGGAGCTGATAGGCATAAAAAGAGATAAATGATAGAATCCATCTTCAGCTCCAGCTATCCAGAAAGAGCCTGCTAAAACCTGAATACAAGGCTGCCTGTGTAGAAATAGGGGCACCCGAGTTTGCAAGTGAAACAAACTACGAGTCCGTCATGGGACTGGTATGAGAAATCTACTTCAGCTTATTTTATAATATGGCCCATCACAGGACCACGCCGCTAACGCAGAACGGGTTTACTCCATAGGATCGCCAGTGCTTTAAAACAAGCAAATCATTTAAACATCGCAATGCTTTTTATAAAAATGAAGCCATTGTAAGACTCAGTTCCCATCACATAATGCAACACAAACCGGAGGATAGAGTTCTACCTTATAATGGCCAAAATATGTCTCAGGCAAGCGCACAGGCAAGCCTTGGATTGTCAGGGCCGGTCCACTCGATGTGGATTAAAATGCCTGAACACTGTGTTTCCCCACCCTATGGGGCATAAACTGGTCATATCCCGATCAGACCATCGGCTCCAAAGAGACCGAACTAACCGAGGCGCCTCGCAATCCATCATCCACATAAGTAAAATGCCCGGGCGTGTAAAACCCAAAACACCACTCCTAGCAAGAAAGAAACACAGGTCCTCCCTAATGTCCTCTCCCATTTCTGGCTCATACCGGGGTGTGAGGCTCGCGAATCAACGATAAACACAAAGCTAGCTATTCAAAACCGTGCTTTGATCATCAACCAAAAAGCTCTGCTTTTCAACAAAAGCTTTGATCACAGCATCTCTGCATGCCACGATGTCAATATACAACGTCAGACACATGTATATTTACGAGTCCGTTCTGGGTCTGAATGAAACCAGAGGATCTTTATTCCTCACACATCCATAAAATCAACATGTATGTCCGGACGGCTACCACTTCATCCCCTTCAAGGTAGCTACTCCTATCATGAGCATCAGTAGCACCCCTCCATTCGACGTGAAGATCATCGGTCTTGCACCGTCTTCATATCTTCGACTTTTAATCGTCGATCAATTATTTGAAATGAGAATCAACTCGGCCTTTTCAAATAATTAACGTATATTTAGAATTTAAAATCAATTCATTTCAATTGTTAAATTATTCGACATCAATAATTCTGTTCTTTAATGTAATTTTTACGCCAAACACATTCAACCATTAAATATCCAATAAACCGGGTAAATTCGGTTTATTTCCATTCCATATCGTTTATAATATTTCATAACGATTTATCGCTATTTTTATTCGTTTAAAAATAGCCAATTCATTCAAATGACGCTTCAGGCCATAACGCGGCCGTGGCGCTGTTTTTCTTCAGATTTTATTTACACATAGTTGAAAATCCAACCGTTGGATCTTTACAAATTTTATACCATTAGAAATATCTTTTCAAAACGAAACCAACGGTCACAGTTTTGGGAAAATCCGACGGTCGGATCTCCCGGTACAATCGTTTGAAGTTACGATTTCAAAATACGAACTGCAGCGTCGTTATTCGATTTATTTTAATTTTGTTTATATATATATATATATATATATATATATATATATAAATATAATCGATTCTGGCACTGTAATTCTTCAGATTTTAATTAAACATTCCAGACAATCCAACCGTTTGATCTTTACAAAGTTGGTGTCGTTGGAAAGATATTTCCAAGGCGAACCCAACGGTTTCGGGAAAATCCGATGGTCGGATCTCCCGCAATAACCGTTTGAAATCAAGGTTTCAAAATACGAACTGCAGCTTCGTTATTCGATTTATTTTATTATATATATATATATAAATATAATTCATTCTTCGATTTCAAAACCATATTCATTTCATATATTTGATAAAAATGATATTTTTATCCAACAGATATTTATTTCCACACATCACTATTGTTAACAATTCATATATGTAATAATAATGTGATTTTTACTGTCAAACAATTTATTTCAAAACACGGTTATTTTATATACTTCATATAGATGATAAAAATGTGATTTTTATTGTAAAACAATTTGTTTCAAAATACGATTATTTTATATACTTCATATAGATAATAAAAATGTGATTTTTATTGTAAAACAATTTATTTCAAAACACGATTATTTTATATACTTCATATAGATAATAAAAATGTGATTTTTATTGTAAAACAATTTATTTCAATCATTCAATAAAAATGTTATTTTTATCGTTCAAACCATTTTATTTCATCCATCACATGAATATATTTCAATACATGAAAATAAATCAAACACAAAAATATTTCAGAAAATTTCGGTAGCATAACGGTAGGGTAGTTAAAACCGGCACCGTCCCGAGTACGGCTCTTCGCTCTACGTTAAAACCTCACGGTTTTTGACAATGGGGATTTCAATATCTAGTTCGTAAGCAGACGAATTTTTCCATATACTAATCCTATTGGGATTTCAACCACAATCAATCATTTCTAATCAATCATTCATGATATTCGTCAAATTTCACATCAACCAATCCAAACGATATCACAACCAATATGTATCGTCCATGGTCTGTGGACGCGGGAAGTATATATATATAGATATTCGTATATAAATATATTTCGATTTCATTTCAATTCATTTCAATATCATTTCATCGCATATATAATTTTTACAACGCGTATATAATTTTTACATCGAACAAACAACTTATACAACACTTATACTTGAGGTGTACAACGCTTATATAACTCATACATTGACTATATAATTTATACATCGTCGTTTCCATATTGTTTATAATTCAGAAATCTCACATTGGGTTTCCACTCCTCCAAAAATTGTAGAAGGCTCAGAAAAATATCTGGTCTCTTCTAAAATGTAGAGGACGCCGCCACGAGTCCAATGTCTCCTGTTTCACTGGAGTTCGACAACATAGCAAAAAGATATGATTTTTTCAAGTTTGCAACGCTTTTAAATGTGGAAATCAGTTTAAATAATTAAACCTGTACCTCTCAGCAAAAGGTTCAAAACTAGGTTTTGATTTTTCGATCAAACAGTGTAACGGTTGGAGGATCGGAGGGTGCCACGTCGTTGGGCTAGGGGAGGCGCACGTGTGCCAGGAATGGGCCCCACTTCGGTGGCTCCTAGCGGCGGCAACGGATTGAAGGTGACGACTTCCTGGAGGTGATTCTCCTTCTACGCTCAATGATAAATGGCGAAACATGTGTGGACTAGAAGCTCTCAGTCCCCTCTACAAAATCTTCAATAGTGGTGGAAGCTAATTCGACGTGTGGAGGGAGTTATAGAGGAGAGAAGGATGGAAAGCTTTTCCGCCTTACGCGATGAGGGGTTACGGGCTTCTGGGTCAATGCGGTTTGAATGGAGAAATCTGATTGGCCAAGGTGTTATTATTTTTAATTTTTAATTCTTTAACTTCCCAAAAATACCCCCTCCATCATATGAACACCAAATTAAACCCAACGATTGTCGTCCCTAGCTAAATACCCCATTCCGAACACAATGGGATATGTGTCGTAGGCCCATTCGACTGTTTCTGTTAGTTTTTCTTCAAATTAAAATATAAACATTCAATATTTGATTTGAACGTACATTTCAATTTGCTGGGGCCACATATTGATCCCAAAAATTCCAGAAAAATAAATCTAGCTATGTTTTGACGATACGGTCCCAAAAAAACTAGTTTCGTCGAATTCTGAGACAGTTTGAAAAATGGCCATTTTCTGGTCGATCCAATTTAATTTAAATCGTCCAGACACATTTTCCTTCACCACGCTCACATATTAACTTCAAAAATTATGGAATTTGATACCTAGCAATAATTTGACATCTCGGATCCAACAAAAGTGGTTTCGTCGAATTCTGAGGTCGTTTGCAAAATGTCTATTTTCAAGGGCTATATATTCTCTATAGCGACCTTTACGAAAATTCATTTGGCCATAACTTTTGATTCCCACTATGAAACTTTGATTTTTCAGATTCATTAGAGAGATATTCATAAACAGATTTAAATATTTTTGGTTTCACTAAAATCCGTTTTATTTTGCACCCGGTACAGTCAGCTAAGTTCGAATTCAAATTTTGAAACTACCGCGCCATTTCAGGCCTTGTTTATAATTAAAAATAATTATATTTATTTTCAAACATCGATTCAAACATAATTTTCATCGTTATTATTTAAAATAATTTATTTTAAATATTTAACTCCACAAAAATAGCCAATTTAAATTTTTTTAAACTGGTTCAGATTTTCCGGGTTGTTACAATCTCCCCCACTTAAAACTTTTCGTCCCCAAAAAGGAACGAAGTCGAAAGTTGTTTAATTAGCCAACTCAACTCTCATTCTGGCTTCCATTCTTCAACTTTTCAGTTTCTTAGAATTTTCAAATTCTTCAAAAATTTGGCTAACACCCTAAATTTTCGAAAAATTTCGCCATAACCTCCTTTGTACGGGGAGGGGTTTGGAAATTTATTGGGTCGTATTAGGTACCCAATAAATCCTAATAAGCATACACATATTTATAGTGATATATTCTAGTGTCCACGGGGGAGTGTGTATAGATAATAACTCCAGAGAATAAATTCTCATCACCCCATAAATAGTTTTTGTGCCTTAAAGACTAGAGAGACGTGTTTATTATCATCTCAAGACCCGTGTGGTTTTTTTATTAATCTGGCAATTTACCGTTACATATTATATGGTCCATATTAGTCATCAGTTCAACTTGTAATATATAGTCATCGCCATACAAGCCTCTCGCTCGTATGGTAAATCTTCAACCTCGTCACACAAGCTCCAAATGCTTATGTGGTATATGATGAAGTATGCTATATTCAAGAAGTATGCCATGTAGTTTGTTCAAAATTAATTGTTACTATCCTATGGCGACGTTTATTAATTACACATAGAATAACCAACACTCCGCATCCAATGGCATTCACAGGAGTTGATATAATAATAAAATTGCGCATCCAACTCATTAAGGTTTACCTATTTGTCGGGCACGCAAATAAATTTTTTACTCAACAGCTAATCCAGTTACCTGTCCAACATATATAATGTACATGTATATGTTTCTATCTATTTTCGAATCAGTTCAATGTGTGATTTAATAGAATAAATCCTACCATTCATTCTCTTATTGATTAAATTAATTATCATTCTAATAATTTAATTAATCAAATCCACAATCACACTACACAAGCATCCATCAATTTATTCTTAACTTTTCAAAAATATACCAGTTAATTCATATGCTATTTTTTTTTAAATCGTTCAGGCTATATAATTAAAAATTATTCATCCATGAAAAGAAAACAACAACAAAGTAGCGAACATAATGGAAATTGCAAAATATGGTAAATGTACCTTGCACCAGAGTCAATCAGAGATATCCACCCTGCACTTAGGATAGGCTTTCTTAATGCTTTCCTCGGTTTCCCAAGTACAATCTCGTGGATCTCCACTCCATTGCACTTTGACTAAGTGAACCTTCTTGTTCCTCAGCTCTTTGGTTTCTTTGCCAATAATCTTGATCGACTCTCTTCTTATAGCCAATTCTGGAGTAATTTCTATATCCCATTGCGCTGCTTCTTCCACGATCAAATCTGGATCATGAACGTGCTTTCGAAGTTGAGATACGTGAAATACATCATGTACTCTAGGCAACCAATCAGGTAATTGAACCCTATAAGCGAGAGTTCCAATCCGTTCTAGAATAGGAAACAGACCAATAAATTTGGGCGCCAATTTCCCTGTTTTACCAAATCGGATGACTCCTCTCATCGGAGATACCTTCAAATACACATAGTCGCCAACAACAAATGATATATCTCTTCTTCTCTTATCTGCATAACTCTTTTGTCGGCTTTGAGCGGCAAGTAATCGTTTCTTAACGAAATCGACTTTATCTATAGCATCGCGAATCATATCTGGCCCCAATATGAGTCTATTACCAGGTTCTACCCAACAAGCAGGGGATCGGCACGGTCTACCATACAATACTTCGAATGGAGACATTTTCAGGCTCGCTTGGTAGCTGTTATTATATGAGAATTCGGCCAAATGCAAATGGTCTTCCCATGATCCGCCAAAATCAATAATACAAGCCCGCAATAGATCTTCTAAAATACGGTTCACCCTCCCAGTCTGACCATCTGTTTGAGGATGATAAGCGGTGCTCAAGTTCAGCTTCGTTCCCAATTCTGCTTGGAATGCTTCCCAGGATTTACTAGCAAAAACTGGGTCACGATCACTAACAATGCTCATGGGAACTCCATGCAGTCTAACAATTTCCTTGAAATATATCTATGCCGGACTCTGAGCATTTCTGTTCGATCTGACAGGTATGAAATGGGTGGTCTTCGTGAAACGATCTACGATCACCCAAATATTGTCATTCCCTTTCCTGGTTCTGGGCAAACCATCTATGAAGTCCATAGAAATTTGTACCCACTTTCCACCTGGAATTTCTAAAGGTTGCAACAATCCAGCGAGTTTCTGCTGATCGCTTTTGACTTGCTGATAGGTGGAACACCGGCTTACATATAAGGAGATGTCTCATTTCATAGATTTCCACCAGAAAGTGCGTTTGATATCATTATACATCTTGCTCACTCCCGAATGGATACTAAGCTTGGCTTTGTGACATTCATCCAATACTTCTCTCCGGAGTTTAGAAATGTTTGGCACACATATTCGGCCCTTTAACCTCAGGATTCCCTCGTTATCAATCTGAAAACTCGAGGGCTCGCCTTTCTGTATTCTTTCTCTGATTCTTTGAATGAAGTGATCATCCTTCTGAAGAGCAGATATTTTATCATCAATGGAGTCGTAATAATAAAACTGGCGATTATTACATTATTTCTACTTAGCGCATCAGCCACAACATTGGCTTTCCCTGGAGTGTACAAAATCTCAAAATCGTACACTGTAAGAATTTCTAGTCAACGTTGCTGCCTCAGATTCAAGTCTTTCTGGGTGAACAAATACTTCAATGACTGATGGTCTGTATATAGTTCGAATTTCTCACCCAAAAGATAGTGCCTCCATATTTTCAAAGCAAATATGATGGCTAACAACTCAAGATCATGAGTAACGTAATTTTTCTCATGCGGTTTCAGCTGACGTCTAGCATAAGTAACCACTTGACCTCTTTGCATTAACACTGCACCAAGGCCTTCTCTAGAAGCATCGGTCCAGACTTTCAAGTCCTGATTGCCATCAATTATTATTAACACTGGAGCAGTCGTCAGTTTTAACTTCAGCTTCTAGAAAGCTGCCTCACATTCTGGGGTCCAGTTGAATCGCAAATGTTTCTTAGTAAGCTTTGTTAAGGAACTAGACGTCTTCGCAAAATCCTTAATGAATTTTCGATAATAACTGGCCAATACGAGAAAACTTCGGACTTCTGTGGGTGTATTCCAGTTCTTAATAGTAGTGATTTTACTAGGATCCACTGAAATTCCTTGTTTTGACACGACGTAGCCACGAAATTTGACTTCTTCTTGCCAGAATATACATTTGGAAAACTTTGCTTTCAAAACATTCTTTCTGAGAATTTCTAACACCTGTTCCAAATGTTTTTCATGCTCGCTTTCTGACTTAGAGAAGATTAGGATATCATCAATGAAAACTAGAACAAATTTATTCAACACCCCTCTGAATACTCGGTTCATTAGATCTACAAAATAAGCTGGAGCGTTACATAAGCCGAACGACATTACTAACCACTCGTAGAATAAGTCTGGACCTCTGAATGCTGTCAAAGTAACACACTCTTCGGCAATACGAAGTTAATGGAAACCTGTAGCTAGGTCCATTCATGAAAACACTTGTGCACCATTCAATCGATCCAACAAATCATCAATCCGCGGTAATGGATATTTGTTTTTCAATGTCTGCTTATTCAAGTCATGATAATCTACACATAGTCTGAGAGTACCATCTGACTTCGGGACAAATACCACTGCTGCTCCCCAATCAGAGAAACTAGGCCTGATCAGACCCTTCCATACAAGCTGTCGAGTTTGATTATCTAACTCATCTTTCTCCTTCAAGGTCATTCTTCGAATAGCGTGAACTATTGGCCTTGAATCCGGAAATAAAGAGATTTTGAAATCAATTTCTCTCTACGGAGGTAAGTTAACCACTTCTTCGAACACATCTGCATAGTTCTTGACAACTGGGATATTTTCAATGTCGACCAGAATATTCTCCATAACGACAGGAACAAGTTTTGATTGAGCAGGAGAAACATCCAGAGCTGACCAAAAGTCCTTTCTATCAGAATTCGGTCCTTCGCATGGAATGGTTATATAATTGCCTGATTTAATCTTCGCCCTTACGACTCTGTCGGTGCATTTAACCTCAGCTTCATATTTGGTTAACCAATCCATTCCCAGAATAAGATCAAATTCTGTAAAATTCATGATAATAGAGATAGTAGGGAACCGATAACAGAAAAAAGAAACAGGCACTCCACAAACCCAACTAAGATCGATGGAACCTCCAACCAGATTATGGACAGTCATCTGTTCTTTGAGCCTTTTCAAATTCAAATCCAGTTTCTTAACCGCATTCTTTGCAATAAAGCTTCGTGATGCGCCTGTATCAAACAGAACTTTAACTGGAATGTTTTTGACAGTAAGCGTGCCTTCTAGAACATCTGGCCTTACTTGACTGGATGCGGGTGCAAAAGTTTCTGCCACTTCATTTACTTTTGCCACTTTGGTTGTTCTCAACAGTCGGCTGTCTCGCTTTATATGACCAGCCTGATGGCAGAGATTGCATTTTCTATCTTCTTGAACCTTGTTCTTGGATTTAGATCCATTATTCTTTCGTTTGTTCGAAGATTCACATTTTCTCATTGAATTCCCTTGTTGATTACACTTTAAACATATGACTGCCTTCACCTTTTTCCTATTAATTCAAGGCTTCTTTCTGGCCCAGACGTCGTACTGGCCTCAGGCAGAGCACTTGTCTCTGGGCTATCAGTTTCAAATTTTCTTTTGTTGCTCGAACTAACTTCCTCTTCGTCGACAAAAAGACCTCGCTTATCTAGATCTTTATACTGATAAGCCATGTATATCATTTCAGAAAAAGGAAACTTCACATGCCCCATTACACTACTTTGGTACTTTCTTTGGAGCCCGTTAATAAACCTCAGATTCTTCCTCTTCGGATTTTGGATTAGATGAGGGGCAAAATGAGAAAGTTCATTGAATCTCTTATGATATTCTGGGATATTCATATCTCCTTGTATCAGATAGTAGAATTCATCACATAACCGCTCAGTTGCTTCTGGAGGAATAATTCTTTCATTGAAAATCTCCTTAAATCTATCCTAGGTGATATCACCTTCTGGATTATCCTTAATAATCGAATCCCACCAGAACAAAGCTTCGTCTTTGAGTGCTCAAGATGCCAGTAATCTTTTCTGGCCATCTCTCAGCTTTAAACCTTCAAAGATTTTCTCAGCAGAACGAATCCAAGCTTGTGTTTTAATAATAGATTCTTCGCCCATGAATGGTACTCTACCCAGATTTCTATATTTCTTAAACAAAGCTTCAATATCTAGGTCTGTATTACTTCTTCTGTTTCTGACACTCATTTTCTAGTACTTCTGCAAATAGCAGACCAAGTGTCAAGTTTACAGAAAAGATATTATAAAGCATAGAAACATATACTTGAACGTAAATGCATCTATTGGGGGGTATTTCATTCTGCTATACTCATACTAGGATATTATTGATCCTATCTATAATGAGTTACTCGTCCTAGAACACTACTGGTTCTATTTCTGACGAGTTCGTTAATATGTTATATTCTTGAGCTAAGATTAACTAAAGCTCTGATACCACGTTTGTGCCGACCCCAAACCCTGTACGACGGTGGCAAGGGTAATCTTTGGAATATAACACATAAACAGATAACAGTAGAACAGAAACAAATAAATACCCCAGATAATGTACAACAGAATATACTGGATATATATAAACATCAGAGTTACACAGTATACAGGATCATACTTAGTACAAATACAGTTCAGCTTTACATAAAATGTCTACAGCGGAAAACAAAACATAATATGTACAATAGGAGTTGAACAACATACAAAAAGATAAATGATAGAATCCATCTTCAGTTCCAGCTATCCAGAAAGATCCTGCTAAAACCTGAATACAAGGCTGCCAGTGTAGAAATAGGGGCACCCGAGTTTGCAAGTGAAACAAACTACGAGTCAGTCATGGGACTGGTATGAGAAATCTACTTTAACTTATTTTATAATATAGCCAATCATAGGACCACACCGCTAACACGGAACGGGTTTACTCCATTGGATCGCCAGTGCTTTAAAATAAGTAAATCATTTAAACATCGCAATGCTTTTTTTATAAAAATGAAGCCATTATAAGACTCAGTTCCCATCACACAATGCAACACAAACCAGAGGATAGAGTTTTACCTTATAATGGCCAAAATATGCTTGATACGAGCAAAAAAAATCATTTGATATTATTACTAGTGTTTATATGTTTCAAAAACATTTTGAATCATAACTATCAATCATAGACAGCATGGGTACCATATATCATGTCACTATATATATACAGTCAAAACCGAACGAAGTCGTATTTGGAGATTGGATTTCCATCATGAACCAAGGCAAGGGTTCGTCCTTACCACTTCGAGACAATCTAGCCTACCATGTCTCAGGCAAGCGCGCAGGCAATGTAACACCCCACACCCGCTACGGTCACTCACTAAGGGAATGCCATAACATCGGTGGAGTATTTTAAGTGAATATAGAACAGAAAAATTACAACAAGACAGATATAAGTAATACTTGAGAATTTTAAAACATCATTTCATTTCAGCGGAAAGTAAAACATGTTTGGTTACACCAAAACCATAAATAAGAGTCAAGTACATAATATCCATCCTGATAAAAATAAAAGTACATAATCCCACTACATAATCTAATAGCCATAATAGAAAAGATAAACTGAGCTTTACATCCAAGGTCCAAGCTCCAAAAGATAGATAAAGCAGTCTGATCAAAGCCCACTAGTGCTAGGCCCACTCTGAAAAACCTGAGGGTTGGAAAAAAATAAAGAAACAACGGGGTCAGACATAAGTCCGAGTGAGTCCTATAACCCTAACAATACAATCATTAAAGTAATTAGGGTATGATATAAACAAGGTACGGTACCTCTGGGGATAATGACTACACTAAGTAGCCAACTAAACACAGGATGTACTAAGATAATCGAAAAGACGCATTTATCCACCCAAGGATAATTACTAGATTGCACCACCCCAGATCTACCCACCCAAGGGTAATTCCTACACTGCACCACACCAGTTCTACCCACCCAAGGGTAATTCCTACTTAAAGGTTGATCCCACTAAGTGTACTTAGTAATTTTACCCAATAGTTTCTTGTACCCCTAGCTGACTACATAGGTGCCGTCTGCCCCTATCTCCACTAGGTGTACTCAGTAATTTTTAATAGTAGTTTCGTGTACCCCTAGCTGACTACATAGGTGCCGTCTGCCCCTATCTCCACTGGGTGTACCCACTACTCCCCAAGCGATCGGCTCCCTACAGTAGATACCCGTGCTGGCCCCACAGTGGGGTGTATCACTCCCCAAAGTGGCAACCTGATAATCAATGGTGCACGGCTTATACCTACACGATGCAACAACGTCTTACCTACCAGCCCGGGTCCACACACGCATATGAAACCCGTTGGACTCGCGTTGCCACCGCTACCCCGTTTTGGCCTCTTATAGTCAAGCCCAATATGCGTGTCCCGTCCTCGACTTGGGTCGAGCCCACAAAGATACGTTTGGGATATTGGTTGAAATGGGCCCCCACAAGCTACCCACCTAAGCTTGTCATTTTATCTACTTAACCCGTTAACCATGTCCACCTACATGTTACAAATTTTTGGTTAAGTCTTTTAATCATATTTTAATTGCCACTTAAGGCCCCCACAAGCTACTACTTAAGCTTGTCATTTAATTATATTTCAATTGCCACTTAAGGCCCCCACAAGCTACTACTTAAGCTTGTTATTTAATCATATTTTAATTGCCACTTAAGGCACCCACTAGATTTCCACATGCCACCCAAAGCACTTACTTGATTCCCACATGCCACCCAAGGCACTTACTTAACCCTTTAATCATGTTTAATTACATGTTCCACTTTGGTTAAGTATTCTAATCGTATTTTCTATTGCCCCCCCAAGGCAACCCACTAGTTTCCTCATGCCACCCAAGGCACCCCCACTAGTTACTACATGCCACCCAAGGCACCCACTTAACCCCTCATGCCCCTCTACATGCTAATTTGGTTAAGTGTTTCTTAATTAATTAAGATCGTAACCTTTGTAAAGACCTCTCACATTGGACTGTCTTTTATGGCAGCTGGATATGCCGGTTGGTTCCGGGCAGCCTTACACCATAACAGAGTCTAACCTCGTGTCTTTACACTTGTCACGTATTTAGTTTATGACTAAGACCTCCCACATTGGGCCAATCATTTGTAGCCGCTGGATTTGCCGGTCGGTTCCGGGCAGTCTTATGCTACAAAAGGGTCCAACCTCGTGTCTTAGTTGATTAATTACACCTAATTAATCACCCCCCATAATTTGTATTAATTATCCCTAATTAATTACACATTCTTAAGAATATGGGTAGACCTAACTCAATAGGTAAATTCCCAATTCCATAGTATGGGTAGACCTAACTTAATAGGTAAATTCCCAACTCCATAATATGGGTAGACCTAACTTAATAGGTAAATTCCCAATTATGTCCATTCATTTTACGGTATGTTTAATCATACCCACTTCACACAATTTTATGTGTTCATTAATTTTTACCCCATCGTCCCCACGTAAATACGTTAGCATGACATACTTCAAAAGAGAAGATTCATCATACACACAATGGGTTCAACTTAGCATATCATTAGCATTATCATGGGTTTATAAGGTGTCAACTTGTATATATGACCCTAAACCCAACTTGCATAAATAACCAACCCAAACTTGCATATGTCATAAAGAGGGTAACTTGCTTAAATGTTCATGTCATAGACCTATCATAAAGGTGTCAACTTGCATACATGTCATAGGTCTAAAAGGGATGAACTTGCACATGTACTTATGTCATACATAGAGACAAACTTGCATATATTATGCATATCATAAAAAGAGACAAACTTGCATATGAACTTGCATCATAACTTTGCATATGAACTTGCATCATAACTTGCATAAAACCAAACACTTAGCATGCATAAAACCAAATACTTAGCATGCACAAAACCACAGACTTAGCATGCACAAAACCAAATACTTAGCATGCATAAAACCAAATACTTAGCATGCATAAAACCAAACACTTAGCATGCATAAAACCACATGCATAACTCGCATATCATGTTACATATAACTTGCATATACTCTCACATATAGTTTGCATAACATGTTACATATGCATAAATGTTCAACATAGTGTTTTGCATCATAAAACATGGCATTAAACTTGCATGTAGCATAAAACTTGCAAAACACATAACATACACTATACTAAACTTGCATGAACACATTTATCCACAAACATAGCCATATCTTATCATATCCTACCATAATCAATTTAACAATTGATTATTAAAGCTATAGGAACTCACCACTAAGCTCCCATAAGCAAACCCTTGCCACAAATTACCCAAAAGCTCTAGCCTTGAACATAAAGCTTGCAACTTGATGATGAATGCAAGCTAATGATCACTTATACAACTCAAAGATGCTTGTATGAACATGAAAGCTTTCTTAGGAATAGTTTCATAAGAGGATGGAGGCTAGGACTTTGAGTGGAGGCCATGATCATAGAAAATTTTGGCATAGTTTAGTTAGGAGATAGGATTATGATCATTTAGGGCTAGCTTAGGGTCTTATTTATAGGATTAGGCAAGTGTTTTAGGCCTTTAGATTAACCCTAGGTTAGATTAGGACCATCAGATCTTGGAAGCTTCTAGAAACCAGCCCCAAAACACAGCCCACACACTGAAATGGTGCACCAGGCCATACTGGCCGGGCACCCCCTGTCGACACCCAAGTCGACAGGGCTGTCGACTTGGTCTAGCCAAGTCGACTGCCCAGTCGACAGGCCTGTCGACTTGAGTAGCCAGGCGGGAATTTTTCCCGCCTGCGCCCACTGGCCCAATTTTGAAATTTGAACTTGAATTTTTAAATCTGTTTTAAACTTTGAATTTTCTGCAAACTTCATTGGGCCATAACTGGGCCATACGGACTCCGATTCTCGAAAACTCGGACTCTATTTCGCGTATTTTTCCGAGACGAACGCAATGACGCAGCCTGTTTCCCCCAATTCTCACATCTGAGATTATTTATTCTGTAATTAGTGAATTTTAGCATTAACCGAAATTCGGGGTGTTACATTCTCCCCTCCTTAAAGGATTTCGTCCCCGAAATCTCTAAGCTAAGGAGAATGCATATCCTACCATCCAAACAACCATCTACTCAATCCATCAAACACGGGCATCCATTGTCCTTAAAACACTTTCTAATGATGTATGAGCATATGCAAAAAGTGTGTGTATATGTTCCCTATCTAATGTATGAACATATGCAAACCATGATAGTGCCATGCATCCATTATGTATGCGAGGGAACCCTATCGACACATACAATATCTACATGAGTGCACAATCATTCACCAAAATGCATCATCCATATGATACCACCATCATTATACATCCACAAATATAGCTACCTACACACAATTATATGCAATATGCGATATGAAGTGATTGAGCCGATCTAGTGTCTAGAGTGTGTGTATATGCATCCACGAGCAACCACTAGCAACCACTTGCATCCACATGCATCCATCAAACATAACATGTCTCAAACACATGTTTCAACCATAGGTTTACCCTATCTAAAGGTCAAAGGTACTGACGAGAGGACATACTAAAGATAAGATAAGCACTAGACAAACGATAAAGGGGATGTTTAAAGGACATACCCTCAAAAAGGAATGGGTATAACGAACGCATCTTCGCTTCTGTCTCCCAAGTAGCACTGCTCTCACCTTCTCCCCTTTTTACTTTGACTAGACGAACCTCTCTGTTTCTCAACTTCCTAATCTCTGACCCAAGGATGCGGGTAGGAGCTCGTCGAATAATCACATCACGCTCTACCTTTACTTCTTTAAGTAAGCTCGGCTCTACCGCCTCTGCGGTCTCATGTAGGCACTTCCTCACATGGAATACATCATGTACACCACTAAGTCTGTCGGGCAACTCCACCAATGGAAGATGCTCTTCCCATGTACCTCCAAAATCCAAGATACATTGCCTCAGAAGGTCTTCTAAAATACAATCCACCCTCTCGGTCTGACCGTCCGTCAGAGGATGATATGCGGTACTCAAACACAACTGAGTCCCTACCGCCTCTTGCAAACTCTTCCAAAACTCTCTAGTGAAGATAGGATCTCGATTGCTCACTATACTAGAAGGTACACCATGCCATCTAATAATCTCTCAAATGTAAACTGAAGCTAGCCATGGAGCAGTTCCCTTACTCTCCACGGGTAAAAAAATGGGCGCTCTTAGTAAGTCTGTCTCCTACCACCCAAATTCCCGTATTACCCTTCCTCGATCTTGGTAATCCATCGAGACACTATCCCACTTCCATAGCGGAACCTCCAACAGGTGAAGCAACCCGCCGGGTTTTTTTTTTTTTTTTTTTTTCTGCTCCGCTTTCACTTGCTAGCACACCAAGCATCTAGCGACATACTCGGCCATATCTTTCTTCATACCGGCCCAAAAGAAAATTCGCTTCATGTCTTGGTACATCTTGTCCCCACCCGGATGAATGGTCATTTTCGACCGATGTGCATCAATAAGTATAGCCTTCCTCAAACCCTCGTTTGTGGTACACAAAGTCTACCGTCTCTACACAACCACCCCTTACCATCTAGGGTGTACCTACTCAAATGGCTGGACGACCCCCTCCTCATGAGCTTCTCTACTAACTCAACCAACTGTGGGTCGTCTCGCTATGCCTCGTCAATTCATCCCAAAAGAGTAGGCCTAGCCTCCAAGGAGGCTAGCAAACCGGGTACAAAATCAACGGTAGGTCTAAAGCCAAACATCAAAATAAATTCCTAGCTCCGTCGTTCAACGGACAATGAACTCAAGGACAACCTTTTTCTACTTAAGGCGTCCACCACCACGTTACCCTTGCCATGGGTATACGCTATCTCAAACTCATAGGATGCTAAGAATCCCATCCAAAATCATCACAATTGTCCATCTCTCACGCAGACCACCCTAGTCGAACTCGACATCCCCCAAATGCAAGCCCCAAAGGCCTAAACCAATATCAGACAAACACCCAAGGGATATCTCCTTCGAGCTCAGACGACCTACGTGAGATGATACTAGTAAAAATGGCTAAGTAATTAAGCCGTTGACCAACTTTGGATGTCCTCGCCAGTCTCGCTCCAAAACCACCGTTTTTCCATAACTGGCTTTGCTCAACCTACTAAGCACACACGAAAACTTATTTCGCTCCTAGAAAAGACCCAGATGTCACGAACTTATTTAGGTACTCCTTGAACACCCTTCTCATCAAATCAACAAAGTATGCGGGGGCGTTCGTCAAACCAAATGGCATCACCAGCCACTCATAAAAAAAATCATCCGGAGTCCTAAAGGCAGTCTTCTCTATACTATCCTCAGCCACTCTCAACTGATGAAACCCCGTGGCTAAGTCCTACTACAAAAATACTGAGGCGCCAGCCAACTGATCAAAGAGATCATCAATCCTCGGCAATGGGTGTCTATTCTTCTTTGTTATCTTGTTAAACTCCCTATAACCTACACAAAGTCTGAGGGACCCATCCGCCTTCATAGCAAAAACTACTGGAGCTCCCCGCTCCGACATACTTCGTCTTATGAACCCCTTCTCAAGCAAATCGCCTACTTGCTTATGGAGTTCCCTCCTCTCACGAGGAGCCATGTGGCACCCTGGCCAAGATACTGGTTTGGCATTGTCCACCAGATATATTCGGAAGTCAATCTCCCACTCCGGAGGTAAGCCCTTCACCTCCTCAACACATCCGAGTATTCCCGGACCACTCTAACAGATCGCAAACTCTTGACCGACGTGTCAAGCGATTCTACATAACTTAGCATAACAGATTCCATGGGATTACAAAAGATCTCGAGAGTGTTACCCAAGCGGGTCATAAGCCTAACAACTCTCCCTTCAAAATCAAGAACGGCACCCCTACTGGATAACCAGTCCATGCCCAAAACTAACCCATAGCTTGTGAAGCCCAAAAGCATCACATCTAAACTCAACGCTAAGTATCGCAACTTTCAAACCCAAACACATCATGGAGCCCCAATTGGGTTTGAAACAGCTAAGGGATCACCTACTAACTGGTGTCTAAGTGCAGTGACTCAACTAACAATGATGAGATAAACGAACTCGATGCGTCAGAATCTAATAAAGTTCGAAAGAAATCCAAATTCCAACCTAGACGGTCCTATCCCCATCTGGTACACTAGCCGCGAGGGAATACAACTACCCTCCAGGAGATTCCATACCTTGCCCATGCCCCTTTGGACAATCCTAATACGGTGTCCCATTCCTCCAAAAGGATAACTACTCGCCTTCTTCTTCCCATTCTCCACTCGTAACCTCCCACCAATGAGGTTTCATCCTTCATTAACCAAACAACTATTTGAGACTTCCTCCCATCGTCTATCCAATAGATACCTACCAGTCCTCCTCCTTCTTGAACCAACTTCTAATCCGACTAATGTCTAAGTCCCTTGAAGTGGTTTTCCGTTCTTATCTATCTTAGAAAGGTCATCTATACGCGGAGGGGAAACTCAAAACGAGAGAGGAAGAGATTCAAAACGGAGAATTCGAAAGATATAGATATGGCTATTGGGGATTATGCTTTTCTTTCAAAAACTTTTCTCTTAAAAGACATGTTTTTGAAAATACTCCTTTCAAAAATATTCTTAGAAAATAGTTTTTCTAAAAAATTTATCTGTTCTGGTAACCTTAAGCTCTGATACCACGTGTAACACCCCACACCCGCTACGGTCACTCACTAAGGGAATGCCATAACATCGGTGGAGTATTTTAAGTGAATATAGAACAGAAAAATTACAACAAGACAGATACAAGTAATACTTGAGAATTTTAAAACATCATTTCATTTCAGCGGAAAGTAAAACATGTTTGGTTACACCAAAACCATAAATAAGAGTCAAGTACATAATATCCATCCTGATAAAAATAAAAGTACATAATCCCACTACATAATCTAATAGCCATAATAGAAAAGATAAACTGAGCTTTACATCTAAGGTCCAAGCTCCAAAAGATAGATAAAGCAGTCTGATCAAAGCCCACTAGTGCTAGGCCCACTCTGAAAAACCTGAGGGTTGGAAAAAAATAAAGAAACAACGGGGTCAGACATAAGTCCGAGTGAGTCCTATAACCCTAACAATACAATCATTAAAGTAATTAGGGTATGATATAAACAAGGTACGGTACCTCTGGGGATAATGACTACACTAAGTAGCCAACTAAACACAGGATGTACTAAGATAATCGAAAAGACGCATTTATCCACCCAAGGATAATTACTAGATTGCACCACCCCAGATCTACCCACCCAAGGGTAATTCCTACACTGCACCACACCAGTTCTACCCACCCAAGGGTAATTCCTACTTAAAGGTTGATCCCACTAAGTGTACTTAGTAATTTTACCCAATAGTTTCTTGTACCCCTAGCTGACTACATAGGTGCCGTCTGCCCCTATCTCCACTAGGTGTACTCAGTAATTTTTAATAGTAGTTTCGTGTACCCCTAGCTGACTACATAGGTGCCGTCTGCCCCTATCTCCACTGGGTGTACCAACTACTCCCCAAGCGATCGGCTCCCTACAGTAGATACCCGTGCTGGCCCCACAGTGGGGTGTATCACTCCCCAAAGTGGCAACCTGATAATCAATGGTGCACGGCTTATACCTACACGATGCAACAACGTCGTACCTACCAGCCCGGGTCCACACACGCATATGAAACCCGTTGGACTCGCGTTGCCACCGCTACCCCGTTTTGGCCTCTTATAGTCAAGCCCAATATGCGTGTCCCGTCCTCGACTTGGGTCGAGCCCACAAAGATACGTTTGGGATATTGGTTGAAATGGGCCCCCACAAGCTACCCACCTAAGCTTGTCATTTTATCTACTTAACCCGTTAACCATGTCCACCTACATGTTACAAATTTTTGGTTAAGTCTTTTAATCATATTTTAATTGCCACTTAAGGCCCCCACAAGCTACTACTTAAGCTTGTCATTTAATTATATTTCAATTGCCACTTAAGGCCCCCACAAGCTACTACTTAAGCTTGTTATTTAATCATATTTTAATTGCCACTTAAGGCACCCACTAGATTTCCACATGCCACCCAAAGCACTTACTTGATTCCCACATGCCACCCAAGGCACTTACTTAACCCTTTAATCATGTTTAATTACATGTTCCACTTTGGTTAAGTATTCTAATCGTATTTTCTATTGCCCCCCCAAGGCAACCCACTAGTTTCCTCATGCCACCCAAGGCACCCCCACTAGTTACTACATGCCACCCAAGGCACCCACTTAACCCCTCATGCCCCTCTACATGCTAATTTGGTTAAGTGTTTCTTAATTAATTAAGATCGTAACCTTTGTAAAGACCTCTCACATTGGACTGTCTTTTATGGCAGCTGGATATGCCGGTTGGTTCCGGGCAGCCTTACACCATAACAGAGTCTAACCTCGTGTCTTTACACTTGTCACGTATTTAGTTTATGACTAAGACCTCCCACATTGGGCCAATCATTTGTAGCCGCTGGATTTGCCGGTCGGTTCCGGGCAGTCTTATGCTACAAAAGGGTCCAACCTCGTGTCTTAGTTGATTAATTACACCTAATTAATCACCCCCCCATAATTTGTATTAATTATCCCTAATTAATTACACATTCTTAAGAATATGGGTAGACCTAACTCAATAGGTAAATTCCCAATTCCATAGTATGGGTAGACCTAACTTAATAGGTAAATTCCCAACTCCATAATATGGGTAGACCTAACTTAATAGGTAAATTCCCAATTATGTCCATTCATTTTACGGTATGTTTAATCATACCCACTTCACACAATTTTATGTGTTCATTAATTTTTACCCCATCGTCCCCACGTAAATACGTTAACATGACATACTTCAAAAGAGAAGATTCATCATACACACAATGGGTTCAACTTAGCATATCATTAGCATTATCATGGGTTTATAAGGTGTCAACTTGTATATATGACCCTAAACCCAACTTGCATAAATAACCAACCCAAACTTGCATATGTCATAAAGAGGGTAACTTGCTTAAATGTTCATGTCATAGACCTATCATAAAGGTGTCAACTTGCATACATGTCATAGGTCTAAAAGGGATGAACTTGCACATGTACTTATGTCATACATAGAGACAAACTTGCATATATTATGCATATCATAAAAAGAGACAAACTTGCATATGAACTTGCATCATAACTTTGCATATGAACTTGCATCATAACTTGCATAAAACCAAACACTTAGCATGCATAAAACCAAATACTTAGCATGCACAAAACCACATACTTAGCATGCACAAAACCAAATACTTAGCATGCATAAAACCAAATACTTAGCATGCATAAAACCAAACACTTAGCATGCATAAAACCACATGCATAACTCGCATATCATGTTACATATAACTTGCATATACTCTCACATATAGTTTGCATAACATGTTACATATGCATAAATGTTCAACATAGTGTTTTGCATCATAAAACATGGCATTAAACTTGCATGTAGCATAAAACTTGCAAAACACATAACATACACTATACTAAACTTGCATGAACACATTTATCCACAAACATAGCCATATCTTATCATATCCTACCATAATCAATTTAACAATTGATTATTAAAGCTATAGGAACTCACCACTAAGCTCCCATAAGCAAACCCTTGCCACAAATTACCCAAAAGCTCTAGCCTTGAACATAAAGCTTGCAACTTGATGATGAATGCAAGCTAATGATCACTTATACAACTCAAAGATGCTTGTATGAACATGAAAGCTTTCTTAGGAATAGTTTCATAAGAGGATGGAGGCTAGGACTTTGAGTGGAGGCCATGATCATAGAAAATTTTGGCATAGTTTAGTTAGGAGATAGGATTATGATCATTTAGGGCTAGCTTAGGGTCTTATTTATAGGATTAGGCAAGTGTTTTAGGCCTTTAGATTAACCCTAGGTTAGATTAGGACCATCAGATCTTGGAAGCTTCCAGAAACCAGCCCCAAAACACAGCCCACACACTGAAATGGTGCACCAGGCCATACTGGCCGGGCACCCCCTGTCGACACCCAAGTCGACAGGGCTGTCGACTTAGTCTAGCCAAGTCGACTGCCCAGTCGACAGGCCTGTCGACTTGAGTAGCCAGGCGGGAATTTTTCTCGCCTGCGCCCACTGGCCCAATTTTGAAATTTGAACTTGAATTTTTAAATCTATTTTAAACTTTGAATTTTCTGCAAACTTCATTGGGCCATAACTGGGCCATACGGACTCCGATTCTCGAAAACTCGGACTCTATTTCGCGTATTTTTCCGAAACGAACGCAATGACGCAGCCTGTTTCCCCCAATTCTCACATCTGAGATTATTTATTCTGTAATTAGTGAATTTTAGCATTGACCGAAATTCGGGGTGTTACATTCTCCCCTCCTTAAAGGATTTCGTCCCCGAAATCTCTAAGCTAAGGAGAATGCATATCCTACCATCCAAACAACCATCTACTCAATCCATCAAACACGGGCATCCATTGTCCTTAAAACACTTTCTAATGATGTATGAGCATATGCAAAAAGTGTGTGTATATGTTCCCTATCTAATGTATGAACATATGCAAACCATGATAGTGCCATGCATCCATTATGTATGCGAGGGAACCCTATCGACACATACAATATCTACATGAGTGCACAATCATTCACCAAAATGCATCATCCATATGATACCACCATCATTATACATCCACAAATATAGCTACCTACACACAATTATATGCAATATGCGATATGAAGTGATTGAGCCGATCTAGTGTCTAGAGTGTGTGTATATGCATCCACGAGCAACCACTAGCAACCACTTGCATCCACATGCATCCATCAAACATAACATGTCTCAAACACATGTTTCAACCATAGGTTTACCCTATCTAAAGGTCAAAGGTACTGACGAGAGGACATACTAAAGATAAGATAAGCACTAGACAAACGATAAAGGGGATGTTTAAAGGACATACCCTCAAAAAGGAATGGGTATAACGAACGCATCTTCGCTTCTGTCTCCCAAGTAGCACTGCTCTCACCTTCTCCCCTTTTTACTTTGACTAGACGAACCTCTCTGTTTCTTAACTTCCTAATCTCTGACCCAAGGATGCGGGTAGGAGCTCGTCGAATAATCACATCACGCTCTACCTTTACTTCTTTAAGTAAGCTCGGCTCTACCGCCTCTGCGGTCTCATGTAGGCACTTCCTCACATGGAATACATCATGTACACCACTAAGTCTGTCGGGCAACTCCACCAATGGAAGATGCTCTTCCCATGTACCTCCAAAATCCAAGATACATTGCCTCAGAAGGTCTTCTAAAATACAATCCACCCTCTCGGTCTGACCGTCCGTCAGAGGATGATATGCGGTACTCAAACACAACTGAGTCCCTACCGCCTCTTGCAAACTCTTCCAAAACTCTCTAGTGAAGATAGGATCTCGATTGCTCACTATACTGGAAGGTACACCATGCCATCTAATAATCTCTCAAATGTAAACTGAAGCTAGCCATGGAGCAGTTCCCTTACTCTCCACGGGTAAAAAAATGGGCGCTCTTAGTAAGTCTGTCTCCTACCACCCAAATTCCCGTATTACCCTTCCTCGATCTTGGTAATCCATCGAGACACTATCCCACTTCCATAGCGGAACCTCCAACGGGTGAAGCAACCCGCCGGGTTTTTTTTTTTTTTTTTTTCTGCTCCGCTTTCACTTGCTAGCACACCAAGCATCTAGCGACATACTCGGCCATATCTTTCTTCATACCGGCCCAAAAGAAAATTCGCTTCATGTCTTGGTACATCTTGTCCCCACCCGGATGAATGGTCATTTTCGACCGATGTGCATCAACAAGTATAGCCTTCCTCAAACCCTCGTTTGTGGTACACAAAGTCTACCGTCTCTACATAACCACCCCTTACCATCTAGGGTGTACCTACTCAAATGGCTGGACGACCCCCTCCTCATGAGCTTCTCTACTAACTCAACCAACTGTGGGTCGTCTCGCTATGCCTCGTCAATTCATCCAAAAAGAGTAGGCCTAGCCTCCAAGGAGGCTAGCAAACCGGGTACAAAATCAACGGTAGGTCTAAAGCCAAACATCGAAATAAATTCCTAGCTCCGTCGTTCAACGGACAATGAACTCAAGGACAACCTTTTTCTACTTAAGGCGTCCACCACCACGTTACCCTTGCCATGGGTATACGCTATCTCAAACTCATAGGATGCTAAGAATCCCATCCAAAATCATCACAATTGTCCATCTCTCACGCAGACCACCCTAGTCGAACTCGACATCCCCCAAATGCAAGCCCCAAAGGCCTAAACCAATATCAGACAAACACCCAAGGGATATCTCCTTCGAGCTCAGACGACCTACGTGAGATGATACTAGTAAAAATGGCTAAGTAATTAAGCCGTTGACCAACTTTGGATGTCCTCGCCAGTCTCGCTCCAAAACCACCGTTTTTCCATAACTGGCTTTGCTCAACCTACTAAGCACACACGAAAACTTATTTCGCTCCTAGAAAAGACCCAGATGTCACGAACTTATTTAGGTACTCCTTGAACACCCTTCTCATCAAATCAACAAAGTATGCGGGGGCGTTCGTCAAACCAAATGGCATCACCAGCCGCTCATAAAAAAAATCATCCGGAGTCCTAAAGGCAGTCTTCTCTATACTATCCTCAGCCACTCTCAACTGATGAAACCCCGTGGCTAAGTCCTACTACAAAAATACTGAGGCGCCAGCCAACTGATCAAAGAGATCATCAATCCTCGGCAATGGGTGTCTATTCTTCTTTGTTATCTTGTTAAACTCCCTATAACCTACACAAAGTCTGAGGGACCCATCCGCCTTCATAGCAAAAACTACTGGAGCTCCCCGCTCCGACATACTTCGTCTTATGAACCCCTTCTCAAGCAAATCGCCTACTTGCTTATGGAGTTCCCTCCTCTCACGAGGAGCCATGTGGCACCCTGGCCAAGATACTGGTTTGGCATTGTCCACCAGATATATTCGGAAGTCAATCTCCCACTCCGGAGGTAAGCCCTTCACCTCCTCAACACATCCGAGTATTCCCGGACCACTCTAACAGATCGCAAACTCTTGACCGACATGTCAAGCGATTCTACATAACTTAGCATAACAGATTCCATGGGATTACAAAAGATCTCGAGAGTGTTACCCAAGCGGGTCATAAGCCTAACAACTCTCCCTTCAAAATCAAGAACGGCACCCCTACTGGATAACCAGTCCATGCCCAAAACTAACCCATAGCTTGTGAAGCCCAAAAGCATCACATCTAAACTCAACGCTAAGTATCGCAACTTTCAAACCCAAACACATCATGGAGCCCCAATTGGGTTTGAAACAGCTAAGGGATCACCTACTAACTGGTGTCTAAGTGCAGTGACTCAACTAACAATGATGAGATAAACGAACTCGATGCGTCAGAATCTAATAAAGTTCGAAAGAAATCCAAATTCCAACCTAGACGGTCCTATCCCCATCTGGTACACTAGCCGCGAGGGAATACAACTACCCTCCAGGAGATTCCATACCTTGCCCATGCCCCTTTGGACAATCCTAATACGGTGTCCCATTCCTCCAAAAGGATAACTACTCGCCTTCTTCTTCCCATTCTCCACTCGTAACCTCCCACCAATGAGGTTTCATCCTTCATTAACCAAACAACTATTTGAGCCTTCCTCCCATCGTCTATCCAATAGATACCTACCAGTCTCCTCCTTCTTGAACCAACTTCTAATCCGACTAATGTCTAAGTCCCTTGAAGTGGTTTTCCGTTCTTATCTATCTTAGAAAGGTCATCTATACGCGGAGGGGAAACTCAAAACGAGAGAGGAAGAGATTCAAAACGGAGAATTCGAAAGATATAGATATGGCTATTGGGGATTATGCTTTTCTTTCAAAAACTTTTCTCTTAAAAGACATGTTTTTGAAAATACTCCTTTCAAAAATATTCTTAGAAAATAGTTTTTCTAAAAAATTTATCTGTTCTGGTAACCTTAAGCTCTGATACCACGTGTAACACCCCACACCCGCTACGGTCACTCACTAAGGGAATGCCATAACATCGGTGGAGTATTTTAAGTGAATATAGAACAGAAAAATTACAACAAGACAGATATAAGTAATACTTGAGAATTTTAAAACATCATTTCATTTCAGTGGAAAGTAAAACATGTTTGGTTACACCAAAACCATAAATAAGAGTCAAGTACATAATATCCATCCTGATAAAAATAAAAGTACATAATCCCACTACATAATCTAATAGCCATAATAGAAAAGATAAACTGAGCTTTACATCTAAGGTCCAAGCTCCAAAAGATAGATAAAGCAGTCTGATCAAAGCCCACTAGTGCTAGGCCCACTCTGAATAACCTGAGGGTTGGAAAAAAATAAAGAAACAACGGGGTCAGACATAAGTCCGAGTGAGTCCTATAACCCTAACAATACAATCATTAAAGTAATTAGGGTATGATATAAACAAGGTACGGTACCTCTGGGGATAATGACTACACTAAGTAGCCAACTAAACACAGGATGTACTAAGATAATCGAAAAGACGCATTTATCCACCCAAGGATAATTACTAGATTGCACCACCCCAGATCTACCCACCCAAGGGTAATTCCTACACTGCACCACACCAGTTCTACCCACCCAAGGGTAATTCCTACTTAAAGGTTGATCCCACTAAGTGTACTTAGTAATTTTACCCAATAGTTTCTTGTACCCCTAGCTGACTACATAGGTGCCGTCTGCCCCTATCTCCACTAGGTGTACTCAGTAATTTTTAATAGTAGTTTCGTGTACCCCTAGCTGACTACATAGGTGCCGTCTGCCCCTATCTCCACTGGGTGTACCCACTACTCCCCAAGCGATCGGCTCCCTACAGTAGATACCCGTGCTGGCCCCACAGTGGGGTGTATCACTCCCCAAAGTGGCAACCTGATAATCAATGGTGCACGGCTTATACCTACACGATGCAACAACGTCTTACCTACCAGCCCGGGTCCACACACGCATATGAAACCCGTTGGACTCGCGTTGCCACCGCTACCCCGTTTTGGCCTCTTATAGTCAAGCCCAATATGCGTGTCCCGTCCTCGACTTGGGTCGAGCCCACAAAGATACGTTTGGGATATTGGTTGAAATGGGCCCCCACAAGCTACCCACCTAAGCTTGTCATTTTATCTACTTAACCCGTTAACCATGTCCACCTACATGTTACAAATTTTTGGTTAAGTCTTTTAATCATATTTTAATTGCCACTTAAGGCCCCCACAAGCTACTACTTAAGCTTGTCATTTAATTATATTTCAATTGCCACTTAAGGCCCCCACAAGCTACTACTTAAGCTTGTTATTTAATCATATTTTAATTGCCACTTAAGGCACCCACTAGATTTCCACATGCCACCCAAAGCACTTACTTGATTCCCACATGCCACCCAAGGCACTTACTTAACCCTTTAATCATGTTTAATTACATGTTCCACTTTGGTTAAGTATTCTAATCGTATTTTCTATTGCCCCCCCAAGGCAACCCACTAGTTTCCTCATGCCACCCAAGGCACCCCCACTAGTTACTACATGCCACCCAAGGCACCCACTTAACCCCTCATGCCCCTCTACATGCTAATTTGGTTAAGTGTTTCTTAATTAATTAAGATCGTAACCTTTGTAAAGACCTCTCACATTGGACTGTCTTTTATGGCAGCTGGATATGCCGGTTGGTTCCGGGCAGCCTTACACCATAACAGAGTCTAACCTCGTGTCTTTACACTTGTCACGTATTTAGTTTATGACTAAGACCTCCCACATTGGGCCAATCATTTGTAGCCGCTGGATTTGCCGGTCGGTTCCGGGCAGTCTTATGCTACAAAAGGGTCCAACCTCGTGTCTTAGTTGATTAATTACACCTAATTAATCACCCCCCCATAATTTGTATTAATTATCCCTAATTAATTACACATTCTTAAGAATATGGGTAGACCTAACTCAATAGGTAAATTCCCAATTCCATAGTATGGGTAGACCTAACTTAATAGGTAAATTCCCAACTCCATAATATGGGTAGACCTAACTTAATAGGTAAATTCCCAATTATGTCCATTCATTTTACGGTATGTTTAATCATACCCACTTCACACAATTTTATGTGTTCATTAATTTTTACCCCATCGTCCCCACGTAAATACGTTAACATGACATACTTCAAAAGAGAAGATTCATCATACACACAATGGGTTCAACTTAGCATATCATTAGCATTATCATGGGTTTATAAGGTGTCAACTTGTATATATGACCCTAAACCCAACTTGCATAAATAACCAACCCAAACTTGCATATGTCATAAAGAGGGTAACTTGCTTAAATGTTCATGTCATAGACCTATCATAAAGGTGTCAACTTGCATACATGTCATAGGTCTAAAAGGGATGAACTTGCACATGTACTTATGTCATACATAGAGACAAACTTGCATATATTATGCATATCATAAAAAGAGACAAACTTGCATATGAACTTGCATCATAACTTTGCATATGAACTTGCATCATAACTTGCATAAAACCAAACACTTAGCATGCATAAAACCAAATACTTAGCATGCACAAAACCACATACTTAGCATGCACAAAACCAAATACTTAGCATGCATAAAACCAAATACTTAGCATGCATAAAACCAAACACTTAGCATGCATAAAACCACATGCATAACTCGCATATCATGTTACATATAACTTGCATATACTCTCACATATAGTTTGCATAACATGTTACATATGCATAAATGTTCAACATAGTGTTTTGCATCATAAAACATGGCATTAAACTTGCATGTAGCATAAAACTTGCAAAACACATAACATACACTATACTAAACTTGCATGAACACATTTATCCACAAACATAGCCATATCTTATCATATCCTACCATAATCAATTTAACAATTGATTATTAAAGCTATAGGAACTCACCACTAAGCTCCCATAAGCAAACCTTTGCCACAAATTACCCAAAAGCTCTAGCCTTGAACATAAAGCTTGCAACTTGATGATGAATGCAAGCTAATGATCACTTATACAACTCAAAGATGCTTGTATGAACATGAAAGCTTTCTTAGGAATAGTTTCATAAGAGGATGGAGGCTAGGACTTTGAGTGGAGGCCATGATCATAGAAAATTTTGGCATAGTTTAGTTAGGAGATAGGATTATGATCATTTAGGGCTAGCTTAGGGTCTTATTTATAGGATTAGGCAAGTGTTTTAGGCCTTTAGATTAACCCTAGGTTAGATTAGGACCATCAGATCTGGGAAGCTTCCAGAAACCAGCCCCAAAACACAGCCCACACACTGAAATGGTGCACCAGGCCATACTGGCCGGGCACCCCCTGTCGACACCCAAGTCGACAGGGCTGTCGACTTGGTCTAGCCAAGTCGACTGCCCAGTCGACAGGCCTGTCGACTTGAGTAGCCAGGCGGGAATTTTTCCCGCCTGCGCCCACTGGCCCAATTTTGAAATTTGAACTTGAATTTTTAAATCTGTTTTAAACTTTGAATTTTCTGCAAACTTCATTGGGCCATAACTGGGCCATACGGACTCCGATTCTCGAAAACTCGGACTCTATTTCGCGTATTTTTCCGAGACGAACGCAATGACGCAGCCTGTTTCCCCCAATTCTCACATCTGAGATTATTTATTCTCTAATTAGTGAATTTTAGCATTAACCGAAATTCGGGGTGTTACAGGCAAGCCTTGGATCGTCAGGGCCGGTCCACTCAATGTGGATTAAAATGCCTGAACACTGCATTTCCCCACCCTATGGGGGCGTAAACTGGTCATATCCCGACCAGACCACCGGCTCCAAAGAGACCGAACTAACCGAGGCGCCTCACAATCCATCATTCACATAAGTAAAATGCCTGGGCGTGTAAAACCCAAAACACCACTCCTAGCTAGAAAGAAACGCAGGTCCTCCCTGATGTCCTCTCCCATTTCTGGCTCATACTGGGGTGTGAGGCTCGCAAATCAAAGATAAACACAAAGCTAGCTATTCAAAACCGTGCTTTGATCGTCAACCACAAAGCTCTGCTTTTCAACAAAAGCTTTGATCACGACATCTCTGCATGCCACGTTGTCAATATACAACATCAGACACACGTCCATTTATGAGTCCATTCTGGGTCTGAACGAAACCGGAGGATCTTTATTCCTCGCACATCCGTAAAATCAACATGTACGTCCGGACGACTACCACTTCAGCCCCTTCAAGGTAGCTACTCCTATCATGAGCATCAGTAGCACCCCTCCATTCGACGTGAAGATCATCCGTCTTGCACCGTCTTCATATCTTCGACTTTTAATCGTCGATCAATTATTTGAAATGAGAATCAACTCGGCCTTTTCAAATAATTAACATATATTTAGAATTTGAAATCAGTTCATTTCAATGGTTAAATTATTCGACATCAATAATTCTGTTCTTTAATGTAATTTTCATGCCAAACACATTCAACTATCAAATATCCAATAAACTAGGTAAATTCGGTTTATTTCCATTCCATATGGTTTATAATATTTTACAACGATTTATCGCTATTTTTATTCGTTTAAAAATAGCCAATTCATTCAAATGACGCTTCAGGCCATAACGCGACCGTGGCGCTGTTTTTCTTCAAATTTTATTTATGCATATTTGAAAATCCAACTGTTGGAGATCTTTTTAAAACGAATCCAACGGTTCCAGTTTTGGGAAAATCCGACGGTCGCATCTCCCGATACAATCGTTTGAAGTTACGATTTTAAAATACGAACTGCAGCGTCGTTATTCGATTTATTTTAATTATATATATAATCGATTCTGGCGCTGTTTTTCTTCAGATTTGAATTAAACATTCTAGACAATCCAACCGTTTGATCTTTACAAAGTTGGTGTCGTTGGAAAGATATTTCCAAGGCGAACCCAACGGTTTTGGTTTTGGGAAAATCCGATGGTCGGATCTCCCGCAATAACCGTTTGAAATCACGGTTTCAAAATATGAACTGCAGCTTCATTATTCGATTTATTATATATATATACATATATATATAATTCATTCTTCGAATTCAAAACCATATTCATTTCTCGATTTCAAAACCATATTCATTTCATATCTTTGATAAAAATGATATTTTTATCCAACAGATATTTATTTCCACACATCACTATTTTTAACAATTCATATATATAATAATAATGTGATGTTTATTGTCAAACAATTTATTTCAAAACACGATTATTTTATATACTTCATATAGATGTTAAAAATGTGATTTTTATTGTAAAATAATTTATTTCAAAATACCAATATTTTATATACTTTATATAGATAATAAAAATTTGATTTTTAGTGTAAAACAATTTATTTCAAAACACGATTATTTTATATACTTCATATAGATAATAAAAATGTGATTTTTATTGTAAAACAATTTATTTCAATCATTCGATAAAAATGTTATTTTTATCGTTCAAACCATTTTATTTCATCCATCACATGAATATATTTCAATACATGAAAATAAACCAAACACAGAAATATTTCAGAAAATTTCGGCAGCATAACGGCAGGGTAGTTAAAACCGGCACCGTCCCGAGTACGGCTCCTCGCTCTACCTTAAAACCTTACGGTTTTTGACAATGGGGATTTCAATATCTAGTTCGTATGCAGACGAATTTTCCCATATACTAATCCTATTGGGATTTCAACCACAATCAATCATTTCGAACCAATCATTCATGATATTCGCCAAATTTCACATCAACCAATCCAAACAATATCACAACAAATATATATTGTCCATGGTCTGTGGACGCGGGGAGTATATATATATAGATATTCGTATATAAATATATTTCGATTTCATTTCAATTCATTTCAATATCATTTCATCGCATATATAATTTTTACAACGCATATATAATTTATACATCGAACATACAACATATACAACGCTTATACAGGAGGTGTACAATGCTTATATAACTCATACATTGACTATATAATTTATACATCGTCGTTTCCATGTTGTTTATAATTCAGAAATCTCACATTGGGTCCCACTCCTCTAAAATTGTAGAAGGCTCAGAAAAATATCTGGTCTCTTCTAAAATGTAGAGGACATCGCCACGAGTCCAATGTCTCCGGTTTCACTGGAGTTCGACAACATAGCAAAAAGATATGATTTTTACAAGTTTGCAATGCTTTTAAATGTGGAAATCAATTTAAATAATTAAACCCGTACCTCTCAGCAAAAGGTTCAAAACTAGATTTTGATTTTTCGATCAAACGGTGTAACGGTTGGAGGATCGGAGGGTGCCACGTCATTGGGCTAGGGGAGGCGCACGTGCGCCAGGAAGGGGGCCCACTTCATTGGCTCCTAGCGGCGGCGGCGACGGATTGAAGGTGACGACTTCCCGGAGGTGATTCTCCTTCTACGCTCAATGATAAATGGCGAAACAAGTGTGGATTAGAAGCTCTCAATCCCCTCTACTAAATCTTCAACAGTGGTGGAAGCTAATTCGGCGTGTGGAGGGAGTTATAGAGGAGAGAAGGATGGAAAGCTTTTCCGCCTTACGCGATGAGGGGTTACGGGCTTCTGGGTCAACGTGGTTTGAATGGAGAAATCTGATTGGCCAAGGTGTTATTATTTTTAATTTTTAATTCTTTAATTTCCCAAAAAAAACCCTCCTTCATATGAACACCAAATTAAACCCAACGACTGTCGTCCCTAGCTAAATACCCCATTCCGAACACAATGGGATATGTGTCGTAGGCCCATTCGACTGTTTCAGTTAGTTTTTCTTCAAATTAAAATATAAAACATTCAATATTCGATTTGAATGTACATTTCAATTTTGGCGGGGCCACATATTGATCCCAAAAATTCCAGAAAAATAAATCTAGCTATGTTTTGACGATACGGTCCCAAAAAAACTAGTTTCGTCGAATTCTGAGACCGTTTGAAAAATGGCTATTTTCTGGTCGATCCAATTTAATTTAAATCGACCATACACATTTTCCTTCACCACGCTCACATATTAACTTCAAAAATTATGGAATTTGAAACCTAGCGATAATTTGACATCTCGGATCCAACAAAAGAGGTTTCGTCGAATTTTGAGGTCGTTTGCAAAATGTCTATTTTCAAGGGCTATATATTCTCTATAGCGACCTTTCTGAAAATTCATTTGGCCATAACTTTTGATTCCCGCTATGAAACTTTGATTTTTCAGATTCTTTAGAAAGATATTCATAAACAAATTTAAATATTTTTGGTTTCACTAAAATCCGTTTTATTTTGCTCCCGGTACAGTCAGTCTAAGTTCGAATTCAAATTTTGAAACTACCGCGCCATTTCAGGCCTTGTTTATAATTAAAAATAATTATATTTATTTTCAAACATCGATTCAAACATACTTTTCATCGTTATTATTTAAAATAATTTATTTTAAATATTTAAATCCACAAATATAGGCAATTTGAAAAAAATTTAAGCTGGTTCAGATTTTCCGGGTTGTTACAATCTCCCCCACTTAAAACTTTTCGTCCCCGAAAAGGAACGAAGTCGAAAGTTGTTTAATCAACCAACTCAACTCTCATTCTGACTTCCATTCTTCAACTTTTCCGTTTCTTAGAATTTTCAAATTCTTCAAAAATTTGGCTAACACCCTAAATTTTCGAAAAATTTCGCCATAACCTCCTTTGTACGGGGAGGAGTTTGGAAATTTATTGGGCCGTATTAGGTACCCAATAAATCCTAATAAGCGTACACATATTTATAGTGATATATTCTAGTGTCCACGGGGGAGTGTGTATAGATAATAACTCCAAAGAATAAATTCTCGTCATCCCATAAATAGTTTTTGTGCCTTAAAGACTAGAGAGACGTGTTTATTATCATCTCAAGACCCGTGTGGTTTTTTTTATTAATCTGGCAATTTACCGTTACATTTTATAAGGTCCATATTAGTCATCAGTTCTACTTGTAATATATAGTCATCGCCATACAAGCCTCTCACTCGTATGGTAAATCTTCAACCTCGTCACACAAACTCCAAATGCTTATGTGGTATATGATGAAGTATGCTATCTTCAAGAAGTATGCCACGTAGTGTAGTTCAAAATTAATTGTTACTATCCTATGGCGACGTTTATTAATTACACACAGAATAACCAGCACTCCGCATCCAATAGCATTCACAGGAGTTGATATAATAATAAAATTGCGCATCCAACTCATTAAGGTTTACCTATTTGTCGGGCACGCAAATAAATTCTTTACTCAACAGCTAATCCAGTTACCTGTCCAACATATATAATGTACATGTATATATTTCTATCTATTTTCGAATCAGTTCAATGTGTGATTTAATCGAATAAATCCTACCATTCATTCTCTTATTGATTAAATTAATTATCATTCTAATAATTTAATTAATCAAATCCACAATCACACTGCACAAACATCCATCAATTTATTCTTAACTTTTCAAAAATATACCAGTTAATTCATATGCTATTTTTTTAAGTCGTTCAGGCTATATATTTAAAAATTATTCATCCATGAAAAGAAAACAACAACAAAGTAAAGAACATAATGGAAATTGCAAAATATGGTAAATGTACCTTGCACCAGAGTCTATCAGAGATATCCACCCTGCACTTAGGATAGGCTTTCTTAATGCTTTCCTCGGTTTCCCAAGTACAATCTCGCGGATCTCCACTCCATTGCACTTTGACTAAGTGAACCTTCTTGTTTCTCAGCTCTTTGGTTTCTTTGCCAATAATCTTGATCAGCTCTCTTTTTACAGCCAATTCTGGAGTAATTTCTATATCCCATTGCGCTGCTTCTTCCACGATCAAATCTGGATCATGAACGTGCTTTCGAAGTTGAGATACGTGAAATACATCATGTACTCCAGACAACCAATTAGGTAATTGAACCCTATAAGTGAGAGTTCCAATCCATTCTAGAATAGGAAACAGACCAATAAATTTGGGCGCCAATTTCCCTGTTTTACCAAATCGGATGAGTCCTCTCATCGGAGATACCTTCAAATACACATAATCGCCAACAACAAATGGTATATCTATTCTTCTCTTATCTGCATAACTCTTTTGTCGGCTTTGAGCGGCTAGTAATCGTTTCTTAACGAAATCGACTTTATCTGCAGCATCGCGAGTCATATCTGGCCCCAATACGAGTCTATTACCAGGTTCTACCCAACAAGAAGGGGATCGACACAGTCTACCATACAATACTTCGAATGGAGACATTTTCAGGCTCGCTTGGTAGCTGTTATTATATGAGACTTCGGCCAAATGCAAATGGTCTTCCCATGATCCGCCAAAATCAATAATACAAGCCCGCAATAGATCTTCTAAAATACGGTTCACCTTCTCAGTCTGACCGTCTGTTTGAGGATGATAAGCGGTGCTCAAGTTCAGCTTCGTTCCCAATTCTGCTTGGAATGCTTCCTAGAATTTCCTAGCAAAAACCGGGTCACGATCACTAACGATGCTCATGGGAACTCCTCACCACTTCGAGACAATCTAGCCTACCATGTCTCAGGCAAGCGCGCAGGCAAGCCTTGGATCGTTAGGGTCGGTCCACTCGATGTGGATTAAAATGCCTGAACACTGCGTTTCCCCACCCTATGGGGGCGTAAACTGGTCATATCCCGACCAGACCACCGGCTCCAAAGAGACCGAACTAACCGAGGCGCCTCGCAATCCATCATCCACATAAGTAAAATGCCTGGGCATGTAAAACCCAAAACACCACTCCTAGCTAGAAAGAAACGCAGGTCCTACCTGATATCCTCTCCCGTTTCTGGGTCATACCGGGGTGTGAGGCTCGCGAATCAAAGATAAACACAAAGCTAGCTATTCAAAACCGTGCTTTGATCATCAACCACAAAGCTCTGCTTTTCAACAAAAGCTTTGATGACAACATCTCTGCATGCCACCTTGTCAATATACAACGTCAGACACATGTCCATTTACGAGTCTGTTCCGGGTCTGAACGAAACCGGAGGATCTTTATTCCTCACACATCCGTAAAATCAACATGTACGTCCGGACGGCTACCACTTCAGCCCCTTCAAGGTAGCTACTCCTATCATGAGCATCAGTAGCACCCCTCCATTCGACGTGAAGATCATCGTTCTTGCACCGTCTTCATATCTTCGACTTTTAACCATCGATCAATTATTTGAAATGAGAATCAACTCGGCCTTTTCAAATAATTAACGTATATTTAGAATTTGAAACCAATTCATTTCAATGGTTAAATTATTCGACATCAATAATTCTTTTCTTTAATGTAATTTCCATGCCAAACACATTCAACTATCAAATATCCAATAAACTGGGTAAATTCGGTTTATTTCCATTCCATATTGTTTATAATATTTTACAATGATTTATCGCTATTTTTATTCGTTTAAAAATAGCCAATTCATTCAAATGACGCTTCAGGCCATAACGTGACCGTGTCGCTGTTTTTCTTTAGATTTTATTTACACATATTTGAAAATCCAACCATTGGATCATTATAAATTTTATACCATTAGAAAGATCTTTTCAAAACGAATCCAACGGTTCTAGTTTTGGGAAAATCCGACGGTTCGGATCTCCCGGTACAATCGTTTAAAGTTACGATTTCAAAATACGAACTGCAGCGTCGTTATTCGATTTATTTTAATTATATATATATATAATCGATTCTAGCACTGTTTTTCTTCAGATTTGAATTAAACATTCTAGACAATCCAACCGTTTGATCTTTACAAAGTTGGTGTCGTTGGAAAGATATTTCCAAGGCGAACCCAACGGTTTCAGTTTCGGGAAAATCCGACGGTCGGATCTCCCGCAATAACCGTTTGAAATCACGGTTTCAAAATATGAACTGCAGCTTCGTTATTCGATTTATTATATATATATATAATTCATTCTTCGATTTCAAAACCATATTCATTTCATATATTTGATAAAAATGATATTTTTATCCAACAGATATTTATTTCCACACATCACTCTTTTTAACAATTCATATATATAATAATAATGTGATTTTTATTGTCAAACAATTTATTTCAAAACACGATTATTTTATATACTTCATATAGATGATAAAAATGTGATTTTTATTGTAAATCAATTTATTTCAAAATACGATTATTTTATATACTTCATATAGATAATAAAAATTTGATTTTTGGTGTAAAACAATCTATTTCAAAACACGATTATTTTATATACTTCATATAGATAATAAAAATTTGATTTTTATTGTAAAACAATTTATTTCAAACATTTGATAAAAATGTTATTTTTATCGTTCAAACCATTTTATTTCATCCATCACATGAATATATTTCAATACATGAAAATAAATCAAAAACAAAAATATTTCAGAAAATTTCGGCAGCATAACGGCAGGGTAGTTAAAACCGGCGCCGTCCCGAGTACGACTCCTCGCCCTACCTTAAAACCTTGCGATTTTTGACAATGGGAATTTCAATATCTAGTTTGTACGCAGACGAATTTTCCCATATACTAATCCTATTGGGATTTCAAACATAATCAATCATTTCCAATCAACCGTTCATGATATTCACCAAATTTCACATCAACTAATCTAAACAATATCACAACCAATATATATCGTCCATGATCTGTGGACGAGGGCAGAATATATGTATATAGATATTCGTATATAAATATATTTCAATATCATTTCAATTCATTTCAATATCATTTCATCGCATATATAATTTTTACAACGCATATATAATTTATACATCGAACATACAACTTATACAACGCTTATATAACTTATACATCGACTAAATAATTTATACATCGTCGTTTCCATATCGTTTATAATTCAGAAATCTCACATTGGGTTCCACTCCTCCAAAAATTGTAGAAGGCTCAGAAAAATATCCGGTCTCTTCTAAAATGTAGAGGAAGTCGCCACGAGTCCAATGTCTTCAGTTTCACTAGAGTTCGACAACATAGCAAAAAGATATGATTTTTACAAGTTTGCAACACTTTTAAATTTGAAAATCAGTTTAAATAATTAAACCCGTACCTCTCAGCAAAAGGTTCAAAACTATGTTTTTATTTTTCGATCAAACGGTGTAACGGTTGGAGGATCGGAGGGTGCCACGTCGTAGGGCTAAGGGAGGCGCACGTGCGCCAGGAAGGGGGACCACTTCGGTGGCTCCTAGCGGCGGCGATAGCGGATTGAAGGTGACGACTTCCCGGAGGTGATTCTCCTTCTACGCTCAATGATTAATGGCGAAACAAGTGTGGATTAGAAGCCCTCAGTCCCCTCTACAAAATCTTCAACAGTGTTGGAAGTAAATTCGGCGTATGGAGGGAGTTATGGAGGAGAGAAAGATGGAAATCTTTTCCGCCTTACACGATGAGGGGTTACGGGCTTCTGGGTCAACGCGGTTTGAATGGAGAAATCTGATTGGCCAAGGTGTTATTATTTTTAATTTTTAATTCTTTAATTTCCCAAAAATACCCCTCCTCCATATGAACACCAAATTAAACCCAACGACTGTCGTCCCTAGCTAAATACCCCCATTCCGAACATAATGGGATATGTGTCGTAGGCCCATTCGACTGTTTCAGTCAGTTTTTCTTCAAATTAATATATAAACATTCAATATTTGATTTGAACATACATTTCAATTTGCCGGGGCCACATATTGATCCCAAAAATTCTAGAAAAATAAATCTAACTATGTTTTGACGATACGGTCCCAACAAAACTAGTTTCGTCGGATTCTGAGACCGTTGGAAAAATGGTCATTTTCTGGTTGATCCAATTTAATTTAAATCGACCAAACACATTTTCCTTCACCACGCTCACATATTAACTTCAAAAATTATGGAATTTGAAACCTAGCAATAATTTGATATCCCGGATCCAACAAAAGTGGTTTCATCAAATTCTGAGGTCGTTTGCAAAATGTCTATTTTCAAGGGCTATATATTCTCTATAGCGACCTTTCTGAAAATTCATTTGGCCATAAATTTTGATTCCCGCTATGAAACTTTGATTTTTCAGATTCCTTAGAAAGATATTCATAAACAGATTTAAATATTTTTGGTTTCATTGAAATCCGTTTTATTTTGCACCCGGTACAGTCAGTCTAAGTTCGAATTCAAATTTTGAAACTGCCGCGCCATTTCAGGCCTTGTTTATAATTAAAAATAATTATATTTATTTTCAAACATCGATTCAAACATACTTTTTGTCGTTATTATTTAAAATAATTTATTTTAAATATTTAAATCCACAAAAATAGCTAATTTAAAAAGTTTTAAACTGGTTAAGATTTTTCGGGTTGTTACAACCAAAATGATATTTATAATTGAATTGACAAACTAATTCAATTCAACAAAAATGATAACATAATATTTTATATTGAATTGAAAAACTAATCAATTCAAAAAAATGAAAACATAATATTTTATATTGAATTGACAAACTAATTCAATTCAACAAAAATGACCAAAATGTTATTTTATATTGAATTGACAAACTAATTCAATTCAATTAAAATGACCAAAATGATATTTTTATATTGAATTGACAATCTAATTAAATCCAATAAAAATGAAAAAATAATATTTTATATTGTTTACTACACATGATTCACCAAATATTGACAAAGCGAAAATGATTTAGTTTAACCAACACATTCAGATCTATAATTATTCATCACCAAACAATAGATCAATCATCATCCAAAATTTCAGGACAAAGCAGATCCAAATCATATACATACAATCATTACATAGCAAGTAAAATAATTAAATTGATTAATTATTGAAAAAAAACAGAAATCTCACTGTCGGGTTGCAAATTTGGCCAAAATCCAAATAGCTCGAAATCGCTCCTTTTCAGTCTAGAGTCGTAGATCTCGTCTCTACGATCGCGCAGGATCTGAAATCGTTAATTTCCAATTTCGTATGGATTAGTTAGGATTTAAACAAGATAGATCATAATTTTAAAATTAATTTATTAAAATATTAAAAGGATTAAACCTTTCTTCCTCCTTACAGTAACAAGCCACTAGTAAACCCAATTACTTCGAAACTAGGGTTCCACCTTGCGTTCAAATCAACAAGCTTCAGGACAATCGAGTGATGGCACGTCAGAGAGGAGGGGGAGGTGCGCCTGGGGGTACCTACGTCCGTGGGTGCGATCAACGCAGGAGGGAGCGGTGGTTTTGGCGCGGGTTTTGAGGGGTAGAACTCTTGGGTTATGCAATTTCAGGTTAGGTTGTCCGTATGGATGGGTAGAGCAGAAGAATCTCTACAAAAAAGTCTAAAGAAGTGGAAGCTTTTGTTGAGAGGATTGCAAGATTTTAGAGGAGGAAGGTAGGAGCATTTTCAGCCATGAACTGATAGGGGCGGCGGCTATGTTCTTTGTGGATTAGGGTTTGGAGGAAGATGATGTGTATTTTTACATTATTTTATTGTAAATTTTACAAATAAATTCAAAAGTTTTAAACCAATCCAATTTCAGTCCAACCGGAGTTGACCCTACCCAATAGCCCCTGTTCTGGATCCAATGGGCTAGGTCTCATCAGCCCAAACGACTGTCTATAGCATGAAATCTTTAATTTAATATTTAAATCATTTAATAAATTAATTTGATTGCATATTTAATTCCACCAGGGCCTCATATGAACACAGAAAAATCCAGAAAAATTATTTCTGGCTTTGTTTTAATGATACGGTCCTAATAAAATTAATTTCGTTGAATTCTGAGACTGTTCGAAAAATGGCCAATTTCAAGTCGATCAGATTTGATTGAAATTGAAAAAACACATTTTCGTTTTCCACACTCACATATTAATTCCAAAATTTCTGAAAAATTAAACTTAACAATAATTTGATGTTCCGGATCCAACAAAAGCGGTTTCATCGAAACGGAGGTCATTTGAAAAATGGCCTTTTATACGGGCTATAAATTATACTATAGCGACCATTCTGAATATTCAAATGGCCATAACTTTTGATTTCCGCTATGAAATTTTGATTTTCTGGATTCACTAGAAAGATATTTTCAAATAGATTTAGACATTTTTGGTTTCACTAAATTCCGTTAGACTTTGAATCCTACATTCGGTCAAAGTTCAAGTTTGACTTTTCAAGCTACCGTATTATTTCTAATTCCTTTTGAAGTCAAAATAAATATATTCGCTCTAACTTCGATTAAAATAAATTTTTAAATGTTATTTTTTAAAATAAATTATTTTAACTATTCAAAATTCACTGTAATAGACAAAAAAAAAAGAAAATTGGTTCGGATTTTCCGGGTTGTTACAATCTCCCCTACTTAAAAGCTTTTCGTCCCCAAAAAGGAAATAATAGTAGAGTAGGAAACAAAATGGAAAATGCAAGGTATTATAAATGTACCTTAGTACAATAGTACTCGGAGATATCCACTCTGCACTTGGGATAGGCCTGTTTAATGCTATCCTCAGTCTCCCACGAACAGTTTCTAGAATCCCCACTCCACTACACCTTGACTAAGTGGATCCTCTTATTCCTCAGCACTCTGGTTTCCTTGCCCACAATTTTTACTGGCTCCCTCCTCACTTCTAAGGTCGTGGAAATCTCCAAATCTCATTGTGTTGCTTCCTCCACAACTAAATCTAGATCATGAACATGCTTCCGGAGTTGGGACACATGAAATACATTGTGGACCCCTGACAGCCAATCAGGCAACTACACTTTATAGGCGAGAGTCCCAATCCTTTCGAGAATAGGAAATGGACCAATGAATCTCGACGCCAATTTCCTAGTCTTCCCAAATCGAACTACACCTCTCAATGGGGAAACCTTCAAGTATACAAGATCACCGAAAGAGAATTCTAAATCCCTTCTTCGGGTGTCTGCATAGCTCTTCTATTGGCTTTGGGCAGCAAGTAATCGCTTCATAATAAAATCAACTTTGTCTGATGCTTCGCGAACCATTCAGGACCCAATACTGATCGATTGCCGGGTTCCACCGAACATGCAGGAAATCTGCATGGCCTGCCATATAATGCTTCAAATGGCGACATCTGCAGGCTTGCTTGGTAGCTGTTATTATAAGAGAATTTGACCAAGTGCAAATGATCTTCCCATGACCCACCAAAATCTGGGATGCATGCTCGCAACAAGTCCTAGAATATGCGGTTCACCCTCTCAGTCTGGCCATCCGTCTGAGGGTGGTAAGCAGTGCTCATATTCAGCTTAGTCCCTAGCTCTTCTTGGAAAGCTTCCTAGAACTTGCTAGCAAATATCGGATCACGGTCAGTGACAATGCTACTGGGAACTCCATGTAGTCTGACAATCTCTCTGAAATAAAGCTGTGCCAAACTTCGAGCTGTTCTAGTGGATTTGACAGGGATGAAATGGGCAGTCCAACCGGAGTTGACCCAACCCAATGGCCCCTGGTCCGGATCCAATGGGCTAGGTCTCGTCAGCCCAAACGACTGTCTGTGGCTTGAAATCTTTAATTTAATATTTAAATCATTTAATAAATTAATTCGAATCGCATATTTAAATCCACCAGGACCACATACGAACTCAAAAAAAATCCAGAAAAATTATTTCTAGCTTTGTTTCAACGATACGGTCCTAAAAAATTAATTTCGTTGAATTCTGAGACTGTTCAAAAAATGGCCATTTTCAAGTCGATCAGATTTGACTAAAATTGACAAAACACATTTTCGTTTGCCACGCTCACATATTAATTCCAAAAATTCTGGAAAATTAAAATTAACAATAATTTGACGTTCCAGATCCAAAAAAAGTGGTTTCGTCGAAAACAGAGGTCGTTTGAAAAATGGCCTTTTATACGGGCTATAAATTATACTATAGCGACCATTCTGAATATTCAACTGGCCATAACTTTTGATTTTCGCTATGAAATTTCGATTTTCCGGATTCGTTGGAAAGATATTTTCGAACAGATTTAGACATTTTTGGTTTCACTAAAATCATTAGAATCGGTACATTCGATCAAAGTTTAAGTTTGACTTTTCAAACTATCGTACTATTTCTAATTCCTTTTGAAGTCAAAATAAATATATTCGCTCTAACTTCGATTAAAATAAAATTTTAATTGTTATTATCTAAAATAAATTATTTTGACTATTCAAAATTCACTGAAATAGCCAAAATATTTTTTTTAAATTGGTTTGGATTGTCCTGGTTGTTACATTTTGTAGCTTAGAATCAGTGTTGTAATCCATTTAAGGCTGAAGTGGTCGGTCAACTATAAAACCACTGTATTTTTTATTTTAATATATAAATATTTATGGAAAAAAAGAATTCAAGAGAGTAATCATGTTTGTAATGAAATTTTAGTAGAAATGTTGAAAAGAGTTTTAAAATGGATTGATAATAAATCCAAACTCATAAGCAAGGCTTATAAAAGAAATGCAAGGCTTTTACGATGATTTCGAATAAATGTTTACTTAATGAATTGTATTAAGTGAAATGATTGCGATCTAAAAGAGATTCTATAATAGATCCACGTTTGGTAAGCAAAGTTTAAAAAGAGATTTAAAGCGAATGCTATAATTTTTATCAAGCATTTGAAGAATATTAGAATTAAGAGGAGACGATTGAAATGGAAAAGAGGTTTCAAGAATGAAAAGGTACACAGTGTAAATGAATCAAGAAAAAGGATTTTAAAACGAATCTGAGTTTTATAAATGAAGTTTATAAAGATATTTTAAACTAGTGCGATAGTTTAAAATAAAAGTTTTACTTAATGATTGAATTAAGTAAAAGGGATTGAGATCAAAAGGAGGTTTTCGAGGATATAAGGCATATCTTTGAAGGAAATGCGCAATGATTTTGGTAATGGATTTTGTAATAAAACCCGAAGTTTAAAGCAAATCGTTTAAAGAAGTTAAAGTTAAAAGCTTTGTGTTAAATAAGGGTTTCCGTAATAAAAGAATTAAGCGAAAGTAAGTATAATTGGAAGGAGATTTCAAAAGTAATAATGGTTTATAAAACCATATTTTTAATGAAATAGCGAAATGAGATTTGTTTTGATATTAGAATTAGTATCGGTCTTAGAGTTATAAACCTGCATTTATCTTAAGATAAGAACGTTGTCGATCAAGGTTTGAGAGGTAAATAGAATACCCCAACTTGAATGACATCACTATTATCAAGAGATGGTATTAGTTTGTAATGGTAAAGATGTGGGGAATAGTTTATTATTTCCATAAGGGAAATAACATTTCAACGTTATTTGCAAGGGTTTGAAATATAATAGAACTATCAATTTTTAGGTTAAACAATGTATTATTTAACATTGTTTAGCCCAAATATGAAATGTGATTTATACTTATACCGTTTGGATTGAGTAAATAACACATTTCCAAAAAAATGAGAATAGTATGGTTTTAGTAATATACTTATTACAAGAAATAAGTAAATGATTATGGTTTTGAGGAAACGTAAGTACGAGGTTATATTGGTCAAGTAAATATTGGAAATATAAATATTATTTTCGTAAGTGTTATTAACGGATCAAATCTCTAAAGTTAATGTTAAATAAGAACCGACTGGGTTTATATTATAAACAATATATCAATTGACATTATTTTGATCTATATAAGAATTTGGTGATTTGACATATGTTAGACCAAAATCTGGGCCTAACACCCAAATGCAGATCACATAATGCAGAAAACAGTAAATAAAGAGGAGACACACGAGGTTTTTATAGTGGTTCGGCTGTAGATGTAGCCTACGTCCACTTTATAATCTTATTGTTATACTGACAGATTACAAGAATCAGTTACATGCAGGCACACAATCCGTGTGTTAATTGAGATTACAAGGGTTTATACACGTAATCCACGTGTTAATTATGTAGAAAAAAGAAGAATTTGAATGTAGGAAAGTGCAAAGTCCTTGCACCTCAGTAATGGTGGAAGCGGTGAAGAAGAATGGCCAAAAGTCTTTGAAAATGCCTTCAAATGGTGTATTTATAGCTATAGGAGAGCTTCTGGGTTGACCGGATCGTGATGGGTTACGTGGCACCCGATCCAGGATAATAGGAGCAAGATATGGCACGAGAATAGGTCAAAACAGGGAGCGTATCTGCAGGTCGGATCGCGGTCATAGGTCGGATCGTGATATGGCTATCACGAGCCGAGTCTGGTCGTGAGCAGCGTGGAGAAGCTAGAGTGAAGTGCTGGCGATCGGGTCGGATCGTGAGGTGTACCACAGACGGGTCGTGGTTTGAAGAGGGCGATCCGATGAGGGGCGATCCAATGAGGGACGATCCGAGGGTGCGTGATCCATACTCCGATCGTGTGCTGCTTCTTCGCTTTATCCAGAAAATTGCCAGATTACACCAGTTTACGGAAACGGGCATAACTTTCAAACCGTAAGTCCGATTGAGCCAAACCGAAGCTCAAACTGAAGCTAACTCAGAGGTCTACAAACATTATGGAGCTTTGCTCCATAATCGCTGTTTTCTTGCCCAAAAGAGGTCGTCTAATAGGAGTTTCGGGCCCGTTTATGTTGAGGATGTGATTTTGACCAAATCTCTCAATGTCTTATGACGTTGTTTCCATCGCTTGAGGATGTTATCATTCAGGAATTCCATGTGTGACAGCTTTTACCAAAAAATGTGTCAACACGTTTGCCCTTCAGAACATATCTTGCTGGTTGAAGGAAGATGTGTTCTGGATAATCTGAGAAATCCGAGTCCGGAATACGACGATCACGCCGAATTGTATTAAGGCCAGAAAACCGACGATCACACGGGATCGTATTAAGGCCAAAGAAATCCAAGAAGACCAGGAATTCGTACTTGCAATAAGATAAAACAAACAATGCAAGAATATTTCCTAGATGGCTTTACCGGAGTAAACCATCCAAGGAGATGTTAGAGGGGTTCCAAGACGGCCTTACCGGAGTAAGACGACCAAGGAAAAGCGATGAAGGTTCCAAGACAGTCTTACCGGAATAAGACGACCGAGGAAAAGCAATGAAGGTTCCAAGACGGCCTTAACGGAGTAAGACGACCGAGGAAAAGCAATGAAGGCTCCAAGACGGCCTTACCGGAGTAAGACGACCAAGGAAAAGCACATGAGGATTTGTTTATACTGGACGGATCCAGTTGGGAGCCGGAGCTCAATGCTTATTGCTAATTCATGAAAATGCAGCAGTCGTTGGTCGGACACGACTGGAGACCACAAGCCTGTTCCGTGCGTGTGGGCTGACGTGACTGCTTTTATTACACGCAGGGAAAACAAAGAAGGGCGAGAGGTCGCCTAAAAGCCTAAAAACATGAAATACAAACCAGTGTTCGTCAAACTGAAGAGATTCGTTGAGTGGGATCAGTTAATGATAAGCCCGCGATTGCTCGATCCGGGATCATTCCCTCTCCGAGGACTTGGTGGAGGCAGCGCAGGTGTGGGTGCTGTTCGTTGAATGATGTACTCGGGTAGTCCTCCTCGCCTGACCCGATCCTCAACAAGGTCTCGCAAATGTCTACAGTCATCGGTGTTACGACCGTCAATGTCATGAAATATGCAATGTCTATCGGAATTGCGTTGTGCTAGTGTCGGCTCCCTCTTGGGAGGTTTCGGATAGGAGGAAGCACCTCCTGTATCCATGTAAATGTCTGAGAGGGAGGCATTGAGTTCAGCATACTTCTCATATTTGGGCCCTCTCCGAGGCTGAGTGTTGCGGTCACTCTTGACTGCGACTTTTCCTTTGCCATTTCCAGAATCAGACGGTTCTCTGTCTCTGAGCATGTTGACGTCGAGAATGCGTTTTTCAGAAGTTTTCCCGGAGGAATCTATCTGCTTCAAGGTAGAATTCGCTAAGATTTCGCGGTGGATCTCTGTACAAAGACTTTTTGAACTCCGAGTTATCTAGAACGCCGGATACTGCTGCCATCAGTACCATTGATGGTTCAGGGCAATCAACTGATGCTGCTGCAACGTTGAATCTTTCTAGGAATGAACACAGAGTTTCTCTGGGCCTCTGCTTGATTGTAGTGAGGGACATGATGTTCTTGGGTCATGCAATGTGAACCCAAAACTGTTCAATGAAGCGTGCGACCAACATGTTCCAACTATTGATCGATTCTGTTTCTAGCTGCCGAATCCACATAGCAGCTATATCAGTCAGAAAGAGAGGAAAACACTTTGCCATGACGTTTTCCGATGCCGACTGATCTTCCATATGTCGTTTGTAGCGCATTAGATGCACGGTAGGATCTGTCTTGCCGCTGTAAGGCTCTAGTTGTGGAAGTTTGAAATCCGGAGGATTGCGGGAATTCCTGATTTCCCGAGTGAACGGATTGTGATTGACGTCATCCACGTCGTTCTGATAAGTGCGGCCTCTTGAGAGGCGTTGAATCAGATCAGTGAGTCGATTTCCTTCAAAAAGCTGTTGCAAACTACCAAGATCGGAGCTGGTGCCACCAGCCTTGAGTGCAGGAGAGAATGGAAGCTGTTGGTGAGCTACTGGGAATGGATCGCGGGTCGCGGATCGTGAACCAAGAGGGGCGATCCGACCTGTTCGTGAGTCAGGGAAGTCAGCTCGCAAGGTAGGTTCGTGGAGCATGGGGACGATCCGACTGGGATCGGCTCTTGAGCCTGATGGTGCGCCACGATCCGAATCACGGTCCAGAGGTGTATCACGAGATGGTTGATGCTGTTGAGGAGCAGGAGCTCGCAATTCGGTGTTCATCTGGTCTGGAGCTGAAGTAGATCGCAGTGCATTTCCAATGGGGAGGAGGTTGCCCCCGAGCACTGGTGCTAGAGGGTCGCGGGTCGCTGGGATCAACCCGACCCGATCGTGATGGGCTATGCGAGCCGCTTCGGTGGCTTGATTTCCAGCGAGTTGTTCGTTGCCGCTCGGCCTGCCATCCATCCAAGCAAAGAATTCATCCATCATTTTCTGTTGTTTTTGGAGGAGATCGTCTTGCCTTACCATCTGATCTCTCAATTCAGCGAGAGCGCCGTCCATCTCGTCTCGGGTCAAGTATGCAGAAGGATCTCTATGAGAGGAAGCCTCCTGGCTTGCCTCGTTCCTTGTGCCTTCATCGTCAGCATCATCAGCGTGAGCGGAAGTTCCAGTTTTCTTCCTTTGATTTCCATTGATCCAATAGCCAAAAAATCCAAGCAGAATTTGAAGTTGTCGTGTGCCCCCTTACCTGGCGCGCCAAAATGTTAGACCAAAATCTGGGCCTAACACCCAAATGCAGATCACAGAATGCTGAAAACAGTAAATAAAGAGGAGACACACGAGGTTTTTATAGTGGTTCGGCTGTAGATGTAGCCTACGTCCACTTTATAATCTTATTGTTATACTGACAGATTACAAGAATCAGTTATATGCAGGCACAAAATCCGTGTGTTAATTGAGATTACAAGGGTTTATACATGTAATCCACGTGCTAATTGTGTAGAAAAAAGAAGAATTTTAGTGTAGGAAAGTGCAAAGTCCTTTCACCTCAGTAATGGTGGAAGCGGTGAAGAAGAATGGCCAAAAGTCTTTGAAAATGCCTTCAAATGGTGTATTTATAGCTGTAGGAGAGCTTCTGGGTTGACCGGATCGTGATGGGGTACGTGGCGCCCGATCCAGGATAATAGGAGCAAGATGTGGCACGAGAATAAGTCAAAACAGGGAGCGTATCTGCAGGTCTGAAGGTAGGTTCGCGGTCATGGGTCGGATCGTGATATGGCTATCACGAGCCGAGTCTGGTCGTGAGCGGAGTAGTGAAGCTGGAGTGAAGTGCTGGCTATCGGGTCGGATCGTGAGGTGTACCATGGACGGGTCGTGGTCTGAAAAGGGCGATCCGATGAGGGGCGATCCAATGAGATACAATCCGAGGGTACATGATCCATACTCTGATCGTGTGCTGCTTCTTCGCTTTATCCAGGAAATTGCCAGATTACACCAGTTTACGGAAACGGGCATAACTTTCAAACCGTAAGTCCGATTGAGCCAAACCGAAGCTCTAACTAAAGCTAACTCAGAGATCTACAAAAGTTACGAAGTTTTGCTCTGTCATCACTGTTTTCGGGCCCATAAGAGGTCGTTTGATAGGAGTTTCGGGCCTGTTTATGTTGAGGATGTGATTTTGACCAAATCTGTCAATGTCTTCTGACGTTGTTTCCATCGCTTGAGCATGTTATCATTCAGGAATTTCATGTATGACTGCTTTTACCAAAAAATGTGTCAACACGTTTGCCCCTCAGAACATATCTTGCTGGTTGAAGGAAGATGTGTTCTGGATAATCTGAGAAATCCGAGTCCGGAATACGACGATCACGCCGAATTGTATTAAGGCCAGAAAACCGACGATCACACGGGATCGTATTAAGGCCAAAGAAATCCAAGAAGACCAGGAATTCGTACCTGCAATAAGATAAAACAAACAATGCAAGAATATTTCCTAGATGGCTTTACCGGAGTAAACCATCCAAGGAGATGTTAGAGGGGTTCCAAGATGGCCTTACCGGAGTAAGATGACCAAGGAAAAGCGATGAAGGTTCCAAGACAGTCTTACCGGAATAAGACGACCGAGGAAAAGCAATGAAGGTTCCAAGACGGCCTTAACGGAGTAAGACGACCGAGGAAAAGCAATGAAGGCTCCAAGACGGCATTACCGGAGTAAGACGACCAAGGAAAAGCACATGAGGATTTGTTTATACTGGACGGATCCAGTTGGGAGCCGGAGCTCAATGCTTATTGCTAATTCATGAAAATGCAACAGTCGTTGGTCGGACACGACTGGAGACCACAAGCCTGTTCTATGCATGTGGGCTGACGTGACTGCTTTTATTACATGCAGGGAAAACAAAGAAGGGCGAGAGGTCGCCTAAAAGCCTAAAAACATGAAATACGAACCGGAGTTCGTTAAACTAAAGAGATCCGCTGAGTGGGATCAGTTAATGATAAGCCCGCGATTGCTCGATCCGGGATCGTTCCCTCTACGAGGACTTGGTGGAGGCAGCGCAGGTGTGGGCGCTGTTCGTTGAATGATGTACTCGGGTAGTTCTCCTCGCCTGACCCGATCCTCAACAAGGTCTCGCAAATGTCTACAGTTATAGGTGTTGTGACCGTCAATGTCATGAAATATGCAATGTCTACCAGAATTGCTTTGTGCTAGTGTCGGCTCCCTCTTGGGAGGTCTCGGATAGGAGGCAGCACCTCCTATATCCATGTAAATGTCTGAGAGGGAGGCATTGAGTTCAGCATACTTCTCATATTTGGGCCCTCTCCGAGGCTGAGTGTTGCGGTCACTCTTGACGACGACTTTTCCTTTGCCATTTCCAGAATCAGACGGTTCTCCGTCTCTGAGCATGTTGACATCGAGAATGCGTTTTTCAGAATTTTCATCTTCTTCTCAGAGGAATCTATCTGCTTCAAGGTAGAATTAGCTGAGGTTTTGCCGTGGATCTCTGTACAAAGACTTTTTGAACTCCGAGTTATCTAGAACGCCGGATACTGCTGCCATCAGTACCATCGATGGTTCAGGGTGATCAACTGATGCTGCTGCAACGTTGAATCTTTCCAGGAATGAACGTAGAGTTTCTCTGGGCCTCTGCTTGATTGTAGTGAGGGACATGACGTTCTTGGGTCGTGCAATGTGAACCCAAAACCGTTCAATGAAGCGTGCAACCAACATGTTCCAACTACTGATCGATTCGTTTTCTAGCTGCCGAATCCACATAGCAGCTATATCAGTCAGAAAGAGAGGAAAACACTTTGCCATGACGTTTTCCGATGCCGAATGAACTTCCATATGTCGTTTGTAGCTCATCAGATGCACGGTAGGATCTGTCTTGCCGCTATAAGGCTCTAGCTGTGGAAGTTTGAAATCCGGAGGATTGCGGGAATTCCTGATTTCCCGAGTGAACGGGTTGGGATTGACGTCATCCACGTCGTTCTGATAAGTGCGGCCTCTTGAGAGGCGTTGAATCAGATCAGCGAGTCGATTTCCTTTAAAAAGCTGTTGCAAACTACCAAGATCGGAGCTGGTGCCCCCAGCGTTGAGTGTAGGAGAGAATGGAAGCTGTTGGTGAGCTACTGGGAGCGGATCGCGGGTCGCGGATCGTGGACCAAGAGGTGCGATCCGACCCGTTCGTGAGTCAGGGAAGTCAGCTCGCGAGGTAGGTTTGTGGAGTAGAGGGCGATCCGACTGGGATCGGCTCTTGAGCCTGATGGTGCGCCACGATCCGAATCGCGGTCCAGAGGTGTATCACGAGATGGTTGATGCTGTTGAGGAGCAGGAGCTCGCAATTCGGTGTTCATCTGGTCTGGAGCTGAAGTAGATCGCAGTGCATTTCCAATGGGGAGGAGGTTGCCCCTGAGCACTGGTGCTGGAGGGTCGCGGGTCGCTGGGATCAACCCGACCCGATTGTGATGGGCTGTGCGAGCTGCTTCGGTGGCTTGATTTCCAGCGAGTTGTTCGTTGCCGCTCGGCCTGCCATCCATCCGAGCGAAGAATTCATCCATCATTTTCTGTTGTTTTTGGAGGAGATCGTCTTGCCTTGCCATCTGATCTCCCAATTCAGCGAGAGCGTCGTCCATCTCATCTCGGGTCAAGTATGCAGAAGGATCTCCATGAGAGGAAGCCTTCTAGCTTGCCTCGTTCCTTGTAACTTCAACGTCAGCATCATCAGCGTGAGAGGAAGTTCCAGTTTTCTTCCTTTTGATTGCCATTGATCCAATAGCCAAACAATCCAAGCAGAATTTGAAGTTGTCGTATGCCCCCCTACCTGGCGCGCCAAAATGTTAGACCAAAATCTGGGCCTAACACCCAAATGCAGATCACAGATCACATAATACAGAAAACAGTAAATAAAGAGGAGACCCATGAGGTTTTTATAGTGGTTCGGCTGTAGATATAGCCTACGTCCACTTTATAATCTTATTATTATACCGACAAATTACAAGAATCAGTTACATGCAGGCACACAATCCGTGTGTTAATTGAGATTACAAGGGTTTATACACGTAATCCACGTGTTAATTGTGTAGAATAAAAGAATAATTTGACTTTAGGAAAGTGCAAAGTCCTTGCACCTCAGCAATAGTGGAAGCGGTGAAGAAGAATGGCCAAAAGTCTTTGAAAATGCCTTCAAATGGTGTATTTATAGCTATAGGAGTGCTTCTGGGTTGACCGGATCGTGATGGGGTATATGGCACCCGATCCAGGATAATAGGAGCAAGATGTGGCACGAGAATAGGTCAAAACAGGGAGCGTATCTGCAGGTCTGAAGGTCGGATCGCGGACATGGGTCGGATCGTGATATGGTTATCACGAGCCGAATTTGGTCGTGAGCGGCGTGGTGAAGCTAGAGTGAAGTGCTGGCGATCGGGTCGGATCGTGAGGTGTACCACGGACGGGTTGTGGTCTGAAGAGGGCGATCCGATGAGAGGCGATCCAATGAGGGATGATCCGATGGTGCGTGATCCATACTCCGATAGTGTGCTGCTTCTTCGCTTTATCCAGGAAATTGCCAGATTAAACCAGTTTACGGAAACGGGCATAACTTTCAAACCGTAAGTCCGATTGAGCTAAACCAAAGCTCAAACTGAAGCTAACTCAGAGATCTACAAAAGTTACGGAACATAGCTTTGTAATCGCTGTTTTCGGGCCCAAAAGAGGTCGTCTGATAGGAGTTTCAGGCCTGTTTATGTTGAGGATGTGATTTTGACCAAATCTCTCAATGTCTTCTGACGTTGTTTCCATCGCTTGAGCATGTTATCATTCAGGAATTCCATGTGTGACAGCTTTTACCAAAAAATGTGTCAACACGTTTGCCCCTCAGAACATATCTTGCTCATTGAAGGAAGATGTGTTCTGGATAATCTGATAAATCCAAGTCCAGATTACGACGATCACGCCGAATTGTATTAAGGCCAGAAAACCGACGATCACACCGGAGTAAGATGACAAATGAAAATCGATGAAAGTTCCAAGACAGCCTTACCGAAGTAAGACGACCGAGGAAAAGCAATGAAGGTTCCAAGACGGCCTTACCGGAGTAAGACGACCGAGGAAAAGCAATGAAGGCCCCAAAACGGCCTTACCGGAGTAAGATGACCAAGGAAAAACACATGAGGATTTGTTTATACTGGACGGATCCAGTTGGGAGCCGGAGCTCAATGCTTATTGCTAATTCATGAAAATGCAGCAGTCGTTGGTCGGACACGACTGGAGACCACAAGCCTGTTCCGTGCGTGTGGGCTGACGTGACTGCTTTTATTACATGCAAGGAAAACAAAGAAGGGCGAGAGGTCACCTAAAAGCCTAAAAACATGAAATACGAACTGGAGTTCGTTAAACTGAAGAGATCCGCTGAGTGGGATCAGTTAATGATAAGCCCACGATTGCTCGATCCGGGATCATTCCCTCTCCGAGGACTTGGTGGAGGTAGCACAGGTGTGGCGATTTTCGTTGAATGATGTACTCGGGTAGTTCTCCTCGCCTGACCCGATCCTCAACAAGGTCTCGCAAATGTCTACAGTCCTCAGTGTTATGACCGTCAATGTCATGAAATATGCAATGTCTACCGGAATTGCGTTGTGCTAGTGTCGGCTCCCTCTTGGGAGGACTCGGATAGGAGGCAGCACCTCCTGTATCCATGTAAATGTCTGAGAGGGAGGCATTGAGTTCAGCATACTTCTCATATTTGGGCCCTCTCCGAGGCTGAGTGTTGCGGTTACTCTTGACGTCTACTTTTCCTTTGCCATTTCCAGAATCAGACGGTTCTCCGTCTCTGAGCATGTTGACGTCGAGAATGCGTTTTTCAGAAGTTTCATCTTCTTCCCGGAGGAATCTATCTGCTTCAAGGTAGAATTCGCTGAGGTTTTGCGGTGGATCTCTGTACAAAGACTTTTTGAACTCCGAGTTATCTAGAACGCCGGATACTGCTGCCATCAGTACCATCGATGGTTCAGGGCGATCAACTGATGCTGCAATGTTGAATCTTTCCAGGAATGAACGCAGAGTTTCTCTGGGCCTATACTTGATTGTAGTGAGGGACATGACGTTCTTGGGTCGTGCAATGTGAACCCGAAACTGTTCAATGAAGCGTGCGACCAACATGTTCCAACTACTGATCGATTCTGTTTCTAGCTGCCGAATCCACACTGCAGCTATATCATTCAGAAAGAGAGGAAAACACTTTGCCATGACGTTTTCCGATGCCGACTGAACTTCCATATGTCGTTTGTAGCGCATCAGATGCACGGTAGGATCTGTCTTGCCGCTGTAAGGCTCTAGCAGTGGAAGTTTGAAATCCGGAGGATTGCGGGAATTCCTGATTTCCCGAGAGAACGGATTGTGATTGACTGTGACGGCCCGCCCCGCACCAACCAACATTTACTCCAAAGGTGCGCTGTACACGTGTCCAGTTAGCGCGGAACGGGTCATCAGAAGGAAAGGAAAGAAGGAAATGAACTAACAAAGAACCTGTAGAATGTCTCACAACGCATAGAATAAAATATAATAATAACATACTTGACATAAAACAGGTGAGACAGTGCATAAGCTGAAAACCAGAACTAAACATCATAGCAGCGGAAATCCAAAATACAGCTTATGACAACTTTTCAAATTGTCTCAAAGCAAAAGTAAGATAAAGGAGGTACACTACTAATGCCCAAGTAACGACCACCAACGACACGGGGAGAATATATATATATATATATATATATATATATATATATATATATATATATATATATATATATATCATACGTGGAAGCCTCCTGCCCGCCTCCGAATCAGCTACTCGCGCATCACCAGCTAACTTGTCTCTAGTCTGCTCGTGTGAGCACCCAGAGTAATAAGAGGAGACATAAAACTCTGGGTAAGACATAAAGCCTGGTATGAGCGATAAGCATCTAAAGTGAACAATAACAGGTAGACTAGAAACATACCTGAACCTGGACCTGCAACCAAAGATTTAGCACTACATACTGTACAACACTCTAAGGTGCCATATCAAACAGTATAAAGATACAGAGGTGGGGGAGGTGCATGTCATAGTGATGGCAAACAATCAAACATAGCATCCATCCTCACATCTCTCACTCAGTGCGTAAAGTATACGATATTCATCACTTCGATCACCCAACATACCTTGCTACGATCACTTTGCCCCATGAAGTCATAAATGGCTTCACTGCACTGATAACGTAGCCACTAATCCATCGCTATGTCCACTTTCCCCATGGAGTTATTCACCCCATATGCACTGGCTCATAGCCTTACTAATCCTTACTATGTCTACTTGCCCTATGGAGTTATTCACCCCATCTGCGCTGGCTCATAGTCTTACCAATCCTTACTATGTCCACTTGCCCCATGGAGTTATTCACCCCATCTGCGCTGGCTCATAGCCTTACTAGGCATCACCTTGCCCCTCAAGTCATAATGACTCTACTGCACTGATAACGTAGTCTTGCTACCATCACCTTGCCCCTCGAGTCATAATGACTCTACTGCACTGATAACGTAGTCTTGCTACCATCACCTTGCACCTCGAGTCATAATGACCCTACTGCACTGATAAGTAGCCTATCATTCATTTTTAGTGGTGAATCGAAGTTATGAACGTCGACAACTCCTTAGCACACGTCCCGCAGCAAAATCCAACCATGAAGTGAACTCATCGGTTCCCAACTGGATCCTGAGCTCTAACTTCCCATATTGGACTACCTTTTCATCTCGGGTTATTGGTCAATACTGGGTCGGGTCGGGTTCCTCTTCAAGCCATCGGTTCGGGTCGGGTGTCCTCCATTTGTTCGGGTCGGGTCTTCTTCTGGTGCGGTTCGGGTCGGGTGTCCTCCATCAGTTCGGGTCGGGTGTCCTCCTCAGTTCGGGTCGGGTGCCATTCCCCTCCAGTTCGTGCTTCCGCTCCGATCCGCCTCCTCATCTTTCACATGCTCCTATCCGATCCATCTTCATGCTTCCGCTCCGATCCGTCCTCCTTAATCCGATTCAATCCCAGTTCAATTAGCGTGGCCTTCCTTTTTGCCACTTTTCCCAAGTATCAGGTTCCGATCCGATCGAATCCCTTGCCCAGTTCAACATATCCGATCCGAGCCCCATATCCGATCCGATCCGAACCCTGCACTGTTTTCTGAAACTGTTCCAGCAAGTGTTTACGCCATTCGACGACGTTTTCGACCATTCTAACTATTGAAACCAATCACAAAGCATATCATACAATCATAGCAACATATATAATCAACCACAAACATCAAAACATCAATATGATAGGTTAAAATGGATCAAACATACCTAAAATCCCATATTTCCCCTTAAGCATGTTTAGGTGAAACTAATGATAGGATTAGCAAAACTTAACCAAATTAACCCAAATTCATATCAGAGGTCTAAAACATCATTTAAGAATTTATGAACATTTTTTCCGAATTTTATCATGCTTAAATTCGCTAATTAACACTAATTACCCTTAACTAGCCATAATTAGTGTAAAACTATGCAAATCACTCACCTTAGCCACAAATAAACTAAGATCAAAAATAAATCTCTGATTTGATGTGAATCCCAATGCTAAACAGCAGCTCCAATGTTGCTTTGGTGTAGATCTTCCTTGATTAGAGGTTGCTAAGCCAAATCCTTGACCAAAAGGTGATTTGGAGGTGATTTAGAGGTTGGAGGTCATTTTAGGGTTCCTTGGTGATAAGTGGAGGCTAGAAAACTGAAATGGAATGATTCTCTATCTCATTTCAGCCTTCCCATAATCCTAATCCCGAAATGGGTTATGGGCCTACTCACTAATCACCCGATTTGGCCCGGTTAAGCAGTTTTTCACCCTCCAAACTTTATTTCAGCCATATCTCCCAAACGGTAAGTCCGTTTGGCTATTATGACCACTCTACGGAAAGGTAAACCATCAAACGAATCCAATGGAAGTGGTTTCAGGTCAAAATTCCTTTCCAATCAAAAGTTATGGGCAAAACAAGATCAGCTAGGGGCAAAATGGTCATTTAAAAATTGAAAAAAATCATGAGCATGGGAAATGACTCTAATGGATGTTTCCCGAAGTTACATGACCATACGACTTCATATGAGAAAGAAATAAATATTCTACGATCCCCCGATGCGTAGAATGTGGGTCATTACACTCTCCCCCCCTTAAGAAATTTCGCCCACGAAATTCCTTAATCAAAACACACACCAAGGTCCCGCATGCTTATCAATCATAAAACAACAATCAAACATGCAAACAAGCAAAACAAGTCTACCCTAGCATGCGGAAAACTAAATTGTAAGGTAAATCTTACCAGGCAAAGAGTTCTGGATACGCCTTCCTAATGGTCTCCTCTGTCTCCCAAGTACAATCATTCTCGTTCTCGCCCCACTGAACCTTGACTAGCTTCACCGCCTTCCTTCGAAGTTGCTTCGTATCGTGCCCCACAATACGAATCGTCTTGCGGTTCCCAACCGCCTCGGGTTCTACTTCGAAGTCCTCTAACTAATCAGGTGAAATAGTCATATCTGAGTCGTGAACGAACTTCTTTAGTTGGGAAACATGAAATACATCGTGAACTCCCGCCATTTTCTCTGGTAAGCCAATTCTATATGCTAAATTCCCGACTAGTTCAAGAACAGGGAATGGGCCAACAAATCTTGGTGCCAACTTGCCTCTCCTGCCAAATCGAATCACGCTTTTTAACGGAGAGATCTTGACGAACACCAAGTCACCAACGGAAAATTTCAAGTCTCTTCTACTCTTATCAGCATAACTCTTCTGCCTATCTTGGACAGCTTTCATTCGTTGTTGAAAGATCTTAATCTTATCGGAAGTTTCCCTCACCACATCTGGTCCAAGCACAAACTTCTCGCCAGTTTCTATCCAACATGATGGTGAGTTGCATGGTCTTCCGTACAAAGCATCATATGGAGCCATACCGATACTGGATTGGTAGCTATTATTATATGCAAACTCTACTAGATACAAATGGTCATCCCATGATCCACCAAAATCCAATATACAAGCTCTCAAGAGATCTTCCAATATACGATTCACCCTCTCCGTCTGACCGTCGGTCTGAGGATGATATGCGGTACTGGGATGTAATCCTGACCCTAGAGCCTCTTGTAAGCTCTTCCAAAACCCACTAGTGAACAACGGGTCTCGGTCGCTCACAATGCTTTTGGGTACTCCATGAAATCTCACTACCCACTTCATATACAATTCTGCCAACTTGGCTGCCGTTCTGGTCGATTTGACTAGTATAAATCTTGCACTCTTAGTCAATCGATCCACAATTACCCAAATGCTATCATATCCCGATCTAGTCCTTGGTAAACCATCGATCAAATCCATCGAGACTTGCTCCCATTTCCATTCGGGAATCTCTAATGGTTGCAACAAACCACTAGGCTTCTTTTGCTCGTCTTTAACTAGCTGTCAATTCATGCATTTGGGTATAAACTTCCCAACGTCTCTTTTCATCCCTTACCAGTAGTAAGTCTGCTTCATGTCTCGATACATCTTATTACCACCGGGATTTATGGTTAGTTTTGAGTGATGACATTCTCTAAGCACTTCATATCTCAAACCATTCACGTTGGGCACAACTAGTCTTCCATTCTTCCGAAGCCATCCATCTCGATCAAGCCCATACACACTCATCTCCTCATCGATACCCATCTCTAACTTGGAGATGATTTCCAATAGGTTAGGATCGTCCCTCTGGCTGGAACCAATCCGCTCTATCAAAGTGGGTCTGATCGCCAAACTAGCTAGCATAACTGGATCCAATTCGCACTTTGGTCTGAAATCAAACCCCGCTATATACTCCAGTTGCTTCCATTCAAGAAACATTGCCCCTAAGCTGGCATGTCTCCTACTCAAGGCATCGGCTACCGCATCACCTTTCCCAGGTGTGTATGCGATATTAAAATCATACGAAGCCAAGAACTCCAACCATCTTTGTTGACGGAGATTCAGATCTTTCTGAGAGAAGAGATACTTTAACGATTTATGATCGGTAAACAACTCAAATCTTTCTCCCAAGAGATAGTGTCTCCACATCTTCAGCGCAAACACGATCGCTGCTGATTCCAAATCATGGGTAGGATACTTCTTCTCATGAGGCTTTAGCTGTCGACTAGCATAAGCTACAACCCTACCTCCTTTCATCAATACTGCACCCAGTCCGGTACCACAAGCATCTGTGTATACCGTCATCTCTTCATTCCCTTAAGGAATGACTAACACTGGCGCACGCGTCAACTTCTCCTTTAGACTCTTGAAGGCATCCTCACACACTCCGTCCCAGACGAAGGACTGATTATTCTTAGTCAATTGAGTCAACGGTGCTGCTATCTTGGAGAAGTCCTGGATAAACTTATGATAATATCCAGCTAATCCCAAGAAACTTCTTACATCTGTTGCATTCTTGGGCGTAGGCCAATCCTGCACCGTAGCCACCTTCGCAGGGTCCACGGCAATACCACTCTCTGAAACAACATGACCCAAGAATCTTACTTCCCTTCTCCAAAAATGACACTTAGAGAATTTCGCTTTCAATTGGTGTTTCCTCAACACCTCCATCACTATCCTCAAGTGTCCCTTGTGTTCCTCCTCTGTCCTTGAGTAAACAAGGATATCATCCACGAACACAAGAACAAACTTATTCAACTGATCTCTGAATACTCGATTCATAAGATCCACAAAGTAGGCTGGTGCATTGGTCAACCCAAATGGCATGACCAACCACTCATAAAATCCAGACGGCGTCCTAAATGCCGTTTTCGGAACACTCTCATCTGCTACTCGTAGCTGATGAAATCCTGTCGCGAGGTCCAACTGGGAGAACACTCTTGCTCCTCCCAGTTGATCAAACAAATCATCTATCCGCGGTAGAGGATACTAATTCTTCCTCGTCACCTTATTAAACTCGCGATAGTCCACACACAAACGAAGGGAACCATCTGCCTTAGTGGCAAACACAACTGATGCTCCCCACTTGGAGACACTCCTTCTAATAAATCCCTTCTTCAAAAGATTGCTGACTTGCACCCCGAGCTCTCACTGCTCCCTTGGTGCCATGCGATGAAGTGACATCACTATAGGTCTGGCATCTTTCACTAAATCAATACGGAATTCAATCTCTCGGTGTGGTGGAAGCCCGGTCACCTCCTCGAAGACGTCCGGATAATGGCCAACCACGGGCACATCTGACAACTCATCCTGCGGGATGTCGAGGGAATTTAAAAAACTAGCCATAACCCCATCACTAGGTAGGTTACCAAACACTACCCTCCGCCCATCATCCGCCCTCACTGTCACCAAAAAGCCCTCACAGTCTACCACCACCCCGTATCTTTGGAGCCAATCGACTCCCAATATAATGCCATACCCAGTAAAGCCCAAAACAAAGAAATCACAGACAAACATACATCCATGACTCGATAAGACCAAATTCCTGCAAATCATACTAAGGCTAGTCGTACCACCAATCGGGTTCGTCACAACCAATGGTCTATCGACTATCTTGGGTTCCAGTCCCAACCTATCTACCAGGTCACTAGATATGAAGGAACGGGAAGCCCCAGTATCAAACAAAACTCGAACTGGTACATCATAAATAGAAAGCATACCTTGAACAACAACATTCTTTCCTTTCTCCGCCGCAGTTGGGGCATTCGACGAAGAAGGAACAACATTAATAGCATATGCTTTCACAATCTGCTTCTCCTTAAGAGGTTGCAAACACTTATCCTTGAAATGTCCCACTTGACCACAGTTGAAGCACTTCTTATCCGCTGGCTTGGCCCGACAATCTTTAGCATAATGGCCCTTCTTCCCACAGCTGAAGCACTCAACATTCTTCTCGCTCTTTTTCTGACCACCTTTAGATTGGTCCTGCTTCCTCTTATTCTGAGAGTTATTCTTGCCTCCACCGCCTGCTTGCGGCTTTGGCCCTTCTGCAGATGCAGCCACAGTCTTTGACTTAGGGTAAAGACTCTCTGATCTCAAAGCTTTCCCCACGATCGATTCAAAAGTCTCATCGATGTGGTTGATAAGCCTTTCCCCCAAGTACCCATCCAAGCCAATAATGAACTTCTCATTCTTCTTCTCAGGAGTGTCAATGAGAGACAGTCCATACTTCGACAAAGTGTCGAACTCAGCAATATAATCAGAAACCGCCCTTCCGTTCTGCTTGAGTTCCAAGAACCTCTTAAACAACACTGACTTCTGGGCAGCTGGAATAAACTTCTCGCTAAAGCGAGCCTTGAACTGAACCCAAGTAACCTGGTCCTATGGAGTAGCTGTTCTAATGGCATTCCACAAATTCATTGCTCGCCCTTGCAGCTGACGAGACGCTAGCCTTCTCTTCATCGCATCCTCAAGACCCAAGTCATCGAAGATACGGTCACAGCTATCCATCCAGTCCTGAACATCCGTGGCCGACTCCATTCCGTGGAACGACTTTCCACCAAGATTAGTGTAATCCTTGCACAACTTGGCGAAATCGACCCTAGGCGCCTGCACTACTGGGCCAACACCAACCCCGGGATTGGGAACTGCCCCTTGCACTTCTCTAAGCATGTCTCTCATGAGGTTAGTAAACATCGCCCTCATGTTAGCGGCATTCCCCTGGTTGGTCCCTCTACCAGCACCCCTCGTGTCTCGGCTCATCGTCAATCTGAAAAGGGAAACGATTAACGACCCCATAGTGGTGCTAGTGCAGTGCGACTTAATTCTTTATACTACTAATAGTATATATATATAGCTTTTGAAAACCAAAGTAATCACAAATACGCGCTCTCATATACGTACTATCTCTCCCTGGTGTCTTTCCCTAGGTTAACTACGCAACCTAGAGCTCTGATACCAAGTGTGACGGCCCGCCCCGCACCAACCGACATTTACTCCAAAGGTGCGCTGTACACATGTCCAGTTAGCAAAGAACGGGTCGTCAGAAGGAAAGGAAAGAAGGAAATGAACTAACAAAGAACCTGTAGAACGTCTCACAGCGCATAGAATAAAATATAATAATAACATACTTGACATAAAACAGGTGAGACAGTGCATAAGCTGAAAACCAGAACTAAACATCGTAGCAGCGGAAATCCAAAATACAGCTTATTACAACATTTCAAACTGTCTCAAAGCAAAAGTAAGATAAAGGAGGTACATTACTAATGCCCAAATAGCGACCACCAACGACACAGGGAGAATATATATATATCATACGTGGAAGCCTCCTGCCCGCCTCCGAATCAGCTACTCGCGCATCACCAGCTAACCTGTCTCTAGTCTGCTCGTGTGAGCACCCAGAGTAATAAGAGGAGACATAAAACTCTGGGTCAGACATAAAGCCTGGTATGAGCGATAAGCATCTAAAGTGAACAATAACAGGTAGACTAGAAACATACCTGAACCTGGACCTGCAACCAAAGAGTTAGCACTACATACTGTACAACACTCCAAGGTGCCATATCAAACAGTATAAAGATACGGAGGTGGGGGAGGTGTGCATGTCATAGTGATGGCAAACAATCAAACATAGCATCCATCCTCACATCTCTCACTCAGTGCGTAAAGTATACGATATTCACCACTTCGATCACCCAACATACCTTGCTACGATCACTTTTCCCCATGAAGTCATAAATGGCTTCACTGCACTGATAACGTAGCCACTAATCCATCGCTATGTCCACTTGCCCCATGGAGTTATTCACCCCATCTGCGCTGGCTCATAGCCTTACTAATCCTAACTATGTCCACTTGCCCCATGGAGTTATTCACCCCATCTGCGTTGGCTCATAGTCTTACCAATCCTTACTATGTCCACTTGCCCTATGGAGTTATTCACCCCATCTGCGCTGGCTCATAGTCTTACCAATCCTTACTATGTCCACTTGCCCCATGGAGTTATTCACCCCATCTGCGCTGGCTCATAGTCTTACTACGCATCACCTTGACCCTCAAGTCATAATGACTCTACTGCACTGATAACGTAGTCTTGCTACCATCACCTTGCCCCTCGAGTCATAATGACTCTACTGCACTGATAACGTAGTCTTGCTACCATCACCTTGCCGCTCGAGTCATAATGACCCTACTACACTGATAAGTAGCCCATCATTCATTTTTAGTGGTGAATCGAAGTTATGAACGTCGACAACAACTTAGCACACGTCCCGTAGCAAAATCCAACCATGAAGTGAACTCATCGGTTCCCAACTGGATCCTGAGCTCTAACTTCCCATATTGGACTACCTTTGCATCTCGGGTTATTGGTCAATACTGGGTCGGGTCGGGTTCCTCTTCAAGCCATCGGTTCGGGTCGGGTGTCCTCCATCTGTTCGGGTCGGGTCTTCTTCTGGTGCGGCTCGGGTCGGGTGTCCTCCATCAGTTCGGGTCGGGTGTCCTCCTCGGTTCGGGTCGGGTGCCATTCCCCTCCAGTTCGTGCTTCCGCTCCGATCCGCCTCCTCATCTTTCACATGCTCCTATCCGATCCATCTTCATGCTTCCACTCCGATCCGTCCTCCTTAATCCGATCCAATCCCAGTTCAATTAGCGTGGCCTTCCTTTTTGCCACTTTTCCCAAGTATCAGGTTCCGATCCGATCGAATCCCTTGCCCAGTTCAACATATCCGATCCGAGCCCCATATCCGATCCGATCCGAACCCTGCACTGTTTTCTGAAACTGTTCCAGCAAGTGTTTACGCCATTCGACGACGTTTTCGACCATTCTAACTATTGAAACCAATCACAAAGCATATCATACAATCATAGCAACATATATAATCAACCACAAACATCAAAACATCAATATGATAGGTTAAAATGGATCAAACATACCTAAAATCCCATATTTCCCCTTAAGCATGTTTAGGTGAAACTAATGATAGGATTAGCAAAACTTAACCAAATTAACCCAAATTCATATCAGAGGTCTAAAACATCATTTAAGAATTTATGAACATTTTTCCCGAATTTTATCATGCTTAAATTCGCTAATTAACACTAATTACCCTTAACTAGCCATAATTAGTGTAAAACTATGCAAATCACTCACCTTAGCCACAAATAAACTAAGATCTGAAATAAATCTCTGATCTGATGTGAATCCCAATGCTAAACAGCAGCTCCAATGTTGCTTTGGTGTAGATCTTCCTTGATTAGAGGTTGCTAAGCCAAATCCTTGACCAAAAGGTGATTTGGAGGTGATTTAGAGGTTGGAGGCCATTTTTATGGTTCCTTGGTGATAAGTGGAGGCTAGAAAACTGAAATGGAATGATTCTCTATCTCATTTCAGCCTTCCCATAACCCTAATCCCGAAATGGGTTATGGGCCTACTCACTAATCACCCGATTTGGCCCGGTTAAGAAGTTTTTCACCCTCCAAACCTTATTTCAGCCATATCTCCCAAACGGTAAGTCCGTTTGGCTATTATGACCACTCTATGGAAAGGTAAACCATAAAATGAATCCAATGGAAGAGGTTTCAGGTCAAAATTCCTTTCCAATCAATAGTTATGGGCAAAACAAGATCAGCTAGGGGCAAAATGGTCATTTAAAAATCGACAAAAATCATGAGCATGGGAAATTTCTCTAATGGATGTTTCCCGAAGTTACATGACCATACGACTTCATATGAGAAAGAAAGAAATATTCTACGATCTCCCGATGCGTAGAATGCGGGTTATTACTGTTCAATGAAGCGTGCGACCAACATGTTCCAACTACTGATCGATTCTGTTTCTAGCTGCCGAATCCACTTAGCAGCTATATCATTCAGAAAGAGAGGAAAACACTTTGCCATGATGTTTTCCGATGCCGACTGAACTTCCATATGTCGTTTGTAGCGCATCAGATGCACGGTAGGATCTGTCTTGCCGCTGTAAGGCTCTAGTTGTGGAAGTTTGAAATCCGGAGGATTGCGGGAATTCCTGATTTCTCGAGTGAACGGATTGCGATTGGCGTTATCCACGTCGTTCTGATAAATGCGGCCTCTTGAGAGGCGTTGAATCAGATCAGCGAGTCGATTTCCTTCAAAAAGCTGTTGCAAACTACCAAGATCAGAGCTGGTGCCCCCAGCGTTGAGTGCAGGAGAGAATGGAAGTTGTTGGTGAGCTATTGGGAGCGGATCGCGGGTCGCGGATCGTGGACCAAGAGGGGTGATCCAACCCGTTCGTGAGTCAGGGAAGTCAGCTCGCGAGTTAGGTTCGTGGAGCAGGGGGGCGATCCGACTGGGATCGGCTCTTGAGCCTGATGGTGCGCCACGATCCGAATCGCGGTCCAGAGGTGTATCACGAGATGGTTGATGCTGTTGAGGAGTAAGAGCTCGCAATTCGGTGTTCATCTGGTCTGGAGCTGAAGTAGATCGCAGTGCATTTCCAATGGGGAGGAGGTTGCCCCCGAGCACTGGTGCTGGAGGGTCGCGGGTCGCTGGGATCAACCCGACCCGATCGTGATGGGCTGTGCGAGCCGCTTCAGTGGCTTGATTTCCAGCGAGTTGTTCGTTGCCGCTCGGTCTGCCATCTATCTGAGCGAAGAATTCATCCATCATTTTCTGTTGTTTTTGGAGGAGATCGTCTTGCCTTGCCATCTGATCTCTCAATTCAACGAGAGCGTCGTCCATCTCGTCTCGGGTCAAGTATGCAGAAGGATCTCCATGAGAGGAAGCCTCCTGGCTTGCCTCGTTCCTTGTGCCTTCAGCGTCAGCATCGTCAGCGTGAGGGGAAGTTCCAATTTTCTTCCTTTTGATTGCCGTTGATCCAATAGCCAAAAAATCCAAGCAGAATTTGAAGTTGTCGTGTGCCCCCCTACCTGGCGCGCCAAAATGTTAGACCTAAATCTGGGTCTAACACCCAAATGAAGATCACAGATCATAGAATGCAGAAAACAGTAAATAAAGAGGAGACACATGAGGTTTTTATAGTGGTTCGGCTGTAGATGTAGCCTACGTCCACTTTATAATCTTATTGTTATACTGACATATTACAAGAATCAGTTACATGCAGGCACACAATCCGTGTGTTAATTGAGATTACAAGGGTTTATACACGTAATCCACGTGTTAATTGTGTAGAAAAAGGAAGAATTTGATTGTAGGAAAGTGCAAAGTCCTTGCACCTCAGTAATGGTGGAAGCAGTGAAGAAGAATGGCCAAAAGTCTTTGAAAATGTCTTCAAATGGTGTATTTATAGCTATAGGAGAGCTTCTGGGTTGACCAGATCGTGATGGGGTACGTGGCACCCGATCCAGGAAAATAGGAGCAAGATGTGGCACGAGAATAGGTCAAAACAGGGAGCGTATCTGCAGTTCTGAAGGTCGGATCGCGTGGGTCGGATCGTGATATGGCTATCACGAGCCGAGTCTGGTCGTGAGCGGCTTGGTGAAGCTGGAGTGAAGTGCTGGTGTTTGGGTCGGATCATGAGGTGTACCACGGACGGGTCGTGGTCTGAAGAGGGCGATCCAATGAGGGGCGATCCAATGAGGGACGATCCGAGGGTGCGTGATCCATACTCCGATTGTGTGCTGCTTCTTCGCTTTATCCAGGAAATTTCCAGATTACACCAGTTTACAGAAACGGGCATAACTTTCAAACCGTAAGTCCGATTGAGCCAAACCGAAGCTCAAACTGAAGCTAACTCAGAGATATACAAAAGTTACGTAGCTTAGCTTCGTAATCACTGTTTTCGGGCCCAAAAGAGGTCGTCTGAATGGAGTTTCGGGCCTGTTAACGTTGAGGATGTGATTTTGACCAAATCTCTCAGTGACTTCTGACGTTGTTTCCATCGCTTGAGCATGTTATCATTCAGGAATTCCATGTGTGATAGCTTTTACCAAAAAATGTGTCAACACGTTTGCCCCCCTAGAACATATCTTGCTGGTTGAAGGAAGATGTGTTCTGGATAATCTGAGAAATCCGTGTCCAGAATACGACGATCACGCCGAATTGTATTAAGGCCAGAAAACCGACGATCACACGGGATCGTATTAAGGCCAAAGAAATCCAAGAAGACCAGGAATTCATACCTGCAATAAGATAAAACAAACAATTCAAGAATATTTCCTAGATGGCCTTACCGGAGTAAACCATCCAAGGAGATGTTAGAGGGGTTCCAAGACGGCCTTACCGGAGTAAGACGACCAAGGAAAAGCGATGAAGGTTCCAAGACGGCCTTACCGGAGTAAGACGACCGAGGAAAAGCAATGAAGGCTCCAAGATGGCCTTACCGGAGTAAGACGACCAAGGAAAAGCACATGAGGATTTGTTTATACTGGACGGATCCAGTTGGGAGCCGGAGCTCAATGCTTATTGCTAATTCATGAAAATGCAGCAGTCGTTGGTCGGACACGACTGGAGACCACAAGCCTGTTCCGTGCGTGTGGGCTGACGTGACTGCTTTTATTACATGCAGGGAAAACAAAGAAGGGCGAGAGGTCGCTTAAAAGCCTAAAAACATGAAATACGATCCGGAGTTCGTCCAACTGAAGAGATCCGCTGAGTGGTATCAGTTAATGATAAGCCCGCGATTGCTCGATCCGGGATCGTTCCCTCTCCGAGGACTTGGTGGAAGCAGCGCAGGTGTGGGTGCTGTTCGTTGAATGATGTACTCGGGTAGTTCTCCTCGCCTGACCCGATCCTTAACAAGGTCTCGCAAATGTCTACAGTCATCGGTGTTAGGACCGTCAATGTCATGAAATATGCAATGTCTACCGGAATTGCGTTGTTCTAGTGTTCCTTTGCCATTTCCAAATCAGACGGTTCTCCATCTCTGAGCATGTTGACATCGAGAATGCGTTTTTCAGAAGTTTCATCTTCTTCCCGGAGGAATCTATCTGCTTCAAGGTATAATTCGCTGAGGTTTTGCAGTGGATCTCTGTACAAAGACTTTTTGAACTCCGAGTTATCTAGAACGCCAGATACTGCTGCCATCAGTACCATCGATGGTTCAGGGCGATCAACTGATGCTGTTGCAACGTTGAATCTTTCCAGGAATGAACGCAGAGTTTCTCTGGGCCTCTGCTTGATTATAGTGAGGGACATGCCGTTCTTGGGTCGTGCAATGTGAACCCGAAACCGGTCAATGAAGTGTGCGACCAACATGTTCCAACTACTGATCGATTCTGTTTCTAGCTGCCGAATCCACATAGCAGCTATATCAGCCAGAAAGAGAGGAAAACACTTTTCCATGACATTTTCCGATGCCGACTGAACTTCCATATGTCGTTTGTAGCGCATCAGATGCACGGTAGGATCTGTCTTGCCGCTGTAAGGCTCTAGTTGTGGAAGTTTGAAATCCGGAGGATTGCGGGAATTCCTGATTTCCCGAGTGAACGGATTGTGATTGACGTCATCCACGTCGTTCTGATAAGTGCGGCCTCTTGAGAGGCATTGAATCAAATCAGCGAGTCGATTTCCTTCAAAAAGCTGTTGCAAACTACCAAGATCGGAGCTGGTGCCCCCAGCGTTGAGTGTAGGAGAGAATGGAAGCTGTTGGTGAGCTACTGGGACCGGATCGCGGGTCGCGGATCGTGGACCAAGAGGGGCGATCCGACCCGTTCGTGAGTCAGGGAAGTCAGCTCGCGAGGTAGGTTCGTGGAGCAGGGGGCGATCCGACTGGGATCGGCTCTTGAGCCTGATAGTGCGCCACGATCCCAATCGCGGTCCAGAGGTGTATCACGAGATGGTTGATGCTGTTGAGGAGCAGGAGCTCGCAGTTCAGTGTTCATCTGGTCTGAAGCTGAAGTAGATCGCAATGCATTTCCAATGGGGAGGAGGTAGCCCCCGAGCACTGGTGCTGGAGGGTCGCGGGTCGCTGGGATCAACCCGACCCGATCGTGATGGGCTGTGCGAGCCGCTTCGGTGGCTTGATTTCCAGCGAGTTGTTCATTGCCGCTTGACCTGCCATCCATCCGAGCGAAGAATTCATCCATCATTTTCTGTTGTTTTTGGAGGAGATCGTCTTGCCTTGCCATCTGATCTCTCAATTCAGCGAGAGCGCTGTCCATCTCGTCTCGGGTCAAGTATGCAGAAGGATCTCCATGAGAGGAAGCCTCTTGGCTTGCCTCGTTCCTTGTGCCTTCAGCGTCAGCATCATCAGCGTGAGCGGAAGTTCCAGTTTTCTTCCTTTTGATTGCCATTGATCCAATAGCCAAAAAATCCAAGCAGAATTTGAAGTTGTCATGTACCTCCCTACCTGGCGCGCCAAAATGTTAGACCTAAATCTGGGCCTAACATCCAAGGTTTTTATGGTGGTTCGGCTGTAGATGTAGCCTACGTCCACTTTATAATCTTATTGTTATACTGACAGATTACAAGAATCAGTTACATGCAGGCACACAATCCGTGTGTTAATTGAGATTATAAGGGTTTATACACGTAATCCACATGTTAATTGTGTAGAAAAAAAGAAGAATTTGACTGTAGGAATGTGCAAAGTCCTTGCACCTCAGTAATGGTAGAAGCAGTGAAGAAGAATGGCCAAAAGTCTTTGAAAATGCCTTCAAATGGTGTATTTACAGCTGTAGGAGAGTTTCTGGATTGACCGGATCATGATGGGGTACGTGGCACCCGATCCAGGATAATAGGAGCAAGATGTGGTACGAGAATAGGTCAAAACAGGGAGCGTATCTGCAGGTCTGAAGGTCGGATCGCTTGGGTCAGATCGTGATATGGCTATCACGAGCCGAGTCTGGTCGTGAGCGGCGTGGTGAAGCTGGAGTGAAGTGCTGGCGATCGGGTCGGATCGTGAGGTGTACCACGGACGGGTCGTGGTCTGAAGAGGGCGATCCGATGAGGGGCGATCCAATGAGGGACGATCCGAGGGTGCGTGATCCATACTCCGATCGTGTGCTGCTTCTTCGCTTTATCCAGGAAATTGCCAGATTACACCAGTTTACGGAAACGGGCATAACTTTCAAACCGTAAGTCCGATTGAGCCAAACCGAAGCTCAAACTGAAGCTAACTCAGAGATCTACAAAAGTTACGGAGCTTTGCTCCGTAATCACTGTTTTCGGGCCCAAAAGATGTCGTCTGATAGGAGTTTCGGGCCTGTTTATGTTGAGGACGTGATTTTGACCAAATCTCTCAATGTCTTCTGACGTTGTTTCCATCGCTTGAGCATGTTATCATTCAGGAATTCCATGTGTGACAGCTTTTACCAAAAAATGTGTCAATAACATATACCAATTGGTTATATATATAGCGATATTTTTGAATTAAAGGAAATATGAGAGGGAGTTTGGTGAATGCGTTTATTTTAAAGATACAAATATTGGTTATTGGTTTCAGGGTGAGGGAGTTTTGTTAATAAAGTTAGTGGAATTGATTTTTAAGAATCGGTAAAGGTTTTAATGAATGGTTTTAAATTAAAAGGCCTGAGCTGCTGAAGTACTCTATCGTATTTTTTTGTGATTTGATAGTAAAAAATCCAATTATCAATGAAATGTTGCTTTTAGACTATTGACGTGTTAGTTCGAAGAGGCCGGGATGGGGACTAGACCCAAAACCACTTCGAACTGACTTTGCGTTCAAGAGCTAACATTGCAGGGATCCTTATGAGATAAATTTGAAGACATAGATCTTCAGAGTGAAAGGATTACTAGCTGATGTCTCTGGATAATTACCGAAATTAAACGCATGGCAGTAAACCTCTTTGTTCTGAGATATCTTCGGTTTCGTTCAATCCTAGAACAAACTTATATGGATGGATGTCTGACGGGGTATTTCCTAAGATCATGTACATTGATTTTTACAAATATGCCAAGTTTCATAGCGGAGAAGCCAGATTGTCTTAGCTTAACACCCAGAGTATATTTGTGGACGTCAATTAGTGATTTGATGGATCTGACAATGTGGCATTCAAAGTTTAGTTCTGAAAGGTAATCGTGACCTTAAGCCTCATCAACCGGGAAATGACAGAAATCAGGAAGACACCATGGATATGTGGGTCATATCCATTAGGGTGTATTATTACCATCTAGAGAAATTTCATTTGTTCCTTCGTTTGTCGTTTCTGTATGCTTATAGGAAACGGTTACTGATCACAACCGCAGATGACAATATATTCGATACACTCAAGTTGAATGAGTGGTCGGTCATGTGTGGCTGAGTTGCAAGATGTTCTTGTTGAACCCCAGCGTATCCTCTGTAGAGTACATTGGTCGGGAGGTGGTCCCATATATTGTCATGTTAGAAATCAAAACTCCAATATGGGTCGTATGTTTTTAGTTGTATACCAACTATGTTGGAAAGTGAGATGAAAGCTTTCTGGCTATATTCCTATCTATTTGTGGATTGAAAGACATTATTATAATATCATTGGATTTTGATATAAACAGTAATTTGGGTATCGTAAGGTAAAAACACATGTCATGGTTATGGGTGGTCGTGTCTTACGAGAGTTCCATTCTTCCAAAGAATTTTCAAAAGTTAAACAAATATTTTGCAACATGAATTTATCGCTGAAAGTATTCCATACTGATACGGGTGAATTTTTCTTTTATTCAAATGTTCTCGGGTTAGACCGAGTATATTTCTAGGTTAGGTTTCAATTGGAACTTCAGAAGAAGAGCTAGGATCGAGATGTAATCCTGTATTTTCTGGTATAAATTTATTTCCGATGTGTTTGTTGTATTTATGTTGTGTACTCTAATTGTATAATCAAATATATACAGTTTTCTCTTTATGTAAAGTGTATTGATATATTATATTTTATTTATTCTGCTGTGAGACTCTGATCTTCTCAATCTTCTATTCTAATATTTCTTTCTTTCCTTTAGTGACCCTCTAACTTCTTTTACCTAACTATCCTTTTTCCTATGCCTTTGAGTTGGGCAAAAGTAGTTAAATGTCATGTTAAACGGGTACGGAAAAGGTGGGTCGTTACATAGTGGATTATTGTATAACGTCGAGTTTTTTGACAATCATACTTATTGTAAGTTCGAGCGAATTGAGAACATGTAGCGTTTAACCATTGAAAATTATAATATGATTTTAAGAATCAACTTTTATATGGTTGAATTGGGTCCTAAAGCTAGTTCCATTAAGTCTAGAATATGAGTAATTAGCACAAAATGTTTGTAAGCATACTTTGATTGGAGTTCGAGAAATTTTGGTTTGTTGAGAGATTTTCTATAAAAGAACCTCAACTCTATCATTTATTTCACAAACCCTAATTTCTAAACCTTGCCACCATTTATTCTCTTCCATCCGACGATCCACGTCGATCAGAGCTTCTAGAGGTCGATCCAGGTTTCGACCCCAACTATAATAGCAAGAGTTCACTAGAAATCGATTTCAACATTGATAAACCTTGTTTTTAGAATCTTGGCGTCGTCGTTTGATGGCGGTGTATGAAGGGAAGTAGTGCACAGGAGGGAGGTCGAACCATAAATAGTTGTGTGGTGGTGAATGATCACCCGAGGCGACCAAAAAAAGAGTTAAATGGGTTTCGTTCTTTCACATTTTTCTCAAGCTATTGGCAACTGTCGTTGTCGAGGTTAGTGTCGAACGAGGCGCCGAAGTCATAGCTACCTGAGGCGATGGTGCAATGTCTTAAAGATGAACGAAGGCATGACGGATCAATGATGAACGGTGGGTAAACGATCGACTTGGAAGCACACGATGGAGAATGAATTAGGATTTGTCAATGATGTTTGTTAATGGCTAATCACCATCATTAATTAATTATTATTTTATTTAACTCATGTAAAATTATAAATATGTATCTATTTCATATGAGGTAGGATCTCAAAGTGATGCGAATTAAGAATCTTTAAGCTAGATTAACACTAGTGGAGGTTGGGTAATTAGTGTTTACTTAAATTCATAGATCTTTAAGAAATATTTTGCAATATGATTACGGGTATATGTAGAATGAAAGCATAATAAACTAAAGAAATTAAAATCAAGTAAAGTAAATAAAACAAAGGAAAGAACACGTTGTATTTTATATAGGTTCAAAGTTATTCTACATCCCATTCTAAATTTCGTATGGTCTTTAATCAATATCAATTCAGTTACGCTCCTCAATTTCAAAGCCACGAGGAGGCACCCTCTAGATACTTAGACTTCCAGGCATGCCAACTTGATTCATGGGATACAAGTCCACAACCAGCTTGATTTCTAGGAAACAATTCTCTTCCAATTGCTTTTTATCGAGCTCAATCAAATCCAACTAGATTCAGAGCTGCCTAGTCTCAACCATAAGGATTTTGAGTTACTTGTACAAAGAATGCAGATTTGGTTCATTCGATCTTGATTGCAATTGTTTATATAACTGTGACAACCCAGAATTTCGACCCTTGAAAATCGACACTTTAACACCTTCTCGTATTCAAAATGTCGAAGATTCAAGTGTCGGATTCCTGGTTGTCTGGGGATATAACACATTAGATAAATCACAATGAAATAAAGAAACAACTTCTCATATATATATAACATCAGGTTACATCAGAGTTTACAACATTTCATAACCATAACCAAAAGAACAGCGGAAACTGACTAACAATGTAAATCCCATAACAGACTTCATCTTCACCTGAATTCCTCTGGATCACAGATGTCCACAAAATAATGTCCCAAAAAAATAGCTAATACTCCACAGCAACAACAACTCCACAAAAGCAAAGGATCCACTGAGGAAAAGCTCTGAGACACAAGCTCCAAGTACTGCTACTAAACCTGACACTAGGCTGCCCGTGTAAAAATTATGGGCACCCAGAGTTTTGTGTGAAACCAAAACAACTCCGGGTCAGTCATGGGACTGGTGTGAGAACTCATCATATTTGTTTGTGCATGGAAAATTCACAATGACTTTTTGAAAAATGAAACTAACATAAGCTCTCGCGGCACACACACAATGTAAATGCACACATGGGCGAGGTTTCTCCTTATGATAGTCAAAAATGCTTTAATACGCGGAAACAATTTTGATATTATTATTATTGCATAATGTGAAAAACGATTTTTGAAAGTAAATGTATTAATCTTAGCCAGCATAGGTACCATATACTATACTGACATAATAGTGTACAACTAAAATCGTACAGGTTCGTAGTGGACATTGGGTTTCCAACAATGACCAGGCAAAGGAACTTCCTTCCGACCGAATTTTGAACACCTCTAGAGGGATGTTCGAGGATCAACTAATGCTCCTTATGCCAACACAAGGTCGGGTTACCCCTTAACTGGGTAACTTAGAGTACGCCTGAGTATGCCATCTCCCGGTCGTTACCGACCTTTCCGAGCGCTCGCCAACAAAAACCACAAAAGTAGAAGTTTTCCACATAGGTTAATACCTGGGCTCCATACCATAGTACACCTTTTATCTAGAAGGAGACAACACCCCATAACCTTGCCGCATTTCTTCCTGTTTTGACCATTTACCGGTTTGTGAGGCTTGCCGAGGTTACGATACACAAAGCTACGCTTAAATTAGCCATGCTTTTGCTCACCACATATCTTAAGTATGCCACATTATCAATTAACAACGCATCACTGATTTCCAATATATAACCTCTAAGCTCATACGTCTTAGAGAAGGGTGTTAAGCAAGAATAATTATCCGCCACCAAACAGATATATATTGATAACAGTGCTACGCAGTTAATTACAATGTCAGACACACAATCCATACAAGTCCGTTCTGGGTCTGAACGAAACACAAATCCGAAAATCTCCAAATATATTCAAATGTCATGCCACTTATAACCTTGTGCCGGGGGATCAGTCCAATCAAGACATTAGCAATCAATCCAAACTATTCAAAGGATCCCGGTCTTCATTATCGTCTTCAATGCCTTTAATTTCTCCACAACGTCGTATTATTACTTGGAATGGTTTTCAGACATAAATCCGATCACGGTCTTTCCAAATAATAAACGTAACTTTAAAACCATGTGGGTATATAGATCCAAATCAAGTCTCAACTCATACTTCATGTTTGCAAACTCAAATTACAGTTCATAATACTTTATTACTAGTTAGAAATCATTTACTAAGGTTTGGGAAAGATTTATAAAGCTAGATCACTTAAAACTCAATATTTAACAAACTGCGTTACAAAGGCATTTCAAAGTGTTTCACAATACTAATATTGGCTAGTTTAAGTAAAATGATTTTTGTATTATCCAAAACTTCATGATTTTACCATAAATCATTTTTAAATAATTAATTATGATTTAGCAAATTTTTTCCGTATTTTTAAATAATTTATAGCAACCATTTTATAATTATAGTTAACTAACTCCATTTATAGCGACCTTTTCTAAATTATTTTAAACATAACTTGAAAATTATAAGTCGAAATTAAAATCTGTTTTCACTCATTTGAAAGCTCTTGTAAATAGGAATCAAATGTACTTTGTTTGGTGGAAATCCGATTTAAATTGCAAAAGCTATAAGCGTTTAAAGTTTATAACAAAAATACGTTAAATTCTACTATAAATAGTTTTCAAATTAAAATCTAAATTAAATTTTGAACTAACATTCCTGTCCGTCGGAACAGTTAGGGATAGCCAGGGAGAGCAAGAAACTATATTTTCCAAACTCAAGCCTAGACACTATCCTCTCTGTCATCCTAGAACATTCCGGTTTTTTTTGACAAACTCTATTTCAATTACAATATATAAGATTATAAATGTCGAGTTCTCACCTTTGTCACTAAACGCTTACATTGCAATAATTACTAATCATCCATATCATCAACAATCATTCACACAACATAAAAAGTGAACGAATATAAATGTCGAGTTCTCACCTTGGGGTTCCACTATGCTATCCTCTATTGCTAGGCTGTTAGACCCACTATAGTTATCCCAGATTGACTGTTTGATGCTACGGACTTTGCAGCAATTTGTATATTTTATAAATGGAGGAAGAGGAGGATTTTCACCATGGAAGCCATCGATTTTAAGGTGGAGAAGAAGAAGAAATGGAAGAGAAGATGAGAATGAATGCTTAAGGGAAGGAAAGGGGTGTATTTATACTTGAATTGAGTTAATAAGGTGATGACACCTCGTAGGACATGTGTAATTCATGCATGTAATGTTGCATGCAAAATTACAAGTGTCTTCACACTTGTAATAAAGAGAAAGGAGGTTGCATACAAAATTACGAGTGTCTTCACACTTGTAATAAAGAGAAAGGAGGTATTTTTGGTAGCATTTACCCTTTAAACGCTATTAAAAACTATATACAACACTTAACCAAATGCTACCAAAGGTGTATATATAAGATTATATACTTCTTAACTATATTTTATAATCTAAACCATTTATTACAACTTTAATTAACTTATAAACTAATCATTTAACTAGTCCAAAATTCCAGATCATTACATTCACCCCTCCTTAAAAAATTTCGTCCCCGAAATTTGCATAAGATGGTAATAAAATAAGACGTAACAACTAAAAGGAAATGGATAAGGAAATGAGTTTACCGAAGGTTGGGCTAGACGGAATGTCCACTCGACAGTCAGGATAGAATTTCCGCATAGTTTCTTCCGTTTCCCAGGTACAATCCTTGGGGTCATCACTCCATTGTACTTTAACCAACTTAACAGTCTTATTTCTTAATCTCTTTTCATCTCGAGCAATGATCTTTGTGGGTTCACTTTTGACTGTTAAACTTGGGGTAATTTCCAGATCTTGTTGAGCAGCTTCTTTTATAATTTGGTCTGGATTATGCACATACTTCCTTAGATTAGATATATGGAAAACATTATGCACACTCGACAACCATTCTGGTAACCGTACTCGATAAGCTAATGGTCCAATTGTCTCCAGAATAGGAAACGGTCCAATATACCGTGGAGCTAATTTTCCTGTTTTACCAAATCTGATAACTCCTTTCATTGGGGATACTTTTTAAAAATACGGAATCTCCAACTGCAAATTCCAAAGCTTTTCTCCTTCGATTAGCATAGCACTTTTGTCGATCCTGGGCCACTTTTAGCTTCTTCTTAATGAGATCCACTTTCTCTGTCACTTATCTGATCATATCAGGTCCAAGAACAAGTCTATTTCTAGACTCAACCCAACATATTGGCGATTTGCATGGACGACCATAGAGTGCTTCAAACGGTGCCATCTTAATATTAGCTTGATAACTATTGTTATAAAAAAATTCAACCAATGGCAGATGATTTTCCCACGAACCTCCAAAATCGAGAACACATGCTCGCAACAAGTCTTCCAAAATCTTATTAACTCTTTCTGTTTGTCTGTCTGATTGTGGATGATAGGTAGTGCTAAAGTTCAGCTTCGTTCCCAAAGCATCTTTCCCAAAAACGACTGGTGAAGATAGGGTCCCGATCACTCACAATGCTACTTGGAATTCCATGTAACCTAACGATTTCCTTAATATATAACTCTGCTAAACCAGCAGCAGTCCTGGTGGGTTTTACTGGAACGATATGGGCGCTTTTAGTTAGACGATCTACAATAACCCATATTCCTTCATTTCCTTTGCGAGTGCGAGGTAAACCATCGATGAAATCCATCGAAACTTGATCCCATTTCCATTGTGGAATTGGCAAGGGTTGAAGTAATCCTGCTATCTTCTGCTGATCGCTTTTGATTTGTTGGCATGTGGCGCAACGGCTGACATAAATAGATACGTCCCTCTTTATTGTTCTCCACCAAAATGTACGTTTAACATCTCGATACATTTTATTAACTCCAGGGTGGATACTAAATCTAGATTTATGACATTCGTCCAATACTTCTTTCTGAAGCTCTTTTATGTTTGGGACATAAATCCTTCCTTTCAATCTCAAAATACCTTTTTCATCAATTTCAAAACTTGAATCCTTACCTTGTTTTATATTCCCAGCTATTCTTTGTAAAAACCTATCTTCTCCCTGCTTACTAATAATATTTTCCATAAGTGTTGGGGCAATAACTAAGTAAACGATGACGGCGTATTTCCTACTTAAAGCATCGGCTACCACGTTGGCTTTCCCAGGGGTATATTGAATATCCAAATCATATGATGCTAAATATTCCAACCAACGCTGCTGTCTTAAGTTCAAATCTTTCTGAGTGAATAAATACTTTAGAGGCTTATGGTCAGTGTACAATTCAAACCTTTCTCCCAAAAGATAGTGCCTCCAAATTTTCAAAGCAAATATTACAGCAAGCAATTCTAAGTCATGGGTTGGATAATTCCTTTCATGTGGTTTCAATTGTCTGCTTGCATAGGCAGTTACCCTGCCTTCCTGCATCAAAACTGCGCCAACTCCTTTTTTGCATGCATCTGTATAAACCGACAGCCCTTTATTTCCATTTATAATAGCTAGAACTGGAGCAAATGTCAGTCTTTTCTTTAGCTTCTTAAAGGCGTCTTCACATTTTGGGGACCACACAGATTTGGCATTCTTCATTGTTAGCTTTGTAAGAGGAGAAGCTATTCTTGAAAAATCTTGAACAAATCTTCTGTAATAGCCGGCCAATCCGAGGAAACTCCGAACTTCTTTTGGTGTCTTTGGTTGCTTCCAATCCAAAATGGCAGAGATTTTTCCTGGGTCTACCGAAATTCCTTTCTCCGATACGATATGACCAAGGAATTTTACTTCTTTTTCCCAAAAGTGGCATTTTGAGAGTTTCGCTTTGAGTACATTCTTTCTTAATATTTCCAAGACAATTCTTAGATGTTCTGCGTGCTCTTCCTTAGATTTAGAGTAGATGAGAATATCGTCGATGAAAACCAATACGAACTTATTTAATACTTCTCGAAATACTCTAGTCATCAAATCAACGAAGTAGGTGGGGGCATTAGTCAAACCGAACGGCATTACTAACCATTCGTAAAAGGTATCGGGTCCCCTAAAGGCAGTTAGATGGATACAATCCTCTGCGATTCTAAGCTGATGAAAACCAGTGGCTAGGTTCATTTTTGAGAAAAATCGGGCATTATTTAATTGATCAAATAGGCCGTCTATACGGGGCAAAGGGTATTTATTCTTAAGAGTTTGCTTATTAAGATCTCGATAGTCGACGCACAATCTTAAGGAACCGTCAGACTTAGCGACGAATACCACGGCTGACCCCCAACTTGAACGGCTAGGTCGGATAAATCCTTTTGCCAAAAGTTCTTGGACTTGTTTGTTTAGCTCTTCTCTTTCTGTGACGGCCCGCCCCGCAGCAACCGACATTTAATCCAAAAGTGCGCTGTAAACATGTCCAGTTAGCACGGAACGGGTCGTCAGAAGGAAAGGGAAGAAGGAAATGGACATACAAAGAACCTGTAGAATGTCTCACAGCGCATAGAACAAAATATAATAATAACATACTTGACATAAAACAGGAGAGACCGTGCATAAGCTGAAAATCAGAACTAAACATCATAGCAGCGGAAATCCAAAATACAGCTTATTACAACTTTCAAACTGTCTCAAAGCAAAAGTAAGATAAATGAGGTACACTACTAATGCCCAAGTAGCGACCACCAACGACACAGGGAGAATGTATATATATATATAATACGTGGAAGCCTCCTGCCCGCCTCCGAATCAGCTACTCGCGCATCACAAGCTAACCTGTCTCTAGTCTGCTCGTGTGAGCACCCAGAGTAATAAGAGGAGACATAAAACTCTGGGTCAGACATAAAGCCTGGTATGAGCGATAAGCATCTAAAGTGAACAATAACAGGTAGACTAAAACATACCTGAACCTGGACCTGCAACCAAAGAGTTAGCACTACATACTGTACAACACTCTAAGGTATCATATCAAACAGTGTAAAGATACGGAGGTGGGGGGAGGTGTGCATGTCATAGGGATGGCAAACAATCAAACATAGCATCCATCCTCACATCTCTCACTCAGTGCATAAAGCATACGATATTCACCACTTCGATCACCCAACATTCCTTGCTACGATCACTTTGCCCCATGAAGTCATAAATGGCTTCACTGCACTGATAACGTAGCCACAAATCCTTTGCTATGTCCACTTTTCCCCATGGAGTCACAAGAACCCCACTGCACTGGCTCATAGCCTTATCAATCCTTACTATGTCCACTTTGCCCCATGGAGTCACAAGAACCCCACTGCACTGGCTCATAGTCTTACTACGCATCACCTTGCCCCTCGGGTCATAATGACCCTACTGCACTGATAACGTAGTCTTGCTACCATCACCTTGCCCCTCAGGTCATAATGACCCTACTGCACTGATAAGTAGCCATCACTCATTCTTGGTGGTGAATCGAAGTTATGAACGTCAGCAACTCCTTAGCACACGCCCCGCAGCAAAGTCCAACCCTGAAGTGAACTCCTTGGTTCCCAACTGGTTCCAGGATCCTGAGCTCTAACTTCCCCTATTGGACTACCTTTGCATCTCGGGTTATTGGTCAATACTGGGTCGGGTCGGGTTCCTCCTCAAGTTATCGGTTCGGGTCGGTGTCCTTCATTCGTTCGGGTCGGGTCTACTTCTGGTGCGGTTCGGGTTGGGTACTCCTCTGTGTTCGAGTCAGATGCTTCTCTTCGGGTCAGGTCAGGTGCTTCCCTTCGGGTCGGGTCGGGTGCTTCCCTTCGGGTTGGGTCGGGTGTCCCTTCTTGGTTCGCGTTTTCGATCCATCTTCATGCTCCCTTCATATGCTCCTATCCGATCCGCTTCTGTGCTCCTGCTCTGATTCGTCTTCGTGCTTCCGATCCGATCTGTCCTCCTTGATCCGATCCGTCCTTCTCGATCCGATCCGTTTTCCTCTATCCGATCCGATCCCAGTTCAGCTAGCGTGGCCTTCCTTTTTGCCACTTTTCCCAAGTGTTGGGTTCCGATCCGATCAGATTGTTTGCTCAATTCTACATATCCGATCCGAGCCCCCTTATCCGATCCGAACCCTGCACTGTTTTCTGAAAACTATTCCAGCAAGTGTTTACGCCATTCAACGACGTTTTCGACCATTCTAACTATTGGAATCAATCACAAAGCATTTCATACAGTCATAGCAACATTCATAATCAACCACAAACATCAAAACATCCATATGATAGGTTAAAATGGATCAAACATACCCAAAATCCCATATTTCCCCTTAAGCATGTTTAGGTGAAACTAATGATAGGATTAGCAAAACTTAACCAAATTAACCCAAATTCATATCAGAGGTCTAAAACATCATTCCGAATTTTATAAACATTTTTCTAGAATTTTATCATGTTTAAATTCGCTAATTAACACTAATCACCCCTAATTAGCCATAATTAGTGCAAAACTATGCAAATCACTCACCTTAGCCACAAATAAACTAAGATCTGAAATAATTCTCTGATTTGATGTGAATCTCAATGCCAAACAGCAGCTACAATATTGATTTGGTGAAGATCTTCCTTGATTAGGGGTTGCTAAGCCAAATCCTTAACCAAAAGATGATTTGGAGGTGATTTAGAGGTTGGAGGCCATTTTTAGGGTTCCTTGGTGATAAGTGGAGGCTAGAAAACTGAAATGGAATGATTCTCCATTTCATTTCAGCCCTCCCATAACCCTAATCCCGAAATGGGTTATGGGCCTACTCACTAATCACCCGATTTGGCCCGGTTAAGCAGTTTTTCACTCTCCAAACCTTGTTTCAGCCATATCTCCCAAACGGTAAGTCCGTTTGGCTATTGTGACCACTCTACGGAAAGGTAAACCATCAAACGAATCTAATGGAAATGGTTTCAGGTCAAAATTCCTTTCCAATCAAAAGTTATGGCCAAAACAGTACCAGCTAGGGGCAAAGTGGTCATTTAAAAATCTACAAAAATCATGAACATGGGAAATGACTCTAATAGATGTTTCCTAAAGTCACATGACCCTACGACTTCATATGAGGAAGAAATAAATATTCTACGATCCTATGATGTGTAGAACACGGGTCATTACACTCTCCCCCCCTTAAGAAATTTCGCCCCCGAAATTCCCTAATCCAAACACACACAAAGGTCCCGCATGCCTATCAACCATAAAACAACATCAAACATGCAAAACAAATAAAATAAGTCTATCCTAGCATGCGGAATAACTAAATCGCAAAGTAAATCTTACCACGCAAAGAGTTCTGGATATGCCTTCCTAATGCTCTCCTCTGTTTCCCAAATACAATCATTCTCGTCCTCGCCCCACTGAACCTTGACTAGCTTCACCGCCTTCCTTCGAAGTTGCTTCGTATCATGCCCCACAATACGAATCGGCTTGCGGTTCCCAACCGCCTCGGGTTCTACTTTGAAGTCCTTTAACCGATCAGGTGAAATAGTCATATCTGAGTCGTCAATGAACTTCCTTAGTTGGGAAACATGAAATACATTGTGAACTCCCGCCATTTTCTCTGGTAAGCCAACTCTATATGCCAAATTCCCGATTAGTTCAAGAACAGGGAATGGGCCAACAAATCTTGGTACCAACTTGCCTCTCCTGCCAAATCGTATCACGCTCTTTAACGGAGAGATCTTGACAAACACCAAGTCATCAACAGAGAATTTCAAGTCTCTTCTTCTCTTATCGGCATAACTCTTTTGCCTATCCTGAGTAGCTTTCATTCGTTGTTGAATGACCTTAATCTTATCTGACGTTTCTCTCACCACATCTGGTCCAAGCACAAACTTCTCGCCAGTCTCTATCCAACATGATGGTGAGTTGCACGGTCTTCCGTACAAAGCTTCATATGGAGCCATACCGATACTGGATTGGTAGCTATTATATGCAAACTCTACTAGATGCAAATGGTCATCCCATGATCCACCAAAATCCAATATACACGCTCTCAAGAGATCTTCCAATATACGATTCACCCTCTCCGTCTGACCATCGGTCTGAGGATGATATGCGGTACTGAGATGTAATCTGGACCCTAGAGCCTCTTGTAAGCTTTTCCAAAACCCACTAGTGAACAACGGGTCTCGGTCACTCACAGTGCTTTTGGGTACTCCACGAAATCTCACTACCCACTTCATATACAATTCTGCCAACTTGGCTGCCGTTCTGGTCGATTTGACTGGTACAAATCTTGCACTCTTAGTCAATCGATCCACAATTACCCAAATGCTATCATATCCCGATCTAGTCCTTGGTAGGCCATCAATGAAATCCATCGAGACTTGCTCCCATTTCCATTCGGGAATTTCTAATGGTTGCAACAACCCACTAGGCTTCTTTTGCTCGGCTTTAACTAGCTGGCAATTCATGCATTTGGATATAAACTTCCCAACGTCTCTTTTCATCCCTTCCCAGTAGTAAGTCTGTCTCATGTCTCGATACATCTTATTACCACCGGGATGTATAGTCAGTTTTGAGTGATGACATTTTCTAAGCACTTCATCTCTCAAACCATTCACGTTGGGCACAACTAATCTTCCATTCTTTCGAAGCCATCCATCTCGATCAAGCCCATACACATCCATCTCCTCATCGATACCCATCTCTAGCTTGGAGATGATTTCCAATAGATTAGGATCGTCCCTCTGACTAGAACCAATCCGCTCTATCAAAGTAGGTCTGATCGTCAAACTAGCTAGCATAACTGGATCCAACTCGCACTTTGGTCTGAAATCAAACCCCGCGATATACTCCAGTTGCTTCCATTCAAGAAACATTGCCCCTAAGCTGGCATGTCTCCTACTCAAGGCATCTGCTACCGCATTACCCTTCCCAGGTGTATACGCGATATCAAAATCATACGAAGCCAAGAACTCTAACCATCTCTGCTGACGGAGATTCAGATCTTTCTGAGAGAAGAGATACTTTAACGATTTGTGATCGGTAAACAACTCAAATCTTTCTCCCAAGAGATAGTGTCTCCACATCTTTAGCGCAAATACAATCGCTGCTAATTCCAAATCATGGGTAGGATACTTCTTCTCATGCCGCTTTAGCTGTCGACTAGCATAAGCTACAACCCTACCTCCTTGCATCAATACTTCACCCAGTCCGGTACCACAAGCATCTGTGTATACCATCATCTCTTCATTCCCTTTAGGAATGACTAACACTGGCGCACGCATCAACCTCTCCTTTAGACTTTTGAAGGCATCCTCACACACTCCGTCCCAGACGAAGGACTGATTCTTCTTAGTCAACTGAGTCAACGGTGCTGCTATCTTGGAGAAGTCCTGGATAAACTTACGATAATATCCAGCTAATCCCAAGAAACTTCTTACATCTGTAGCATTCTTGGGTGTAGGCCAATCCTGTACCGTAGCCACCTTCGCAGGGTCCACGGCAATACCATTCTCTGAAACAACATGACCCAAGAATCTTACTTCCCTTCTCCAAAAATGACACTTAGAGAATTTCGCTTTCAATTGGTGTTTCCTCAACTCCTCCATCACTATCCTCAAGTGTCCCTTGTGTTCCTCCTCTGTCCTTGAGTAAACAAGGATATCATCTACGAACACAAGAACAAACTTATTCAACTGATCTCTGAATACTCGATTCATAAGATCCACAAAGTAGGCTGGTGCATTGGTTAACCCAAATGGCATAACCAACCACTCATAAAATCCAGACGGCGTCCTAAAGGCCGTTTTCGGAACACTCTCATCCGCTACTCGAAGCTGATGAAATCCTGTTGCGAGGTCCAACTGGGAGAACACTCTAGCTCCTTCCAGCTGATCAAACAAATCATCTATACGCGGTAGAGGATACTTATTCTTCCTCGTCACCTTATTCAACTCGCGATAGTCCACACACAAACGAAGGGAACCATCTGCCTTAGTGGCAAACACAACTGGTGCTCCCCACTCGGAAACACTCCTTCTAATAAATCCCTTCTTCAAAAGATTGCTGACTTGCACCCCGAGCTCTCGCTGCTCCCTTGGTGCCATACGACGAAGTGGCATCACTATAGGTCTGGCATCTTTCACTAAATCAATACGGAACTCAATCTCTCGGTGTGGTGGAAGCCCGGTCACCTCCTCGAAGACGTCCGGATACTGGCTAACCACGGGCACATCTGACAACTCATCCTGTGGGATGTCGAGGGAATTTACAAAACTAGCCATAACCCCATCACTGGGTAGACTACCAAACACTACCCTCCGCCCATCGTCCGCCCTCACTGTCACCAAAAAGCCCTCACAGTCTACCACCACCCTGTATCTTTGGAGCCAATCGACTCCCAATATAATGCCATACCCAGTAAAGCCCAAAACAAAGCAATCACATACAAACATACATCCATGACTCGATAAGACCAAATTCCTGCAAATCATACTAAGGCTAGTCGAACCACCAATCGGGTTCGTCACAATCAATGGTCTATCGACTATCTCGGGTTCCAGTCCCAACCTATCTACCAGGTCACTAGATATGAAGGAACGGGAAGCCCCAGTATCAAAAAAAAACTCGAACTGGTACATCATAAATAGAAAGCATACCTTGAATAACAACATTCTTTCCTTTCTCCGCCGCAGTTGGGGCATTCGACGAAGAAGGAACAGCATCAAGAGCATATGCTTTCACAATCTGCTTCTCCTTAAGAGGTTGCGGACACTTATCCTTCTGATGTCCCACTTGACCACAGTTGTAGCACTTCCTTTCCGCTGGCTTGGCCCGACATTCCTTAGCATAATGGCCCTTCTTACCACAGCTGAAGCACTCAACATCCCTCTTGCTCTTTTTCTGGCCACCTTTTGATTGGTCCTGCTTCCTCTTATTCTGAGAGTTATTCTTTCCTCCACCGCCTGCTTGTGGCTTTGGCCCTTCTGCAGATGTAGCCTCAGTCTTTGACTTAGGGTAAAGGCTCTCTGATCTCAAAGCTTTCCCCACGATCGATTCAAAAGTCTCATCGATGTGATTGATAAGCCTTTCCCCCAAGTACCCATCCAAACCGGTAATGAACTTCTCATTCTTCTTTTCAGGAGTATCAATGAGAGACAGTCCATACTTCGACAAAGTGTCGAACTCAGCAATATAATCAGAAACTGCCCTCCCATTCTGCTTGAGTTCCAAGAACCTCTTGAACAACACTGACTTCTGGGCAGCTGGAATGAACTTCTCGCTAAAGCGAGCCTTGAACTGATCCCAAGTAACCTGATCCTCTGGAGTAGCTGTTCTAATGGCATTCCACCAATTCATCGCTCGCCCTTGCAGTTGACGAGACGCTAGTCTTCTCTTCATCGCATCCTCGAGACCCAAGTCATCAAAGATACGGTCACAGCTATCCATCCAGTCCTGAACATCCGTGGCCGACTCCGTTCCGTGGAACGGCTTCCCACCAAGATTAGTGTAATCTTTGCACAACTTGGCGAAATCAACCATAGGCGCCTGCACTACTGGGCCAACACCAACTCCGGGATTGGGAACTGCCCCTTGCACTTCTCTAAGCATGTCTCTCATGAGGTTAGTAAACATTGTCCTCATGTCAGCGGCATTCCCTTGGTTGGTCCCTCTACCAGCACCTCTCGTATCTCGGCTCATCGTCAATCTGAAAAGGGAAACGATTAACGACCCTATAATGGTGCTAGTGCAGTGCGACTTCATTCTTTATACTACTAATAGTATATATATATATAGCTTTTGAAAACCAAAGTAATCACAAATACGCGCTCTCATATACGTACTAACTCTCCCTAGTGTCTTTCCCTAGGTTAACTACGCAACCTAGAGCTCTGATACCAAGTGTGACGGCCCGCCCCGCACCAACCGACATTTACTCCAAAAGTACGCTGTAAACATGTCCAGTTAGCACGGAACGGGTCGTCAGAAGGAAAGGGAAGAAGGAAATGGACATACAAAGAACCTGTAGAATGTCTCACAGCGCATAGAACAAAATACAATAATAACATACTTGACATAAAACAGGAGAGACCGTGCATAAGCTGAAAATCAGAACTAAACATCATAGCAGCGGAAATCCAAAATACAGCTTATTACAACTTTCAAACTGTCTCAAAGCAAAAGTAAGATAAATGAGGTACACTACTAATGCCCAAGTAGCGACCACCAACGACACAGGGAGAATGTGTATATATATATATATATATATATAATACGTGGAAGCCTCCTGCCCGCCTCCGAATCAGCTACTCGCGCATCACCAGCTAACCTGTCTCTAGTCTGCTCGTGTGAGCACCCAGAGTAATAAGAGGAGACATAAAACTCTGGGTCAGACATAAAGCCTGGTATGAGCGATAAGTATCTAAAGTGAACAATAACAGGTAGACTAAAACATACCTGAACCTGGACCTGCAACCAAAGAGTTAGCACTACATACTGTACAACACTCTAAGGTATCATATCAAACAGTGTAAAGATACGGAGGTGAGGGGAGGTGTGCATGTCATAGGGATGACAAACAATCAAACATAGCATCCATCCTCACATCTCTCACTCAGTGCATAAAGCATACGATATTCACCATTTCGATCACCCAACATTCCTTGCTACGATCACTTTGCCCCATGAAGTCATAAATGGCTTCACTGCACTGATAACGTAGCCACAAATCCTTTGCTATGTCCACTTTGCCCCATGGAGTCACAAGAACCCCACTGCACTGGCTCATAGCCTTATCAATCCTTACTATGTCCACTTTTCCCCATGGAGTCACAAGAACCCCACTGCACTGGCTCATAGTCTTACTACGCATCACCTTGCCCCTCGGGTCATAATGACCCTACTGCACTGATAACGTAATCTTGCTACCATCACCTTGCCCCTCAGGTCATAATGACCCTATTGCACTGATAAGTTGCCATCACTCATTCTTGGTGGTGAATCGAAGTTATGAACATCGGCAATTCCTTAGCACACGCCCCGCAACAAAGTCCAACCATGAAGTGAACTCCTTGGTTCCCAACTGGTTCCGGGATCCTGAGCCATAACTTCCCCTATTGGACTACCTTTGCATCTCGGGTTAATGGTCAATACTGGGTCGGGTCCGGTTCCTCCTCAAGTTATCGGTTCGGGTCGATGTCCTTCATTCGTTCGGGTCGGGTCTCCTTCTGGTGCGGTTCGGGTCGGGTACTCCTCTGTGTTCGAGTCAGATGCTTCTCTTCGGGTCGGGTCGGGTGCTTCCCTTCGGGTCGGGTTGGGTCGGGTGTCCCTTCTTGGTTCGCGTTTTCGATCCGTCTTCATGCTCCCTTCATATGCTCCTATCCGATCCGCTTCCGTGCTCCTGCTCTGATTCGTCTTCGTGCTTCCGATCCGATCTGTCCTCCTCGATCCGATCCGTCCTTCTCGATCCGATCCGTTTTCCTCTATCCGATCCGATCCCAGTTCAGCTAGCGTGGCCTTCCTTTTTGCCACCTTTCCCAAGTGTTGGGTTCCGATCCGATCAGATTCTTTGCTCAGTTCTACATATCCGATCCGAGCCCCCTTATCCGATCCGATCTGAACCCTGCACTGTTTTCTGAAAACTATTCCAGCAAGTGTTTACGCCATTCGACGACGTTTTCGACCATTCTAACTATTGGAATCAATCACAAAGCATTTCATACAGTCATAGCAACATTCATAATCAACCACAAACATCAGAACATCCATATGATAGGTTAAAATGGATCAAACATACCCAAAATCCCATATTTCCCCTTAAGCATGTTTAGGTGAAACTAATGATAGGATTAGCAAAACTTAACCAAATTAACCCAAATTCATATCAGAGGTCTAAAACATCATTCCGAATTTTATAAACATTTTTCTAGAATTTTATCATGTTTAAATTCGCTAATTAACACTAATCACCCCTAATTAGCCATAATTAGTGCAAAACTATGCAAATCACTCACCTTAGCCACAAATAAACTAAGATCTGAAATAATTCTCTGATTTGATGTGAATCTCAATGCCAAACAACTGCTACAATATTTATTTGGTGAAGATCTTCCTTGATTAGGGGTTGCTAAGCCAAATCCTTAACCAAAAGATGATTTGGAGGTGATTTAGAGGTTGGAGGCCATTTTTAGGGTTCCTTGGTGATAAGTGGAGGCTAGAAAACTGAAATGGAATGATTCTCCATCTCATTTCAGCCCTCCCATAACCCTAATCCCGAAATGGGTTATGGGCCTACTCACTAATCACCCAATTTGGCCCGGTTAAGCAGCTTTTCACCCTCCAAACCTTGTTTCAGCCATATCTCCCAAACGGTAAGTCCGTTTGGCTATTGTGACAACTCTACGGAAAGGTAAACCATCAAACGAATCTAATGGAAGTGGTTTCAGGTCAAAATTCCTTTCCAATCAAAAGTTATGGCCAAAACAGTACCAACTAGGGGCAAAATGGTCATTTAAAAATCGACAAAAATCATGAACATGGGAAATGACTCTAATAGATGTTTCCCAAAGTCACATGACCCTACGACTTCATATGAGGAAGAAATAAATATTCTACGATCCTATAATGTGTAGAACACGGGTCATTACACTTTCTCTTAGGGCCATTCTTCGGCTAGGATGGACAACAGGTCGGGCATTAGGTATTAGGTCAATTCTAAATTCGATCTCACGAAGTGGAGGAAGACTCTTAACTTCTCCAAATACGTCTGCAGAATTCCCTAACAACGGGGATAGTATTTACGTCGGTATCAGGGTAACCTAGGGTATACATTAGATTATCTCTTTTTTGGGCTAGGATCTTCACAAGATATTTCTATAAATTTTCCAAAATTTGTCTTTACCTATATTTTCCTATTTGTACAATCTAGATGGGCTTCATATTTGTTTAACCAGTCCATTCCAAGTAGAATTCCAAATTCAGTGAAATCTAGGACAATAAGATTAATAGGGAATTGATAAAGAGAATAGGAAATATGGACCTTTCTGTAATAAATACAGAGATTTGTGGAACCTCCTACTGGATTAGTTACGCAAATGGGTTGGTCAATAAATTCAGGTTCAAGTTTTAACTCTTCTACAGTTTCCTTTGAAATAAAACTGTGCGAAGCACCAGTATCGAATAATACTCTCACAAGTTTATCACAAACAAATATATTCCCTTCTAATACTCCTTTCCTTTCTACGTCTATTGAGGTTGAAGGTTTACCTTCTATTGTAAAGATTTGTACTTTATTTGTTTCCTTTACTAGAGCACAATCTTTACTTAGATGCCCGAACGCATAACAGTTGCAACATTTCCACCTTTCTTGATTTTGATCCTTCAGCTCCTTTGATTTCTTGCAGTTAGTTCCTAGATGACCTTTTCCCTACAATTGTAACAGGTAACTTTCATCAAGTGATTTTGCTGGGTTCCTTTCTTTGGTTTCTTCGTCTCTTGCTTCTTTCCTTTAGACTTCCTCTTCTTATCATTATCCTTATTATTGTTGTTGTTGTTGCTTTTCTTCTCTTTAAGTACTTTTTGTTTGTCAATGGTGGCATACCTATATCCCATATCTACTAAGTCTACGAATGATTGCTTGACATGCGCGGTCATCCTCTCGTGATATTTTGGATTCATCCCCTTAATAAATGTTTCATTCTTCTTCAGCGGGGTGTTTGTTAGTTTCGGTCCAAAGAGAGAAAGCTCATTGAACTTATTCAGGTATTCCTCAAATGACATATTACCTTGCTTAAGGTTCATAAACTCTTCGTATATTCGAGAAATTCCTGCTGAGGGCATGTAACGTTCTTTGAAAACTTCTTTGAAATCCTTCCATGAAATGTCGTCTTCTAATTTTCCCTGGATGATAGTCTCCCACCATGTAGCGGCTCCTTCCTGTAGTTGCCATGTGGCCAACAGTCTCTTCTGGTTATCTTCGAGATTAAGTCCTTTTATAATCTTCTTGCATGATTTAATCCAGAGTTGAGCTTCCATAACATCATCGGATCCCTTAAATGGTTTTCCACCCAAATTTACGTAACTCTTATTTAGATCCGGAAGACTAATTTGACTCAGGGATCAGATCATGGTTTCATTAATTGTCATAGCATCACGACCACTGATGGTGTTGCTGCTTCCTCCCCTACATCTGCCTCTACTGCTCATTTCCTACTATCTGAAAGTAGTTTGAAAATGCTTATTAGACATGCAGATGAATTACCTAAGGAGTATGAAACATTTTAAAATCATTACATTTCATTGGATTTTTACTCATTCTAGGGTATTCATAACCCCATCTCTAATGAGATATCTAATGAGTTATACCCCAAAGCTTTGTATAAACCAAAGCTCTGATACCAACTGTGACGACCCGGAATTTCGACCCTTGAAAATTGACACTTTAACACCTTCTCGTATTCAAAATGTCGAAGATTCAAGTGTCGGATTCCTGGTTGTCTGGGGATATAGCACATTAGATAAATCACAATGAAATAAAGAAACAACTTCTCATATATATAACATGAGGTTACATCAGAGTTTACAACATTTCATAACCATAACCAAAAGAACAGCGGAAACTGACTAACAATGTAAATCCCATAACAGACTTCATCTTCACCTGAATTTCTTTGGATCACAGATGTCCACAAAATAATGTCCCAAAGAAAATAGCTAATACTCCACAGCAACAGCAACCCCACAAAAGCAAAGGATCCAGTGAGGAAAAGCTCCGAGACTCAAGCTGTAATAACCCGGAAAATCTGGGCCAGTTTAAAAATTTTTGTTTTGGAAATTTTAGCAGATTTTGGATATTTAAAATAGATTATTTTAAATAAAATCGACGAAGAATTTATTTTGAATATATTTAGAACGTATATATTTTATACGTCGTCGTTAGAATATAAATAATTATATATAATAATAAAAGGAATTGAAAATGGCGCGGTAGTTCGATAATTCGATTTCAAACTTCAATTGAATGTACCGGGTGCAAAACAACCCGGATTTAAGTGAAACAAAAAGCATTAGGATCTATTTGGGAATATCTTTCCAACGAATCCGACAAATCGAGATTTCATAACGGGAATCAAAAGATATGTCCAGTTGAAAATTCTGAATAGTCGCTATGGAATTCAGGCCCTTAAAAATGGACATTTTGCAAATGACCTCGGATCTCGATGAAACCAGTTTTGTTGGGTCCATGATGTCGAATTATTGCTAGATTCCAAATTTCATAATTTTTCGAATCAATATGTGAGCGTGGCAAAGGAAAACGCGTTTGATCAGTTTTAGTTGATTTTAATCGACTGGAAATGGCCATTTTTCAAACGGCCTCAGAATTCGACGAAACTAGTTTTGTTAGGACCGTATCGTCAATACGAAGCTAGAAAATATTTTTTGGGAATTTTTAGAGTTAGTATGTGACCCCGGTAATTTGAAATGTACGTTTAAAATTCAATATAGTGATTTAAATGTAAATTTAACGGAAACTGATTGTAACAGCCGAATCAGCCTACGATACATATCCCATTGTGTTCGGAATGGGGGTAAACTGCTATAGACGACAGGCGGTGGGCCTCGTTTAGAGGTCGTATGTGAAAGTCAACTTTTTCATAATAAAATAATAAAATATAAAAAATAACACTACCTCTCTCTCCTACCCCTATTCTTCCATTCTGGCCCCCTCCCGTTCTTCATTAAATAAAAAAAAAGAGAAAGAATCAGGTCGCCGCCGCTCCACCCTTCGCCATCATCACCCACGACCGTGCCCCCCCTGCCGATGATCCTCCCCGTCGCCACCTTCCCCTCCTCCTCCTGCGACCTTCCGCGAACCCTAGTCGCTGCCTCCCAAACCCTAACCACCCACCACTGGCCGACGCAACCCCCAAACCCGCCCCCCCATCGTCAGTTCGAACCCCCCTGCTCCGCCCCACGTCAGCCTCGCGATGGCCACCACCACCTGACCCCGACTCCGGCGCAGCAGCGAAGACCCCCCTTTTTTTCTCAAAACAATACGGTAAGTTTTCTTTTATTTTATTTTCTTTTATCTTATGATTTTTATATATATGTAATGGCATATAAAAGGTGTGATTTCTATATAACGAAAAGGTTTGGTTTTTGTATAACGAAAAGGTTTGATTTCTATATAATGTAAAGATCAGATTTTTATATATTATAGCGAAGAAAAGATTTTGAATAAACAAAGGTTGGATTTTTAATGAAGTAGCATAATAAAAATATGATTTTTATATTTTTAAGGTATTAAAAATATAATCTTTACTATATAGAAGATGTAAAAATATGATTTTTGTTTATGTAGAGAATTAAAAATATAATTTTTACATGATAGAAATATTAGAAATATCATCTTTATATGTGTAGAAAAATAAAAATGTGATTCTTATAATGGTATGAGTGAAAAGGTGATATTTTTAAAAGTGAAAAGACGATAGATTTTTAAAAGGCAAAAGATTATATTTTTAAAAGTGAAAAGATTAGATTTTTTAAAAGGCAAAAGATTAGATTTTTAAAAGGCAAAAGATTAGATTTTTTAAAAGGCAAAAGATTAGATTTTTAAAAGGCAAAAGATTAGATTTTTTAAAAGGCAAAAGATTAGATTTTTTAAAAGGCAAAAGATTAGATTTTTAAAAGGCAAAAGATTAGATTTTTAAAAGGCAAAAGATTAGATTTTTAAGAAAAAAAAGGCGAAATCTTTATATGGTGAAGAGCGAAGAGAAAATATGATTTTTGATTACATAGAATAGTAAAAATTCGATTTTTATATATTGAATCGCATAGTAAAAATTCGATTTTGATATATTGAATCGCATAGTAAAAATTCGATTTTTATATATTGAATCGCATAGTAAAAATTCGATTTTTACATATGTAGTGGCTACAGCAACGAAGATGACGAAAATGCGATAACGATGAAGATTTCTATCAAAGAAGAGTCAAGATGATTGGGATAGCTATCGGTGAGAATTTCTCACCTTTCAATTTCTTTTTCTAGTTATATATATATACTAGGATGCAGACGGTGCTTAGTAGCACCCGACACAATCGTCCACAGACCATGGACTTGTTTGTTTGGTTGCATAAATTAGTTAGATGATTTGATTTGAATTTGGTTGTTTGGTGATTTTGATTGATGTGTGAATGGCGTGGGCCTTCACTAGACCGGGGATAAGGCTAGGCCTCGTCCCGTTTCTAGTATCGTGCCGTTATGCCGCCGAAATTTTCTAAAATAAGTTAGAAAATAAAAATATCATTTTATTTAAAGAATGAACTGAATAGAAATTCATGTGTTAAAATAAAAATGTTTTATCGTTAAAAACATAATTTTTAACGTGAATATAGTGAAAGTGAATAAAATAAATATTCATTTACAAACCGGACGGTTTGTTTATGTACACCTATTTGAATGACATTGATTGGGACGATAAATTTTACACATCGCTCAACTGCACAAATAAAATCTGTGTTTGATTGTTTGAAAACCCCACACGGGTGTTGGGATGAAATTTGAAGTCCGCTCATCCTGATTGATTAAATATGTCGGTCGATTGATTGACAGGCTGTTATAAGCGTTAGATGTCTATATTTAATGCTTATACAGTGTTGTGCACTTTGGTTGATGGTTGATTATTTTTCAATGCTATTATATACATGTGATGTATGAAAATCCATATAATTAACATTATATGGTAATTGATTGGGCCTCATTCCAATTTAGAATATAAAGAATATTATAAAATAAAGGTTCATGTGTTGACTGTACTCATCCGTTGAGATTAGTCATGTGTTGAACGAAATATTTTAATAATAAAATTTACATCTTTATCAATATAAAATAAAGGTTCATGTGTTGACTGTACTCATCCGTTGAGATTAGTCATGTGTTGAACGAAATATTTTAATAATAAAATTTACATCTTTATCAATATAAAATAAAGGTTCATGTGTTGACAGTACTCATCCGTTGAGATTAGTCATGTGTTGGACGAAATATTTGAAATAGAAATATTTGAAAAAGAAATATTTGAAATAGAATATTTGAAAATAGAAATATATGAAGCCGTGTTGGTTAGATTGACGCCATTTTGACGTGAACGATATTTATATCGATTTTATCGATTTCGAAATGAATTGAATATAAAACGATTTCGAAATGAATTGAGTATAAAACGATTTCGAAATGAATTGAATATAAAACGAATTTCGAAATGAATTGAATATAAAACGATTTCGAAATGAATTGAATATAAAACGATTTCGAAATGAATTGAATTGAAAACGACATCGAAATGAATTGAATATAAAACGATTTCGAAATGAATTGAATATAAAACGATTTCGAAATGAATTGAATTGAATTGAAAACGATTTCGAAATGAATTGAATTGAAAACGATTTTGAAATGAATTGAATATAAAACGATTTCGAAATGAATTGAATAGAAAACGAATTTGATTTCAATTGAATATATAACGAATTTGATTCGAATAGAAAACCAATTTGAATTTGATTCGAATAGAAAAACAATTTGAATTGAATCGAATAGAAACCCAATTTGAATTGAATCGAATAGAAAACGACTTTGGAATTTGAATTGAATAGAAATGAATTTTAAAACGAATTTATAAAGAAGAATTCAATTTTGATTTGAATTGAAATGGAAGTTGAAATTGCTTTTGAAACGAATTCAAAACTATTTATATAATTCGTTTTAAATAGAAATCGACGAAATATATATTATATATATATTATATATATAATATAATGGCCTGAATAGAACGCGCCGCGCCGCAGCAGTTCGTAAATTTCGACCATTTATTTCAGATGGACATTACGGGAGATCCGACCGTCGAATTCTCCTAAAACCGGAACCGTTGGGTTCGTATCGAAAAGAGCTTTCTAACGAATATTAGAAATTCAAAATCTAACAATTGGATTTGGAGTTACGTCCAAATCAAATTTGAAAAAGGTCGCTGTAAGTGCAGTTCGATAGCCATTGTTGGAAATCGATTGTACGGGCCTTGATAAAATTATTAAAAATAGTAATAATTTGTGTAAAATCATAAGAAATGATTTGGGAAAAATTGGGGTGAAAAACTCCATATTTGAAAAGATAAAAATGGATTTTTATCGAAATGAACTAGTTTTGAACTAAATTTAAAACCCAATTATTTTTAAATAAATAAATTAGATTTAAAAAGGGGGTTTTAAATAATCGGAATTTCTAATATATTTGGTTGGATTTGAAATGGGTTTATCGTGAACTGTGTTTTAAATAACACTAGTTCTTTAACCCGATAATAAATAGAATGTGATTTGGGTTTGTCGTGAACTGTGTTTTAAATAACACCTAGTTCTTTAAGGAGTTTTAACGAATCTGAAATTAGATTGAAATGTGAACCTATAATCTAAATTATCAAATTTAGAAATGAGCGAGAATGGAGTATCGCCAGTTTTGCTCCAAAGCGATAGTTAAATCTTTAATTAGATTTGAACGTGAAATGGTAATTAATTTTACCGACAACACTGAGGTGTTAAATATGGAGTATTACCAGTTTTGCTTCATGGGATGAATAGGTTGGGATTGGGAAATAAAATAAATAATTACTTCGTTACGGTTCGCTAATCTCGACTAGTTTAGAAAACCATAATTTGATTTGAAACGACATCCAAAGGAAGATTAAAGGATAAATTTTAAAGAATTTATCTTGGATAAAATTAATGGGAACCTTTCCTTAAAAATGTGATTTTCTGAATAAAAAAATATTTTGAATTGGAATGAGGCGTATGTCGTGTTTGTGTAACATTTGTTTTAATATACGCGGGTTGTTCGGAAAGTCCGGGTTTATACCCATTCTGAATAACCGATTCGACGATAAGTCGAAGATGAAGATGGTGGTCGAAGACCGGAAGTCTTCACATCGTTTGGATAATTACTGACGATCCTGATTGGGCTGTACACCCAAGAGGATGGAAATAGTTGGTGGTCGTCCAGACGTACTTGGTGACGGATGGATATGCGAGGAAAGTGCCTCCGGTTTCGTTCAGACCTAGAACGAACTTGAAAATGGATTGTGTGTCTGACATTGGATTTTATTCTGTGTTGATTGATTTCTATTAAATATACATCTGTTTGGCGGCGGAGAATTTATTCTTTTGCTTAACGCCCTTCTCTGAGACGTACGAGCTCAGAGGTTGTATATCGATGGACATCAGTCGCATGGCATGAATTGCCTGTGTGGCACGCTAAGATGCAATGATCAAGGCTTCTGTTGAAAAGCAAAGTCTTGTGGTTGATGATCAAAGCACGCCTACGTGGCAGCTTTGTGTATAACGTGAATTCGCGAGCCTCACACCTCGGTATGAGTCAAAAACGGGATACGGACTACAGGGAGAGCACGACGTTTCTTTCTAGCTTTGGTGGTGTCAGTGACTTACCAGCCCTGACATTTATATACTTTTCACCTATGTGGTTGTTGGAATGCGAGGCGCCTCGATTATAGGTCTGTAAGGACCGGGAAACGTGTGTTCAGGAATTTCCAATCCTCTAACGTAAGTGAGGACCGGCCCTGAAGCATCCAAGGGTTGCCCAGAGTGCGTAGCCCTGGGACATTTGCTAGAGTGTCTCGAACGCGGAGAGGAGCTTGCCCCTTGCCTCGACTCATGACGGAAATCCAATTTCCAATACGCGTATTGCGGTTTTAATTGTAGAACTAGTATGGCAACATGATATATGGTACCCATGCCGTCTATGATTTATAGTTATGATTGAAATTGTTTTGACACTCTACACTTATTATAGTATCAAATGATTTGTTTTAAACGTACCAAGCATGTTTGGCTATTATAAGGGAAAACCCTGTCCTCCGGCTTGCGTTGCATTGTGTGATGGGACCTGGGTCTTATAATAGCTTCATTTTTCGAAAAAGCATTGCGCTGTTTATTCTATGCACTGGTATTCTTGGGAGGAAACCCGTTCCGTGTTATACGGCGTGGTCCCTTGAATTACTATCTTTAAAATAAAATTTTATTAACTGTTTTAGTTCTCACACCAGTCACATGACTGATTTGGAGTTTATCGTTTTAACCTAAACTCTGGGTGCCCCTATTTTCCGCACGGGCAGCTAGTAGTTTTGGTTTTGCAGATTTATATTCACAGGATCCTGGTTTACAGCTGGAATGATATCCGGAAAGCTCTGTATCCGTATATCACCTTCAGTTGTGCTTTGTATTATTTTTCCGCTGCTATGTAATTAATTGTAATCTCTGATATTTATCGAATGTAATTTATTCATTTATACTCTGTATATTCTTGTATTTTGATGGAATTGTTGTAATAACAATGAAATGTTCTTCCGTTTGCGTTCTGATTTGTCCTGTTCTCAAACGATCAGGGGTTTCGAGCGGTCTAGATCGGTTTAACGACTGATTCGGATCGAGCGAAATTCCTTGTCGTCACATTTGGTATCAGAGCTTTGGTTTACAAAGCTCGAGAACAAGACACATTAGAACCATACGAAAGAATTCATCAGATATTGGATTAGTAATATCCAATTAGAATGACTCGTTAGAGATAGGATCAGTAGTATCCTAGAACGAGTGTGAAGAGTATGTTTTTCAAATGAAAACAATTTTGTTTTGAAATTTAAATCGTTTTAAACGTATTTGATTATTTATTTATTTTGAATATGGACAATCTAATATATAAAGATTTTGCATATACGCGTCTTGAACGTATATTCGAAGTTTTAATATATTAGATAGATATAAGATCACACTCTAGTCGCCCGGACCTGATTCTGATGATTGACGCGTCATCATTAGTAATTAGTTTCGTGTTTCAAAGTTGTGCTTTCTATATGTTTCCATTAGACTGGTGTGAGAACCAAAACTAATATAGCTAGAACACATTGTTGTGAATTGGCATCAAAAACATGATTTTTCTATGTATATCAAAATTATGAATTTGAAACTCTAATTCACTAATTGATTGATGTTTGTGTTGTTTGCTTATTTGTTTGATAATTTTGAACCATTATGCCTAATTGCATCAAATATTGAATTGTATTGAAAATTGGTCGCATATGCATGCATATATATGTTCTTACATTGAACAGGTCATAGCAAGGAGGCTAGAGCCGAAGAATAAAATTTGTTTGCCCGACAAATATGTACATGTTTACTACATAATTTACTGTTTTGTTTGGGTGATGATGATTTTATGAGCCTATTGGCTAGCCACTTGGCTTTTTCTTTTTCTTTTTCTTTTTGAGATCAGAAGGCCTATATGGCAATTTCGGGATTTTCCCGTAGCTCCCGGTGCAGGGGAGGTTATGGCGAAATTTTTCGAAAATTTAGGGTGTTAGCCAAATTTTTGAAAATTTGAAAATTCTCAGAAACTGAAAAGTTGGAGAATGGAAGCCAAATCGAACGTAGAGTTGAATAATCAAACCACTTTCGACTTTGTTCCTTTTCGGGGATGAAAAGTTTTAAGTGGGGGAGATTGTAATAACCCGGAAAATTTGGGCCAGTTTAAAAATTTTTGTTTTGGCAATTTTAGCAGATTTTGGATATTTAAAATAGATTATTTTAAATAAAATCGACGAAGAATTTATTTTGAATATATTTAGAACGTATATATTATATACGTCGTTGTTAGAATATAAATAATTATATATAACAATAAAAGGAATTGAAAATGGCGCGGTAGTTCGATAATTCGATTTCAAACTTCAATTGAATGTACCGGGTGCAAAACAACTCGGATTTTAGTGAAACAAAAATCATTAGGATCTATTTGGGAATATCTTTCCAACGAATCCGACAAATCGAGATTTCATAACGGGAATCAAAAGATATGTCCAGTTGAAAATTCTAAACAGGCGCTATGGAATTCAGGCCCTTAAAAATGGACATTTTGCAAATGACCTCGGATCTCGACGAAACCAGTTTTGTTGGGTCCGTGATGTCGAATTATTGCTAGATTCTAAATTTCTTAATTTTTCGAATCAATATGTGAGCGTGGCAAAGGAAAACGCGTTTGACCAGTTTCAGTTGATTTTAATCGACTGGAAATGGCCATTTTTCCAACGGCCTCAGAATTCGACGAAACTAGTTTTATTAGGACCGTATCGTCAATACGAAGCTAGAAAATATTTTTTGGGAATTTTTAGAGTTAGTATGTGACCCCGGTAATTTGAAATGTATGTTTAAAATTCAATATAGTGATTTAAATGTAAATTTAACGGAAACTGATTGTAACAGCCGAATCAGCCTACGATACATATCCCATTGTGTTCGGAATGGGGGTAAAACGCTATAGACGACAGGCGGTGGGCCTCGTTTAGAGGTCGTATGTGAAAGTCAGCTTTTTCACAATAAAATAATAAAATATAAAAAATAACACTACCTCTAACTCCTACCCCTATTCTTCCATTCTGGCCCCCTCCCGTTCTTCATTAAATCAAAAAAAAAAAGAGAGAAAGAATCAGGTCGCCGCCGCTCCACCCTTCGCCATCATCACCCACGACCGTGCCCCCCTACCGATGATCCTCCCCGTCGCCACCTTCCCCTCCTCCTCCTGCGACCTTCCGCGAACCCTAGCCGCCGCCTCCCAAACCCTAACCACCCACCACTGGCCGACGCAACCCCCAAACCCGCCCCCCCATCGTCAGTTCGAACCCCCTACTCCGCCCCACGTCAGCCTCGCGATGGCCACCACCACCTGACCCCGACTCCGGCGCAGCAGCGAAGACCCCCCTTTTTTTCTCAAAACAATACGGTAAGTTTTCTTTTATTTTATTTTCTTTTATCTTATCTTATGATTTTTATATATATGTAATGGCATATAAAAGGTGTGATTTCTATATAACGAAAAGGTTTGGTTTTTGTATAACGAAAAGGTTTGATTTCTATATAATGTAAAGATCAGATTTTTATATATTATAGCGAAGAAAAGATTTTGAATAAACAAAGGTTGGATTTTTAATGAAGTAGCATAATAAAAATATGATTTTTATATTTTTAAGGTATTAAAAATATAATCTTTACTATATAGAAGATGTAAAAATATGATTTTTGTTTATGTAGAGAATTAAAAATATAATTTTTACATGATAGAAATATTAGAAATATCATCTTTATATGTGTAGAAAAATAAAAATGTGATTCTTATAATGGTATGAGTGAAAAGGTGATATTTTTAAAAGTGAAAAGACAATAGATTTTTAAAAGGCAAAAGATTATATTTTTAAAAGTGAAAAGATTAGATTTTTTAAAAGGCAAAAGATTAGATTTTTAAAAGGCAAAAGATTAGATTTTTTAAAAGGCAAAGGATTAGATTTTTAAAAGGCAAAAGATTAGATTTTTTAAAAGGCAAAAGATTAGATTTTTTTAAAAGGCAAAAGATTAGATTTTTTAAAAGGCAAAAGATTAGATTTTTAAAAGGCAAAAGATTAGATTTTTAAAAGGCAAAAGATTAGATTTTTAAGAATAAAAAGGCGAAATCTTTATATGGTGAAGAGCGAAGAGAAAATATGATTTTTGATTACATATAATAGTAAAAATTCGATTTTTATATATTGAATCGCATAGTAAAAATTCGATTTTTATATATTGAATCGCATAGTAAAAATTCGATTTATACATATGTAGTGGCTACAACAACGAAGATGACGAAAATGCGATAACGATGAAGATTTCTATCAAAGAAGAGTCAAGATGATTGGGATAGCTATCGGTGAGAATTTCTCACCTTTCAATTTCTTTTTCTAGTTATATATATATATACTAGGATGCAGATGGTGCTTAGTAGCACCCGACACAATCGTCCACAGACCATGGACTTGTTTGTTTGGTTGCATAAATTAGTTAGATGATTTGATTTGAATTTGGTTGTTTGGTGATTTTGATTGATGTGTGAATGGCGTTGGCCTTCACTAGACTGGGGATAAGGCTAGGCCTCGTCCCGTTTCTAGTATCGTGCCGTTATGCCGCCGAAATTTTCTAAAATAAGTTAGAAAATAAAAATATCATTTTATTTAAAGAATGAACTGAATAGAAATTCATGTGTTAAAATAAAAATGTTTTATCGTTAAAAACATAATTTTTAACGTGAATATGAATATAGTGAATGTGAATAAAATAAATATTCATTTACAAACCGGACGGTTTATTTATGTACACCTATTTGAATGACATTGATTGGGACGATAAATTTTACACATCGCTCAACTGCACAAATAAAATCTGTGTTTGATTGTTTGAAAACCCCACACGGGTGTTGGGATGAAATTTGAAGTCCGCTCATCCTGATTGATTAAATATGTCGATCGATTGATTGACAGGCTGTTATAAGCGTTAGATGTCTATATTTGATGCTTATACAGTGTTGTGCACTTTGGTTGATGGTTGATTATTTTTCAATGCTATTATATACGTGTGATGTATGAAAATCCATATAATTAACATTATATGGTAATTGATTGGGCCTCATTCCAATTTAGAAAATAAAGAATATTATAAAATAAAGGTTCATGTGTTGACTGTACTCATCCGTTGAGATTAGTCATGTGTTGAACGAAATATTTTAATAATAAAATTGACATCTTTATCAATATAAAATAAAGGTTCATGTGTTGACTGTACTCATCCGTTGAGATTAGTCATGTGTTGAACGAAATATTTTAATAATAAAATTTACATCTTTATCAATATAAAATAAAGGTTCATGTGTTGACAGTACTCATCCGTTGAGATTAGTCATGTGTTGGACGAAATATTTGAAATAGAAATATTTGAAAAAGAAATATTTGAAATAGAATATTTGAAAACAGAAATATATGAAGCCGTGTTGGTTAGATTGACGCCATTTTGACGTGAACGATATTTATATCGATTTTATCGATTTCGAAATGAATTGAATATAAAACGATTTCGAAATGAATTGAATATAAAACGATTTCGAAATGAATTGAATATAAAACGAATTTCGAAATGAATTGAATATAAAATGATTTCGAAATGAATTGAATATAAAACGATTTCGAAATGAATTGAATTGAAAACGATTTCGAAATGAATTGAATATAAAACAATTTCGAAATGAATTGAATATAAAACGATTTCGAAATGAATTGAATTGAAAATGATTTCGAAATGAATTGAATTGAAAACGATTTCGAAATGAATTGAATTGAAAACGATTTTGAAATGAATTGAATGTAAAACGATTTCGAAATGAATTGAATAGAAAACGAATTTGATTTCAATTGAATATATAATGAATTTGATTCGAATAGAAAACCAATTTGAATTTGATTCGAATAGAAAACCAATTTGAATTGAATCGAATAGAAACCCAATGTAATGTCCCGGATTTCCTAGCCATTTATTTGAAATATTTTATTTATTTAAAATATTGATTTATGTTTAATTAATGGATTTGACAATTTTAATTTGAATGTTTAAATTATATTAATAATATAATAATATTTTAGTCTCAGGATATTGGGAAAATGGTGAATTTGCGATATAACATGAACGAGCGATTTGTTTATAAATATTAAACGATTTTTTTTAGAGTATCATCGAAAGAAGAACCAGGATTTTCAATGTCGAGTTGAATTCTATATTTGAGATGTTGATTTAAGTAAATACGATAATATTAATTTATCGTTAAATTTAGTTGTTTAAATCATAATTTATATTTAATAGAAATTTCATGCGATTTAACATGAAAACCCAAATTCATGTTTATCATATTTGAACAGTGATGGTCCCACGAAGCCAAATCAATACAAGAGACAAAAGAATTCGTTCAAAGATTTGTGTACAATACATGTCAGGTCAAATTTATGTTTCGCAAATATAAAACAATACATGAAATTTTTTGGAGATAATACAAGTTCAAACTTTTAGTTTGTACAATACAAGTTTTAAAATAAAAAGAAAATCTCACGTACAGATTCATACGAATCAGATACAAGATAAAGCAGATCCAAATCTTTAATATAAACCGAAATGACAATTCAAACAGAAAGAGAAAAATATGAACCAACAAAAGAAAATGAAAAGAACAAATATATACATATACATTTGATCAGTAAATCCACCATCTATGAATGCATACACATTTGATCTCGGATTTCAAACCTATGATAAGACAGAACAATGAAAGAAAAAAATACAAGGGAAACCACAAAGGAAAAAAAAAAGAAAAAAAAAGATAATCTAATGGCACATGAAGAAATCTGCAACAAAATCCTCTCACTGAGTTTCCTCTTCATCACCAGTAGACCAGATCTGAAAAGAAAGAGAACAGCTATAAGTAGCTAGAAAAGTAGGTAATTATATATTTAAAGTTGAAGGACTTGCAAAGGATAAAATAACGTATGAAAACAGTAGAATGCAAAATTTAATCAACCAAGAGACAGTACGCAGATCATTCAAAGGAATGAAAATAATAACTAAATAGCAAGAAACATGTAGCATAAATTTGTGCCATGTGATACCAGAATGCCTAAAAATCATAAATGATAATTGCTTCAGTCTCATACCATAAGATGGATTAAAACTATAAACTAAACATTTATTGAATGTGTGCATTTTCAAATGGAAGTTCAAACATCTGACTATTTTCTGGCCTACTATATAATATTAGTTTGTATCAGTCATCCTGTTGTTGCTGCATCTTATAAGAGTTAAAGTTTAATCACATAAGTTCATTGCTAGAGTGAAATTGCTTATATAAAATCCTGAATGTATGGCATTAATAATTCAAATCTGAAATCAAATTTAAACATTTGATAACTGTACTCAAACAACCCAATATGAACTGTCAAATTCATAGCTGCGCCTTACCTACATGAACAGTAGGATTTGGTGTACTTCTGACATGAGACAATACACAATAACAAAGATCAAAACCTGAAAATGAATTAAACAACTCAATGGCTACTTGTACATAAATGGACAACTCGAACAGATCAATGAATCTTTTTAAATTTTGCAAGGACAAACAAAGGGGGACAACATATATATAACTGAGCCAAGATTTCAAACAAGAGAAAAAATCTGAAATCGAATATGATGGTTGTACTCAGGCAGTACAATATAAGCAAGACAATACATAGCTAACAGTTATGGTTACAAGCTAAAAACCTAGGCATGACAGCTTGGTCATGTGTTTATATACCCAAGAAATTTCTGCACTACATCTAAAAGTGGAACAGGAAATCCATATCTATAATTTTCAAATCTCTGAATTTAAATAACAAATTCATGGCCACAGTTTCAAATCTTGTGCACAGAAAAATCCGAACAGCAAAATATAGAGGACATGCGAATAGACAACACAAGTAGCTGCGCCTAATCTACATGGGAACCGTAGGATTTTGTGTACTTTTAACATTAGACAATACATGGAAAACCAACATAAATTTGCAGTAAACATCACGAAAAATCTATGTTCCCAGTATCAATCAGTTCGGTCACATTTCATAGCACGTAGGATCTAAAAATTAGGATGTAACAACTCGAGAATCACAGTAACCCTTTCTACTATAAATACAGGGTGCGAGATCAATACGGTTTGCAGTAGAACCGAATTCAAACCACAAACAAACACAAAAATAAATACAGTAAAACAGAAATTAAATTGGGGGAAAATACTTAGCTTTTGATTCAGTCAGCAGGTTCGGTCTCGTCTGTGGGTAGCGGCGCGACTAGGCCGAGGCAAGGTGGTAACGGCGGGGCATCGAGGTGGTCAGCGGAGGAAGCGATGGAAGAGGATGATGCAGTCTAGGGTTTTTCTTTTTCTGATTTTTGGTGTGGCGGCTACGGAACGAGGAAATGGGGCTGAAGGGTTTGAGATACAAGGGGAGCCGACGATTTTGTTAAGGAAGTGGATACGGGTCGGTTTGGTTAGTGATGGGCTGAACGAACAAGGTAAGGCCCAATCCTTTTATTTAGGGTTTGCTTAGTTTAAAGTTTATAAAAATTTCAAATATCAATTCTGAATACAAACGAAATCAGATTTTGACGAAACAAAAACCGTCATGACCGTAAAGACGAGCACTACGCGATGGTTGAGGTTTGAGCAGGACAGGCAGCAGTTGGATTTTTCAGATAAATAGAATGTCGTCCAATTCAACTGAAAACAAACAGATTTATCGACGAATCAAATCCGAGGTGAGTTAAACTCACTCAGTTATTTCCCGCTTATATTTTATAAGTTAGGTTTTTATTTTTGTGTGCTATGGTTGCTAGTGATTGACTGATTGCTGATTGATATTCATATATTATTTTGAACTGACGAAATTAAACGTTGTTTAATTTCAGTGAAACCCATATCGTTATTTTTAACGACGGGTCCCAGTCAAGGTAATTCACCTTACTGACCATGTTTATAAAATAAACGTGATTTCATGGATTGCTTGCATTGTCATGATTGTGTGAAATAAATTGGGTGTTGACCGTTATAAAACCATTATTTGGTTAAGTTGAATTGGTTGATTTGAGGGGTCGTCCAGTTATTGAATATCAACTTGAAATTCAATATTTGGTTGGTTTTAACCAGTGGGTACGATTGGTTGAATGGTTGGCAGTACATGGCCAATGGATTAACCGTTTTCTGAGTATCGTTATACCATCAGGTAAATTTACAAATTTAAGTTAAATATATATTTTTACCTGAGGACAGATTTAAACCTGTATGTTTGGATAAAAGTTGCAAAAGGAAGTAAATATTGATTATTATGAATTAAGTTATAATTGGGGTTTTAAAATGATCTTATAAAAGAGATTTCTGATATTTATCAAATTTATAAGGGTATGAGAAAAAATTTATTTAAGATTTGAATAATCGTTTTGGAAAGATAAATAAAGGGAATTCGAAGTAAATGCGAGAGTTAAACTAAGTAAAAAGGAAAGTAATTTTGTTGAATCATGGTTTTTAAATGAAGTTTACGGAAAGGGAATGAAGTATAAATAAATGTTACTTAATGAGGATTAAGTAGAGTTATGAAATAAGACTCTAAGCGAAAGATTCAAGGGTGAATGTGGTAAATGGGTAAGTGATGGGATTTTAACAAAGATCCAAGTGGAAAAAGTATCGTTTAGAGAAGTAAAAGAAAATGTGATATTTTGTAAATGATTTTCTTAATCAATGGATTAGGAATGATGATTATACTTGAGATAGAACTTTCGCAAGATAAGAAGTTTTTTTTATAAACATATAAAATAGCCAATATAAGGTATATTTGATATAAGAATAAGTTCGGGTTTTGGAATACAACTAATGTCTATCTAAAGAGAAGACTGTGGTTGATCAAGGTCTGAGAGGTAAATAAATACCCCAACTTGAACGACCTCTGAATTTTCTAAGGGTGATCTTAGTTGTAGTGTGAAAGGAGAGAAATAAATTATTATACTCATATGGGAAATAATAACGAGATGAAAGTGAAAAGGTTGAGAATATATAAATGAATCCTTTCCCAAGTAACAGAAGTGAAAAGGATTTGATATTTATTTATATATAAATGTCAGAAGTTAAATAAATGAAAAGAAAAAAGTGGGAAGTTAAAATGGTATTTCCGAAGATTAAAGGAGATTGAGAAAGTAAAGTTTTAAGGATAATTTATCCTAAATGAATAATCGTTGGTTATTTTTCCCAAGTGATAAGATAAAGGAGATTTCAAAATGTTGCTTAACTTGAAATAAGTTGAGTCGTGTTCCAATTTGGTTAATAAAATAGGAAAGGGGTTTGAAATGATTAAGTATGATCATGGAATATTTTCATAAACATGAAAATGAGATGTTAAGATAAGAACCTTACTTCAAATAAGTATATTTGAAATGTTTAAGGGTTAGAGATTAACTATCATTAACCGTTCTGAATTAAAGAGGCCATGTGGTGTTGATGCTGAACTGGTAGACTCATGTCATTCACACAATTATTTAGTTGATAGTTAAAACACCGACTATCAAGCGTGACCCATACGATTCGTTGGTACGGAAAGGCCGGGATCGAATATATATTCGAAAACCATTCCGACCAGCGAACATGTGAAAAAAGATTGTTGAAGATGGAGCAATGGAAGACCGTTGATCTTCCTAAGCGGAAGAACTACTGATTGGATTTCTCTGGTTTAGCGGCCGGAGATATTTCAACAGTGATTCTGTCGTGGTTGGAATCTACGGATTGCAAGGACTTCTCGCTACTGATCTGTAGGGTGATTCCTAGGATGCAGTAGGAGGGTGCCTTCGGTTCATCCTGTTCCTGGATGACTTGTATGGACGAGTGTCTGACAGAGTATTTCCTAAGAATCACATACATTGATTTTTACAAACATACTTCTGTCAGCTGCAGAATATTTTTGTGGACGTCAATTAGTGATTTGACGGATCTGACGATGTGGCATTCAAAGTGAATGATGGCCAGATGTTCGAAGAGATGAATTCTAGCCTCAAGCCTCATCAACCGGGAGATGACAAAAATCGGGCAGGCAGCATGGCTATGTGGGTCGCTCCCATTAGGGTGTATAATCACCTATCTAGAGAAATTCCTTTTTTTCTTAATCTATCGATTCTGCCCATTCGGGAACGGTGGTTTGAGTCCAACCGTTGGTGATATACATTCGATACACTCAAGCGAAATGAGTGGTCGGTCATGCGAGGGCCGGGTTGCAAGACGTTCTTGTTGAACCCAGGTGTGTTTGCCTCTAGAGATACATCATCGGAAGGTGGTCCCATACCTTGTCAAAGTCGGAATCCAATCTCCAATAAGCGCCCGCCGTTTTGATTGTATACTATATATGTGGAGCGTGAGATGCAAGCGTTCCACTAGATTGTTATATACTTGTATTTAGACATTATTATAATATCAGACAAGTATATGGTTTCAAAACTGTTTTGGGTTATCGTAAGGTAAAAACCGTCCGTGTTTATGTGTGGATTTGGTCTTACGATTATCCTTTTCTTTTGAAATGATTTTGAACTTTAAAATCATGATTGGATGATTTACCATAAATACTGTGCGAGTTTATCTCACTCTGGTTCACCAGACTGAGCCGGTGTTTTGTAAATGCTCGGGTTAGCCCGGAGTGTACAGGTTCAGTTCATCGAAATGCTGTGAAGAGACGGGCTGGAAGAGTTCAGGCGTATGATGTTATTCCGCTGTGTTGTAAGGGCAGATTATTATAACTGTCCAGATGTGTTCATGTACTCTGATGTTGTAAGTTATAAAGATTTATTTCTATATTATATTTTGTTCCGCTGCGATGTGAGACTCTGTGTTAATTCTTCTTCTTCTATTCTAATTTTCTTTCTTTCTTACCTCACCCTCTAATTTCTTTCTACAAACGTTCCAGTATTTTCGGTGTTGGAAGGTCGGCATGAGTACGGTAAAGGGTATTTATGTCGATTTTCGAAGCCGAAAAGCCTGGGTCGTTACACCCAATTTGAATTGAATCGAATAGAAAATGACTTTGGAATTTGAATTGAATAGAAATGAATTTTAAAACGAATTTATAAAGAAGAATTCAATTTTAATTTGAATTGAAATGGAAGTTGAAATTGCTTTTGAAACGAATTCAAAACTATTTATATAATTCGTTTTAAATAGAAATCGACGAAATATATATTATATATATTATATATATAATATAATGGCCTGAATAGAACGCGCCGCGCCGCGGCAGTTCGTAAATTTCGACCATTTATTTCAAACGAACATTACGGGAGATCCGACCGTCGAATTCTCCTAAAACCGGAACCGTTGGGTTTGTATCGAAAAGAGCTTTCTAACGAATATTAGAAATTCAAAATCTAACGGTTGGATTTGGAGTTACGTCCAAATCAAATTTGAAAAAGGTCGTTGTAAGTGCAGTTCGATAGCCATTGTTGGAAATCGATTGTACGGGCCTTGATAAAATTATTAAAAATAGTAATAATTTGTGTAAAATCATAAGAAATGATTTGGGAAAAATTGGGGTGAAAAACTCCATATTTGGAAAGATAAAAATGGATTTTTATCGAAATGAACTAGTTTTGAACTAAATTTAAAACCCAATTATTTTTAAATAAATAAATTAGATTTAAAAAAGGGGTTTTAAATAATTGGAATTTCTAATATATTTGGTTGGATTTGAAATGGGTTTATCGTGAACTGTGTTTTAAATAACACTAGTTCTTTAACCCGATAATAAATAGAATGTGATTTGGGTTTGTCGTGAACTGTGTTTTAAATAACACCTAGTTCTTTAACCCAGTATAAGGAGTTTTAACGAATCTGAAATTAGATTGAAATGTGAACCTATAATCTAAATTATCAAATTTAGAAATGAGCGAGAATGGAGTATCGCCAGTTTTGCTCCAAAGAGATAGTTAAATCTTTAATTAGATTTGAACGTGAAATGGTAATTAATTTTACCGATAACACTGTGGTGTTAAATATGGAGTATTACCAGTTTTGCTTCATGGGATGAATAGGTTGGGATTGGGAAATAAAATAAATAATTACTTCGTTACGGTTTGCTAATCTCGACTAGTTTAGAAAACCATAATTTGGTTTGAAACGACATCCAAAGGAAGATTAAAGGATAAATTTTAAAGAATTTATCGTGGATAAAATTAATGGGAACCTTTCCCTAAAAATGTGATTTTCTGAATAAAAGAATATTCTGAATTGGAATGAGGCGTATGTCGTGTTTGTGTAACATTTGTTTTAATATACGCGGGTTGTTCGGAAAGTCGGGTTTATACCCATTCTGAATAACCGATTCGACGATAAGTCGAAGATGAAGACGGTGGTCGAAGACCGGAAGTCTTCACATCGTTTGCATAATTACTGATGATCCTGATTGGGCTGTACACCCAAGAGGATGGAAATAGTTGGTGGTCGTCCAGATGTACTTAGAGACGGATGGATATGCGCGGAAAGTGCCTCCGGTTTCGTTCAGACCCAGAACGAACTTGAAAATGGATTGTGTGTCTGAAATTGAATTTTATTTTGTGTTGATTGATTTCTATTAAATATACATCTGTTTGGCGGCGGAGAATTTATTCTTTTGCTTAATGCCCTTCTCTGAGACGTACGAGCTCAGAGGTTGTAAATCGATGGACATCAGTCGCATGGCATGAATTGCCTGTGTGGCACGCTAAGATGCAATGATCAAGGCTTCTGTTGAAAAGCAAAGTCTTGTGGTTAATGATCAAAGCACGCCTACGTGGCAGCTTTGTGTATAACGTGAATTCGCGAGCCTCACACCTCGGTATGAGTCAAAAACGGGATACCGACTGCAGGGAGAGCACGACGTTTCTTTATAGCTTTGGTGGTGTCAGTGACTTACCAGCCCTGACATTTATATACTTTTCACCTATGTGGTTGTTGGAATGCGAGGCGCCTCGATTATAGGTCTGTAAGGACCGGGAAACGTGTGTTCAGGAATTTCCAATCCTCTAACGTAAGTGAGGACCGGCCCTGAAGCATCCAAGGGTTGCCCAGAGTGCGTAGCCCTGGGACATTTGCTAGAGTGTCTCGAACGCGGAGAGGAGCTTGCCCCTTGCCTCGACTCATGACGGAAATCCAATTTCCAATACACGTATTGCGGTTTTAATTGTAGAACTAGTATGGCGACATGATATATGGTACCCATGCCGTCTATGATTTATAGTTATGATTGAAATTGTTCTGACACTATACACTTATTATAGTATCAAATGATTTGTTTTAAACGTACCAAGCATGTTTGGCTATTATAAGGGAAAACCCTATCCTCCGGCTTGCGTTGCATTGTGTGATGGGACCTGGGTCTTATAATAGCTTCATTTTTCGAAAAAGCATTGCGCTGTTTATTCTATGCACTGGTATTCTTGGGAGAAAACCCGTTCCGTGTTATACGGCGTGGTCCCTTGAATTACTATCTTTAAAATAAAGTTTTATTAACTGTTTTAGTTCTCACACCAGTCACATGACTGACCTGGAGTTTATTGTTTTAACCTAAACTCTGGGTGCCCCTATTTTCCGCACGGGCAGCTAGTAGTTTTGGTTTTGCAGATTTATATTCACAGGATCCTGGTTTACAGCTGGAATGATATCCGGAAAGCTCTATATCCGTATATCACCTTCAGTTGTGCTTTGTATTATTTTTCCGCTGCTATGTAATTAATTGTAATCTCTGATATTTATCGAATGTAATTTATTCATTTATACTCTGTATATTCTTGTATTCTGATGGAATTGTTGTAATAACAATGAAATGTTCTTCCGTCTGCGTTCTGATTTGTCCTGTTCTCAAACGATCAGGGGTTTCGAGCGGTCTAGATCGGTTTAACGACTGATTCGGATCGAGCGAAATTCCTTGTCGTCACACAAGCTCCAAGTACTGCTACTAAACCTGACACTAGGCTGCCCGTGTAAAAATTATAGGCACCCAGAGTTTTGTGTGAAACCAAAACAACTCCGGGTCAGTCATGGGACTGGTGTGAGAACTCATCATATTTGTTTGTGCATGGAAAATTCGCAATGACTTTTTGAAAAATGAAACTAACATAAGGTCTCACAGCACACACACAATGTAAACGCACACATGGGCGAGGTTTCTCCTTATGATAGTCAAAAATGCTTTAATACGCGGAAATAATTTTGATATTATTATTATTGCATAATGTGAAAAACGATTTTTGAAAGTAAATGTATTAATCTTAGCCAGCATAGGTACCAAATACTATACTGACATAATAGTGTACAGCTAAAATCGTATGGGTTTGTAGTGGAGATTGGGTTTCCAACAATGACCAGGCAACGGAACTTCCTTCCGAACCGAATTTTGAACACCTCTAGAGGGATGTTCGAGGATCAACTAATGCTCCTCATGCCAACACAAGGCCGGGTTACCCCTTAACTGGGTAACTTAGAGTATGCCTGAGTATGCCATCTCCCGGTCGTTACCGACCTTTCCGAGCGCTCGCCAACAAAAACCACAAAAGTAGAAGTTTTCCACATAGGTTAATATCTGGGCTCCATACCATAGTACACCTTTTATCTAGAAGGAGACAACACCCCATAACCTTGCCGCATTTCTTCCTGTTTTGACCATTTACCGGTTTGTGAGGCTTGCCGAGGTTACGATACACAAAGCTACGCTTAAATAAGCCATGCTTTGATCATCTATAGCTCACCACATATCTTAAGTATGCCGCATTATCAATTAACAACGCATCACTGATTTCCAATATATAACCTCTAAGCTCATACGTCTTAGAGAAGGGTGTTAAGCAAGAATAATTCTCCGCCACCAAATATATATATATTGATAAACAATGCTACGCAGTTAATTACAATGTCAGACACACAATCCATACAAGTCCGTTCTGGGTCTGAACGAAACACAAATCCGAAAATCTCCAAATATATTCAAATGTCATGCCACTTATAACCTCGTACCGGGGGATCAGTCCAATCGAGACATCAGCAATCAATCCAAACTATTCAAAGGATCCCGGTCTTCATTATCGTCTTCAATGCCTTCAATTTCTCCACAACGTCGTATTATTACTTGGAATGGTTTTCAGACATAAATCTGATCCCGGTCTTTCCAAATAATAAACGTAACTTTAAAACCATGTGGGTATATAGATCCAAATCAAGTCTCAACTCATACTTCATGTTTGCAAACTCAAATTACAGTTCAAAATACTTTATTACTAGTTAGAAATCATTTACTGAGGTTTGGGAAAGATTTATAAAGCTAGATCACATAAAACTCAATATTTAACAAACTGCGTTACAAAGGCGTTTCAAAATACTAATATTGGCTAGTTTAAGTAAAATGACTTTTGTATTATCCAAAACTTCATGATTTTACCATAAATCATTTTTAAATAATTAATTATGATTTAGCAAATTTTTTCCGTATTTTTAAATAATTTATAGCAACCATTTTATAATTATAGTTAACTAACTCCATTTATAGCGACGTTTTCTAAATTATTTTAAACATAACTTGAAAATTATAAGTTGAAATTAAAATCTGTTTTCACTCATTTGAAAGCTCTCGTAAATAGGAATCAAATGTACTTTGTTTGGTGGAAATCCGATTTAAATTGCAAAAGCTATAAGCTTTTAAAGTTTATAACAAAAATACATTAAATTCTACAATAAATAGTTTTCAAATTAAAATCTAAATTAAATTTTGAACTAACCTTCCCATCCGTCGGATCAGTTAGGGATAGCCAGGGAGAGCAGAAAACTATATTTTCCAAACTCAAGCCTAGAAACTATCCTCTCTGTCATCCTAGAAAATTCCGGTATTTTTTTTTGACAAACTCTATTTCAATTACAATATACATAAATACTTTACTAAATTGCTTTAAATGATTTAGAAAATCATTTGTACTTATACTAACTATTTAAAAACAAATTCCAAATTTCAAATCTAAATGAATAAAATATTCATTTATCACACAAATTTGGTCCCAGACTTGTCTGATATCCGTATAATCCACATATGTGCATGTAACAAGTAAAATGCACACATCATCACTAAGAACAACCACGAAGCATCCATTCATCCATCACACGATCATATATGGGAATATGTATATAACAGTATATACATGTGTCCATATAAGCGTTTGTCACTAAACGCTTACATTGCAATAATTACTAATCATCCATATCATCAACAATCATTCACACAACATAAAAAGTGAACGAATATAAATGTCGAGTTCTCACCTTGGGGTTCCACTATGCTATCCTCTATTGCTAGGCTGTTAGACCCACTATAGTAATCCCAGACTGACTGTTTGATGCTACGGACTTTGCAGCAATTTGTATATTTTATAAATGGAGGAAGAGGAGGATTTTCACCATGGAAGCCATGGATTTTAAGGTGGAGAAGAAGAAGAAATGGAAGAGAAGATGAGAATGAATGCTTAAGGGAAGGAAAGGGGTGTATTTATACTTGAATTGAGTTAATAAGGTGATGACACCTCGTAGGACATGTGTAATTCATGCATGAAATGTTGCATGCAAAATTACAAGTGTCTTCACACTTGTAATAAAGAGAAAGGAGGTTGCATGCAAAATTACAAGTGTCTTCACACTTGTAATAAAGAGAAAGGAGGTGTTTTTGGTAGCATTTACCCTTTAAACGCTATTAAAAACTATATACAACACTTAACCAAATGCTACCAAAGGTGTATATATAAGATTATATACTTCTTAACTATATTTTATAATCTAAACCATTTATTACAACTTTAATTAACATATAAACTAATCATTTAACTAGTCCAAAATTTTAGATCATTACAATAACTCTAAATTACACTTTGATATTGGTAGAATGGAAAGAGTTTGATATAGGATCAAATTAGAGAAAAATTAACTAAATTCGTTTGAAAATCAATAGAGTATAAATATAAATTTAGTATTTATTAAGAGACGAGAAAGTAATGAAGAATTATGAGAGCGAAGTTGAAAATTCTTTTTTGGAAGAAGGAAATATATATATATGGATAAAGGGAAATGACAGTTGGTGAATGCTTATGGAGAATAGACACTTCCATTTAAATTTGAAATTTGTAAAATACTGGTCTATGTCGCCATATTTTGAAGGACATGTCGACATGCTGTAACGACCTGGGTTTTCGCGATCCTGAGTAACCGACATAAACTCAATGTCGACTATTCAAGCATCAGAAATACCAGATAGTCCATAAAAGAAATTAGAGGGTGAGAATAGATAAGATAGAAACTTAGAATAGAAGAAGAAGAACATACAACATCAGAGTAAACACGAATCCCACAGCAGAACGAATAATTATATTTCATAACATAACTTTGAAATAAAACAATATCTGTATACAATACCATTATTAGGGTATAACACTTACAACACAACGGAAATAACAATCTATATAGTCCTGAAGCCTCATGCTCTAGCTCTTCAAGTATCTGTAAAATCCCGACTACTTGACTGCCCTTACAAAATTGGGCACCCAAGAGTTTAGGGAAAACAAAACAAAACAAATTCTAGGTCAGTCATAGGACTGGTGTGAGTAAAACAACTTAAAAACAGTTTGAGCAATAACCGATATCTCATAAGACCACGCCGTATAGCGGAACGGGTTTTTCCCTTATGAGAATCCAAAATAGTCTTTATATCAAAATTCTTTTGATATTATAATAGTGTCTATCAACCACGATATAATAATCAACTAGCAGAAACGCTTTCATCTCACGTTCTACATACATAGTATACAATCAAAACCGTGAGCACTTATTGGATAATGGATTTCCATCTATGAAAAGGTATGGAACCACCTTCCGATAATGTACCTCTAGAGAGGAATACACTGGGTTCAACAAGAACATCCTGCAACCCGACCACACATGACCGACCGCTCATTTCGCTTGAGTGTATCGAATGTATATCACCAACGGTTGGGATCAACAACCGTATCCCGAATGGGACAACATCGAATATATTAAAGAATGAAATGAATATCTCTAGATAGGTGATAATACACCCTAATGGAAGAAACCCACATAGCCATGTTGCCTGCCCGATTTTTGTCATTTCCCGGTAGTGAGGCTAGAGGCCACGCTTATCTCTAACAAATCACACAATTATTCACTTTGAATGTCACATCGTCATACCCGCCAAATCACAAATTGATTTCCCAAAAAATACAACGGGTATACAGCTAAGAGAAACGAATTCCTCCGCCACCAAACATAAATACGTTTAAAGAGATCAACCTACGCGATCTATCAAATATACTCTATCAGACATTCTTCCATACAGGTTGTCCTGGGACTGGCCAAACCGAAGGCACTATTATGTAAACATGACAGCCCTTGCATAACTCCGTCTTCGATTTTCTTCATCATATTTGATTCACAACGCTAATACCATATGGAGTGGTTTTCAGATAATATATCTGATCCCGGTCTCTCCGTATTGACAACGGAAAAATGGTCAAAAACTTCGATAGTCGGTGTGTTAACTATCAAAGAAAAACACGTGTGCAAACAACGATATTATTCCCAGATGGAAATTATATCGATCAAATCATCATTTAACATTTATCTCTTTAGTTCATTAACTTATTCCTTTTTCATCTCCTATTTCCATATATTCAATATTTCTTATTTTCAAAATTTAGAAAATATACGTTATTAGCAAGGGAAAACATTTCCATTTCTTATTTTCTATATTAGAAAACATTTCTGATTCTTATTTGGAAAGCATTTCCAAAACTCCTACATATGGATTTAAACAGATGCTTACATAAAACATATCTATGCCAACTCAACCCATTACACTCATTAACTAAATTCTCTTAACCAATCTTCACTGTCGAACCTTAACCATCCCTTAGTTAAAAATGGAGTCAATCAAGTTGGGGTATAACTACCTCTCAGACCTTAACTGAACAGCATTTCGAACTTCGAAAATAGACAAAGTTCACCTTCTAAGTCTTTAACAAACTTCCTTACGTAACTCTCAGATTCTATTTACGAATCCTCTTCTTTTACAGAAATCATTTGATTATAACAATAGTGTTATAATCCTAAATTCTGAAATATCTAACTTCCAAAAATATAGCTTTTATTCCTTAATTTAACTAAATAACTAAATAGACAGTTTATAACTAAATAAATAAATTTTGATTAAATACGGAAAGTGTATAGTACTTTCCTGAATTTGATATAATCGAATTCAACGTATAATTCTCTTTCGAATAATCTCTATTCGATAACTCCTTTTCGAATAAACTATATTCGATTAACTCTCTTCGAATAACTAATATTCGATTAACTCCTTTCTTCGAATAAACTATATTCGATTAACTCCTTTTCAAATAAACTATATTCGATTAACTCTCTTCGAATAACTAATATTCGGTTAACTCCTTTCTGATTTACTCTATTCTATTTACTCTAATCAATAACTCTATTTGATTAACTCTATTCGATTAACTCTAATCGATTAACTCTAATCGATTAACTCTAATTCGACTAACACTAATTCCATTAACTTTAACTTGATTAACTCTAATCAATAACTCTATTTGATTAACTCTATTCGATTAACTCTAATCGATTAACTCTAATTCAACTAACTCTTATTCGAATGACTCCATTCGATTAACTCCATTCGAATAATATATTCGGTTAACTCCATTAAGTTAGACTTCGTATTTCAAAATAGTATCCCATTTCCAAATTCTATTTATACTTCTATTTATAGAATTAATCATACGAAATCTCCTTTCTATTTCTAACACTTAAATCTTATTTAAAATTCCCTTTTATAACTTTATTTATTTCATAAATAAATATTCCCTTTTATAACTCTATTTTTTTCATAAATAGATATTCCATTTTATAACTCTATTTATAAATGTTTTACAAATATTTCCTTTTCAATTCTATTTGTAAATGGTTTACAAATATTTCCTTTTATAAAAATTCTATTTGTAAATGGTTTACAAATATTTCCTTTTCTATTCTATTTGTAAATGGTTTACAAATATTTCCTTTTCAATTATATTTGTAAATGGTTTCCAAATATTTCTTTTCAATTATATTTGTAAATGGTTTACAAATATTTCCTTTTCAATTCTATTTGTAAATGGTTTACAAATATTTCCTTTTCAATTCGATTTGTAAATGGTTTACAAATATTTCCTTTTATAAAAATTCAATTTGTAAATGGTTTACAAATATTCCTTTTATAAAAATTCTATTTCTTTTACAAATATTTCCTTTTATCTTATTCTATTTATTCAACAAATAAATATTTCCTTTTCTATTTTATTTGTAAATCTTTTACAAATATTTCTCTTTCTATTTTATTTGTAAATGTTTTACAAATATTTCTCTTTCTAAATACACTTTAAAAATTCTCTTTTTACATTCCAGTATTTCTTATGGTAATTTACATACCCTATAACAATGATCAATATCATCAAACACACATAATCAACAGCAGATTATATATCACATCATATATTTCAATATATGAAAAACAGTAAAATAAATGTTGAAGAATCTAGTTGGATTCCTCCGACCTGTCTCCCTGCATCCACAAATGTTACACAATATAATTCACATCAAATTTCATTTCAATATGAAATATTGTGATAAACAGAATCAATATTTGATTAACAAAATATATAACTATATCAATATTTTCAACCAATCAATCAGCAATTCAATCAAACAATCAACACACAGATATCAATCATCATTTATCAGTTCTAAATATATGTTATAAAAATATGAACTGGTAGAATTGGTGAATTTTACTCACATTGGACAGTTATCGTTAAATAACAATCAACTATCTTTGATTCAGACGGACGTATTTTGCAATAAATTGTCATGAGCTCCAATTCACGTCTAGTCAGTTCCATTGGGTAGCCCTCTTCCATACGATCCCAACGGATCTTGTTTCTTCCAATTCTGATATCATACGCAATAGTTATGATATTAAGAAGTAAATATACATTTTAAATTAAATAAAAACTTAGAGTTTTAATTTCATTGGTCCTCACTCATTTCCCGGCCCATCTTCACTTCGTTAGAACCTGACCCGCTTGCACCCTTTCTTCCTCATTCAAAGAAAACACGTACAGCTCCTCAACACTACATTTTCGCATCTTTGAATCCCAACTGATCTTCCATTATCAAACACAAATTCAAACCAATATTACACAAATTCATTTCTTGAAAACCTACATCTCTTCATACCAAAACCCTTCAACTCGCGCTCACCTAGCCATTTCCATCGCACAACAGCTTCGAACACTGCTAGGATTTCGAACGACAACAACTTGCCTCAAAACACAAGAAAAGTAACCACAAGTTGCTAAGGCACTCACTGATTCCAGAAACACAACTCGTTTCCTCATTCGATGACCCAACTCTTTTCCTCATTCGATGACCCAAAACTTCTAATCACCGAACCCTAAAACAAAAGGACATACGCTGCCATGAATTGGTGTGATACATGAGATATTCGAACCCAAAAGAATGGGTACTAGCATGAAGAGAAAAGTTATGTGATGAGAATGGATCTAACTTCGAAATTTAAGGAATTCACTTTGATTTTTGTTTGATTTTCAAAGGAGGATTTTCTTTCCGGAAAATGAAAAACACGGCGCCTATAACTTTGACCAGAGAAAATGAGTCTAGGTTTAGAAAGATATTAGGTATTTATAGGATATATACACTAATTTTATATTCGATTATTATATTCCATTTTATTGAATCGCTGTCGATATATGCTATTTAAAAATCTCTGTGATCACATACAACATCCAAAAATCATGAAAATTGGCATGCAGCTACAGTTCGACATTACGGACCCAACGAAACTTGTTTCATCGAATTCCGACTCCGTTTTCTCACACAACGTATCTTTAACTATCAAAATATCGACTGGTTTACACATTAAAATCCCGTACGACCACTCACTGACTTCAAAAATCACGGGAATTAAAATCTGACAATAATTTAATATTGGGGATCCAACAAAATTAGTTTCATCGAAAACGGAGGTCGTTTGCAAAACTGACTATTTTTAAAGCTCTAAATAAACCCATTTAATTATTAATATATTTAAAAATAATTAAACTAAATATAAATAAATTTATATTATCGTATATATTCACAATAGAATATCATACATCTCCAATTCGATTTATAACTCGATATTCAAATCTCTATTGAACTGATATTCAATTTTTATTGAAAAATCCATTTATAATATAAATAAATCGTTATAAATTATAAAGGAATTCCATAGCGACTTTTCGAAAATTTGATTTGGACATAAATCAAAATCTATACGACAAAATCCCGATTTTTTTCTTCCATTAGAAAAATATCATTCAACAGATTCAGACGTTTCTTAATTCACAGAAATCCGGTTTAAAACGGCTTCTGTATATTCGTTTAAACTTCGAATCGCCAAATTACGAACTACCGTGCCATTTCGAGCTCGATTATAATTATAATATAATTAATACGTTCAACCATCGTTAATTAAATATATTCGTTATCGTAATTAAATTTTAAACTGAATTATATAATTTGAATTGCCCAATTCACACTATATTGCCATTTCAGCTAATTCTGATTATTTCAGAATTATATTATTTAATTATTATTTTAATGAAATATTTGAAGTTATTTAATTTAAACAATTATTTCAATCTCTGAATATCTATTTAAATAATTAAATCAATTAATTATAATACCTTAAAAATATGGGACGTTACATTCTCCCCCCTTAAAATAATTTCGTCCTCGAAATTGCTAAGGTAGAAAACAAATCCTATTAACTAGGTAAAATTTATTTATTCACTTCTTATCTTCAGTTTCAACTGAACCAGTTTAATTTCAATTAAATATTTATTCATTCCTACTAACGAAAATTTTCAAAAATCCTGAAATTTTTTTAACACCTTAACTTTTTGAAAAATTTCGCTAGCACCTCCTTTGTACTGGTCAATAGCTCAAACTCCAACTCGCCTCTCTAGGCCTTCTCCGTAACGACCCGGGGAATTCGCGATCTTGGATATCGGCATACAACACTATGTCTACTATTCAAGCATCGGAAACACCAGATAGTCCATGAAAGAAACTAGAGGGTGAGGATAGATAAGATAGAAACTTAGAATATAAGAAGAAGAAGAACACACAACATCAGAGTAACACGAATCTCACAGCGGAACGAATAAAATATAACATAACTTTGAAATAAAAGATTGTACTTGAATATAAATATCATTATCAAAGTACAGCACTTACAACACAGCGGAAATAACTATAGCTATATAAACGCTGCTGAAGCCTCCTGCTCCAGATTTCCAAGTATATCTGTAAAATCCCGACTACTTGACTGCCCGTACAAAATTGGGCACCCAAGAGTTTAGGGAAAACAAAACAAAGTCTGGGTCAGTTATGGGACTGGTATGAGTAAACACTATAAAACAGTTTGGGAAAATAACGATAACTCATAAGACCACGCCGTATAACAGAACGGGTTTTTCCCTCATGAGAATTCAAATCAATTTGATTTAACTTTCAAATCATTTTGAAAGAAACAATGATCTTTTATATCAAAACTCTTTTGATACTATAATAGTGTCCATCAACCACAATCTAATAATCATCTTGAAGAACGCATTCATCTCACGTTCCACATATATAGTATACAATCAAAACCATGAGCACTTATTGGGTAATGGATTTTCAACTATGACAAGGTATGGAACCACCTTCCGATAGTGTACCTCTAGAGAGGAATACACTGGGTTCAACAAGAACATATTGCAACCCGGCTACACATGACCGACCACTCATTTCGCTTGAGTGTATCAAATGTATATCACCAATGGTTGGGATCAGCAACCGTTTCCCGAACGGGATAGCATCGACAATAGATTATAGAATGAAATGAGTATCTCTAGATAGGTGGCAATACACCCTAATTGGCAGCCAACCACTTAGCCATGCTGCCTGCCCGATTTTTGTCATTTCCCGGTTGTGAGGCTAGAGGCCATGCTTATCTCTGACAGATCACACATTTATTCACTTTGAATGTCACATCGTCATACCCGCCAAATCACAAATTGATTTCCCTAAAAATACAACGGGTATACAGCTGAGAGAAACGAATTCCTCCGCTACCAAACGTAAATATGTTTGAAGAGATCAACTTACACGATCTATTAAATATACTCTGTCAGACATTCTTCCATACAGGTCGTCCTGGGACTGGACAAACCGAAGACAATATTTTGTAAACAGGATAGCCCTTGCATAACTTCGTCTTCAATTATCTTCATCATGTTTGATCGCAATGCTAACGCCCATACATAGTGGTTTTCAAATAATGAATCTGATCCCGGTCTCTCCGTATTGACGAAGGGAAAATGGTCAAAAACTTCGATAGTCGGTGAGTTAACTATCAAAGAAAACATGTGTGCAAACAACAATATTATTTCCAGATGGAAATTCTATCGATCAATCATCATTTAACGTTTATCTCTTTAGTTCATAAATTTGTTTATTTCCGATTTCCATATATTCAACATTCCATATTTCCTAAATGTAGAAAATATATGTTATTAATTATAGGAAAACATTTCCATATTTACTCTGGTTTCTATTTTTCTATATTAGAAACATTTCTGGTTCTTATTTGGAAAAAAATTCCAAAACTCCTTCATTTGGATTTAAACAGATGTTTAAATATAACATCGCTATGCCAACTCAAATTATTATACTCATTAACTAAATTCACTTAACCAATCTTCACTGTCGAACCTTAACCACTCCTTAGTTAAAAACGAAGCCTATCAAGTTGGGATATAACTACAACTCAGACCTTAACTGAACAACATTTCTAACTTCGAAAACAGACAAGGTTCACCTTTTAAACCTTTAACAACTTCCTTACATAACTCTCTTTCGAATAAATCTCTATTCTATAACTCTTTCCTTCGAATAAACTATATTCGATAATATCTCTTCGAATAACTAATATTCGATTAACTCTATTCTATTAACTCTATTGGATTAACTCTATTTGATTAACTCTAATCGATTAACTCTATTGGATTATTTAACTCTAATCGATTAACTCTATCAATTAACTCCTTTCGAATAAACTATATTCGATTAACTCCTTTAACTCTATTCGAATAAACTATATTCGATTACTTCCTTTAACTCTACTCGAATAAACTATATTCGATTAATTCCTTTAACTCTATTCGAATAAACTATATTGATTAATTCCTTTAACTCTATTCGAATAAACTATATTCGATTAATTCCTTTAACTCTATTCGAATAAACTATATTCGATTAATTCCTTTAACTCTATTCGAATAAACTATATTCGATTAATTCCTTTCGAATAACTAATATTCAATAACTCCTTTCGAATAACTAATATTCGATAACTCCTTTCGAATAACTAATATTCGATAATATCTTTTCGAATAACTAATATTCGATAATCTCTTCTCGAATAACTAATATTCGATAATCTCTTCTTGAATAACTAATATTCGATAATCTCTTTTCGAATAACTAATATTCGATAATCTCTTCTCGAATAACTAATATTCGATAATTTCTTTTCGAATAACTAATATTCGATAATCTCTTCTCGAATAACTATTATTCGATAATCTCTTTTCGAATAACTAATATTTGATAATCTCTTTTCGAATAACAAATATTCGATAAACTATAATCCGACTAAATCTGATTCAATTAACTATATTCGAGTAACTCTAATCGATTAATTCTAATTCGATTAACTCTAATTCCTTTAACTCTGTTTGATTAACTCTAATTTGTTTAACTCCTTTTTAAATTCCTATTTCAAAATCAATTTCCTTTATAAAATGTTGAGTTCACCTTCTACTTAACATTTCGGTGTCAAAACCGATTTCTACTTCTCTATATAAGTTCAGACATATATATTCAGTTTATCCTATGATAAATTATTTTACTTAATTTATAAAAACATTACTTATAAATTAATCTTCTCCAATTATCTATTAAAACAGATTTCTATTTAATGAAGATGTAGTGGGGTATTGTTCGTTGACTGGTTCGTACTGATAATGAAGATGTTGGAGCTCGATTTGGTGAGAACTTCTAATTTAAATTTAGTTATTTAAATTAGTTAATTATAATTAGCTGAGTTAATTATGACTTGTTGATGATGATTGTGTGATGGATGTTGATGTTTGAATGGTTGTTCATGAATTTGATAATACACTGAACACTAGTAAGCGTTATCGTTCTGTAACGCTTGTGCACCGTTAAATGTTTATTGTGATGAATAAATTCATATCCAACTGATCGAATAGTTCATTTGGATAAATATGATTGCATTATGTGATATCACACACACACAAATACACCGTGGTTGATTTATTCTGTTGTATGACGCACACACAATACCATGGTTATGGGATTATACAGGTGATCGATTTTATTCCCCTTCCATATAAATAAAGCTTGATTTTTCTAATATTAAAATATTATCATGTTCAGTTTATTTCAAAACAAGATTTTTAAAAATATGAATATGGTTTTATATGTTTTGAAACATAATATGATAATATATATAGACACCAGAACGTTCTAGGATGACAGAGAGGATGGTGTCTAGGCTTGGGTTTGGAAATTCAGTTTCCTGCTCTCCCTGGCTATCCCTAACTGATCCGACAACGGGATGGTAAATTCGAAATATAATTTGAAATATATTTTGGAACTATTTCAAATGATTTGGAAATATAAAGAAAACTTGAAAAGGATTTGAATAATTCATATTTAAATCATTATATGGTTTGAATAGAAGGTACTATGATGCAACAATTCATAAATATTGATTTCAAGTTTGAATGGATTATTTGAAATTAACTTGACTTGAAATAAGGCGCGTTGGATTTCAAATAATAATAGTATATGAATAAGAAGAACAATTTCGATTTTCGACATATGATTTCGAGTTATATTCAAACAAATTTGAAATGCTTGTAATTGCCAATCAGAACGGAAATCGAATAAAACAAGTTTATTAAGTAAAGAAATTTATGATAACTCCTAAAAAGGAGATTTGAATTGGAATACTTGCATTTCGAGTAATTTTAAATCTTTCAATTTAAAAAAGGCTATTTTAATAGCAGTACTTTGGTAACATTCCCAAATGCTATTATTGGTTTGGAATTTAAAGCAGGAACCATTATTTGACTATAGGGATGATTATAAAGGTTGTTAAAGTATTGGAAATATTTATATGACATTGAAATGGCTTTTCCAAATTTGAATTTGGATATGGTTAGAGATAAATCTTCGAATGCTTGATATAAATTTGATAAATGAAAACTCTTATTATCTGAGGAATTTAAAAGGTAATTCACCATTATTCCACTTATAATATGAGTTGGATACGGTAATTAATATTGAAGATAAGTTGATGGTATTTCTATCCTGATCTAATCTCGAAGAATTGAATAAATCTTTCAATTAAGATACGGGTTTTCACCCAGATTGAAATAAGTTAGATAGAAATAATCTTCGATATTTGGTATGAAACCTCATGATGTAAACGTATACTATCTGGGGAATTTGAAAGATATTATTATATCATTATTCCACTTATGGTATTCGTTGATTATGAGAATTCATATCGAATATAAGTGGATAGATTTCTGTGTAAACTATGATTCAATATCGATTGATTGGGTTTTGTCGTGAATCGTATCTTCAATCATATCATTCTTGAAACCCAATGAGATTGAATGGTGGGAATTCATATCGTAATTGGAGATTTAATCAAATCTTTTATTTGAGGGAATTAAAGGTAAGAAATTTAAGCGAAGGTATAATCTTTGATTTTTTTTTTAAAAAAAGAGATAAGATGAAAACGAGATGTATGAAATTAAGGTAATTCAAATCTTGAGTCATAAATGAATTGATAACTATTGGGAAGGAGATTTGAATTGAATAACTCGTATAGCCCATAGCTACTATTTTAAAGTACGCTTATTGCTTGAAAAGACCGGGATCGAACATATGTTCGAAAACCATTCCAAGTAATAATACGACGTTATGAAGCAATTCAAGAAACGAAGAATGAAGACCGAGAATATTTGAATTGTTTAGATTGATTGTTGATTGATGTCTCGGTTGGGTAGGCCACCCAATACGAGGTATGAGTTGCATGAGATCTGAACATATTTAAGTATTTTCGGGTTGTTGTTCCGTTCAAACCCAGAACGGATTTGTATGGATGGTGTGTCTGACATTGAAATTGACCACATAGCACTGATTTCTGTTAATGTATATCGGATTTGTGGCAATATATTATCCTCGTCTCTAAGTCATATGAACTTAGAGGGTATGCATTGATTGACATCAGTGATATGTCGTGAATTGTCAATGTGGCATACCCGAGTTATGAAACGAGCTAGTGATGATCAAAGAATGGCTTATCGAAGCATCGCTTTGCGTATGACGTAACATCAACAAACCTCACACCCCGGATTGATGAGAAACTGGCGGTTAGGTTTTATACTTATATATGAATTGATGATGAAGCTGTGCCGCAGTGGGAACCACTTATGAACCTGGGGAAGTTGGGTATGTTCGGGGGGCCGTGTCTGGTCGAAAACCGTTGATCTGCCCTGACGATGTGTAGTTGGTGTCCGCGTATGGATGAAAAAGCCATTGAGGCACTTCGTTTTGTATCCCTGATTGATCTTTCGTGCCAGGAATCATCAAGTTGGAAATCCAATCTCTAATACGACCATACGATTTTGGTTTGTATATATATGGTGACATAATATTAATGGTATTATGCTGCCTAGGATTAATACATTTATTTGCGAAATTTGTTTTCCACACTATATGATAGTATTAGAAGAGAATTTTCACGTATGAAAGCACGTTTGGTTATCATAAGATAAAACTCACCCATCTGGTGTGCGCTTGCATTGTATGATATGGGACGAGCTTATGATAGCTTCATTTTCAAAAAGTCATAGCGAGTTTCTATGCATGGGAATTCATATGTAGTTAACCCGTTCCGCGTTAGCGGTGTGGTCCGTTGAATTACCCAACTTTAAAATGAATCCTTAATTACAAATGTTTTTGAGTTCTCACACCAGTCCCACGACTGACCCGGAGTTTATTATTCCTTCCTAAACTCTGGGTGCCCATTAATTTCCACATGGGCAGCTAGTAGTTTAGTTTTGCAGTTATAGATCATTGGAGCAGGATTCAGGGCGCTTTCAGAATTGGAGTCCACACTAGAGTTGGAGCTTCCGCTGTATCATAAGGTTCTTCCGCTGAGAGTATAGTTTCTTTTCTTCCGCTGTATACGTTTATGTTGTAACTCTGATATTCATGTAACTCTGATGTAATATTGAATTATTCAATGAAAGGTTCTGTTATTTTGTTCAATGTATGTATGTACCCATAACAATTCATCTTTGTGAACGATTTAAGTCGGTTTAATTACCGGCGAAAATCGGGCAAAAAGATGGGTCGTTACATGGACATAAATCAAAATCTACACAATGAAATCCCGATTTTTCTCTTCCACTAGAAAAATATACTTCACCAGCTCCTAATGTTTGTTGTTTCACAGAAATCCGATTTAAAACGGACCTTGTATATTCAGTTGAAGTTCAAATCGCCAAACAGCGAACTGCCGCGCCATTTCAAGCTCAATTAAAATTATAATATAAATTATACGTTCAACTGTCATTCAAATAATATATTCATCATTCTAATTCAAATTTTAAACTGAATCACATATTTTGAATTTCCCAATTCACACAATATTGCCACTTCAACTAATTCTGATTATTTCAGAATTAAATTTATTATTCTATTACTATATTAATTAAATATTCAATATTATTTAATTAAACGGCCATTTAATTCTCTAAATCACAATATAAATAATTAAATTAATTAATTATTATACTGCAAATATACGGGACATTACATTCTTCCCCCTTTAAAATAATTTCGTCCTCGAAATTGCTAAGGTAGAAACAACTCTATTAACTGGGTTAAAATTATTTGTTTACTTATCAACTTCAATTTCAACTGAACAAATAAAATTTAATTAAAATATTAATTCATTCCTATTAACAAAAAATTTCAAAAATCCTGAAAAATTTCTAACGCCCTAACTTTTCGAAATATTTCGCCAGCACCTCCTTTGTACTGGTCAATCGGTACAACTAAAACTCGCCTCTCTGGGCCTTCTCCATCCCAAAAGAAAATCAAACAGCCAAGCGGCTTGCCAATTCGGCTCATAAATCTCATACCCAATAGAAATATAAACTTGTACCTTTTTGTCGGGCATATCATTATATAATTTCCTTCTGCTATCAACTCAACATATATCCATGTCATCCTAATCAAACTCCAAACCAGTCTTTATCCACAAATCCAAATTTCTCGATATCCTTCTAAACCTATTCAACTCCAATTTGCTTTTGCAAAATTCAATTAAATTTGGTTTTAAATCAAACAATCTCTCATTTGGAATTTTAAATAACTTTGCTTTTCAAAATCAAATATCCCTTTTTGAAATTCAAAACAACTTGCTTTCCTCAAAACAATTCAAAAATCATCTCTTTGTAGTAATCTGTCACTTCCACACTCGAAAATGAACACCGATGATGTCATGATCATCATCGGAATCTATTTTCCAGCGACCGAAGTGAGTTCAATACTATATCATTTCCAAAACCATTTCTAAACACTTCCATTTTGAAATCAATTCAAAATATCATTTGCAATGCTTTAAACAATTTAAAATCTCCCAGGATTTTAAAATTCACATATATTTAATCCAATTCCATTTACAAACACTTCTCCAACTTTTAATTCCAATTTTGATTCTAAATTCAGATTTAATTCATTTCGATTTCATATATTTCACTTATATGAATTCTGATGGTTTATATATAACCATTACAATTATCCTTATCTGATTATAATAACAACCAACACATCCAATATACTATAGTATTTCCAGTATCTATACTTTGTTTATATCAAAATATCTTTTGGGTAAAACTATATCATTTACCCTCTTTCCAAAACATACGGTGTCAGTTCATCGTATTCGAGTGTTTAGAAACTCCTACCGATACAGTGGATCAAACTGATCGACCAGAACCCATAAACAACTCAATCAACAAATCTCCACAATATAAAGCCACTTTATATCTAATAACAAATACATTAACTCGTATATATACATTGAACTCAATCTAGGGTATTTCTAACCCCATCTCTACCGAGTCACGCCACAGAGCCAAGGCAATTACTTAACCTTAAGCACTGATACCACTGTAACGACCCGGGGAATTTGCGATCCTGGATATCGGCATACAACACTATGTCGACTATTCAAGCATCGGAAACACCGGATAGTCCATGAAAGAAATTAGGGGGTGAGGATAGATAAGATAGAAAATTAGAATAGAAGAAGAAGAAGAACACACAACATCAGAGTAACACAAATCTCACAGCAGAACGAATAAAATATAACATAACTTTGAAATAAAAGATTGTACTTGAATATACATATTATTAAGTACAGCACTTACAACACAGCTGAAATAACTATAGCTATATAAATGATGATGAAGCCTCCTGCTCCAACTTTCCAAGTATATCTGTAAAATCCCGACTACTTGACTGCCCGTACAAAATTGGGCACCCAAGAGTTTAGGGAAAACAAAACAAAACAAACTCTGGGTCAGTATTGGGACTGGTACGAGTAAACACTATAAATTTGTTTGGGAAAAATAACAATATCTCATAAGACCACGCCGTATAACGGAACGGGTTTTTCCCTTATGAGAATCCAAATCAATTTGATTTAACTTTCAAATCATTTTGAAAAAATCTTTTATATCAAAACTCTTTTGATACTATAATAGTGTCCATCAACCACAATATAATAATCATCTTGAATAACGCTTTCATCTCACGTTCCACATATATAGTATACAATCAAAACCACGAGCACTTATTGGGTAATGGATTTCCAACTATGACAAGGTATGGAACCACCTTCCGATAGTGTACCTCTAGAGAGGAATACACTGGGTTCAACAAGAACATCTTGCAACCTAGCCACACATGACCGACCACTCATTTCGCTTGAGTGTATCGATTGTATATCACCAATGGTTGGGATCAACAACCGTTTCCCGAATGGGACAACATCGACAATAGATTATAGAATGAAATGAATATCTCTAGATAGGTGGAAATACACCCTAATTGGCAGCCAACCACTTAGCCATGCTGCCTGCCCGATTTTTGTCATTTCCTGGTTGTGAGGCTAGAGGCCACGCTTATCTCTGACAGATCACACATTTATTCACTTTGAATGTCACATCGTCATACCCTCCAAATCATAAATTGATTTCCCCAAAAATACAACGGGTATACAGCTAAGAGAAACGAATTCCTCCACCACCAAACGTAAATACATTTGAAGAGATCAACTTACGTGATCTACTAAATATACTCTGTTAGACATTCTTCCATACAGGTCGTCCTGGGACTGGACAAACCGAAGGCACTATTCTGTAAACAGGACAACCCTTGCATAACTTTGTCTTCAATTATCTTCATCATGTATGATCGCAAAGCTAACGCCCATACAGGGTGGTTTTCAGATAATGAATCTGATCCCGGTCTCTCCGTATTGACGACGGGAAAATGGTCAAAAACTTCGATAGTCGGTGAGTTAACTATCAAAGAAAACACATGTGCAAACAACTATATTATTTCCAGATGGAAATTCTATCGTTCAATCATCATTTAACGTTTATCTCTTTAGTTCATAAATTTCTTTATTTATTGTTTCCATATATTCAACATTCCTTATTTCCTAAATTTAGAAAATATATGTTATTAATCATAGGAAAACATTTCCATATTTACTCTCGTTTCTATTTTTCTATATTAGAAACATTTCTGGTTCTTATTTGGAAAACATTTCCAAAACTCCTTCATTTGGATTTAAACATATGTTTAAATAAAACATCGCTATGCCAACTCAAACCATTATACTCGTTAACTAAATTCACTTAACCAATCTTCACTGTCGAACCTTAACCATTCCTTAGTTAAAAACAAAGCCAATCAAGTTGGGGTATAACTACCTCTTAGACCTTAACTGAACAACATTTCTAACTTCGAAAACAGACAAGGTTCACCTTTTAAACCTTTAACAACTTCCTTACGTAACTCTCTTTCGAATAAATCTCTATTCGATAAGCTTTCCTTCGAATAAACTATATTCGATAATCTCTCTTCGAATAACTAATATTCGATTTACTCTATTCTATTAACTCTATTGGATTAACTCTATTTGATTAACTCTAATCGATTAAGACTATTGGATTAACTCTATTTGATTAACTCTAATCGTAACTCTATCAATTAACTCCTTTTGAATAAACTATATTCGATTAACTCCTTTAACTCTATTCGAATAAACTCTATTCGATTAATTCCTTTAACTTATTCAAGTAAACTATATTTGATTAATTCCTTTAACTCTATTCGAATAAACTATATTCGATTAATTCCTTTAACTCTATTCGAATAAGCTATATTCGATTAATTCCTTTAACTCTATTCGAATAAACTATATTCGATTAATTCCTTTCAAATAACTAATATTCGATAACTCCTTTCGAATAACTAATATTCGATAACTCCTTTCGAATAACTAATATTCGATAATCTCTTTTCGAATAACTAAGATTCGATAATCTTTTTTGGAATAACTAATATTCGATAATCTCTTCTCGAATAACTAATATTCGATAATATCTTCTCGAATAACTAATATTCGATAATCTCTTTTCGAATAACTAATATTCGATAATCTCTTCTCGAATAACTAATATTCGGCATTCTCTTTTCAAATAACTAATATTCGATAATCTCTTCTCGAATAACTAATATTCGATAATGTCTTTTCGAATAACTAATATTCGATAATCTCTTTTCGAATAACTAATATTCGATAAACTCTAATCCGAGTAACACTAATTCAATTAACTATATTCGAATAACTCTAATCGATTAATTATAATTCGATTAACTCTAGTTCCTTTAACTCTGTTTGATTAACTCTAATTTGTTTAACTCCTTTTTAAACTCCTATTTCAAAATCAGTTTCCTTTATAAAATGTTGAGTTCACCTTCTACTTAAAATTTCGGTGTCAAAACCGATTTCTACTTCTCTATATAAGTTCAGACTTATATATTCAGTTTATCCTATGATAAATTATTTTACTTAATTTATAAAAACATTACTTATAAATCAATCTTCTTCAATTATCTATTAAAACAGATTTCTATTTAATATTTATTTTTCCAAATATTCCCTTTTATAATTCTATTCACTTTCTAAATAAATATTCCTTTTATACTTCTATTCGCTTTCTAAATAAATAATCCTTTTATAATTCTATTAAATTTACGAATAAATATTCTTTTTATACTTCTATTCACTTTCTAAATAAATAATCCTTTTATAATTCTATTTATTTGATAAATAAATATTCTTTTCCAATTCTATTTGTAAATGTTTTACAAATATTCCCTTTTCAAATCTATTTGTAAATGGTTTACAAATATCTCCTTTTCAAATCTATTTGTAAATGGTTTACAAATATCTCCTTTTCAAATCTATTTGTTTCACAAATATTTTCCTTTTATGTATAAAATCCATTGATTTTATATAAATACTTTATTTTCAAAATACACTTTGAAAATCCCCTTTTCTACATTCTAGTATTTCTTATGGTATTTAAAATACCCAAATAACAATGATCGATATCATTCGACATACGTAATCAACACAGATTATATATCACATCATATATTTCAATATATAAAAAACAGTAAAATAAATGTTGAGTAATTCAGTTTGATTCCTCCGACCTGTTTCCTTGCATCCACAGATGTTAAACAATATAATTTACATCAATTTCATTTCACTATGAAACATTCTGCTAAACAGAATCAATTTATATATGTATTTATATACATATATATAACCTGATCTATAATTTCAACTAATTACTTAGCAGTTCAACCAAACAGTCAACACATAGATATCAATCATCATTTATCAGTTCTAAAAATACGTTATAAAAATATGAACAAATAGAGTTGGTGAGTTTTACTCACATTGTCCGTCAGTCGTTAAATAATGCATTACGGTCGTTGGTTCGGATCAGGCAATTTATTTCGCTATAAATTGTAGTGAGCTCCTGTTCACTCTTAGTCAGTTCCCTTTGTAGCTGCCGTTCATACGATCCTGACGGATCTCGTTTGGCTAAATTCTGGTCACATATAACTATGATATTTAATTTATAAGTTTATATGCAATTTTAACATTGCTAACATTTTAAATAAACAAATTAATTATTTCTCAAATCTTGTTTTACCCCTTAGTCATGCTTCCTCATTGCGATATGAATAAGTCAGTATACGACTTAGGCAGGATCAGTAATATGGATATGCATAATGTATGTGATAGACTAACATGTATATTTACAATAGTTATGCAAATGAATATGAGATAGTGAAATATTTCACAAAATAAAAAGCAGTAACGTAAAGTAATAACACCAGGGCTTTTTATACTGGTATCGGAGCACCGTCCTACGTCCAGTCCCAGACCTCTCTCTGGATTTTCACTAATCAGCCACCTCGCTTCACCCGGAGGAACAGGTTCACAACACCCGAACAGCCGAACGGGATTTCACGCCTTGCACGACACGAGGACTTCACAACTTGCCTCTCACAGCATGAGGACTTCACAACTTTCCCCTCACAACACGGAGGACTTCACACAAGATGAGTAGACTAGTAATTTGACAATGTGTGTTTTTAATAACACAAATTTGTCAATTCTTGAACAACCTTCCTATAATCTTATCCTCAAATAGAATTTGAATTTTTGAAGATTTGGAAGATGATATCGTGTTTGAATCAAAAGAATAATATATAGATTCTAGGAATCAACAGCGATATAAGAAGATTATGAGCATTTGAGTGCTTTGAATGATCAAGAATGAAATCAACAATAGATAGAATAAATAGAAATTAGTTGTTTGAATAGATGATTTCATGTTGATTTATAGAGGACAAAGAGTTGCAACCATTAGTGAAGAGAAGTATTGAAGAGAAATGATATTTGGTGAAAGGTAAAGGAAGCAACTTTTGATGAGAAGAGATGTCTGTATGAAGAGTTGCTTTCAGTTCGAAAATCGGTCGACATGTCAAAAATAACCAGTAGATTGAATTTTGAAATATATATACGTTACATATATGTGTGCATGTTTATTGTGCATTCTGCCCAGAAACGGTCGACCGCCTATATTTAAACCGGTCGACCGGTTTCTGGCAATATGCACAATAAATGTGCATTCATATATATACATATATATAAATATATATTCACAATATAGAGGTATATGATTATTTGAGGATAGATTTTAACATTTATAACATGGCTAAACCACTAAATAATCAACCTCTAACTTACGTTATCATTGATTCTCTTCTTTTTGTCGATCATGAAACTTCTCCTTGTCATTAATCAAAATACTATAAATTCCTTGACTCAACACGATACTCCACCTCAACCCACACTAACATCAACAATCTCCTCACAAAAATCCCCTCCCATCCTTCTTGTTGAACTCGGTAGAGACCCAGTACACCTCAATAGTTTATTGTGAACAAACATTTCTGGTTCAAAAAGCTCCACCCTTCTTTAAACGGCGGCCCATCCAGCCCATTCAAGCCTAGACCCTATTTATCCTTCTTCCCCGAAAGCATCAGGATGTCACTCCATTTTTTCATCACCGAGAACTCTTTCCCCAACCTCTCCTTCTCCAATTCATTGATTCACAACCAGACACCTCCACCCGATCCTGCATCATCGACACTACCCAGTCATCATCACATTGTCAGCTCGCATGCTCCTCCTAAAAACTCAGTTCGACATTCCCTGTACCCGCGTTTGCCATTTCTCTTCCTTACTCCTCCACCACTCCTTCGTTACCTCACGATTTGTAAATCCAAGACCACCATCAAACTCAGCACATCACCCTCACCTCGACCATCCCCATACCCATCAACTCGCACCTTCCTTCTGGGTTGCGTCGTTCAACCCTACAGTCACGGTACAGTAAAGTACCGACCTCATTCATCCCCAAAACCCACGAAAATTCACCAATATTTCCTACTTCAACTCCTCTTCCTCCTACACTCCACGATGTACAGCTCGAACAACCCAATCTCATCAAACTTCAAGGATTTCCGAACCCTAGAATTTCTTACCTATCTCGAGCATGTTGGAACTGAATCGCAAGCAGCAAAATGAGCATAGAATTTCAGAGCAATGGACAAGGATTCCAAATGTATAAATTTCTAATTTATAGAAACCGATCTGAACTCTTTTGGATTTTTAGAATCTCTCGTTTGGTTTAGTAAGGATATTGTAATGGCGCGTTTTGTTAGCTGTCGAATAATTAATTTATTTAATTATTTATATATCGATTTGGCGATATCGATAACTTAAAGTACAACGTTCGAACTTATAATTTATAATTATAATTAAAACGAACCTGAAACGTTGCGGCAGTTCGCAATTTGGCGATTTGAACTTCAACTGAATGTACATGATTCATTCTAAGCCGGATTTCTGTGAAACAAGAAACGTGTGGAGCTGATAGAGTATATCTTTCTAGTGGAGAAGAAAATTCGGGATTTCGTCGTGTAGATTTTGAGTTACGTCCAAATAAAATTTTAGAATAGTCGCTATAGAATCGTCCATCGACCGTAATGGTTTATTTGATATAACTGCATATCGGTTTCGAATTTAGACGAGGTTCTTTTGAGGCGTAGTGATAATTTAATTTTTAGAATTTTACTGTAATTTTTAATGAATTAAATAAGCAACTTTTTATTTGTAGTATTGTGCACCCTGTATCGACATTTCGGGATTTCACAATATGAGTCCATCTACCGGTATTATTACATTTTTGGGACCAGAGCACGTCACTCATTTCAATGGTATTTTTGTTTCTGTCCATAACAGTCCCTACGTGAACAGAATATTTCATAGTACGGTACACTATGTTTTTAACTAGAAACAAACTAAACTGAATGGTTAACTGGTCAAACGAACTCGAAATCCAACGAAACAAGTTTCATACGAAACCTTAGGAAGAGGTCTAGTGAAAGGTCAAGGCCTCATATTTTTAGGTTTTTTTTTGTAATTTTAATGAATTAATGCTCGGTGTTTTTCATCAATATTTTCTAAGGGATTTTCGCAAACGGTGTCGGAATTCGACGAAACCTGTCCCATTGAATCCGAAATATTTTTCTATGCTAGGAATAGCTTAGTTTGTCAAAAATAGAGATCGTATAAGGTTATTTTTGTGCGAAATATCACCGTTAAGTTTTTATTTAATAAAAAATTAAAAATGGACCAAATTCATTCATTTAAAATGGTACTGCAAAACCAAATTCTACGGCCAAAACTGAAGAACGTGGCCATCCATTTGCATAGACACTAACCATGGTGTTGAATGTTACACGAGACACTTATATTTTCCATACACAAGGAATGTAAGCCTATATAAATACCCTCCTTACTTTCGTTAACACCTAAACACATTTTTCTTCTGCCAAATCAGAAAGAGGCCCCCACCCTTGAACGTCTTCAAACAATTAAATCAGGAGTTATACTCCACGAAATCGGGCGCGTTAAGATCCACTGAACTCATGAGTTAAAGAGCTTCATTATGGTGGTCTTCACTTTGGGGTGCGATACATTTCACCGGAGCGTGCCTGTGCCGGGGCGTTGGACGGAAGGGGGTAGCCGCCAGCACCTGGTGATGGGTCAGTTCGGGCGAGGGTGGTCTCGGGTTGGAAACCGATGGTGAGTTGAGGGAGGGACTGGTTGTGCTCGGCGTGGGTGAGGTTGGACGGTTCTGACATGATGGAGGTACGCCGGAGTGGTGGAGATGGTGACTGGAAGGAGCAGTTTTGGGTGCTGAGAAGGATGGTGGAGGCGGCATTTGGAGAAGATGGACGGAAGGAGAGCAAACGGTGGTCAAACGATGGGTCAAAGGGGGAAAGTTGGGTTCGAAAGTATACGGTGGAATTGAGAAATGTTTTGTAAAGGAAAGGAATGTGCGGACCTGGGTGTCCACGTATGAGGATGGGCTATTTCATTTGGGTGAGGCCCAATTTTGAAAAGGGATTTAATTAGTTAAAGTTTATTTTTAATTTAAAATAGTGTATAATCTTGTAAAATGCGTATCTTCTACATACGGTATCAGATTGACGAACCGTAAGTTGCGTTGGGATTGTATGGACGGGAGCAACACAATGAGACTGACCGGGAGTGAATCAGAGCTCGTTACAATTTATGGCAAAATAAATTGTCCGACTGAGTCAAATAACGCAAACCGTTATTTAACGGCTAACGCGCAAATGTGAGTAAAACTCACCAACTCTGAACAGTTATATTTTTATAATGTATTTTTAGAACTGTTAATCATCTGTTGATTGTTGTGTGTTGGTTGATTGATTGAACTGCTAGTCAGTTAGTTAAATTTCTATATTGATTCTGTTTAACAGAATATATCATATGGAACTGAAAGTGATGTTATCTATATTGTCTAACATCTGTGATGCAGGGAAACAGGTTGGAGGAATCCGACTGGATTCCTCAACAGTTATTTTATTGTTTTCCATATATTGTTATATGATGTGATATAAAATCTGTGGGCGATTATATGTGCTTGGACGATATTGAACATCGTGATTTGATATGATTGAATACCATAACATACCGAAATGTTGATAAGGGGATTTTCAATGTTTATATTGAAAATGAATCTTATTTATAAAATCGATAGGATTTTATAAAAGGAAAACATTTATTTAATTAGAAAATAAATAAATGAAAAAGGAAACATTTATTTAGAAAATAAATGAAATAAAATAGAAACATTTATTTAGAAAATAAATGAATTAGAATATAAAGGAATATTTATTTAGGAAATAAATAAAGGAACATTTATTTAGATTATAAATAAATGGAATAAAGGAATATTTATTTACGGAATAAATAAAGGAACACTTGCTCGGAAAATAAATAGAATTATACAAGGATAGATTTAAACACGTGCTTCGCACACGGTATAACACGATATGGATTTAAATGAGATATTAAATAGGAAATCTGTTTTAAACAGATAAATTGAAGTAGATTAATTTATAAATAATGTTTTATAAATTAAATAAATTATTTATCGTTGATAAATGGAATATATATAAGTCTGGACTTATATAGAGAAGTAGAAACGTTATTAAAAGGACATTTATAAAGTGAAGAACCGTTACTAAAAGTAAATCTTTATAAATGGATAAACGTTGTAAAAAGTAAATCTTTATCAATGGATAAACGTTGTAAAAAGGAAATCTTTTGAAATGAATAAACATTAATAAAAGGAGTTAATCGAATTTAGTTATTCGAAATGAGTTATTCGAATTAGATATTTGAATAGAGTTAAACACATTAGAGTGATTCGAATTTCTTATTCGAATAGAGTTAAACAAAGTAATTTGTTAGGTTAACCAAAGCAAGTTAGTTGAGTTAATCAAAGTAATTGGTTAAGTTAACCAAAGTAAATTAGTTAAGATAAACTAAGCGGTTAATCGAAGTGAATTAGTTAAGTTAAACTAATTGGTAAATCAAGTGAATTGGTTGCGTCAAACTAAGTGACTTAGTTAAGTTAAACTAATTTGTAAATCAAAGTGATTTAGTTGCGTCAAACTAAGTGAATTAGTCAAGTTAAACTAATTGGTTAATCGAAGTAAATTAGTTGGGTTAATCAAAGTGAATTAGCTGAGTTAAACTAAGTAAATCAGTTAGAGTTAATCAAAGTGAATTAACTAAGTTAAACTAAGTGGATTAGTTCAGTTAATCGAGACAAGTAAATCAAGTTAGGTTAAACCATTTGAGTTAACCAGTTAGGTTAAACCATTTGAGTTAACCAGTTAAAGTTTACCAGTTAAAGATAAACAGTTAAAGTTGACCAGTTAGAGTTGACCAGTTAGAGTTATCCAAGTGGAGTTAATCGAGTAGAGTTGCCGAATATCACCTATTCGAAGTAGAGTTATCGAATATAATGTATTCGAGGGAAGAGTAATCGAATATAGTTTATTCGAGTGGAGAAATCAAATGTTATTCATTTGAGAAGAGTTACCGAATATTATTTATTCGAAGAGTAAATCGAATATTAGTTATTCGAAGGTAAGTTATTCGAAGGAGTTAATCAATTAAGTTATTCGAATGAGTTATTCGAAGGAGTAAATCAAATTAAGTTAATCGATTTGAGTTGAGTTAATCGATTTGGGTTAAGTTAAGTTATCGAGTTAAGAAATCGAGTTGAGATAATCGAGTTAAGATTTATCGAGTTAAGTAATCGAGTTAAGTAATCGAGTTGAGATAATTGAGTTAAGAAAATCAAGTTGAGTTAATCGAATAAGTTATTCGATAAGAGTAAATCCATTTAAATTAAATCGGATGTTAGTTATTCGAATTGACACGTTTAAGAAAATCGAATATTTGTTATTCGATAAGAGTTAATGAAATAGAGCCAACCAAGAAGAGTTATTCGAATATTAGTTATTCGATAGGAGTTAATCGAAATAGAGTTTATCGAATATAAGTTATTAAAAAGAGAGAGTTAATCGAATAGAGATTACTCAAAAGAGAGTTATACGTCGAATTCGATTATAGCGAATTCGGGAAAGTACTATTTACTTTCCAGGGTTTAAATCAAGATTTAGTTATTGATTTAGAAATTAGGTGTCTGTTAAATTATTCGAGTTAGGGAATAAATTTATAATTTAGGTTAGATATTTTAGGGGTAGGAATTATAACGTTATAGTTATAATCAAACGTTGCCATATAAGAAGTGGATTCGTAACCTGAAATCCGAGAATTTGCGTAAACAGATGGTTGTAAAAAGTGAGTGATGAGCTTCATCTATTTCACAGTAAAGGACGTTGTTCAATTAAGGTCTGAGAGGTAATTATACCCCAACTTGATTGACTTCAGAATTGACAAAGGAATAGTTGTGGTTCGATAGAAAAGGTTGATTTGAAATATAGTTAAGGAATAAGCGATAAATGGATTAAGCGAAACGATGTTTTATACAACGTTCATTGGAAATCCGTAAATGAGTTTTGGAAACGTTTTCCAAATATAGTAAGATATGTTTTCTAAACATAGAAAATGAAATGTTTTCATGATAAGAATTTAAGAAATAGAGTTAAGCAAATTCAGAAACTGACTGGAGAGGGTAAGTTGAACGGTTTTCTTAGTGACGATCTGATGTTGGTTTCGACCTTCCGGATTGATACTTAGAGAATTGTTCTCATACTAGTTACAGTTAGGGACTGATAGTTGCGAAATAATAGTGATGTGAAAATAAGCTATGGAAATGTTTTCCAATGATTAATAACATATATTTTCTAAATATATGAAATAAGGAAATATGAACATATGATGATTGATCGATCGAATTTCCATTTGGAAATAAGATCGTTGTTTGTACACCGACATGTTTTCATTTGATAGTTGAATCACAGACTATCAAAGTTTTGACCATATTTACGTTGTAAATACGGAGAGACCAGTTGGATTATTATCCGAAGAACCACTCCGTATTAGCATAAGCGTTGCGAATCAAGTACGCTGAAGATAATTGAAGACGGAGTGAAGTGCAAGGGCTATTGTGAAAAGCCTAGGTAGGATGGATTCACTGAATAGTGCCTTCGGTTTATTCAGTCCCAGAACAACGTATATGGACGAGTGTCTGACAAAGTATTCTTAACGAATCATATATGTTGATCTCTTTAAACGTAGTACGTTGGTGGCGGAGAAATTCGTTTCTCTTAGCTTTTATACCCGTGATGCCTTGAGAAATCGATAATGATTTGGCGGGTATGACGATGTGGCATTCGAAGTAATTGAAGAAATAATCTGTCAAAGTGATAAACGTGACCTCAAAACCTCACAACCGGAAAATAACAGAAGTTGGGCTAGGCAGCATGGCTAGTTGGGCCATACCCAAGCAGGGTATATTATCACCATCTAGAGAATATTCAATTGTACTTCTTTATAATCTATTCAATGCTGTCCCTTATCGGGAAGAATGGTTGCTGATCCCAACCATCGGTGATAATATATTCGTCACACTCAAGCTAAATGAGTGGACAGTCATGTGTGGCTGGGTTGCAAGACGTTCTTGTCGAACCCTAGTGTATCTCCTCTAGAGTACACTGATCGGAAGGTGCTCCCATACCTTGTCTGTTGGAATCCAATCTCCAATAAGCGCTCACGGTTTTATTTGTACACTATGTATGTGGAACGTGAGATGCAAGCGTTCTGCTAGATTGATATCTATTTGTATTTAGACATTATTATAATATCAAAAAGATATCCTTTATTTAACCAAGTGTTGAAGTTTTATTCACACTAGTCCCATGACTGACCCGGAGTTTATTTTGTTTGTTTTCCCTAAACTCTTGGGTGCCTAAATTTGTACGGGCAGTCAAGTAGTCGGGATTTTTTCCAGATACACTTGGAGAGCTTGGAGCAGGAGGCTTCAGGATTATAGCTATTATTATTCTGCTGTGTTGTTAAGTGTTGTACTTTGAAATGGTATGTATATACGAGTACTGATTTGTATTTCAAAGTTATGTTATATTTTATTCGTTCCGCTGTGAGATTCGTGTTTACTCTTATGATGTAAGTTCTTCTTCTTCTTCTATTCTATTAGTTCTATCTTTTCTTCCTCACCCTCTACTTTCTTTCGCTAACGTCTCGGGATTTTCGACCCTCGAGGAGTCGAAAATTTCCAGCCGTTACAGTTGGTATCAGAGCTTATGTTTTAGTGATCGGACATAACTCTGTGGCGTAACTCAGTAGAGATGGGATTAGTAATATCCTAGATTGAGTTGAGTGTATATATATACAAGAGAGCGTATATGTTATTGAATATAAAATGGTTTTATATTGTGGAGATTTATTGATTGAGTGGCTTATGAATTTTGGACGATCAGTTTGATCCACTGTATCGGTAGGAGTTTTGTAAACACTTGAATACGATGAACCGACATGATATGTTTTGAAATTAATATAGTATACTAGTTGTGTTGGTTGTTAGTATAATCAAATGAGATTATAAAAAGATGAAATGGTTATAAATGACCAATCAGAATTCATATGAATATAATATATGAAATAGATGAATTAAATATGAATTTAAATCAGATTTGGAATTTAAAATAAGGAAATTTTAAGTTCCTGGGAGATTTTGAAAATGTTTTTCAAATTGAAAATGATATAGTATTGAACTCACTTCGATAGCTGGAAAATAGATTCTGATGATGAATCTAGACATCATCAGTGTTCATTTTCGAGTTCTAAGTGACGGATTACTACCAAAGGTTTTGTTTTTGAATTGTTTTGAGAAAACAAGTTGTTTAGAAATTCAAAGGTTTTGAATTGGCATTATGATTTCAAATTGATTTGAAAGAAACCCAGGAACTTAAGTTCTGGAATTAAAATTTAACTAATGAAGTTAAATAAAATAAAATGAGATGGTAAAAATAAATTGAAATTTAACTTGAACCGAGTTAAATAAAATTGAATTGGATTAGAGATAATCTAGAATGGAACCAAATTGATAAGTCAATAATTTGGAATTTGATATTAGAGTTCGAATGAAATTCGATTTTTGATTTGAGGATATGAACTGATTGGAGATCAATTGGAATGGATAACATTGGTATATGTTGAAGTGGTAGCAGATGAAAGGGATAGAGTTAAATGCCCGACAAAAAGGTACAAGTTTAAATCATATATGAGTATGGATTTTATGAGTCGAATTGGCAAGCCGCTTGGCTATTTTGATTTCCTTTTGGATTGGAGGAGGCCTAGAGAGGCGAGTTGTGGTTTGACGTATTGAGCCGTACAAAGGAGATTATGGCGAAATTTTTCGAAAATTTAAGGTGTTAGAAAATTTTTAATTTTTGAAAATTTTAGTTGGTCGGAAATGAATTAATAAATTAATTAAAATTAAATGGGTCCAGTCGAAACTGAAATTTAGAGGTAAACAAAAAAGGATTTTTTAAATCTAGTTAGTAGAGTTAGTAGCATTTTTCTAACCTAGCAATTTCGAGGACGAAATTATTTTAAGGGGGGAAGTCTGTAATGGCGCGTTTTGTTAGCTGTCGAATAATTAATTTATTTAATTATTTATATATCGATTTGGCGATATCGATAACTTAAAGTACAACGTTCGAACTTATAATTTATAATTATAATTAAAACGAACCTGAAACGTCGCGGCAGTTCGCAATTTGGCGATTTGAACTTCAACTGAATGTACATGATTCATTCTAAGGCGGATTTCTGTGAAACAAGAAACGTGTGGAGCTGATGGAGTATATCTTTCTAGTGGAGAAGAAAAATCGGGATTTCGTCGTGTAGATTTTGAGTTACGTCCAAATAAAATTTTAGAATAGTCGCTATAGAATCGTCCATCGACCGTAATGGTTTATTTGATATAACTGCATATCGGTTTCGAATTTAGACGAGGTTCTTTTGAGGCGTAGTGATAATTTAATTTTTAGAATTTTACTGTAATTTTTAATGAATTAAATAAGCAACTTTTTATTTGTAGTATTGTGCACCCTGTATCGACATTTCGGGATTTCACAATATGAGTCCATCTACCGGTATTATTACATTTTTGGGACCAGAGCACGTCACTCATTTCAATGGTATTTTTGTTTCTGTCCATAACAGTCCCTACGTGAACAGAATATTTCATAGTACGGTACACTATGTTTTTAACTAGAAACAAACTAAACTGAATGGTTAACTGGTCAAACGAACTCGAAATCCAACGAAACAAGTTTCATACGAAACCTTAGGAAGAGGTCTAGTGAAACGTCAAAAACTCATATTTTTAGGATTTTTTCTGTAATTTTAATGAATTAATGCTCTGTGTTTTTCATCAATATTTTCTAAGGGATTTTCGCAAACGGTGTCGGAATTCGACGAAACCTGTCCCATTGAATCCGAAATATTTTTCTATGCTAGGAATAGCTTAGTTTGTCAAAAATAGAGATCGTATAAGGTTATTTTTGTGCGAAATATCACCGTTAAGTTTTTATTTAATAAAAAATTAAAAATGGACCAAATTCATTCATTTAAAATGGTACTGCAAAACCAAATTCTACGGCCAAAACTGAAGAATGTGGCCATCCATTTGCGTAGACACTAACCATGGTGTTGAATGTTACACAAGACACTTATATTTTCCATACACAAGGAATGTAAGCCTATATAAATACCCTCCTTACTTTCGTTAAGACCTAAACACATTTTTCTTCTGCCAAATCAAAAAGAGGCCGCCACCCTTGAACGTCTTCAAACAATTAAATCAGGAGTTATACTCCACGAAATCGGGTGCGTTAAGATCCACTGAACTCATGAGTTAAAGAGCTTCATTATGGTGGCCTTCACTTTGGGGTGTGATACATTTCACCGGAGCGTGCCTGTGCCGGGACGTTGGACGGAAGGGGGTAGCCGCCAGCACCTGGTGATGGGTCAGCTCGGGCGAGGGTGGTCTCGGGTTGGAAACCGATGGTGAGTTGAGGGAGGGACTGGTTGTGCTCGGCGTGGGTGAGGTTGGACGGTTCTGACATGATGGAGGTACGCCGGAGTGGTGGAGATGGTGACTGGAAGGAGCGGTTTTGGGTGCTGAGAAGGATGGTGGAGGCGGCGTTTGGAGAAGATGGACGGAAGGAGAGCAAACGGTGGTCAAACGATGGGTCAAAGGGGGAAAGTTGGGTTCGAAAGTATACGGTGGAATTGAGAAATGTTTTGTAAAGGAAAGGAATGTGCGGACCTGGGTGTCCACGTATGAGGATGGGCTATTTCATTTGGGTGAGGCCCAATTTTGAAAAGGGATTTAATTAGTTAAAGTTTATTTTTAATTTAAAATAGTGTATAATCTTGTAAAATGCGTATCTTCTACATACGGTGTCAGATTGACGAACCGTAAGTTGCGTTGGGATCGTATGGACGGGAGCAACACAATGAGACTGACTGGGAGTGAATCAGAGCTCGTTACAATTTATGGCGAAATAAATTGTCCGACTGAGTCAAATAACGCAAATCGTTATTTAACGGCTAACGCGCAAATGTGAGTAAAACTCACCAACTCTGAACAGTTATATTTTTATAATGTATTTTTAGAACTGTTAATCATCTGTTGATTGTTGTGTGTTGGTTGATTGATTGAACCGCTAGTCAGTTAGTTAAATTTCTATATTGATTCTGTTTAACAGAATATATCATATGGAACTGAAAGTGATGTTATCTATATTGTCTAACATCTGTGATGCAGGGAAACAAGTTGGAGGAATCCGACTGGATTCCTCAACAGTTATTTTATTGTTTTCCATATATTGTTATATGATGTGATATAAAATCAGTGGGCGATTATATGTGCTTGGACGATATTGAACATCGTGATTTGATATGATTGAATACCATAACATACCGAAATGTTGATAAGGGGATTTTCAATGTTTATATTGAAAATGAATCTTATTTATAAAATCGATATGATTTTATAAAAGGAAAACATTTATTTAATTAGAAAATAAATAAATGAAAAAGGAAACATTTATTTAGAAAATAAATGAAATAAAATAGAAACATTTATTTAGAAAATAAATGAATTAGAATATAAAGGAATATTTATTTAGGAAATAAATAAAGGAACATTTATTTAGATTATAAATAAATGGAATAAAGGAATATTTATTTAGGGAATAAATAAAGGAACACTTGCTCGGAAAATAAATAGAATTATACAAGGATAGATTTAAACACGTGCTTCGCACACGGTATAACACGATATGGATTTAAATGAGATATTAAATAGGAAATCTGTTTTAAACAGATAAATTGAAGTAGATTAATTTATAAATAATGTTTTATAAATTAAATAAATTATTTATCGTTGATAAATGGAATATATATAAGTCTGGACTTATATAGAGAAGTAGAAACGTTATTAAAAGGACATTTATAAAGTGAAGAACCGTTACTAAAAGTAAATCTTTATAAATGGATAAACGTTGTAAAAAGTAAATCTTTATCAATGGATAAACGTTGTAAAAAGGAAATCTTTTGAAATTAATAAACATTAATAAAAGGAGTTAATCGAATTTAGTTATTCGAAATGAGTTATTCGAATTAGATATTTGAATAGAGTTAAACACATTAGAGTGATTCGAATTTCTTATTCGAATAGAGTTAAACAAAGTAATTTGTTAGGTTAACCAAAGCAAGTTAGTCGAGTTAATCAAAGTAATTGGTTAAGTTAACCAAAGTAAATTAGTTAAGATAAACTAAGCGGTTAATCGAAGTGAATTAGTTAAGTTAAACTAATTGGTAAATCAAGTGAATTGGTTGCGTCAAACTAAGTGACTTAGTTAAGTTAAACTAATTTGTAAATCAAAGTGATTTAGTTGCGTCAAACTAAGTGAATTAGTCAAGTTAAACTAATTGGTTAATCGAAGTAAATTAGTTGGGTTAATCAAAGTGAATTAGCTGAGTTAAACTAAGTAAATCGGTTAGAGTTAATCAAAGTGAATTAACTAAGTTAAACTAAGTGGATTAGTTCAGTTAATCGAGACAAGTAAATCAAGTTAGGTTAAACCATTTGAGTTAACCAGTTAGGTTAAACCATTTGAGCTAACCAGTTAAAGTTTACCAGTTAAAGATAAACAGTTAAAGTTGACCAGTTAGAGTTGACCAGTTAGATTTATCCAAGTGGAGTTAATCGAGTAGAGTTGCCGAATATCACCTATTCGAAGTAGAGTTATCGAATATAGTGTATTCGAGGGAAGAGTAATCGAATATAGTTTATTCGAGTGGAGAAATCAAATGTTATTCATTTGAGAAGAGTTACCGAATATTATTTATTCGAAGAGTAAATCGAATATTAGTTATTTGAAGGTAAGTTATTCGAATTAGTTATTCGAAGGAGTTAATCAATTAAGTTATTCGAAGGAGTAAATCAAATTAAGTTAATCGATTTGAGTTGAGTTAATCGATTTGGGTTAAGTTAAGTTATCGAGTTAAGAAATCGAGTTAAGATAATCGAGTTAAGATTTATCGAGTTAAGTAATCGAGTTAAGTAATCGAGTTGAGGTAATTGAGTTAAGAAAATCAAGTTGAGTTAATCGAATAAGTTAATCGATAAGAGTAAATCCATTTAAGTTAAATCGGATGTTAGTTATTCGAATTGACACGTTTAAGAAAATCGAATATTTGTTATTCGATAAGAGTTAATGAAATAGAGCCAACCAAGAAGAGTTATTCGAATATTAGTTATTCGATAGGAGTTAATCGAAATAGAGTTTATCGAATATAAGTTATTAAAAAGAGAGAGTTAATCGAATAGAGATTACTCAAAAGAGAGTTATACGTCGAATTCGATTATAGCGAATTCGGGAAAGTACTATTTACTTTCCAGGGTTTAAATCAAGATTTAGTTATTGATTTAGAAATTAGGTGTCTGTTAAATTATTCGAGTTAGGGAATAAATTTATAATTTAGGTTAGATATTTTAGGGGTAGGAATTATAACGTTATAGTTATAATCAAACGTTGCCATATAAGAAGTGGATTCGTAACCTGAAATCCGAGAATTTGCGTAAACAGATGGTTGTAAAAAGTGAGTGATGAGCTTCATCTATTTCACAGTAAAGGACGTTGTTCAATTAAGGTCTGAGAGGTAATTATACCCCAACTTGATTGACTTCAGAATTGACAAAGGAATAGTTGTGGTTCGATAGAAAAGGTTGATTTGAAATATAGTTAAGGAATAAGCGATAAATGGATTAAGCGAGACGATGTTTTATACAACGTTCATTGGAAATCCGTAAATGAGTTTTGGAAACGTTTTCCAAATATAGTCAGATATGTTTTCTAAACATAGAAAATGAAATGTTTTCATGATAAGAATTTAAGAAATAGAGTTAAGCAAATTCAGAAAACTGACTGGAGAGGGTAAGTTGAACGGTTTTCTAAGTGACGATCTGATGTTGGTTTCGACCTTCCGGATTGATACTTAGAGAATTGTTCTCATACTAGTTACAGTTAGGGACTGATAGTTGCGAAATAATAGTGATGTGAAAATAAGCTATGGAAATGTTTTCCAATGATTAATAACATATATTTTCTAAATATATGAAATAAGGAAATATGAACATATGATGATTGATCGATCGAATTTCCATTTGGAAATAAGATCGTTGTTTGTACACCGACATGTTTTCATTTGATAGTTGAATCACAGACTATCAAAGTTTTGACCATATTTACGTTGTAAATACGGAGAGACCGGTTGGATTATTATCCGAAGAACCACTCCGTATTAGCATAAGCGTTGCGAATCAAGTACGCTGAAGATAATTGAAGACGGAGTGAAGTGCAAGGGCTATTGTGAAAAGCCTAGGTAGGATGGATTCACTGAATAGTGCCTTCGGTTTATTCAGTCCCAGAACAACGTATATGGACGAGTGTCTGACAAAGTATTCTTAACGAATCATATATGTTGATCTCTTTAAACGTAGTACGTTGGTGGCGGAGAAATTCGTTTCTCTTAGCTTTTATACCCGTGATGCCTTGAGAAATCGATAATGATTTGGCGGGTATGACGATGTGGCATTCAAAGTAATTGAAGAAATAATCTGTCAAAGTGATAAACGTGACCTCAAAACCTCACAACCGGAAAATAACAGAAGTTGGGCTAGGCAGCATGGCTAGTTGGGCCATACCCAAGCAGGGTGTATTATCACCATCTAGAGAATATTCAATTGTACTTCTTTATAATCTATTCAATGCTGTCCCTTATCGGGAAGAATGGTTGCTGATCCCAACCATCGGTGATAATATATTCGTCACACTCAAGCTAAATGAGTGGACGGTCATGTGTGGCTGGGTTGCAAGACGTTCTTGTCGAACCCTAGTGTATCTCCTCTAGAGTACACTGATCGGAAGGTGCTCCCATACCTTGTCTGTTGGAATCCAATCTCCAATAAGCGCTCACGGTTTTGTACACTATGTATGTGGAACGTGAGATGCAAGCGTTCTGCTAGATTGATATCTATTTGTATTTAGACATTATTATAATATCAGAAAGAAATCCTTTATTTAACCAAGTGTTGAAGTTTTATTTACACCAGTCCCATGACTGACCCGGAGTTTATTTTGTTTGTTTTCCCTAAACTCTTGGGTGCCTAAATTTGTACGGGCAGTCAAGTAGTCGGGATTTTTTCCAGATACACTTGGAGAGCTTGGAGCAGGAGGCTTCAGGATTATAGCTATTATTATTCCGTTGTGTTGTTAAGTGTTGTACTTTGAAATGGTATGTATATACGAGTACTGATTTGTATTTCAAAGTTATGTTATATTTTATTCGTTCCGCTGTGAGATTCGTGTTTACTCTGATGATGTAAGTTCTTCTTCTATTCTATTAGTTCTATCTTTTCTTCCTCACCCTCTACTTTCTTTCACTAACGTCTTGGGATTTTCGACCCTCGAGGAGTCGAAAATTTCCAGCCGTTACAGATATTGACGGCCAAGCTTTGACCAGTGAATGGTAAAATTAGGTTTAGGAGAAGGGCAGTGGTTATTCATAGGGTATAAGTTAGCTTACAAGCTAAGCTACTCATTATTTTATTAATTTATATCCATTTCCTATTTGTATCTGCACTCTAAAAATCCCTACAAACACACACGATATCTAAAAATCATGAAAATGGATATACAACTAGAGTTTGACCTTACGAACCCAACGAAACTGGTTTCGTTGAATTTCGACTCCGTTTGCTCACACAGCGTATTTTTAACCGTCAAAATACTGATTGTTTTTCACATTAAAAATCCGTACGGCCACATACTGACTTCAAAAATCACGAATATTGAAATCTAGCAATAATTTAATATTGCGGATCCAACAAAATTAATTTCATCAAAAACGGAGGTCGTTTGCAAAACTGGCTATTTTTAAAGCTCTAAGTAACCCATTTAAATATATATATATATATATATATTTAAAAATAATTAAATTAAATATTTATAAATTATTATTATCGTATGTATTCACAATAAAATATCATACAACTCCAATTGGATTTATAACTCGATATTTCAAAATTCCCAGTTATAACGATATTCGATTTATATATAAAATCCTTTTATAATATAAATATATATTTATAAATTTCAAAGGAATTCCATAACGACTTTTTCAGAAATTTGATTTGGACATAAATCAAAATCTACACAATGAAATCCCGATATACTTCACCAGCTCCTAACGTTTCTTGTTTCACAGAAACCCAATTTAAAACGGACCCTATATATTCAGTTGAAGTTCAAATCGCCAAATAGCGAACTGCCGCTCCATTTCGAGCTCGATTAAAATTATAATATAAATTATACGTTCAACTGTTGTTCAAATAATATATTCATCATTCTAATTCAAATTTTAAACTAAATCATATATTTTGAATTTCCCAATTCACACAATATTGCCACTTCAGCTAATTCTGATTACTTTCAGAATTAAATATATTATTCTATTATTATATTTATTAAATGTTCAATATTATTTAATTAAACGGCCATTTAATTCTCTAAATCACTATATAAATAATTAAATAAATTAATTATTATATTGCAAATATACGGGACGTTACATTCTCCAACCCCAAAGAAAATCAAACAGCCAAGCGGCTTGCCAATTCGGCTCATCAAAATCTCATTCCCAATTAGAATATAAGCTTGTACCTTTTTGTCGAGCATATCATTCCATCTTTCATATCTGCTACTAATTCAACATATACAAATGTTATCCCAATCAAACTCAAATCACTTTTATCTCCAACACAACATTCGCTTATCCAAGCTAAATTCAATTTCAAATCAAAGTTCCAATCCCGATTTTCAAATTCTTAACTCATCAATCCAATACCATTTCTGATTCCTAGCTCACAAATCCAATTTTCTCGATATCATTTAATTCAAATCAATTTCAATTTGCTTTTGCAAATTTCTTTAAAAAAATTTTTAACTCAAAACAATCTTCCGGGGAGTTTTAAACAATTTACCCTTTTCAAACATCAAATATTCCTTTTCGGAAATCAAAACCACTTGTTTTCTCAAAATATTTCAAAAAACTATTTTTGGTAGTAATCCATCACTTAGCAACTCGAAAATGAACACTGATGATGCAGCTGTCATCATTAGAATTTATTTTCCAGCGATCGAAGTGAGTTCAATACTATATCACCTTTAAAACCATTTCTAAACACTTCCATTTTGAAATCTATTTCAAAATATCCTTTTCAATGCTGTAACAAATTTAAAATCTCCCAGGATTTTAAAATTCACATATATTCAACCCAGATTCGTTTACAAACACTTTTCATGTTTTCAAAATTTTAATTCCAAATTCTGATTTAAATTCAGATTTAATTCATCTTATTTCACGTATTTCACTTATATGAATTCTGAATGGCCATTTACATAACCATTTCACATTTTGTAATCTTATTCGATTATAATTACCACCAACACATCCAATACACCATAATACTTCAAATGTCTATACTTTCTTTATATCAAAATATAATTTGGGTAAAATTATTTCATTTACCCTCTTTTCAAAACATACTGTGTCGGTTAATCGTATTCGAGTGTTTATAAACCCTTACCGATACAGTGGATCAAACTGATCGACCAGAACCCATAAACAACTCAACCAATAAATCTCCAAAATATAAAACCATTTTATATCAAATAACAAATACGTTCACTCGTATATATACACTAGACTCAATCTAGGGTATTACTAACCATATCTCTACTGAGTCACGCCACGGAGCCAAGGTAATTAACCTTCAGCTCTGATACCACTGTAATGACCCGGGTTTTCGTGATCCTGAGTAACCGACATACACTCAATGTCGACTATTCAATAATCGGAAATACCAGATAGTCCATGAAAGAAATTAAAGGGTGAGAATAGATAAGATAAAAACTTAGAATAGAAGAAGAAGAAGAAGAACACACAACATCAGAGTAAACACGAATCTCACAGCGAAACGAATAATTATATTTCATAACATAACTTTGAAATAAAACAGTATCTGTATACAATACCATTATTAGGGTATAACACTTACAACATAGCAGAAATAACAATCTATATAGTCCTGAAGCCTCCTGCTCCAGCTCTTCAAGTATCTGTAAAATCCCGACTACTTGACTGCCCGTACAAAATTGGGCACCCAAGAGTTTAGGGAAAACAAAACAAAACAAACTCTGGGTCAATCATAGGACTGGTGTGAGTAAAACAACTAAAAAACAGTTTGAGCAATAACCGATATCTCTTAAGACCACATCGTATAACGGAACGGGTTTTTCCCTTATGAGAATCCAAAATAGTCTTTATATCAAAATTAATTTGATATTATAGTAGTGTCTATCAACTACAGTATAATAATCAACAGGCAGAAACGCTTTCATCTCACGTTCTACATACATAGTATACAATCAAAACCGTGAGCACTTATTGGATAATGGATTTCCAACTGTGACATGGTATGGAACCACCTTCCGATAGTGTACCTCTAGAGAGGAATACACTGGGTTCAACAAGAACATCTTGCAACCCGGTCTCTCCGTATTGACAACGGAAAAATGGTCAAAAACTTCGATAGTCTATGAGTTAACTATCAAAGAAAAACACGTGTGCAAACAACGATATTATTCCCAGATGGAAATTATACCGATCAAATCATCATTTAACATTTATCGCTTTAGTTCATTAACTTATTCCTTTTTCATCTCCTATTTCCATATATTAAATATTTCTTATTTTCTAAATTTAGAAAATATACGTTATTAACATAGGAAAACATTTCCATTTCTTATTTTCTATATTAGAAAATATTTCTGATTCTTATTTGGAAAACATTTCCAAAACTTCTACATTTGGATTTAAACAGATGCTTACATAAAACATCGCTATGCCAACTCAACCCATTACACTCATTAACTAAATTCTCTTAACCAATCTTCACTGTCGAACCTTGACCATCCCTTAGTTAAAAATGGAGTCAATCAAGTTGGGGTATAACTACCTCTCAGACCTTAACTGAACAACATTGCGAACTTCGAAAATAGACAAATTTCACCTTCTAAGTCTTTAATAAACTTACTTACGTAACTCTCAAATTCTATTTACGAATCCACTTCTTTTACAGAAATCATTTGATTATAACAATAGTGTTATAATGCCAAATTCTGAAATATCTAACTTCCAAAAATATAACTTTTATTCCTTAATTTAACTAAATAACTAAATAGACAGTTTATAACTAAATAAATAAATCTTGATTAAAAATGGAAAGTGAATAGTACTTTCCTGAATTCGATATAATCGAATTCAACATATAATTCTCTTTTGAATAATCTCTATTCGATAACTCTGTTTTGAATAAACTATATTCGATTAACTCCTTTCTTCAAATAAATTATATTCGATTAACTCCTTTTTGAATAAACTATATTCGATTAACTCTCTTCGAATAACTAATATTCGATTAACTCCTTTCTGATTTACTCTATTCAATTTACTCTAATGAATAACTCTATTTGATTAACTCTATTCGATTAACTCTAATCGATAAATCTAATCGATTAACTCTAATCGATAACTCTAATCGATTAACTCTAATTCGACTAACACTAACTCCATTAACTTTAACTCGATTAACTCTAATAAATAACTCTATTTGATTAACTCTATTCGATTAACTCTAATCGATTAACTCTAATTCGACTAACTCTTATTCGAATAATTCCATTCGAATAATATATTTGGTTAACTCCATTAAGTTTGACTTCGTATTTCAAAATAGTATCCCATTTCCAATTCTATATATACTTCTATTTATAGAATTATTCATACGAAATCTCCTTTTTATTTCTAACACTTAAATCTTATTTAAAAATCCCTTTTATAACTCTATTTATTTCATAAATAAATATTCCCTTTTATAACTCTATTTATTTCATAAATAAATATTCCGTTTTATAACTCTATTTATAAATGTTTTACAAATATTTCCTTTTCAATTCTATTTGTAAATGGTTTACAAATATTTCCTTTTATAAAATTTATATTTGTAAATGGTTTACAAATATTTCCTTTTCAATTCTATTTGTAGATGGTTTACAAATATTTCCTTTTCAATTCTATTTGTAAATGGTTTACAAATATTCCCTTTTCAATTCTATTTGTAAATGGTTTACAAATATTTCCTTTTATAAAAATTCTATTTCTTTTATAAATATTTCCTTTTATCTTATTATATTTATTCAACAAATACATATTTCCTTTTCTTTTTTATTTGTAAATGTTTTACAAATATTTCACTTTCTATTTTATTTGTAAATGTTTTACTAATATTTCTCTTTCTAAACACACTATAAAAAATATTTCTCTTTTTACATTCCAGTATTTCTTATGGTAATTTACATACCCTATAACAATGATCAATATCATCAAACACACATAATCAACAACAGATTATATATCACATCATATATTTCAATATATGAAAAACAGTAAAATAAATGTTGAGGAATCCAGTTGGATTTCTCCGACCTGTCTCCCTGCATCCACAGATGTTACACAATATAATTCACATCAAATTTCATTTAAATATGAAATATTCTGATAAACAGAATCAATATTTGATTAACGATATATATATATAACTATATCTATATTTTTAACCAATCAATCAGCAAATCAATCAAACAATCAACACACAGATATCAATCATCATTTATCATTTCTAAATATATGTTATAAAAATAGGAACTGGTAGAGTTGGTGAGTTTTACTCACATTGGACAGTTATCATTAAATAACGATTAACTATCTTTAGTTCAGACAGACGTTTTATTTTGCAATAAATTGTCACAAGCTCCAATTCACGTCCAGTCAGTTCCATTGGGTAGCCCTCTTCCATACGATCCCAACGCATCTTGTTTTGTCCAATTCTGATATCGTACGCAATAGTTATGATATTAAGAAGTAAATATACATTTTAAATTAAATAAAAACTTAGAGTTTTAATTTCATTGGGCCTCAGTCATTTCTCGGCCCATATTCACTTCGTTAGAACCTGACCCGCTTGCACCCTTTCTTCCTCATTCAAAGAAAACACGTACAGCTCCTAAACACTACTCCATTTTCGCATCTTTGAATCCCAACTGATCTTCCATCATCAAACACAAATTCAAACCAATATTACAAAAATTCATTTCTTTAAAACCTGCATCTCTTCATACCAAAACCCTTCAACTCGCGCTCACCTAGCCATTTCCGTCGCACAACAGCTTCGAACAATGCTAGGATTTCGAATGATAACAATTTGCCTCAAATCACAAGAAAAATAACACAAGTTGCTAAGGCACTCACTAATTCCAGAAACATAACTCTTTTCCTCATTCGATGACCCAAAACTTCTAATCACCGAACCCTAAAACAAAGGACCTACGCTGCCATGAATTGGTGCGATACATGAGAGATTCAAATCCAAAAGAATGGGTACCAACATGAAGAGAAAAGTTGTGCGATGAGAACGGATCCAACTTTGAAATTTAAGGAATTCACTTTGATTTTTGTTTGATTTTCAAAGGAGGATTTTCTTTCTGGAAAATGAAAAACACGACGCCTATAACTTTGACCAGAGAAAATGAGTCTAGGTTTAGAAAGATATTAGGTATTTATAGGATATATATAATAATTTTATATTCGATTATTATATTCTATTTTATTGAATCGTTGTCGATATATGCTGTTTAAAAATCCCTGTGATCACATACAACATCCAAAAATCATCAAAATGGGCATGCAGCTATAGTTCGACATTACAGACCCAACGAAACTTGTTTCGTCGAATTCCGACTCCGTTTGCTCACACAGCGTATTTTTAACCATCAAAATATCGACTGTTTTTCACATTAAAATCCCGTACGACCACACACTGACTTCAAAAATCACGGAAATTGAAATCTAGTAATTATTTAATATTGCGGATCCAAAAAAATTAGTTTCGTCGAAAACGGAGGTCGTTTGCAAAACTGACTAACTTTAAAGCTATAAATAAACCCATTTAATTATTAATATATTTAAAAATAATTAAATTAAATGTAAATAAATTTATATTATCTATATATTCACAATAGAATATCATACAGCTCTAATTGGATTTATAACTTGATATTCAAATCCCGGTTGAATTGATATTCAATTTGTATTGAAAAATCCATTTATAATATAAATAAATCGTTATAAATTATAAAGGAATTCCATAGCGACTTTTCAGAAATTTGATTTGGACATAAATCAAAATCTATACAACGAAATCCCGATTTTTCTCTTCCATTAGAAAAATATCGTTCAACAGATTCGAACGTTTCTTGTTTCATAGAAATCCGATTTAAAACGGCTTATGTATATTCGTTTAAACTTCGAATTGCCAAATTATGAACTGCCGCGCCATTTCGAGCTCGATTATAATTATAATATAACTTATAAGTTCAACCATCGTTAACTAAATATATTCCTAATCATAATTAATTTAAACTGAATTATACATTTTGAATTGCCCAATTCACACCATATTGCCATTTCAGCTAATTCCAGCTAATTCTGTTTATTTCAGAATTAAATATATTATTTAATTGTTATTTTAATTAAATATTCAAAATTATTTAATTTAAACAACCATTTCAATCTTTGAATCTCTATTTAAATAATTAAATTAATTAATTACAATACCGTAAAAATACGGGACGTTACACATGCTTTAGTACATTTTGAAATTGTTTTGAAATTATAAACTTATATATAATGATTTGAAACTTTGTAAAACTATTTAATAACATTAAATATATAATTTAATACCTTTGCATGAATTTGAATCAGATTCATCTGAATTGTCTTCCATATACGAAATGAAACATTTGCTACCAAAAATTTCAAAATAAGATACTTTAGGCTTTTTATTATAAAGCAACTAATATGATGTTTTATAAGTTAATGGTTTTATTAAAATTTTGTTAAAATATAGTAGGCTACTGCAATTGCTTCAGCCCAACAATTTCCTAGTAAACTACCGTTAACATAGTTTTAGCACATTATTGAGTCTTTCTATTTTTATGTTCAACTGCTTCATTTTTCTGAGGGGTTTTTGGAAAAGAAAAATTATGGCCTACCCCTTGCTTATTGCAAAATTTCTCAAAGTTTTTGTTTTTGGATTTTCCGCTATGATCACTTCCTATAAACTTAATTTTAATAGAAAGTTGATTTTGAGCTCTTTTAGTAAAAATAATTAGATTGTTTATAAGCTTCACTATTGTATTTTTAGAAAACTGTCTATGTAGATCTAAAATAATCGTCTACTATAACAAAAACATATCTATTTTGATTTATAGACAATATTCACGAGGGGCCAAATAAATCTAAATGAAGAAGTTCAACGGGTTGAGATGTATAAATCATATCTTTTGATTTAAAAGAAATACTTTTAGGTTTTCCTAGCTAACATATGTCATATAAATTATCCGCTACGAAATTAATTTTAGGAAGATATCTAAGAAGATTATATCTAGAAATATTTGCTAAAAGTTTTTAGTTTAAATGACCAAATCTTTTTTTTGTCCAATCCAAGGGTCACTTATGTCAGTCAAAGAACACATGTATTTATTTGAAATTTTCATACTTAAGGTGTAAATATTTTGTTTTCTGTTGCCCTCAGAGATGATTTTTAACTCATTATCTTCAATAGTGTACCTATCTTATCCGAATTTAATTTTATAACCTAAATCACATTATTGACTTATACTAGCAGATTATATTTTAATTTGTAAATTAATAAAACATTAGAAATAACAGAAGTTTTAGAATTACCGACATTGCCGATGCAATCACATATTTTTTAGAGTTGTCTCCAAGATTAACCAGTCCACTATTTTTATAAACAATATCCTTGATGGCTTTCAACATATGCATCATTTAAGGCAATGATCTTTACTAGTTTTAGCAAAAAAATTAATCCATGGATTTTTAGTTATATGTCTTGAACATCCACTATACAATTTCCGCTTATTCCTTTTGATATGTAATACTTTATCACTAGATCTCTTTTCATCAGTTCGTGTAACATGTCTTTACCCGCAAATAATATCTTCTCAAAAGATCAAGTGATTTTTCATAATAAATAGATGCAAATCTGAAAGGAATATCATCATTATTCTATAACATACCTATATGGAAAATGGTGTTAATAATTTGATCAAAAATTACCATTTAAAAAACATTATTAAAAATCAGATTACAGAAACTTCTGAAAACCAATGCTGATACCAAATTAAAGTGATGCAGATTACGGATCTTAAGCCTAGATTAATACTATAGGGGGTGAATATGGTTTAACTGAATTTATGAATCTTTTATAAAAAAATTCCAATATGATTATGAGTATATGTAAAATTGTAATGACCCACATTCTACGCATCGGGGGATCGTAGAATATTTATTTCTTTCCCGTATGAAGTCGTATGGTTATGTAACTTTGGGAAACATCCATTAGAGTCATTTCCCATATTCATGATTTTTGTCGATTTTTAAATGACCATTTTTCCCCTAGTTGGTACTGTTTTGGCCATAACTTTTGATTGGAAAGGAATTTTGACCTGAAACTACTTCCATTAAATTCGTTTGATGGTTTATCTTTCCGTAGAGTGGTCATAATAGCCAAACGGACTTACCGTTTGGGAGATATGGCTGAAATAAGGTTTGGAAGGTGAAAAACTGCTTAACCGGGCCAAATAGGGTGATTAGTGGATAGACCCATAACCCATTTCGGGATTAGGGTTATGGGGAGGCTAAAATGAGATAGAGAATCATTCCATTTCAGTTTTCTAGCCTCCACTTATCACCAATGAACCCTAAAAATGGCCTCCAACCTCTAAATCACCTCCAAATCACCTTTTGGTCAAGGATTTAGCTTAGCAACCTCTAATTAAGGAAGATCTACACCAAAGCAACATTGGAGCTGCTGTTTAACATTGGGATTCATATCAAATCAGAGATTTATTTCAGATCTTAGTTTATTTGTGGCTAAGGTGAGTGATTTGCATAGTTTTACACTAATTATGGCTAGTTAAGGGTAATTAGTGTTAATTAGCGAATTTAAGCATGATTAAATTCGGGAAAAATGTTCATAAATTCCTAAATGATGTTTTAGACCTCTGATATGAATTTGGGTTAATTTGGTTAAGTTTTGCTAATCCTATCATTAGTTTCACCTAAACATGCTTAAGGGGAAATGTGGGATTTTGGGTATGTTTGATCCATTTTAACCTATCATATTGATGTTTTGATGTTTGTGGTTGATTATGCATGTTCCTATAACTGTATGAAATGCTTTGTGATTGGTTTCAATAGTTAGAATGGTCGAAAACGTCGTCGAATGGCGTAAACAGTTGCTGGAACAGTTTCTGAAAATAGTGCAGGGTTCGGATCGGATCGGATATAGGGCTCGGATCGGATATGTTGAACTGGGCAAGGGATTCGATCGGATCGGAACCTGGCACTTGGGAAAAAGTGGCAAAAAGGAAGGTCACACTAGTTGAACTGGGATCAGATCGGATTAAGGAGGACGGATCGGAGCGGAAGCATGAAGACGGATCGGAGCGAAAGCATGAAAACGGATCGGATAAGAGCATGTGAAGGGAGCATGGAGACGGATCGGAAGCACGAACTGGAGGGGAATAGCACCCGACCCGAACCGAGGAGAAACGCCCGACCCGAACCGCACCAGAAGAAGACCCGACCCGAACCGATGGAGGACACCCGACCCGAACCGATGGCTTGGAGAGGAACCCGACCCGACCCAGTGTTGATAAATAACCCGAGATGCAAAGGTAGTCCAATATGGGAAGTTAGAGCTCAGGATCCAGTTGGGAACCGATGAGTTCACTTCATGGTTGGGCTTTGCTGCGGGACGTGTGCTAAGGAGTTGTCGACGTTCATAACTTCGATTCACCACTAAAAATGAATGATGGCTACTTATCAGTGCAGTATGGTCATTATGACCTGAGGGGCAAGGTGATGGTAGCAAGACTACGTTATCAGTGCAGTAGGGTCATTATGACCTAAGGGGCAAGGTGATGCGTAGTAAGACTATGAGCCAGCGCAGATGGGGTGAACAACTCCATGGGGCAAGTGGACATAGTAAGGATTGGTAAGGCTATGAGCCAGCGCAGATGGGGTGAATAACTCCATGGGGCAAGTGGACATAGCGAGGAATTAGTGGCTACATTATCAGTGCAGTGAAGCCATTTATGACTTCATGGGGCAGAGTGATCGTAGCAAGGTATGTTGGGTGATCGAAGTGGTGAATATCGTATGCTTTACGCACAGAGTGAGAGATGTGAGGATGGATGCTATGTTTGATTGTTTTCCATCACTATGACATGCACACCTTCCCCACCTCCGTACATATACATTGTTTTATATGGCACCTTAGAGTGTTGTACAGTATGTAGTGCTAACTCTTTGGTTGCAGGTCCAGGTTCAGGTATGTTTTAGTCTACCTGTTATTGTTCACTTTAGATGCTTATTGCTCATACCAGGCTTTATGTCTGACCCAGAGTTTTATGTCTCCTCTTATTACTCTGGGTGCTCACACGAGCAGACTAGAGACAGGTTAGCTGGTGATGCGCGAGTAGCTGATTCGGAGGCGGGCAGGAGGCTTCCACGTATTATATATATATACACATTCTCCCTGTGTCGTTGGTGGTCGCTACTTGGGCATTAGTAGTGTACCTCATTTATCTTACTTTTTCTTTGAGACAGTTTGAAAGTTGTAATAAGCTGTATTTTGGATTTCCGCTGCTATGATGTTTAGTTCTGATTTTCAGCTTTTGCACGGTCTCTCCTGTTTTATGTTAAGTATGTTATTATTATATTTTGTTCTATGCGCTGTGAGACATTCTACAAGTTCTTTGTATGTCCATTTCCTTCTTCCCTTTCCTTCTGACGACCCGTTCCGTGCTAACTGGACATGTGTACAACGCACTTTTGGAGTAAATGTTGGTTGGTGCGGGGCGTCACACTTGGTATCAGAGCTCTAGGTTGCATAGTTAACCTTGGGAAAGACACCAGGGAGAGATAGTACGTATATGAGAGCGCATATTTGTGATTACTTTGGTTTTCAAAAGCTATATATATATATATACTATTGGTAGTATAAGAATGAAGTCGCACTGCACTAGCACCGCTATGGGGTCGTTAATCGTTTCCCTTTTTCAGATTGACGATGAGCCGAGACACGAGGCGTGCTGGTAGAGGGACCAACCAGGGGAATGCCGCTGACATGAGGGCGATGTTTACTAACCTCATGAGAGACATGCTTAGAGAAGTGCAAGGGGCAGTTCCCAATCCTGGAGTTGGTGTTGGCCCAGTAGTGCAGGCGCCTGGGGTCGATTTCGCCAAGTTGTGCAAGGATTACACTAACCTTGGTGGGAAGCCGTTCCATGGGACGGAGTCGGACACAGATGTTCAAGATTGGATGGATAGCTGTGACCGTATCTTCGATGACTTGGGTCTTGAGGATGCGATGAAGAGAAGGTTAGCGTCTCGTCAGCTGCAAGGTCGAGCGATGAATTGGTGGAATGCCATTAGAACAGCTACTCCAGTAGATCAAGTTACTTGGGATCAGTTCAAGGCTCGCTTTAGCGAGAAGTTCATTCCAGCTGCCCAGAAGTCAGTGTTGTTCAAGAGGTTCTTGGAACTCAAGCAGAACGGAAGGGCAGTTTCTGACTATATTGCCGAGTTCGACACTTTGTCGAAGTATGGACTGTCTCTTATCGATACTCCTGAGAAAAAGAATGAGAAGTTCATTACTGGTTTGGATGGATACTTGGGGGAAAGACTTATTAACCACATCGATGAGACTTTTGAATTGCTCGTGGGGAAAGCTTTGAGATCAGAGAGTCTTTACCCTAAGTCAAAGACTGAGGCTGCATCTGCAGAAGGGCCAAAGCCACAAGCAGGCGGTGGAGGCAAGAATAACTCTCAGAATAAGAGGAAGCAGGACCAATCTAAAGGTGGCCAGAAAAAGAGCAAGAAGGATGTTGAGTGCTTCAGCTGTGGTAAGAAGGGCCATTATGCCAAAGATTGTCGGGCCAAGCCAGCGGATAAGAAGTGCTTCAACTGTGGTCAAGTGGGACATTTCAAGGATAAGTGTATGCAACCTCTTAAGGAGAAGCAGATTGTGAAAGAATATGCTATTGATGCTGTTCCTTCTTCGTTGAATTCCCCAACTGCGGCGGAGAAAGGAAAGAATGCTGTTATTCAAGGTATGCTTTCTATTTATGATATACCAGTTCGAGTTTTGTTTGATACCGGGGCTTCCCGTTCCTTCATATCTAGTGACCTGGTAGATAGGTTGGGACTGGAACCCGAGATAGTCGATAGACCATTGATTGTGACAAACCCGATTGGTGGTTCGACTAGCCTTAGTATGATTTGCAGGAATTTGGTCTTATCGAGTCATGGATGCATGTTTGTTTGTGATTGCTTTGTTTTGGGCTTTACTGGGTATGGCATTATATTGGGAGTCGATTGGCTCCAAAGATACGGGGTGGTGGTAGACTATGAGGGCTTTTTGGTGACAGTGAGGGCGGATGATGGGCGGAGGGTAGTGTTTGGTGGTTTACCTAGTGATGGGGTTATGGCTAGTTTTGTAAATTCCCTCGACATCCCGCAGGATGAGTTGTCAGATGTGCCCGTGGTTGTCCAGTATCCGGACGTCTTCGAGGAGGTGACCGGGCTTCCACCACTGTTTGCGAACAAATTAGACAATTGTAAACAACTGTAAAATTCGTTCGTCTTTCCTAAACAACAAGGATTGTTGTAGAGGGTGTCGAACTCTGGGACCAAATTATTTTATTAATAAATCCAATCAAGTTATCCCTAACTTTTGATTGGTGGAAAACAAAGAAAATAGCAGAAATTAAATAAAAGAGAGTTTTAACAATAAGTGAAAGCAATTAGGGGATAATGACATAGATCAGATTCATAATCATCAATAGCCAAAAGATTAACCAGATCTAATACATGTTTCTGTCACAAACATGAATCAACGATAATAGGTTTTTAGAAACAAATATGTAAATAACGACAAGCATAGCCTATGCAGGAGCTCAGCTCTACAACCATAGACTATCAGGACAGATTCACTAATTAATTTCTAAAACCCTAAAATTAGATCTAGATCTGATAAACGTTAGATCGAACACGAATATATCCTGTGAAGGAGCATAGCTCTTAAACGACACAAAATATGAAGGTTCAGATCTAACCCTTAATTCAGATCCAGATCTACATGTATACAGTCCTCATCTTTTGGCTATGTGATTCATATTGAATCATACTATCAGCGTCATCACCCCCTAATCAAAGGGGATTAGCTAGACATAGCTAAAGAAGAAGAGAAAAAGAAAATAAATAACATGAACATAAATAAAATAAACAAAAAGTAAAAAGAAAGGGAGAGAATGATTTTATTCCAAGAAGAGAATTACAGAATAAAACCTAATGTGTTTTTACATGAGTGAGATACAAGGTATTTATAGCTGATATGACAAAGAGTACTTGGCAAATTCCACAATGTGGGACTAAAGAATTAGCCCAAATAACACATAAGCTAGTGTGAACGGGGTTGTAGAGTAAGAGGCCTTGTAAGTGAGCCAGTGTGAACGCGTGCAGTGCATGAATGAGAAGCCTTTGAAAGGAGCTAATGTGAACGCTACATGAGTGAAATGGTCTGCAATTGAGCCATTGTGAACACAATATGAGTCTTTAGTGAGCTAAATCTACCCAACTAAACTCTAATTGCAACCGTTCTTCAAGCTTTAAACTCTTCAAGCTTTAGTAATTTTAACTTCACTCTTTTTCAGCAAATTCTTCATGCTTTATTCATCAAATGCTCTAAACCATGATTCTTGTCAACAATCTGAAAACACAGCTATAAATACACAATATCAATTATTTAAAAGATAAAATAAGATAAATATGCGGATAAAATATACACATTTACGTGTATATCAAATACCCCCACACTTATCTTTTTATTCGTCCTCGAATAAACTAAACTAAGATATGTCACACTTTCGTAGGAAACACGATTGCATTTAGCGTATGCAACAAGCCGTTAAACCTCTGTGTGTCCAGTAGGATGAGTGTTGTCTCGTGAGGGTTTTCAGCGGATACTACCCACAAAATCCAAAGCGTCTTATGTACGCATATTAATCAAACAATATATTTAAAGTCTTTCACATTCCAAGGATTTCACCTAACTTCAATAATAACGGTTTAGTCCCAAATTGTCCATCCCATAATTAGTGCAAAAATGAACAAAATTTTTCAAGCTGAATCGTAATTCCTTGATAACACTGTAATTGTCTTGAAGGTTAAGAGCGTGGTGTCAACCAAAGTTCTACACATCGACAATGTGCACCCAATCATTTCATTATTCTCTCTCTCTCTTTTTTTTTTTGAATAATTTTGCACCAATGTAACTGTAATGTATTGGTATGAGTTATGCATAGATGAAAGAAAATTTTTGTAAGTTCTAAAAATATTCTAGATAAAAGGGCAAGTGTATTAGTTGAATTTCAAGCTACAAAAGATAAAGTAATACTAAGGCACATATGAACATTTTTATTTCCTTTCATCTCGTCTACTACAATCCTCACTTCCAAGTACAGTAGAATGGATGTGGATGGACTGAAAATGGATGCTTTATAGTCAAGAATGATGAATGACTATTTTATTCAGAGAGACTCTCTCTTTATTTCATTTTTTTTCTTTTTTTTCTTTTTTTTTCTTTTTTTTCTTTTTTCTTTTGCATGATGAATGGAGATGGAATGATGACGTACATGATTTCATTTGATTCCTCCTCTACTACCAACACTTCATGAAAGGAAAGTTTTGTGCCCTAGTTACTCTACTTCTATAACCTTAATTCAACACACAAGTCTAGATTGATGTTATACAAAAAGCTAAAAGGAATGATAAGCAAAGTTTCGTAAGATAGATAACCCATATAAAATAAGATGTGGTATATGGTTATCCTACCTTAAAACAAGTACAGAGTGGGTGGTGTAATATTGGTATAAAAAGTGACGTTTCTGAACATTTGAAAATAAATCAGTACACGGTTCTTAAGTATACCAATATAAGAAAAACTTGTCGAAACATGGATGTAATTCGACTAAAACTTGGGTTTGAATAATGTGGGGTATCGAAGAAGAATGCTACAATGAGTCATTTCTCCTTAATTGGGCCAAGTGGATTTTAGAACTCACGAGTGTGAAAATTTGAGTGAGAAAAATATTATGCATGAAAACGAACTCAGAAAATCCAACAAATGTAAGTGCAAAATCATTATTATTTGATTCTTTTTTTGTTTTTTTTTCTATTTTTTTTGATTATTTTTACTTGCACATTCTAACATGTATAACAAAGGTTGACACGCTTACTCCAGAACACAACTAACGTCTGCACAGTCTCAAGCTAGCATCTTAAAAAGACACATTACGACTCAATGAATAAATAATGTTCATTCCCATCACCCAACAATTCAACTTATCAAACAAGAACCAAGGTGTTATTTATGAATTTCTGTTAATCCTTGTTCAATGAATGACCTACTTCATAAAATTTGATTGCTGATGTAATGTAAATTCCCCCCACACTTGAGTGTGACTATGTCCTCACAGTCGTAAATCAGACATATATTAGTGAAAGGGAAATAAAAATAAGAGGGTCAACACGGCTTACCGAGTACACATGCAGAAAATACGTAGTCATCGAATAGATGAACCGGTCCATAATGGACCAATGGATCAGCCTCATTAAGATTATGAGACACAGCTTCAGCACAGAAAACCAAATCATAAAGAATTTTATATCTCGTTTCAGATTTGGAGAAACAAATTTTGTTTTTTCAAAAGTTTGAGTTGCAAATTTTAAAATTTTGAGCTTACAATTGATCCTAAAATCGAATTGAATTTCTATAGCAACTAAAGAGAAGTCAGTGAGCTGGGGTTCAGTAAAAGTTTCAAAAACAAAATTCGATTTGTTCAGATGATGTATAAATTGAGAGACGTGCACATCACTCTCACCCCCACACTTGTTTTGAGAAATATTGTTCAATTTTGCTTTGGTACATGAAATTTTGTTCACTAAAGGTTCATTCATAAACCTAAAATCAAAACCAAACAAATGAATTTTCAGTAAATTTCGAAATCGTATTTTCTCAAAAACAGTGTTATTCCAGAAAGAGTTCATATACTGCAGAAATTTATCATTGAAAAATAAGTGATCATAGTGAGGTTCAGTTGAAGCGATCAGGTCGCAAGGAGTTTCAACAATTTCAGAAAAATCGTCATCATGTTTGGGATCACATTCAACAGTCCCATTGTTTTCAACCTCAAGAATTTCAAAGTTTTCAAATGTTTCATTTTCAATTTCAGACCCAACAACATCATCGTCAATCAGTTTAAGAAGTTTTCGCTCATCAAAATCGTCCTCACATAAACAGTTGTTAACAACTTTATCATTTTTGTCATATTGATAATCTAAAGTTGCTAAATTTTCAAAATTTTCATAATTTGAGAGAGGAAGATCGAATAGAAGATTGACGTCTTTGTTTTTAAAAGAATTTAAATTCAAATCAATCACAGAGCTTTCAACAACTTCATTGAGATTTTCATCGATTTCAAAAGTTGTCAGTTGAAAATCATTAATTGTGGGCAAAGGTGGATTATCGTTCGATTTGTCACACATTTGGATTTGATTTTTTTCTCACAAAACTTCAAGTAGTCGTCAATTTCATTTGTTTGCTCAACAAATTCAAATTTATAGTTATTTACACGGGAATTTTCAAGTTGAAATTGTTGAGAACAAAAGTTTTCACTAGCACCCCAATTGAAATTATTCCCATTGCCAAAATCATTTGAAAAATGATTTACGTTTCCATTTTGAATTTGAAATTCATTTTCGAGTTCAAAACTGAATTGACAAGGGTTATAATCAAAATCTTTGGAATTTGAAGGTGAAATCGGATTTTGATTATTTTGAAAATTTTCACTTGAATTGTTGCACATGTATGAATTACACCATTCATTTATTTCTTGATTTTGTTGTATGCTCAATTCAAGTAAAGATTCAATACGTGTTTCAAGAGTTGAGGGTTGATCATCATTTTGAAAATGTGGTGGTGTACAATCAGGAGTATTTTGAAAATTTTGAAAAGTCGGTGGCATAAAATCCAAATTGTTTGTACAAAAGTTGTTATTAAAATATCCATATGAATTTGGTGTAAAATTATATGGATTATATTGATTTTCACAACTATCGTAAAATTCGTTGGAAAAAGAGAATTGGGACATTTTCAAGAAGCTTCGAAAAAAAATTGTTAAAATTAACCAATTCGGATTATATGAATACAAGTCTGGGCCAGGTTCGGACAGGGATTATCAGTGTGCCACAAATCACCGTACAAACACAACTGAAGGTTTAAGAACCTGTTTGAGTTCTAGACTCTACCGTTCCTTAGACACCTCAGAGAGTATCAATCCTAATTGTCAATTTAACAAATATTTTGTCCTATGAGCTTTGGGGAATCCTCAATCCGATTTCAAAAATAAACTTTTCAATTAATCCCACGTTCGTTTTAAAATTTTAAACCACACATCAACAGGAAAAATATTCAGTCACAGAATGAACAGTCTCAGAACAGTGAATTGCAGAAATAAATAAATAAAAAACAATTTTTTTTTTACAAGCAAGCCGATGCCCTGTAGAAGATTTTTACAAGCAATGTCTATATATAATTTTTTATTTGCAGCAGCGGTCCCTGTAAAGTTAGAAAATACTCACCTTGATCGGCAGTCCGTCCAGTGCAGTTGAGAAGCACTAGCGCGTTCACACCCCACTTGGTGTGCAACCGCTCGAACCCTGAATAGTCCGCTGCTTTCTGTTGTTGTCCCCTTTTATTTATTGCTCGACTGCGCTGCGGCACGGGTTCGGGCTAGGAGCCTGAAAAAAAAATTTTTAAGGCCTTTTTCTAATATCCACTGTACCTGTTTTCGAAAAACTTTCTCCTCGCTTTTGTGGTTGAAACTCTGCCTCTTCCGGTTATGAGTGAATTTTAATTTTCTAAATAAAATAAGAAAGGAAAAAAAGAAAAATATTTTTGTGCCTTTTTTTTTAGAAAAAGAAAAAAAAACACGAGCAAAAACTAAGAGGAATTGAAAGGAAAAAAAAAAGAATCTAAACTTGCAAAATAAAAAAAACTAAACAAGAAAAATAACAAAATAAAAAGGAGGCTAACTAACTTAGTCAATACCAGGTAGGCTCGCACCCGGTATCAAACCGCCCTACCACTACAGAATGGAAAGGTTTAATCCCTTTTAAAATTGAAATCGCACAATCTTGTTCCTCACAAAAAATGGAAGGGAATAATTGCAGCAGAATTTCCCTAACACTACAAATGATAATCGAAACAAATAAGGGCAACAGATCCACTCAATCCCTATATAACAATTGAATCCCCCCCTAAAAAAAAACTCAAATCACACAAATCCAAGAGAAAAATCACGAATCAACGTTTTCAGATCTGAGGCTAGGATTTTCGCGTTCTGGGGAAATCGGAGTTTGCAAGTTGGGTTGTGGCAAGTTCGAAAACCCGCTTAGGCTAGGGTTTCTGATCGTGATGGCGATACAAGATGCTGGGATTCACGATTTGGCACTGTGTAGGTGAGATGAATTGGAGGAAATGAGTCTGACTTGGGTATGGCGATGGGTAGGTTTCCGTACTGTGCTGATCAGTGATGGTGCGGTAGTTTTGTTTTGGTGATGAGGTGATGTATGATAAGTGGATGTGGAATTTCAAGCCAGTCTGTTTAATGAGATGCAGGGAAGTTAAGGATGTTTGTATGGGGAGATCGAGGGTGGTTCGATGCTGTGGGTTTGTTTGGACTGGGAGCTATTTGGTTTGTGTATTGGTGGTGAAGTGTTTGAACTGTTGAAGTGGAGGGACAGTGGAGACTACAAACGTTGCGTGGGTGGCACAGTCTTGCTTAGTGAATGTATTATAGAAGTGAGATGGGTGTATGACAGAAGTGGTGGATGAATGGCCAGGGTGTAGCTGAACTGTGTTGAGTGAGGAAGTGATAGAAGTCTGTGTATGAATGTGGGAAGTTGGGGACTGTTTTGAGCAATGATGAGGTGACAGTGTGGTGGAGAGGTTTGATGTGAAGGTGTTTGAGTTGCAACTGTGCTCTGATGGTCAGAATAGGGATTAATGGATTGGGTGTAAACCGTGGTGAGGAATATGGTTGGCGGCGTGTCTGAGAATGACGTGAAGATGGGGTATGTAAGGGAGTTTGAAAGAGATTACAGATAGAAGTTGATGAAAGGATTTTTTTTTTTTGGTTAAAAGTGGGTTTGTGGGATCTGATGATTGGCAGTGAAGAAGTGGATGGTTTGTATAAGAGGGATTGTGTATTTGAAGGAGGATGGCAATGAATAGAAGGCAGTCAAGAAAGATAAGGCAGAGGAAGGAAAGGAAAAAAAAGGAAAGCAATAATTTGTGTTTTTTTTTCAATATGGAAAGAAATTTGCAGAAAATTGGTGAGAAATAAATGGGAAAAAAGGAAACAAAATGAATAGAAATTGCAAAAAAAATGGCAAGATTTTTTTTTAAAAAGAATTGAAAAAAAAATATAGGAAAGAAATCGGAAAAGGGATGGCACTAAACACACAAGAAGGAAAACCCCAAATTTTGATAGAATTGCAGAGGAATTTTTTTTTTAAAATAAAAAAAATAAAGGAATAAAAATAAAAATAAAAATACAACCCAAAGGATTTAAAAATAAAAATTATTTTGGTCCCCGGCAACGGCGCCAAAATTTGTTTGTGAACAAATTAGACAATTGTAAACAACTGTAAAATTCGTTCGTCTTTCCTAAACAACAAGGATTGTTGTAGAGGGTGTCGAACTCTGGGGCCAAATTATTTTATTAATAAATCCAATCAAGTTATCCCTAACTTTTGATTGGTGGAAAACAAAGAAAATAGCAAAAATTAAATAAAAGAGAGTTTTAACAATAAGTGAAAGCAATTAGGGGATAATGACATAGATCAGATTCATAATCATCAATAGCCAAAAGATTAACCAGATCTAATACATGTTTCTGTCACAAACATGAATCAACGATAGTAGGTTTTTAGAAACAAATATGTAAATAACGACAAGCATAGCCTATGCAGGAGCTCAGCTCTACAACCATAGACTATCAGGACAGATTCACTAATTAATTTCTAAAACCCTAAAATTAGATCTAGATCTGATAAACGTTAGATCGAACACGAATATATCCTGTGAAGGAGCATAGCTCTTAAACGACACAAAATATGAAGGTTCAGATCTAACCCTTAATTCAGATCCAGATCTACATGTATACAGTCCTCATCTTTTGGCTATGTGATTCATATTGAATCATACTATCAGCGTCATCACCCCCTAATCAAAGGGGATTAGCTAGACATAGCTAAAGAAGAAGAGAAAAAGAAAATAAATAACATGAACATAAATAAAATAAACAAAAAGTAAAAAGAAAGGGAGAGAATGATTTTATTCCAAGAAGAGAATTACAGAATAAAACCTAATGTGTTTTTACATGAATGAGATACAAGGTATTTATAGCTGATATGACAAAGAGTACTTGGCAAATTCCACAATGTGGGACTAAAGAATTAGCCCAAATAACACATAAGCTAGTGTGAACGGGGTTGTAGAGTAAGAGGCCTTGTAAGTGAGCCAGTGTGAACGCGTGCAGTGCATGAATGAGAAGCCTTTGAAAGGAGCTAATGTGAACGCTACATGAGTGAAATGGTCTGCAGTTGAGCCAATGTGAACACAATATGAGTCTTTAGTGAGCTAAATCTACCCAACTAAACTCTAATTGCAACCGTTCTTCAAGCTTTAAACTCTTCAAGCTTTAGTAATTTTAACTTCACTCTTTTTCAGCAAATTCTTCATGCTTTATTCATCAAATGCTCTAAACCATGATTCTTGTCAACAATCTGAAAACACAGCTATAAATACACAATATCAATTATTTAAAAGATAAAATAAGATAAATATGCGGATAAAATATACACATTTACGTGTATATCAACCACACCGAGAGATTGAGTTCCGTATTGATTTAGTGAAAGATGCCAGACCTATAGTGATGCCACTTCGTCGTATGGCACCAAGGGAGCAGCGAGAGCTCGGGGTGCAAGTCAGCAATCTTTTGAAGAAGGGATTTATTAGAAGGAGTGTCTCTGAGTGGGGAGCACCAGTTGTGTTTGCCACTAAGGCAGATGGTTCCCTTCGTTTGTGTGTGGACTATCGCGAGTTGAATAAGGTGACAAGGAAGAATAAGTATCCTCTACCGCGTATAGATGATTTGTTTGATCAGCTGGAAGGAGCTAGAGTGTTCTCCCAGTTGGACCTCGCGACAGGATTTCATCAGCTGCGAGTAGCGGATGAGAGTGTTCCGAAAATGGCATTTAGGACGCCGTCTGGATTTTATGAGTGGTTGGTCATGCCATTTGGGTTGACCAATGCACCAGCCTATTTTGTGGATCTTATGAATCGAGTATTCAGAGATCAGTTGAATAAGTTTGTTCTTGTGTTCGTAAATGATATCCTTGTTTATTCAAGGACAGAGGAGGAACACAAGGGACACTTGAGGATAGTGATGGAGGTGTTGAGGGAACACCAATTGAAAGAGAAATTCTCTAAGTGTCACTTTTGGAGAAGGGAAGTGAGATTCTTGGGTCATGTTGTTTCAGAGAGTGGTATTGCCGTGGACCCTGCGAAGGTGGCTATGGTACAGGATTGGCCTACGCCCAAGAATGCAACAGATGTAAGAAGTTTCTTGGGATTAGCTGGATATTATCGTAAGTTTATCCAGGACTTCTCCAAGATAGTAGCACCGTTGACTCAGTTGACTAAGAAGAATCAGTCCTTCATCTGGGACGGAGTGTGTGAGGATGCCTTCAAGAGTCTAAAGGAGAGGTTGACGCGTGCGCCAGTGTTAGTCATTCCTAAAGGGAATGAAGAGATGACGGTATACATGGATGCTTGTGGTACCGGACTGGGTGCAGTATTGATGCAAGGAGGTAGGGTCGTAGCTTATGCTAGTCGACAGCTAAAGCCGTATGAAAAGAAGTATCCTACCCATGATTTAGAATTGGCAGCGATTGTATTTGTGCTGAAGATGTGGAGACATTATCTCTTGGGAGAAAGATTCGAGTTGTTTACCGATCATAAATCGTTAAAGTATCTCTTCTCTCAGAAAGATCTGAATCTCCGTCAGCAGAGATGGTTAGAGTTCTTGGCTTCGTATGATTTTGATATCACATATACACCTGGGAAAGGTAATGCGGTAGCCGATGCCTTGAGTAGGAGACATGCCAGCTTAGGGGTAATGTTTCTTGAATGGAAGCAACTGGAGTATATAGCGGGGTTTGATTTCAGGCCAAGGTATGAATTGGATCCAGTTATGCTAGCTAGTTTGGTGATCAGACCCACTTTGATAGAGCGGATTGGTTCTAGTCAGAGGGACGATCCTAATCTATTGGAAATCATCTCCAAGTTAAAGAAGGGTATCAATGAGGAGATGGATATATATGGGCTTGATCGAGATGGATGGCTTCGAAAGAATGGAAGACTAGTTGTGCCCAACGTGAATGGTTTGAGAGATGAAGTGCTTAGAGAATGTCATCACTCAAAACTGACTATACATCCCGGTGGTAATAAGATGTATCGAGACATGAAGCAGACTTACTACTGGGAAGGGATGAAAAGAGACGTTGGGAAGTTTATATCCAAATGCATGAATTGCCAGCTAGTTAAATCTGAGCAAAAGAAGCCTAGTGGTTTGTTGCAACCATTAGAAATTCCCGAATGGAAATGGGAGCAAGTCTCGATGGATTTCATCGATGGTTTACTGAGGACTAGGTCGGGATACGATAGCATTTGGGTAATTGTGGATCGATTGACTAAGAGTGTAAGGTTTATACCAGTCAAATCGACCAGAACGGCAGCCAAGTTGGCAGAATTGTATATGAAGTGGGTAGTGAGATTTCATGGAGTACCCAAAAGCATTGTGAGTGACCGAGACCCGTTGTTCACTAGTGGGTTTTGGAAGAGCTTACAAGAGGCTCTAGGATCAGGATTACATCTCAGTACCGCATATCATCCTCAGACCGACGGTCAGACGGAGAGGGTGAATCATATATTGGAAGATCTCTTGAGAGCTTGTATATTTGATTTTGGTGGATCATGGGATGACCATTTGCATCTAGTAGAGTTTGCATATAATAATAGCTACCAATCCAGTATCGGTATGGCTCCATATGAAGCTTTGTACGGAAGACCGTGCAACTCACCATCATGTTGGATAGAGACTGGCGAGAAGTTTGTGCTTGGACCAGATGTGGTGAGGGAAACTTCCGATAAAATCAAGGTCATTCAACAGCGAATGAAAGCTGCCCAAGATAGGCAGAAGAGTTATGCTGATAAGAGGAGAAGAGACTTGAAATTCTCCGTTGGCGACTTGGTGTTCGTCAAGATCTCTCCGTTAAAGAGCGTGATTCGATTTGGCAGGAGAGGCAAGTTGGCACCAAGATTTGTTGGCCCATTCCCTGTTCTTGAACTAGTTGGGAATTTGGCATATAGAGTTGGCTTACCAGAGAAAATGGCGGGAGTTCACGATGTATTTCATGTTTCCCAACTAAGAAAGTTCGTTCACGACTCAAATGCGACTATTTCACCTGATCAGTTAGAGGACTTCGAAGTAGAACCCGAGGCGGTTGGGAACCGCAAGCCGATTCGTATTGTGGGGCACGATACGAAGCAACTTCGAAGGAAGGCGGTGAAGCTAGTCAAGGTTCAGTGGGGCGAGAACGAGAATGATTGTACTTAGGAGACAGAGGAGGGTGTTAGAAAGGTATATCCAGAACTCTTTGCCTGGTAAGATTTACCTTACAATTTAGTTTTCCACATGCTAGGTTAGACTTGTTTTGCTTGTTGCATGTTTGATTGTTGTTTTATGATTGATAGGCATGCGAGATCTTTGTGTGTGTTTTGATTAGGGAATTTCAGAGGTGAAATTTCTTAAGGGGGGGGGGGGGGGAGTGTAATGACCCGCATTCTACGCATCGGGGGATCGTAGAATATTTATTTATTTCCCGTATGAAGTCGTATGGTCATGTAACTTTGGGAAACATCCATTAGAGTCATTTCCCATGTTCATGATTTTTGTCGATTTTTAAATGACCATTTTGCCCCTAGTTGGTACTGTTTTGGCCATAACTTTTGATTGGAAAGGAATTTTGACCTAAAACCACTTCCATTAGATTTGTTTGATGGTTTACCTTTCCGTAGAGTGGTCATAACAGCCAAACGGACTTACCGTTTGGGTGATATGGCTGAAATAAGGTTTGGAAGGTGAAAAACTGCTTAACCAGGCCAAATAGGGTGATTAGTGGATAGGCCCATAACCGATTTCGAGATTAGGGTTATGGGGAGGCTGAAATGAGATAGAGAATCACTCCATTTCAGTTTTCTAGCCTCTACTTATCAACAAGGAACCCTAAAATGGCCTCCAACCTCTAAATCACCTTTTGGTCAAGGATTTAGCTTAGCAACCTCTAATCAAGGAAGATCTACACCAAAGCAACATTAGAGCTGCTGTTTAGCATTGGGATTCATATCAAATCAGAGATTTATTTCAGATCTTAGCTTATTTGTGGCTAAGGTGAGTGATTTGCATAGTTTTACACTAATTATGGCTAGTTAAGGTTAATTAGTGTTAATTAGCGAATTTAAGCATGATAAAATTTGGGAAAAATGTTCATAAACTCCAAAAAGATGTTTTAGACCTCTGATATGAATTTGGGTTAATTTGGTTAAGTTTTGCTAATCCTATCATTAGTTTCACCTAAACATGCTTAAGGGGAAATGTGGGATTTTGGGTATGTTTGATCCATTTTAACCTATCATATTGATGTTTGTGGTTGATTATGCATGTTGCAATGACTGTATGAAATGCTTTGTGATTGGTTTCAATAGTTAGAATGGTCGAAAACGTCGTCGAATGGCGTAAACACTTGCTGGAACAGTTTCAGAAAACAGTGCAGGGTTCGGATCGGATCGGATATAGGGCTCGGATCGGATATGTTGAACTGGGCAAGGGATTCGATCGGATCGGAACCTGGCACTTGGGAAAAAGTGGCAAAAAGGAAGGCCACGCTAGCTGAACTGGGATCAGATCGGATTAAGGAGGACGGATCGGAGCGGAAGCATGAAGACGGATCGGAGCGGAAGCATGAAAACAGATCGGATAGGAGCATGTGAAGGGAGCATGGAGACGGATCGGAAGCACGAACTGGAGGGGAATAGCACCCGACCCGAACCGAGGAGAAACGCCCGACCCGAACCGGACCAGAAGAAGACCCGACCCGAACCGATGGAGGACACCCGACCCGAACCGATGGCTTGGAGAGGAACCCTACCCGACCCAGTGTTGACAAATAACCCGAGATGCAAAGGTAGTCCAATATGGGAAGTTAGAGCTCAGGATCCAGTTGGGAATCGATGAGTTCACTTCATGGTTGGGCTTTGCTGCGGGACGTGTGCTAAGGAGTTGTCGACGTTCATAACTTCGATTCACCACTAAAAATGAATGATGGCTACTTATTAGTGTAGTAGGGTCATTATGACCTGAGGGGCAAGGTGATGGTAGCAATACTACGTTATCAGTGCAGTAGGGTCATTATGACCTGAGGGGCAAGGTGATGCGTAGTAAGACTATGAGCCAGCGCAGATGGGTTGAACAACTCCATGGGGCAAGTGGACATAATAAGGATTGGTAAGGCTATGAGCCAGTGCAGATGGGGTGAATAACTCCATGGGGCAAGTGGACATAGCGAGGAATTAGTGGATACGTTATCAGTGCAGTGAAGCCATTTATGACTTCATGGGGCAGAGTGATCGTAGCAAGGTATGTTGGGTGATCGAAGTGGTGAATATCGTATGCTTTACGCACGGAGTGAAAGATGTGAGGATGGATGCTATGTTTGATTGTTTGCCATCACTATGACATGCACACCTTCCCCACCTCCGTACCTATACATTGTTTTATATGGCACCTTAGAGTGTTGTACAGTATGTAGTGCTAACTCTTTGGTTGTAGGTCCAGATTCAGGTATGTTTTAGTCTACCTATTATTGTTCACTTTAGATGCTTATCGCTCATACCAGGCTTTATGTCTGACCCAGAGTTTTATGTCTCCTCTTATTACTCTGGGTGCTCACACGAGCAGACTAGAGACAGGTTAGCTGGTGATGCGCAAGTAGCTGATTCGGAGGCGGGAAGGAGGCTTCCACGTATGATACATATATACACATTCTCCCTGTGTCGTTGGTGGTCACTACTTGGGCATTAGTAGTGTACCTCCTTTATCTTACTTTTGCTTTGAGACAGTTTGAAAGTTGTAATAAGCTGTATTTTGGATTTCCGCTGCTATGATGTTTAGTTCTGGTTTCAGCTTATGCACTGTCTCTCCTGTTTTATGTCAAGTATGTTATTATTATATTTTATTCTATGCGCTGTGAGATATTCTACAGGTTCTTTGTTAGTTCATTTCCTTCTTCCTTTTCCTTCTGACGACCCGTTCCGTGCTAACTGGACATGTGTACAACGCACTTTTGGAGTAAATGTCGGTTGGTGCGGGGCGGGCCGTCACAAAAATGATCATAGAATCGAATAAAGAAATCACAAGCAAGTAAAGTAAATGCAATAAAGAGAAGAACACACCAAATTTTTATACTAGTTTGGTGTCATCCCAAACCAGTTCCGCACTGCGTACGATCTTTAATCAATATCAATTCAATTGCCCTCTTCGATTTCAAGGTCATAGGGAGATATCCTCTAGATACTCAGACCTTAAGGTAAGCCAACTTGATTCACTGGTTACAATTTGAAACCTAACTTGATTTCCAGACAACAAGCCACTCTCAATTGCTTTTAATAAGCACAATCAAACTCAACTTGGTTCAGGACTGCCTAGTCATGCCTGAAAGAATTTTTTAGTTGTTTTACAAAGAATGCAGACTTGGATCATTAATCTTGATTACAACTACTTCTACAACTTAGAATTGCAGTTTGATTTTGGAAGAATAGAGAGTGTCTGATGTAGAATAAAATCAAAGAGGAATTTATTTGATTCAAATTGAAAATCGACAGAGTATAAATATAGATTTTGTAATTTTTAAGAGAAAAGGGAAACGAGTGTAGAATTATGAGAGTGCAGCTGAAAATTCATTTATGGAAGAAGGATACATATAGGGGTAAAGAGAAATGATAGTCAACATATGGTTATGGCAAATAGACACTTCCGTTAACATTTGAATTTTGAAGAATATTGGTTTATGCCGATATACTTTAGAGGGCATGTTTACATACCATAGTTCATTTTGTAAACTAGCTTATTTTGAATTTTTTTGAAGATATAGACAAAAATATAATGGTTTGAAAATTTGAAAAACTATTCAAATAGAATAATTATATATTTTAATCATAGTAAAGATTAAGAAAACTTATCAGAAATAATTTTAAAGAATTTAAACAAAAATATAATATTTATTATTAAAACAATTATAATTAAGTATTTAAACTTTAAACTATAGATGTCAAAGTTATGAAAATATTAAATCGAAATTATTATGTTTAAAACCAAAATTTAAAATATATGAAAAACCAAAGAGTAAAGCTGTAACAACCCGGAAAATCAGAAACAACTAAAAAAATTTATTTTAGCAATTTTAATGAATTTTGGATATTTAAAATGATTGATTTTAAATAATGATGACCAAAAATTAATTTAAATCGAAGTTAGAATGAATGAATTAATTTATACTATAAAACGAGCCTGAAATGGTGTGGTAGTTTGAAAAATTGGTTACTAATTTCAATTGAATGTATAGAATTCATTTTAAATCTGAATTGGACGAAACAAGAAATATTTGAATATGTTTAGCTATATCTTTCTAACAAATGTAAGAAACTGAGATTTTACTTTATAAATTGAAATATATGTCCAGTTTAAAATTCAGAAAAGTCGCTGTGGAATTTATATATATTTTAATATACATATATATAACCCTTAAAAATAACCATTTTGCAAACGACCTCCGTTTTCGATGAAACCATTTTGTTGGATCCGGAATGTCAAATTATTCCTAGATTACAATTTTCATAATTTTTGGAATCAATATGTGAGCGTGGCAAAAGAAAATGTGTTTTGTCAATTTCAATTGAATTGGATCGACCAGAAAATGACCATTTTTCAAACGGTCTCCAAGTTCTACAAAATTAGTTTTGTTAGGACCGTATCATCAAAACATAGCCAGATTTATTTTTTGGAATTTTCAGAGTCAATATGTGGCCCTGGTAATTAAAAATGTACGTGAAATCAATTTTGAACGTTATATTAATTTATATTTTAATTTTGATGAAAACTGAATTAAATAGTCGAATTGGCTTACGGGACATATCCCATTGTGTCCGGAATGGTGGTAATTAGCTACGGCCGACATTCGTTGTGTTTGATTTGGAGAACATGATAATAAACAAATTATTTTTAGAATTAAATTAAATTAAAAATAAATATATAATCTCCTGTCAAAAGTCAAACCCTCAAATATTTCCAGTCGTGGTCAAACCCGCTGAGCAGCTGCTCCCCCCTTCATTCAAAGGCGGAAATGCTCTAGAAGAATTTGGATTCGATCTCCCTCCTTACTCAACAAAATTCAAAACTTCCACCACCAATCGATAGAGCTTCTCGAGCTCAGTGAATTCAACGGCCAAGATCAGGAGATTCGAAGTGAATCAACCTGGATTGGCGTTCGAACCGGAGCTATTTGGTGTGGTTTCCTAAGCTCCGGGGGGGACCGAGCTTCATGGAATTCAAGGCGGTGGAAGCAGGCTTCACGGCGGTTGTTGGGGCATAGGGCGATGGGGTTCCGATTCTCCATGTTGGTGGCGCAGGCGAGGTTTCCAAATCAAGGTATGTGTCCAACGACTGTGTTTGTTCCAGGAAGATAACAGCCGTTGTTTTCTCCAATAATTGCGTAATTGATTTACTCAGTTAATTAGGTATCAACAATTTTAATTCAGTTAAAAATGTTAGATTTTTACATGAATAAAATTGTTTTAAATTTCAGATTTTTTTTTTGTTATTATATAGAAAGACCATTGAAAAAAATTCAGTTTTTAAATGTAAAACCACTGAAAAAAATTCAGTTTAAAAAAAAATAAAACTATTGGAAAAACATTGTAATAAGATATGTAATTTTTACTATGAAATAGTTTTAAATAAAAATATAATTTTTGTATAAAAACCTTTGTTATAAAAATATGATTTTTAGTTAGATAAAAATACGATTTTTAGTTATGTAAAAATATGATTTTTAGTAGATAAAAATATGATTTTTATCGCAGCTTTGAAATAATTTTTAGAAAGATAAAAATGTGATTTTTATCTATGTAGCGTTAAAATAAAAATGTAATCGTTATAAATACAGTGGCGTTAAAAAATATGATATATATATATATAATGTTGGAATAAAAATGTGATTTTTTTTAATTATATATAGCGATGTGAAAAATGAGATTTCTAATATAAAAATCGTGTGAAACAGATTGCCATGGGACTGACTGGAAACAAATCCAATTCCAAACCATTCAGAAATAAAGAATGGAGGAGTGGAAACCCAAGGTGAGAACTTCTCACTATAATTTCTTGTACAGTTATTTATTTTATAACTACAAATATGAACTGCTCCCCATCGTCCACAGACCATGGACGACTTTTTTATTGTATTGTGTTGTGGAAATTGATTGTGATTGTGATGTGAAACGGAATATAAAATATATTCATCAGTTGAATAAAGTGTTAGAACAATAAAAATATCATTTTTATTGTATAAATGAACTAAATAAAATATTTACTGAAACGAAAACGAATATTCATTTACAAATTGGACGATTAGTTTATGTACACTCATTTGACTGATATTGATTGGGACGATAAATTTTACACATCGCCCAACTGCACAAATAAAATTCAGTATTTGTTGATTGAAACCCCACACGGGTATTGGGATGATATTTGACGTACACTAATCCCAATTGTTTAGTTGTATGTCGACCGATTGGTTGACAGGTTGTGTAAGCATTAATTATTTCTATTTAATGCTTATGCAGTTGTGTAGTGCACTCTGAATGATGGTTGATTGTTTATCATTACTGATATGTACATGTGTTGTATAAAATCCATATAAATAACATTATATGGTAATTGACTGTGTCTAATTCCAGTTCAGAAAGAATGAATATTTTAAAATAATGAATATTTTAAAATAATGAATATTTCAAAATATTGAATATTTCAAAATAATATTCAGTAAAGGATCAAAATCTAATTTTGATGTTTGATTTTGGATAGACACGAAAATATTGAAGTATATGAAGCCGTGTTTAGATTTGCGCCATTTTGACGCGAATGATATTTATATCGATTTTATTCATTTTTATAATGAATATAAAAAGGAAGTGATTTCAAAATATAATGTTTTGGAAATATTATCATTTATATATTAAAGATATGGAATTTTCAATTTTGATTTAAATTTGAATATGAAATTGAAATCGTTTTTAAATCGAATTTAAAACGATTTATAAAATACATTTTAAATTGAAATCGATGAAATATATATAATATATATATTATATATATTAAACGGCCTGAATAGAACGCCCCGTGGCCATTCGCGAATTTCGACCATTGACTTCGAATTAGCATTACGGGAGATCCGACCGTCGGATTCTCCTAAAACTGAAACTGTTGGGTTCGTATAGAAAAGAGCTTTCCAACGAATATACGTGATTTGAAATCTAATGGTTGGATTTGGAATTATGTCCAAATCCAATTTGGAAAAGGTCGATGTAAGTGCAGTCCGATGACCGTTTATGGAAATCGACTGTACGGGCCTTAATAAAATTATTAAAAGTATTAATCATTTGTGTAAAATCATAATAAATGATTTGGAAAGAATTGGGATGAAAATTCCATACTTGAAAAGACAAAAATATATTTGTATCAATATGAATTATTTATTAACTAGATTTGAAATCCAATAAATTTTAAATAAATAAATTGGATTTGAGAAAGGGTTTTAATATAACCAGAACCTCTAATATATGAATTGGAGTGGATCTAAATAGAAATCATCTTCGGAATATTTCGATATTGGATTTTGTGATTATACATATATTGTTATGGAAATTCGGAAGACATATATATATCGTTATTCCCAAAACATAATTTGTCGGTTTCGGAATTTGATATTGAATATAAGCCGATATAATTCCTTTTCAGAGCTATGTATTTGATATCAAATTGGATTTTGGGTTGTTGTGAACGGTGTCTTAAATAACACTGTTCTTAAACCCAGTTGAGAAAAGAATAATTCTTTTAAGTAATATTTAGTGAAGTTTTTCAATTAATTAATATTTAATTGGAATTGAATAAAAGAATTGGGTTTTGGGTTTATCGTGAACGGTGTCTTAAATAACATTGTTCTTAAACTCCGTGTGAAAAGAATAAATCTTTTAATTAAGATTTAAAGAAGAATTGCCAATTAATTAACATTTAATTGGAATTTAAAATGGAATGTGAATTGGGTTTATTGTGAACTGTGTTTTTAATGACATTCGTTCTTTAACCCAATTTGCAGTGAAATGTGATTTGGAATTTATAAATCTTTATTTTAAGATTTAATGGAATTTCCAAAGTAAAGTTTTCCAATTTAACAAAATAAATTGGAATGGGATGGAATTCGATTTGATAATAATCGAAATGAACTTCTGTGGAGGAAGACCGTTAATATATATGGAATTTAAAAGGCTTAGTCGTTATTCCATTTATATTACTAGTCGGATACGGAAATTGGTATCGATTATATATTGATCTGTTTCCCGTGAAGATTCCATAATAATAGAATTGGATTTTGGGTTTATCATGAACCGTGTTTTAAATGACATTGGTTCTTTAACCCAATTAAAGACATGATTTATTTCCCAAACTTAAATAATCATTAATTTTGATTTTTGGGAAGATTAAAACTAAGTGGAGTTTTAATGAATCTTTAATTAGATTGGAATGTGATAATTTAAATTATCAAACTCGGGAAATGATCGAGAATGGAGTATCACCAGTTTTGCTCCAAGCGATAGTTAAATCTTTAATTAGATTTGAACGTGAAATGGTAATTGATATTTACCGATAACTCCGTCATGTTAGATATGGAGTATTACAAGTTTTGCTCCATGGGATGATTAGGTTGGGATTGGGAAAGTAAATAAATGATTACTTCGGTGTGGTTCGCTAATCCTGTACCAACCCGGAAAATCCGAGCCAATTTAAATTTTTTAATTTGGCTATTTTAGTGGATTTTAAATATTTAAAATAAAGTATTTTAAATAATAACGATGAAAAGTATGTTTGAATCGATGTTTGAAAATAAATATAATAATTTTTAATTATAAACAAGGCCTGAAATGGCGCTGTAGTTTCAAAATTTGAATCTGAACTTTGACTGACTGTACCGTGTGCAAAATAAAACAGATTTTAGTGAAACCAAAAATATTTAAATCTGTTTATGAAAATCTTTCTAATGGATCTGAAAAATCGAAGTTTCATAGCGGGAATCATAAGTTATGGCCAAATGAATTTTCAGAAAGGTCGCAATAGAGAATAAATAGCCCTTGAAAATAGACATTTTGCAAATGACCTCAGAATTCGACGAAACCACTTTTGTTGGATCCGGGATGTCAAATTATTGCTAGGTTTCAAATTCCATAATTTTTGAAGTTAATATGTGAGCGTGGCGAAGGAAAATGTGTTCGGTCAATTTCTATTAAATTGGATCGACCAGAAAATGGCCATTTTTCAATGGTCTCAGAATTCGACGAAATCAGTTTTGTTGGGACCGTATCGTCCCAACATAGCCAAATAAATTTTCGGGAATTTTTAGAATCAGTATGTGGACCCAGCAAATTAAAATGTACGTTCAAATCAAATATTGAATGTTTTATACTTTAATTTGAAGAATAACTGACTGTAACAGTCGAATTGGCCTACGAAACATATCCCATTATGTTCGGGATGGGGGTATTTAGCTGGGGGCGACAATCATTGGGTTTGAATTGGAGTTTATATGGAGAAAACCCTATTTTTGAAAATTAAATAAATTAAATATAATTATAAATCTTTGGGCCAATAGGAATTCATCCCTTCACTTTATCGTTTCTGCCAAACCGCTTTCTCTCTCCTCTCGACGACGAACAATTCTTCCATCGTTCTGTGAAGACCCGCAACTTCCCCGTAAAGGAAAGCGACGGATAGTTCGAGAACAAACCACAGCAGAACGCATACAGAAGAACATTTCATTGTATATTACAACAATGCATCAGATTACAAGAATATATAGAGTATAAATGAATATTACACAGAAATATCAGAGATTTAAATTACATTTAAATACATAGCAGCGGAAAATAATACATACACAACTAGAATGAGATATACGGATACAAAGCTTTCCGGATATCGTTCCAGCTGTAAACCAGGATCCTGTGAATATAAATCTGCAAAACCCAAAACTACTAGCTGCCCATGTCAAAATAAGGGCACCCAGAGTTTAGGTTAAAACAATAAACTCCAGGTCAGTCATGTGACTGGTTGTGAGAACTAAAACAGTTATTAATCTTTATTTTAAATCATTAGGTAAATCAAGGGACCACGCCGTATAATACGGAACGGGTTTCCTCCCAAGAATACCAGTGCATGAAACAAACAGCGCAATGCTAAATAAAGAAAAATGAAGCTGTTATAAGACCCAGGTCCCATCACACAATGCAACGCAGTCGAGGATAGGGTTTTCCTTATAACAGCCAAAGGATGCTTGATACGTTTTAAAACAAATCATTTGATACTATTATAAGTGTATAAAACAACTTCAAATCATAAGTATCAATCATAGGCGGCATGAGCGTCCCATGCCACTATGTCGCCATATATAGGTTTACAAATAAAACCGCAAATGTCACGTATTTGGAAATTGGATTTCCATCTATGAACCGAGGCAAAAGATAGTCCTCAACCGATTCGAGACGCTCTAGCCCGCCCCTCAGGAACAGCCGCAACTGCCCCTTGGATCGTCAGGGCCGGTCCACACGGAGTGGATTATTATGCCTGAACAATACGTCTCCCCACCCTATGGGGTGTAAGTCTGGTCCGTCAGCCGACCAGAATGCATTCGGCGAAACCGATATAACCGAGGCGCCTCGCAACAGCAACAACCACATAAGTCAAACTCGTCAGGGCGTGTAAAACCACTGACGCCACTTCTAGCTAGAAAGAAACGCAAGTCCTCCCTGAGGTCCGTCTCCCGTTTTTGGTTCATACCTGGTGTGAAACACGCGAGGTAAACGTTACACAAAGCTACGCCACAAAGGCCGTGCTTTGATCATCACCACAAGACTTTGCTTTTCAACAGAAGCCTTGATCATTTGCATCTTAGCATGCCACACAGGCAAACCATCCTATGCAACCGATATCAGTCACACAGAATGAAATCCGATGTCAGACACACAGTCCATTTACAAGTCCGTTCTGGGTCTGAACGAAACCGGAGGCACCTAGTACCCCGCATATCCATCGATCTCCAAGTACGTCTGGACGATCACCAACTGTTTCCATCTTCTTGGGTGTACAGCCCAATCAAGATCATCAGTTATCACCCAAACGACGTGAAGACTTCCGGTCTTCGACCATCGTCTTCATCTTCGACTTATCGTCGTATCAGTTATTCAGAATGGGATAAACCCGGTCTTTCCGAATAACTCACGTATATATTATAAAAGTGTTACACAAACACAACATACGCCTCATTCCAATTCATTAGTCACTAACCGTAAATTAATCAAGAGAATAATTCCCCAAATATTAACCCCGAAGGCCGAAACCAACATCAGATCAATATCCAGAAAACCATTCTGCTTGGCTAACCGACAGTTAGTTTCTAAATTTCACATTCAAATCTAATTAAAGATTTAACTATCGCCTGGAGCAAAACTGGTGATACTCCATTCTCGATCTTTTCAATCTAATTAAAGATTCATTAAAACTCCACTTAGTTTTAATCTGTGACTGGGTTAAAGAATCAGTGTCATCTAAAAACACGGTTCGCGATAACCCAAAGTCACATTCCATTAATTATCGGGTTAAAGAACGAGTGTTATTTAAAACACTGTTCACGATAAACCCAAAAATCATTCCATTAATTATCGGGTTAAAGAACGAGTGTTATTTAAAACACTGTTCACGATAAACCCAAAAATCAATATCAATTCAATTCCAATTAAATATCATTTAATTGGTACACTTCATTAAATCTAAATAAAAAGATTTAATCTTTTCTCAACTGGGTTCAAGAACAGTGTTAGTGAAAACACCATTCACGACAAACCCAAATCACATTCGATATTCAATACAAGGCTCTGAATAGAAAATACATCGGCTTATATTCAATATCGAATTCTACGACTAACAAATGTCGTATTGGAAATAACGATACAAATATATATCTTTCAAATTTCCATAACAACACCTGTAATATCACGAATTCCAATATCGAAATATTCCGAAGACAATTTCGATTTAAATCCACTCCAATGCAATCATTGGAAATTTTGGTTATTTTCAAAACCCTTTTCGAATTCAATTTATTTATTTAAAATAAATAGAATTATAATTCTAGTTCAAAACTAGTTCATTTCGATAAAAATCTATTTTTATCTTTTCAAATATGGAGTTTTTCATCCCAAATCTTCACAAATCATTTCTTATGATTTTACATAAATTATTACTATTTTTAATAATTTTATCAAGGCCCGTACAGTCGATTTCCATCAACGGCCATCGAACTGCACTTACAGCGACCTTTTTCAAATTTGATTTGGACATAATTCCAAATCCAACCGTTAGATTTCAAATTTCTAACATTCGTTAGAAAGCTCTTTTCGATACGAACCCAACGGTTCTGGTTTTAGGAGAATCCGACGGTCGGATCTCCCGTAATGTCCGTTTGAAATAAATGGTCGAAATTCGCGAACTGCCGCGGCGCGGCGCGTTCTATTCAGGCCATTATATTATATATATAATATATATAATATATATTTCGTCGATTTCTATTCAAAACGAATTATATAAATAGTTTTAAAATCGTTTCAAAACCTATTTCAACTTCCATTTCAATTCAAAGAAAAATTGAATTCTTCCTTATAAATTCGTTTTAAAATTCATTTCTATTCAATTCAAATTTCAATTCAGTTTGAATTCATATTCAATTCAATTCATTTCGAAATCGTTTTCAATCAATTCAGTTCGAAATCGCTTTCAATTCAATTCATTTCGAATTCGTTTTCAATTCAATTCATTTCGAAATCGTTTTCAATTCAATTCATTTCGAAATCGTTTTCAATTCAATTCATTTCGAATTCGTTTTCAATTCAATTCATTTTGAATTCGTTTTCAATTCAATTCATTTCGAAATCGTTTTCAATTCAATTCATTTCGAATTCGTTTTCAATTCAATTCATTTCGAAATCGTTTTCAATTCAATTCATTTCGAATTCGTTTTCAATTCAATTCATTTCGAATCGTTTTCAATTCAATTCATTTCGAATTCGTTTTCAATTCAATTCATTTCGAAATCGTTTTCAATTCAATTCATTTCGAATTCGTTTCAATTCAATTCATTTCGAAATCGTTTTCAATTCAATTCATTTCGAAATCGTTTTCAATTCAATTCATTTCGAAATCGTTTTCAATTCAATTCATTTTGAATTCGTTTTCAATTCAATTCATTTTGAATTCGTTTTCAATTCAATTCATTTTGAATTCGTTTTCAATTCAATTCATTTCGAAATCGTTTTCAATTCAATTCATTTCGAAATCGTTTTCAATTCAATTCATTTCGAAATCGTTTTCAATTCAATTCATTTTGAATTCGTTTCAATTCAATTCATTTTGAATTCGTTTTCAATTCAATTCATTTTGAATTCGTTTCAATTCAATTCATTTCGAAATCGTTTTCAATTCAATTCATTTCGAAATCGTTTTCAATTCAATTCATTTTGAATTCGTTTTCAATTCAATTCATTTCGAAATCGTTTTCAATTCAATTCATTTCGAAATCGTTTTCAATTCAATTCATTTTGAATTCGTTTTCAATTCAATTCATTTTGAATTCGTTTTCAATTCAATTCATTTTGAATTCGTTTTCAATTCAATTCATTTCGAAATCGTTTTCAATTCAATTCATTTCGAAATCGTTTTCAATTCAATTCATTTCGAAATCGTTTTCAATTCAATTCATTTTGAATTCGTTTTCAATTCAATTCATTTTGAATTCGTTTTCAATTCAATTCATTTTGAATTCGTTTTCAATTCAATTCATTTCGAAATCGTTTTCAATTCAATTCATTTCGAAATCGTTTTCAATTCAATTCATTTCGAAATCGTTTTCAATTCAATTCATTTTGAATTCGTTTTCAATTCAATTCATTTTGAATTCGTTTTCAATTCAATTCATTTCGAAATCGTTTTCAATTCAATTCATTTCGAAATCGTTTTCAATTCAATTCATTTTGAATTCGTTTTCAATTCAATTCATTTGAATTCGTTTTCAATTCAATTCATTTCGAAATCGATAAAATCGATATAAATATCGTTCTCGTCAAAATGGCGTCAATCTAATCAACACGGCTTCATATATTCCTTTATTTTCAAATATTCTATTTCAAATATTTCTTTTTCAAAACTGGAATGAGGCCCAATCAATTACCATATAAAATTAATTATATGGATTTTCATACAACACATGTATATAATAGCATTGAAAATAATCAACCATCAACCAAAGTGCACTACACTGTATAAGCATCAAATATAGATATTCAACGCTTACAACAGCATGTCAATCAATCGATCGACATATTTAATCAATCAGGATGAGTGAACTTCAAATTTCATCCTAACACCCGTGTGGGGTTTCAAACAATCAAACACATATTTTATTTGTGCAGTTAGGCGATGTGTAAAATTTATCGACCCAATCAATGTCATTCAAATAAGTGTACATAAACAAACCATCTGGTTTGTAAATGAATATTTATTTTATTCACTTTCACTATATTCATATTCACGTTAAAAATTGTATTTTTAACGATAAAACATTTTATTCTATCATATGAATTTCTATTATTCATTTACACAATAAAATGATATTTTTATTTTCTAACATATTTTAGAAAATTTCGGCGGCATAACGGCACGATACTAGAAACGGGACAAGGCCTAGCCTAATCCCCGGTCTAGTGAAGGCCCACGCCATTCACTCATCAATCAAATCAATTTCATTTTGCAAACCACAAAATTTGGAGTAAGAGTCTAACCTAGTCTTACTCCTTCGCCTTATAACGGCGCACGTCTAATCCTAACCAATTTATCGATTCGATTTTTCACACCACAAACCACATTCAAACCAATATCTCGATCAATCACCAAACAATCCAAACAAACAAGTCCATGGTATGTGGACGGGTGTCGGGTGCTTCTAATAAGCACCGTCTGCATCCTAGTATATATATATATAACTAGAAATATAAATTGAAAGGTGAGAAATTCTCACTTATAGCTATCCTAGCTCCACGCACTTCATTTGCAGAAGTCTTCGTCGTTTCGCCTTTTTGTCACCTTCGTTGCCCAAGGCCACTATATATATAAAAAAAAAAAAATCGAATTTTTATTTCAAAGTTCCATATATAAAAATCGAATTTTTAGTTCAAAGTTCAATATATAAAAATCGAATTTTTAGTTCAAAGTTCAATATATAAAAATCGAATTTTTAGTTCAAAGTTCAATATATAAAAATCGAATTTTTAGTTCAAAGTTCAATATATAAAAATCGAATTTTTAGTTCAAAGTTCAATATATAAAAATCGAATTTTTAGTTCAAAGTTCAATATATAAAAATCGAATTTTTAGTTCAAAGTTCAATATATAAAAATCGAATTTTTAGTTCAAAGTTCAATATATAAAAATCGAATTTTTAGTTCAAAGTTCAATATATAAAAATCGAATTTTTATATTCTCCATTATATTTTCAAAAGTGATGTCTTTTTATTTTCAAATCAAGATTGCTTGTATTTTTGAATCAATGACCATTTCAGTTTCTTTTCTTTTTAACAATGTAAAAATCAAATTTTTAAAATATAGATTTCACCTTTATAAAAATAAAGTTTTCGCTTTTATAAAAATCACCACTTTATTTCAATGTATATAAAATAAAAATCAGATTTTTATTTCGCTACATATACAAAGATGATATCTTTATATTCTCTATCCTATAAAGATTATATTTTTAATACTTTAAAAAAATATAAAAATCATATTTTTACTTCACCCTCCAGGCCGATTCCGGTGAAACCGCTCACCATTTCACCCTCCTGCTTTTCAACTTTTTGAAGCTCCTCTCTCCCTCTTCAAATCAATACCAACTGCACCCTCCCTCGTCTCGTATTTCGTGAGTTTCACCCCCTCAAAGTTCTGACCTTTTAGCCGCCGCCCCGCCTTAAAACCGCCGACGAGTTCAACGTTGAACCCACCCTCCGGCGCGCCACTCCAAGCTTATCGAGGTGGTGAAGGCTGGTTAATCCTTAGCTAGACCGTTTGATCAAAATCTGAAGACCTAGTTTCGAAGGATTCAATTGAGGTAACGGCTGTGGTTTTTATTTAAAGGCCATGACACTTTTAAGTGTTGCAAACTTCGAAAAATCGTATCTTTAACGTGTGTTAACGAAATTCTATGAAACAGGAGACATCGAGACCGTAAGGACGCTCTCCACATTCTAGAAGTGTCCGAGTATTTTTCTGAGCTCGCTACTATTATTAGCAAAGCAACAAATCAATGTGAGATTTCTGAACTGAAATGTGAAAGGAAATGCATTGTATAAGTTATATGAGCGAAGTATAAATTATATACGCGTTGTATACCTCATGTACATGTGTAGTATAAGTTATATGAGCGATGTATAATGTTGTATGAAACATATATGCATCGAAAATGGGTTGAAATGGAAGTGATATATATATATATATATATATATATATATATATATATATATATATGTATGTATATGTGCTCCCCTCGTCCACAAACCATGGACGATATTTATTGATTGTGAATTGTGTGAAAAATTTGGTGAATAATGCGAATGGTTGAAAGGATTGTTTGTGATTGATATTGTTTGATTATGGTTGAAAAATACCATTGTGGTTGAAAAATACCGTTTGTGGTTGAAACAAAATTTAGAATACTTTATGGAAAAGAAGAACATACTCGTCTGTGTACGAACTAGATGTGTTAGAATTATTTTCTTGTGTTGAATGGAAATTCATGTGTTGAATAGAAATTCATGTGGTGAATTAATTCTTTGAATGATAAAAATAACATTTTATCACATATATAGACTATATAAAATATTAGTGTTTTAAATAAATTGTTTTAACCATAAAAATCACATTTTTATTATATATATAAACTATAAACTATAGGAACCATTCATGTGTTTAATAAAGGACTAAAACGATAAAAATCATATTTTTATCGTATATGTGAAGTCGATAACATTCAAGTGTTGAATATATGAATTGAACAATAAATTAACATCTTTATTGTGAGTATGAAGTGCTAAAAACATTCATGTGTTGAATAAATATTTTTGTTGATAAAAGTATCATTTTTATCATGTATACGACTCGCTAAAAATATACAAGTGTTGGGATAAATATTTGTTTGCTATGAATATTATTTTTAACATGTATATGAACTAAATAAAATAGTCATGCATGGAAATATATTTTTATTCGCTAAAAATATCATTTTTACACGAAGAATGAAGTGTTAAAAATAACCACTTGTTCAAATAAATATTTGTGGGTTGAAAATATTATTTTAACATGTGTAGGAAGTGTTAAAAACAACCATGTATAGAAATAAACCTTTGTTCACTAGAAATATTATTTTTAGCTTAGTTTGCACATATATGTATACATGTGTTGAACAGGAAAATGGATTAGCTGTTGAGTAAAGAACTTATTTGCATGCCCGACAAATAGGGAAGCCTTAATGAGTTGGCTGCGCAATTTTATTATTATATCAACTCCTGTGAATGCCATTGGATGCGGAATGCTGGTTGTTCAGTGTGTAATAATAAACAATGCCATAGGATAGTAACAATTAACTTTGAACTACACTACATGGCATACTGTAAGAAGATAACATACCCTATCATATACCACATTAGCATTTGGAGCTGGTGTGACTAGGTTGAAGATTACCATACAAGCGAGAGGCTTGTATGGCGATGACTATATTTCAGGTTGAACCGAAGACTGATATGAACTATATAAAATGTAACGGTAAATTGCCAGATTAATAAAAAAACCACACGGGTATGGAGTTGACAATAAACACGTCTCTCTAGTTGGTAAGGCACAAAAACCATTAATAGGGTGATGTGAATTTATTCTCTGGAGTTATGATCCATACACACTCCCCTGTGGACACTAGAATATATCACTATAAATATGTGTTTGCTTTTTAGGATTTATTGGGTGCCTAATACGACCGAACAAATTTCCAAATCCCTTCCGTACAAAGGAGGTTATGGCGAAATTTTCGGAAATTTAAAGGCGTTAGTGAAAGATTTGGAGTGAAAACGATATTGAAATCGTCGAGTAAATTATATTTATATTTATATATATATATATATATGTATAAATTAAATAAAACGAATCGAGCCCCTGCAGTTCGCGTTTTGAAATCGTAATTTCAAACGATTACACCGAAAGATCCAACCATCGGATTTTGACAAAACTGGAACCGTTCGGTTCGCTTTTGAGAGATCTTTCCAACGATATAAACTTTGTTAAGATCCAACGGTTAGATTTTCAGATATGTGTAAATCAAATCTGAAGAAAAACAGCGCCAGTGCCACGGCACGACCTGAAACGTCGTTTAATTAATATGAGCTATTTTTAAATAAATAAAAATAGCGAAAAATCGTTATAAAATATTATAAGCGATATGGGATGGAAATAAACCAATTTTACTTGGTTTGCTTGATATTTGATGGTTGAATGTGTTTGACATGAAGATTATACTAAAGAACTGAAATGTGAATGTCGAATAATTTAACCATGGAAAGAATTGATTTGAATTCTAATATACGTGAATTATTTGAAAAGGCCGAGTTAATTCTCATTTCAAATAATTGATCAATGATTAGAAGTCGAAGAGATGAAGACGGTTCAAGACAGACGATCTTCACATCGGATGGATGGGTGCTACTGATGCTCATGATTGGAGTAGCTACCTTGAAGGGGCTGAAGTAGTGGCCGCCCGGACAAATTTGTTGCTTGTACGGATATGCGAGGAATAAGGTGCCTCCGATTTCGTTCAGACCCAGAACGAACTTGTAAATGGATGCGTGTCTGAGATTGGATTTTGTTCTGTGCTGATTGATCTCTATTAAATATATATCTGTTTGGCGGCGGAGAATTTATTTTCTTGCTTAACGCCCTTCTCTAAAATGTACGAGCTCAGACGTTATATATCGATAGAAATCAGTCGCATGGAATGAATTGTCTGTGTGGCATGCCTAAGTGGCAGATGATCAAGGCTTCTGTTGCAAAGCAAAGTCTTGTGGTTGATGATCAAAGCACGACCTACATGGCATAGCTTTGTGTATAACATGAATTCGCGAGCCTCACACCTCGATATGAGTTAAAAACGGGACAAGGACCGCTGGAAGAACACGACGTTTCTTTCTAGCTATGGTGGTGTTAGTGACTTACCATCCCTGACATTTATATTATTTTCACCTGTGTTGTTGTTGGAATGCGAGGCGCCTCGATTATAGGTCTGTAAGGACCGGGAAACGTGTGTTCAGGAATTGCCAATCCTCAAACGTCAGAGAAGACCGGCCCAGCAAATTCCAAGGGTTACCCAGAGTGTGTAGTCCTAAGGCATTTGCTAGAGTGTCTCGAAGCGGAGAGGAGCTTGCCCTTTGACTCGACTCATGATGAAATCCAATTTCCAATACGATATTACGGATTTGATTGTAGAACTAGTATGGCGACATAGTATATGGTAGCTATGCGGCCTATGATTGATATTTATGATTGAATTTGCTTTTGAAACATATATACATTAGTAATAATATCAAACACTTTTGTTTTATACGTATCAAGCATTTCTTGGCCATTATAAGGTAAAAATCTATCCTCTGGCTTGCGTTGCATTGTATGATGGGACCTGAATCTTATAATGGCTTCTTTTTTATAAAAAGTATAGCGTTGTTTAAAGATTTACTTTATTTCTTGCACTGGAAATCACTGGAGTAAGCCCGTTCCGCGAAAGTGGCGTGGTCCTATGATTTTCCTAATTATTGTTGTTTAATTGGTTAAGTAGATTTCTCATACCAGTCCCATGACTGACTCGTAGTTTTTTTTCACTTTGCAAACTCGGGTGCCCTTATTTTCACACGGGCAGCCTAGTTGACAAGTGGCAGGTTATATTTTGGCTTTGCACTGCAGCATGGAGTGCGCTTTCGGCTTGTATAGTGAAGACTAGATTTTTATACATTTTGGCTATTTGATATTCCGCCATTATTATCTATGTACATGATTCCGCTCATCACGATGTAGACAGATCTTCTTCTTTTATGTACCCTCTTATGTATATGTGCCGCTTATGGTGATGTAGACTGATATCTCTATTATGTCTCGCTTTATGTATATGTACCGCTTATGGCGATGTGGATTGATCATTTTCTTTTATGCACTAAGTTGTATCTTACAATGTGCTACTCTGATGTTGTTACATGTTATGATTTCGCTGTCATAATTATGTAAAATTATTTTATTTTCTGCTTATGTTATTATCTGTACTCTGCTAATGATGATTAATGTGTTATATTTCAATGATTATCCTTAACACCATCGTACGGGGTTTTGAGATCGTCACAGGTGGTATCAGAGCTTTGGTTAATCTTAGTTCTGGAATTTAACACATTAAACACCTCGTCAGAATAGAATCAGTAGTGTTCTAAGGCGAGTAGCTCATTAGAGATAGGATTAGTAATGTCCTAGAATGAGCTAAGCAGAATAACAAAAATAATTTGATCAGTACATCATTGTCCTTCCTTAAGTTCTTCTACTTTACCATATATAAAAAAATATCATTTCTGTGAGCTTGACTCTTTTCTTGCTTGTACAGAATTTGATAGATGGCTACCCGAGCAGCTACAGCTAGAGGAGGCCGAGGTAGAGGACGGGGGAATATCCATGTTGTAGAAGAGCCCTTGATACAAGCACCAACTCCTCAGCCATTCGACCTAGACTATGTGGCGAAGAAATACAAAAATCTCAGGGGCAAAACCTTTTCAGGTACTGGCACAGTGATAGAAGCCTTGGCCTGGTTGAAAACTTGTGAAATGATCCTTGGTGGCTTAAGACTCGGAGATCACGATAAGGCATTTATGGGCGCATGGATTTTACATGAAGAGGCAGCATTATGGGGGGATGCCATCACCGCTGAGGAGCAAGATGTAGTGAGGACTTGGGATAAGTTCAAGGCAATGTTAAGGAGAAGTTCATCCCCGAGCAAGCGATGGAGCGTATGAATGATGAATTTTCCAACCTTGAACAGGGAGATCGCTCCATCCAAGACTACCTTAACAAGTTCACGCAGCTATCTCGTTATGCACCAGAGCTTGTCCTGACAGCAAAGGCAAAGAACAAAAGGTTCATACATGGGATTAAGCGCAAGTATCAGGATAGATCCATGAGCCACATCAAACTTCCATTTGCTGGGATGGTGGAAATGTCCTGCAACTATGAAGATTTGGACGAGAGGAACTCGGTCTAGACTGCGCCAAAAGTCAAGCGGGGGAACAAACGCAAGGCTTCTGGGAACCAACCTGAGTCCAGCAACGCAGCAACCGCCCATCAACAAGCAAGTAAGCCACCTAAGGGAAGCTGTTTTAATTGCGGGAAGATGGGCTATACCTCCAATGTGTGCACCGCTCCAAAGCAGCAGAAGACAAACCCACAAAGCTCAAGTCAGAACCCCCGCAACTCCTTTGAATGCTACAAATGCCACCAGAAGGGGCACATCAGTAGAAATTGTCCTTTGAAGAAGAATGATCAGGTTGCTCATGATTATGACGGGACGAACCCGCTGGTTACTTCAGAGGGAGTAGGTAAACCCGATGTCTTGGGAGGTACCCTTACAATTAAAAATATTTCTGTTTCCGTACTTTTTGATACTGGTGCATCTCAAAGTTTTGTTGCAAGTAACACTGTTAGAAAATTAAAATTAAAACGAAGAAAGCTTAAAGAATCAGTTAGAGTTCACAATCCGATAGGAGGTTCTATTATTCTCAGTTCGTATTGTAAAGTACTTGCTTCTTTTTCTCGATACCGGTTTCCTTTTGATCTAATCGTTATGGATTTTCCTGAGTTCGATATCATTCTCGGACTAGATTGGTTAACGAAGTATGAGGCCGAAATAGATTGTGCTGAAAGGGTCATTAAAATTAAAACCAAGCTTCGATACATTACTATACCATGCCATGGCTCAAATCCAGATAGAAAAGCATTTTGGTTTGCTCTAGAGGTTATTCCCACTTCCTTAGAAAAGATTCATGTTGTTAAAAACTATGCGGATGTGTTTGAAGAAGTCAAAAACTTACCTCCGCAAATAGAAATTGAATTCAGAATTGATCTAATTCCGAATGCCAGACCAGTGGTACATCCAATTCGAAGAATGACTCCAAAAGAAAAGGAAGAATTGGGCGACCAAACTAGACAACTACTGTGGAAGGGTCTGATCAAGCCAAGCTTTTCTAATTGGGGTGCAACAATAGTGTTTGTCCCGAAATCAGATGGTATTCTCCGATTATGTGTTGATTACCGAGATCTCAACAAGCAGACACTAAAGAATAAATATCCGTTGCACCGCATCGATGATTTGTTAGATCAATTGAATGGAGCGCGAGTATTTTCCCGAATGGACCTAGCTACAGGTTTCCACCGATTACGTATAACCGAAGACTGTGTTCCTTTGACAGCTTTCAGAGGTCCAGACATATTTTATGAATGGTTAGTAATGTCGTTCGGCTTATGTAACGCTCTAGCATACTTCGTCAATTTAATGAACAGAGTGTTCCGTGGTGTCCTATACAAATTCGTTCTGGTATTCATCGATGATATTTTAATCTACTCCAAGTCAGAAAGCGAGCATGAAAAGCATTTAGAACAAGTGTTGGGAATTCTGAGAAAGAACGTCTTTAAAGCTAAATTTTCTAAATGTATCTTCTGGCAAGATGAAGTGAAGTTCCTTGGTTACGTAGTATCAAAAGAAGGAATTTTTGTAGATCCAAGAAAAACTACAGCAATTTAAGACTGGAAACAGCCTACCACCCCCACAGAAGTTCGAAGTTTTCTTGGATTAGCTAGTTATTATCGAAAATTCGTCAAGGATTTTTCGAAGATATCAGGTCCATTAACAAAGCTTACGAAAAAACACAAGAGATTTAATTGGACCCCTGATTGTGAGGAAGCTTTCCAGGAACTAAAATCAAAATTGACAACTGCTCCAATATTAACCATTATCAATGGCAATCAGGACTTGACAATTTGGACAGATGCTTCTATTAGAGGTCTTGGTGCAGTATTAATGCAAAGAGGCCAAGTAGTCGCTTATGCAAGCCATCAGCTGAAACCGCATGAGAAGAATTATGTAACTCATGATCTAGATTGCTAGCCATCGTTTTTGCTTTGAAAATCAAGAGACATTACTTATTGGGTGAGAAATTTGAATTATATACAGACCATCAATCATTGAATTATTTGTTCACCCAGAAAGATCTGAACTTGAGACTGCAGCGTTGGCTAGAATTTCTCGCAGCATATGATCTAGATATTCTGTATACTCCGGGGAAAGCCAACATTGTAGCTGATGCGCTCAACAGAAAAAATGAAATCATCGCCAGTCTTATCATTACGTCTTCATTGATTGACAAGATTTCCGTCCTCCAGAAAGAAGATGAATTTATTCAGAGGATCAGTCAGAGGATCAGGGAAGGTGAACCATCGAGATTCCAGATTGATGACTAAGGGGTTCTAAGGTCAAAAGGTCGAATTTGTGTTCCAAACATTTCTGAGCTTCGAAGAGAAGTACTTGATGATTGTCATAAGTCCAAACTGAGTATCCATCCAGGTGTGAGCAAAATGTACATTGATCTTAAGCGCACATTCTGGTGGAAGTCATTGTAAAGAGACATTTCCTTGTACGTTAGCAGGTGTTCCACTTGCCAACTGGTTAAAAGCAATCAACAGAAACTGGCTGGATTATTACAACCATTGGATATCCCAGGATGGAAGTGGGAACAGATTTCCATGGATTTCATAGATGGTTTGCCACGAAGCAGGAAAGGAAATGACAATATTTGGGTGATCGTAGATCGCTTCACGAAGACCGCCCATTTCATACCTGTCAGATCCAATAGGACAGCTCAAAGTCTAGCACAGATATATTTCAAAGAAATTGTTAAGCTACATGGAGTGCCAATCAACATAGTCAGTGATAGGGATCCATTATTTACTAGCAATTTCTGGGAGGCATTTCAAGTAGAACTGGGGACAAAGCTAAACCTAAGCACCGCATATCACCCTCAGATAGATGGTCAAACTGAGAGGGTGAACCGAATTCTAGAAGATTTACTACGAGCTTGTATTATCGATTTTGGCGGGTCATGGGAAGATCACTTGCATTTGGCCGAATTCTCATACAACAACAGTTATCAGGCAAGCTTAAAAATTTCGCCATTTGAAGCATTATACGGTAGACCGTGCAGGTCTCCCGCATGTTGGGTGGAGTCCGGAAACCGACTTGTATTAGGCCCCGATATGATTCGAGAAGCTTCAGACAAAGTCGATTTCATCAAGAAACGTTTACAAACTGCCCAAGGCTGACGGAAAAGTTATGCGGATTCTAGAAGAAGAGATTTAGCATTTGCTGTTGGTGATCATGTTTATTTGAGAGTTTCTCCGATGAGGGGAGTAATCAGATTCGGTAAAACTGGGAAGTTGGCACCAAGATTCATTGGATCATTACCTATTCTAGAACGAATTGGAACTCTTGTTTATAGGGTTCAATTACCTGATTGGCTTCCTGGAGTGCATAATGTGTTTCACGTATCGCAACTAAGAAAGCATGTGCATGATCAAGATTTCATTGTAGAAGAAGCAGCACAACAGGACTTGGAAATTACTCCAGAATTGGCAATCAGAAAAGAGCCGATAAAAATTATTGGCAAAGAAACTAAAGAGCTAGGAAACAAGAAGGTTCATTTAGTTAAAGTGCGGTGGAGTAGAGATCCTAGAAACTGTACTTAGGAGACAGAGGAAAGCATTAAGCAAGCCTATCCCAATTGCAGAGTGGACATCTCTGACTAACTCTGGTGCAAGGTACATTTACAATACTTTACGTTTCCATGTTGTTTCCTACTGTACTGATGTTTCCTTTTTGGGGACGAAAAGTTTTAAGTGGGGGAGATTGTAACAACCCGGAAAATCTTAGCCAATTTAAAATTTGTAATTTGGCTATTTTAGTGGATTTTGAATATTTAAAATAAAGTATTTTAAATAATAATGTCGAAAAGTATGTTTGAATCGATATTTGAAAATAAATATAATAATTTTTAATTATAAACAAGGCCTGAAATGGCGCGGCAGTTTCAAAATTTGAATCCGAAATTTGACTGACTATACCGGGTGCAAAATAAAATGGATTTTAGCGAAACCAAAAATATTTAAATCTATTTATGAATATATTTCTAATGGATCTGAAAAATCTGAGTTTCATAGTGGGAATCAAAAGTTATGGCCAAATGAATTTTCAGAAAGGTCGCTATAGAGAATAAATAGCCCTTGAAAATAGACATTTTGCAAATGACCTCAGAATTCGACGAAACCACTTTTGTTGGATCCGGGATGTCAAATTATTGCTAGGTTTCAAATTCCATAATTTTTGAAGTTGATAAGTGAGCTTGGTGAAGGAAAATGTGTGGTCAATTTCTGTTAAATTGGATCGACTAGAAAATGACCATTTTTCAAACGGTCTCAGAATTCAACGAAATCATTTTTTTTGGGACCGTATCGTCCCAACATAGCCAGATAAATTTTTTGGGAATTTTTAGAATCAGTATGTGGACCCGACAAATTAAAATGTACGTTCAAATCAAATATTGAATGTTTTATACTTTAATTTGAAGAATAACTGACTATAACAGTCGAATTGGCCTACGAAACATATCCCATTGTGTTCGGGATGGGGGTATTTAGCTAGGGGCGACAGTCGTTGGGTTTGAATTGGAGTTTGTATAGAGAAAACCCTATTTTCGAAAATTAAATAAATTAAATATAATTATAAATCTTTGGGCCAATAGGAATTCATCCCTTCACTTTATCGTTTCTTCCCAAACCTGCTCTCTCTCCCCTCTCGATGATGCACTGTGCTTCCATCGTTCCCAGGCCGATTCCGGCGAAACCGCTCGCCATTTCACCCTCCCCCTTTGTAACTTTTTGAAGCTCCTCTATCCCTCTTCAAATCAATACCAACTGCACCCTCCCTCGTCTCGTATTTTGTGAGTTTCACCCCCTCAAAGTTTTGACCTTTCAGCCGCCGCCCCACCTTAAAACTGCCGACGAGTTCAACGTTGAACCCACCTTCCGGCGCGCCACTCCAAGCTTGTCGAGGTGGTGAAGGCTGATTAATCCCTAGCTACACCCTTTGATCAAAATTTGAAGACCTAGTCTCGAAGGATTCAACTAAGGTAACGGCCATGGTTTTTATTTAAAGGCCATGACACTTTTAAGTGTTGCAAACTTCGAAAAATCGTATCTTTAACGTGTGTTAACGAAATTCGATGAAACAGGAGACATCGAGACCGTAAGGACGCTCTCCACATTCTAGAAGTGTCCGAGGGTTTTTCTGAGCTCGCTACTATTTTTAGCAAAGCAACAAACCAATGTGAGATTTCTGAACTGAAATGTGAATGGAAATGCGTTGTATAAGTTATATGAGCGAAGTATAAATTATATACACGTTGTGTACCTCATGTACATGGGTAGTATAAGTTATATGAGCGATGTATAAATTATACAAGCGTTGTATGAAACATATATGCATTGAAAATGGGTTGAAATGGAAGTGAAATATACTTATATATATATATATACATACTCCCCTTATCCACAAACCATGGACGATATTTATTGATTGTGAATTGCGTGAAAAATTTGGTGAATAATGCGAATGGTTGAAAGGATTGTTTGTGGTTGATACTATTTGATTATGGTTGAAAAATACCTGTTTGTGGTTGAAACAAAATTTAGAATAAATTGTGGAAAAGAAAAACATACTCGTCTACTTACGAACTAGATGTATGAAATCCCCGTTGTCAAAAACCGCGAGGTTTTAAGGTAGAGCGAGGTGCCGTACATCGGGACGGTGTCGGTTTTAAATACCCTGCTGTTATGTTACCGAAATTTTCAATAATATTCATGTGTTAGAATTATTTTCTTGTGTTGAATGGAAATTCATGTGTTGAATAGAAATTCATGTGGTGAATTAATTCTTTGAATGATAAAAATAACATTTTATCACATATATAGACTATATAAAATATTAGTGTTTTAAATAAATTGTTTTAACCATAAAAATCACATTTTTATAATATATATAAACTATAGGAACCATTCATGTGTTTAGTAAAGGACTAAAACGATAAAAATCATATTTTTATCGTATATGTGAAGTCGATAACATTCAAGCGTTGAATATATGAATTGAACAATAAAATTAACATCTTTATTGTGAGTATGAAGTGCTAAAACCATTCATGTGTTGAATAAATATTTTTGATGATAAAAATATCATTTTTGTCATGTATACGACTCGCTAAAAATATACAAGTTTTGGAATAAATATTTGTTTGATATGAATATCATTTTTAACATGTATAAGAACTAAATAAAATAGTCATGTGTTGAAATATATTTTTATTCGCTAAAAATATCATTTTTATACGAAGAATGAAGTGTTAAAAATAACCACTTGTTCAAATAAATATTTGTGGGTCGAAAATATTATTTTTAACATGTGTAGGAAGTGTTAAAAATAACCATGTATAGAAATAAACCTTTGTTCACTAGAAATATTATTTTTAGCTTAGTTTGCACATATATGTATACATGTGTTGAACAGGAAAATGGATTAGCTGTTGAGTAAAGAACTTATTTGTGTGCCCAACAAATAGGTAAGCCTCAATGAGTTGGCTGCACAATTTTATTATTATATCAACTCCTGTGAATGTCATTGGATGTGGAGTGCTGGTTGTTCTGTGTGTAATAATAAACGTCGCCATATGATAGTAACAATTAACTTTGAACTACACTACATGGCATACTGCAAGAAGATAACATACCCTATCATATACCACATTAGCATTTGGAGCTGATGTGACGAGGTTAAAGATTACCATACAAGCGAGAGGCTTGTATGGCGATGACTATATTTCAGGTTGAACCGAAGACTGATATGAACTATATAAAATGTAATGGTAAATTTCCAAATTAATAAAAACCCCACACGGGTCTGGAGTTGACAATAAACACGTCTCTCTAGTTGTTAAGGCACAAAAACCATTGATAGGGTGATGAGAATTTATTCTCTAGAGTTATGATCTATACACACTCCCCTGTGGACACTAGAATATATCACTATAAATATGTGTTTGCTTTTTAGGATTTATTGGGTGCCTAATACGACCCAATAAATTTTCAAACCCCTTCCCGTACAAAGGAGGATATGGCGGAATTTTCGGAAATTTAAAGGCGTTAGTGAAAGATTTGGAGTGAAAACGATATTTAAATTGTGGAGTAAATTATATATATATATATATATATATATATATATTATATAAAACGAATCGAGCCCCTGCAGTTCGCGTTTTGAAATTGTATTTTCAAACGATTATACCGAAAGATCCGACCATCGGATTTTGACGAAACTGGAACCGTTCGGTTCGCTTTTGAGAGATCTTTCCAACGATATAAATTTTATTAAGATCCAATGGCTAGATTTTCAGATATGTGTAAATCAAATCTGAAGAAAAACAGCGCCAGTGCCACGGCACGACCTGAAATGTCGTTTAATTAATATGAGCTATTTTTAAATAAATAAAAATAGCGAAAAATCGTTATAAAATATTATAAGTGATATGGGATGGAAATAAACCAATTTTACTTGGTTTGCTTGATATATAATGGTTGAATGTGTTGGACATGAAAATTATACTAAAGAACTGAAATGTGAATGTCGAATAATTTAACCATGGAAAGAATTGATTTGAATTCTAATATACGTGAATTATTTGAAAAGGCCGCGTTAATTCTCATTTCAAATAATTGATCGACGATTAGAAGTCAAAGAGTTGAAGACGGTTCAAGACCGACGATCTTCACATCGGATGGATGGGTGCTACTGATGCTCATAATTGGAGTAGCTACCTTGAAGGGGCTGAAGTAGTAGCCGCCCGGACGTATTTGTTGATTGTACGGATATTCGAGGAATAAGGTGCCTCCGGTTTCATTCAGACCCAGAACGAACTTGTAAATGGATGCGTGTCTGACATTGGATTTTGTTCTGTGATGATTGATATCTATTAAATATATATCTGTTTGGCAGCGGAGAATTTATTCTCTTGCTTAACGTCCTTCTCTGAGACGTACGAGCTCAGAGGTTATATATTGATAGAAATCGGCCGCATGAAGCGAATTGCCTTTGTGGCATGCCTAAGTGGCAGATGATCAAAGCTTCTATTGCAAAGCAAAGTCTTGTGGTTGATGATTAAACCACGGCCTACGTGGCATAGCTTTTTGTATAACGTGAATTTGTGAGCCTCACACCTCGGTATGAGTTAAAAACTGGATAAGGACCACTGGGAGAACACGACGTTTCTTTCTAGCTACGGTGGTGTCAATCACTTAACAGCCCTGACATTTATATTATTTTCACCTGTGTGGTTGTTGGAATGCGAGGCGCCTCGATTATAGGTCTGTAAGGACCGGGAAGCGTGTGTTTAGGAATTGCCAATCCTCAAACATAAGAGAGGACCGGCCCATCCGATTCCAAGAGTTACCCAGAGTGTGTAGTCCTGAGGCATTTGCAAGAGTGTCTCGAAGCGGAGAGGAGCTTTCCCCTTGCCTCGACTCATGATGGAATCCAATTTCCAATAAGAAATTATGGATTTGATTGTAGAACTAGTATGGCGACATAGTATATGGTAGCTGTGCCGCCTATGATTGATATTTATGATTGAATTCGCTTTTGAAACATATATGCACTTGTAATAATATCAAACACTTTTGTTTTATATGTATCAAGCATTTCTTGGCCATTATAAGGTAAAACTCTATCCTCCGGCTTACGTTGCATTGTATGATGGGACCTGAATCTTATAATGGCTTCATTTTTGTAAGAAGCATAGCGTTGTTTAAAGATTTACTTTATTTCATGCACTGGCAATCACTGGAGTAAACCCATTCCGCGAAAGTGGCGTGGTCCTATGATTTTCCGAATTAGTGTTGTTTAATTGGTTAAATAGATTTCTCATACCAGTCCCATGACTGACTCGTAGTTTGTTTTCACTTTGCAAACTCGGGTGGCCTTATTTTCACACGGGCAACCTAGTTGACATGTGGCAGGTTATATTTTGGCTTTGCACTGCAGCATGGAGAGCGCTTTTGGCTTGTATGGCGAAGACTAGATTTCTATACATTTTGGCTATTTGATATTCCGCCATTATTATCTATGTACATGATTCTGCTCATCGCGATGTAGACAGATCTGCTTCTTTTATGTACCCTCTTATGTATATGTACCGCTTATGGCGATGTAGACTGATATATCTATTATGTCTCACTTTATGTATATGTACCGCTTATGGCAATGTAGATTAATCATTTCCTTTTATGCACTAAGTTGTATCCTACACTGTGCTACTCTGATGTTGTTACATGTTATGATTCCGCTGTCATATTTATGTAAAATTATTCTATTGTCTGCTTATGTTATTATCTGTACTCTGCTAATGATGATTAATGTGTTATATTCCAATGATTATCCTTAACACCGTCGTACGGGATTTTGATATCATCACAGGTGGTATCAGAGCTTTGGTTAATCTTAGTTTTGGAATTTAACACATTAAACACCTCGTCAGAATAGAATCAGTAGTGTTCTAAGGCGAGTAGCTCATTAGAGATAGGATTAGTAATGTCCTAGAATGAGCTAAGCAGAATAGCAAAAATAATTTGATCAGTACATCATTGTCCTTCCTTAAGTTCTTCTACTTTACCATATATAGAAAAAAATATCATTTCTATGAGCTTGACTCTTTTCTTGCTTGTACAGAACTTGATAGATGGCTACCCGAGCAGCTGCAGCTAGAGGAGGCCAAGGAGGCCGAGGTAGAGGACGAGGGAATATCCCTGTTGTAGAAGAGCCCTTGATACAAGCACCATCTCCTCAGCCATTCGACCTAGACCGAGTGGCGAGGAAATACAAAAATCTCGGAGGCAAAACCTTTTTAGGTACTGGGACAGTGATAGAAGCCTTGGCCTAGTTGAAAACTAGTGAAAAGATCCTTGGTGGCTTAAGACTCCGAGATCACGATAAGGCATTTACGGGTGCATGGCTTTTACAAGAAGAGGCAGAATTATGGTGGGATGCCATCACCGCTGAGGAGCAAGATGTAGTGAGGACTTGGGATGAGTTCAAGGCAATGTTTAAGGAGAAGTTCATCCCCGAGAAAGCGATGGAGCATATGCATGATGAATTTGCCAACCTCGAACAGGGAGATCGCTCCATCGAAGACTACCTTAACAAGTTCACGTAGCTATCTCGTTATGCACCAGAGCTTGTCCTGACAGCAAAGGCAAAGAACAAAAGGTTCATAAATGGGATTAAGCGCAAGTATCAGGATAAAGCCATGAGCCACATCAAACTTCCATTTGCAGGAATGGTGGAAATGGCCTGCAACTATGAAGACTTGGACAAGAGGAACCTCGGTCTAGACCGCGCCAAAAGTCAAGCGGGAAACAAACGCAATGCTTCTGGGAACCAACCTAAGTCCAGCAATGCAGCAACCGCCAATTAGCAAGCAAGTAAGCCACCCAAGGGAAGCTGTTTTGATTGCAGGAAGATGGGCCATTACTCGAATGTGTGCACCGCTCCAAAGCGGCAGAAGACAAACCCACAAAGCTCAAGTCAGAATCCCCGCAACTCCTTTGAATGCTTCAACTGCCACCAGAAGGGGCACATCAGCAGAAATTGTCCTTTGAAGAAGAATGCTCAGGTTGCTCATGTTTATGACGGGGCGAACCCGCCGGCTACTTCAGAGGGAGCAGGTAAACCCGATGTCTTGGGAGGTACCCTTACAATTAAAAATATTCCTGTTTCCATACTTTTTGATACTGGTGCATCTCAAAGTTTTGCTGCAAGTAACACTGTTAGCAAATTAAAATTAAAACGAAGAAAGCTTAAAGAATCAGTTAGAGTTCACAATCCGATAGGAGGTTCTATTATTCTCAGTACGTATTGTAAAGTACCTGCTTCTTTTTCTCGATACCGGTTTCCTTTTGATATAATCGTTATGGATTTTCCTGAGTTCGATATCATTCTCGGACTAGATTGGTTAACGAAGTATGAGGCCGAAATAGATTGTGATGAAAGGGTCATTAAAATTAAAACCAAGCTTAGATACATTACTATACCATGCCATGGCTCAAATCCAGATAGAAAAGCATTTTGGTCTACGCTAGAGGTTATTCCCACTTCCTTAGAAAAGATTCCTGTTGTTAAAAACTATGTGGATGTGTTTGAAGAAGTCGAAAAATTACCTCCGTAAAGAGAAATTGAATTCAGAATTGATCTAATTCTGAATGCCAGACCAGTGGTACATCAAATTCGAAGAATGACTCGAAAAGAAAAAGAAGAATTGGGCGACCAAACTAGACAACTACTGTGGAAGGGTCTGATCAGGCCAAGCTTTTCTAATTGGGGTACAGTAGTAGTGTTTGTCCTGAAATCAGATGGTACTCTTCGATTATGTGTTGATTATTGAGATCTCAACAAGCAGACATTGAAGAATAAATATCTGTTGCCCCGCATCGATGATTTGTTAGATCAATTGAATGGAGCGCGAGTATTTTCCAGAATGGACCTAGCTACAGGTTTCCACCAATTACGTATAGCCGAAGACTGTGTTTCTTTGACAGCTTTCAGAGGTCCAGACATATTTTATGAATGGTTAGTAATGTCGTTCGGCTTATGTAACGCTCCAGCATAATTCATCGATTTAGTGAACAGAGTATTCCGTGGTGTCCTAAACAAATCCATTCTAGTATTCATCGATGATATTTTAATCTACTCTAAGCCAGAAAGCGATCATGAAAAGCATTTAGAACAAGTGTTGGGAATTCTGAGAAAGAACGTCTTCAAAGCTAAATTTTCTAAATGTATCTTCTGGCAAGATGAAGTGAAGTTCCTTGGTCACGTAGTATCAAAGGAAGGAATTTCCGTAGATCCAAGCAAAATTACATCAATTCAAGACTGGAAACAACCTACCACCCCCACAGAAGTTCGAAGTTTTCTTGGATTAGCTAGTTATTATCAAAAATTCATTAAGGATTTTTCAAAGATATCAGGTCCATTAACAAAGCTTACGAAGAAACACGAGAGATTTAATTGGACCTCCGATTGTGAGGAAGCTTTCCGGGAACTAAAATCAAAATTGACAACCGCTCCAGTATTAACCATTATCGATGGCAATCAGGACTTGACGGTTTGGATGGATGCTTCTATTAGAGGTTGTAATGGCGCGTTTTGTAAGGTATAATAATTAAGTTATTTAATTATTTAAATAACGAATATATTAAAAAAACGATAGTTGAACGTATAATTTATAATATAATTATAATCGAGCTCGAAATGGCGCGGCAGTTCGCTATTTGGCGATTCGAACTTCAACTGAATGTACAGGATTCGTTTTAAGCCGGATTTCTGTGAAACAAGAAACGTGTGGAGCTGGTGGAGTATATCTTTCCAGTGGAGGAGAAAAATCGGGATTTCGTCGGTTAGATTTTGAGTTACGTCCAAATCAAATTATTAGAAATGCAGCGCCCTGACCATAACGATTTAATTATATTTTATATAAGGATTTAAATAGAAAACGAACATTGATATAACCCTGACGATGTAATATCAAGTTGTAAATCCATATGGGAATATTCTGGAGCTGTATGGTATTCCACTGTGAATATATATACGATAATATAAATTTATTTATATTTAATTTAATTTATTTAAATATATTTATATATTTAAATGGGTCATTCAAAGCGTTAAAAATAGCCACTTTTGCAAACGAAGTCGGAATTCGACGAAACCAGTTTTGTTGGATCCGCAATGTCAAATTATTGTTAGAGGTCAAGTTTCGTGATTTTTAGAGTCACTGTGTGGCCGTACGGATTTTTAGAGTGTAAAACAGTCAGTATTTTGACAGTTAAAAATACGCTGTGTGAGCATACGGAGTCGGAATTCGACGAAACCAGTTTCGTTGGGACCGTAATGTCGAACTGTAGCTACCTGTCCAGTTTGGTGATTTTTAGGTATCATATGTGGTCGTGGGGATTTTTAAAGACAAGAAACGAATATAAAACCAGTAAAATAAAATATATTATTAAAAGAAAAAAATATCCAACATTTTTCTTGGACAATAGGGAGTCCACGCAGCCTTCTATCTCAACCACATACGCTACCTACTAAGTAACCGCTATATAACCCATTTCAAGCCGTCACCAGGAGTGTTCGGCAGTGAGATTCAAAGCTTCATAAATTCAAAACAATCCCTATAAATTTCAATAAATCCTCAATTACATATATAGGAGATCTGTATATGATTCTCTTCAGCCTCGTACCCTTGTTGTTGAGTACGATTCAGGTATGGGGGTGTTCGGTTTTAGCAGCGACAACTAGGGTTGAGGAATTGTTGATATTGGAATATTATTTTGCGAATCCGAGTGTTGTCTGGAGTCCACGATGGAAAACCACACCTCCCAGTAGCAATTTAACAGATTCCGTGATTCGTTGTGATGGTGCCTGACTGATCGACGCAGACAGAGGAAAGTGAGCGAGTTGGTTGAGATGGTGACTGAAAGGAGCGGGTTTAGGTGGCGAGTTGATTGGAGTTGGTTGCGGTGGCACTGGGTGGACGAAGTAGCAGTGGTTGGTGGTCAAACGTCGGTCAACGACGGGAGTGATTTTCTGAGGAGCGGATTTTCCAATTGGGGGAGAAAGAGTAATCGTGGGTTTTAATTAAATGAGGTAGGCCGGCGGGTTTTAATTAAGGTGAAGGCCCAATAAAGGTTTAAGGTTTTATTTTAATTTAAATTCAATAAGTGTATTAACTTTACAATCGTATAACTTGGTCATACGAGGTCGGATTCGCGAACCGTAAGTTGCGTTGGGATTGCATGGACGAGTACAACACAATGAAGCTGACTGGACGTGGATTGGGGCTTGTATGAATTTACGGCGAAATAAATTGTTTGATTCAAATCAAACAACAGTTTATCGTTCTTTAACGATGAACTGCAAATGTGAGTAAATCTCACAAACTCTAAACAGTTTTATTTTCGTGTTGTATTCTTAGAACTGTTAAAATATTATCTGTTTGACTGGTTGACTGTGTGTTGACTGTTTGATTGAACTGCTAGTCAGTTAGTAGAGATTTTATATATATATTTACGTATATATATAAACCGTTAAATAGTCATATGTTGATTCTGCTATCAGAATATTTCACAGTGAAGTGAAATCGATGTTGTTGTATTGTCTAACATCTGTGGTGCAGGGAAACAGGTTGGAGGAATCCAACTGGATTCCTCAATAGTTATTTTTACTGTGATTTATATATTGTGACATATAATGTGATGTATATAATCCGTTGTGATTATGCGTGTTTGGACAAATATTCACCGTTGTTAGATGATGTGTTAAAAACCATAAGAAATACCAGGATATAGAAAAGAGATTTTCAAACTATAATTTGAAAATAATTTATTTATATAAAATCGATGGATTTTATATTATAAAGAAAGGGGATTTTGAGTATAAAGGGAAATATTGGTTAATCAAGTATAAAGGATAAATATTTGTTAATCGAGTATAAAGGATTAAACAAAGTAATTGGTTAGGTTGACCAAAGCAAGTTAGTCGAGTTAAACAAAGTAATTGGTTAGGATAATCAAAGCGAGTTAGTCGAGCTAATCAAAGTAATTGGTTAAGTTAACCAAAGTAAAATTAGTTAAGTTAAACTAAGCGGTGAATCAAAGTGAATTTGTTAAGTTAAACTAAAGGATTAATCGATGTGAATTAGTTAAGTTAAACTAAAGGATTATTCGATGTGAATTAGTTAAGTTAAACTAAGCGGTGAATCAAAGTGAATTTGTTAAGTTAAACTAAATGATTAATCGATGTGAATTAGTTAAGTTAAACTAAAGGATTAATTGATGTGAATTAGTTAAGTTAAACTAAGCGGTTAATCGAAGTGAATTAGTTAAGTTAACTAAGTGGTTAATCGAAGTAAATTAGTTGAGTTAAACTAAGTGAATCGGCTAGAGTTAATCAACGTGAATTAGCTAAGTTAAACTAAGTGGATTAGTTCAGTTAATCGAGACAAGTAAATCAAGTTAGGTTAAACCATTTGAGTTAACCGGTTAAAGTTTACCAGTTAAAGATAAACAGTTAGAGTTGACCAGTTAAAGTTGACCAGTTAAAGTTGACCAGTTAGAGTTGACCAGTTAGAGTTGACCAGTTAGAGTTATCCAAGTGGAGTTAATCGAGTAGAGTTGCCGAATATCACTTATTCGAAGTAGAGTTATCGAATATAGTATATTCGAGAGAAGAGTAATCGAATATAGTTTATTCGAGTGGAGAAATCAAATGTTATTCATTTGAGAAGAGTTATCGAATATAGTTTATTCGAGTGGAGAAATCAAATGTTATTCATGTGAGAAGAGTTATCGAATATAGTTTATTCGAGTGGAGAAATCAAATGTTATTCATTTGAGAAGAGTTATCGAATATAGTTTATTCGAGTGGAGAAAATCAAATGTTATTCATTTGAGAAGAGTTATCGAATATTATTCATTCGAAGAGTTAATCCGAAGGAGTTATTCGAAGTTAGTTAATCCAAAGGAGTTATTCGAAGTTAGCTAATCCAAAGGAGTTATTCGAAGTTAGTTAATCCAAAGGAGTTAGTCGAAGAGTTAATCGAATATAGTTATTCGAAAGAAGGTGTAAATCGAATATAGTTATTCGAGTAAAGCTAAAAGAGTTAATCGAATTTAGTTATTCGAAATGAGTTATTCAAATTTGTTATTTGAATAGAGTTAAACACATTAGAGTGATTCGAATTACTTATTCAAATAGAGTTAAACACGTAAGAGTTAATTGAATATTAGTTTTTCAATTAGAGTTAAATCGAATTTAGTTATTCGAAAGGAGTTAATCAATTTGAGTTAAGTTAATCGATTTGAATTAAGTTGAATCGAAATGGAGTAAATCGATTAGAATTAAGTTAATCGAGTTAGAGTAAATCGAATATTGGTTATTTGAAGGTAAGTTATTCGAATTAGTTATTCGAAGGAGTTAATCAAATGAGTCGATCCAAAGGAGTTAGTCGAATATTAGTTATTCGAATAGAGTTAAAGGAGTTATCGATTATATTTTGATCGAAAGGAGTTATCGATTAGTAAATCGAAAGGAGATTTTCGAATATAGCATATTCGAAAGAAAGAGATCGAATATTGTTTTATTCGAAAGAGAGAGATTTCGAATATGAGTTATTCGAAGAGAGATAATCGAATATAGGTTATTCGAAGAAGAGATAATCAAATAGAGATTACTCAAAAGAGAGTTATACGTCGAATTCAATTATAGCGAATTCGGGAAAGTACTATTTACTTCCCAGGGTTTAAATCAAGATTTAGTTATTGATTTAGAAATTAGGTGTCTGTTAAATTATTCGAGTTAGGAGATAAAGTTATAAATTAGGAGATATTGCAGAAGTAGGAATTTAACGTTATAGTTATAATCAAACGTTTTCATTTAAGAAGTGGATTCGTAACCTGAATCCGAGAATTTGCGTAAAACAGATGATTTTAAAAAGTGAGTGACGAGCTTCATCTATTTCACAGTAAAGGACGTTGTTCAATTAAGGTCTGCGAGGTAATTATACCCCAACTTGATTGACTTCAGAATTGACAAAGGAATAGTTGTGGTTCGATCTAAAAGGTTGATTTGGAATAAAGCTAAGGAATAAGCGATAAATGGATTAAGCGAAACGATGTTTTATACAACGTTCATTGGAAATCCGTAAATGAGTTTTGGAAATGTTTTCCAAATATAGTCAGATATGTTTTCTAAACATAGAAAATGAAATGTTTTCATGATAAGAAATTAAGAAATAGAGTTAAGCAAATTCAGAAACTAACTGGAGAGGGTAAGTTGAACGGTTTTCTAAGTGACGATCTGATGTTGGTTTCGACCTTCCGAATTGATACTTAGAGAATTGTTCTCATACTAGTTACAGTTAGGGACTGATAGTTGCGAAATAATAGTGATGTGAAAATAAGCTATGGAAATGTTTTCCAATGATTAATAACATATATTTTCTAAATATATGAAATAAGGAAATATGAACATATGATGATTGATCGATCGAATTCCCATTTGGAAATAAGATCATTGTTTGTACACCGACATGTTTTCATTTGATAGTTAGATCACAGACTATCAAAGTTTTGACCATTTTAACGTTGTTAATATGGAGAGACCGGTTGGATTATTATCCAAAGAACCACTCTGTATTGGCATAAGCGTTGCGAGCAATATCTGCCAAAGATAAATTGAAGACGGAGTAAAGCGCAAGGGCTGTTGTATAAGTCTTAGATAACAGTGACTAAGATGGATATACTGAATAGTGCCTTCGGTTTGTCCAGTCCCAGGACAACGCATATGGAAGAAGGTCTGACAGAGTATATCCAATGGATCGCGTAAGTTGATCTGTTCAAACGTATTCACGTTTGGTGGCGGAGGAATTCGTTTCTCTTAGCTGTATACCCGTGTTATTTTTGAATAAGTCAATTTGTGATTTGGCGGGTATGACGATGTGGCATTCAAAGTGAATGGTGATCAGATGTTCTGAAGATAGACGTAGCTTCTAGCCTCACACCAGGAAGTAACAAAAGTTGGGCTAGGCAGCATGGCTAGTTGGGTCATTCCCAAGCAGGGTGTATTGTCACCGATCTAGGGAATATCCATATTTATACTTCTTTTTGATTCTGTATCTTCGGATGACGGTTTGATGGCCTATAACCGTGGTGGCAATATATTCGCGACACTCAAGCTAATGAGTGAGCGGTCATGTGTGGCCGGGTTGCAAGACGTTCTTGTTGAACCCTGAGTGTATCACCTCTAGAGTACACTATTCAGAAGGTGCTCCCATACCTTGTCTGTTGGAATCCATTCTCCGATAAGCGCCCTGCGGTTTATGATTTTATACTATGTATGTAGAACGTGAGATGCAAGCGTTTCTGCTAGATTGATACCTATTTGTACTTAGACATTATTATAATATCACAATGATATTGCTTGTCAAAGTTGTTCAGATACTCATAAGGGAAAAACCCGTTCCGTATTCACGGCGTGGTCTTATGAGATATCCTATACCTGTTTTAAACTATTTTACTCATACCAGTCCCATGACTGACCCGGAGTTTACTTTGTTGTTTTCCCTAAACTCTTGGGTGCCTAAATTTGTACGGGCAGTCAAGTAGTCGGGATTTACAGATATACTTGGAGAGCTTGGAGCAGGAGGCTGCAAGATTCTATAGCTATAGTTATTTCCGCTGTGTTGTAAGTGTTGTACTCTGATAAGTGCTATTGTATATATATAACTGTTTACTTCAAAGTTATGTTATATATTATATGTTATTCATTCCGCTGTGAGATTCGTGTTACTCTGATGATTTTGATGTTCTTCTTCTTCTTCTATTCTATTAGTTCTATCTTTTCTTTCTCACCTTCTAAATTCTTTCACTAACGTCTCGGAATTTTCGACTCTCGAGGAGTCGGAAATTTCCAGCCGTTACAGTTGGTATCAGAGCCAGGTTTAGAATTACTTGGCTCTGTGGCGTGACTCGGTAGAGATAGGGTTAGTAATACCCTAGACTGAGATTGAGTGTATATATACGAGGCGTATTTGTTATTTAATATAAAGTGATTTTATATTGTGGAGACTCATTGGTTGAGTAGTTTGTGAATTCTGGTCGATCAGTTTGATCCACTGTATCGATAGGGGTTACTAAACACTTGAATACGATGGACCGACACGGTATGTTTTGAAAGGAGGGTAAAAGAAATAATTTTACCCGAATATATTTTGATATAATATATTAGTAGTGTTGGTTGTTATTATAATCGAGTAAGATTATAACATGTGAAATGGTTATATATAACTAATCAGAATTCCTATAAGTAAAATACGTGGAATCAGTTGAATTAAAATCTGAAATTTAAATCAGAATTTGGAATTAAAATAAGGAAATTTTAAGTTCCTGGGAGATTTTGAAAATGTTTTCCAATTCAAAATAAATATAGTATTGAACTCACCTGGATGACTGGAAAATAATTCCGAGGATGGATCGATACATCGTCGGTGTGATTTTCGAGTTTCTAAGTGGCGGATTACTACCAAGGTTTTCAAATTGTTTGCGAAAACACAGGATTCAAAAGCTTTGAATCGCTATTAGGATTTCAAGTTGATTTGAAAAACCCAGGAATTTAAATTCTATAATTTAAATGTAACTCGTGGAGTTAAGTAAAACTGAAATGGATTTGATTATAATCTGGATTGGAATTGAGTTGAAGGGTTAAGAGTTTGAAATTTGATATTGGAGTTTGAATGGAATTCGGCTTGGGTATAAGCGAATGATTTGGTTTGAGGATATAAACTGAGTGGAATAACCATGATATATGCAGAAGTGATAACAGATCAAAAGGATATAATGATACGACCGACAAAAAGGTACAAGTTTATATTATATATGAGTTTGGATTTTATGAGCCGAATTGGCAAGCCGCTTGGCTGTTTGATTTTCTTTTGGGTTGGAGAAGGCCTAGAGAGGCGAGGGGTGGTTTGTCATATGGACTAATACAAAGGAGGTTATGGCGAAATTTTTCGAAAATTCCAGGCGTTAGAACATTCTCATGATTTATGGAAATTCAGTTAGCCAGAATGAATTAATAATTTAATTGAAAATTTAATGGTTCAGTTGAAACTGGAGTTGAGAAGTAAACTAAAAGATATTGGAATCTAGTTAGTAAAGTTGGTAGCATTTTCCTAGCTTAGCAATTTCGAGGACGAAATTATTTTAAGGGGGGAAGTCTGTAATGGCGCGTTTTGTAAGGTATAATAATTAAGTTATTTAATTATTTAAATAACGAATATATTAAATAAACGATAGTTGAACGTATAATTTATAATATAATTATAATCGAGCTCGAAATGGCGCGGCAGTTCGCTATTTGGCGATTCGAACTTCAACTGAATGTACAGGATTCGTTTTAAGCTGGATTTCTGTGAAACAAGAAACGTGTGGAGCTGGTGGAGTATATCTTTCCAGTGGAGGAGAAAAATCGGGATTTCGTCGGTTAGATTTTGAGTTACGTCCAAATCAAATTATTAGAAATGCAGCGCCCTGACCATAACGATTTAATTATATTTTATATAAGGATTTAAATAGAAAACGAACATTGATATAACCCTGACGATGTAATATCAAGTTGTAAATCCATATGGGAATATTCTGGAGCTGTATGGTATTCCACTGTGAATATATATACGATAATATAAATTTATTTATATTTAATTTAATTTATTTAAATATATTTATATATTTAAATGGGTCATTCAAAGCGTTAAAAATAGCCACTTTTGCAAACGAAGTCGGAATTCGACGAAACCAGTTTTGTTGGATCCGCAATGTCAAATTATTGTTAGAGGTCAAGTTTCGTGATTTTTAGAGTCACTGTGTGGCCGTACGGATTTTTAGAGTGTAAAACAGTCAGTATTTTGACAGTTAAAAATACGCTGTGTGAGCATACGGAGTCGGAATTCGACGAAACCAGTTTCGTTGGGACCGTAATGTCGAACTGTAGCTACCTGTCCAGTTTGGTGATTTTTAGGTATCATATGTGGTCGTGGGGATTTTTAAAGACAAGAAACGAATATAAAACCAGTAAAATAAAATATATTATTAAAAGAAAAAAATATCCAACATTTTTCTTGGACAATAGGGAGTCCACGCAGCCTTCTATCTCAACCACATACGCTACCTACTAAGTAACCGCTATATAACCCATTTCAAGCCGTCGCCAGGAGTGTTCGGCAGTGAGATTCAAAGCTTCATAAATTCAAAACAATCCCTATAAATTTCAATAAATCCTCAATTACATATATAGGAGATCTGTATATGATTCTCTTCAGCCTCGTACCCTTGTTGTTGAGTACGATTCAGGTATGGGGGTGTTCGGTTTTAGCAGCGACAACTTGGGTTGAGGAATTGTTGATATTGGAATATTATTTTGCGAATCCGAGTGTTGTCTGGAGTCCACGATGGAAAACCACACCTCCCAGTAGCAATTTAACAGATTCCGTGATTCGTTGTGATGGTGCCTGACTGATCGACGCAGACAGAGGAAAGTGAGCGAGTTGGTTGAGATGGTGACTGAAAGGAGCGGGTTTAGGTGGCGAGTTGATTGGAGTTGGTTGCGGTGGCACTGGGTGGACGAAGTAGCAGTGGTTGGTGGTCAAACGTCGGTCAACGACGGGAGTGATTTTCTGAGGAGCGGATTTTCCAATTGGGGGAGAAAGAGTAATCGTGGGTTTTAATTAAATGAGGTGGGCCGGCGGGTTTTAATTAAGGTGAAGGCCCAATAAAGGTTTAAGGTTTTATTTTAATTTAAATTCAATAAGTGTATTAACTTTACAATCGTATAACTTGGTCATACGAGGTCGGATTCACGAACCGTAAGTTGCGTTGGGATTGTATGGACGAGTACAACACAATGAAGCTGACTGGAAGTGGATTGGAGCTTGTATGAATTTACGGCGAAATAAATTGTTTGATTCAAATCAAACAACAGTTTATCGTTCTTTAACGATGAACTGCAAATGTGAGTAAATCTCACAAACTCTAAACAGTTTTATTTTCGTGTTGTATTCTTAGAACTGTTAAAATATTATCTGTTTGACTGGTTGACTGTGTGTTGACTGTTTGATTGAACTGCTAGTAAGTTAGTAGAGATTTTATATATATATTTACGTATATATATAAACCGTTAAATAGTCATATGTTGATTCTGCTATCAGAATATTTCACAGTGAAGTGAAATCGATGTTGTTGTATTGTCTAACATCTGTGGTGCAGGGAAACAGGTTGGAGGAATCCAACTGGATTCCTCAACAGTTATTTTTACTGTGATTTATATATTGTGACATATAATGTGATGTATATAATCCGTTGTGATTATGCGTGTTTGGACAAATATTCACCGTTGTTAGATGATGTGTTAAAAACCATAAGAAATACCAGGATATAGAAAAGAGATTTTCAAACTATAGTTTGAAAATAATTTATTTATATAAAATCGATGGATTTTATATTATAAAGAAAGGGGATTTTGAGTATAAAGGGAAATATTGGTTAATCAAGTATAAAGGAGAAATATTTGTTAATCGAGTATAAAGGATTAAACAAAGTAATTGGTTAGGTTGACCAAAGCAAGTTAGTCGAGTTAAACAAAGTAATTGGTTAGGATAATCAAAGCGAGTTAGTCGAGCTAATCAAAGTAATTGGTTAAGTTAACCAAAGTAAAATTAGTTAAGTTAAACTAAGCGGTGAATCAAAGTGAATTTGTTAAGTTAAACTAAAGGATTAATCGATGTGAATTAGTTAAGTTAAACTAAAGGATTATTCGATGTGAATTAGTTAAGTTAAACTAAGCGGTGAATCAAAGTGAATTTGTTAAGTTAAACTAAATGATTAATCGATGTGAATTAGTTAAGTTAAACTAAAGGATTAATCGATGTGAATTAGTTTGGTTAAACTAAGCGGTTAATCGAAGTGAATTAGTTAAGTTAACTAAGTGGTTAATCGAAGTAAATTAGTTGAGTTAAACTAAGTGAATCGGCTAGAGTTAATCAACGTGAATTAGCTAAGTTAAACTAAGTGGATTAGTTCAGTTAATCGAGACAAGTAAATCAAGTTAGGTTAAACCATTTGAGTTAACCGGTTAAAGTTTACCAGTTAAAGATAAACAGTTAGAGTTGACCAGTTAAAGTTGACCAGTTAAAGTTGACCAGTTAGAGTTGACCAGTTAGAGTTGACCAGTTAGAGTTATCCAAGTGGAGTTAATCGAGTAGAGTTGCCGAATATCACTTATTCGAAGTAGAGTTATCGAATATAGTATATTCGAGAGAAGAGTAATCGAATATAGTTTATTCGAGTGGAGAAATCAAATGTTATTCATTTGAGAAGAGTTATCGAATATAGTTTATTCGAGTGGAGAAATCAAATGTTATTCATGTGAGAAGAGTTATCGAATATAGTTTATTCGAGTGGAGAAATCAAATGTTATTCATTTGAGAAGAGTTATCGAATATAGTTTATTCGAGTGGAGAAAATCAAATGTTATTCATTTGAGAAGAGTTATCGAATATTATTCATTCGAAGAGTTAATCCGAAGGAGTTATTCGAAGTTAGTTAATCCAAAGGAGTTATTCGAAGTTAGCTAATCCAAAGGAGTTATTCGAAGTTAGTTAATCCAAAGGAGTTAGTCGAAGAGTTAATCGAATATAGTTATTCGAAAGAAGGTGTAAATCGAATATAGTTATTCGAGTAAAGCTAAAAGAGTTAATCGAATTTAGTTATTCGAAATGAGTTATTCAAATTTGTTATTTGAATAGAGTTAAACACATTAGAGTGATTCGAATTACTTATTCAAATAGAGTTAAACACGTAAGAGTTAATTGAATATTAGTTTTTCAATTAGAGTTAAATCGAATTTAGTTATTCGAAAGGAGTTAATCAATTTGAGTTAAGTTAATCGATTTGAATTAAGTTGAATCGAAATGGAGTAAATCGATTAGAATTAAGTTAATCGAGTTAGAGTAAATCGAATATTGGTTATTTGAAGGTAAGTTATTCGAATTAGTTATTCGAAGGAGTTAATCAAATGAGTCGATCCAAAGGAGTTAGTCGAATATTAGTTATTCGAATAGAGTTAAAGGAGTTATCGATTATATTTTGATCGAAAGGAGTTATCGATTAGTAAATCGAAAGGAGATTTTCGAATATAGCATATTCGAAAGAAAGAGATCGAATATTGTTTTATTCGAAAGAGAGAGATTTCGAATATGAGTTATTCGAAGAGAGATAATCGAATATAGGTTATTCGAAGAAGAGATAATCAAATAGAGATTACTCAAAAGAGAGTTATACGTCGAATTCAATTATAGCGAATTCGGGAAAGTACTATTTACTTCCCAGGGTTTAAATCAAGATTTAGTTATTGATTTAGAAATTAGGTGTCTGTTAAATTATTCGAGTTAGGAGATAAAGTTATAAATTAGGAGATATTGCAGAAGTAGGAATTTAACGTTATAGTTATAATCAAACGTTTTCATTTAAGAAGTGGATTCGTAACCTGAATCCGAGAATTTGCGTAAAACAGATGATTTTAAAAAGTGAGTGACGAGCTTCATCTATTTCACAGTAAAGGACGTTGTTCAATTAAGGTCTGCGAGGTAATTATACCCCAACTTGATTGACTTCAGAATTGACAAAGGAATAGTTGTGGTTCGATCTAAAAGGTTGATTTGGAATAAAGCTAAGGAATAAGCGATAAATGGATTAAGCGAAACGATGTTTTATACAACGTTCATTGGAAATCCGTAAATGAGTTTTGGAAACGTTTTCCAAATATAGTCAGATATGTTTTCTAAACATAGAAAATGAAATGTTTTCATGATAAGAAATTAAGAAATAGAGTTAAGCAAATTCAGAAACTAACTGGAGAGGGTAAGTTGAACGGTTTTCTAAGTGACGATCTGATGTTGGTTTCGACCTTCCGAATTGATACTTAGAGAATTGTTCTTATACTAGTTACAGTTAGGGACTGATAGTTGCGAAATAATAGTGATGTGAAAATAAGCTATGGAAATGTTTTCCAATGATTAATAACATATATTTTCTAAATATATGAAATAAGGAAATATGAACATATGATGATTGATCGATCGAATTCCCATTTGGAAATAAGATCATTGTTTGTACACCGACATGTTTTCATTTGATAGTTAGATCATAGACTATCAAAGTTTTGACCATTTTAACGTTGTTAATATGGAGAGACCGGTTGGATTATTATCCAAAGAACCACTCTGTATTGGCATAAGCGTTGCGAGCAATATCTGCCAAAGATAAATTGAAGACGGAGTAAAGCGCAAGGGCTGTTGTATAAGTCTTAGATAACAGTGACTAAGATGGATATACTGAATAGTGCCTTCGGTTTGTCCAGTCCCAGGACAACGCATATGGAAGAAGGTCTGACAGAGTATATCCAATGGATCGCGTAAGTTGATCTGTTCAAACGTATTCACGTTTGGTGGCGGATGAATTCGTTTCTCTTAGCTGTATACCCGTGTTATTTTTGAATAAGTCAATTTGTGATTTGGCGGGTATGACGATGTGGCATTCAAAGTGAATGGTGATCAGATGTTCTGAAGATAGACGTAGCTTCTAGCCTCACACCAGGAAGTAACAAAAGTTGGGCTAGGCAGCATGGCTAGTTGGGTCATTCCCAAGCAGGGTGTATTGTCACCGATCTAGGGAATATCCATATTTATACTTCTTTTTGATTCTGTATCTTCGGATGACGGTTTGATGGCCTATAACCGTGGTGGCAATATATTCGCGACACTCAAGCTAATGAGTGAGCGGTCATGTGTGGCCGGGTTGCAAGACGTTCTTGTTGAACCCTGAGTGTATCACCTCTAGAGTACACTATTCAGAAGGTGCTCCCATACCTTGTCTGTTGGAATCCATTCTCCGATAAGCGCCCTGCGGTTTATGATTTTATACTATGTATGTAGAACGTGAGATGCAAGCGTTTCTGCTAGATTGATACCTATTTGTACTTAGACATTATTATAATATCACAATGATATTGCTTGTCAAAGTTGTTCAGATACTCATAAGGGAAAAACCCGTTCCGTATTCACGGCGTGGTCTTATGAGATATCCTATACCTGTTTTAAACTATTTTACTCATACCAGTCCCATGACTGACCCGGAGTTTACTTTGTTGTTTTCCCTAAACTCTTGGGTGCCTAAATTTGTACGGGCAGTCAAGTAGTCGGGATTTACAGATATACTTGGAGAGCTTGGAGCAGGAGGCTGCAAGATTCTATAGCTATAGTTATTTCCGCTGTGTTGTAAGTGTTGTACTCTGATAAGTGCTATTGTATATATATAACTGTTTACTTCAAAGTTATGTTATATATTATATGTTATTCATTCCGCTGTGAGATTCGTGTTACTCTGATGATTTTGATGTTCTTCTTCTTCTTCTATTCTATTAGTTCTATCTTTTCTTTCTCACCTTCTAAATTCTTTCACTAACGTCTCGGAATTTCCGACTCTCGAGGAGTCGGAAATTTCCAGCCGTTACAGAGGTCTTGGTGCAGTATTAATGCAAAGAGGCCAAGTAGTCGCTTATTCAAGCCGTCAGCTGAAACCGCATGAGAAGAATTATGTAACTCATGATCTGGATTACTAGCCATCGTTTTTGCTTTGAAAATCTGGAGACATTACTTATTGGGTGAGAAATTTGAATTATATACAGACCATCAATCATTGAAGTATTTGTTCACCCAAAAAGATATGAACTTGAGATAGCACCATTGGCTAGAATTTCTCACAGCATATGATCTAGATATTCTGTATACTCCGGGGAAAGCCAACGTTGTACCTGATGCGCTCAGCAGAAAAATGAAATCATCGCCAGTCTTATCGTTACGTCTTCATTGATTGACAGTATTTCCATCCTCCAGAAAGAAGATGAATTTATTCAGAGGATCAGTAAGAGAATCAAGGATGGTTAACCCTCGAGTTTCCAGATTGATGACCAAGGGGTTCTAAGGTTAAAAGGTCGAATTTGTGTTCTAAACATTTCTGAGCTTCAGAGAGAAGTACTTGATGAATGTCATATGTCCAAACTGAGTATCCATCCAGGTGTGAGCAAAATGTACAATGATCTTAAGCGCACATTCTGGTGGAAGTCATTGTAAAGAGACATTTCCTTGTACATTAGCAGGTGTTCCACTTGCCAACTGGTTAAAAGCGATCAACAGAAACTGGCTGGATTATTACAACCACTGGACATCCCAGGATGGAAGTGGGAGCAGATTTCCATGGATTTCATAGATGGTTTGCCTTGAAGCAGGAAAGGAAATGACAGTATTTAGGTGATCGTAGATCGCTTCACGAAGACCGCCCATTTCATACCTGTCAGATCCAATAGGATTGCTCAAAGTCTAGCACAAATATATTTCAAAGAAATTGTTAAGCTACATGGAGTGCCGATCAGCATAGTCAGTGATACAGATCAATTATTTATTAGCAAGTTCTGGGAGGCATTTCAAGTAGAACTGGGTACAAAGCTAAACCTAAGCACTGCATATCACCCTCAGACAGACGGTCAAACTGGGAGGGTGAACCGAATTCTAGAAGATTTACTGCGGGCTTGTATTATCGATTTTGGCGGGTCATGGGAAGATCAATTGCATTTGGTCGAATTCTCATACAACAACAGTTACCAGGAAAGCTTAAAAATGTCTCCATTTGAAGCGTTATACGGTAGACCGTGCAGATCTCCCGCATGTTGGGTGGAGTCCGGAAACCGACTTGTATTGGGCCCCGATATGATTCGAGAAGCTTCAGACAAAGTCGATTTCATCAAGAAACGATTACAAACAGCCCAAGGCCGACAGAAAAGTTATGCGGATTCTAGAAGAAGAGATTTAGCATTTGCTGTTGGTGATCATGTTTATTTGAGAGTTTCTCCGATGAGGGGAGTAATCAGATTCGGTAAAACTGGGAAGTTGGCACCGAGATTCATTGGACCATTCCCTATTCTAGAACGAATTGGAACTCTTGCTTATAGGGTTCAATTACCTGATTGGCTGCCTGGGGTGCATAATCTGTTTCACGTATCGTAACTCAGAAAGCATGTGCATGATCCAGATCTCATTGTGGAAGAAGCAGCACAAAGGACTTGGAAATTACTCCAGAATTGGCAGTCAGAAAAGAGCCGATAAAGATTATTGGAAAAGAATCTAAGGAGCTAGGAAACAAGAAGGTTTATTTAGTTAATGTGCACTGGAGTGGAGATCCTAGAGACTGTACTTGGGAGACAGAGGAAAGCATTAAGCAAGCCTATCCCAATTGCAGAGTGGACATCTCCGACTAACTCTGGTGCAAGGTACATTTACAATACTTTATGTTTCCGTGTTGTTTCCTACGGTACTGTGTTTCCTTTTTGGGGACAAAAAGTTTTAAGTGGGGGAGATTGTAACAATCCGGAAGATCTGAGCCAATTTAAAATTTTTAATTTGGCTATTTTAGTGGATTTTAAATATTTAAAATAAATTATTTTAAATATTTAAAATAAAGCATTTTAAATAATAACGACAAAAAGTATGTTTGAATCAAAGTTTGAAAATAAATATAATAATTTTTAACTATAAACAAGGCCTGAAATGTCGCAGAAGTTTCAAAATTTAAATCTGAACTTTGACTGACTGTACCAGGTGCAAAATAAAATGGATTTTAGTGAAACCAAAAATATTTAAATCTGTTTATGAATATCTTTCTTAGAATCTGAAAAATCGAACTTTCATAGCGGGAATCAAAAGTTATGGCCAAATGAATTTTCAGAAAGGTCGTTGTAGAGAATAAATAGCCCTTGAAAATAGACATTTTGCAAATGACCTCAGAATTCGACGAAACCACTTTTTTTGGATCCGGGATGTCAAAATATTGCTAGGTTTCAAATTCCATAATTTTTGAAGTTAATATGTGAGCGTGGCAAAGGAAAATGTGTTTGGTCAATTTCTGTTAAATTGGATCAACCAGAAAATGACCATTTTTCAAAGTGTCTCAGAATTCGGCGAAATCAGTTTTGTTGGGACCGTATCGTCCTAACATAGCCGGATAAATTTTTCGGGAATTTTTAGAATCAGTATGTGGGCCCGACAAATTAAAATGTACATTCAAATCAAATATTGAATGTTTTATACTTTAATTTGAAGAATAATTGACTGTAACAGTCGAACTGGCCTACGAAACATATTCCATTGTGTTCGGGATGGGGGTATTTAGCAAGGGGCGACAATCGTTGGGTTTGAATTGGGGTTTATATGGAGAAAACCCTATTTTCGAAAATTAAATAGATTAAATATTATTATGAATCTTTGAACCAATAGGAATTCATCCCTTCACTTTATCGTTTCTGCCCAAACCCGCTCTCTCTCTCTCTCTCTCTCCTCTCGACGACACATAGTGCTTCCATTGTTCCTAGGCCAATTCCGGCGAAACCGCTCACCATTTCACCCTCCCCCTTTGCAACTTTTTGAAGCTCCTCTCTCGCTCTTCAAATCAATACCAACTGCACCCTCCCTCGTCTCGTATTTCGTGAGTTTCACCCCCTCAATGTTCTTACCATTCAGCCCCCGCCCGCCTTAAAACTGCCGAAGAGTTCAACTTTGAACCCACCCACCGGCGCGCCACTCCAAGCTTGTCGAGGTGGTGAATGCTGATTAATCCCTAGCTACACCGTTTGATCAAAATTTGAAGACCTAGTTTCGAAAGATTCAACTGGGGTAACGGCTGTGGTTCTTATTTAAAGGCCATGACACTTTTAAGTGTTGCAAACTTCGAAAAATCGTATCTTTAACGTGTGTTAACGAAATTCGATGAAACAGGAGATATCGAGACTGTAATGACGCTCTCCACATTCTAGAAGTGTCCGAGGATTTTTCTGAGCTTGCCACTATTTTTAGAAAAGCAACAAATTAATGTGAGATTTCTAAACTGAAATGTGAATGGAAATGCGTTGTATAAGTTATATGAGCGAAGTATAAATTGTATACATGTTGTATACCTCATGTACATGTGTAGTATAAGTTATATGATCGATGTATAAATTATACAAGCATTGTATGAAACATATATGCATCGAAAATGGGTTGAAATGGAAGTGAAATATACTTATATATATATATATACTCCCCTCGTCCACAAACCATGGACGATATTTATTGATTGTGAATTGCGTGAAAAATTTGGTGAATAATTCGAATGGTTGAAAGGATTGTTTATGGTTGATATTGTTTAATTATGGTTGAAAAATACCATTGTGGTTGTAAAATACCCGTTTGTGGTTGAAACAAAATTTAGAATAGATTGTGGAAAAGAAGAACATACTCGTCTGTGTACGAACTAGATGTATGAAATCCCCATTGTCAAAAACCGCGAGGTTTTAAGGTATAGCGAGGAGCCGTACATCGGGACGGTGCCGGTTTTAAATACCCTGCCGTTACGCTGCCGAAATTTTCAATAATATTCATGTGTTAGAATTATTTTCATGTGTTGAAATTATTTTCATGTGTTGAACAGAAATTCATGTGTTGAATAAATTCTTTGAATGATAAAAATAACATTTTGTCACATATATAGACTATATAAAATATTCGTGTTTTAAATAAATTGTTTTAACCATAAAAATCACATTTTTTATTATATATATAAACTATAGAAATCAGTCATGTGTTGAATAAAGGACTTGAATGATAAAAATCATACTTTTATTGTATATGTGAAGTCGATAACATTCAAGTGTTGAATATATGAATTGAACAATAAAATTAACATCTTTATTATGAGTATGAAGTGCTAAAAATATTCATGTGTTGAATAAATATTTTTGATGATAAAAATATCATTTTTATCATGTATACGACTCGCTAAAAATATACAAGTGTTGGAATAAATATTTGTTTGCTATGAATATTATTTTTAACATGTATAAGAACTAAATAAAATAGTCATGCGTTGAAATATATTTTTATTCGCTAAAAATATCATTTTTATACGAAGAATGAAGTGTTTAAAATAACCACTTGTTCAAATAAATATTTGTGGGTTGAAAATATTTTTTTTAACATGTGCAGGAAGTGTTAAAAAGAACCATGTATAGAAATAAACCTTTGTTCACTAGAAATATTATTTTTAGCTTAGTTTGCACATATATGTATACATGTGTTGAACAGGAAAATGGATTAGCTGTTGAGTAAAGAACTTATTTGCGTGCCCGACAAATAGGTAAGCCTTAATGAGTTGGCTGCGCAATTTTATTATTATATCAACTCTTGTGAATGCCATTGGATGCGGAGTGCTGGTTGTTTTGTGTGTAATAATAAACGTCGCCATAGGATAGTAACAATTTACTTTGAACTACACTACATGGCATACTGCAAGAAGATAGCATACCCTCTCATATACCACATTAGCATTTGGAGCTGATGTGACAAGGTTGAAGATTACCATACAAGCGAGAGGCTTGTATGGCGATGACTATATTTCAGGTTGAACCGAAGACTGATATGAACTATATAAAATGTAACGGTAAATTGCCAGATTAATAAAAACCCTACACGGGTCTCGAGTTGACAATAAACACGTCTCTCTAGGTGGTAAGGCATAAAAACCATTTATAGGGTGATGAGAATTTATTCTCTGGAGTTATGATCCATACACACTCCACTGTGGATACTAGAATATATCACTATAAATATGTGTTTGCTTTTTAGGATTTATTGGGTGCCTAATACAGCCCAATAAATTTCCAAACCCCTTCCCGTACAAAGGAGGTTATGGCGAAATTTTCGAAAATTTAAAGGCGTTAGTGAAAGATTTGGAGTGAAAACGATATTGAAATCGTCGAGTAAATTATATATATATATTAAATAAAACGAATCGAGCCCCTGCAGTTCGCGTTTTGAAATCGTAATTTCAAACGATTATACCGAAAGATCCGACCATCGGATTTTGATAAAACTGGAACCGTTCGGTTCGCTTTTGAGAGATCTTTCCAACATATAAACTTTGTTAAGATCCAACGGTTAGATTTTTAGATACGTGTAAATCAAATCTGAAGAAAAACAGCGCCAGTGCCACAACACGACCTGAAACGTCGTTTAATTAATATGAGCTATTTTTAAATAAAAAAATAGCAAAAAATCATTATAAAATATTATAAGCGATATGGGATGGAAATAAACCAATTTTACTTGGTTTGCTTTATATTTGATGGTTGAATGTGTTTGACATGAAAATTATACTAAAGAACTAAAATGTGAATGTCGAATAATTTAACCATGGAAAGAATTGATTGAATTCTATTATACGTGAATTATTTGAAAAGGTCGAGTTAATTCTCATTTCAAATAATTGATCGACGATTAGAAGTCGAAGAGAGGAAGACGGTTCAAGACCGACGGTCTTCACATCGGATGGATGGGTGCTACTGATGCTCATGATTGGAGTAGCTACCTTGAAGGGGCTGAAGTAGTAGCCGCCCGGACATATTTGTTGATTGTACGGATATGCGAGGAATAAGGTGCCTCCGGTTTCGTTCTGACCTAGAACGAACTTGTAAATGGATGCGTGTATGACATTGGATTTTGTTCTGTGCTGATTGATCTCTATTAAATATATATCTGTTTGGCGGCGGAGAATTTATTCTCTTGCTTAACGCCCTTCTCTGAGACATACGAGCTCAGAGGTTTCATATCGATAGAAATCAGTCGCATGGAGTAAATCGCCTGTGTGGCATGCCTAAGTGGCAGATGATCAAGGCTTCTGTTGCAAAGCAAAGTCTTGTGGTTGATGGTCAAAGCACGACCTACGTGGCATAGCTTTGTGTATAACATGAATTCGCAAGCCTCACACGTCGGTATGAGTTAAAAAAGGGATAAGGACCGCTGGGAGAACACGACGTTTCTTTCTAGCTACGGTGGTGTCAGTGTCTTACCAGCCCTGACATTTATATTATTTTCACCTGTATGGTTGTTGGAATGCGAGGCGCCTCGATTATAGGTCTGTAAGGACCGGGAAATGTGTGTTCAGGTATTGCCAATCCTCAAACGTAAGAGAGGACCGTCCCAGCTGATTCCAAGGGTTACCCAGAGTGTGTAGTCCTGAGGCATTTGCTAGAGTGTCTCGAAGCAGAGAGGAGCTTGCCCCTTGCCTGGACTCATGATGGAATTTAATTTCCAATACAAAATTACGGATTTGATTGTAGAACTAGTATGGCGACATAGTATATGGTAGCTATGCCGCCTATGATTGATATTTATGATTGAATTAGCTTTTGAAACATATATGCACTAGTAATAATATCAAACACTTTTGTTTTATATGTATCAAGCATTTCTTGGCCATTATAAGGTAAAACTCTATCCTACGGCTTGCATTGCATTGTATGATGGGACCTGAGTCTTATAATGGCTTCATTTTTATAAAAAGCATAGCGTTGTTTAAAGATTTACTTTATTTTATGCACTAGTAATCACTGGAGTAAACCCGTTCCGCGAAAGTTGCGTGGTCCAATGATTTGCCTAATTATTGTTGTTTAATTGGTTAAGTAGATTTTTCATACCAGTCCCACGACTGACTAGTAGTTTGTTTTCACTTTGCAAACTCGGGTGCCCTTATTTTCACACGGGAAGCCTAGTTGACAGGTGGCAGGTTATATTTTGGCTTTGCACTGCAGCATGGAGTGCGCTTGTGGCTTGTATGGCGAAGACTAAATTTCTATACATTTTGGCTATTTGATATTCCGCCATTATTATCTATGTACATGATTCCGCTCATCGCGATGTAGACAGATCTGCTTCTTTTATGTACCCTCTTATGTATATGTACCACTTATGGCGATGTAGAATGATACCTCTATTATGTCTCACTTTATGTATATGTGCCACTTATGGCGATGTAGACTGATCATTTCCTTTTATGAACTAAGTTGTATCCTACGCTGTGCTACTCTGATGTTGTTACATGTTAGGATTCCGCTGTCGTATTTATGTAAAATTATTCTATTTTCTGCTTATGCTATTATCTGTACTCTGCTAATGATGATTAATGTGTTATATTCCAATGATTATCCTTAACACCGTCTTACGGGGTTTTGAGATCGTCACTAATCCCGACTAGTTCGGAAAACCTTAATATGGTTCTAAATATTTGAATAAAAGAATATTCTGGATTGGAATGAGGCGTATGTAGTGTGTTTATACCACTTAATTATAATATACGCGAGTTATTCAGAAAGGCGGGTTTATACTCATTCTGAATAACTGATTCGACGATAAGTCGACGATGAAGACGGTGGTTGAAGACCGGAGGTCTTCACATCGTTTAGATGATTACTGATACCTTGATTAGGCTATACACCCAAGATGAGGTAATAAGTGGTGATCATCCAGGCATACTTGGAGGTCGACGGATATGCGAGGACCTCTCTCCTATATTGGACATATGGGACGAGGAATAAGGTGCCTCCAGTTTTGTTCAGACCCGGAATGAACTAGTAAATGGATGTGTGTCTGACATTGGATTATATTCTGTGTTGATTGATCTCTATTAAATATATATCTGTTTGGCGGCGGAGAATTTAATCTCTTGCTTAACGCCCTTCTCTGAGACATACGAGCTCAGAGGTTATATATCGATAGACATCAGTCGCGTGGCGTAAATTGCCAGTGTGGAATGTTGAGATGCAAATGATCAAGCCTCCTATTGAAATGCAGAGTCTTGTGGTTGATGATCAAAGCACGGCCTGTGTGGCATAGCTTTGTGTATAGCGTTAATTCGCGAGCCTCACAACTCGGTATGAGTCAAAAACGGGATAAGGGAACGCAGGGAGTGCATGGCGTTCCTTTCTAGCTATGGGTGGTGTCAGGGTTTTGCAAGCCCAGACATTTTTATATTTTTACCTATGTGGTTGTTAGAATGTGAGGCGCCTCAGATATATCGGTTACTACGGAGCCAATGGATATAGGTCTAATAGGACCAGGAAACATGTGTTCAGGTATTGCCAATCCGCTATGTGTGGACCGGCCCTGCAGGATCCAAGGGATCGCTGTGTGTGACCCCAAGGCATTTGCTAGAGTGTCTCGAAGCCAGCGAGAAGTACATCCCTTGCCTCGACTCATTATGGAAATCCAATTTCCAATATGATACCTTTCGGTTTTGATTGTAGAGCCAAGTATGGCGACATAATATATGGTACCCATGCCGTCTATGATTGATATATTTATATTTGAAGTTGTTTTTGGCACTATACACTTATAATAGTATCAAAAGATTTGTTTTAAACGTACCAAGCATGTTTGGCTATTATAAGGGAAAACCCTATCCTCCGGCTTCCGTTGCATTGTGTGATGGGACCTGGGTCTTATAATAGCTTCCTTTTTTCAAAAAGCATTGCGCTGTTTATTCTGTGCACTGATATTCATGGGAGGAAACCCGTTTCGTGTTATACGGCGTGGTCCCTTAATTTACTTTTAAAGTTTTAATAACTGTTTTAGTTCTCACACCAGTGACATGACTGATTTGGAGTTATTTTTTTAACCTAAACTCTGGGTGCCCCTATTTTCCACACGGGCAGCTAGTAGTTTTTGTTTGGCAGATTTATATTCACAGGATCCTGGTTTTACAACTAGATCCATATTCGGAAAGCTCTGTATCCGTTTATCTCTTTCAGTTGTGTTATATATTATTCTCCGCTGCAGTAATGTATTTAAATCTCTGATATTTATCAAATGTGTAATACTTATTCATACTCTAGAATATTCTGGTAGTCTGATGTAAATTATTGTAATAAGCAATAAAATTTTCTTCTGTTTGTGTTCTGATTTGTCGTGTTCTCAACTCAATCCGGGCTTCCTTTCCGGGGAAGTTCAGGTCGCTACATTTGGTATCAGAGCTTTAGTTTAAAGAGCTCGAGAACAAGACACATTAGAACCGAATAAAAGAATTCATCAGAGATTGGATTAGTAATATCCAATGAGACTGACTCGTTAGAGATGGGATCAGTAGTATCCTAAAACGAGTTGGAAGAGTGTTATTTATGAAATAAAAATGGAAGCAAATTTTGTTTTAAAGATTTAAACCTTATAATACGTATTTGAGTATTTATTTTATATTGAATTTGGACAATCGAGTATATGAAGATTTTGAATGTACACGTAATTAACGTGTATTCGAAGCCTTAAATATACTGGATAGATATAAAATCACACTCTAGTCGCCCGGAGATGATTTTGATGATGATCATGACATCATTATCATTTATGTCCGAGTTTTGAAAGTGGGATGTCTATATATTTCCAATTTACTGATGTGAGAACCAAAACTAGAGAGGGTTTATTGTTGTGAATTGGCATCAAAAACATGATTTTGAATATATGTATTAAAGTTATGTGTTTGAAAAGCTAATCAACTAATTGATTGCTGGTTGTATTGTATGGTTTTTAGTTTGATTAATAAAAATATTGGATTGATAAAACCAATATAAAAATGTATGATAAGTAAAGCCAAATTGAATCAAATATTGAACTGAATTGAAAATTGGTTGAAATTGCATACATGTACATGCATATATATTGAACAGGTCATAGCAAGGAGGCTAGAGAAGAGGAATAAAATTGTATGCCCGACAAATAGGTACATGTTTACTATTTTCTTGGGTTTGGTGATTTTATGAGCCAATTGGCTAGCCACTTGGAATTTTCTTTTTCTTTTTGGATGATGAGGGCCCTACGTGGCAAGTTGCGGTTTTAAAGGTCTCCCCGTACAGAGGAGGTTATGGTGAAATTTTTCGAAAATTTAGGTTGTTAGCAAAAATTTTGAAAAATTAGAAATTCTTAGAAACTAAAAAGTTGAAGAATGAAAGTCAAAATGAAAGTTGAGTTGATTAGTAAAACAACTTTCAGCTCTGTTCCTTTTCGAGGACGAAAAGATTTTAAGTGGGGGAGATTGTAACAATCAGGAAAATCATAACCAATTTAAAATTTCTATTTTAGCAATTTTAATGAATTTTGGATATTTAAAATGATTTATTTTAAATAATGATGACTGAAAATTTATTTAAATCGAAGTTAGAATGAATAAATTTATTTTAATTATAAAACGAGCCTGAAATGGCGCGGTAGTTTGAAAAATTAGTTTCTAATTTCAATTGAATGTATAGAATTCATTTTAAATCAGAATTGGACGAAATAAGAAATATTTGAGTCTGTTTAGCTATATCTTTCTAACGAATGTAAGAAATTGAGATTTTACTTTAGAAATTGAAAGATATGTCTGGTTTAAAATTCAGAAAAGTCGCTGTGGAATTTATATATATATATATTAATATATATAACCCTTAAAAATAACCATTTTGCAAACGACCTCCATTTTCGACGAAACCACTTTTGTTGGATCCGGAATGTCAAATTATTTCTAGATTCCAATTTTCATAATTTTTGGAATCAATATTTGAGCGTGGCAAAAGAAAACATGTTTTGTCAATTTCAATTGAATTGGATCGACCAGAAAATGACAATTTTTCAGACGGTCTCCAAATTCGATGAAATTAGTTTTAGAAGGACTACATCATCAAAACATAGCCAGATTTATTTTTTTGGAATTTTCGAAGTCAATATGTGGCCCCGGTAAATAAAAATGTAGGTGAAATCAATTTTGAACGTTATATTAATTTATATTTTAATTTTGATGAAAACTGAATGAAATAGTCGAATTGGCTTACGGGACATATCCCATTGTGTCCGGAATGGGGATAATTAGCCATTGGCGACATTGGTTGGGTTTGATTCGGAGATCGTGATAATAAACAAGTTATTTTTAGAATTAAATTAAATTAAAAATAAATATATAATCTCCTTTCAAAAGTCAAACCTTCAAATATTTCCACTCGTGGTCAAACCTATTGAGCAGTCGCTCCCCCCTTCGTTCAAAGGTGGAAATGCTCCAAAGAATTCGGATTCGATCTCCCTCCTTACTCAACAAAATTCGAAACTTCCACCACCAATTGATAGAGCTTCTCGAGCTCAATGAATTCAACAGCTAAGATTAGGAGATTAGAAGTAAATCAACCGGGATTGGCGTTAGAACTGGAGCTGTTTGGTCCAGTTTTCCAAGTTCCAGGGGGGACCGAGCTTCATGGAATTCAAGGCGGTGGAAGCAGGATTCACGGCGGTAGTTGGGGCATAGGGCGATGGGGTTCCGATCCTCCATGTTGGCGGCGCAGGCGAGGTTTCCAAATCAAGGTATGGGTTCAACGACTATATTTGTTCCAAGAAGATAACAGCCGTTATTTTCTCCAATAATTAGTGTAATTAAGGTAACTGATTTACTCATTTAATTAGGTATCAACAATTTTAGTTTAGTTAAAAATGTCATATTTTTATATGAATAAAATTGTTTTAAATTTCATATTTTTTATATATAGAAAGACCATTGAAAAAAATATATTCAGTTTTTAAAATGTAAAACCATTGAAAAAAATTCAGTTTTTTAAAAAATAAAACCATTGGAAAAAAACATTGTAATAAGAAATGTAATTTTTTCTATGAAATAGTTTTAAATAAAAATATAATTTTATATAAAAACCTTTGTTATTAAAATATGATTTTTAGTTATGTAAAAATATAATTTTAATAGATAAAAATATGATTTTTATCGTAGCTATGAAATAGTTTTTAGAAAGATAAAAATGTGATTTTATCTATGTAGCATTGAAATAAAAATGTGATCGTTATATATACAGTGGCGTTATAAAAATATGATTTATATATATAACATTAGAATAAAAATGTTATTTTTTTTAATTATATACAGCGATGTGAAAAATGAGATTTTTAATATAAAAATCGTATGAAATAGATTGCGATGGGAATGACTGGAAACAAATCCAAATCCAACCATTTAGAAATAAAGAATGGAGGAGGGGAACCCAAGGTGAGAACTTCTCACTATAATTTCTTGTATAGTTATTTATTTTATAACTGCATATATGAATTGCTCCCCGTCGTCCACAGACCATGGACGACTTGTTTAATTGTATTGTGTTGTGGAAATTGATTGTGATTGTGATGTGAAATGGAATATAAAATATATTCATGTGTTGATTAAAGTGTTAGAACAATAAAAATATCATTTTTATTATCTAAATGAACTAAATAAAATATTTACTAAAATGAAAATAAATATTCATTTACAAATAGGAAGATTTGTTTATGTACACTCATTTGACTGATATTGAATGGGACGATAAATTTTACACATCGCCTAACTGCACAAATAATATTCAGTATTTTTTGATTGAAACCCCACACGGGTTTTGGGATGATATTTGACGTACACTAATCCCAATTGTTTAGTTGTATGTCGATCGATTTGTTGACATACTGTGTAAGCGTTAATTATTTATATTTAATGCTTATGCAGTTGTGTAGTGCACTCTGGACGATGGTTGATTGTTTATCACTGCTGATATGTACATGTGTTGTATGAAATCCATATAAATAACATTATATGGTAATTGACTGTGTCTGATTACAGTTCAGAAAGAATGAATATTTTAAAATAACGAGTATTTTAAAATAATGAATATTTCAAAATAATATTCAGTAAAGGATCAAAATCTGACTTTGATGTCCGATTTTGGATGGACACGAAAATATTGAAGTAAATGAAGTCGTTTTGTTTAGATTTGCGCCATTTTGACGCGAACAATATTTATATCAATTTTATTCATTTTTATAATGAATATAAAAAAGGAAGTGATTTCAAAATCTAATGTTTTTAAAATATTATCATTTATATATTAATGATATGGATTATTCAATTTTGATTTAAGATTGAATATGAAATTGAAATTGTTTTTAAACCGAATTTAAAACGATTTGTAAAATACGTTTTAAATGGAAATTGACGAGATATATATAATATATTTATATTATATATATTAAATGGTCTGAATAGAACGCACCACGCCGCGGCAGTTCGCGAATTTCGACCATTGACTTCGAATTGGCATTACGGGAGATACGACCATCGGATTCTCAGAAAACCGAAACCGTTGGGTTCGTATCGAAAAGAGCTTTCTAACGAATATAAGAGATTTGAAATCTAACGTTTGGATTTTGAATTATTTCGAAATCAAATTTGGAAAAGGTCGTTGTAAGTGCAGTTCGGTGACTGTTTATGGATATCGACTGTACGGGCCTTGATAAAATTATTAAAAATATTAATAATTTGTGTAAAATAATAATAAATGATTTGGAAAGTAATAGGATGAAAATTTTCAAATATGAAAAGATAAAAATATATTTGTATCAAAATGAACTAGTTGTTAACTAGATTTGAAATCCAATAATTTTTAAATAAATGAATTGGATTTGAAAAAGGGTTTTAATATAACAGAATCTCCAATATATGAATTGGAGTGGATTTGAATAGAAATCATCTTCGGAATATTTCGATATTGGATTTCGTGATTAAACAGATATTGTTATGGAAATTTGGAAGATATATATATATATATATATATCGTTATTCCCAAAACAATATTTGTTGGTTTCGGAATTTGATATTGAATATAAGCCGATATAATTTCTATTCAGAGCCCTTGTATTAGATATCAAATTAGATTTTGGGTTGTTGTGAATGGTGTCTTAAATAACACTATTCTTAAACCCAGTTGAGAAAAGAATAAATCTTTTAATTAAGATTTAGTGAAGTTTTCCAATTAATTAATATTTAATTGGAATTGAATAAAAGAATTGGATTTTGGGTTTGTTGTGAACGGTGTCTTAAACAACACTCTTCTTAAACCCCGTGTGAAAAGAATAAATCTTTTAATTAAGATTTAAAGAATAATTACCAGTTAATTAACATTTAATTGGAATTTAAAATGGAATGTGAATTGGGTCTATTCTGAACTGTGTTTTTAATGACATTCGTTCTTTAACCCGATTTGCAGTGAAATGTGATTTGAAATTTATAAATCTTTATTTTAAGATTCAATGGAATTTCCAAAGTAAAGTTTTCCAATTTAATAAAATAAATTGGAATGGGATGGAATTCGATTTGATAATAATCGAAATGAACTTCTGTGGAGGAAGACTGTTAATATATATGGAATTTAAAAGACTTAGTCGTTATTCCATTTATACTATTAGTCGGATATGGAAATTGATATCGATTATATATTGATTTGTTTCCCGTGAAGATTCCATAATAATAGAATTGGATTTTGGGTTTATCGTGAACCGTGTTTTAAATGACATTGGTTCTTTAACCTAGTTAAAGACATGGTTTATTTCCCAAAGTTAAATAATCATTAATATTTTTTTTTGGGAAGATTAAAACTAAGTGGAGTTTTAATGAATCTTTAATTAGATTGGAATGTGATAATTTAAATTATCAAATTCGTGAAATGATCGAGAATGGAGTATCACCAGTTTTGCTCCAAGCGATAGTTAAATCTTTAATTAGATTTGAATGTGAAATGGTAATTGATACTTACCGATAACACCGTGGTGTTAGATATGGAGTATTACTAGTTTTTCTCCATGGGATGAATTGGTTGGGATTGGGAAATTAAATAAATGATTACTACGTTGTGGTTCGCTAATCCCGATTAGTTTGGAAAACCTTAATATGGTTTAAAATTGTGAAAAGAATATTTGAATAAAAGAATATTCTGGATTGGAATGAGGCGTATGTTGTGTGTTCATACCACTTGATTATAATATACGCGGGTTATTCAGAAAGGCCGGGTTTATACCCATTCCGAGTAACTGATTCGACGATAAGTCGACGATGAAGACAGTGGTTGAATACCGGAGGTCTTCACATTGTTTGGATGATTACTGATGTCTTGATTGGGCTGTACACCCAAGACGAGGTAATAAGTGGTGATCATCCAGGCGTACTTGGAGATCGACGGATATGCGAGGAACTCTCTCCTGTATTGGACATATGGAACGAGGAATTAGGTGCCTCCGGTTTCGTTCAAACCCAGAACGAACTAGTAAATGGATGTGCGTCTGACATTGGATTTTATTCTGTTTTGATTGATCTCTATTAAATATATATCTATTTGGCGGTGGAGAATTTATTCCCTTTCTTAACACCCTTCTTTGAGACATACGAGCTCAGAGGTTATATATCGATAGACATCAATCGCATGGTGTAAATTGCCAGTGTGGCATGCTGAGATGCAAATGATCAAGGCTCCTGTTGAAAAGCAGAGTCTTTTGGTTGATGATCAAAGCACAGCCTGTGTGGCATTGCTTTGTGTATAGCGTTAATTCGCGAGCCTCACACCTCGGTATGAGTTAAAAACGGGATAAGGGAACGCATGGATTGCATGACGTTTCTTTCTAGCTATGGGTGTGTCAGGGTTTTGCAAGCCCATAAATTTTTATATTTTTACCTATGTGGTTGTTGGAATGCGAGGCGCCTCGGATATATCGGTTACTATGGAGCCGATGGATATAGGTCCGATAGGACTGGGAAACGTGTGTTCAGGTATTTCCAATCCGCTATGTGTGGACCGGCCTTGCAGGATTCAAGGGATCGCTGTGTGTGACCCTGTGACGACCCCATCCCCGATAAGACGGTGGTTAGGGTAATCTTTGGAATATAACACATAAACAGATAATAATAGAACAGAAATAAATAAATACACCAGATAATGTACAATAGAATACACTGGATAAATATAATCATCAGAGTTACACAGTATATAGGATCATACTTAGTACAAAATACAGTTTAGCTATACATAAATGTCTACTGCGAAAAAGAAAACATAACATGTACAACAGGAGCTGAACAACATAAAAAGAGATAAATGATAGGATCCATCTTCAGCTCCAGCTATCCGGAAAGTGCCTACTAAAACCTGAATACAAGGCTGCCCGTGTAGAAATAGGGGCACACGAGTTTGCAAGTGAAACAAACTACGAGTCAGTCATGGGACTGGTATGAGAAATCTACTTAACACATTTCCAAATATGGCCAATCACAGGACCACACCACTTTCGCGGAACGGGTTTACATCATTGGATGGCCAGTGCTTTAAAACAAATAATCCTTTTAAACATCGCAATGCTTTTTATAAAAATGAAGCCATTATAAGACTCAGTTCCCATCACACAATCCAACACAAATCGGAGGATAGAGTTTTACCTTATAATGACCAAAATATGCTTGATATGAGCAGAACAAATCATTTGATATTATTGCTAGTGTATATATGTTTCAAAAACAATTTCCATCATAACTATCAATCATAGACGACATGGGTACCATATATCATGTCGCCATATATATATATATACACAATCAAAACCGTACGATGTCGTATTTGGAAATTGGATTTCCTTCATGAATCGAGGCCATAGATCGTCCTCACCGCTTCGAGACAATCTAGCCTACCATGTCTCAGGGACAGCCGCAACTGCACCTAGGAGCCATAGGGCCAGTCCACCGATGTGGATTAAAATGCCTGAACACTTGGTATCCCCGCCCTTTGGGGCATAAATAAGCCCAATAACTCCATCGGTCCAAGATCGACCGATATATTCGAGCCGCCTCGAAACAGCAACAACCACACAGGTGAAAAGTATATAAATGTCAAGGCTGGTAGGTCACTGACACCACCCTAGATAGAAAGAAACGCATGTCCTCCCTGGATCCTTCTCCCGTTTCTGGTCCATACCGGGGTGTGAGGCTCGCGAATTCACGTTATACACCAAGCTATGCCACAGTGGCTGTGCTTTGATCTTCTACCACAAGACTTTGCTTTTTAATAGAAACCTTGATCATCTATCACTTAGGCATGCCACACAGGCAATTCACCTCGTGCGACTGATTTCTATCGATACATAACCTCTGGGCTCGTACGTCTCAGAGAAGGGCGTTAAGCAAGAAAATAAATTCTCCACCGCCAAACAGATATATATTTAATAGAGATCAATCAACACAGAACAAAATCCAATGTCAGACACACAGTCCATTTACACGTTCGTCCTGGGTCTGAACGAAACCGGAGGCACTCAATACCTCGCATATCCGTACAATTAACAAATACGTCCACGTGGCTACTACTTCAACCCTATCAAGGTAGCTACTCCCATCATGAGCATCAGTAGCACACCTCCATTCGACGTGAAGATCATCGGTCTTGCACCGTCTTCATATCTTTGACTTTCAATCATCGGTCAATTATTCGAAATGAGAATTAACTCGGCCTTTTCAAATAATTCACGTATATTTAGAATTTCAAATCAATTCATTTCAATGGTTAAATTATTCGATATCACTAATTCTGTTCTTTAGTGTAATTATCACGCCAACAACATTCAACCATCAAATATCACATAAACCAAGCAAATTCAGTTTATTTCCATTCCATATCGTTTATAATATTTTATCACGATTTATCGCTATTTTTATCTATTTAAAAAATAGCCAATTTATTCAAACGACGCTTCAGGCCATAACGCGGCTGTGGCGCTGTTTTTCTCCCGATTTGATTTAAACATATCTGAAAATCTAACCATTGGATCTTCCCAAAATTTATATCATTAGAAAGAACTTTTCAAAACGAATCCAACGGTTCCGGTTTCGAGAAAATCCGACGGTCGGATCTCCCGCACCAATCGTTTGAAGTTACTATTTCAAAATAAAAACTGCAGCGTCGTTATTCGATTTAATTTAACTATATATATATCTATATATATATAATCGATTCTGGCACTGTTTTTCTTCAGATTTGAATTAAACATTCCAGACAATCTAACCGTTGGATCTTTACAAAGTTGGTGCCGTTGGAAAGATATTCCCAATGCGAACTCAGCGGTTGTGGTTTCGGGAAAATCCGATGGTCGGATCTCCCGCACTAATCGTTTGAAATCACGATTTCAAAATACGAACTGCAGCGTCGTTATTCACTATATTTTAATTATATTTATATAAATATATAAATATACTTCTTCCTTTGATTTCAAAACGATTTCCACTTTATATATTTGATAAAAATGACATTTTTATCCAACAAACATTTATTTCAACACTTCACTATTTTTAACAATTCATGTATATAATAAAAATGTGATTTTTATTGTAAAACAATTTATTTCAAAACACGACTATTTTATATAGTTCATATATATGATAAAAATATGATTTTTATTATAAAACAATTTATTTCAAAACATGAATGTCGTTCAACACATGAATTTTTATTCAACACATGAATTTCTATTCAACACAGGAATATAGTTTCAACACATGAAAATAATTCTAACACATGAATATTATTGAAAATTTCGGCAACATAACGGTAGGGTAGTTAAAACCGGGATCGTCACTAGTACAGCTCCTCGCTCTACCTTAAAGCCGCGCAGCTTTTGACAATGGGGATTCATGCATCTAGTTCGCACGCAGGCGGCATGTTTTATTTTCATTTCCACAATCTATTCTAATTTTGTTTTTAACCACAGATGGGTATTTTTCAACCACAATCAATCATTCTCAACCACAAACAATTCTATCAACCAAATAATCCAAACAACATCACAACCAATAAATATCGTCCATGGTCTGTGGACGAGGGGAGTATATATATATATTCGTATATAAATATATTTCAATTCACTTCAATTCATTTCAATGCACATATAATTTTTACAACGCATATATAACTTATAAATCGAACATACAACTTATACAATGCTTATACATGAGGTGTACAACGCTTGTATAACTCATACATCAACTATATAATTTATACATCGTTGTTTTCCATATCGCTTATAATTTAGAAATCTCACATTGGGTTCCACTCCTCCAAAAATCGTAGGAAGCTCAGAAAAATATGCAGTCTCTTCTAAAATGTAAAAGACGTCCTCACGGTCTCGATGTTTCTTGTTTCATCGAATTTTGTCAATACACGATAAAGATATGATTTTTCAAAGTTTTGCAACACTTAAAAGTGTAATTTTCAGTTTGAATTGGCCAAAGCCGTTACCTCTATTCCTCGTTCAAAACTAGGTTTGCCGATATTAATTCGCTGCACGGGAGGATGATCAGGTTGTACCACTTGAAAGAGGGTCGAGGGGGCTTCAGGCGCGTGGTGGTGGCTGGTGATTCGGTGGGGCCAGGTGGTCACGGCGGCGCTCCAAAGTGGGCAACTTCCCGGGCTCGCAACTCGAGCTACACGCAACGTGTAACGACCCAGAAAATCTGAACCATTTTGCATACGACCTCGGAATTCGACGAAACCACTTTTGTTGGATCCGGGATGTGAAGTTATTGCTAGGTTTCAAATTTCATAATTTTTGAAGCTAATATGTGAGCGTGGCAAAGGAAAATGTGTTTTGGTCAATTATAGTTAAATTGGATCGACCAGAAATGGGCCTTTTTGCAAACGGTCTCAGAATTCGACGAAACTAGTTTTGTTGGGACCGTATCGTCAAAACATAGCCATATTTTTTTTTCTGGAATTTTTCGAATCAGTTTGTGGCCCTGACAAATTGAAATGCACGTTCAAATTAAATATTGAATGTTTTATATTTTGATTTGAACGGAAACTGACTGAAACAGTCGAATAGGCCTACGAAACATATCCCATTGTGTTCGGAATAGGGGTAAAACGCTAGGGACGGCAGTCGTTGGGTTTGATTTCGAGTTCGTCTAAGAAAACCCCAATTTTTGAATTTAATATAACCTTGGCCAATAGGAAAATTTCTTTATAAAAAAAAAAGAAATATCGTTTCTCTCTCCCCGCTGAAACGATATATGGCAGAAGTGGAACGAAGCTTCCCCCTCCGATTTCGAGCGCCACCATCCACGCCAGGCTTCGCCGCCACCCACGTTCGAAAGCCCCTTCCCTCCTTGTAATGACCCGTATTCTACACGTCATAGGATCGTAGAATATTTATTTCTTTCCCATGTGAAGTCGTATGGTCATGTAACTTTGGGAAACATCTATTAGAGTCATTTCCCATGCTTATGATTTTTGTCGATTTTTAAATGACCATTTTGCCCCTAGTCGGTACTGTTTTGGCCATAACTTTTGATTGGAAAGGAATTTTGATCTGAAACCACTTCCATTCGACTCGTTTGATGGTTTCTCTTTCCGTAGAGTGGTCACATTAGCCAAACGGACTTACCGTTTGGGAGATATGGATGAAACAAGGTTTGGAGGGTGAAAAACTGCTTAACCGAGCCAAATCGGGTGATTAGTGAGTAGGCCCATAACCCATTTCGGGATTAGGGTTATGGGAGGGCTGAAATGAGATGGAGAATCATTCCATTTCAGTTTTCTAGCCTCCACTTATCACCAAGGACCCCTAAAAATGGCCTCCAACCTCTAAATCACCTCCAAATCACCTTTAGGTTAAGGATTTGGCTTAGCAACCCCTAATCAAGAAGGATCTTCACCAAATCAACAAAGGAGCTGCTGTTTGGTATTGAAATTCGCATCAAATCAGAGAATCATTTCAGATCTTAGTTTATTTTGTGGCTAAGGTGAGTGATTTGCTTAGTTTTGCACTAATTATGGCTAATTAGGAGTGATTAGTGTTAATTAGCGAATTTAAACATGATAAAATTCTAGAAAAATATTTATAAAATTCGGAATGATGTTTTAGACCTCTGATATGAATTTGGGTTAATTTGGTTAAGATTTGCTAATCCTATCATCAGTTTCACCTAAACATGCTTAAGGGGAAATATGGGATTTTGGGTATGTTTGATCCATTTTTACCTATCATATTGATGTTTTGATGTTTGTGGTTGATTATGTATGTTGCTATGACTGTATGAAATGCTTTGTGACTGTTTAGAATAGTTAGAATGGTCGAAAACGCCGTCGAGGGGCGTAAACAGCTCGCTGGACAAGGTGCAGGGGTTCGGATCGCATAGGGGGTTGAGGGACGATCGGATCGCCCTATGGGATCGTGGGGGCATCCCCACGAGTCGAGTCACCTCCTCCGAACCGAACCGTCTGTGCAAGGCCCACGAAGCGAATCGATGCAGCGTCGTGCCAAACTGAAGTACTCCGATCCGGATCGCGAATACGCATTACGACCCGATCCGTCCATGAAGGGTGAGCACGATCCGTCGACCTGGAGAAGGGCATCCGATCCGAACCGCTTGAAGAACCACGATCCGATCCGTATGGGGTGTCCCGATCCGAACCGAGAAGGGGAGAACGATCCGAAGCAAAGGAAAGGAGGACCACGACCCGATCCGACGTAGGAGGCGCGACCCGATCCAATGAAGAATGTGAAGGCTGATCCGATCCGATTCGATTGTGATGACCAATAAACCGAGATGCAAAGGTAGTCCAAATGGAAGTTAGAGCTCAGGATCCCGGAACCTGTTGGGAACCAATGAGTTCACTTCATGGTTGGACTTTGCTGCGGGACGTGTGCTAAGGAGTTGTCGACGTTCATAACCTCGATTCACCACTAAAAAGGAATGATGGGCTACTTATCAGTGCAGTAGGGTCATTATGACCTGAGGGGCAAAGTGATGGTAGCAAGATTACGTTATCAGTGCAGTAGGGTCATTACGACCCGAGGGGCAAGGTGATGCGTAGTAAGACTATGAGCCAGTGCAGTGGGGTTCTTGTAACTCCATGGGGCAAAGTGGACATAGTAAGGATTGGTAAGGCTATGAGCCAGCGCAGATGGGGTGAATAACTCCATGGGGCAAGTGGACATAGCGAAGAATTAGTGGCTACGTTATCAGTCCAGTGAAGCCATTTATGACTTCATGGGGCAAAGTGATCATAGCAAGGAATGTTGGGTGATCGAAGTGGTGAATATCGTATACTTTACGCACTGAGTGAGAGATGTGAGGATGGATGCTATGCTTGATTGTTTGCCATCATTATGACATGCACACCTCCCCCACCTCCGTATCTTTACACTGTTTGATATGATACCTTAGAGTGTTGTACAGTATGTAGTGCTAACTCTTTGGTTGCAGGTCCAGGTTCAGGTATGTTTTAGTCTACCTGTTATTATTCACTTTGGATGCTTATCGCTCATACCAGGCTTTATGTCTGACCTAGAGTTTTATGTCTCCTCTTATTACTCTGGGTGCTCACACGAGCAGACTAGAGACAGGTTAGCTGGTGATGCGCGAGTAGCTGATTCGGAGGCGGGCAGGAGGCTTCCACGTATTATATATATATACACATTCTCCCTGTGTCGTTGGTGGTCGCTACTTGGGCATTAGTAGTGTACCTCATTTACCTTACTTTTGCTTTGAGACAGTTTGAAAGTTGTAATAAGCTGTATTCTGAATTTCCGCTGCTATGATGTTTAGTTCTGATTTTCTGCTTATGCACTGTCTCTCTTGTTTTATGTTAAGTATGTTATTATTATATTTTGTTCGATGCGCTGTGAGACATTCTACAGGTTCTTTGTATGTTCATTTCCTTCTTCCTTTTTCCTTCTGGCGACCCGTTCTGTGCTACCTGGACATGTGTACAGCGCACTTTTGGAGTAAAAGTCGGTAGGTGCAGGGCAGGCTGTCGCACTTGGTATCAGAGCTCTAGGTTGCGTAGTTAACCTAGGGAAAGACACTAGGGAGAGTTAGTACGTATATGAGAGCGCGTATTTGTGATTACTTTGGTTTTCAAAAGCTATGTATATATGTACTATTAGTAGTATAAGAATGAAGTCGCACTGCACTAGCACCACTATGGGGTCGTTAATCGTTTCCCTTTTTCAGATTGACGATGAGCCGAGAGACGAGGGGTGCTGGTAGAGGGACCAACCAAGGGAATGCCGCTGACATGAGGGCTATGTTTACTAACCTCATGAGAGACATGCTTAGAGAAGTGCAAGGGGCAGTTCCCAATCCCGGAGTTGGTGTTGGCCCAGTAGTGTAGGCGCCTAGGGTTGATTTCGCCAAGTTGTGCAAAGATTATGCTAATCTTGGTGGGAAGCCGTTCCACGGAACGGAGTCGGCCACGGATGTTCAGGACTGGATGGATAGCTGTGACCGTATCTTTGATGACTTGGGTCTCGAGGATACGATGAAGAGAAGGCTAGCGTCTCGTCAGCTGCAAGGGCGAGCGATGAATTGGTGGAATGCCATTAGAACAGCTACTCCAGAGGATCAGGTTACTTGGGATCAGTTCAAGGCTCTCTTTAGCGAGAAGTTTATCCCAGCTGCCCAGAAGTCGGTATTGTTTAAGAGGTTCTTGGAACTCATGCAGAATGGGAGGGCAGTTTCTGATTATATTGCTGAGTTCGACACTTTGTCGAAGTATGGAATGTCTCTCATTGATACCCCTGAAAAGAAGAATGAGAAGTTCATCACTGGTCTGGATGGGTACTTGGGGGAAAGGATTATCAACCACATCGATGAGACTTTTGAATCGATAGTGGGAAAAGCTTTGAGGTCAGAGAGTCTTTACCCTAAGTCAAAGACTGAGGCTGCATCTGCAGAAGGGCCAAAGCCGCAAGCAGGCGGTGGAGGCAAGAATAACTCTCAGAATAAGAGGAAGCAGGACCAATCGAAAAGTGGCCAGAAAAAGAGCAAGAAGGATGTTGAGTGCTTCAGCTGTGGAAAGAAGGGCCATTATGCTAAAGAGTGTCGGGCCAAGCCAGCGGAAAGGAAGTGCTACAACTGTGGTCAAGTGGGACATCAGAAGGACAAGTGTCCGCAACCTCTTAAGGAGAAGCAGATTGTGAAAGCATATGCTATTGATGCTGTTCCTTCTTCGTCGAATGCCCCAACTGCGGCGGAGAAAGGAAAGAATGTTGTTATTCAAGGTATGCTTTCTATTTATGATATACCAGTTCGAGTTTTGTTTGGTACCGGGGCTTCCCGTTCCTTCATATCTAGTGACCTGGTAGATAGGTTGGGACTGGAACCCGAGATAGTCGATAGACCATTGATAGTGACGAACCCGATTGGTGGTTCGACTAGCCTTAGTATGATTTGCAGGAATTTGGTCTTATCGAGTCATGGATGTATGTTTGTATGTGATTGCTTTGTTTTGGGCTTTACTGGGTATGGCATTATATTGGGAGTCGATTGGCTCTAAAGATACGGGGTGGTGGTAGACTGTGAGGGCTTTTTGGTGACAGTGAGGGCAGATGATGGGCGGAGGGTAGTGTTTGGTAGTCTACCTAGTTATGGGGTTATGGCTAGTTTTGTAAATTCCCTCGACATCCCGCAGGATGAGTTGTCAGATGTGCCCGTGGTTGGCCAGTATCCGGACGTCTTCGAGGAGACGACCGGGCTTCCACCACACCGAGAGATTGAGTTCCGTATTGATTTAGTGAAAGATGCCAGACCTATAGTGATGCCACTTCGTCGTATGGCACCAAGGGAGCAGCGAGAGCTCGGGGTGCAAGTCAACAATCTTTTGAAGAAGGGATTTATTAGAAGGAGTGTCTCCGAGTGGGGAGCACCAGTTGTGTTTGCCACTAAGGCAGATGGTTCCCTTCGTTTGTGTGTGGACTATCGCGAGTTGAATAAGGTGACGAGGAAGAATAAGTATCCTCTACCGCGGATAGATGATTTGTTTGATCAGCTGGAAGGAGCTAGAGTGTTCTCCCAGTTGCACCTCGCGACAGGATTTCATCAGCTTCGAGTAGCAGATGAGAGTGTTCCGAAAACGGCATTTAGGACGCCGTCTGGATTTTATGAGTGGTTGGTTATGCCGTTTGGGTTGACCAATGCACCAGCCTACTTTGTGGATCTTATGAATCGAGTATTCAGAGATCAGTTGAATAAGTTTGTTCTTGTGTTCGTGGATGATATCCTTGTTTACTCAAGGGCAGAGGAGGAACACAAGGGACACTTGAGGATAGTGATGGAGGTGTTGAGGAAACACCAATTGAAAGCGAAATTCTCTAAGTGTCATTTTTGGAGAAGGGAAGTAAGATTCTTGGGTCATGTTGTTTCCGAGAGTGGTATTGCCGTGGACCCTGCGAAGGTGGCTACGGTACAGGATTGGCCTACACCCAAGAATGCTACAGATGTAAGAAGTTTCTTGGGATTAGCTGGATATTATCGTAAGTTTATCCAGGACTTCTCCAAGATTGCAGCACCGTTGACTCAGTTGACTAAGAAGAATCAGTCCTTCGTCTGGGACGGAGTGTGTGAGGATGCCTTCAAGAGTCTAAAAGAGAGGTTGACGCGTGCGCCAGTGTTAGTCATTCCTAAAGGGAATGAAGAGATGACGGTATACACGGATGCTTGTGGTACCGGACTGGGTGCAGTATTGATGCAAGGAGGTAGGGTCGTAGCTTATGCTAGTCGACAGCTAAAGCCGCATGAGAAGAAGTATCCTACCCATGATTTGGAATTGGCAGCGATTGTATTTGCGCTGAAGATGTGGAGACACTATCTCTTGGGAGAAAGATTTGAGTTGTTTACCGATCATAAATCGTTAAAATATCTCTTCTCTCAGAAAGATCTAAACCTCCGTCAGCAGAGATGGTTAGAGTTCTTGGCTTCGTATGATTTTGATATCGCTTATACACCTGGGAAAGGTAATGCAGTAGCCGATGCCTTGAGTAGGAGACATGCCAGCTTAGGGGCAATGTTTCTTGAATGGAAGCAGCTGGAGTATATCGCGGGGTTTGATTTCAGACCAAAGTGCGAATTGGATCCAGTTATGCTAGCAAGTTTGACGATCAGACCCACTATGATAGAGCGGATTGGTTCTAGCCAGAGGGACGACCCTAACCTATTGGAAATCATTTCCAAGTTAGAGATGGGTATTGATGAGGAGATGAATGTGTATGGACTTGATCGAGATGGATGGCTTCGAAAGAATGGAAGACTAGTTGTGCCCAACGTAAATGGTTTGAGAGATGAAGTGTTAGAGAATGTCATCACTCCAAACTGACTATGCATCCCGGTGGTAATAAGATGTATCGAGACATGAAGCGAACCTACTACTGGGAAGGGATGAAAAGAGACGTTGGGAGGTTTATATCCAAATGCATGAATTGCCAGCTAGTTAAAGCCGAGCAAAAGAAGCCTAGTGGGTTGTTGCAACCATTAGAAATTCCCGAATGGAAATGGGAGCAAGTCTCGATGGATTTCATCGATGGTTTACCAAGGACTAGATCGGGATATGATTGCATTTGGGTAATTGTGGATCGATTAACTAAAAGCGCAAGATTTATACAAGTCATATCGACCAGAACGGCAGCCAAGTTGGCAGAATTGTATATGAAGTGGGTAGTGAGATTTCATGGAGTACCCAAAAGCATTGTAAGTGACCGAGACCCGTTGTTTACTAGTGGGTTTTGGAAGAGCTTACAAGAGGCTCTAGGGTCAGGATTACATCTCAGTACCGCATATCATCCTCAGACCGACGGTCAGACGGAGAGGGTGAATCGTATATTGGAAGATCTCTTGAGAGCGTGTATATTGGATTTTGGTGGATCATGGGATGACCATTTGCATCTAGTAGAGTTTGCATATAATAATAGCTACCAATCCAGTATCGGTATGGCTCCATATGAAGCTTTGTACGGAAGACCGTGCAACTCACCATCATGTTGGATAGAGACTGGCGAGAAGTTTGTGCTTGGACCTGATGTGGTGAGAGAAACTTCGGATAAGATTAAGATCATTCAGCAACGAATGAAAGCTGATCAAGATAGGCAGAAGAGCTATGCGATAAGAGGAGAAGAGACTTGAAATTCTCCGTTGGTGACTTGGTGTTTGTTAAGATCTCTCCGTTGAAGAGCGTGATACTATTTGGCAGGGGAGGCAAGTTGGCACCAAGATTTGTTGGCCCATTCCCTGTTCTTGAACTAGTCGGGAATTTGGCATATAGAGTTGGCTTACCAGAGAAAATGGCGGGAGTTCATAATGTATTTCATGTTTCCCAACTAAGGAAGTTCGTTCACGACTCAGATATGACTATTTCACCTGATCAGTTAGAGGACTTCGAAGTAGAACCTGAGGCGGTTGGGAACCGCAAGCCGATTCGTATTGTGGGGCACGATACGAAGCAACTTCGAAGGAAGTCGGTGAAGCTAGTCAAGGTTCAGTGGAGCGAGAACGAGAATGATTGTACTTGGGAGACAGAGGAGAGCATTAGGGAGGCTTATCCAGAACTCTTTGCCTGGTAAGATTTACGTTGCGATTTAGTTTTCCGCATGCTAGGATAGACTTGCTTTGCTTGTTTGCATGTTTGATTGTTGTTTTATGATTGATAGGCATGCGGGAACCTTTGTGTGTATTTTGATTAGGGAATTTCGGGGGTGAAATTTCTTAAGGGGGGGAGAGTGTAATGACCCGTATTCTACACGTCATAGGATCGTAGAATATTTATTTCTTTCCCATGTAAAGTCGTATTGTCATGTAACTTTGGGAAACATCTATTAGAGTCATTTCCCATGCTTATGATTTTTGTCGATTTTTAAATGACCATTTTGCCCCTAGTCGGTACTGTTTTGGCCATAACTTTTGATTGGAAAGGAATTTTGATCTGAAACCACTTCCATTTGACTCGTATGATGGTTTCTCTTTCCGTAGAGTGGTCACATTAGCCAAACGGACTTACCGTTTGGGAGATATGGCTGAAACAAGGTTTGGAGGGTGAAAAACTGCTTAACCGAGCCAAATCGGGTGATTAGTGAGTAGGCCCATAACCCATTTCGGGATTAGGGTTATGGGAGGGCTGAAATGAGATGGAGAATCATTCCATTTCAGTTTTCTAGCCTCCACTTATCACCAAGGATCCCTAAAAATGGCCTCCAACCTCTAAATCACCTCCAAATCACCTTTAGGTTAAGGATTTGGCTTAGCAACCCCTAATCAAGAAGGATCTTCACCAAATCAACAAAGGAGCTGCTGTTTGGTATTGAAATTCGCATCAAATCAGAGAATCATTTCAGATCTTAGTTTATTTTGTGGCTAAGGTGAGTGATTTGCTTAGTTTTGCACTAATTATGGCTAATTAGGAGTGATTAGTGTTAATTAGCGAATTTAAACATGATAAAATTCTGGAAAAATATTTATAAAATTCGGAATGATGTTTTAGACCTCTGATATGAATTTGGGTTAATTTGGTTAAGATTTGCTAATCCTATCATCAGTTTCACCTAAACATGCTTAAGGGGAAATATGGGATTTTGGGTATGTTTGATCCATTTTTACCTATCATATTGATGTTTTGATGTTTGTGGTTGATTATGTATGTTGCTATGACTGTATGAAATGCTTTGTGACTGTTTAGAATAGTTAGAATGGTCGAAAACGCCGTCGAAGGGCGTAAACAGCTCGCTGGACAAGGTGCAGGGGTTCGGATCGCATAGGGGGTTGAGAGACGATCGGATCACCCTATGGGATCGTGGGGCATCCCCACGAGTCGAGTCACCTCCTCCGAACCGAACCGTCTGTGCAAGGCCCACGAAGCGAATCGATGCAGCGTCGTGCCAAACTGAAGTACTCCGATCCGGATCGCGAATAAGCATTACGACCCGATCCGTCCATGAAGGGTGAGCTTGATCCGTCGACCTGGAGAAGGGCGTCCGATCCGAACCGCTTGAAGAACCACGATCCGATCCGTATGGGGTGTCCCGATCCGAACCGAGAAGGGGAGCACGATCCGAAGCAAAGGAAAGGAGGACCAGGACCCGATCCGACGTAGGAGGCGCGACCCGATCCAATGAAGAATGTGAAGGCTGATCCGATCCGATTCGATTGTGATGACCAATAAACCGAGATGCAAAGGTAGTCCAAATGGAAGTTAGAGCTCAGGATCCCGGAACCAGTTGGGAACCAATGAGTTCACTTCATGGTTGGACTTTGCTGCGGGACGTGTGCTAAGGAGTTGTCGACGTTCATAACCTCGATTCACCACTAAAAAGGAATGATGGGCTACTTATCAGTGCAGTAGGGTCATTATGACCTGAGGGGCAAAGTGATGGTAGCAAGACTACGTTATCAGTGCAGTAGGGTCATTACGACCCGAGGGGCAAGGTGATGCGTAGTAAGACTATGAGCCAGTGCAGTGGGGTTCTTGTAACTCCATGGGGCAAAGTGGACATAGTAAGGATTGGTAAGGCTATGAGCCAGCGCAGATGGGGTGAATAACTCCATGGGGCAAGTGGACATAGCGAAGAATTAGTGGCTACGTTATCAGTGCAGTGAAGCCATTTATGACTTCATGGGGCAAAGTGATCGTAGCAAGGAATGTTGGGTGATCGAAGTGGTGAATATCGTATACTTTACGCACTGAGTGAGAGATGTGAGGATGGATGCTATGCTTGATTGTTTGCCATCATTATGACATGCACACCTCCCCCACCTCCGTATCTTTACACTGTTTGATATGATACCTTAGAGTGTTGTACAGTATGTAGTGCTAACTCTTTGGTTGCAGGTCCAGGTTCAGGTATGTTTTAGTCTACCTGTTATTATTCACTTTAGATGCTTATCGCTCATACCAGGCTTTATGTCTGACCCAGAGTTTTATGTCTCCTCTTATTACTCTGGGTGCTCACACGAGCAGACTAGAGACAGGTTAGCTGGTGATGCGCGAGTAGCTGATTCGGAGGCGGGCAGGAGGCTTCCACGTATTATATATATATACACATTCTCCCTGTGTCGTTGGTGGTCGCTACTTGGGCATTAGTAGTGTACCTCATTTACCTTACTTTTGCTTTGAGACAGTTTGAAAGTTGTAATAAGCTGTATTCTGAATTTCCGCTGCTATGGTGTTTAGTTCTGATTTTCAGCTTATGCACTGTCTCTCCTATTTTATGTCAAGTATGTTTATTATATTTTGTTCGATGCGCTGTGAGACATTCTACAGGTTCTTTGTATGTTCATTTCCTTCTTCCTTTTTCCTTCTGGCGACCCGTTCTGTGCTACCTGGACATGTGTACAGCGCACTTTTGGAGTAAAAGTCGGTAGGTGCAGGGCGGGCTGTCACACTCCTCTTCAAATCCGACCAAGTCCCACCACCTCCCATCGCGCCACCTGCGAGAACGAGCCCTGTGAAGTCAGCACCTTCCCTGGCGTCGATCTCCCGCCTCCGACCACCGAACTGGCCGTGCCTACCATCGATCTGAGCGCCGTTCGTAGCTCTTCGACGCTGCAGTACCCGATCGTCCTCTAGCTTCACGGATTTCGCGATAATTCAAAACCTAGTTTTGAATCAAAAGGAAGGTATGCGGCTGATTTTATTTAATTTGATTTTAACACCTTTAAACCGTTGCAAACCTTTGAAAAATCATATCTTTTTCGTTCGTTAACGAAATTCGATGAAACAGGAAACATCATGACCGTCTGGACGCCTTCTACACTTTAGAAGAGACCGCATATTTTTCTGAGCCTTCTGCTATTTTTGTTGGAGTGGAACCCAATGTGAGATTTCTAATTTATAAACGATATGGAAAACGACGATGTATAAATTATATAGTCGATGTATGAGTTATATAAGCGTTGTACACCTCATGTATAAGCGTTGTATAAGTTGTATATGCATTGTAAAAATTATATATGTGTTGAAATAGAAGTGAATTGCTATATATATATATATATATATATATATATATACGCCCCTCGTCCACAAACCATGGACGATATTTATTGATTGTGATTGGTGGGAAAATTGATTGATAGTGAATGATTGTTTGTGGTTGGTATTGATTGATTGTGGTTGAAAAATACCCATTTGTGGTTGCGAAATATTTGGTTGAAACCACATAGGATTAATTTGTGGAAATGAAATAAATATATACATGCCGCCTGCGTGCGAACTAGATGCATGATCCCCATTGTCAAAAACCGCGAGGTTTTAAGGTAGAGCGAGGAGCCGTACTAGGGACGGTCCCGGTTTTAACTACCTTGCCGTTATACTGCCGAAATTTTGAATAATATTCATGTGTTTGAATTATTTTCATTTGCTGAAACTATATTTATTCGTTGAATAGAAAACCTTCATGTGTTGAATCGATATTCATTCGTTGATTAGAAATTCATGTGTTGAATGGTATTCGTGTTTTAAATATAAAAATCACATTTTTATCTATATATAGAAACTATAGAAAACCTTCATGTGTTGAATCGATATTCATTCGTTGATTTGAAATTCATGTGTTGAATGGTATTCACTTTTTGAAATAAATTGTTGTATAATAAAAATCACCTTTTTATCATCTATATGAACTCTGTAAAATGACCTTGTTTTAAAATAAATTGTTTTACAATAAAAATCCTATTTTTATCACCTATATAAACTATATAAAATAATAGTGTTTTGAAATGAATTGTTTTACAATAAAAATTACATTTTTATTATATACATGAATTATTGAAATGTGAAGTGTTAAAAATAGCAACTCGTTCAAATAAATATGCATGAGTCGAAATATTCATTAATTAGATAATGATATGATTTTTGCCTATGCATGCAACATTGGAATGAATGGTGTTTTTAAACCAAATGGAATCAAATATGAAGTTGAATGGAGAATGATAAGTGATAAGAACTGTATACATGTACATGCATATTTATTGAACAGGTTATAGGAAAGGGGCTAGAGAAGAGGAATAAAATTTTGTGCCCGACAAATAGGTACACATTTACTGTTTTGTTTGGGTGATGATTTTATGAGCCTGTTGGCTAGCCACTTGGCTTTTTCTTTTTCTTTTTGACATGAGACGCCCGTGTGGCTATTTGGGAATTTTCCCAGCCCCTCCCGTACAAAAAAGGTTATGGCGAATTTTTTCGAAATTTAAAGGCGTTAGTGAAATATTTGAAGTGAAAATGATTTTGAAATTGTTGAATGAACTATATTTATATAAATATAAATAAAATTAAAACGAAACGTGGCCGTGCAGTTCGTGTTTTGAAACTGTGATTTCAAACAACTAGTGCGGGAAATCCGACCATTGGATTTTCACGAAACCGCAACCGTTGGGTTCGCCTTGGAAATATCTTTCCAACGGCACCAACTTTGTAAAAATCCAACGGTTGGATTGTCTGGAATGTTTAATTCAAATCTGAAGAAAAACAGCGCCAGAATCGATTATATTTATATATATATATATATATATAATTATATTTAATCGAATAACGACGCTGCAGTTCGTATTTTGAAATCGAAACTTCAAACGATTGTACCGGGAGATCCGACAGTCGGATTTTCCCGAAACTGGAACCGTTGGATTCGTTTTTGAAAAGACCTTTCTAATAATGTAAATTGTGTGAAGATCCAACGGTTAGATTTTCAGATATGTGTAAATCAAATCTGAAGAAAAACAGCGCCACGGCCGCGTTATGGCCCGAAGCGTCGTTTTGAATAAATTGGCTATTTTAAAATAAATAAAAATAGCGATAAATCGTTATAAAATATCATAAACGATACGGAATGAAAATAAACTAAATTTGCTCGATTTATGTGGCATTTGATGGTTGAATGGGTTTGGTGTGAAAATTACATTAAAGAACAAAATTGGTGTTGTCGAATGATTTAACCCTTGAAGTAAATTGATTTGAAATTGTAAATATACGTGAATTATTTGAAAAGGCCGAGTTAATTCTCATTTCAAATAATTGTCCGACGATTGAAAGTCGAAGAAGAAGATGGTGGTCGAAGACCGGAGAACTTCACCTCGTTTGGATGGTAACCGAGGTCCTGATTGGGAGGCATCCCGAAATATGGATAATGAGTGGTGATCGTCCAGACGTACGTGGTGATCGATGGGTTTGCGAGGTATTTAGTGCCTCCGGTTTCGTTCAGACCCAGAACAGACTTGTAAATGGACTGTGTGTCTGACATTGGATTTTATTCTGTGTTGATTGATCTCTATTAAATATACATCTGTTTGGCGGTGGAGAATTTATTCTTTTGCTTAACGCCCTTCTCTGAAACGCATGAGCTCAGAGGTTGTATATCGATGGACATCAATCACATGGCATGAATCGCCTCTGTGGCATGCTAAGATGCAGTGATCAGGGCTTCTGTTGAAAAGCAAAGTCTTGTGGTGATGATCAAAGCACCACCTGTGTGGCGTAGCTTTGTGTATAACGTGAATTCGCGAGCCTCACACCCCGGTATGAACCAGAAACGAGAGAAGGACCTCAGGGAGGGCATGCGTTTCTTTCTAGCTAGGGTGGTGTCAGTGACCTACCAGCCCTGACATTTATATACTTTTCACCTATGTGGTTGTTGCTGTTGCGAGGCGCCTCAGTTTGATCGGACGATCCGGGTCCGATGGAGTCATTCGTTGGCTCACTTACGCCATAAAGGGTGGGGAAACGTATTGTTCAGGCATTTTAATCCACATCGGTGGACCGGCCCTGACGATCCAAGGGCCCACCTGAGTCTGGGTCCTGAGGCTCATGCTAGACAGTCTCGAATTCTGTAAGGACTATCTTTTGCCTTGGTTCTTGACGGAAATCCAATTTATAAATACGTGACTGTGCGGTTTTGATTGTATACCTATATATGGCGACATAGTGGTATGGGGCATTAATGCCGTCTATGATTTATAGTTATGATTTGAAATTGTTTTCAAAACATATAAACACTAGCAATAATATCGAATGCCTTTGTTTTATTTGTATCAAGCATATTTTGGCCGTTATAAGGTAAAAACTCTATCCTCCGGTTTGCGTTGCATTGTGTGATGGGAACTGAGTCTTATAACGGCCTCATTTTCATAAAAAGCATAGCGATGTTTAAAAGAAAGATTTGTTTTAAAGCACTGGCAATCCAATGGAGTAAACCCGTTCCACGAAAGTGGCGTGCTCCTGTGATTGGCCATATTATATATGTGTTGAGTAGATTTCTCATACCAGTCCCATGACTGACTCGTAGTTTGTTTCACTTTCAAACTCGGGTGCCCCTTTTTCTACACGGGCAGCCTTGTATTCAGGTTTAGCTGATTATTTCTGGATAGCTGGAGCTGAAGATGGATTCTATCATTTATCTCTTTTTATGCTGTTCAGCTCCTATTGTACATATTTTGTTTGTTTTCCGCTGTAGACATCTATGTATAGCTGAACTGTATTTGTACTAAGTAAGATCCTGTATACTGTGTAACTCTGATGATTACTTTTATCCAGTATATTCTATTGTTCATTATCTGGTGTATTTAATTATTCTGTTCTGCTATTATCTGTTTCTGTGATATATTCCACGGATTACCCTTGCCGCCGTCAGTACGGGGTTTGGGGTCGTCTCACAACGGGGATGGGCGAAATGGGTATGGATGTGAAGAGGGAGGAGAGAGCTTTCAAGACCAGGTGGTGGCGCTCGATTCCATTGAGAGATGGAGGAGAAATCGAAGAGAGAAAGTTGGGAGGGTGGCCATCGTTCGCTGGAGCGGGGAGAGAGAGTGTTCCGCCTTTTTCTTTTTTTTCTTTTTTTATAAAAAATATGATTGGTCCGTGATATTTATAACTTCCAAAATAGTGTTTCTCCATACAAACTCCAATCCAAACCCAACGATTGTCGCCCCTAGCTAAATACCCCCCTTCTGAACACAATGGGATATGTTTCGTAGGCCCATTCGACTCTTTCAGTCCCTTATTCCTCAAATTAAAATATAAAACATTCAATATTTTATTTGAACGGACATTTCAATTTGTCGGGGCCACATACTGATTCGAAAAATTCCAAAAAAATAAATCTGGCTATGTTTTGGCGATACGGTCCCATCAAAACTAGTTTCATCGAATTCTGAGACCGTTTGAAAAATGGCCCTTTTCTGGCCGATCAATTTAACTTTAATTGACCAAAACACGTTTTCCTTTGCCACGCTCACATACCAGCTTCAAAAATTATGAAATCTGAAACCTAGCAGTAACTTCACATCACGGATCCAACAAAAGTGGTTTCATCGAATTCCGAGGTCGTTTGCAAAATGGCCATTCTCACGGGCTATATAAACTCCATAGCGACCTTTTAAAAAATTCATTTGGCCATAACTTTTTATTCCTACTATCAAACCTCGATTTTTTAGATTCATTAGAAAGGTATTCATAAACAAATTTAATTATTTTTGGTTTCACAAAAATCTATTATATTTTGCACTCGGTGCAGTCAGTCAAAGTTTGAATTCAAATTTTCAAACTGCCCCACTATTTCTAATTCACTATTTTATTGAAATATTCTATTTCAATTGTTCAAATTCCTTTGAAATAACCAATTTAAAATTTTTAAATTGGCTCGTATTTTCCGGGTTGTTACAGACCCTGAGGCATTTTCTAGAGTGTCTCGAAGCCGGCGAGGAGTACGTCCCTTGCCTCGACTTATGACGGAAATCCAATTTCCAATACGACACCTTTCGGTTTTGATTGTAGAGCCTAGTATGGCGACATGATATATGGTACCCATGCCGTCTATGATTGATACATATATATTTGAAGTTGTTTTTGACACTATACACTTATAATTGTATCAAATGATTTGTCTTAAACGTACCAAGCATGTTTGGCTATTATAAGGGAAAACCCTATCCTCCGGCTTGCGTTGCATTATGTGATGGGACCTGGGTCTTATAATAGCTTCATTTTCCAAAAGCATTGCGATGTTTATTCTATGCACTGATATTATTGGGAGGAAACCCGTTCCATGTTATACGGCGTAGTCCCTTGATTTACTTTATTTTAAAGTAAAGTTTTAATAACTGTTTTAGTTCTCACACCAGTCACATGACTGACCTGGAGTTTATTGTTTTAACCTAAACTCTGGGTGCCCCTATTTTCCACACAGGCAGCTAGCAGTTTTGGTTTTGCAAATTTATATTCACATGATCCTGGTTTTACAACTGGAGCCATATTCGGGAAGCTCTGTATACGGATATCTCTTTAATTTGTGTTATGTATTATTTTCCGCTGTAGTAATGTATTTAAATCTCTGATATTTATCAAATGTGTAATATTTATTCATACTCTGGAATATTCTTGTACTTTAATGTAAATTATTGTAATAAGCAATAAAATGTTCTTCTGTTTGTGTTCTGATTTGTTGTGTTCTCAACTTAATCCAGGTTTCCTTTCTGGGGAAGTTCGGGTCGCTATAAAAGAAGAATTTTGAAATCAAAGTATAAAAACCAAAGTATAATAAAAATTAAAGTGTAAGTATAAACAAAATATAAATGTAAAAACCCAAGTAATATTTTGAAATCAAAGTATTAATATGGAATCCAAAGTATGAAAACCGAAATTAGTATTTTTGGAAAGTATAAGTATTAAGATTAAAGTATAATATCAAAGTATTAAAATATAAGTAAAAGTATAAATATAAAAATATTTCAATGTAAACTTTTTTTTTGAAAATTCTTTAGAAATTTTATTTTGAAAACAATGGATATTTGAAAATATTTTTGTGAAGAGATTTGAAAATTGTTATCCTTTTGAAATAAATTTTGAAAAATCATTTTTTTGAAATAGATTGAGATCAGATAAATGCAACCTAGATTCTAACATAATGCAACAACCCAAAAATTTTGATGTTTAAAAAAATTAATTGAATTAAGATTTGACTATATATGTATATATATATATATATATATATATGTATATATATATATATATATGCGGAGAGTTCCACTACACCTCTTATATTGCATATGAACTCTCCCCCTGAATCTCAATCATTCATTCCCCCCGCTCATTTTATCTCTCTTAGTGGAAAGAGAGAAAATGAGGGGGGAGGGTGAATGAATGTCTGAGATTCAGGGGGAGGGTTCACGTCCAATATAAGAGGTATAGTGGAACACTTCCCTATATATATATATATATATATATATATATATATGTGTGTGTGTGTGTGTGTGTCTATGCATCAACTTAGAATTTCATCTATTTTGAATGTAGTTTCATCTGTTTTGAATGTAGTTTGAATTTAATTGTAAATGAAAATTCTTTTGCAAATTTAATTTCATTATGAACGTTTTGTCAAAACAAACGTTATTAAGAAAGTGGGATTTATTTGAATATTTGAAATTTAACTTTTGAAATAAGTTCAACTTTGAAATATAAATTTTGAAATTTAATTTGAGAATCTAAAATTTAACTTGTTTTTAATTTTAGGGAGCTCTTTAATAATTGTAGTTTTAAAAATGCGTTGATTAAAGATGTTTTTAGGAGAGATTTGGATCCCCCATGGGAGTTTTCTTTTGATAATATTTTAGAAGGGGAAATGTTAAGACAATTAGCTTTACTTTATGCAAAGCTATCATTATATCACATTGATGAGTGTTGGGACTTTATTAGTTGGGGTATGGATAATAATCAAGTTTATTCGGTTAATTCTATGTATAACTTCATAAATTTTTCGGGAATCACATTTTGGCTGTTCAAGTTTATTTGGAAATCTATTCTCCTCCTAAAGCTAAATTTCTAATGTGGTTAATCACTCATAAGAAACTTAATACGATTGAGCTTTTAAAGAGGAAGAATATCATTATTGATGTTAAGTGTTTTTTGTAATCTTTTGAACGAGTATGTTGATCATTTATTTTACTCATGCAATGTCACAAATTTTGTTTTTAATATGGTTTTAAGGATTTTTGCTTTTGATTGTCCTAATTCTTTCAATAGTTGTGTTGAGTATTGGGATTCTTATAGATTTGTTTATAATGTTAGTAAAAGATATATATTAGAATCCCTAGTCACTATCATAAGTTGGTTCATTTGGTTTGAAAGGAATCAGAGATCTTTTCATTCTAATTTTGTTTCTATGGATAATTTAATTATTAAAATAGTGTATTTATTTGGATTGGATGTCTAATTCACATTACAAGTTATTCGGGAAATTGGGGTTTGAAAGTTTTTTGAGTAAGGTTAGGTTTAATTTGAATCTATTTATTAGAATCAACAGTTTTTTTCATGTCAGATATCACATTGGTTGTTAATTTCTTTTATCAAACTTTTTCCATTATATTTTTCTTCTACACATATATGTATGGTATAAACATATGTATGAATATATATATATATGCCTATATGATATATATATATATATACATACATATTTCTATATATATATATATGTGTGTGTCAAATTACTGATAATTTGTTGAGCTTTACGCAGATTCAGGTTGTTGATAAGGAGAATGAGCTTAGCGGATAGCTAGATGGATTGGTTGCAGTTGTTATGGGGGCTGTTTTTCATAGTTCGATTTGGAGTGTTGTATTTGGTTGTTTTTTTACCTTATGGCTGTATCGATGTGTTTTGCTTGTATTGGAGTAGATATACTTTAATATCGGGTGGTGGCCTTGCCGGAATTCGATATTGAAGTATGATGGGCGGTGGTTTATCTAGACCTCATCTATCTATCTCCTCTACATCTATATAGCAGAGTCTGGGTATATGTAGTCGGATTTTGTAGTTTTTGGCTATATATATATATATATATATATATATATATGCTCTCTTCTTTACAGAAGATCACACATTTTGTTCTCCAAAAAAAAATCTTGTGAATAAAATTCTTTGAATTCCGAAGTTTAAAATGTGAATGGTTTAATTACAATCCAACATTTTAGTTTTGAGAAGAACTAAATTGGATATTAAAACCCGGTTTAAAATATGAGTCGGAAGTTTGTTTACAAATTTAAAAGAGCTAATTTATTTTAAGTTGGTATTGAAAATCAAAATCTTTGAGTATAGGTTTAATTTATTTAGGCGTTCGGTTTGATTTAACAAAGGAATGAACTTTGAAATTTAATACGAGAGTTTATTTCATTCATTGTTTAGTAATTTAAAATGTAGAAAGAAAATATATAATATAGTGCACTTATTTTGACCGTTGATCGAAGAAATAATTCATTACATATGAACGTTCTTTGCAAATGTACACTTTGAAACATTGGTGAATAAATTTACCACGTTCAAACTGGTCTGTATAAATTACCACTTGTCTCCTCTTTGCTGTTAAAATCAACACTTATCCTTTTCCATATGAAATTGTTTAACATGTTGTTTCTTACCTCTGCTTTTTTATACCATGTGTTGTTTTCTTTCTGCCTCTGTCCCCTTTCTACATTATGAAAGAAGAGCACGTTCCACATCCATCCTAATGCCCACTTAGAAAGCAAACGTCAAGGAAATCGCCATTCCATATTTTTCCACATTCGAAATATCTGCTCCTTTTCTTCTCCACTCATCCGAATGAAAATAAATTTTCCCCTAAACCAAATAATAGCCTCCACGAAATCAAGAGCTGCTCCATCACCCGTCTCATCGCCATCGCCATCGAATTGCTCCTCCTTCGCACCACCGTATACATAGTCTTCGGAGTCGTTTACCTCCTCTTGCCACAACATGTCACTGCGATTCCATCTACTCCTCCACCGTGTGCTTCGGCCTCCGTAAAGCTTATTCCCTCTCCATGAGAACCGAGAAGTCTTCCCTCCCTGTAGCCGAGTTTCGTTCCTCCTTTTTGACGTCGCGTCTCCTACTAGTGGCAGCTCTGGCCATGAATTCGGCTTCAGCACCACTGACCTTTACATCGATGCTCCTACTTAACTTCGAACCATCTGTCTCGAAGAAGACCGAGCCTCCGACTCAGCACCATACGCCACTTCCTTCTTCAAAATTCATTGCCTTTACAGGAGAGTTTAAGCTCACGATTCATTTTATTTCAAGTTCATCAACCTCTGTATTGCACTAAAATGTAGTAGTAGAAGTTGTATTGGTTAATTCACACTTTTGGATTGGCTGCCTTGATCCGTCTCACTGACCTGAAATTTTTGCATGTATGTGTATCTTAAGATTTAGCTCTAGATTGGTATTGTCCGCTACATTCTGCCGACTTTGTCGAACTTGCTTTTGGGTATATATATGGAGGCCGATCACATACGTGAATATATGTACTGTGTATATTTATATACGTATTCACATCATAGGTATATACTCAAACATGCACGTTGCCTAATGTCATGACGTTGTTGCCTTGTGTCACTTGTTTCTTGCCGCCCTATTCACATACTTATATATACGTGTATATACATATTCATGGCATATGTATACCGCAATGTTATCGCTGCCCCGATTGTTGGTGGGCTGCCCATTCTTGTACCTCTGTCTTTTTATTGTTTGGGGAATTGATTCGCAGGCCGACGTATATATTTATGTGTATCGACTCACCTTGTGTCCGTTTTTCCAAATACTCACGCACGTACACAACAACCCTGCCCCATTTTTGGATATGCTGCACTTGTATATTTTAATCATATATGTATATACATATCTCAGTATATGTATTTGGTTGAACTGACAGATGGTTATATGAGTTGAAAAATGGTTTTCCCCGATTGAACCTGTTTTGCTTCATCACATATCAATCCTCTTCATTATGTTGGACTAATGATGGCCACACTAATAACGCTGGTTGCTTTGTTTTGATTAAATCATCTCAATTGGTTGACCTATATAGATTTGCATGTCATATACAGTGTTGATTTTTATGTCTGAACACACAACCTTGAAATAATTGGTGGGTTATTATAACAACCTGTAACAACCCGGAAAATCAGAACCAACTAAATTTTTTTTATTTTGGTAATTTTAATGAATTTCGAATATTTAAAATGAATTATTATAAATAATAACGACTAGAAATTTATTTTTGATGAAATTAGAACATATACATTTATTTGAATCGAGGTTAGAATATATATATATATTTATTTTAATTATAAAAGGAATTGAAAATGGTACGGTAATTTGAAAATTCGATTTCAAATTTCAAATGAATGTACAGGATTCAAAATAAACCGTATTTTAGCAAAACCAGAAATATTAGAATATATTTAAAAATATCTTTCCAACAAATCTGAAAAATTCAAATTTCATAGCGGGAGTAAAAACTTAGGTCCAATTGAAAATTCAGAATAGTCGCTATGGAAAATATAGCCCTTAAAAAAGAAAATTTTGCAAACGACCTCCGTTTTCGACGAAACCACTTTTGTTGGGTGCGGGATGTCAAGTTATTGCTAGATTCCAATTTTCATAATTTTTGGAATTAATATGTGAGCGTGGCGGATTTAAACGTGTTTGGTAATTTCAGTTTGAATTGGATCGACCAGAAAATGGCCATTTTTCAAACGGTCTTCAAATTTGATAAAATTAGTTTTGTTAGGACCATATCGTCAATACGAAGCTAGAAATAATTTTTCTAGAAGTTCTAAAGTCAGTATGTGTCCCCGATAAATTAAAATGTATGTTCAAATTGAATATAAATTGATTTATATTTTAATTTAAAGGGAAACCAATCAAAACGGTAGAGTTGACTTACGAAACATATCCCATTGCATTCAGAATGAGTGTAAGGGACGACAGTCGGTGGGTTTAATTTGGGGTTCAAATGAAAGGTGTACTTTCTATGGAGAAAATTTGTAAAATAATTAAATATATTATATAACTCACCCCTCTCTTCCCTTTCTCTCTCCCCAACACTTCAAAAAAAAAAAAGAGAAAACGACGGATCCCCCATCGCGCCTCAACGCCGCCGGCCAGAGCTCGCCGCCCACCACCACGTCACACCACCAGCGAACGACCGCCACCCCCCTCTTCTCCCTCCTCTCCAACTCGCGAATCCCCAAATCGACAACAGCCCCAAACCCTAGCTCGAGACCGCCGCACCTCGTGGGCCCTACCACTACCGCCGAACGCCTGCCGCCCCTCCTCCAGTCCAAATTCCGACCAGTAAACCACCCCCCCCCCCATTGGAAAAAGGTAATTTAAATTTGTTTATATATAATGTTTATAAAAATAGGATTTCCATGTATGTAAAAATAGGAACTTTAGCTTTATAAAGTTGAGATTTTTCTGAATACAAAGATTTGATTTTTAATGATATAAAAATTCGATTTTTATGTATGGGTTAGCATCATAAAAATTCGATTTTTTTATATGGATTAGCGTCATTAAAATATGATTTTTATATATATCATAACGGTATAAATATATGACTTTTATTCAAGTAGTAGCTAAGAAAAGTTATGATTTTTAAATTAGAAAAGATTTGATTTTTAAAAATGAAAAGATATGATCTTCAAAAAGGAAATGATAAGAATTTTATGTATATAAAGTCATTATTTTTAGTCGTGTAAAAATATAACTTTTAGCGATGTAAATATATAATTTTTAGCTATGTAAAAATATAATTTTTATAGAGGAAACTGATTTGTAAAAATATCATTTTTATATATGTAGTAGCGTACTAAAAATATGATTTTTATATAATAGAGAATATAAAAATATTATTTTTATATATGTAGCGAATAAAAATATGATTTTTATTATATGGGAAGCGTTATTGAAAATATGATTATTAATAGAAATCGCGTGAAACAGATCTTATTGAAAACACGGTGAAGAATACAACGCATTGGAAACAAATCCAAATCAAAACCGTCCTTTAAAGAATGGTGGAGTGGAACCCAAGGTGAGAACTGCTCACTATAATTTCTTGTTTAGTTATTTATTTTTTAACTGCATATATGAACTGCTCCCCGTCGTCCACAGACCATGGACGACTTGTTTGTTTGATTGTGTTACGAAAATTGTCTATGATGTGAAATGGGCTGTATGATAATATTCATGAGTTGAATAAAATATTTTATTGTTAAAAATATTTTTTTAATGTGTATATGAATAGAAAAAATATTCATTTACAAATCGGATGGTTTTTTTATGTACACTTATTTATATGATATTGATTGGGACGATAAATTTTACACATCGCCCAACTGCACAAATAATAATTAGTGTTTGTTGTTTGAATGCCCCACATGGGTATTGGGATGACATAGGACATACACTAATCCCAATATTTAGTTATGTGTAAACCGATGGGCTGACAGGCTGTTGTAAGCGTTAATTATTTATATTTAACACTTATGTAGTTGTGTAATGCACTCTGGATGATGGTTGTCTGTTTATCATTATTGTTCTATACATGTGTGGTATGAAATCCATATAAATATCATTATATGTAATTGACTGTGTCTGATTCTAATTCAGAACGAACGGATATTTTAAATAACGAATATTTTAAAATAATATTCAGAAAAGAATCAAAATCTAATTTTGAAGTCCTATTTGGGATGGACACGAATATATTTAAATATATAAAGCCGTGTTGATTAGATTAACGCTATTTTGATGTGAATAATATTTATATCGACTTTATTCATTTTTATAATGAATATTGAAAAGGAAGTGATTTCAAAATCTAATGTTTTGAAAATATTATCATTTATATATTAATGATATGGAATATTCAATTTTGATTTGAAATTGGATATGAAGTTGAAATCATTTTGAAAACGAATTTAAAACGATTTATAAAATACGTTTTAAATGGAAATCGATGAGTATATAATATATATATATAGTATATATATATATATATATATATATATATATATATATATATATAATGGCCTGAATAGAACGCGTCGCGCCGCGACAATTCGCGAATTTCGACCATTGACTTCGAATGGACATTACGGGAGATCGGACCGTCGGATTCTCCTAATACTGAAACCGTTGTGTTCGTATCGAAAAGAGCTTTCCAATGAATACAAGAGATTTGAAATCTAATGGTTGGATTTGGAATTACGTAACAACCCGAAAATCTGGGCCAGTTTAAAATTTTTATTTTGGCAATTTTAGCGAATTTTGATTATTTAAAATGAATTATTTTAAATAATATCGACGAGAAATTTATTTTGAATGGAATTCAAACGTATATATTATATAGATCGTCGTTAGAATATAAATAATTATTTATATATATAAAAGGAAATGAAAATGGCGCGGTAGTTCGATAATTCGATTTCAAACTTCAAATGAATGTACCGGGTGCAAAACAATCTGGATTTTAGTGAAACCAAAAACATTGGGATCTAATTGTGAATATCTTTCCAACGAATCCGAAAATTCGAAATTTCATAGCGGGAATCAAAAAATATGTCCAGTTGAAAATTCTGAATAGTCGCTATGGAATTCAGACCCTTAAAAATGGACATTTTGCAAACGACCTCGGATTTCGACGAAACCACTTTTGTCGGGTCCGTGATGTAAAGTTATTGCTAGATTCCAAATTTCATAATTTTTCAAATCAATATGTGAGCGTGGCAAAGGAAAACGCGTTTGACCAGTTTCAGTTGATTTTAATCGACTGGAAATTGGCCATTTTTCTAACGGTCTCAGAATTCGACGAAACTAGTTTTGTTAAGACCGTATCGTCAAATACGAAGCTAGAAAATATTTTTCTGGAATTTTTCGAGTTAGTATGTGACCCCGGTAAATTGAAATACGCGTTCAAATTCAATATATAGAGTTATATGTTGATTTTGACGAAAGCGGATCGAAATGATTGAATCAGCCTACGTGGCATATCCCATTGTGTTTGGAATGGGGGTAATATGCTACGGACGACAGGCGGTGGGCCTCGTTTCGAGGTCGTATGTAAAAGTCAACTTTTTGAATTAAATATTTAAAAAAAATCTTCCTCTCCCTATTATACTCTACCCCCCCCCCCCCCCCCCGTTCAGTTTCCTATTCGATCTGAAAATAAAAAAAACGTGTCGATGTCTCCGCTCCGCCACCAGTGGCGCTCCACCCAACGCCGCGCTCTCCCCCTCTTCCCGATCTCCCTCCTTCGCGACCTCCCCACCTGCAGCCCCATCGACAAAGACCCAAACCGCTGCCTCCTCCTGAAACCCTAACCCGAGACCGCGTCGCCCTCCGCTCTACAGCCCTCGCCGCCAAAGGCCAACGCTGCTCCTCCGCCAGATGTGCGAACCCGCCTCCCTCAGTCGAACGCGCATCATCCTACCCCCCTCCAATCGAAAATCACTTCGATTTCCCCCTTCACCGTCACGCCCAGACCCTCCGACCACCTGTAGAGCAACCACTCTGACGTCCAAGCTCCTCCCCCTTCGCAGCAAAGTGAAACCCCCCTTTGAAAAATGCAAAGTGAGTTTTCATTCGATTTTCTTTCTAGTTTTTTTTTTTACCGAGATTAAAACTCTGATTTTTATAGTATGGGTTAGAGAATAGAAATTTGACTTTTATATATTGATTTAAATTAAAAACACGATTTTTATATATTATGAATAACGAAGAAAGGTTATATTTTTAAACAAGGTAAAGCATTGATTTTTAATCAAGGAAAGAACGTATTTTTTTAATCAAATAAAGAAGTGATTTTTAAAAGGAAGAAAGACGATATTTTTAAATAGAGAAAGGCGTGATTTTTACGTATGTAATGGATTAAAAATATGATCTTTATATAGTATAGGTATTAAAAATATAATTTTTACATGATAGAAAGGTTAAAAATATAATCTTTTATATTGTATAAATATAAAAATATAATTTTTATATTTTATAGATAGTAAAAATATCATCTTTATATATATAGCGAAGTAAAAATTCGATTTTTATATATTGAATAGCAAAGTAAAAATTCGATTTTTATATATTGAATAGCGAAGTAAAAATTCGATTTTTATATATTGAATAGCAAAGTAAAAATTTGATTTTTATTTATTGAATAGCAAAGTAAAAATTTGATTTTTATATATTGAATAGCAAAGTAAAAATTTGATTTTAACATATGTAGAGAATACGGACATCGAAGATGACAAAAAGGCGAGGACGATGAAGATTTCTCTAAATGAAGAGTCGTGTTATTGGATAGCTATTGGTGAGAACTTCTCACTCTTCAATTTCTTTTTCTAGTTATATATATACTAGGATGCAGACGGTGCTTAGCAGCACCCGACACCCATCATCCACAGACCATGGATGGCTTGTTTGTTTAATTGTTTGGTTGTGTGGTTGGTTAGATTATTTGGTTTGAATTGAATTGTTTGGTGATATGAAATTGATTTGATTGATGTGTGAATGGCGTGGGCCTTCACTAGACCGGGGATAAGGCTAGGCCTTGTCCCGTTTCTAGTATCGTGCCGTTATGCCGCCGAAATTTTCTAAAAATAAGTTAGAAAAATAAAGATAACATTTTATTTAATAAATGAACCGAATAAAATATTCATAGGTTGAATAAAATAGTTTGATCGTTAAAAATATAATTTTTAACGTGAATGTGAATAAATAAATATTCATTTACAAACCGGACGGTTTGTTTATGTACACCTATTTGAAGGACATTGATTGGGACGATAAATTTTACACATCGCCCAACTGCACAAATAAAAATATGTGTTTGATTGCTTGAAACCCCACACGGGTATTGGGATGATATTTGACGTACACTAATCCCGAATGTTTAGTTGTATGTCGATCGATTGATTGACAGGCTGTTATAAGCGTTGAATATTTATATTTGATGCTTATACAGTGTAGAATGCACTTTGGATGATGGTTGATTATTCATCGTTGTTGATATATACATGTGTTGTAGAAAATCCATATAATTAACATTATATGGTAATTGATTGGGCCTCATTCCAGTTTTAAAATAGAAATATTTGAAAAAGAAATATTTGAAATAGAATATTTGAAAATAGGAATATATGAAGCCGTATTGATTAGATTGACGCCATTTTGACGTGAACGATATTTATATCGATTTTATTCATTTTATAATGAATATCGAAAGTGATTTCAAAATCTGATATTTTGAATAGGATTGAATGTAAATAAATTCGAATTGAAATTGAATATAAATGAATTCGAATTGAAATGGAATAGAAATGAATTCGAATTGAAATTGAATTGAATTGAAAACGAACTGAAATTGAATTAGAAATCAATTTGAATTGAAATCAATTTGAAATGAATTTAAAATGAATTTAAATTGGAATATTCAATTTTGATTTGAAATTGAATTTGAAGTTGAAACCGTTTTGAAAATGAATTTAAAACGATTTATAAATCGTTTGGAAAAGAAAATCGATGAAGTATATATTATATATATTATATATATAATATAATGGCCTGAATAGAAAGCGCCGCGCCGCGGCAGTTCGCGAATTTCGACCATTGACTTCGAACGGATATTACGGGAGATCCGACCGTCGGATTCTCCTGAAACCGGAACCGTTGGGTTCGTATCGAAAAGAGCTTTCTAACGAATGTGAGAAATTAGAAATCTAACGGTTGGATTCGGAATTATATCCAAATCAAATTTGAAAAAGGTCGCTGTAAGTGCAGTTCGATGGCCATTGATGGAAATCGACTGTACGGGCCTTGATAAAATTATTAAAAATAGTAATAATTTGTGTAAAATCATAAGATATGATTTAGAAAGGATTGGGATGAAAAACTCCATATTTGAAAAGATAAAAATAGATTTTTATCGAAATGAACTAGTTTTGAACTAGAATTATAATTCTATTTATTTTTAAATAAATAAATTGAATTTGAAAAGGGTTTTAAAAATACCCAGAATTTCCAATGATTGCATTGGAGTGGATTTGAATCGAAATTGTCTTCGGAATATTTCCATGTTGGAATTCGTGATTATACAGATGTTGTTATGGAAATTTGAAAGATATATATTTATATCGTTATTTCCAATACGACATTTGTTAATCGTAGAATTTGATATTGAATATAAGCCGATATATTTTCTATTCAGAGCCTTGCATTGAATATCAAATGTGATTTGGGTTTGTCGTGAATGGTGTCTTCACTAACACTGTTCTTGAACCCAGTTGAGAAAAGATTAAATCTTTTTATTTAGATTTAATGAAGTGTACCAATTAAATAATATTTAATTGGAATTGAATTGATATTGATTTTGGGTTTATCGTGAACAGTGTCTTAAATAACACTTGTTCTTTAACCCGATAATTAATGTGATTTTGGGTTTATCGTGAACCGCGTTTTAAATGACACTGATTCTTTAACCCAGTCACAGATTAAAACTAAGTGGAGTTTTAATGAATCTTTAATTAGATTGAAATAATCGAGAATGGAGTATCAACAGTTTTGCTCCAAGCGTTAGTTAAATCTTTAATTAGATTTGAACGTGAAATGGTAATTGAATTTACCGATAACACCGTGGTGTTAGATATGAAGTAAGACCCGTTTTACTTCATGGGATGAATAGGTTGGGATTGGGAAATTAAAACCAATGATTACTTCGGTAAGGTTCGTTAATCTCGACTAGTTGAATCGAAATTCAAAAGGAGATTAGAGAATAAATTCAAGGAATTTATCTTTGATAAAATTAATGGGAACCTTTCCCTATGAATGTGAAATTTAGAAACTAACTGTCGGTTAGCTAAGCAGAATGGTTTTCTGGATATTGATCTGATGTTGGTTTCGGCCTTCGGGGTTAATATTTGGGGAATTATTCTCTTGATTAATTTACGGTTAGTGACTGATGAATTGGAATGAGGCGTATGTTGTGTTTGTGTAACACTTATTTAAAATATACGCGAGTTATTCGGAAAGACCGGGTTTATCCCGTTCTGAATAACTGATACGACGATGAGTCGAAGATGAAGACGATGGTTGAAGATCGGAGGTCTTCACGTCGTTTAGGTGATTACTGATGATCTTGATTGGGCTGTACACCCAAGAAGATGGAAACAGTTGGTGATCGTCCAGACGTACTTGGAGATCGATGGATATGCGGGGTACTAGGTGCCTCCGGTTTCATTCAGACCCAGAACGGACTTGTAAATGGACTGTGTGTCTGACATTGGATTTTAGTCCGTGTGATTGATCTCTATTAAATATATATCTGTTTGGTGACGGAGAATTTATTCTCTTGCTTAACGCCCTTCTCTGAGACGTATGAGCTCAGGGGTTATATACTGATGGATATCAAACGCATGGAGTGAATTGCCTGTGTGGCATGCCTAAGTGGCAATTGATCGAGGCTTCTGTTGAAAAGCAAAGTCTTGTGGTTGATGATCGAAGCACGGCCTTTGTGGCATAGCTTTGTGTAACGTTTACTTCGCGAGTTTCGCACCCCGGTTGTGAACCAAAAACGGGAGAGGACCTCAGGGAGGGCATGCGTTTCCTTCTAGCTAGGGTGGTGTCAGTGACCTACCAGCCCTGACATTTATATACTTTTCACCTGTGTGGTTGTTGCTATTGCGAGGCGCCTCGGTTTGATCGGACGATCCTGGTCCGATGGAGTCATTCGTTGGCTCATTTACGCCCCAAAGGGCGGGGAAACATAGTGTTCAGGCATTTTAATCCACATCGGTGGACCGGCCCTATCGCTCCAATGGTCACTCGAGCTCTGATCCTGAGACTCGGGCTAGACAGTCTCGAATCGGTAGAGGACGATCCCTAGCCTCGGTTCATAGACGGAAATCCAATTTCCAAATACGTAACTTTGCGGTTTTATTTGTAAACCTATATATGGCGACATAGTGGCATTGGACGCTCATGCCGCCTATGATTGATACTTATGATTTGAAGTTGTTTTATACACTATGCACTGACAATAGTATCAAATGATTTGTTTTAAAACGTATCAAGCATTCTTTGGCTGTTATAAGGGAAAACCCTATCCCCCGGCTTGCGTTGCATTGTGTGATAGGACCTAGGTCTTATAACAGCTTCATTTTTTCTCTATTTAGCATTGCGCTGTTCGTTTTATGCACTGGTATTCTTGGGAGGAAACCCGTTCCATGTTATACGGCGTGGTCCCTTGATTTACCTAACTTTAAAATAAAGAATTAATAACTGTTTTAGTTCTCACACCAGTCCCATGACTGACTTGGAGTTTATTGTTTTAACCTAAACTCTGGGTGCCCCTATTTTGACATGGGCAGCTTGTAGTTTTGGTTTTGCAGATTTATATTCACAGGATCCTGGTTTACAGCTGGAATGATATCCGAAAAGCTTTGTATCCGTATATCTCTTCTAGTTGTGTATTGTATTATTTTCCGCTGCGATGTATTTAAATGTAATTTAAGTCTCTGATATTTCTGTGTAATTTTCATTTGTACTCTGTATATTCTTGTAATCTGATGCATTGTTGTAATATATAATGAAATGTTCTTCCGTCTGCGTTCGGATGTGGCTTGTTCTCGAACTATCCGCACTTCCCTCACCGGGGAAGTTACGGGTTTTTACAAATTATGTCCAAATCAAATTTGGAAAAGGTCGCTGTAAGTGTAGTTCGATGGCCGTTTATGGAAATCGACCGTACGGACCTTGATAAAATTATTAAAAATATCAATAATTTGTGTAAAATCATAATAAATGATTTGGAAAGAATTAGGATGAAAAATACCATATTTGAAAAGATAAATATATGTTTTTATCAAAATGAACAAATTATGAACTAGAATTATAATGCAATATTTTTAAATAAATAAATTGGATTTGAAATGGTTTAAAAAATAACCAAAATTTCCAATATATAAATTGGAATGGATTTGAATCGAAATTATCTTCGGAATATTTCGATATTGGATTCCGTGATTATACCGATATTATGGAGGAATTTGGAAGATATATATCATTATTCCCAATACGGTATTTGTTGATTTCATAATTTGATATTGAATATAAGCCAATATAATTTCTATTCAGAGCCTGGTATTTAATATTGAATTGGTTTTTGGGTTTGTCATAAAGGTGTTTTAAATGACACTGTTCTTAAACCCAGTTGAGAAAAGATATAAATCTTTTTATTAAGATTTACTGAAGTTTACCAATTAATTAACAGTTAATTGGAATTAGATTGAAATTGTTTTTTGGATTTATCGTGAACGGTGTTTCAAAAAACACTTGTTCTTTAACCCGATTAACAATGGAATGAGATTTTGGGCTTGTCTTGAATGGTATCTTTAATAATACTATTGTTTAACCCAATGGAGTTAAGAAAATTATAAACTAACTGGAGATTAGCTAAGTTGAATGGTTTCCTGGGTATTGATCTGATGTTAGTTTCGGCCTTCGGGATTAATACTTAGGGAATTATTCTCTTACTAATTTACGTTTAGAGGCTGATGGGATGGGGTCTTCAGTAACACTGTTCTAGAACCCCGTGTGAAAAGAATAAATCTTTTAATTAAGATGTAGAGAAGAATTACCAATTAATTAACATTTAATTGGATTTGAAATGGAATGTGAATTGGGTTTATTGTGAACTATGTTTTTAACGACATTCGTTCTTTAACCCGATTTACAGTGAAATGTGATTTGGAATTTATAAATCTTCTGTTAAGATTTAAAGGAGATTTTCCAAAGTAAAGCTTTCCAATTCAACATACTAAATTGGAATTGAATGGAATTCGATTTGGTAATAATCGAAGTGAGCTTCTGTAGAGGAAGACTGTTAACATATATGGAATTTAAAAGGCTTTGCCGTTATTCCATTTATATTATCGGTTGGATATGGAAGTTTATATCGATTATATCGATCTGCTTTCCATGAAAAATTCCATTGTTAATGGAATGAGATTTTGGGTTTATCGTGAGTTGTGTTTTAAATGACATTAGTTCTTTAACCCAGTTAAAGATAAGATTAATTTCTTAACTTTGAAAAATAATTAAATAATGATTTTTGGAGATTAAAACTGAACTAGAGTTTTAATAAATCTTTAATTAGATTGAAATGTGAATCTGATAACTAATGTTATCAAATTCAAAAATGATCGAGAATGGAGTATCACTAGTTTTGCTTCAAGTGATAGTTAAATCTTTAATTAGATTTGAACGTGAAATGGTAGTTAATTTTATAGATAACACAGTGCTGTTAGATATGAAGTATTACCAGTTTTACTTCATGGGATGAATAGGTTGGGATTGGGAAATTAAACAAATGATTACTTCGGTAAGGTTCGCTAATCCCGACTAGCTTGGATAAACCATAACTTAGTTTGAATTAATATCCAAAGGAAGATATAAGAATAAATTTAAAGAATTTATGTTTGATAAAATTAATGGGAACCATTCCCCAAAGATATGAATATTTAAATAAAAGAATATCCAGAATTGGAATGAGGTGTATGTTGTGTTTTTATAGCACTAGTTTGTAATATACGCGAGTTATTCGAAAAGACCGGGTTTATCCTATTTTGAATAACTGAATCGGCGATGAGTCGACGATAAATACGGTGGTTGAAGACAGAAGGTCTTCACATCGTTTGGATGATTACTGATGTCTTGATTGGGCTGTACACCCAAGACAAGGTAATAAGTGGTGATCGTCCAGACGTACTTGGAGATCGACCGAATATGCGAGGACCTATCTCCTGTATTGGACATATGGGACGAGGAATAAGGTGCCTCCAGTTTCGTTCAGACCCAGAACGAACTTGTAAATGGATGTGTGTCTTACATCGGATTTCATTCTATGTGATTGATAGATATCAGTTGCATAGCGTGAATTACCTGTGTGGCATGCTGAGATGCAAAGGATCAAGGCTTCTGTTGAAAGCAGAGTCTTATGGTTGATGATCAAAGCACGACTTTAATATAGCATAGCATTGTATATAGCATTGATTCGCGAGCCTCACGCCCCGGTGGGAACCAGAAACGGGAGAGGACATCAGGGAGGACATGCGTTTCCTTTTAGCTAGGAGTGGTGTCTGGGTTTTGCATGCCCAGACGTTTTACTTATGTGGATGATGGATAGCGAGGCGCCCCAGATATATCGGCACTGCGGGGCCGATGGATGGTATGGTCTTTATACAGACCAGATTGACGCCCCATAGGGTGGGGAAACGCAGTGTTCAGGCATTTTAATCCACTCCATGTGGATCGGCCCTGACGATCCAAGGGTCGATGCGTTCTGATCCTAAGACATGGGCTAGAGTGTCTCGAAGCAGTAAGGACGATCCCTTGCCTTGGTTCACAGACGGAAATCCAACTTCCAGTATGTGACATTTGCGGTTTTGATTGTAGAGCCTAGTATTGGAGATATGATATATGGTACCCATGTCGTCTAGGATTGATACATTTATATTTGAAGTTGTTTTAAACACTATGCACTTATAATAGTATCAAATGATTTGTTTTAAACGTACCAAGCATGTTTGGCTATTATAAGGAAAACCCTATCCTTCGGCCTGCGTTGCATTGTGTGATGGGACCTGGGTCTTATAATAGCTTCATTTTTCGAAAAAGCATTGCGCTGTTTTGTTATATGCATTGGTATTCTCGGGAGGAAACCCGTTCGGTGTTATATGGCGTGGTCCCTTGATTTGCTTTATTTTAAAGTAAAGTTTTAAATAACTGTTTTAGTTCTCACACCAGTCACATGACTGACCTGGAGTTTATTGTTTTAACCTAAACTCTGGATGCCCCTATTTTCCATACAGGCAGCTAGTAGTTTTGGTTTTGTAGATTTATATTCACAGGATCCTGGTTTACAGCTGGAATGATATTCGGAAAGCTCTGTACCCGTGTATCTTTTTCAGTTGTGTTTGTATTATATTTCTGCTGCTATGTAATGTATTGTAATCTCTGACATTTGTCAAATGTATATTATTTGTTCATACTCTGTATATTCTTGTACTTTGATGTAAATTGTTGTAATAAGCAATGAAATGTTCTGTCGTTTGTATTCTGATTTGTTGTGTTCTCAACTCAATCCGGGCTTTCATTTACGGGGAAGTTCGGGTCATTATACAACCCGCCCGGAGTATGCCTAAATTTCGACCTAGAAAAGGTCCATCGAAACTTCGAGCCACTTTAAATGGATTATTAGTTCCGGTAAGGAATTACATTTGCACATAATAACAGGTCAACATTGCGTTATGGAATCTCACACAATGGAAAGAGGAAATATAATATCCAAATAAGATGTACCATTTCATAAAAACCATAGAATTAAAACATAGATTGTCAAGATAATTATTCAATAGGTACATCATTAAAATTCATCATTTTGAGTTTCCTTAAGCAACGCAGCAATGATAACTAATAATAGCATAATATCTCCATCGTCCTCTTCAGTCTCCATCATTGCTTCGTCCGTTGAGCCTACCCCACCTACTGACCTATTGGATATGTTAAGTGGAGGGGTCAAAACATAAAGTCCCGTGTGACTAAAATTAATATTTACTTAAAGATCACACCCTAGATTTGGCAGGTTATAGATATGTCAAGGCATGTCTACGAAACACACAAGTACACACACAAACAAGAAGTATCTAACCAATGGGGTGGATATCCAGGTTAATCGCTTAAGACCTCCATTAGTGCATAGGGTAAAGACCCAACGAGGTGGGTATTCTTGGTCACTTAAGGCCCATATCGACTTATTTTATAAAGAGGATTCTAGTGATCTCTTATAACCTTAAGACGGACCTTAGCCCCTTAAGACCCCATCCTAATACGTCAAAGTTCTCAAGTATATATCCTCACAAGTAATATGAGAAATAGTATTTCGCACGTTACTACTTAACTGATATTACGGTAGAATATTTATGCCGCTTAAGACTCCCCTTAGACAGTTGGTGAGCATGCTATGGCCACTTATCATATATAAACCAATCATGTCCCTATATTATCCCTTCTAAGCTCCTAGAGGAAGTGGACATCCCCGTGAACTACCCTACTTTGTTACCGCTATGCCTAACTACTTTCAGAGAAGGAGGACCCATAGACTTACTTCAAATATAATAAGGGTGGATCCCATGACTTTGGTACCTATCCAAGGAATAAACCTTCGGAAATCATCATAGCCCTAACCACTTAGGAACCAAACTAGATAAGAAGAGAGTTAGCTACTTAAGACCTTCCTAAGGCATTGTGAGCCTGCCTATTTCCAAAAATAATAGATTTATACACACACAAAAGACATCTCACATTATACCGTCTAACTGTAGATGCTGGATGTGCCGGGAGGTTCCAGGAAGACTTCTACTGCAGGTGGGTTTAACCTCGTGTCATAGTGTACTAAACTTGAATTGCCCATGGCACCTAGACCTCTAACATTAGCCGGGTCCATTTGTGGTTGTTGGATATGCCGGTTGGTTCCGGGTAGACTTTTACCACAAACAACCACTAACCTTGTGTCTGTGTGTCATTATTTAACATATGGATAAGTCATTCTATAAACACTCACAAGCAATCATTATATGGGGACATTTAAAATTCTAATTGTATTCTAACATATTTATTACGTCATTATTTCATTAAATTACGTTGATTGCGATATATAAATAGAATATTTAATACGTACAATAAACGCTAGTTTTCGTATGAGCGAAGAAACGTTTTAACGGCATGAGTTGTCAATTTAGTCCAATTCAAGGCATACAAGTTTAATTTCCACATAAGACCGCTAAATACATGGCATAATAACATAAAGGAATAATTAGTGATAACAGTAATGGGAAAATTCAACATAACAATCAATACTTGCATTCCTAGGCTTATTGGAATAATTCAAGCAATAAATCAAGAATGCGGTGTAAATCATGTACATAAATACATATATTTTTATGAACATATACATACATACATACATATATATATATATATACATAGACCTTTGTTTAACATAATTTACCCCTTCTTATGTTGTTCATAAAAACATTGGCATTTGATTTGTTTCAAGTCTGAATATGTTCAGATCACCCATTCATAATGGAAATCCAAACTTATTCAAATAACAAAACTAATCAAATCTAAACCTTTTTACGTCACAAACAAAGATTTAGATAAAAAAAGGATAAATCAAATTAAATAAAAGTATACCACCCAAATGTTCTTCATCCGCTACTAAAATAAATCCATAAACCCAATATCAATTGAAAACTATTGTGAAATATATAAAAACAGGAGATTTGGGGGTTTCATAATTTGATATTATCGTTATTCCAGACCCCCTTAGGCATAATAATCCTTATAATAATCTAGAAACGGATAATATGATTAAGTAATTGCTAATTCCACTCACAGTGATTGGAAATGTCGTGGATATGAAGTTGTCTTGTCTATTTGATGCGAACTCCAATCCCTAGAATTCTATGTACATAAGAATTAAATAATTATAATTCTTATATAATATATCGTGTGATACCAGATCTATATTCTAATTCAAATCCTATAAGAAAAGAGATTAGAAAAAGAAGAATAGATTTTTGAGAGAAGAAGAAAACCTATTATGAAATCATCTGGAACCAATGGTAGAATGGAGGCATAAATATAGAGAGTGGCTAGGTTTATGTATGGGGTCTAGAGGATTATTTATAGGTGTTTGTGTAAACAAGAACATTAGGATTATTAAGATTTAATCCTAGATGTTCATTCTTATAAACTAACCCAAAAACCAACCCAAATCCAGCCTTATTGGGCATTTCAGGTGCCAAGCGGTCGACCGCTCCCCTAGAAGGGCGGTCGACGAGCGGTCGACACCATTTCTAAAGGGTGGTCGACCTCTTGGTCGCTGAATTGCCCAATGATTGTATGTAGGGCTGGAAAGTTTTATTATATATAACGTTAATAAATTTGGTTTATTTCTTTCCTTGTAAACATTGTTCTTGTCCCCTTATCTTTATCTCTTCGTTTGAAATTAAAATTTACCTAAGGGTATGTTATTATTATCCAGTTTATTTCATTCCTTAGATATATATTATTAATTCACATATATGTATATATACATTTACCGTCTGATTTCTTTGTATTTTAACTTCTTCATACGAATACCGTTTTCATCATGTTATATATGAAAACGTATCAGAATTTCGTCCTGAATCTAAATAAATTATTTTTGTAGGCAAATTCTTAATGCTGCAAAATTCCATTTTCTAGCTTGTTTGTATTTTATTATTTAATTTCTTATTTCATTAATCGTTGTTATTAATATATTTAGGTATATTTTTGCAGGGTGTTACATTCTCCCCGCTTAAAAGAGATTTCATCCCGAAATTTGTTTGAAGGGGCGAAAAGCACAACTCGTTCTAAACATCCATGTTGTACACCCATGTTATTTTAATTCATCCAAAAACATCCATGACTCGTAGTGATTATGAAATGCAAACTTACTAAGGTAAGCTCATTCCTAGCGTGTATGCTAATAAGTGATGCAATATGTATGCAAAACACCCTAAGATGTATATATTTCTATATGAGTGCGCGGTGCAATTGTGTTGCATCCATTTCCTAACATCCAATCTAGCAACCACAGTGCATCCATAATCATAATTTGGAGGAAAAATTACCCGAGAAAAGCTCTAGGTGGGTTTGTCTCATCTTTTCCTCGGTTTCCCATGTGCTTTCCGTAGGATCATTTCCCCATTGTACTCGGACGAGGTGAATGGTTTTATTGCGAAGTCTCTTGATTCCGTGTTATACAATCTTTGAAGTGGCACGAGGCACCCTGCACTCCAACTCGAGTTTTCCTATATCCCTAATTTCATCAAGCTCTAGTCTGATAGCAGAATCATGAAAGCATTTCCTCAGATGAGATACATGAAAAACCTTATGGATCCTTGATAGGCGTTTTGGGAGATGCACTCTATAAGCCAAAGATGCTATCCTCTTGACGATGCAAAAAGGCCCAATAAATCTGGGAGCCAACTTCTCAGTCTTTCCAAATTGAATTGTCTTCTTGAGAGGGGATACTTTCACGAATACCAAGTCTCTAATTTTGAACTCAAGTCCCCTCCTCCTCTTATCGACATATGATTTCTTGAGGCCTTGGATTGCCTTCATTTTGTGCATAATCAAGGAAATCTTCTTTGTGGAATCACAGACGAAGTCTGGTCTGAGTAGAACCTTGTCAGTAGTTTCCCACCAACAAGTTGACGATTTGCATAGCCTACCGTAATCGGTTCAAAATGGGTCATACCGATCGTCGCTTAAAAGCTATCATTGTACATAAACTACACAAGCGATGGGTGTTGCTCCCAAACTCCTCTGAAGTCCATAATGCAAGCTCTGAGCAATTCTTTTAGGATCCAATTTACTCTTTCTGTCTGGCCATCAGTTTGCGTTTGGTAAGCTGTACTTAAATTGAGGGTCGTTCCCAAGGCTGCTTGTAAATTTCTCCAAAATTCACTCGTGAATAAGGGATCTTTATCACTCACTATACTAGATGGGATACCATGTAATCTAACCATTTATCTGACATATAATTGGGATAATGAAGTTGCAGTCCTTATCTTTTTGATTGGTATGAATTGAGCACTCTTGGTCAAGCGGTCTACTATAACCCAAATAGCCTCATTTCCATTCAGACTTCTTGGAAGTCCATCAATGAAATCCATGGAAATATGTTCCCAATTCCACATGGGAATCTATAAAGGTGATAGAAATCCTATAGGTTTTCCTTGCTCTGCTTTTACTTTTTGGCATGTTAAACATTTAGCTACGAACTCGGCTATATCCCTTTTCATTCCTTCCCGATGGAGATTCCTCTTCATATCTTTATACATTTTATCTCCACCGGGGTGTATGATCGTTTTTGTCCTATGGCACTCCTCCAAAATTTCTTTTATTAATCCTTCATCTTTAGGGATGCAAATCCGTCTATCCCTAAGAAAACTTCCATCATTTCCCAATGAATATCTAACCGAGTGGGGGAAAGTCTCCTTCTTTCCCACTTTCTCCTTCAAGTTACTTATTTCTTCTTGAAGGTCTTGTGTATTTCGAATTGTTTCTCCTAGAGTGGGTTCAACAAGCTTAACTCCAAGAAAACTATTAGAGGTTACGGGCGGGGGCTGCAAGTTAAAGTTAGAGAGAAACTCGAATTGTTTCCATTCCAAAATTGTATTCAAAAATTCATGCTTTCTACTTAATGCATCTGCTACGACGTTACCCTTCCCTGGGGGTATATTGGATCATAAAATCAAAAGAGGCAATGTACTCCATCCACCGTTGTTGTCTCAAATTCAGGTCACGTTGAGAGAATAAATACTTCAGAGATTTATGGTCGATAAAAAGTTCAAACTTCTCCCCTAATAGATAATGCCTCCACATTTTTAAAGCGAACACCACTGCGGCTAACTCTACATCATGAACTGGGTACCTTTTCTCGGGGTCCTTTAGTTGTCTATTAGCATAAGCAAAAACTCTTCCTTCTTGCATAAGAATCGCTCCTAAACCGGTTCTGCATGCGTCGGTGTAAACAATGAACATTTTTGAGCCATCGGGTATAATAAGAACTGGCGCACTAGTTAATACTTCCTTTAACTTCTTAAAGGCTATATCACATTTATTACTCCACGAAAATACCAAGTTCTTCTTTGTTAATTGGATTAAAGGAGTAAAAGTCTTTGCGAAGTCTTTAATGAACTTTCTATAATATCCAACTAATCCAAGGAAGATCCTCACTTTTGTAACATTTCGTGGCATTCTCCATTCCTTAATTGCCTCGATCTTCGCGCGGTCTACTGCCTAGCCTTTACTTGACACGATATGTCTCAAAAATCTAACTTCTTCCCTCCAGAAATGGCACTTCGAATTTTTTTCTTTCAAGTGGCTCTTTCTTAATATCCCTAGAACCTGTTTTAAGTGGCTCTCATGTTCTTTATCGTCCTTTGAAAATATAAGGATATCATGTACGAAGACTAGCACAATTTTATTCAGAATGCTCCTAAACACTCTACTCATGAGGTCAACAAATAAGGCGGGTGCATTCGTCAGTCCGAAGGGCATAACTTCCTGTGGGAAAAATCCATCCGGCGTCCTAAATGCGGTTTTATCCTTACTGTCCTCCGAGAAACTTAATTGGTGAAATCCAATGGCAAGGTCTAATTGGGAAAATACTCGGGCTTCTCCCAAGTGGTCGAATAGGTCATTAATTCCAGGTAAGGGGTACCTATGCTTTTTGGTTAGCTTATTAAGTTCCCTATAATCCATGCAAAGTCTTAAAGATTCATCAGCTTTGGTGGCAATCACTACAGGTGCACCCCATTCAGAGGTATTTCGCCGAATGAAGCCTTTCTGTAGTAACTCCGAAATATGCTTATCTAATTCCCTTCTTTCTTTAAGCGCCATATTCATTAAGGTAAATCTACTAGTCTAGCATCCTTTTCTAGGTCAATACGAGAAGAGATTTCTCTATGGGGTGGAAGTCTCATGACTTCCTCAAAGATGTCCAAGAATTCACATACTATGGGGACCGAAGATGGCCCTTCTAAACTAGGAGATAAGGTATATAATAAGGCTTTATCCTTGTTCCTAATGTTACAAGGAATTTTCAGACTACGTCCTCCTCGACTCATAAGATGAACAACTCTCTTGTTGCAATCTAGGTCCGCCTCATAAAATGTTAGCCAATCCATACCTAGGATTAGGTCATACCCCATAAAATCCAGTGCATACGCTTTATAGAGGAACTGGACATCGTTGATCTCCAATACTAGATTTTTACAAAACAACTCAAGATACTTAGCTCCTCTAATAGGATTGGACATCTCTATCGGACTACCAGAGATAGACAAGGGAAGGTTCAACAAATTAACTAGCCTCTTAGAGGTAAAAGAATGGGTAGCTCCCAAATCGAACAAGGTGTATATGGAAATTCCTAAAATAGAAGTAATACCTTCAAGTGCGGGTTGACCTTTATCTCTTGGGGGTTGGCTCTGTATTAGTGCTACCTCCGATGCATAATTCTGGCTGCTCGAATAACTTTAGGCTTTGGGTAGTCTTTAGACATGTGTCCTTCCTCGTGATAGTTAAAACAATTTCTTTAAATTCTTTCTTTGCCAAGGAAGTCCTGCGATCCTTTGCCTCTTGACCTTTGCGGTTGCACCTCGTGCAAGTCTTAGCTTCCTTATTGACTTTACCACCTTTCTTCTTATACTTCCAACACTACTTATTCTTATTCTTATTAGAACTTCCTTCTCCCTTCTTGCCATCCTTATTATCCATAGATCCTTCAACTACGCATAAAATGGCCGTTTCCACTAAGGTTTCGAAGGTTGCTCCGAACGTTACTTGATCTTACAAATTTTCCTTCAATGGGGAGTTCAGTCCCTTAACAAATCTTAAGGCCTTGTTCATTGGGGTATCCACTAAACCCCTACAAAACTTGTTTAACTCAATGAATTTGGCTACATACTCTTGTGGGCTCAAACTTCCTTGCTTGAGATGGATAATTGTCTCTAACTGGATCATTGTCTCATTTTTTGGCAAAAACTTTGCTTCGAAGCAGGCTTGAACTCGGCCCATGTAAATATTCGACCCTCATTCTCTCCCAGTACTAAGTTCCACCATTCAAGGGCTTCCCCCTTTAAGTGCCAGGCCGCCACTACAAGAAAAATCACTTTCAACCACAATCAAATATGGCTTTTGGGTGCAAAAGTTGTAAAAATTTGGCCCCTATAAATTCACTACTCGATGAAACACTTCCGATGAATTCACTACGGTGAAACGTTGATACAACACGTATGATAAAATATCTCGCCTAATCAACACGCATGGCTAAAACATCCCGCCTCTAGTTTCATTTCCCTCTGCTAAATTTTTTTACTTTCCCTCTTTGTCCAGTTTCATTTCCATCTTTTGATTTCATTTCCCGCATTCGATTTCATCTTGCCCTAAAACCCAGTTTTATCATTTCATCGTTCCTTATTTCCCTGATTCCAATTTCATGGTGCCCTAGTTCCTCTTGTTCGAGTACTTCGATCTATTTAGTTATAATTTGTTTTTTGTACAAGTAGTTCGATCGATTTATTTTTCGATTAATTTAATTAACTGTCTTTCGATTCAGTTGATTTAATTAGTTAGTTCTTGTACATTTAGTTCGACCAATTTACACTTATTAGTGAAATGGTACAGTATTGCTACGTAATACCATCGTTACTAAATATTTGCTTTGAGCTAGCTTGATTATGATTTATAGATACATTTACGGTTTACATAATTTTTTTTCCCTTGATTTTTTAATTAGAAAGTGAATCAAATGGGATGATGTAACACCCCACGTCCATTAATGTCACTCACAAAGGGAATGCATTAACTTCTATGGAGCGTTTTAAGTGTGTATAGAACAGAAACTTAACAATAAGACAGATATAAGCAGTACCTAAAAATTTAAAAATTATTCATTGCAACGGTAAACACATAGGTTTGATTACATCATCTAAAACCAAAGACTAGAGTCAAAGTACATAATATCCATCTTGACTAAATCAGAGTACATAAATTGAAAGACATAACCCGAAATAAAATAGCCATAAATAAGATAGGCTGAACTTTTACTTCAGCGATCCAAGCAACTTCTAAAAGCAAGAGATGCAGCTGTCCAAATCAAGCTCCACTATTGCTAGTTCCACCCTGAGCACTTGGGGGGAAAAGGAAGAAAAGAGGTGGAAACAAAGGGGGTCAGACATAAAGTCTGGCGAGTGCGATAACTTTAACAATATAATTATCAAAATAACTAGGCTAAGGCATAAGCTGGAAAATAAGGAAATGACTGTGAACAATTGGGTATGGCAGAGCAAACAAAAGGAAATAGGATGAACAAAGATAACGTTAAAGGTGCACCTAATGACTATAAGATAATTACTACACTGCACCACACTAAACACCCTAAAAGTTAATCCAGCTTACAAAACTTATTAATGATAATGGTAGTTTCGTGTACCCCTAGTTGTCTTCATAGGTGCCGCCTGCCCCTATCTCCACTAGGTGTACCCACTACCCCCATGCGATCGGCTCCCTAACTCATAGATACCCGTGCTGGTCCCACAGTGGGGTGTATCACTCCCTAAAGTGGCAACTCGATACCACCAAGTTGCACGGCTTATACCTACACGATGCAACAACGTCTTACCTACCAGCTCGGGACCATACACGCACATGACCCGTTGGACTCGCATTGCCACCGCTAACCCGTTTTTGCCTCTTACAGTCAAGCCTAGTATGCGTGTCCCGTCCGCGACTTGAGTCGAGCCCACAAATATGCTTATGGGTTATTGGTTGAAACGGGCCCCTATTACTTGACACAAGCTATCCACCTAAGCTTGGTCCCCTCTAGTACATCCCACTTAACCCTCTTCTTATTCATGTCCACTTACGTGTTTTATTTTGGTTAAGTGTTTCTAATCGTATTTCACAAGCCACTGAAGGCACACACTTAACCCCCATGTCCCACCGCATGTTTATCTGGTTAAGTGTTTCTTAATTCATTAACACCGTAACCTTGTAAAGACCTCCCACATTAGACTGGCATTTGTGGCAGCTGGATTTGCCGGGCGGGTCCGAGCAGTCTTACACCACAAACGAGCCTAACCTCGTATCTCTACAACTGTTACGCATTTAATTCATGCCCTTGACCTCTCACATTAGACTGGGATTTGTGGCTGCTGGATTTGCCGAGCGGGTCTGGGAAGTCTTACACCACAAAAGAGCCTAGCCTCATTTCTTAGGCGATTAATTACACATAATTAGTTATCCCCTAATTTGAATTAATTTCCCTATTCAAATTATCGATCAATTCAAAATTTAACTATGTCCATAATTGACTCAATTATGTCCATCTATTTATGGTATGTAAAATTATACCAGTTAACGTCACAAATTAATTTTATGCCATTTAAGGCATTTATGCCAATTCTCAATATTAAATCTTTTAATATTATCCCTTCGCCCCACGTTGTACGTTCGTTCTTTTAATCATGAAATATACGTTAGACTCGAATAGCCTAACTTATGGAGTAAAGAGAAAACATCACAACATGCATAAAATAAAAACTAAATCTAAACATAAGGGGTGAACTTGCATGTGTGAATAAGGTTTTTCACCTAAAACTTACATAGGCCAAAGTCACAAACTTGCACAAAACTACATATGTCATAGATCTAAATCTAAAGGTGTAAACTTGTTTAGGTAATAGTCACAAACTTGCATAAACCATGTATGTCATAGATCTAATCATAAGGTGTAAACATGCATATGCAATAGTCACAAACTTACATTACATGATTCATACTCCAAACATATATATATACTTGCATATATGATTTATGCAACATAAACTATGATGTAAACTTGCATCTAAACATGTAAATTAAGATCTACATGTAAACTAGCATACAGAATTCTGTATACTAGCATATAACTCACACATGTCTTAGCCTAAACTTTAGATCCAAGCTTACACACATATAATAGATGTCATGAAACATGTAAGGTGGTATATAATTCTCATTAACTTGCATATGATTCATATCTAAATCAACATCCTAACTTTCATATAGAATTATCAAGTTAAACTTACATATGATTTAACATATGAATTTGTTCCACAAATATAACCAAACTAGAAAGTGAAACATCATTATGAATTGATTGTTCATAAGCCAACAATTAACATAGAATTACAAAATAACATCACAGCTTTACAACATAGATAATAACATCACATCTTTACAACATAGATAATAACATCACAGATTTACAACATAGATAATAACATCACAGATTTACAGCATAGATAATAACATAACGGTTAATGATTCACAACATAACCATATATTCCCAAATCATAACCCAACCTAATTAAATTGTTAATTATCTTATTAAAGAAATCGAACTCACAACTCAAAGAAGGTCTTGAGTTCTGGAATCTGAGTTCGGAAATTGATTTAGCTCGCCTTTGTAGTAGATTCATTGTTGTTTAGATTAGAGTTGAACAGAATTGAGTTGATTAGCTTCGTTTTCCCCTTTAGTTGGTGGCGGCTACTCTAGGTTGCAAGGTGACAGCATGACAACCATAGTCCAAAAAAATTATTTGATTTTAGGGTTTGAGTTTACACATGTTTATATAGAATTTAGGATTAATTTAGGCCATCTAATCACCCTAGATTTAGCCACAACCGTTCAGTCAAGATAGGGTGACAAGTCATCCCTAATAACTCAGCTAGGAGTCAGAAAATCGTCATCAACAAATCTGCCCAGGAGGGGGGTAGGTCGACCCCCAGGTCGACCCTCTGGTCGACTTGTGTGGAACAGTCGACCGCAGGTCGACCCCCTGGTCGACCTGGCCCCTAGCGGGAATTTTTCCTCCTAGCCCATCCGAGTTTGAAATTTGAAATCTATTTTGAATTTTAGTGAAACTTTCGATTGCCATAACTTCTTCATACAAAGTCCAATTCTTGCAAACTCGGATTCTATCTCAACTAGAATTCCGAGACGAACACAATGGCGCAATCCATTTCCCTTAATTCTCACATTTGAGATTAATTATTCTTTAATTTGTGAACATTTATATTAGAATTATGGGGTGTTACATTCTCCCCTCCTTAAAGGATTTCGCCCCCGAAATCTCCAAGTTAAGGAGAATGCATATCCTACCATCCAAACATCCATCTACTCAACCATAAAACACAGGCATCCATTGTCCTTATAAAATTTCTAATGTTGTATGTGTGTATGTTCCTTATCTAATGCAAAATCAGGCGGTCTACTGATTCAGTTGACCTCCTTAATGCAAATCATGACAGTGCCATGCGTCCATTATGTATGTGAAAGAATCCTATCGATACATATTATTTCTACATGTGTGCACAACCATTCATCAAAATGAAACATCCATATGATACACACATTCAATGTACATTCATTTTATTAAATACATCCATTTATATGCAATATGCAATATGAAAGTGACTGAGCCGATCTAGTGCCTTAAGTGTGTGCATATGCATCCACATGCATCCACCATACATAACATGTCTCAAACACATGTTTCAACCATAGGACTACCCTATCTAAAGGTCAAAGATACTAGCGAGAGGACATACTAAAGATAAAACAAGTACAAGCTAAGCGATAAAGGAGAAATTAAAAGACATACCCTCGAAAAGAAAAGGGTACAATGAACGCATCTTCTCTTCCGTCACCCAAGTAGCGTTGCTCTCATAATCTCCCCATTGCACTTTGACTAGCTTTACCTCTCGATTCCTCAAATTCTTGATCTCCGAGCCAAGAATGCACGTAGTAGCTCGTCGAATCGTCGCATCACGCTCTATCTCCACCTCTCTAAGCAAGCTCGGTTCTACCACTTCCGCTATCTCATGCAAGCACTTCCTCAAATGTGATACATGGAATACGTCGTGTACACCACTAAGTCTCTCGGGCAACTCCACTTTATACGCCATCTGTCCAATCCTCTCCTTAATAGGAAATGGCCCTACGAACCTTGGTGCTAACTTCCCAACGGACCCAAAGCTAACAACATTCCGTAATGGAGACACCTTGATAAAGACTATGTCCCCAATATCAAACTCAAAATCTGTCCTCCTCTTGTCCGCATAAGATTTTTGCCTATCTTGCGCCGTCTCCATCCTCCTTCGAATCAAATCGATCTTTTCCAAAGTCTCTCTAATCATATCGGGCCCAAGCAAGATCTTATCTGTAGATTCCCACCAACATGTAGGCGAACGACACAGCTGTCCATAAAGAGCCTCGAAAGGTGCCATGCCAATGCTAGGATGAAAGCTATTATTATATGCAAACTCCACCAAAGGAAGATGCTCCTCCCATGTACCTCCGAAGTCTAAGACACATAACCTTAAAAGGTCCTTTAGAATACGATTCACCCTCTTGGTCTGGTCGTCCGTCTGAGGATGATATGCGGTGCTCAAACATAACTGAGTCCCTACCGCCTCTTGCAAGCTCTTCCAAAACTCGCTGGTAAAGATAGGATCGCGATCGCTCACCATGCTAGAAGCAACACCGTGCAAACGAGCTATCTCTCTAATGTATACGGAGGCTAACCATGGAGTAGTCCTCATACTCTTCACAGGAATGAAATGGGCGCTCTTAGTAAGTCTGTCTACCACGACCCAAATCACCGTATTACCCTTCCTCGATCTCGGTAACCCATCAACAAAGTTCATCGAGACACTCTCCCACTTCCATTGTGGGACCTCCAATGGGTGAAGCAACCTACCGGCCTTCTTTTGCTCTACTTTTACTTGTTGGCGCACCAAGCATCTGGCGACAAACTCGGCTATATCCCTCTTCATACCGGCCCAAAAGTAAACTCGTCTCATGTCCATGTACATCTTGTCCCCGCCGGGATGAATGGTCATCTTCGAACGATGTGCATCATCAAGAATGGTCTTCCTCAAGTTCACGTCTCATGGTACACAAAGTATATCGTCCCTACGTAACCAACCCTTATCATCTAGGGTATACCTACTAAGATGGCTCGATGACTCCCCCCTTTTGAGCTTCTTTACTAACTCAACCAACTGTGGGTCATCACGCTGTGCCTCACCAATCCGTCCAAAAAGCGTAGGTCAGACCTCTAAGGATGCTAGTAAACCGGGTACAAAGTCAACGGAAGGTCTAAAGTCAAACGTAGAGATGAACTCTAAGCTTCGCTGCTCAACAAACAACGGACTCAAGGACAACTTTTTCCTACTTAAGGTGTATGCCACCACGTTACCCTTGTCGGGGGTATATGCTATCTCGAAATCGTAGGACGCTAAGAATTCCATCCACCTTTGCTGTATTAAGTTCAAGTCCTTCTAAGAGAACAAGTATTTTAGCGATTTGTGGTCAGTGAACAATTCGAATTTCTTGCCAAGAAGATAATGGCGCCAAGACTTAAGCGCGAAAACAATAGCGGCTAACTCTAGGTCATGTGTAGGGTAATTTCTCTCATGCACTCTCAACTACCTTCCTCCATAGGCTATTACCCTCCCCTCTTGCATTAAGACTGCGCCTAGTCCTGTCCCACAAGCATCGGTATAAACGGTAAATGGCTTACTCCCATCTGGCAACACAAAGACTGGGGCTATGGTCAAAGCTCTCTTTAAACATTGGAATGCATCATCACAATCTACGTCCCACGTGAAAACTAGGTTCTTCCTTGTAACAACCCGAATTTTTATAACATGTTAATAAAAGAATCAAGGCAGAATTAAATTTTAAAATAAGAATCAAGGGAAACGGGTTGCGTCATTGCATTCGTCTCAAAATTCTGCTTGAAAACGAGTCCGAGTTTGCGAGAATCGAAGTCCGTATGAGAGAGATATGACCCTCTAAAGTTTCAGGATTTTAAGAATCGAAAACAGCTCGAATTCGAATTCAAATTTCGAATTCAAAACCCAGAAAAGGCTGGGTGGGAAATTTCCCGCCCAGTGCCCAGGTCGACTGGGGAGTCGACTGGGCAGTCGACCCCCCAGACCAGGTCGACTGGGCAGTCGACCTGGGTGTCGACCTGGTCCCCGAGCCCACTTTTGGGCCTGGGTGCATTCTGATGTTTCTAGTCTCGTTTTCTGTCCAGATTCGTCTACCTAATCCTATATAAACCCCCTGATGCCTAAACCCTAATTCACTACAACACGTCTAGCCACCATTATGCTACTGAAATCCCTCTTGGTCATGGCCGCCGTCTCTAATCTTCTTAAGCTCTCATACGCAATCCAATGCAAAGAAGAAGACTTCTACAACGATTCAAGGAGATGAATCAACAACGCTACAACATCGATTTCAGTTCTTAAATTCGCTAGCCATGCTATATAAGTTCTAGTTACTTTTTAGATTAAAATACTTAATTTTAATATGGCTATGGAATAAAGTGTAATTGGATATAAGCATGTTTATCAATTCAGATCTATTCCTGTTTACCTTTGAACCTTGAGTTTTGAGACTTGTTCATCTCCATTCTTATGTCTAGTTCATGCTCTATTCAGTCTTTGTAAATCAGTTTCTTGGATTCATGTTGATATTATTATCAAGATATAATCTTATATGCCTATCATGACGATCTATGTTGTTTTCTCCCTGATCTTGTTTCATTACAACTTCTACCTCCCCCTATTTATTTTCCTTTGATGAACCTAGGTCAATTTCGGACCTAGGCCTAAACTGAGATTTATGTGCGATTGGATACGGGGGAAATACCGAGATATTGCCTAGTTAGATATATGTGTGTTTGGTAGAATCGAAGGCATAATATAGAATTGGATAATTGGGTATTGACATTAAAATGGTAATTGTAAGAATTGGGATTGGCATAAGTAATTTTTGGCTAGAACTTGATATGTGTAAATTGACATAAAAATTGACATACGTATAAAACGGCATGAACAGAACATATGTAGATTTGGTTTGAATTGGGCATATGTAAAACTGATATGTAATCTAGAACTTGGGCATATGTTAATTATGTGAGATTTGTAGTTGAAACACATATGATAATTTATGTCTTGAAAAAGGGCTAATATGAACACGCCTAAGTGGGTTTTGGGTAGTTGGCATGTAATAGCCTTAAAGGAGGGATAAATATAAATTGAGATAAGTTTCCTTTAATGGCATAAGATAAATTGTGATAAAATTGGTATGATTTTGCATACCATTAATTGATGAACATAACTGAGTCAATTATGGACATCGTTAAATTAGGAATTAATTAATAATTTGAATAAGGAAATTATTAAGACTGGGGTAAAAGATTATAAGCAATAATCAATGCTTAGGACACGAGGTTGGACTCATTTGTGACGTAAAACTGCCCGGACCCGCCCGGCGAATCCAGTAGTCACAAATGGTAGCCCAATGTGAGAGGTCCTAGGCCCAAATTAAAAGCGTAACAGTTGTAAAGACACGAGGTTAGACTCTTTTATGGTGTAAGACTGCCCGGACCCGCTCGGCAAATCCAGCTGCCATAAATGTCAGTCTAATGTGAGAGGTCTTTATAGGGTTACAGCCTTAATGAATTAAGAAATACTTAACCAGATAAACATGTGGTGGGACATGGGGGTTAAGTGGGTGACATGTGGGTGACATGTGGAAATACGAATAGTAATACTTAACCAACATAACATGGTAATTAGACCAGTGGATAGGGTTAGGTAAACTAAGAACACTTAACCAATATGGTATGAGTGGGTGGGTTAAGTAATATGATTAGGCTAATGACACTTAACCAATATGGTATGAGTGGGTGGGTTAAGTAATATGATTAGGCGAATGACACTTAACCAATATGGTATGAATGGGTGGGTTAAGTAATATGACCAGGCTAATGACACTTAACTGTTATGACATGAATGATTGAGCTAAGTAAATCTTAATTAATGCCTAAGTGGGAATGATAACTTGCGGAATAAAGTAAGTTAGGCGGAACAATAGATAAGATGAGATAACTTATGTAATAAGGAAAGATGTGCTTCATTGTAGATTAAGCAATATGTAAAGACAAGAATGAATTTACAATTGAAGGCGACATAAGTTATATTATAAAAAGGAACAAAACATTGGTTAGGTTGGATAATCCTCTGAGTATCAATCTGATGTTGATTTCGGTCTTTGAGGTTGGTATTTAGGGAATTATTCTCTCTCTCCAGTGTGTTTGTAAGTTAAGGGGTACTTGGTTGTAAATATTGAATAAGAACATGTTATTGTACCATAACAGGGGTTAATGTATGAATCATAGGAATAACATGTTGCGGGCTTATTAATGGACTTAGTATAGTTCAAGTTAAGAATTGAATTAATAAGCAAGTTGAAGGTTGGTATAAATGGAAATAACCAAGTTAAATGATAAGACTGATGAGGTAGCACAAGCGCATAGTTAATGGATAGACATAGGGTCTAATGGCAGATAAAGCCAAGGCGCTTGGTTAAACCCATACGTTGGGGGTAATATGAATGACATGTAAAATATAACCTATACGCACTTAACCAAGATAAAGCATGTATTAAGACATGAGGATGATGTAGGGGTTAAGTGGAGGACATGGGTAACATGTAAGACATAACTGGTGTATACTTAACCAAAATTTAAGCATGTAAGTGGACATGAATAAGAAGGGGTTAAGTAAGAATTACTAGAGGGGACCAAGCATAGGAGGGAAGCTTGTGTCGAGGAAAGGGGACCCTTTTCGGACCAGTAGCCCATTATGTATCTTTGTGAGCTCCACCCATGTCGAGGACGGGACACGCATACTGGGTTTGATTGTAAGAGGTCAAAACGGGTTAGCGGTGGCAATGCAAGTCCAACAGGTTTCATATGCGTGTGTGGACCCGGGCTGGTAGGTAAGACGTTGTTGCATCGTGTAGGTATAAGCCGTGCATCCTCAAGTTGTATCGGGTTGCCCCTTTAGGGGAGTGATACACCCCACTGTGGGGCCAACACGGGTATCTACTAGTTAGGGAGCCAATCGCATGGGGGTTGGTGGATACACCTAGTGGAGATAGCGGCAGGCGGCACCTATGTAGTCAGCTAGGTGTACATAAGACTAGTATTATGATTCCTAAGTAGTGGGTGGGATCACCTTATTATATAACACGGGCTACTAGTTGGGACACTAGTAGGGGGTAAGGATCCTTGTTACATAGGACACTAGTTGAAGTACTAGTAGGAATACGAAACATTCCATGTAAGACACTTGTAAAGATGCTAGTTAGGTGGTGCAGAGCAAGTAGATCTCATAGAAATATTTTAATGGCGAAGCAGAGGAATCTTGTTATGTTTGATAGGGATCTTACGAAATTTATCTTGAATCGGAACCTTGCGATGTTACTTGACAAAAATCACATCATGTTAACCTTAGTTATCTTGCCTGTTGCTTATCTTGTCATCATGCTTATGTTTACTTTCAGTTTACTCATGCCATATTATCCTTAACTATTTTATGCTGAAAGTCACTAGGACTTACTCAGTCTTTATGACTGACCCATTTTGTTTCGCCTCTTTTTCTTCCGTTTCCCCCCCAGGTTCGCAGGGTGGGAATACAGCTTAGTTCGGATCTTACCAAGCTCCAAGGCTCTTTCATGTATGGCTTGGATTTCTCTTGGTTATGGCTTACTTTGCTTTATTGGGGAATACTACAGTTTGTTTTTATGCTTCTTTGTTTTTGAGCAAGACAGATATTTTAACTATGTAATTAGGTATTGGAAGTTGATGGGCTTTTATTGTAAACATTTATATTTAATAAATGATTTTAAGTACTTCCACTTTACTTTCTGTTATTTTATATATGTCAATCTTGTAATATTTCTGTTCCAGTACCCATAATGCTCCATTGAAGTTAAGGCATTCCCTTTGTGAGTGACCTTAATGGATGTGGGGTGTTACATTTGGTATCAGAGCAGAAGGTTACCAGACTGGGCAAAAGTTTTCAAAAACCTTCTGAACTAGTTTTCAAAACATTTACCAAGAAGCAAATTTTCAAGAAAATTTTGTTTTGATTAAAAGGAAAATTCCCCAAAGCCATATGTACTATCTTTTGATTCCCTCTTGAAATCTCTCCTCTCTCTCTTTTCACCATAGTTTCGTAGGCATCCGACATATGTCGGAGGGCAAAGAAGTGCCCAACTTCCATCTGTAGCTGAAGTAGTTCCATCTGCGTCTAATCTTGTTTCAAGTTGTGTAGAGTTGTCGTGCGTTGGAGGTAGCTTCAAAGGACTTGTCAACAAACTATACAAGGACAGTAAGAACAAGAGACTAGTTGTTATAGCTTAATCCACAAAGGAGGAAAAAGGTGAAAGGAAAGAGGCCAAAGTGCAAGAATAGTGAAATCCATGACAAGAGAGAGTATCTTTAGTATGGTAAGGAGGGAGTGTAGTTAAGTATAGGACAAGGACAAGGGCAAAAAGGCAAGATCGTCGAGAGGGCAATTGTATACCTAAGAGAGGCGGTAACGTTTCTGTTAAAGGTTTAGCTTTTCTTTTCTATCATCCCGCTAGAACTTTGTTTTTGTACATCGCATCCTTTTAATTCTACTTTGATAATTGAGTCTCTGCACCTTAGTACTAGCGTATTGGAGGATCCCAAATTTTGTCTCAAATCCTGTTGGGGAATTGGCTCATTTATCCATGATTTTTTTGGATTTGAGAATGTCTATACTAGGTATTGAGCTTAGAAGGAATGCTTATGATTTTTGGGCTAGGAGTGGATTCTAAGGATGGAGTGGTTATCCAATAAGGGTGCCATTCTCGGTTTTGAATGGAGGGTAGCTAGACTCTTGACTTGCCTCGGTAATGCCCTCGAAGTCTAGTGTAACCCTTAGGGTTTTTGCCATGCTTAGTTACCTCGAATCTCTAGATACATTTATTGATCCGCTCGAGTAGTGTTCGCCACTAAGGCGGATGGTTCATTTCACTTATGCATGTGATGTAGAAAATCGCCTTACTAAGTACATTTAGCAACATAGTTGACATTTGTTTATTTTCAAGAGATAATTCATCTATCTGGAATACCTTCTAGTAAGTGAATGAGATCCAAGATTCACTAGTGAATTTTGGAGAGCTTACATGGAACCCTCAGTACATAGTTATGTTTGAGGCTGAGTATACTAGAGGGAGAATAAGTGAAAGTGGAACGAGAGGCAACAGTGAAATGAGTTCCAACTCGTATTTTGGAAATAAGAATCAAGGAGCTATGAAATTGTGGAGTTAAAGACGGTCAAAGCACAATGGAGTTAAGCTCAAGGAAATGCGACTTAGAAGATTGAAGACTAAATTCGCGCATCATATCTCTTTTTAAGAGTATATTCTTGATTCCTTTTTCCTGTAGAGCTTACTTGCATGCTATCTTTTGTGTATATCCTCTCGGTCCTATTCTCAATCCAATTTCTATTGCAAACCCCATAGGGAGTATGACTCATCTGTTAGTTTTACATGTTGGGGCTTGAGGGTGTCCGTTGGGTTGATTAAACCTTTTTGGGTTTGATAGGATATGGGTTGGTTTTAGGAAGGGATTTCTTGTGACCTAAAAGGAGTCAATCATGCTTAGTTTCCTAGAATCACATATATATTGGTTGGGTTGAGAATTTCTTTGGGTGTCAGTCTGATGTTGATTTCGGTCTTCGGGGCTGGTGCTTAGGGAATTCTTCTCCTAATCATTATATATGTGACGTAGATTTCTAGCTTTGATGGGCGCAGAGTTTTTACTTGCTTCTATCATTCGACTATATCTTTAGGTAGGAACAATTGGGTGTAAACATGTGTTTGAGACATGTTTTATGATTGATGGTTGCAAGTGGTTGCTAGTGGTTGCTCGTGGATGCATATACACGCACATTAGGCACTAGATCGGCTCAGTCACCTTTCATATTGCATATGCATGAGTGTTTACACTAGTTTGTGAATGAAATTGAATGTTATATCATACGGATGTTGCATATGGATGGATGTTTGTGCACACATATAGTTTTTATGTGACTAGGACTATTTGCATACATGTTGGACTCATGACACTAAACATATTTTTGCATTAAGAGGATCAATCAGGCCTGATCATTTACATTAGATAAGGAACATATACACAAACTTCTCGCATATGTTCATACAGCATTAGAAATCCTTTAAGGACAATGAATTCCTGTGATTGATGATTGAGTAGATGGATGATGGATGGTAGGACACATTCTTCTTAACTTGAAGATTTCGGGGACGAAATCCTTTAAGGAGGGGAGAATGTAACAACCCGAATTTTTACAACATGTTAATACAAGAATCAAGGCAGAATTAAATTTTAAAATAAAAATCAAGGGAAACGGGTTGCGCCATTGCGTTCGTCTCGAAATTCTGGTTGAAAACGAGTCCGAGTTTGCGAGAATCGGAGTCCGTATGAGAGAGATATGACCCTCTAAAGTTTCAGGATTTTCAGAATCGAAAACAGCTCGAATTCGAATTCAAATTTTGAATTCAAAACCCAGAAAAGGCTGGGCGGGAAATTTCCCGCCCAGTGCCCAGGTTGACTGGGGAGTCGACTAGGCAGTCGACCCCCCAGACCAGGTCGACTGGGCAGTCGACTTGGTCCCCGAGCCCACTTTTGGGCCTGGGTGCATTCTGATGTTTCTAGTCTCGTTTTCTGTCCAGATTCGTCTACCTAATCCTATATAAACCCCCTGATGCCTAAACCCTAATTCACTACAACACGTCTAGCCACCATTATGCTATTGAAATCTTTCTTGGTCATGGACGTCGTCTCTAATCTTCTTAAGCTCTCATACGCAATCCAATGCAAAGATGAAGACTTCTACAACGATTCAAGGAGATGAATCAACAACGCTACAACATCGATTTCAGTTCTTAAATTCGCTAGCCATGCTATGTAAGTTCCAGTTACTTTTTAGATTAAAATACTTAATTTTAATATGGCTATGGAATAAAGTGTAATTGGATATAAGCATGTTTATCAATTCAGATCTATTCCTGTTTACCTTTGAACCTTGAGTTTTGAGACTTGTTCATCTCCATTCGTATGTCTAGTTCATGCTCTATTCAGTCGTTGTAAATCAGTTTCTTGGATTCATGTTGATATTATTATCAAGATCTAATATTAATGCCTATCATGACGATCTATGTTGTTTTCTCCCTGATCTTGTTTCATTGCAACTTCTACCTCCCCTTATTTATTTTCCTTTGATGAACCTAGGTCAATTTCGGACCTAGGCCTAAACTGTGATTTATGTGCGATTGGATACGGGGGAAATACCGAGATATTGCCTAGTTAGATATATGTGTGTTTGGTAGAATCGAAGGCATAATATAGAATAGGATAATTGGGTATTGCCATTAAAATGGTAATTGTAAGAATTGGGATTGGCATAAGTAATTTTTGGCTAGAACTTGATATGTATAAATTGACATACGTATAAAACGGCATGAACTAAACATATATAGATTTGGTATGAATTGGGCATATGTAAAACTGATATGTAATCTAGAACTTGGGCATATGTTAATTATGTGAGGTTTGTAGTTGAAACACATATGATAATTTATGTCTTGAAAAAGGGCTAATATGAGCACGCCTAAGTGGGTTTTGGGTAGTTGGCATGTAATAGCCTTAAAGGAGGGATAAATATAAATTGAGATAAGTTTCCTTTAATGGCATAAGATAAATTGTGATAAAATTGGTATGATTTTGCATACCATTAATTGATGAATATAATTGAGTCAATTATGGACATCGTTAAATTAGGAATTAATTAATAATTTGAATAAGGAAATTATTAAGACTGGGGTAAAAGATTATAAGCAATAATCAATGCTTAGGACACGAGGTTGGACTCATTTGTGACGTAAAACTGCCCGGACCCGCCCGGTGAATCCAGTAGTCACAAATGGTAGCCCAATGTGAGAGGTCCTAGGCCCAAATTAAAAGTGTAACAGTTGTAAAGACACGAGGTTAGACTCTTTTATGGTGTAAGACTGCCCGGACCCGCCCGGCAAATCCAGCTGCCATAAATGTCAGTCTAATGTGAGAGGTCTTTATAGGGTTACGACTTTAATGAATTAAGAAATACTTAACCAGATAAACATGTGGTGGGACATGGGGGTTAAGTGGGTGACATGTGGGTGACATGTGGAAATACGAATAGTAATACTTAACCAACATAACATGGTAATTAGACCAGTGGATAGGGTTAGGTAAACTAAGAACACTTAACCAATATGGTATGAGTGGGTGGGTTAAGTAATATGATTAGGCTAATGACACTTAACCAATATGGTATGAGTGGGTAGGTTAAGTAATATGATTAGGCTAATGACACTTAACCAATATGGTATGAATGGGTGGGTTAAGTAATATGACCAGGCTAATGACACTTAACTGTTATGACATGAATGGTTGAGTTAAGTAAATCTTAATTAATTCCTAAGTGGGAATGATAACTTATGGAATAAAGTAAGTTAGGCGGAACAATAGATAAGATGAGATAACTTATGTAATAAGGAAAGATGTGCTTCATTGTAGATTAAGCAATATGTAAAGACAAGAATGAATTTACAATTGAAGGCGACATAAGTTATATTATAAAAAGGAACAAAACATTGGTTAGGTTGGATAATTCTCTGAGTATCAATCTGATGCTGATTTCAGTCTTCGGGGTTGGTATTTAGGGAATTATTCTCTCTCTCCAGTGTGTTTGTAAGTTAAGGGGTACTTGGTTGTAAAGATTGAATAAGAACATGTTATTGTACCATAACAGGGGTTAATGTATGAATCATAGGAATAACATGTTGCAGGCTTATTAATGGACTTAGTATAGTTCAAGTTAAGAATTGAATTAATAAGCAAGTTGAAGGTTGGTATAAATGGAAATAACCAAGTTAAATGATAAGACTGATGAGGTAGCACAAGCGCATAGTTAATGGATAGACATAGGGTCTAATGGCAGATAAAGCCAAGGCGCTTGGTTAAACCCATACGTTGGGGGTAATATGAATGACATGTAAAATATAACCTATACGCACTTAACCAAGATAAAGCATGTATTAAGACATGAGGATGATGTAGGGGTTAAGTGGAGGACATGGGTAACATGTAAGACATAACTGGTGTATACTTAACCAAAATTTAAGCATGTAAGTGGACATGAATAAGAAGGGGTTAAGTAAGAATTACTAGAGGGGACCAAGCATAGGAGGGAAGCTTGTGTCGAGGAAAGGGGACCCTTTTCAGACCAGTAGTCCATTACGTATCTTTGTGAGCTCAACCCATGTCGAGGATGGGACACGCATACTGGGTTTGATTGTAAGAGGTCAAAACGGGTTAGCGGTGGCAACGCAAGTCCAACGGGTTTAATATGCATGTGTGGACCCGGGCTGGTAGGTAAGACGTTGTTGCATCGTGTAGGTATAAGTTGTGCATCCTCAAGTTGTATCGGGTTGCCACTTTAGGGGAGTGATACACCCCACTGTGGGGCCAGCACGGGTATCTACGAGTTAGGGAGCCGATCGCATGGGGGTTGGTGGGTACACCTAGTGGAGATAGGGGCAGGCGGCACCTATGTAGTCAGCTAGGGGTGCATAAGACTAGTGTTATGATTCCTAAGTAGTGGGTGGGATCACCTTATTATATAACACGGGCTACTAGTTGGGACACTAGTAGGGGGTAAGGATCCTTGTTACATAGGACACTAGTTGAAGTACTAGTAGGAATACGAAACATTCCATGTAAGACACTTGTAAGATGCTAGTTAGGTGGTGCAGAGCAAGTAGATTTCAAAGAAATATTTTAATGGCGAAGCAGAGGAATCTTGTTATGTTTGATAGGAATCTTACAAAATTTATCTTGAATGGGAACCTTGCGATGTTACTTGACAAAAATCACATCATGTTAATCTTAGTTATCTTGCCTGTTTCTTATCTTTTCATCATGCTTATGTTTACTTTCAGTTTACTCATGCCATATTATCCTTAACTATTTTATGCTGAAAGTCACTAGGACTTACTCAGTCTTTATGACTGACCCATTTTGTTTCGCCTCTTTTTCTTCTGTCCCCCCCCCCAGGTTCGCAGGGTGGGAATACAGCTTAGTTCGGATCATACCAAGCTCCAAGGCTCTTTCATGTATGGCTTGGATTTCTCTTGGCTATGGCTTGCTTTGCTTTATTGGGGAATACTACAGTTTGTTTTTATGCTTCTTTGTTTTTGAGCAAGACAGACATTTTAACTATGTAATTGGGTATTGGAAGTTGATGGGCTTTTATTGTAAACATTTATATTTAATAAATGATTTTAAGTACTTCCACTTTACTTTCCGTTGTTTTATATATGTCTGTCTGGTAATATTTCTGTTCCAGTACCCATAATGCTCCATTGAAGTTAAGGCATTCCCTTTGTGAGTGACCTTAATGGATGTGGGGTGTTACATTCTTCGTCAAGCGTGTTAATGGGGCTGATATTTTTGCGAAGTCTTTGATAAACTTCCTATAGTAACCAGCCAACCCCCAGAAACTCCTCACTTTGGTTGCATTTTTAGGGACCTTCCAATCTTGGATGGCCACCACCTTCGTGGGATCCACAGCTATCCCTTCTTTGGAAACCACGTGCCCTAAGAATCGCACTTTCTTCCTCCAAAAGTGACATTTAGAAAATTTAGCTTTAAGGTTATGCGCTCGAAGGGACTCCAATACTTCCCTAAGATGTAGGGCATGCTCTTCCTCGCTTGTAGAAAAGACCAAGATGTCATCCACAAAAACCACTACGAATTTATTAAGGTACTCCCTAAACACCCTACTCATCAAGTCAACAAAGTATGCGAGGGGGGGTTGTCAAACCGAAGGGCATCACAAGCCACTCATAGAAACCGTCCGGAGTCCTAAAGGTAGTCTTGTCTATGCTATCCTCAGCCACTCTCAACTGATGGAAACCAGTGGCTAAGTCCAACTGTGAAAACACTGAGGCGCCAACTAACTGATCGAAGAGATCGTAAATCCTCGGCAGTTGGTGCCTATTCTTCTTAGTAAGCTTATTAAGTTCTCTATAGTCCACACAAAGTCTAAGGGACACATCCGCCTTCGTGGCAAATACTACTGGAGCACCCCACTCCGATATACTACGTCTTATGAACCCCTTCTCAAGCAATTCTTTCACTTGCTTACTGAGTTCTCTTCTCTCTCTTGGAGCCATGTGGCACATTGGCAATGCAACTGGCTTTGCATTATCTACTAGATAAATACGAAAGTCTATCTCACGTTTTGGGGGTAGACCCCTCACTTCATCAAAGACATCAACATATTCATGGACTATACGAACATAATGTAAATCATCATTGGATGCGTCAAGGGATTCTAGGTAGCTAAGAATTACTGGACCTCTAGGGTCACAAGAAATATCAAGGGTCTTTCCACAACGAGTCAACAATCTAACTACCCTTCGTTCACAATCTAGGATGGCCCCGTATCTAGTTAGCCAATCCATAGCTAGAATCAAGCTGTAGCCCGTGAAGCCAAGAACAAAGGCGTTGCATTCAAACCCAACACCCAAGATAGACACTCTCAAATCCCGACAAATCATAGAAAGATGAGCCAAACCACCAATAGGATTTGAGACTACTAAGGGATCTGTAACTAAACTAGTATTTAGGTGCAGTGTCTCAACTAATGATGTAGAGATAAACGAATGTGATGCGCCAGAATCGAATAAAGTACGAATAGGATGATCAACAAAAAAACTAAACTTTCAACGGAAATCGGTCTACCTCTTTCTTGCAGCAGTGGGACCACGAGAGCTTGAACTTGCCCCCTTGCCTGCCCTGGTGCCATGAGAGCCTGCACCTGCCCTCCCGAGGTAGACACTGCCCTCTGCCCTTTCCTTGGGCAGTCCTTAATCAGATGTCCCGCTTCGCCACAGTGGAAACAGCCAGTCTTCTTTTTCTTCCTACAGTCTTTTCTTAGATGGCCTGGTGTCCCACAGTTAAAGCATCTTTTCTTTCCCTTACCATTGTTGCCTTTACCACCTTTCTTGTTCTGTTATTTCTATTGCGGTTTCTTTTGATCCCCTTTCTTCTCAGGTGCCTTATTAGCATTGGCGCCCTTCTCCTCTTCATGCATAAGCGCCATGTCAACTAGTTTCTCAAAGGTAGCCCCCATGGGGATGTGGGTCATAGCTAACCCATGTAGCAGCTCGTTCACACCCTTAACAAATCTCAAGGCCTTCTTTTCGGGTGTATTCACCAAGTCCAAGCCAAATCTCGCCAACTGATTGAACTTGTTGACGTATTCTTTCACTGATAGATTCCCCTACTTCAATGCCAAAAACCTTTCCATGTATAGATTCTCTTCAGCCCGTGAGAGAAACTTTGCCTCAAACCTACGCCTGAAACCTGACCATGTATCAACTGGACGCTCTCCATTAGTGACCTCCCACCAAAACGAGGCCTCATCCTTCATTAACCAAGCAGCTAACTGGACCTTTCATCCATTTTCTACTTCAAAGATCCCAAACAATTCTTCCACCTCCTTTAGCAAATTTCGAGCTTCAACAAATGTCTCCATCCCATGAAAAGGTTTTCCACCCATTCCCCGAAAGTCCTTACATATCTTTGCAAAAGTATCAACACGAGGAGGAGGAGGAGGAGGAGCATTTGTTGGGCCGACGACATTTTCCCTAGCTTCCAAATACCTCCTAAACCATCCTGGTATCGGTATCCACTCGGGTATCTCGGGAATTCCAGACATGCTGAAACGAAAAAGGAAAGATTCAATACAAAAGAACCGAAGGGGGTTATGTTTTTAAAATAGGCTTCTCTCTTGAAAATACTTTCCTTAAAACATACTTTTGAAAGTATTTCTTCATAAAATTGCTTTTGTAAAACAGTTTTTCAAAATTCATATCTGTTCTGGTAACCTTCAGCTCTGATACCACGTGTAACACCTCACGCCATTAATGTCACTCACAAAGGGAATGCATTAACTTCTATGGAGCGTTTTAAGTGTGTATAGAACAGAAACTTAACAAGAAGATAGATATAAGCAGTACTTAAAAATTTAAAACTTTATTCACTGCAGCATTAAACACATAGGCTTGATTACATCATCAAAAACCAAAGATTAGAGTCGAAGTACATAATATCCATCTTGACTAAATCAGAGTACATAAATTGAAAGACATAACCCCAACATAAAATAGCCATAAATAAGATAGGATGAACTTTTACTTCAGCGATCCAAGCAACTTCTAAAAGCAAGAGATACAGCTGTCCAAATCAAGCTCCACTAGTGCTAGTTCCACCCCGAGCACCTGGGGGGGAAAGGAAGAAAAGAGGTGGAAACAAAGGGGGGTCAGACATAAAGTCTGGCGAGTGCGATAACTTTAACAATATAATTATCAAAATAACTAGGCTAAGGCATAAGCTGGAAAATAAGGAAATGACTGTGAACAATTGGGTATGGCAGAGCAATCAAAAGGAAATAGGATGAACAAAGATAACGTTAAAGGTGCACCTAGTCGCTGTAAGATAATTAATACACTGCACCACATTAAACACCCTAAAAGTTGATCCAGCTTACAGAACTTATTAATAATAATGGTAGTTTCATGTACCCCTAGCAGCCTTCATAGGTGCCGCCTGCCCCTATCTCCACTAGGTGTACGCATTAACAACATGCGATCGGCTCCCTAACTCGTAGATACCCGTGCTGGTCCCATAGTGGGGTGTATCACTGTGACAGCCCGCCCCGCACCAACCGACATTTATTCCAAAAGTGCGTTGTACACATGTCCAGTTAGCACGGAACGGTCGTCAGAAGAAAAGAAAGAAGACGAAGGATCAACAAAGAACCTGCAATATGTCTCACAGTGCATGGAACAAAATATAATAATAACATAACTTTGACATAAAACAGGAAAGATAGTGCATAAGCTGAAAACTAAACCAACATAGCAGCGGAAATCCAAATACAGCTTATGATCCAACATCATTATTACACTTTAAAACTGTCTCTAAAGCAAAAGAAAGCTAAAGTAGAAGATGCACTACTAATGCCCAAGCAGTGATCTTCAACAACACAGGGAGAACATCTATATGATACGGAAGCATCCTGCTCGCCTCCGGATCAGCTACTCATGCATACCATCTAACATGTCTCTAGTCTGCTCGTGTGAGCACCCAGAGTAATAAGAAGAGACATAAAACTCTGAGTCAGACAAAAGTCTGGTATGAGCGATAAGAAGCTAAACAAAACAATAACAGGTATAATCCAATCATACCTGAACCTGGACTTGCAACCAAAGAGTTAGCACTACATACCGTACAATACTCTAAGGTGCCACTAACATATGGTGTAAAGGATACGAGGGTGGGGATGTGCATGTCATAGTGATGTCAAACAATCAAGCATAACAACCATCCTCACATCTCTCACTCGGTGCGTAAAGTATACGATATCCACTACTTTGGTCACTTAATACTTTGGGCCATGACGGAATCCAATCCCGTGTAACTATCACTACAAGCCCCTAAACCGTCTCTCAGTAGTGATCCAAGGTTATGGATACCGATAACCCCTTTGCACACGTCCCGCAGCAAAGTCCAATCATGAATGGAACTCGTTGGTTCCCAATTGGATCCTGAGCTCTAACTTCCTACTTGGACTGCCTTTGCATCTCGGGTTATTGGTGATCACCGGATCGGTCTTTATTCAGTTCGTGACCATCATGTAGGCTTGGCTTGTCTTCTTCCCCCATCCGGATCGGTTCGCGATCGCCCATAAGATCGGGTCGGGGTACTCCACCCATGTCGGATCGGTTTATGGTTCCAGCTCCTGGTCGTGGTCCTCCTTCAAGCATCGGTTCGTGGTCGTGCTCACGTGGAAGGCGGTTCGAGATAGTGCACCGATGCGGATCGTGGTTCGAGATAGTGCACCCGTGTGGATCGTGGTGGAGCTTCGGTTCGGGTCGCGCTTCAAGTGTGAGCAGCTCGTGAATCCCTGGTCGGTTTGTGATGACTCGTGAAGATGGCCGGTGATGAGTGCTCCACGATCGGGTCGGGTCGGAGAAAGAGGGGGCGATCCGATCCGGTCTTCTGCATAATTTCCTACAACTCTCATAGCGACTATTTTACGCCATACGATGGCGTTTTCGACCATTCTAACTATTCTAAACAATCACAATGCATACCATACAATCATAGAAACAAATAGTGGTGACCACAAACACCAAAACAACAATATGATAGGTTAAAATGGATCAAACATAGCCAAAACCCCATATTTTCCCTTAAGCATGTTTAAGCCAAACTAACGATAGGATTAGCAAAACTTAACCAAATTACCCAAATTTTCTAACAGAGGTCTAAAACAATATTTAAGAATTTATAAATATTTTTCCAGATTTTTAACACGCATAAATTCGCTAATTATCACTAATCACCCCTTAATCCCCTAAATTCCGGGATTAGCAAAATTAGTCCAAATCAACCCAAATTCATATCAGAGGCATAAAATAATATTCTAGAATTTTACAAATTTTTCTAGATTTTTCTGAGTTATAATTTCACTAATCTTCGCTAATTACCATAATTAGCCATAATTAGTGAAAAAGCAAGCTAATCACTCACCTTTGCCACAAAGTAAACTATAGATCTGAAATGATTCTCTGTTTGGGTCGAATTCTAATGTGTTCCAGCAGCTCTAATCTTGATTTGGTGAAGATCTCCCTTGATTTGATGTTGCTAATCCCAATCTTCAAGTTGAAGGTGATTTGGAGATGTTTTGAAGAGATTTAGAGAGTGGAGGCCATGGCTAGGGTTCAAAGGAGGTTAATGGTGGCTGAAAAAATGAAATGAAATGAAAACCTAACTCATTTCAGCCTGGCCAAAACCCTAATCCCGAAATAGGTTATGGGCCCATTCACTAGTCACCCTATTTGGCCCGGTTAAGCAGTTTTTCTCCTTCCAAACCTTATTTCAGCCATATCTCCCAAACAGTAAGACCGTTTTCTACATGTGACCACTCTACGAAAAGGTAAACCATCATTCGAAGCCAATGGAAGTGGTTTCAGGTCAAAACTCCTTTCCAATCAAAAGTTATGGCCAAAACAAGATCAGTTGGGGAAAAACGGTCATTTAAAAATCGGCAAAAATCATGAACATTGTAAATGAACCTAATAGTCATTCCTCAACTCTAAGCGACCATACGACTTCGTATGAGAAATAAATAAATATTCTACGATCCTTCGATGCGTAGAATGCGGGTTGTTAGATTCTCCCCCCTTAAGAAATTTCGCCCCTGAAATTCCCTAACCAAAACACTCAAAGGGTCCCGCATGCCTATCAGCCATAAAACAACAATCAAACATGCAAAACAAGTCTATCCTAGCATGCAGAATAACTAAATCGCAAAGTAAATCTTACCAGGCAAAGAGTTCTAGATACGTCTCCCTAATGCTCTCCTCTGTCTCCCAAGTACAGTCATTCTCGTTCTCGCCCCCACTGAACCTTGACTAACTTCACCGCCTTCCTTCGAAGTTGCTTCGTATCGTCCCCGACAATACGAATCGGCTTGCGATTCTCAACTGCCTCGGGTTCTACTTTGAAGTCCTCTAACTGATCAGGTGAAATAGTCGTGTCTGGGTCGTGTACGAACTTCCTTAGCTGGGAAACATGAAATACGTTGTGAACTCCCGCCATCTTCTCTGGTGAGTCAACTCTATACGCCAAATTCCCAACTTGTTCGAGAACTGGGAATGGACCAACGAACTTTGGTGCTAACTTACCTTTTCTACCAAAACGAATCACATTCTTCAATGGAGAAACTTTGACGAACACCAAGTCGTTAACGAAGAATTCCAAATCTCTTCGTCTCTTATCGACATAAGTCTTCTGCCTATCTTAGGCAGTCTTCATTCTCTGTTGGATATCCTTGATCTTGCCTGAGGTTCCTCTTATTACTTCTAGTCTAAGCTCAAATTTCTCACCATTCTCCAACCAGCATGATGGTGCCTTGCACGGTCTTTCGTACAAAGTTTCAATTGGAACCATACCAATACTGGGCTAATAACTATTATTATCCATAACTCAACCAGATACAAATGGCCATCCCATGACCCTCCAAAATCCAGTATATAAGTTCTCAAAAGGTTCTCTAATATATAATTCACTCAAATACCATCATGACCTGACCTAGTCCTTGGTAAACTATCAATATAATCCATTTGAGACTTGTTCTCATTTCCATTTAGGAATTTCTAATGGTTGTAACAAACCACTAGGCTTCTTTTGCTCAGCTTTAACTAACTGGCAATTTATGCATTTGGACATAAACTTCCCAACGTCTTTCTTTATCCTTTACCAGTAGTAGATCTGCTCCATGTCTTAATACATCTTGTTACCACTGGGATGTATAGTCAATTTCCGGTGATGATATGCTCTAAGCACTTCATCTCTCAGTCCATCTACGTTGGGTACAACTAGTCCCTTATTCTTTCGAAGCCACCCTTCTCGATCAAATCCTTACTTGATCATTCTCTTTCCATCGATACCCATCTCTACCCTAGAGATGGTTTCCAATAGATTAGGATCGTCCTTCTAACTGGAACCAATCCACTTGATCAAAATCGATCTAATCGTCAAGCTTACTAGTGTTTCTGAATCCAATTCACTCTTGGGCCTGAAATCATATCCTGTGATATACTCTAGTTGCTTCCATCCTAGAAACAAAACCCCTAAACTGGCATGTCTCTTACTCAATGCAATATTATCGCACTCAAATCCTTTACTATGATCACTCTGCCCCATGGAGTCATAACAACTCCACTGCACTGGCTCATAGCCTTACTAATCCTTTACTATGTCCACTTTGCCCCTCGACTCATGACGACTCTACTGCACTGGCTCATAGTCATACTACAATCACTTTGTTCCCTATCGCTGGAACCCTACAGGTGATAATTTACTCAAGGGAAGAAAAATAGGAACAACATAGCAACCATAACATCCATCAAACAAGTCCTACCTATCACCTGCTAAATTCATAAACACATCGACACCTACATGACTGGTCCAACCAATCCCAATATGTCGATTCTAGTATGTCTGGTCCAACCAACATCAATAACTAATGGAAGCCCAGCCTCCATACATACACCGATGCCTACTTGACTGGTCCAACCAATCCCAGGCCAATGGAAGCCCCGCCTCCCTACGGACTACCGTACGTCCAACGTACGTTTATCCTCCAAGGATAACTAGATCACATCCAATGGATCCAAGGTAACGGGCATCCCCAGATACCCCTGCTTTAAGTCCGCCTAAAATACTTGAGTCCAACCCAAGTCTATCCATTGTCTTGCTGCCCTCTCGAGTCCAACTTAAGCCGAATCCAATTCCTTGCAGCCTTTTCGAGTCCAACTCGAGTCAATCTATAACTCAGACCAAGTCTTGAGTATCCATTACCGACAAACTCTAGTCCAACGTGAGTCATCGTTTCCTTATTCGTTGCATCTCCAAGATCAACGAACACCCATTTTCCTTTTACGAGTTCAAGTCCAACTTGAATCGCCCTAATCTTCGTTGTATCTTCCATGATCAACGAACACATCCTATTCCTTCAAAGTTCCACTATCCAAAGAGAACATCAGCATAGGGTCCTAAACAATCCATTACTTTGTATCTTTCTCGAATCCCAGTCGAGCCATCTCATAACCCTATCGAGTCTAACTCGGGGCAGTCCATACCATTGAACAGTCTTATCATGTCACAGCTGCCCATCACTCCTCGAGTAAACCACGATATCATCCAATGAAGAATCGCAATAACTATTTATCTCTTACGCAAACCATCCTAGTCGAACTCGACATTCCCCAAGCACAAGCCCCAAAGGCCTAAACCAATATCAGACAAGCACCCAAGGAACATCTCCTCCGAATTCGGACAATCCACGTGAGGTGATACTAGCAAAACAAGTAAGCACTGGAGCACTCATTTGCCTCCCAGAGACAACTAGAACTTATTACAACGATAACCTCTTAGCTTCCTTAACTCTATTTACTATCGCTATCACTAGGTAGGTACCTAATACCACCCTATTCCTTTGGAGTAGATCGACTCCCCAAAATAATGCTAAACCCAGTAAAGCCTAAACAAAGCAAACACAAACAAACATACATCCATGACTCGATAAGACCACATTACGGCAAATCATGCTAAGGTTAGTCGAACCACCAATCGGGTTCGTCATAACTAGAGGTCTATCGACTATCTCGGGTTTGTCAAACAATACCTGAACAGAAACATCTTAAATAGAAAGCATACCTTTTATAACGACGCCTTTTCCCTTCTGCGCCGCAGTTGAAGCATTCGACGAAGAAAGAACAATGTTGATAGCATACGCTTTCACAATCTGCTTCTCCCTAGGAGGTTGTGGGCAATCATCCTTGTGATGTCCCGCCTGGCTGTAGTTAAAGCACTTCCTTTCCCTACGCTTTTCTCGATAATCTCTGGCATAATGGCCCTTCTTGCCACAACTAAAGCATTCGCCATCTTTCTTATTTTTCTTATTCTGACCATCCTTGGTCGGGTTCTGCTTCCTCTTGTTCTGAGAATTCTTCTTGCCTTCACCGCCTGCTTGCGGCTTTGGCTCCTCTGCAGATGTTGTAGCAACCTCAGTCTTCTACTTAGGAAAAAGGCTCTCTGACCCTAATGCCTTTCCTACAATAGATTCGAACGTCTCATCGATATAATTTATAAGTCTTTCCCCCAAGTACCCATCCAAGCCAGTTATGAACTTCTCGTTCTTCTTTTCGACTGTATCGATAAGGGACCATCCATATTTCGATAAAGTATCGAATTCTGCGATGTACTCTGAGACTGCCCTACCATTCTTCTTAAGCTCCAAGAACTTCCTGAACAATTCTGATTTATGAGCAGTTGGAGTAAACTTATCACAAAAGCGAGTCTTAAACTGATTCCAAATAACTTGATCCTCTGGAGTAGCTGTCTTAATAGCATTCCACCAATTCATCGCTCGCCCTTGCAGCTGACGAGATGCTAGACTTCTCTTCACGGCATCTTCGATATCCAAGTCTTCGAAGATATGATCACAGCTATCCAACCAATCCTGAACATCCGTGGCCGACTCCGTTCCATGGAACGGCTTTCCACCAAGGTTAATGTAATCCTTGCACAACTTAGCAAAATCGGCCCTAGGCGCCTGCACTACTGCACCACCACCATTAGCAGCATTAGGAACGACTCCCCGAGCATCCTTAAGCATCTCCCTCATGAGGTCAGTGAACATAGTCCTCATGTCATGATCATTCCCATTATTGGCTCCTCTACCAGCACCTCTCAAATTTCGGCTCATCGTCAAATCTGTAGAGAGAAAACGATTAACCGTCTCCATAGTGGTGCCAGTGTAGTACGACTTCATCCTTAGCTATACTAATAATATATATAGATATAGCTTTTGAAAACCAAAATAATCACAAATACGCGCTCTCATATACGTATTATCTCTCCCTGGTGTCTTTCCCTAGGTTAACTACGCAACCTAGAGCTCTTATACCAAACGTGACGGCCCGCCCCGCACCAACCGACATTTATTCCAAAAGTGCGCTGTACACATGTCCAGTTAGCATGGAACGGTCGTCAGAAGAAAAGAAAGAAGACGTAGAATCAACAAAGAATCTGCAATATATCTCACAGCGCATGGAACAAAATATAATAATAACATAACTTTGACATAAAACAGGCGAGACAGTGCATAAGCTGAAAACTAAACCAACATAGTAGCGGAAATCCAAATACTGCTTATGATCCAACATCATTATTACACTTTAAAACTGTCTCTAAAGCAAAAGAAAGCTAAAGTAGAAGATGCACTACTAATGCCCAAGCAGTGATCTTCAACAACACATGGAGAATATCTATATGTATCATACGTGGAAGCCTCCTGCTCGCCTCCGGATCAGCTACTCGTGCGTATCATCTAACCTGTCTCTAGTCTGCTCGTGTGAGCAGCCAGAGTAATAAGAAGAGACATAAAACTCTGGGTCAGACAAAAGTCTGGTATGAGCGATAAGCAGCTAAACAAAACAATAAAAGGTATAATCCAATCATACCTGAACCTGGACCTGCAACCAAAGAGTTAGCACTACATACCGTACAATACTCTAAGGTGCCACTAACACATGGTGTAAAGGATACGGCGGTGGGTTGTGCATGTCATAGTGATGTCAAACAATCAAGCATAACAACCATCCTCACATCTCTCACTCGGTGCATGAAGTATACGATATCCACTACTTTGGTCACCTAATACTTTGGGTCATGACGGAATCCAATCCTGTGTACCTATCACTACAAGCCCCTAAACTGTCTCTCAGTAGTGATCCAAGGTTATGGATATTGATAACCCCTTTGCACACGTCCCGCAGAAAAGTCCAATCATGAAGTGAACTCGTTGGTTCCCAATTGGATCCTGAGCTCTAACTTCCTACTTGGACTGCCTTTGCATCTCGGGTTATTGGTCATCACCGGATCGGTCTTCATTCAGTTCGTGACCATCATGTAGGCTTGGCTTGTCTTCTTCCCCCATCCGGATCGGTTCGCGATCGCCTATCGGATCGGGTCGGGGAACTCCACCCATGTCGGATCGGTCTGTGGTTCCAGCTCCTGGTTGTGGTCCTCCTTCAAGCATCGGTTTGTGGTCGTGCTCACGTGGAAGGCGGTTCGAGATAGTGCACCGGTGCGGATCGTGGTTCGAGATAGTGCACCAGTGTGGATCGTGGTGGAACTTCGGTTCGGGTCGCGCTTCAAGTGTGAGCAGCTCGTGAATCCCTGGTCTGTTCGTGATGACTTGTAAAGATGGCTTGTGATGAGTGCTCCACGATCGGGTCGGGTCGGAGAAAGAGGGGGCGATCTGATCCGGTCTTCTGCATAATTTCCTCCAACTCTCACAGCGACTGTTTTACGTCATACGACAACGTTTTCGACCATTCTAACTATTCTAAACAATCACAATGCATGCCATACAATCATATCAACAAATAGTGGTGACCACAAACACCAAAACAACAATATGATAGGTTAAAATGGATCAAACATAGCCAAAACCACATATTTCCCCTTAAGCATGTTTAAGCCAAACTAACGATAGGATTAGCAAACCTTAACCAAATTACCCAAATTTTCTAACAGAGGTCTAAAACAATATTTAAGAATTTATAAATATTTTTCCATATTTTTAACATGCATAAATTCGCTAATTATCACTAATCACCCCTTAATCCCCTAAATTCCGAGATTAGCAAAATTAGTCCAAATCAACCCAAATTCATATCAGAGGCATAAAATAATATTCTAGAATTTTACAAATTTGTCTAGATTTTTCTGAGTTATAATTTTGCTAATCTTCGCTAATTAACATAATTAGCCATAATTAGTGAAAAAGCAAGTTAATCACTCACCTTTGCCACAAAGTAAACTATAGATCTGAAATGATTCTCTTTTTGGGTCGAATTCTAATGTATTCCAGCAGCTCTAATCTTGATTTGGTGAAGATATCCCTTAATTTGATGTTGCTAATCCCAATCTTCAAGTTGTAGGTGATTTGGAGATGTTTTGAAAAGATTTAGAGAGTGGAGGCCATGGCTAGGGTTCAAAGGAGGTTAGTGGCGGCTGAAAAATAGAAATGAAATGAAAACCTAACTCATTTCAGCCTCCCCATAACCCAAATCCCGAAATGGGTTATGGGCCCATTCACTAGTCACCCTATTTGGCCCGGTTAAGCAGTTTTTCACCTTCCAAGCCTTATTTCAGCCATATCTCCCAAACAGTAAGTCCGTTTTCCACACGTGACCACTCTACGGAAAGGTAAACCATCATTCGAAGCCAATGGAAGTGGTTTCAGGTCAAAACTCCTTTCCAATCAAAAGTTATGGCCAAAACAAGATCAGCTATGGGCAAAACGGTCATTTAAAAATCGGCAAAAATCATGAACATTGTAAATGACCCTAATAGTCGTTCCTCAACTCTACACGACCATACGACTTCGTATGAGAAAGAAATAAATATTCTATGATCCTCCGATGCGTAGAATGCGGGTTGTTACAATCAATCCCCAAAGTGGCAACCCGATACCACCAAGTTGCACGGCTTATACCTGCACGATGCAACAACGTCTTTCCTACCAGCCCGGGCCCACACACGCACATGAACCCGTTGGACTCGCGTTGCCACTGCTAACCCGTTTTGGCCTCTTACAGTCAAGCCCAGTATGCGTGTCCCGTCCTCGACTTGGGTCGAGCCCACAAAGATACTTATGGGTTATTGGTTGAAACAGACCCCTATTACTTGACACAAGCTTTCCACCTAAGCTTGGTCCCCTCTAGTACATCCCATTTAACCCTCTTCTTATTCATGTCCACTTACATGTTTTAATTTTGGTTAAGTGTTTCTAATCATATTTCACAAGCCACCGAAGGCACCCACTTAACCCCCATGTCCCACCACATGTTTATCTGGTTAAGTGTTTCTTAATTCATTAACACTGTAACCTTGTAAAGACCTCCCACATTAGACTGGCATTTGTGGCAGCTGGATTTGCCGGGCGGGTCTGGGCAGTCTTACACCACAAACGAGCCTAACCTCATGTCTCTACAACTGTTACGCATTTAATTCATGCCCTTGACCTCTCACATTAGACTTGCATTTGTGGCTGCTGGATTTGCCAGGCGGATCCGGGCAGTCTTACACTACAAAAGAGCCTAACCTCGTGTCTTAGGCGATTAATTACACATAATTAATTATCCCCCAATTTGAATTAATTTCCCTATTCAAATTATCGATCAATTCTAAATTTAACTATGTCCATAATTGACTCAATTATGTCCATCTGTTTATGGTATGTAAAATTATACCAATTAACATCACAAATTAATTTTATGCCATTTAAGGCATTTATGCCAATTCTCAATATTAAATCTTTTAATGTTATCCCATCGCCTCACGTTGTACGTTCGTTCATTTAATCGCTAAATATACGTTAGACTCGAATAGCCTAACTTATGGAATAAAGAGAAAACATCAAAACATGCATAAAATAAAAACTAGATTTAAACATAAGGGGTGAACTTGCATGTGTGAATAAGGTTTTTCACCTAAAACTTGCATAGGCCAAAGTCACAAACTTGCACAAAACTACATATGTCATAGTTCTAAATCTAAAGGTGTAAACTTTTTTAGGTAATAGTCACAAACTTGCATAAACCATGTATGTCATAGATCTAATCATAAGGTGTAAACTTGCATAGGCAATAGTCACAAACTTACATTACATGATTCATACTCCAAACATATATATATATATACTTGCATATGTGATTTATGCAACATAAACTATGATGTAAACTTGCTTCTAAACATGTAAATTAAGATCTACATGTAAACTAGCATATAGAATTTTGTATACTAGCATATAACTTACACATGTCTTAGCCTAAACTTTAGATACAAGCTTACACACATATAATAGATTTCATGAAACATGTAAGGTGGTATATAATTCTCATTAACTTGCATATGATTCATATCTAAATCAACATCCTAACTTGCATATAGGATTATCAAGTTAAACTTACAAATGATTTAACATATGAATTTGTTCCACAAATATAACCAAACTAGCATGTGAAACATCATTATGAATTGATTGTTCATAAGCCAACAATTAACATAGAATTACAAAATTACATCACAGCTTTACAACATAGATAATAACATCACAGATTTACAATATAGATAATAACATCACAGATTTACAACATAGATAATAACATAACAGTCAATGATTCACAACATAACCATATAATCCCAAATCATAACTCAACATAATTAAATTGTTAATTATCTTATTAAAGAAATCGAACTCACAACTCAAAGAAGGTCTTGAGTTCTGAAATTGATTTAGCTCGCCTTTGTAGCAGATTCGTTGTTGTTTAGATTATAGTTGAATAGAATTGAATTGATTAGCTTCGTTTTCCCTTTTAGTTGGTGGCGGCTACTCTAGGTTGCAAGGTGACAGCATGACGGCCATAGTCCCAATTTTTATTTGATTTTAGGGTTTGAGTTTACACATGTTTATATAGAATTTAGAATTAATTTAGGCCATCCGATCTCCTTAGATTTAACCACAACCATTCAGTCAAGATAGGGTGACAAGTCAGCCCTAATGACTCAGCTAGGAGTCAGAAAATCATCATAATCAAATCTGCCCGGGGGTGGGGGGGGTAGGTCGACCCCCTAGTCGACCTGTGTGGGTAGGTCGACCCCCTGGTGGGAATTTTCCCGCCTAGCCCTTCTGAGTTTGAAATTTGAATTTTGAAATCTGTTTTGAATTTTAGTGAAACTTCTGATGGCCATAACTTCTTCATATGTAGTCCAATTCTCGCAAACTCAGACTCTATCTCAACCAGAATTCCGAGACGAACACAATGGCGCAACTCGTTTCCCTTAATTCTTGCATATGAGATTAATTATTCTTTAACTTGTGAACATTAATATTAGATTTACGGGATGTTACAGATGATGTTTCCTATAGATATAATTTTTTGGGTATTATTGTTATAAGTGCAGTTTGGCTTAAGTTAGGATGGATACAATATCATATCATCCCTTTATAGTATATTTTCTCTAGTAGCAACAACAAGTTCTAAATACAATATTTGATTTGTATCATGTGTTTCCTCTAAGTTGTAAATGTTTTTCAAATTTATAAGTTGTAAGCTCATGAGTAACGCACTCCCATTTTCAACTCATCTGAAAATGAATATTTGTAAGGATAATTACATCGTTATACAAATACATGTTATATGATTAGTGGTAAGTAATATGTGTCTCAATATCAATTGTGGGGAAGTTAATTGATCTTCTCTAATGTTCGAGTAAAAGGTTATAAAACTGACGATTATAACATGTTGTGATACTTTGTTAAATTACTGCATCTAACTGCAACAAAGAATATGCACTAGTATAATGCAACAATTAAAATTATGGGAATTTATTTGAATATGCCAAACGTAATGTAGGTAAAAATGTTTATTAGAGCTGTTAGTTCAATGAACTACTTCAACTTGCAACTGAGTGATATGTTGTCATATTTTTCTTTTACAATGATTGATAACAAAGTTCACAGTGTGGAAACCTAAAAATTCAAAATTCTGGCATGCTAGAATTCTGTTACGGTCTTGTTGCCATTTTAAATTGTTCCCTATTCATTTATTTGGTTTGGGTTCTTCTCCCTTATTTGTACTTGATTCATGTTACGCTATTAAATTAATTAAAATAAAGTCGGGTAATTGTTTAAAGATTTTGATTTTGATAGTCATTTATCTATGATTTTTGTTCTCTGTCTATGTTTAATTCATGCTATTCTCCATCTGTATTGTATTCTTGTTTGTTGAGTTCATTCTTTTTGTCAAACCATTTGTCTATTATTATTATTTTGAGTTGACATTTCATACTTCCATGATTTAAGAAATGCTCTAAGTTTTTGATGTCTACCTATGGTTTATTACTTTATCAGGAATTTGTTATACGGTTTTGATAATATAACATGCATTATGTTTGACAACAGTGTGCACTTTACTCTTTTACTGTTTAATTTTGTTATCACGGACATAGATTAAGAAACCGTGGCTTCCTCGCACTAGTATAGGTCAGGCACAACTTAAAGAAAATCAAAAATAGATACCTCAATATGTTTTCTTATGTGCTTTCTTTCACATATCTGAAGCAACAGCCTTCCTGGTTGAAAATTGTTGTGTACATATATAGCTGCTTGAAAATTGCTATGACATATATAGCTGCTTTTGTACATATATAGCTGGTTTTGTACATATATATCTTGCTTAAAAATGCTGTGACATATATAGCTGCTTGTGTACATATATCACTGGTTGAAATTTGTTGTGACGAGCCATTAGAGAATCTGTTATATTTGACACGCATAGACTACCACGCTTGTCCGTGTCTACTATGCTATTTATGTTCATAAGTTACTGACTTTTTGAACTTCATAGTGTTTGGTGGATTTAAATGTTCTCGTGAATAACCGTGTACTAGAAATAAATATGTGTTTCTCAATTAATAAGCACGCAATACACAAAAGATTTGGTCAACTCTAAATTTTACCATTCAAAAGTATGAAATAGATACGTCAATAGACAGGATGTCTTAAAATCCAGGCCTAACTCTGGCTACAGTGGTCAAAATACGAAGGTTAGTTGTATTCATACCCAATGTAACCGGTTGTAATGAAAGGGAAAAAATAGAAAATTCATCCTGCATTATTATTAAACCTAATTTTGTTTTTAGTTATAAATTATTTGTGATTTAGAAACTCTGTAATAAAGTGTTCGCATAGCAGAGGATAACCTAAATGGGCTCTTTTGCCACTGCATAATGTTGTCCAGAGGGAAAGAGCAGAAATAAGTAATGATTTGAGTATATGTGAATTGCAACTAGGGAATTGTGCACATGAGCTACGATTAACCATTTGTTTATAACCTTTTTCTATTTGTATTTTATATACTTGATTTCATACACATTGTATATGATGATGGAGAAAGGTTGGTTGCATAAACATAGGTGTTAGTTGCTAATTTATATTAAACTTTCGATTTGATATACGCTGAATTCTGATAATATAAAGTAACACTTGTTGTTTTCAATTTTAATTATAGAACAAGCAGAGAGTATGGCTGGGTGCTCGAAATTTTGTGCTTGATGCCAAAAAAATTTAGGAGATATGGAAAAGATTTTGTGTTCTTGTATAGACTGTTGTAATCTTAGTCGTCACTACGGAGAAACTGTTGTTGAGCACCGGATTATAAGGGGAATGGATCCTAAGTATGAAGGTGGTATGTGGTATAATCATGGCAAGCAAGTGATTATTGAAAAATAGGTTTAAAAGGGTGAGACGTATGACTTACTCAAAGTAGTTCACTATTGAGATGAAGACTATTTCAATTATACTTTTTTTGATGATGACAAAAATAAGGATGGTGCACAAAAGCGGCATGCTGATTTACTTAAAATTTGGAAGACGCTGAAACCCCCTTGTATCGTGGTTGCACATACCATACAAAGTTATTTTCCATTACTACTTTGTATAATTTTAAATGCGATACTGGATTATATGATACTGGTTTTGATAAACTTCTTAATGTCCAACGTATGTTTTTGCCAAATAATAACGTACTCCCCAAGACTTTATATGAAGTAAAAAGTTTCTAAAACTATTTGATATGGGATTTAAAAAGATTCATGCTTGTAAAAATGATTTTTGTCTTTTTTGTAAAGAGAAAAAAAACTAAATAGCTGTCCGTAATGTGGTTCTTCACAATGGAAGATCAATCGGGATTATGCTAAGTATCCTGGTTAAGGTGTTGAGATATTTTCCAATAATTCCAAGATTGAGAAGAATGTTTAGATCTGAAAAAATGGTAGAAGAATTATTGTGGCATTTCAAAAATAAAGTAGTGATGGAAAATGTGGCAACCTGTAGATTTTGTAACATGGAGCATGATTGATGAAAATTGGAAAACAATTTCAGCCGATCCACGTAATATTAGACTTGGTCTTGCTACAAATGGCTTTAATCCATTTTCTATGTTAAGATCCAAGTATAGTTGTTGGCCAGTAATGCTTGTGACTTATAATTTGTCGCCTATGTTGTGCATGAAGAAGGAAAGTATCATGTCAACACTTCTAATTTAAGGTCTAAAACAACCAAGAAATGATATTGATGTATATCTGGCACTATTAGTAGAAGACTTGCATTACATGCGGAGTAATGGAGTAGAGACATATGATGACTAAGTAAGACACATTTTAACTTGAAAGCTATTTTACTGTGGATGATAAATGATTTTCTAGCTTATGGTAATCTTGCTGGATGTCGTGTAAAGGGTAAAAAAGAGTGTCCATCATGTAGTGTCAACAATTATCATCGGTGGCTGAAACTTAGTCGAAAGACTATTTATATGGGTCACAGAAGATTTTTATCACCTACAGATCCATTAAAAAAAGGCATGGTTTGACAACATCATGGAGGATGGGAAAAAACCTAGAATTCTGACTAGTAAAGATATCTCTTTAAGTTTGAAAGAGTTTCCAAATGATTTTGGAAAAGGCACCGAAACCACGAAGAAAAATAAGGGCAAAGGTAAAAAAAGAAAGATTGACAATGATAGTGAAATGAAGAAGAAGATAAGGATACTGTTAAAAAAGAGCTATCAAGGTGGAAAAAGAGACCAATCTTTTTTGACTTGCCATATGGGAGGTTAGCATTTATATTTCAATTTCTTTATTGGCCTATTACAAGAAAAATGTGGGTAAGTTCTAAAGCTTAACTTTTACTTATCATAGGCACTTCCATTACGTCATAATTTAGACGTAATTCACATTGAGAAAAATATTTGTGAAAGCACACTTAGTACAATGTTGCATGACAATAAATCAAAGGATGGGATTAATTGTAGACATGATCGACAGGATTGGGGAATTCGACATAACCTTTATGCATAACTTTGTGGGACCAAAACATATCTTCCACCGGCTCCGAATACAATATCAAATTTGGAAAAAAAAAATTACAAAAGGTTTTATGATTTCAAAGGTCCTAATTGTTATTGCTTAAATTTTTAAAGATTCATATCATTGGTGGATTGTAAAATTAGTGGTTTGAAGTCTCATATTAATTATCATGTTTTGATGCAACAATTATTATCGGTTGGACTACGACGTTTGTTGCACAAAAAACACAGAAAAGCAATTATTCGTCTATGTTCATTCTTCAATAAAATATGTCAACGTGTTCAGAGAAAAAATGCAACAACTCGACGACGAGATCGTTAAATATTGTGTGAACTTGAAAGATATTTTCCACGTTCATATTTTGATATTATGATACACTTGACGATTCATCTTGGGAGGGAAGCTCGGTTGTGTAGGCCCATTCATTTTCATTGGATGTATCCCTTTGAAAGGTATATGAAAACACTTAAAGATTATGTAAGGAATTATGCGCAACTAGAGGGATGCATTGCGGAATCCTATCTCACAGAAGAATGCATGAGATTTTTTTAATGAATTTCAGAGTAAATCAACAAACTTGAAAAATAATTCGAATTGAAGAGTATGAAGATATTGCAATACTTGAAGGACGTTCAATTTCAATGTCTGAACCAGTTACGTTGTCTTCCAAGGAAAAAGAAATTGCTCACTTAGTGGTGTTAATGAATATGGCCGTAGTGGAACCGCTTTTGGAGTAAGTTAATATCATGTTACGTTTCCATTGATTTTTTGTAGTTGCGTTTGCAGTTACAACTTGACATTACTTTTATTATACTAGTTTTCATTTGGAAGAGTTGCAAAATTCAAACAAGCACTTAGAAAGAAATGCGACATTACTTTGGAAATATCATGGAGATAATTTTGCTTGTTGGATTAAAAAAAGGTTTGTTATAAAAAAAATCAACATTTTCCTACATGATTTATAAATACTATTTTGAAATACTTGCTTTTTCTTTTTTCAGATTCCTATCGACTCAAAAGATCATGATAAAATGTTAAAATGGATTACATATGGCACTAAAATATTGTGTTGTCCTGCAAATGATATATTATTAACGGACAATGATTCCATATAAAAGATGTTGATAGAGAAACTCAGAATAGTTGAGTGACCTATGATGCGACCACCATGTGTAGAGCAAGTGTAAAAAACAGTTCTCAAGTGGTTGATGTGTTCACTTACTATGGAATATTGACTGATATATTTTTATTGGATTATAATATTTTTTATATTCCTATTTTCAAGTGTCATTGGGTGAATATAGGAAATGGGACAAAAGTTGAAGATGGATTTACTCTTGTTAATTTGCATCAGAGTTAGGTTTCTTTTTCAAGAGACCCTTATATTCTCGCATCTCAAGCAAAACAAATTTTTTATTCAAGAGAAAATGATTCTTCGAATCGGTAAGCGCCGCCAAGAGGTTTTCATGAATTAAAGACAGATGATTTTATTGAACAAAACCACTATGTTGTAAGAGATTGTGAAGAAATCGAGGACTTGGTCGAGGATGCCATGCTACTTATGTTAGGGAGGATTGCGAAGGCATAATTGAATAGTTCTAATGTCATGTTTTATTTTGGGTAGTCAGTTAGAAGTTTATGTTTAGATTTGATGTTTTATGTAATGTTGAATTGTAAAACCTTTTGATTTGGAACTTGATATAAGTCATTTAGGCTTGGCATGTTAGCATTTAAGCATTTGAACATGGCAGTGCCATAATTTTCTATTTTGATACCTTGCATTTTGAGTATTTTCTTGTCAATTTCATATTTAGGTCATTGGCAAATAATTTAATTTGTTCACAAAGTATATTTTCTAATTGTTCTCCTTTATGGCATTTATAAAGGTTACATAGTCAAAGGTGTTCGAATGAGTAACCAAGTGGAGGAAGAAAAGGGGAAGACTTTTTTGTTGTTGTTTTTCTTCTTTTGCCTCATTGTACAAGGTTTGCAATCTTTCACATATTCGTTTTATTTCCAGCATTGCATTTCCAGTGTTCCATATGGGTCGTCATCCTTGATTAGCTCTTGCTGCATGGTTATTTCAGTTCATAGATACACAATAATATTTCTCAGTAAAAATGATATGCAACTATATGCCAAACTAATGATGGATGTCCTTTAAGAAGTGTTTTCCCAGTAAAATACACATCTCTTCTATTATATAAACCAACGATGTCAAAAGATTAAGACATTTAAATGAATTTAGTTGTTGAGTAATATAACTTGTAAAACACACACATATGCGTGCGCACATGGAGAGTTTCTGTATATCACTAGCAGTCTCTAAGTGCAAAAAATATTTGCAAAATCTCTCGTTTGTGTCTCTGTGTGTGTAGGCGGGAAGATTTTCCTTAATCTATCTCATTTAGTAGCCATGATGACCGCTGTAGTGTGTTCTACAATGCACAACCATGAGATTATGTGCTGACCTGACTGTCGGGAATAAATATTTTTTCTTAAATAACCGAAAAGGCATCCTCTGTAATTTTATTTTACAGTTAACATAAATATTATTTACATAATCCCCTTTTAGTGTCAAGTCTATGGTATGTGCTTGTTTCATTTTAATTGTGTTTCTGTTCATCTGGATTTCTTTTATAACTGACAGGAACACAATATAAGATTTAGGATATGGAGTTTCTAGCTTTATGTGGTATATGCTTATAGCACCAGAAAGAATATTACTTCATTTCAGCGTTATTGTTTTAGTAAATTACAACTTACCATCGTAGGCAATTTCGTGTATAAAATGAGATAATGCATAGGAATGGTGCAACCAGTTGAAAATATAACAATACAAATAGAAGTGGTATACGCCCACTTGTTATTGATGCCAACTGCATTTTTTTTTACTCGGGGATTATTACATGATGGGATACTACCCTTAATTTGAAGTTGTCACCAACTGCCTTACAGTAATTCCATGTAGAACGGCTTACAGTATTTTCAGCATATGTTTGGTTTCTTCATTTGCTTTGAAATTTGTAAGCTTGGTAACTGAAAAGTATGCTTTGAAATTTGTATGCTTACAGTATTTTCATATCGTATGCTTGGTAACTATAATGGAAGATCTGAACTGCACGAGTGGCACCATATAACAATGCCCATTGCGATACTAACCTGTTGCCTTACAGTTTTTTATATAATTACATCATGTATGTAGCATAAAAAGATAGGATATTGTACGTACACATGCATGTGTTGAAAGCAGTCTCAAGCATTTTTACTATCATTGTAGCAGATGCTAAATATTTATTACAGATGTGGCTAGAAAAATCAGATGACAAGGAAAATGAAGCTTACTCGCAATCAGAAAAAAACTGAAGAATCCAAATAGGCATTCGGGGAATCTAATGCAATGGAAGAGCATATTGAGCCACCTTTAGAAAACATGGATGTCGGAAATGCAAACGTGTCAGTCACATACACTAATATGGATGAAAATCCTAGAACTGCAGTGGAGATAAGTAGAACAATTGAGGACGTAAATGCAAATTAGGTTTCAAAGAAAGGACTAGTGGCCCAATTAATTTGTAAAGGCTTCCTTCAGATGTGGCACGTGGAATTGATGTCCAGTATAATTCATTGGGCGTACCCATAGGAAAAGTGTCAGTGAAATTATCGTCTTGTTTAGGGCCACTTGTCCGTGAGCAGTTCCATTTACACTTGACGACTGGAGGAAACTCAGTGATGACTTGAAAGTGGTTCTGTGGGAATCCATTCGGGTAATTGTACCTATTTTTATTTAATATTATAGCAATTTATTTTCTATTTGCAATACTTTATTTTTTGTACTTATGAACTGTTAGCCCGCTTTGTGATCGGGCTACACAAAGCTAAAGATTAGTCAACAAATAGGTTTGAAGGAAGAATTCATGGTAGGAATTCAGATTGATTCGGAGACCCCCGAACCGAACCCCCTTACTTCGAAGCAAGCAAACCAAAAAGTTAAAAAAAGATGGTGCATCTGGATCGGTTCGGAGCTCTCCGACCCGGACCCTCCCTTTCGATCTTCCGATCCGAACTAGGGATCAGCAACGCTGCACCAACATTACACGTTCTCCTGAAGATACGGGGCAGTTATACTCCCCAATTCCACGATCTCTGATGCATTGTCACCATATCCAAGCCTCCGATCCCGAGCTGGGCTGGATAATCGACACATGGCACCGAACCAGACTGATTTTCTACCTATAAATACCCCGCGAAGCACTATTTTAAAGGATCTTTTGGCACAATCTTCACTCTAACTCTCATAACCACTGAATCCCTCTGCTCCATTCAGATCATCATCAACATTTGGAACATATTTCACCAAACATTGAGTGAAATTACTAATTTCAAAAGTGAGATTGAGTGATTATCGGTGTTGTACTTGTATTCAAATCATCAATTAACAAAGTATAAAGTGGACGTAGGCTCTTTAACGCTGAACCACTATAAATCTAGTGTTCTTATTGTTTTCTGTCTATTTTATTCAAAATTATCGATTGTTTGGGTCTTAGTACCAATTTTTGGTCTAACATTTTGGTGCTTTCACTGAGAAATATTTGAATTCTCAGCGCGTTGGATTACCGTTCTACTATTTGGACCTTCAAGTTCAAAGAAGTTAATCCATTTTCTTTAGCGTTTTTGGAAGTTTTCTGACTCATCTCGAAAGAATTGGATATCATGACCAAAGGAAACGGAAAGGAAGTGCAAAGTGCTCGGGAAAATGATACGGGTGAGGATCAACAGATCATGGTTGTGACTAGATCAAGGGGGCATAGTTCCGGACCAAATCGGTAAGGGGGAGCATAACCGACCCGATCCGAAGATGGCGGTCTGAACTGACCAGAGAACTCACATCCGAGCTGAACCAGGCTATTGGACGTCCCTGGTAGCTCCTTCCCGAACCGAACCAAAAGCACAATCATGACCCGATCCGAATGGAATCTGGCAGAGGCTGGTACCTCTACTCGATCCTCTACAGATGCTATGATACCACCCGCAACAACTAGTGATCAGCCCACTCCAAATGCACCTGTTACGCACATGGATTTCTCGCGCTTACTTTGTATGCTAGACAACACTAGAGATGCTTTGGTGGCTCATAAACGTGATAGTGTTCTTATGCGGGAAAACAAGAAAATTATGAGCAGGGAAATAAGTGAACTTCAAAGGCAAAGAACGTCTCCCCCAACTCATCAACTTATTGCGGATCATTCATCATCTTTAGACGAAGAGCACCCACGTCAAAGGAGGCCGTATAAACGACCTAAGAATTTGGATCAGTTGACATTTGGATCGTTGGAATCCCGTGAAGATGTGGCCCTCGTTCTAGGACCTAATGACCCAAGTTTGAGAGAACTAATGCTGCTACCGATGCGAGGATCTCACGTCCTTCCCAGAGATCCAAACATCACTAATCCCACTCAGGGGAAACTTCTCCATCCTACTCGTCCCATGAATGATCGGGATCGTAGAGGGCGAGGAAGTTCAATCACAAATCGAAACCAAAGAGCGTCGCCTGACATAGTCACTAGACGTTTTAGAAGAAATAGAAGCATAGATCCTGAACCAGCAGCTTTGACCAACTGTAACACCCCGTATTTTCTGTGAGCATAAAAGTGACAAATCAAAGTATACTTAATTTTTAAGAGAAGAATTAAGGGAAATGGGTTACGCCATTGCGTTCATCTTGGAATTCTACTTGAGATAGAGTCTGAGTTTGCGTGAATTGGACTCCGTATGAAGAAGTTATGGCCTTCAAATGTTTCATGATTTAAATAAATTAAAAAAGCTTAGATTCAGAAATTCAAATTCAAAATTCAAAATTCAAAACACACACCCGGGCTGGGCGGGAAATTTACTGCCCAGGACCCAGGTCGACCAGGGCGTCGACCTGGGGGTCGACCTCCCCTCTATTTCCAGATCCGAGGACAAATTCATTTTTGTGCATTTGGACGCCCGTTCTGACCAGATTCATTGCTCCTAAGCTATTTAAACACCCCTAAACCCCACTTTCTCTCCACACCAAACCATTGTAATGCTATGCTGCCTCAATTCTAATTAAAATAAATCAATGGTGTTGCTACTCTGCTGAAACCTAAGCTAGAACTAGTGCTTCTTCTTCTTCCAAACTGAATAGGATTAAAAGAGAACAACTACAACCCTTTTTCTTTTAGAATCCAACCAAGGTGAGTACAGTTATTTTCAGATACGAAATTTAATTATGATCTTGACACGGTTATAAATCTGAATTGAAGATTATGCATATTCTTGTTTTTCAGATCCGTTTTTCTGTGTAGATCTATCTTATTCCTGTTTATCAGATCTGTTTTTTTGTGTAGATCTATCTCATTAATACTATTGTAACTATTATGTATCTCTTCCTTCCTTCTATTCTATAGCCAGGCTACCACGAGCCTGAGCCAAATCTCATAAGAGATGAACGCACAAACGCTAAATTTGGGGAAAATATTGAATGATGCATAATTGGATATAACTGATTTGTGACTAAATTGAGAACACAACATATGTTGTAATTTAAGATCTAGATCTAGGCATACTATATATGACGGTTTATGATAACAACATATGACTTGTAATTTGGGGACATAATGCATTTCATAATTCAAGATCCGATTTTGAGGACATAATACATGTTGTAATTTAAGATCCAGATTTGGGGCATATTTTATATGACGATCTATGACTTGGAAGAAAAGGATATGTGACTTAGGCCTGAACAACCTATATTAAAACAGGGATAACTATTAATGTGAATACGCCTAATTCGAATTTTTGGATATTTGACATACGCGGTAATCAACGGCTATAATTTGGCATAATTTATATTATGCATCATGATTTGGGGTTTTTAGAGAATATTCTGTATGGTGCAAATTTAACTAAAATTTGGGACATATGTTATACTGTGAATTATTGGGTATGTAAAATTAGGCTTAATTTTATGATTAGGTGAGGTATGTCAATGGAACTTTAAGGGATGATTAAATATGTTAAATTACCTAATCTGTTAAATCTGTTGAAACTGAATACGGTAATTCTGGGTATGAAAATCTGTAGGCTCGATCTAAAATTGAGCAAAACATGTTAATAGAACTTTGGATAATCTGCTGTAACTTGTAAAGAAGTTAATTTATTGAATTGGCATAATTAACCTGATATTGGCATAATCTGTGAATGAATACTTTAGCTAAAATAGGAATGCTGAGACACGAGGTTAGACACTGTTTGCGGTAGAAGCCTGGCCGGACCCAACCGGCTTAACCAGCAACCGCAAACTGTCAGTCTAATGTGAGAGGTAATAGGCATAAAGATGCTTAGACACGAGGTTAGGTCTGGCTTGTGGCAGAAGTCTACCCGGAACTGCCCGGCACATCCAGCGGCTACAAGCTACCGACATAATGTGAGAGGTATGTGCATTAATATTTAATTAATGCAAATCTAAGATAAATGTGTTGACTAAAACGTGTTGGGTGGATAGGGTTGAATCAACTGGACTGGTGAATCTAATAAACCCATTTCGTGAATCTGTAGGCCCAATACAAGGTTAGGTGAAACGATCTGTAAGTCTGTTAATCTGTACATCTGATCTGTTAGTCTGAAAACTTGTTAAGCTGTATGTCTAATCTGAGAACTAGTTAATCTAAACTTTGTACATCTGAAATCTATAAGTAAGAAATCTGTTAGTCTAGGGACTCAAGGTTAGGAGGGGTAATTACTTGTGTCATCTGTTGTTTGGGACCCATATTAATCAGTGACCCTTTCTAGTATCAAAACTATGACCCAACACTAGTTAGGGGTCTAGGGCACGCTTACTGAACTAATTGTAAGAGGTTCACTCTGATAATGGCGAGGGTTGTTGATGGCACATTCCAATCGAGTCATGTGCATGCATGGATCAGTCTGCTCTGAGGGTGTAAGACACCATGTCATCTGTAAATAGGTCTTTGTCTATAGGTTGCCATTATAGGGAATGATACACCCTTATGTGGGGCCGACATAGGGTATTTATTTATTAGGGAGCCGATCGCTTGGGGTAGAATTTAGGATACACTTAGTTCTGTCTGTTTCTGTTGGGGTGGTAACACCTGTCTGTTTTTGTGTGGTACCGTCTGTTAGGGTGGTAAAGGCACATTACTAGTGTACACCTAATTCTAATTTTCTGTTTCCATAGGGATTATTCTGTTTCCGTCTCTGATTCCGTTTCTACTTCTGTTTCTGTACCATCTGTCTCTATTGGGTGGTAAAGGCCCATTACTAGCATTCTGTTTCTGTAGAGATCATTTTGTTTCTGTTTTAGTTTAGACATTAGGGTAACACCTAATCCTGTTATACTAGTATTAGTGTAGAGAAGTAAGATATAAGTAAGAAGCATAACTTGGTCTATATCATTCTGTTTCTTCTGTTTAACTTAAGCATACCTGCTACTCCTGTTGTTGTTATCTATCACCCAGTTTTACTTACATGCCATGATACTATTATCTGTTTATATGCTGGAAGTCACTGGACTCACCAGATTTATGTCTGACCTAGTTTGTTTCGCCTCTTTTCTTCCGTTTCCCTCCCCCCACCAGGTTCTCAGGGAGGAAATATGCAAGCTTAGTTCTAATATCGCTTTCTTCCAGCTTGAAGTTGAAGATGTATTGCTTGGTTTTGATTCTGCTTATTATGGCATTTTCTATTGGGGTTATGGCTTTAAATTTATGTACTCTGAAGGCTTTTGTACAAGACTGATATTTATGTACTTGAATTTCGGTATTGTGGTTTTGAAAGATGTAACCAAACTTATTTCTGTTTCCACTACAATAAAGTTATAAAAATTTTCAAGTACTGCTTTAAGTATCTATCTTGTAATATTCTGTTCTGTTTACTTATATCGCTCCATGAAAGTTAATGAATTCCCTTAGTGAGTGACATTAATGGATGTGGGGTGTTACACTTGGTATCAGAGCTGAAGGTTACCAGATTAGATAAGAGTTTTTGAAAACTATTTACAAAAAGGTTTTAAAAAGAAAGTAATTTCAAAAGTAGAGTTTATTTTGAAAAATATAATCCCCAAAATCCATATATCTATCTTTCGATTCTCCATCTTGAATCTCTTCCCTTTTTCTTTTCAGCATGTCTGGGGTACCCGAGATACTCGAGGGCATACCGATACCAACTTGGTTCAGAAGGTATCTGGAGGCTAGGGCCACCGCCGCAGGCCCAACAGACGTTCCTCCTCCTCCCCCTCCCCCTCCCCACGTTGATACTTTTTCGAAGATATGTAAGGACTTTCGGGCAATGGGCGGGAAACCTTTTCACGTGTCAGAGACGTTTGTTGAAGCTCAAAATTGGCTTAAGGAGGTGGAAGATTTGTTTGGTAACTTTGAGATAGAAGATGGAAGGAAGGTCCAACTAGTTGCTTGGTTAATGAAGGACGAAGCCTCGTTTTGGTGGGAGGTCACGAATGGAGAGCGTCCAGTGGGGACATGGATGGATTTTAGGCGTAGGTTCGAGATGAAATTTCTCTCACGAGCAGAAGAAAATTTATACATGGAGAGGTTCTTGGCGTTGAAGCAAGGGAATTTATCAGTGAAGGAGTACATCAAAAAGTTGAATCAGTTGGCGAGATTTGGCTTAGACTTGGTGAACACACCTGAGATGAAGGCCTGAGGTTTGTTAAAGGTTTGAATGAGCCGCTACATGAGTTGGCTATGAACCACATTCCTATGGGGCCTGCATTCGAGAAATTGGTTGACATGGCGTTAATGCATGAAGGGGAAGCCAAAAGTGAGAAGAAAGAAGAAAAGCTCGAAGGACTACAGAACAAGAAAGCATGGCCCAAAAAGGAAACATAAAAGAAGGATGAAAAGTCTGAAGATAAGAAGGAGAAAAGTGCTTTACTTGTGGAAGCTTGACTCATCTGAACAGGTATTGCAGAAAGAGGAAGGGCACTTGCTTCAGCTGTGGTGAAATGGGACACTTCATTAGGGACTGCCCGAAGAAACGAGGGCAAGGGCAGAGGACAGGACCTACTTCCGGAGGGCAGGCGAATGCTCTCGTGACTGATGGATAGGATAGAGATAGGAAAATTTATGTAGAAGGTTTAATTTCCTTATCTGATTATTGAGTTAAAACTCTTTCTGATTCTGGAATTTTGATTATGTAATCGAGACTCTGCACTTTAATACTAGTCTTGTTTCTGATCCAGCTATGGTCTCAAACCCCATAAGGGTTACGACTCATCTGTTTGTGATAAGTTGGGGTTTGAGGGTATCTGTGTTAGGTGTTAAGTTGACTATGACGCATACATTCTAGTTTTGTGTGATATGGTGGGGTTTTATCATGCTTAGTTTCCTAAGAATCATTTGATAATCTGATATGTACCAATAGTCTGTAAGTATCTGAATATTTTTGAAAATGATAGGGGTTTTTACTCGAAGCGTGAAGTAGATTTCCAGTTTTGACATTGTTTAATGGGAGTAATTCTATGAGTGTCAATCTGATGTTGATTTTGGTCTTCGGGGTTGATACTTAGGGATTTATTTTCTTAACCGATGTCTAATGGGAATAGAACTTTTGTTTTACTTGTACTTGCTTCTATCACTCGGCTATATCCTATCGATCGAGTCTTCGACCTTTAGGTAGAAACTAATGGGTGTAAACATGCGTTTGAGACATGTTATGTTTGATGAATGAAAGTGGATGCAAGTGGTTGCTCATGGATGCATATACACACACTAGGCACTAGATTGGCTCAAAAAAAACTCTCATACTGCATATGGATGTGTGTGCATTTTTTAATTTTTGTGGATGCAAAATGATTGACTCATCACATGGATGTTGCATTTGGATGAATGGTTATGCACTCATATAGAAATGAGGTGTATCAAATAGGATTTCTTGCATACATATTGGACGCATGACACTATCATGATTTGCATTAGGGAGGTCAACTGAATCAGTAGACCGCGTGATTTTGAATTAGACAAGAAACATACACACACTCTGCATATGTTCATACGACATTAGAAACCTTTTAAGTACAATGGATGCATGTGGATGATGGTTGAGTAAATGGGTGTTTGGATGGTAGGACACATTCTTCTTAACTTGAAGATTTCGGGGACGAAATCCTTTAAGGAGGGGAGAATGTAACACCCTGTATTTTTTGTGAACATAAAAGTGACAAATCAAAGTATACTTAATTTTTAAGAGAAGAATTAAGGGAAAAGGGTTACGCCATTGCATTCGTCTCGGAACTCTGCTTGAGATAGAGTCCGAGTTTGCATGAATTGGACTCCTATGAGGAAGTTATAGCCTTCAGAAGTTTCAGGATTTAAACAAATTAAAACAGCTCAGGTTCAGAAATTCAAATTCGAAATTCAAAACACACACCCGGGATGGGCGGGAAATTTCCGCCCAGCACCCAGGTCGACCAGGGGGTCGACATGGGTCACATAGGTCGACCGTGGGGTCGACTTGGGGGTCGACCTCCACCGTATTTCCAGATCCGAGGACAGATTCATTTTTCTGCATTTAGACGCCCGTTCTGACCAGATTCGTTGCTCCTAAGCTATTTAAACGCCCCCAAACCCCACTTTCTCTCCACACCAAACCATTGTAATGCTATGCTGCCTCAATTATAATTAAAATAAATCAATGGCGTCGCTACTCTACTGAAACCTAAGCTAGAACTAGTGCTTTTTCTTCTTCCAAACTGAATAGGATTAAAAGAGAACAACTACAACCCTTTTTCTTTTAGAATCCAACCAAGGTGGGTACAATTATTTTTAGATATGAAATTTAATTATGATCTTGACATGGTTATAAATCTGAATTGAAGATTATGCATATTCTTGTTTTTCAGATCCGTTTTTCTATGTAGATCTATCTTATTCATGTTTATCAGATCTGTTTTTCTATGTAGATCTATCTTATTAATACTATTGTAACTATTCTGTATCTCTTCCTTCCTTGTTCTATAGCAAGGCTACCATGAGCCTGAGCCAAATCTCATAAGAGATGAACGCACGAACGCTAAATTTGGGGAAAATATTGAATGATGCATAATTGGACATAACTGATTTGTGATAGAATTGAGAACACAACATATGTTGTAATTTAAGATTTAGATCTAGGCATACTGTATATGATGGTTTATGATGACAACATATGACTTGTAATTTGGGGGCATAATGCATGTTATAATTCAAGAACTGATTTTGAGAACATAATACAAGTTGTAATTTAAGATCAAGATTTGGGGCATATTTTATATGACGATCTATGACTTGGAAGAAAAGGATATGTGACTTAGGCCTAAAAAACCTATATTAAATAGGGATAACTATTAATGTGAATACGCTTAATTCAGATTTTGGGATATTTGACATACGCGGTAATCAACGGCTATAATTTGGCATAATTTATATTGTGCATCATGATTTGGGGTTTTTAGAGAATATTTTGTACGGTGCAAATTTAACTAAAATTTGGGACATATATTATATTTTAAATTTTGACCATAATTTGGATATGTAAAATTAGGCTTAATTTTATGATTAGGCGAGGTATGTCAATGGAACTTTAAGGGATGATTAAATCTGTTAAATTTCCTAAACTGCTAAATCTGTTGAAACTGAATACGGTAATTTGGGGTATGAAAATATGTAGGCTCGATCTAAAATTTAGCAAAACATGTTAATAGAACTTTGAATAATATGTTGTAACTTGTAAAGAAGTCAATTTGTTGAATTGGCATAATTAATCTGATATTGGCATAATCTGTGAATGAATACTTTAGCTAAAATAGGAATGCTGAGACACGAGGTTAGACTCTGTTTGCGGTAGAAGCCTGCCCGGACCCAACCAGCTTAACCAGCAACCGCAAACTGTCAGTCTAATGTGAGAGGTCATAGGTATAAAGATGCTTAGACACGAGGTTAGGTCTGGCTTATGGCAGAAGTCTGCCCGGAACCGCCCGACACATCCAGCGGCCACAAGCTACCGACCTAATGTGAGAGGTCTGTGCATTAATATTTAATTAATGCAAATCTAAGATAAATGTGTTTCCTAAAATGTGTTGGTGGATAGGGTTAAATCAACTGGACTGGTGAATCTAATAAACCCGTTTCGTGAATCTGTAGGCCTAATACAAGGTTAGGCGAAACGATCTGTAAGTCTGTTAATCTGTACATCTGATCCGTTAGTCTGAAAACTTATTAACCTGTATGTCTGATCTGAGAACTAGTTGATCTGAAATTTATACATCTGAAATCTGTTAGTCTGGGGACACAAGGTTAGGAGGGGTAATTACATGTGTCATCTATTGTTTGGACCCATATTAGTCAGTAACCCTTTCTAGTATCAAAACTATGACCTAACACTAGTTAGGGGTCCAGGGCACGCTTACTGGACTAATTGTAAGAGGTTCACTTTGATAATGGCAAGGGATGTTGATTGCGCATTCCAACCGGGTCATGTGCGTGCATGGATCCTGTCTGCTCTGAGGATGTAAGACACCGTGACATCTGTAAATAGGTCTGTGTCTATAGGTTGCCACTTTAGGGAATGATACACCCTTCTGTGGGGCCGGTATAGGGTATTTATTTATTAGGGAGCCGATCGCTTGGGGTAGAATTTAGGGTACACTTAGTTCTTTCTGTTTCTGTTGGGGTACCGTCTGTTTCTGTTGGGGTGGTAACACCTGTCTGTTTCTGTGTGGTACCGTCTATTGGGGTGGTAAAGGCCCACTACTAGTTTACACCTAATTCTAATATTCTGTTTCCGTAGGGATTAATCTGTTTTCGTCTCTGATTCCGTTTCTGCTTCTATTTCTGTACCGTCTGTCTTTGTTGGGGTGGTAAAGGCCCATTACTAGCATTCTGTTTCTATAGAGATCATTCTGTTTCAGTTTCAGTTTAGACATTAGGGTAACACCTAATGTTGTTATACTAGTGTTAGTGTAGAGAAGTAAGATATAAGTAAGAAGCATAACTTGGTCTATATCATTCTGTTTCTTCTATTTAACTTAAGCATACCTGCTACTCCTGTTGCTGTTATTTCTCATCCAGTTTTACTTACATGTCATGATACTATTATCTGTTTATATGCTGAAAGTCACTGGACTCACCAGACTTATATCTGACCTAGTTTGTTTCGCCTCTTTTCTTCCGTTTTCCCCTAGGTTCTCAGGGAGGAAATACGCAAGCTTAGTTCTGATATCGCTTTCTTCCAGCTTGAAGTTCAAGATATATTGCTTGGTTTTGATTCTGCTTATTATGGCATTTTCTATTGGGGATTATGGCTTTAAATTAATGTACTCTGAAGGCTTTTGTACATGACTGATATTTATGTACTTGAATTTTGGTATTGTGGTTTTGAAAGATGTAACCAAACTTATTTCTGTTTCCATTGCAGTAAAGTTATAAAAAATTTCAAGTACTGCTTTAAGTATCTATCTTGTAATATTTTGTTCTATTTACTTATATCGCTCCATGAAAGTTAATGCATTCCCTCAGTGAGTGAAATTAATGGACGTGGGGTGTTACCCCAAAACAGAAGTGAAAGCGATGGTGCTGCAGATCATGGTCGATATTCGACGCTACACCAGTGAGGACTGGGGTATTGAGCGTAGTCACACCCCATTACCGATGACATCTTGGATTTCCAATTTCCTCGATGATTCAATCTACCATAAATGGACCGATATGCCAGGAGAACATATCCGGGACACCATTTGATGAGATATGCTTGGTATGTGAATGTTGCGGCATCCCCTGACGTAGTGAAATACAAAGCCTTTCCGATATATCTAGAGGATGTTGCGTTGATGTGGTTCATACGACTTCCTCCTCGATCAGTGTAAAGCTTTAAAGAACTAAGCAAATGTTTTGTGAACCAGTTCCGGCTCCATGCTTGGAAATCTAAAAGTGTCATCGAACTGTCCAGAATTAACAGGCATCCGGTGAATCTATGATGTCATATTTAGATCGCTTTAACCTAGCAGTCACTAAAGTGAGTGACGCACACAAGCCTACCATTTTGATGACATTGATAGACGGAGTCGGTCCAGATACGGAATTCGGTGTATATTTGGCGGGAAAGCCGCCATTGACAAGGGAAGTGTTCTATGAGAAGGCCAATATTCACTTGCGGCGGGAAGAAATTTATGCCAATTGAAAGAGAAATTCCGATGGAGCATCTAGAGAAGACATTCAAAGTAATGTCGCTGTGAAATAGTTCGGTGATAATTCAAGGAAGGTCGAGGTAAATGTCGGCAACAAAGATGAGGGAAATAACAGTCGAGGTAGAAACGGTGGAAAAAGGAACAAGAATCGAGGAAACAACTCCGAAAAAAGGCCTCGATTTTATACTTTAGAAAGCTACACGCCATTGAATGATACTCTAGAGAACATCTATCTAAATACTTATAGTGTCTTAGAGTACAAGAAGCCTCCGCCCAGAGACTCTACTGAGAAGGAGCTCGCAACTGGAATTTCTTTTATATCATGGAACTCACAAACACTCTACTAACGAGTGTCATAATTTAAGAGACGTTGTTGAAAAACTACTACAAGAAGGAAAGCTAGATGAGTACAAGGTCACTACAAGAATCAAAACCAACCTGCTTCTAAACCCACAGCTCAACAGAAGGGAAGAGGCATTGTTATAAACACCATAGTTGGAGGACTACACCCAGCTGGGTCTAGTAACAAAGCGATGGAGCAGTACGTTAATGCAACCAAGCATCCCGAAATAGGGGAATGTAGCAACCTTCAAGAAGGCACACCAATAAAATAGCAAAAGACTTCTACCAATGATATCGTCTTCCGAGATAGAGAAAGTATTGGGGTTGAAGCACCGAGTACTGATCCATTAGTAATAACAACAGTTATTGGACCTGCAATAGTCAAGAAAGTTCTTGTGGATAATGGAAGTTATGTTAACATCCTATTTAAAAAGGCTTTCGATCAAATGAAACTGTAAATGGAGGACTTGAAGCCATGCGAAGGTTGGGTTCGTGGCTTTAATGGAACCTCAACCACCCCGATTAGAGTGGTAGACTTGCATGTAGATTTAGGTGAGGGAGAGTGTAGAAGAGTAAGGATTCTCCAGTTTATCATCATGGATATCGACTCGCCTTACAACGCTTTCCTAGGACGAACAACCCTTTCGGAGTTCAGGGCTCGCATTTCTCCATGGTGCCTACTAATGAAATTCCCAACAGATGCTGGAGTGGGGATGATTCGAGGCGATCAAGTTACCGGAAGGGGCTGCTACATGGCAGAGTTAAAAATGTTGCATAATGGAAAGATTTTAGAATCTAAGGACACTTCCTCTCCTGCTAAGGAGAGCTCAGCATAGCAGCTAAAGACCATACCGCCTAGGGAATCAACTGACGAAATTCCTGAAGGTATCGATCCCAGGGAGGACGAAGAACTAGGATCCAGAAAGGTGATACCCAACGAGGCGACTGTTGATATCCCAATCGATAGCGACGACCTGACAAAGGTCTTGAAGATTGGGTCTCATTTGGATTTTTTCCGGATGAAAGAATTAACTGATTTTCTGAAAACAAACCTTGATGTGTTTGCTTGGACTCATGCAGACATGTATGGAATTTCTCCTGCAGTTATGAGCCATTCACTAAGCTTGAACCCAAAGCATCCTCCGGTCAAGCAGAAGAGACATATATTAGGCCCGGAGAGGTCAGCAGCCTTAAAGGAAGATGTATAGAAGTTAAAGAATAACAGGTTCATTACAGATTTGACATATTCCGTCTAGATATCGAATCCTGTCTTAGTCAAAAAATCAAACGGGAAATGGAGAATGTGCATTGACTTTTCTGATTTGAACGAGGCTTGTCCAAAAGATAGCTTCTCATTCCCCAGGATTGATCAGCTGGTGGACTCAACAACAGGACATGAAATTCTCTCCTTCATGGATGCATATTCGGGATACAATAAGATCCCCATGCATGTACGGGATCAAGAGCACACAAGTTTTATTACAAACTTGGGATTATACAATTATGTGGTGATGCCATTCGGACTAAAGAATGCCAGAGCCACGTACCAGCGTTTGGTAAACCGAATGTTCTATAATCAGATCGGGAAAACAATGGAAGTCAATGTAGATGGCATGCTTGTGAAGTCCAGGCAGTCTTCCGATCATACGAGAGGTTTGGCGGAAATGTTCGATAGTCTACGGAGGTACGGGAAGAAATTGAACCCCTTAAAATGCTCATTTGGGGTTGCATCAAGAAAATTTCTCGGTTTCATTGTAAGTTCTCGATGGAGTGAGATTAATACTAACCAAATAGCAGCAATTAGGAACATAGAAGAGCCACGAAAGATTAGAGATGTTCAAAGCTTGGCTGGGAAAGTTGCGGCATCGAGCAGATCATTTCCAAAGCCACGGACAAATGTGTCCCTTTCTTTGACTTAATTAAACGGGGGAAGCGAAACTTTGAGTAGACCCCCAACTGTATAGAGGCTTTCCAAAATCTGTTAAATTTGCTAGAGAAACCTCCGATAATGTCAAAACTAGTTGATCACGAAGATCTACTCATATATTTGGCAGTGTCATCTCATGCTGTCAGCTTAGCCCTGGTGCGTGAGGAAGACAAGATCCAGAGGCCAGTGTACTACGTAAGCAAGAAGTTGGCAGCGGTAGAATGCAAATATCCGAAAATAGAAAAACTTGCTTACAGTCTCTTGATTGCATCCCGAAAGCTCCGTCATTATTTCTAAGCTCATCCGATAATCATATACAAGGATCAACCACTTAGATAAGTATTACAGCGAGCCGAAGCATCAGGACAACTGCTTAAGTGGAACATAGAGTTGAGCCAATTCGATTTAAATTTTCAACCTAGGAGATCGATAAAGGGACAAGCCCTAGCTGACTTCGTAGCAGAATTCACAATTCCCGAGGAAGATGCTTTGGATGATAAGGCTGACCCTTCGGAGCATAATTTAGAACTTATTCCTTGGAAATTGTATAGAAACGGGGATAAGAATGATCGGAGATCCGGCGCTGGAGTTGTTTTAACCACTCCTAAAGGACGATCTACTTACTATGCCTTGCAGTTGGAATCTCTGCCACCAATAATGATTTTGAATATGAGGCCCTGATTGCTGGGCTAAAACTCACTAAGGAACTAGGGGTGACGACACTAGACATATTATGTGATTCCAAAATAGTTGTTTGCCAAGTTCGAAAGGAATTCAAAACCAGGGGACCTCGACTTACCTTGAAAAAGTGAAGGAGTTACTAAGCAACCTGGAGCATTATAGCATAACTCATATCCCGAGAATAGAAAACCAGAAGGCAGACAGACTGGCTAAGTTAGCAAGTTCTGACAACCCACAAGAGACAGAGATGGTTCCAATAGAGGTATTGAAGTTGCCAAGCTTCGACCAGATGGAAGTCAACCTAGTACTGGAAGCTGAACCAGAAAGGGAGTCATGGATGACACCAATTAAAAACTTCCTTAAAAGCGGAACGCTCCCATCAAAAAAGAGCGAAAGATGAGCTGTGATACGTAAAGCCACAAGATATGTTTTACAGGATGAGATTCTTTATCGCCAGGGATTTTCTATGCCCCTACTCCGGTGTATAGAACATGACGACATCAAGCGCGTACTGAGAGAAGTACATGAGGGTGAATGTGGAGACCACACCGGAGGCCAAACCCCAGCTAAGAAAATATTATGATATGGCTATTTCTGGCCTACCGTAAATAAAGATGCAGCTAATTGTTCACAACACTGCAATAAATGTCAGAAATTCGCTAAAGTTCGAAGGGTACCCCCGGGTCAGCTTAAATCAATGGTGAGCCCATGGTCATTCGCTATGTGGGGAATAGACATCATTGGGACCTTTACAATCGCCAAAGGAGGAGCTAAATATGCAATCGTGACCGTGGATTATTTCACAAAATGGGAGAAAGCCGAACCCTTAACCACGATCACGACAAAGCAGGTGATAAACTTAGTGGTCAGGAATATCATCTGTCGATTTGGGATACCAAGAACCATCATAACTGACAATGGAACCTAATTCGATAGCGCAGAATTCAGAAATTTCTGCCAGAAGTATAAGATTGACAAGAGGCATACTATTGTATCTCACCCGCAATCAAATGGACAAGTTGAATCGATAAATAAAATTATTAAGTACATCCTCAAAAAAGATTGGAACAAGTGAAAGCCATGTGGGTCGACGAGTTACCCTTGGCATTATGAGCATACCTAACAACGTGCAAGACGGCGACGGGTCATACCCCTTTTTCACTCTCTTTCGGATCAGAAGTCATCATTTCGGTAGAGTTAAAAGTTCCCTCTCACAGGACGACGTATTATGATCTGATGACAAACAAAGCACTCCTCCTTGAATCCCTGGACATGATTGAAGAGAAGCGAGACAAAACAGACTTGCATGCCTCGAGACACAGGCGACAAGTGGCATGCTATTATGACAGAAAGGTTCGCCCTCGGACCTTTGAACCTGGAGACTTAGTACTGAAGCGAGTCTTCCCACCTCCAGTCCATCTAGGTCCAAAGTGGGAAGGACCATATACCATCTAGCAGAAACTTGGTACAGGAGCTTTCAAGTTAACGACCGTGGATGGTGAAGAAATTCCTTGAGCTTGGAATGCTCGACATTTGCGGCAATACTTGACTTAAATTTGTGTTGTTTGTTTTATGAGCCATGTAAAAAGGCATGACTTTCCTAGAAAAGTCTGGTTAATATAAACAAAAGATTATAAAGTGGACGTAGGTCACGACTTGGCCAAACCACTATAAAAATATCGTGTGTGATTTACTTTTCCTGCACGAACTTTGTTTTATATATATTCTGTGATTGCTATGATCTAAGTTTGAAACACTAGAAATTTGAATCGATACCCGAGAAAATGAGATAACCTTTTGCGTAACAACATAAAAAGGACGGAAGACGACGTCCCAAATTCTAACTCTCACAGTTCGAGAGAGAGTATAAAGGACGGGAAGACGACGTCCCTAAGGCGTGAAGGTACACCACGATAAAAGACCGCCTCGAATCCACTCTAACCTGATCATACGATAGGAGAGTATAAAGGTACTAGGAATAAGTACCAATGAAAAAGAATCTTAATCCCACTAAAGGGCTGGGGGCAGTTTAGTATCAAACCTAATTAATCTTGAATGATCCCTGGCCAGGCACTTTCTTTTCAAGATTGATTGGGGGCATATACACTGCATCCCCTGTTACCATTTGTTTAAATAAGCATAGATTATCATTTACCACTTATGCTTATTAACATTTTGACCATTGTTGAACTCAACAGAAATAAATGACAAACTTGCAAGTATTTGACATAATAGGAAACAAACTGTCTTATTTATGTGAGCGCAGGTTTATACAAAAAGACTAAACAAAGATATGCGAGAGCCGCACTCACTACAACACCAGCGGGCCAGAAAAAAATCAAAGAAAAAGATAAAACTGCCTTTCATTTGAGCTTTGGAGTAGATTTTGCTTTCTTGGCGGCCTTAAGTTTTTCCTTCTCCTCTTTTTGAGCCTCGATCAAGATACGCTTTGACTTCTTTTTCCTTGGACCTAGAGTGCTGGGATCAATAGAAGATTTTTTAGCAAGATCTTCAGTAATTGACTTGGTTGAAAGTTTGACAACTAAACTTGACCCAGGAGGGACTATCGCGAGAGGTTTGAGAGCCTCGTGATATTCCTTCTCAACTTTGGCTTTTAAAAGCATATCCTGCTTGGCCTTCATATCAGTCAGAGTCATGTTATTGGCCTCTCTCGAACCTCCAGTCATAACAACATCGCCATCTTCCTCATGACCGTCGTCGCCATCATCATCTTTCAAGGCATCTATTATATCCCCATCTCTGGGAATCTCGGTGCTAGATTGCTGGAAAGTCTTGTCACCGACATCTCCCTCTTTTCCCTCAGCCTTCTCCGCAGGATCAGAGCTAGTAACTTCATATTTTTTCTCCTGCGCCTTTTCAGCAGACTTTGGTTCAGTAACTGGTCCTGGTTGTTCATCGGTCTTGTCAACGGGTTCTGTACCTATAGAGCAAGAAGTAACAATTTTTAGCTCAGGAGAAAGAATAGGTTCCTCGATCATCTGTCCAACGATGTGGCGGAAGGTTGAGATGGCCCTGACAAATTGAGGTGAAAAGGTGGAGATACCTTCAGATGATTTATCAACATGAGCATGAGGAAGTTCTGGAGTCTTTTCAGCAATAGGAGACAAGAAAAATGCCTTGGGAATTCCTGGATTCTCTGGGTCATATCCTTCCGTTTCAAAAGGTCTAGGGCACTACTTCAAAAGTGGGCATATTCGACACTAATTTGTATGTGTTGCATGAAAAGTGTGGCGAAAGCTATGCTTTCTTTGATCTTCTACAATAACAGTCATGCGTTGTTGCATTGGATATGAATGCAGTGTTGCGGTTGGAATTCTTGTGCTGTGACTTGCAACACCAGTTCAAAGTGTTGCTGTACATAAATACATGCCAGGTCAGTGATCCGCGTTATCAGTTTAAACAAATAAATAACGTAGATCTTTGATTAATCCAACGGTTCAAACGTATCCCGGGTTCAGTTTAGAGAAAATTTGGCGCGATCTTTTCCCCATTCACGAAATACTTCCCCTAAATTAAATTTCTCACATACTCCTCCTTCTGTCCATTTCTCTCTCCACGAAATCCGTCCATGAAGACCTCTGATTGCTACTCTACCCACGGTACAAACTATAAACCTCCGATTGCTCCTATTTTACAAACTTTACGCCTCCGATTTGGATCATTTAGGACAATTATAGGTAGTTAGGGCTTCATCATTTCTGATTTATTTAGATGATTTCATTTCTAACTTATTTTGGTCTAACATTCAAAGTCTCTGGGTAGTTGGGGTATACCGATTGCCATAAATTAGGGTTTTTCATACTTTAAGTGTTGTATTTATATGTTTGCATGTGTTGAAATTGTGCAAGTTATATATTTTATGTTTGCCAAACCATTGATGCTTTGGTAAATAATACTTATTTCGACAGGTGGAAACAAAATTTAGAGGACAAAATGAATTCAATTTAAATGTTTAAATGTCTATTTCTGTTTGTAGTTAAATAATGCCTATTACTCTTTCTACATCGTATAACTATGAAGATACCCTGAGCATAGGTGATCTACGACTGTCAAACCCATCATCACCAGAAACTCCTATTGATTTTTATATAGAGATGCGAGAAAGGCACTACGATGATTTGCATGAGTATGAACTAGAGCAAGAAGAAGACAACGGCGAGAAGAAGAACGACGTGAAGAAATGGCGATGCGACGGCAAAGTCGTGCTGCCTTGCGTCGTCAGCATCAAAACCACCAAGTGATTAACGAACAACAAGTTGACTCACCAATCATAATGTGCGATTGCGGGTATGCCACTGTAGAAGATGTTATTTCGATTGGATTCAACATTGGTCGTTGTTATTTTAGATGTCGTGTTTATCCCGCAGGGTGTACCTTTTGGAAGTGGATTGACCAACAGTTTCCAAGTCGAGCTGCTGAGTACGCAAATGAATTACAACATCAACTTACAAAGCTGCAAAATCGAGTTATTGGTTTTCGAAATGACGTTAGTAGACTTAACGACCAGCTTCAAGGGCTAAACATTAGAAGACAAAACTAAATTATTGCATCGTTCGTTGTATTAGGTACAACTGTATCGTCTTTCTATCACCTGTATAGTCTTTGTATCTGTACTATTGTGTTTAGGTGCAGTCTTGAAATGTTGTGAATTTGTGTTCAGTATCCTTAGTTGCTTGTTTTGTGTATTCTCCTGATAACTCAGTTCCAAAAGTTAGTGATAATTCATATCAAAACAATCGTCTTTGTATCATCACACTGATTATGTATATTTGTAAATTATCAACTTGTTTTGATTTTATCTCTAATTTAGTCAAACCTTACAGGGTAGCCCTTGTTCGTGTCTTGAAACTATTAGTGGTATCAAATTTGGTCTTACTAGGCCATGGTTAGATTGTGGCAATGGATAGTGAGTATTACATATGGATAGGACTTCCGTGATCGAGTTCAGAATATGTAAGAGGGGTAACAGCTTTTCTAAGAAATGTATTTCCCATTTATAAAGTAGGTGATGAGATGAAGTGCCCCTACAAAAAATGTACAGAACGTAATTTGTATTGTGAAAATGTCATATACGATCATCTTATTTATAATGGCCCTTCTCCATTACATGCCGGGTGGATTTGTGAAGTTTCACAGAAAAAATTAATAGGTGTTGATGACCATATGGATTGTGCAATGGAGACGGATTTTGAGGATAATTTAGATGTGATGTTAAAATGTGCGGATTACAAATTTGGTCAAAATCCCTGGGACTTTGTAGTAGAACCAAATCCAGAGGCCGAGAAATTTTATCAGCATGTTAAAGAAGGATAAAAACCGTTATATCCTGGCTGCACTAAATTTTCTCGACTAAGTTTCTTGATCAAGCTTTATCATTTAAAGTGTGCTTATGGAATTAACGAGTCTGCGTTTGGGGAATTACTAAAGCTTATAAAAGAAGCCTAACCTGATGCCCAGCTGCCTTTGCCTTCCTACGCTGCAAAGAATGTCATTAAGGAATTAGGTCTTGATTACCATAAAATACATGCCTTCCCAAACCATTGCATGTTATATTGGGCAGAGAATAAAGATAAAGAGGCTTGTGACATTTGTGGTTTTTCGAGGTGGGCTGTAAAAGAAAAGGAAGACATCATTGATAATAATGATCCACCAAAGTCGATTCCCAATGTGTCGGCAAATGTTATGTGGTACTTTCCTCTAAGACCAAGGTTACAAACGATGTTTATGTGCAAAGAATTTTCCAAACATATGAGATGGCACCAAGTGGAACGAACAGAAGATGGAAAACTAAGACATCCGGCTGATGGTGTGGCATGGAAGATGATGGATGCTCACTATCCTGATTTTTCATCAGAAAATCGTAATGTTAGATTGGGTCTAGCATCTGATGGATTTAATCCATATCGTTCAATGAATTCAAGTTATAGTACATGGCCAATTGTGTTGGTAAACAACAATCTTCCGCGTTGGTTATGTATGAAACAAGAGAATTTGATTCTTTCAACATTAATATCTGGTCCAGATTCTCCAAAGAACAGTATTGACGTATATATGCAGCCTTTAATTGTGTAATTGAAAGCATTATGGAATGTTGGTGTCGAAACATATGATTCCTTGACTAATGGGAATTTTAATTTACGTGCAAGCGTCTTATGGATCAATACTGATTTTCCGGGATATAACATGTTGTCAGGTTGGAGCACGAATGGGAAGCTAGAGTTTCCAGTATGCCATTATGAAACTTCTTCAAATTATTTGAAGCATAGAAAAAAATGTGTTATATGCACCATAGAAAGTTTCTTGATCCGACACATAAGTGGAGGCTGGATGAGAGGAGATTTAATGGCGAAACTGAAATAGGGAGCATTCCAGAAATATTACCAGGAACTGATATTGAAGAGTTATTACGGGGTTCAAAAATCGGTTCCGGGATAAGACGAAGAAACCTAGTAAAAGTGACGGCCCTTTTAAGAAAAGGTTAATACTGTTTAACTTACCATATTGGTGTCATAATCCCCTTCGACATAACCTAGATGTCGTGCACATAGAGAAAAACATATGCGACAAAATATTAGGTACTTTACTTAATATAGGTCGCATGTCGAAGGATCACCTAATTGCTCGTTTGGATATATAGGAATTGGGCATAAGGAAGGCCCTTCATCCTGTTGAATGTGGTGACGGAAAGCATGTTGTAATTAGAACTGCAATATTTGATATGACAAATAAGGAAAAAGAAATATTTTGCTCTGTATTGAAGAACGACAAATAGCACTATGGTTGTGCCTCGAATGTTAGTAGGTACGTGCACATAAAAGAGAAAACGGTTGTGGGGTATAAGAGCCATGATGCTCATTTCATACTCCACTATTTATTACAATTTGCCGTGAAGAAAGAGTCAAAACCCGAGGTTGCGTTATTAATGATTAGATTTAGTGCATTCCTTAGAGAACTATGGAGCAAGGTTATCGAAGTGGATGATATCAAGAGGCTGCACAAAGAAATCATCGAGATACTTTGTTATTTTGAAATGATTTATAATGGTACACTTGTCTATTCATTTATGCAGAGAAATCGAATACGGAGGGCCTGCACATCTTAGATGCATGTATCCAATTGAGCGATATTTAGGAAAGTTGAAATCTTATGTGCGAAATAGAAACAGGCCGGAAGGTTCAGTTGCAGAAGGTTACTTGGCAAAAGAGTGTGTGACCTTCTGTTCAAGATTTTTAAGCATTGATGGAGGAATAGAAAACACGTCGTTTGATTTTGGAAGATGTCCAACAGATTTGGAATATCATATTGGAACAAAGAAAAATAAAGATGGGAAGATGTTCACCTTGAAAGATGCAGATTGGAAGGCAACGCATCGCTATATTCTGTTCAATTCCAGTAATAAAGAAATTGAGAGTTTGATCGAGTAAGTTTTTAAGTTCCTATATCATTTTCCTTAACTATAAATTAACATCTGCATTTCGTAGTTTTTTGACCTTAATTATTATTTAGGGTTCATCAGGCTTTTGTGGATGGTCTTGCAAATCCAAGAAGATACAAGAGGGAACGAGAACATTTTGAAGAGTTTTGGAATTGTCTTAAAGAAGAGGTTCTGAAAAAGGACAATATTTCAACTGATTTAGAGGTGTTTGCATTAGGTCCTAATCGAGTAGCTAGGAAGTTTACCGATTATATAGTAAATGGATATAGATTTCACACAAAATTTAGAGATTCTCGATGTACCACACAAAATAGTGGTGTATTTTTTACTGCCAAAACCACCAGCTTTGCAAGTTCGAAAGACCAAAACCTAATAGTGGGTGATGTCAATTACTATGGATCAATTGAAGAAATTTTTGAGCTTGATTATTGGGGAGCTTTCACAGTGGTCCTTTTTAAGTGTTGTTGGTACCAAAAGGAAAAAGATTCATATGGTCTTAGTCGAGTAAATTTTAGCAAGTGCCATAAAACTGATCCTTTTGTCCTATCTTCGCAAGTGCAGCAAGTATTTTATGTGGAAGATGTAGTTGAAAAGAACAATCATTACGTTATTAAAAAATTACCGAGAGATTGATGTGATACTGAAAATCAGAATGCAATGGAAGAAGACATGAGCAATACGCATTCACATGATATGTGCATACGTGGTGAACTAGAACCAGAAGTTGTTGATGGGGGTTGGATTAGGGATGATGTCCCCGTAATACAACTTGAAACAGAACTAGAAGAAGAAGTTCTTGATCCTGTTCCATCTCGTTAGGACAAGAAATTCCTCTTTCTTATTGCTTTAATTTGGTCTAATTTATGATGTATTTGGCACTTTTTGCTTTAGCTGGAAATTATTATCTTTGATGAATGTATTTAGCACTCTTTTCTCATAATGCAATCTACACTGTTCACATGTTTTATGATTTAATGTCTTTCGTTACTGTCATCTAAATTGGTTATAGACCAAAATGTTATAGTTGTTGGTTTTTGTCCACTTAAACATGCATGTACCTTATTCTAATGTATTAATTTTGTATAGGATGGATGAACTTATTAATATCCGACTGCAACATGGAGGACAGTTTCAAAGGGCATGTTACGTCGGTGGAGAATCCTTCACAGTAACAAAATATGATGTAGACCGCTTTTCTTACAGTGTGCTTATGGACTTTATTAAAGATGCTCTCCATTACACTGAAATAGGAGGAGTCTATATCATCAGCAAAGAACGAGGGGTGGCTGACAGTTAATATTGAATGGCTGCAAAAAGCAAGGAGAAGTGGTTTTTTACATCGACAACACAATTGACAAAGACAGTGAGCCGTTGATTCAACTGTAGCCACATGTAATCATACGGCCAAGGAAAAACATAATTCAAGGTATATATGTATATGTAATGTAGATCCATTATTCTTATATATATATATATATATATGTGTGTGTGTGTGTGTGTGTGTGTGTGTAAAGAACTATGAAGGAGGATATCGTTATTATTTTTATTAAGTTCCAGGTTCTGCTAAGAAGCCGATTGAAAAGCGCAAGTATACTACTGCACATAGACTTCAACAGCAACACAAAATGAAAAAAACAACCCAACTCAAGTGGGTCAGAAGGAAACAGATAAATGAACCAGAAGGAAATTAAATGTAGAAAATGAAACAGATAATGATGATGATAACCGAGAGAATGAAGCTCAGGTATTTTTCAGTTTTCATTTCATTTTTATTAATTCAGATGAAATCTTGTATTTCAAACTACTTTTAATTAAAATTCTTATGCATGCACTCTGTCAAAATAGATTGAACTGTTTATAATTCGACTCTATTAGGTTAACTAGCTTAAATTTATTATCGAAGGTGAGTAACAATGCTAATCTGCTTGCAGTTCACACAACCATCAATTTTGATGAAGTATAAACAAGAATGAATCGCACGAATGCAAGAAAATGATGCAGTTAGTAGATCACTTGGGGTGCCTTCATTGGTTAGTTGTATGCAAGAGGCTACCGCACGAAATAAGAGAGATAAAGGTAAAGATGTTGCTGGATGTGATGAATATATCCATAAAATGCTGGTGAAGACATCACTAATGATTCATTGGATTCAGGGATATAAAGAAGTTATCTGTTTATTACTTATTTTCTTTGCCTACAGGAAAGTAAAAAACCTTGAACTTCAACTTAATTGTAGAGAATCAAAATTGTTAAGTCAAAGGCAACTTTACCTGGACCGAGAACTCGTTCGCGAACCAATGCACCCATTGAAATTGAGAAGGAAGCGATGACCTGCACCCCCCTCCAAAGAAAGCTGGCTCCAACAAGGATCTGATCGTGACACACACTCCCAGTCCGATGAAACTCAGTAATCGGGAGAAATTCACAGAAACATTAAAGAAATTGACGAAACCTACACAGTCTTTTCAGGAGTTTTGAAACCTACAACGTCTCGTCCATTCGTTTTAAAACCTACATGTAGCAAATTGTTCAAAAAATCAACCAATTCATGTGAAGCTGCTGGTTCAGTTGTTGCTTATTTAGCGATGCAGAAACGTCAAAAGCAGAATGTTGAAGCGCCTCCAACAATGGAAAATCTTACTGATCGATCAGAGCAGGAATGGATTGCACAGGCAGATGAAGCAAGTACAGGTACAATATAATGTTTCTTTATCTGTGCATTACACTACACTGTTGAGTGTGTCTATTTTCTATTCATTTTTTTGAACCTGGTAGATAAAGTACAAGGTCCAAAAAAACCTAGAGGGAAGTCGAAAATGACCAAGGTGCACGCTGGAACCCCTGATGATAAAGTAGTCATTGAGTTGAATGAGGATGGTCAGCCAGTATCTGATAATATTACAGGGTTAAGCAATTTTCTTGGGACACTAGCAAAGGATAATGTGTCTCTTACTTTCATCAATTGACATGTTGTTCCTGATAAGTTAAAGCGATAAATGTTGGAATATGCTCTGGTACAATCTAATTTCCTTAACCATATACAGTTCAACTGACTTCCTAAATGTTTGGTTTTAATTAATTAGTTTGTTTCCTGAATTTTATGATTGATATATTGTAGGCTAGGTATGTCATTACTGAAGAAGGACACAAGTGGGTCCTGAACACGCTTAACGACTCTTGGAGGCTGTACAAGTCTCGCATCAAATCAAGGTATTATAAAAAATATTCAACTGATGAGGAAAGGATTGCAAATATGCCCATTACAATTCCGTTGGAGGATTTTAAAATGCTCTTGGAATACTGGGGGTATGAAGCAATTCAGGTACGGCTTTAATGATATTCACATTTGTATAATGTTTAGTAGTTCACATTGGACTGTTTAGTGCTAATCTTTTCTTTAGTGGTTCGCATTATCCTTGTTTAGTCCTAATTTTTTTTTGGATTTCCAGGCCCTAGCTGATACTAATTCCACGCATCATAATTCATTAAATGAGACACATACCATGGGTTCCAAAACTCATGCAGTAGCCAAAGAAAAGATAGTATGTGTTTTTTTGAACTTAAGTTATTTTTTTATTGAGTTAAATTGGCCACATGATAATTCTACTTTGTTATATCATTGAATTATATTTTATATATCATTGTCACAATCATAGGTAGCAGCTAGATCTGTAAATTCTTAACATTGAATGTCGTAAATTGTGTTTAATTTTTGGTAATCCTAATACTTGACAGAGAAAAAAGGACCCAGAAAATGCCTCCCCATCCGCTGCCTTGGTTTATTTGGAAACATATAAAAGAGAACCTGGTAGAAGTTACAAGACTAACACGGATGAACTAAAGGCAAAATACGTGAGTACATATATAATTAGATACTGAAATAGCAGTACTTGTGGCAGTATAATTGGCACATTGTACATTTGTTGGAGCTGCTTATTAAATCGAACACATAGTTAGTTTGAAAGCAAACCAGTTCTGTTAATAAATTCATTCCTGCCATCTGCCTATTTATATATATGCTTGCCTGGTTTTCATTTTGTAGGCGAAGGTTCAAGCAATGGTGGATGCAGGAAACATTGCTGAGGCAGATGCACTTGTTTCTGGTGGGAAGAGCCACACGCGGAACTCGCTTGTAGGAAGGCAAGGTAAAATGGCCGATAAGTCTCCAACAACTCCTGGTTCTTCGGAAAGTTATGTGCAAGAAAAAATAAGGCAAGAGCTTGAGGCGGATTTGGAAGAAAAGGTGAACAGAAAAGTGAAAGAGAACGTGTCATGGGTGTTAAAAAAGCTAGGTGAAGCCAATCCAGATCTTAATTTAGACGTCGGAGACTTTTGTGTCACCACAACAAGTGATGAAAATGACATTGTTACCCCTGTAACCCCAGCAACTGACTGAAGTATTTGGATGGTACGTGTTAGCACTTGTGATATATTATGTTCTTTTAAATTATGGCACCTGTGGTATGTGTTCGTGGTGGCACTTGTGGTATGTTTGGATGATGGCACTTGTGGTATGTGTTGGTGATGACACTTTTTAGTAGGTATATATAATTGGTTGGTCTGACTGTGGTTAAGAATGTTTTGGGAGGATTTATTATATGAATATTTTGGTATATAGGTATAAATGTGGTACAGTTTTGGATTGAATATATGTAGTGCAGAATTTGTAATTACAGGGTTGTATTACAGCTGCATTTGATATTTTTTTCTGGTATTGCATTTGATTTTTTAACCATTGCAGTTGATGTTTTCTGGTATTGCATTAGACTGTGATGTGGTGTTGCATTAGACTGTGCTGTGGTGTTGCATTAGACTATGCTGTGGTGTTGCATTAAGTGTATTATTATTAAGTCTACAATGGTACGACATGTGGGGCCCACATCTTACGTGGCGCCACGTGGATAACTGACGTGACAAGTGACACATGTGCAGCTGACGTGGAGAGATGGCATGGCGTGTGACATGACGGCAGCTGACGTGGAAAGTCCATGTGGACCCCACTACCATGACCTGGAAGCCAAGCTCTGGCTTCTACTTAAGGCAATGTTGTATGTTGTTGCATTACATGCATATACTGTTGCAATAGGTTGCAATAGGGTTATAATGCAACATTTTCTTTCTGTTGTCGTAGATGGGCAAAAGCGTTGCATTAGATGGCTAATGCAACGGCCGCGGATGCCACGCCCCCTTGGTGTTGCCTATTTGAAAAAATGACCTACGGCAACGCTTTTTTGATCTACGACCACAGAAAAATAGTGTCGAATATGCCCACTTTTGTAGTAATGGAGACAGCAGAAGAGGAACCGACCTCGACAGTATTATTCCCTTTGGCCTGACGCCTCTCCTCCTCTATAGCAGCGGCAATAGGCTTGCGCCCTTTGGCTAAACGCGTCGTCTCCTCACCTCTCAAATATTTCTCTATAAGCTTATCCTCGTCGATCGAGTCCATCTTGAGCTCTTGTTTTTCCCATTCAACCACCTAATCCCATACATATACCAGAGTGGTAGGGTAATCCTTGATCCACGCTATGTCCCGATGTCGGATCACCTAAGCAAAAAATCCCATCATGGTCTCAACACTCTCATCCAACTCTTTTTGGGCTCCAACAAGATGATCATTAATCTTCTCGACTTGTTGTAAGGCTACGTTTGCATTTCCCTCAGCAAGGGTTGCCCGTATCTCAGCCTCTAGCTCTGCATTCTTCCTCGCCAACTCTGCTTTCTTCCTCTCCAGCTCTGCTTTCTCCTGTTCAAGATGAGTACAAGCCAACCTCACAGCGGTGCTTTCAGACTTAGCATTCTCGGCTTTCTTTTTCAAATCTATGTGTTCTTGACTATGAGAATCAAGCTCGGTGTGATGATGCTTTTGTAATTCTTCAAATTGCTTTTGTAGGTATCCAAATCACATTGCACAAGAGCAAGTTGGTCTTGAGCATCCTCGAGGTCCTTCTTGGAGTTTTCAATAGCCTTTGCATCATATTTGGCAGCATCCTTCATGGTTTTCACATCGGCTATCAAGTCATGAATAATCTTGGATAAAGTCCACGTGTACCCTTTCGTCTCTTTATATTGAGTATCCACTTCATCAACCTTGACTTTAACCACTGTTTCCCAGTCAGAGTCTAATGGCCTAAGAGATGGAACAAAATGCATATTCCTAATGTGGTGGTTAGGAAACTATTTCTTTCGAAGCTCTAATTTGGCCTTATTTTCATCATCAATTACGACTGGCCTTGTGGTAGTAATGTCAATGTTACGGTGCCTAGATGGCATGATAGATGTCCTATCTTTATCAGATCCCTTGCTTGGCTCCTGTTTTTTCTCTTTCGGATCAGATCTTTTCTTCGATGGTTTTTCCTGATGAGTTTTGTCTTTGGAGGAGGCTATAGTTTTAGAAGTGTGTTTGTCTCCTTTGTAATGAGTATAGTGGCCTATATGTTTTTCCAAGTTCGAGCGACGAGGAGATTGAGAGCGAGAGGATCGATGAGGTTGATAGGGTCGATTTCTCTGGTCATCTCTGCTCCAAATTTCATGTTGGTCATGTCCTGCACCGGACTCCATCGAGGGCATGCTCGAGCGAACATCTCTCATATAGTAGCGGTGACGAGCCATTTGTCATACAAGAACGATATAAGTGAACGTTGGAATCAACATTAATATAAAGCACAAGTGCTTTGACGTGCAGTGCTAGAGTGTTGTGTATATCTTAAGTGATATCCCCCTAACAGACCCGAGCCTAGAGTTAGGCCAGTGTGCACACTTCCCCTACCTTCACGGGGGTGACTTCTTCTTTGGAGGTAAAGGTAAGAGGATTTGTCCTAAAATCTTCTGAAGTATAAATGGCCTCGGGTAGGGGAAGTTTCCCCAAATCTCGATAGATAGAATCATCCACAGCGGAATCGTCTCCTCGGGGAGTGATTGACGACAACTCTCTTGGAGAAATCGGTTTTTCAGGGGTAGCCACATCTTCAGGAGTGATGTATTTGTCCCTATCCTTTTCAGCTATGTTTACAAATATATCATCTTGAGTTGAGGTGGGAGAAGGACTTTCTTGAGGTATCGTTGGGTCTCTCGAACTCTCTCCCTTCTCGGGTAAGATTTCAATTGGCCCATCGACTGGGGGTATGTATACATAGGGACCTTCTCCGTGGCCTATGCTACGAGTGATAGCAACTAAGCGATGGCGGTGAAGGTATTCATCCAGTCTCTAATGGTCAAGAATTTCTGGTCACCATTAAGCAGTCGATTCAGACGATCGAAGTACATTTGATGTATTTCCTGTTTCGGGTTAGGGACTGCAAGTGAAAATAAACGACAGCCAATACATTTATAGCAACGATTGAAATTAGGAATTGAAGGCTGATATCTTTACTTGATTTAAGCCATCTTCTGACACATCCTGGTTGTTGTTTGATATGATACCATTTGAGTCTTGGATATCTAGCATTGCTACTAAACGGTACGCTAATGATTTTCTTTTTTGGCACTGATTCAAAATATACAAAAGACGGGGTGTCCTGGGTCCGATTCTTGAAATTATAGAAGAGATGAACATCCTTGAAGGTGAGCTCTGTACCCAGAATCTCCTTATAAGCAATGTACAAGGTGAGAAGATAAGCGTAGGAGTTGGGTTGGAGCTGCATTGGAGCAATTCGCATTTTTCTTAGAAAGTCGACGACAAATTGCGAAAACAGAGGTATCGCCCCAACAAGGCACACTAACCTACTAATAGCCATGTATCCTTTAGGCGGGTTATGAGGTCTGTCTGCACTAGTAGGCAACTCAGTGTCCTTTTGGAGAATTCCATGCTTCAAACATAAACGCGCAAGTTTGTCATTGTCAACTGTTGATGCGACAGAATCACTAGGTTTTTCCAAAACAATGACATTCTTAAACTCGTCGGGAGCACGATTATCTCCAACTCTTCCTTCCTCTTCCTCATTCATAGAGACATCACCTCCGAACAATACTTCACTCTCATGGACTTCCATTCCGTAGTCCGGACCCTTGCTATCCCATTTCGGATCTGAGTTGGAAGAATTGCCTTCAGTGGTAGAATTTTCAGATGTTCCTGCGGCCCCTCTTTTCTCTACTAACCCGAGTGAGCGTCTCTCAGTTATATCTGTTGTACTATCGAAGAGATAACAAAGATTAAAGTATAACTATCCATACCCCCGTGTGTGTGTGTGTGCGCTAAGCTGTGCAACAGTGTACGGTGCCGAAGTCATAAAATGTAAAAACAAGCAGAATAAAATGCAGTAGAAGGAAAATTAGCAATCATTTGTTCATTAAATTCAGACAGTCCAGTGAAGATGGATCTATCCTAACTATTCATGAAGTCACAAGCCATGCTCAATTTTTCTTAGGTTGGTTAAAGTATGCTTGTATTCCATATTGTATAACTGCGGATCTCTTTGAATGTTTATGCCATTGGTAGATCGGTTCGATTGTTTATTTATGGCGGATCGGTTCAAATATGCACATCTCAAGCGGGTTGGTCCGGGCACACATGTTTCGAGCGGATCGGTTCGGAATTCAAGGATTGTTTTCTAAAGGAGTCGGATCGGTTCGGAGAGCTGGGAACGAAAGCGTCGGATCGGTTCAGGGGCATCGAGAACCCTAACCTGGTTCGAGTCGGAGTCTTATGAGAAGCTATGTTTACTCCACATTTCGCCTGAATGTTATACATTTACAAACATTAAACTAAGACTGCATACATCCTTCTAATACTTCATTCTTTACAATTTACAACACACGAAATAAATGTTTGTCATGTCATGATTTGTTTTATGTTAACTTCGTACATTGACACAAGAGAAAGAACCTGGCACCAATGTTACCATAACAAAGTTGAGGCCACTAATCCTAGGAGTTATACTTATTATGCCATTTTGTAAACAAGCCATCTATCTTGATAGTTCAGAATACTTCCATGCAAAATGTCATGCAATGGTCGACAGTTCAATCAATAGGTATGGATGTCTATCTTGTATTAGTTCTATTCCTTTCATCTAATTTTTTGCTTGAATAATACATATGAATCATTCAATATTACTATACATGATGCCACGTTGACAACAGCCGTGACCGCTATTGACAAAGAGACCGAAGGGTTGGTTGACATTGATGTTGTCGAGATGATTAACATCTCTAAAATGGTTGGGATTAGGATAAAAACCCTTTCTTAACACATATACATATGTCTGCTTTTTGTGACCTTCTCTCTTTTTTTTTTTTTTTTTTTTTTTTTTGCATGTAACCTGTTCAGTCAAGTTTGTCGTCCTATGTCAAAGTAGATGTATGACCATGTTGAATATACCGATTTACAGCGTACATTCTTACGCGAATACTAAAACCCTTTACCAAATGATATTGTGTTATATCTGCTGCAATAACATTTTTTTAAGCGGTACTTATGTAAGAGAACGCATATATTACCTTTCCATGCAAAATCATGAATGAGTACAGTGAGTGTATATATTGGTTGAGGTTCAGAATGCACAATAAGTTTGATCGGCTAAGATCAGTAGATTCAGATTTAGATGAGTTATTGAGTTTACCACCTAGGTCGGGTATAGGACTAAATTCTCGTTTAGTAGTGACTTCTTATGCTAATGTTGTTCTGATGAATTTCTATGATTGGTCATGAAAATATATATACACATAAAATAGCTATAAATTTGGTGTTTACGCAAATGAATGTCATGCAATGGTTGTTTCTTCATCATCATTTGGCTCAGGGAGTAGCAATAGCGATAACCTCATGATTCAGGGATTGTAAAGAAAGCAAATGATCACAATAGCAAAGAATGTTCAAAACAAAATGATGTATGTATTTTAATCATGATTTATGAAGTACTTTGGACGTATCATAACAAAAACCCGTTAATTTTTGATTAATAATGTGCAGAAAGCTCATGGTGATTCAATCACTTCAAAGATTTCTGGCAAACGAACACGAGCTTCAGAAAGTATGTAATTGTCCGAAAGAGCGAGTTCTACATTGACCATTACACATATACACGTACAAGGTCGTTTCGAGTAGAAACAATTGACATGGCAGCGAGTAACCCAGGCATAACCAAAGGCAACGGGCATGTGGAGGCGCAACATGTGGTGTTGGAGGCGGCGGACTGGAAGTGGAATGTGGCAGTATCAGTGAGTAGCAAGGTTTAGGGGAAGAGATTGAGAGGGGGTACGGGCAAACAATTAGACATAAGTTCAAATAAGTAAATGTAATTAAAGAATAATTAGACATAAGTTCAAAGGAACTGTCTAAGGTCAGCGAAAATAATGGCATACAATTAATCATACACATATTGGTTAACAGTCTATTTAGCATCTATGTGAACAGCCTTGCAGGTTTGTCAAATGATAATGTCCTATTTATCATTGTTTCGTAATGTTTATTTATTTATTTGTGCAGTACTAAAAATTGACTATAATTTTAGTTTATTATGGGGATTATTGCAAATTTGAAAGCTAATTAAAATTGGACCGTGCAATTTAGTCAAAATATAAGTCCATACTTTGTTTTCAGTTTCACTAAATAAACCACAAGAAGTAACTGTGTTTTTGATACACTGAAACTATACATATGGAATATTGAAAGAACAATGTTGGAACCTTATACTAATTACAGTGTAATCGGACTAAAAATTAATCATCTTTAAGGATTGAATAATTGCATTCGTTACCCAATGATTACCATGATACTTTTATTTGTAAAATTTATACTTTCAAGTGAATTACATATAGACGACAACATCACAAATACAGAAATTTATTTATAATGTTTGTGGCAATCGGAATTTTCATGATTTCCAAAAAAAATTATATTAGCATTGGGTAGTTTCAATTTACCAATAAACACTTTTAAGGTGTGTTTGCGACGAACAAAAAAGAAGCACTTGAGCAGAGAATTTTAGCGAAATTTTAGCGGGTAAGATATGTTGGAAATATTGGGTGAATTATTAAAATATTGAGATAAGTGTGTGAATGACTCCTTTATGTGAATAGTCTCATATCATGGGATTATATGGAAGAGGCAAGTATTTATACTTGTTTCTAAGAAATCATGTTGGGGCCTTGGGCTCCCAATACATGCTTTGTTGTGAGGAGGGAGGCCATGCATCATGACCACCACACACGCGCGCGCGACCGACCGGCCCGGCTCAGCCCGGGCTCGGGCTTGTGGTGTAAACGCTTAAATTTTTGGGCCAGAAAACACTGCATTTTTTCAAACTATGATTTTAAATACGAAAATATTTCTGAGACGAGTTTTATTTAAAGCGGTAAACTATTGACCCGGTATTTTAGCAGATTTTATTACTGCACAGTATTTTCGTTCAGCCCTAATCCCCATCTATATATTATCTTCAGTTGTAGACGAAAAAACCCACTGATTTGTTGTGCAAAGCAAATCTGTTATTAATTTCAGAGGTTGTTTTATCCTAGAGGCGGCGGCGGAAGAACGAACTGGTTTTGCACCACCGACCAGATCGCCGAATCGTCTTCAAGAAAGCGACCAAATACGTGACTCAGCCAGTGTTTCCCAACAATTTGAAGACGATTTCATGAAACAATGGCTTCGATTACCCCATTCTGATTTGGCAACCAAAACACCCCACCGCGCTAGTCCAGCACCGCACGAATCTCAAAGCATGCGTGTGTTGACTCAGTCTCTGATTCCATCGTGCCCAATAAACCTGCGTCGATCCGCGAACTTCGCCGGCTCCGAGACTTCCCGTGAAGGATGCAGATGAAATCCGAACGTTGATTTCTCGGTCTGTGCGACATGATCCAGTATGCGTGATAAGTACCGATCACCGATTCAAGAAGAACTAATCATGAAGGTTCCACGAGTTACAATGTTTGGAAAGCAGCAACGAAAATTCTTAAAAATAAGATGAAAAGGGACCAAAAGGAGGCTTTGGAAAAGAGTTAATTGGCGATGCGAGATGTCCAGATGGCAACAGCTGATGGGGGCGAGTGTTATAGAAGCGAATTAAGGAATCCATGTAAGGCCACAGTCATCAAAATAATAAAGCATCTCAGATCTAAAAGGCCACTCTAGTTCAGGTTGCTTTTAATTTTAAAATCAAAGCATAATTCCTTGCTAAGGTAGTAGGAAGGTATGCTATTTACCGATTTAATTTATTTGTTGGCCTTTATTATGGTTCTAGAGATAGAAACAGTTTAATTTAACTGGGGACTAGTTTTAGTACTAATTGCATTGTAAGGGATCACCAAATTGAACCCAGTTAACATGAATATAGTTCATTCATAATTTAAATGTACATGAATGAGAATGGTCATGCAAACCTTTCTAGAAACACTTGGTAATGGAGTACACTGACAAAGTTAGATTCATAATTTCTGATTAAATAGATGGTGAAAAATGAACTATTCTATCAAGATGAATTGTTACATGGACTATTATTTAGACAAGGAAGGTAAAGGAACAAAACAACAGGATATAATCCATTACCAAAATCAATTTTTTTTTTTGATGAATGTTTTTCAAACATGTTAACATTTTTTTAACAATAGTAAGCCTCCATAGCCGGTCAATTGAGAATAGAATGGGAATCCGCAAGGAAACCATAAAAGACAGCAACGACCAACCAAAAAGAATGATACTGGACAGTTGTTTCAATGTTACAACTGTGAAAAATCATGTCATATAGCACGAAAGTGTCAGAACAGACTAGGCCCTGCACCGCAGGTTAACCTGACTGAGGAGCCTCTAACGGCTATGATTACTAAGATTCACCTTATTGGTGGATTAGAGGGTTGGTGAGTAGACACTGGTGTTTTTCGCCATGTCTGCTATGATCGTGATATGTTCACTACATACACGACTACTGATGATCAGAAAGTATTGTTGGGAGATTCTGACACAGCTAAAGCTATAGAGATTGGTAAGGTGGAAATAAAGCTTATCTCTAAAAAGACAGTCATTTGGAAATATGTGATGCGACATGTTTAAAACATGTAAAACTGAAATTGAGAATCAAGCAAATAATAAGATTAAGAGACATCTTAGTGATAGACGAACAGAATATGAATCTAGTTCTATTCTGCATTTCTATCGGCGACATGATATTGTGCATGATAGAACTGCACCTTATTCACTTGAAATGAATGGTAAAGAAGAAAGAAAAAATAGGACTTTTACCGAATTAGTAGATTCCATCCTACTAAATTCTGGTGCAGCAAAACATTAGTGGGGGATATTTTATTGACTGTATGTTATGTTCTAAATAGAATCCCCAAATCTAAGAATAAAATTTCACCTTATGAAATTTTAAAGAATCATAAACCCAATGTGTCTTACTTTAGAACTTGGGGTTATCTAGCATATGTTCGCATTCCAGACCCTAAGAGAATAAAATTGACAAGTAGAGCATATGAATGTGCATTTATAGGCTATGCTATTAATAGCAAAGCATATCGATTTTATGATATAAATGCACATAACATAATTGAATCAAATGATGCCGATTTTTATGAAACAAAATTTCCTTTTAAATTAAGGAATAGTGGGGGGCACTTCAAGTATGCCTATTAGAACAGAACTTAATAAAAGTTCTGAAGCTGAACCTAAAAGAAGTAAAAGAGCAAGAACCGAGAAAAATTTTGGTTCGGATTTTTGTGCTTTTACTCTAGAGGAGGATCCCTTAAACCTCCAAGAGGTCTTACCTTCATTAGATGCCGATTTTTGGCAAGAGGCTATAAATGATGAGATGGATTCTCTGGAATCCAATAAGACTTGGCATTTGGCAGATTTACCCCCTGGTTGTAAATCTATAGGCTGTAAATGGGTGCTTAAAAAGAAATTAAAACTTGATGGTACTATAGATAAATACAAAGCACGACTAGTAGCTAAAGGTTTTAGACAAAAAGAAAATATAGATTTCTTCAACACTTTTTTCACCTGTAACTACAATAACATCCATTCGGGTATTAATCTCACTCGCTTCCATTCACAATTTACTAATACACCAAATGGATGTTAAAACCGCCTTTTTAAACGGTGAATTAGAAAAAAGAAATCTATATGAATCAGCCTGAAGGATTTGTAGTACATGGTCAAGAACATAAAGTATGCAAATTAGATAAATCATTATATGGTTTAAAACAAGCACCTAAACAATGACATGAAAAATTTGATAACTTAATCATTTCACATGGTTTTAAAGTTAATGAAAGTGACAAATGCATTTATTACAAATCTGAGAATGGCATTTGCACTATTATATGCCTTTTTGTAGATGACCTACTCATCTTTGGGTTAAACATTCATGCCATAAATTCAGTCAAATCCTTATTAAGTGCCAATTATTTTATGAAAGACCTAGGTGAGGCGAGTGTAGTCCTTGGTATTAAGATTACTAGGTCAGAAAAGGGAATTTCTTTGGATCAATCTCATCACATTGAGAAGATACTGAAGAAATATAATTACTTTGACTGTAAACCTTCATGTACACCATATGATCCAAGTGTAAAGTTATTTAAGAACACTGGTGAAGGTGTAAGATAGTCTGATTATGCGAGCATCTTTGGCAGCCTTCGGTATGCCACTGATTGTACTAGACCCGACATTGCCTATGTCGTGGGATTATTGTGCAGGTTTACCAGTAGACCTAGTATAGAGCACTGGCATGCTATTGAAAGGGTCATGAGATACCTTAAACGAACTATGAACCTTGGATTACATTATGAGAAGTTTCCAGCTGTACTTGAAGGATATTCAGATGCAGACTGGAATACTTTATCTGATGATTCTAAAGCGACCAGTGGCTATATATTTAGCATCGCTGGAGGAGCTGTTTCTTGGAAATCCAAGAAACAGACTATTTTGGCTCAGTCTACTATGGAGTCTGAGATGATAGCACTAGCCACAGTGAAACACCCCACCTCCGTTAGGGTCACTCTCAAAGGGAATGCCCTAATTTTGGTGGAGGTTTATAAGTACAAGTCACAGATATACAAGACAGATATAAGAACACATATTTGTAAACAGCGGAAGAACAACAAACTTTATTTCATAAAGTCAAATACGTGTTACAACGACATCCTTTCCAAAAACATAACATAACACTTTCGTAATCTGTCTTGAGTACATTATTTAAAGAAGCATAAATAAAACATAGATAAACTGCAAAAGCCCCATAGTGGATTGTCCAAAGCCATAGTTCAAAACAGGAAAGTCCAAGCAATACATTTCTCTTCTTCAAGCTGGATGTTGAGGTTGGTCAAGCTGCGGTGTTCCCTCCCTGAGGACCTGGGGGGGGGGGAAACGGAAGAAAGAAGACGAAAGAAAAGTAGAGTCAGACATAAAGCCTGAGTAAGTCTAGTACTATTTTGTCTATGAATAAAGAACTGGGTATGATAAGTATAAACAAGAAGTGGGCATGCACTATAAACTTGGTTAAGTTGTCTAGGGTCGAATATACTATCGTACCCCATGTTGATCTCTGAACCCATATAAACTAGTTTCCAACTGGCACCCCATAGTCAGGGTGATGTGATCCATTCTATGATGATCGGCTCCTACTCGCATAGTTACATGTGTCTTACGGCCCCCGATGTTGTAGTTACCTATGCTGGTCCCACCATGGGGTGTATCAAGTCCCATAGTGGAAACCCGACACAACCTTAGAGTGCACAGGTATGCTACTGGTGTCCAGTGCCTTATTTTTCTGCGCCGGAGTGTGTGCACGCCCGCACTCCGTTAGAACCTACACTGCTACACCACCGCCGTCGCTTTGACCTCTTACAATCAGCCCAGTAATCGTGCCCCACCCTGCCTAGTTTCAGGGTATCCTGATACACCTTCTAGGGTTACTGCTGAAAAGGGTCCCCCGTTACTAGGTTTTCTATCTCTAGCCAACATGCTAAGTTGGTTAAGTGTTTCCTAACCTAACCCCCACCAGTCCGTTTTGTTTAGCATGTTCCATTTTGATTAAGTCTTTAGTTCACTTAATCCTATCAATCCTGACTCAGCCTTAATTGTCTTATTAAGGCCCTGACCTCTCACATTAGACAGGTATTGTTGTGGCTGCCTGTTGCCGGTTGGTTCCGGGCAGTCTTACGCCACAACTCAGTCTAACCTCGGGTCCTTATTGGGCTCCATGTTTAACCTCCCACATTGGATAGGTATTGTTGTGACTACTGGACAGCCGGGCGGTTCCGGGCAGGTTTACATCACAACTCAATCCAACCTCAGGTTAAACACATCGTATGTTCTACATTTACATATCTTGCCATTCTTCTTTATTTCTTATATGTAAATATTTGCGGCCCATTATTAAGTTAATGGTGTAAAGGTTACACCAATCAAGGGCCCAACCCATACTTGAACTTGGGCCCTTCTATTTTATATTTTCATTCATTAGTAATTTTAACCCAACGTTATTTTCCCCCGTTTTACACGTCCGTTTATATATATTGGGCTTAGCCTTTTAAAGCCCAATTTAGCCATGCGAAAAGGGGAGGCTTAAAGCGTGATTACATACACAAAGAGGGGAGGGTGAGCGCATGAACTTGCATATGACGTTGGAAATACATAATAGAAACTGGTGTACTTGCATATATATACTTTGGTCATAAAGCATAGGTGACATGAACCAAACCATGTAAACTTAAGATAAGAATCTAAATTAGGTGTCACATAGTCTTAACTACAACATAGACCTATGTTCTTATTTAGGCATAAACATAAACAAGTTATGTTCATAAGGTTTCTACATGTTTACTAAGGGGATACTTTGTTACTAACACAAAAGCATAGTTCAACTTAATCATGATTTAAGTCTAATCACATAACGATGGTATAAACATACTTATGCATAAATATTCCTAAACATGGTGTTTGCTTTAAACTTGCAAAAAAAAGGGATTTTTGAGTCTAACCTAGCCATGTCTCACATATGTCATCATATAATTCTTGTAAACAAGATAGACTTAATCATGGATTTCAATTATGCCAAATATCATTCATAGCCTAGCCATATTCATAAGTTTGCAAAAGCATGACTTAATACATGGATTATGGTGTCAAAATTCCAACATAGTTTCATATGAATTATAACAACCAAGCTTGTTTCAATTACTTGCAAAATGATTTATGCACAAAAATATACATCATGATGGCATAATAACCCCAAACTTGCATGAATTTCAATCAACTACATACATGTAGCTCAAACATAGATTACATAATTTGCGAAATATTCCAAACGCATACTTGCGTAGAACTACCGCATGTAGTTCTTTATAATGAATAACCTAAATTTTGCACAAATATGAATTACTTTATTATCCCAATTCAAGCATACAAATCAGCACAGTTATTTATTCATACCAAAGTAATACTCTACTTACAATGGTTGCGGCGAATTCTCTAATTAAGAGATATGATTCCTTTGTTGAATTGATTGGCTTTAGGTTGCTTGAATTGCTTTAGGCTTTAGAACTTTCTTCCTAATTCTCTCTCTAGTTGGCGGCTACTCTTAGTCGTTCCTCAGCAACATGGCGGCTATGTTCTTAATTTTGAATGAATAGATTAGGGTTTAGTCTAGGGTTGTTTATATAGAGGTTAGGAACTGATTAGGACCATTGATGTTGCTTGGATTGATCATAGCCATTCATTAGGAAGAGAGACCAATTAAAACTTGCCACCTAGCCCTAATGACAAAGCAGACCACAGAGAATCGGCCAAACACAGACCTGGCTAGCCAGGTTGACTGGGCTCGACCAGGTCGACACCCCTGTCGACAGGGCTGTCGACATGGGTAGCCCAGGTCGACAGCCCAGTCGACCTGGGTGGCCTAGGCGGGTGTTTATCCGCCCTGGCCCATTGGGCCCCATTTTTAATTATTTTATTTTGTTTGAATTTTAAATTTAATTTTCAAACTTCCGAAGGCCATATCTTCTTCATACGGACTCCGTTTTTCGAAAACTCGGACTCTATTTCGCGAATTTTTCCGAGACGAACGCAATGGCGTATCCCGTTTCCCTTAGTTCTTTGATTTCAGATTAATTATACTTTAATTTGTTAATTTCATAGTTATAGAATTTTCGGGGTGTTACATTCTCCCCCACTTAAAAGGATTTCGTCCCCGAAATCTTCAAGTTAGTAGGAATGTATATCCTAACATCCAATCATCCATCTACTCATCCATCAAACACGAGCGTCCATTGTCCTTAAAAGACTTCTAATGCTTCATGATCATATGCGAAGTGTGTGTGTGTACATGTACTTATCTAATGCAAAATCAGGCGGTCTACTGATTCAGTTGACCTCCTTAATGCGAATTATGTAAGTGCCATGAATCCACCATGTATGCAAATTTTCCTATTCATGATTCTACATGAGTGCACAATCATTCAATACAAATGCAACATCCACATGTCAACACATTAAAGTTCAACCACATACGAATACAAACATATATGCATATGCAATATGAAGTGACTGAGCCGATCTAAAACCTAGATTGTGTGTGTATATGCAACCACGAGCAACCACTAGCAATCACTTGCAACCACTTGCAACCATTCATACATAACATGTTTCAACTACATGTTTCCATCCAAAGGGTTTCTACCTAAAAGATAAGGTCGAGGAAATATACCTAAAAAGATAGATAAAAGCGCAACTTAAGGAAAATGAAAGATCAAGGATGTACCCTCGAACAGAAAAGGGTAGGCTGTACGGATTTTAGCTTCAGTCTCCCAAGTCGCGTCTCCCTCGGTGTCGCTCCACTGGACTTTGACGAGCTTGACTTCACGGTTGCGTAGCTTCTTCACTTCCATTCCTAATATGCGGGTTGGAACTCTTCTTATGGTTGCTTCGCGTTCCACTTCGGCCTCTTCGAGGATATTTGGCTCTACCACTTCAGCAGACTCATGTAGACATTTTCGGAGATGTGAAACGTGAAATACGTTGTGGACTCCAGCCAACTTCTCGGGTAGCTCTAATCTATAGGCCATTTTCCCAATTTTCTCGATGATAGGGAATGGCCCTACGAACCTTGGTGCTAGTTATCCTGTGGTTCCAAAACTTACAACGTTTCGTAGTGGTGATACCTTGAGAAAAACTCTGTCTCCAACTTCGAATTCAAGGTCGGTCCTCCTCTTGTCGGCGTAGGACTTTTGTCTGTCTTGGGCCGTCTTCATCCTTCTTCGTATTAAGTCTACTTTCTTTGAAGTCTCTCGGATCATGTCTGGTCCAAGTATGAGCTTATCCGTGGACTCCCACCAACAAGTGGGCGATCGGCACGGTCTTCCATATAAAGCTTCGAAGGGCGCCATTCCGATGGTTGCTTGATAGCTGTTGTTGTAGGCAAATTCCACCAAAGGAAGGTGGTCTTCCCATTTCCCTCCGAAGTCAAGGACGCATAGTCTTAAAAGGTCTTCCAAAACTCTGTTCACTCTCTCTGTTTGGCCGTCGGTTTGGGGATGATAGGCTGTGCTCAAGCACAACTGCGTTCCTACTGCTTCTTGCAGACTTCACCAAAACTCACTGGTGAAGATGGGGTCTCGGTCACTAACAATGCTAGATGGTATTCCATGGAGTCGAACGATTTCCTTGAGGTAAAGTGATGCTAGGGATGAGGCAGTTCTTTTACTTTTGACAGGTAAAAAGTGGGCGCTTTTAGTAAGCCTATCCACAATTACCCAAATGCTAGTGTTGCCTCTCCTAGACCTAGGCAGCCCATCGATGAAGTCCATTGAGATGCTATCCCACTTCCATTGCAGGACCTCCAGAGGATGTAGTAGTCCGCCAGGCTTTTTCTGTTCCGCCTTAACCTGTTGGCACACCATACACTTAGAAACGAACTCTGCCACGTCCTTTTTCATGCCGTTCCAGAAGAAAGTCCTTTTTATGTCTTTGTACATTTTATCTCCGCCTGGGTGTATCGTCATCTTGGAGTGATGTGCCTCCTCGAGAACCTTCTTTATTAAATCTTTTGTCTGTGGGACGCATAGTCTTCCATCTCGCCTTAGTACACCCTTATCGTCAATGGAGTATCTGTTGAGGTGACTTGAAGTCTCACCCCTAATTAGCCTATCAATCATTTCCACAAGCTGAGGGTCTTCGCGTTGTGCTGCCCCTACTGAATCTACTAAAGTTGGGCGTACTTCGAGCGATGCTAGCAAGCCTGGTACGAAACCGGAGGAGGGCCTAAAGTCGAAGCTGGCTATAAACTCTAGGCTTTGTCTTTCAACAAACAACGGGCTTAGGGTCAATTTCTTTCGGCTCAACGCGTCTGCCACTACGTTGCCTTTGCCCGGAGTATAGGAGATTTCAAAATCGTACGAGGCAAGAAACTCCATCCATCTTTGTTGCCTCAAGTTAAGATCCTTCTGCGAGAAAAGATATTTCAACGATTTATGGTCAGTGTAAAGTTCGAACTTCTCACCTAGGAGATAGTGTCGCCAAGACTTGAGTACAAAGACGATGGCAACTAACTCTAGATCGTGGGTTGGGTAGTTCTTTTCGTGCACTTTCAACTGCCTCCCGCCGTAAGCTACTACCCTTCCTTCTTGCATTAAGACGGCGCCTAGCCCTGTCCCACATGCATCCGTATAAACAGTGAACATCTTGCTCCCATCTGGCAGCGTCAAAACTGGGGCTGTTGTGAGAGCCCTTTTAAGTCGTTGGAAAGCAAACTCGCAATCCAAGTCCCAACTGAACACTAGATTCTTCTTAGTCAATTTCGTGAGCGGAGCTGAGATTTTCGCAAAATCCCTTATGAACTTTCGATAGAAACCCGCTAGTCCTAGAAAGCTTCGGACCTCAGTCGCATTCCTTGGTGTCTTCCAATCTTGTACCGCCACTACCTTAGCGGGGTCCACTGCCAACCCTTGTTTGGATACTATGTGCCCAAGGAACCTCACCTCTTCTCTCCAAAAGTGGCATTTGGAGAATTTGGCTTTTAGTTGATGGACTCGCAAAGTTTCCATGATTGCCCTTAAGTGTTGAGCATGTTCCTCTTCACTCTTTGAGAAGATAAGGATATCATCTACGAAGACCACTACGAATTTGTTGAGGAAATCTCTAAATACCCTACTCATCAGGTCCACGAAGTAAGCAGGTGCATTTGTCAAGCCGAAAGGCATGACAAGCCATTCAAAGAAGCCGTCTGGGGTTCTAAACGCCGTTTTATCGATGCTATCTTCAGCCACCCTTAGCTGATGAAAACCGGTTGCTAAATCGAGTTGGGAGAAAACAGACGCTCCTACAAGCTGGTCAAATAAATCGTCAATTCTAGGGAGAGGGTGCCTATTCTTTTTCGTTAGCTTGTTGAGCTCCCTATAGTCAACACATAGACGGAGTGAACCATCCGCCTTTGTAGCGAACACCACTGGAGCGCCCCATTCTGAAATGCTCCTCCTAATGAACCCCTTTTCTAGAAGCTCTTTAATCTGTTTACTGAGCTCTTTCCTTTCTCGTGGAGCCATATGTCTAACGGGCAACGCAACGGGCTTTGCATTATCTACAAGATATATGCGGAAGTCTATTTCCCGCTTCGGAGGCAAGCCCTTCACCTCTTCAAAGACATCCGGATATTCCCGGACCACTCTAACTGATTGCAAATTTTCAACAGAGGCATCTAGCGATTCAAGATAACTAAGCATAACCGCATACGAGGGATTACAAGAAATTTCCAAAGTATTACCGAGCTGGGTTAGGAGCCTAACAACCCTTTTCTCACAATCAAGGATGGCCCCATTACTGGATAGCCAATCCATACCCAAAATCAAACCATACCCCGAAAAGCCCAAAACAAAGGCACTACATTGAAATTCTACACTTAGAATAGAAATTTTCAATCCCACACAGATCATAGACAAATGAGCTGGGCCCCCAATTGGGTTTGAAACAATTAAGGGGTCCTCTACCATACTAGTTTCTAGGTGTAGAGTCTCTACTAAAGCAGACGAGATAAAGGAGTGTGATGCGCCAGAATCAAATAAAGTGCGAACGGGGTAATCATAAAGATAAACTACACTTTCTACAGAAGTATTTATACCTCGCTGTTGCAGAGGTGGCGCTTCTAGCACATGAACCTGTGCCCCTGGGGTGGATCCAGCCCTTTGCCCCTGTCCTCGTTTCTTTGGGCAGTCCTTCGCCCTATGGCCTGTCTCACCGCAAGAAAAGCATCCACCATTCTCCTTGGCCTTCTTTTTCCGGCAGTCCTTTACTAAGTGCCCCACTTTGCCACAGAAATTACACTTCCTCTTCTCTTTGTTGCCTTTCCCGCCCTTCTTAAACTCTGTCTTCTTAGGCTGCAAACCCTCTTTCTTCTTGCCCTTATCCTCTTCATTCAGCAATGCCATTTGCACCAATCTTTCATACGTGGCTCCCATGGGTATATGGGTCATGGCCAAACTGTGTAATGGCTCATTTAACCCTTTGACGAAACGGAGAGCCTTCTTGTGCGGGGTGTTGACTAGGTCAAGCCCAAACCTAGCCAGCTCATCGAACTGATTCACATACTCTCTGACAGTCTTGTCCCCTTGCTTAAGAAATAAGAATTTTTCCAACTGCAAACTTCTTTCTGCATCTGAGAGAAATTTGGTCTCAAACCTTGCCCTAAAGTCCTCCCATGTCTCCACTGGTCTTTCAGCATTAGTGACTTCCCACCAGTAGGAAGCCTCACCCTTCAATAGCCACACTGCCAACTGTACTTTTTGTCTATCTTCTACCTCAAAGATGATGAATAGGTCCTCCGTTTCTTTCAGCCAATTTCTAGCTGCTACGAAGGACTCAGTTCCATGGAAATCCCTTCCTCCCATAGCTTTAAAATCTTTGCATATCTTAGCGAATGTGTTTCCCCGAGGAGGAGGTGGAGGAAAAGGTGCTGCTGCAGCTGGATGATTTCCTTCCGCTGGGGGAGGAGGAATGGTAGGACCTGGCTGAGTGGCCCTTGCTTCTAAGAACCTTCTAAACCAACCAGGTATTGGTACCCCTTCCGGTAAGTTAAGTTCTTGGGACATGCTGAAACAAAAAGGATAGATTCAAAACGAAGGATAAGAGATAGTACCTATGGCTTTGGGGAGTGGACTTTGCCTTTTTAAAATAAAATAATATTTTTCTTTTTAAAAATGCTTCTTTAAATTTCCTTTTTGAAAATAATTTTCCAAAACTTTTTATCTTATCTGGTAAACCTATGCTCTGATACCAAGTGAAACACCCCACCTCCGTTAGGGTCACTCTCAAAGGGAATGCCCTAATTTTGGTGGAGGTTTATAAGTACAAGTCACAGATATACAAGACAGATATAAGAACACATATTTGTAAACAGCGGAAGAACAACAAACTTTATTTCATAAAGTCAAATACGTGTTACAACGACATCCTTTCCAAAAACATAACATAACACTTTCATAATCTGTCTTGAGTACATTATTTAAAGAAGCATAAATAAAACATAGATAAACTGCAAAAGCCCCATAGTGGATTGTCCAAAGCCATAGTTCAAAACAGGAAAGTCCAAGCAATACATTTCTCTTCTTCAAGCTGGATGTTGAGGTTGGTCAAGCTGCGGTGTTCCCTCCCTGAGGACCTGGGGGGGGAACGGAAGAAAGAAGACGAAAGAAAAGTAGAGTCAGACATAAAGCCTGAGTAAGTCTAGTACTATTTTGTCTATGAATAAAGAACTGGGTATGATAAGTATAAACAAGAAGTGGGCATGCACTATAAACTTGGTTAAGTTGTCTAGGGTCGAATATACTATCGTACCCCATGTTGATCTCTGAACCCATATAAACTAGTTTCCAACTGGCACCCCATAGTCAGGGTGATGTGATCCATTCTATGATGATCGGCTCCTACTCGCATAGTTACATGTGTCTTACGGCCCCCGATGTTGTAGTTACCTATGCTGGTCCCACCATGGGGTGTATCAAGTCCCATAGTGGCAACCCGACACAACCTTAGAGTGCACAGGTATGCTACTGGTGTCCAGTGCCTTATTTTTCTGCGCCGGAGTGTGTGCACGCCCGCACTCCGTTAGAACCTACACTGCTACACCACCGCCGTCGCTTTGACCTCTTACAATCAGCCCAGTAATCGTGCCCCATCCTGCCTAGTTTCAGGGTATCCTGATACACCTTCTAGGGTTACTGCTGAAAAGGGTCCCCCGTTACTAGGTTTTCTATCTCTAGCCAACATGCTAAGTTGGTTAAGTGTTTCCTAACCTAACCCCCACCAGTCCGTTTTGTTTAGCATGTTCCATTTTGATTAAGTCTTTAGTTCACTTAATCCTATCAATCCTGACTCAGCCTTAATTGTCTTATTAAGGCCCTGACCTCTCACATTAGACAGGTATTGTTGTGGCTGCCTGTTGCCGGTTGGTTCCGGGCAGTCTTACGCCACAACTCAGTCTAACCTCGGGTCCTTATTGGGCTCTATGTTTAACCTCCCACATTGGATAGGTATTGTTGTGACTACTGGACAGCCGGGCGGTTCCGGGCAGGTTTACATCACAACTCAATCCAACCTCGGGTTAAACACATCGTATGTTCTACATTTACATATCTTGTCATTCTTCTTTATTTCTTATATGTAAATATTTGCGGCCCATTATTAAGTTAATGGTGTAAAGGTTACACCAATCATGGCCCAACCCATACTTGAACTTGGGCCCTTCTATTTTATATTTTCATTCATTAGTAATTTTAACCCAACGTTATTTTCCCCCGTTTTACACGTCCGTTTATATATATTGGGCTTAGCCATTTAAAGCCCAATTTAGCCATGCGAAAAGGGGAGGCTTAAAGCGTGATTACATACACAAAGAGGGGAGGGTGAGCGCATGAACTTGCATATGACGTTGGAAATACATAATAGAAACTGGTGTACTTGCATATATATACTTTGGTCATAAAGCATAGGTGACATGAACCAAACCATGTAAACTTAAGATAGGAATCTAAATTAGGTGTCACATAGTCTTAACTACAACATAGACCTATGTTCTTATTTAGGCATAAACATAAACAAGTTATGTTCATAAGGTTTCTACATGTTTACTAAGGGGATACTTTGTTACTAACACAAAAGCATAGTTCAACTTAATCATGATTTAAGTCTAATCACATAACGATGGTATAAACATACTTATGCATAAATATTCCTAAACATGGTGTTTGCTTTAAACTTGCAAAAAAAAAAAAAGGGATTTTTGAGTCTAACCTAGCCATGTCTCACATATGTCATCATATAATTCTTGTAAACAAGATAGACTTAATCATGGATTTCAATTATGCCAAATATCATTCATAGCCTAGCCATATTCATAAGTTTGCAAAAGCATGACTTAACACATGGATTATGGTGTCAAAATTCCAACATAGTTTCATATGAATTATAACAACCAAGCTTGTTTCAATTACTTGCAAAATGATTTATGCACAAAAATATACATCATGATGGCATAATAACAAAGCCCCAAACTTGCATGAATTTCAATCAACTACATACATGTAGCTCAAACATAGATTACATAATTTGCGAAATATTCCAAACGCATACTTGCATAGAACTACCGCATGTAGTTCTTTATAATGAATAACCTAAATTTTGCACAAATATGAATTACTTTATTATCCCAATTCAAGCATACAAATCAGCACAGTTATTTATTCATACCAAAGTAATACTCTACTTACAATGGTTGCGGCGAATTCTCTAATTAAGAGATATGATTCCTTTGTTGAATTGATTGGCTTTAGGTTGCTTGAATTGCTTTAGGCTTTAGAACTTTCTTCCTAATTCTCTCTCTAGTTGGCGGCTACTCTTAGTCGTTCCTCAGCAACATGGCGGCTATGTTCTTAATTTTGAATGAATAGATTAGGGTTTAGTCTAGGGTTGTTTATATAGAGGTTAGGAACTGATTAGGACCATTGATGTTGCTTGGATTGATCATAGCCATTCATTAGGAAGAGAGACCAATTAAAACTTGCCACCTAGCCCTAATGACAAAGCAGACCACAGAGAATCGGCCAAACGCAGACCTGGCCAGCCAGGTTGACTGGGCTCGACCAGGTCGACACCCCTGTCGACAGGGCTGTCGACAGCCCTGTCGACATGGGTAGCCCAGGTCGACAGCCCAGTCGACCTGGGTGGCCTAGGCGGGTGTTTATCCGCCCTGGCCCATTGGGCCCCATTTTTAATTATTTTATTCTGTTTGAATTTTAAATTTAATTTTCAAACTTCCGAAGGCCATATCTTCTTCATACGGACTCCGTTTTTCGAAAACTCGGACTCTATTTCGTGTATTTTTCCGAGACGAACGCAATGGCGTATCCCGTTTCCCTTAGTTCTTTGATTTCAGATTAATTATACTTTAATTTGTTAATTTCATAGTTATAGAATTTTCGGGGTGTTACACACAGCTAGTGAAGAAGCAGAGTATTTGCGAAATCTGCTAGGTGAGATTCCCTTATGGGAAAAGCCGATACCAGCTATGTTGATACATTGTGATAGTACCGCGGCTATTGCAAAAGTACAGAGCCGTTATTATAATGGTAAGAGACGACAAATACGTCGTAAGCACAGCACGGTTAGAGAACTACTCTCCTCAGGTACCGTTAGAGTGGATTACGTACGTAGTGATGAAAATTTGGCAGATCCTTTGACGAAAGGACTGTCCAGAGAGAAAGTCCTTAATTCTTCTAAAAGAATGGGACTATTGCCCTTAGATTGTTGAGTCAGGCACAATGGTAACCCAACCTAAATGACTGGAGATCCCAAGAAATAGGTTCAATGGGTAAAAACAAGTTGTGTAGTGATAGGAGTTGAACATGCTATTTAATAAACCAAGAGGCATGTATTCCTGAAGTGATTAGAGGATGAGTTGATAATAACTCTTAATGAGATCTATACTCTATTTGGAGTGGAGTACCTACCTTCAGGAGTACTCTTGATAGACTCACCTATGTGAATGTGGAAATGTGGCCGTTTCCTATAGAGTTTTGGGCAAAACTTATAGAGCGTTCACTAAACTGGGATAGACGTGCATGGCCATAAATGCACAGGCTTATTTGATTGCACTATAGAAAAGATTGTGTGTAGTTTGATGTCAGGAATAGAGTTCAAGACTATGTGTCACTCTAGTAAAAACTGAATCTTATTCAATATGCAAAAGTTCAAGTTGGATGACACCTTTGTTTATGCACAGTCTTATGTTTTTAGAAACTGCTCGATAATATTTAAAAAAATTCAAGTTGGAGATTGTTGGAAATATTGGGTGAATTATTAAAATATTGAGATAAGTGTATGAATGGCTCCTTTATGTGAATAGTACCATATCATGGGATTATATGGAAGAGACAAGTATTTATACTTATTTCTAAGAAATCATGTTGGGGCCTTGGGCTCCCAATACATGCTTTGTTGTGAGGAGGGAGGCCATGCATCATGACCACCACACACGCACGCGCGACCGACCGACACGACTCTACCCGACCTGGCCCGACTCGGCTCGGTTCGGGCTCGGGCTTGAGCTTGTGGTGTAAACACTTATATTTTTGGGCCAGAAAACACTGCATTTTTTCGAACTATGATTTTAAATACGAAAATATTTCTGAGCCGACTTTTATTTGAAGCGGTAAACTATTGACCCGGTATTTTAGCAGATTTTATTACTACACAGTATTATCTTTCAGCCCTAATCCCCATCTATATATTATCTTCAGTTGTAGACGAAAAAAAAACAACTTTTACCTCCACCATTAACATTATAATCCATAATTTTTCGAGTAGTAATTTTATTTCGAAAGTGCAAATCTGCACTGATTTGTTGTGCAAAGCAAATCAGTTATTAATTTCAGAGGCTGTTTTATCCTAGAGGCAGCGGCGGAAGTACGAACTGGTTTTGCACAACCGACCAGATCGTCGAATCGTCTTCAAGAAAGCGACCAAGTACGTGACTCAGCCATTGTTTCCCAACAAGATAAGTAAAAGGGGAACGTGTTTGCAGATATGAATGAGGTACTTGAACGGGGTATTTAAGGTTTGATTTATAATTTGATTGATTTATAATCTATTAAAAAACACTACTATTGACATCAAATTTGTAAAAACATTGAGAAAAATCATAACATCAATTTAAGCCCCCATTCGCTTTTTCATAAACGATTAATTTGTACATGTACATATGTAAAAAAAAAAATCAACATTATGTACACGTCAAAAACATAAAAAAATTGTAAGAATAATGTTTTTAATAACAATTTCTCCTTCTATGCACATGACTTTTGTTTCAGTATATAAATTCATTTACAGATTTTTTTTGCACACGTCCAACGGACGTGCCTAACGTACTGGTATGTGTGTGTATATATATACACACACACCCTCCAGTTCAAAATAAATGTCATTTTGGAAAATTTCACTCATATTAAGAGAACTAAAAAATGACATTGTTATCCTTCAATATGTTATTAAATACACTTTTATATTTTTCATCAAAGAATGCACAATCCATGCACCTTTTGTTTAGCATTGGTGCATTTTCATGTAAATGTTGCATTCGAACTAAAAGATAGCCATATTTATTAATGAGTGTTGATGCCTAAAATTGTCGTCAACACCAGAGAGTTCCAAAAATTTGAAACTTTTAGTCCAGAGCGGAGTATCATAAGAAATACGGTAATAATCCTAATTTGTTTCCACATAGAATCATAATATTATTCTTTTGTAATTTTTTAACAAAATTTTAGACCTTAACTGTGTTTTCAACGAACTACAACATTCCGATGATGTGCATGCATTGAAGAGTGCCAATGATGAGTTGGAAGATGGAGAGTGCCAATGATGAGTTGGAAGATAGAGAACCTTTTTCAACTAACTGAAGAATTGGAAAAAGACTAATTGGTATTATTAATTTGTATCAAGTATAGTTTCGTTGTTTTAGTAAATCTATATTTCATAATTTTCTAAAAAGTTATATTTGATGTGTTTCTTAGTGGAATTTTAATTTAAATGCTCGCTGTATATTTTCCTGGCCTTTAAATTGATGCTAATTAACATTTTCTATTGTGTAATTTTGCTATTAATTTACAATCAGTTCTAAAAACAGACATACACAAACCAAACAGTAATTCTAAGGCTTCATTTATATTTTAAGCGAACTCCAATAATCTAACTATGACATATGATCAGAAAGTCATCCCTTTAGTTAAGTGACGAATTGGAGAATACCAACAAGTATTATTTCTTCGTATATTTTCAATTAAAGTTTTGTTATTTTATTTTCGATTGTAAATTTATTTATCAAAAATTTGTGAAAAAATCACCATGGTTGTGTTTTTTTAGAAGAATCGTGGTTCAGATGCTTGCTATATTCACCTCGGCTTTAAATTGATGCTAATTGAAATATTATTCATCTAATCTTTGCAGCTAACTTTGTCTATTGTTGTTTATTTTATATTAATGTATGTTTCAATTGTGAAAACAAACATATGTAAACTAAACTGTAAAATGGTTAACTGCATGGTTTCCTTCGTATTTGTGATAGATTTGAATTTTTGCAATAGATAGATTTTATAACCTCCCAAACCACCATAAAGCTAACCAATTTTCTTCTTAATTCTCTTTGTAAGAAAATATGAATTAAAATATTGCTTTACTCATTCTTATATTTTCAATTAAATTTTTGTTATTTTCTTTTTTGTTTTTTGTAGTTTAAGAATAGAATCATTAGATGCTTGCTATATTTGGTCCGACTTTAAACTGCTGCTAATTTAAGTACCATTCGTGTAATTTTGTAACTATCTTTCCCTATTATTGTCTATTTGCTGCTTATGTACATTTCGGTAAAAAAACATTTGAAACTATATGGTAAAAAGATTAGCTGTTTAGTTTGTTTTGTATCTGTGATAGATTTGAATTTTTGAAATTGATTGATTTGATAACCTCTTGGACCACAAATCACCCTTTTTTCTTTCTGAATTCTCGTTGTCAACCCATAAGGATCTGAATATTACTTTACCGATTCCCATAATTTCAATTAGAGTTCCCTTATTTGTTTATTTTAGTAAGTTTTTTTTTTTGGAGAATTAATAATGGTTCTCATTAGTAATATACGAGTTAGATGCTTGCTGCATTTTGCTTGGTTTTAAACTGGTGCTAATTAGATATCATTCATTCAGTTTTTGCGGTTGACCTTTTCTATTGTTATCTATTTGCTGTTAATGAACATTTCAGTCCTAAAAACAAACATATGTAAACTAAACTGTAAAATGAATTGACTATTTTATTTCTGTAGTTACCTTTTTTATTGCTGTATATTTGTTACTGAAAGCAAAAATATGCAAACTAAAAAGGGAAAGTAATTAAAATGAAGTTAATGATCTAAATGGAAAGCAAATAAAATGGAAATAGCTTTGAAATGGTAGAAAGTAACTAGTTTACAAATTACAAGATATGCCAATATACACATGTTGATTATTAATTAATTGAAAATATGAAGAAATGTAGAAATTAATTGTTACACCTGTTATGACTTTTTATTATTACAAAATGATCAGGTGCCCTAATTTGTGAGCTAATTATTAAAATTCTTAGTAAAGAAAAGTTTTTTTTGTAATTTTAGGAGAATTCAATTTTAGAACGTAATTAACGAGAAATATTTATTGATATTTAAGAAAAAAAATGTGTGTGGAAGTATGCATTAATTCCTTCCATCATGCATTTATTTTATGCCTTTGAACTGCCCAAGATTTGAATTAAGGTATTTCATTTTTCATTCGTGCCTTTTTCATTTTGAACTTTATGAGAGGTGATAGTAAATTTTTATTTCTGTTGTTTAATAACCATTTGTCATTCATTATTTTTTGGTTGTTCAATTAAATTTATTGATTATATTGCTGGATGTATCATGTATGAATCCTTAATTTTATGATTCAAATCCTTCTTCACTGTGTAACATGTCATATCGATAGTTGTGTACTGATATATTTTGATTTTTGAAGAAAAAGAAAATCAAAGAATAAACTATTTCTTCTATAATGTACTATTTTATTACAGTTTATATCCAATTAACATCTATTATAACTCATATAAAACATTTTTAACCACCTTTCTACTTGTAATACTGCTTATCGGTATGTTCACTTTGACAAGACCCAATGTCCATTGCTTCTATCATAAACTTGCACTGCGTCTAAATTACAGTTGGTGCTGACTGAAAGTGAATTATTTCTTGAAACAATTTAGTAAGCCTGTAACTACCAATATATATCTTTGTGGTATCATAAATGTTTATCAACAAAACATTAAACTAAGACTGCATACATCTTTCTAATACTTCATTCTTTACAATTTACAACACACGAAATAAATATTTGTCATGTCATAATTTGTTTTATGTTAACTTTGTACATTAACACAGAGGAAAGAACCTGGTACCAATGTTACCATAGCAAAGTTGAGGCCACTAATCCTAGAAGCTACATTCATTATGCCATTTTGTAAACAAGCCATCTATCTTGATAGTTCAGACTGTTTCCATGCAAAATGTCATGCGATGGTCGACAGTCCAATCAACAGGTATGGATGTCTATCTTATATTAGTTCTATTCCTTTCATCTGTTTTTTTTCTTGAATAATATATATGAATCATTCAATATTACTATACCTGATGCCACATTGACAACAGCCGTGACCGCTATTGACAAAGAGACCGAAGGGTTGGTTGACATTGATGTTACCGAGATGATTAACATCTCTAAAATGGTTGTGATTAGGATAAGAACCCTTTCTTAACACATATACATATGTCTGCTTTTTGTGACCATTTTTTTTTTTGCACGTAACCTGTTTAGTCAAGTTTGTCGTCCTATGCCAAAGTAGATGTATGACCATATTGAATCTACCAATTTACAGCGTACATTCTTACGCGAATACTAAAACCCTTTACCAAATGATATTGTGTTATATCTACTGCAGTAACATTTTTTTAAGTGGTACTTATATATGAGAACGCATATATTACCTTTCCATGCAAAATCATGAATGAGTACAGTGAGTGTATATATTGGTTGAGGTTCAAAATGCACAATAAGTTTGATCGGGTAAGATCAGTAGATTCAGATGTAGATGAGTTACTGAGTTTACCATCTGGGTCGGGTATAGGACTAAATTCTCGTTTAGTAGTGAATTCTTATCCTAATGTTGTTCTGATGAATTTCTATGATTGGTCATGAAAATATATATACACATAAAATAGCTATAAATTTGAATGTCATGCAATGGTTGTTTCTTCATCATCATTTGGCTCAAGGAGTAGCAGTAGCGATAACTTCATGATTCAGGGATTGCAAATAAAGCAAATGATCACAATGGCGAAGAATGTTCAAAACAAAATAATGTATGTATTTTAATCATGCTTTATGAAGTACTTTGGACGTATCATAACAAAAACCCGTTAATTTTTGATTAATAATGTGCAGAAAGCTCATGGTGATTCAGTCACTTCAAAGATTTCTGGCAAACGAACATGAGCTGTAGAAAATACGTTATTGTCTAAAAGAGCGAGTTCTACACTGACCATTACACATATACACGTACAAGGTCGTTTCGAGTAGAAACAATTGACATGGCAGCGAGTAACCCAGGCATAACCAAAGGCAGCGGGCATGTGGAGGCGCAACATGTGGTGTTGGAGGTGGCGGACTGGAAGTGGAAGGTGGCAATATCAGCGAGCAGCGAGGTTTAGAGGAATATATTGAGAGGGGGTGCGTGCAAACAATTGGACATAAGTTCAAATAAGTAAATGTAATTAAAGAATAATTAAGCACAAGTTCAAAGGAACCGTCTAAGGTCAGCGAAAATAATGGCATACAAATAATCATACACATATTAGTTAACAGTCTATTTAGCATCTACTTGAACATCCTTGCAGGTTTGTCAAATGATGATGTCCTATTTATCACTGTTTTGTGATGTTTATTTATTTATTTGTGCAGTACTAAAAATTGACTATAATTTTAGTTTATTATGTGGATTATTGCAAATTTGAAAGCTAATTAAAATTGGACCATGCAATTTAGTCAAAATATAAGTCCATACTTTGTTTTCAGTTTCATTAAATAAACCACAAGAAGTAACTGTGTTTTTGATTCACTGAAACTATACATATGGAAGATTGAAAGAACAATGCTGGAATCTTATAGTAATTACAGTGTAACCGGACTAAAAATTAATCATCTTTAAGGATTGAATAATTGCATCCGTTACCCGATGATTACCATGATACTTTTATTTGTAAAATTCATACTTTCAAGTGAATTACATATAGACGACAGCATCACAAATACAGAAATTTCTTTGTAATGTTTGTGGTAATCGGAATTTTCATGATTTCCAAAAAAATTATATTAGCATTGGGCAGTTTCAATTCACTAATAAACACTTTTAAGGTGTGTTTGCGACGAACAAAAAAGAAGCACTTGAGCAGAGAATTTAAGCGAAATTTGAGCGGTTAAGATAAGTAAAAGGGGAATATGTTTGCAGATATGAATGAGTTACTTAAACAGAGTATTTAAGGTTTGATTTATAATTTGATTGATTTATAATCTATTAATAAACACTACTATTGACGTCAAATTTGTAAAAACATTGAGAAAAATCATAACATCAATTTAAGCCCCCATTTGCTTTTTCATAAACGATTAATTTGTACATGTACATATGTAAAAAAAATCAACATTATCTACACGTCAAAAACATAAAAAATTGTAAGAACAATGTTTTTAATATCAATTTCTCCTTCTATGAACATGACTGTTGTTTCAGTATATAAATTCGTTTACAGTTTTTTTTTTTTGCACACGTCCAACGGACGTGCCTAACGTACTGGTGTGTGTGTATATATATATAGACACACACACACACTCCCTCCAGTTCAAAATAAATGACTTTTTGGAAAATTTCACGCATATTAAGAGAACTAAAAAATGACATAGTTATCCTTCAACATTTTATTAAATACACTTTTATTTTTCATCAAAGAACGCACAATCCAGGCACCTTTTGTTTAGCATTGGTGCATTTCATGTAAATGTTGCATTGGAACTAAAAGATAGCCATATTTATTAATGAGTGTTGATGCCTAAAATTGTCGTCAACACCAGAGAGTTCCAAAAATTTGAAATTTTTAGTCCAGAGGAGAATATCATAAGAAATGCGGTAATAATGTGCGGGAAAGTAAAGGACACGGTTATTCATAGTGGTTCGGCCCGTCGGGGCCTACATCCACTTTGAAGGCTGTACTGATTTTATTTTATTACAACAAGATTATTACAAGAAGCTACAATGATTAATAATATCCTCCTAGTCCTTGTTATCGATCTTCTTTGCTGAGTGAGCATAGTCGAGGAGTTGCCGATGTTGTAGCATAGCCGAGTGAGGCGGAGTCGAGGTCCGCGGGAGGCGAAGTCGAGGTCAAGTGAGGCTGAGTCGAGGTCGAGGTCCGCGGGAGGCGGAGTCGAGGCCGAGGTCCGCTGGAGGCTGACTCGAGGCCGGGGTCCACGGTAGGCGGAGTCGAGGCCGAGATCCGCTGGAGGATGATTCGAGGCCGGGGTCCGTGGGAGGCGGAGTCGATGCCGAGGTCCACGGGAGGCGGAGTCGAGGCCGAGGTAGGCGGAGTCGAGGCCGAGGTCCACGGGAGGCGAAGTCGAGGCCGAGGTCGCGGGAGGCAGATTCGAGGCTAAGGTAGGCAGAGTCGAGGCCGAGGTCCGTGGGAGGCGGAGTCGAGGCCTCCTCCTTCTTCTTCTTCTAAAGTTCCATGCCATGTCTAATGGCCATGGAGAAAAAGGTGGTGGTCATTAATGGTGTTTCAGAGTTTCATGAAGTCCCAAGATGGCTTCTTGTCCAAAGGCATGCTTGGACCTTCATGAGTATGCTCATGGGTCCAAGCATATTCATATTCTCCCTTGTATGATGAAGGGAGGTGCCCAAGAGGCCTTTGGGAAGAAGATGGAAGCCGTTAAAGCTTGAGAGAGAGAGCTTAGACCAACCCCTTTGAAGTGGGAAGTGAAGGGGTATTTATAGTGTAGTGGTTAGGTAAGAGTAGGTAGAACTAAGGGACCACACCCAGATTTTCGCACCTAGACCTTGCGCACCCGCATATTTCACACCCAGCCTTGAGGTGCGAATTTCGCACCTCGCGGGGTGCGAACTTCGTACCTGTAGGATATGAATTTCGCAACCTATCGGGTGCGAAACTCATACCCTTTAGGGGTACGAATTTCGTACCTCCTAGGTGCGAATTTTGCACCCCAAGGTACGAATTTTGCACCCTGATGGGTGCGAATTTCGCTCCCTACTGGGTGCGAATTTCGCACCCCTTAGGGGTGCGAAATTCGCACTCCAAGGGGTACGAAGTTCACATTACGAGAGGCGCGAAGGCCATGGGCGTGGGTGTTTGGGGCCTTGAGGTTCGGGCTCGCGACCTCGAGGGTTTCAGAGCTTGGTTTTGCAATGTTTGGAGAAGCGGCGAGGTTCGCGGAAGTTATTGGGTGAGTCCTAACTTTGAGTCAAGCTGATAATTCTGAGCAATATACTTATTGGCGGAATTCTGATGAATCGGGCGGTGTTGTGGGACCCCGGACCCTCATCGGCGCTGCACCCGGACCCGCTTGATAGTTCGCCTTCGGCTCGGAGCATGGCTCGGCTGCGGATGAATGCTAACGGATGTCACACCTAAGGGATGCGACATTCCGTTAGTGGCCCGGCTCGAGTCTTCTGGTGCTGACCCATAATGTTGTTGGCAACCCTTCTGGACTGTAGTATCATGCGATATGTTGAGTCTAGCGTGCCTTGCGTACTTTTGGGAACCGTACCAAAAAGCCAGTTAACATTTGCCCTCTCAAAGTATGTCTCGTGTTAACGGGGCGTGCTTTGAAGTAAGACAAGTCTGGTGATGGACAAAAATATATCCATGCCGCACATTGTGATTGGTCGTGACCTTTCTCTTGAGATGTACGCTGGGGCTAAATTGCTTTGGAGTGGTTGAGACGCCTTATCGAAATGTGTTGGTATAGGGTCAGGATTCCGGCATTGACAAGGGCTTTGACTCGCTCGAATCTTGTCGCTTGGGTTGGGACCTGCCCAAGGCATCTAATTTATGTACATTAAATACATTAAGTGTTAGTCGCCGACTCCCAATTGCACTTGTAACAGCACGCATTTTACGTATCGAAAGATCGTAAAATATTTTTATTTTATTCTCTGAGGGTTGGACATTCTCATCTTTTAATATGTTGCTTATGGGGATGTGAGACATGTCCATGATTTTTACCGATTTGGTTTGTGACCATTTTCCCCCTATCAGTCTTGTATAGTGCATAACTTTTGACTCAAGTCGAATTAGAGGGTGAGACCTGTGCCATTCGAAAGGAATTTATGGTTGCCTTTCCATAGAGTGGTTACATTAATGATTCGGCTCAGCAGTTTGGGAGAAATCATTGTTTTAAGGTTTTTCAGTTGGCTGTTCAGGTTTTGGAGCATTAGTGGGCTGGTGGAATCCTATAAATAGGGGGAGAGAGTGGAGGGAAAAAGTTTACTTTCCCATTCTCTCATTTTAGGGCATTGATCTCCTTCTTCCTCCTACACCTTTTCGCCATTAAAAATCCAAATCTAAGGAGGGAAACCAAAGATCTTAACCGTTCGAGGCTAGATCTACATCGTTTCAAGGGAAAATTCATCGGATCAAGGAGTTTGGTTTGAAGTATTCGCTGTTCGGATTCTTATTTCCACCATTTTAGCTTGTTTCGGCAAATCGGTGGGTGATTTACATCTCTCACATGAATGCAATGAAGTATGAGTGTTTGTGCATGTTTCCCATCAAATTGGGATGTTTTACCATATATTTACACCATTACATGTCCATTTTCGTATGCATCACCCTATGATCTAATCTAACAAGTTTTAGTCGTTAATTTCATGTCATTTTGCATGTTTATGTTAGTTAGAACTCTCATTTTGATCATATGTTCATTTTAATGGTTTTTGGTGAGATTTACATCATTTTTGTGGTAATCGTCATATTCATGTGGTTAGTAATGTTATGATATGTTTAAGATTGTGTTTGATGACTTTGGTCGAGTTGGTTTCATCGGATTCGTCGTTTGGCGAATTCTTGGTTGAAATCGGAGTTGAATTGCAATATGCAGGTTTTGTATCGGCCATAAGTTGGATCGGCCATAAGTTGGATCGGACCATAGTTGGATCGGACCATAGTTGGACCGGACCATAGTTAGATCGGACCAAAGTTGGATCGGACCTTAGTTGGATCAGACCAAAGTTGGATCGGACCAAAGTTGGATCGGACCAAATTTGGATCGGACTATTCTGGACAGCCATTTTTTCCATTTTATGTGCAAGTTTTTCTGGTCGGACATTTCCGGTGATGATGTGACTTCAAAGTAAATTCAATTGGGAAGTTAGGAAGTGCTAAAATAATGCTATGGATTGCTTTGATCATGGTTCAACGATGATGGTGGCTTTGACGAGAGTCCAGAAGGGGATGTTCGAAGTGTTGGAATGTTCGTTGGTCGGGGAGATGCAGCGAATGTAGTTTCAACTCAAAGGTAAGGAGTTGGTGGATAATGGTTACTCGAGAAGGTTGCTCGAGCTATGAAAAGTCGTCAAGATGGATGACTAGAGATGAGAAGGCTGAGGGATTATCGTTGTCGTAAGTTTTAGTACCCTGGGCCTTAGGGAAAGGCCTAGTTGTCAAGATTGGACATTGTCAAGATTGGACATATGGAGTTTATTCTGAAACTGGGGTTACTATTAGCCCTTGACATATGGCAAGGTTGGACGTCAAACGATTGACGATGGTTTCAAAGCAGGATTGGTGGTGGTAGCCAGAGTCTGTCATGGATGATTGGTTGTTCTGTTTGTACTATCTGATATAGATAATCCAAAGTCGAGGGAGATGTTCTTTGAGTGCTTAACTGATATTGGTTTAAGCCTCTGGGGAGAGTACTTGAGGAATGTTAAACTCGATTAGGGTTGTCTATGTGAAACTTATATAATCTGGATGTTATGAGTGTTTTCCATGATTGAATGGGTGTTCTGGTTTCCATGGATGAATGATTGAATTGTTTATAGTAAAGGCTATCACTGTCCGATGTGGGGAAGATAAGGTTGAGTTCTTCTCTGGTGTCGTGGGTATCCCTTCTCATACACATTATTATTGAAGTTTGTTAGCTGTTTTATCACTCACTAAGATTGTTGTCTGACTCAAGGTTTTATGTTTCCTCTTATTACCTTGGGTTGTTCATCCGGTTGTGGATGGGCAGACTAAGTAACAGGTGACAGGTAATGCTTTAGTGAGGACGACGATGCTGATCGATGGTGAGCAGGAGGCTCACGTACCAGTTTTACTACTATTTATTAATTGTATTTCCGCTGTTTTCTTTTCAGAGTGATGTAGTGAGGCAACTTTGAATAAACACTATTTCCAGGTTTGTGGATATTACTTTCTGGTTGTATGAAAATCCAGTATTTCTGCTTCACTATTACTACCTGTTTTATATGTTCTATTATATTTTATCCTTGCGCTATGAGTTTACGACAGGTTCCTCTTGTGTTTACCTACTCTGATGATCGTCCATAGCTGCCTTGCACACCTTTCAGCGCATTATTTCTTTTCTATAGTGCGGGGGTTATGGGCGGTCGTCACATTTGGTATCAGAGCTCTGGTCAATGATTTTTGGCCAAAGTTCGAAGCCGCTTCGTGTTGAGGGAAATGACATGAAACAGCTTAGGAGGAAGACGATTAATCTAATCAAGGTACAATGGAGTGAAGATGACGACGATTGTACATGGGAGATGGAAGAGAACATGAGAGCGACTCATCCAGAACTCTTCGTCGGTAGGACCCTTTGATATCGTATCATCGTTATATCATTGTATCTTGTGGTTATGTGGAAGAATTCCTCGTGGTAGGATAAGGCAATGGATGCATGACTTGATGGTTGCTAATTTTTATGATAGAATTGGCTTCTCATGGATGATAGGCATGCGGAATTGTTGTGGTTGTTTATGTTTGCTTGGAATTTCGGGGGAAAAATTCTCAAGGGGGGAGAATGTAACAACCCGCATTTTACGTATCAGAAGATCGTAAAATATTTTTATTTTATTCTCTGAGGGTTGGATTATTCTCATCTTTTAATGCGTTGCTTATGGGGATGTGAGACATGTCCATAATCTTTAACGATTTGGTTTGTGACCATTTTTCCCCTATCAGTCTTGTATAGGGCATTACTTTTGACTCAGGTCGAATTAGAGGGTGAGACATGTGCCATTGGAAAGGAATTTATGATTGTCTTTCCGTAGAGTGGTTCAATTAATGATTTGGCTTAGCAGTTTGGGAGAAATCGTTGTTTTAAGGTTTTTCAGTTGGCTATTCAGGTCTTGGAGCATTAGTGGGCTGGTGGTATCCTATAAATAGGGGCTGAGAGTGGAGGGAAAAAGTTTGCTTTCCCATTCTCTCATTTTAGGGCATTGATCTCCTTCTTCCTCCTACACCTTTCCACCATTAAAAAACTAAATCTAAGGAGGGAAAACGAAGATCTTAACCATTCGAGGCTAGATCTACATCGTTTCAAGGGAAAATTCATTGGATCAAGGAGTTTGGTTCGAAGTATTCGCTGTTCGGATTCTTATTTCTACCATTTTAGCTTGTTTTGGCAAATCGGTGAGTGATTTACATCTCACACATGAATGCAATGAAGTACATGAGTGTTTGTGCATGTTTCTCATCAAATTGGGATGTTTTATCATAGATTTACACCATTACATGTCCATTTTCATATACATCTCCCTATGATCTAATCTAATAAGTTTTACTCGTTAATTTCATGTCATTTTACATGTTTATGCTAGTTAGACTTCTCATTTTGATCATATGTTCATTTTAATGTTTCATGTGGTTAGTAACGTTATGATATGTTTATGATTATGTTTGATGATTTTGGTTGAGTTGGTTTCGTCATATTCATCGTTTGGTGAAGTTTGGGTCCAATTCGGAGTTGAATTGCAATATGCAGGTTTTGGATCGGCCATAAGTTGGATCGGACCAAAGTTGGATCGGACCACAGTTGGATCGGACCAAAGTTGGATCGGACCATAGTTGGATCGGACCAAAGTTGGATCGGACCAAAGTTGGATTGGACCAGAGTTAGATCGGACTATCCTGGACAGCCATTTCTGGTCAGCCATTTTTTCCATTTCTAGGCAAGTTTTTCTGGTCGGACATTTCCAGTGATGATACGACTTCAAAGTAAATTCAATTAAGAATTTAAGAAGTGCTGAATGCTATGGATTGCTCTGAACCGGGTTCAACGATGATGGTGGCTTCGACGAGAGTCCAGAAGGGGATGTTCAAAGTGTTGGAGTGTTCGTTGGTCGGGGAGATGCAACAAATGTAGTTTCAACTCAAAGGCCGTGAGTTGGTGGATAATGGTTACTCAAGATTGCTCGAGCTATGAAAAGTCGTCAAGATGGATGACTAGAGATGAGAAGGTTGAGGGATTATCATTGTCGTAAGTTCTAGTACCCTGGGTCTTGGGGAAAGGCCTAGTTGTCAAGGTTGGACATTGTCAAGGTTGGACATATGGAGTTTATGCTAGAATCGGGGTTACCATTAGCCCTTGACATATGGCAAGGTTGGCCGTCATATGATTAACGATGGTTTCAAATCAGTATTGGCGGTGATAGCCAGAGTCAGTCATGGATGATTGGTTGTTCTGTTTGTACTATCTCGCATAGATTATCCAAAGTCAAGGGAGATGTTCTTTGAGTTCTTAAATGATATTGGTTTAGGCCTATGGGGAGAGTACTTAGGGAATGTTAAACTCGATTCGGGTTGTCTGTGTGAGACTTATATAATCTGGATGTTATGAATGTTTTCCATGATTGAATGGGTGTTCTGGTTTCCATGGTTGAATGGATGAATTGTTTATAGTAAAGGCTACAACGGTCCGATGTGGGGAAGTTAAGGTTGAGTTCTTCTCTGGTGTCGTGGGTAGATTAGTATGTTTATTTATCCCTTCTCATACACTTTATTGTTGAAGTTCGTTAGTTGTTTTATCTCTCACTACGACTGTTATCTGACTCAAGGTTTTATGTTTCCTCTTATTACCTTGGGCTATTCATCCGGTTATGGATGGGCAGACTAAGTAACAGGTGATAGGTAATGCTTTAGTGAGGATGACGATGCTGATCGATGGCGGGAAGGAGGCTCATGTACAAGTTTTACTACTATCTAATAATTAGATTTCCGCTGTTTGCTTTTCAGAGTGATGTAGTGACGCAACTTTGTATAAACACTATTTCCCAGTTTGTGGATATTACTTTCTGGTTGTATGAAAGTCCAGTGTTTCTGCTTCACTATTACTACCTGTTGTATATGTTCTATTATATTTTATCCTTGCGTTGTGAGTTTACAACATGTTTTGCTTGTGTTTACCTACTCTGATGATCATCCATAGCTTCCTTGCACACCTTTCAGCGCATTATTTCTTTTGTATAGTGCGGGGGTTATGGGAGGTCGTCATAGCACTGAAGTGCGAACGGTTCGTTATCGGGTCATAATTGCGTATGCAATCACAAATTGGCACGTGGTTTCGTGCGATGCTATCTGAATTGGAATGGGTAGTATGAAGGTGAATTGCGTGCCATGGGCTTGTAACAACGCAATTTAGCTTTTCAAAGAGTTTTCGGGTTGGGAGCTGACTGTGTGGTGTGTACACTTGAATACTTAAGGCTTGTGAACATGCATTTGGTTAACGAATCAAGTCGATTTGTTTGGTTGAGATTTCAAAAGCGTGTATGCATGGTCACTGCCATGGCTTAGGCGCACGATTGCCCTAAGTAGTTATTGAAAAGTCTTTGGGATGGAGCTTGATAATTTAGAGTATCCGGTAAATCACTTGGATTGGTGAACCCAAGGTCATTCAACGATCCAAGCTAGTCCCATCGTTCAAAGTTTCAGCAACTTATATAAGCGATTGCCATTGTTAGGACAATACTTGTCATATGTCGTGGCATGTGTTCATATATATTTTCCATTGAGGCGAGGTCGGACCCAAATGTTGGGCGCGTACACTTTAATGATTGGGCACTTGGTGAGTAAACGAGTGGTCACCGCGATTGATTTGGTAGTTAGGGCTTCGAACATAAGTGGATGTAACCGTAGCTTGGTGTACGATCCCCAATTCCGATCCTGGAACGCTCGTTTGGAGCATGCTTATCCCTTAATTGTAGTTTCTTCCTTTCTTCTCTTCCCCGGACGGAAAATCAGCTTGAGGCGGGGAGGATGCAAAATGTTGCTTCTGGACTTCGGACGTTCGAGTTGTCCTTAGGTTTCCGGAGAAGGGAAGAGATATATGGATAGCTAGAGGATTCCCGAGATTGTCACTAAAGAGTGTGGAGTGGTAGATTCTGGGAAGCGAAAGTTGGGATTCGAGAGCAAGTATTTTCGGATACGGGATTGGACTTTGTATCCCAAACACTTATTAAATCTTTCGGGCTCTTCAGGAATTCGAAGCTTGTTGGAGGAGATGACCACTAAGCCGGTGCATGGGAGCGCGAAACAGAACTTCACACTCCAATGACTTTATCGAGCCCTGACTTCAACCTTGAGTTAGTAAACTTCAACTTTTGCGTGGCATCAGATGAGCGGATAATGATTAGTGAGTTGCAGCCTTGTGACGTGGTTCTCAAGGAATGGGCTTGCTTGTACTGGCGTCTTGAATGCGTGCGTAGGATGTCGACACATAGTTGAGCTGTTAGTCTCGGGATCCGATCAATAACCCAACCACTACGCAGCTGCGTCTTGACTCAGTCATTGCGCTGGCAGTTGGTGATGGCCATGGCGTTAGTTGTTGAGGCTAAAGGTTGCCATCATGTTCCGGAGTGTCTGCTTCTGTGCAGTCCGGGCACTGATGGAAAGCCGAAAAAACCTCCAAGGCCTGGACATTGGCTCTGGATTTCCTTCGTTGCGAGGTGAAAGCGCTCTCATGACTGTAGCTCCAAGGGACGCTATGAGAATGATGCCAGTGCAGGGACTGAAGTGGATCTGATCGGGTCGTGTGATTGCCAGGACGGTGCGATAGTTCTTAGAGAGTTGCCCCCAAACCCGGGTATCTGCTAGATTCTGCTCGAGTCAGGGACAAGTTAGCAAGTTCGAATCATTGCTTAATGTTTCATATCTTGTCTGTAATTGAAACACAACTGATTGGCGAACGATTTTGGAAATGGACTTATTCGGACTGACAGCTCAGATATGCGTGTAAGATATGGACATATGGTCGAGTCGTCAGTCTCCAACTCAATTACGTCATGACTATTATCCGATCCGAAAATGGTGTTGATGGTTATCAGTAATCATGGTTTTGGCTATTTAAACTAGATGCCGTCACCGCATTACAATGCTCTTGTAAGTAGGAATCTTTTGCATCGAGAGGTATGGGTCAGCTTCGCGTTGCGTTTAATATGAGTTTGCTGGAAGGGTGTTAAGACTTTGGGAACCCAATGAACTGACCATGAGAACTCGAGAACTTGCATCGAGATATGAATTTTTTATTTTGGTTACTGAGAACTTGTCTAAATTCTCCAGTTCCTCGGGGAACTATGACTGTATTGCTCCCTCTGTCCCTCGATTCGGGCTTCTACGCCTAGTCTGCCTAGTATTGGCGGGAGGCTAGAAGTTTCCGAGACCGGAGCTTTTGGGTTTGGGTTATCCTCGTGGCGAGGTGGATGTTCCTCTTTAGAATGGTTACCCCAAAGGTTGTGGCGATGGAAATGCCAGTGCAGAAGCTGGTGAGGATCCTCCTCAGGTCCTGCGATAAGTAAGCTGGTGCAAGGATAAGTGAAGGACTGCCCCTAGAAGAGGATGCGAGCGATGAACCCTCGTAAGTCAAATAGTTTCCTCTTTTGCGTGGTAGCCCCCCTTGGAGCGTAAACGACACCAAACTTTTCCCTCATGCTTCCACAAGCGTCCGAGTCTCGGTTGGTGGCAAAGTCTGAGGAGCCAGAGGGGAAGAGGGACAGGATGAGGCTGCCATACAAGATGCATAGGCAAAGGCTAGGTAGGATGCCAAGGAGAAATCTGCCGCTATGGTGGCGAAGAAGTAGGCCGATGTTGAGGTGGAGAAGGAGAGGGCCTTTGAGTAGGCTAGGAAAAAGGAAAACCGTCGGTGATGCCCACCAAAAGAGGGAGAGGGAACCCTTAGAAAACATGAAGCAGATGCAGTTATGCGACTCCCAGCCAGGGAGCTAGCCAATCAGAAGGCCGCCGAAGACTCCGAGAAAAGAATAGAGCTGGGCGTCAAGAAGGCTTGGGGAAAAAACCAGGCTGCATTGGTCCTTGCTTCTTACATCGTCCCTAGGCCGTGGCCATGTATTGACCTTGGGGAGGTTACGATAATTACAAGCGGCGAGGATGATGGCGGGAGGCACGCATCGATGTCTTATGAATCCGTTACTCCTGTGAAGAGTAGAGGAGGAGGAAGTGTTTCTGGAAGGAAGGTGCCCATCACTGGTGGTGACCTGCCTAATGCCGAACCTGCATAGAAAAAAGAAAAGAAAAGAGAAGGATGAGTAGCATTAATAATTGTTGAAGGAATTATAGATACTTTGGGTTAGGTAGACCGATAGTATATGCGAGTGCAGTCCTCGCTTTTGGTCCTTAAAAACATGGTGTGGTATTCATGTACACCCTGTCATCAGAAAGAAGAGATGTTATACATGTGGTCCGTTTGGGGTGTGTGTGTGAAAATAAAATATGAATTAGTAAAGACCGCGATTTACGAGTGTTCGGATGTTCTTCTCATGTTTTCTAGCGTCTGGTACTTGCATGAGCGTACTTGTCGTTACAGTTAACAAAAATGCAATCGGAGACCGCGCTCTGGGTCAATTATACCAGAGGGTTGTGATAAAGCACTGGCTTCTAGTAAGTTTCCCTCAGCTCAGGAAACCTGTAGTTTGCGAAGGTAGGCAAGTCGCCTGCGGTTTTGGGCTGCCCAGAGTACGACCCAAGTAGGGCGAAGGCGTAGGACGTTGGGATTTGCGGTCCATTTGGTGGGTGGCTCTCCCTCGTTCATCGAGTAGTGGCGAGCGACGGCGTCGTTTATTCGTTGGAAAAAGCTCAGATCATCAGTCTGTAGGGTTCGATCATGGCCATGGGCCGCAGCTAAGCCTTTAGAGCTTCGGGGAGAAAACGATTCAATGTCGATCTTGGTGCTGTGCCGAGATTCGACAGACACCCTTAGCTAGGTGAGAAGTTTGCATCACACTAGGTTGGTTGTTGGGTGACCCCAAGTTACATGGAACTTGGGTGCGGAACGATTTATCTTCGGTCTTGGCATTGGATGATTCTGTTTGAACTGCAACGGTAACGACTATTGAAAAGGTTGCAACCCTTTATCAACAGACATTTCTGTCGGCAATTGCGCTCAAGGTCCTATTTTTTGACCTTTAAACATTAATGTGTATGCCTTCTTTATGTTATTGAATCATCTCTCTCGCCTCCTCTTTTTTTTATGGGCGGGCTGATTGTTTTAATGAGTCGATGGTCGATATCTCTAATGATAACCTCGGGGATTGTTGTATCGTAGAGGATGGTCGTGGGGCTGACAAAGGACTGGAATTCTCGGGCTTGCTTCCGAATGTCTCTTCGGTAATGCTTCCCAGTGTGCCCCCTACTAATTGGAGGGGGCCGAGAGCACTGTATGGAGGAAAAAAGGGGCCATGGCACGACATAGAGGAGGTGCCTCTTGTAGGAGAATGTTCGCTTTTAGTTTCTATTTTGCTTTCGATGAGGGAGGTGGAGGCAGGGAGGAGTTGCAAACTGGTACCTCTGATGACAACCTAGAGTCATCTGCGCCATGGACGATGTAGTCCTGACGAGCCAGGGGGACGATCTTGAGGTATTAGTTATCAGTCGAGGTCCTATTTAGTGGGAATCTTTGATGAGTGCTGAGTAGCTCGGAGATCCCATGCAGTGTGAATCTTCGATGAGCATCGAGTGGCTCGAAGACCCCATGTAATGGGAATCCTTGATGTGCATCGAGTGGCTAGGAAATTTCATGCAGTGGGAATCTTTGATGAGCATTGAGTAGCTCGTAAATCCCCTACGGATGAGTTCCTCAAGTTTGTCTTGTATGTGGCACAACATGTTCGTGTTGTGTCCGCAGATGCTGTAGAACCGACAATATCCTATAGAGTCCCTTGGTGCGCTTGTCGGACTTTCCGACCTTGACTTTTTGCATGGTTGGGAATTGCATGTTGCAAGATAGATTTTCTCAAGAGTGTCGCTAATATCATAATAGCTGTGGAAGGACGGAAGTCGAAGATGCTTCCTTTTATTGTTGCGACCACCTTTGACGTTGCCATCTTGAGCGAGATTGCATAGAGCGATGGAATCAGAGTTGCTGGAGCTTTGGGCGTCGCCACGAGGCAGGATGTTGAGGGTAGGAGCTTGATTCCTTTGCGCTATATTTCAGCATAGGAAGTAGTCGGCATTCATGCAGAAGATCTCCTGAATCTTTGATTGATCGGTCCATGCTCTAAGTTCAGAATCAGGTGGTATGCCATTTGTAAACTGGACGAGTGCGATTCGAGGAGTAGGTTTCTCAACTTCAGCCAAGGCAGTGTGGGATCTTGCGAGATAGCCTTTGAGAGTTTTACGGTGCCTTGGTAGATGTTTTAAACTAAGAGGATGTCTCTGGGCATCGCAACATGCATCTTGGTTTGCGCGACCAATCTCCTGGCGAGTTCGTTGAGAGTTGAGATAGTTCAATGTGGAAGTCGAGAGAGCCATAATAGATCCGTCTTGGGTTAGGACGGAGAAACACTGGCATTTTATGGCGTCGGTGATGCACAATGAACCCATGTGCCAATTGTGGCGGTTAAATGAAGCTTCGAGAATCATGGCTTCTTTAAGTATGGAGTGAGTGTTGGCATGTTGAAGTGCTTGCGCCATTTGATATTGAGGATAGCCGAAGTGAATGGGTCACGCCTCGTACTATTTTTTCTACCATCGTGGGTGTGCGCCCATGGTTCCCTCATGATTCCATGGATCGTGTCGGGGAGATGTGCAGGATGGGGATATTCTAGTGGAACCCATTAGTTTGGGCGGACTTCGGGAGTTCCATTCCGCGGACGTCCTCTGTAGTACACATCTGGCTTTCCCTTTTCCATGTTATTGACATTGTTGGTCTGGTTTTAGTAAGGCTGGCGAGGTTAAGTGGGCTGGTGTGAACCTTAGTCCGGAAGTACTTGGTCATGACCTTTTCCGAAGCTGAGAGACTTCCATATGTCGAATGCACCTCGCGAGGTGAGCAGTTGGGTCCTTGCGACCGTTATAAGGATCCAAGACTAGTACCTTGAAATTAGGCAGGTCACAAGAGTTCCTGTAATCTATGGAATGCAGGCGGTGAGTCATACAATCTATGCGTTTAGGAGAAGTACCGCCTCAGGTGCACCAATGGATGACTTCCGCGATCTCAGACCCATCTTCGAAAGAGCGTAGCTGATCCAGTTTGTCTGAAGCGGCACTGGTTCCTTCGGTATTTAAGTCCAAGTTGAGAATTGGTTGATTGAGAAGGAAGTCTGGTTGGATTCCTACTTGAGGGGCCACGTTGGGCGTAACCTTGACTCCCGGAACCGTGGGAGCACTACCATCCAAAGCTGCACGTGTCGGTGCTTGAGCAACATTTCCGACTGCGAGACCCGCAGCCTTATCAATCAAAGTGTCATAGGTTAGAGCGACATCGGGATTAGGGGTTCCCCCGAGTGTAGCGGGACTGGCACCATTCTGAGGAGTGGCATTGGCTAGCTGGTTAGTTTGTGGGGTTGCCCCCAAGTCCTGAGTCGCGGGTGGAGGGACACTGGTACTCGTCCCAATAATGTATGCCTGGCTGGTCGGACTTGAAGTGCTTCTTATCTTGTCTTTAATTCGGGTGAGGAAGGTATTGAAAGCCTCTTCCTGCCGCTCAAGTCGAGCTTTCGTATCCGTGGCAAGATTCTTATTCATTCCATCGATGCCTTCCCAATTGAGGTAGTTAGATGGAGATCCGGTCGAGGAGAGTTCTTGACTTTCTCCCCTTATACACCTTGAGCTTTTACTATAGCGTCGAGCTTCCTACAATTAAACATCATGATGAGGAGCGAGTAACCGAGTCGTAGTCGAGAACCGAAGAAGAAATCCGAAGACAGTTCGGAGAAACTTATCCCCAACATTCTGTCATTTGATTCTTTGTTGATTAGCCATCGTGAGCGGACTCGACCACGGGTTAGAGAATGAACCTAAAGCGTGTCGAAGTCGAGATGGGAATTTGCGACAAAGAAACAAATTTGAGTTCTCACCCTGATGCGCCTCTTCTTGTCATGATGCGGGCAATGACTCGTTGAGCGTGTCGCTGGGCTAACTCCCTGTTTTTCCTGACTGGGGCTTTGAGCCATCGCTCGGTTTCTTGTAATCTTTGGGTAAGCGCGAGAGGCTATACTTGAGCTACCAAGGACTCGGGGGCCGGAGGTAATGCCACATCAGCAGTGGCTAAGATTTCGGAAAGAAATCGTTGATGGACCGTAGTGACTTGATTATCATTAGATGGTTTTCCCATGATAGATTTCCTTTTTCTCGCCATTGTTGGCGAGTTGACATGGTGGATAAGATGAAATCCGAGTAACACAAACAAACTTGTGGTTGAGGATCAATGGAAAAAATCGGCCTCGTCGAGTTTGAGCGAAGGCGTAGTTTGATGGAGGCAGAACATTCCAAGTCTTGGTGATTGAATGGAAGGAAAGGCAAGGTTTCGATTCCTCAAGGAAGTGACAGAAAGTCGACCGTAGGTGCGTGCTTTACTCTTCCCCCTTCCTGGCACGCCAAATGTTGACGCCTAAAATTGTTGTCAACACCAGAGAGTCCCAAAAATTTGAAACTTTTAGTCCAGAGCATAGAATCATAAGAAATGTGGTAATAATGTGCGACGAAGTAAAGGACACAATTATTCATAGTGGTTCAGCCCATCGGGGACTACGTCCACTTTGAAGGCTGTACTGATTTTATTCCATTACAACAAAGTACAACAAGACTATTACAAGAAGCTACAATGATTAACAATATCCTCTTATTCATTGTTATCGATCTTCTTTGTTGAGCGACCGTAGTCGAGAAGTTGTCGATGTTGTAGCGTAGCCGAGTGAGGCGGAGTCGAGCCTGAGGTCCGCGGGAGGTAGAGTCGAGGCCGAGTGAGGCGCAGTCGAGGCCGAGGTCCACGGGAGGCGAAGTCGAGGCCGAGTGAGGCGGAGTCGAGCCGAGGTCCACGGGAGGCGGAGTCGAGGCCGAGGTAGGCGGAGTCGAGGCCGAGGTCCGCGGGAGGCGGAGTCGAGGCCGAGGTCCGCGGGAGGCGGAGTCGAGGCCGAGATCCGCGGGAGGTGGAGTCGAGACCGAGGTCCGCGGGAGGCGGAGTCGAGGCCGAGGTAGGAGAAGTTGAGGCCGAGGTCCGCAGGAGGCGGAGTCGAGGTCGAGGTTCGCGGGAGGCGGAGTCGAGGCCGAGGTCCACTGGAGGTTGAGTCGAGGCCGGGGTCCACTGGAGGCTGAGTCGAGGCCGGGGTCCGCGGGAGGCGGAGTCGAGGTCCACGGGAGGCGGAGTCGAGGTCCACGGGAGGCGAAGTCAAGGTCGGGGTAGGCAGAGCCAAGGCCGAGGTCCACGGGAGGCGGAGTCGAGGCCGAGATCCACGGGAGGCGGAGTCGAGGCCAAGGTAGGCAGAGTCGAGACTGAGGTACGTGGGAGGCGGAGTCGAGGCCTCCTTCTTCTTCTTCTTCTGGAGTCCCGTTCCATGTCCAATGGCCATGGAGAAGAAGGTGGTGGTTATTAATGGTGTTTTAGAGTTTCATGAAATCCCAAGATGGCTTCATGTCCAAAGGCATGGTTGGACCTTTATGAGTATGCTCATAGGTCCAAGCATATTCATCTTCTCCATTGTATGATGAAGGGAGGTGCCCAAGAGGCCTTGGGGAAGAAGATGGAAGCCATCAAAGCTTGAGAGAGAGAGAGAGCTTAGACCAACCTCTTTGAAGTGGTAAGTGAGGGGGTATTTATAGTGTAGTGGTTAGGTGGGAGTAGGTAGAAATAAAGGACCACACCCAACCTAGACCCTGTGCACCCGCATATTTCGCACCCAGCATTAGGGTGCGAATTTTGCACCTCGCGGGATGTGAAATTCGTACCTGTAGGATATTAATTTCACATCTTGTCGGGCATGAAACTCATACCCTTCGGAGGTATGAATTTCGCACCTCCTGGGGTGCGAAATTCGAACCCCAGGTTACGAATTTTGCACCCTGCTGGGTACGAATTTCTCACTCCGAGGGGTACGAAGTTCACATTATGAGAGGCGCGAAGGCCATAGGCGTGGGTGTTTGGGGCCTCGAGGTTCGGGCTCGCGACCCCGCGGGATTCAGAGCCTTGGTTTGGCAGTGTTTGGAGGAGCGGCGAGGTTTGCGGAAGTTGTTGGCTGAATCCTGACTTTGAATCGATCTGATAATTTTGGGAAACACACTTGTTGGAGAAATTCGGGCGAATCTGGCAGTGCTGTGGGGCCCCAGACCCCCACCAGCGTTGTGTCCGGACCCGCTTGATGGCTCGCCTTCGGCTAGGAGCACGGCTCGCCTTCGGCTCGGCTGCGGATGAATGCTAATGGATATCACACCCAAGCGATGCGACATTCCATTAGTGGCCTAGCTCGAGTTTTTGGTGCTTGACCCTTGATGTTGTTGGAAACCCTTCTGGGTTGTAGTATCATGCAATATGCTAAGTCGAGCGTGCCTTGCGTACTTTTGGGAACCAAACCAAAAAGCCAGATAACAATGAGCAACATTTTCAAAGAGGTTAAAATGGAGAATAACATGTTGTTTTGTTTTAAAATATTATATATTTTGCAAAATGTTCCAAACTTTAGAAAATCATATAATTTGAACTGGAGGGAGTATATATAATATTAGAAATAGATAATATATTGTTTTCATAAAACTTGTTTTCATATTAGAAATCGTGGATTGAAGTGAGACCATTTGCAATGGAGTTGCAGCCCCACAGTAACGTGGCTACTATTCACATTCTTGCAGGAAAAAATACACTAATTTTAATATATGAATTATGTAAAAAGAAAGCAATTGCACAGGACGTATTATTTGAAAATAAAATGAAATATTAAGTTTTATATCGTTCTAGCACTGCCTTTTGTGCAGAGTAAGGTTCTAACTTTGAAGGTAGTTCATTAATTTGCATATTGCGTTTCAATTCATTACGTTCTAAATATCGGTCCATCCAAAACCTCATGTTTAATCCTCTGTGCACTATTTATCGGTTAATCACTAAAAATAATATGAAAAAAACCAAAGCAAAAACCTTTCGAATTTTACTCTATGTTCGATAATTGGAAGAGAAATTCAGTACATTTGCATCAAATTTTACCGTTTACGGCTTAACATAGTTTTATAATAGGTCTACTTCTTTTGCGGAATCTCCCCGAAGTTAATTTTTTTCAACTGTAATGCCCACATGTTATCGGATCCTAGTGGGATTCTTTTGTTCGCTACCGTGAATGACAGATATCGCTGCAAGTACATATCATTCATCTTTTAATCATAATTAATTTATTTCCTGTTGTATGGACTTTTATCCCATCTTTTAATGACAGATATCGCGAATGATAGATAACGCGAATGACAGAATTATTGCATCCATTTTTATCCCTTGTATGAACCTGTTAATCATTGACATTGTAGAATATGTTTGTGTTTGACTACATTATTTTTTTGTGATCAATTCAATAGCCACAAACATCATGTCTCTAATTGAATTATACTGTCTTATTGAAATTTGTCTAATCCATTTCTGATTAGATATTTTATGTTTGCAAATATTTTGATCTATGTAAATGTTTCATTTACATTTTATTAGTTGTGCGCAGGCTGTTAGGAAAGTGTTGAATTGTGGTTTTGTTATTTGTTTGCAGGTCGTTTGCATGTTGCTGAGCCAAGAATGGATGTATCCGTGGCTTGCTGCTCCAAAACAGCAAGCCACGACTTGCTGTTTAAAAGCAGCAAGCTCAGGCTTGCTGTTTCGGAACATCAAGCTCGGGCTTGTTGTTCCGGAATAACAACCCATGAATACATCCACTCTTGATCAATATTGCGGATATAGTAAAAACAGATGTTGAGATCATATTATTTTGTAGTAGGTATTATAAGTTAAATATGTTAATTTTAAATTTTTATTTGATCACTAACAGTTAAATTTCATCCTTGTAGGTAGGTGGAGAATAATGTTGATGCAAGGAATGCACAAGATGTTTTCTTGAAGTTTATTTTGGTATCCGTGTAGTAAGCATTGTAAGTAGGAAAGTCTTTTGATTGTATATTTCAACTAATATTTAGGTATTGTGGCTTTGTATACTATAGTTTAAGTACCGTCTTTGTTTACGAACTTTGTAAACTTTGTTTATGGATGGTGTTCAATTTCACTAATGGAAGCGACCACTAGTTGTGTTTTTATGTAACTATTTTTCAATTGATTGCATACGTGAAGCAGATGTACTATGATAATAGTATAGTTTAGGGTAATGATATGTTTGCAAATGTAACATCATGGTACGGATGCTGTAAAGTTAGCACCAATAGACAACAACATAAACAAATTATTATGCAAATATTAGTGATAACATTTCATAATCGCTGATAAAACCTAGTTAACCTTTTACAGTGCATGACAAACGTTGTTCAAAAATTAATAACAACATTTAATATATGCACTAAATTGTTCGTGAACCTTATGCATATTTCTACAGCATAAATGATTTGCTGTGCAAATATTACTAACAGCGTGTAACAACCCGGAAAATCTGGGCCAGTTTAAAATTTTTATTTTGGAAATTTTAGCGAATTGTGATTATTTAAAATGAATTATTTTAAATAAAATCGACGAGAAATTTAATTTGAATATAATTAGAACGTATATATTATATACGTCGTCGTTAGAATATAAATATTTATATATAATTATAAAAGGAATTGAAAATGGCGCGGTAGTTCGATAATTCGATTTCAAACTTCAATTGAATGTACCAGGTGCAAAACAATCCGGATTTTAGTGAAACCAAAAACATTAGGATCTAATTGATAATATCTTTCCAACGAATCCGAAAAATTGAAGTTTCATAGCGGGAATCAAAAGATATGTCCAGTTGAAAATTCTGAATAGTCGCTATGGAATTCAGGCCCTTAAAAATAGACTTTTTGGCAAACGACCTCGGATTTCGACGAAACCACTTTTGTTAGGTCCGTGATGTCAAGTTATTGCTAGATTCCAAATTTCATAATTTTTCGAATCAATATGTGAGCGTGGCAGGGGAAAACGTGTTTGACCAGTTTCAGTTGATTTTAATCGACTGGAAAATGGCCATTTTTCCAACGGTCTCAGAATTCGTCGAAACTAGTTTTGTTAGGACCGTATCGTCAATACGAAGTTAGAAAATATTTTTCTGGAATTTTTAGGGTTAGTATGTGACCCCGGTAATTTGAAATGTACGTTTAAAATTCAATATAGTGATTTAAATGTAAATTTAACGGAAACTGATTGTAATAGCCGAATCAGCTTACGATACATATCTCATTGTGTTCGGAATGGGGGTAAAACGCTATGGACGACAGGCGGTGGGCCTCGTTTCGAGTTCGAATGAAAAAGTTACTTTTTAGTGGAAAATAAAATAATTAAATTATTAAATATATATTTATTTCCCTTCAATCCCTTATCTCCTCAGAAGTTCAAAATCGAAAAAAAAAAAACCACGCCTTGGTTCCTATCACCCTCCCCCCTTCGTCGCATCCGCCACCGCCGTCAGGGGCTGGCCACCTCGCCGCCGCCCAGGAGGGCTACCGCACCCCTCCCCTAGCCTCTCCTCCCTTCCAGGCACCCACCCGAACCCCCTCCTCGCCGAAAACCGAACCCAAACCCTCCTCCGCCAGTAACAGTCGGCGCCTATCACCAGGAGGCCACCGCACCACCCCTCAGCCTAGCGCGCAACCCCCCTAGCCTCCACTATCTTCCTTCGCTCCATCGCACAAACCGTGGACCCCAAATCGAAGGAAACCTAGGCCCCTTTTTCAGCAGCCGGCGCCGCCTCCAAGGACCACCCTCCAGCCTCCCCTTCAACGGTGAACCCCCCCCCCCTTTTTCATTAAGCAACGCTGTGAGTATTTTGTTTTTATTTTATTTATTTTTCTCGATATAAAAGTTAGGTTTTTGATTAGTTAAAATTTAGATTTTTAATTAGTCAAAGTCGAGATTTTCATTCATAAAAAGCTTGGATTTTTATTTTGAATTAAAGCCATGATTTCGATTTGAATAAAAATATTATTTTTATATAAGAAAGATCATATTTTTATATATGAAACATTAAATTAAAAATGTGATTTTTACTTATATGATAAAAATATAAAGACGTGATTTTTATTGTATAAGAGAAGTGATTTTATATATTGAACATCGAAGTAAAAATATGATTTTTATATATTGAACATCGAAGTAAAAATATGATTTTTATATATTGAACATCGAAGTAAAAATATGATTTTTATATATTGAACATCGAAGTAAAAATATGATTTTTATATATTGAACATCGAAGTAAAAATTCGATTTTTATATATTGAATAGCGAAGTAAAAATTCAATTTTACATATGTAGTGACTACGGGCGACGAAAGTGATAAGATGCGAGAACGATGAAGACTTCTACAGAAGAAGAGTCGTGGAATCGGGATAGCTATCGGTGAGAATTTCTCACCTTTCAATTTCATTTTCTAGTTATATATATATATACTAGGATGCAGACGGTGCTTAGTAGCACCCGACACAATCGTCCACAGACCATGGACTTGTTTGTTTGGTTGCATAGATTAGTTTGATGATTTGATTTGAATTTGGTTGTTTGGTGAACATGATTGATGTGTGAACGGCGTGGGCCTTCACTGGTCCGGAGATAAGGCTAGGCCTTGTCCCGTTTCTAGTATCGTGCCGTTATGCCGCCGAAATTTTCTAAAATATGTTAGAAAAATAAAAATATCATTTTATTTAAAGAATGAATTGAATAGAAATTCATATGTTGGAATAAAATGTTTTATCGTTAAAAATATAATTTTTAACGCGAAAGTGAATAAAATAAAATATTCATTTACAAATCGGACGGTTTGTTTATGTACACCTATTTGAAGGACATTGATTGGGACGATAAATTTTACACATCGTCCAACTGCACAAATAAAATATGTGTTTGATTGTTTGAAACCCCACACGGGTGTTAGGATGAAATTCGAAGTTCACTCATCCTGATTGATTAAATATGTCGATCGATTGATTGACAGGCTGTTATAAGCGTTAGATATCTATATTTGATGCTTATACAGTGTAGTGCACTTTGGTTGATGGTTGATTATTTTTCAATGCTATTATATGTGTGTAATGTACGAAAATCCATATAATTAACATTATATGGTGATTGATTGGGCCTCATTCCAATTTAGAAAATAAAGAACAATATAAAATAAAGGTTCATGTGTTGACAGTACTCATCCATTGAGATTGGTCTTGTGTTGAACGAAATATTTTAGTAATAAAATTTACATCTTTATCAATATAAAATAAAGGTTCATGTGTTGACAGTACTCATCCATTGAGATTGGTCATGTGTTGAACGAAATATTTTAGTAACAAAATTTACATCTTTATCAATATAAAATAAAGGTTCATGTGTTGACAGTACTCATCCATTGAGATTGGTCATGTGTTGAACGAAATATTTTAGTAATAAAATTTACATCTTTATCAATATAAAATAAAGGTTCATGTGTTGACAGTACTCGTCCATTGAGATTGGTCATGTGTTGAACGAAATATTTTGATAATAACAACTATTTTGAAAAAGAAATATTTGAAATAGAATATTTGAAAATAGAAATTTATGAAGCCGTGTTGATTAGATTGACGCCATTTTGACGTGAATGATATTTATATCGATTTTATTCATTTCGAAATGAATTGAATTGAAAACGATTTCGAAATGAATTGAATTGAAAACGATTTCGAAATGAATTGAATTGAAAACGATTTCGAAATGAATTGAATTGAAAACGATTTCGAAATGAATTGAATTGAAAACGATTTCGAAATGAATTGAATTGAAAATGATTTCGAATGAATTGAATTGAAAACGATTTCGAAATGAATTGAATTGAAAACGATTTCAAAATGAATTGAATTGAAAATGATTTCGAAATGAATTGAATTGAAAACGATTTCGAAATGAATTGAATTGAAAACGATTTCGAAATGAATTGAATTGAAAACGATTTCGAAATGAATTGAATTGAAAACGATTTCGAAATGAATTGAATTGAAAACGATTTCGAAATGAATTGAATTGAAAACGATTTCGAAATGAATTGAATTGAAAACGATTTCGAAATGAATTGAATTGAAAACGATTTCGAAATGAATTAAATTGAAAACGATTTCAAATTGAATTGAAAGCGAATTGAAATGAATTCAAATTGAATTGAAATTTGAATTGAATAGAAATGAATTTTAAAACGAATTTATAAAGAAGAATTCAATTTTGATTTGAATTGAAAAGGAAGTTGAAATTGCTTTTCAAACGAATTTTAAAACTATTTATATAATTCGTTTTAAATAGAAATCGACAAAATTTATATTATATATATTATATATATAATATAATGGCCTGAATAGAACGCGCCGCGCCGCGGCAGTTCATGAATTTCGACCATTTATTTCAAATGGACATTACGGGAGATCCGACCGTCGGATTCTCCTGAAACCGGAACCGTTGGGTTCGTATCGAAAAGAGCTTTCTAGCGAATATTAGAAACTAGAAATCTAACGGTTGGATTTGGAATTATGTCCAAATAAAATTTGAAAAAGGTCACTGTAAGTGCAGTTCGATGGCCATTGATGGAAATCGACTGTACGGGCCTTGATAAAATTATTAAAAATAGTAATAATTTGTGTAAAATCATAAGAAATGATTTGAGAAGAATTGGGATGAAAAACCCCATATTTGAAAAGATAAAAATAGATTTTTATCGAAGTAAACTAGTTTTGAACTAAAATTATAATTCTATTTATTTTTAAGTAAATAAATTGAATTTTAAAAGGGTTTTAAAAATAACCAGAATTTCCAATGATTGCATTGGAGTGATATTGAATCGAAAATGTCTTCGGAATATTTCGATGTTGGAATTCGTGATTATACGGATGTGTTATGGAAATTTGAAAGATATATATTTATATCGTTATTTCCAATACGACATTTGTTAATCGTAGAATTTGATATTGAATATAAGCCGATATATTTTCTATTCAGAGCCTTATATTGAATATCAAATGTGATTTGGGTTTGTCGTGAATGGTGTCTTCACTAACACTGTTCTTGAACCCAGTCGAGAAAAGATTAAATCTTTTTATTTAGATTTAATGAAGTGTACCAATTAATTAATATTTAATTGAAATTGAATTGATATTGATTTTGGGTTTATCATGAACAATGTTTTAAATAACACTCGTTCTTTAACCCGATAATCAATGGAATGTGACTTTGGGTTTATCGTGAACCGTGTTTTAAATGACACGGATTCTTTAACCCAGTTAACGATTAAAACTAAGTGGAGTTTTAATGAATCTTTAATTAGATTGAAATAATCGAGAATGGGGTATCACCAGTTTTGCTCCAGGCGATAGCTAAATCTTTAATTAGATTTGAACGTGAAATGGTAATTGAATTTACCGATAACACCGTGGTGTTAGATATGAAGTATAACCAGTTTTACTTCATGGGATGAATAGGTTGGGATTGGGAAATTAAAACAAATGATTACTTCGGTAAGGTTCGCTAATCCCGACTAGTTTGATGTGATATTCAAAAATAGATTAAAGAATAAATTCAGGAATTTATCTTGGATAAAATTAATGGGAACCTTTCCCTATGAATGTGAAATCATAAACTAACTGTCGGTTAGCTAAGCAGAATGGTTTTCTGGATATTGATCTGATGTTGGTTTCGGCCTTCGGGGTTAATATTTGGGGAATTATTCTCTTGATTAATTTACGGTTAGTGACTGATGAATTGGAATGAGGCGTATGTTGTGTTTGTGTAACACTTATTTAAAATATACGCGAGTTATTCGGAAAGACCGGGTTTATCCCATTCTGAATAACTGATACGACGATAAGTCGAAGATGAAGACGGTGGTCGAAGACCAGAAGTCTTCACGTCGCTTGGGTGATTACTGATGATCTTGATTGGGCTGTACACCCAAGAAGATGGAAACAGTTGGTGATCGTCCAGACGTACTTGGAGATCGATGGATATGCGGGGTACTAGGTGCCTCCGGTTTCGTTCAGCCCCAGAACGGACTTGTAAATGGACTGTGTGTCTGACATTGGATTTTAGTCCGTGTGATTGATCTCTATTAAATATATATCTGTTTGGCGGCGGAGAATTTATTCTCTTGCTTAACGCCCTTCTCTGAGACGTACGAGCTCAGGGGTTATACATTGATGGATATCAATCGCATGGAGTGAATTGCCTGTGTGGCATGCCTAAGTGGCAAATGATCAAGGCTTCTGTTGAAAAGCAAAGTCTTGTGGTTGATGATCGAAGCAAGGCCTTTGTGGCGTAGCTTTGTGTAACGTTTACTTCGCGAGTTTCACACCCGGTATGAACAAAAACGGGAGACGGACCTCAGGGGGGGACATGCGTTTTCTTTCTAGTTAGGAGTGGCATCAGTGCTTGAACTGGCTGACGAGTTTGACTCATGTGGATATTGCTTATTATTACTTGCTGAAAAGCGAGGCGCCTCGTGATATCGGTTTCGGCCGATGCTTCTGGTCGGCTGACGGGCCAGGCTTACGCCCCAAAGTGCGGAGAAACGTATTGTTCAGGCATTATAATCCACATCGGTGGACCGGCCCTGACGATCCAGGGGGCAGTTGCGGCTGTTCCTGAGACACGGACTAGAGCGTCTCAAATCGGTAGAGGATCTTGCCCCTAGCCTCGGTTCATACCATAAATGATAACCCAACTTCCAATTCGACATTGCGGTTTTGATTGTAAACTTATATATGGCGACATAGTGTTATGGGGCATTCATGCCGCCTATGATTGATACTTATGATTTGAAGTTGTTTTATACACTATGCACTTATTATAGTATCAAATGATTTGTTTTAAATGTATCAAACATTCTTTGGCTGTTATAAGGGAAAACCCTATCCCCCGGCTTGCGTTGCATTGTGTGATAGGACCAGAGTCTTATAACAGCTTCATTTTTCTTTATTTAGCATTGCGCTGTTTGTTTTATGCACTGGTATTCTTGGGAGGAAACCCGTTCCGTGTTATACGGCGTGGTCCATTGATTTACCTAACTTTAAAAATAAAGATTAATAACTGTTTTAGTTCTCACACCAGTCACATGACTGACCTGGAGTTTATTGTTTTAACCTAAACTTTGGGTGCCCCTATTTTGACGGGCAGCTAGTAGTTTTGGTTTTGCAGATTTATATTCACAGGATCCTGGTTTACAGCTGGAACGATATCCGGAAAGCTTTGTATCCGTATATCTACTTCTAGTTGTGTATTGTATTATTTTCCGCTGCGATGTATTTAAATGTAATTTAAATCTCTGATATTTCTGTGTAATATTTATTTGTTCATACTCTGTATATTCTTGTAATCCGATGCATTGTTGTAATATACAGTGAAATGTTCTTTTGTATGCGTTCTACTTTGTCGTGTTCTCAACGATAAGGCGTTTCGAACAGTCTGAGTCGGTTTAGCGACTGGTTCGGACCGAGCGAAATTCCCTGCCGTCACACAGCGTTTCATAATTGTGGATAAAAAAGAAGAGAACTTTTTTATAGCATGTATAAAATGCTGGTATAATATTAGTAATAGCGTTTATAATTAGCTGTTGAAAGTCTAAGTGTGAAGTTGTACATTTTTTAACAACATGGTTCAAACGCTGTCTATTTTTTAAACGACAACTAAAAAAGCATTGAGCTAGATTAAAACGCTGTAAAACATGAAATGTAATAGGATTTATTTTTCCGCTATCGAAAAAAGGGGCCTACAACAACATGTCATTATACAACGTTCATCAAAATGTTGTAATATCATACAACAGTGTTTTCAAATCGCTGTTAAAAGTGTTTTTTTGGTGTAGTGCGCAATTCTCCTTTTTTACTTCGTTTGGCCACCCAGTGACCTCAAAAATCCTTTCGCAGTCCATTATGCAAGTTTGGACGCTAGCAAAACCTTCGTTCATGAGAATGATTTCTCACCAAGGTTCACGAAGCTTTTACAGAATCGAGAAAAATCAAAGGTTACCTCAGCAGCAGGAGCTGCAGGCACCGCTGGGGCGAAATTAGTAACAGGGACTTGCTCCACAATATAGAGATACTATTGGAACCATCCTGGCAAATACCGAGGTCTTGCCTGGTTTCCTTATTTGGAAGGATGATCAACCATTCTACTATCTGAAAAGAAAAGGATGAATCTCTCAGTGGATACTCCTAAGATATTATTTAAGCTGAAAAGGGAAGAAAATGATAAAGTTGCCTAGTATAGTTGCGTATGCTTACTGGGGTAACTATATATATATACACACACACACACACATATATATGTATATATATATACACGTATATTTTAAAACCTTTTCAAAATACAAATACGTCTCTTATACGTATAATTTCCATATAATCGGGTAACCTAGGCTCTTTTACCAAATGTAACAACCCGCTCGGAGTGGGCCTAAATTTCGACCCAGAAAAGGCCCATTGAAATTAGAGCCACTCTAAATGGATCGTTGGTTCCTGTAAGGAATTACATTTGCACAAAATAGCAAGTAAACACAGCGTTATGGAATCTCACACAACAAAAAGAGAAACATAATATCCAAATAAGATGTACCATTTCATAAAAAAAATACAGAATTTGAACACAGATTGTCAAGATAATTATTCAATAGGTGCATCATTTAAATTCATCATTTAGAGTTTCCATAAGCAATACAACAATGATAACTAATAATAGCATAATATCACCATGGTCCTCTTCAGTCTCCATCACTTCTTCATTCATTGAGCCTACCCCACCTACTGACCTGTTGGATATGTTAAGGAGAGGGATCAGAACATAAAGTCATATGTGACTGAAATTAATATTTACTTAAAGATCATTTCTAGATTTGGTAAGTTATATATACGTCAAGGCATGTCTATGAAACACACCAGTACACACACAAACAAGAAATATCTAACCAATGGGGTGGATATCCGGGTTAATCGCTTAAGACCTCCGTTAGTGCATTTAGGGTAAAGACCCAATGTGGTAGGAATTCTTGGTCAATTAAGGCACATATTGACTTATTTAAAAAGTTGGATTCTAATGAACTCTTATAACCCTAAGGAAGACCTTAGCCTCTTAAGACCACGTCCTAATACTACAACGTTCTCAAGTCTATATTCTCATAAGTAATATGAGAAGTAGTATTTTGCATGTTACTACTTAACTGATATTACGGTAGAACACCTATGCCACTTAAGACTTCCCTTGGACAGTTGGTGAGTATGTTATGGCCATATATCATATATAAACCAATCATGTCCCTAGATTCTCCCTTCCAAGCTCATAGAGGAAGTGGACTACCCTACTCCGTTACCGCTAAGCCTAACTACTTTAAGAGAAGAAGGACCCATAGACTTACTTCAAATCTAATAAGGGTGGGTCCCATGACTTTGGTACATATCAAAGGAATAAAACTTCGGAAAGGATCCTAGTCCTAAACACTTAAACCCAAACTAGATAAGAAGAGACTCAACCATTTGAGACCTTCTCAAGGCGTAGTGAGTCTGCCTATTTCCATACATAATAGGTTTATATATATATACTCACTAGACCTCTCACATTAAACCGTCTACCGGTAGACGTGGGAAATGTCGGGCGGTTTCGGGAAGACTTCTACTGCAGGTGGGTTTAACCACGTGTCACAGTGTACTAAACTTGAATGGCCTATGGTACCCAGACCTCTCACATTAGCCGGGCCCATTTGTGGTTACTAGATTTTCCATTTGGTTCCAGACAGACTTCTACCACAAACGACGACTAACATCGTGTTTGTGTGTCATTATTTAATATATGGATAAGCCATTCTATATACACACACAAAAGCAATCATTATATGGGGAAATTTCAAATTCTAATCATATTCTAACGTATTTATTACGCCATTATTACGTTGAATTACGTTGATTACGCTATACAAATAGTTTATTTAATATGTAAAATATACGTTAGTTTTTGTATGAGCTAAGAAACATTTTAACGGTGTAAATTGTCAATTTAGTCTAATTCAAGGCATACAAGTTTAATTTCCACATCAGACCGCTAATTACATGGCATAATAACATAAGGGCATAATTAATGATAGCAGTAACGGAAAAATTCAACATAACAATCAAAACTTGCACTCCTAGGCTTATTGGAATAATTCAAGTAATGAATCAAGAATAAGGTGTAAATCAAGTACATATATACATATATTTTTATGAACATATACATATATATATAAATAGACCTTTGTTAAACTTAATTTACCCCTTCTTATGTTGTTCATAAAAACGTTGACATTTGATTTGTTTCAAATCTGAATACGTTCAGATCACCCATTTAGAATGAAAATCCAGACTTACTCAAATAAAAAAACTAATCAAATCTAAACCTTTTTACGTCACAAACAAAGATTTACATAAAATTAAATAGAAGTATACCACCTAAATGTTCTTCATCCGCTACTAAAACAAATCCATAAACCCAATATCAATTGACAATTATTGCGAAATATATAAAAACAAGAGATTTGGGGGGTTTCATAGTTTGATTATCGTTATTCCAAATCTCCTTAGGCATACTAATCCATATAATAATCTATAAATGGAGAATATGCCTAAGTAATTACTAATTCCATTCACAGTGACTGGAAATGTCGTGGATCTGACATTGTTTTCTCTATTTGATGCGAACTCCAATCCCTAGCGATCCATATACATAATAATTAAATAAATAGAATTCTTATATATATAAATCGTGTGATCCATATCTATATTCTAATTAAAATCCTATAAGAAAAGAGATTAGAAAAAGAAGAACAGACTTTTGAGAGTAGAAGAAAATCTATTATGAATTCCTATGGAACCAATGGCAGAATGGAGGCACAAATAAAGAGAGTGGGTAGGTTTTGGTATGAGTCTAGGTTTTATTTATAGGTGTTTGCGTAAACAAGAACCATGGGGTTATTAAGATTTAATCCTAGCTGTTCAATCTTATAAATTAACCCAAAAACTAACCCAAACCCAGCATTATTGGGCACTTCATGTGCCAATCAGTCGACCGCTCCCCTAGAAGGGCGGTCGACCGGCTGTCGACACCCCTTCTAGGGGGAGGTCAAACCCTTGGTCGTTGAATTACCCAATGAACGTATGTGGGGATGGAAAGTTTTATTAAGTATAACTTTAATAAATTTGGTTTATTTCTTTCCTTGTAAACATTATTCTTTTCCCCTTGTCTTTATCTCTTCGTTTGAAATTCAAATCAACCTAAGGGTACGTTATTGTTATCCAATTTATTTTATCCTTATATATATTATTAATTCACATATACGTATATATACGTTTACCTTTTTATTTCTTTGTATTGTAACTTCTTCATAAGAATACCGTTTCCATCATGTTATATATGAAAACGTATTAGAATTTCATCACGAGTCTAAATAAAATATTTTCATGGTCAAATTCTTAATGCTGCAAAATTCCATTTTACAGCCTGTTTGTATTTAATTATTTAATTGCTTATTTCATTAATTATTATTAATAATATATTTAGGTAAACTTTTATGGTGTTTTACAGTTACACTCTCTATTATCATTTTGATACCAATCCACTATGACTTGATGGAACTGGGACATATATACACAATATATTTCATATTGCATGCAACCTGGACTTCGTGCAGATTTCGCTATCGCTTGTATCTTTCCGATAAGCATTAGAATAATTTAATTTGATTCTCCTACTACATTGTCTTTCCAAAGAATAGTTAATACACGTGGTTACTGGAATTCATTCGCTTCAGTACTCTTATGCTTCATCGTATAGTAGGCTGGTGGAAGGCTATAAATAGGGGTTAGAGGAATGGAGAATAATTTACTTTCTTCATTCTCTCATTTGGTTCAGCTTGTGATTCTCCTTGCTCAATCAAATACACCTTTCCACCATTTAAAATTCTAGATCTACATAAGAGAATCGAAGATCTACATCATTTGAAGCTAGATCTACATCAATCGAAGAGTTTGAAGCTAATTCTTCGCTATCTGGATTTAGATCCAAGTGTTTTTGTGTTGTTTTGAAGATTTGGTGAGTGATATGCATCTCTCACACAGATTCAATCAAGTATATTAGTTGTTTGATCATTATTTCATCATTTTCAAGTTGTTTTCACCTAGATCTACATCATGGTGAATATATTTTCATATGAATCACCATAGGATCTAATCTAGCAAATTAAAACCGGTAATTTCTATGTTAATTCCTATGTTTATGCAAGTTTAGATCTATTATTTTGTTGATTCATTGTTTTATCATGATTTAGTGAATTCTATATGATGGCATGATGATTATTGATTTCTTGAGTGAAATTGGTTGATTTGGATGAGTTGATTGCATATATATTATTTGTGAAGTGTTAGATCGTATGGATTGGAAGTTTTTATGATGGATCGGAAGTTTTAATGATGGATCAGAAGTTCCGGTGATGGACATGGCAGTTTGATGGATTGGACATGTATGTTTCTGGATGGATCAGACATGTATGTTTTATGGATCAGACATGTATGTTTGATGGATCAGACATGTATGTTTTTGGATGGATCGAACATGTATGTTTGATGGATCGTACATGTATGTTTGATGGATCAGACATGTATGTTTCTGGATTGATCAGAAATGTATGTTTGATGGGATGGATCGAACATGTATGTTGGATGGATCAGACATGTATGTTTCTGGATGGATCAGACATGTATGTTTGATGGATGGGTCGGACTTGTCTTCTAGATGGATCGGACTTATCTTCTGATGATGGATCGGGTGAGTTTCTGGTTGATGGATCGGGCAGTTTTTCGAAGCATGGACCATGTAGTTTTTTGAAGCATGGACCATGTAGTTTTTTGAAGCATGGACCGGGATGTTTTTTGAAGCATGGACTGGACGTAATTGATGGACCGAACATTTCCATGGATCGGACGTTTCATGGACCGGGCATTTCTATGATGGACCGGGCAGAAAAATGACAGCGTTTCTAAAATGTTATGGATGGAAATTGAAGCGTTGTTGTTTTTTCATAGCGAAAAGGCTGAGACGTTATGAATTGAATATCGATCAAACGACGTATGTTTTTGGATCAACGATGATCATGGCTTCGAAGTAAATTCTAGGGATGTTCGAAGTGTTGTGATGTGTTTGTTGATCGGTTTAAAGCAACAAATGCGAAGATGACACAAGGGTGTTTTGGGTTCGTGGATAATGGTTTCTGAGGGGGACTTGAGCTTGTGAATGGACATCATGGTTAATGGCTAGAGATGCGAAGGATGAGAGATTGTCGTTGTCGTAGGTTTTAGCGGACTCAAAGCAGGGGTACTTTGGGCAGTCGTGAAGAGCCTAGTTGTCGAGATTGGAAAAACAAATACGAGTTGTGAATGCGTATGGAGATTTTGCTAGAACCGGGTTTACCATTAGCTAATGACATATGGTAGGTGGTCATCATACGATTGACGATGGTTTCGAAGCAGGAAAGACAGTGATAGCCAGGGTCATGAGTGTGATGTTGCTTTGCTTGCACCAGCTCACGTAAGTTGTCTGAAGTCGAAGGAGAAGTTGCTTGGTTGCTTTTTTGATACTGGTTTAGGCCTCTGGAAATTGTGCTCGAGGGATGTTGATCTCCATTAGGATGGTTTACGTGAGATATAACTAGTTGCTATGATTGTTGTTGGATGTTAGTTGTTATGATATTGTCTGGTTACTCCTGAGTGTCATGGTTGAACTGTTGTTTCTTGATTGTTGGATTGTAAAGGCTATCACTGTTAGATGTGGGGAAGACAGGTTTGGGTTCTTCTCGGGTGTTTGGTAGATTGGTTTGTTAGTCTACATATTCTCATATACTTTGTTGATGATGTTAGGAAGTTATTTCATCGCTAGGACTGTTGTTTAACTCAAGGTTTTATTTTTCCTCTTCTTACCTTGGGCAGTTCATTAATGATGTTACGGATGGCCAGACTAGGTGGCAGTTGACAGGTGATTAGTGAGGACGATGCTGCTGTGCGGTGGCGAGCAGGAGGCAGGCTTATTATCTTGTTATTATATAGTATCTTTGTTTCCGCTGTTGAGAGTGTTTGTAGTGAGGCTTTGTAACAACCTGCATTTTACATATCGGAGGATCATAATTTTTTTTTATTTTGTTCCCTGAGGGTTGGATAGTTGTCATATTTTGATATGTTGTTCACAGGGATGTGAGACATGTCCATGATTTTTACCAATTTTATTTGTGACGATTTTGCCACTATCAGTTTTGTACAGGGCATTACTTTTGACTTGGATCGAATCAGGTGCTGTGGTTGGTCTCATTGGAAAGGAAATGATGTTTCTCATTCCGTAGAGTGGTCACATTAAAGATTTGGTTCAGCGGTCAGGGAGAAATCGCTGTTTTATTGCTATACAATTTTATGTTCCGATTTTAAGCTATTAATGGGCTGATTTGAGGAGGCCCATCAGTGGGCTGGTGGGAGGCTATAAATAGGGGGTTAGGGACATGGAGAGGGGGTTACTTCTTCATTCTCTCATTTGGTTGAGCTTGTGATTGATCCTTGCTCAAACAAATACACCTTTCCACCATTAAAATTCTAGATCTACGAGTAGAGATCGAATATCTACATAAAAGGGAGCTAAATCTACATCAAATGAAGATAGATCGCATCAAATCAAGAGGTTTGAAGATAGATCTTCGCTGCCCAGATTCATATTTCATCGTTTCTAAGCTAGATTGAAGATTTGGTGAGTGATAAGCATCTCTCGCACGGATTCAATCAAGTTTATGTGTTGTTTGATCTAATGTTCATTATTTCAAGTTGTTTTTGCATATATCTAATCCATGTAAGCGAGGTTTTAACTCAAAACATCATAAGATCTAGTTAGCAACTTAAATCGGTAAGTTTTCTATGAAATTTCAACGATAATTGTTGTTTAAATGAGTGATGATTGTTTGTGTAATTTGTTGTTGGTTTTGTTGGTTGAATTGATGATTGCAAACGTAGAAAGCAAGTTGAGTTTGAAAACAAGATTGTGTAGATTTTAAGATGGATCTAGTCGGGCTTGGCAAACATGGTTTATCGGATCAAAGGAGTATTGCTTGGAGAACAAGACAAGATAGATCGGCCATGAAGAGGAAGATCAAGTGACATGGATTGAAGCAAAAATTGTAGATCGGCATGATCCGTGATAGATCAGCGTTGCTGAGGCTTTGGCGAGGTTCAAGTAGTGGCAAAGGAGTAGATCGACCAAGAAAAAGTGAAAGAATCAGCCAAAAGTCAAAGAATCGACCAAAAATAAAAATTTGGAAAAACCTGGAAATCTATAACGTATGGGAAATGCTATAAACTCATGGATCAAGCACAAATCCTAGTACGGATCGGTGACCAAAATCGGTGAATCGGCGCGAAAAAATGATGGATCGGGCAAGTTTTGATGAATCTAGCAAAAGCTGAAATTTCTGGCAAAATATAGAATCTACAACGTTTGGGAAACATTGTGATAGGTGGATGGATAGACCATGGTTTAGGCATGGATCATGCATGCCAAAAAGGGGTGGATCGACCTTGAAAACATGATAGAATGCGACATTTTCCTTGGTCTGACAAAGTGGATGGATCGCTGGCTTTAGATAGCTTTTTGACAAATGTTGTAGAAAAGTCATGGAGCGCAAACGATCCATAGGGGTGGATGGATAGCCCAGAAGCTATGATAGCGCTTCGGAAATGCTATAGAAAGGTGTTTCAAGTGCAAACGATCCAAGGGGTGGATTGATCACCCAGAAGCAATGATAGTGTTCCAGAAATGTTGTGAAAGGTTGTTTTACTTAGTTTTTCACACCAGAATGATGCAAAATTGAACCATGAGATATAATAGCATTTCGGAAATGCTGCAAAAGGTTGTTTTGACATTTTCGCCAGTTTTTCATAGCGAAAAAGCTGAAAATTCTGTGAAATGCAGTACTATCCAAACGAAGCTTGTTTTTGAGTCGACGATGGTTCAAGTTCGATGCGAATTATAGGAGGAATGTCTAAAGCATTGTGAATTGTTTGTTGATCATGGAGATGCAACGAATGTGAAGGTGATTCAAGTTGGACCTGAAGGATGTTCAAAATGTTGTGAAGTGTTCGTTGATCATGGAGATGCAACGTATATGAGACGACTCAAGTTGGACTTGAACTCGTAGAGAATGGTTGTTAGTTGATGCAACGAAAGTGAAGATGACTCAAGTTGGACTTGAGTTTGTGGATAATGGTCGCTCAAGAAGGTTGCTTGAGCTATGAATAGCCGTCAAAGAGGACAATTAGAGATATTTAAGGCTGAGAGATTATCATTGTCGTAGTTCTAGCAAACTCAAAGCAGGGGTACAATAGAGACGTCTAAAAAACTGGAAGGTTACTGGTCGAGTACCTTGGACCCATTGGATGGGCCTAGTTGTCTCTGGAAGGCAAATGTGCGTTGGATGTGCAGTAGTCTAGCTAGAACCGAGGTTACCATTAGCCCTTGAGAAATGGAAAGGTTGGCCATCATAAGACTAATGATGGTTTCGAAGCAGAATTAGGCGGTGATAGCCAGAGTCATGGATGATTGTTTGCTTTGCTTGTACGTTCTTACGTAGATTGTTCGACATCGAAGAAAATATCCCTTGGGTGCTTGTCTGATGTTGGTTTCGGCCTTCGAAGCTTGTGCTTAGTGATGTTGATCTCGATTAGGGTGGTTTATGTAGGACTTAAACTAATTGCTATGATTGCTACTGCTTGTATGCTTCTGCTTGTTGTAAAGGATATCACTGTCGGATGTGGAGAAGACAAGTTTGGGGTTTCTTCTCTGGTGATGTTGGTAGATTTGGTTGATTTATCTACCTATTCTCATATAATTCATTGATGATGTTAGATAGCTGTTTTATCACTCACTAAGACTGTTGTCTGACTCAAGGTCTTATGTTTCCTCTTATTACCTTGGGTTGTTGATCTACGATGTTGTGGATGGGCAGACTTGGTAGCAGGTTGTAGATGGTAGATCTTAGTGGACGGAGTTGCTAATCAAAGATGAGTTGGAGGCTTGCATATTATTTTTACTACTATACATATTGGGTGTTTCCGCAGTTGTTCTATTTAATGCATTCTCTAAGGGTTATGTAGTGAGGTTTCATTTATAGACTACAAAAGTGTATTCCATAGTTGTATGGATATTTTCGGGATGATATGAAAGTTTGGATTTCTACTATGTGATGCTCCAATATTTCTACCTATTGTATATGTTCTATTATACTTTATCCTTGCGTTGTGAGTTATACGATAGGTTTCGCTTGTGTTATCATACCTTGATGATCATCCATAGCTGCCTTGCGCACCTTTAAACGCACTATTCCTATTGTTTAGTGCAGGGGTTATGGGCGGTCTTCACAGGCTTCTTGTACAAACTTTGATGTTATATACAATTGATGTATGGACGATTTTTCAGGATGTTGTGAAAGTTTTATATATGATGCTTCACTATTTCTGCATGTTGTATATGTTTTGTTATACTTTATCCTCACGCTGTGAGTTATACGACAGGTTCTGCTTGTGTTCACCTACTCTGGTGATCGTCCATAGCTGCCTGGCACACCTTGTGTTCACCTACTCTTATTTAATGCAGGAGTTATGTGCGGTCATCACATTTGGTATCAAAGCTCTGGTTAATGATTTTATCCTAAGTTCAAAGACGTAATAACGTATGAGAGACGTACTTATAGATTTCTGATGGATGAATACTGTATATATTAGAGTATATAGTAGTCGCGATTGAACTCCATTTAGCAATTTTCTTGCACTGGCTAATCATTCTATATTATAGATTTAGAATGAGTCGTCGACCATCAAGACACGCTGTTAGGGAGGAAGATGGTTCTGGTGGGGGAAATGGCAGTATACCAGACTACCTATCCATGTTCGAGGCCATGGTGGCAGCAATCATGAGGAGGGCTCCCGCTACAGATACGGCTGTGGTAGATGTAGGGGTTCAAGTGCAGGTACCCAGGGCTGCATATTTCGCGAAGCTCTGCAACAGCTATACATATTTGGGAGGAAAGCCGTTCAAAGGGACAGAGCCAACTTAAGAAGTTCAGAGATGGTTGGATGCTTATATGAGGATTTTTGGAGATTTAGGAATTGATGATACAACAAAGAGGAAGCTTGCATCAAGACAATTGCATGGTAGAGCCATGGATTGGTGGAACTCTATCACTTTGGAGACTCTAGAGGATGAGATGACATGGGAATAGTTCGAAGTCAAGTTTGAGAGCAAGTTTATCTCTACAGCTCAGAAGTCTGTTCTGTTCAAGAAGTTTGTGGAATTGAAGCAGAATGGTTGGCCGGTGCTTGAGTATATTTCTGATTTTGAGGCCTTGTCCAAGTATGCTCATTCGTACATTGATTATCCTTATCAGAAGAACGAGAAGTTTGTGATGGGTTTGGATACCTGTATCGGAAGGCCGTTGGTGGATCGTCTTGACGGTCTGTATGAGAAGACCGTGGAAAAAGTCGCGAGAAATGAAAGCTTGTTTCCAAAGGAAGGAACTATTGTTGCTGCAACCAAGGAAGAATAGAAACAACAGTCGAGTGGTAATGACAATAAGATGAAGAAGCAGCAACAACAAAAAGGAAAGGATGACAAGAAGAAGCCAAAGAGTGAGGTGGTTTGCTTTACCTGCCAACAGAAAGGTCATTTTGGTAATGAGTGCAAGAATCCAAAGGTTGAGAGGAAGTGTCACAACGGTGGCAAGAATGGGCATCTCAAGAAGGACTATCCAGAACTGGCTAAGGGAAAGCAGATAGTGAAGGCTTATGTTTTGGAAGTTGTGATGGTTTCTTCAAGAGATCCTGCTGTAGAGGAAAAGGGAAAGGGTGTCATCGTTCAAGGTACTCTTTCAGTTGAAGGTGTTTTGGTTCACGTGTTGTTTGATACAGGAGCATCACAATCTTTCATCTATAATGAGCTTCTGCGTCGCTTGGGTCTGGAGCCCGAGATATGTGATAGACCTTCGGTTGTGACTAATCCAGTTGGGGGTTTGTCCAGCCTTAGTATGCTTTGTTGAGGTCTAGTTCTATCGAGTCGTGGTTGCTCTTTTGTAACAACCCTGATTTTTAGGGCCAATTTAAAATTTTATTTTTAAGTAATTTTAATGAGTTTTTGATATTTAAAATAATTTATTTTAAAATAATAATGATTGAAAGTTGATTTAAATCGAAGTTAGAATGAATAATTTAATTTTAGTTATAAAAGGAATTAGAAATAACGCGGTAGTTTGAAAAGTCAAACTTAAACTTTGACTGAACATACAGGATGCAAAATTTAACGGATTTTAGTGAAACCAAAAATATTAGAATCTATTTAAAAATATCTTTCTAATGAATCCGAAAAATCGAAATTTCATAGCGGGAATAAAAAGTTATGCCCAATTTAAAATTTAGAAAGGTCGCTATGAAGTTTACAAAGGTCAAATTTGCTACTCTTTGCATACGAAGGAATTTAGACTCGAAACCACTTCCATTAAGTTCAGAATGATGTTTCTGCATTTAAAAAGTATAAACACTTATATATTTTGAGTTTCGGAAATTATTGGTATAAAAATTTATTTTTAATATTAAATATATACGCCTTGAGAATTGAAATTTTGCAACTGGACTCCAAATTGAACAAAATTAATTTTGATGGGTTCTTATCGTGAAAACAAAGCTAAAAATGATTTTTCGGTAATTTTTAGAAGTAATATATATTTATAATTGATTTTTCAGTGTAAACGGACAATTTTTGACTTTAAAAATTCATTAAAAATTCATACGAACTCGAAAATTTACGAAACCAGTTTCTATAGGTTCGTATTGATTAGGATTAGCTGTGATCCAAATTCCATCGAATTTTGAATCAGTATGTGGTCGTACGGTTTTAAAAACTGCAAAATGGATGTTAATAATTACACTAAAGCTATAATTAAAATGGGCTAAATTACATATGGGCTGGATTAAAGTAACCCCTATATAATATCTCACAGACCAGGCATAACCTAATTCTGAAAATCTAAACATAACATAGTCTCCATCTTCTTCATTTTCATTTCCATGGCCTCCTCCTTAGAAAAAACTTCTTTGCACAAAAATCCCCAAATTTTCAAAATCTCAGAAACTAGCCTTGTGACATCTCGATCAATTTGCCAAATTACCACAAAATTACTGATCTAATTCGTTTTTCTAAATTCATAAAATTCTGGGCTAGAAATTCGTTTGAAGCTGTTTCAATTTTCTAAATATCAAAAATCCCCAAATTTTCAAAATCTCAGAAACTAGCCTTGTGACATCTCGATCAATTTGCCAAATTAACATAAAATTACTGATCAAATTCGTTTTTCGAAATTCATAAAATTCTGGGCTAGAAATTCGTTTGAAGCTGTTTCAATTTTCTAAATATCAAAATCCCCCAAATTTTCAAAATCTCAGAAACTAGCCTTGTAACATCTCGATCAATTTGCCAAATTACCACAAAATTACTGATCAAATTCGTTTTTCGAAATTCATAAAATTCTGGGCTAGAAATCCATTTTAAGCTATTCGACGTCGCCTCAGTTTCTAAACGATGGAAGGTAACGCTTTAATAATGTAATAAAAAGTTAATTAATTTCGTAATTAAGTTATTTAAAGGATTAAATAGCGATTTTTTTTTCTTTTTTTTTTATATATAAGGTCTGAATTTGATGAAACGAAATGCGTTGGAATCCGCTTGACGAGAAGCTTCGCATAGACACTAATTTTGCCCAAAACCGCCCATTTGGAACAGATTAGAGCGTAAACAGAGCATCTTAGAAATTCAGCAAATTTCAGATCTGACGAATAAAAATGTGGGAGTTCTGATTTACAAAAATCAATTTTAATTTAATTATTCTACGCGCTTATAGATGCATGATATTTATATTATTGTTTCTGATCCGTGATGTGAGATTGTTGATTGTGGATAATGGTAAAACATAAGTAGATTTACTTCGATTACATGTTGATGCTTTGGGTTTGGATTTGACTGTACTATAAATTTGGATGTTTGGATTGTTCTTATTTATTTAGATCTATTTTAATTAGATCTATAAACACCTATTTAGTAAGATCTATACACACCAATGGATTTAGATTTGGTCTCATTGATTCATGACGTATATGTTAACACCCAAATATAGTTGTTGTTCATGTGTTATACTTAGATTTAGTGTGTGTATATATATATATATATATATATATATATATATATATATATATATATGGGATCATGATCATATGTTGACACCAAACTTATAAATTTGGTTACATATTTTAATATGAATCATGATGCGAATGTTGACATCATAATTTTTTGTCCGTTTCATGCTTGAATCATCACCATATGTTGTACCATATGTGATTTTGTTGAAACATGAAATATAAGCATATGTAAATTTTTTTTATTGAAACATGAAGATATAAACATATTGTAGCGTTTTGTTCAAACATGAGATTAAGAACATTTTAGCGTCTTTATGAAATAATCAAATAAAAAGATTAAATCTTTATGTTGCGTTTGAATCAAATAAAAAGATTAAATCTTTATGTTGCGTTTGAATGAAATAAAAAGATTAATTCGTTATGTTGCGGTTGTACTCAAATAATTTAGGTTGACGTTGAAACTTCCATTGTAATTAAAGTATGATATTACATCGTAAAAGAAATTATCTTTATTTTTATTAAATAAAGAATAAGATTTGCATTGCAAAATAAAGTTACATTTTTATATGTAGTTGAAGAATGATACTTTACGCTGTAAAATAAATTTACATTTTTAATGTAAGTAAAAAGAATGAACATATATACATTAAAAGAGGACTTTTTTTTATGTAATTAAAGAATAAATTGTCATTTTTTATTAGAGGATAAATTGTTATCTTTTGTTAGAGAATAAGTTGTCATCTTTTGTTAGAAAATAAAAGAACATTTATGTTAGAATTAAAAAGAACATTTATGTTAGAATTCAAAATGACATTTATATTAGGATTCAAAAAAAATGTCATTTATGTTAGATTAAAAATGTCCTTAAATTGGAATGGTGGTTAGATTAAAATTATCATGCTTGTTGAAATGATAGAACTGATTTAACATAAAAGTATTTTTTTTATGTTAATATATGGAATGATAGAATTGATTTAACATAAAAGTATTCATTTTATGTTAATATATGGAATGATAGAATTGATTTAACATAAAAGTATTCTTTTTATGTTAATATATGAATTGTTAGAATTATTAAACATTAAAAATATCTGTGCTAATTAAACAGCATTTTTGTAAGAATATATCATATTGTGTTAAACATATCATTTTAGTTAGGAAATATCATTTTAGTCAAAAATGTTTAATTAGGATAGACATGCCACTTTTATTAGAAATATGTTATGTAAGGTAAATTTGTCATCTATGTTTAAGTTGAATTTGTCATTTATGTGGAATTTAGTTTGTCAATTTGAGGGAAATTTGAAATTGGCACTTATGTTAGGATAAACTTGCCCTTCATGTTAAAATATTATAAGGTCATTTATGCAAAATGTCATTAACTTAGGATGTCATTAAAACTAGAATATCACTAGATTAAAATATTGTTAAGTCATAATGTCATTAAAACTAGAAGGTCATTAGATTAAAAAAGGTCATTAGAATTCATAGAAAATATATTTACATATAAAATATCCTCTTTATATGATATTAGAAATCATCACCTTTATTAAAGAATGGCACGTGAATTAAAAACATCAATTATGTTAAGAAGTGTCATGTAAAATAATATTTTTAGTAGAACAATTATAATGATTAATTAAAATTGTACTTGGACACGAGGTTAGGTCACATTTGAGATGGAAGTCTGCCCGGACCCGAGCGGCATATCCAGCAGCCACAAATGTTGGGCCTAATGTGAGAGGTCCAAGTGCGCAAATACAAATTGGGCCAAGACACGAGGTTAATCCCAACTTGTGGGAGAAGTATGCCCGGAACCGACCGGCCTATCCAGCATCCACAAGTTGCAGGTATAATGTGAGTGGTCTGGCCCATATTAAAATATAAATGGATAACTTAGAAATTGATGTTATTTTCACACCGTTATGTGTTAATAATGAAATGAATATTTTCACCTCCAAGTTTGTTATAAAAGAAAGTAACATTTTTAATAAAATAAGATAAGAATTATAAAGGTTACATTTTTCTTAATGTAAATAAATGGAAAATAGGAAGTTTCATTTTTATATGTAATTGGTGTAATATAGAAACCGACATTTTTCAATGTAAATAAGGATGAAATAGAAATTATATTTTTGTATGCAAATAAAAGAGTTTACATTTTTCAATGTAAACAAAAGAATGATTAGAATAAAGGTTACATTTTCAATATAATAATATATTGAAGTATAAGTTTACATTTCTCAATGTAAATAAAATAGGAATAGAAATTTACATTTTCCAATGTAAATAATAAGATTAGAAATTTACATTTCTAAGGAATGGATTTTCATTAGAAAAATAATGAAACCAAATATATACATTTGGTGTAAATTGAAAAATGGAAGAGTAAAATATACATTGTTATGTTTAGGATGTGTATGTAAAGTAAAAATAGCGATAGATCGTTATAAATTATTAACAACGATATGAAATGGTTTTCAAATTTATATATGCGAGAGTTATTTGGAAAGTCCGAGGTTACCCTCATTCCAAATAATGATACGACGTTCGAAGAATTGAAGACGACGATTGAAGACCGACGATCTTCACATCGAATGGGTAACTAGTGTTGAGGCCCTTGATTGATTTGCTCCCAAGACAGGGCTAAAATGGTAGTTCTCCGGACGTAGTGCTGATTTGTACGGATTTGGCTTTCGCTCAGACCCAGAGCATAAGCTTATAAATGGAATGTGTGTCTGACATTGTACTCCTTTATATTGTATTTATTGATTTTTTGTCGAATGTATGAATGTTTGGTGGCGGAGAATTTATTCTCTTGCTTAACACCCTTTCGTATATTTCGGCAAAGGATTGGTAGTGTGATATGGAGTGACGATGTGGCATGCTAAGATGCATATGATCAAGGTTTTGTTGAAAAGTTGGCCTTGTGGGATGATCAAAGCATAGCCTGTTTAGGCATAGCTTTGTGTATAGCGTGACTTCGTGAGCCTCACACACCGGCGGAGTCTAAAACGGGAGAAGGGAACGCAGGGAGAGCAGCACGTTTCTTTCTAGCTAGAAGTGGTGTTTGGGTTTTAACAAGGCCCGACATTTTACTTATGTGGATGATGGAATGAGGCGCCTCGGATGATAGGTCCTATTGGATCGGGAAACGTGTGTTCAGGAATAACTAATCTGCAACTCGTTTGGTGGACCGGCCCTGCAGCTTTCCAAGGGTTCACTGCGGGGGATCCTGAGACATTAGCTAGAGTGTCTCGAATCGGTAAGGAGCTCCTCCCTAGCCTTGGCTCATGATGGAAACCAAATTCCAAATACGACCCTACGGACTTGATTGTATTACTAGTATGGAGGCATAGTAGTATGGGATACTATTCTTCCTAGGATTGATACATTTATTTTGAAATGTTTTTGAAACATATACACACTAGCAATAATATCAAATTCGTTTTTATCGTACCAAGCATGTTTAATCACCATAAGTTAAAACCCTATCCTCCGATTTGTGTTGCATTGTGTGATGGGACTTGGGTCTTATGGTGGTTTCATTTTTCTAAAAAGCATTGCGTTGTTTTAACGATTTACTTTAATTTATGCACCAGCAATCCATTGGAGTAAACCCGTTCCGCGTTAGCGGCGTGGTCCTTGGATTTGCCTTATTACTATTAGTTAAATTAGTTAAGAATTCTCACACCAGTCCCATGACTGACCCGTTGTTTGTTTCCACCTTTACAAACTCGGGTGCCCTCTTTCCACACGGGCAGTCAAGTAGTTTGTCTATAGGTTCTTATCTCGAGCAGGATTCTGGATTGAAGCCTAAAGCTGTGTCCAGAGCATAGTTGTCTTCCGCTGCCTTAGTTATTTTATTTCCGCTGCAATGTATTAAAATATTGTAATTTATCTTCCGTTGTATTTTATCGATGTACTCTGATATTCTGTACTCTGATGTAACATTTATTATTGATGTTATAAAAGTTTGTTGTTGTTCTGATGTGTTGTATTCCCAAAGTTAACGTACTCGGGTTTTGAACGGTCTTGGTCGATCTATCGATCGATTAAGGTCGGGCGAAAATCCGGGTCGTTACATCTTTTGTGTGTGATTGCTTTGTTTCGAACTTCACTGGGGTTGGGATCATCTTGGGCATGGATTGGCTCAAAAGATATGCAGAAAGAGTGACTTGCGAGAAGCTCGAGGTGAGACGGGGATGCGTAAGGGCGAAAGGTTTTGATTCGATGTAAGCCTGAAGATGGTTTCTTCGTAAGCTTTTTATATTCTCTTGGAGTTCCATAGGAATATTTGTCATCTTTGCTGATCGCAAATGAGTTTAAGGATGTGTTTGACGAGGTCAAAGGGTTGTCGCCGCATCGTGAGATCGAGTTTAGAATTGATTTGGTCAAGGGTGCTAGACCTATCATTAAGCCTCTTATGCAGATGGCTTCTAAGGAACAACGAGAGTTAGAGGTGCAAGTTCGTGACCTTTTGGGAAAAGGATTCATTCGGAGGAGGGTATCCGAATGGGGTGCGCTAGTTGTGTTTGCAACCAAGGCTGATGGATCTTTGAGATTGTGTGTGGACTACTGTGAGCTGAACAAGGTGACTAAGAAGAACAAGTATTTGTTGCCATAGATAGATGACTTGTTCGATCAGTTTCCTGAAGCCAAAGTGTTTTCTCATATGGATTTGGCAACGGGATTTCACCAGTTGAGAGTGGCAAAGGATAGTGTGTCGAAGACAACTTTTAGGACACCATCTGGTTTCTTCGAATGGTTGGTAATGCCATTTAGGCTGACTAACCCAGCGTACTTCGTGGATCTTATAAATAGGGTTTTCAGATATCAGTTAAATAAGTTCGTGCTTGTGTTCGTGGATGATATTATGTTTTACTCCTGGAACGAGGAAGAACATGAGACGCACTTGCGAGTTGTTTTGGAAATCTTGTGAAAGCATCAGCTGAAGGCTAAGTTTTCGAAGTGTCACTTTTGGAAGAGAGAAGTGAGATTCTTAGGCCATGTAGTTTCTAGAAATGGAATAGCAGTTGACCTCGCTAAGGTGGCAGCAATCCAGGACTAGGATAGACCTAAAAATGCAACGAACGTGAGATGTTTCCTTGGATTGGCAGGTTATTACCAGTAGTTTATCAATGATTTCTCCAAGATAGCTGCACCATTAATAGGGTTGACGAAGAAGAACCAAGTGTTCACATGGGATGCAAAGTGTGAGCAAGCTTTTGGAATCATGAAAGAGAGACTGACGAGTGCTCCTATTTTGATGATTCCAAGTGGGAATGAGGAAATGGTGGTGTACACCGATGCATGTGGTACTGGACTTGGAGCAGTGCTGATGCAGAAGGATAAGGTAGTGGCATACGCGAGTCGATAGCCGAAGCCACACAAAAGGAATTATTCAACTCATGATTTGGAGTTGGCAGCGATCGTGTTTTCTCTGAAGATGTGGAGACATCACCTTTTGGGGGTTGGATTCGAGCTATTTACAGATCACAAATTGTTAAAGTATCTTTTCTCCCAAAAGGATTTGAATCTTTAGCAGCAACGGTAGTTAGAGTTTCTAGCATCATCTGATTTTGGTATAGCCTATACTCCAGGAAAAGGTAATGCAGTTGCAGATGCATTGAGTCGAAGACATGCAGGATTGGGAGCAATGTTTTCGAAATGGAAGTGCCTCGAGTTTTTGGCAGGGTTTGATTTCAGGTCAAGTTGTGACTTGGAACCTGAAATGTTGGCAAACTTGTCCATAAGACCTACTCTTATCGAAAGGATTGGTGAAAGTCAAAAGCGAGATTCAAAGCTTGTCGAGTTTATCCAAAAGTTGGAACCAGAGAATAAAGAGTTCGAGGTTGATCGAGAGAGATGGCTTTGAAAGCAAGGACGACTGGTTGTTCCTGATATCGATGGGTTGAGAGATGAGGTTCTGAGAGAATGTCATCACTCGAAGATGACGATTCATCTCGGTAATAAGATGTATCAAGACATGAAGCGAGTCTACTACTGGGAAGGAATGAAAAGAGATATTGGAAAGTTCATTTCCATGTGTATGGACTGTTAGTTGGTGAAAGATGAAGAGAAGAAGCCGAGTGGATTGCTTCAGCCATTGGAAGTTCCTATGTGGAAGTGGGAGCAAATATCGATGGATTTTATCGATGGACTACATAGAACCAGGGTAGGAAATGAAGGAATTTGGGTTATCGTGGATCGCTTGACCAAAAGTGCAAGGTTTATTCCTGTCAAATCAACTAGGACAACATTGAAGTTGGCTGAGATATATATAAAATGGATAGTTCGATTTCATGGTATCCCGAAGAGCATAGTGAGTGATCAGGATCCATTGTTTACGAGTGAATTTTAGAAAAATTTGCAAGAGACTTTGGGAACTGAGTTGTGTTTGAGTACGGCTTATCATCCCCGGACTGATGGTCAAACCGAGGGGGTTAACCGAGTTTGGGAATATCTCCTTAGAGCATGTGTATTGGACTTGGGGGATCACAGGAAGACAATATACATCTATTTGAGTATGCGTATAATAATAGCTACAAGTAGAGCATTGGATGGCACCATATGAGTCGTCGTATGGTAGACTATGTAATTCTATGGCATGTTGGTTAGAAACTGGAGAAAAGTTGATACTTGGGCCAGAGATGATCAGGGAGACATCGGATTGTGTCGAGATCGTTCGATAATGAATGAAAGAAGCCCAAGATCGTTAGAAGTGCTAGCTGATAAGCATAGAAAAGATTTGGAATTCGACGTTGGCGACATGGATTTCATGAAGATTTCTCCTTTGAAGCATGTGGTCCAGTTCGGAAATAAAGGAAAGCTAGCTCCAAGGTTTATTGGACCGTTTCTGATAGTCGAGCGAATTGGAAAGCTCGCATATAGATTGGAGTTACTCGAGAAGATGTCAAGTGTGCATAATGTTTTCCATGTGTCATTTCTACGGAAGTTCGTGCATGATTGGAATGTGGTGGTATCTCCAGAGCAGTATGAGGACCTAGAAGTAGATACTGTAGTTACGAGACGTCGCAAGTCGATTCGTGTTGTGGGGAAAGACACGAAATAGCCTAGGAGGAAGACGGTTAAGCTAGTCAAGGTACAATGGAGTGAGGATGGTGACGATTATACATGGGAGAAGGAAGAGAGCTGAAGGCGACCCATCTAGAACTCTTCGTCGGTATAACCCATCAATATCGTGTCATCATTACATCATTGTGACTTGTTATATGGTTGTTATTGCTAGAATTCTGCGTGCTAGGTTAAGGCTATGGAAGCATGGCTTGATGGCTGCTAGTTTGAGTGATAGAATTGGCTGCTCATGAATGATAGGCATGTACAGTTGTTTTGGTTGCTTGTGTTTGTTGGGGATTTCGGGGGCGAAAGTCCTAAAGAGGGGAAGAATGTAACAGCCCGCATTTTACTTATTGGAGGATCGTAAAATATTTTTATTTTATTCCCTGAGGGTTGGATCATTCTCATATTTTGATATGTTGTTTATGGATATGTGAGGCATGTCCATAATTTTTACCAATTTTATTTGTGACCATTATGCCCATGTCAGTCTTGTACGTGGCATAACTTTTGATTGGGATCGAATCAAGTGTTGAGGTCAGTCTCATTGGAAAGGAAATGGTGTTGCCAATTCTGTATAGTGGTCACATTAAAGATTTGGTACAATGGTTTGGGAGAAATCGTTGTTTTTGTGTTTCCTAGTTTGTTGTTTAGGTTTTTGAACCATTAGTGGGCTGATTTGGAGAGTCCCATTAGTGGGCTGGTGGGAGGGTATAAATAGAGGGTTAAAGGCATGGAGAATAGTTTACTTTCTTCATTCTCTCATTTGGTTGAGCTCGTGATCCTCCTTGCTCAATCAAATACACCTTTCCAACATTTAAAATTCTAGATCTACATAAGAGAATCGAAGGTCTACATTCTTTGAAGCTAGATCTACATCAATCGAAGAGAGATTTCATCAAATCGAAGAGAGATTTCATCAAATCGAAGAGTTTGAACCTTATTCTTCGCTACCCGGGCTTAGATCCAAGTGTTTTTGTGTTGTTTTGAAGATTTAGTGAGTGATATGCATCTCTCACATGGATTCAATCAAGTATATAAGTTGTTTGGTCATTATTTCATCATTTTCAAGTTATTTTCACCTAGATCTACATCATGGTAAGTATATTTTCATATGAATCGCCATAGAATCTAATCTAGCAACTTAAAACCGGTAATTTCTATGTTAATTCATATGTTTATGCAAGTTAAGATTTATTATTTTGTTGATTCATTATTTTATCATGATTTGGTGAATTCTATATGATGGCATGATCATTATTGATTGCTTGAGTGAAATTGGTCGGTTTGGATGAGTTGATTGTATAGATATTCTTTGTGAAGTGTTAGATCGTATGGATAAGAAGTTTTGATGATGGATCGAAAGTTTTGGTGATGGACTAGACAGTTTGATGGACTGGGCAGTTTGATGGATCAGACATGTATATTTCTAGATGGATCGAACATGTATGTTTGATGGATCGGACATGTATGTTTGATAGATCGGACATGTATGATAGATCGGACATGTATTTTTCTGGATGGATCAGACATGTACGTTTGATGGATCAGATATGTATGTTTGATGGATCAGACTTATATATTTCCAGATGGAACAGACATGTATGTTTGATGGATCGGACAAGTATGTTTGATGGATCAGACATGTATGTTTTTTGGATGGATCAGACTTGTCTTCTGGTGATCGATCGGGCGAATTTCTGGTTGATGGACCGCGAAAATTTTCGAAGCATGGACCGGGCAGTTTTTTTGTTTGAAGCATGGACTGGACGGAATTGATGGATCGGACATTTCCATGGATTGGGCATTTCATGGACCGGGCATTTCTATGATGGACCGGGCAGAAAAGTGACAGCATTTCTAAAATGTTACGGATGGAAATTGAAGCGATGTGGTATGTTTTTTCATAGCAAAAAGGATGAGACGCTACAGATTGAATATCGATCGAACAACTATGTTTTTGGATCGATGATGATCGTAGCTTCGAAGTAAATTCAATGAGGAACGTTCGAAGTGTTATGATGTGTTATCGGTGTAAATCAACGAATGTGAAGACGACTCATGGGTGTTTTGAGATCATGGATAATGGTTGCTCGAGGGGGACTTGAGCTTGTGAATGGTCATCGGGGTTGATGGCTAGAGATGCGAAGGCTGAGAGATTATCATTGTCATTGGTTCTAGCAGACTCAAAGCAGGGGCACTTTGGGCGGTCGTGAAGGGCCTCATACCTTGGGCAGTCATGAATGGCCTAGTTGTCAAGATTGGAAAGACAAACATACAAGTCGTGAAGGCGTATGGATCAAACCAAGAAAGGCAGTGATAGTTAGGGTCATGAGTGTGATGTTGCTTTGCTTGTACCATCTCATGTAAGTTTTCTGAAGTTAGAGGAGATGTTGCTTGGGTGCTTGTCTGATATTGGTTTAGGTCTGTGGGGCTTGTACTTGAGGGGTGTTGATTTCGATTAGGATGGTTTACGTGAGATATAACTAGGTTCTATGATTGTTGTTGGATGTTATTTGTTATGCTATTGTCTGGTTACTCCTGGTTGTCATGGTTGAACCGTTGTTTCTTGATTGCTGGATTGTAAAGGCTATCAATGTCAGATGTGGTGAAGACAGGTTTAGGGTCATCTTGGGTGTTTGGTAGATTTGTTTGTTAGTCTAACTATTCTCATATACTTTGTTGATGATGTTAGATAGTTGTTTTATTGCTTACTAAGACTATTGTCTAACTCAAGGTTTCATGTTTCCTCTTATTACATTGGGTTGTTCATCCATGATGTTACGGATGGGCAGACTAGGTTGCAGGTGACAGGTGATTAATAAGGACGATGCTGATGTGCGGTGGCAAGCAGGAGGCTGGCATATTATCTTGGTATTATATGGTAAATTTGTTTCCACTGTTGGGAGTGTTTGTATTGAGGCTTCTTGTACAAACTTTGATGTTATAAACAGTTGATGTATGGATGATCTTTCAGGATGTTGTGAAAGTTTGATATATGATGCTTCACTATTTCTGCCTATTGTATATGTTCTATTAGACTTTATCCTTGCGCTGTGAGTTATACGATAGGTTCCTCTTGTGTTTACCTACTCTGATGATCGTCCATAGCTGCCTGGCACACCTTTCAACACATGATTTCTCTTGTTTAGTGCAGGAGTTATGGGCGGTCATCCCATACCCACTCACGCATTGAATATACTTCCATGATGCATCATAAATTTGAAATGTTGCCTGACCTTGCAATATGCCACCTTTGTAACAACCCGAAAATCTGGGCCAGTTTAAAATTTTTATTTTGGCAATTTTAATGAATTTTGTATATTTAAAATGAAATATTTTAAATAATAACAACGAAAAATTTATTTTGAATAGAATTCGAATGTATATATTTATATAGATCGTCGTTAGAAAATAAATATTTATTTATAATTATAAATAGAATTGAAATGGCGCGGTAGTTTGATAATTCGATTTCCAACTTCAAATGAATGTACCGGGTGCAAAATAAGCCGGATTTTAGTGAAACCAAAAATATTTGAATCAAATTGAGAATATCTTTCCAACGAATCCGAAAAATCAAAATTTCATAGCGGGAATCAAAAGTTATGGCCAAATGAATTTTCAGAAAGGTCGCTATATAGAATATATAGCCCTTAAAAATAGACATTTTGCAAACGACCTCGGAATTCGACGAAACCACTTTTGTTGGGTTCGGGATTTCAAACTATTGCTAGGTTTCAAATTTCATAATTTTTGAAGCTAATATGTGAGCATGGCAAAAGAAAATGTGTTTGGTCGATTTCTATTAAATTGGATCGACTCGAAAAGGGCCATTTTTCAAACAGTCTCAGAATTCGATGAAACTAGTTTTGTTGGGACCGTATCGTCAAAATATAGCTAGATTTACTTTTCGGAAATTTTTAGAATCAGTATGTGGCCCCGACAAATTGAAATGTACGTTCAAAATAAATACTGAATGTTATATATTTTAATTTGAAGGAAAACTGATTGAAACAGTCGAATGGGCCTACGATACATATCCCATTGTGTTCGGAATGGGGGTAATTAGCTAGGGGCAATAGTAGTTGGGGTTCGTTTGGAGTTGTGAGCAACAAAAAAGTTAAATTGGAATTATTGAATTAATTAATAATAAAAATATATTATAAAAACCCCCAACCCTATCGTTAATAACCCTAGCCGCCACTTCAAATCAACGCTCCTCGTGCTCCGAAACAAATGCCCTCCGATCTCTCCATCCTTGCAGTAATTCTCCACGAAATCAAAACCATATTTGTTGAGGAAAGTGAGCGCTCTAAGTTGATCCTGGTTTGTTGAATCCTGATGGCGTGTGGAGCTCAAATCGCGGGTTCAAAGGTGGACCATTTGAGGTGGTTTTCCGTTCGAGGTGGGAGCTCGGGTGGCGCGCCAGTCATGCCGCAGGGAGGTGGTTCATCGGCGGAGGTCGAGGGCACAAGTGATCGACGTCCGGTGGAGCCAATCGATGGCGACAAGCGGTTTTAGAAGTCGAGGGTTTGTTTGATGCATTCCAGGACTTCAGAAGGAAAATGATAACATTTAAAGCGCTATTAAAGGTATAATTAACGTTATTAATTACGTTTATTTTATTTTAACTACTTCGAGTTGTAATCAACGTTTAAAAATATGTAACTTTTCCATAAGAGGCCCAAATCGCACAAAACATGATCCGTTGCGATCGTGAGGACGAGAGCTTCGCAACAAAACTGACCACAACAAAAAAAGAGCACGTTGGAATTTCAGACAAATTCAAACCCGAACTGAACCAGAAATTGAGATAAAACTGACGGAGTGGATCCCAAGGTGAGAATTCTCTCACTTTAAATTTTCTATTCAGTTATTTATATTATAACTGCATATCTGAACTGCTCCCCATCGTCCACAGACCATGGACGACTTGTTTGATTGTATTCTGTGTGAAAATTGATCGTGATATGAAATAAATTATATATATTAGGAGTGTATGAAATATGTATACGATGTGAAATAAATAAATAAATAAATATATATATATGAAAAGTGAAAATATTATATATAGTGAAAGTGAAAATATCGTATATATTGAAAAGTGAAAATATCGTATATATTGAAAGTGAAAATATCGTGTATATTGAAAGTGAAAATATCGTATATATTGAAAATTGAAAATATTATATTTATGAAAGGTGGAAATAATATATACATATATGAAATGAAAACGAGGTATATATGAAATGAAAACGATATATATATATATGAAATGTGAAAATGATTTGATTGTTAAAAATATAATTTTTAACATATATATACACTGTATAAAAGTGTCTTGTATATGAAATATTCGACTTTGATATAAAATAGAAAATGAATTCAAATTGAACTGAATAGAAAATGAATTCGAATTGAATTGAATAGATAATGAATTCGAATTGCATTGAGTAGAAAATGAATTTGAATTGCATTGAGTAGAAAATGAATTCGAATTGAATTGAATAGAAAATGAATTCAAATTGAAATGAATTTGAAATTTGAATTGAATTGAAATGAATTTAAACCGAATTTATAAGAAAAAAAATTCAATTTGGATTTGAATTTGAAATGGAAGTTGAAATTATTTTGGAAACGAATTTAAAACGATTTATAAAATACGTTTTAAAAGGAAATCGACGAAATATATATTATATATATATATTATATATATATATAATATAATGGCCTGAATAGAACGCGCCGCGCCGCAGCAGTTCGCGAATTTCGACCATTGACTTCGAACGAACATTACGGAAGATCCGACCATCGGATACTCCTGAAACCAGAACCGTTGGGTTCATATCGAAAAGAGCTTTCCAATGAATATGAGAAATTTGAAATCTAACGGTTGGATTTGGAATTATGTCCAAATCAAATTTGGAAAAGGTCGCTGTAAGTGTAGTTCGATGGCCATTGGTGGAAATCGACTGTACGGGCCTTGATAAAATTATTAAAAATACTAATAATTTGTGTAAAATCATAAGAAATGAATTGGGATGAAAATTTCCATATTTGAAAAGATAAAAATATATTTTTATCGAAATGAACTAGTTATTAACTAGAAAAATAATCCAATGGTTATAAATAAATAAATTGGATTGGATTTGAATTGAAATTATCTTTGGATATTTTCGATATTGGGTTCCGCGATTATACAGATATTGTGATGGGAATTTGGAAGATATCGATATCGTTATTCCGGATATGATATCTGTTGGTTTCAGGATTTGATGTTGAATATAAGTCAATACTATCTCTATTCAAAACCTTATATTTAATGTCAAATTGGATTGATTGATTGTTTGGATGGTGCTCGACCAGTTTATAAGCAGAATATGCTTTTACATTTACCATTGGGTTGGGTAGAAATATCTAAGTGCTAACACCTTGTGAAACACTTCACGATTTGACGATAAGGTGTTTAGCGATGTTATGTTTATTTCAAATTTAATGAATGATTGTGAAATGATATTTTTCTTAAGTGAAAAGAAATGTATTCCCGATTTTGGACAGGGAATGTTTTATAAAAAATGTTTTATAAAATAGAAAGGATTTCTAGACCCAAAAGCCGATGATTTCTAAAATGATTTAGAAATGTATTATATGTTACATTGTGGTTCATCACATATTCGATTAGTTGTTATTGATGATGTATCTGATTGGGGGCGGAGAATTTATTCTCTTGCTTAACACCCTTCTTTGAGACGTACGAGCTCAAAGGTTATGTGATTATTAGTGACTGATCATATGTGTGAATTACTGATGTGAAGTACTATATTTTGAAAGTACTTGTGATTATTATGTTGTGAAATGATTTTCCCTACTTCGGGATATGAAATGATTTAGTATGTGGTTAAAGAGTCGGGTGACCATGAGACTAAAAGTATGGGTGAGAGGTCGGTGTAGCCTACCCCTATGTGGGGTAGGTGCATCGTCGGTGTATCCTACTCCTATGTGGGGTAGGTGCACATTTATATATATCGAGTTGCGAGGTGCGTACCCTTTGCCTTGTCGATGGGGAGAATGATATTTGGTTGCATACTTGTTTGTATGCATTGTTATGTTTTGGAATTCATATTTCCAAATGATTTGATTTGAGATCCCGAAGTGAAATCTACTTTGATATAGAAAGTTAGATAGGTATTTCAAATGATTTGAAATAAGAAATCGGGAATATAATCCAAAGGAATAATTTCTGTAAATTGAATTGGATTTGGAAAATCTAAGTGTAGTAATTAATCTAAGTGGGTAGATTGGGATATTGCATGTTGATTGATGCATAGTAGATCCATATATCTATATTGATTGTTGTTTATACACTGGCCTTCATGGGGGTAAACCCGTTCCGCGTTAGCGGCGTGTTCCCGTGATATGCCATATTATTAAATAAGTTAATTATAACTGTTTAGAGTTTCTCACACCAGCCCCATGACTGACCTGTATTTTTCTTTTCCCTTGCGAACTCGGGTGCCCCTATTTTCCACACGGGCAATCGAGTAGTTTTATTTTGCAGATGTATTGAGCAGGATTCTGGATTGAAGCTTTAAGTTGTGTCCAGGCATTTACAGTCTTCCGCTGTGTAGTTTATATTTCCGCTGTGCATTGTATTACATTTATTGTAAAATCATCTTCTGCTGTATTGATTATATTTCGATATACTCTAATATTCTGTACTCTGATGTAACATTATTATGATGTTTATAGAAGTCTTCTGTTATTTGTTCTGATGTGTTGTATACCCAGAGTTAGCGTATGCGGGATTCGAACGGTCTTGGTCGGTTTAGCGATCGATTAGGTCCGGGCGAAATCCGTGTCGTTACAACTTGGTATCAGAGCTTTGGTTTACAAAGATCGGAGAACAAGACACGTTAGAACCAAACGAAAGAATTCATCAGAAATTGGATTAGGAACATCCATTGGGAATGACTCGTTAGAGATGGGATCAGTAGTATCCTAGAACGAGTGTGAAGAGTATATTTTTAAAATGAAAACAATTTTTGTTTTGAGATTTAAATCAATTATTCGTATTTGATTATTTATTATATATTGATTTGGACAATCCAATATATAAAGATATTGCATATATGTCTTGCAAACGTGTATTCGAAGTTTTAATGTATTGGATACTTGTAGAATCGCACTCTAGTGCCCAGGGATAATTCTGGTAACAGGGCATCATCGCCAGTATTTATTTTCAAGTTTCGAAAGTGAGATTTCTATATATTTCCAATTGACTGGTGTGAGAACTGAAACTAGATAGGGCCTATTGTTGTGATTTGACATCAAAAATCTGATTTTTTGACTATGTATCAAAGTTATGAATTTGAAAAGCTAATCAACTAATTGATTGCTGATTGTGTTGTTGATTATTGGTTGATTAATTAAAGTTTGTACCATATAGCCAAATTGAATCAAATAATGAATTGTATTGAAATTTGGTCGCATTTGCTTGCATATACATGTACTTACATTGAACAAGTCATAGCAAAGAGGCTAGAGCAGCAGAATAAAATTGTTTGCCCAACAAATAGGTACATGTTTACCATAATTTACTGTTTTGTTTGGGTGATGATGATAATATGAGCCGATTGGCTTTTTTTTTTTTGAGATCAGAGGGCCTGTATGGCAATTTCGGGATTTTTCCGGTGCTCCCAGTGCAGGGGAGGTTATGGCGAAATTTTTCGAAAATTTAGGGTGTTAGCCAAATTTTTAAAAAATCTGAAAAGTTCTTAGAAACTGAAAAGTTAAAAACTTAAGCCGTAGTGAAGATAATGAAAGTTCAGTTGATTAGTTAAATGACTTTCGGCTTCGTTCCTTTTCGGGGACGAAAAGTTTTAAGTGGGGGAGATTGTAACAACCCGAAAATCTAGGCCAGTTTACAATTTTTATTTTGGCGATTTTAATGAGTTTTGTATATTTAAAATGAAATATTTTAAATAATAATGACGAAAAATTTATTTTGAATAGAATTCGAACGTATATATTTATATAGATCGTCGTTAGAAAATAAATATTTATTTATAATTATAAATAGAATTGAAATGGCGCGGTAGTTGGATAATTCGATTTCCAACTTCAAATGAATGTACCGGGTGCAAAATAAGTCGGATTTTAGTGAAACCAAAAATATTTGAATCAAATTGAGAATATCTTTCCAACAAATCCGAAAAATCGAAATTTCATAGCGGGAATCAAAAGTTATGGCCAAATGAATTTTCAGAAAGGTCGCTATATAGAATATATAGCCCTTGAAAATAGACATTTTGCAAACGACCTCGGAATTCGACGAAACCACTTTTGTTGGGTCTGGGATGTCAAACTATTGCTAGGTTTCAAATTTCATAATTTTTGAAGCTAGTATGTGAGCGTGGCAAAAGAAAATGTGTTTGGTCGATTTCTATTAAATTGGATCGACCCGAAAAGGGCCATTTTTCAAACGGTCTCAGAATTTGATGAAACTAGTTTTGTTGAGACCGTATCATCAAAACAAAGCTAGATTTACTTTTCGGGAATTTTTAGAATCAGTATGTGGCCCCGGAAAATTGAAATGTACGTTCAAAATAAATATTGAATGTTATATATTTTAATTTGAAGGAAAACTGACTGAAACAGTCGAATGGGCCTACGATACATATCCCATTGTGTTCGGAATGGGGGTAATTAGTTAGGGGCAACAGTCGTTGGGGTTCGTTTGGTGTAACACCCCACCTCCACCAGGGTGGCTCTTGCAAGCACTCTGACTTTGGAGGGGCGTTTGAATCAGGTAAACATGCATAATGATATATCAAGGCAGAACAAGAACATATGTATATATGTAAACAGAGTAAATAACATAGATAAAACAGCGGAAGATTTCAAAACATTTCAAAACAAGTCTGGTACAACATAGCTTTCCAAATAAACAAGTCTAGATAAAACAACATCAACTGAAAAACTAAAATAAATAAGTGCTATCCCCAATTAAGTGGTAACCATAGCTAGCTTCATGTCGAAACCGTACATGAGCTGAAATCCCACAAGCAAGCAATCCGAAATCCAAGCTAAGCTCCAGTATTCCCTCCCTGAGAACCTGGGGGGGGGGGGAGGGAACAGAAGAAAAGAGGCGAAAGAAAACAGGTCAGTCAAAAAGACTGAGTAAGCCCTACTACAATCAATGTAAACTGATAAAGTTAACTGGCATGAGCAGCAGGGATGAACATAAGGATAACAATATACTAGCATGATGATTAACTAACAAGGTAGATAAAGGTGTCATCGCATAATCAGGATTAAGGTTTTGCACCACAGGTGTACTAGCAAACTACATGACTTGAATAAACAAGTATTGATCCCTTGGCCCAAGCTTTGGCCCAATAACATGAAATGACCCTAATACAAGGTCCAACCAAACGGTCTAGTCGATCGGCTCCCTAAGCCTAACTCGTCACGTGTTGGTGTCAATACGGCCCAATCATAATTGTAGTCGAACTGTGCCGGGTCCACCCTTCGGGTGTATCAAGCCCTAGGGTGTCAACCCCTGGACACCATGAACATGAGTGCACAGTCCCGATCTACTGGAACCCGTGCATGTTTTCTCCGGCTACGGACTATGTGCACGACCAGAGTCCGCCCGGAACTACACCGGCGTACCCTCTGCCGTCGCTTTTGGTCACTTACCTCCAGTCCAGTAATTGTGCCCCCACCCTAGCCTAGTCCCTAGGGTCATGATGATACTAACTTGGGATTACTGCTGGAGTGGGCCCCCATTGCTAGGATTTTTCTAGTGGGTTAAGTACGGTTTAACCCTCTTGCTAATCCTGGATTAACTTGGTTAAGTGTAACGATGAGTTCACGACTTAACCCCGATTAATCTACCAAGCCCAAATTGGTTAAGTATTAAGTGGACCATGACTTAACCCTAATCACGAGGCATTAATTAATTTAATGCGCCTTAACCTCTCACATTAGACCTTGTTGTGGTTACTAGTTAAGCCGGGCGGGTCCGGGTAGCTTTACACCACAACTTGGTCTAACCTCGGGTTCAAGGTACAACATGACCAACTTCTCACATTGGGTCCTATTGTTTGTAGACACTAGTTAAGCCGGTCGGTTCCGGGTAGGTTTACGCTACAAACTCAACCCAACCTCGAGTTGGCCACACTTATCTTTTCTAAGTGTCATGTCCATCATGTTTCCAAAACATGTTACAAGTTTTCAAGCAATTGGGTAGACCTAACTTAATAGGTAAATTCCCAATGGGTAGACCTAACTTAATAGGTAAATTCCCAAGCTTATGTTTTATGTCTTTTAAGTTTACCCAACCCCAAACGCAATCCCATCGCTTACATATCGCAATAGCGCATAAAGGATAGAAAGAGGGAACTTGGCATAATCATGACATAAAGGTATTGAAGCCACAAGCTTAACATGGTGGCATATGAAATGTTCATATGTTCATACACTTGCATATTACATTTTTAGGCCTCAAAAGCATGCATAAAACCAAACTTAGCATATTGGTGATACATGGTGCTAAATGACATGTAGAGATGGCCATAAGTTCGCATTTAGCCTCACATGCAAGTTATCATAAGAGATATGATAACTTACATGTTGCTAAAATGCAACCTTTGGCATAAAGCTTAAAGCTTTATGTTCATAAACCCAAAATAAGCTTGCATAACATGATAGCGTGAACAAAATGTTCAACCCAAACTTGCATAACATAACTTGGCATACTTGCATATAAACTTGCATATCACAACATGATAAACTTGCATATAAACTTGCATATCACAACATGATAAACTTGCATATCATACATTTAACTTTAGAGTTTAAGTATGAAAGTAGAATAGGGCTTACAATGCTTAAGAAGTCACAAAAATATGACAAAGCCCTTATGAAATCAATTAAACCCAAAATGCAAGCAAAACCCTTGAGCCAAAATGATCAAGACTCTTTCTTTATGATGCAAATATATATACTTGACTTGAATGCAAGCTAATGATGCTCATACAAGTTTGAAAACACTTGTATGCATGGAAAATCACTTAGGAATTTATTTAGGAATTTTATGAAGAGAGTGGAGGCCATGAGAGGATTGATTTTGCCATAGTTTAGTTGTATGAATGAATAATGATGATTTAGGGTAGGTTAGGGTCTTATTTATAGATTAGGCAAGTGTTTTAGGCCATAGGATTAAACCTAGATTCAATCCAAGCCATCAAAGCATGTCTTGGGGAAGAAGTCAAGTGTAGGAACCATCTAGGGCATTTAGATTAAAGATGAACCATGAGAACCATTCAAATGCAAAATCTGCATTTGAGCGAATCGGCCCACGGGTTGACAGCCAAACACCCTGGATTAACCCCTAGTCGACCCAGCGGGCTCGGGTCGACCTCAAAAATCGGCCGGTTCGGTTATTCCCCTCTCCCAATTCGCTGTTTTGAACATTTTTGCATATTTATTTATTTAATTTTCAATTTATATATATATATATATATATATATATATATATATATATATATCAATATATATATATTTCTCTGCGCAACCCATTTCGCTTAATTAAGTATACTTTAATTTGGGAATTTTTCGTGAAACTTCGCGAGGCCATATCTTGGTCATACGGACTCCGATTTTCGAAAACTCGGACTCTATTTCGCGTATTTTTCCGAGACGAACGCAATGGCATAGCCCGTTTCCCTTGATTCAGATTTTACAGTTTAATTCTGCGTCCATTTATGTTATAACATGTTATTCAAAAATACGGGTTGTTACATTTGGAGTTGGGAGCAATAAACTAGTTAAATTGGAATTATTGAATTAATTAATAATAAAAATATATTATAAAAACCCCCAACCCTATCGTTAATAACCCTAGCCGCCACTTCAAATCAACGCTCCTCGTGCTCCGAAACAAACGCCCTCCGATCTCTCCATCCTTGCAGTAATTCTCCACGAAATCAAAACCATATTTGTTGAGGAAAGTGAGAGCTCTAAGTTGATCCTGGTTTGTTGAATCCTGGTGGCGAGTGGAGCTCAAATCGAGGGTTCAAAGGTGGACCGTTCGAGGTGGTTTTCCGTTCGAGGTGGGAGCTCGGGTGGCGCGCCAGTCATGCCGCAGGGAGGTGGTTCATCGGCGGAGGTCGAGGGCACAAGCGATCGACGTCCGGTGGAGCCAATCGACGGCGACAAGGGGTTTTAGAAGTCGAGGGTTTGTTTGATGCGTTCCAGGATTTCAGAAGGAAAACGATAACATTTAAAGCGCTATTAAAGGTATACTTAACGTTATTAATTACGTTTATTTTATTTTAACTACTTCGAGTTGTAATCAACGTTTAAAAATATGTAACTTTTCCATATGAGGCCCAAATCGCACGAAACAGGATCCGTTACGATCGTGAGGTCGAGAGCTTCGCAACAAAACTGACCGCGTCCAAAACAGAGCACGTTGGAATTTCAGGCAAATTCAAACCCGAACCAGAAATTCAGATAAAACTGACGGAGTGGATCCCAAGGTGAGAATTCTCTCACTTTAAATTTTCTATTCAGTTATTTATATTATAACTGCATATCTGAACTGCTCCCCATCGTCCACAGACCATGGACGACTTGTTTGATTGTATTCTGTGTGAAAATTGATCGTGATATGAAATGAATTATATATATTAGGAGTGTATGAAATATGTATACGATGTGAAATATATATATATATATATGTATGAAAAGTGAAAATATTATATATAGTGAAAGTGAAAATATCGTATATATTGAAAAGTGAAAATATCGTATATATTGAAAGTGAAAATATCGTGTATATTGAAAGTGAAAATATCGTATATATTGAAAAGTGAAAATATTATATATATATGAAAGGTGGAAATAATATATACATATATGAAATGAAAACGAGGTATATATGAAATGAAAACGATATATATATATATATATGAAATGTGAAATGATTTGATTGTTAAAAATATAATTTTTAACATATATATATATACACTGTATAAAAGTGTCTTGTATATGAAATATTCGACTTTGATATAAAATAGAAAATGAAATCAAATTGAACTGAATAGAAAATGAATTCGAATTGAGTTGAATAGAAAATTAATTCGAATTGAATTGAGTAGAAAATGAATTCGAATTGAATTGAATAGAAAATGAATTCGAATTGAAATGAATTTGAAATTTGAATTGAATTGAAATGAATTTAAAACGAATTTATAAGAAAAAAAATTCAATTTGGATTTGAATTTGAAATGGAAGTTGAAATTATTTTGGAAACGAATTTAAAACAATTTATAAAATATGTTTTAAAAGGAAATTGATGAAATATATATTATATATATTATATATATAATATAATGGCCTGAATAGAACGTGCCGCGCCGCGGCAGTTCGCGAATTTCGACCATTGACTTCGATCGAACATTACGGGAGATCCGACCGTCGGATTCTCCTGAAACCAGAACCGTTGGGTTCGTATCGAAAAGAGCTTTCCAATGAATATGAGAAATTTGAAATCTAACGGATGGATTTGGAATTATGTCCAAATCAAATTTGGAAAAGGTCGTTGTAAGTGCAGTTCGATGGCCATTGGTGGAAATCGACTGTACGGGCCTTGATAAAATTATTAAAAATAGTAATAATTTGTGTAAAATCATAAGAAATGAATTGGGAAGAATTGGGATGAAAAATTCCATATTTGAAAAGATGAAAATATTTTTTATTGAAACGAACTAGTTATTAACTAGAAAAATAATCCAATGGTTATAATTAAATAAATTGGATTGGATTTGAATTGAAATTATCTTTGGATATTTTCGATACTGGATTCCGTGATTATACAGATATTGTGATAGGAATTTGGAAGATATCGATATCGTTATTCCCGATATGATATCTGTTGGTTTCAGGATTTGATGTTGAATTTAAGTTGATACTATCACTATTCAAAACCTTATATTTAATGTCAAATTGGATTGATTGATTGTTTGGATGGTGCTCGACCAGTTTATGAGCTGAATATGCTTTTACATTTAGCATTGGGTTGGGTAGAAATATCTGTGTGCTAACACCTTGTGAAACACTTCACGATTTGATGATAAGGTGTTTAGCGATGTTATGTTTATTTCAAATTTAATGAATGATTGTGAAATGATATTTTTCTTAAGTGAAAAGAAATATATTCCCGATTTTGGACAGGGAATGTTTTATAAAAATGTTTTATAAAACAGAAAGGATTTCGAGGCCCAAAAGCCGATGATTTCTAAAATGATTTAGAAATGTATTATATGTTACATTGTGGTTCATCACATATTCGATTAGTTGCTATTGATGATGTATCTGTTTGGTGGCAGAGAATTTATTCTCTTGCTTAACACCCTTCTTTGAGACGTACGAGCTCAAAGGTTATGTGATTAATAGTGACTGATCATATGTGTGAATTACTGGTGTGAAGTGCAATATTTTGAAAGTACTTGTGATTATTATGTTGTGAAATGATTTTCCCTACTTCGGGATATGAAATGATTTAGTATGTGGCTAAAGAGTCGGGTGACCCTGAGACTAAAAGTATGAGTGAGAGGTCGGTGTAGCCTACCCCTATGTGGGGTAGGTGCATCATCGGTGTAGCCTACTCCTATGTGGGGTAGGTGCACATTTATATATATCGAGTTGCGAGGTGCGTACCCTTTGCCTTGTCGATGGGGAGCACGATATTTGGTTGCATACTTATTTGTATGCATTGTTATGTTTTGGAATTCATATTTCCAAACAATTTGATTTGAGATCCCGAAGTGAAATCTACTTTGATATAGAAAGTTAGATAGGTATTTCAAATGATTTGAAATAAGAAATCGGGAATATAATCCAAAGGAATAATTTCTGTAAATTGAATTGGATTTGGAAAATCTAAGTGTAGTAATTAATCTAAGTGGGTAGATTGGGATATTGCATGTTGATTGATGCATAGTAGATCCATATATCTATATTGATTGTTGTTTATACACTGGCATTCATGGGGGTAAACCCATTCCGCTTTAGCGGCGTGGTCCCGTGATATGCCATATTATTAAATAAGTTAATTATAACTGTTTAGAGTTTCTCACACCAGTCCCATGACTAACCTGTAGTTTGCTTTTCCCTTGCGAACTCGGGTGCCCCTATTTTCCACACGGGCCGTCGAGTAGTTTTATTTTGCAGATGTATTGTGCAGGATTCTGGATTGAAGCTTTAAGCTGTGTCCAGGCATTTACAGTCTTCCGCTGTGTAGTTTATATTTCCGCTATGCATTGTATTACATTTATTGTAAAATCATCTTCCGCTGTATTGATTATATTTCGATACACTCTGATATTCTGTACTCTGATGTAACATTATTATGATGTTTATAGAAGTCTTCTGTTATTTGTTCTGATGTGTTGTACACCCAGAGTTAGCGTATGCGGGATTCGAACGGTCTTGGTCGTTTAGCGATCAATTAGGTCCGGGCGAAATCCGTGTCGTTACAACCTTTTGTTGCTACACATGTTATTATTTGACGCATGTAGTTTGCTTTGCTTCTTTATGGTAAAAATGTTTTGGCAGTTCATGGTAAATATGCTCAAATCATCAATAATTTGTTTGAATTAACGGATTATATTCTACTTTTTATTCTAAGTTGATTTACTTGAAATAAGTTTAATCTTGACTCGAGTGTTTTGTGTTTTTGCATGGAACACTCGGGTCAAACCCCAAGTGTTGCAGATTAAAGATTTTCAGCTCGCAAAACTAGAGAGACATGAGAAGATGCGCGCGCAAGCCCAAAAAAATTGTAAAATTTTATTCATTTAAAAATTTATGTATGTATTTTATATTCCGCTGTACAAATGTTGTAAACTCTGATATTTGTATAAAAATTTATTCCAATGCAAGCTTGTACTCAGTGATTAAGTGTATAATTCTGTTTAAATCCTGTAAGCCAAAACAATCTGTCGTTCTGAACATTTCAAGTTGGTTTAATTACCGACTTATGGAGGTCAAAAGGCAGGTAATTATATCTAGTGTTAGAGCTTTAGTTTACACAAAGCCTGGCTTATCGGGTCTAAAAAGCTCATTAGAGATAGGGTGGAAATACCCTAGAATGAGTGGAATTGATGCAAGAATCACACTAGCGAGAGCGTATTTTGAAAAATAAAATATTTTGAAGAGATTTTGAAATAAAATATCCTAATGGAAAATATTTTTGAAATATAAGTTCCTTTTGGTATTCCTACTTAGAAGCCCTTTGCGAAAAAGATTTTCGGAATCTATCATTAAGTTGTTCAAAATTATCAAAGAAAATAAGTTAGTAAGAAATTGGTTTGACCAAGTGTTTTTGAAATCTTTCAAGTGATTTAAAGGGATATTGTTGAAAAATTAAGGTGAGTACTTATAATGGATTTTCGAAAGGTACTTTGAAAATTTGATGAAGTTAGAACTCGACGATACTCGATTGAGGAACGATTGTCGAAACCAGAGCTGAAATGGTATTGAAATTGACACAAATCAGATTGAAATTAGTATTAGCAACTTTTAAGAGGTATTAAACATTTTGTTTAAATTTAATTTATATTAAACTTATTTTATTAATTATTTTAAACCAATATCAAACTAGTACTTTACGTAAACTATTGAACTCAACTATTTATTTATTCGCTGTTTTTCTTAATCTATTTTGTATTGTGTATCTGCGGTCCACTTTGCGTAATTCTTAGGACATCGATTATCTAAGGTCTATTGGTGAAAACGATGCAACCATATGAGTTGTTAGAAATAGATTGTGATCCAAGCGAATGTTTTTGAGATATAATGGCATAAGGCATATGATTGTGATTGCTTAGCCACCTTTGGCCGCGACACTTTGTCCTCTCGAGCTGGTGATAGAACGACCCTAGGGGTTGTGCTCTGTGAGAGTCTTGGGTTTTTTCTACTCTTCTTTTGTTAGATGCCTTCTTTTGATTTGCTTATGACGAAATTTGTAGGGAAGCGACTTCCTACAGGTATATATGCTTCCTGGGGGACTCAAGCGTAACCATTGTGTATCTGCAATTCATGAGTAGTTTTAATAGTCGGTATAGATTGGAACTTTCCTTATATATTTTTAAGAGTTCTAAGTATTTTCACTGGGAGTTTAAACAACTATATTTAAATACTTGGATATTTTAGTCAAAAGCCTGGCCAGCATATGACTAACATCTGTAAGAACGACAATAACTTGCCAAACTTTGAGTTATCAAGTATTTTCGAAATTCAAAATAAATCAATAATCTGAAATTAAAACATAAATAACCTCAACCTACTGAATTAAGAAAGAGGATTTTAAAAATGTTTTTCTAAGTCCACAGCTTTGAAATAATATAAAAAAATTCCGCTTTACTTATGATTAAATTTGAAATTTTTGGAAATCAACGTTATGAAACTTTCGATTTTTAAAAATAAAATTTTGTAATCTAATAAGTTTCAATCAAAGAGGATATCATACTTAAACCCATCGATGGGTGTTAAATAAATTTAATGTAAAGAGATCAAGTTGAACTTATACTTAGCATGAATTATGAGTGAAAAAATGCAAACTAAACTATTTTGCTTAAAATATGTTCTAGCAATCAAACTTCACTTAAAAATTTTGAAGATGATTTTGATAATACCAACCCAAGTTAAGAAATCATATAAGGGGTAATTTAAACAAATGTCTTCGTGGGGAGAAGACTAATTTCCCCCACTTGAAACAATATAAATCAAATAGAAATTTGTTAACCCATAATCACTTATGATACATTGAAAAATGAATTTTAGGGTTTAAATTTTATTCGAGTACCCCATGATTGAACTGCCTTGACTTTCCTATCTTGGCCCCATGTAATGACCCATAAATTTTGAATTTATATTATGAATTTAATTTAGATTTAGTATTTAAAATTTGTATTTATACTTGGGATTTGTTTACAAGTTTAAATCTAGCCTATTTTAACTTGGTTTTGAATAAATTTTTCAAATACAAGTTTAATTCCAATCTTGAATTTGAATGGTCTGGCTAAAATTAAACATTTTTAGCCTTGTAGTTAATAGATAAATACGTTGTTTGGATGTTTGTAGATTTGACTCCTGAAATATAGATTTAATTTGGAAACTAATAATAACTTAGGTTTGAAATTGGTTTAAATTAATTTAAAATTTGCAGTTGAATATATATATATGGCTTGTGTGTATGTAGTATAAAATAAATGGTATAATACTAAGAAATATACAATTTGTTCACCATGTGTAATCTGGGTCCTGAAGTTTTATACCACGCGTCTCCTTATTCCCTTCTCCTTTTTATTTCATTCCTCCCTTTCATTTTCATTCGAGCCAAAGGAAATCATTCCTTCCCCAAATTGAAAATCCATGGCCTCCTGTGAAATCGCCTTCTCCCTTGCAAATCGAAGCCGCGTCACCTCCTTTGCTCCACCGTCTCCATCGCCTTCATCCCCAGGTCGCGCGTATCAGGAACTACCTCCAGCCTTTGACGTTGAGACCCGACTTCCTCCAACTCCCTGTTTCAGCGATCCACCCCTCGATGTTCATCACTTCCTCCTTCCACACTGACCAAAGCCGCCAGACCTTACCTTACTGCCATCACCAAATCGAGTACAATGCCCACAACTCTGCCTTCCATTGGCTGCAGCTCTAGTTCTCCTTCGATTTATGTCAAGCGCTGCTCCCGCCTGCAACTTTTTATTCGCTGTCAGATGTGAGTCTTAGCTTGCGATTGGTTTTTATTCAAGTAATTTAATTTCAGTTAAACTAAAACTCACGATAGTTTATGGCCTTGGTATTGAACTGGTACCCTACTATCTTGTTGATTGTCACTTGATTTTGTTCATGGGTTGTTGCGTTTTATCTTGTTTACCTTGCCAATTGTGAGTATTTGCAAACAATTAATTTTTATTCCAGTAATTTGACTTCTTAGGATTGTGAATATAATCACCATATTTTCTTCTAAATTGATCTACATGTGATGCCTGCTACCTTCGTTGATTTTACCATATTAATGCTGCATTGGTTTTGTTGCATGTACACTATTATGTTAGCCACCCGAAATTGTCGAATCCATCTTGATCTTTGGACCCGTATTGAATGTGCCATGCCTTATTCGAACCTGAACACATTTGGAAATTGGGTTGTTTGCCACTATTTGCATGTCGTGTTTACACTGCGTGCGACATTTTTTGGAAACTCATACATATGTGTATTGCCTTGTTTATTTGAGATTTGGATTGGGTATATATGTCGATGCACATTTGTGTATATATATACACATTTTTTGTATGTATACATGTATCATTGGGGGGTGTGTGTGTGTATAGAGGTACACATAGAAACTCTGAACTTGTGATATGCCTTAGTTCTGATGGACTCGAAAACTGATTGTTGAACATTTTTCTTAAAACTATATTTGGTTGCCGCATGCTACCATTATACGACCTTTTGTACTAGTGCCTTACATATACAAAGTTAATAAACTTGTGCCATTTTGAAACTTGGAACATACACTTTGATTTTATTCCAGAATTATTATGTTAATAATTTTTTTAGCATATATTCAAAAGTTAGAATTCATTATATTAATGCTTGTTAGCACTGTGTGTTGTTTAAAATAAATATGCATGTAACTTATTACTCGTTCATGCATGCATTCATAGCTTGGGACACATGTGAAAACCTACTGCTATATTTATCTTCATGTCATCCCTTTTGTAGCATTCCCAATAAATTACACAACACGCTGCCTTTAATTTTTCCTTTGCCTTATTATAAACTTGCGATGATCATATAGACTCACCTATTTTTGAAATATGAAGACTGGCCACATGTGTTCAACTTCACCACATTATATTGACCCGGTTTGTTCGGCCTTCATTCACGCGGGATGTTAAAATGCCTAGTAACTACGCATTATGAATTATAATGGGCATCAAGTTATTTATATATGCATTTCTCCAATTGTATGGATATAATGGAATGAATATTTCTTGATCACTTAAATACTAGGGTACCTGAACCCACGTGAAACCCGAAACGCCTATATTGTTCATTCATAGATAAGAGTATATTTTTGGACATAATAACTTAACTTGGCTGACAATGCTACTGTGGTAGTTTAGACACATATATATGGAATTTAGTAAATTTATACACTCCTTTGCCTTCTTGGAAAATCTGGATATACCTTGATTATTTGGAACCTGCATGCATCTAAATTATGTGCGACGCCTTCTACAGACCAAGTATATTTAATGCATTGCTTATACAAGTTACAATTAACTATTATATTGCAGTACATTATTGAAGTTGATTTGCTTGTACAAAGATTAATCCTGACTCCAATTTTTTTTATCTTTTTGCAAGGAATGCTCGGGTCAGACCCAACTGTTGCAGATTTATAAACTATAGCTATCGAAGTTACAGAGTGGGGAAGACATGCTCGCTTTGGGGTTCATCAAATCTGTAAAGTTGTATATTTGAACTTTTATGTATAAATCTTCCGCTACATATTAAAAATATGGTATAAACTCTGATTTGTTAATAAAATTTCATTTATGAGATATTGTAAAATTTATCTTGTTATTTATTCTGATTGTGATTTTGTGTGTTATTTTTGTTTTAAACTCGATAAGTGATAACAATTCGTCTTTGTGAGCATTTTAAGTTGGTTTAATTGCTGACTTAAAAAAGTTAAAAAAGACCGGATCATTACATTTGGTATCAGAGCTTTGGTTTAACAAAACTTAACTTATTGTGTTTAGAAACTCATTAGAGATAGGGTAACAATACCCTAGAATGAGTGGAATGGACGCTAGAATTATTCTAGAGATAGTATATTTTGAAAGATAAATTAATTTTTTGAAAAATGTAAAATATTTTAGAAATTTAAAATTCCTTGTCGAATCCACACTCTCCGAATCAATGTTTCGATAGTTCTCTTCAATAAGGTCTCCTTATGATTGAAGCTCAATTCCATTTGAAATCCACCATCGAGTTGCTCGAAATTATTGAGGAAATTTTAGTTGAAGTTGTTAAACTATCAGAATGAAATAAGAAGTGTCAACCAGATAAATTCAAGTTTAGAATAAGAACATATCGGTTTAGTTATAAGTATGGAAATTGTTTGGCTATAACTTGAGAATTTGATTCCGGAAAATTTTGAAATTGATTTCAAATGTTTTGAAATACAATACTAGTAATATATACAAGTATTTTCGAATAGAAATATTTCAAAGTGATTTTTCCGGAATATTTTCTAATAAGAATGTTTTCGAAAAGAAAATTATATGAATTTGGATTACTATACTAGCCTTGTTGCTCATTTGTTTTGATCTACAAATATGTATATATTTTGAATGGTTAATGTATTTTGAGTAGGTTGGATGATAATCCTACACATTAGGATAATGCAGTTATACATCCTAAAGAGATGTCTTGAGGAAATGATTGAATTCTAGATTCCTAATTATTGAATTGAAAGCTAATTTTGTCGACGATGGAATTATTCAATCTTTACCAATAAGATTTGAATTTTAAGTTGAGTTTAATCCAAATAAGTTAAAAGCAAGTAAAAAAATCGTAAGTAGTAACGAAGAAATTATTATAAAATGAAAAGTTTTGGATAAAATTTTGTTTATATAAAAACAGTTTAGGAAGGAAAATTTATTTTGTTGAGGTGGACCTTATGAATCAACTAGTTTTAATATTAATTTGATATTTCAAGCTTGAACAGATGATTTAAAATATTTCATTTGGAGGTGAAAACTAATTTAACTGATTCGATGAATGATTTTATTAGAGAACTAGTTGATTGTTTTGAAAGTTGAAGATAAATGCAACGTTTAGATAATGTTTAAATTTTTATTTAAGTTCCAGTGATAAATTTAAACTTGTGAAGAATCGATTTAAGCGATATGCTTAATATTTGGAAGGATTGAAAGTCGATTTTAAACCAATTTTATGGAGTAAATGTATGATTCAAAATTTATAGTAAGTCGAAGTTGAGAGTTTAAAAAGGGAACTCGAGTTATGGCTTTACTTGAACCATTGGTTCAACTTGAAATATTACATAATTGAGTCTTAAGTTAAATTGAGTTTAACTTCAACATTAATAATGTAAGTTGAGTTTTGAGTTTTGGACTTTGGTTTGGATTGTATGTCTGACATTGTGATTTATGGCATATCAATTGATCTCTATTAATATATATCTGTTTGGTGGCAGAAAATTTATTCTCTTAGCTTAACACATTTGTTTGAGACGTACGAGCTTAGAGGTTATATATTGATAAACATCAGTTATGCATTGTGAATAGGCAATGTGCCATGTAGTCCAAATCAAGTGTGAAAATTGGATAATTGACTTACAAATATGAGTTTGAATTTGAAATAACATCAAATATCCGAATCAATGTAAAAATAACATTGAATGGGTATTAAATGAAAATTTCAGGGATCCTTGATTTTATGGATATTTGATATTGAAGTTTTTGAAACGTATATATGAAAGATTTATTGAATTCGAAAACTATTAATTTGGAAGGTAATCGATTTGAAATGAAATCTTATATAAGAATGGGATGTTTGAAAACTTGATTTGGAAAGAAAATCTTGTGTAAGTTGACATAAGTATGATCTATGCGGAGTATGAAATGAAGTACTATATATATATAGTATTATATGTTTTCAAACCAAGATAAGGAAAGTACCTTCCTTCTCCTTTGAAATAATGAACATAGTTGATAAGTGTTGCAAGTGATAGTTGGTTGTCCGGACATAAAACTCATGAGTTTCCTTTGAATACGGCTGCGTAGCGAAATTCGCAGGGATGCGAAGGCCTACGGCGACGGATGTTTCCTGGGGGTACCAGGCGTAACCATTGTGTCTACTGCGATCTAGGGTCGATGGCGAAATCCACAGGGCTGAGAATGCTTATAGGTACAGATGTTTTCTGGGGGAACCAGGCGTAAGCATTGTGTGTCTACGGACCACATGGCATGTCCATAAGTGAAAGAGATGTAACCATTAGAGTTACTAAAGCTAGAATGGTGAGCCATGCAATTGGTTGGTGATAGTGTATGATAGTGATTCTTCTGTCACTTGTGGTCGCAGTACCTAGTCCCTTCGACTTGATGGAAGAGTAACCCTAGGGATTACACTCATAATGATCTCGGGTATTGTAGATGTCTCATGTTGGTTTGTTCATGACGAAATTCGTAGGGAAGCGATTTCCTGTGGGTACAGACGTTTTCTGGAAGACCCAGACGAAACCATTGTGTATATGCGATTCATGAATGGTTCAGTGGTCGGCATCGGTTGGTACTTACCTTATTTATTATTTTCAAAGGTTTTAAAGTATTTTCACTAGAAGTTGAAACAAGTATATTTAAGTACATAGAGATTTTAGTCATTCGTCTGGCTAACGTATGTCTAAACTCTGTGAGAACGACAGTAACTTATCAAACTTCGAGTTATCAAGTATTTTCGAACTTTAAAAAACAAATCAATAATCTGAAATTAAAACTTGCATAACTTCAACAAATAAAATAAGAAATATAATTTTAAATGTTTTTCAAGTTCACATCTTTGAAAAGATATAGATACAAATATTTTTATACGAATTTCATATTTAAATTTGGTGCCTGGAAAAAATCAGAAGTTTTATCAAAGAAATCATATTTTGGAAATATTCAAAACTTTGAATATACAATGGGTTGTCTAATAAGTTTTAAACCAAAGAAGATTGTATTTGTCGATGCTTAAGCTCTTCAATATGTATTTGAAGATGTTAAATAGATTGAATAAATTGATATTCGATTGAATGTGGATTGTACGTAATGGGCTCGCAAGCCAAACTAAGTTGCTAAAAGGGCATATTTTGGCAAGCAAATTGGATCTTACTTAAAGAATTTGGAAATGAATTTTGGAAGGAAATATTTACTTGAAAATTTGTTTTCGGAAATTCTTGAAATAAATTTCTAATGTTTGGAATAAACACATTAGGAAGCAATACTAGTTCGGAATATGATCAGAGTAACGCGGCGAACGCATGATGGTATTTTCAGGATGTAATGAATTTTCGACTAGTGGAATAATGCAACCTTTTCAAGAAGAAATTCATATCAAAAACAAAAAATGAATAAAAACACAATATATCACTTATGTGAAGAATTTTTGAAATAAGATATATCTTGAAATAGAAGAATATTGGATTTTATGAATCGTGGTTGATTTCTAAAATATTAATTCAGGCGTTTGAATGATTATATCTTATGAGATATGAAATTATTTGGAAACCTTGAGGTGTTTTAAAGAAAGTTGATATGATTTTATCATAGCATATTTATGATTTTGGAATATTTTTTTTTTTTTTTGGAAATCCCAAAGAAAATATTTGTTTACATCAGTACGATTTTAACGATATCTCCTTTTCGTGGATGAATTTTTTTAAGGGGATTCGATTGTAACGACCAAGAAATTTTGAAGTTTAAAATATGAATTTAATTTAAATTTAGTATTTAAAATTTGTATTTATACTTGGGATTAGTTTACAAGTTTAAATCTAGCCTATTTTAACTTGGTTTTGAATAAATTTTGTAAATATAAGTTTAATTCTAATATTGAATTTAAATGGTTTAGCTAAAATTAAACATTTTTAACCTTGTAGTTAATAGATAAATATGTTGTTTGAATGTTTGTATGTTTGACTCTTGAAATATAGATTTAATTTAGAAACTTATAATTAATTAGGTTTGAAATAGGTTTAAATTAATTTATAGTTTGTAGTTGAATATATATGGCTTGTGTGTATGTAGTATAAAATAAATGATATAATACTAAGGAATATACAATTCGAAACCAGAAAATAATTCTTAAGTACAACATTACACTTGTCCTTGTTCAAAAAAGGTTTGATCACCACCTGTAATCTGGGTCCTGAAGTTCTGTACCACGCATCCCCCTATTCTCTTCTCCTTTTTATTCCACTCCTCCCTTTCGTTTTCATTCGAGCCAAAGGAGATCATTCCTTCCCCAAATTGAAAATCCATGGCCTCCTGTGAAATCGCCTTCTCCCTTGCAAATCGAAGCCGTGTCACCTCCTTCGCTCCGCCGTCTCCATCGCCTACATCCCCAGGTCGCGCGCACCAGGAACCACCTCCAGCCATTGACATTGAAACTCGGCTTCCTCCAACTCCCCATTTGAGTGATCCACCCCTCGTATTTTATCGCTTCCTCCTTCCAAATTGACTAAAGCCACCAGACCCAACCTCACTGCCATCACCAATCAAGTACAATGCCCACGTCTCCACCTTCCACTGGCTATAGCTCCAATTCGCTTTCGATTTTTGTCAAGCCCTGCTCCTTCCTGCAAATTTTTATTCGATGTCAGAGGTGAGTGTTAGCTCATGATTGATTTTTATTCAAGTAATTTAATTTCAATTAAACTAAAAACTTATGATAGTTTATGGCCTTGGTATTGAACTGGTACCCTGCTGTTTTGTTGATTTGTCACTTGATTTTGTTTATGAGTTATTCCGTTTTATCTTGTTTACCTTGCCAATTGTGAGTATTTTCTCACGTTTAATTTTTATTCAAGTAATTTGACTTCTTAGGAATGTGAATGTAATCACCATATTTTCTGCTAAATTGATTTGCATGTGACGCCTACTGCCTTGATTGATTTTACCATATTAATGTTGCATTGGTTTTGTTGCATGTACACTGTTGTGTTAACCACCCGGAATTGTCGAATCCATCTTGATTTTTGGACCCGTATTGACTGTGCCATGCTTGTTCGAACTTGAACACATTTGGAAATCGGGTTATTTGCCACTATTTGCATGCCATGTTTACAATGCATGTGACTCTGTTTGGAAACTAATACATATGCGTACTACCTTATTTATTTGAGAGTTGGATTGGTTATGTATGTCGAGCACATGTGTGTATATATACACATTTTTGTGGATGTATATATGTATCATTGGTGTGTGTGTGTATATATATATATAGAGGTACATGGAGAAACTCTAAAATTGTGATATGCCTTAGTTCTGCTAGACCTGAAACACGACTGTTGAACATTTGCCCTAAAACTATGTTTGGCTGCCGCATGCTACCATTATACGGACTTGTGTACTGATGCCATATATATATGAAGTTACCAAACTTGTGTTGTTTTGAAAATTGGAATATACACTTTGGTTTTATTTCAGAAATATTGTGTTAATCATGGTTGTAGCATATATTCGGAATTTAGAATTCATTATATTAATGTATGTTAGCACTGTGTGTTGTTTAAAATTAATATGCATGCAACTTGTTACTCGTTCATGCATGCATTCATGTTGTAGCTTAGGACACATGTAAACACCTGCTACCATATTTATCTTCATGTCATCCCTTATGTAGCATTTGAAATAAATTACACTACACGTTGCCTTGATGTTTTCCTCTGCCTTATTATAAACTTGCGGTGATCACATAGAATCACCTATTTTTGACATCTAAAGCCTGGCCACATGTGTTGTAATGCCTGGCAACTGTGCATTCTGAATTATAATGGGCATAAGTTTAGTTATATGTATGCATTTCTCCAGCTGTATAGATATAGTGGAATGAATAATTCTTGGTCACTTAAATACTAGGGTACCCAAACCCACGTGAAACTCAAAACGCCTATATTGTTCACTCACATATAAGAGTATATTTTTGGACATAATAACTTAACTTTCCTGACAATGCTACCATGGTAGTTTAGAGACATATATCTAGAATTTAGTAAATTTTCATACTCCTCCGCCTTCTTGGAAAAATCTGGATATACCCTGATTATTTGGAACCTGCATGCATCTAAATTGTGTGCGACACCTTCTACATACCAAGTATATTTAAAACATTTCTTATACAAGTTAGGATTAACTGTTATATTGCAGTACATTACTGAAGTTGATTTACTGGAACAAAGATTAATCCTGACTCAAGTGTTTTATGTTTTTGCATGGAACGCTCGGGTCAGACCAAGTGTGGCAGATTTAAAGACTACAACTATCGAAGTTAAAGAGTGGGGAAGACGTGCTTTCTTTAGGGTTCATCAAATCTGTAAAGTTGTATATTTAAACTTTTATGTGTAAATCTCCCGCTGTATATTAAAAATATGGTATGAACTCTGATTTGTTAATAAAATTTCTGTAACAACCCAGAAAATCAGAACCAATTTAAAAATTTTATTTTGGTAATTTTAATGACTTTTGAATACTTAAAATGCTTTATTTTAAATAAAAATGACAAGAAATTTATTTTGAATAGAATTAGAAAGTATATATTTATCTGAATCGAAGTTATAATATAAATATTTATTTTTAATTATAAAAGGAATTGAAAATGGCATGGTAGTTTGAAAATTAGATTTCAAATTTCAAATGAATGTACAGGATTCAAAATAAACTGGATTTTAGTGAAACCAAAAATATTTGAATCTATTTGAGAATATCTTTCCAACGAATCCGAAAAATCAAAATTTCATAGCAGGAATAAAAAGTTATGCCCAGTTGAAAATTCGGAATAGTCGCTACCCTTAAAAATGGAAATTTTGCAAGCGACCTCCGTTTTCGACGAAACCACTTTCGTTGGATCCGGGATGTCAAATTATTGTTGGATTCCAAAATTCATAATTTTTTAAATCAATATGTGAGCGTGGCATAAGAAAACATGTTTGAACAGTTTTAGTCAATTTGGATCGACTGGAAAATGGCCATTTTCAAACGGTCTTAGTTTGTTAGGACTCTATCGTCAATAAAAAGGTAGAAATAATTTTTTTGGAATTTTTAGAATCTGTATGTGACCCCAGTAAATTAAAATGCCCGTTTAAATTAAATATATACTGATTTATATTTTAATTTTGATCAAAATCGATCGTAATAGCCGAACTGGGTTATGAAGCATATCCCATTGTGTTCGAAATGAGGGTAATTAGCTAGGGGCGACAGTCGTTGGGTTCGATTTAGAGATTGGATGGAAAGGTTGTTTTAAAAGAAAAAAAGAAAAAAAAAAATATATATAGGGGTTTGACCGAGGTCAAACCCCTAAAATTAAAATCTCGTGGTCAACCACGAGAGAGCACAGCCCCCCTTTTGAAAAATCGCACGTCGCGATCTCCACCTCCCCGCCACCACGCGCGATGCCGCCCCCCTTTAGGCCATCCTCCACCTCGCCAATCCTCTCCCTATACGACGCTCGAAACCCCCAAGCACCGCCCTCCCCTGAAAACCCTAGCCCGAGACGCTGCCTGCCCAAGCCCTGCTGCACCGCGTCGTACCCTGAGCCACCCCCTTACCTGCAACGCCACCAACGCCCTACTCCGTCGATCGCGACTTCCCAGACCTCCTACTTCGAAAAATAGTAAGTTTCTTTAATTTTTAATTATAGAAAACTAATTTTTAATTATAGAAATGGCTTAGATTTTTATATAGAAAAGGCATAGATTTTTATATAGAAAAAGGCTTAGATTTTTATATAGAAAAGGCTTAGATTTTTATGTAGAAAAAGCTTAGATTTTTATATATGTTGACACACTTTTTGGTAAAAGCTGTCACATTGAATATCTGGATAGCGTCGCGCTCGGATATGGAGAACATCGTCAGAAGACAAGCAGTGATTTGGTCAAAGTCGCATCACAAACAAAGAAAGGCCTAAAACTCCTATCAGACGGCCTCTTTTGGGCCCGAAAACAGCGATTACAGAGCTATGCTCTATAACTCTAGTAACTCTCTGAGTTAGCTTCAGTTCGAGCTTTGGTTTGGCTCAATCGGACTTACGGTTTGAAAGTTATGCCCATTTCCGTGAAGGGGTGTAAACTGGTACCGAAAACTCAGAACATGACATTGGCTCGTGGGACCCACCTCGATTCGTGAAGCACCGTCGGATCGCCTCTCATCGGATCGCATCCCTCGACTCATTGTGCACCCTTATACCACGAACCGTTCGTGGTACACCTCCGAATCACGACCTGCTCGTGACGCTCCAGCTTCAACACTCCAGCTTGCAAATGGACCCGCTCGTGGTACACATGGAGACCACGACCCGATAGCCAGCACTTCACTCCAGCTCGCAACCAGATCCGGATCGTGATAGACATATCATGATCCGACCCATGACCACGAACCGATCTCCAGACCTGCAGATACGCGCACTATTTTGACCTATTCTTAAGGCTACTCCTGCTCCTACTTTTCCGGATCGAGTGCCACGCATCCCATCACGAACCGGTCTTCTCAGAAGCTCTCCTACAACTATAAATACACCATTTGAAGGCATTTTCAAGGAACTTTTTGGCTCTAACTCCTCACGGCTTCCACCATTGCTCTCTACAAAGCATTTTCAGCAGCAAAGGAGCCAAATTCCACATTATAACACGAGGATTTCGTGTGTAATCTTATGATTTCTTACCTCTTTTCATTGTAAACACGAGGATTTCATGTATAAACCGAGAGAATTGTACTTGTAACTTCTTAGGATTTAAAAAGAGATAAAGTGGACGTAGGCTTGATTTGATCCGAACCACTATAAAAACTTCGTGTGTCTCCTCTTATTTATCATTTTCTGCACTTTTGTGATTTGTGATCTACATTTTGGTGTTAGGCCCAGATTTTGGTCTAACAATATAGATAAAGGAAAGATTTTTATATAGAAAAAGTTTAAATTTTAAATACGAAAAGTCTAGATTTTTATATATTATAATTTTTATTTAAGTAGAGAGATTATGTAAGTGGAGAGATAAAAAATTGATTTTTATATATGTATGATAATAAAAATATGATTTTTATATATATGAAGTAGCGTATGTAAAGATTCGATTTTTATATGAGTAGCAAATTAAAAATAGAATTTTTATATAACAGAGAATATAAAAATATGGTTTTTATTTATGTAGCGAAATAAAAATCTGATTTTTATTATATATATAGTGAAATAAAAACGTATGTGATTTTTAATGTGAATAGTAGGAAAAGATCGCATGGGAATTTTAGGCAAATCCGAACCGTTCAGAAATAGAGAATGGAGGAGTGGATCCCAAAGGTGAGAAGTTCTCACTTTAACTTTATTTTCTAGTTAAAATATATACTAGGATGCAGACGGTGCTTAGCAGCACCCAACACCCGTCGTCCACAGACCATGGACGACTTGTTTGATTTGATTGTATATTGTTGTGTAAATTGATTGTGTGATGTGGAATGGAATAAAATATTTTATAGTTAAAAATATAATTTTTAACGTGTATATGAATAAAATAAATACTCATAAACAAATCGGACGATTTGTTTATGTACACACATTTGACTGATATTGATTGGGACGATAAATTTTACACATCGCCCAACTGCACAAATAAAATTCATTATTTGTTGATTGAAACACCACATGGGTATTGGGATGATATTGGATATACACTAATCCTAATATTTAGTTGTATGTCAATCGATTGGTTGACAAACTGGGTAAGCATTGAATATTTATATTTAATGCTTATGCAGTGTAGAATGCACTTTGGATGATGGTTGACTGTGTTTGATTATTGTTGTATACATGTGTGTATGAAATCCATATAAATCACATTATATGGAAATTGACTGTGTCTGATTCCAGTTTAGAAAGAATGAATATTTTAATATAACGACCACTGAATTCGAATGGACATTATGGGAGATCCGACCGTCGGATTCTCCTAAAACCAAAACCGTTGGGTTCGTATCGAAAAGAACTTTTCAATGAATATTAGAGATTTGAAATCTAATGGTTGGATTTGGAATTATGTCCAAATCAAATTTGTAAAATGTCGGTGTAAGTGCAGTTCGATGACCATTTATGGAAATCGACTGTACGGGCCTTGATAAAATTATTAAAAATATCAATAATTTGTGTAAAATCATAATAAATGATTTGGAAAGAATTGGGATGAAAAATTCCATATTTGAAAAGATAAAAATATATTTTTATCGAAGTCAACTAGTTATAAACTAGAATTATAAATCCAATGTTTTTTTAAAATAAATTGGATTTGAAATGGTTTTAGAAATAACCAGAATTTCCAATATATGAATTGGAATGTTCGAAATTATCTTCGGTATATTTCGATATTAGATTCCGTGATTATACGGATATGGTGGAGGAATTTGGAAGATATATATCTCGTTATTCCAATACGATATTTGTTGATTTCAGAATTTGATATTGAATATAAGCCGATATATTTTCTATTCAGAGCCTTGTATTTAGTATCAAATGGGATTTGGGTTTGTCGTGAATGGTGCCTTCATTAACACCGTTCCTAAACCCTGTTGAGAAAAGATTAAATCTTTTTATTTATATTTAATGAAGTATAACAATTAATTCATATTTAATTGGAATTGAATTGAATTTTTTTTCTAGGTTTATCGTGAACGGTGTTTTAAATAACACTTATTCTTTAACCCGATTAAAAATGGAATGTGAATTGGGTTTATTGTGAACTGTGTTTTTAACGACATTTGTTCTTTAATCCGATTTACAGTGAAATGTGATTTTGAATTTATAAATCTTTTTATTAAGATTTAACAGGAATTATCCAAAGTAACGGTTTTCCAATTTAATATATTAAATTGGAATTGAATGTGAATTCGATTGGATAATAATCGAAGTGAACTTCTGTGGAGGAAGTCTGTTAATACATATGTACTTTAAAAGGCTTTCCCGTTATTCCATTTATATTATTAGTCGGATACGGAAATTGATATCGATTATATATTGATTTGTTTTCCATGAAGATTCCATTAATGGAATGTGATTTGGGTTTATCGTGAACTGTGTTTTGAACGACATTAGTTCTTTAACCCAGTTAAAGGCAGGACTACATGTCTGTCATTGTATTTCGAACTGTATGGTTGATCTCTGCTAAATATATATCTGTTTGGTGGCGGAGAATTTATTCTTTTGCTTAACACCCTTCTCTGAGACGTACGAGCTTAGAGGTTATATATCAGCAGAAATCAATAGTACGGTGTAGATTGTCGATGCGACCTGTTTGTGTTTCCAAAGTTAAGTAATCATTAATATTGATTTTTGGGAAGATTAAAACTAGGTAGAGTTTTAATGAATCTTTAATTAGATTGAAATGTGAATTGATAATTTAAATTATCAAATTCGGGAAATGATCGAGAGTGGAGTATCATCAATTTTGCTCCAAGCGATAGTTAAATCTTTAATTAGATTTGAACGGGAAATGGTAATTAAATTTACCGATAACACCATGGTGTTAGATATGGAGTATTACCAGTTTTACTTCATGGGATGAATAGGTTGGCGTTGGGTAATTAAACAAATGATTGCTTCAGTAAGATTCGCTAATCCCGGCTAGTTTAGATAAACCATAATTTGTTTTGAATTGATTTCCAAAGGAGGATTAAAAAATAAATTTAAAGAATTTATCTTTGATAAAATTAATGGTAACCTTTCCCAAAGTATAAGAATATTTGAATAAAGGAATATTCTGGATTGGAATGAGGCATATGTTGTGTTTTTATAACACTTGTTTATATATACGCGAGTTATTCGGAAAGGTCGGGTTTATACCCATTCTGAATAACTGATTCGACGATATGTCGACGATGAAGATGGTGGTTGAAGACCGGAGGTCTTCACATCGTTTGGATGATTACTGATGTCTTGATTGGGCTGTACACCCAAGACGAGGTAATAAGTGGTGATCGTCCAGACGTACTTGGAGATCGACGGATATGCGAGAACCTCTCTCTTGTATTGGGCATACGGGACGAGGAATAAGGTGCCTTCGGTTTCGTTCAGACCCAGAACGGACTTGTAAATGGATTGTGTATCTGACATTGGATTTTATTCTGTGTTGATTGATTTCTATTAAATTTATATCCGTTTGGCGATGGAGAATTTATTCTCTTGCTTAACGCCCTTCTCTGAGACGTACGAGCTTAGATGTTATATATCGATAGATATCAGTCGCATGGCATGAATTACCTGTGTGGCATGCTAAGTTGCAGTGATCAAGGCTTTTGTTGAAAAGCAGAGTCTTGTGGTTGATGATCAAAGAACGGCTTTAATACAGCGTAGCTTTGTGTATTGCGTTAATTCGCGAGCCTAACACCTCGGTATGAGTTAAAAACGGGATAAGGACCGTTGGGAGAACACGACGTTTCTTTCTAGCTATGGGTGGTGTCAGCGTTTTACTAGCCCTGACATTGTTGATTATTATACCTTTGTGGATGTTGGAATGCGAGATGCCTCAAATATATCGATCTCTTCGAAGCCGATGGATAGGTGCGACAGGACCGGGAAACGTGTGTTCAGGAACTGCTAATCTACTAACGTATGTGTGGACCGGCCCTGCCGATTCCAAGGGTTCTCTACGGGGAATCCTGAGGCATTTGCTAGAGTGTCTCGAAGCCGGCGAGGAGTATATCCCTTGCTTCGACTCATGACGGAAATTCAATTTCCAATACGTGACATTTCGGTTTTGATTGTAGAGCCTAGTATGGCGTGATATATGGTACCCATGCCGTCTAGGATTGATACATTTATATTTGAAGTTGTTTTGACACTATACACTTATAATAGTATCAAAAAAATTGTTTTAAACGTACCAAGCATGTTTGGCTATTATAAGGGAAAACCCTATCCTCCGGCTTGCGTTGCATTGTGTGATGGGACCTGGGTCTTCTAATAGCTTCATTTTTCCAAAAAGAATTGTGTTGTTTATTCTATGCACTGGTATTCTTGGGAGGAAACTCGTTCCGTGTTATTCGGAGTGGTCCCTTAATTAACCTCATTTTAAAGTAAAGTTTTAAATAACTGTTTTAGTTCTCACAGCAGTCACATGACTGACCTGGAGTTTATTGTTTTAACCTAAACTCTGGGTTCCCCTATTTTCCACACGGACAGCTAGTAGTTTTGGTTTTGTAGATTTATATTCACAGGATCCTGGTTTACAGCTGGAATGATATTCGGAAAGCTCTGTATCCGTGTATCTCTTTCAGTTGTGTTTTGTATTATTTTCCACTGCACTGTAATTTGTAAATTTCTAATATTTATCAAATGTATTTTATTCATTCATACTCTGTAATATTCTTGTATTCTGATGGAATTGTTGTAATAAGCAATGAAATGTTCTTCTGTTTGTGTTCTGATTCGTCTTGTCCTCAAAGCAATCCGTGCTTTCCTTCACGGGGAAGTTCGGGTCATTTCAGGTGGTATCAGAGCTTTGGTTTACAGAGCTCGAGAACAAGACACATTAGAACCACACGAAAGAATTCATCAGAGATTGGATTAGTAATATCCAATGAGAATGACTCGTTAGAGATGGGATCAGCAGTATCCTAGAACGAATGTGTAGAGTATTATTTTTAAAATAAAAGTGAAAACAATTTTTGTTTTGAAAATTTAAACCATATACGTATTTGAATATTTTATTTGTATTGAATTTGGGCAATCCAATATATAAAGATTTTGCATATATGCCTTGCAAACGTGTATACAAAGCCTCAAATATACTGGATATATATAGAATCACACTCTAGTCGCCCGGAGACGATACTGATGATAGTACGTACATCATCAGTATTTGTGTTCGAGTTTCGAAAGTGGGATATCAATATGATTCCAATTGACTGGTGTGAGAACCAAAACTAGATAGGCTCTATTGTTGTGATTTGGCACCATAAATGGATTTTTTTGTATATATATCAAAATTATGAATTTGAAAATATAATCAACTAATTGACTACTGATTGTTGATTGTGTTATGTTACTATTCATTTAAACCAACATATGAAAGAAAGGTAAATATAGTCAAATTGTATCGAATGTTGAACAGAATTGTAAATTGTTTGGAAATGCATGCATATACTTGCATATATATTGAACATGTCATTACAAGGAGACTAGAGAAGAGGAATAAAATTGTATGCCCGACAAATAGGTACATGTTTACTAATTTCTTGGGTTTGGATGATTTTATGAGCCGATTGGCTAGTCGCTTGGCCTTTTCTTTTTCTTTTTGAGATGAGAGGGCTTGTGTGGCGGGTTGGGGATTTTCCCGGTGCTCCCGTACAAAGGAGGTTATGGCGAAATTTTTCGAAAATTTTGGGTGTTAGCCAAATTTTTGAAGAATTGGAAAATTCTCAAAAACTGAAAAGTTGAAGAATAAAAGTTGAGTTGATTAGTAAAACAACTTTCAGCTCCATTCCTTTTCGAGGACGAAAAGATTTTAAGTGGGGGAGATTATAACAACCCGGAAAATCAGAACCAACTTAAAATTTTTATTTTGTTAATTTTAATGAATTTTGAATATTTAAAATGATTTATTTTAAATAAAAGCGACAAGAAATTTATTTTGAATAGAATTAGAAAGTATTTTTTTTAAATCGAAGTTAGAATTTAAATATTTATTTTTAATTATAAAAGGAATTGAAAATGGCGTGGTAGTTTGAAATTTTGATTTCAAAATTCGAATGAATGTACAGGATTCAAAATAAACCGGATTTTAGTGAAACCAAAAATATTTTAGTCTATTTGAGAATATCTTTCCAACGAATCCGAAAAAACAAAATTTCATAGCGGGAATAAAAAGTTACGCCCAGTTGAAAATTCGGAATAGTCGCTATGGAAAATATAGCCCTTAAAAATGGAAATTTTGCAAACGACCTCCGTTTTCGACGAAACCACTTTTTTTGGATCCGGGATGTCAAATTATTGCTAGATTCCAAAATTCATAATTTTTGAAATCAATATGTGAGTGTGGTAGAAGAAAACGTGTTTGAACAGTTTTAGTCAATTTGGATCGACTAGAAAATGGCCATTTCTCAAACTGCCTTCAAATTTGACGAAATTAGTTTTGTTAGGACCATATCGTTAATATGAAGCTAGAAATAATTTTTTTGGAATTTTTAGAATCTGTATTGTGACCCTAGTAAATTAAAATGCCAGTTTAAATTAAATATATATTGATTTATATTTTAATTTTGATCAAAACTGATCGTAACAGTCGAATTGGGTTGCAAAACATATCCCATTGTGTTTAGAATGAGGGTATTTAGCTAGGGGCGACAGTCGTTAGGTTCGATTTAGAAATTGGATGGAAAGGTTGTTTTAAAAGAAAAAAATATTATATTTAGGGGTTTGACCGGGATCAAACCCCTAAAATTAAAATCTCGTGGTCAACCACGAGAGAGCATAGCCTCCCTTTTTCAAAAATCGCACGTCACGATCTCCACCTCCCAGCCACCGCACGCGACAGCGCCCCCCTTTAGGCTATCCTCCCCCTCGTCGATCCTCTCCCCTCCGGCCTCCTCGTTCCTCTCTCTTCTCCCCATACGACGCTCGAAACCCCCAAACACCCCCCCCCCCCCAAACCCTAGCCCGAGACGCCGCCTGCACAAGCCCTGCTGTGTCGCGCCGTACCCCGAGCCACACCCTTACCTGCGATGCCACCAGCGCCCTACTCCGGCGACCGCGATTCCTCAGCCCTCCTCCTTCGAAACACAGGAAGTTTCTTTAATTTTTAATTATAAAAAACTGATTTTTAATTATAGAAAAGGCTTAGATTTTTATATAGAAAAAGGCTTAGATTTTTATATAGAAAAGGCTTAGTTTTTTATATAAAAAAAGCTTAGATTTTTATATAGATAAAGGAAAGATTTTTATACAGAAAAAGTTTAGATTTTTAAATATGAAAAGACTAGATTTTTATATATAAAAATATAATTTTTATTTAAGTAGAGAGATAAAAATATAATTTTTATGTATGAAGAGAGATAAAAAATTGATTTTTATATATGTGTGATAATAAAATTTTGATTTTTATATATATGAAGTAGCGTATGTAAAGATTCGATTTTTATATGAGTAGGGATTAAAAATAGAATTTTTATATAATAGAGAATATAAAATTTTGATTTTTATTTATGTAGCGAAATAAAAATCTGATTTTTATTATATATATAGTGAAATAAAAACGTGATTTTTATAGCGTTGAAATAAAAATGTGATTTTTAATGTGAACATCGGGAAAAGATCGCATGGGAATTTTGGGCAAATCCGGACTGTTCAGAAATAGAGAATGGAGGAGTGGATCCCAAAGGTGAGAAGTTCTCACTTTAACTTTATTTTCTTGTTAAAATATATACTAGGATGCAGACTGAGACGACCCGAACTTCCCCGTGAAGGAAAGCACGGATGGCGTTGAGGACAAGACAAATAAGAACGCGGACGGAAGAACATTTCATTGTTTATTACAACAATATACAGAGTATGAATAAATATTATACAACAAAGAATATCAGAGATTACAATAAATTACATAACAGCGGAAAAACAATATAAAACACAACTGAAAGTAATACACGGATACAGAGCTTTCCGAGCATCGTTCCAGCTGTAAATCAGGATCCTGTGAATATAAATTTGCAAACCAAAACTACTATCTGCCCGTGCAGAAAATAGGGGCACCCAGAGTTTAGGTTAAAACAATAAATTCCAAGTCAGTCATGTGACTGGTGTGAGAACTAAAACAGTTATTTAAAACTTTACTTTAAAAGATAGTAATTCAAAGGACCACACCGTATAACACGGAACTGGTTTCCTCCCAAGAATACTAGTGCATATAACAAAATAGCGCAATGCTCTTTAGAAAAATGAAGCTATTATAAGACCCAGGTCCCATCACACAATGCAATGCAAGCCGGATGATAGGGTTTTCCATTATAATAGCCAAACATGCTTAGTACGTTTAAAACAAATCATTTGATACTATTATAAGTTCATAGTGTCAAAACAATTCAAATCATAAATATCAATCATAGGCGGCATGGGTACCATCTATCATGTCGCCATACTAGTTCTACAATTAAAACCGCAATATCACGTACTGGAAACTGGATTTCCATCATGAGTCGAGGCAAGGGGCAAGCTCCACTACATTCGAGACACTCTAGCAAATGTCTCAGGACCCCACTATGATCCTTGGATCTTCAGGGCCGGTCCTCACCTAACTTTGGAGGATTAGTTATTCCTGAGCACACGTTTCCCAGTCCTTACAGACCTATATCCGAGGCGCCTCGCATTCCAACAACCACACAGGTGAAAAGTATATAAATGTCAGGGCTGGTAGGTCACTGACACCACCCTAGCTAGAAAGAAACGCCGTGCTCTCCCTGTAGTCACTATCCCGTTTTTGACTCATACCAAGGTGTGAGGCTCGCGAATTCACGTTATACACAAAGCTGTGCCACACAGGCCGTGCTTTGATCATCAACCACAAGACTTTGCTTTTCAACAGAAGCCTTGATCAGTTGCCACTTACGCGTGCCACACTGGCAATTCACTCCATGCAACTGATGTCCATCGATATACAACCTCTGAGCTCGTACGTCTCAGAGAAGGGCATTAAGCAAGAGAATAAATTCTCTGCCGCCAAACAGATGTATATTTAATAGAGATCAATCAACATAGAATAAAATCCAATGTCAGACACACAATCCATTTACAAGTTCGTTCTGGGTCTGAACGAAACCGGAGGCATTTTCCTCGCATATCCATCCATCTCCAAGTACGTCTGGACGATCACCAACGGTTTCCCTCATCTTGGGTGTACAGCCCAATCAAGATCATCAGTAATCACCCAAACGATGTGAAGACTTCCGGTCTTCAACCACCGTCTTCATCTTCGACATCTCGTCGAATCGGTTATTCAGAATTGGTATAAACTCGACCTTTCTGAATAACCCACGTATATGATAAACAAATGTTACACAAACACAACAAACGCCTCATTCCAATTCAGAATATTCTTTTATTCCCAAAATCACATTCTTAGGGAAAGGTTCCTATTAATTTTATCCAAGATAAATTCTCCTAAATTTATTCTTTAATCTTCCTTTGGATATCATTTCAAACTAGTCGGGATTAGCGAACCACATCGAAGTAATTATTTGTTTTATTTCCCAATCCCAACTTATATATCCCATGGAGCAAAACTGGTAATACTCCATACCTAACACCATGGTGTTATCGGTAAAATTAATTACCATTTCACGTATAAATCTAATTAAAGATTTAACTATCGCTTTGGAGCAAAACTGGTGGTACTCCATTCTCGATCACCTTTCAGATTTGATAATTTAAATTATCAATTCACATTTCAATCTAATTAAAGATTCATTAAAACTCCACTTAGTTTTAATCTTTTCAAAAATCAATATCCTGTCTTTAACTGGGTTAAAGAACCAATGTCATCTAAAACACGATTCACGATAAACCCAATATCACACTCTATTGTTAATCAGGTTAAAGAACAGGTGTTGTTCAAAACACCGCTCACGATAAACCCAAAAACCAATTCAAATTCAATTCCAATTAAATATTATTTAATTGATACACTTCATTAAATCTAAATAGAAAGATTTAATCTTTTTCTCTATTGGGCTTAAGAACAGTGTTAATGAAGACACCATTCACGACAAACCCAAATCACATTTGATATTAAATACAAGGCTCTGAATAGAAAATATACCGGCTTATATTAAATATCAAATCCTGAAACCAACAAATATCGTATTGGAAATAACGATATAAAATATATCTTTCAAATTCCCATAACAATATCTGTATAGTCACGAAATCCAACATCGAAATATTCCGAAGATAATTTCGATTCAACTCCAGCCCAATTCACGTATTGGGAATATTGATTATTTTTAAAATCACTTTTAAATTCAATTTATTTATTTCAAAAATAAATTGATTTTAATTCTAGTTCAAAACTAGTTCATTTCGACAAAAATATATTTTTATCCTTTTAAATATGGAATTTTTCATCCTAGTTCTTTCCGATTCACATATTATGATTTTACACAAATTATTAATATGTTTAATAATTTTATCAAGGCCGTACAGTCGATTTCCATCAACGGCCATCGAACTGCACTTACACCGACCTTTTCCAATTTTGATTTGGACATAATTCCAAATCCAACCATTAGATTTCAGATTTCTAATATTCATTGGAAAGCTCTTTTCGATACGAACCCAACGGTTCCGGTTTTAGGAGAATCCGACGGTCGGATCTCCCGTAATGTCCATTCGAAGTCAATGGTCGAAATTCACGAACTGCCGTGGCGCGACGCATTCTATTCAGGCAATTATATATATAATATATATATATATATATATTATATTTCGTCGATTTCCTTTTAAACGTATTTTATAAATCTTTTTTAATTCATTTTCAAAACCATTTCAACTCTATATTCAATTCCAAATCAAAATTGAATATTTCATATCATTACTATATAAATGATAATATTTTCAAAACGTTATATTTTGAAATCACTACCTTTTCTATATTCATTATAAAAACTAATATAATCGATATAAATATCATTCACGTCAAAATAGCGCAACTCTAATCAACACGGTTTTATATATTTCAATAAATTCGTGTTCTATTCAACAAATGAATATTTATTCTATTCAACACATGAATATATATTTCTTTCAACACCTGACTAATCTCAACACATGAGTACTGTCAACACACGACTATTTTTGTTATGTAAAATATTTTATAAAATTATGGTATCTATCGTTTGATTTTCAATTAGAATCCTACTGTAAAGTAGTTCTAATTTTAAATATGATAAAGATGTAAATTTTATTGTTAAAATATTTTACTCAACACATGAACATCGTCGACACATGACTATTTTTATATTCAACACATGAATTTTCTATTATATTCTTTATTTTCCCGATTGGAATGAGGCCCAATCAATTACCATATAACGTTAATTATATGGATTCCATACAACACATGCATCTAATAGCAACGATAACCAATCAACCATCATCCAAAGTGCACTACACAACTGCATAAGCATCAAATATAAATAATTAACGCTTACACAGCCTGTCGACCGATCGATCGACATACAATTAAATAATTGGGATTAGTGTACGCCAAATATCATTCCAACACCCGTGTGGGGTTTCAAATCAACAAATACAGATTTTTATTTGTACAGTTGGGCGACGTGTTAAATTTATCATCCCAATCAATATCCTTCAAATAGGTGTGCATAAATAAACCGTCCGGTTTGTAAATGAATATTTATTTATTCACATTCACGTTAAAAATTATATTTTTAACGATAATTAATTTATTTCAACCATCTACATTTTATTTTCGATTTCACATCAACATCACAAACAATTTTCACAACACATCAATCAAACAAACAAGCCATCCATGGTCTGTGGATGACGGGTGTCGGGTGCTGCTAAGCACCGTCTGCATCCTAGTATATATATATATAACTAGAAAAAGAAAATTTAGAGTGAGAAGTTCTCACACAATAGCTAATCCAAACGCCATGACTCTTCTTATGTAGAAATCTTCACCGTGCTCGCCTTTCTTCACTTTCGTTATCCGTAGCCACTACATATATGAAAATCACATTTTTATTTTCTTGCTATGTATATAAAAATCATATTTTTATAATTACTCCATATGGATAAAAATTCTATTTTTATATCGCTACTATATAGATAAAAATTCTATTTTTATATCGCTGCTATATAGATAAAAATTCTATTTTTGTCACGCTATTCTCTATATAAAGATTTCGCCTTTTCAAATATAAATATTTAATTTTTATTTCATCACTATAAAAATCAAATCTTTATTTCAACATATATATAAGAAAGATCAGATTTTTATTTCCGCTATATCGATAAAGATGATATTTTTACTATCTTACCTTTATAAAAATTATATTTTTATACTTCTACAATATAAAAGATTATATTTTTATACTTTTACAATATAAAAGATTATATTTTTATACTTCTACAATATAAAAGATTATATTTTTATACTTCTACAATATAAAAGATTATATTTTTATACTTCCTTTTCTTCACTTTCATATGATTAAAAATCGTATTTTTACTTAGTTAAAAATCTCGACTTTACTTCATTGAATATCACGTCTCTACTTCATTAAAAATCCGACCTTTACATCATTAAAAATCCGACTTTTATATTCTAAAAATCGTTCTTCTATAAAAATTCAATCTTACTTTTATAAAAATTCAAACTTTATTTTTAAAAACAATATTTTTAAAACAAAAAAAATATATACTTTATTTTCAGATTTTATAAATGCTAGTTCATATATAAAAAAACTGATTTTATAAATAAAAATAAAATTAAAACTTACAGCGTTCGCTCGAGGGGAGGGGGTTATCAGCGTCGGTTTAGGATCCAGGGGGGCGCCTGCAGTCTTGCGTCGGACTGGAGGAGGAGGGAAAGGAGGAGCGAAGAGGGGGGTGCTGGACGTCGGCAGGAGGGGGAAGGAAGAAGCGGCGGCGGCAGCACTGGATGGGGGTGCGATGGGGGAGGGAAGGAGAGAGGGCGGGGTCGCGGCGGCCGTGGGTGGGGGTGGGAGGGGGGAATTGGTGCGGGAGCCCCGCCCTAGGCGGCGGCGTTCAACCGATGGGGGGGGGGGGCGGCGGATCGCGATCCCCCCTTCTCTTTTTTTTTACTTTTGAAATGAATTCTAACGCGGGGGGGGGGGGGGCTGAAAGAGAATATAGAGGGGTGAGGTGTTTTTATATTTTTTTATTTAATTATTTAATTTCTAAAAAGTTGACTTCATATTCGACCTCTAAATATGGCCCACCGCCTGTCATCCATAGCTAATTACCCCCATTCCGAACACAATGGGATATGTATCGTAGGCTGATTCGACCGTTTCGATCAGTTTTCGTCAAAATCAACATATAACTCAATATATTGATTTTGAACGCGTATTTCAATTTACCGGGGCCAGATACTAACTAGAAAAATTCCCAAAAAATATTTTCTAGCTTCGTATTGATGATGCGGTCCTAACAAAACTAGTTTCGTCGAATTTTGAGACCGTTAGAAAAATGGCCATTTTCCAGTCGATTAAAATCAACTAAAACTGGTCAAACGCGTTTTCCTTTGCCACGCTCACATATTGATTCGAAAAATTATGAAAATTGGAATCTAGCAATAATTTGACATCACGGACCCAACAGAAGTGGTTTCGTCGAAATCCGAGGTCGTTTGCAAAATTTCCATTTTTAAGGGCCTGAATTCCATAGCGACTATTCAAAATTTTCAACTGGACATATCTTTTGATTCCCGCTATGAAATTTCGATTTTTCGGATTCGTTGGAAAGATATTCACAATTATATTCTTTTATTTTTTGTTTCGCTAAAATCCGGTTTATTTTGCACCCAGTACATTCAATTGAAGTTTGAAATCGAATTATCGAACTACCGCGCCATTTTCAATTCCTTTTATAGTTATATATAATTATTTATATTCTAACGACGACGTATATAAATATATACTTTCTATTTCTATTCTAAATAAAATTTCATCGATATTATTTAAAATTATTCATTTTAAATGTTCAAACTTCGCTAAAATTGCCAAAATAAAATTTTTAAATTGGCTCACATTTCCGGGTTGTTACAATCTCCCCCACTTAAAACTTTTCGTCCCCGAAAAGGAACGAAGCCGAAAGTTGTTTCACAGATCAACTCAACTTCCTTTCTTTTCATTACGGCTTAAGTTCTTCAACTTTTCGGTTTCTAAGAACTTTTCAAATTTTTCAAAAATTTGGCTAACACCCTAAATTTTCGAAAAATTTCGCCATAACCTCCCCTGCACCGGGAGCACCGGGAAAATCCCGAAATTTCCATACAGGCCCTCTGATCTCAAAAAGAAAAAGAAAAAGCCAAGCGGCTAGCCAATCGGCTCATAAAATCATCATCACCCAAACAAAACAGTAAATTATGATAAACATGTACCTATTTGTCGGGCAAACAAATTTTATTCTCTGCTCTAGCCTCCTTGCTATGACCTGTTCAATGTAAGTACATGTATATGCAAGCAAATGCGACTAATTTTCAATACAATATTTGATTCTATTAGGCTAAATGGTTATGCATAATTTTCAAACAAATAAACAAACAACACAACCATCAATCAATCAGTGGATTATCATTTCAAATTCATAATTTGATATGTATATACAGAAAATCATGTTTTTGATGCCAATTCACAACAATAAATCTATCTGTATTTTGGTTCTCACACCAGTCTAATGGAAATATATAGATATCACACCTTCGAAACACGAACATAAGTTCTGATGATGATCGATCAATCATCAGAACCATCTCCGGGTGTCTAGAATGTGATCCTATATCTATCCAGTATATTAAAACTTCGAATATACGTTCATGACGCGTATACGCGAAATCTTTATATATTGGATTGTCCAAATTCAAAATAAATAAATATTCAAATACGTATAAAACGATTTAAATTTCAAAACAAAATTGTTTTCATTTGAAAAATATACTCTTCACACTCGTTCTAGGATACTACTGATCCTATCTCTAACGAGTCATTCTAATTGGATATTACTAATCCAATATCTGATGAATTCTTTCATATGGTTCTAATGTGTCTTGTTCTCGAGCTCTGTAAACCAAAGCTCTGATACCAAACTGAGACGACCCGAACTTCCCCGTGAAGAAAAGCACGGATGGCGTTGAGGACAAGACAAATAAGAACGCAGACGGAAGAACATTTCATTGTTTATTACAACAATATACAGAGTATGAATAAATATTATACAAAGAATATCAGAGATTACAATAAATTACATAGCAGCGGAAAAACAATATAAAACACAACTGAAAGTAATACACGGATACAGAGCTTTCCGAGCGTCGTTCCAGCTGTAAATCAGGATCCTGTGAATATAAATCTGCAAACCAAAGCTACTAGCTGCCCGTGCGGAAAATAGGGGCACCCAGAGTTTAGGTTAAAACAATAAACTCCAAGTCAGTCATGTGACTGGTGTGAGAACTAAAACAGTTATTTAAAACTTTACTTTAGAAGATAGTAATTCAAGGGACCACGCCGTATAACACGGAACGGGTTTCCTCCCAAGAATACTAGTGCATATAACAAAACAGTGCAATGCTCTTTGGAAAAATGAAGCTATTATAAGACCCAGGTCCCGTCACACAATGCAACGCAAGCCGGAGGATTGGGTTTTCCCTTATAATAGCCAAACATGCTTGGTACGTTTAAAACAAATCATTTGATACTATTATAAGTGCATAGTGTCAAAACAATTCAAATCATAAATATCAATCATAGGCGGCATGGGTACCATCTATCATGTCGCCATACTAGTTCTACAATTAAAACTGCAATATCACGTATTGGAAACTGGATTTCCATCATGAGTCGAGGCAAGGGGCAAGCTCTTCTCCGTTCGAGACACTCTAGCAAATGTCTCAGGACCCCAATATGATCCTTGGATCTTCAGGGCCGGTCCTCACCTAACTTTGGAGGACTAGTTATTCCTGAGCACACGTTTCCCGGTCCTTACAGACCTATATCCGAGGCGCCTCGCATTCCAATAACCACACAGGTGAATAGTATATAAATGTCAGGGCTGGTAGGTCACTGTCACCACCCTAGCTAGAAAGATACGTCGTGCTCTCCCTGCAGTCACTATCCCGTTTTTGACTCATACCGAGGTGTGAGGCTCGCGAATTCACGTTATACACAAAGCTGCGCCACACGGGCCGTGCTTTGATCATCAACCACAAGACTTTGCTTTTCAACAGAAGCCTTGATCAGTTGCCACTTACGCGTGCCACACTGGCAATTCACTCCACGCGACTGATGTCCATCGATATACAACCTTTGAGCTCATACGTCTCAGAGAAGGGCGTTAAGCAAGAGAATAAATTCTCTGCCACCAAACAGATGTATATTTAGTAGAGATCAATCAACACAGAATAAAATCCAATGTCAGACACAAAATCCATTTACAAGTTCGTTCTGGGTATAAACGAAACCGGAGGCACTTTCCTCGCATATCCATCCATCTCCAAGTACGTATGAACGATCACCAACTGTTTCCCTCATCTTGGGTGTACAGCCCAATCAAGATCATCAGTAATCACCCAAACGATGTGAAGACTTCCGGTCTTCAACCACCGTCTTCATCTTCGACATCTCGTCGAATTGGTTATTCAGAATGGGTATAAACCCGGCCTTTCTGAATAACCCACGTATATGATAAACAAATGTTACACAAACACAACAAACGCCTCATTCCAATTCAGAATATTCTTTTATTCCCAAAATCACTTCTTAGGGAAAGGTTCTCATTAATTTTATCCAAGATAAATTCTCCTGAATTTATTCTTTAATCTTCCTTTGGATATCATTTCAAACTAGTCGGGATTAGCGAACCACACCGAAGTAATTATTTATTTTATTTCCCAATCCTAACCTATATATCCCATGGAGCAAAACTGGTAATACTCCATACCTAACACCACGGTGTTATCGGTAAAATTATTACCATTCCACGTTTAAATCTAATTAAAGATTTAACTATCGGTTTGGAGCAAAACTGGTGGTACTCCATTCTCGATCACCTTTCAGATTTGATAATTTAAATTATCAACTCACATTTCAATCTAATTAAAGATTCATTAAAACTCCACTTAGTTTTAATCTTTTCAAAAATCAATATCATGTCTTTAACTGGGTTAAAGAACCAATGTCATCTAAAACACGATTCACGATAAACCCAAAATCACACTCTATTGTTAATCGGGTTAAAGAACAGGTGTTGTTCAAAACACCGCTCATGATAAACCCAAAAACCAATTCAAATTCAATTCCAATTAAATATTATTTAATTGATACACTTCATTAAATATAAATAGAAAGATTTAATCTTTTTCTTTATTGGGCTTAAGAACAGTGTTAATGAAGACACCATTCACGACAAACCCAAATTACATTTGATATTAAATACAAGGCTCTGAATAGAAAATATACCAGCTTATATTCAATATCAAATCCTGAAACCAACAAATATCGTATTGGAAATAACGATATAAAATATATCTTTCAAATTCCCATAACAATATCTGTATAGTCACGAAATCCAACATCGAAATATTCTGAAGATAATTTCGATTCAACTCCAGTTCAATTCACGTATTGGGAATATTGATTATTTTTAAAATCACTTTCAAATTCAATTTATTTATTTCAAAAATAAATTGATTTTAATTCTAGTTCAAAACTAGTTCATTTCGACAAAAATATATTTTTATCCTTTCAAATGTGGAATTTTCCATCCCAGTTCTTTCCAATTCACATATTATGATTTTACACAAATTATTGATATTTTTAATAATTTTATCAAGGCCCGTATAGTCGATTTCCATCAACGGCCATCGAACTGCACTTACAGCGACCTTTTCCAAATTTGATTTGGACATAATTCCAAATCCATCCATTAGATTTCAGATTTCTAATATTCATTGGAAAGGTCTTTTCGATACGAACCCAACGGTTCCGGTTTTAGGAGAATCTGACGGTCGGATCTCCCGTAATGTCCATTCGAAGTCAATGGTCGAAATTCATGAACTGCCGTGGCGCGACGCATTCTATTCAGGCCATTATGTATAATATATATATATATATATATGTATGTATGTATTATATATTTCGTCGATTTCCTTTTAAACGTATTTTATAAATCGTTTTAAATTCGTTTTCAAAACCATTTCAACTCTATATTTAATTTCATATCAAAAATGAATATTTCATATCATTACTATATAAATGATAATATTTTCAAAACGTTATATTTTGAAATTACTACCTTTTCTATATTCATTATAAAAACGAATATAATCGATATAAATATCGTTTACGTCAAAATAGCGCAACTCTAATCAACACGGTTTTATATATTTCAATAAATTCGTGTTCTATTCAACAAATGAATATTTATTCTATTCAACACATGAATATATATATTTCTTTCAACACCTGACTAATCTCAACACATGAGTATTGTCAACACACGACTATTTTTGTTATGTAAAATATTTTATAAAATTATGGTATCTATCGTTTGATTTTCAATTAGACTCCTACTGTAAAGTAGTTCTAATTTTAAATATGATAAAGATGTAAATTTTATTGTTAAAATATTTTACTCAACACATGAATAGTTTCAACACATGAACATCGTCGACACATGACTATTTTTATATTCAACACATGAATTTTCTATTATATTCTTTATTTTCCCGATTGGAATAAGGCCCAATCAATTACCATATAACGTTAGTTATATGGATTCCATAAACACATGTATATAATAGCAACGATAACCAATCAACCATCATCCAAAGTGCACTACACAACTGCATAAGCATCAAATATAAATAATTAACGCTTACACAGCCTGTCGACCGACCGATCGACATACAATTAAATAATTGGGATTAGTGTACGCCAAATATCATTCCAACACCCGTGTGGGGTTTCAAATCAACAAATACAGATTTTTATTTGTGCAGTTGGGCGATGTGTAAAATTTATCATCCCAATCAATATCCTTCAAATAAGTGTACATAAACAAACCGTCCGGTTTGTAAATGAATATTTATTTATTCACATTCATGTTAAAAAATATATTTTTAACGATAATTAATTTATTTCAACCATCTACATTTTATTTTCGATTTCACAGCAACATCACAAAATTTTTTCACAATACATCAATCAAACAAACAAGCCATCCATGGTCTGTGGATGACGGGTGTCGGGTGCTGCTAAGCACCGTCTGCATCCTAGTATATATATAACTAGAAAAAGAAAATTTAGAGTGAGAAGTTCTCACACAATAGCTAATCCAAACGCCACGACTCTTCTTATGTAGAAATCTTCGCCGTGCTCGCCTTTCATCACTTTCGTTATCCATAGCCACTACATATATAAAAATCACATTTTTATATTCTTGCTATGTATATAAAAATCATATTTTTATAATTACTCCATATGGATAAAAATTCTATTTTTATATCGCTACTATATAGATAAAAATTCTATTTTTATATCGCTACTATATAGATAAAAATTCTATTTTTATCACGCTATTCTCTATATAAAGATTTCGCCTTTTCTAATGTAAAGATTTAATTTTTATTTCATCACTATAAAAATCACATCTTTATTTCAACATATATATAAGAAAGATCAGATTTTTATTTCCGCTATATCTATAAAGATGATATTTTTACTATCTTACCTTTATAAAAATTATATTTTTATACTTCTACAATATAAAAGATTATATTTTTATAGTTCTACAATATAAAAGATTATATTTTTATACATCTACAATATAAAAGATTATATTTTTATACTTCTACAATATAAAAGATTATATTTTTATACTTCCTTCTCTTCACTTTCATATGATTAAAAATCGTATTTTTACTTAGTTAAAAATCTCGTCTTTACTTCATTGAAAATCACGTCTCTACTTCATTAAAAATCCGACCTTTATATCATTAAAAATCCGACTTTTATATTTTAAAATCGAATCTTTCTTCTATAATAATTCAATCTTACTTTTATAAATATTCAAACTTTATTTTTAAAAACAATATTTTAAAACAAAAAAAATATATACTTTATTTTCAGATTTTATAAATGCTAATTCATATATAAAAAAACTGATTTTATAAATAAAAATAAAATTAAAACTTACAGCGTTCACTCGAGGGGAGGGGGTTATCAGCGTCGGTTTCGGATCCAGGGGAGGCGCCTGCTGTCTTGCGTCGGACTGGAGGAGGAGGGAAAGGAGGAGCGAAGAGGGGGGTGCTGGACGTCGGCAGGAGGGGGAAGGAAGAAGCAACGGCGGCAGCACTGGCTGGGGGTACGATGGGGGAGCGAAGGGGAGAGGGCGGTGTCGCGGCGACCGGGGGGGGGGGGGGAATTGGTGCGGTGGCCCCGCCCTTGGCGGCGGCGGCGTTCAACCGATGGAGGGGGGCGGCGGATCGCGATCCCCCTTCTCTCTCTTTTTTTTATATTACTTTTGAAATGAATTCTAACGGGGGGGGGGGTTGAAAGAGAATATAGAGGGGTGAGGTGTTTTTATATTTTTTATTTAATTATTTAATTTCTAAAAAGTTGACTTTTTTCGACCTCTAAACTAGGCCCACCGCCTGTCGTCCATAGCTAATTACCCCCATTCTGAACACAATGGGATATGTATCGTAGGCTGATTCGATCAGTTTTCGTCAAAATCAACATATAACTCTATATATTGATTTTGAAAACGTATTTCAATTTACAAGGGCCACATACTAACTAGAAAAATTCCCGAAAAATATTTTCTAGCTTCGTATTGACGATGCGGTCCTAACAAAACTAGTTTCGTTGAATTTTGAGACCGTTAGAAAAATGGCCATTTTCCAGTCGATTAAAATCAACTAAAACTGGTCAAACGCGTTTTCCTTTGCCACACTCACATATTGATTCGAAAAATTATGAAAATTGGAATCTAGCAATAATTTGACATCACGGACCCAACAAAAGTGGTTTCGTCGAAATCCGAGGTCGTTTGCAAAATTTCCATTTTTAAGGGCCTGAATTCCATAGCGACTATTCAGAATTTTCAACTGGACATATCTTTTGATTCCCACTATGAAATTTCGATTTTCCAGATTCGTTTGAAAGATATTCACAATTAGATTCTATTATTTTTGGTTTCGCTAAAATCCGGTTTATTTTGCACCCGGTACATTCAATTGAAGTTTGAAATCGAATTATCGAACTACCGCGCCATTTTCAATTCCTTTTATAATTATATATAATTATTTATATTCTAACGACGACATATATAAATATATACGTTCTATTTCTATTCTAAATAAATTTTCATTGACATTATTTAAAATAATTCATTTTAAATGTTCAAACTTCGCTAAAATTGCCAAAATAAAAATTATAAATTGGGTCGCATTTCCGGGTTGTTACACAGACAGTGCTTTGCAGCACCCGACACCCATCGTCCACAGACCATGGACGACTTGTTTGATTGTATATTGTTGTGTAAATTGATTGTGTGATGTGGAATGGAATAAAATATTTTATAGTTAAAAATATAATTTTTAACGTGTATATGAATAAAATAAATACTCATAAACAAATCAGACGATTTGTTTATGTACACACATTTGACTGATATTGATTGGAACGATAAATTTTACACAACGCCCAACTGGACAAATAAAATTCATTATTTGTTGATTGAAACCCCACACGGGTATTAGGATGATATTGGACATACACTAATCCCAATATTTAGCTGTATGTCAATCGATTGGTTGACAAGCTGTGTAAGCGTTGAAAATTTATATTTAATGCTTATGCAGTGTAGAATTCACTCTGGATGATGGTTGACTGTGTTTGAATATTGTTGTATACATGTGTGTATGAAATCCATATAAATCACATTATATGGAAATTGTCTGTGTCTGATTCCAGTTCAGAAAGAATGAATATTTTAAAATATCGAATATTTTAAAATAATGAATATTTTAAGATAATATTCAAAAAAGATTAAAATCTGATTTTGATGTCCAATTTGGGATGGACACGACTATATTTAAATATATAAAGCCGTGTTGATTTGATTAACGCCATTTGGACGTGAACGATATTTATGTCGATTTTATTCATTTTTATAATGAATATCTAAAAGGAATTGATTTCAAAATATAATGTTTTGAAAATACTATCATTTATATATCGATAATATGGAATATTCGATTTTGATTTGAAATTGAATATAAAGTTGAAATCGTTTTGAAAACGAATTTAAAATGGTTTATAAAATACGTTTTAAATGGAAATCGATGAAATATATATAATATATTATATATATAATGGCCTGAATAGAATGCGACGCGCTATGGCAGTTTGCGAGTTTCGACCATTGAATTCGAACGAGCATTACAGGAGATCCGACCGTCGGATTCTCCTTAAACAAGAACCGTTCGGTTTGTATCGAAAAGAGATTTTCAACGAATATTAGAGATTTGAAATCTAATGGTTGGATTTGGAATTATGTCCAAATCAAATTTGGAAAAGGTCGTTGTAAGTGCAGTTCGATGACCATTTATGGAAATCGACTGTACGGGCCTTGATAAAATTATTAAAAATATCAATAATTTGTGTAAAATCATAATAAATGATTTGTAAAGAATTAGGATGAAAAATTCCATATATGAAAAGATAAAAATATATGTTTATCGAAATGAACTAGTTATAAACTAGAATTATAAATCCAATATTTTTTTAAAATAAATAAATTGGATTTGAATGGTTTTAGAAATAACCAGAATTTCCAATATATGAATTGGAATGTTCGAAATTATCTTCAGAATATTTCGATATTGGATTCCGTGATTATACGGATATGGTGGAGGAATTTGGAAGATATATATCTCGTTATTCCAATACGATATTTGTTGATTTCAGAATTTGATATTGAATATAAGCCAATATGTTTTCTATTCAGAGCCTTGTATTTAATATCAAATAGGATTGAGGTTTGTTGTTAATGGGCCTTCATTAACACCGTTCTTAAACCCAGTTGAGAAAAGATTAAATATTTTTATTTATATTTAATGAAGTAAACCAATTAATTAATATTTAATTGGAATTGAATTGAAATTTATTTTTGGGTTTATCGTGAACGGTGTTTTAAATAACACTTGTTCTTTAACCCTATTAAAAATGGAATGTGAATCGGGTTTATTGTGAGTTGCATTTTTAACGACATTCGTTCTTTAACCCGATTTATAGTTAAATGTGATTTGGAATATATAAATCTTTTTATTAAGATTTAACAGGAATTTTCCAAAGTAACGGTTTTCCAATTTAATATATTAAATTGGAATTGAATGTGAATTCGATTGGATAATAATCGAAGTGAACTTCTGTGGAGGAAGACTGTTAATACATATGGAATTTAAAAGGCTTTCCCATTATTCCATTTATATTATTAGTCGGATATGGAAATTGATATCGATTATATATTGATTTGTTTTCCATGAAGATTCCATTTATGGAATGTGATTTAGGTTTATCATGAACTGTGTTTTGAACGACATTAGTTCTTTGACCCAGTTAAAGGCAGGATTACATGTCTGTCATTGTATTTCGAACTGTATGTTTGATCTCTACTAAATATATCTTTTTTTGGTGGCGGCGAATTTATTCTTTTGCTTAACACCCTTCTTTGAGACGTACGAGCTTAGAAGTTATATATCAGCAGAAATCAATAGTACGGTGTAGATTGTCGATGCGACATGTTTGTGTTTCCAAAGTTAAGTAATCATTAATATTGATTTTTGGAATGATTAAAACTAGGTAGATTTTTAATGAATCTTTAATTAGATTGAAATTTGAATTGATAATTTAAACTATCAAATTTGGGAAATGATCGAGAGTGGAGTATCACCAGTTTTGCTCCAAGCGATAGTTAAATCTTTAATTAGATTTGAACGGGAAATGGTAATTAAATTTACCGATAACACCATGGTGTTAGATATGGAGTATTACCAGTTTTTCTTCATGGGATGAATAGGTTGGCATTGGGAAATTAAACAAATGATTACTTTGGTAAGATTCGCTAATCCCGACTAGTTTAGATAAACCATAATTTGGTTTGAATTGATATCCAAAGGAAGATTAAAGAATAAATTTAAAGAATTTATCTTTGGTAAAATTAATGGGAACCTTTCCAAAAGTATAAGAATATTTGAATAAAGGAATATTCTGGATTGGAATGAGGCTTACGTCGTGTTTTTATAACACTTGTTTATATATACGTGAGTTATTCGGAAAGGTCGGGTTTATACCCATTCTGAATAATTGATTCGACGATATGTCGATGATGAAGACGGTGGTTGAAGACGGTGGTTGAAGACCGGAGGTCTTCGCATCGTTTGGATGATTACTGATGTCTTGATTGGGCTGTACACCCAAGACGAGGTAATAAGTGGTGATCGTCCAGACGTACTTGGAGATCGACGGATATGCGAGGACCTCTCTCCTGTATTGGACATACGAGACGAGGAATATGGTGCCTCCGGTTTCGTTCAGACCCAGAACAGACTTGTAAATGGATTGTGTGTCTGACATTGGATTTTATTTTGTGTTGATTGATTTCTATTATATATATATCTGTTTGGCAGCGGAGAATTTATTCTCTTGCTTAACGCCCTTCTCTGAGATGTACGAGCTTAGAGGTTATATATCATCAGAAATCAATAGTACGGTGTAGATTGTCGATGCGACATGTTTGTGTTTCCAAAGTTAAGTAATTATTAATTGTATTATTTTCTGCTGCATTGTAATTTGTAAATCTCTGATATTTATCAAATGTATTTTATTCATTCATACTCTGTAATATTCTTGTATTCTGATGGAATTGTTGTAGTAAGCAATGAAATGTTCTTCTGTTTGTATTCTGATTCGTCTTGTCCTCAAAGCAATCTGTGCTTTCCTTCACGGGGAAGTTCGGGTCGTTCCAATTTCGTTAATGAGATATTGTAAAATTTATCATGTTATTTATTATGTCTGTGATTCTGTGTGTTATTTCTGTTTTAAACTTGATAAGCGATAACAATCCGTCTTTGTGGGCATTTTAAGTTGTTTTAATTTCTGGCTTGAAATGGTCAAAAAAAGACAGGATCGTTACACCCCATTTGAATATTTAAACCTGAATATTTGATCTTGAGTAGCTTTATCTTGTGAACTTAGGCAAGTATCCTAAACTTGAATCACCCTTCTATTTGTTTTCCACTTGACGCTAAACTCTTTTGCTTGCCTTGACTTAAGCATATAAATTTGATGCACCGAACCTATGATCGTTCGTCCATTTCCCTTGTGTCATGCATTGAAGAAACCGATATTTAATTTGAATTTTTATAACAATGGAGAAGTGAATATTTCCCAAATACCATGTTGACGAAACATCAACAAATGAACTTTACATAGCAATTTATGTGTTTTGAATGTAGAATCTAACCAATGCATAGAAATTAGATTTTGAAATATAAATTGTGAAAATTATGTTCCGAAATTTTTTAAATTGATTTCTAATATTTTTAATTAATATTTTGGAACCATACTAGTTTGAAACATGGATATTAAATCGAAGTTGCGCATCAAAAGCGTAACAGTATTTTCGAATAAAACATTTCAAGAGATTTTTCATTTAACCGAATAATATGTCCTTTTTAAACAAGTTTTGTAACGACCCGGATTTTTTGGCGACTTTGGTTATCGACATAAGCTCGATGTCGATAACCAAAACATCGAAAAATCCTGGTAATTAATGAAAGAAATTTGAAGGTGAGAATAGATAAGATAGAAACTTAGAATAGAAGAAGAAGAAGAACACAACATCAGAGTAGCACGAACCTCACAGCGGAACGAATAACATATAATAGATAACATAACTTTGAAATATAACAGTTATGTATACAATAGCACTTATCAGAGTACATCACTTACAACACAGTGGAAATAAACTATAGCTATATGATCCAGAAGCCTCCTGCTCCAGCACTTCAAGTATATCTGTAAATCCCGACTACTTGACTGCCCGTACAAATTTAGGCACCCAAGAGTTTAGGGAAAACAACAAAGTAAACTCCGGGTCAGTCATGGGACTGGTATGAGTAAAACAGTTTAAACAGGTATATGAACAAGTAAACGATATCTCATAAGACCACGCCGCAGAACGGAACGGGTTTTTCCCTTATGAGAATCCAAAATATCTTTATATCAAAAACCTTTTGATATTGTAACGACCCGTATTCTACACAACATAGGATCGTAGAATATTTATTTCTTTCCCATGTGAAGTCGTATGGTCATGCAACTTTGGGAAACATCTATTAGAGTCATTTCCCATGTTCATGATTTTTGTCGATTTTTAAATGACCATTTTGCCCCTAGTTGGTACTGTTTTGGCCATAACTTTTGAATGGAAAGGAATTTTGACCTGAAACCACTTCCATTAGATTCGTTTGATGGTTTACCTTTCCGTAGAGTGGTCACAATAGTCAAACGGACTTACCGTTTGGGAGATATGGCTGAAACAAGGTTTGGAGGGTGAAAAAACTGCTTAACCGGGCCAAATCGGGTGATTAGCGAGTAGGCCCATAACCCATTTCAGGATTAGGGTTATGGGAGGGCTGAAATGAGATGGAGAATCATTCCATTTCAGTTTTCTAGCCTCCACTTATCACTAAGGATCCCTAAAAATGGCCTCTAACCTCTGAATCACCTCCAAATCATCTTTTGGTCAAGGATTTGGCTTAGCAATCCCTAATCAAGGAAGATCTTCACCAAATCAACATAGGAGCTACTGTTTGGCATTGAAATTCGCATCAAATCATAGAATTATTTCAAATCTTAGTTTATTTTGTGGCTAAGGTGAGTGATTTGCATAGTTTTGCACTAATTATGGCTAATTAGGGGTGATTAGTGTTAATTAGCGAATTTAAACATGATAAAATTTTGGAAAAATGTTCATAAATTCGTAAATGATGTTTTAGACCTCTGATATGAATTTGGGTTAATTTGGTTAAGTTTTGCTAATCCTATCATTAGTTTCACCTAAACATGCTTAAGGGGAAATATGGGATTTTGGGTATGTTTGATCCATTTTTACCTATCATATTGATGTTTTGATGTTTGTGGTTGATTATGCATGTTGCTATGACTGTATGAAATGCTTTGTGACTGTTTAGAATAGTTGGAATGGTCGAAAACGCCGTCGAGGGGCGTAAACAGCTCGCTGGACAAGGTGCAGAGATTCAGATCGGATAGGGGATTGAGAGACGATCGTATCGCCCTATGGGACCGTGGGACATCACCACGAGTCGAGCCATCTCCTCCGAACTGAACCATCTGCGCAAGGCCCACGAGACGAATCGATGCAGCGCCGTGCCCAAACTGAAGTACTCCGATCCGGATCGCGAATGAGCATTACGACCCGATCCGTCCAAGAAGGGTGAGCACGATCCGTCGACCTGGAGGAGTGCTTTCTGACCCGAACCGCTTGAAGGACCACGATCCGATCCGAAGGAACTTACCACGAATCGATCCATGGCGATGGACTTGGAGACCCCGACCCGATCCGTTGAAGGGTACTCGAACCGATCCGATGGAATTGGAGGACCACGAGTTGATGGCGTGACTCGATCCGAATGAAGGAGCTCGATCCGAACCGTGGTGACGAAGGCTCCGAACCGATCCGATCTGAAGGCCACGATCCAATCCGATCTGGTGATGACTAATAACCCGAGATGCGAAGGTAGTCCAAATGGAAGTTAGAGCTCAGGATCCCGGAACCAGTTGGGAACCAATGAGTTCACTTCATGGTTGGGCTTTGCTGCGGGACGTGTGCTAAGGAGTTGTCGACGTTCATAACCTCGATTCACCACTAAAAAGGAAAGATGGGCTACTTATCAGTGCAGTAGGGTCATTACGACCTGACGGGCAAAGTGATGGTAGCAAGACTACGTTATCAGTGCAGTAGGGTCATTATGACCCAAGGGGCAAGGTGATGCGTAGTAAGACTATGAGCCAGTGCAGTGGGTTTGTTGTGACTCCATGGGGCAAAGTGGACATAGTAAGGATTGATAAGGCTATGACCCAGCGCAGTGGGGTTCTTGTGACTCCATGGGGCAAAGTGGACATAGCAAAGGATTTGTGGCTACGTTATCAGTGCAGTGAAGCCATTTATGACTTCATGGGGCAAAGTGATCGTAGCAAGGAATGTTGGGTGATCGAAGTGGTGAATGTCGTATGCTTTACGCACTGAGTGAGAGATGTGAGGATGGATACTATGCTTGATTGTTTGCCATCATTATGACATGCACACCTCCCCCACCTCCGTATCTTTACACTGTTTGATATGATACCTTAGAGTGTTAGTGCTAACTCTTTGGTTGCAGGTCCAGGTTCAGGTATGTTTAGTCTACCTGTTATTGTTCACTTTAGATGCTTATCGCTCATACCAGGCTTTATGTCTGACCCAGAGTTTTATGTCTCCTCTTATTACTCTGGGTGCTCACACGAGCAGACTAGAGACAGGTTAGCTAGTGATGCGCGAGTAGCTGATTCGGAGGCGGGCAGGAGGCTTCCACGTATTATATATATATACACATTCTCCCTGTGTCGTTGGTGGTCGCTACTTGGGCATTAGTAGTGTACCTCATTTATCTTTCTTTTGCTTTGAGACAGTTTGAAAGTTGTAATAAGCTGTATTTTGGATTTCCGCTGCTATGATGTTTAGTTCTGATTTTCAGCTTATGCACTGTCTCTCCTGTTTTATGTCAAGTATGTTATTATTATATTTTGTTCTATGCGCTGTGAGACATTCTACAGGTTCTTTGTATGTTCATTTCCTTCTTCCCTTTCCTTCTGGCGACCCGTTCCGCGCTAACTGGACATGTGTACAGCGCACCTTTGGAGTAAATGTCGGTTGGTGCGGGGCGGGCCGTCACACTTGGTATCAGAGCTCTAGGTTGCGTAGTTAACCTAAGGAAAGACACTAGGGAGAGATAGTACGTATACGGGAGCGCGTATTTGTGATTACCTTGATTTTCAAAAGCTATGTATATATATATACTATTAGTATTATAAGAATGAAGTCGCACTACACTAGCACCATTATGGGGTCGTTAATCGTTTCCCTTTTTCAGATTCACGATGAGCCGAGACACGAGAGGTGCTGGTAGAGGGACCAACCAAGGGAATGCCGCTGACATGAGGGCAATGTTTACTAACCTCATGAGAGACATGCTTAGAGAAGTGCAAGGGGCAATTCCCAATCCCGGAGTTGGTGTTGGCCCAGTAGTGCAGGCGCCTAGGGTCGATTTCGCCAAGTTGTGCAAAGATTACACTAATCTTGGTGGAAAGCCGTTCCACGGGACGGAGTCGGCCACGGATGTTCAAGACTGGATGGATAGCTGTGACCGTATCTTTGATGACTTGGGTCTCGAGGATGCGATGAAGAGAGGGCTAGCGTCTCGTCAGCTGCAAGGGCGAGCGATGAATTGGTGGAATGCCATTAGAACAGCTACTCCAAAAGACCAGGTGACTTGGGATCAGTTCAAGGCTCGCTTTAGTGAGAAGTTCATTCCAGCTGCCCAGAAGTCAGTATTGTTTAAGAGGTTCTTGGAACTCAAACAGAATGGGAGGGCAGTTTCTGATTATATTGCTGAGTTCGACACCTTGTCGAAGTATGGACTGTCTCTCATTGATACTCCCGAAAAGAAGAATGAGAAGTTCATTACTGGTTTGGATGGGTACTTGGGGGAAAGGCTTATCAACCATATCGATGAGACTTTTGAATCGATCATGGGGAAAGCTTTGAGATCAGAGAGTCTTTACCCCAAGTCAAAGACTGAGGCTGCATCTGCAGAAGGGCCAAAGCCGCAAGCAGGCGGTGGAGGAAAGAATAATTCTCAGAATAAGAGGAAGCAGGACCAATCAAAGGGTGGCCAGAAAAAGAGCAAGAAGGATGTTGAGTGCTTCAGCTGTGGAAAGAAGGGCCATTATGCTAAAGAATGTCGGGCCAAGCCAGCGGAAAGGAAGTGCTACAACCGTGGTCAAGTGGGACATCAGAAGGATAAGTGTCCGCAACCTCTTAAGGAGAAGCAGATTGTGAAAGCATATGCTATTGATGTTGTTCCTTCTTCGTCGAATGCCCCAACTGCGGCGGAGAAAGGAAAGAATGTTGTTATTCAAGGTATGCTTTCTATTTATGATATACCGGTTCGAGTTTTGTTTGATACTGGGGCTTCACGTTCCTTCATATCTAGTGACCTGGTAGATAGGTTGGGACTGGAACCCGAGATAGTCGATAGACCATTGATTGTGACGAACCCGATTGGTGGTTCGACTAGCCTTAGTATGATTTGCAGGAATTTGGTCTTATCGAGTCATGGATGTATGTTTGTATGTGATTGCTTTGTTTTGGGCTTTACTGGGTATGGCATTATATTGGGAGTTGATTGGCTCCAAAGATACGGGGTGGTGGTAGACTGTGAGGGCTTTTTAGTGACAGTGAGGGCGGATGATGGGCGGAGGGTAGTGTTTGGTAGTCTACCCAGTGATGGGGTTACGGCTAGTTTTGTAAATTCCCTCGACATCCCGCAGGATGAGTTGTCAGATGTGCCCGTGGTTGGCCAGTATCCGGACGTCTTCGAGGAGGTGACCGGGCTTCCACCACACCGAGAGATTGAGTTCCGTATTGATTTAGTGAAAGATGCCAGACCTATAGTGATGCCACTTCATCGTATGGCACCAAGGGAGCAGCGAGAGCTCGGGATGCAAGTCGGCAATCTTTTGAAGAAGGGATTTATTAGAAGGAGTGTCTCCGAGTAGGGAGCACCAGTTGTGTTTGCCACTAAGGCAGATGGTTCCCTTCGTTTGTGTGTGGACTATCGCGAGTTGAATAAGGTGATGAGGAAGAATAAGTATCCTCTGCCACGGATAGATGATTTGTTTGATCAGCTGGAAGGAGCTAGAGTGTTCTCCCAGTTGGACCTCGCGACAGGATTTCATCAGCTTCGAGTAGCAGATGAGAGTGTTCCAAAAACGGCATTTAGGACGCCGTCTGGATTTTATGAGTGGTTGGTCATGCCGTTTGGGTTGACCAATGCACCAGCCTACTTTGTGGATCTTATGAATCGGGTATTCAGATATCAGTTGAATAAGTTTGTTCTTGTGTTCGTGGATGATATCCTTGTTTACTCAAGGACGGAGGAGGAACACAAGGGACACTTTAGGATAGTGATGGAGGTGTTGAGGAAACACCAATTGAAAGCGAAATTCTCTAAGTGTCATTTTTGGAGAAGGGAAGTAAGATTCTTGGGTCATGTTGTTTCAGAGAGTGGTATTGCCGTGGACCCTACGAAGGTGGCTACGGTACAGGATTGGCCTACACCCAAGAATGTAACAGATGTGAGAAGTTTCTTGGGATTAGCTGGATATTATCATAAGTTTATCCAGGACTTCTCCAAGATTGCAGCACCGTTGACTCAGTTGACTAAGAAGAATCAGTCCTTCGTCCGGCACGGAGTGTGTGAAGATGCCTTCAAGAGTCTAAAGGAGAAGTTGACGCGTGCGCCAGTGTTAGTCATTCCTAAAGGGAATGAAGAGATGACGGTATACACGGATGCTTGTGGTACCGGACTGGGTGCTGTATTGATGCAAGGAGGTAGGGTTGTAGCTTATGCTAGTCAACAGCTAAAGCCGCATGAGAAGAAGTACCCTACCCATGATTTGGAATTAGCAGCGATCGTGTTTGCGCTGAAGATGTGGAGACATTATCTCTTGGGAGAAAGATTCGAGTTGTTCACTGATCATAAATCGTTAAAGTATCTCTTCTCTCAGAAAGATCTGAATCTCCGTCAGCAGAGATGGTTAGAGTTCTTGGCTTTGTATGATTTTGATATCGCATATACACCTGGGAAGGGTAATGCGGTAGCCGATGCCTTGAGTAGGAGACATGCCAGCTTAGGGGCAATGTTTCTTGAATGGAAGCAACTGGAGTTTATCGCGGGGTTTGATTTCAGACCAAGGTGCGAATTGGATCCAGTTATGCTAGCTAGTTTGACGATCAGACCCACTTTGATAGAGCGGATTGGTTCCAGCCAGAGGAACGATCCTAATCTATTAGAAATCATCTCCAAGTAAGAGATGGGTATCGATGAGGAGGTGAATGTGTATGGGCTTGATCGGGATGGATGGCTTAGAAAGAATGAAAGACTAGTTGTGCCCAACGTGAATGGTTTGAGAGATGAAGTGCTTAGAGAATGTCATCACTCAAAACTGACTATACATCCCGGTGGTAATAAGATGTATCGAGACATGAGACAGACTTACTACTGGGAAGGGATGAAAAGGGACGTTGGGAAGTTTATATCCAAATGCATGAATTGCCAGCTAGTTAAAGCTGAGCAAAAGAAGCCTAGTGGGTTATTGCAACCATTAGAAATTCCCGAATGGAAATGGGAGCAAATCTCGTTGGATTTCATCGATGGTTTACCAAGGACTAGATCGGGATATGATAGCATTTGGGTAATTGTGGATCGATTGACTAAGAGCGCAAGATTTATACCAGTCAAATCGACCAGGACAGCAGCCAAGTTGGCAGAATTGTATATGAAGTGGGTAGTGAGATTTCATGGAGTACCCAAAAGCATTGTGAGTGACCGAGACCCGTTGTTTACTAGTGGGTTTTGGAAGAGCTTACAAGAGGCTCTAGGGTCAGGATTACATCTCAGTACCGCATATCATCCTCAGACCGACGGTCAGACGGAGAGGGTGAATCGTATATTGGAAGATCTCTTGAGAGCGTGTATATTGGATTTTGGTGGATCATGGGATGACCATTTGCATCTAGTAGAGTTTGCATATAATAATAGCTACCAATCCAGTATCGGTATGGCTCCATATGAAGCTTTGTACGGAAGACCGTGCAACTCACCATCATGTTGGATAGAGACTGGTGAGAAGTTTGTGCTTGGACCAGACGTGGTGAGAGAAACTTCAGATAAGATTAAGATCATTCAGCAACGAATGAAAGCTGCTCAAGATAGGCAAAAGAGTTATGCTGATAAGAGGAGAAGAGACTTGGAATTCTCCGTTGGTGACTTGGTGTTTGTCAAGATCTCTCTGTTGAAGAGCGTGATACGATTTGGCAGGAGAGGCAAGTTGGCACCAAGATTTGTTGGCCCATTCCCTGTTCTTGAATTAGTCGGGAATTTGGCATATAGAGTTGGCTTACCAGAGAAAATGGCGGGAGTTCACAATGTATTTCATGTTTCCCAACTAAGGAAGTTCGTTCACGACTCAGATGTGGCTATTTCACCTGATCAGTTAGAGGACTTCGAAGTAGAACCCGAGGCGGTTGAGAACCGCAAGCCGATTCGTATTGTAGGGCACGATACGAAGCAACTTCGAAGGAAGGCGGTGAAGCTAGTCAAGGTTCAGTGGGGCGAGGACGAGAATGATTGTACATGGGAGACAGAGGAGAGCATTAGGAAGGCATATCCAGAACTCTTTGCCTGGTAAGATTTACCTTGCGATTTAGTTATTCCGCATGCTAGGATAAACTTATTTTACTTGCTTTGCATGTTTGATTGTTGTTTTATGATTGATAGGCATGCGGGACCTTTGTATGTGTTTTGATTAGGGAATTTCGGGGGCAAAATTTCTTAAGGGGGGGAGAGTGTAACGACCCGTATTCTACACAACATAGGATCGTAGAACATTTATTTCTTTCCCATGTGAAGTCGTATGGTCATGTAACTTTGGGAAACATCTATTAGAGTCATTTCCCATGTTCATGATTTTTGTCGATTTTTAAATGACCATTTTGCCCCTAGTTGGTACTGTTTTGGCCATAACTTTTGAATGGAAAGGAATTTTGACCTAAAACCACTTCCATTAGATTCGTTTGATGGTTTACCTTTTCGTAGAGTGGTCACAATAGCCAAACGGACTTACCGTTTGGGAGATATGGCTGAAACAAGGTTTGAAGGGTGAAAAAACTGCTTAACCGGGCCAAATCGGGTGATTAGCGAGTAGGCCCATAACCCATTTCGGGATTAGGGTTATGGGAGGGCTGAAATGAGATGGAGAACCATTCCATTTCAGTTTTCTAGCCTCCACTTATCACCAAGGATCCCTAAAAATGGCCTTTAACCTCTAAATCACCTCCAAATCATCTTTTGGTCAAGGATTTGGCTTAGCAATCCCTAATCAAGGAAGATCTTCACCAAATCAACATAGGAGCTGCTGTTTGGCATTGAAATTCGCATCAAATCAGAGAATTATTTCAGATCTTAGTTTATTTTGTGGCTAAGGTGAGTGATTTGCATAGTTTTGCACTAATTATGGCTAATTAGGGGTGATTAGTGTTAATTAGCGAATTTAAACATGATAAAATTCTGGAAAAATGTTCATAAATTCCTAAATGATGTTTTAGACCTCTGATATGAATTTGGGTTAATTTGGTTAACTTTTGCTAATCTTATCATTAGTTTCACCTAAACATGCTTAAGGGGAAATATGGGATTTTGGGTATGTTTGATCCATTTTTACCTATCATATTGATGTTTTGATGTTTGTGGTTGATTATGCATGTTGCTATGACTGTATGAAATGCTTTGTGACTGTTTAGAATAGTTGGAATGGTCGAAAACGCCGTCGAGGGGCGTAAACAGCTCATTGGACAAGGTGTAGAGATTCAGATCAGATAGGGGATTGAGGGACGATCGGATCGCCCTATGGGACCGTGGGACATCACCACGAGTCGAGTTATCTCCTCCGAACCGAACCACCTGCGCAAGGCCCACGAGACGAATCGATGCAGCGCCGTGCCCAAACTGAAGTACTCCGATCCGGATCGCGAATGAGCATTACGACCCGATCCGTCCAAGAAGGGTGAGCACGATCCGTCGACCTGGAGGAGTGCTTTCCGACCCGAACCACTTGAAGGACCACGATCCGATCTGAAGGAACTTACCACGAATCGATCCATGGCGATGGACTTGGAGACCCCGACCCGATCCGTTGAAGAGTACTCAAACCGATCCGATGGAACTGGAGGACCACGAGTTGATGGCGTGACTCGATCCGAATGAAGGAGCTCGATCCGAACCGTGGTGACGAAGGCTCCGAACCGATCCGATCTGAAGGCCACGATCCGATCCGATCTGGTGATGACTAATAACCCGAGATGCAAAGGTAGTCCAAATGGAAGTTAGAGCTCAGGATGCCGGAACCAGTTGGGAACCAATGAGTTCACTTCATGGTTGGGCTTTGCTGCGGGACGTGTGCTAAGTAGTTGTCGACGTTCATAACCTCGATTCACCACTAAAAAGGAAAGATGGGCTACTTATCAGTGCAGTAGGGTCATTACGACCTGAGGGGCAAAGTGATGGTAGCAGGACTACGTTATCAGTGCAGTAGGGTCATTATGACCCGAGGGGCAAGGTGATGCGTAGTAAGACTATGAGCCAGTGCAGTGGGGTTCTTGTGACTCCATGGGGCAAAGTGGACATAGCAAAGGATTTGTGGCTACGTTATCAGTGCAGTGAAGCCATTTATGACTTCATGGGGAAAAGTGATCGTAGCAACGAATGTTGGGTGATCGAAGTGGTGAATGTCGTATGCTTTACGCACTGAGTGAGAGATGTGAGGATGGATACTATACTTGATTGTTTGCCATCATTATGACATGCACACCTCCCCCACCTCCGTATCTTTACACTGTTTGATATGATACCTTAGAGTGTTGTACAGTATGTAGTGCTAACTCTTTGGTTGCAGGTCCAGGTTCAGGTATGTTTAGTCTACCTGTTATTGTTCACTTTAGATGCTTATCGCTCATACCAGGCTTTATGTCTGACCCAGAGTTTTATGTCTCCTCTTATTACTCTGGGTGCTCACACGAGCAGACTAGAGACAGGTTAGCTGGTGATGCGCGAGTAGCTGATTCGGAGGCGGACAGGAGGCTTCCACGTATTATATATATATATACACATTCTCCCTGTGTCGTTGGTGGTCGCTACTTGGGCATTAGTAGTGTACCTCATTTATCTTTCTTTTGCTTTGAGACAGTTTGAAAGTTGTAATAAGCTGTATTTTGGATTTCCGCTGCTATGATGTTTAGTTCTGATTTTCAGCTTATGCACTGTCTCTCCTGTTTTATGTCAAGTATGTTATTATTATATTTTGTTCTATGCGCTGTGAGACATTCTACAGGTTCTTTGTATGTTCATTTCCTTCTTCCCTTTCCTTCTGGCGACCCGTTCCGCGCTAACTGGACATGTGTACAGCGCACCTTTGGAGTAAATGTCGGTTGGTGCGGGGCGGGCCGTCACATATATTATAATAATGTCTATGTACAAATAGATATCAACTAGCAGAAACGCTTTCATCTCACGTTCTACATATATAGTATACAATCAAAATCGCAAGCACGTATTGGATAATGGATTTCCAACTATAACAAGGTATGGAACCACCTTCCGATCAGTGTACTCTAGGAACGATACACCGGAGTTCAACAAGAACATCTTGCAACTCAGCCACACATAACCGACCACGCATTTCGCTTGAGTGTATCGAATGTACATCACCAACGGTTGGGATCAGCAACCGTTCCCGTATATATATGGGACAACATTGATAGATTTAAGAAACAAATGAATATTCTCTAGAGAGGTGATTATACACCATACTTCGGTGCGACCGACTTAGCCATGCTGCCTGCCCGATTTCTGTCATTTACCGGATGAAGAGGCTTGAAGCTACGCTTTATCATCACATCAGATTCACTTCGAATGCCACATTGTCAGATCCATCGAAAATCACTCATTGACGTCTACAACAGTACATTACGCGTTAGCTAAAGAAGTTTCCTTCTCTGCTTCCACTCTTGGTACGGTTGAAGAAATCAATGTACGTGACCTTTCTGGAAATACTCTGTCAGACATTCATTCACATAAGTCATCCTCATTCACTTAGAATGTCACATCGTCATACCCGCCAAATCACAAATTGATTTCCTCAAAAATACAACGGGTATACAGCTAAGAGAAACGAATTCCTCCGCCACCAACGTGTATACGTTTGAAGAGATCAACTTACACGATCCATTGGATATACTCTGTCAGACCTTTGTCCATACAAGTTGTCCTGGGACTGGACAAACCGAAGGCACTATTCAGTATATCCATCTTAGTCACTGTTATCTAAGACTTATACAACATCCCTTGCATTTTACTCTGTCTTCAATTATCTTTGGCATATATGATTCGCAACGCTTATGCCAATACAGAGTGGTTCTTTGGATAATAATCCAACCGGTCTCTCCATATTAACAACGTTAAAATGGTCAAAACTTCGATAGTCTGTGAGTTAACTATCGAAGAAAACAAGTGTGCAAACAATGATATTATTTCCAGATGGAAATTATATCAAACAAACATCATTTAACATTTATCTCTTTAGTTCATTTTCATCTCCTATTTCCCTATATTCAACATTTGCTATTTTCTATATTTAGAAAATATACGTTATTAACACTGGAAACATTTCCATTCCTTGTTTTTCTGTATTTAGAAAACATTTCTGATTCTTGTTTTGGAAAACATTTCCAAACTCCTACGTTTGGATTAAGCAGATGTTTTAGATAAAACATCGCTATGCCAACTCAACCATTTCCTTTAATTACTAAATTCACTTTACCATCCTTTACTGCCGAACCTTGACCATTCCTCAGTTAAAAACAAAGCCAATCAAGTTGGGGTAGAACTACCTCTCAGACCTTAACTGAACAACACTTCTAACCTTAAAATAGGCAAAGTTCACTTTATATTTCTTTAACTAACTTCCTTACTTAACCTTTCTTTCGAATAACCATATTCGATTAACTCTTTTCAATTAACTCTATTGGACTGACCCTATTGGGCTAACTCTATTTGATTAACTCTATTTGATTAACCCCATTCACTTAACTCCTGTCGAATAAACTATATTCGATAACTCCTCCCTTCGAATATCCACTATTCGATTAACTCACTTCGAATAATCAATATTCGATTACCCTCTCTCGAATATACTATATTCGATAACTCTACTTCGAATAAGTGATATTCGATAACTCTACCCGATTTACTCCAATTGAATAACTCAAATTAGTTAACTCTAACTATAACCGGTTAACTCAACTTATTCAACTTAACTTAACTTGATTAACTCAACTTCGACTTACCCCTTTTGATTAACTAACTTCGACCAACTCCTTTGGATTAACTTCGACTAATTCACTTTGATTAACTTAACAAATTCACTTCGATTAACTTAACCAATTCACTTCGATTAACTTAACCTATTTCACTTAGTTTAACTTAACTAAATTTCTTCGATTAACTTAACCTATTTCACTTAGTTTAACTTAACTAAATTTCTTCGATTAACTTAACCCATTTCACTTAGTTTAACTTAACTAAATTTCTTCGATTAACTTAACCCATTTCACTTAGTTTAACTTAACTAAATTTCTTCGATTAACTTAACCCATTTCGCTTAGTTTAACTTAACTAAATTTCTTCGATTAACTTAACAAATTCACTTAGTTTAACTTAACTAAATTTCTTCGATTAACTTAACCCATTTCACTTAGTTTAACTTAACTAAATTTCTTCGATTAACTTAACAAATTCACTTTATAAAGATTTCCTTTTTAACAACGTTTTATTCATTTGAAAAGATTTACTTTTAAATAACGGTTCTACACTTTAAAAATGATTTCCTTTTTATAACGTTTCCTTTTCAATTCTATTTGTAAATGGTTTACAAATATTTCCTTTCCAAATTTATTCTTGAAATATTCTGACTCCTTAAATTCTCTGAAAAATTCTCCATAACCTCCTTTGTAACGGGAGCATCGGGAAAATCCCCAAACCCGCCACACAGGCCTTTCCATTCAAAAAGAAAATGGTTTGTAATTATTTCCTTTTTGAATATCTCCTATTTAAAAATATTCCAATTTATAAATATTTCTTACTTATAAATATTCCACTTTATAAATATCTCTTATTTATAAATATCCCATTTTATAAATATTCTATTTTCAATATCACTTTGAAAATCCCCTTATCAACATTTCGGTATGTTATGGTATTCAATCATATCAAATCACGATGTTCAATATCGTCCAAGTACATATAATCGCCCATAGATTTTATATCACTTCATATAACAATATATGAAAAACAATAAAATAACTGTTGAGGAATCCAGTCGGATTCCTCCAACCTGTTTTCCTGCATCCATAGATGTTACACAATATGATTATCATCACTTTCAGTTCAATATAAATTATTCTGATAGCAGAATCAATATATAAATATTTAACGGTTTATATATATATATATATATATATATTTATATATATATATAACTTCCACTGGCTGACTAGCAGTTCAATCGATCAACCAACACACAGCAATCAACAGATGATTAACAGTTCTAAGAATACATTATAAAAATATAACTGTTCAGAGTTGGTGAGTTTTACTCACATTTGCAGTTCATCGTTAAAGAATGATAAACTGTTCTTTGATTTGAATCAAACAATTTATTTTGCCATAAATTCATAAGAGCCCCAATCCACTTCCAGTTAGCTTCATTGTGAAGCTCTCGTCCATACGGTCCCAACGCAACTTACGGTTCGTAAATCTGATTACGTATGACCAAGTTATTCTACTCCGAAGTTTTCACATTTTTAAATAAAAATAAAACTTTGGATTTAAACATTGATGGGCCTTACCCCTCTTATTACTTGGCCCAAACCCGTTCCTGAATACCCGAGCCCACACTTCATCTCCCCCAAATACAGAACACCGCGACTTCCAATACTTCAATGGCCAACGCCGGCCCTTCTTCCATCGATTTACCCCACTTCCGTTCCACCATAAATCCAACTAGACTCACCATCACATTCTCCATCTGATTCCCTTTCACCTCATATACATATCTCCCCACTCGAATCCCGAAACCGAAACCCGTCGAACAGTACAGCACCCAATCGATCGACCTTTCTTATCATGGATTTCCCCCAAACTCTTCAGCGAGACGCGGCTTCCAACGACGAACCCAAATCCAACCATCACGACAAGCATTAGAGCCTTAAATCTCCAACAATCGCAACCCTAGTTGCGCTGTACAAAACCAGCGAACAACAATGCAGTTCGAACCCCTTAAAACTCAAGTAGAATTGAAGAGGATCCCGCACTGATTACAAATACATATATACTTTGATTCATAGAATTTCTTTGGAATTGTTCTTGATTTTTATTTGGAACTTTCTTTTGGGTTTTCTTCTCGTTTTAGAAAACTGAATGTGGTGGCTCAGACATTTAGGGAGGATTATAATTTTTGTGTGGCTCTAAACGAGAATGGTGTGGCTGTGTTTAGTCCATTCATTTACTAGGATATTTTCTTTTCATTATTTTATATTCGTTCTAGTCTTCTAAAAATCACTGCGAACACATACGATGCCTAAAAATCCTGAAAATTGACATGTAGCTAGAGTTCGTCATTACGGTCCCAACGAAACTGGTTTCGTCGAATTCCGGCTCCGTATGCTCACACAGCGTATTTTTAACTGTCGAAGTACTGACTGTTTCTCACTCTAAAAATCCGTACGGCCACACTCTGATTTCAAAAATCACGGAACTTGGAATCTAGCAAATATTTGACATTGCGGATCCAACAAAACTAGTTTCGTCAAATTCCGACTTCGTTTGTAAAAGTGGCTATTTTTAAAGCGCTAAATAGACCATTTAAATATATAAATATATTTAAATATAATTAAATATAATATTAACAAATTTATATTATCGTATATATTCGCAGTGGAATACCATACAGCTCTAGAATATTCCTCTATGAATTTCTAACTTGATATTTCAAATCCTGATTAAATCGATATTCGATTTATATTGAAATTCCTTTTAAAAATATAAATAATTCCTTTATAAATTATAAAGGAATTCCACAGCGACTTTTCTAAAATTTGATTTGGACATAAATCAAAATCTACACGACGAAATCCCGATTTTTCTCTTCCACTAGAAAGATATACTCTACCAGCTCCACACGTTTCTTGTTTCACAGAAATCCGGCTTAAAACGAATCCTGTACATTCAGTTGAAGTTCGAATCGCCAATTTACGAACTGCAGCGCCATTTCAAGCTCGATTTTAATTATATTATAATTCTACGTTCAAACTGGCGTCAATTGAATATATTCGTCAATATAATTCAACTCTAAGCTGAATTAAATCTAAGGGATGACCCAGTTCACACCATATCGTCATTTCAGCCAGTTCTGATTATTTCTGAATTAAATATATTATTTAATTATTTAAATTAATTAAATATTCACTATAATTTAATTAAACGACGATTTAATCCCCTACCTCACGATACATATAATTAAATTAATTAATTATAATACCCCTGACAGTGCGGGTCATTACATTCTTCCCCACTTAAAATAATTTCGTCCTCGAAATTGCTAAGTTAGAGGACGACCCTATATATTGGAACTCCTAAGATTTGTTTACCCCTTATTTCTGATTTCAACAGAACCAATTAATATCGACTAAAATATTAATTCTTCCGACTAACTAAAATTTTCAAAAATTCTGAAAATTTTCTAACACTTTAAATTTCCAGAAAATTTTGCCATAACCTCCTTTGTACAGCCCTATCGGTAAAACCACAACTCGCCTCTCTGGGCCATCTTCAACCCAAAAGAAATCAAACTGTTTCCCAGCTTACGCTTATTTGGATTAAAATGGATGTTGTGTAAAACATCGTTACGACAACCCAAATACTATATTCAACTAACTCTTATCCAACATTGATCTTCAAGCCTGAAATCTTACTATTTATTTGTTAATAATGAAACCAATCAAGTTGGGGTATAACTACCTCTTAGACCTTGACTGAATAACATTTATAATGTCAAAACATATAAGACTGCTTACTCAAATAATCAATACCATACAACTAATTATTCACTTTTAAACACGTATACTCTTTCTCTTTTTAAGTTCGTTTCCTTATCGACTTCTCTATATATAATGATATATAGAATTCTACTTATCAGATTTTCTTAAAAATATTCTAACTCCTTAAATTCCCGGAAAAAAATCGCCATAACCTCCTTTGTACTGGGAGCATCGGGATATTTCACATAGCCTCCCATGGCCCTCACCAATCCCAAAAAAGAAAAGCCAAGCGGCTAGCCGATTCGGCTCACAAATCTCATGCTTATATCAAATATAAACTTGTACCTTTTTGTCAGGTATATCAACTTTATCACTTCACCTGTCATCAATTCAGCATATACCAATGCAAATTTCAACTTGATCTCAAATCAATTTATCTTTAACACAACCATTCGCTTATACCTAAGTCAAATTTCATTTCAAACTCAAGCAGTATTCTTGATTTCAAATCCATAACTCACCAGTCCAATATAATTCCAGATTATCTCTAATCAAGTCTAATTCTACTTGACAATAATACATTTCAAATGATTTTCACTTACTGGCTTTTAATTCAATCCCAACTCTATTGGATTTTACAAATTTTACTTTAATTTGTTTTAAATTCAAACAGCCTTTTCTTCCTGGAAGTTTTTAAACAGTTTACCTCTTTCAAAAATCAAATTTTCCTTTTTGAAATTCAACACAACTTGTTTTCCCAAAACAAATTCAAAAACAATTTCTTTGGTGGTAATCCGTCATTTAGCAGCTCAAAAACGAACCCTAATGATGTCGTGATTCATCATCAGGGTTATTTCCCAGTTATTAAAGTGAGTTCAATACTATATCACTTTTCAAAACCATTTCTGAATATTTCCATTTTGAAATCAGTTCAAAATATCCTTCACAATTTTTTAAACAATTTAAAATCTCCCAGGATCTTAAATTTTCCTTATTTTTAATTCAAATCCATTTACAAACACTTATCCAATTTCCAGGGTTTTAAATTTCAATTCTGATTTGAATTTCAGATTTTATTCATTTCAATTCCATATACTTTACTTATATGAATTCTGATTGGTCATTTACAAACCATTTCACTTTATAATCTTACTCGATTATAATAACAACCAATATATCCAGTATATTATAATTTTGATATATATATCTTTTCTATATCAAGATATACGTTGGGTAAACTTATTTTAATTTACCCTCTTTTCAAAACATATCGTGACGACCCATCGTATTCAAGTGTTTAGTAACTCCTACCGATACTGTGGATCAAACTGATTGACCAGAACTCATAAACAACTCAACCAATGAATCTCCACAATATAAAACAAATTTTTATATCAAATAAAAATACGTTCACTCGTATATATACACTCAAACTCAATCTAGGGCATTACTAACCCTATCTCTACCGAGTCACGCCACAGAGCCAAGTAATTCTTAACTTAAGCTCTGATACCAACTGTAACGACCCGGATTTTTTGGCGACTTTGGTTATCGACATAAGCTCGATGTCGATAACCAAAACATTGAAAAATCCCGGTAATTAATGAAAGAAATTAGAAGGTGAGAATAGATAAGATAGAAACTTATAATAGAAGAAGAAGAACACAACATCAGAGTAACACGAACCTCACAGCGGAACGAATAACATATAATAGATAACATAACTTTGAAATATAACAGTTATGTATACAATAGCACTTATCAGAGTACAGCACTTACAACACAGCGGAAATAAACTATATCTATATGATCCAAAAGCCTCCTACTCCAGCTCTTCAAGTTTATCTGTAAATCCCGACTACTTGACTGCCCGTACAAATTTAGGCACCCAAGAGTTTAGGGAAAACAAAAAAGTAAACTCCGGGTCAGTCACGGGACTGGTATGAGTAAAAAAGTTTAAACAGGTATATGAACAAGTAAACGATAACTCATAAGACCACTCCGCAGAATGGAACGGGTTTTTCCCTTATGAGAATCCAAAATATCTTTATATCAAAAACCTTTTGATATTATAATAATGTCTATGTACAAATAGATATCAACTAGCAGAAACGCTTTCATCTCACGTTCTACATATATAGTATACAATCAAAATCGCAAGCACGTATTGGATAATGGATTTCCAACTATGACAAGGTATGGAACCACCTTCCGATCAGTGTACTGTAACACCCCACTCCCGCTATGATCACTCACTAAGGGAATTCCATAGCATCGGTGGAGTATTTTAGTGAATATAGAACAGAAAAATTACAACAAGACAGATATAAATAGTACTTGAAATTTTAAAACATCATCTCATAACAGCGGAAGTAAAACATGTCTGGTTACATCATAAAACCACAATAAAGGTCAAGTACAATATCCATCAAAATAAAGAAGTACATAATCCCACTCTCATACAATAGCCGAACAAAAGAAAAGATAACTGGATAACTGGAGCTTTACATCTATCCAAGCTCCTAAAGACTGGAACAGCAATCCGATCAAGCTCCACTACTGCTAGGATCCACCGTAGGACCTGAGGGTTGGGAAAAAGATAAAAACAACAGGGTCAGACATAAGTCTGAGCGAGTCCTATAACTTTAACAATACAATCGTTAAAGTAACCAGAGAAGACATAAACTGATATACGGTAACATATAGGGATGAATGGCTACCCTAAGCAGTCAACTAAACGAAGATAAAGGATAAAGACGCATCTACCCTCCCTAAGGTAAATTACTAAACTGCACCACACCAGTCGTTCCTAACTTAAAGGTTGATCCCACCCAAGGACTTATAAAATTTACTAATTAGTACCTGCGTACCCCTAGGTGACCAAGTAGGCGCCACGGGGCCCTACAATCCACTAGGTGTACACACTACTTCCCATTCGATCGGCTCCCTAACGTAGATACCCGTGCTGGCCCCACCGTGGGATGTATCATTCCCCAATGTGGCAACCTGATGGAACTAAAGGTGCACGGCTTATATCTACTCGATGCAACAACGGCTTACCTACCAGCCCGGGCCCACTCACGCATATGAAGCCCGTTGGACTTGCGTTGCCACCGCTAACCCGTTTGCCTCTTACAGTCAAGCCCAGTATGCGTGTCCCGTCCTCGACATGGGTCGAGCCCACAAAGATACGTATGGGTTACTGGTTGAAATGGGCCTCCACAAGCTACCCACCTAAGCTTGTCCCTTTTTCTAGTATATCCCACTTAACCCTTTAATCATGTTTTAATTACATGTTCCATTTTGGTTAAGTATTCTAATCGTATTTTCTATTGCCACCCAAGGCAACCACTAGATTTTCTCATGCCACCCGAGGCACCCACTTAACCCCTCATGTCCCTCTACATGCTAATGTGGTTAAGTGTTTCTTAATTAATTAATTAAGAACGTAACCTTTGTAAAGACCTCTCACATTAGACTGTCTTTTATGACCGCTGGTTAAGCCGGTTGGGTCCGGGCAGCCTTATGTCATAACAGAGTCTAACCTCGTGTCTTTACATTAATTACGTATTTAGTTTGTGCCTAAGACCTCTCACATTGGGCTAACATTTGTAGCAACTGGTTAAGCCGGTTGGGTCCGGGCAGTTTTACGCTACAACTGAGTCCAACCTCGTGTCTTAGTCAATTAATTACACCTAATTAATCACCCTCATAATTTTATATTAATTATCCCTAATTAATCAAGTTTTCTTAACATGGGTAGACCTAACTTAATAGGTAAATTCCCATGGGGTAGACCTAACTCAATAGGTAAATTCCCAACACATAGTATGGGTACACCTAACCAAATAGGCAAATTCCCATACTATGTTTATTTATTTTGTGTTATGCATAATTATATTAATTTCACACAATCTTATTAACTTATGCATTTAATTACCCCATCGTTCCCACGTAATTTCGTTCATGATATAACACATATAAAAGGTGTCAACTTGCATATGAATGAACATGTTTCAAAGGTGCCATCTTGCATATTAACAAACACATAACTTGCATATGAACTTGCATAACATGTCACATAACTTGCATATAATATGTCACATAACTTACATATTCATTTTGCATAACAAACTTGCATATTAGCTTATAGACTTGCATAATGTGTCATCATGAACTTGCATATTAATAAACATGTAACTTGCATATTTACATACATGTAACTCGCATATTAACAAACATGTAACTTGCATATAAAGAAACATGTAACTTGCATATTTACATACATGTAACTTGCATATTAACAAACATGTAACTTGCATATTAACAAACATGTAACTTGCATATTTACATACATGTAACTTGCATATTAACAAACATGTAACTTGCATATTAACAAACATGTAACTTGCATATTAACAAACATGTAACTTGCATATTTACATACATGTAACTTGCATATTAACAAACATGTAACTTGCATATTAACAAACATGTAACTTGCATATTTACATACATGTAACTTGCATATTAACAAACATGTAACTTGCATATTTACATACATGTAACTTGCATAGCATATTACCATGAACTTGCATAACATGCATATGATTACATAGCCCACAACTTGCATATTTAGCATCATGCAAACATAACATACATCATATTAAACTTGCATAAGCTTACATACTCAACATGCATAAACATAAGATTAATGCTAACATCATATCATATGATTCAAAGCTCATTAACCCACATACAAAACCATAAATCTCATCACATCTCATCTAATTAGTTTACCAAAAGATCATCAAAGTGATAGAAACTCACAACTAGCAACTTTGAACACCAAATGAAGAAGATTAAGATGCTAAGAAGGGATTAGAAGTTGATTAGAGAGTGATTAGTATGCAACCCTCTTCATAAAATTAGTGGAGGCCATGAGAGCTAGCATTTTGCCATAGTTTAGTCACTAGGTTTAATTATGAATGAATTAGGGTAGGTTAGGGTCTTATTTATAGATTAGGCAAGTGTTTTAGGCCATAGGATTAACCCTAGATTCAATCCAAGCCATCAAAACATGTCTTGGGGAAGAAGTCAAGTGTAGGAACCATCTAGGGCCTTTAGATTAAAGATGGACCATGAGAACCATTCAAATGCAAAATCTGCACTTGAGCGAATCGGCCCACGGGTTGACAGCCAAACACCCTGGATTAACCCCTAGTCGACCCAGCGGGCTCGGGTCGACTTCAAAAATCGGCCGGTTCGGTTATTCCCCTCTCCCAATTCGCTGTTTTGAGCATTTTTGCATATTTATTTATTAAATTTTCAATTATATATATATATATATATCAATATATATATATATATATATATATATCTACACAACCCATTTCACTTAATTAAGTATACTTTAATTTGGGAATTTTCGTGAAACTTCGCGAGGCCATATCTTGGTCATACGGACTCCGATTTTCGAAAACTCGGACTCTATTTCGCGTATTTTTCCGAGACGAACGCAATGGCATAGCCCGTTTCCCTTGATTCCCATTTTAGAATTAAATTCTGCCTCGATTTATGTTATTACAGGTTATTGAAAATACGGGTTGTTACATTCTCCCCTCCTTAAAGGATTTCGTCCCCGAAATCTTCAAGTTAGGAAGAACGTATCCTACCATCCAATCATCCATCTACTCAAAGCATCATCCACGAGCAATCATTGTCCTTACAAGATTCTAAATGCTGGATGGATATATGCAAAAGTGTGTGTATATGTACTTACCTAATGCGAAAATCAGGCGGTTACTGATACAGTAAACCTCCTTAATGCAAACCATGATAGTGCCATGCATCCAATATGTATGCGAAACCCTATTGACACATACAAATTTCTACATGCGTGCACAACCATACACAAAAATGCATCATCCATATGATAACACAGCCATGATACATCCATCAATCTAACTACCACATCCATTTATGCAATATGCAACATGAAGTGACTGAGCCGATCTAGTGCCTAATGTGTGTGTATATGCATCCACGAGCAACCACTAGCAAACAATTGCATCCATATGCATCCATCAACCATAACATGTTTCAAACACATGTTTCAACCATAGGTTTTACCCTATCTAAAGGTCATAGGTATTAGCGAGAGGATATACTAAAGATAAGATAAGTACTAGACAAGCAATAAAGGAGAAGTTAAAAGACATACTCTCAAAAAGAAATGGATACAAAGAACGCATCTTTGCTTCCGTCTCCCAAGTAGCATTGCTTTCGTCATCTCCCCATTGCACTTTAACTAGCTGAACTTCTCTGTTCCTCAACTTCCTAGTTTCTGACCCAAGGATGCGAGTAGGAGCTCGTCGAATCGTCGCATCACGCTCTACCTCTACATCTCTAAGCAAGCTCGGCTCTACCACCTCCGCGGTCTCATGTAAGCACTTCCTCAAATGTGATACATGGAATACATCATGAACACCACTAAGTCTGTCGGGCAACTCCACCCTATATGCCATCCGTCCAATCCTTTCCTTAATAGGAAACGGCCCAACAAATCTCGGTGCTAACTTCCCTACGGACCCAAAGCGAACAACATTTCTCAATGGAGATACTTTGACAAAAACCATGTCCCCAACCTCAAACTCAAGATCCGTCCTTCTCCGATCCGCATAAGATTTCTGTCTATCTTGCGCTGCTTTCATCCTTTTTCGAATTAAATCAATCTTCTCTGAAGTCTCTCTAACCATATCCGGCCCAAGCAAGATCTTATCCGTAGATTCCCACCAACATGTAGGAGATCGACAAGGCCTTCCATAAAGAGCTTCGAAAGGAGCCATACCAATACTGGACTGAAAGCTGTTATTATATGCGAACTCCACCAAAGGAAGATGTTCTTCCCATGTACCTCCAAAATCCAAGATACAAAGCCTCAAAAGATCTTCTAAGATACGGTTCACCCTCTCAGTCTGACCGTCCGTCTGAGGATGATATGCGGTGCTCAAACACAACTGAGTCCCTACCGCCTCTTGCAAACTTCTCCAAAACTCACTAGTGAAAATAGGATCTCGATCACTCACAATGCTGGATGGTACGCCATGCAATCTAACAATCTCTCTAACATAGACTGAAGCAAGCCATGGAGCGGTCCTCTTACTCTTTACGGGTATAAAATGGGCACTCTTGGTAAGTCTGTCTACCACAACCCAAATTCCCGTATTGCCCTTCCTCGATCTCGGTAACCCGTCGATGAAATCCATCGAGACACTATCCCACTTCCACTGTGGAACTTCCAATGGGTGTAGCAACCCACCGGGTTTCCTTTGCTCCACTTTAACTTGTTGGCACACTAAGCATCTAGCCACATACTCGGCCACATCTTTCTTCATACCGGCCCAGAAAAAAACTCTCTTCATGTCTTGGTACATTTTGTCTCCACCGGGATGAATAGTCATTCTTGAACGATGTGCATCATCCAAAATAGCCTTCTTCAAACCCTCATCTTGCGGTACACAAAGTCTACCGTCTCTATGCAACCATCCCTTATCATCTATGGTGTATCTACCCAAATGGCTGGACGACTCCCCTCTTATAAGCTTCTCTACCAACACAACCAACTGTGGGTCGTCTCGCTGAGCCTCGCCAATCCGTCTCAAAAGAGTAGGTCTAACCTCCAAGGATGCCAACAAACCAGGTACAAAATCAACAGAAGGTCTGAAGTCAAACAAAGAAAGAAACTCCAAGCTTCGTCGTTCCACGAACAATGGACTCAAAGATAGCCTTTTTCTACTTAAGGCGTCTGCCACCACGTTACCCTTACCAGGGGTATACGCTATCTCGAAATCATAGGATGCTAAGAACTCCATCCACCTTTGCTGTCTTAAGTTTAAATCCTTCTGAGAGAATAAGTACTTCAATGATTTATGGTCGGTGAACAACTCGAATCTCTCACCAAGAAGATAATGGCGCCAAGACTTAAGTGCGAAAACAATCGCGGCCAACTCTAGATCATGGGTAGGGTAATTCTTCTCATGCACTCTCAATTGTCTCCCTCCATAGGCTATTACCCTTCCCTCCTGCATCAAGACTGCGCCTAATCCTGTTCCACAAGCATCGGTATAAACAACAAACGGCTTACTCCCATCCGGGAGCACTAAAACTGGAGCGGTGGTCAAAGCTCTCTTTAACCGTCGGAAAGCATCATCACAATCTACATCCCACGAGAAAACCAGATTCTTTTTCGTCAAGCGGGTTAATGGGGCTGATATCTTCGCGAAGTCTTTGATGAACTTCCTATAATATCCTGCCAACCCCAAGAAACTTCTTACCTCGGTAGCATTTCTAGGAACTTTCCAATCCTGGATAGATACTATCTTTGCGGGATCCACAGCTATCCCTTCCTTAGAGACCACATGCCCTAAGAATCGCACTTCTCTTCTCCAAAAATGGCATTTAGAGAATTTAGCTTTAAGACTATGCGCTCGAAGAGTCTCCAACACTTCCTTGAGATGTAAGGCATGCTCTTCTTCATTCTTGGAAAAGACCAAGATGTCATCCACAAAAACTACTACAAACTTATTCAGATACTCTCTGAACACTCTACTCATGAGATCAACAAAGTATGCGGGGGCGTTTGTCAACCCAAATGGCATCACTAGCCACTCATAAAAACCATCCGGAGTCCGGAAAGCAGTCTTCTCTATACAGTCCTCCGCCACTCTTAACTGATGAAACCCTATAGCTAAGTCCATCTGCGAAAATACTGACGCGCCAACCAACTGATCAAAGAGATCATCTATCCTCGGTAATGGGTGTCTATTCTTCTTCGTGAGCTTATTAAGTTCTCTATAATCCACACAAAGTCTGAGGGACCCATCCGCCTTCGTGGCAAACACTACTGGAGCTCCCCACTCCGATATACTTCGCCTTATGAACCCCTTCTCAAGCAACTCCCCTACTTGCTTATGAAGTTCTCTTCTCTCACGAGGAGCCATGTGGCGTACTGGCAAAGACACTGGTTTGGCATTATCCACCAAATAAATTCGGAAATCTATCTCCCGCTTCGGAGGCAAACCCTTTACTTCTTCAAACACATCCGGATATTCCCGGACTACTCTGACAGAATGCAAACTCTCGACCGAAGCATCGAGCGATTCAAGATAACTTAGCAAAACAGATTCCATGGGATTGCAAGAGATCTCGAGAGTGTTACCCAAGCGGGTCATGAGCCTGACAATTCTCCTTTCGCAATCAAGAACGGCACCATTACTGGATAACCAGTCCATGCCCAAGATCAACCCATAGCCCGTGAAGCCCAATACAAAAGCATCACATCTAAACTCAACGCTAAGTATAGAAATCTTCAAACCCAAACATATCATAGACAGATATATGGAGCCCCCAATTGGGTTTGAGACAACCAAGGGATCATCAACTAGACTGGTGTCTAAGTGCAGTGACTCAACTAACGATGATGAGATAAAAGAATGCGATGCGCCAGAGTCAAACAAAGTACGAACTGGATGATCAAACAGAAAAACCAGACTTTCAACGGAAATAGTTCTACCTCTCTGCTGAATCGGTGGAACTGAGAGAACCTGAACTTGCCCCCCTGACTGAGGTGGTGCTATAAGAGCTTGCACCTGGCCTCCTGAGGTAGACCCCGTCTTCTGCCCCTTCTTTGGGCAGTTTTTCACAAGATGCCCTGCTTCACCACAATGAAAGCAACCGGTCTTCTTCTTTTTGCGACAATCCTTACTAAGGTGTCCTGGTGTTCCACAATTGAAGCACTTCTTCTTCGTCTTCTTTTTGTCACCATTGCCTTTTCCGCCCTTGCCTTGTTGTTGCGGTTTCTTCTGATCCCCCTTTTTCTCTGGTGCCTTAGAATTCTTATCATCCTCATGCATAAGTGCCATGTAGACAAGCTTCTCAAAAGTGGCCCCCATAGGAATGTGAGTCATAGCTATTCCTTGCAATGGTTCGTTCAAGCCTCTAACGAACCTCAAAGCCTTCTTCTCCGGTGTATTCACCAACTCTATGCCAAACCTTGCTAATTGATTGAATTTGTTGACATATTCTTTCACCGTGAGATTCCCTTGCTTCAAATTCAAGAACTTCTCCATAAACAGATTCTCTTCCGCCCTTGAGAGAAACTTAGCCCCAAACCTTTGCTTAAAATCTGCCCAAGAGTCAACAGGGCGTTCTCCATTAGTGACCTCCCACCAGAATGAGGCCTCTCCCTTCATTAACCAAGCCGCCAACTTGACTTTCTTTCCCTCTTCCACTTCAAAGATATCTAGCAACTCTTCCACTTCCTTAAGCCAATCTCTAGCCTCTACGAAAGTCTCTGAACCAAGAAAAGGTTTTCCTCCTATAGCCTTGAACTCCTTGCAAACCTTAGCAAAATTATCCACTCTAGGCTGAGGAGGAGGAGCGGTTGTCTCTGGTGTAGTAGCATTGGCCGGACCCGCAGCCGCGGCCCTAGCCTCTTGCAACCTCCTATACCATAGTGGTATAACTAAACCCTCCGGGATGTTAAGATCTTCAGCCATGCTGAAACGAAAGAGGAAAGATTCAAAAAGGAGATTCCGAAAGATAAAGATATGGCTATTGGGGATTATGCTTTTCTTTTTCAAAAACTTTTTCTCTTAGAAGACATGCTTTTGAAAATACTTTCTTCGAAAATACTCTTAGAAAATAGTTTTCTCAAAAATTTTATCTGTTCTGGTAACCTTAAGCTCTGATACCACGTGTAACACCCCACTCCCGCTATGATCACTCACTAAGGGAATGCCATAGCATCGGTGGAGTATTTTAGTGAATATAGAACATAAAAATTACAACAAGACAGATATAAATAGTACTTGAAATTTTAAAACATCATCTCATAACAGCGGAAGTAAAACATGTCTGGTTACATCATAAAACCACAATAAAGGTCAAGTACAATATCCATCAAAATAAAGAAGTACATAATCCCACTCTCATACAATAGCCGAACAAAAGAAAAGATAACTGGATAACTGGAGCTTTACATCTATCCAAGCTCCTAAAGACTGGAACAGCAATCCGATCAAGCTCCACTACTGCTAGGATCCACCGTAGGACCTGAGGGTTGGGAAAAAGATAAAAACAACAGGGTCAGACATAAGTCTGAGCGAGTCCTATAACTTTAACAATACAATCGTTAAAGTAACCAGAGAAGACATAAACTGATATACGGTAACATATAGGGATGAATGGCTACCCTAAGCAGTCAACTAAACGAAGATAAAGGATAAAGACGCATCTACCCTCCCTAAGGTAAATTACTAAACTGCACCACACCAGTCGTTCCTAACTTAAAGGTTGATCCCACCCAAGGACTTATAAAATTTACTAATTAGTACCTGCGTACCCCTAGGTGACCAAGTAGGCGCCACGGGGCCCTACAATCCACTAGGTGTACACACTACTTCCCATTCGATCGGCTCCCTAACGTAGATACCCGTGCTGGCCCCACCGTGGGATGTATCATTCCCCAATGTGGCAACCTGATGGAACTAAAGGTGCACGGCTTATATCTACTCGATGCAACAACGGCTTACCTACCAGCCCGGGCCCACTCACGCATATGAAGCCCGTTGGACTTGCGTTGCCACCGCTAACCCGTTTGCCTCTTACAGTCAAGCCCAGTATGCGTGTCCCGTCCTCGACATGGGTCGAGCCCACAAAGATACGTATGGGTTACTGGTTGAAATGGGCCTCCACAAGCTACCCACCTAAGCTTGTCCCTTTTTCTAGTATATCCCACTTAACCCTTTAATCATGTTTTAATTACATGTTCCATTTTGGTTAAGTATTCTAATCGTATTTTCTATTGCCACCCAAGGCAACCACTAGATTTTCTCATGCCACCCGAGGCACCCACTTAACCCCTCATGTCCCTCTACATGCTAATGTGGTTAAGTGTTTCTTAATTAATTAATTAAGAACGTAACCTTTGTAAAGACCTCTCACATTAGACTGTCTTTTATGACCGCTGGTTAAGCCGGTTGGGTCCGGGCAGCCTTATGTCATAACAGAGTCTAACCTCGTGTCTTTACATTAATTACGTATTTAGTTTGTGCCTAAGACCTCTCACATTGGGCTAACATTTGTAGCAACTGGTTAAGCCGGTTGGGTCCGGGCAGTTTTACGCTACAACTGAGTCCAACCTCGTGTCTTAGTCAATTAATTACACCTAATTAATCACCCTCATAATTTTATATTAATTATCCCTAATTAATCAAGTTTTCTTAACATGGGTAGACCTAACTTAATAGGTAAATTCCCATGGGGTAGACCTAACTCAATAGGTAAATTCCCAACACATAGTATGGGTACACCTAACCAAATAGGCAAATTCCCATACTATGTTTATTTATTTTGTGTTATGCATAATTATATTAATTTCACACAATCTTATTAACTTATGCATTTAATTACCCCATCGTTCCCACGTAATTTCGTTCATGATATAACACATATAAAAGGTGTCAACTTGCATATGAATGAACATGTTTCAAAGGTGCCATCTTGCATATTAACAAACACATAACTTGCATATGAACTTGCATAACATGTCACATAACTTGCATATAATATGTCACATAACTTACATATTCATTTTGCATAACAAACTTGCATATTAGCTTATAGACTTGCATAATGTGTCATCATGAACTTGCATATTAATAAACATGTAACTTGCATATTTACATACATGTAACTCGCATATTAACAAACATGTAACTTGCATATAAAGAAACATGTAACTTGCATATTTACATACATGTAACTTGCATATTAACAAACATGTAACTTGCATATTAACAAACATGTAACTTGCATATTTACATACATGTAACTTGCATATTAACAAACATGTAACTTGCATATTAACAAACATGTAACTTGCATATTAACAAACATGTAACTTGCATATTTACATACATGTAACTTGCATATTAACAAACATGTAACTTGCATATTAACAAACATGTAACTTGCATATTTACATACATGTAACTTGCATATTAACAAACATGTAACTTGCATATTTACATACATGTAACTTGCATAGCATATTACCATGAACTTGCATAACATGCATATGATTACATAGCCCACAACTTGCATATTTAGCATCATGCAAACATAACATACATCATATTAAACTTGCATAAGCTTACATACTCAACATGCATAAACATAAGATTAATGCTAACATCATATCATATGATTCAAAGCTCATTAACCCACATACAAAACCATAAATCTCATCACATCTCATCTAATTAGTTTACCAAAAGATCATCAAAGTGATAGAAACTCACAACTAGCAACTTTGAACACCAAATGAAGAAGATTAAGATGCTAAGAAGGGATTAGAAGTTGATTAGAGAGTGATTAGTATGCAACCCTCTTCATAAAATTAGTGGAGGCCATGAGAGCTAGCATTTTGCCATAGTTTAGTCACTAGGTTTAATTATGAATGAATTAGGGTAGGTTAGGGTCTTATTTATAGATTAGGCAAGTGTTTTAGGCCATAGGATTAACCCTAGATTCAATCCAAGCCATCAAAGCATGTCTTGGGGAAGAAGTCAAGTGTAGGAACCATCTAGGGCCTTTAGATTAAAGATGGACCATGAGAACCATTCAAATGCAAAATCTGCACTTGAGCGAATCGGCCCACGGGTTGACAGCCAAACACCCTGGATTAACCCCTAGTCGACCCAGCGGGCTTGGGTCGACTTCAAAAATCGGCCGGTTCGGTTATTCCCCTCTCCCAATTCGCTGTTTTGAGCATTTTTGCATATTTATTTATTAAATTTTCAATTATATATATATATATATATCAATATATATATATATATATATATCTACACAACCCATTTCACTTAATTAAGTATACTTTAATTTGGGAATTTTCGTGAAACTTCGCGAGGCCATATCTTGGTCATACGGACTCCGATTTTCGAAAACTCGGACTCTATTTCGCGTATTTTTCCGAGACGAACGCAATGGCATAGCCCGTTTCCCTTGATTCCCATTTTAGAATTAAATTCTGCCTCGATTTATGTTATTACAGGTTATTGAAAATACGGGTTGTTACATGTACTCTAGGAACGATACACCGGAGTTCAACAAGAACATCTTGCAACTCAGCCACACATGACCGACCACGCATTTCGCTTGAGTGTATCGAATGTACATCACCAACGGTTGGGATCAGTAACCGTTCCCGTATATATATGGGACAACATTGATAGATTTAAGAAACAAATGAATATTCTCTAGATAGGTGATTATACACCCTACTTCGGTGCGACCGACTTAGCCATGCTGCCTTCCCGATTTCTGTCATTTACCGGATGATGAGGCTTGAAGCTACGCTTTATCATCACATCAGATTCACTTCGAATGCCACATTGTCAGATCCATCGAAAATCACTAATTGACGTCTACAACAGTACATTACGCGTTAGCTAAAGAAGTTTCCTTCTCCGCTTCCACTCTTGGTACGGTTGAAGAAATCAATGTACGTGACCTTTCTGGAAATACTCTATCAGACATTCATTCACACAAGTCATCCTCATTCACTTAGAATGTCACATCGTCATACCCGCCAAATCACAAATTGATTTCCTAAAAAATACAACGGTTATACAGCTAAGAGAAACGAATTCCTCCGCCACCAACGTATATACGTTTGAAGAGATCAACTTACGCGATCCATTGGATATACTCTGTCAGACCTTTGTCCATACAAGTTGTCCTGGGACTGGACAAACCGAAGGCACTATTCAGTATATCCATCTTAGTCACTGTTATCTAAGACTTATACAACATCCCTTGCATTTTACTCCGTCTTCAATTATCTTTGGCATATATGATTCGAAACGCTTATGCCAATACAGAGTGGTTCTTTAATCCAACCGGTCTCTCCATATTAACAACGTTAAAATGGTCAAAACTTCGATAGTCTGTGAGTTAACTATCGAAGAAAACAAGTGTGCAAACAATGATATTATTTCCAGATGGAAATTATATCAAACAAACATCATTTAACATTTATCTCTTTAGTTCATTTTCATCTCCTGTTTCCCTATATTCAACATTTGCTATTTTCTATATTTAGAAAATATACGTTATTAACACTGGAAACATTTCCATTCCTTGTTTTTCTGTATTTAGAAAACATTTCTGATTCTTGTTTTGGAAAACATTTCCAAACTCCTACGTTTGGATTAAGCAGATGTTTTAGATAAAACATCGCTATGCCAACTCAACCATTTCCTTTAATTACTAAATTCACTTTACCATCCTTTACTGCCGAACCTTGACCATTCCTCAGTTAAAAACGAAGCCAATCAAGTTGGGGTAGAACTACCTCTCAGACCTTAACTGAACAACACTTCTAACCTTAAAATAGGCAAAGTTCACTTTATATTTCTTTAACTAACTTCCTTACTTAACCTTTCTTTCGAATAACCATATTCGATTAACTCTTTTCAATTAACTCTATTGGACTGACCCTATTGGGTTAACTCTATTTGATTTACTCTATTTGATTAACTCTATTTGATTAACCCCATTCACTTAACTCCTGTCGAATAAACTATATTCGATAACTCCTCCCTTCGAATATCCACTATTCGATTAACTCACTTCGAATAATCAATATTCGATTACCCTCTCTCGATTATACTATATTCGATAACTCTACTTCGAATAAGTGATATTCGATAACTCTACCCGATTTAATCCAATTGAATAACTCAAATTAGTTAACTCCAACTATAACCGGTTAACTCAACTTATTCAACTTAACTTAACTTAACTTGATTAACTCAACTTCGACTTACCCCTTTTGATTAACTAACTTCGACCAACTCCTTTGGATTAACTTCGACTAATTCACTTTGATTAACTTAACAAATTCACTTTGATTAACTTAACCAATTCACTTCGATTAACTTAACCTATTTCACTTAGTTTAACTTAACTAAATTTCTTCGATTAACTTAACCTATTTCACTTAGTTTAACTTAACTAAATTTCTTCGATTAACTTAACACATTTCACTTAGTTTAACTTAACTAAATTTCTTCGATTAACTTAACCCATTTCACTTAGTTTAACTTAACTAAATTTCTTCGATTAACTTAACCCATTTCACTTAGTTTAACTTAACTAAATTTCTTCGATTAACTTAACAAATTCACTTAGTTTAACTTAACTAAATTTCTTCGATTAACTTAACCCATTTCACTTAGTTTAACTTAACTAAATTTCTTCGATTAACTTAACAAATTCACTTTATAAAGATTTCCTTTTTAACAACGTTTTATTCATTTGAAAAGATTTACTTTTAAATAACGGTTCTACACTTTAACAATGATTTCCTTTTTATAACGTTTCCTTTTCAATTCTATTTGTAAATGGTTTACAAATATTTCCTTACCAAATTTATTCTTGAAATATTCTGACTCCTTAAATTCTCTGAAAAATTCGCCATAACCTCCTTTGTAACGGGAGCATCGGGAAAATCCCCAAACCCGCCACACAGGCCTTTCCATTCAAAAAGAAAATGGTTTGTAATTATTTCCTTTTTGAATATCTCCTATTTATAAATATTCCAATTTATAAATATTTCTTACTTATAAATATTCCACTTTATAAATATCTCTTATTTATAAATATCCCATTTTATAAATATTCTATTTTCAATATCACTTTGAAAATCCCCTTATCAACATTTCGGTATGTTATGGTATTCAATCATATCAAATCACGATGTTCAATATCGTCCAAGTACATATAATCGCCCATAGATTTTATATCACTTCATATAACAATATATGAAAAACAATAAAATAACTGTTGAGGAATCCAGTCGGATTCCTCCAACCTGTTTTCCTGCATCCATAGATGTTACACAATATGATTATCATCACTTTCAGTTCAATATAAATTATTCTGATAGCAGAATCAATATATAAATATTTAACGGTTTATATATATATATTTATATATATATATATATAACTTCCACTGACTGACTAGCAGTTCAATCGATCAACCAACACACAGCAATCAACAAATGATTAATAGTTCTAAGAATACATTATAAAAATATAACTGTTCAGAGTTGGTGAGTTTTACTCACATTTGCAGTTCATCGTTAAAGAATGATAAACTGTTCTTTGATTTGAATCAAACAATTTATTTTGCCATAAATTCATACGAGCCCCAATCCACTTCCAGTTAGCTTCATTGTGAAGCTCTCGTCCATACGGTCCCAAAGCAACTTACGGTTCGTAAATCTGATTACGTATGACCAAGTTATTCTACTCCGAAGTTTTCACATTTTTAAATAAAAATAAAACTTTGGATTTAAACATTGATGGGCCTTACCCCTCTTATTACTTGGCCCAAACCCGTTCCTGAATACCCGAGCCCACACTTCATCTCCCCCAAATACAGAACACCACGACTTCCAATACTTCAATGGCCAACGCCGGCCCTTCTTCCATCGATTTACCCCACTTCCGTTCCACCATAAATCCAACTAGACTCACCATCACATTCTCCATCTGATTCTCTTTCACCTCATATACATATCTCCCCACTCGAATCCCGAAACCGAAACCCGTCGAACAGTACAGCACCCAATCGATCGACCTTTCTTATCATGGATTTCCCCCAAACTCTTCAGCGAGACGCGGCTTCCAACGACGAACCCAAATCCAACCATCACGACAAGCATTAGAGCCTTAAATCTCCAACAATCGCAACCCTAGTTGCGCTGTACAAAACCAGCGAACAACAATGCAGTTCGAACCCCTTAAAACTCAAGTAGAATTGAAGAGGATCCCGCACTGATTACAAATACATATATACTTTGATTCATAGAATTTCTTTGGAATTGTTCTTGATTTTTATTTGGAACTTTCTTTTGGGTTTTCTTCTCGTTTTAGAAAACTGAATGTGGTGGCTCAGACATTTAGGGAGGATTATAATTTTTGTGTGGCTCTAAACGAGAATGGTGTGGCTGTGTTTAGTCCATTCATTTACTAGGATATTTTCTTTTCGTTATTTTATATTCGTTCTAGTCTTCTAAAAATCACTGCGAACACATACGACGCCTAAAAATCCTGAAAATTGACATGTAGCTAGAGTTCGTCATTACGGTCCCAACGAAACTGGTTTCGTCGAATTCCGACTCCGTATGCTCACACAGCGTATTTTTAACTGTCGAAGTACTGACTGTTTCTCACTCTAAAAATTCGTATGGCCACACTCTGACTTCAAAAATCACGGAACTTGGAATCTAGCAACTATTTGACATTGCGGATCCAACAAAACTAGTTTCGTCAAATTCCGACTTCGTTTGTAAAAGTGGCTATTTTTAAAGCGCTGAATAGACCATTTAAATATATAAATATAATTAAATATAATATTAACAAATTTATATTATCGTATATATTCGCAGTGGAATACCATACAGCTCTAGAATATTCCTCTATGAATTTCTAACTTGATATTTCAAATCCTGATTAAATCGATATTCGATTTATATTGAAATTCCTTTTAAAAATATAAATAATTCCTTTATAAATTATAAAGGAATTCCACAGCGACTTTTCTAAAATTTGATTTGGACATAAATCAAAATCTACACGACGAAATCCCGATTTTTCTCTTCCACTAGAAAGATATACTCTACCAGCTCCACACGTTTTTTGTTTCATAGAAATCCGGCTTAAAACGAATCCTGTACATTCAGTTGAAGTTCGAATCGCCAATTTACGAACTGCAGCGCCATTTCAAGCTCGATTTTAATTATATTATAATTCTACGTTCAAACTGGCGTCAATTGAATATATTCGTCAATATAATTCAACTCTAAGCTGAATTAAATCTAAGGGATGACCCAGTTCACACCATATCGCCATTTCAGCCAGTTCTGATTATTTCTGAATTAAATATATTATTTAATTATTTAAATTAATTAAATATTCACTATAATTTAATTAAACGACGATTTAATCCCCTACCTCACGATACATATAATTAAATTAATTAATTATAATACCCCTGACAGTGCGGGTCATTACATTCTTCCCCACTTAAAATAATTTCGTCCTCGAAATTGCTAAGTTAGAGGACGACCCTATATATTGGAACTCCTAAGATTTGTTTACCCCTTATTTCTGATTTCAACAGAACCAATTAATATCGACTAAAATATTAATTCTTCCGACTAACTAAAATTTTCAAAAATTCTGAAAATTTTATAACACTTTAAATTTCCAGAAAATTTTGCCATAACCTCCTTTGTACAGCCCTATCGGTAAAACCACAACTCGCCTCTCTGGGCCATCTTCAACCCAAAAGAAATCAAACTGTTTCCCAGCTTACGCTTATTTGGATTAAAACGGATGTTGTGTAAAACATCGTTACGACAACCCAAATACTATATTCAACTAACTCTTATCCAACATTGATCTTCGAGCCTGAAATCTTACTATTTATTTGTTAATAATGAAACCAATCAAGTTGGGGTATAACTACCTCTTAGACCTTGACTGAATAACATTTGTAATGTCAAAACATATAAGACTGCTTACTCAAATAATCAATACCATACAACTAATTATTCACTTTTAAACACGTATACTCTTTCTCTTTTTAAGTTCGTTTCCTTATCGACTTCTCTATATATACTGATATATAGAATTCTACTTATCAGATTTTCTTAAAAATATTCTAACTCCTTAAATTCCCGGAAAAAAATCGCCATAACCTCCTTTGTACTGGGAGCATCGGGATATTTCACATAGCCTCCCATGGCCCTCACCAATCCCAAAAAAGAAAAGCCAAGCGGCTAGCCGATTCGGCTCACAAATCTCATGCTTATATCAAATATAAACTTGTACCTTTTTGTCAGGTATATCAACTTTATCACTTCACCTGTCATCAATTCAGCATATACCAATGCAAATTTCAACTTGATCTCAAACCAATTTATCTTTAACACAACCATTCGCTTATACCTAAGTCGAATTTCATTTCAAACTCAAGCAGTATTCTTGATTTCAAATCCATAACTCACCAGTCCGATATAATTCCAGATTATCTCTAATCAAGTCTAATTCCACTTGACAATAATACATTTCAAATGATTTTCACTTACTGGCTTTTAATTCAATCCCAACTCTATTGGATTTTACAAATTTTACTTTAATTTGTTTTAAATTCAAACAGCCTTTTCTTCCTGGAAGTTTTTAAACAGTTTACCTCTTTCAAAAATCAAATTTTCCTTTTTGAAATTCAACACAACTTGTTTTCCCAAAACAAATTCAAAAACAATTTCTTTGGTGGTAATCCGTCACTTAGCAGCTCAAAAACGAACCCTAATGATGTCGTGATTCATCATCAGCGTTATTTCCCAGTTATTAAAGTGAATTCAATACTATATCACTTTTCAAAACCATTTCTGAATATTTCCATTTTGAAATCAGTTCAAAATATCCTTCACAATTTTTTAAACAATTTAAAATCTCCCAGGATCTTAAATTTTCCTTATTTTTAATTCAAATCCATTTACAAACACTTATCCAATTTCCAGGGTTTTAAATTTCAATTCTGATTTGAATTTCAGATTTTATTCATTTCAATTCCATATACTTTACTTATATGAATTCTGATTGGTCATTTACAAACCATTTCACTTTATAATCTTACTCGATTATAATAACAACCAATATATCCAGTATATTATAATTTTGATATATATATCTTTTCTATATCAAGATATACGTTGGGTAAACTTATTTTAATTTACCCTCTTTTCAAAACATATCGTGACGACCCATCGTATTCAAGTGTTTAGTAACTCCTACCGATACAGTGGATCAAACTGATCGACCAGAACTCATAAACAACTCAACCAATGAATCTGCACAATATAAAACAAATTTTTATATCAAATACAAATACGTTCACTCGTATATATACACTCAAACTCAATCTAGGGCATTACTAACCCTATCTCTACCGAGTCACGCCACAGAGCCAAGTAATTCTTAACTTAAGCTCTGATACCAACTGTAACGACCCGGATTTTTTGGCGACTTTGGTTATCGACATAAGCTCGATGTCGATAACCAAAACATTGAAAAATCCCGGTAATTAATGAAAGAAATTAGAAGGTGAGAATAGATAAAATAGAAACTTAGAATAGAAGAAGAAGAACACAACATCAGAGTAACACGAACCTCACAGCGGAACGAATAACATATAATAGATAACATAACTTTGAAATATAATAGTTATGTATACAATAGCACTTATCAGAGTACAGCACTTACAACACAGCGGAAATAAACTATATCTATATGATCCAGAAGCCTCCTACTCCAGCTCTTCAAGTTTATCTGTAAATCCCGACTACTTGACTGCCCGTACAAATTTAGGCACCCAAGAGTTTAGGGAAAACAACAAAGTAAACTCCGGGTCAGTCACGGGACTGGTATGAGTAAAAAAGTTTAAACAGGTATATGAACAAGTAAACGATAACTCATAAGACCACTCCGCAGAACGGAACGGGTTTTTCCCTTATGAGAATCCAAAATATCTTTATATCAAAAACCTTTTGATATTATAATAATGTCTATGTACAAATAGATATCAACTAGCAGAAACGCTTTCATCTCACGTTCTACATATATAGTATACAATCAAAATCGCAAGCACGTATTGGATAATGGATTTCCAACTATGACAAGGTATGGAACCACCTTCCGATCAGTGTACTCTAGGAACGATACACCGGAGTTCAACAAGAACATCTTGCAACTCAGCCACACATGACCGACCACGCATTTCGCTTGAGTGTATCGAATGTACATCACCAACGGTTGGGATCAGTAACCGTTCCCGTATATATATGGGACAACATTGATAGATTTAAGAAACAAATGAATATTCTCTAGATAGGTGATTATACACCCTACTTCGGTGCGACCGACTTAGCCATGTTGCCTTCCCGATTTCTGTCATTTACCGGATGATGAGGCTTGAAGCTACGCTTTATCATCACATCAGATTCACTTCGAATGCCACATTGTCAGATCCATCGAAAATCACTAATTGACGTCTACAACAGTACATTACGCGTTAGCTAAAGAAGTTTCCTTCTCCGCTTCCACTCTTGGTACGGTTGAAGAAATCAATGTACGTGACCTTTCTGGAAATACTCTATCAGACATTCATTCACACAAGTCATCCTCATTCACTTAGAATGTCACATCGTCATACCCGCCAAATCACAAATTGATTTCCTAAAAAATACAACGGTTATACAGCTAAGAGAAACGAATTCCTCCGCCACCAACGTATATACGTTTGAAGAGATCAACTTACGTGATCCATTGGATATACTCTGCCAGACCTTTGTCCATACAAGTTGTCCTAGGACTGGACAAAACGAAGGCACTATTCGGTATATCCATCTTAGTCACTGTTATCTAAGACTTATACAATAGCCCTTGCATTTTACTCCGTCTTCAATTATCTTTGGCATATATGATTCGCAACGCTTATGCCAATACAGAGTGGTTCTTTGGATAATAATCCAACCGGTCTCTCCATATTAACAACGTTAAAATGGTCAAAACTTCGATAGTCTGTGAGTTAACTATCGAAGAAAACAAGTGTGCAAACAATGATATTATTTCCAAATGGAAATTATATCAAACAAACATCATTTAACATTTATCTCTTTAGTTCATTTTCATCTCCTGTTTCCCTATATTCAACATTTGCTATTTTCTATATTTAGAAAATATACGTTATTAACACTGGAAACATTTCCATTCCTTGTTTTTCTGTATTTAGAAAACATTTCTGATTCTTGTTTGGAAAACATTTCCAAACTCCTACGTTTGGATTAAGCAAATGTTTTAGATAAAACATCGCTAAGCCAACTCAACCATTTCCTTTAATTACTAAATTCACTTTACCATCCTTTACTGCCGAACCTTGACCATTCCTCAGTTAAAAACGAAGCCAATCAAGTTGGGGTAGAACTACCTCTCAGACCTTAACTGAAAAACACTTCTAACCTGGAAATAGGCAAAGTTCACTTTATATTTCTTTAACTAACTTCCTTACTTAACCTTTCTTTCAAATAACCATATTAGATTAACTCTTTTAAGTTAACTCTATTGGACTGACCCTATTGGGTTAACTCTATTTGATCTACTCTATTTGATTAACTCTATTTGATTAACCCCATTCACTTAACTCCTGTCGAATAAACTATATTCGATAACTCCTTCCTTCGAATATCCACTATTCGATTAACTCACTTTGAATAATCAATATTCAATTACCCTCTCTCGAATATACTATATTCGATAACTCTACTTCGAATAAGTGATATTCGGTAACTCTACCCGATTTACTCCAATTGAATAACTCAAATTAGTTAACTCTAACTATAATCGGTTAACTCAACTTATTCAACTTAACTTAACTTGATTAACTCAACTTCGACTTACCCCTTTTGATTAACTAACTTCGACCAACTGCTTTGGATTAACTTCGACTAGTTCACTTTGATTAACTTAACAAATTCACTTCGATTAACTTAACCAATTCACTTCGATTAACTTAACCTATTTCACTTAGTTTAACTTAACTAAATTTCTTCGATTAACTTAACCTATTTCACTTAGTTTAACTTAACTAAATTTCTTCGATTAACTTAACCCATTTCACTTAGTTTAACTTAACTAAATTTCTTCGATTAACTTAACCCATTTCACTTAGTTTAACTTAACTAAATTTCTTCGATTAACTTAACCCATTTCACTTAGTTTAACTTAACTAAATTTCTTCAATTAACTTCACAAATTCACTTAGTTTAACTTAACTAAATTTCTACGATTAACTTAACCCATTTCACTTAGTTTAACTTAACTAAATTTCTTCGATTAACTTAACAAATTCACTTTATAAAGATTTCCTTTTTAACAACGTTTTATTCATTTGAAAAGATTTACTTTTAAATAACGGTTCTACACTTTAAAAATGATTTCCTTTTTATAACGTTTGCTTTTCAATTCTATTTGTAAATGGTTTACAAATATTTCCTTACCAAATTTATTCTTGAAATATTCTGACTCCTTAAATTCTCTGAAAAATTCGCCATAACCTCCTTTGTAACGGGAGCATCGGGAAAATCCCCAAACCCGCCACACAGGCCTTTCCATTCAAAAAGAAAATGGTTTGTAATTATTTCCCTTTTTGAATATCTCCTATTTATAAATATTCCAATTTATAAATATTTCTTACTTATAAATATTCCACTTTATAAATATCTCTTATTTATAAATATCCCATTTTATAAATATTCTATTTTCAATATCACTTTGAAAATCCCCTTATCAACATTTCGGTATGTTATGGTATTCAATCATATCAAATCACGATGTTCAATATCGTCCAAGTACATATAATCGCCCATAGATTTTATATCACTTCATATAACAATATATGAAAAACAATAAAATAACTGTTGAGGAATCCAGTCGGATTCCTCCAACCTGTTTTCCTGCATCCATAGATGTTACACAATATGATTATCATCACTTTCAGTTCAATATAAATTATTCTGATAGCAGAATCAATATATAAATATTTAACGGTTTATATATATATATATATAACTTCCACTGACTGACTAGCAGTTCAATCGATCAACCAACACACAGCAATCAACAGATGATTAACAGTTCTAAGAATACATTATAAAAATATAACTGTTCAGAGTTGGTGAGTTTTACTCACATTTGCAGTTCATCGTTAAAGAATGATAAACTGTTCTTTGATTTGAATCAAACAATTTATTTTGCCATAAATTCATACGAGCCCCAATCCACTTCCAGTTAGCTTCATTGTGAAGCTCTCGTCCATACGGTCCCAAAGCAACTTACGGTTCGTAAATCTGATTACGTATGACCAAGTTATTCTACTCCGAAGTTTTCACATTTTTAAATAAAAATAAAACTTTGGATTTAAACATTGATGGGCCTTACCCCTCTTATTACTTGGCCCAAACCCGTTCCTGAATACCCGAGCCCACACTTCATCTCCCCCAAATATAGAACACCGCGACTTCCAATACTTCAATGGCCAACGCCAGCCCTTCTTCCATCGATTTACCCCACTTCCGTTCCACCATAAATCCAACTAGACTCACCATCACATTCTCCATCTGATTCTCTTTCACCTCATATACATATCTCTCCACTCGAATCCCGAAACCGAAACCCGTCGAACAGTACAGCACCCAATCGATCGACCTTTCTTATCATGGATTTCCCCCAAACTCTTCAGCGAGACGCGGCTTCCAACGACGAACCCAAATCCAACCATCACGACAAGCATTAGAGCCTTAAATCTCCAACAATCGCAACCCTAGTTGCGCTGTACAAAACCAGCGAACAACAATGCAGTTCGAACCCCTTAAAACTCAAGTAGAATTGAAGAGGATCCCGCACTGATTACAAATACATATGTACTTTGATTCATAGAATTTCTTTGGAATTGTTCTTGATTTTTATTTGGAACTTTCTTTTGGGTTTTCTTCTCGTTTTAGAAAACTGAATGTGGTGGCTCAGACATTTAGGGAGGATTATAATTTTTGTGTGGCTCTAAACGAGAATGGTGTGGCTGTGTTTAGTCCATTCATTTACTAGGATATTTTCTTTTCGTTATTTTATATTCGTTCTAGTCTTCTAAAAATCACTGCGAACACATACGACCCCTAAAAATCCTGAAAATTGACATGTAGCTAGAGTTCGTCATTACGGTCCCAACGAAACTGGTTTCGTCGAATTCCGACTCCGTATGCTCACACAGCGTATTTTTAACTGTCGAAGTACTGACTGTTTCTCACTCTAAAAATCCATACGCCACACTCTGACTTCGAAAATCACGGAACTTGGAATCTAGCAACTATTTGACATTGCGGATCCAACAAAACTAGTTTCGTCAAATTCCGACTTCGTTTGTAAAAGTGGCTATTTTTAAAGCGTTGAATAGACCATTTAAATATATAAATATATTTAAATATAATTAAATATAATATTAACAAATTTATATTATCGTATATATTCGCAGTGGAATACCATACCGCTCTAGAATATTCCTCTATGAATTTCTAACTTGATATTTCAAATCCTGATTAAATCGATATTCGATTTATATTGAAATTCCTTTTAAAAATATAAATAATTCCTTTATAAATTATAAAGGAATTCCACAGCGACTTTTCTAAAATTTGATTTGGACATAAATCAAAATCTACACGACGAAATCCCGATTTTTCTCTTCCACTAGAAAGATATACTCTACCAGCTCCACACGTTTCTTGTTTCACAGAAATCCGGCTTAAAACGAATCCTGTACATTCAGTTGAAGTTCGAATCGCCAATTTACGAACTGCAGCGCCATTTCAAGCTCGATTTTAATTATATTATAATTCTACGTTCAAACTGGCGTCAATTGAATATATTCGTCAATATAATTCAACTCTAAGCTGAATTAAATCTAAGGGATGACCCAGTTCACACCATATCGCCATTTCAGCCAGTTCTGATTATTTCTGAATTAAATATATTATTTAATTATTTAAATTAATTAAATATTCACTATAATTTAATTAAACGACGATTTAATCCCCTACCTCACGATACATATAATTAAATTAATTAATTATAATACCCCTGACAGTGCGGGTCATTACATTCTTCCCCACTTAAAATAATTTCGTCCTCGAAATTGCTAAGTTAGAGGACGACCCTATATATTGGAACTCCTAAGATTTGTTTACCCCTTATTTCTGATTTCAACAGAACCAATTAATATCGACTAAAATATTAATTCTTCCGACTAACTAAAATTTTCAAAAATTCTGAAAATTTTATAACACTTTAAATTTCCAGAAAATTTTGCCATAACCTCCTTTGTACAGCCCTATCGGTAAAACCACAACTCGCCTCTCTGGGCCATCTTCAACCCAAAAGAAATCAAACTGTTTCCCAGCTTACGCTTATTTGGATTAAAACGGATGTTGTGTAAAACATCGTTACGACAACCCAAATACTATATTCAACTAACTCTTATCCAACATTGATCTTCGAGCCTGAAATCTTACTATTTATTTGTTAATAATGAAACCAATCAAGTTGGGGTATAACTACCTCTTAGACCTTGACTGAATAACATTTATAATGTCAAAACATATAAGACTGCTTACTCAAATAATCAATACCATACAACTAATTATTCACTTTTAAACACGTATACTCTTTCTCTTTTTAAGTTCGTTTCCTTATCGACTTTTCTATATATACTGATATATAGAATTCTACTTATCAGATTTTCTTAAAAATATTCTAACTCCTTAAATTCCCGGAAAAAAATCGCCATAACCTCCTTTGTACTGGGAGCATCGGGATATTTCACATAGCCTCCCATGGCCCTCACCAATCCCAAAAAAGAAAAGCCAAGCGGCTAGCCGATTCGGCTCACAAATCTCATGCTTATATCAAATATAAACTTGTACCTTTTTGTCAGGTATATCAACTTTATCACTTCACCTGTCATCAATTCAGCATATACCAATGCAAATTTCAACTTGATCTCAAATCAATTTATCTTTAACACAACCATTCGCTTATACCTAAGTCAAATTTCATTTCAAACTCAAGCAGTATTCTTGATTTCAAATCCATAACTCACCAGTCCAATATAAATCCAGATTATCTCTAATCAAGTCTAATTCTACTTGACAATAATACATTTCAAATGATTTTCACTTACTAGCTTTTAATTCAATCCCAACTCTATTGGATTTTACAAATTTTACTTTAATTTGTTTTAAATTCAAACAGCCTTTTCTTCCTGGAAGTTTTTAAACAGTTTACCTCTTTCAAAAATCAAATTTTCCTTTTTGAAATTCAACACAACTTGTTTTCCCAAAACAAATTCAAAAACAATTTCTTTGGTGGTAATCCGTCACTTAGCAGCTCAAAAACGAACCCTAATGATGTCGTGATTCATCATCAGGATTATTTCCCAGTTATTAAAGTGAGTTCAATACTATATCACTTTTCAAAACCATTTCTGAATATTTCCATTTTGAAATCAGTTCAAAATATCCTTCACAATTTTTTAAACAATTTAAAATCTCCCAGGATCTTAAATTTTCCTTATTTTTAATTCAAATCCATTTACAAACACTTATCCAATTTCCAGGGTTTTAAATTTCAATTCTGATTTGAATTTCAGATTTTATTCATTTCAATTCCATATACTTTACTTATATGAATTCTGATTGGTCATTTACAAACCATTTCACTTTATAATCTTACTCGATTATAATAACAACCAATATATCCAGTATATTATAATTTTGATATATATATCTTTTCTATATCAAGATATACGTTGGGTAAACTTATTTTAATTTACCCTCTTTTCAAAACATATCGTGACGACCCATCGTATTCAAGTGTTTAGTAACTCCTACCGATACAGTGGATCAAACTGATCGACCAGAACTCATAAACAACTCAACCAATGAATCTCCACAATATAAAACAAATTTTTATATCAAATACAAATACGTTCACTCGTATATATACACTCAAACTCAATCTAGGGCATTACTAACCCTATCTCTACCGAGTCACGCCACAGAGCCAAGTAATTCTTAACTTAAGCTCTGATACCAACTGTAACGACCCGGATTTTTTGGCGACTTTGGTTATCGACATAAGCTCGATGTCGATAACCAAAACATTGAAAAATCCCGGTAATTAATGAAAGAAATTAGAAGGTGAGAATAGATAAGATAGAAACTTAGAATAGAAGAAGAAGAACACAACATCAGAGTAACACGAACCTCACAGCGGAACGAATAACATATAATAGATAACATAACTTTGAAATATAACAGTTATGTATACAATAGCACTTATCAGAGTACAACACTTACAACAAAGCGGAAATAAACTATATCTATATGATCCAGAAGCCTCCTACTCCAGCTCTTCAAGTTTATCTGTAAATCCCGACTACTTGACTGCCCGTACAAATTTAGGCACCCAAGAGTTTAGGGAAAACAACAAAGTAAACTCCGGGTCAGTCACGGGACTGGTATGAGTAAAAAAGTTTAAACAGGTATATGAACAAGTAAACGATAACTCATAAGACCACTCCGCAGAACGGAACGGGTTTTTCCCTTATGAGAATCCAAAATATCTTTATATCAAAAACCTTTTGATATTATAATAATGTCTATGTACAAATAGATATCAACTAGCAGAAACGCTTTCATCTCACGTTCTACATATATAGTATACAATCAAAATCGCAAGCACGTATTGGATAACGGATTTCCAACTATGACAAGGTATGGAACCACCTTCCGATCAGTGTACTCTAGGAACGATACACCGGAGTTCAACAAGAACATCTTGCAACTCAGCCACACATGACCGACCACGCATTTCGCTTGAGTGTATCGAATGTACATCACCAACGGTTGGGATCAGTAACCGTTCCCGTATATATATGGGATAACATTGATAGATTTAAGAAACAAATGAATATTCTCTAGATAGGTGATTATACACCCTACTTCGGTGCGACCGACTTAGCCATGCTGCCCTCCCGATTTCTGTCATTTACCGGATGATGAGGCTTGAAGCTACGCTTTATCATCACATCAGATTCACTTCGAATGCCACATTGTCAGATCCATCGAAAATCACTAATTGACGTCTACAACAGTACATTACGCGTTAGCTAAAGAAGTTTCCTTCTCCGCTTCCACTCTTGGTACGGTTGAAGAAATCAATGTACGTGACCTTTCTGGAAATACTCTATCAGACATTCATTCACACAAGTCATCCTCATTCACTTAGAATGTCACATCGTCATACCCGCCAAATCACAAATTGATTTCCTAAAAAATACAACGGTTATACAGCTAAGAGAAACGAATTCCTCCGCCACCAACGTATATACGTTTGAAGAGATCAACTTACGCGATCCATTGGATATACTCTGTCAGACCTTTGTCCATACAAGTTGTCCTGGGACTGGACAAACCGAAGGCACTATTCAGTATATCCATCTTAGTCACTGTTATCTAAGACTTATACAATAGCCCTTGCATTTTACTCTGTCTTCAATTATCTTTGGCATATATGATTCGCAACGCTTATGCCAATACAGAGTGGTTCTTTGGATAATAATCCAACCGGTCTCTCCATATTAACAACATCAAAATGGTCAAAACTTCGATAGTCTGTGAGTTAACTATCGAAGAAAACAAGTGTGCAAACAATGATATTATTTCCAAATGGAAATTATATCAAACAAACATCATTTAACATTTATCTCTTTAGTTCATTTTCATCTCCTGTTTCCCTATATTCAACATTTGCTATTTTCTATATTTAGAAAATATATGTTATTAACACTGGAAACATTTCCATTCCTTGTTTTTCTGTATTTAGAAAACATTTATGATTCTTGTTTGGAAAACATTTCCAAACTCCTACGTTTGGATTAAGCAAATGTTTTAGATAAAACATCGCTATGCCAACTCAACCATTTCCTTTAATTACTAAATTCACTTTACCATCCTTTACTGCCGGACCTTGACCATTCCTCAGTTAAAAACGAAGCCAATCAAGTTGGGGTAGAACTACCTCTCAGACCTTAACTGAAAAACACTTCTAACCTTGAAATAGGCAAAGTTCACTTTATATTTCTTTAACTAACTTCCTTACTTAACCTTTCTTTCAAATAACCATATTAGATTAACTCTTTTAAGTTAACTCAATTGGACTGACCCTATTGGGTTAACTCTATTTGATCTACTCTATTTGATTAACTCTATTTGATTAACCCCATTCTCTTAACTCCTGTCGAATAAACTATATTCGATAACTCCTCCCTTCGAATATCCACTATTCGATTAACTCACTTCGAATAATCAATATTCAATTACCCTCTCTCGAATATACTATATTCGATAACTCTACTTCGAATAAGTGATATTCGATAACTCTACCCGATTTACTCCAATTGAATAACTCAAATTAGTTAACTCTAACTATAATCGGTTAACTCAACTTATTCAACTTAACTTAACTTGATTAACTCAACTTCGACTTACCCCTTTTGATTAACTAACTTCGACCAACTCCTTTGGATTAACTTCGACTAGTTCACTTTGATTAACTTAACAAATTCACTTCGATTAACTTAACCAATTCACTTCGATTAACTTAACCTATTTCACTTAGTTTAACTTAACTAAATTTCTTCGATTAACTTAACCTATTTCACTTAGTTTAACTTAACTAAATTTCTTCGATTAACTTAACCCATTTCACTTAGTTTAACTTAACTAAATTTCTTCGATTAACTTAACCCATTTCACTTAGTTTAACTTAACTAAATTTCTTCGATTAACTTAACCCATTTCACTTAGTTTAACTTAACTAAATTTCTTCAATTAACTTCACAAATTCACTTAGTTTAACTTAACTAAATTTCTTCGATTAACTTAACCCATTTCACTTAGTTTAACTTAACTAAATTTCTTCGATTAACTTAACAAATTCACTTTATAAAGATTTCATTTTTAACAACGTTTTATTCATTTGAAAAGATTTACTTTTAAATAACGGTTCTACACTTTAAAAATGATTTCCTTTTTATAACGTTTCCTTTTCAATTCTATTTGTAAATGGTTTACAAATATTTCCTTTTCAAATTTATTCTTGAAATATTCTAACTCCTTAAATTCTCTGAAAAATTCGCAATAACCTCCTTTGTAACGGGAGCATCGGGAAAATCCCCAAACCCGCCACACAGGCCTTTCCATTCCAAAAGAAAATGGTTTGTAATTATTGCCTTTTTGAATATCTCCTATTTATAAATATTCCAATTTATAAACATTTCTTATTTATAAATATTCCACTTTATAAATATCTCTTATTTATAAATATCCCATTTTATAAATATTCTATTTTCAATATCACTTTGAAAATCCCCTTATCAACATTTCGGTATGTTATGGTATTCAATCATATCAAATCACGATGTTCAATATCGTCCAAGTACATATAATCGCCCACAGATTTTATATCACTTCATATAACAATATATGAAAAACAATAAAATAACTGTTGAGGAATCCAGTCGGATTCCTCCAACCTGTTTTCCTGCATCCACAGATGTTACACAATATGATTATCATCACTTTCAGTTAATATAAATTATTCTGATAGCAGAATCAATATATAAATATTTAACGGTTTATATATATATATATATATATATATATATATATATATATATATATATAACTTCCACTAACTGACTAGCAGTTCAATCGATCAACTAACACACAACAATCAACAGATGATTAACAGTTCTAAGAATACATTATAAAAATATAACTGTTTAGAGTTGGTGAGTTTTACTCACATTTGCAGTTCATCGTTAAAGAACGATAAACTGTTCTTTGATTTGAATCAAACAATTTATTTTGCCTTAAATTCATATGAGCCCCAATCCATTTCCAGTTATCTTCATTGTGAAGCTCTCGTCCATACGGTCCCAATGCAACTTACGGTTCGTAAATCTGATTACGTATGACCAAGTTATCCTACTCCGAAGTTTTCACATTTTTAAATAAAAATAAAACTTTGGATTTAAACATTGATGGGCCTTACCCCTCTTATTACTTGGCCCAAACCCGTTCTTGAATACCCGAGCCCACACTTCATCTCCCCCAAATACAGAACACCGCGACTTCCAGTACTTCAATGGCCAACGCCGGCCCTTCTTCCATCGATTTACCCCACTTCCGTTCCACTATAAATCCAACTAGACTCACCATCACATTCTCCATCCGATTCTCTTTCACCTCATATACATATCTCCCCACTCGAATCCCGAAACGAAACCCGTCGAACAGTACAGCACCCAATCGATCGACCTTTCTTAACACGGATTTCCCTCAAACTCTTCAGCGAGACGCGGCTTCCAACGACGAACCCAAATCTAACCATCACGACAAGCATTAGAGCCTTAAATCTCCAACAATCGCAACCCTAGTTGCGCTGTACAAAACCAGCGAATAGCAATGCAGTTTGAACCCCTTAAAACTCAAGTAGAATTGAAGAGGATCCCTCACTGATTACAAATACATATATACTTTGATTCATAGAATTTCTTTGGAATTGTTCTTGATTTTTATTTGGAACTTTCTTTTGAGTTTTCTTCTCGTTTTAGAAAACTGAATGTGGTGACTCAGACATTGATCTTATAGGGAGGATTATAATTTTTTTGTGGCTCTAAACGAGAATGGTGTGGTTGTGTTTAGTCCATTCATTTACTAGGATATTTTCTTTTCGTTATTTTATATTCGTTCTAGTCTTCTAAAAATCACTGCGAACACATACGACGTCTAAAAATCCTGAAAATTGACATGTAGCTAGAGTTCGTCATTACGGTACCAACGAAACTGGTTTCGTCGAATTCCGACTCCGTATGCTCACACAGCGTATTTTTAACTGTCGAAGTACTAACTGTTTCTCACTCTAAAAATCTGTACGGCCACACTCTGACTTCAAAAATCACGGAACTTGGAATCTAGCAACTATTTGACATTGCGGATCCAACAAAACTAGTTTCGTCAAATTCCGACTTCGTTTGTAAAAGTGGCTTTTTTTAAAGCGCTGAATAGACCATTTAAATATATAGATATATTTAAATATAATTAAATATAATATTAATAAATTTATATTATCGTATATATTCGTAGTGGAATACCATACAGCTCTAGAATATTCCTCTATGAATTTCTAACTTGATATTTCAAATCCTGATTAAATCGATATTCGATTTATATTGAAATTCCTTTTAAAAATATAAATAATTCCTTTATAAATTATAAAGGAAATCCACAGCGACTTTTCTAAAATTTGATTTGGACATAAATCAAAATCTACACGACGAAATCTCGATTTTTCTCTTCCACTAGAAAGATATACTCTACTAGCTCCACACGTTTCTTGTTTCTCAGAAATCCGGCTTAAAACGAATCATGTACATTCAGTTGAAGTTCGAATCGCCAATTTACGAACTACAGCGCCATTTCAAGCTCGATTTTAATTATATTATAATTCTACCTTCAAACTGACGTCAATTGAATATATTCGTCAATATAATTCAACTCTAAGCTGAATTAAATCTAAGGGATGACCTAGTTCACACCATATCGCCATTTCAGCCAATTCTGATTATTTCAGAATTAAATATATTATTTAATTATTTAAATTAATTAAATATTCACTATAATTTAATTAAACGACGATTTAATCCCCTACCTCACGATATATATAATTAAATTAATTAATTATAATACCCCTGACAGTGCGGGTCATTACAAGTTTGACACTATTAACATAAATGAATAAAATAGTATATTATGTGTGTAAAGGATTTTGAATGAATTTGAAAGAAAAATTATTCAACTATACGAATTGTAAATGATTTCTAAGATATTGATTTAAGTTCTTGAAAATTTTATATTATGAGAATATGAAATTTATTTAGAAATCTTGGAAATGTTTCAGAACTATTTGAAATGGAATTTGATCTAAAGGAAGTTGATATGTTTTATGAATTGTAAAAGATTTTTTGTTGAGTTGGATCCTTGCAAGATTTTATCTTATGTGAGTCTGGAAATTCGGAAATATTCAAACATAGCTGATACAACTTCTATAAATTTTAAACGATTTGTGAAGATGTGGATTTAAAATTTGAAAAAGCTATTAATAAAATCATATTTGATCAAATTTCGATCTCCAATCATTGAAAGGGAAATTTGACTTTCAATCTATTTGGATATGATGAATAGTTTATTAACAAAGAAATCTCGACGACTTAAATCCCGATATTTAAAGTGTTTTGAAAGACAACAATACTATGATTGTAAGTACTTGTAAACTATTGTTGCAAAATGATTTATAAAATTCGGGATATGAAATGATTTGATTTGTTATGGATTCGTGTAACCCGTGACTAAACTTGGTTTGTGACGTGGGATTGAATTGTGTGCGATGGGTAGGACTAAGCAGTCCTGTCATTGGTGTAGAACTTCTCATACGGATGGAATATATATGTTGATATGATTCTATCATAGAATATTTGAAATTTTGAAAATCAATTTTGATTCTGAATTACTAAAATGAAGTATGATTCAGTATGAAAGAAATATACAATATTTCAATGATTTGGAATGAAACCGGGATTCTAAGTTCGACGAAATCATTTTAAGCTGTCAAATAAATCCAAAATTTTTAAATAAGGCATATTATAAAGTTTCTTACTTGTTCTTTCGAACCATTTCCCAATGTAAAGATTTGTTAAAATTCTAATATAGAGAATTTTGATAAATTTAATTGTATTTTTCCTATAAATTATTTTGATCTTTCCTACGAATTCTTTCCAATATAATGATTTAACTTCTATTTTAAAGTTTGTGTAAATAAAGGTTTTGATATAAAAAGCTTTAAAAATTTAATTATATGAGAAAAAATTATGCTTAAATTCCTATGAACTATTTGATAAATTTGCGAGCTTACTAGAAATTGTAAGTATTTGGTTTCAATAAATTTTATATGTAAGATTTATTTGACAACCTCTCCTTTTCGAGGACGAAAAGCTTTAAGTGGGGGAGATTGTAACAACCCAAATATTTTGACATTTAAAAAATTTAATTGAATTAAGATTTGATGAAAAATGTATATATGTTTAGGCCTAAACTTAGAATTTTATCTATTTTGAATGTTGTTTGAATTTACTTGTAAATGAAAATTCATTTACAAGTTTAATTTCATTATGAACGTTTCGTCAAAACAAACGTTATTAACAAATTTGGATTTATTTGAATATTTGAAATTTAACTTTGGAAATAATTCAACTTTGAAATATAAATTTTGAAATTGAATTTGAGAATCTAAAATTTAACTTGTTTTGAATTTTCTTGTGAATAAAATTGTTTGAATTTCGATGTTTAAAATGTAAATGGTTTAATTACAATCTAACATTTTACTTTTGAGAAGAACTAAATTGGATATTTAAAATCCAATTTAAAATATGAGTCAGAAGTTTGTTTACAAATTTAATAGATCTATTTTATTTTAAGTTCGCATTGAAAAGAAAAATCTTTACGTATAAGTTTAATTTATTAAGTTATCCAGTTTGATTTAACGAAGGAATGAACTTCGAAATTTAATACGTGAGCTTATTTCGTTCGCATTAATTTAATTGTTGTTTAGTAATTTAAAATTGTAGAAAGAAAATATATAATACAGTGCACTTATTTTGACCGTTAACCAAAGGTATAATTCGTTACATACGAATGGTCTTTGCAAATGTACACTTTGAAACGTTGACTGAATAAATTTACCATATTACCGTTTGTCCCCCGTTTGCTGTTAAAATCAACACTTTTCCTTTGCCATCTAAAATTGTTTAACACGTTGTTTCTTACCTCTTCTTTTGTTTACCATGTGTTGTTTTCTTTCTGCCTCTGTTCCCCTTTCTAGGTTATAAATGAAGAGCACGTTCCACTTCAATCCCAATACCAACTCAGAAAGAAAATGTCAAAGAAATAGCCATTCCCTATTTTTTCATGTTCGAAATATCTGCTCCTTTTCTTCTCTACTCAGTAGAACGAAAATCAATTTCCCCCAAACCAAATAATGGCCTCCACGAAATCAAGAGCTGCTCCATCACTATCTCATCGCTGAAGCCATCGAATCGCTTCTTCTTCGCACCACTGAATACATCGTCTTAGAGTCTTTCAGCTCCACCCACTACAACATGTCACCACGACTCCATCCAACTCCTCCATGGTGTGCTTCGGCCTCTTCCAAGCTTATTTCCTCTCCACGAGAACCGACAACTCGTCCCTTCCTGTAGTCGAGTTTCGTTCTTCCTCTTGGACATCGCGTCTCATACGAGTAGCAGATCCGACCATGGATTCAGCTTCAGCACCACTCACCTTGACATCGATGCTCCTACTCAATTTTGAACCACCTATCTCGAAGAAGACCGAGTCTCTGACTCAGCAACACCGTAAGCCATTTCCTTCTTTGAAATTCTGCTCATGATTCGTTTTATTTCAAGTTTGTCAACCACAGTATTGCACTAGAATTTAGTAGTAGAAGTTGTATTGGTTAATTCGCATTGTTATTTGGCTACCTTGATCCTTCACACTGACGTGAAATGTTTACATGTTTGTGGATCTTAAGATTTAGCCTTAGATTAGTATTATCTACTACATTGTGCCAAGTTTCTCGAACTTGCTTTTGGGTATATATGTAGAGGCCGATCACATATGTGTATATATTTACTGGGTATATGTATATACGTATTCACAGCATACGTATATACTCAAACACGTATGCTGCCTAATGCTATGACATTGTTGCCTTGTGTCACTTTCTTCTTGCTGCCCAATTTACATATGTGTATGTATGTACTGTGTATATGTATATACGTATTCACGGCATGCATATACCCCAATGTTCTCACTGCCCCGATTGTTGGTGGGATGCCCATGCTTGTATTTCTGTCGTTCTATTGTTTGGGGAATTGATTCGCAGGCCGACGTATATATTTATGTGTATCGTCTCACTTTATGTCCATTTTTCCTGACACTCAGGCACATACACAGCAACCCTACCCCATTTTTGGATATGATGCATTTTTATATTTTAATCATATATGTATATACATATATCTGTATGTGTATACATGTATTTGGTTGAACTGATAGATGGTTATATGAGTTGAGAAATGGATTGCCTTAATTGTCCATGTTGTGCTTTGTTACATATCAATCCTCTTCGTTTTGTTAGACTAATGCTGGCCACACTAATAACGCTAGTTGCTTTGTTTTGATTAAAGCATCTCAATTGGTTCACCTATATAGATTTGCATTTCCCATACAGTGTTGATTTTTAAGTCTGAACACGCTGCCTTGACATAATTGGTGGGTTACACTCTCTATAATCCTGTTGATACCCATCCACTTTGACTTGTTGGAACTGGGACATATATATAAATATATTTCATGTTGCATGCAACCTAGACTTGGTAGAGATTTTGCTATCACTTGTATTTTTCAGATAAGAATTGGAACAATTTTTTGAGCTAGGAATTGGAACAATTTCATTTGATTCTCTTGCTACATCGGCTTTCTAAAGAATAGTGAATACATGTGGTTACTGACATTCATTCGCTTCATTCTTATGCTTCATCGTATATTATGGTTTTTCATTGTTGCGTTCGGCCTCGACTGCTTTGTTGGATTGTGTCACCCTGTGTATATTTCCCTTCTTGTACTTGAACTAGTGCCCTACCTTTAACCTCATTCTGAACACTAATATACATGTTAATATATATATATATATATATATATATATATATGTGTGTGTGTGTGTGTGTGTGTGAGCCCTTCATTCATAGCAGTGCTTTACCTTGTATTTTACTATGACATGACCTTTGAAATTCTGGAAATTGACAGATAGGTAGATCTGTTACGAGACTGCCTTATTCTTTGTTGTCCTTTACGATCTCTTTAGGCATGAGCTTCTCACTATGTTGCCTACCTCCGTTTAATGTTGTCATATATGCTTGCTGTAGCATCTATTTATGTATTGTAACACCCCGTATATTCTATAACAGTAAAATTCACATATTAAAGTATAATTAATTTCAGACCAAAGAATTAAGGGAAACGGGATACGCCATTTCGTTCGTCTCGGAATTCTGCTTCAGATAGAGTCCGTGTTTGCGTAAAACGGACTCCGTATGAGGGAGATATGACCTCCGGAAGTTTCAGAATTCAGTTTAAAATTCAAACAGGCAGAAACAGTTCAGAAAAGCGAATTCAAATTCAAAATCGGACCCAGATTGGGCTGGGCGGGAATTTTCCCGCCCAAGACCCAGGTCGACTGGGTAGTCGACCTGGGGGTCGACAGGGTAGTCGACCTGGCCCCTGAGCTAGGTCGAACCCAGCCCCTCCTGGCTGGCCTGGTCTGTGCTTGACCGAATTTCTGGACTTTGTCTTATCACTAGAGATTATGTGTCAAGTCTTGATTGGTTTCCCTTTAAAACGAATGACTTATATTAATCTAAGCTCCATCGATGGCTCTAATCAATTCACAAACTCTATAAAAAGGACCTAAGACTCCACCTAATTCACACAAATAAAAATGAGAATGGAGCTGTCATGCTGCTGAAGAAAGACTAGGAATAGCCGTCAAGTCGAGAAACGATTAGGAGTTGATTCAAAAGCTTAAAGCCACAACAATTAAATCAAAACAATGCCTACAACAAAGGATAGCATCTCCAAATTCAGAATTCAGAATCCTGAATTGAAGATTCATCATACGTTGTAAGTAGAGTGCTATTCCGATGTGAATGAATAATTGAGATTTGATCTGTGTAAAATGAGAAATGGAATTGTACTTAATTTGTGGTGATGATAATTCATAATTGTATGTTGCTATGATTCTAATTATGAATAGATTTGGGATGTTGTGGTATAATGATGTTAGATCTATTGGATATTTGCAAGTATATGATTCATGTTGAAAGTTAACAACTATATGTTTGTGGTAGTTTATTACAACCAAGTTGAGACTCATGCAAGTATATGATTCACCATTATGCCAACATGATTTTAGATCCTTCTATGTATATTTGTATGATCATTTTTAGTGTAGTTGGATCCATTTGGGTATTATGATTCATATGAATTTATGTTGAAATAGGCATTATAATTCAAGTGAAAACCATACTTTTGTATTAGTGACAAAAATAAGCATCTTTGTGAACTTGTGTTGACTCTATGAACATGACTAGATTACGTTTGGTGTTATGCCTAATTGAAAATATGTTTTAGGCCTATGTTGTTATCAAAATCATATGATAATATATGTGACACATAATTAAGTTAGATTCACATTTTAAATGCAAGTTTACATGACTAGATTAAAACCATGATTCATGTTTAGGTATGTTTTATGTCAAGATTATATGCTATTACAGTGCAAGTTCACAAGTGCCTAATTTATGTTAATTAGATCGCTATGTTGCAAGTTCATGCGTTCACACACCCTATTTGATGTTACTTAGGATATATAAACACCATGTTCTTAGCCTCCCCTTTTTCATGTGGCTAAGTTGGGCTTAAATGTTAAGCCCAACATATGTTATAATATAGCAAACGTATAAAACGGGGGTAATGACGTTGGGTTAAAAATATAAAACATATTTGTTGGCATGTCTGACGCATGCCAACGACCTTGAGAACATTTAAGTGGTATAAATTAATTTTACCCAATAAAGATGAATTTGAATAATGGGCTGCAAATATTTACATATAAAAAGAAAAGAGACAAAATATGTAAACTTAGAAAATACGATGTGTTTAACCCACATAAACCTGCCCGGACCCACCTGGCTGTCCAGTAGTCACAACAATACTTATCCAATGTGGGTGGTTAAATATTGAGCCCAATAAAGACCCGAGGTTAGACTGAGTTGTGACGTAAGACTGCCCGGACCCAACCGGCAACAGGCAGTCACAACAATACCTGTCTAATGTGAGTGGTTGAGGCTTTAATAAGACAATTAAGGCTGTGTCGGGATTGATAGGATTAAGTAAATTGAATTAATACTTAATCAAACTAAACATGCTAAACTATACAGGCTGATTGGGGGTTAGGTTTATACAGAACACTTAACCAACTTAGCATGTTGGCTAGAAATAGAAAACCTAGTAGCGGGGGACCCTTTTCAGCAGTAACCCTACAAGGTGTATCAGGATACCCTGAACTTGGCAGGGTGGGGCACGATTACTGGGCTGACTATAAGGGGTCAAATCGACGGCGGTGGTGCAGCAGTGTAGGTTCTAACGGGGTGCGGGCGTGCACACACTCCGGCACAGAAAAATTAGGCACTAGGCACCAATAGTATACCTGTGCATTCTAGAATTGCATCGGGCCGCCAACATGGGACTTGATACACCCCATGGTGGGACCAGCGTAGGTAGCTACAACATCGGGGGCCGTAAGACACATGTAATTATGTGAGTAGGAGTCGATCATTAGAAATGGATCACTTCACCCTGATTATGGGGTGGCTGTTGGGAACTAGTTAATAGGGGTGCAGAGATTAATATGGGGTACGATAGTATATTCGACTCTAGACAACTTAACTTAGTTTATGGTGCTTCCCCATTTCCAGTTTATACTTATCATGATCTTTTTCTTATTCATACACTGAATAGTCCTAGACTTACTCAGGCTTTATGTCTGACTCTACTTTTCTTTCGTCTTCTTTTCTTTCGTTCCCCCCCTAGGTCCATAGGGAGGGAATACCGCAGCTTGACCAGTTTTCAGATCAAGCTTGAAGAGAAAGAATGTATTGCTTGGATCTCTTTCGTTTAGGACTATGGCTTTGGATAGCAATTATGGGGACTTATGCAGTTTACTTATGTTTTTATGCTTCTTTAAGTTATGAAATCAAGACAGTTATGAAAATGTAATGTTTTTGGAAGTATTGTAAGACAATTATGGCATGGTTTGTCTAACACGTATTTTGATGAAATAAAAGTTGCTGTTGTTTTCCGCTGTTCAAAAATATGTGTATTTATATCTGTCTTGTGTGTCTGTGACTTATACTTATAAACCTCCACCAAAATTGGGGCATTCCCTTCGAGAGTGACCCTAACGGAGGTGGGGTGTTTCACTTGGTATCAGAACATAGGTTAACCAGATCAGATAAAAAGGTTTTGAAAATTATTTTCAAAAGAAAATTTGAAGAAGCATTTTTAAAAGATAAAATGTTATTTTATTTTAAAAAGGCATAGTCCCCCAAAGCCATATGTATTATCTTTTATCCTTCGTTTTGAATCTGTCCTTTTTGTTTCAGCATGTCCGAAGAACTTAACTTGCCAGAGGGTGTACCAATACCTGGTTGGTTCAGACGATTCTTAGAAGCAAGGGGCCAATCAGCCAGGTCCCACTGTTCCTCCTCCCCCAGCTGTAGGAAATCATCCAGCTGCAGCATCACCTCTTCCTCCACCTCCTCCACGTGGTAATGCTTTTGCTAAGACATGTAAAGATTTCAAAGCTATGGGAGGGAAGGACTTTCATGGAACCGAGTCCTTCGTGGCAGCCAGGAACTGGCTAAAGGAAACCGAGGACTTATTCGTCATCTTTGAGGTAGAAGATAGGCAGAAGGTACAACTGGCAGTATGGCTGCTTAAAGGCGAGGCTTCCTACTGGTGGGAAGTTACCAATGCAGATAGACCAGTGGAAACATGGGAGGACTTTAGGGCGAGGTTTGAGGCTAAATTTCTCTCAGAAGCTGAAAGGAGTCTCCAATTGGAAAAATTCTTATTTCTTAAGCAAGGGAATATGACAGTCAAAGAGTACGTTAATCAGTTCGATCAGCTGGCTAGGTTCGGACTGGACCTAGTCAACACTCCGCACAAGAAGGCTCTCCGCTTTGTCAAAGGATTGAATGAGCCATTACACAGCTTGGCCATGACCCATATACCTATGGGAGCTACGTATGAACGGTTGGTGCAGATGGCGTTTCTGAACAAAGAGGATAAGGGAAAGAAGGAGACAAAGGCAGAAGGCTCTCAAGGGAAGAAAGAGGGTTTACAGCCTAAGAAGACAGACTTTAAGAAGGGCGGGAAAGACAACAAGTCCCAAGACAAGAGAAAGTGTAATTTCTGTGGCAAAGTGGGACACTTAGTGAAAGAATGCCGAAAGAAGAAGGCCAAGTTGAATGGTGGGTGCTTTTCTTGTGGTGAGACAGGCCACATGACTAAGGATTGCCCAAAGAAGCGAGGGCAGGGGCAGAAGGCTGGATCCACCTCAGGGGCACAGGTTCATGCACTAGAAGCACCACCTCTGCAACAGCGAGGTATAAATACTTCCGTAGAAAGTGTAGTTTATCTTTATGATCACCCAGTTCGCACTTTATTTGATTCTGGCGCATCACACTCCTTTATTTCATCTTCTTTAGTAGAATCTCTGCACCTAGAAACTAGTATGGTAGAGGACCACTTAATTGTTTCAAATCCAATCAGGGGCCCAGCTCATTTGTCTATGATCTGTGTGGGATTGAAAATTTCTATTCTAAGCGTAGAATTTAGATGTTGTGCCTTTGTTTTGGGCTTCTCGGGATATGGTTTGATTTTGGGCATGGATTGGCTATCCAGTAATGGTGCTATCCTTGATTGTGAGAAAAGGGTGGTTAGGCTTCTGACCTAACTCGGTAACACTCTAGAAATTACTTGTAATCCCTCATATGCGGTTATGCTTAGTTATCTTGAATCGCTAGATGCTTCTGTTGAGAGTTTGCAATCGGTTAGAGTGGTCCGTGAATATCCGGATGTCTTCGAAGAAGTGAAGGGCTTGCCTCCGAAGCGGGAGATAGACTTCCGCATATATCTTATAGATAATGCAAAGCCCGTTGTGTTGCTCGTTAGACACATGGCTCCACGGGAAAGGAAGGATCTCAGTAAACAAGTTACAGAGCTTCTAGAGAAGGGGTTTATTAGAAGGAGCATTTCAGAATGGGGCGCTCCAGTGGTGTTCGCCACAAAGGCGGATGGTTCACTCCGTCTATGTGTTGACTATAGGGAGCTCAACAAACTAACGAAAAAATATAGGCACCCTCTCCCCAGAATTGATGATCTGTTTGATCAGCTTGTAGGAGCGTCAGTTTTCTCCCAACTCGATTTGGCGACCGAATTTCATCAGCTAAGGGTGGCTGAAGATAGCATTGATAAGACAACATTCAGAACCCCAGACGGCTTCTTTGAATGGCTTGTCATGCCTTTTGGCTTGACAAACGCACCCGCTTACTTCGTGGACCTGATGAGTAGGGTGTTCAAAGAATTCCTCAACAAGTTCGTAGTGGTCTTCGTAGACGATATCTTGATCTTCTCAAAGAGTGAAGAAGAACATGCTCAGCACTTAAGGGCAATCATGGAAACTCTGCGAGTCCATCAACTAAAGGCCAAATTCTCCAAGTGCCACTTTTGGAGAAGGGAAGTAAGGTTTCTTGGGCATGTAGTATCCAAAGAAGGGTTAGTTGTGGACCCTTCTAAGGTAGTAGCGGTACAGGATTGGAAGACACCAAGGAATGCAACTGAGGTCCGAAGTTTTCTAGGACTAGCAGGTTTCTACCGAAAATTCATAACGGATTTTGCGAAAATCTCAGCTCCACTCACAAGGCTGACAAAGAAGAATCTAGTGTTCAATTGGGATTTGGATTACGAGTTTGCTTTCCACCGCTTAAAAAGGGCTCTTACAACAGCCCCAGTTCTGACGTTGCCAGATGGAAACAAAATGTTTACGGTATACACGGATGCTTGCGGCACAGGACTAGGGGCTGTCTTAAAGCAAGAAGGAAGTGTAGTAGCTTATGGCGGGAGACAGTTGAAAGCGCACGAAAAGAACTACCCAACCCATGATCTCGAGTTGGTCGCCATCGTCTTTGCGCTTAAGTCTTGGCGCCACTATCTCCTAGGTGAGAAATTCGAACTGTATACTGACTATAAATCTTTGAAGTATCTCTTCTCGCAGAAGGACCTTAACTTGAGGCAACAAAGGTGGATGGAGTTTCTTGCCTCGTACGATTTCGAGATCTCCTACACTCCGGGCAAAGGCAACGTAGTCGCAGATGCTTTGAGAAGAAAGAAGCTAACATTAAGCCTGCTGTTTGTTGAAAGGCAAAGCCTAGAGTTTATAGCCAGCTTTGACTTTAGGCCCTCCTCTGATTTTGTACCCGGTTTGTTAGCATCTCTTGAAGTGCGCCCTACTCTTTTGGACTCAATAGGGACAGCACAACGCGAAGACCCTCGGCTTGTGGAGACGATTGATAGGCTAATTAGGGGTGAGACTTCAAGTCACCTCAGCAGATACTCCGTCGACAATAAGGGTTGGCTAAGGCGAGACGGAAGACTGTGTGTCCCTCGGACAAGAGATTTAGTAAAGACGGTCCTCGAGGAAGCACATCACTCCAAGATGACGATACATCCAGGCGGAGATAAAATGTACAAGGACATAAAGAGAACCTTCTTTTGGAGCAGCATGAAGAAGGACGTGGCAGATTTCGTTTCTAAGTGTATGATTTGCCAACAGGTTAAGGCGGAGCAGAAGAAGCCTGGTGGTCTGCTCCATCCTCTAGAGGTCCCACAGTGGAAGTGGGATAGCATTTCAATGGACTTCATTGATGGGCTGCCCAGGTCTAGAAGAGGCAACACTAGCATTTGGGTAATAGTGGATAGGCTTACTAAAAGCGCCCACTTTTTACCTGTCAAGAGTAAAAGGACTGCCTCATCCCTAGCATCTCTTTATCTCAAGGAAATTGTTCGACTCCATGGAATACCCTCCAGCATTGTTAGTGACCGAGACCCTCTCTTCACAAGTGAGTTTTGGCGGAGTCTGCAAGAAGCGGTAGGTACACAGTTATGCTTGAGTACAGCCTATCACCCCCAAACCGACGGCCAGACAGAAAGAGTGAACAGAGTTTTGGAGGACCTTTTAAGACTGTGCGTCCTTGACTTTGGAGGGACGTGGGAAGACCATCTTCCTTTGGTGGAATTTGCCTACAACAACAGCTACCAAGCCACCATCGGAATGGCACCCTTTGAAGCTTTATATGGAAGACCGTGTCGATCGACCACTTGTTGGTGGGAGTCTACTGACAAACTCATACTTGGACCAGAAATGATCCGAGAGACTTCAGAGAAAGTAGACTTAATACGGAGAAGAATGAAGATAGCCCAAGACTGAAAAAAAAACCTACGCAGACAAGAGGAGGACCGACCTTGAATTTGAGGTTGGGGACATGGTTTTTCTTAAGGTATCTCCTTTAAGGAATGTCGTTCGTTTTGGAACCACAGGGAAGCTAGCACCAAGGTTCGTATGGCCGTTTCCTATTATCGAGAAAATTGGGAAAATGGTCTATAGATTAGAGCTACCTAAAAAACTAGTTGGAGTTCACAACGTCTTTCATGTTTCGCACCTCCGAAAATGTCTACATGAATCTGCTGAAGTGGTAGAGCCAAACATCCTTGAAGAAGCTGAAATGGAACGCGAAGCAACTGTGAGGAAAGCTCCAACCCGCATATTAGGAATGGAAGTGAAAAAGCTATGTAACCGCGAAGTCAAGCTCGTCAAAGTTCAGTGGAGCGACGCCGAGGAAGACGCGACTTGGGAAACTAAGACTAGAATACGCGCAGCCTACCCTTTTCTTTTTGAGGGTACATCTTTGATCTCTCTTTTTCCTTAAGTTATGCTTTATCTATCTTTAGGGTATATCTCCTCGACCTTATCTTTTAGGTAGAAACCCTTTGGATGAAAACATGTAATTGAAACATGTTATGGATGATGGTTGCAAGTGGTTGCAAGTGATTGCTAGTGGTTGCTCGTGGTTGCATACACACACACAATCTAGGTTTTAGATCGGCTCAGTCACTTCATATTGCATATGCATATATGTGTTTGCATTCTTATATGGTTGAAGTTTAAGGTGTCGTCATATGGATGTTGCATTTATATGAATGATTGTGCACTCATGTAGAATCATGAATAGGAAGGTTTGCATACATAATGGATTCATGACACTTACATAATTTGCATTAAGGAGGTCAACTGAATCAGTAGACCGACTGATTTTGCATTAGATAAGTACATGTACACACACCTTGCATATGATCATGAAGCATTAGAAGTCTTTTAAGGACAGTGGACGCTCGTGTTTGATGGATGAGTAGATGGACGTTTGGATGTTAGGATACACATTCTTCCTAAACTTGAAGATTTCGGGGATGAAATCCTTTTAAGTGGGGGAGAATGTAACACTTTGTATATTCTTTAACAGTAAAATTCACAAATTAAAGTATAATTAATTTCATACCAAAGAATTAAGGGAAACGGGATACGCCATTTCGTTCGTCTTGGAATTCTGCTTGAGATAAAGTCCGAGTTTGCGTAAAACGGACTCCGTATGAGGGAGATATGACCTCCGGAAGTTTCAGAATTCAGTTTAAAATTCAAACAGGCAGAAACAGTTCAGAAAAGCGAATTCAAATTCAAAATCGGACCCAGATTGGGCTGGGCGGGAATTTTCCCGCCCAAGACCCAGGTCGACTGGGTAGTCGACTGGGTAGTCGACCTGGCCCCTGAGCCAGGTCGAACCCAGCCCCTCCTGGCTGGCCTGGTCTGTGCTTGGCCGAATTTCTGGACTTTGTCTTGTCACTAGGGCTTATGTGTCAAGTCTTGATTGGTTTCTCTTTAAAACGAACGACTTATATTAATCTAAGCTCCATCGACGGCTCTAATCAATTCACAAACTCTATAAAAAGGACCTAAGACTCCACCTAATTCACACAAATAAAAATGAGAATGGAGCTGTCATGCTTCTGAAGAAAGACTAGGAATAGACGTCAAGTCGAGAAACGATTAAGAGTTGATTCAAAAGCTTAAAGCCACGACAATTAAATCAAAACAACGCCTACAACAAAGGATAGCATCTCCAAATTCAGAATTCAGAATCCTGAATTGAAGATTCATCATACGTTGTAAGTAGAGTGCTATTCAGATGTGAATGAATAATTGAGATTTGATCTGTGTAAAATGAGAAATGGAATTGTACTTAATTTGTGGTGATGATAATTCATAATTGTATGTTGCTATGATTCTAATTATGAATAAATTTGGGATGTTGTGGTATAATGATGTTAGATCAATTGGATATTTGCAAGTATATGATTCATGTTGAAAGTTAACAACTATATGTTTGTGGTAGTTTATTACAACCAAGTTGAGACTCATGCAAGTATATGATTCACCGTTATGCCAACATGATTTTAGATCCTTCTATGTATATTTGTATGATCATTTTTAGTGTAGTTGGATCCATTTGGGTATTATGATTCATATGAAATTATGTTGAAATAGGCATTATAATTCAAGTGAAAACCATACTTCTGTATTAGTGACAAAAATAAGCATCTTTGTGAACTTGTGTTGACTCTATGAACATGACTAGATTACGTTTGGTGTTATGCCTAATTGAAAATATGTTTTAGGCCTATGTTGTTATCAAAATCATATGATATTATATGTGACACATAATTAAGTTAGATTCACATTTTAAATGCAAGTTTACATGGCTAGATTAAAACCATGATTCATGTTTAGGTATGTTTTATGTCAAGATTATATGCTATTACAATGCAAGTTCACAAGTGCCTAATTTATGTTAATTAGATCGCTATGTTGCAAGTTCATGCGTTCACACACCCTTTTTGATGTTACTTAGGATATATAAACACCATGTTCTAAGCCTCCCCTTTTTCATGTGGCTAAGTTGGGCTTAAATGTTAAGCCCAACATATGTTATAATATAGCAAACGTATAAAACGGGGGTAATGACGTTGGGTTAAAAATATAAAACATATGTGTTGGCATGTCTGACGCATGCCAACGACCTTGAGAACATTTAAGTGGTATAAATTAATTTTACCCAATAAAGATGAATTTGAATAATGGGCTGCAAATATTTACATATAAAAAGAAAAGAGACAAAATATGTAAACTTAGAAAATACGATGTGTTTAACCAACATAAACCTGCCCGGACCCGCCTGGCTGTCCAGTAGTCACAACAATACCTATCCAATGTGGGTGGTTAAACATTGAGCCCAATAAAGACCCGAGGTTAGACTGAGTTGTGACGTAAGACTGCCCGGACCCAACCGGCAACAGGCAGTCACAACAATACCTGTCTAATGTGAGTGGTTGAGGCTTTAATAAGACAATTAAGGCTGAGTCAGGATTGATAGGATTAAGTAAATTGAATTAATACTTAATCAAACTAAACATGCTAAACTATACAGGCTGATTATGGGTTAGGTTTATACAGAACACTTAACCAACTTAGCATGTTGGCTAGAAATAGAAAACCTAGTAGCGGGGGACCCTTTTCACCAGTAACCCTACAAGGTGTATCAGGATACCCTGAACTAGGAAGGGTGGGGCACGATTACTGGCCTGACTATAAGGGGTCAAATCGACGGCGGTGGTGCAGCAGTGTAGGTTCTAACAGGGTGCGGGCGTGCACACACTCCGGCATAGAAAAATTAGGCACTGGGCACCAGTAGTATACCTGTGCATTCTAGAATTGTGTCGGGCCGCCACCATGGGACTTGATACACCCCATGGTGGGACCAGCATAGGTAGCTACAACATCGGGGGCCGTAAGACACATGTAATTATGCGAGTAGGAGCTGATCATTAGAAATGGATCACTTCACCCTGATTATGGGGTGCCTGTTGGAAACTAGTTAATAGGGGTGCAGAGATTAATATGGGGTACGATAGTATATTCGACTCTAGACAACTTAACTTAGTTTATGGTGCTTCCCCATTTCCAGTTTATACTTATCATGATCTTTTTCTTATTCATACACTGAATAGTCCTAGACTTACTTAGGCTTTATGTCTGACTCTACTTTTCTTTCATCTTCTTTTCTTTCATTCCCCCCCCCCCCCCAGGTCCACAGGGAGGGAATACCGCAGCTTGACCAGTTTTCACATCCAGCTTGAAGAGAAAGAATGTATTGCTTGGATCTCTTTCGTTTAGGACTATGGCTTTGGATAGCAATTATGGGGACTTATGCAGTTTACTTATGTTTTTATGCTTCTTTAAGTTATGAAATCAAGACAGTTATGAAAATGTAATGTTTTTGGAAGTATTGTAAGACAATTATGGCATGGTTTGTCTAACACGTATTTTGATGAAATAAAAGTTGCTGTTGTTTTCCGCTGTTCAAAAATATGTGTATTTATATCTGTCTTGTGTATCTGTGACTTATACTTATAAACCTCCACCAAAATTGGGGCATTCCCTTTGAGAGTGACCCTAACGGAGGTGGGGTGTTTCACTTGGTATCAGAACATAGGTTAACCAGATCAGATAAAAAGGTTTTGACAATTTATTTTCAAAAGAAAATTTAAAGAAGCATTTTTAAAAGATAAAATGTTATTTTATTTTAAAAAGGCATAGTCCCCCAAAGCCATATGTATTATCTTTTATCCTTCGTTTTGAATCTGTCCTTTTTGTTTCAGCATGTCCGAAGAACTTAACTTGCCAGAGGGTGTACCAATACCTGGTTGGTTCAGACGATTCTTAGAAGCAAGGGGCCAATCAGCCAGGTCCCACTGTTCCTCCTCCCCCAACTGTAGGAAATCATCCAGCTGCAGCAGCACCTCCTCCTCCATCTCCTCCACATGGTAATGCTTTTGCTAAGACATGTAAAGATTTCAAAGCTATGGGAGGGAAGGACTTTCATGGAACCGAGTCCTTCGTGGCAGCCAGGAACTGGCTAAAGGAAACCGAGGACTTATTCGTCATCTTTGAGGTAGAAGATAGGCAGAAGGTACAACTGGCAGTATGGATACTTAAAGGTGAGGCTTCCTACTGGTGGGAAGTTACCAATGCAAAAAGACCAGTGGAAACATGGGAGGACTTTAGGGCGAGGTTTGAGGCTAAATTTCTCTCAGAAGCTGAAAGGAGTCTCCAATTGGAAAAATTCTTATTTCTTAAGCAAGGGAATATGACAGTCAAAGAGTACATTAATCAGTTCGATCAGCTGGCTAGGTTCGGACTGGACCTAGATAACACTCCGCACAAGAAGGCTCTCCGCTTTGTCAAAGGATTGAATGAGCCATTACACAGCTTGGCCATGACCCATATACCTATGGGAGCTACGTATGAAAGGTTGGTGCAGATGGCATTGCTGAACAAAGAGGATAAGGGCAAGAAGGAGACAAAGGAAGAAGGCTCTCAAGGGAAGAAAGAGGGTTTACAGCCTAAGAAGACAGACTTTAAGAAGGGCGGGAAAGACAACAAGTCCCAAGAGAAGAGGAAGTGTAATTTCTGTGGCAAAGTGGGGCACTTAGTGAAAGACTGCCGGAAGAAGAAGGCCAAGTTGAATGGTGGGTGCTTTTTTTGTGGTGAGACAGGCCACATGGCTAAGGATTGCCCAAAGAAGCGAGGGTAGGGGCAGAAGGCTGGATCCACCTCAGGGGCACAGGTTCATGCACTAGAAGCACCACCTCTGCAACAACGAGGTATAAATACTTCCGTAGAAAGTGTAGTTTATCTTTATGATCACCCAGTTTGCACTTTATTTGATTCTAGCGCATCACACTCCTTTATTTCATCTGCTTTAGTAGAATCTCTGCAACTAGAAACTAGTATGGTAGAGGACCACTTAATTGTTTCAAATCCAATCAGGGGCCCAGCTCATTTGTCTATGATCTGTGTGGGATTGAAAATTTCTATTCTAAGCGTAGAATTTAGATGTTGTGCCTTTGTTTTGGGCTTCTCGGGATATGGTTTGATTTTGGGCATGGATTGGCTATCCAGTAATGGTGCTATCCTTGATTGTGAGAAAAGGGTGGTTAGGCTTCTGACCCAACTCGGTAACACTCTGGAAATTACTTGTAATCCCTCGTATGCGGTTATGCTTAGTTATCTTGAATCGCTAGATGCTTCTGTTGAGAGTTTGCAATCGGTTAGAGTGGTCCGTGAATATCCGGATGTCTTCGAAGAAGTGAAGGACTTACCTCCGAAGCGGGAGATAGACTTCCGCATATATCTTATAGATAATGCAAAGCCCGTTGCGTTGCCCGTTAGACACATGGCTCCACGGGAAAGGAAGGATCTCAGTAAACAGGTTACAGAGCTTCTAGAGAAGGGGTTTATTAGAAGGAGCATTTCAGAATGGGGCGCTCCAGTGGTGTTCGCCACAAAGGCGGATGGTTCACTCCATCTATATGTTGACTATAGGGAGCTCAACAAACTAACGAAAAAAATAGGCACCCTCTCCCCAGAATTGATGATCTGTTTGATCAGCTTGTAGGAGCGTCAGTTTTCTCCCAACTCTATTTGGCGACCGGATTTCATCAGCTAAGGGTGGCTGAAGATAGCATTGATAAGACAGCATTCAGAACCCCAGACGGCTTCTTTGAATGGCTTGTCATGCCTTTTGGCTTGACAAACGCACCCGCTTACTTCGTGGACCTGATGAGTAGGGTGTTCAGAGAATTCCTCAACAAGTTCGTAGTGGTCTTCGTAGACGATATCTTGATCTTCTCAAAGAGTGAAGACGAACATGCTCAGCACTTAAGGGCAATCATGGAAACTCTGCGAGTCCATCAACTAAAGGCCAAATTCTCCAAGTGCCACTTTTGGAGAAGGGAAGTAAGGTTTCTTGGGCATGTAGTATCCAAAGAAGGGTTAGTTGTGGACCCTTCTAAGGTAGTAGCGGTACAGGATTGGAAGACACCAAGGAATGCAACTGAGGTCCGAAGTTTTCTAGGACTAGCAGGTTTCTACCGAAAATTCATAAGGGATTTTGAGAAAATCTCAGCTCCACTCACAAGGCTGACAAAGAAGAATCTAGTCTTCAATTGGGATTTGGATTGCGAGTTTGCTTTCCACCGCTTAAAAAGGGCTCTTACAACAGCCCCAGTTCTGACGTTGCCAGATGGAAACAAAATGTTTACGGTATACACGGATGCTTGCGGCACTGGACTAGGGGCTGTCTTAATGCAAGACGGAAGGGTAGTAGCTTATGGCGGGAGACAGTTGAAAGCGCACGAAAAGAACTACCCAACCCATGATCTCGAGTTGGCCGCCATCGTCTTTGCGCTTAAGTCTTGGCGCCACTATCTCCTAGGAGAGAAATTCGAACTGTATACTGACTATAAATCTTTGAAGTATCTCTTCTCGCAGAAGGACCTTAACTTGAGGCAACAAAGGTGGATGGAGTTTCTTGCCTCGTACGATTTCGAGATCTCCTACACTCCGGGCAAAGGCAACGTAGTCGCAGATGCTTTGAGCAGAAAGAAGCTAACATTAAGCCCGCTGTTTGTTGAAAGGCAAAGCCTAGAGTTTATAGCCAGCTTTGACTTTAGGCCCTCCTCTGATTTTGTACCCGGTTTGTTAGCATCTCTTGAAGTGCGCCCTACTCTTTTGGACTCAATAGGGACAGCACAACGCGAAGACCCTCAGCTTGTGGAGACGATTGATAGGCTAATTAGGGGTGAGACTCCAAGTCACCTCAGCAGATACTCCATCGACTATAAGGGTTGGCTAAGGCGAGACGGAAGACTGTGCGTCCCTCGGACAAGAGATTTAGTAAAGACGGTCCTCGAGGAAGCACATCACTCCAAGATGACGATACATCCAGGCGGAGATAAAATGTACAAGGACATAAAGAGAACCTTCTTTTGGAGCGGCATGAAGAAGGACGTGGCAGATTTCGTTTCTAAGTGTATGATTTGCCAACAGGTTAAGGCGGAGCAGAAGAAGCCTGGTGGTCTGCTCCATCCTCTAGAGGTCCCACAGTGGAAGTGGGATAGCATTTCAATGGACTTCATTGATGGGCTGCCCAGGTCTAGAAGAGGCAACACTAGCATTTGGGTAAAAGTGGATAGGCTTACTAAAAGCGCCCACTTTTTACCTGTCAAGAGTAAAAGGACTGCCTCATCCCTAGCATCTCTTTATCTCAAGGAAATTGTTCGACTCCATGGAATACCCTCCAGCATTGTTAGTGAACGAGACCCTCTCTTCACAAGTGAGTTTTGGCGTAGTCTGCAAGAAGCGGTAGGTACACAGTTATGCTTGAGTACAGCCTATCACCCCCAAACCGACGGCCAAACAGAAAGAGTGAACAGAGTTTTGGAGGACCTTTTAAGACTGTGCGTCCTTGACTTCGGAGGGACGTGGGAAGACCATCTTCCTTTGGTGGAATTTGCCTACAACAAAAGCTACCAAACCACCATCGGAATGGCACCCTTCGAAGCTTTATATGGAAGACCGTGTCGATCGCCCACTTGTTGGTGGGAGTCTACTGACAAACTCATACTTGGACCAGATATGATCCGAGAGACTTCAGAGAAAGTAGACTTAATACGGAGAAGAAGGAAGACAACCCAAGACTGAAAAAAATCCTACGCAGACAAGAGGAGGACCGACCTTGAATTTGAGGTTGGGGACATGGTTTTTCTTAAGGTATCTCCTTTAAGGAATGTCGTTCGTTTTGGAACCACAGGGAAGCTAGCACCAAGGTTCGTAGGGCCGTTTCCTATTATCGAGAAAATTGGGAAAATGGTCTATAGATTAGAGCTACCTAAAAAACTAGCTGGAGTTCACAACGTCTTTCATGTTTCGCACCTCCGAAAATGTCTACATGAATCTGCTGAAGTGGTAGAGCCAAACATCCTTGAAGAAGCTGAAATGGAACGCGAAGCAACCGTGAGGAAAGCTCCAACCCGCATATTAGGAACGTAAGTGAAAAAGCTACGCAACCGCGAAGTCAAGCTCGTCAAAGTTCAGTGGAGCGACGCCGAGGAAGACGCGACTTGGGAAACTAAGACTAGAATACGCGCAGCCTACCCTTTTCTTTTTGAGGGTACATCTTTGATCTCTCTTTTTCCTTAAGTTATGCTTTATCTATCTTTAGGGTATATCTCCTCGACCTTATCTTTTAGGTAGAAACCCTTTGGATGAAAACATGTAATTGAAACATGTTATGGATGATGGTTGCAAGTGGTTGCAAGTGATTGCTAGTGGTTGCTCGTGGTTGCATACACACACACACAATCTAGGTTTTAGATCGGCTCAGTCACTTCATATTGCATATGCATATATGTGTTTGCATTCTTATATGGTTGAAGTTTAAGGTGTCGTCATATGGATGTTGCATTTATATGAATGATTGTGCACTCATGTAGAATCATGAATAGGAAGGTTTGCATACATAATGGATTCATGACACTTACATAATTTGCATTAAGGAGGTCAACTGAATCAGTAGACCGACTGATTTTGCATTAGATAAGTACATGTACACACACCTTGCATATGATCATGAAGCATTAGAAGTCTTTTAAGGACAGTGGACGCTCATGTTTGATGGATGAGTAGATGGACGTTTGGATGTTAGGATATACATTCTTCCTAAACTTGAAGATTTCGGGGACGAAATCCTTTTAAGTGGGGGAGAATGTAACACCTCGTATATTCTATAATAGTAAAATTCACAAATTAAAGTATAATTAATTTCAGACCAAAGAATTAAGGGAAACGGGATACGCCATTTCGTTCGTCTCGGAATTCTGCTTGAGATAGAGTCCGAGTTTGCGTAAAACGGACTCCGTATGAGGGAGATATGACATCCGGAAGTTTCAGAATTCAGTTTAAAATTCAAACAGGCAGAAACAGTTCAGAAAAGCGAATTCAAATTCAAAATCGGACCCAGATTGGGCTGGGCGGGAATTTTCCCGCCCAAGACCCAGGTCGACTGGGTAGTCGACCTGGGGGTCGACTGGGTAGTCGACCTGGCCCCTGAGCCAGGTCGAACCCAGCCCCTCCTGGCTGGCCTAGTCTGTGCTTGGCCGAATTTCTGGACTTTGTCTTGTCACTAGGGCTTATGTGTCAAGACGAACGACTTATATTAATCTAAGCTCCATCGACGGCTCTAATCAATTCACAAACTCTATAAAAAGGACCTAAGACTCCACCTAATTCACACAAATAAAAATGAGCATGGAGCTGTCATGCTGCTGAAGAAAGACTAGGAATAGCCGTCAAGTCGAGAAACGATTAGGAGTTGATTCAAAAGCTTAAAGCCATGACAATTAAATCAAAACAACGCCTACAACAAAGGATAGCATCTCCAAATTCAGAATTCAGAATCCTGAATTGAAGATTCATCATACGTTGTAAGTAGAGTGCTATTCAGATGTGAATGAATAATTGAGATTTGACCTGTGTAAAATGAGAAATGGAATTGTACTTAATTTGTGGTGATGATAATTCATAATTGTATGTTGCTATGATTCTAATTATGAATAGATTTGGGATGTTGTGGTATAATGATGTTAGATCTATTGGATATTTGCAAGTATATGATTCATGTTGAAAGTTAACAACTATATGTTTGTGGTAGTTTATTACAACCAAGTTGAGACTCATGCAAGCATATGATTCACCATTATGCCAACATGATTTTAGATCCTTCTATGTATATTTGTATGATCATTTTTAGTGTAGTTGGATCCATTTGGGTATTATGATTCATATGAATTTATGTTGAAATAGGCATTATAATTCAAGTGAAAACCATACTTTTGTATTAGTGACAAAAATAAGCATCTTTGTGAACTTGTGTTGACTCTATGAACATGACTAGAATACGTTTGGTGTTATGCCTAATTGAAAATATGTTTTAGGCCTATGTTGTTATCAAAATCATATGATAATATATGTGACACATAATTAAGTTAGATTCACATTTTAAATGCAAGTTTACATGACTAGATTAAAACCATGATTCATGTTTAGGTATGTTTTATGTCAAGATTATATGCTATTACAATGCAAGTTCACAAGTGCCTAATTTATGTTAATTAGATCGCTATGTTGCAAGTTCATGCGTTTACACACCCCTTTTGATGTTACTTAGGATATATAAACACCATGTTCTAAGCCTCCCCTTTTTCATGTGGCTAAGTTAGGCTTAAATGTTAAGCCCGACATATGTTATAATATAGCAAAAGTATAAAACGGGGGTAATGACGTTGGGTAAAAAATAAAAAACATATGTGTTGGCATGTCTGACGCATGCCAACGACCTTGAGAGCATTTAAGTGGTATAAATTAATTTTACCCAATAAAGATGAATTTGAATAATGGGCTGCAAATATTTACATACAAAAAGAAAAGAGACAAAATATGTAAACTTAGAAAATACGATGTGCTTAACCCGAGGTTGGATTGCGTTGTGACATAAACCTGCCCGGACCCGCCCGGCTGTCCAGTAGTCACAACAATACCTATCCAATGTGGGTGGTTAAACATTGAGCCCAATAAAGACCCGAGGTTAGACTGAGTTGTGACGTAAGACTGCCCGGACCCAACCGTCAACAGGCAGTCACAACAATACCTGTCTAATGTGAGTGGTTGAGGCTTTAATAAGACAATTAAGGCTGAGTCAGGATTGATAGGATTAAGTAAATTGAATTAATACTTAATCAAACTAAACATGCTAAACTATACAGATTGATTGGGGGTTAGGTTTATACAGAACACTTAACCAACTTAGCACGTTGGCTAGAAATAAAAAACCCAGTAGCGGGGGACCCTTTTCAGCAGTAACCCTACAAGGTGTATCAGGATACCCTGAACTAGGCAGGGTGGGGCACGATTACTGGGCTGACTATAAGAGGTCAAATCGACGGCGGTGGTGCGGTAGTGTAGGTTCTAACGGGGTGCGGGCATGCACACACTCCGGCGCAGAAAAAATTAGGCACTGGGCACCAGTAGTATACCTGTGCATTCTAGAATTGTGTCGGGCCGCCACCATGGGACTTGATACACCCCATGGTGGGACCAGCATAGGTAGCTACAACATCGGGGGCAGTAAGACACATGTAATTATGCGAGTAGGAGCCGATCATTAGAAATGGATCACTTCACCCTGATTATGGGGTGCCTGTTGGGAACTAGTTAATAGGGGTGCAGAGATTAATATGGGGTACAATAGTATATTCGACTCTAGACAACTTAACTTAGTTTATGGTGCTTCCCCATTTCCAGTTTATACTTATCATGCTCTTTTTCTTATTCATAACTGAATAGTCCTAGACTTACTCAGGCTTTATGTCTGACTCTACTTTTCTTTCGTCTTCTTTTCTTTCGTTCCCCCCCTCAGGTCCACAGGGAGGGAATACCGCAGCTTGACCAGTTTTCACATCCAGCTTGAAGAGAAAGAATGTATTGCTTGGATCTCTTTCGTTTTGGACTATGGCTTTGGATAGCAATTATGGGGACTTATGCAGTTTACTTATGTTTTTATGCTTCTTTAAGTTATGAAATCATGACAGTTATGAAAATGTAATGTTTTTGGAAGTATTGTAAGACAATTATGGCATGGTTTGTCTAACACGTATTTTGATGAAGTAAAAGTTGTTGTAGTTTTCCACTGTTCAAAAATATGTGTATTTATATCTGTCTTGTGTATCTGTGACTTATACTTATAAACCCCCACCAAAATTAGGGCATTCTTTTTTAGAGTGACCCTAACGGAGGTGGGGTGTTTCATGTATGCTCTCCCTATTTTGGTTTTGTGGGTACATGTCTGCTTCTCTTCATCAACCTACGGTAATAGCCTACCCAGATAAAACAGAGAAGAAAGCACATAGAATCAATCATAACATCCATAGCATCCAATACCCTAGCCATAACCGTCTACAGCCCTGAATCCATTGATTATCGAATTTGCTTTTCAGTGATCAAAAGGGCTAATGAAAAACCTTGGTTCTATTTATACTACCATACGCCATCGTGACTCGTATGTTTGTCTTTTCCATTCTCGACAACTAGGCCCATCATGGCTGCCCAAGGTACAAAATCTCCCGAATCTAATCCTAACGGGGGTCCCTACAATACCCCTGCTTTGGGTCTGCAAGAACGGTTCGATAACCAACGATTCCTTGGCACACAAATCTGTTAAGCCTTTCACTTCGGCAACTCAATCCAAATCTTGAGCCATTCCATTATCATCCATGATTGGCTCACATTCTGTCAATCCACATCATATTGGATCGTATATCGAATCATGACCAGCTTCACATCAATAAGGCTCCAACCAATCTATCGTGAGTTCACAATCGAAGCACCATCAATCTTTGAGTTGCAAACCATTCATATGAAGTCCATTCCGAACCAAACTTCACAAGAAACCTCAATAAATTGTCATGGTCATTCCTATAAAACCAAGACTTCCCACTTGCCACCCTCATGGGTCGGTGCCGACCCATCATGGGTCTTGGCCACTTAGCCAAATTTGGCTAAGTGGTCGGGTCATCTCCAATCTTTCCTCGAGCATGTTCCTCCGGTCCAATCTCTAATCGTTTCGATTTTCATTTTGAAGCTTCTGTCGGTCCATTCACCTCTCGAGAAATCAACCTTCGACCCATCCCAAATCAGTTCTGAATGTCATGAAAATTTGCTTGCCTATACCCATCACCACGATGCCATGCCTGAAAATTCGTCGCCACATGAGTCACCCTCATGGGTCGGTGCCGACCCAGGCACTTAGTGCCTTTGGGCACCAAAATTTGCATACTCTATTCCCTCGTCTTCCAGAGCGCCTCCACAAAGTTTCTCCTGAATCCGATCATCCGAACCTCCGATTTGCTCTGTTCTTCAATCATATGATTCTACAGCAAACAATCTAACATACAGCTAAAGCAATGCAATCAACTCAATCAAAATAAGCATCAATCCATATAGCAATGATCATACAAACATGATTAATCTATAAGCATAGCATAAACATATCATAAACACAAGATCTATCATGATTTGAATCTAAACATATGAATAAACATGATTAATCTAACAGTTCTCTAGTTAATATGATCAAATTAGGTTTTCCTAGGGATTCTAAATCTAAGATAAACATATATGATCATATTTAAGGTGATTATAAGATATGTGAATGAAATTAACATAGATCCAAATCATACAATCTTATGCTTCTGTGTGTGAGATATTTATCACTCACCTAATCTTTGATTTGATGTAGATTCAATGAGATCAGATCGGTACAGCGCTGAAATCCATTGAATTCGATGTGATCTAACCTTCCTTGATGATGACTTATCCTCATGATGCAATCTATTATGAATTTGATTGATAAAGATGGAAAATTAGGGTTTTAGGCTGAACCGGAGAAATAAAGACACCCAACCTAAAACATAGAATGAAGAGAGTAACCCCAGTTCTCTCCCCAAGTCCTTCTATTTATATCCATTGGCCTAGGTCTAATGGGTTGGCTAATCAGCCCATTAGCCATTGACTAGTCTGCCTAAACAACAGCTGAAACTTAAAACAACTATTCCTTCCAAACCGCTAAATAAAATCCTTTATGTGACCACTCAACGGGATCGTAAACCACCATTCTGATCCAATGGAATTAATCTCAGCACCTGATTCAATACCTATTAAAAAATATGGTCCAAATAGTAAATTCAAGGTCAAAATGGTCATACTTGAATTCGGTAAAAAAATCATGGACATGTCTCACATCCTCATGAAAATATATTAAAATTTGAGAATGATCCGAGCCCTAGGGAATAAAATATAATTATTTTACGATCATTCAATACATAAAGTACGGATCATTACACTCTCCCCCATTTAGGAATTTCACCTCTGAAATCCCAAGCAATCACGAGCAAGCACAATATCCCGCATGCCTACCATCCACGAGTAGACAACTTACTATCAATCTAGCATCCAACCATCCATGCAATCAAAAACTTATCCTGGTATGTGGAATTCTAACAGCACAAGACACAATGGCATAAGTAGGATATGATATATGGGACATACCATTCGAAGAGCTCAGGATGGGTCAACTTCACACTGTCTTCCATTTCCCACGTACGATCGTCATCGTTCTCGCTCCATTGTACGTTGAATAGTTTAACAACCTTCCTCCTAACTTGTTTCGTGTCATTTCCTACGATTGAAGTAGCTTACGAGGCCTAGAAACTTCGGTCTTGATTTTAAAATCTTCAAGCTGATCTAGAGATACCGTAACATTGGAGTCATGCACGAACTTTCTTAGAAACGATACATGGAACAAATTGTGCATACTCGCCATCTTCTCAGGTATGTCAAATCTATAAGAGAGCTTTCCAATATGCTCGATAATCAGAAACAGCCCAACAAACCTTGGCACTAACTTTCCTTTCCTTCCAAAACAAACAATATTCCATAGAGGCGAAATTTTAACAAATACCAAATCTATGACTGAGAATTCAAAGTCTTCCCGTCGCTTGTCAGCATAACTTTTATGACGATCTTGGGCTGCCTTCATTCGTTGCCAAATGACTTCAATATTATCCGTAGTTTGTCTTATCATTTGAGGACCAAATACTAACTTCTCGCCTGTTTCTAATCAACAAGACGAAGAACTACACGGCCTGCCGTAAAACGCCTCATACGGTGCCATTCCAATACTCGACCAATAACTATTATTATAAGTAAATTTGACTAATGCAGATGATCTTCCGATGATCCTCCAAAATCCAATACATAAGCACTTAGAAGATCTTCTAATACTCGATTAATCCTTTCAGTCTGACCATCTGTCTGGGGATGTTAAGTCGTACTCATACAGAGCTCGATTCATAGTGTCTTGTAATCTTTTCCAGAGTCCACTGGTGAATAACGGATCTCAATCACTAACAATGCTCTTTGGAATTCCATGGAATCAAACTATCAATTTAAGTTAATTCATCCAATTTCGATGCAGTCCTAGTTGATTTGACAGGAATTAACCTTGCATTTTTGATCAAAAGGTCCACGATAACCCAAATACTTGTCATTTCCTACCCTTTTCCTAGGTAATCCATCAATAAAATCTATCGATACTTGCTTTCATTTCCATGTAGGAGCTTCCAACGACTGTAACAATCCACTTGGCTTCTTCTGCTCAACTTTGACCAACTGATAGTTCATGCACTTCGAGATAAATTTCCCGACATCCCGTTTCATACCTTCCCAATAGTAAACTCGCTTCATATCTCGATACATCTTATTACCACTAGGATGTATCGTCAATCTTGGATGATGACATTCTCTTAAAACCTCATCTCTTAATCCATCTATATCAAGAACAACCAGTCGCCCATTCTTACGAAGCCAACCATCTTGATCAACTTCGAAATCCTTTATCCCCTCTAGTTCTACTTTCATCTCTAACCTTCAAATGATTTCCGTAAGCTTATCGTCTTGTTTTTGGTTTTCGCCAATCCTTTCTATGAGAGTCGGTCTAATCGGTAAGCTTGCTAACATCTCGGGCTCTAATTCACAATGAGGTCTAAAATCAAATCCGACCAAACACTTGACATGTTTCCATTCTGTAAACATGGCACCCAAACTTGCATGTCTTCTAATTAACGCATCAGCCACTGCGTTACCCTTCCCTATACTATAGGCTATTCTGAAATCGTACGATGCCAAAAACTATAACCATCGATGCTGCCGAAGATGTAAATCCTTTTGGGAGGAAAGACACTTCAACGACTTATGATTTGTAAAAAACTCGAACCTAACTCCCAACAAATAATGCCTCCAAATCTTCAGACCAAACACTATCGCAGCTAATTCCAAATCATGAATCAGGTAATTCCTTTTGTGCGACTTCAGTTGTTGACTTGTGTAAGCCACAACTCTATCTTTCTAACACCCCTCCCCCTAAGTCCAGTGCCACATGCATCGGTATATACTACCATTTCTTCATTCCCATTTGGAATAGTCAAAATAAGAGCACTTGTCAATCTCTCTTTCAGAATTCCAAAACCTTGCTCACGCTTCACATCCTATGTGAAGGCTTAATTCTTCTTCGTCAATCCTATTAATTGTGAAGCCATCTTTGAGAAATTCTTGATAAATCATCGATATTATCTGGCTAAACCAAGGAAACTTCTAATATCCGTAGCATTCTTGGGTCGATCCTAATCTTGGATTGCTGCTACTTTAGCAGAATCCACCGCTATTTCTTCTCCTGATACAACATGTCCCAAGAACATTACTTCTTCCTTCTAGAAGTGACACTTCGAAACTTAGCCCTCAGCTGATGTTTCCGTAATATTTCCAAAATAATTCTCAAGTGTGTCTTTTGTTATTTCTCGTCCCTTGAGTAAACAAATATGTCATCCACGAACAAGAGCATGAAATTGTTTAGCTGATCTTTGATGACTCAATTCATAAGATTCACAAAATAAGCTGGCGCATTAGTCAATCCAAACGGCATCACCACCCACTCTTAGAATCCATATGGTGTCCTAAAAGCAGTCCTTGACACACTATCCTTAGACACTCTCAGTTTGTGAAATCCCGTTGCCAAATCCACTTGAGAAAACACCTTGGCTAAGTGAAGTTGATCAAATAAGTCATCTATTCTTGGCAACGGGCACTTGTTCTTCTTGGTCACCTTATTCAACTCACGATAATCCATACATAATCGCAATGATCCATCAATCTTGGTTTTAAACACAACTGGTGCACCCGACTCGGATACACTTTTTCGAATGGATCACTTACTCAAAAGATCGTTAACTTGCAAATCTAACTCTCTCTGTTCCTTAGGCGCAATCCGCCTAAGAGGCATAACAATAGGTCTGGCTCCATCCAATAAATCAATCCAAAACACAATCTCTCGCTGCGGTGGCAATCCTCTGACTTCATCAAACACATCAGAAAACTCTAGTATGATCGGCATCGATGACAACCCAACTTGTGGAATCACAAGTGAATATAAAAAGCTAACCAGAACTCCATCCTCTAGTAGACAACGTATCACAATTATTCACCTTTCACATTCCCGAGTGTTACCTTGAGCCTCTCGCAGTCAACAACAGCCGCATACTTCTTGAGCCAGTCCATACCCAAAATGATTCCAAACCCAGTGAAATTCAAAGCAAAACAATCATACATAAAAAAGCGACCATAACTCGATAAAATTAGACTACGACAAAGCATACAAAGTCTAGACGAACCCCATACTAGATTAGTCACAACTAATGGTCTGTCAACAATTTCAGGTTCTAGACCTAACTTGCAAACAAGCTCATTACAAATCAAAGAGTGTGATGCTCCAGTATCAAACAAAACTTGAACTGAAACACCTCGAATAGAGAGTGTTCCTTGCACAACAACACTCTTCCCCTTCTCCTCTGTAGTTGGACCCTTCGAGGAAGAAGACACGGTATCCAAAGCATATGCCCTTACAACCTGTTTATCCTTTGGTGGCTTTGGACAATTCTTCCTCATATGCCCTGGTTTATCAAAATTAAAGCACTTCTTCTCTACCTTCAAGTTCTTATAATCTTTAAAAAGATGGCCCTTCTACTGATAATTATAACAAGTAATCTTGCCATTTGGATTCTTCTGGCCATTCTTTCCATTCTGTTGTTTTCGTTTACTATTCCACTTTTTCTAACTATCGCCGCCTTGTTGCGGTTTCGAATCCTCCTTTTTATTTTCAACAATAGTTTCAGGCTTCTCAACTAATTTCTCAAAAAATCCATCAATATGGTCAATAAGTTGTTTTCCAATATTCTCATCTAATCCCAAAATAAATTTCTCGTTCTTCTGATAAAGAGTCTCAATATACGAACGAGCATACTTGGATAAAGCTTTGAATTCTGCCACATACTCAAACACTGGTCAACTACCTTGTTTAAGATCAACATACTTTTTAAATAACATCGATTTATGGACCATAGAAATAAACTTCTCCTCAAACTTAGTTCTAAACCGATCCCAAGTGATTTGGTCCTCCGGAGTCTCCAAAGTAATAGAGTTCCACCAATCCATCGCTCGTCCTTGTAGCTATCTCGACGCAAGCTTTCACTTAGTTGCATCGTCAATCCCCAAATTTTCAAAAATCTGAACACAAGTATCCAGCCAATTCTGAACTTCAATAGCCGGTTCCATCCCAATAAACGGCTTGTTAACTACAGAAGCATAGTCCTTGCAGAGATTCACAAAATCAACAGCCCTAGGTGCCTGTACAAGAACACCTTGCTCTACTGCCACTCCTGGAGTGGGCATCCTCCTCATGATTGCTGCCATCATGGCCTTGAACATAGAAGGATAATCAGGCATAGCAGCTGCAGCTCTGGACTGGCTATCGTCACCTACCCCTCCAGCCGCAGGCTCATTCCTAGCAGTGTGCCTCGAAGTTCGTCGACTCATCCTTACTCTGAAACGAGTGTCAATTCACATTATAGAAAGCTGCATTTGTGTTCAAGTGCTTACTAACCTACTATACTATACTACATACGTATATAATATAGCAATCATCCAAATTAAATTACAAATATGTCTCTTATACATGTTTACGTTCACGAACTTTGGGTACAATCGATTAACCTGCCTTTGATACCAAATGTAACTACCGCCCCATGCCCCCTGCACCGAACTAAAGAAAAGGGGTGCTGCATTACATGTTTAGTCGATATGGGTCAATCATCAGTGTAGAATAACTCGAAATGGGCCTGTCGTACAACTCACAGCACATGGATAATATATAATAATAAAATATACAACATGATATAGTAATGAAGCACAACCGAACAGAGAATCAATTTCCATAAATCCATAAAATCTTGGGCACGATACTTCTCGATACAAGATCTCTGAATACAATATGCCTCGCTACATCCCTCAGAGTCTCAATAACATCAACATATAGCGGAAACGAAAAAGAGCTAGCTAAATAGTAGGTAGTAATAATACGCCAGCCTCCCACTCGTCACCGCAAAGCAACACCGGCACCAAACCTGCTACCTGCTACTCAACCTGCTCATCAACAATATTGATGAACAGCCCAAAGTAATAAGAGGGAAAAATAAAACCTTGAGTCAGTCAACAGTCACAGTAAGCGATAAAATAGCCAACAACAATTACAGAGGATAATATTAGTATAGGCGGATCAACCATTTGATCTGCCTAGCAACCATCAAGTTAACACGTGAAAAACCCTCCATCATATGTCACATCAAGAATAGAAAGGGACAACTATAACAGCCCGCATTTTACGTATCGGAAGATCATAAAATGTTTTTATTTTATTTCGTGAGGGTTGGATTATTCTCATATTTTTATATGTTGCTTACGGGGATGTGAGACATGTCCATAATTTTTACCGATTTTGTTTATGACCATTTCACCCCTGTTAGTCTTGTACAGGGCATAACGTTTGACTCGGGTCGAATCAGGTATAGAGACCTGTTCCATTGGAAAGGAAATAATGTTCCTCGAGTGGTAACATTAAGGATTTGGTTCAACGGTTTGGGAGGAATCACTGTTTTAAGGTTTTACAGTTGGTTGTTCAGGTTTGGTAAGTCATAATGGGTTGATTTGGGGAGGCCAATTAGTGGGCCGGTGGAGGCTATAAATAGGGGGTTGGAGGCATGGAGAATAGTTTAATTTCTCCATTCCCTCATTTTGAAGGAGTTTGTGATCCTCCATTTCTCCGTTTTCTTCACCATTCCACCATTCAAGCTTAGAGAATCGAAGATCTACGTCGTCTGAAGCTAGATCTACGCCATTCCAAGGGAGAGTCCATTAGCGAACTGTGAAACGCTATGGAATGTGTTGGACCTTATGTTAATAATGTTTGGTTCAGTAATAATATTGTGACTTTAAAGTGAATTCAAGTGAGAATGTCGAAGTGATTATATGTGTTCGTTGCTAGTCATAACGCAACGGGTGTGATAACAACTCAAAAGTGTTGTGAGCTTATCAGAAAAGGTTGGATGGTTGCCAACGATGACAACCAGAGATACTGAAGGCCTAGGAATTATCGTTATCATAGGTTTTGGCAGGCTCAATGAAGAGGTTACATGATTTCGTTGTATGGTCGAGCACCCTGGGCGTCGTGCATGGCCTAGACACGTTTTGTCGTATGGCGTGTGGGTTTTAGCTAGAACCGGGGTCTACCATTGGCTTTTGAAAATTGATGGCAAAGTGTTCAGCCAGTCATATGATCAACGATGGTTTCGAAGCAGGATTGGTGGTGATAGCCAGAGTCTGTCATGCGTGCTGGATGTGTTGTTTGTACCGTCTCATGTAGATTACCCAACGTTGAAGGAGATGTTTCTTGGGTGCTTGCCTGATATTGGTTTAGGCCTCTGGGCTTGTGTTGAGGGATGTTGAATTTGATTAGGATGGTTTACGTTAGATATATATAATCTGGATGCTATGAGTGTTATTGTTGGTTGTTTCTGTTGCCATGATTGAATGGTCATTCTGACTACCATGGATGAATTGTTGTTCCTTTGGTTGTATATTTTGTAAAGGCTATCACTGTCCGATGCGGGGAAGACGGGAATTGAGTTCTTCTCTGGTGTTATGGGTAGATTAGTTTGTTTTTTAACCCATTCTCATATACTATATTGATGATGTTAGATAGCTGTTTTATCGCTCACTAAGACTATTGTCTGACTCAAGGTTTTATGTTTCTTACTTATTACCCTGGGCAGTTCATTTGATTGTTGGATGGGCAGACTCGGTGATAGGCGATAGCTTAGTGAGGACGATGTTGCAGTTCAGAGGCAAGCAGGAGGCCAGCGTACTATCTTTTCTACTATATAGTATTTGGATTTCTGCTATTTGTTATTCTTCTTTAAGTGCTGTAGTGAGACAAATTTGTATAAACACTATTGTTGTAATCCAATTGTATGGATATAACTTTCTAGTTGTTATGAAAGTTTGGTGCTTCATGCTTCACTATTAATACCTGTTGTATATGTTCAATTATATTTTATCCTTACGATGTGAGTTACGACAGGTTCCGCTTGTGTTATCATACCTTATTGATCGTCCATAACTGCCTGGCACGTCTTTCAACCCATTATTCCTCTTGTTTAGTGCAGGGGCTGTGGGCAGTCGTCACATTTGGTATCGGAGCTCTGGCTAACAATTTTAAATAAAGTTTGAAGATGTAATCACATATGAGAGACGTATTTGTAGATTTCAGTTGGATGTATTCTATATGATACTATATTGTATATAGCGTTTCTACATCTTTAGCAGCTTTTCTTGCAAGTGGCTAATTATTCTAATTTGCAGATTTAGAATGAGTCGGCGTGCATCAAGACATACTGCTAGGGAAGGGTTTGTGCGGAGGGGGTAATGGCGGTGCTCCAGACTACTCAGCCATGTTTGAGACCATGATGGAAGCATTCATGCGAAGGGTACCTGCTCCAGTGGAAGCCATGGTAGATGTAAGTGTTCAGTTGCCTAGGGTTGTGGATTTTGCGAAGTTATGCAAGGACTTTACATCTCTAAGAGGAAAGCCATTCAAAGAAACGGAACGGTCTGAAGAGGTTTAGAGGTGGATGAATTCTTGTGTCCATATTTTTGGAGATATGGGGTTGGATGACACAACTAAGAGAAAGCTTACATCAAGGCAATTGCAGGGCAAGGCCATGGAGTGGTGGAATTCAGTTTCGCTTGAGACTCTAGAAGAGGAGATAACTTGGGAACAGTTCCAAGTTAAACTCGAGACGAAATTTATCTCCACTGCTCAGAAGTATGGTTTGTTCAAGAAGTTCGTAGAGTTGAAACATAATAGTCGTTCCGTGCTTGATTATGTTTCTGAATTTGAAGCCTTGTCCAAATATGCTCGTTCATACATTGATACACCCTACCAGAAGAATGAGAAGTTTGTTATGGGTCTGAATGCCTACATAGGAAGACCGTTGGCGGAACATCTTGATGATTCATTTGATAAGCTCGTGGAAAAAGCCGTGAGACATGAGAGCTTGTTTCTGAAAGAGGAAGTTGTTGCATCCAAGGAAGCTCTAAAGCCAAAGCAGGGTGGTAACAATAGGAAGAGGAAGCAGCAACAGCAGATGGGAAAGGATGGCCAGAAGAAGCAGAAGGGAGAGGTGACTTGCTTTAACTGCTAGTAGAAGGGCCACTTTTCCAAGGATTGTAAGAATCCCTAAGCTGAGAAGAAATGCTTCAAGTGTGGAAAGCCTATGCATGAGAAGAAGGATTTTCCAGAATCGGCTAAGGGAAAACAGGTTGTGAAAGCTTATGCTTTGGAAGCCATACCGTCTTCTTCAAGAGATCCTATTGTAGAGGAGAAGGGAAAGGGTGTCGTCGTTCAAGGTACTCTTTCTATTCAACATGTTTCAATTCATGTGTTGTTTGATACTGGAGCATCGTATTCATTCATCTGTAATGAAGTTGTGTGTCATTTGGGTTTGCAACCCGAGATTTGTGATAGACAATTGATGGTGACTAATCTAGTTGGAGGTTCGTCTAGTTTGTGCATGTTGTGTCATGGTCCAGTGTTGTCGAGTCATAGTTGCTCTTTTGTGTGTGATTGCTTTGTGTTGAACTTCGTTGGGTTTGTGATCATCTTGGACATGGATTGGCTCAAGAGGTATACGACAAGAGTGAATTGCGACAAGCTAGAGGTGAGGGTCGGGGAAGTGGAAAGTCAAAAGGTGTTGATTAGATGTAAACCTGGAGACGGAGTCTTCGTGAGCTATTTATATTCATTTGGGATTTTACAGGAAGACTTGTCGTCTGTACCGATCGATGAGTATAAGGATGTCTTTGACAAGGTCAAAGGTTTACCGCCACATCGTGAGACCAATTTTAGGATTGATTTGGTCGAGGGTGCTAGACCAATCGTTGTGCCTCTTAGGAGGATGGCGCCTAAGGAACAACGAGAGTTGGAGGTGCAAGTTAGTGACCTTCCACGAAAGGGATTCATTCGGAGAAGTATTTCCGAATGGGGTGCACCAGTCGTGTTTGCAACCAAGGCAGATGGCTCATTAAGATTGTGTGTGGACTATCGTGAGCTAAACAAGGTGACTAAGAAGAACAAATAAATGTTTCCGAGGATTGATGACTTGTTCGATCAGCTTCTTGAGGCCAAAGTTTTTTCTCAAATGGATTTGGTAGTGATATTTCACCTATTGAGGGTGGCAAAGAATAGTGTGCCGAAGACTGCTTTTAGGACACCTTCTGGTTTCTTCCAATGGTTGGTGATGCCATTCGGGTTGACTAACGCGCCAGCGTACTTCGTGGATCTTATGAATAGAGTTTTCAGAGATCAGTTGAACAAGTTCGTGCTTGTGTTCATGGATGATATTTTGGTTTACTCCCGGAACAAGGAAGAACATAAGACGCATTTTGTTGGAAATTTTGCGAAAGCATCAGTTGAGAGCTAAGTTTTCTAAATGTCACTTCTAGAAGAGCGAAGTGAGATTCTTAGGCCATTTTGTTTCTAGTAATGGGATAGCAGTTGATCCTGCTAAAGTGGAAGCAATCCAGGATTGGGGTAGATCTAAGAATGCGACAGATGTGAGAAGTTTCCTTGGGTTGGCTAGTTATTACCGACGGTTTATCAAGGATTTCTCGAAGATAGATGCACCGTTGATAGGATTAACAAAGAATAACCAAGTGTTCACATGGGATGCAATGTGTGAGCAAGCTTTTGGAATTCTAAAAAAGAGACTGACAAGTGCTCTTGTTTTGACCATTCCAAGGGGGAATGGAGAGATGGTTTTGTATACCTATGCATGCGGTACTAGCTTGGAGCAGTGCTGAAGCAAAAAGATAAGCTTGTAGCCTATGCGATTCGACAGCTAAAGCTGCATGAAAGGAATTACACAATCCATGATTTCAAGTTAGCAGCGATCGTGTTTGCTCTGAAGATGTGGAGACATTACCTGTTGGGTGTTTGATTCGAGTTGTTTACGGATCACAAGTCGTAGAAGTATCTTTTCTCCCAAAAGGGTTTGAATCTTCGACAGCAAAGATGCTTGGAGTTTCTAGCATCGTATGATTTTGATATAGCCTATACTTCTGGTAAAGATAACGGGGTTGCAGATGCGTTGAGTCGAAGACACGCAAGTTTGGGAGTGATGTTTTCGGAACGGAAGAGCCATGGTTATTTGGCAAGGTTTGATTTCAGGCCACAATGTGAGTTGGAACCTAAAATGTTGGAAAGCTTATCAATAAAGACCTACTCTTATCGAAAGGATTGGCGAGGGCCAAAAGCGTGATGTGAAGCTTGTTGAGTTTATCCAAAAGTTGGAACCATAGAATAAAGAGTTCGAGGTCGATCGAGAAGTTTGGCTTCGAAAGCAAGGACGACTGGTTGTTCCTGATATCGACAGATTGAGAGATGAGGTTCTAAGGGAATGTCATCACTCAAAATTGACGATTCATCCCGGTGGTAGTAAGATGTATCAGGACATGAAGCGAGTTTACTACTGGGAGGGGATGAAGCGAGATATTGGAAAGTTCATTTCCAAGTGTATGAACTGTCAGTTGGTGAAAGTTGAATGGAAGAAGAAGAGTGGTTTGCTTTCAGCTATTGGAAGTTCCTACATGGAAGTGGGATAGAGTTTATTGATGGACTAACTAGAACGAGGGCAGGAAACGAAGGAATTTGTGTCATCGTGGATCGTTTGACCAAAAATGCAAGGTTTATTCATGTCAAGTCGACTAGGAAAACATCGAAGTTGGATGAGCTTTATATAAAATGGATAGTTCGATTCGATGGTATCCCAAAGAGCATAGTGAGTGATCGAGATCCATTGTTCAGGAGTGGATTTTGGAAAATTTTGCAAGAGACTTTGGGAACCGAGTTGTGATTGTGTATGGCTTATCATCCCCAAACTGATGGTCAAACCGAGAGAGTTAATCGAGTTTTGGAAGATCTCCCGAGGGCTTGTGTGTTGAACTTCGGAGGATCGTAGGAAGACCGCCTACATCTGGTGGAGTTTGCTTATAATAATAGCTACCAGTCGAGCATTGGATGGCAACATACGAGGCGTTGTATGGTAGACCATGTATTTCTCCGGCATGTTGGTTAGAAACTAGAGATAAGTTGATACTTGGGCCTGAGACGATAAGAGAGACATCAAAATTGTATCGAGATCATTCAGCAACGAATGAAGGCATCCCAAGATCATCAAAAGAGTTATGCTGATAAGCATCAAAATGATTTTGAATTCGACGTAGGCGATACGGTTTTCATGAAGATTTCGCCATTGAAGCATGTGGTCCAGTTCGGAAATAAAGGAAAGTTAGCTCCTAGGTTCATTGGACCATTTCCTATAGTCGAGCGAAATGGAAAGCTCGCATATAGGTTGGAGATACTCGAGAAGATGTCGAGTGTGCATAATGTTTTCCATGTGTCGTTTCTATGGAAGTTCATGCATGATTCAAATGTGGTGGTATCTCCAGAACAGTATGAAGACCTAGAAGTAGAGACCGTAGTTTCTAGACCTCGTAAGCCACTTCGTGTTGTGGGGAATGACACGAAATAGCTTAGGAGGAAGACGGTTAAACTAATCAAGGTACAATGGAGTAAGGATGGCGACGATTGTACATGGGAGACGAAAGAGAATATGAAGGCGACCCTTCTAGAACTCTTCATTGGTAAGACCCATTGATATCATGCCAATATTGTAACCAGTGTGATGGTTGTTGTTGTTAGAATTCCGCGTGCTAGGATAAGGCTATGGATGCATGGCTGATGGCTGCTAGTTTGGGTGATGAATTGACTGCTCATAGATGGTAGGCATGCAGGATTGTTTGTTTGCTTATGGTTGTTGGGATTGCGGGGGAGAAATACCTACAGCCCGCATTTTACATATAAGAAGATTGCAAAATAATTTTATTTTATTCCTTGAGGGTTGGGTTATTCTCATATTTTAATATGTTTCTTACGGGGATGTGAGACATGTACAAAGTTTTTACCGATTTTGTTTGTGACCATTTTGCTCATGTCAGTCTTGTACATGGTATAATTTTTTACTCGGGTCAAATCAGGTGTTGAGACCTATGCCATTGGAAAGGATATGATGTTTCTCTTTCCGTGGAGTGGTCATATTGAGGATTTGGTTCAGCGTTTTGGGAGGAGTCGCTGTTTTGAGGTTTTACTGTTGGCTTTCAAGTTTGGTAAGCCATAATGGGCTGATTAGGGGAGGCCCATCAGTTGGCTGGTGGAGGCTAAAAATAGGGGGTAGGAGGCATGGAGAATAGTTTACTTTCTCCATTCCCCAATTTTGGAGGAGCTTGTGATCCTCCATTTCATTATTTTCTTCGCCTTTCCACCATTAAAGCTTAGAGAATCGAAGATCTACATCGTTTGAAGCTTGATCTACGTTATTCCAAGGGAGAGTTCATCGAATCAAAGATCTTGGATCAAATTCCTCGCTATCCGGGTCTAGATGTAAGTGTTTTTGGGTTCTTTGGGAGAAATGGTGAGTGATATGCATCTCTCACACGGATTCAAGCAAGTATATGAGTTGTATGCACATATTTTCATCATTTTAAATCGATTTCTAGTAAATCTACATCATGGTAAGTCTATTTCATATGAATCGCTATAGGATCTAATTTAGCAACTTAAAATCCGTCATTTTCGTATATTTTCATATGTTTATGCAAGTTAGATCCATCATTTTAGCTTATATGTTCATTATCATGATTTTGGGCGAATTATTGGTGAAATTGTCATGTTTATGTTGTTTGCAACTTCATAGTACGTTTGTGGATGAATTGCATGAATCAGATTCGTCGATATCGTCGTTGGCAAAGTTTTGATCGAATTTTGGGTGGGTATTGTGATAGATTCGATCTGGAACAGTTCGGGTCGGTCGTGCATGTATGAGTGGTCGGTCATGCATGTACAAGTGGTCGGTCGTGTGTGAAAGCGGTCGGTCGGTCTTGGTGAGGAGGCATCGTCCAAAGCAAGGTTGGTCGGTCGTGCAAACCAAGCCTGGTCGAGCACATTAGGTTTAGTCACTTGGGGTTGGTCGCTCGTACAATGGTCGAGCATAGGGTCGGTCGTGCAGGAGGTAGATGGGTTGAGCTATGGTCTTGCACCTTGGGTCGTTCGGTCGAGCAAAGGGGTTGTTCGAGCAGAGGGGTTCGGTCGAGCACACATGGGGTCGGTCATGCCTAGGTTCGGTCGCGCATGTATTAAAAGGTTATTGGCTGCATTTGTAAATGCTATGGTTGATGACATGAACGTTGTGATTTGTTTCTATAGCGAACTGTGAAACGCTATGGAATGTGTTTGACCTTATGTTGGTAATGTTTGGTTCAGTAATAATATTGTGACTTCAAAGTGAATTCAAGTGAGAATGTCAAAGTGATCATATGTGTTCGTTGCTAGTCGTAATGCAACATGTGTGATAACAACTCAAAAGTGTTCTGAGCTTGTCAGAAATGGTTGGAAGGTCGCCATCAATGACGATCAGAGATACTGGAGGCCTAGGAATTATCGCTATGGTAGGTTCTAGCGGGCTCAAAGCAGGGATTACACGATTTCATTGTATGGTCGAGTACCCTGGGCATCGTGTATGGCCTAGACATGTTTCGTCGTATGGCATGTGGGGTTTTAGTTAGAACCGGGATTTACCATTGACCCTTGATAATTAATGGCAAAGTGTTCAGCCAGTTATATGATCAACGATCGTTTTGAAGTAGGATTGGTGGTGATAGCCAGAGTCTGTCATGCATGTTGGATGCTCTGTTTGTACCATCTCACGTAGATTGCCCAACGTCGAAGGAGATGTTTCTTGGGTGCATGTCTGATATTGGTTTAGGCCTTTGGGCTTGTGCTGAGGGATGTTGAATTTGATTAGGATGGTTTACGCTAGATATATAATCTGGATGCTATGAGTGTTATTGTTGGTTGTTTATGTTGCCATGATTTAATGGTCTTTCTGACTACCATGGATGAATTGTTGTTCCTGTGGTTGTATGTTTTGTAAAGGCTATCATTGTCAGATGTGGGGAAGACGGGAGTTGAGTTCTTCTCTGGTGTTGTGGGTAGATTAGTTCGTTTATTTACTCATTCTCATATACTATATTGATGATGTTAGATAGTTGTTTTATCACTCACTAAGAATGTTGTCTGACTCAAGGTTTTATGATTCCCTCTTATTACCTTGGGTTGTTCATCTGATTGTTCAACGGGCAGACTAGATGGCAGTTAACAGGTGATAACTTAGTGAGGACGATGTTGCAGTTCGGAGGCGAGCAGGAGGCTGGCGTACTATCTTTTCTACTATATAGAAATTGGATTTCCGCTATTTGTTATTCTTCTATGAGTGTTGTAGTGAGGCAAATTTGTATAAATACTATTGTTGTAATCCAATTGTATGGATATAACTTTATAGCTGTTATGAAAGTTTTGTGTTTCCTGCTTCACTATTAATACCTATTGTATATGTTCTATTATATTTTATCCTTGCGCTATGAGTTACGACAGGTTCCGCTTGTGTTATCATACCTTAATGATCATCCATAGCTGTCTCGCACGTCTTTCAACGCATTATTCCTCTTGTTTAGTGTAGGGGTTGTGGGAGGTCGTCACAACCACCCTGATCGCGCTTCTCTTCATCAACCTATGGTGATAGTCATCCCAGAGAAAATAGAGAAGAAAGCACACAGAATCAATCATAACATCCATAGCATCTAATACCCTAGCTATCACCGTCTACAGCCTTTAATCCATTGATTATCGAGTTTTCTTTTTAACGAACAAAAGGGCTAATGGAAAAAACCGGCTCTAGCCAGGCTACCATACGTCATCGTGACTCGTATGTTTGTCTTCTCCATTATCGACAATGAGGCCCATCATGACTGCTTAGGGTACACGATCTCTCGAATCTGGTCCTAATGGGCGTCCCCATAATACCCTTGCTTTGAGTCCGCTAGAACACTTTGATAACCAACAATTCCTTGTCATACCGTTCTGTCAAGCTTTTCACTTTGACGACTCAAACCAACTCTTGATCCATTCCATTATCATCCATGATTGACTCACATTCTGTCAATCTACATGATACTAGATCGTATGTCGAATCAACACCTGATTCACATCAATCCGGCTCCGACCACTCCATCGTGAGTTCACAATCGAAGAACCATTAATCTTTGAGTTGCATACCATCCATATAAAGTCCATTCCTAACCAAACTTCACCAGCAACCTCAGGAAGTCATCAAAATCATTCCCACCAAGCCACAGCTCCCTACTTGCCACCCTTATGGGTTGGTGCCGACCCATCCACTTTGTCAAATTTGACTAAGTGGTCAGCCCATCTTCATTCTTGCCTCGAGCATGTTCCTCCGGTCCAATCTCCAATCGTTTTGATGTTCATTTTGAAACTTCTGTCGGTCCATTCACCTCTCGAGAAATCAACCTTCGACCCATCCCAAATCAATTCTGATTGTCACAAAAATTTGCACATGGCCTATGCCCATAACCACGATGCCACGTCTTAAAATTCATCACTACATGAGCCATCCTCATGGGCCGATGCTGACCTATGCACTTAGTGCATTTGGGCACCGAAATTTCCATGTTCTATTCCCTCGTCTTCTAGAGTGCCTTCGCTAAATTTCGTCTGAGTCCGATCATCTGATCCTCTGATTTGCTCTGTTCTTCAATCCTATGATTTTACAACAAACAATCTAACATACAACTCAAGCAAGGCAATGAATTCTATCAAAACAAGCATCAGGTTATACAACAATGTTCATACAAACATGAGTAATCCATAAACATGAGATCTAGCATGATTTGGGTCTAAACATACGAATAAACATGATTAATCTAATAGTTATCTAGTTAATACGATCAAATTAGGTTTTTCTAGGATTTCTAAACCAGAGTTAAATATATATATGATCAGATCTAAGGTGATTATAGCATGTGTGAATGAAATTAACATAGATCTAACCCATACAACCCCGTGCTTCTGTGTGAGAGATATCTATCACTCACCTAATCCTTGATTTAATGCGGATTCAATGAGATACGATCTAAACAGCACCGAAACCCCTTGAATTAGATGCAATTTGATGTTATCTAACCTTCCTTGATGATGATCTATCCTCCAGATGCAATCTGCTATGAATTTGATTGAAGAAGATGGAGAAATAGGGTTTAAGGCAAAATCAGAGAATCACATACGCCCAACCTAAAATTTAGAATGAAGAGAGTAACCTCGGTTCTCTCCCTAAGTCCCCCTATTTATATCCGCTGGCCTAAGTCTAATGGGTTTGGCTAATCAGCCCATTATCCGCTGACCAGTCGGCCTAAATAGCAGTTGAAACTTAAAACAATGATTCCTCCCAAATCGCTGAACCAAATTCTTCATGTGACCACTCTATGAAATCATAAATCACCATTTCGATCCAATGGAGTCGATCTTAGCACCTGATTCGATCCCTATCAAAAGTTATGGCCCAAACAGTAAAATCATGGGCAAAATGGTCATACATGAATTCGGTAAAAAATCATGGACATGTCTCACATCCCCATGAACAACATATTAAAATATGAGAATAATCCGACCCTTAGGGAATAAAGTATAATTATTTTACGATTAGTTGATACGTAAAATAAGGGTCATTACAGTATCTATTGCTCTATAATTTATGCATATTGTTATATTGTATTTTGGTTAGATATATCATGTAGCCACTATAGTAGAGTATTAGATAAGGATTAAGTATGTCGATATATTACAAAAGAAAATCTTGACGTATTTAATACTTATTTGATATAATATTTTTGGTGGTCGCTCCTGAAAAGCCCTGTTTTCCGTATTAACAGACAGTGTTACTAGTTAATACTCTTTCTTAATATGGGACTTGGGGCGGGGCGTCACAGCATGGTATCCGAGTTGTGTTCAGAACTAAATGTTATATAAATACAGAACAGTTTGCACATTACAATACATCTATGCATAATACTAGTGCAAGCATCTCCCCTGACCAAAGTAATCTTTGTCGTATGCTTAACCTTCCTAGTATCCAATTGAATTGTTTAAATGAAATACATCTAGGAACGTGTAATTTTAGATTTCATAGTATTCCTTTCTTGTCTAAATCTATTGATAATATCTTATCTAAATGAATAATCATATCTCATTTACACTTTTAGCTTTTGTTTACCTGAGGCAGAGGGTGTACTTTGGGAGCTGGGTCGTCCCGTAATCGATGTCGCGAAGAGAGAGCCGAGCCTTCTAATGTTCCTTGTCCAAAAGGGCTATATATGACTAGCGATTAGATTATAGAGCTTATCAGGAGGACTCGTGTAACAGCCTGCGTTTTACATATCGAAGGATCGTAAAATGTTTTTATTTTATTACCTAAGGGTTGTATCATTCTCATATTTTAATATGTTGCTTATAGGGATGTGTGAGACATGTCCATAATTTTTACCAATTTTGTTTGTGACCATTTTGCCCCTGTCAGTCTTGTACATGGCATAACTTTTGACTCAGGACGATTCAGAGGGTGAGATCTGTGCCATTGGAAAGGAAATGATGATTGCCTTTTCATAGAGTGGTTACATTAAATATTTGGCTTAACGGTTTGGGAGTAATCACTATTTTAAGGTTTTACAGTTGGTTGTCCAGGTTTGGTAAGCCATAATTGGCTAATTTGGAGAGGCCCATTAGTGGGATGGTGAAAATTATAAATAGGGGGTGAGAGATATGGGAAATGGTTTAGTTTTTCCGTTCTCTCATTTGGTGGCCTTGTGTTCCTCTTCCTCTAACACATTTCCACCATTAAAATCAGGATCCTAGCTTAGGAAATCAAAGATCTACACCATGGAGACTGAATCTGCATTATTTCAAGAGGGAATTCATTGGATCAAGGGGTTTGGTTCGAATTTCTTGCTGTCCAGAATTGTAATTCATTTATTTTGCTTTGATTTGGAGAATTGGTGAGTGGTTTACATCTCTCACATAGATCCAATGAAGTGTATGAGTAGTTGATCATGTTTTCATCAAATTCAAGTCGTTTCCTTAGATCTACACTTTGGTAAGTCCAGTTTGATATGAATCACCATAGGGTCTAAATTAGCAAGTTTAAATCGGCAATTCTTATGCTATTTCATATGTTTCTAGAAGTAAGATCTATAGGTTTTGTTCACATGATCATTCATCGTGATTTTGGAGTGATTTGCATAATTTGGTGAAAACCGTCGTTTTCATGTTGTTAATGGATTCATATCATGTTTGTGGTCATATTTGATGAGTTGGTTTCGTCGAATCATCGTTTGGCGAAGTTTCGGTTGAAATCGGAGTTGGATTGGTGAAGTGCAGGTTTTGGGTCGTTCATGACCATCGTGGTCGGTTGCTCCTTACCTGGTCGGTCTCCTCCTAGTCGGCCATAGTACAAATGCAGTACAACTTAGTACATGGTGTAGTACATTTCTTGGTCGGTTGGTCTCAGTGTGTCGGGTAGGTCGGTCCATGCTGGTCGGGTCGGTTTCGAAGGGTCGATCTGGGGTCTTGGTTTTGGGGAGCAGACGGGTTGGTCGTGCAGAACCGGGTCAGGTCGATCATGTTCCAGGAGGGGTGATCGGGTCGGGTCGGTCATTAGAGCAATCGGGTCAGTCTGACTCTAGAAGGGTCAGTCGGTCCTATGGAGGATGGGTCGGTCGGTAATGTTGTGATAGGGTCGGTCGGTCTGGTGATGAATAGGTCAATCAGTTGTGGTGATTTGGGCCAGTTAATGGTGGCTTGGCCGTGGAAATTGAACCTTGTACTGATCGTTGTTCGGTTCAATGATGTGATGACTTAGATGGATATCCAGATGGGAGTGTTCGAGGTAATGTGGTGAGTTCGTTGATCCGTGTAAAGCAACAAATAAGAAGACAACTCAGAGGTGTTGGGTTGTGGATAATGCTTACTCGAGTTGGACTTGAGTTTGTGACTGGTTGCCGGTGATGATGACTAGAGATGTGAAGGCCTAGAGATATCGTTGTCGTAGGTTCTAGCAGACTCAAAGCAGGGGTAGACTTGGCAGTCATGATGGGCCTAACGTACCCTAGGCAGTCACGATGGGCCTAGATACGAGTCGCGAAGGCGTATGGAGTTTTGCTAGAACCAGGGTTACCATTAGCCCTTGACGGATGACAAGTGTTGAGAAGGTCATACGATTAGCGATGGTTTCGAAGAAGGATTGGCGGTGATAGCCAGAGTCAGTCATGGATGTTTGATTGTTTGGATGCTCTGTTATACTGTCTCATGTAGAATGTCCAACGTCGAAAGAGATGTTCCTTGGATGCTTGTCTGATATTGGTTTAGGCCTCTGGGGCTTGTGCTTGAGGGATGTTGAATTCGATTAGAATGATTTATATGAGATATATAATCTGGATGTCATGAGTGCTTTACCATGATTGAATGGGTGTTCTGGTTTCCATGGATGAATGTTTGATTTGTTTGATGTAAAGGCTATCACTGTCGGATATAGTGAAGACATGTGTGAGTTCTTCTCTGGTATTGGGTAGTGGTTGGTAAATCTACCCATTCTCATATACTTTATTGATGAAATTTGTTAGCTATTTTATCGCTCACTAAGACTATTGTTTGACTCAAGGTTTTATGCTTCCCTCTTATTACCTTAGGTTGTTCATTCGGTTGTAGATGGGCAGACTAGGTGATAGGTGATTAATGAGGACGGTGTTGTAGTTCGGAGGCGAGCTGGAGGCGTACATACCAGTTTTATTACTATCTACTATTTCTGTTTCCGCTGTTTGAGTTACTCTATGAGTGTTGTAGTGAGGCTTTATGTACAAACTTTGATATTTCCTATGATGTTTGGATAATCTTTCATGATGTTGTGAAAGTTTCAAAAGTTTGTTACGTGATGCTTCACTATGATTACCTAATGTATATTTTCTACTTTATTTTATCCTTGCGCTGTGTGTTCTGCGACATGTATTGATTGTGTTATCATACCTTGATGATCGTCCATGTTTTCCTGGCACACCTTTCAGCGCATTATTCCGCTTGTTTAGTGCGGGGGCGGTGGGTGGTCGTCACATTTTGTATCATAGCAAGGTTAACGATTTTAGCCAAAATTCAAGGAGGTAATCACGTATGAGAGATGTACTTGTAGATTTCAATTGGATGTATACTATATGATACTATGTAATATAGTAGTGTTTGTACTCCATTAGCAGTTTTCTTGCAAATGGATAATCATTCTAATTTGTAGATTTAGAATGAGTAAATGTTATACAAGACAAACTACAAGAGGAGAGGTTGTGCCTAGAGGGGGTAATGGTGGGACACCTGACTACCCGGCCATGTTTGAAGCTACAATAGAAGCATGCCTCAGAAGGGCCCCCACTCCAGTGGCAGCTACAGTTGATGTTGGATTCCAAGTGCCTAGACCGGTGGAGTTTTCAAAGCTGTGCAAAGACTTTACATCATTGGGAGGGAAACAGTTCAAGGGCACCGGACTAGTTGAAGAAGTCCAGAGGTGGTTGGATACTTGTGCCAGGATCTTTAAGGACTTGGTCATTGATGATGCAACCAGAAGGAAGCTTGCATCAAGGCAGTTAGAGGACAGAGCAATGGACTGGTGGAACTTTGTCACACTTGAGACTCCAGAGGATGAGATCTCATGGGAGCAGTTCCAAGCCAAGTTTGAAGTAAAGTTTATATCTACCATGCAAAAGTCTATTTTGTTTAAAAGGTTCGTGGAGCTTAAGCAGAATAGTCAACCAGTTCTTGACTATATTTCTGACTTCGAGGCTTTTTCGAAGTATGCTCGTTCATACATGGATACTCCTTATCAAAAGAACGAGAAGTTTGTCTTGGTGTTGGATGAATACCTTGGGAATCAGCTTTTGGATCACCTCGATGATAGTTTTGAGAAGATTGTCGAGAAGGCTTTGAGGAATAAAAGTTTGTTTCCGAAGAAGATGTATGTTGTTGCACCTAAGGAGGAGCATAAGCCAGAGCAGGGTGGTAATAACAAGAAGAGGAAGCAACAACAACAAAAAGGGAAGGTTGGCCCGAAGAAGCAGAAAGGCGAGGTGGTTTGGTTTAACTGCCAGCAGAAGGGCCATTATTCCAGGGATTGTAAGAATCCTAAGGCAGAAAGGAAGTGTCATGTCTGTGGCAAGCCTGGGCATCTCAAGAAAGACTGTCCAGAATCAGCTAAGGGTAAGCAGGTTGTAAAGGCATATGCTTTGGAAGCCGTGCCATCTTCTTCGAGTGCTCTTACTGCAGAGGAGAAAGGAAAGGCTGTCGTTGTTCAAGGTACTCTTCTTGTTTGTGGTGTTTAAGTTCGGGTTTTGTTTGATACTGGAGCATCGCATTCATTCATTTGCAATGAGCTTGTGTGTCGCTTGGGTTTGGAACCCGAGATTTGTGATAGACCATTGATCATGACTAATCCAGTTGGGGGTTCATCTAGTTTGTGCATGTTGTGTCGTGATCTAGTGTTGTTGAGTCATGGTTGCTCGTTTGTGTGTGATTTCTTTGTTCTTAACTTCGCTGGGTTTGGGATCATCTTAGGCATGGATTGGCTCAAGAGGTATGCGGCAAGGGTGAATTGCGAGAAGCTAGAGGTAAGAGTTGGGGATGTTGAAGGGCGGAAGGAGTTGATTAGGTGTAAGCGAGAAGACGGGTCTTCGTGAGCCATCTATATTCGGTTATTATTCCACGGGAAGACTTGTCATCTGTGCTAATTGCTAAGGAGTATGAGTATGTCTTTGACGAGGTCAAAGGGTTGCCGCCGCATCATGAGATCGAGTTTAGGATTGATTTGGTCGAGGGTGCTAGACCAATTGTTATGCCTCTTAGGCTGATGGTGCCTAAGGAACAGCGAGAGTTGGATGTGCAAGTTCGTGATCTTCTAGGAAAGGGATTCATTAGGAGAAGCATATCTGAATGGGGTGCACCTGTCGTGTTTACAACCAAGGCAGATGGCTCGTTAAGGTTATGTGTGGACTATCATGAGCTGAACAAGGTGACTAAAAAGAACAAGTATCCGTTGCCAAGGACAGATGACTTGTTCGATTAGCTTCACGAAGCCAAAGTGTTTTGTCAGATGGATTTGGCAACAGGATTTTACCAGTTGAGGGTGGCGAAGGATAGTGTGCCGAAGACAGCTTTTAGGACACCATCTGGGTTCTTTAAATGGTTGGTGATGCCATTTGGGTTAACTAACGCGCCGGCATACTTTGTGAATCTTATGAATAGAGTTTTTCAGAGATCAGTTGAACAAGTTCATGCTTGTGTTCGTGGATGATATTCTGGTTTACTCTTGGAATGAGGAAGAGCACAAGACGCACTTGAGAATTGTGTTGGAAATCTTGCAATAACATCAACTGAGAGCTAAGTTTCCTTGGGATAGCGGTTGACTTTGCTAAAGTAGCAGCAATCCAGGACTGGGATAGAACTAAGAATGCGACAGATGTGAGAAGTTTCCTTGGGTTGGCTGGTTATTACTGACGTTTTATCAAGGATTTCTCCTAGGTAACTGCACTGTTAACAGGATTGACGAAGAAGAACCAAGTGTTCACATGGGATGCAAAGTATGAACAAGCGTTCGGAATTCTGAAAGAGAGAATGATGAATGCTCTTATTCTAACCGTTCCAAGTGGGAATGAAGAGATGGTTGTGTATATCGATGCAAGTTGTGACACCACACGTCCGTTAATGTCACTCATTAAGAGAATGCATTAAGTTTCGGAAAGCGTTATAGGTAAACAGAAACAGAAACATTACAAGACAGATATAAAATAACAACGGAATTTAAAATTTTATTAAGCAGAAAACATCATAGTTCAAAACATGGTTACATCATATGTATAAAATGCATAAAACCTAGTACATCACCAAAAATTCCGTCTTGTACTTAAATCATCAGAGTACAATAACAAAAGAAGCATAATCCCTAAAAGATCGCCATAGTAGAGAGATATGAAATCAAGTTGTACATCTAAAACAGCTCCAAGCAAGATGAAAGCAGAGTCCTAATCAAGCTTGAGTATTCCCACCCTGAGAACCTTGGGGTGGGGGGACAGAAGAGAAAGAAGAGGAAACAAAATAGGTCAGACATAAAGTCCGGTGAGTCTAATTACTTTTAGCATATAAATAAGTAAAAGTATAGTGACAGACATATAAAGTGGATAAGAGAGATAACATCATAAAAGGCAAGTATGATAAGGTAAACAGGGTAAACATGATAGAGTATACTACGCTTCTCTAGTACTTTTCCTTTCTCTCTGCACCAATACTAGTATAACCAGAATGAGATGATCCCCAACATGTATAAGATGGTAGACTTAGGGGCACTTCTAGTGAGAGGTTTTAACCCCACACAATAACAGGCAGCCCAACATACCGGAGTTACCCCTAAGGATAATAACAGGCTCCTAAACGTACTGGAGTCTAGATGTACCGTAATTACTACCCTAATTGATCGGCTCCCTACTCCGTAGATACCCGGTGCTGGACCCACAGTAGGATGTATCACTTCCTAAAGTGGAAACCCTTCGTTTTCAAGATGTGCACAACCATATTTACAAGTGTCACGACATCTAAACCTCCTCTGCCGGAACCATGCACGCACATGACTCCATCGGAATGCGCCACCTGCACCGTCCCCCCTGTTTGGATCTCTTATAATTAGCCCAGTAAGCGTGCCCCGACTCCGACCTAGCTCAGAGTACTTGTTTGATACCTATATATGGATTACTGACTGAAACGGGTCCCACACATAAGAGGATACAAGCTTCCCCCTACGCTTGCATCCCCACTAGGTTTTCCACAAGTTATGTCATACCAGAGTGAAAGATTGCATAACCTCACATGTTAAGTTTGTGGGCCTATATATAAATATTACCCACCAACCCAAGATATACTTAACCCTCTCACTGTTTCATACAATTTTACTTAAGTCCTACTCAAGTTAATATATTCATCCAGTCCCTATAGATTTAACTAGGTTAAGTATCCGAGTTTATTACCATATTCATTTATGGTTATAATGTACTAGACCTCTACATTAAACCTAAGACTTGTGGATGCTAGATATGCCGGTTGGTTCCTAGCAGACTTCTTCCGTAAGTCAAGCTTAACCTCGTGTCTTAGCACGTCATGTGTTTATGCACTTAGACCCCTCACATTAGATTCACCACTTGTGGTCGTTGGATATGCCGGGTGGTGCTGGGCAGACTTCCACCACAAGTGTATTCTAACCTTGTGTCTAAGCATAGTTACAGTTTCTAATTACTGTAATTCTAGGCATCTTTATTATTAACCAATTATTCCTATGTAATTATCGGTTTTCATGCCCTTTCCCAACTCATGTTCATAATGAACCATATGCCCCAAATTAAGGTTTTTAATTACGATTGTAGTTTACGCCCGAAATCCACATTTATGTATTACATTCAATTTATGCCCAAATTTCCCAATACAAGTTATTCCCCAATTTTAACGTTTTCCCCTCGTTCCCAATTCAACGCGTTCGCATATTTCAGCGGCATACCTAGGCTCGAAGGTAGCTCAGCTATAAAAATAAAAAGGGAAAACAAGAAGGGAAGAGGACAGAAATAATCACAAGAACAGGATTGACATATGACGGTAAAATAGGCATAGCAACTAGTAAACATACGATGACAAAGTTGGACATAATGATAAGATAGGCATAAAGGAACATATCTAATGAACATGTGATAACAGGACTGATTCTAATATCATAAACAGACATGATGAGATCTAAGCAATGAATTATATATCCAACTAATAAAAGATTTGTTGTGACAATAGCACTGATTTAACCATTAACATCACAGGGACATGCATGATGAGATCTAAATAGTGAATTAGAACTACAAATAATGATAGATCTGGCATGATTCAATAGGCATATACTTAGATCTAGTTCATAGTCATGTCAGAATAACTTAGATACATAGGTTATAGCAGATCTAATATGATTCAAATAGTCAAAGGCTTAGATCCAATTTATAGTCATGTCAAGATTAACTTTTAAGTATTTAGATCTAAAATTAACATAGACTCACTGTGGTTGGATCTAGAAAATAAAAGAAAGATTATAAAATTAACATAGACTCACTGTGGTTGGATCTAGAAAATAGAAGAAAGATTACAGATAATGAATCATAGATCTCCAAACTTGAACGACTTGGTTGCTGGAAAAGAAAAGACTTGATTTAATCTGGGAAGAGGCAACATCTAGTTCTCTATTATTTTTGGTGTAGAAAAACATGAGAAATGGGGTCATATATATAGCCACCAGAAACCCTAAAATCTGCCCAGATCTGCCGTAGGGGGTCGACCCCCCCCCCCCCCTCCCCGGTGTGTTGACCCCGAGGTCGACACCCATAGACGGGAATTTTCCCGCTTCCCCATTCTACTCGAATTTGAACTGTTTTAAACTTTCTAGACTTATTTTGTTCATATATATTCTTCTTATGCATATACAAACTTCAAACCTTAGTAACTTCTTCATACGGTGTCCGTTTTAAGCAAACTAGGTGTCTATTTTGACCAGAATTCCGAGACGAACGCAATGGCTCAGTCTGTTTCACTTAATTATGAATATTTAATTAATTATTCTTTAATTTATCATCTTTAGTGTTGTTAAAATAATGGGGTGTTACATTCTCCCCTACTCAAAGGATTTCGTCCCCGAAATCTCTGAGTTAAGAAGAATGTATATCCTAACATCCATCATCCATCTACTCATCCACCAACCACATGGATTCAATGTCCTTAAAAAATTCTAATGCTTATGAACATATGCAAAAGTGTGTGTATATGTCCTTATACTAATGCGAAAGATCAGACGGTCTACTGATTCAGACGACCTCCTTGATGCAATGTAAGTTAGTTCCATGAATCCATCATGTATGCAAATAATCCTATTATAACATGTAAGTTCTATATGTATGCACAATCATTCGTCCAAATGCAACATCCACATGATGATACGCTCGCTTTCATCCATTAAAAGAAGAAAAATGCACACACATCCATATGCAGTATGAGAGTGATTGATCCGATCTAGTGCCTAATGTGTGTGTATATGCATCCACGAGCAACCACAAGCAAACACTTGCATCCATCCATCAAACATAACATGTCTCAAACGCATGTTTAAATCCATGGGATTCCTATCTAAGGGTCGAAGATTCGATTGATAGGATAAACTTAAATGATAGAAACAAGCATAAACAAAAGCTTTGGAAAGGAAGTTAAGAATATACCCTTGAAAAGAAAAGGGTACAAAGCACGAATCCTGTCTTCGGTCTCCTAAGTTGCATCCTCTTGGTTATCTCCCCACAGAACCTTCATCAACTTGACTTCTCTATTGCATAGCTTCTTAACTTCTGATCTAAGGATACGGGTAGGAACTCGTCTAATTGTCGCTTCCCGTTCCACCTCCACTTCCTCCAATATACTCATCTCAACTACTTCTACGGTAACATGTAGGCACATCTGCAAATGAGAAACGTGGAAAACATCATGAACACCGGATAGTTTCTCTGGTAGCTTTAATCTATAAACCATCATGCCAATCATTTCTGTTATCGGAAATGGCCCTACAAATCTTGGTGCCAATTTCCCTACAGATCCAAAGCGAACTACATTCCTCAAAGGTGATACCTTAATGAAAACCATGTCTCCCACCTCAAATTCAATGTCAATCCTTCTCTTATCTGTGTAGAACTTCTGCCTATTTTGAGCGATCTTCATTCGGCGTCTAATAAGATCAATCTTCTTGGACGTTTCTGTAACCATATCTGGTCCAAGTAGTAGTCTTTCTGTAAATTCCCACCAATAAGTCGGTGATCTACAGGGTCGTCCATACAATGCTTCGAAGGGTGCTATGTCAATGCTAGCTTGATAACTGTTGTTGTCGGCAAACTCTACTAAAGGAAGATGCTCTTCCCAAGTCCCTCCGAGGTCTAGGATACACAACCTTAAAAGATCCTCATGAACTCTATTCACCCTTTTCGTCTGTCCATCTGTCTGAGGGTGATAAGCGGTGCTCAAACACAACTATGCACCTAATGCTTCTTGCAAGCTCCTCCAAAACTCACTAGTGAAAATGGGGTCACGATCACTTACGATACTGGAAAGTACTCCATGAAGGCGGACTATCTCACAAACGTAAATTGCTGCCAACCATGCTGCCGTCCTCTTACTCTTAACTGGAATGAAATGAGCGCTCTTAGTAAGTCTGTCTACTACAACCCAAATACTGGTGTTGCCCTTCCTTGATCTAGGCAAACCATCGATGAAATCCATAGAGACGCTCTCCCACTTCCACTGTGGAACGTCCAAAGGATAAAGTAAACCACCGGGCTTCTTTTGCTCAGCTTTGACTTGCTGGCAAATCAAACTTTGAGAAACAAACTCTACCACATCTTTCCTCATCCCAGCCAAAGGAAAAACCTCTTGATGTCTCTATGCATCTTATCACCGTATGGATGAATAGTCATCTTAGAATGATGGGCTTCCTCTAGGACTGTCTTCAACAAACTCCCAGTTTGGGGAACACAAAGCCTTCCATCTCGTCGCAGCCACCCTCTATCGTCTGTGGAATTTCAACTGACGTGACTAGAAGTCTCCCCTTTACTGAGCCTATCCAAGATGTCTAAAATCTATTGATCCTCTCACTGTGAAGCTCCTACCTGATCCATAAGAGTAGGCCACACCTCTAATGATGCAAATAAACCAGGCAAAAACTCGGTAGAGGGTCTAAAGTCAAAAGTCAATATAAACTCCAAGCTTTTCCTCTCCACAAATAGAGGACTTAAGATCATCCTCTGCCTACTCAGTGTGTCTGCCACTACATTACCCTTGCCAGAGGTATAAGCAATCTCAAAGTCATAAGATGCTAGGAACTCCATCTGCCCTTGTTGCCTTAAATTAAGATCCTTCTACAAGAACAAGTACTTGAGAGATTTATGATCAGTGTACAACTTGAAATGTTCTCCAAGAAAATAATGGCGCCAAGTCTTAAGCGCGAATACTATGGCAGGTAACTCTTAATCATAGGTAGGGTAGTTCTTCTTATGAACCCTTAGCCGTCTACCTCCATAACATACTACCCTTCCCTCTTGCATTAGACCTACTCAGTGTGTCTGCCACCACATTACCCTTGCCAGAGGTATAAGCAATCTCAAAGTCATAAGATGCTAGGAACTCCATTCACCCTTGTTGCCTTAAATTAAGATCCTTCTACGAGAACAAATACTTGAGAGATTTATGATCAGTGTACAACTTGAAATTTTCTCCAAGAAAATAATTGCGCCAAGTCTTAAGCGCGAATACTATGGCAGCTAACTCTTAATCATGGGTAGGGTAGTTCTTCCTATGAACCCTTAGCCGTCTACCTCCATAACATACTACCCTTCCCTCTTGCATTAGAACTGCACCAAGCCCTGTAATATCAAAGTCATAAGATGCTAGGAACTCCATCCACCCTTGTTGCCTTAAATTAAAATCCTTCTACGAGAACAAGTACTTGAGAGATTTATGATCAGTGTACAACTTGAAATTTTCTCCAAGAAAATAATGGCGCCAAGTCTTAAGTGCGAATACTATGGCAGCTAACTCTTAATCATGGGTAGGGTAGTTCTTCTTATGAACCCTTAGCCGTCTACCTCTATAACATACTACCCTTCCCTCTTGCATTAGAACTGCACCAAGCCCTGTACCACATGCGTCAGTGTATACTGCAAACACTTTGTTTCCATCGGGCAAGGTCAAGACTGGGGCTGTTTTCAGAGCCCTCTTGAATCGTTGGAAAGCAACATCACAATCTATATCCCATGAAAACGTCAGATTCTTCTTCGTCAGCCTGGTGAGTGGGGCTGATATAATCGTGAAGTCCTTAATGAACTTACTATAATAGCCTGCCAATCCAAGAAAACTTCTCACTTTTGTTGCATTCTTTGGCATCTGCCAATCTTGAACGGCAACTACCTTTGTGGGTTCTACTGCTATGCCATCTTTAGAGACCACATGCCCTAGAAAGATCACCTCTTTTCTCCAAAAATGGAATTTGGAGAATTTCGCCTTAAGCTGATGCGCACGGAGAGTTTTCAAAACGTCCCTTATATGTAAGGCATGCTCTTCCTCGCCTTTCGAGAAAATTAAGATGTCATCAACAAAGACCACGACAAACTTATTTAGAAACTCCTGAAACACCCTACTCATCAGATCAACAAAATAGGCGAGTGCATTCATCAATCCAAAAGGCATAACGAGCCATTCAAAGAAACCATCTGGAGTCCTAAAAGCGGTCTTATCTATACTGTCCTCAGCCACCCTCAACTGATGAAACCCTATGGCCAAGTCTAACTGAGAGAAACTGATGCACCAACAAGCTGGTCAAATAGATCATCTATCCTTGGGAGTGGGTGCATGTTCTTCTTAGTGATTTTATTTAACTCTCTTATCCTCGGGAGTGGGTGCATGTTCTTCTTAGTGATTTTATTCAACTCTCTATAATCCACACATAAGCGAAGAGAACCATCCGCCTTAGTGCGAATACCACTGGATCACCCCACTCAGAGCTAATAAACTCTTTCTCAAGTAGCTCCCCTACTTGCTTGCGGAGCTCCATTCTTTCCCTTGGAGCCTATGGCGCACATGAAATGCAACCAACTTTGCATTGTCCACTAAGTATATACAGAAATCAATCTCACACCTCGGAGGTAAGCCCTGAACCTCATCAAAAACATCATAATACTCACGGACTACTGGTGTAGATTGTAGATCATGGATAGATGCATCAAGTGACTCTAGGAAACTAAGCATGACATACCCCTTTGGGTCACAAGAAATCTCGAGGGTCCTCCTATGGCAAGTCAAAAGTCTAACGACCCTCCTCTCACAATCCAAAATGGCACTATACATAGCTAGCCAATCCATCCCTAGAATCAAACCGTAATCCATAAAACTGAGCACATATGCGTCGCACTCAACTCGATGCCTAACATAGATATTCTTAAACCCCTACAAATTATGGACAAATGAGCTGTACTACTAATGGGGTTTGAGACAACAATGGGATCCACTACCATACTAGTATTAAGGTGCAGAGACTCAACCACATAATCAGATATAAATGAATGCAAAGCGCCAGAATAAAAAAGAGTTCTAACTGGATGATTGGAAAGAGAAATCAAACCTTCAACGGAAACTTTTCTACCTCCATCCGGAGCACTGGTCACATGAGCATGCACCTGCCCTCCAGATGCTCCTGCCCTTTGACATTGTCCTTGCTTCTTCGGAAACTCCTTAGAAAATTGTCCGACTTCCCCACAACTGAAGCAAGCATTCTTCCTTCTTTTGCAGTCTTTAATCAAATGACCCACGTATTTGCAATTGTGGCAGTTCCTCTTATCTTTAGCCTTGTCGTTCTTTCTGTCCTTCTTTTGTTGTTGGTGTTGTCCCTTCTTGGGCCAAAATTTTTCTTATCCTTGGGTTGTGCTCCTTAGCCCTAACTCCCTTATTCTTCTTTTTTCCATCCTTGTATAACAAGCTAACAAGTCTCTCGAAAGCTGCCTCCATCGCACGGAAATCCTTATGAAGCTCGAGAAAATTAGCCACCGGTGAAACTACTGCGGCTACAGATGGTAGTTAGGCACTTAATTGCACTTCGACATGTGTCGTAGTTTTAACATGCCTACGGATCCATGTCGCAATGAGGACACCTTTCGGGAAGAATCGGTTCCCCAGACAAAAATGAAAAAGGACTCAAGCGGAGAATCGAGAGATATTACATATGGCTTTAGGGAATATGTTTTCAAAACAGACTTTTCTTTTGAAAATGCTTTCTTTTCAAACCTTTTTGAAAACTATTTTCAAAATCTTTTATCTAGTCCGGTAACCTTCAGCTCTGATACCAAGTGTGACACACCACGTCCGTTAATGTCACTCATTAAGAGAATGCATTAAGTTTCGTGAAGCATTATAGGTAAACAGAAACAGAAACAATACAAGAAAGATATAAAATAGCAGTGGAATTTAAAATTTTATTAAGCAGAAAACATCGTAGTTCAAAACATGGTTGCATCATATGTCCGAAATGCATAAAACCCAGTACATCACTGAAACTTATGTCTTGTACTTAAATCATTAAAGTACAATAATAAAAGAAGCATAATCCCCAAAACATAGCCATAGTAGAGAGATACGAAATCAACCTATACATCTAAAACAACTCCAAGCTAGATGAAAGCAGAGTCCTAATCAAGCTTGAGTATTCCCACTCTGAGAACCTGGCGGGAATGAAAGAGAAAGAAGAGGAAACAAAATAGGTCAGACATAAAGTCTGGCGAGTCCAGTTACTCTTAGTATATAAATAAGTAAAAGTGTCATGACAATCATATAAAGCAAATAAGAGAGATAACATCATAAAAGCAGGTATGACAAGGTAAACAGGATAAACATGATAGAGTATATTGCACTTCTCTAGTCCTTCCCTTTCTCTCTGCACCAATACTAGTATAAATAGAATGAGATGATCCCAACATGTATGAGATGGTAGACTTAGGTGTACTTCTAGTGAGAGGTTTTCACCCCATACAATAACAGGCAGCCCAAGATATCAGAGTTACCCCTAAGGATAATAACGGGCTCCTAAACATACCGGAGTCTAAATATACCCTAATTACTACCCAAATCGATCGTCTCCCTACTCCATAGATACCTTGTGCTGGACTCACAGTAGGATGTATCACTTCCTAAAGAGGCAACCCTTCATTTTTAGGACGTGCACAACCATATCTACAGGTGTCACGATGTCTAAACCTCCTCTGCCGGACCCATGCACACACATGACTCTATCGGAATGCGCCGCCCACACCATCCCCCATGTTTGGATCTCTTACAATCAGCTCAGTAAGCGTGCCCCGACTCTGACCTAGTTCAGAGTACTCGTTTGATAACTATATATGGGTTACTGACTAAAACGGGTCCCACACACAAGATGATACAAGCTTCCCCCTACGCTTGCATCCCCACTAGGTTTTCCACAGGTTATGCCATAACAGAGTAAAAGATTGCATAACCTCACAGGTTAAGTTTGTGGGCCTATATGTAAATACTACCCCACCAACCCAAGATATACTTAACCCTCCCACTGTTTCATACAATTTTACTTGACCCCTGCTCAAGTTAACATATTCATGCAGTCCCTATGGATTCAACAAGGATAAGTATCTAAATTTATTTCCATATTCTTTTATGGTTATAATGTACTTGACCTCCCACATTAAACCTACAACTTGTGGATGTTGGATATGTCGGTTGGTTCTGGGAAGACTTTTTCCACAAGTCGAGCTTAACCTCGTATCATAGCACGTCACGTGTTTATGTACTTAGACTCCTCATGTTAGATTCACCACTTGTGGTCGCTTGATATGTCGGGAGGTTCCGAGCAGACTTCCACCATAAGTGTAGTCTAACCTCGCGTCTAAGTGCGGTTACAACTTCTAATTACTGTAATTCTAGGCATCTTCATCATTAACCAAGTATTCCTATGTCATTATAAATTTTCATGCCCCTTTCTCAAGTCATGTTCATAATGAACCATATGCCCCAAATTAAGATTTTTAATCACAATTGCAGTTTACGCTCCAAATCCACATTTATGTATTACATTCAATTTATGCCCAAATTTCCCAATACAAGTTGTGCCCCAATTTTAACGTTTTCCCCTCGTTCTCAATTTAACATCTCACATATTTCTGCAGCATGCCTAGGCTCGAAGGTATCCCGGCTATAAAAATAAAAAGGGAAAAGAAGAAGGGAAGAGGACATAAATAATCACAATACAGGGTTGACATATGACGGTAAAATAGGCATAACAACTAGTAAACATACGGTGACGAAGTTGGGCATAATTATAAGATAGGCATAAAGGAACAGATCTGATGAACATGTGATAACAGGACTGATTCTAATATCATAAGCAGGCATGATGTGATCTAAACAATGAATTTGATATCCAACTAATAACAGATTTGTTATGACAATAGCACTGATTTAACCATTAACATCATAGGGACATGCATGATGTGTAATAACCCGGAAAATTCGAGCCAGTTTAAAATTTTTATTTTTGGCAATTTTAGCGAATTTTGAATATTTAAAATAGATTATTTCAAATAGAATCGACGAGAAATTTATTTTGAATGTAATTCGAACGTATATATTATATACGTCGTCGTTAGAATATAAATATTTATTTATAATTATAAATAGGAATTGAAGATGGCGCGGTAGTTCGATAATTCGATTTCAAACTTCAATTGAATGTACCGGGTGCAAAACAATCCGGATTTTAGTGAAACCAAAAACATTAGGATCTAATTGAGAATATCTTTCCAACGAATCCGAAAAATCAAGATTTCATAGCGGGAATCAAAAGATATGTCCAGTTGAAAATTCTGAATAGTCGCTATGGAATTCAGGCCCTTAAAAATGGGAATTTTGCAAACGACCTCGGATTCTGACGAAACCACTTTTGTTGGGTCCGTGATGTCAAATTATTGCCAGGTTTCAAATTTCGTAATTTTTCGAATCAATATGTGAGCGTGGCAAAGGAAAACGCGTTTGACCAGGTTAAGTTGATTTTAATCGACTGGAAAGTGGCCATTTTTCTAACGTTCTCAGAATTCGACGAAACTAGTTTTGTTAGGACCGTATCGTCAATACGAAGCTAGAAAATATTTTTCGGGAATTTTTCTAGTTAGTATGTGACTCCGGTAATTTGAAATGCGCGTTCAAATTCAATATATAGAGTTATATGTTGATTTTGACGGAAACTGATCGAGACGACCGAATCAGCTTGCAATACATATCCCATTGGGTTCGGAATGAGGGTAAAACGGTGTGGACGACAGGCGTTTGGACCTCGTTTAGAGGTCGTATGTAAAAGTCAATTTTTTCATAATAAAATAAATAAATAAATAAAATAACTCTCTCCTCACCCCCCTTTAATTCCTCTGCCCCCCCCCCCTCTTCATTTCGATCCAGATAAAATAAAAAAAACGATGGAGCCCTCCTTCGCGCCACTACCCACGCTCCGGCGTCGCGCCCCAGCCTTCGTTCAGCCAAGCGCCGCCTCTCCCCTGCTCCTCCCCTCCTCCAAGTCGCGAAGACCCTTCTCCCTCCCTCTCAAATCAGAACGTCACCCCCCAAACCTAGCCCCCACAAACCCTACCGCCTTAAAACGCCACCACCAGCCAAGAACGTTGTTGCCGCCTGAAGGGACCCCCCCTTGACCACCTACGATGCACTGCGACCCCCCCCCCCAACCGCCAGTTCGAACAGAAGCCCTCCCCTCCTCAGTAAATACCGATAACACAATAAGCATTTCTATCTTTATTATTTTATTATATTTAGTAAATAAAGGATTTTTATTTAAAAGAAATATAGGATTTTTATTTAGAAGAAAGTTAAGATCTTTATTTAAAAAGAAAGACTTGGTTTTTAAGACAAGAAAGATTTGGTTTTTAAGACCAGAAAGATTTGACTTTTTATTGTTTGAATAACGACTTAGAAATATGATTTTTATTGAACCAAAGATAAGATTTTTTAATCAAGAAAAGATAAGATTTTTAATCAAAGAAAGATTAGATTTTTAATGGTGTAAAGGAGTGGTTTTTACATATGTAGTAGAGATATAAAAATACGACCTTTATATATAAAAATGTGCTTTTTATATAGAGAATGGCGAAACAAAAATATGATTTTTATATTTTTAAAGAATTAAAAATATGATTTTTATATTTTTAAAGAATTAAAAATATGATTTTTATATTTTTAAAGTAATAAAAATATAATCTTTACTATATAGAAGATGTAAAAATATGATTTTTGTTTATGTAGAGGATTAAAAATATAATTTTTACATGATAGGAATATTATAAATATCATCTTTATATGTGTAGAAAAATAAAAATGTGATTTTTATAATGATATTTTTGAAAAAGCGAAATCTTTATTTTTGAAAAGGCGAAATCTTTATTTTTGAAAAGGCGAAATCTTTATATGAAGAATGGCGTGATAAAAATATAATCTTTACTATATGAACATCGATGTGAAAATATAATTTTTATCTATGTAGTAGCGGTGTAAAAATTCGATTTTTATATATTGAATAGCGAAGTAAAAATTCGATTTTTATATATTGAATAGCATTATAAAAATTCGATTTTTATATATTGAATAGCATAATAAAAATTAGATTTTTATATATTGAATAGCATAGTAAAAATTCGATTTTTATATATTGAATAACGAAGTAAAAGTTCGATTTTTACATATGTAGTGGCTACGGGCAACGAAGATGACGAAGATGCGATAACGATGAAGATTTCTATCAATGAAGTGTCGTGGAGTTGGATAGCTATTGGTGAGAACTTCTCACCTTTCAAAAATTTCTTTTTCTAGTTATATATATATACTAGGATGCAGACGGTGTTTAGTAGCACCCGACACAATCGTCCACAGACCATGGACTTGTTTGTTTGATTGCAAAAATTAGTTAGATTATTTGATTGAATTGAATTGTTTGATGAAATGGAATGGATTTGATTGATGTGTGAATGGCGTGGGCCTTCACTAGACCGGGGATAAGGCTAGACCTCGTACCGTTTCTAGTATCGTGCCGTTATGCCGCCGAAATTTTCTAAAATAAGTTAGAAAAGTAAAAATATCATTTTATTTAAAGATTGAACTGAATAGAAATTGATATGTTAAAATAAAATGTTTTATCATTAAAAATATAATTTTTAACGTGAAATAAAATAAAATAAATATTCATTTACAAACCGGACGGTTTGTTTATGTACACCGATTTGACTGACATTGATTGGGACGATATATTTTACACATCGCCCAACTGCACAACTAAAATCGGTGTTTGATGATTTGAAACCCCACACGGGTGTTGGGATGAAATATGAAGTTCACTCATCCTGATTGAATAAATATGTCGATCGATTGATTGACAGGTTGTTATAAGCGTTAGATATCTATAGTTGATGCTTATACAGTGTAGTGCACTTTGGTTGATGGTTGATTATTTTTCAATGCTATTATATACATGTGTTGTATGAAAATCCATATAATTAATTTTATATGGTGATTGATTGGGCCTCATTCCAATTTAGAAAATAAAGAATATTATGATATAAAGGTTCATGTGTTGACTGTACTCATCCGTTGAGATTAGTCATGCGTTGAACGAAATATTTTAATAATAAAATTTACATATTTATCAATATAAAATAAAGGTTCATGTGTTGACTATACTCATCCGTTGAGATTAGTCATGTGTTGAACAAAATATTTTAATAATAAAATTTACATCTTTATCAATATAAAATAAAGGTTCATGTGTTGACTGTACTCATCCGTTGAGATTAGTCATGTGTTGAACGAAATATTTTAATAATAAAATTTACATCTTTATCAATATAAAATAAAGGTTCATGTGTTGACTATACTCATCCGTTGAGATTAGTCATGTGTTGAACGAAATATTTTAATAATAAAATTTACATCTTTATCAATATAAAATAAAGGTTCATGTGTTGACTGTACTCATCCGTTGAGATTAGTCATGTGTTGAACGAAATATTTTAATAATAAAATTTACATCTTTATCAATATAAAATAAAGGTTCATGTGTTGACTGTACTCATCCGTTGAGATTAGTCATGTGTTGAACGAAATATTTTAATAATAAAATTTACATCTTTATCAATATAAAATAAAGGTTCGTGTGTTGACTGTACTCATCCGTTGAGATTAGTCATGTGTTGAACGAAATATTTTAATAATAAAATTTACATCTTTATCAATATAAAATAAAGGTTCATGTGTTGACTGTACTCATCCATTGAGATTAGTCATGTGTTGAACGAAATATTTTAATAATAAAATTTACATCTTTATCAATATAAAATAAAGGTTCATGTGTTGACTGTACTCATCCATTGAGATTAGTCATGTGTTGAATGAAATATTTTAATAATAAAATTTACATCTTTATCAATATAAAATAAAGGTTCATGTGTTGACTGTACTCATCCGTTGAGATTAGTCATGTGTTGAACGAAATATTTTAATAATAAAATTTACATCTTTATCAATATAAAATAAAGGTTCATGTGTTGACTGTACTCATCCGTTGAGATTAGTCATGTGTTGAACGAAATATTTTGATAATAAATAATATTTGAAATAAAATATTTGAAATAGAAATATTTGAAATAGAATATTTTAAAATAGAAATATATGAAGCCGTGTTGATTGGATTGACGCCATTTTGACGTGAACGATATTTATATCTACTTTATTCATTTTAAAATGAATATTGAAAAGTGATTTCGAAATCGAATATTTTGAAATGGAATTCGAATCAAATCGAATAGAAAACCAATTTGAATTGAATCGAATAGAAAACCAATTTGAATTGAATCGAATAGAAAACCAATTTGAATTGAATCGAATAGAAAACCAATTTGAATTGAATCGAATAGAAAACCAATTTGAATTTAATCGAATAGAAAACCATTTTGAATTGAATCGAATAGAAAACAAATTTGAATTGAATCGAATAGAAAACAAATTTGAATTGAATTGAATAGAAAACAAATTTGAATTGAATCGAATAGAAAACAAATTTGAATTGAATCGAATAGAAAACCAATTTGAATTGAATTGAATAAAAAAACAAATTTGAATTGAATCGAATAGAAAACAAATTTGAATTGAAATGGAAGTTGAAAACGTTTTTGAAACGAATTCAAAACTGTTTATAAAATTCGTTTTAAATAGAAATAGACAAAGTATATATTATATATATAATATAATGGCCTGAATAGAACGCGCCGCGCCGCGGCAGTTCGCGAATTTCGACCATTAACTTCAAACGGACATTACGGGAGATCCGACCGTCGGATTGTAATAACCCGAAAATCTGAGCCAGTTTAAAAATTTTATTTTGGCAATTTTAGCGAATTTTGAATATTTAAAATAGATTATTTTAAATAATATCAACGAAAAAATTATTTTGAATATAATTCGAACGTATATATTTATATACGGCGTCGTTTGAATATAAATATTTATATATAATTATAAATAGAATTGAAAATGGCGCGGTAGTTCGATAATTCGATTTCAAACTTCAATTGAATGTACCGGGTGCAAAACAATCCGGATTTTAGTGTAACCAAAAACATTAGGATCTAATTGATGATATCTTTCCAACGAATCCGACAAATCAAAATTTCATAGCGGGAATCATAAGATATGTCCAGTTGAAAATTCTGAATAGTCGCAATAGAATTCAGGCCCTTAAAAATAGACATTTTGCAAACGACCTCGGATTTCGACAAAACCACTTTTGTTGGGTCCGCAGTGTCAAATTATTGCTAGGTTTTAAATTTCATAATTTTTCGAATCAATATGTGAGCGTGGTGAAGGAAAACGCGTTTGACCAGTTTCAGTTGATTTTAATCGACTGGAAAATGGCCATTTTTCCAACGGTCTCGGAATTCGACGAAACTAGTTTTGTTAGGACCGTATCGTTAATACGAAGCAAGAAAATATTTTTCGGGAATTTTTAGAATTCGTATGTGACCCCAGTGAATTGAAATGCGCGTTTAAATTCAATATATAGAGTTATATGTTGATTTTGATGAAAACTGATCGAGACGATCAAATCAACCTACGATACATATCCCTTTGTGTTCGGAATGGGGGTAAAACGCTATAGACGACAGGCGGTGGGCCTCGTTTCGAGGTCGTATGTAAAAGTCAACTTTTTGAAAATAAATTAAAAATTAAATCTCTCCCTTTATCTTTCTGCCCCCCCCCCCGATTCATTTCAGAAAAGAAAAAGAAAAAAAAAAGGAAGAGAGCGACGGGGGAGGAGCCGCCGCCCCTCCCCGATGAACCGCCGCCGCCCCCTCTTCTTCTCCCTCCGCCTGCCTCGCCCTCGCTCGACGCCCTCCGCCAGACGCGACAGCGCCTCCACCCGAAGACCCGACCCCACAGCCCGCGCCACCACCAGCACACTCCCCCACGTCCATCAGGCCGGCGCCCCCCCCCCCCTCAGTCCACCCAACTCCGGCCGTGGGCCCCCCCGGTCACCAAAAACCCATTTTACACTAATCGCCCATTTTGCAAATAAGTCCCTGACCGTATTTCGCCAATAACTCCCAAACGGTGCGCTTTTGGCCAAAGTCCTTCTAGACCAAAGTTGCAGAGCACGAAATTCTCTTCGATTTGGCTATATGGAAGTCATGTTTTGGAGTTCGGAGCTGCTCGGAAAACGCGTTCGAAGTCTGCTGTTCAAAAGCGGTAAAATTCGTGTACTTTCGCGAATTCTGGCGAATTGGAGCATTTTCGGCAAAAAGTTCCTTAGGCGAAAGTTGTTCAGAATGGCGTGCTTTTGCTAGAAAAAAGATGAATTGAAGATTTGAGTTTGTATGCGAAGTCTGGAGCTCGAACAACAATTCAGCAGTTCAGAAAAGGCGTTAGAAAAAAAAGTGAGTTTTCTCCGCTTTAAAGCTTCTATGATTTTTGACATATGAAGTTAATAGAAATATGATTTTTATGTTATAGAGATGATAAAAATATGATTTTTACATTATAGAAGGATTAAAGATTTGATCTTTATTATGTAAAAGGAGCAAAGATGTGATTTTTATATAAGTGGCGATATAAAAATATAATCTTTATTATATGAACACCGTTGTAAAAATAGAATTTTTATCTATATAGTAGTAGTATAAAAATGTGATTTTTATATACATAGCAACAATATAAAAATGTGATTTTTATATACATAGCAACAATATAAAAATGTGATTTTTATATACATAGCAACAATATAAAAATGTGATTTCTATATATGTAGTGACTACGGGCGGTGAAAGTGACAAAAGGCAAGAACGATGAAGATTTCTATCAAAGAAGTGTCGTGAAGTTGGATAGCTATCGGTGAGAACTTCTCACTCTAAATTCTCTTTTTCTAGTTATATATATATATATACTAGGATGCAGACGGTGCTTAGTAGCACCCGACACCCGTTATCCACAGACCATGGATGGCTTGCTTGTTAAATTGTTTGGTTGAGTAGTTGGTTAGTTTATTTGGTTGGAATTGAATTGTTTGGTGAAATGGAATGGATTTGATTGATGTGTGAATGGCGTGGGCCTTCACTAGACCGGGGATAAGGCTAGGCCTCGTCCCGTTTCTAGTATCGTGCTGTTATGCCGCCGAAATTTTCTAAAATATGTTAGAAAAATAAAAATATCATTTTTATTGTGTAAATGAACTGAATAGAAATTCAAGTGTTGAAATAAATATTTTTGACGTTAAAAATATAATTTTTAACGTGAATGTGAATAAATAAATATTCATTTACAAACCGGACGGTTTGTTTATGTACACCTATTTGACTGATATTGATTGGGATGATAAATTTTACACATCGCCCAACTGCACAAATAAAATCTGTGTTTGATTGTTTGAAACCCCACACGGGTGTTGGGATGAAATTTGAATTTCACTCATCCTGATTGATTAAATATGTCGATCGATTGATTGACAGGCTGTTATAAGCGTAAGATATCTATATTTGATGCTTATGCAGTTGTGTGGTGCACTTTGGATGATGGTTGATTGTTTATCAATGCTATTATATACATGTGTTGTATGGAATCCATATAATTAACGTTATATGGTGATTGATTGGGCCTCATTCCAAACGGGAAAATAAGGAATATTATAAAAGAAAATTCATGTGTTGAATATAAAAATAGTCATGTGTTGACGATGTTCATGTGTTGAGTGAAATATTTTATACAATGAAATTTACATCTTTATCATATTTAAAATTAGAACTACTTCACAGTAGAAGTCTAATTAAAAATCAAACGGTAGATACCATAGTTTTATAAAATATTTTACATAACAAAAATAGTGATGTGTTGACAGTACTCATGTGTTGAGATTAGTCAGGTGTTGGAAGAAATATAGATTCATGTGTTGAATGGAATAAATATTCATTTGTTGAATAGAATAACGGATTTATTGAAATATATAAAGCCGTGTTGATTAGAGTTGCGCTATTTTGACGTGAACGATATTTATATCGATTATATTCGTTTTTATAATGAATATAGAAAAGAAGTGATTTCAAAATATAACATTTTGAAAATATTATCATTTATATAGTAATGATATGAAATATTCAATTTTGATTAGAAATTGAATATAGTGTTGAAATGGTTTTGAAAACGAATTTAAAACGATTTATAAAATGCGTTTTAAAGGGAAATCGACGAAATATATATATTATATATATAATGGCCCGAATAGAACGCGCCGCGTCGCGGCAGTTCGTGAATTTCGACCATTGACTTCGAATTGACGTTGCGGGAGATCCGCCCGTCGGATTCACCTAAAACCGGAACCGTTGGGTTCGTATCGAAAAGAGCTTTCCAATGAATATTAGAAATTTGAAATCTAATGGTTGGATTTGGAATTATGTCCAAATCAAATTTGAAAAAGGTCGCTGTAAGTGTAGTCCGATGGCCGTTGATGGAAGTCGACTGTACGGGCCTTGATAAAATTATTAAAAATAATCAATATTCCCAATATGTGAATTGGACTGGAGTTGAATCGAAATTATCTTCGGAATATTTCGATGTTGGATTTCGTGACAGTACAGATATTGTTATGGGAATTTGAAAGATATATTTTATATCGTTATTTCCAATACAATATTTGTTGGTTTCAGAATTTGATATTGAATATAAGCCGGTATATTTTCGATTCAGAGCCTTGTATTTAATATCAAATGTGATTTGGGTTTGTCGTGAATGGTGTCTTCATTAACACTGTTCTTAAGCCCAGTAGGGAAAAAGATTAAATCTTTCTATTTAGATTTAATGAAGTGTATCAATTAAATAATATTTAATTGAAATTGAATTGAATTAGTTTTTAGGTTTATCGTGAGCGGTGTTTTGAACAACACCTGTTCTTTAACCCAATTAACAATAGAATGTGATTTGGGTTTATCGTGAATCGTGTTTTAGATGAAATTGGTTCTTTAACCCAGTTAAAGGCAAGATGTTGATTTTTGAAAGGATTAAAACTAAGTGGAGTTTTAATGAATCTTTAATTAGATTAAAATGTGAATCGATAATTTAAATTATCAAAGCTGAAAAGTGATCGAGAGTGGAGTATCACCAGTTTTGCTCCAAAGTGATAGTTAAATCTTTAATTAGATTTGAACGTGAAATGGTAATTAATTTTACCGATAACACCGTGGTGTTAGGAATGGAGTATCACCGGTTTTGCTCCATGGGATATATAGGTTGGGATTGGGAAATAAAATAAATAATTACTTCGGTGTGGTTCGTTAATCCCGACTAGTTTGAAATGAGATCCAAAGGAAGATAAAGAATAAATTTAGAAGAATTTATCTTGGATAAAATTAATGGGAACCTTTCCCTAAGAATGTGATTTTGTGAATAAAAGAATATTCTGAATTGGAATGAGGCGTTTGTTGTGTTTGTGTAACATTCGTTTATTATATACGTGGGTTATTCAGAAAGGTCGGGTTTATACCCATTCTGAATAACCAATTCGACGAGATGTCGAAGATGAAGACGGTGGTTGAAGATCGGAAGTCTTCACATCGTTTGGGTGATTACTGATGATCTTGATTGGGCTGTACACCCAGGATGAGGGAATCAGTTGGTGATCGTCCAGACGTACTTGGAGATGGATGGATATGCGAGGAAAGTGCCTCCGGTTTCGTTCAGACCTAGAACGAACTTGTAAATGGATTGTGTGTCTGACATTGGTTTTTATTCTGTGTTGATTGATCTCTATTAAATATACATCTGTTTGGCGGCGGAGAATTTATTCTCTTGCTTAACGCCCTTCTCTGAGACGTACGAGCTCAGAGGTTGTATATCGATGGACATCAGTCGCATGGAGTGAATTGCCAATGTGGCACGCGTAAGTGGCAATTGATCAAGGCTTCTGTTGAAAAGCAAAGTTTTGTGGTTGATGATCAAAGCATGGCCTGTGTAGCGTAGCTTTGTGTATAACGTGAATTCCCGAGCCTCACACCTCGGTATGAATCAAAAACGGGAGATGGACCGCTGGGAGAGCACGACGTTTCTTTCTAGCTAGGGTGGTGTCAGTGACCTACCAGCCCTGACATTTATATACTTTTCACCTGTGTGGTTGTTGGATATGAGGCGCCTCGGATATAGGTCTGTAAGGACCGGGAAACGTGTGTTCAGGAATTGCCAATCCTCAAAAGTAAGAGAGGACCGGCCCAGCCGATTCCAAGGATCATAGTGGGGTCCTGAGGCATTTGCTAGAGTGTCTCGAACGCGGAGAGGAGCTTGCCCCTTGCCTCGACTCATGACGGAAATCCAATTTCCAATACGTGATATTGCGGTTTTAATTGTAGAACTAGTATGGCGACATAATATATGGTACCCATGCCGTCTATGATTGATATTTATGATTGAAAATTGTTTTGACACTATACACTTATTATAGTATCAAATGATTTGTTTTGACGTACCAAGCATGTTTGGCTATTATAAGGGAAAACCCTATCCTCCGGCTTGCGTTGCATTGTGTGATGGGACCTGGGTCTTATAATAGCTTCATTTTTCCAAAGAGCATTGCGCTGTTTTGTTATATGCACTAGTATTCTTGGGAGGAAACCCGTTCCGTGTCATACGGCGTGGTCCCTTGAATTACTCTTCTTTAAAGTTAAAATAATAACTGCTTTTAGTTCTCACACCAGTCACATGACTGACCTGGAGTTTATTGTTTTAACCTAAACTCTGGGTGCTCCTATTTTCCACACGGGCAGCTTGTAGTTTTGGTTTTGCAGATTTATATTCACAGGGTCCTGATTAACAGCTGGAACGATGCTCGGAAAGCTCTGTATCCGTGTATCACTTCTAGTTGTGTTTTGTATATTTTTCCGCTGCTATGTAATTTATTGTAATCTCTGATATTTGTTGAATGTAATTTATTCAATTATACTCTGTATATTCCTGTATCTGATGGAATTGTTGTAATAACAATGAAATGTTCTTCCGTTTGCGTTCATTTGTGTGTTGTTCTCAAAGTATCCGCTCTTTCCCTCACGGGGAAGTTACGGGTTCTTACACGAATTCTCCTAAAACCGGAACCGTTGGGTTTGCATCGAAAAGAGCTTTCTAACGAATATTTTAAATTTGAAATCTAACGGTTGGATTTGGAGATACGTCCAAATCAAATTCGAAAAAGGTCGCTATAGGTGCAGTTCGATGGCCGTTGTTGGAAATCGACTGTACGGGCCTTGATAAAATTATTAAAAATAGTAATAATTTGTGTAAAATCATAAGAAATGATTTGGGAAAAGTTGGGATGAAAAACTCCATATTTGAAAAGATAAAGATAGATTTTTATCGAAATGAACAAGTTTTGAACTAAATTTAAAACCCAATTATTTTTAAATAAATAAATTAGATTTAAAAAGGGGTTTTAAATAATCGAAATTTCTAATATATTTGATTGGATTTGAAATGGGTTTATCGTGAATGGTGTTTCAAATAACACTAGTTCTTTAACCCGATAATAAATAGATTGTGATTTGGGTTTGTCGTGAACTGTGTTTTAAATGACATTAGTTCTTTAACCCAGTAAAGGGAGTTTTGATGAATCTGCAATTAGATTGAAATGTGAATTTGTAATCTAAATTATCAAATTTAGAAAATGAGCGAGAATGGAGTATTACCAGTTTTGCTCCAAAGCGATAGTTAAATCTTTAATTAGATTTGAACGTGAAATGGTAATTAATTTACCGATAACACCGTGGTGTTAGATATGGAGTATTACCAATTTTGCTTCATGGGATGAATAGGTTGGGATTGGGAAATAAAATAAATAATTACTTCGGAGTGGTTCGCTAATCTCGACTAGTTTGGAAAACCATAATTCGGTTTGAAACAACATCCAAAGGAGGATTAAAGGATAAATTTTAAAGAATTTATCTTGGATAAAATTAATGGGAACTTTTCCCTAAGAATGTGATTTCGTGAATAAAAGGATATTCTGCATTGGAACGAGGCGTATGTTGTGTTTGTGTAACATTTGTTTTTAATATACGCGGGTTGTTCGGAAAGTTCGGGTTTATACCCATTCTGAATAACCGATTCGACGATAAGTCGAAGATGAAGACGGTGGTCGAAGACCGGAAGTCTTCACATCGTTTGGGTAATTACTGACGATCCTGATTGGGCTGTACACCCAAGAGGATGGAAATAATTGGTGGTCGTCCAGACGTACTTGGAGATGGATGGATATGCGAGGAAAGTGCCTCCGGTTTCGTTCAGACCCAGAACGAACTTGTAAATGGATTGTGTGTCTGACATTGGATTTTATTCTGTGTTGATTGATTTCTGTTAAATATATATCTGCTTGGCGGCGGAGAATTTATTCTCTTGCTTAACGCCCTTCTCTGAGACGTACGAGCTTAGAGGTTATATATTGATAGATATCAATCGCATAACATGAATTGCCTGTGTGGTATGCTGAGTTGCATAGATCAAGGCTTCTGTTGAAAAGCAAAGTCTTGTGGTTAATGATCAAAGCACGGCCTTTGTGGCATAGATTTGTGTATAACGTGAATTCGCAAGCCTCACACCTCGGTATGAGTCAAAAACGGGATATGGACTGCAGGGAGAGCACGACGTTTCTTTCTAGCTTTGGTGGTGTCAGTGACTTACCAGCCCTGACATTTATATACTTTTCACCTTTGTGGTTGTTGGATGAGGCGCCTCGATTTTAGGTCTGTAAGGACCGGGAAACGTGTGTTCAGGCATAATTAATCCTCTAACGTAAGTGAGGACCGGCCCTGAAGCATCCAAGGGTTGCCCAGAGTGCGTAGCCCTAAGACATTTGCTAGAGTGTCTCGAACGCGGAGAGGAGCTTGCCCCTTGCCTCGACTCATGACGGAAATCCAATTTCCAATACGTGTAATTCGGTTTTAATTGTAGAACTAGTATGGCGACATGATATATGGTACCCATGCCGTCTATGATTGATATTTATGATTGAAATGTTTTGACACTATACACTTATTATAGTATCAAATGATTTGTTTTAAACGTACCAAGCATGTTTGGCTGTTATAAGGTAAAACCCTATCCTCCGGCTTGCGTTGCATTGTGTGATGCGACCTGGGTCTTATAATAGCTTCATTTTTCTAAAAAGCATTGCGTTGTTTATTGATATGCACTGGTATTCTTGAGAGGAAACCCGTTCCGTGTTATACGGCGTGGTCCCTTGAATTACTCTATTTTAAAGTAAAGTTTTAAATAACTGTTTTAGTTCTCACACCAGTCACATGACTGACCTGGAGTTTATTGTTTTAACCTAAACTCTGGGTGCCCCTATTTTCCGCACGGGCAGCTAGTAGTTTTGGTTTTGCAGATTTATATTCACAGGATCCTTGTTTACAGCTGGAATGATATCCGGAAAGCTCTGTATCCGTATATCACCTTCAGTTGTGCTTTGTATTATTTTTCGCTGCTATGTAATTTATTGTAATCTCTGATATTCATCGAATGTAATTTATTCATTTATACTCTGGATATTCTTGTATCTGATGGAATTGTTGTAATAGCAATGAAATGTTCTTCCGTCTGCGTTCTGATTTGTCCTGCTCTCAAACGATCAGGGGTTTCTAACGGTCTAGATCAGTTTAACGACTGATTCGGATCGAGCGAAATCCCCGGCCGTCACATGATGAGATCTAAACAGTGAATTAGATCTACAAATAATGATAGATCTGACATGATTCAATAGGCATATGCTTAGATCTAGTTCATAGTCATGTCAGAATAACTTAGATACACAGGTTATAGCAAATCTGATATGATTCAAATAGTCACAGGCTTAAATCCAAGTTATATTCATGTCAAGATTAACTTTTAAGTATTTAGATCTAAAGTTAACATAGACTTACTGTGATTGGATCTAGAAAATAGAAGAAAGATTGCTGATATTGAATCACAGAACTCCAAACTTGAATGACTTGATTATTGAAGAAGAAAAGACTTAATTTAATCTGGGCAGAGGCAGCATCTAGTTCTATATTATTTTGGTATAGAAAAACATGATAAATGTGGTCATATTTATAGCCACCAGAAACCCTAAAATCTGCCCAGATCTGTCGCAGGGGGTCGACCCCACCTTGGTGTGTCGACCTCGGGGTCGACACCCTCCTTATGGGGTCGGCCCATAGGTCGATACCCCCTTGATGGGGTCAACACCCATAGGCAGGAATTTTCCCGCTTCCCCATTCTACTAGAATTTAAACTATTTTGAAATTTCTGGACTTATTTTATTTATATATATTCTTCTTATGCGTATACAAACTTCAAACCTTAATAACTTCTTCATACGGTATCCATTTTACGCAAACCAAGTGTCTATTTTGATCTGAATTCTGAGACGAACGCAATGGCGTAGTCTGTTTCACTTAATTCAGAATATTTAATTAATTATCATTTAATTTATCATCTTTAGTGTCATTAAAATTGCAGTTGTTACACATGTGGTACTGGACTTGGAGCAGTACTGATGCAAAATGATAAGGTTGTGGCCTACGTGAGTCGACAGCTGAAGTTGCAGGAAAGGAACTACCCAACTCATGATTTGGAGTTCGCAGGGATTGTGTTTGCTCTGAAGATGTGGAGAAATTATTTATTTGGAGTTCGGTTCGAGTTGTTTACGGATCACAAGTCGTTGAAGTACCTTTTCTCCCAAAATGATTTGAATCTTCGGCAGCAATGATGATTGGTGTTTCTGGATCTTATGATTTTGGCATAGCCTATACTCCGGGCAAGGGTAACGTAGTGGTTGATGCGTTGAGTCGAAGACATGCAAGTTTGGGAGCGATGTTTTTATAATGGAAAAGTCACAAGTATTTGGCAAGGTTTGATTTCAGGCCAAGGTGTGAGTTGGAACCTGAAATGTTGGCAAGCTTATCGATAAGACCTACTCTCATCAGAAGGATTGACGAGAGCCAAAGGAAAGATGCAAAGTTTATCGAGTTTATTCAGAAACTGGAATCCGAGAATACAGAGTTCGAAGTCGATCGAGAGGGTTGGCTTCGAAAGCAAGGGCGATTAGTTGTTCTTGATATCGACGGATTGAGAGATGAGGTCCTGAGGGAATGTCATCACTTGAAGTTGATGATTCATCCCGGTGGTAATAAGATGTATCAAGGACGTGAAGCAAGTTTACTACTGGGAAGGGATGAAACGAGATATTGAAAAGTTCATTTCCAATTGCATGAATTGTCAATTGGTGAAAGCTGAACAGAAGAAGCCAAGTGTTTGCTTCACCCACTGGAAGTTCCTATGTGGAAGTGGGACCAGATATCGATGGATTTTATCAATGGACTACCTAGAACTAGGGATGGAAACAAAGGAATTTGGGTCATCGTGGATCGCTTGACCAAAAATGCGAGATTCATTCCGATCAAGTCGACTAGGACGACGGCGAAATTGGCTTAACTTTAAGTGAAATGGATAGTCTGATTCCATGGTATCCCAAAGAGTATAGTGAGTGACCGAGATCCATTGTTTACGAGTGGATTTTGGAAAAGTTTGCAGGAAGCTTTGGGAACCGAGTTGTGTTTAAGTACGGCTTATCATCCCCAAACCGATGGTCAGACCGAAAGGGTAAACCGAGTTTTGGAAGATCTCCTATGGGCTTGTGTGTTAGACTTCGGAGGATCATAGGAAGACCATCTACATCTGGTTGAGTTTGCTTATATAGTCGAGTATTGGATGGCACCATATGAGGCACTGTATGGGAGGTCATGTAATTCTACAGCTTGTTGGTTAGAAACTAGGGATAAGTTGATACTTGGGCCTGAGATGATTAGAGAAACCTCGGATTGTATCGATATCGTTCAACAACGATTGAAGGCAGCCTAAGATCGTCAAAAGAGTTATGCCGATAAGCGTCAAAAAGATTTGGAATTCGGCGTTGGTGACATGGTTTCATGAAGATTTCACCATTGAAGCATGTGGTTCGATTCAGAAACAAAGGAAAGTTGGCTCCAAGGTTTGTTGGACCATTTTCGATAGTCAAGCGAATTAGAAAGCTCGCGTATAGATTGGAGTTACCTGAGAAGATGTCGAATGTGCATAATGTGTTCCAAGTGTCGTTTCTACGGAAATTCGTGCATGATTCGAATATAGTGGTATCTCCAGAGCATTACGAAGACCTAGAAATAGATACCGTTGTTACGAGATCTCGTAAGTTGATTTGTGTTATAGGGAAATGACACGAAACAGCTTAGGAGGAAGTCGGTTAAGCTAGTCAAGGTACAATGGAGTGAAGATGGCGACGATTATACATAGGAGACAGAAGAGAGCATGAAGGCGACCCATCTAGAACTCTTCGTCGATAGGATCCTTTGATATTGTATCACCATTGTATTGTTGTATCTTGTTGTTGTTCGATAGAATTCTACATGCTAGGATAAGGCTATGGATGCATTGCTTGATGGTTTCTAGTTTGGATGATAGAATTGGCTTCTCGTGGATGTTAAACATGCGAAATTATTGTGTTTGCTTGGAATTTCGAGGGCGAAATTTTTAAGGGGGAAGAATATAATAGCCCACAATTTACGTATCGAAGGATCGTAAGATATTTTTATTTTATTCCCTAAAGGTTGGATGATTCTCATATTTCAATATGTTTCCTATGGGGATGTGAGCCATGTCCATAATTTTTACCAATTTTGTTTGTGACCATTTTGCCCCTATCAGTCTTGTATAGGTAATAACTTTGGACTCAGGAAGATTCATAGGGTGAGACCTATGCCATTGGAAAGGAAATGATGATTGCCTTTCTGTAGAGTGATTACATTAAATATTTGGCTCAGCGGTTTGGGAGAAATTGCAGTTTTAAGGTTTGACAGTTGGCTGTCCAGGTTTTGTAAGCCATAATGGGATGACTTGGAGAGGCCCATTAGTGGGCTGGTGAAAATTATAAATAGGGGTAAGGGATATGGGAAATGGTTTAGTTTCTCCATTCTCTCATTTGGTGGCCTTGTGTTCCTCCTTGCTCTAACACCTTTCCATCATTAAAATCGAGATCCAAGCTTAGGAAATCGAAGATCTACACCATTGGAGGCTAGATCTACAACATTTCAAGAGGGAATTCATTGGATCAAGGGTTTTGGTTCGAACTGCTTGCTGTTCGGAATCTTAATTCATTGATTTGCTTTGATTTGGAGAATTGGTGAGTGGTTTACATCTCTCACATAGATTCAATGAAATGTATGAGTAGTTGATCATGTTTTTCATCAAATTCAAGTCGTTTCCTTATATCTACACTTTGGTAAGTCCATTTTGATATGAATCACCATAGGATCTAAATTAGCAAGTTTAAATTGGCAATTCTTATGCTATTTCATATGTTTTTACAAGTTAGATCTATAGCTTTTGTTCACATGATCATTCATCATGATTTTGGAGTGATTTGCAAAATTTGGTGAAAATCATCATTTCCATGTTGTTAATGGATTCATATCATGTTTGTGGTTACATTTAATGAGTTGGTTTCATCAAATCTATCGTTTGGCGAAGTTTCGATTGAAATCGTAGTTGGATTGGTGAAGTGCAGGTTTTGGGTCGGTTGCTCCTTACCTGGTCGGTCTCCTTCTGGTCAGCCGTAGTACAAGTGCAGTACAACTTAGTACATGGTGTAGTACATTTCCTGGTAGGTTGGTCTCAGTGTGTCCGGTCGGTCGATCCATGCTGGTCTGGTCGGTCTGGGGTCTTGGTTTTGGGGAGCAGACAGGTTGGTCGTGTAGAGCCGGGTCGGGTCGGTCATGTTCTAGGAGGGGTGATCGGGTCGGGTCGGTCATGTTAGACCAACCGGGTCGGTCTGACTCCAGAAGGGTCGGGTCGGTCATGTTAGAGCAACTGGGTTGGTCTAACTCCAGAAGGGTCGGTCTGTCCTATGGAGGATGGGTCGGTCGGTCATGTTGAGATAGGGTCGGTCGGTCTGGTGGTGAATAGGTCGATCGGTCTTGGTGATTTGGGCCAGTTAATGGTGGCTTGGCCGTGGAAATTGAACCTTATATTGATCGTTGTTCGGTTCAATAATGTGATGACTTCAATGGATATCCTGACGGGAGTGTTCGAGGTAATGTGAAGAGTTCATTGATCTATGTAAGCAACAAATAAGAAGACAACTCAGAGGTGTTGGGTTGTGGATAATGCTTACTCGAGTGGGACTTGAGTTTGTGACTGGTTGTCGGTGATGATGACTAGAGATGTGAAAGCCTAGAGATTATCGTTTTTGTAGGTTCTAGCGGACTCAAAGCAGGGGTGGACCTTGCAGTCATGATGGGCCTAACGTACCCTGGGCAGTCACGATGGGCCTAGATACGAGTCGCGAAGGCATATGGAGTTTTGCTAGAATTGGGGTTACCATTAGCCCTTGACGGACGGCAAGTGTTGAGCCGGTCATACGGTAAGCGATGGTTTCGAAGCAGGATTGGCGGTGATAGCCAGAGTCAGTCATGGATGTTTGATTGTTTGGATGCTCTATTGTACAGCCTCATGTAGATTGTCCAACATCGAAGGAGATGTTCCTTGGATGCTTGTCTGATATTGGTTTAGGCCTTTGGGGCTTGTGCTTTAGGGATGTTGAATTCGATTAGTATGGTTTACATGAGATATATAATCTGGATGTCATGAGTGCTTTACCATGATTGAATGGGTGTTCTGGTTTCCATGGATGAATGGTTGAGTTGCTTGATGTAAAGGCTATCACTTTCATATGTGGGGAAGACAGGTGTGAGTTCTTCTCTGGTATTGGGTAGTGGTTGATAAATCTACCCATTCTCATATACTTTATTGATGAAGCTTGTTAGCTGTTTTATCGCTCACTAAGACTGTTGTCTGACTCAAGGTTTTATATTTCCCTCTTATTACCTTGGGCTATTCATCCGGTTGTGGATGGGTAGACTAGGTGACAAGTGATTAGTGAGGACAGTGTTGTAGTTCAGAGGCGAGCTGGAGGCTTACGTACTAGTTTTATTACTATGTACTATTTCTATTTCCGCTGTTTGGGTTACTCTATGAGTGTTGTAGTGAGGCTTTATGTACAGACTTTGATATTTCCTATGATGTTTAGATAATCTTTCAGGATGTTGTGAAAGTTTCAAAAGTTTGTTATATGATGCTTCACTATGATTACCTGTCATATATTTTCTATTATATTTTATCCTTTTGCTTTGTCGTTAATGAGAATAAGTTGGCTAGAAACATGAATATGAAGATTTCTCTATATGTATAATTCCAGAAAGAAATTAGTTAGGATTGATTTTGATAAATGCTTGGTAGAAGTTTCTTCCGAACATGAGTTACCAGATGAATTCCATATCCAACTAATTGATACAACTGAGCATTTTGTCAAAGTCCTGTACTTTTGGAAACAAACAATATGTTCATACTAGAAAGCTTTTAGCCATAGTAGTGAAACATGCAATATCTCATGTTTCAAGATAAAGACAGTGTGTAAAAGTAAGGATCACAAAGTTGAGAAAGTTCCTAACAATGTAGTCTGTGATAATGCCCAGGGAGTGAAGAGAAATGACAAGGTTGTGAAAGATATAGTTGTTACCACAGTCAGGAAGAAGCAGGCATGGAGGATGGTAATCAATAAGAATAGAAAGCTAAGATTGAGCAAAATGAGTCGTGTGAGCAAGGAAAACTAGGTAGTAGTATTGTACAATACAAAAACGTTGTTGAATCCGGTTACACACCAAAACAAGCTACTGATGTAGATGGTGTATTAAAAGGGAAGGATCAGCTAATGTTTCAAAAATTAATAGTTATATTGTGCTTAATTGATGTAATAAGGGAAGAGAAAATAAGGGACTGGTTATGCAACAAAACAAGTCTGTACTTGAAGAGGGTAGGATAGGGTGCCTTGATGAATTGCTATGTAAAGAAAGCAGTGCCACTACTGCTTTTATGGTCAGTGGTAAAGAGAAACCAACTGTTTAATTTTGAATGAAAGTGAAATTGGGGTGTTTCCTGAATAAATAATAAAGTCACACGCTTTAGTTAACGGTCAGGCAGAAAATAGCTAAAGCCTTATGCGTGTGACTGTTGAATATAATAAAAACAAGGAGATAGATAACTTCCCCAAAGTAATATTGAATGGAAACCAACGACACTTGGAGAAAACTGCATTGAGACAAAGATTATGAATGAGCATATCAGTACTATGGCACATGTTGAAGGTGTGCATGTTTCACCTTTGTGCTAAGTTGTTTCTTCTTCATCTATTGTTTACACCAAAATTGGTCTAAACACCCAAGGTACTAAAGCTTTACTTCACCAATATGGTATGAAATAAATGGAACCTTGTTTAATCAACAATTGAAAATGAAAAATGCAAGAAAGGTAAAGTAGAGACGAGATTTAGAGTGGTTCAGCAGTTAATTAGGCCTACGTTCACTATGAAGGTGATTTCCAATCTTATAATAAGGATTACAAAATACATCAATTCTCTCTTTTCATACATCTCTATATTCAATCAATATACCCTCATTTAAATATTTCAATCTTGGAATTATACAAGAGAATGGTAGAATTTGAGGAGAAGAAGGATGGATGAATGATTGAATAGGAGGATGCCTTCGTTTTCCTTGATCATAAGATTATACTTGATGCCATGGCCAAATCAGTAGTTGAGGATAGAATTTAGTAGCATTTCGTGGTTTCAAAGATCGGATCCCCTTTATGTTGGCAGCCATGTTGTATTTATAGGTGAGCTCCCTTCGGAAAATGATTTGAGATCCGTTTATGCAGGCAACGGATCGCTCATTCTGTTAATTACAGTCATGCCATTGGCTAGCTGTAGCCAGCTGTCCGTGGCTGTATTTAGTTATCATGTGCGAGCGACTCAGTGGAGCGAGTGTCTTGGGTAATTAAGTGAGTGACTTCGGTCGGTGCTCTTCGTTCGCATCTATTTCTAGCATTGGATGAGTAGATATCTGATTTGCTTGATGGCGAGATGAAGGAATGACCGACCATAGTTCCTTAATGTGGCTGTGTTTGATTTGATCGAGTGAGCGACGATCTTCATTAGTCTAGAGGAGACCGACTGAGACTTGCGACTTTGAGATGTGAATGTGCTCTTTCTAGGAGTTGGTATATGACCTACCAATAGGTTTCTGATTCGAGTGTCGAGCGATAGGAGTTGCAATTCAGGAGCGGTTGCTAAATATATGTGCGACCTTGACTACTGTCCTGATGCGTGTGACCGAACTTTGATATTAGATCAAGCGTGCTCTGTTGTTGTGAGCGGCTTTACAGAATGCATGATCCTTATCTCTATTGATCCACATTTCTCATAGCATATTGTGCTATCTTCTTCGGTCGTACTGGTCGATTTGATTTGTCTTGGGTTTGATACTTGGGTCTTGCTCTGTATGGTTGCGTCCTATCAATTGTGAGTCGTTTAAGTGCCTTGGATAACATCATGCACGACCGACCATGATGATATCCATTCTGCATCCTTTGCTCAATGTGCGCATGGATTTTTTGAGCGATTAACATCTATCACCTTTTCCTAGCACCAGCACCTTCCAATTCAAGCTAAGTTTTTTAGCAAGCTGGTTGCTACTGTTAAGTTTGCTGAAATGCCTACCTCAAATAAGTCTCCTAGCCGTGTTGTTGCTATTGACAATAATTAGAAGGCTTCCTCCCCCAACTCCTCTACCAAACTTAAACCAAACAGCCCTTATGCCCACTTGGTTCCCCTTACCTCTTACAGACCACTACCCAGCCTACATGCTACTGAGAATGAAGGATTCTCTAGCTCTTTCCTTTCAACATCATTAAAAGATACAAAGGGACAAAATCCCCTGTTACTAGAAGCAATAAAATGGAAATGATGAAGGACCATATAGCGATAACTACTGTTTTTGGTATGTGATGTTGTGCATATTCTGATCCATCTTGTGTCTTGGGGTTGCAATGAAAGGAATGATGAGAAGGGTTAGTAGGTCATAGGTCCAAGTTATGCATCTCATTGTATTCGCAAGTGGCTATCCCTAATTTATGTAATTTTTATCCATGTAAGATTGTTATGCCTCCATCTTGCAAACTGCTCTCCCCCCGGGGAGTTGTGTTGCTTATTTATAATAGATATACTTTATGTATATCTCTTTTTTTTCTTTTTTTATTATTTGAATAATAAAAGTGCTACATATCACTTTAAAAAACGGTCGGCTTTGCCAAAAAAGTAAATCATACCAAATAATAAAATTACACAAACACCCAAAAATCCAATCTTTTCTTACATTCATAATCCAAAACCTAAATTAACACATGATTGATCATTGATATTATTTACAGATTTAGGGGATTTAAATGTATTTTGTTTTTCGTAAAAATCCCAAATCTCTTTTAGGCATAAACAGTCCAAATTCTACACTAACAATTATAGAAAATAGTAAAATTAAGTAATTCTCACTCACCGAATTACAAGAAAAAGGTGAAGAAAGGTGTATAGAACAAAACTCTGGATTGTAGCCTCGAACTGTGTATTAAAAACGTTTCCCTTAAATTATTATATATATATAAATCTAGTTAGAATCTTATATGCATAAAAATTTAAGTTTATATTCTACTGAGAAATCAGAATAGAGAAGATAGATAATAGGTTAGATTTGAGAAGAAAAAACTAGCTTGACATAATTCTGTAATTCAGTCATAATGGAGGTTGAATTTGGAAGAGAATGTGGTGTCTGGAGAGGAGGCTAGGGCCTTATATATACTTGTTGAAGTGTGTATAGAACATCAGATTCATTTTATAAAATCTTAACGGTTCGTTTCGACGAAATTAATAAAAATCTAACCTAAACCAACCTTCACCCTACCATCTCCCTTAAGGGTGGTCGACATCCGCCCTAGGAAGGCGGCTGACATTGTCCCTAGGAGGGAGGTAGAATCCCAGGTCGCCCCCTCAAGGAAGATGATAGACTTGATGGGAAATTTGGTCAAATTCACATCCAATAAACGAAATTTCAACCAAATAAAACATGATCCAAGCGTTAGATTTGTAAATCGAGTAATATACCTTTCAAAGCTTTAACAAATTCACGGTATCGAATTAGATCTGGAAGAATCGAACCCTAGCGCTACTGGTGATGCTGGCGCCTCTACTGGTGTCCACGAACACATCCTCGATCCCATCTTACGAATCGAAGAAAGAAAATTTACTAGTACTAGCTATGGAAGATTTGTTTTCTCTTTTTTTATTTGGGATTTTTATGTTCATATGTGCCAAAAGAAAAGAAGTCGTCTCCCCCTTTTAGAACGAATATAACTTATACACCCAAAAAAAATGTCAGCCTACCATTTCCTAAGGAATTTTAAACATAAACGTTTGACCATTTAAAATTCAAAGAATGGTTATCTCCTTTTTAAACGTCTAATTGTGTGACTGTAGGTTATTACAACATTGGCAATAATTTTAAATCAAATTTAAAATTATAAACAGTGAGCTGCATCTAGTAATACATCACTATTACCCAAGTGATAAAGAATATCACATCCAAAAAGGTATTAAGATTCGTGATAAAGAATATCGTTACCCGCTTCGGAATCCCACATAAGATCATATCGGACAACGGAACACAATTTGAGAGCGAAGAGTTCACCAGTTTCTGTGAGAAAAATGGGATCATCAAAAGTTTCTCCTCCGTAGCCCACCCGAAAGCTAACGGAGTTATGGAAGCCGCAAATAAGTCCATTAAGACAATCCTTAAAAAACGCCTAAATTAGGCTAAAGGAAATTAGGCAGAGGAGTTGCCTCTAGTGCTATGGGCATACAGAACTTCTATCAAAGCAGCTACGGGAGACACCCCCTTTTCCCTAACATATGGATGCGAAGCTATACTTCCAGTTGAGGCCGAAATTCCATCACGTAGAAGGGTAGCATACGCATTTGACTCCAATCAGGGGTTAAGAAAAGAATCAATAGACTTGATACATGGACTAAGGGATGAGGCTGCAATCAGAACCGCCGAATACCAAAGAAGGATCACAAAATATTACAATTCGAAGGTCAAAGCTAGAAACTTCACTAAGGGTGAATTAGTAATGCGAAGAGTAATGACTAACACTAAGAATCCAGCTAATGGTCCTCTCGGTCCAAATTGGGAAGGACCCCTAATTGTCCATCAAGAAGTCATACCCGGCACATATCGACTATGTAGACCCAATGGCGATCTTATTCCAAGGACATGGAACTCGGAACATTTGAGGCCATATTTCTCAACCATAAAGGATAGAGGGAAAGATCTTTTCCCCAAGAAATCATCATACAATTAGGGGCATGGAAACCCTCCTAATAGCTCATGAGAAACCCAAAAGGGGTTGAGCTGGAAGAAGAATTGAATCCCTCATCATCGCCAAATTGGCTGGGATGAGGCATCCCCCGGAGGGGGATGATTGTGTTAGTCTTTCTCCTTGCCCAAAACAGAGGAGGCAGGGTTAAAGCATCGAAAGCGTAAGCCGCTGTTTCACACCAGAGATGGTCGTGGCGGTGCATCTAAAAATTAGCACGCTCTGCCTCTGCTCGCAGAAGAGTACACCCTGCCTCTGCTCGAACTAAGAACGTCCTACCTCTGCTCCTAGAAGAGCACGTCCTACCTCTGCTTATGTTCTGCATTACTCGTAGAAGGGAGCGCAAACCCCTATCATCACCTACGATGGTCAGGATAGGGGACCCCTTGGAGGGGGTGGCGTATAAGCCTCTATTAGTGCCTACGATGGGCCGTGTAGAGCGTCAAAAGAATAAACCTTAGTTTTGTGCCTACAATGACCCTGTCTAAGTTTCTAAGCCCTTATCATTGCCTACGATGGTCAGGATAAGGCGCCTCCCGGAGGGAGGTCGGGTAAGTACTTGGGCTCTGCTTGTGGATAAGCTAGCCAAGTGCTTTGGATGCACTGGCCCAGAGAGTGGCCAAAAAAGTACGTACATCCTCTACTTTGACAAGAAAAGCCCATGGGGAGGCTCAAGAAGCACATACAACCTCTGCTTCCCAAATCAAATCCGAAGGGGATACTCGCTTTGCTAATACCGGAGGGGGTTCCGGTTCTCTATACCCCAAATCTGGGTAGATTTGGTTCTTCATTAATGTCGGAAGGGTTTCCGGTCCTTAATGTCAAAAATACCCGAATCTGGGTGGATTCGACTCTTCATTAATGCCGGAAGGGTTTCCGATCCTTAATCTCAAAAATACCCGAATCTGGGTACATTCGGCTCTTCATTAATGCCGGAAGGGTTTCCGGTCCTTAATCTCAAAAATACCCAAATCTGGGTGGATTCGGTTCTTCATTTATGCCGGAGGGGTTTCCGGTCCTTAATCTCAAAAATACCCAAATCTGGGTAGATTCGACTCTTCATTAATGCCCGAAGGGTTTTCTGTCCTTAATCTCAAAAATACCTGAATCTGGGTAGATTTGACTCTTCGTAAATGCCGAAAGGGTTTCCGGTCCTTAATCTTAAAAATACCCGAATCTGGGTGGATTCGGCTCTTCATTAATGCCGAAGGGGTTCCAGTCCTTAATCTTAAAATACGCAAATCTGGGTGGATCGAGCTCTTCATTAATACCGGAAAGGTTCCCGGTCTTCAACCTTTAAGCTCCCGAATCTAGGTGAATTCGGCTCCTTACTTGATCCGGCCGAGTCTGGATAGTATTCGACTCAACATCATTGTTGGAAAGAGTTTTCAATCTCCCATCAAGGCCTGAACCTAGGTCACGTCATTCCTCCACAAGGCATCGAAAGAGCTCTTCGGCAGGACCTATAGCATAACTTAGCATTGGAAAGTAATTGGCAAACAAATAAGAGGAAGCCCGGGGAAAGAAGCTTGACTTGGAAATTCGAAGACACCCCTTCACTAAGGGGGGAAAATGTTACTACCAAAAAGATCTTAGTACAAGATGACAGTGAGGGGATGTCAAATGAGTATAAGGAAGGGATGAAGAATTCGAGAGCAACTCATGCTGATACCCCCTCTAAGAGAAGGGACCCGAAACCTACCGGGCATCAACAAAGGTTCATCCGACAGGGTCTGCCCGCCAGGAATTAACCGATGTAACGCCAACACATTAAAGAGGAAGAGTATCGGGTCAGAGCATAAAGATGGTCTATAACCAATCCCTGAAGAACGACTACATAGGTGACGAAAGGAGCTACCTTTGTAAGTAACGTGGGTATCACCGAAAGTTACCTTCCAGAGAGCCAAACTGGAAGGCTAAACCGAAACTCAAGCAAGGATGCAAGCTACTCGTACTAATCCGCCTAGGACCTGAACCATCAATGGTTCTAAATTGGCATACATACACGCACATCGTGACGGCAGGCCCCTCCAACTACCCATGATAAAGCCGAAAGCCTACATCCAAGAGCCTACAACAAAGGACTGACACTTGGAAGCATCCACCGATAAATCCGAAATGCCTCCGCAATTCGTCTCGGCAACATATCCCATTCCACCTAGGGGAGGTCCCAATTCACCCGGTACCCTCGCTTTGAAGACTTTAGCCGGCACCGTTATAAGGATCGATAGTCAGATGCCCGAAGCCAAGGAAAAAACGGCCGATAGGAATCATTCAGGCCCAACGACCTACTGATGGAAGGACCTCGGATTCCCTATAAATAGAACCCTAGGAGCTCCATAAAGGGAGACAAACTTTTTATTTCTCAATTTAGTTCCTTTCTTCTCAGGAAGAGAAAATCATCAATCCTTTTAATATATCTGAAATCCATAAATGGAGAATTCCAGGTACCATACACCTTACGATTTGATAATCTTGTAGTGTCGTAATGATGAAACAGGGAGTTAACACTAACCTTTCTGATGAGGAGATCAACCAAGGCGCTCTGGTAGCGGAGAAAGAGGGCTTTGTGGAAACATGAAGTCCTCTTTCCCTCGCCTTAAGGAGCTGCCATGGTTGATCCATATTCTCATGCTGAGCCTAATGCTTCACAAGCATTGATGTAACGAAATCATATACGAATTCCTAACCCGATCTCAGTCGTGATTCAGATTCCTCTCTTGGGAAGATCTAACATGAGGGATTCACAGGAGTTAACGAATGTTGCGATGCTCTCATCCATGAACTTAGGGGAGGCGTTGGCCTGTTTTCTTCTTATTGGAATACACAACGTCGTCGTCATGGCACAGAGGCTACCCATTCTGGATTCAAGATTATTTCCTGGAGACTCTGAGTCATGACCACGGCAAATCTCGTGAACGCATACATTACATCTTGTAATCCGGGTGTTGACGAAAAATGTCGTTAACAATTGTATTTTATTACAGACGAAAATTCAAACGTGTCTAAGAAAAATACAAAATAACATATATTTTAATAGAAATTACATAATAACAATATTTTAATTCTTCAATTAAGCTAGTGGTCAGGACAAGAGGCAGTCTCCTATGGATAATGCAGCAATATTTGCTTCATTTCTGCTCATAAGTCCACTTCTCCTTTATTAGATCTCTACTCCTTTTTGCAATTCCTTCACATTTACATACATATATGTGATCCATATCTAGTATCTAATACTAGATAAGTTGACATTTATAACACTTATACCTTATTCAGTTGAAGTCATACTTCTCCCTTTTTATTCAGGTCTTCTAATTATACAAAACTGTTACATTTCCCTTTAGTTTGAGGACAATCCTAAAATTTCGGTGTTAGTCAAGAAATTTGATTTGATTCAGTTTATCCTTCTTAAGAATCAATTTTAATAATTATTTTATCAGAGTTGTTTTCCATTTAATATCTGTAACACCCAATAATTTAGTACACCATAATTACATAAAAAAGATAACAAAATGAATATTAATTAATTAAATATTTGGAATTAGTCAAAATAGCCTTTACCATTGCGTTTGTTAGGAAATTCCAGTTCAGATAGACTCTTGGGTTTCATAAATTGGACTAAATATGAAGAAATTATGAATAAAAGAAGTTTGAACTAAATTTAAACAATTTAAAATAAATTAACTCAGAATGCAACGGTCAGGAGTCGACTTGACCCTACATGGTCGACACTAGTGTCGACCCTGGTAGTAGGTGGATCAACCCATCTTTGGCCTGTAATGTGGATGTATCTAAACCTGTTTTCTGGTTATATACACATGCTGACTCAATATGATGTGTCTTTAATGGTTTGATTTTATAAACTAATAGCCTGTGGTTTAGATTATCCTAACTTATCTATAAATAGGCTAGCAACCTCACCATTTTCTTAACATTTCTTCGTCTTCTTCATCCTCTAAGTTATGTTCTGAAATAAAAATTAAGAAAATGACGGGGTGCCGCCAGAACATAGATTGAAGGGATAACTCTTGTTTTTCTTCTACAACAAAGACTATTTCAAAAGGCACCTTTTCTGGATCTAATACGTTTCATTATGAGTTCTAGTTATTTTTGATCTGTGATTTAAAAAGTATTTTGATAGTAAATAGTTTGGATCTGAAAAGTAACGGTGTTTATAAAATTATATGTTATTGTTATTTTTACTATCAATTACCTATTCAATTTTCACTTACTACCTGTTATATGTACATCTTTCTTATCCCCTTTCTGTCTTAGTTTTATTTACAGTCTTATGCTTATTTATTCAGTTTATTTATTTCTGAGTTGAATCTACTTTTCTCCTTTTCCTTTTTATTTTGCGCTGAACCTAGGCCATCGAGCACCTAGGCCATTTTCGTTATAATTGCGTAAAATTGGGATAAATTGAATAATATGTAATAAAAGTGAAAAGGAGATTATATGATATTGGTACATGAGAACCATTTACTGTATAATTGGGATAACATGCAAACATGTTAATTTGAATAGGTTGGACTTAATATTAAGTAGAACATGTTATAAAAGGATATGTGAATCAAATATAAATTAAGTAAAACATGTAACTTAATCTATAAATATATGAGGAGGCGCCTGTATGATTTAGGGAAGGGTTGTTGCATTTAAAATGTCATTTACGACCGGAAAATATAACATAGGGTTATATGATGCTTATTAATGAATTTAAACCTACTAAGTTAAACCTGTTTAATTAATAAGCTAAGAAGTTCCACATCTGCTGTTAATATATTTCAAAGTGAACTCTTAAAATCCAAGTTTATTTGAGGCATAAGCCTAAGGGTGGCTTGTGTCAATCTGCTGTTTGTTTGGAATCCATATCAATCAGTACCCTCCTGTTATCAAACGAGTCCCGCACTAGGTAGGGAATAGGGAACGCTTTATTGATGGATGATTGTAAGAAGTCCAAATCTTGGAGGTGGGTACAGGCGTGTTCCGGCGGAATCATGAGCATGCATGGGTCTGATTGAGGAAGATAAGACCCTGTAACACTGGCTGACAGGGTTGTGTCTTTTAAAGTTGATGGTTCGGAACTGATATCCCCGACTGCCATGGCCGACACAGGTTATTCGCGTCTGTAGGGAGCCGATCATTGGGTAGTAATTAGGGTAAAATCTAATCATGTTATTATGATAGTTGGTGCAGAAATTCTATTTTGGGATATGAATGAGAAGCTTACTCGATTTTACTTTTTCTCATACTTGCATACTTTATTGAAATTTTCATGTCTAGTGTTATTGACATGTCTTGATACTTCTTACCTTAAGCTTGTGCTAGAAATCACGAGAACTCGCCAGACTTTATGTGTGACCTATTTTGTTTTTCGTTCTCTCTCTTCCTTCCCCTCCCCCCCCCCTTCCCGGTTTTCAGGGTGGTGGATCGCAGTAGGGACCGTGATTCTTTGATTCAGCTTGGACTCGGATTATTTCTCACCCTCTATATTACTTCGGTTTCTATTCTATGTTTTTTTTATGGCTCATAGAGGATATGATTTTTATGGTTTTGTACTTGTACTCTGATGGTTTATATTTCCACGAAACATACGATTATGATTATGACTTATGGCATTTGAAAATGTAATGTTGAATTTGGTTTTCTAATAAAAGTTTGAAAGTTTTCTGCTGCATTTTATATTCTATCTTGTGAAATTAGTCTCCGTATTATTATTGCACTTCACAGAACTTAATGCATCCTCATATGGATGACATTAAGGGACGTGTGGTGTCATAATATCTACAGTAGATAATAAATAATAAACAATGATTTTACAATATATATATATATATATATAAATTTTGATAATCAAAATTATATAGAACACCGCATATTAATATAAATGTATAATTAAACTAAAATTTGCTCCCACTCAAATCAATATTCCTCTATAATTATATATATATATATATTACTAATCCAAGATCCATATTTAATCACGCCTATCTTTGGCTAATCCCCAAAACACATTCTTTTAGGTAGACATCTTATGTCAATTATATCACATATATAATTCTTGGATAGCATGATGAACAATTTTAGTTCATCTAAATATTAAATATTTCATGCTCTTTGTCTCTGAGCCCATAATCTTATTATGGTTGTCTAGTTAAGTCAAACCCAATTATACAGTTGAGTATCACATTTACTCTATCGCATATAACCAAAATAAATAGTGCACTAATGTTTTGGCATTACCTACATCTATTGATCTGGCACTGATGAGTGTATTTATAGGAAGACGTCACCATGACTTGATATAGATAATTGGTTTAAAGAGATTTTATAATTCAAAGTAGCAAATTATATTAGTGTCATTTACACAATTTAAAATACACGTATTATATAAATTCAATGTCATAGAGGAAATATGCCTATTGTTTTAGGACATTTTTCAAAAAATTGGTCTTCAAAATCTTTGTACCTATTTTCTATAAAACATTCATGCTCTATAGATGTTACATTCATAAAGCAAAGATCGTGTTCATTTCACATCATAATGCAAATAAGGCCCAGGTTCAATCACTTATTTACAAACATTTTGACCTTCTTATTCGTAACTATTGAGCATGCAAATACCATTTTCAGATTTGCAGATACATATACATATCTTAGTATTGATTACAAACATATTATACGAACACAATCTTATAAAGTTCAACAGAACTGTTGCATATATATATATATATATATATATATATATATATATATATATATATATACAGAGTCAATTACACAAACACAAAATTGGAATGTTTCAAAGAATATGTATATATACAATTATACGAACATATCAGATAGAATATTGATACCAGATGAGTAGTTAACAAAATTTAAGCATATTAAACTCAATATCCATGCTCAGTATGGTAGTATTGACATTGCATGCTGACTACAATATAATTAGTTTTCAGCAGGCATTTGATGCAAATTTATACAAGTCCCGACATTCAACTATACACACACACACATCTTATAAACTGGACACTTATGAAACAAATCAAATATATATATATCATATATCATATATATACATTGATTCATGCATCATCATGTGAAACAAATAGAAATTCATTCATAAAGATACTAATTTTCTATTAGAACCAATTCAATGCCCAGATGCAATTATGTAAACATAAGCAACTAAAACAAGTCATACTTGCTTCAATTTTAATTCATATTTGTTGTATTTAACATTATGAACACCTGCAACTAGCTGATGCATTTCCACTAAACTTCTACCCATCATATGGATTAAGGAAGCAATATTTTATGATGCCCTTTTCAAACTGGTATATATAACTCTACATATCAAAAATATACATATTAATGTTAATATTATATAAATGTCAGCAGTACAAAGTAAATGATCAAATGCTTGTTTTATTAAACTACAAGCTATCATGTATATTCAGTAAAACAACTCGGTGTCTAGTTTTGAATATACATACGTATAAACATCACCATAGTAAAACAGGTCATGTATTCCTAAAACACATATTAGTTACATCTAACAAAACAAACACCGGCAGCTTATAGGAAGCTTTCATATGCACTCATATATATATATATATATATATATATATATATATATATATGGGAAACTCTATTTAGACACCAAATTGCACACAATATATCTCAACCACTGGATCCTCCCATGAATTACACTTTCCACATAAAGACAGACAAATCCAACAGTGGAGGTTTTGTGTCCCTCTCTTTATGTTTAATTTTGTGTCTAAATAGCCGACCCCTACACACACACGCACACACACACACACACACATATATATATATATATATTACTATCTATCCTATAAGGTATGGGAAGCAATATATATAATACTGGGCTTGGTTAACTTATAGGTAATTAGAATATGTGCTATGAACATGTCAAACGGGAACACTAAGCACACGAAAGCAAACAATTGATCGTCTGCATGCATATGTATAAGCAAGGAATCGGATTTGACTGATTTGCAAGCCACACTTGCAAAAGGACACATCAATATATATACATATATAAAAAGTTTTTCAACTGCTTTTCAACTCTAATGCCGGATCCCGCCTTGGATTTGAATTCTCGATCAAAATTGTCGCGATCTAATCCATCGTCTTCAAATAATAATCTTCCTCAATCATCTTATTCTAATAATCCGCAATCTAATCTACCTTCTTCAGATCAGAATGTTGACAAATCTCATATTTCTGCTGAAGCGAACAATCGGAAGTTGAAATTTGTTAAACCTACTTCAGATCTGGTGGTGATTCCTGAAAAATTTATAATCAATCAAAAGATGTTTGGACAAACACAATTGCTCTTATTCCAATTCATTTCAGACTATCGATTATAAAATTGAAGGAATTCATCAAAAGAGTATGGAAACCCTCTAGTAAATTCAATGTACACATTACACCTTCATATAACTTTGTTGTTCAATTTGGGAACCGTATAGATTTTTCTCGTATCATTGAAAGCTCAACGCATTCTTATTTTGGTCTATTGTTAATGGTGGATGAGTGGATTCCTAGATTCAATTTCAATAAAAAACAGAGCAATATAGTGCAGATATGGATTAGATTACATCATTTGCCAATGGAGTTATGGACTAAAGAAGCCATACAAATGATTAGCAGCTTTATTTCAAAGCCTTTATTAATCGATAAAACACTGATGCAAGAAGATTCATAAAATATGCAAGAGTATTAATCTCAATAGATTCTGCTACTGATATCAAAACATCTATCCCTATTACGTTGCATAATGGTGAGAAAATAGTTGTTACAGTGGAGTATGAATTTGTACCTGACAAATGCAATAGTTGCAAGATCTTTAGTCATAATGATAGTATGCATGAAGAAGTGAAAGAACCTCGATGGAATTCTACTGACAATCTTGCTTCCTCTTATCATGAAAATATGGAAACTAATGATGAATCAAATGATGCTGAGTTTCCAAAACAGGATCCTTCTGTTACTTTAGATGACCTGTCATTTTTGAATTCTAAATTGCCATTTGAAATTATTCCTGATGATCTGCATAATATTGCTGAAGTAATTGAAGAAGGTGAAAAATAGAGAAATAAAGGAAAAGGGAAAGAAGTTGATGTCTCAGGGTTTGTTGATCATAATTCTAATTACTTGCAGGAAAAGGATAATGTAACAAGTAAAGCTCCTCCTAAAAGAACTACTAGGAGCACATCTGCCATTAAATGACAATTTTAGTGTGGAATGTTAGGGGTATGAATACTCTTTCTCGCATGAAAGATGTATTTAAACTCCTAACTAAAGCTAAACCTACTATTGCTAGTTTAGTAGAAAATAAATTGTCAACTTCAAATCTAGTTCTATTTATTTCTATGCTTCCAAATATTGGAAATACATTACTAACAACACTGATTGCTATAAAGGCCGTATTCTTATTCTTTGGGATGCTAATGTGTAGGATCTTGTGTGTACTACATCATCTTGTCGACACATTACAGTAATTGCAATCAATAAAGGAGGGTTTACAATGGTGTTATCGATGATATATGAAAGTAACTTCTTTGCTGAAAGATTAAATCTATGGCATAATTTGGTCAATGATTCTTTGCAAATTTCTAATTCTTGGATCCTAATTGGAGATTTTAACAATGTTTTGTCTCCAAATGATAAGCGAGGGGGTTTGCCTGTGCCTTATTAATATATTAGAGCATTTAATAATTTCATTATCCAAACTGCTTTGTAAGAAATTAAGCCAATGGGATTTCAGTTTACTTGGCGAAGAAAAGGCATTGCAACTCAAATTGATAAGCTTTTGGCAAATAATCTTTTCCTTCAGCAATTTGTAAGTCTGAAAGTTGTATCACTTTCTCAGCATTCTAGTGATCATAACCCAATTCTAGTAGATATGAATCCATAACAAAATGAAAAGGGTTATCCATTTAGATACAAAAACGAATGGTATAATTTTTCTGGTTATCAAGATGCTGTTTCAAAAGGTCTAAATGGTGTTGCTTGGTGATTTCAAAGTTACCAAATGCTTCAGAAGTTGAAAAAATATAAGGCAGAGTTGAAAAATTAGAATAAAATAAGGATGCTAACCTGAGTAATGCTGAGAATTTCTTTACTAACATAAAAGTAGCTGTTGATCAAGATCCAGAAGATGTTATGTTGTATGAAAATTACCAATAGGCAAAAACAGAATATCAAAGGATTCATAAAATCTTTTTTGAAGGTTTCAAACAGCAAGCTAAAGTGTCATGGCTACATCAGGGAGATACTAATTCAAAAAAATTCTATGCTCGTATGTCGAATAGAAGATTTTTCAACCAAATTAGAGCACTAATGGATACAAGAGGAAATCTAATTTTTAAAACAGATGAAGTTGAAGTTGAAGCTGAGGCTATAAGCTACTTTACTGATTTATTCAATGGTCCTAGTACTACCCCTATTCAAAGATTTCAGCTAATTGCAACTAATGAACAAGGACAAAATTTTCTTATGAAGGAAGTGTTAATGCTAGAAGTCAGAGAAGCTTTGTTCTCTATAAAAAAAGACACCAGTCCTGGTCCTGATGGACTGAATTCAAAGTTCTTTAGAGTTCATTGGGAAGAAATCAAAGGTGATTTGTTGGCGACTATATCAGATATTTTCTGCTCATTGCTTAAATCCATGAATCATACTTTCATAACTCTGATTCCTAAAAATGAGAGACAAACTGACATTACTCGCTATAGGCCTATTTCATGTTGTAATGTATATTACAAATTTTTTGCTAAAGTGTTGTGTAATAGGTTGAAGCATTTTTTGCCTTTCTTAATCTCTGAAAATCAAAGTGCATTCATTAAGGAAAGGTATATTAGAGACAACATACTACTCTCTTAAGAGATTTCAAGATGAAGGGTCTGCTTAAACTTTGTGTTAAAGTAGATCTACAAAAATCATATGATAGAGCTAGTAGAGAGCATATTTGTCATATCATGCATCACATGAAATTCCCAGTTCATTTCATAAATCTTATTTATGAATGTATGTCTACGACTACTTTTTCAATCTTCATTCAAGGCATTCCAAAGGGATTCATTTCATCAACAAGAGGAATACGTCAAGGAGATCCTCTATCTCCAAACCTCTTTGCTATATCTATGCAGTTTTTCTCATACTTAATGGATGAAGCAACTTATAGAAAGACATTTCAACCTAGTAGCAATATTCAACCAATAATATCTCACTTATTATACGTTGATGATTTAATGATTTTTGGGAAGGCTAATACTCAAAATGCAGCAACATTGAAATTGATTTTCAACAAGCTTAGAGATCATGCAAGTTTACAAGTTAATGCTATGAAAACCAAAATATTATTTAGTGCCTCAGTAAGAAATCCTAATGACATTTTAAGCATTCTTGAATTTGAGCAAGGCCATCTACCTATAAAATACTTGGGTGTACCTATCTTATCAAATTATCTACATTATGCTGAATGTAATGAATTGATTCAAAATGTACAAAATAAAATTCATGGATGGGAAACCAAGTTGTTGTCCTTTGCAGGTAGGGTTGAACTTATAAATGGAATTATTACCCCTATTATTTTGTATTGGTTGTTCATATATCAGGTCCCTGAACAAACCTTAGATAAACTGCAAGCTTTATGTTCTGATTTTTTCTGGGGAGGTTTTGCACATAAAGTGGCTTGGAAGGACTTATGTAAACCAAGAAAAGAAGGTGGGATTGGTCTCAAAAGTTTTATAGAGTTAAAAAAAGCTGCATGCATTAAACTTTTGTGGAAATTTCTAGCAGGAAATTCATTGTGGAGTAAATGGTCTTCTAATAGATATTGTAAAGAAAAGTATTTCTGGACATTACCTATTGATAACAATGCGTCATCAACGTGGAAAGCTATGTTTAGGTTAAGAACAAGACATAAACATCTATTCAATAAAGTCATTACTAATGGTGAAGAAACTTATCTTTGTTTTGATCCCTGGATTAACTACAGCTGTTTAGTAGACTTGTTGGGGTGCATGATAGGCTTTATATGATGGGTAATTCAAACCAAAAAGTCAGTTCTATCATTAGAGATGATGTTTTGGATCCACATATCCATCCTTCCACAAGGGAATTGATTAATGAAATTAATTCAATACAAATTTTCCCTGGTAGAAGTCATGATTTCTATGAATGGGGTAATGGAGGTTCCTTTTCATTTCATCAAGCATGGAAAAACGTTAGAGTTCATGGCGAAAAAGACACTGCATTTGATGTTATTTGGCATTAGAAGAACAATTGTAGAACGTCTTTTATCTCATACCTTGCAACTATGGGAAGAGTGAATACAATGGATAGAATTGCTCATTTTGGCAATACTTCAAACACTTTATGTCCTCTTTGTGAAATTCTGCCAGAATCAATTCAGCATTTATTCTTTGAATGTGAATTTTCTTCGTTTGTATGGCTTTCTTTAAAGTAAAATCTCTCTCTGCCTGCTATAATTCATCCAAGCTTGAAGGACGAAGCCAGATACATCAATTCTGCATTTAAAAAGATGGATCAGTTGCGAGATATTGCTTGTAGTGTTTTTTACAGTATCCATTTATATGATTTGTAAAGAAAGGAATTCTAGAGTATTTCAAAATCGAAGAACTTCGGCACTGACCAAATTGAAGTTAATTGAAAGAGAAGTGAAGTATCTGGTGAATAAGAATGGAAGCAAATCTGAGAGCAGCTTGACGAATTATGAATTTCTTGACCGTTGTGGAGTTGAATTGTTAGACACTAGATAGAAAAGAAAGTAGTTTGCGCGGAGATGGTATGGGCCCTAATCGGCCTGGAAGTGGGTTTTATTTTACGTTTATTCTTTGTATTTCTAGTTAAACTTTAGTGTATTTCCTCTTGTTCTTGCATGACTTTGTATACCAAATTTATATGTGCTCCTTTTCCCTGTAAGGCACCCATCTAAGTTGGGGGGTTACAAGGTTTTAGCGAGGCATATAAAGGAGGTTTTATATTGGTATTAGCAATAAAGAGTACCAATTTTCAATATATATATATATATATATATATATACATGCAGTATTGAAGTTTTGCTATTTGTTATCAACATGGTCATGTACATGCATAAATGCAATTCAAAACTGATCAACCATACTTCAGATTCTATTCATAACTTTGTATTATATTTATACAGCAGACTATCCTAGCATAAAGCAAATCAATATTCATAATCCATTCATATGAATATTTGTATCTTGACTTAAAGAAATTGAACAAGACCAGTCTTATTAATTTGAGATTGCTATAGATCAGGATATGACCAAAAAACATTAAAAAACATATTGCTCAAATCATTAAGTCAATAATATTCACTTCCTTTAATCAAACAGTTTTTGATTTAGTATTTTAAAGGTAAGATCTGGCTATAAACACACATGCACGCACGCACAACAAAGTATGTGTATATTCTTATATCTTCAAGGGCATGCTTATATAAAGTCAAGCAACATAGTACTCACTTAGAAACCTATTTAAAGTCATAGTTCGTTGCCTATTTAGTATACACAATTATACTTGTATAAGGATCCATATAAATTTGTTGTTAAAACAAACACAATGTTTAGATTCTAAAACATTCTTACTAACATCCATTCTTAAAAAAATTGTGCAGATTTTAAAGATATTACAATAACAACATTATTGAACATTAAACTGCAATATGACGTTTCTTTGCCAATGATATAACGTATATGTAACTTTTATAGAGCATATCTGAATCGGAATAAAATAACAATAATTTTATTGTTGCTTCAAATATTTACAAGATGTATCTTTTAATATGTACTTGTAGATTTAATTATATACAATAAAACTTGATTAGATACATTTAAGAATTACAACACTTATTATATTATATAATCTCATGTTCACGTCATTTACTTGAAACTATATAATTATGTGTCATTATTCTAAAGAATTCTATTGCTTTAATATTTGTATTACACAGTAAATATAACATAATATAATCTTTTATTCAAAATAAAATATAACATCAATAATGTTATTAATCACATCAAATGGATTGCATCCAGGGCATAAACTTTAAAACGACCCCTTAAGGACCGGACGTGGAGAATTTATTTCTCCCGGGTGTTTCTTTTTATATTAATAAGTTATTAATGTTGATTGATTATTTTCGTTTTCTTTTAATTCTTGTCCCCTCTTATATATTTTTATATATGCAAAAGTTTGAAATCTAAAATTAATATTCCATTATGCCTATGTACTTATTTTCATTCCATTTTTACATTTACATTTTGAATTTCAAATTATGTGTGTACATTATTTTAATACAACTTGTTTTATTCGTAACTTTTTCATAGAACTTCGTCTTCGATAAATAAAGTATGAAAATGAGCTACAATCTTGCCATAAATACAATGGTAATATTTTTGTGATTGAATTTTAAATCATTAAATATTCATATTTTCAGCATTTTAATATTTTATTAATTACTATTGTTTATTATCAGTTTAATTATCCATGCCCGTTTAGGTTATATTTTTACGGGGTGTTACAAGAAGGATGAGTGTCTAATTTTTACTTTGAAACCAAACCCTTAAAATTATTGCTTTTCGTAATTTCTTCGAAATCAAATCCATTGTTTACGCTAATTTAATATGACTAAAATTTATTAAAAAATTGCAAATATTTATAGTGTTCATTACAACCGTTGAAATTAATGATTCAAATATTTGTAGAGAAGGAAAAAAATTGATTGATTGTCAATCAATTAATTGGCTCATATATGGGAAGATATAAGAAGAAGTTTGTGGAAGAAAAATAAAAGGCCGATCAATCAATTAATGAAGAATCAATTTACTTAGGGAAAGAGATTGGGACCATAATTGCACCATCCATTTATGCTCCAATCAAATCAAGGAAAATATTATTTATTTTCCCTTTATGTCCAAGCAATCTAGAAACTTCTCTTCTTTATCCCCAAGAAATCCCTCTATATAAATAGGGGACATGTTATTGTATGAAGCAAGAAATCCATCATTAGTCTTCTCTCTATTGTAATCTTTTGTACTCATTTCTTCATTGAGAAATAAAAGTTGTTGGATCTCCGTGGACGTAGGCAAAGCCGAACCACGTTAAAAATTGGTGTGCTCTTTCCTTTATTTCCTATTTTTGTTCTCTCTATAATTTGTGACACTTGTTTTTATTTTTGGCATTGTTGAAATTGTTGATAGACTAGATCATTGGGTTTATTTGTATTCCGCTGCCCAGATCTCTGATTTTGCACTACAGTTTGGTATCAGAGCTAGTTGTCCTGTTCAAAGACTTTTTCAACCATGTCAAATTCCACAAAGAATAACGGTGGTAGAAGCGCTACAAATTATGGAGTCGCTAGATTTGATGGAAAGGGGGATTTTGTCACATGGAAGATGAAGATGGAAGCGGTGTTGAAGAAAGAGAGGACATTTAAGGTTGTCTCAGATCTAGAGAAATTGAAGAAATTAGCATCTGAAGAGTTAGAAAAATTGGAAGAGCATGCTCTTACTACCATCCAGCTTAGCCTTTCTGATGAAGTACTTAGAGAGTTTTCTCAAGTAAAAACTGCTAAGGAATTGTGGGATGCTCTTCAGAGAAAGTTCTACGACAAGTCTCTCACCAACCGCATCATCTTACAGCAACAACTTTATTCTTTCAAAATGAGGCCCGGAACAGATGTATTTGCTCATATAGATGCCCTCAACACACTTGTCATGAATCTTCGAGCAGCTAATGTAAAGATTGAGGATGAGGCGCAAGCTGTTATTCTTTTATGTTCTTTACCAGCAGAGTATAACACTTTTGTTAACTCTATGATCTATGGGCGTTCGTCTATTTGCTTGGAGGATGTGAATACAAATTTGCATAACGAGATGTTGTGTAACAACCCGATTTTTAATAACATGTTGAAACTAGAAATCAGGGTATAATTAATTTTTAAATTCAGAATCAGGGGAAATGGGATACGCCATTGCGTTCGTCTCGAAACTTTACATGAAATAGAGTCCAAGTTTTCAAAAATCGGAGTCCGGATGAAGAAGTTATGGCCTGTACAAGTTTCAGTAGTTTTCAGGCAGCACTGGACCAGGGGGTCGATCATAGGGTCGACATACCCCCCCCCCCCCAGGTCGACCATAGGGTCAAACCTACCCCCCAGGTCGACCATAGTGTCGATCTCCCCCCTTACAGGTCGACCTGGTCGGCCTGTTTTGACCCAGAACTCATTCTTGAAGCCTGAGACGTATTTTGACGGTCCGGATTGATTCTAGGGTTAATTTAAGGGCCTAAACTAGTTGCTACACCTATAAAAACACCCTTAGACCTAACCTAATTCATATCAAATCATTCTTACACTATTATGCTGCTAATTCACCTCTTGAACCCTGGCCGCCGCCTCCAAATTAAAGCTTAAGCATTCAAACTCGATTCAAATCAAAGATCAACGCTTCTACAACAATTCAAGAGGGTAGATCAGCGACACCGCAACGTTCTACGACAAATTTCTAAACTTGACTTCTAAATTTCTTAGACCACGATCTGTAAGTTCCAATTACTTTTAGATAAAAACTATAAATCTAATTTGGGCATGTTATAAATTGGAATTGATTTATGTATGATTCATATCTATTCTTGTTTTCTTCTTGGATCTTGACTATTGGGAATATTGCCTACGACGTTGAAGCTATTGTTAATGGCCTAAGACTATGACTATGCCTATGACTGTGGACATAAGATTTTGCCTATGACTATGACGGTGAACATAAGACTATGCCTATGACTATGATGATGAACATAAGACTGCCTATAACTATGAACAATAAGACTATTGCCTATGACTATGACAAGAGCAATTGTGGTTAATCACCTATGATTCATTGCCTAGGATTATGACTATGAAATTGGATCTAAGCTTGACTTTCTATTCAGACCTATTTTCTTTATTTGTCCTTGGATCTCGATTTTGGGGATTTTTCTATTTAAGTTAGATTTATCCATGTTCTTGAATCTAGATTAGTATTCAGCCCTTTTTATGTTCGTAATGTTTTATATTCCTGTGATGTTTTAATCAATTTATTTAGTAATGTCATACCTTGAAAATAAATTGATTATGTTATTGAATGATATTGATCTATGCCTGTGGTTCTATTTTATTATCATGTTGAATTGGGAATTAATGAATAAGTCTATTCATATGTATAGGAACTCGAAGTATAACCTGTTATGATAAGTTGTGTAGTTTATCATGTTATGCAAGTTTTAGGTTGTAAAATCATATGACATATGTGACCAAATGTTAGATCTACATGTTTATGTGTATATGTTAAACCTATGTCATATTTCAAGTTCACACTTATTCATATGTTCGTGATTGATTTGCAAGTTCACACTTATTCATATGTTCGTGATTGATTTGCAAGTTCACAAACATGTAAGTTGATTTAGTCTATGTTACAAATTCACATATATGTATGTTGGTTCAGTCTACGCTGCAAGATCACACCTATGATATTCATGTTGATTATTTTGCAAGTACACACCTATGATGTTCATATTGACTATGCCGATGATGCCAAGTTTACGCCTATGTCATGCTTATGTTAATAAATTGCTTTATGCCAATTTTGCGTACGTTAAATTAGGCTAAGTTTTAGCCTAATATTATATGCCAAAAATCATGCGACGAAAAATTAGGCTAAGATTGTTAGCCTAATATTTAGACGGGGTAACGTTGGGAAAAATTGGTAATCATAGGAAGCTTGACATGAAACTTGCCTTGAAACCTTGACACGAACTTGACATGAAAACTTGAACATGGACATGACACTAGAATGAACTTGAAAATGGCCAACTCGAGGTTGGGTTGAGTTTGCAGTGTAAATCTGCCCGGAACCGCCCGGCAAATCCAATTACTGCATATAATAGGATCCAATGTTGGTAGTTGGTCATATCACACTTGAAAACCCGAGGTCAGACTGAGTTGTGGTGTAATTCTGCCCGGAACTGCCCGGCATATCCAGTGACCAAACAACAGGTCTGATGTGAGAGGTTGGGGTGCATTAATGAATTAATGCCACATGATAGGGTTAAGTCATGAACATGAAAGACAACGCTTAACCAACTTAAGACATGATTTGATAGGGTTAAATCATGAACCGCTTGAATATACTTAACCAATTTGACACGATGATTTGGTAGGGTTAAGTCATGAACCGCTTGAATATACTTAACTAATTTGACACTATGATTTGGTAGGGTTAAGTCATGAACCACTTGAACATACTTAACCAACTTGACACATGATTCGTAGGGCTAAGTCATGAACTTGAACGACAACACTTAGCCAATTTGAAATGACACGTAGACGGGTTAAGTCTTGAATTTAAATGGCAACACTTAAGCTGCTGGACGGAAACCCTAGTTACGCGGTCCTTTTCAGCAGTAACCCACTAGATGTATCATGGTACCCTGGAACTAGGCAGGGTGGGGCACGACTACTGGGCTGATTGTAAGCGACTAGAACGGCGGTTGTATGGGTGCGCCAGTGTAGGTTCAGGCAGGCTATGGTCGTGCACGTGGTCCGGAGTTGAAAAAGCAGGCATTGGGCATCAGTAGGTTTATCTGTGCATGCTTGATTCGTGTCGGTGGTTGGCACCATAGGTGTAACGACACGGATTTTGCCCAACCTTAATCGATCACAAAATCGACCAAGACCGTTCAAAACTCGCATACGTTAACTTTGGGAATACAAAATATTAGAACAATAACAGCAGACTTTTATTACATTACAATAATATAACATCAGAGTACAGAATATCAGAGTACAAATAAAGTAAACTACAACGGAAGATAAATTACAACAGATTTAATACATTAAACAGCGGAAGACTTCTAAGCTCTGGACACAGCTTTAGGCTTCGATCCAGGATCCTGCTAAAGAGAGAGATGTCTGCAAAAAGCTACTCGACTGCCCGTGGAAAAGAGGGCACCCGAGTTTGCAAAGTGAAACAAACTACGAGTCAGTCATGGGACTGGTGTGAGAATTCTTAACTAGTTTAACTAATAGTAATAAGGCTAATCCAAGGACCACGCCGCTAATGCGGAACGGGTTTACTCCAATGGATTGCCGGTGCATAAACTAAAGTAAATCGAGAAATAACGCAATGTCTTTTTGGAAAAATGAAACCATTATAAGACCCAGGTCCCATCACACAATGCAACGCACACCAGAGGATAGGGTTTTACCTTATAATGGTCAAAAGATGCTTGATACGTATAAAACGGATTTGATATTATTATTAGTGTATATATGTTTTTAATAAAAAAAAGATTTGAATCATAAGTAGCAATCCTAGACGGCATGGTTACCATATAGCATGTCGCCAATACTAGTTCTACAATCAAAACCGCAAGGGCGTATTGGAAATTTGGATTCCATCATGAGTCGAGGCTAGGGGCAAGATCCTCTCCGATTCGAGACACTCTAGAAAATGCCTCAGGATTCCCCGCAGTGAACCCTTGGAAGCGGTAGGGCCGGTCCCCGCCTATGGGCAGTGGATTAGTTATGCCTGAACACACGTTTCCCGGTCCCTTTGGACCTATAGTATGACCACCAACGGCCTATAAAAAAACGAGGCGCCTCAAAATCCATCATCCACATAAGTAAAATGTCAGGGCTGGCAGGTCGCTGACACCACTCTAGCTAGAAAGAAACGTGTGCACTCCCTACGGTCCATATCCCGTTTTTGACTCATACCGGGGTGTGAGGCTCGCGAAGTCACGATATACACAAAGCTATGCCTAAATAGACTATGCTTTGATCATCAACCACAAGGCCCTGCTTTTCAACAAAAGCCTTGATCAATGCATCTTAGTATGCCACATTGTCAGTCCATACCATACCATTGATTTCTACCAATATATAACCTCTAAGCTCGTATGTCTCAGAGAAGGGTGTTAACCACCAAACAGATATATATTAAGAGAGATCAACGAATGTAGTATAAGGGACTACAACGTCAGACATACATTCCATTTATAAACTTATGCCCTGGGTCAGGGCGAAAGTCAAATCCGTGCAATCAACACTACGTTCGGACGGCTACTACTGTCGCCCCTTCAAGGTAGCTACTCCCATCATGGGTCTCAATAGCAACACACCCATTCGATGTGAAGATCGTCGGTCTTCAATCACCGTCTTCAACTCTTCGAACGTCGTATCATTATTTGGAATGAGAGTAAACTCGGACTTTCCAAATATTTCTCGCATATATAAATTTGCAAACCATTCTATATCGTTATTTATTCTTTTATAAATATCGTCCATTCATTTCATGTATATATATCGTCCATTCATTTCATAAATATCGTCCATTCATTTCCTAAATATCGTCCATTCATTTCATGCATATAAATATATCGTCCATTCATTTCATATGCAGTAATACTACTCTAAACATGAATTTTTATTTCATATGCGGTTTCTTGATTATGCATTTCATATGCGACTTCATGCTTTTTAAAACATGTTAAATTTTCATATGCGGTTCATGCTTCTAAATCATGTTTCATTTCATATTTATATCTTTTTATTCGCATGTGAAATGTAAATAAAAATTTCATTCTTTTTATTTACATATGAAATGTAAATAAAAGTTTCATTACTTTTATTTATATAGAATATATAAATAATATAACCATTTCATGTTTTCATTCATTTATTCATTTATAACATGAAAATATTCATTGCTTTATGGTTCATTTTCCATTTTCGATCACTTTCTTAATTCAGTGATCTTAACTACTTAATTCCTTTTCAATCAAATTAAAGATTTAATTAAAATTTTATTTAGTTTTAATCTTCCAAAGTCATTATTAAATGATTATTCAATTTCTAGGGAATTAATTCTATCATAAATTCGGGTTAAAGAATAAATGTTATTTAAAACATAATTCACGATAAACCCAAATTTAAATTTCATAAATTTCCCATTTAATATATATAATTAGACATCATTTATTTCAGAGTATTTCATTTAATCTTAAATAAAATATTAATCATCTTCGATTTCCTTTATAAAATGTATAACATAATTTATACGGGTTAAAATGGAGTTACTATTTTTTTTTAAATGGACCGAATGGCCCAATTCATTTTCCTTATCCATTTATTATGTTTATCTTTACATTTTATTATTTAATAGCGGGCCAGACCTCTCACATTAGGCCTACAACTTGTGGATGCTGGATATGCCGGTTGGTTCCGGGCAGACTTCTACCACAGGTTGGGCTTAACCTCGTGTCTTGACCCAATTCGTATTTGCGCACTTGGACCTCTCACATTAGGCCCAACATTTATGGCTGCTGGATATGCCGGTTGGTTCCGGGCAGACTTCCGCCATAAATGTGACCTAACCTCGTGTCCAGGTACAATTAATAATTATAATTATAATTATCTCCTAAAAGTATTATTTTAAAACATTTCATATTTTAGAATATTTAATTTCTAAAATATCATTCATTCTTTTACTTATCCTTTCATTTCAGTAAACATTAATCTTTCCATATTAATATCATAAAACTATTCCCAAAATGTTTCAATTGTAATATCAAAACTTACCATTTTAATATTAAATGAAATCTTCCTCAAATAATCCATTTATGTTAAATTTTAAAATCAAATCTTCTAAATTTACAAGTTAACATAAAAACGAGATTTTTCAATTCAAATCTTCATTATTATAATTGGAATGAAATCTTAACAATTTAAACTTTTTATTTCATCCTTTTTAAATGTGCAATCTCCTTAATTAAATCGTCCATTAATTCCATTAATTGAGTAAATAATGAAAATATTTCAAGTTCCTCAATAACGCTAATTATATATTCACTTTCATGTACAACTTTCATGTGCAATATCCATATATAAATTTTTTTATATTTTTAATCAGAAACACTACGAATATATTTATTTACATATTTTACTTAAAAACGCTTAGAATAAACTTGCATTCATGTTTTTGACATAACAATAAAAATAAAGTTGCATTCATATTTTTATGTAAATAAAAATAAAGTTTCATTCATATTTTTATCAAAACAATAAAAATAAAGTTTCATTCATATTTTAACAGAACGATGCAAATAAAGTTTGCATTTATATTTTATCAAAACAGTGTAAATAATGTTTGCATTCACATTTTTATCAAAACAATGCGAATAATGTTGCATTTATATTTAAAAAAAAAAACAATGCAATTAAGTTTGCATTCTTATTTTATTAACAACAATGAAATTATAATTATTTTCTAAATTTACCTAACGTGCTAAAAATAAGTTATCAATCTTATTTTAACTTAAACAATGAAAATATATTTATTTTCTACTTTCACTTAACGCGCTAAAAATATACCAACACTCATGTTTTTACATAAACGCTGGGAATAAGGTTGCATTCCTATTGTGACATTAACTATGAAAATAAGTTTATTTTCTTAAATTTTATTAAGACGCTAAGACTATTTTAATAATCTTATTCTTACTTAAGTGCTAAAATATAATACAAATTTGCTATTTACACTCACGCACTAAAATGTGGTTATTTTCCTATTTACATGACCGCACTAAAATTTTGGTCATCTTCCAATTCACATGGCCGCATACAAAAATTAATAACACACAGAATATGGTGTCGCGCTTGCATATCAATAAAATGATAAATAACATAATATGGGGTGTTCAAATCCATTCCAAACCATTCAATGAGCAACATGTAGATTGATGTTAAGCATTCATGTCGACAAACAATAATGACAACATACAATATGGTATTAAGTCTTCATGTCATCGCATATAATAACATCATAAGATGTAGTGTCGCATTTTTGTGTCAAGATCCCAACTTTGTTTTTTTTTTCATCTAAATAAAATAAGATTTTTTTTTTTACGTACGTGTTATAAAAATCCTAACTTGATTTATAAATATAATTAAAAGATTTAAACTTTCTTTTACAATATAAAAATCCTATCTTTATAAATTTTAAATATAGATCTAATCTTTATTCTTAACACATCATACAATAAAAGATCAAATTTTTTATTCTCAAAACAACATAAAACACAAAATCTAATTTTTTATCGTCAAAACAACATAAAAAAAAAAGAAAGATCAAATCCATTCGTGTAGATTCCAACAACGCAATTCATATGACAATCATCCAAACACAAATCCAAACCCAAGCATCAACATGTAGTCATACATCACGGATCTAGTTCACTTCTCATTAAATTATTTAAATAACAAAAAATAATAATTAAATTAAAAATAGAATCTCACATTGATTTTTGCTGAAAATTTGACTGTCTCGGATTCAGCTCTGGTCTGCGCCATCGCGAAGAGCTCGGAAAGACGAGTCCAACGCAATTTACGGTTCGTCAATCGGACCTCGTACGAGAGAGTTATGATTTATTAAAGTTGGACATAATTAAATAATTAATTAATATTCGTGAAAAATACCTAAAAATTTCACTGTCTCAGAATTGGACAAAATTAGTGTCCACGCGTCCATCTCGTCGCCACGATCCCAACGCACCTGAAATCGTCGATTTTCGACTTCGTATGAGTGAGTTATGCAGTTTTAAAGTTCTGGAAATTAATTAAATAATTTAAAAATAAAATAGAAAATACCCTCAGCCCATTGACCGAAAAACACTGTTCACCGCCGAACTTTGACCGCACTTTGCCGCTGCCTCGGGCCACCTGACGCCACGGGACCACCGCCAATGTCTTCGTCTTGGCGAGACGCACCACCACCAGAAAGAGCCGCCCCTAAAGCTTCTCCGATCATCGGGAAATCGCCTAGAAAGGATTTCGCCTCGCGGGTCCCACAGGCCGCCTCACACCTCCAAACTGCCTGAAATTTTCTGAGCATCTTCGTCTTGCGTAGACGAAGAACTTCCGTGTTCGTGACTTCGTCTAATTCTTCCTCGATTCACGGGAATTTCTTGATTTACGGTTTGAGTTTCTGAATTTCGAAAACAGCGAGCTTTAAGACGAGATTCCGGCGAATCCGAGCGCTGTTTGACAAAACCAACTACACCATTAGCTTCGTATCGTCGAGACCTTCGAGAAAACATATAATTTGCTATGGTTTGAAGAGATTTTATTTTTTTATGAATTTTAGAGGAAGAGGGAGCCGCCATGGAAATTGAGAAAAAATGATGGAAAAGAGAGTGGCTGCTGTGCATTTCGAATTTCAGCCCTAAAACTCAGAAAAAAAGATAATATATACCATGGGTTTAATTTTGGTTTGGGCCCAAATATCATTATGTGCCCAATTACTCAATTTTCAACTGTTTTCTTCAGTTCAAAAATTCTTATAAATACATGCTGATTTCAAAATTAATAAAATTTTAAACATAATTATTTCAGGTCATTACGAACCCAACGAACCTGATTTCGTAATTTCCTGATTCCGTATGAATTTATTATAAATTTCCGAAGTCTGAAAATAGGCTGTATTTCCACTGTAAAAATTATACAGGCCACAAAATAATTCCAAAAATTATAAATTTTAGAATTTTACCTTAATTTAATATTCCGAATCCATAGAAACTGGTTTCGTCGAATTCGGAGTTCGTTTGCAAAAATTCTATTTTTCAGGTGTATATTTTAATATTTTAAAAATACCAAAAATAGTGGAATTTTTCCGAAACTCAAAAATATAAGTTCTTATAGTCATTTTTATATGTAAACAACATTCTAAAACCAATGGAGATGGTTTCGGGTCCTAATTCCTTATTCTGCAAAATGTAGCATTTTGGCCCTTATAAATTTCATAGCGACCATTCTAGATTTTAATTTTGACATAACTTTTGATTCCCGTTATGAAATTTCGATTTTTCGGATTCGTTGGAAAGATAAATTTAAATAGATTCTAATATTTTTGGTTTCACTAAAATCCGTTAAATTTTGCACCCTGTACGGTCAGTCAAAGTTCAAGTTTGACTTTTCAAACTACCGCGTTATTTCTAACTCTTTTTATAATAAAAATTAAATCATTCATTCTAACTTCGATTTGAATCAAATTTGTGATCATTATTATTTAAATAAATTATTTTATATTGTCAAAATTCATTAAAATTTTCTAAAATAAAATTTTTAAATTGGTCCTGATTTTTGCGGGTTGTTACAATAGGGCTTAATACACCCTATGATGGACCTAGCACAGGTGAGTACATTCGTGATAGGGCCATATGACACAGAAACACAACGAAATAGAACTTGTAGGGAGCCGATCGATTGGTGGATCATTCCGTTAGACCTAGTAATGGGCCATTCACGATTTTGGGCCCAGGGATCATTTCATGATTAATACTTGACATGGGTTGGGCTACTAGTACAGTTGGTGAAGCGAACCTTGAACATGCGATGCTATACTTGACCTATACTTGATTCATCATGTTATCTTAGTCTATCTTATCCATCTTGACATCATACTTACGTTTACTTTCAGTTTATACATGTCATGTTACCTTTACCTGTTTTTATGCTGAAAGTCACTTGGACTTACCAGTCTTTATGATTGACCCATTTCCTTTCGCCTCTTTTTCTTTCGTTTCTTCCCCTAGGTTCTCAGGGAGGAAAATCCAGCTCTTAGCTTGGATTTAGCTTGCTTTCTGTCAGCTCATGTATGTTTTGGTCTTGAGCTATGCTATGGCTACACTTCTGCTATTTTTGGGGAATAATTTACTTTTGTTATTTTAAGTTTATGTTTCTTTATTTAGAACTTGATGTAATGGAACAATGACAACTTGTACTTTGAATATATGAGGTTTTGACTCTTTTCTTGAAAGTAATAAGATTTGGTTTTTAATTTCCTCTGTTGTTTCATTTATGTTCTGTCTTGTAATATTTCTGTGTTTGTTTACCTCGATAACGCTCCTCCAAAACTAGTGCATTCCCTTTGAGAGTGACCCTAGCGGAGGTGGGGTGTTACATTTGGTATCAAAGCAGAAGGTTACCAGACTGGGCAAATGTTTTTAAAACCTTCTAAAACTATTTTCAAAACTGTTTACAAAGAAGCATTTTTCAAGAAAAGTCTTGTTTTATTTAAAGGCTATTCCCCAAAAGCCATTAGCATTATCCTTTGTTTCCTCGTTTGAATCTCTTTTCCTTTCTTTTCTCCATCTGTAGTCGCAGTATTTTTTATCTGCGGCTAATCTTCTTTCTAGCTTCGTAGAGGGTTTTCCATACGATGGAGATAGTTTCCGTGAGGCTTGTTAACATGTTACATAGGGAAGGTATGAGTGATAAGTTAAGGCGGATGAGTCTCAGAACGAGAAGAAAGACTTCCAGAAGGGAGGCGAGAACAACGACAACAATAATAACAAGTCACATGATAAGAGGAAGTGCAACTTCTGTGGCATAGTTGGGCAGGTTATCAAGGATTGTAAAAGAAGGGAAAAGAAGATAGGTGCGTGCTTTCAATGTGGTGAGCTTGGACATATCAGCAAGAACTGCCCTAAGAAGCAAGGGCAAGCCCCGCAAGTAGGACCTTCTAGGGGTACATCTTTAACTTCTTCTCCTAGATGCTTTGTTTTATCTTGCTTATCTCCTCAATCCTATCTTGAGAACCTTAGGTAGAACCCTATTGGATGTAAACATGTGCTTGAAAACATGTTATGGTTGATGTTTGCAAATGGTTGCAAGTGGTTTCATAACACACATTAGGCACTAGATCGGCTCAGACACATTTTCATATTGCATATGCATGAGTGTTTATACTTGTTTATGGATGAAATTGGATGTGTTATCATGTGAATGTTGCATATGGATGGATGTTTGTGCACTCATATAGTGTTTATGTTACTAGGTGTTAGCCTACTTTGTGAACTTGGCAACACAAAGTCAAGAAACCAACCGTTGAAGAGTATTTCAAGTTATAAGACTCCGGTTCGGATCGGAAGGAAACACCACAATTCAGATTGATAGCAGCATATCGGTTCGGATCGGGTAGAACTCTCTGTTCGGATCGGATGTCTCTTACTGGATAAATTGGCAAAGCATATCTGATCGGATCGGAAGGCCAATAAATCTCAAGTGGATCGGAAAGTCATCTGCTTGCCACGACGCTGGAGCGGAGCGGAGTATGATTAGAGAAGGAGAGACGTCCACGCTACTCCGGTTCGGATCGGGTATTCCGATCCGAACCCCCAGCCTGCACGTCTCCGACCCGCACCCATGATCCAGGAAAATCTCCTATGAAATCGCCTGGAGAACCGGACCGGATATGACTAATTCCTACCCCTAACGTCCGTCTCTTTGATGTGTTGTCAGCTTGATAGTCCATCCGAACCCGAAGAGAGTGCGATGGATGACACGTGTTCCGACCCGGATTGAATCTCAGGCAAATTCATACCTATAAATACCCCATCTGGAGACAAAGAGAAGGATCTTTTTTCAGCACTTTTGAGAATCCAAGTTCCTCCATCATCCGAACTCCATTACTCCCGGAGAATCCAAATCATCTTTCATTTCTTGTTTTAATCATTTGAGTGAACAAAAGTGAGCTGTGAGTGAATCTTACATTGCATTTGTAACTAAATTACTGAATATAGTGAAAACTAAGTGGACGTAGGCATTTCTTCGCCGAACCACTATAAATCTTGTGTGTTCTTTTTTATTTCTGTTTTATTTTACCTTGTTTCTAATCAATTTGGGTGTTAGAACCACATTTGGGTCTAACATTTTGGTGCTTTCACTGAGAATCCTCATCTAAATTCTTTATTTTCCGGGATCTCTTTCTACTTTTTGGACCGTTGAGTTCAAAGAAGTGAATCCTTAAGTTTCTCCACTTTTTTACATTCGTTGAAGTAATTGTCAAAGACTAATGGCCAAAGGAAAAGGCAAAGAAGTTCAGTCTGTTCAAGGAAATGGAGCTGGCGAAGATCAGCAACATGCTGTTGTAACAAGGTCTCGGGGGCAGAGTTCAGCAGCAGGGAGAATCAATGCAGGAAATCCGAACCGACAGCAAGGGGAGAGCTCCGATCCGATCCGGGTAGGAGACTCCGAAGCCGTGCACTCCCCCAGTCTGAACCGACCCGAGTTGCTCGCTGCACACCGATCCGACCAGGCACCCCAGCTCCGATCCGACCCGACTTCCTACCTCCGATCCGACCCGATGCTTGGTGAAGCTGGAACATCTACTCGAGTCCCTGCGAATGCTCCAATTCCAGCTGCCAGGGTTGGAGACCAGGTCAATCCATCTGCTCCCATCACTCAAGGAGATTTCTCGCGCTTGCTTGATATGCTTGAGAGCACGAGGGAAGCTATGAGAGTTCATGAGCGCACTAATCTCATGATGCAGGAAAATATGAGGCTCATGAGTCGGGAGATCAATGAGCTCCGCCGGCAGAGAACTCCGTCACCGGTTCGTCACACACCCGTAGATCAATCTTCATCTTCCGAGGAAGAGAGGCCCCGTGAGCGAAGGCCACTCGAACGACCTCAGAACGTGGAGCAGCTAACGTTTGGATCTTTGGGATCTCGCGAGGATATCGCACGAGCATTAGGAAACGATAGCCCTACTCGGGGGCAAAGACTCCAGTCCCCTCTTCCCGAGATCGACCGGGAACACAGGGAAAGGAATCGAGTAGAGGCAGCTCGAAGAAGAAGGGCATCTCCAGAGCAAGAGCCCCGAAGGAACTCGGACACTAGGGCCAGGGAACCTGAGCAGCCCCTAACTAGTGCCGATGTGCAGGCGATGGTTCGCCGAATTATGTCCGAGAGCCGGAATTATACGAATGAAGACTATGGCATTGAGCGAAGCCATACACCGTTCACTGATGATATCCTAGATTTCCAGTTTCCCCGACGCTTTAACTTGCCGCAGATGGACAAATATAACGGAAGGACTGATCCGGGACAGCATTTGATGCGGTATTCGTGGCTTATGAACGCCGCTGCTGCCCCTGATGAAGTAAAGTGCAAAGCATTCCCAATCTACCTGGAAGATGTGGCATTGTTTTGGTTTACCCGGCTTCCTCCTCGTTCAATTTCTAATTACAAAGAACTAAGTGAGCGTTTCATGAACCAGTTTCGACTACATGCCCGCAAGTCCAAGAGTGTTATTGAATTGTCGAGGATCAAACAGGCACCAGGAGAGTCTTTAAGGGCATATTTAGATCGTTTTAACCAAGCTGTAACCGAGGTCAGTGACCCGCATGAGCCCACTATTCTGATGGCATTGAAGGAAGGGGTCGATCCTGAATCTGAGTTTGGAGACTACCTTTCTGGGAAGACACCCTCCACAAGGGCGATATTCTACGAAAAAGCCGATATTTATCTAAGACGAGAGGAGGCCCGGGCAAACCGGAAAAGAAAGTCTGAGACAGCTTCAAAGGAGAATGTGCAGAGTAATATTGCCGTGAAGCAGTCTGGGGAAAGTTCCGGCAAGGTTGAAGTAAATGTAGGAAATAAGGGTGGAAACAGCAATACTGGAAATGGGGGAAACAACAACAACCGTAATTCGAACGGTAACAGGAGAAACAGGAATAGGGGAAGCGACCCTAACAAAAGGCCCCGATTCCAGAATTACGAGGACTATACACCATTGAATGACACCCTGGAAAATATTTACCTGGATACGTACAATGTGTTGCAGTACAAAAGACCGCCACCTCGTGATTCGACCGAGAAAGAAATGGCGACAGGGAAATTTTGCTTGTTTCACGGAACACATGGACATTCGACCAATGAGTGTCGGCATTTGAGGGATGTAATTGAAAAGTTGCTGCGTGAAGGAAAGTTGGATGAGTACAAGGTTGCCCCGAGGGACAGGGGGCAAGGAGAGCAGGCTCCAAAACAGATCCTACCTGCTCCTAAGCCTACCGCGCAGCAGAAAGGTAAAGGGATTGTCATCAACTCCATAGTAGGTGGACCACACCCGGCGATCCGAAGTTTTAGGTCAATGGACCAATATGTGAATGCTGCCAAGCATCTAGATGTGAATGAAGGTGACGATTTGGAAGATGTCACCCCTATAAAACAACAAAAAACCATGTTCGATGACGTGGTGTTTCGCAGCCGAGACAACACGGGGATACAATCTCCCACCAATGATCCGTTGGTTATTACTACCACCATTGGGCCGGCCTTGGTCCATAAGGTATTAGTAGACAACGGAAGTTCCGTTAATATTTTGTTCAAGAAGTCATTTGATCAGATGAAGCTTGAGCCCGAAGATCTGAAACCTTGTGAAGGATGGATTAGAGGCTTCAACGGAGCGACGACAGCTCCCATGGGATATATAGAATTGCCCGTGACCCTAGGGCAAGGAGAACGTAGAAGAGTGCGAATGCTTCAATTCGTAGTATTGGATGTAGATTCGCCCTATAACGCATTTTTAGGGAGACCTGCCCTCGCTGAATTTAGAGTTTGTATTGCCCCTTGGTGCTTGTTACTAAAGTTCCCAACCGAAGCCGGAACTGGAGTAATAAGAGGGGATCAGGTTTCTGGACGGGCCTGCTATGTGGCCGAACTGAAGATGTTGATGAAAGGAGTAAATGCTGAGAGTAAGGATGCCTCATCTCCCTCAAAGGGGGACTCGGCATAGCAATTAGAGAGATTGAACCCAAGGGAGTTGCCCAAAGGAACGCCTGAAGATCTGGATCCTAGAAAAGACGAGGAACCAGAGGCTAGAAATGCAACTCCTAATGAAGCGACAGTGGAAATTCCTGTTGATAAAGCTGACCCGACGAAAGTTTTGAAGATTGGTTCCCAGTTGGATCCACGTCGTGCTGAAGAACTGACGGACTTCTTGAAGGCAAACTTAGATGTGTTCGCCTGGACCCATGCTGACATGTGTGGGATATCGCCTTCCATTATCAGTCACAAACTGAATGTAAATCCGAAGCATCCGCCTGTGAAGCAAAAGAGACGCATGCTGGGCCCAGAGAGGTCGGCTGCTCTCAAAGAGGAAGTAGAGAAATTGAAGCAAAATGGATTTATTCGAGATTCGACTTATCCCGACTGGATATCGAATCCTGTCTTGGTAAAGAAGCCAAACGGAAAGTGGCGAACTTGTATTGACTTTTCAGATTTAAATAAGGCTTGCCCAAAGGATAGTTTCCCACTTCCCAGGATTGACCAGCTTGTAGACTCGACAGCAGGTCATGAACTTCTCTCTTTCATGGATGCATACTCTGGATACAATCAAATTCCTATGCATGTGCCAGACCAAGAGCATACAAGTTTCATTACGAATTTGGGATTATATTGTTATGTTGTAATGCCGTTCGGATTAAAAAACGCTGGAGCTACTTATCAGCGGTTGGTAAATAGAATGTTTTATGATCAGATAGGAAAAACTATGGAAGTTTATGTGGATGATATGCTTGTTAAATCAAAGCAGTCCTCCAGTCATACGCAAGACTTAGCAGAAATGTTTGGTATCTTGCGAAAATACCGTATGAAATTGAATCCTTTAAAATGTTCATTTGGAGTGGCGTCGGGAAAGTTCCTCGGCTTCATTGTGAGTTCCCGAGGAATTGAGATCAACCCTAGCCAGATAGCGGCGATTAGAAATATCAAAGAACCAAGGAAAATTAAAGACGTCCAAAGTCTGGCAGGGAAGGTAGCGGCGCTAAGTAGATTCATCTCCAAGGCCACCGATAAATGTGTTCCATTTTTTGATTTGATAAAAAGGGGAAAGAAGAACTTCCAGTGGACTCCCGATTGTGTCGAGGCTTTTCAAAATCTGTTAGAGCTGTTAGAGAAACCGCCAATCTTATCAAAGCCCGTAGATCACGAAGAACTATTTGTTTATCTAGCAGTCTCGGCTCACGCTGTCAGCACAGCTCTGGTTCGAGAAGAAGACAAAGTACAAAGGCCAGTATACTATGTGAGTAAGAAATTGGCAGCGGCAGAGCGCAACTACCCAAAGATCGAGAAGCTTGCTTACAGCCTCCTGATTGCATCCCGAAAACTTCGTCACTACTTCCAAGCCCATCCAATAACCATATACACCGATCAGCCGTTAAGACAGGTGTTGCAGAGACCCGAAGCGTCGGGAAGGTTGATTAAATGGAACATAGAACTAAGCCAGTTTGATTTGAATTTTCAACCACGAAAGTCAATCAGGGGGCAAGCTCTAGCAGACTTTATTGCGGAGTTCACCATTCCAGAGGAAGAAATAATCAATGACCGAGTGGTTAAATCCGAGGATAAGCTAGAGATGAATCCATGGAAATTGTATACAGATGGAGCTAAAAATGACCGAAGATCCAGAGCTGGAATTGTCTTAGTCACTCCGGAGGGACGGTCGTTATATTACGCCCTGCGATTAGAATTTTCGGCAACAAATAATGACTCTGAGTATGAAGCCCTGATTGCCGGGCTGAAACTCGCCAAAGACCTCGGAGTAAAAGTGATGGACATATTTTGTGACTCTAAGATTGTTGTGTGTCAAGTGCGAGAGGAATTCGCGGCTCGAGGACCTCGACTTATCGCCTACCTCAAGAAAGTGAAAGAGCTATTGAATAGCTTAGATCGGTACAGCATAACACATATTCCCAGAATTGAAAACCAGAAAGCGGATAGACTGGCAAAACTGGCTAGTTCTGACAATCCAGAAGGGACTGAGATAATTCCAATTGAAACATTGGAATCGCCAAGCTTTGAGTCAATGGAAATTGAATTCGTTTTTGAAGCGGAACCAGAGAAGGAGTCATGGATGACTCCAATCAAGAGTTTTCTTAAGAATGGGACACTCCCATCGAAGAAAAGTGAGAAAAGAGCTGTAGTTCGTAAAGCTGCCAGATATGTTATGCAAGATGATACCCTCTATAGACAAGGATTTTCTATGCCCCTGTTACGATGTATCGCACACGACGACATCAAACGTGTACTGAGAGAAGTGCACGAAGGTGAGTGTGGAGATCATACAGGAGGTCAAACTTTAGCAAAGAAAATATTGCGGTACGGATACTTCTGGCCTACGATCAACAAGGATGCAGCTGATTATTCACGACGCTGCGATAAGTGCCAGAGATTCGCCAAAATCCCCAGGGCACCGTCAACCCAGCTTAAATCGATGGTGAGTCCTTGGCCATTTGCCACATGGGGACTCGATATCATTGGAGTTTTACCAATTGCTAAAGGAGGGGCTAAGTATGCCATAGTAGCCGTGGATTATTTCACGAAATGGGTGGAAGCTGAGCACTTAACCAAGATCACAGCAAGAAAAGTGATAAGTTTTGTGGTCAGAAATATTATATGCCGGTTCGGGATCCCAAGGACGATTATAACTGACAACGGAACCCAGTTTGATAGCTCTGAGTTCAGAAATTTTTGCCAGAAATATAAGATAGACAAGCGATATACTGCAGTCGCCTATCCACAATCGAATGGGCAAGTAGAAGCGGTAAACAAAGTTATAAAATCCATCCTCAAGAAACGGTTGGAGCGTGCGAAGGCAAAATGGGTTGATGAATTGCCCCTAGCTTTGTGGGCATATCGAACAACGTTTAAAACGGCTACCGGTCATACCCCTTTCTCTCTCTCCTTTGGCTCAGAAGCAGTAATTCCAGTTGAACTGGAAGTTCCTTCCCACAGGGTTACGTATTATGACCCGATGACGAATCGGGCACTTCTACTTGAGTCTCTTGATGAGGTCGAAGAGAAAAGGGACGAAGCAGACTTGCGTGCAGCAAGACATCGGCGTCAGATGGCACGCTATTATGACAAAAAAGTTCGCCTCAGAACCTTTGAACCAGGGGATTTGGTGCTAAAGAGAGTTTTTCCATCTCTTCCTCACCTCGGCCCAAAATGGGAAGGACCCTTTGTCATCCAACGGAAACTTGATAAAGGAACATTCAAGTTAACGACCGTAGATGGCGAAGAAGTCCCTCGAGCATGGAATGCCCAACACTTAATGCGATATTTGGATTAGAAATGCTATACTTTTTGCTGTTCTTCCTGTAAACTCTGTAATAAGGCACGACTTGCCTTTGGAAAATATGACGATATGAATAAAGGACTATAAAGTGGATGTAGGCTATGACTTAGCTGAACCACTATAAAATATTGTGTGTTATTTACTTTTATGCATTTACATTCGTTAGTTGTTCTGTTGTGATTATAAAATACAGGATAACTTAGAGCCTAAAAAGGTTGAAACAGTTTGGGCATAAAAAGAAGCACAATGATTATTTGTGCAATAAGACATAAAAGAATGAGAAAACGACATTCTTAACTCTAACTCTCCAGAGAAAGAGAGAGAGTATAAAAGCGTCTCAGACTGAGCGCTGAAAAAGAAATTCCATTCTGAACTCTAACTCTCCAGAGAAAGAGAGAGAGTATAAAAGCGTCTCAGACTGAGCGCTGAAAAAGAAATTCCATTCTGAACTCTAACTCTCCAGAGAAAGAAAGAGAGTATAAAAGCGTCTCAGACTGAGCGCTGAAAAAGAAATTCTATTCTGAACTCTAACTTTCCAGAGAGAAAGAGAGTATAAAGGCGTCTCCGATCGAGCGCCGAGAAAGAAATCTTTTCCCGTTGAACGACCGGGGGATAAACAAATAGCTGAACTCGAACTCTAACTCTCAAAAGAATGAGAAAGAGTATAAAAGAAATGCCAGGAAAAACAACAGATATTGATGACACAGGAAATGCTATCCCGTTAGAGAATCGGGAGCGTTCAGATTGCATTGTTAGGCACTGAATAACCTATGGAGATTGACTGGGGACACATATATATATACATAAATCCCCTCTCCACAACTTTGTTTCATAACCATAGATATGCATTTTTACATAAGTGCAGAACTGCTAACAAATAAACATTGCAAAAAGTGAATTATTTTTATTTACAAATGAATGAATTTGTACAGGGAAATAACTGGAAAAGAAAGTGCGGAAGCTGTTGGTGTAGCAGCACTTATTGGTTTATAAAGATGCTAAAAAGATACAGGGGAACCCACTATTTGGGTTTGGGATGAGCCTTCGATTTTTTGGCAGCTTTTTCCGCATCTTTTGCTTCCTTCTCGGCTTCAGTCAAGATCCGCTTTGGTTTCTTTTTCCCTGAAGATGTAGTACTGGAGCCAGCAGACTTCTTCCCGGAGGGCGGGGCGCTGAAATCAAGAGAAGATTTTTTAGCAAGTTCTTCGGTAATAGATCTAGTTGAGAGCTTAACCACTAACCTTGAACCTGCATCCACCACTGCGAGGGGCTTGAGAACCTCAGGGTCTAATTCTTCAGCCTTTAATTGCAAGCGCTTGTCTTGATCAGCCTTCATGGCCGCCAAGGTAACGTCATCAGCGCTCTTTGACTCCCCGGTTATTGTAACCTCTGGTTCCTCATCATGCCCCTCGTCTCCTCCGTCGTCTTTTAAAGCTGCAATCATTTCTTCATCATGGGGAGTAGTGACCTTAATTGGCTCACTTCTTTCCCCCAGGTCTGTTGAAGCAGCCTTGTCTTCCCCTTCTTTGACCCTATCAGCGGGTTGTGTCCTAGCGGTAGCTCCTTGAGCTACATCTGTCTTCGTGGATGATTCAACGCCTACAAAATGAGAAACATTGGTTATCAACTCAGGCGAGAGCAAAGGATTTCTCATCGAACGTTCGGTTATGTAGCCAAAGGTAGTAGTAGCCTTGACAAATTGAGGAGAAAAGATAGGGATACCTTCTGAAGACTTTTCAGCGGGGGTAACTACTACCTCTGGAGTTATTTCAGGAATAGGAGATAGCAAAGTGGTTCGGGAAATTCCCGGGTTTTCGGGATCATACCCCTCTACTTCGGGAGTTACAGGAGCAGAAGAAGAAGAACCAGCTTCAGGAATGGTTTTCTGTTTAGACTTCCGCCTCTCTTCTTCCATGGCCTCAGCAATTAGACGGCGCCCTTCAGCTAGACGCTCCGGTTCGTCGTCTCTCAAGTACTTCTCCATCAGCTTATCTTCATCGAGGGAATCAACCTTAAGCTCTTCTTTTTCCCACTCGACGATTTGATTCCACACATGAACCAAAGTGGATGGATAGTCCTCGATCCAGGAAATGTTTCGACGACGAATAATATGCGCGAAGAATTCTATCATTAGCTCGCCGAAGCCTTGAATCTCAGCCTCCGCCTCAGATAATTGTTTGCGGGTTTCCTCCGCAGATTTAATAGCGCATTCCACATTGCCCTCGGCCAGAGCAGCCCTGTTTTCTGCCTCCAACAATTTTGAAGCCAAGTCTGCGTTTCTCTTTTCTAACTCAGAACTCCTTTTCGCTAACTCGGCGTTTTTCTGCTCAAGCTCAGCATAAGCAAGGCGTGTCTTAGCAGCCTCTGATTTGGCCTCGTCAGCTTGCTTCTTCAACTCAGAACGCTCCGGAGTGTGGGATTCAAGCAGGTCATGATAGCGCTTTTGCATGTCCTCAAATTGTTGTTTGAAGTTAGAAGCGTTCTTCTGAGCGACAGCTAGTTGAGCTTGAGTGTCTTCTAAATTTTTTCCTAAGGTTTTTAGGGCTTTAGCATCTTCCTCTGCAGTTTTGTGCATTGAGTCAGCATTTGTCATTAGCGTGCGGATGATTCTAGAAAGAGTGCGGGAATACTTGAACATTTCGGTATATTGTTTTTCCACCAAATCAATCTTTGCTCTGGCCTCCTCTGCCCAATTAGAAGAAATAGGTTCAAGGGAAGGTAGAAAGGTCAGAGTCTCGAAGTAGTGCTCGGGAAATTGCTCCTTTAAGTATGCCAGCCTTACGGCGGTTCCCGCATCTGGTGGAGGAGGGGCGAGGATTGTTAGTTCAGTGTCCCTTCCTGAGGAAGATTCTGTAGAACCCTTGTCTGTCCGAGGTCGCTTAGTAGCAGGGACTTTTTGCTTACTTCTAGACCCAGTTTCCTTTGGAGGTGTCTTCTCTCTACTCCGCTTTTCATGGGAGGAAGTGGAATCCCTAGATTGTGGTCTATCCTCCTCCCTACGACCTTGATAGCTTTTGTATTTTTCTTGTTCCGGTCGAACTGGTGAGCGGGAGCGTGAGGATCGAGATCGATAAGGATCATAGGGTCTTCTTTCCTCCCTGCCGCGGTCATCCCGGCGGTTATATTCGGCATCCTGGGGAGGATTGGACATGCTGCGGCGAAGCTTTCTTATATCATAAGAGGATCGAGACATTGTACCTGCACGATAGGTTAAACGAAGTTTAGAATCGACGGATCCATGGAAAAAGAAGTGCAATGAATGCTAGTGCTACGGTGCAAAGTGCATCCTATGTGGTGTGTGTGTCCCCCCAACCAACCCGAGTCTGAAGCTAGACTGGTGCGGGCAGGCTCTTTGGCCTTAGCAGGAGTAGTCTCTTCAGAAGAAGTAAAGACTAAAGGGTCCTTTCTGAAATCTTCTGAAGTATATATAGTCTCGGGTAAGGGGAGATCCCCCAAACCCTGAAATATGTGCTCGTCGGTGCTAGGAACATCCCCTTCGGAAGCGTGAAGTGGCGACCCTTGAGGAGATTTTGATTTGTCTACCGAGGTAGTTTCCTCGGGGGCAATATACCCTTCACGATGTTTTTTGGCCAGATTAGCCAGTTCATCATCTTGAGTGGAAGAGGGAGAGGGTGAAGTTTGAAGAGAAGCTGCAGGAATTCCCGAGCCTTCTCCTATTTCTGGAACTGTTTCCACTGGAGGAATATATGCATAAGGGACCGTCCCATGACCGATGCTACGGAAAACGGATAGCAGCCCGTGAAAATGAAGGTACTCATCTTTAAGAACCTCGTCAATAGTAAGGAATTTTTGGTCGCCATTGAGGAGACGGTGCATTCGATCAAAGAACGCTTGGTCTGATACCTGTTTGGGATTGTCGACTGCAAATAAAAGAGAAAACAGGTCAGGGTGATGATTCAAGTGTATAGAGTCCAGGGTCAGAAAATCAGTGCTTTACTTGATTTTGTCCATCTTCTGGCGCATCCAGACTGTTGCTTTATATAGAACCACTCTAGTCTGGAATCTCCAGCTTTGCTGCTAAACGGCGTAGAGATTATCTTCCTCTTTGGGACCGACTCAAAGTAACAGAAAGAAGGGGTTTCTCTAGTCCGATGTTTGAAATTATAGAAGAAATGAACATCATCAAACGTAAGCTCCACGCCTAGAATTTCACGATATGCTATGAATAAGGTATGCAGATAGGCATATGAATTGGGATGCAGCTGCATGGGGGCAATCCGCATTTGTCTTAAGAAGTCAACGATGAAAGGCGAGAATGGAGGAATGGCGCCAACCATGCACATCAGTCGAGTAACCGTCATATATCCTTCTGGAGGGTTGTGGGGACGGTCAGAGCGTGAGGGCACTAGAGTGTCCCTTTTCATTATTCCATACTTTAAGCAGATTCTAATAAGCCGGTCGTTGTCAATTGTCGATTCTACGGAATCTGGAGGTGACTCCAATATAATGGCTGAGTCAAATTCATCGGGTGCTCGATGGTCACCAACCCCTCCTTCCTCCTCAAAGCCTAGGGAAACTTCATTTTCTGAAGACATTTCATCGCTTTCCCGATGACCAACTCCGTAATCCGGACCCTCGCTGTCCCATTCTGGGTCAGATGAAGAAGATATATCCTCGAGAGTGGTTTTGTTGGAAGTTTCTGGAGCTTCTTTCCTCTCAGCTAAACGAGAAGAGCGTCTGGGCCTCATTGTCGTGGAACTATTGAAGAAGCAATAGCACGGATTAGAGTGAATTATCCCGTGTCCCCTTTTTTGTGTATGTGTGTGAACTAAAGTGTTTGCAACAAATGTGGGAAATACAAAATAGAAGTACAGCAATGCAAGACGAAGCTTTAAAGAGAAAGTAATAGTCAGAGTTGTCCTTGATTCTCGTATATGTTCGCAAGGCACTATCCTAATTGTTCGTGAAGCATATTCGTCTAGAGTAAGCGTTAGTTGAATTAATTGGGTAGTCTTTATGTGCCAAGTTTGATATGTTCGGTTCGGTTCGGATATACGTATGATGGCTGGCTCAATACAAACACAGATAGTAGTCGGTTCGGATGCGTCATTAGAGCAGGGCCAGTTCAAGACAAGGGAAGCAATGGGTTCGGAAGCAGGACTGATCTGATCGGATCGGATGGCCCGATCCGAACCGAATTAGCACCACTCAACCGATCCATTTACTTCAACCTTCACTTCTCCGACCCGAACCGACGTTTTCTGTCCTCCCTGTCTTTCTAAATTTTGTAACTCGGACCGACCCCTTATCCTACTTCTTCCTTTCTGTTCCTCCGTCTTCTACCCGAACCGACTTCAGTTGGTCACCACGCTCCTCGTCTTCTTCTTCTTTCTCCCCTTTCTCACAGACAGGTCCATATTATCACCTAAGTTATCGTCAAGGGCAGAAATTTGCCCTCTCCAGCTTCGCAACGCCTCGAAGCGACGGCGCGTCCACCAGTAACAATGTGGAGTTCAATCGAAGCTTGTGGCTAAACCATCCCAATCCAACACAAATTGAAATCAAGAGCAATTACTATGAAGCTATTCGAGATTAAAGAGCTACCTACGTGTTCGAGTTAAGAAATCTACGAGGGATAGTTTCGGAATATTTGAGTTTCTGAAGTTTTCAATGCTTAGGTCCGAGCGGCAATAGAAACGAAGAAGGAAGAAATGAAGACGGTGATGGGTTTATATAAAGAATGGAGTTGACTCCTCGTCTCCCTATTTTGTCTCGCCCGATCGGACCGGAGTGGAAGCCCAGTAGCACAACTCTCTCTGAAGGCCCAACGTTTAAGAAATAAATCAACGAACACGCTTCGGATCGGAATCCGAACCGAGTGGAAACTTCACACGTTGATTTAGCATCCGACTCGAATTGAAGAGAAGGAGAGTAAAGGAGGAGCATACCTGCAAGAAGCATTACATGGCGAGATAAGTTCCCAAATCTGCTCAGAAATGAAGAAAATGTGTTCGGGTCGGACGCCGAACCGAACAGAAATCCGTGCATTACTCTTGACAATTCTGGTTAAACGACATCAAAGCACGCTTTGTACAACGAAAGCATCCTTTGAGGGGGCAAAATGTTAGCCTACTTTGTGAACTAGGCAACACAAAGTCAAGAAACCAACCGTTGAAGAGTATTTCAAGTTATAAGACTCCGGTTCGGATCGGAAGGAAACACCACAATTCAGATTGATAGCAGCATATCGGTTCGGATCGGGTAGAACTCTCTGTTCGGATCGGATGTCTCTTACTGGATAAATTGGCAAAGCATATCTGATCGGATCGGAAGGCCAATAAATCTCAAGTGGATCGGAAAGTCATCTGCTTGCCACGACGCTGGAGCGGAGCGGAGTATGATTAGAGAAGGAGAGACGTCCACGCTACTCCGGTTCGGATCGGGTATTCCGATCCGAACCCCCAGCCTGCACGTCTCCGACCCGCACCCATGATCCAGGAAAATCTCCTATGAAATCGCCTGGAGAACTGGACCGGATATGACTAATTCCTACCCCTAACGTCCGTCTCTTTGATGTGTTGTCAGCTTGATAGTCCATCCGAACCCGAAGAGAGTGCGATGGATGACACGTGTTCCGACCCGGATTGAATCTCAGGCAAATTCATACCTATAAATACCCCATCTGGAGACAAAGAGAAGGATCTTTTTTCAGCACTTTTGAGAATCCAAGTTCCTCCATCATCCGAACTCCATTACTCCCGGAGAATCCAAATCATCTTTCATTTCTTGTTTTAATCATTTGAGTGAACAAAAGTGAGCTGTGAGTGAATCTTACATTGCATTTGTAACTGAATTACTGAATATAGTGAAAACTAAGTGGACGTAGGCATTTCTTCGCCGAACCACTATAAATCTTGTGTGTTCTTTTTTATTTCTGTTTTATTTTACCTTGTTTCTAATCAATTTGGGTGTTAGAACCACATTTGGGTCTAACACTAGGACTATTTGCATACATGTTGGATTCATGGCACCAAACATATTTTGCATTAAGAAGATCAATCAGGCCTGATCATTTGCATTAGATAAGGAACATATACACACACTTTCGGCATATGTTCATACAGGATTAGAAATCACTTAAGGACAATGGATGTCTGTGATTGATGATTGAGTAGATGGATGATTGGATGGTAGGACACATTCTTCTTAACTTGAAGATTTCGGGGACGAAATCCTTTAAGGAGTGGAGAATGTAACAACCCGAGTTTTAATAACATGTTGAAACTAGAAATCAGGGTATAATTAATTTTTAAATTTAGAATCAGGGGAAATGGGTTATGCCATTGCATTCGTCTCGAAATTTTACATGAAATAGAGTCCGAGTTTTCGAAAATCGGAGTCTGGATGAAGAAGTTATGGCCTGTACAAGTTTCAGCAGTTTTCAGGCAGCATTGGACCAAGGGGTCGACCATAGGGTCGACCTACCCCTCCCCCCCCCCCCCCAGGTCGACCATAGGGTCGACCTACCCCCCAAGTCAACCATAGTGTCGACCTCCCCCCCCCTTACAGGTCGACCTGGTCGGCCTGTTTTGACCCAGAACTCATTTTTGAAGCCTGAAACGTATTTTGACGGTCCGGATTAATTCTAGGGTTAATCTAAGGGCCTAAACTAGTTGCTACACCTATAAAAACACCCTTAGACCTAACCTAATTCATATCAAATCATTCTTACACTATTATGCTGCTAATTCATCTCTTGAACCACGGCCGCCGCCTCCAAATTAAAGCTTAAGCATTCAAACTCGATTCAAATCAAAGATCAACACTTCTACAACAATTCATGCGGGTAGATCAGCGACACCGCAACGTTCTACGACAAATTTCTAGACTTGACTTCTAAATTTCTTAGACCATGATATGTAAGTTCCAGTTACTTTTAGATAAAAACTATAAATCTAATATGGGCATGTTATAAATTGGAATTGATTTATGTATGATTCATATCTATTCTTGTTTTCTTCTTGGATCTTGTCTATTGGGAATATTGCCTACGACGTTGAAACTATTGTTAATAGCCTAAGACTATGACTATGCCTATGACTGTGGACATAAGATTTTGCCTATGCCTATGACTATGACGGTGAACATAAGACTATGCCTATGACTATGACGATGAACATAAGACTGCCTATGACTATGAACAATAAGACTATTGCCTATGACTATGACAAGGACCATTGTGGTTAATCACCTATGATTCATTGTCTAGGATTATGACTATGAAATTGGATCTAAGCTTGACTTTCTATTCAGACCTATTTTCTTTATGTGTCCTTGGATCTTGATTTTGGGGATTTTTCTATTTAAGTTAGATCTATCCATGTTCTTGAATATAGATTAGTATTCAACCCTTTTTATGTTTGTAATGTTTTATATGCCTGTGATGTTTTAATCAATTTATTCAGTTATGTCATACCTCGAAAATAGATTGATTATGTTATTGAATGATCTTGATCTATGCCTGTGGTTCTATTTTATTATCACGTTGAATTGGGAATTAATGAATAAGTCTATTCAAATGTATAGGAACTTGAAGTATAACCTGTTATGATAAGTTGTGTAGTTTATCATGTTATGCAAGTTTTAGGTTGTAAAATCATATCACATATGTGACCAAATGTTAGACTTACATGTTTATGTGTATATGTTAAACCTATGTCATATTTCAAGTTCACACTTATTCATATGTTCGTGATTGATTTGCAAGTTCACATACATGTAAGTTGATTTAGTCTATGTTACAAATTCACATATATGTATATTGGTTCAGTCTATGCTGCAAGATCACACCTATGATATTCATGTTGATTATTTTGCAAGTTCACACCTATGATGTTCATATTGACTATGCCGATGATGCCAAGTTTACGCCTATGTCATGCTTATGTTAATAAATTGCTTTATGCCAATTTTGCGTACGTTAAATTAGGCTAAGTTTTAGCCTAGTATTATATGCCAAAAATCATGTGAACGAAAAATTAGGCTAAGATTGTTAGCCTAATATTTAGACGGGGTAACGTTGGGAAAAATTGGTAATCATAGGAAGTTTGACATGAAACTTGCCTTGAAACCTTGACACGAAATTGACATGAAAACTTGAACATGGACATGACACTAGAATGAACTTGAAAATGGCCAACCCGAGGTTGGGTTGAGTTTGCAGTGTAAATCTGCCCGGAACCGCCCGGCAAATCCAGTTACTGCAAACAATAGGATCCACTATGGGTAGTTGGTCATATCACACTTGAAAACCCGAGGTCAGACTGAGTTGTGGTGTAATTCTTCCCGGAACCGCCCGGCATATCCAGTGACCACAACAACAGGTCTGATGTGAGAGGTTGGGGTGCATTAATGAATTAATGCCACATGATAGGGTTAAGTCATGAACATGAAAGACAATACTTAACCAACTTGAGACATGATTTGATAGGGTTAAGTCATGAACCGCTTGAATATACTTAACCAATTTGACACGATGATTTGGTAGGGTTAAGTCATGAACCGCTTGAATATACTTAACCAATTTGACACGATGATTTGGTAGGGTTAAGTCATGAACCGCTTGAACATACTTAACCAACTTGACACATGATTCGTAGGGCTAAGTCATGAACTTGAACAACATTTAGCCAATTTGACATGACACGTAGACAGGTTAAGTCTCGAATTTAAATGACAACACTTAACCTGCTGGACGGAAACCCTAGTTACGCGGTCCTTTTCAGCAATAACCCACTAGATGTATCATGGTACCCTGGAACTAGGCAGGGTGGGGCACGATTACTGGGCTGATTGTAAGCGACCAGAATGACGGCTGTATGGGTGTGCCAGTATAGGTTCAGGCGGGCTATGGTCATGCACGTGGTCCGGACTTGAAAAAGCAGGCATTGGGCATTAGTAGGTTTATCTGTGCATGCTTGATTCGTGTCGGTGGTTGGCACCATAGGGCTTGATACACCCTATGGTGGACCTAGCACAGGTGACTACATTCGTGATAGGGACGTATGATATAGAAACACAACGAGCTAGAACTTGTAAGGAGCCGATCGATTAGTGGATTGTTCCGTTGGACCTAGTAATGGGCCATTCACGATTTTGGGCCCAGGGATCATTTCATGATTAATACTTGACATGGGTTGGGCTACTAGTACAGTTGGTGCAGCGAACCTTGAACATGCAATGCTATACTTGACATATACTTGATTCATTATGTTATCTTAGTCTATCTTATCCATCTTGACATTATACTTATGTTTACTTTCAGTTTATACATGTCATGTTACCTTTACCAGTTTTTATACTGAAAGTCACTTGGACTTACCAGTCATTATGACTGACCCGTTTCCTTTCGCCTCTTTTTCTTTCGTTTCTTCCCCCAGGTTCTCAGGGAGGAAACTCTAGCTCTTAGCTTGGATTTAGCTTGCTTTCTGTCAGCTCATGTACGGTTTGGTCTTGAGCTATGCTATGGCTGCACTTCTGCTATTTTTGGGGAATAATTTACTTTTGTTATTTTAAGTTTATGCTTCTTTATTTAGAACTTGATGTAAGGGAACAAATGACAACTTGTACTTTGAATATATGAGGTTTTGACTCTTTTCTTGAAAGTAATAAGATTTGGTTTTTAATTTCTCCCGCTATTTCATTTATGTTCTGTCTTGTAATATTTCTGTGTTTGTTTACCTCGATAACGCTCCTCCAAAACTAGTGCATTCCCTTTGAGAGTGACCCTAGCGGAGGTGGGGTGTTACATGTTGAGAGGAAAGTTAGCAAGCATGAGCATGGAGAACGATTCTGAAAGCCTTGTTGCACAGAGAGGAAGAAGTAAAAGTAGACCCAATTATGGTAGAGATAGAGCAAAGTCCAGATCTCAATCAAGAGGAGCCCGGAAGGGAGTTTGTCATTATTGCAGAAAACTTGGACATTATATTGCAAATTGCCCCAAGTTGGAGAATAAAAACAAAGTTATTCCCCAGAAGGCTTCAGCATCTACAGCGGAGACATCAGATTCAGATAATGATCCTGGCATTTTTACAGTTTCTGCCTCTCCTATGAAGAGTACTTTGAGGATTATTGACTCGGGAGCATCCTATCACATGACACCTGATAAGCACTCCTTTTCCACTTATCGTCAGCATGATGGAGGAGAGGTTCTCATGGGAAATAATGCTTCTTGTCGCATGATTGGTATTGGAACAGTAAAAATCAGGATGTTTGATGGTGTTGTTCGTACTTTATGTGTTGTCAGGCATGTGCCTGATTTAAGGCGTAGTTTGATCTCAATTGGAGCATTGTGCAATTTTGGCTTAAAATGTGTAATAGAAAAGGATCCATTAAAAATTACAAATGGCTCATTGATAGTAATGAAAGGGGTAAAAGCTGGAAATCTATATTTGCTGAAGGGTACAACTGCTGTTGCGGAGTCTGCTTCAGTTATTGATTCAGTTGATTCTGATTCTACCAGATTGTGGAATTTTCGTATGGGCCACATTGGAGAGCGCAGTTTAGAAGTATTGAGAAAGCAAGGCTTGATTGACGGTGTTCATCATTCAAAACTTGACTTTTGTGAAGGATGTGTACTTGGAAAGCAGACGAAGGTTTCCTTTGGCATTGCAGAGCATAAGTCTAAAGATGTTTTAGAGTATGTTCATACTGATGTTTGGGGTCCCGCACCATGCCTATCTTATGGAGGAGTTAGGTATTTCGTTTCATTTGTTGATGGTATTTCTAGAAAAGTATGGGTTTACTTTATGAAGTCCAAAGATGAAACTTTTGATAGGTTTCAAAGTTGGAAATCTCTTGTTGAGAAACAATCTGGAAAGAAAGTGAAGGTTCTTCGTTCAGATAATGGTGGTGAATTCACTTCTCAAAAATTCATCAAATTTTGTGAGTTCGAGGGAATCAAAAGACATTACACCACACCAGGAGACCCTCAGTCAAATGGGGTTGCAGAGAGAATGAATCGGACTTTTTTGGAAAGAACTCGTTGCTTACGGCTGACTACGAGATTAAATAAGAGATTTTGGGCAGAAGCATTATCTACGGCGGTTTTCCTTATCAACCGCACACCTTCTACCGCCATAGATATGAAGATTCCTGAAGAAGTATGGAAGGGAGGGCCTGTATCATATTCCTTTCTCAGAGTGTTTGGTTGTCCAACTTATGTGCATGAGAGCAAAGGGAAATTGGATCCAAGATCGCGCAAGTGTATTTTTCTTGGATATAAGAAAGGAATTAAGGGGTATAGGATGTGGTGTCCTACTACCCAGAAGATTGTTACTAGAAGGCATGTTACATTTGAAGAGAAGGCTATGTTGAAGGTGGAGCCTTCTTCTTCAGTTAATGATGATGTTGAGAGGACAAATTCAGAATACCAAATACAAGGCAGATCATCAGACTTCCATACGAGTAAAAATGGTGATTCCGATGACACCGTGGTTGATAGGGAAGAGACATAAGATCAACCTCAAGGTGGAGCTCAAATTCACACTCGACCAACGAGAGAGAAGAAAAGACCTACATGGCTCGATGATTTTGTGGGATTAAGCATTGAAGATATTGACTTTGATGACATGGCAGCTTATGCATTAAGCATATTTCATGATGAACCAAGAGACTACAGAGATGCCATTAGTTCAGTTGATAGCTCCATTTGGCTAGTAGCAATGGAGGAGGAGATTGAGTCTTTGCACAAAAATCACACTTGGGATTTAGTGCCACTTCCTTCCGGCAAGAGAGCAATTGGATGCAAATGGATCTATAAGGTGAAAGATGGCGGCAATGGTGACTTGAGGTACAAAGCAAGATTAGTGGCGAAAGGTTATGTTCAGAAGAAAGATGTGGAGTTTCATGATATTTTTTCTCCAGTTTTTAGACACACTTCCATTCGCATTCATTTGGCATTAGTTGCTCACTTCGACATGGAGTTGGAACAACTAGATATCAAGACAACATTCTTGCATGGTGATCTTGAGGAGGACATTTACCTACAGCAGCAGCCAGAGGGTTTCATTGATAGCAGTAGGCCAGGTCATGTTTGTAAACTTAACAAATCTCTTTATGGCTTAAAACAGTCTCCTAGACAGTGGTATAAGACATTTGATAAGTTTATGATCTCACATGGTTACTCTAGAAGCTTTAAGGACCAATGTGTCTATTTTAAAAAATGTAATGATGACATCATCTATTTGTTACTTTATGTTGATGATATGTTGATAGCTTCTAAGAGCATGTCTAAAATTTCGGAGTTGAAGATAAAGCTCACAGTAAGGAATTTGAGATGACACAGAGAATTTTAGGGATGAAGATTCAAAGGGATAGAAAGCAAAGAGTTTTGAGGCTCACTCAAACTCAATACAACGAGAAAGTCCCATCTCGATTCGGTATGGAGAATGCTAAACCGGTGGCTACTTAAGTTGGCTCTCAATTCAAGTTATCCAAAGATATGTGTCCCACATCGGATGAAGACAAACGGGATATGCGTAATATTCCTTATTCTTGTGCGGTTGGAAGCCTTATGTATGCTATGGTATGCACAAGGCCTGATTTGGCCCATGCAGTTGGTGTTGTTAGTCGATATATGTCTAACCCAGGTAAAAAGCATTGGCAAGCAGTAAAGTGGATACTCAGATATCTTCGTGGCACTTCTTCAGTTGGCTTGTTATACGGTGGAGTAGATGGAGACATCTCTCTTAGAGGATAATGTGATTCAGATTATGCTGGGGATAAAGATGGATGGAAGTCGGTGTCGGGCTATGTTTTTACACTTGGCATAGGCCCGATTTCGTGGAGATCAAAGTTGCAGTCTATCGCAGCTTTGTCGACTACCGAAGCAGAGTTGATATCGATTGTGGAAGCAACAAAGGAAGGATTGTACTTACTTCAGTTGTTGGATGATCTTTCAATGGCGCAGCAGACAGTGGAGCTATTTTCAGTCAGTCAGAGTGCGATTCATCTTGTTGAGAATCAGGCTTATAGTTCACGGACTAAGCACATTGATGTTGGAGGCTTTTTTCTTATGCTTGAGGAAGAACGAAACAAGATCAAATTACTAAAGGTGGGTACTTCGGATAATCCTTCAGATATGATGACCAAGTCACTTCCAAAGGACAAGTTTGAGCATTGCTCAAACTTGATCAGTTTGCTTCCTGTTACTTGAGCGCCATGGGGCGCTGGGCCCAACAACTTCTATGTTGATTGTTGAAGATGAGATAATGAAGAAAGATTGCCATTTTTGAATCAAGGTGGAGTGTTGAAATTAATGATTCAAATATTTGTAGAGAAGGAAAGAAATTGATTGATTGTCAATCAATTAATTGGCTCATATATGGGAAGATATAAGAAGAAGTTTGTGGAAGAAAAATAAAAGGCCAATCAATCAATTAATGAAGAATCAATTTACTTAGGGAAAGAGATTGGGACCATAATTGCACCATCAATTTATGCTCCAAGCAAATCAAGGAAAATATTATTTATTTTCCCTTCATGTCCAAGCAATCTAGAAACTTCTCTTCTTTATCCCCAAGAAATCCCTCTATATAAATAGGGGTCGTGTTATTGTATGAAGCAAGAAATCCACCATTAGTCTTCTCTCTATTGTAATCTTTTGTACTCATTTCTTCATTGAGAAATAAAAGTTGTTGGGTCTTCGTGGACGTAGGCAAAGCCGAATCACGTTAAAAATTGGTGTGCTCTTTCCTTTATTTTCTATTTTTGTTCTCTCTATAATTTTTGTCACTTGTTTTTATTTTTGGCGTTGTTGAAATTGTTGACAGACTATATCATTGGGTTTGTTTGTATTTCGCTGCCCAGATCTCTGATTTTGCACTACAACAACTACTTGCGTTACAAAAACCAACAAATCCACGGTTTAAAGCTATAAATATTCGTGGTTTTATAAACTTCAGATATTTACAGTTTGGCTAAAAGTAAAAAAGAAAAGAAAAAAGAAAAAAAAACAAATAAGTTTTTTAGATTCTTACTACTGGAAATGACCAGCTATTTATTTTGAAGCTTACGAAAAGCAGAGACCCCCTCTTTATTACGTGTGTATGTCTAATATAAGTTTATTACAATATTGTCCTTAATCAATCCATTTACAATTTTAACCAGCATTATCACGACATGTGCTATCCATTTTCCAACCTCAAAATCACTTAAATACACTTAAATAGGGGTGTAAATCATTCCTCGTCCTGTCCTATAAGAGATTTGGACGAATACGGACCGGACAAGCATTAAGTTCGAACATTGTTCGTATGAGTCGGGGCGGACAGTAGAAAAACATCGAAAATTTTAGAACAGACGGGACGGTACTATCCTATACTCCTATCCATTATAGAGCTCTACACTTAAACATGGATCATTGCATTGCAGAACTCACTCAGACATCCATTGTGCATAAATCAAAGTTTAGACCTCTAAATCAATGGTTTTACTGTCTGTTTTGGTTTACTTACTTTTTTTTTAGCCTTTTCATTAGATATCATTCTTGTTTTCTTTATTATTTTCAAGGGAAAATATATTAATTTTACAAAAATCATCATCATTTCAAAATTTAAATAGCACATTCTCTTACTTTATTCTTTAACGTTACAAGCACTTCCAATATCATTATAAGTTTCGTCAAAATTCTCAGTATAAAGTTTTTTTACCATTGTGCGCTACTACTTTGTAAATAGTCGTCCATGTTTAGTTGCACAAATTTATTTATGCACAATTGATGTAGTAATGCACTCAACCAGTGCATAAATTTGGATTGTGCACCTCAGCAACCTTTTCCCATTATTTTTGTATATACATTGCTCTGAAATACGTTAATTTTTTATATATAGAAGTTACACAATATCAACTATTAAACAGATTGAATTATCAAAACTTGAACGTTGAATCATCACAAAGATCTCCAGTTTTAGCGCAACATCCTTTCATAAATTACAACCATGACTGAATCATGTAGCTTTTATAAAATACCAATTACTAAATTAAAGCATTTCAGCAGCAGCCATTTCAGTCAAAAAAATTATGGAGATAAAACGAATCATAAAAAAAGGAGTTAATATTCTCATTCGCACTTTGCCAACATGGACACCAACCCAGCTCCGATCAACAAAGAAACATTTACGCTGACTTGCAAAACCCCCTTTTTCTGCACTCTAGGGTTCATAAAATCAACAGCAAGATGATCAACAAGAGCCATGTAGTTGAGAATCCCAGCCGCTGCCAAATTCATAATGCCTTGAGTTATAAGAGCACATATTTGTATATGTTTATTCACATAATGCCTTAAGTTATAAGAGCACATAATGCCTTGAGTTATAAGAGCACATAATGCTTTGAGTTATAAGAGCACATATTTGTATATTCACATTATCACCACTTTCATTAAGAAAAAGAAATGACAACAAATAGAGCCATCACATTGTTTATTAGATTTTATAATTTCCTAATGATGTATGAGGTAAGATTGAAAAAATAAAAAAAGATGATAATAAGCTGCAAGTGATTTAATGACTGAACTGAGTATTAAATGGTTGTTAGTGTTGTAATTTGCGATACTATATGGTAGATTGAAGTGGTTGAAGATAGCTTCGAGTAGAAGTAACCGTTCGCAAATCGGAGGACGCACGAAGAAGTTATGGGCTGAAAGGTGAAGACTGTCAGCAGGCCAGTGCGACAGACGTCTGTCGTATGGGACGACAGACGTCTGAGACTACAGGGTGGTTTTCCTGAGAGTTCCCACAGACGTCTGTAAGTCCCACGACAGACGTCTGAGTGGGACAGACGTCTGTCATAGGAGGGACAGACGTCTGAGCTGAAGCTGAAATAATTCTGGAATGCGACAGACGTCTGTCACCTCTCACGACAGACGTCTGACGCTGGTAATGGGCTGTTTTCGGGCCAGAAACCTTGTAATTGATTTGTGAAGATACGGGGGCAATTTGGGTAATTGGCCTACCACTATATAAGCTATTTTCTGAGGCATTTGTGGGAGGGGGCTTGGATACTTGATTTGGTATCAAAGGTTTATTCTCAAGGGAGAATTAGGGTTTATAACCTAATTCCAATTCTTCAATTCTATTCTCCTCAAACTCTTTTTCTATATTGAAATATTTTGATTATTGGATCAATCTCTTGTATTTCTTTCATCGTGGTAATAAAATACTCTCTCTAAAGTGGATGTGCACTAACAAGATGTTAGTGGAACCACTATAAATCCTTGTGTGATTTATTTTTGTTACTTTGTCATTAGTTTCTTGCTTGTGATTGAGATTTGGATTGTTTGAGATTGGTTGATATTGGTTTTGTGACTAGAGTTATTGCTTTGGTTGTTTTTGCAAGTCTAACAACGATCTAGTCTTCCGCTAGCGCATTGTGGTTTAGATATCGGATTCGATTGGTCTTGAATCAGATTAATCACAACGGTTATAACAGTTGGTATCAGAGCTGTTTTTGGTGCTTGTTAGGTGTTTGTGAAAATGCCGGAGACGGATAGTAGCTCGGTAAGTCCTTCAACCGGAAGTCCGAATAGTGTGGCGCCTTATGTACGGGGTTCGTATGCGGCGTCGGGTTCTCAATTGGTTATTGACAAGTGGAATGGTGATAATGACTTTGAGAAGTGACAATGGAAAATGAAAGCGGTTCTTAGGCGGAATCGGGTGCACCGAGTAGTATTTGATACTCACTTATTGCCAAGTGATATCTCGGATGTTGAGAGAGAGGAAATGGAGGAATGGGCTTACACTACTCTTCAACTTGCTATGGAGGAGAATGTGATCTCCGAAATTAGTGGTGAGACTACCGCTAAAGGTATTTGGGACAAGTTGGAAGAACTTTATATGAAGAAGTCACTCACTAATCATTTGATCTTGTTGCGAACGTTTTCCACCTTCAAGATGAAGGAGGGTAATTCGCTTAAGGCACATTTGAATGCCTTTGATGACTTGCTCATGAAGATGAAGGCCGTTGATTTGAAGATTGAGAAAGAGCAAAAGGCGATGATATTATTGTGTTCATTGCCGGATCGCTATACGGGTTTCTCAAATAGTTTGATCTATGACCGGGATACCTTGACTCTAAATGATGTCAAGACGGGTCTTCTTAGTGAGGAGTTGAGAGATCAAATGAAGGAGATGAGTAGGGTAGTAGTGGAGCTAGTAATAGTCACGGGTTGTTTGCGGAGAAAGAAAAGAATGTGAAGAAAGGAAACCGGGGGCGTTCTAAATCAAGAAAACCCGGTGGAAGAGGTAAATCGAAAGAGAGAAATGGCAAGTGCTTTATTTGCAAGAAACCGGGACATTGGAAGAATGAATGTCCGGACAAAGATAAGAAGGAAGTAGCGTCTTCATCCGTGGCGGTGGAGAGTGGGGATGGTGAGATAGATGAGAATGTGTTGACGGCGGTAGCATCGGGTGTTTCGGGTAACGAATGGGTTCTCGATTCGGGTGCGTCGTATCATATGACGCCAAATAGAGATTGTTTTTCGTCCTTTGAGGTCAAAGAGGGAAATGCATTTGCTATGAGAAATGATGCTATTTGCAAGTCGATGGGTACTGGCTCCGTGCAAATAAGGATGTTTGATGGAGTTGTTCGCACGCTCACCAATGTTCGCTATGTTCCGGGACTTAGGAAGTCGCTTATATCTTTGGGGCAATTGGATTCTCTAGGATGCAAGATCACTATCGAGAAGGATTGTTTGAGGGTTTCGAAGGGAGCACTTGTGGTTATGAAGGGTGCTAGGACTCATGGTATATATTTGCTTCAAGGTGTGACCGTAGGAGGTGAGACTTGTGTGGGTGTTGATAGTTCTCGTGACTTGGATGCGACATGGTTGTGGCATTTGAGATTGGGTCATGTCTCGGAGAGGAGTTTGAATATTCTTCGGAAGCGGGAGATGATTGATGGTGAGAGCTTCAACAAACTAGAGTTTTGCGAGGAATGTGTCATGAGGAAGCAAACAAGGGTATCATTCGATGAAGGCAAGCATGACTCAAAGGAGGTTCTTGAGTATGTTCATTCGGATGTTTGGGGAACGACACTGGTTGCTTCTTTGGAAGGAGCAAGGTATACTGGTAAAGAATATTGAATAGAGAGACAAGTGAAATAAAATAGCTTACTTGAGAGATGACTCTATGTCGAATAAGATCCTACTCTGGCCCTGCACGACTAGAACTTCCATGTGCATGTCCGTGTCCAGAATGTGTATGGACATGCTCGTGCTCCACATGTGCATCTTCGTCTATGTCCTTCTCTCCTCTTTTCCATGGTGCAATCTATTGAAATACCCAATAGCCAAGCTATCGATCATCAACGTCATGATGGCTCCATCATGGTTGCGAACCTTGTAAATAAAAACCGTTGCCATGGCTTCTTGTTCAAGCAAGGACACATCAAATTCTCAAATGCATTTAACCGCCAGTCCAACCTACGGCAACATAGTATTGCAACTAAAACTATTCTAGTGAGGTTAACTTGCGGTTAAAAGTATTACATCAAATCAGATTTGAAGATGACTTTCCCATAGAAATCATCTTCAAATCTGATTTGATGTAATACTTTTAACCGCTAGTTAACCTCAGCAGAATAATTTTAGTTGCAACATTCTGTCGTCATAGGTTGGACTTGCCGAATGTTCCGGTTTCTCAACACATTTGCTTTCTATAGAACAACTCACTGTAACTCTTTCATAATTAGAAATCATAAAGCTATATTCTTTGTAGTCTTTCTCATTCTTTCTATGATTCCAGTTTCTCTTTCGAAATCCAAATGTTCAAACGATAAAGGGAGCGGAGACGAAAAAAAGCTTTATTGTTGAAAATTGCAGCGAAAAATCAGATTAAAGACATTTTTCATCATAAAAGTCTAAGCAAAACAGTGAAAATCAGATTAAACATTCCAAATTCATTAAAAATAGTAAACAAAATAGAAAACTTAGACAAATTAGTGGAACCAGGGAAGATGCATTCACTAAACAAATTAGGCATAAAAAACATTAAATAAATAAATTCCTAAGCAACATAGACTTATGCATTCATAAGTAATAAGTAAACAAACTAAGCAAAATTTCAGAGTAATTTAAATCTAAATGGACTAGGATTACCCATGTTATGCAACGGGGCCACGGTGACAGCAAGGAATGGGCTGCTGAGGTATTTGATTTGTAACAACCTGCTTTATCCCAACAGTATCTGATTTGTAACAACCTGCTTTAGTGGGCATCAATTGTTCTGTTCTCATTTCTTCTATTCCCCTATGTTCCACCCAATCAAATCTCCTGATTTTCACTTTTTTGCAATTAAATCCCTCAATTGTTGGTGGACTTAAATGCAAAAAAGTAAAAATCAGAAGATTTGATTGGAGGGGAATAGAGGAAATGGGAACAGAAGAATTGGTCTCGTTTTAGTGCAAGAGTCTCTTAGGCACTTGAATTGGTAGCATGCATATCCTATGACCATATCAAGCACACCCATCATGTTCATACACGTTCTGGACGCGGGCATGCACACGCATGTTTCTAGGTCTAAATATATATTAGTTTTGGTTTTGGTTTCATAATATTTGCATGTTTCCTTGTTTTCAGTTGACACATAAAAAATGTAATAGGTTTTATCTGCGAAGAAGCTAATTATTATTATTACACACACATTACACTAGGATTACCCATGTTATGCAACGGGGCCACGGAGGCAATCAATGTGGGTGGCAATCAATATAGCAACATTGCACTTCTATCTAGAGAAATCACATTACATATCATGGTGCTTAAAATATCAGATTATTGTTTTTTTATATCTCAGTGGATAACTTGCAAATACATAAATGCATTATCTATTTAATAGTTTGGTGTTGGGGACAGGTGATTTTATTTGAAATTGCAAATGCTGCGGAAAAAAGAATAATCATTTATTTAGTAATATTTGAAATTAACCGTAAGATTTCTGTTCTTAGATAGTGCCTGTAAGATTTTATCCAAATTTGTCATCCTTTTAACATGGTTGCATAGATGTCATGAGCGGCATAGCAGATCGCCTTTTTAAGGTTGTCGACCTGTATATCCTAGGATCGCCCAGGTGGTTTGCCATCGTCTTTAGCATTTTTTGCATCTTTATATGAATATGTAGCAACAACGTTTTGTCTAATTCAAGCAGAAATTAAAGGGCGATGGGTGCTTAGCTTAGATTCGACATATCAGAATGGAGTACTGAGATATGATAAACCATAACATTTTGAACTGCAAAAGCAAAAAGGCAATTATTTTGCACTCAAATTTACAAGTATCTTGGCTATATATTATCAATAACACATCCACCGTTTTATGCTTCATCTTTTTTAAACAAGTCTGTTACTTGTTTTTACCATATTCAGTGTCAATTCAAGTATAGGAAAAGGCAATTATTTTCTATTTTAGGTATGTTTGTAGACATAGAAAAAGTCACAACATTGAAAACATAACATCTTCACAACTTAGATTCTTCTTTTAATTCTGAACTTTTTGTCTCCAACAATTTTTTCATATAAAATATTCAATTTAACCTTGTTCATAAGACAATTGTTCACATTTTTTAATGCTGGGACAAAATTTGTGCTTGAGAGTTGCTGAGAGGAACCTGCACAGACGATGAGCTGAGCTTACTTAAGAAACCGTGCAACAATAAAAGAGAATAATCGTTAATATATTTGGATAAATTGAGGATGTGAATCCAAAGATGAAATGAACAAACACTTTGATATCTTGATCAACTGCGCTTTATCCACAGTAAAACATATGAATACATTTGTGTTCAATTGTGAACATACATTGCTGGCCCCTGTAAGAAGTTAAAAGCTTTATTTTTTTACTTAGGAGCTAACAGATCATGTGCCAGGCACAACCCTATTCTGAGGCCAATGCTGGATAAAATGTATATCAAAATAGTATATTAATTGCTTACCTATACTTGATATTGCATGCATCGGTAACTATTGTTACAAAAACAACACAGAGCGGCTCTCTACTTCTCCCAAAGGAATCTGGCCAAAAAAAAAAAGTGTAACTACAGATAAATTTAAAGGGATAACATTGATAGAAATCAACTTAAAAACACATGCATTCGGTTCCACAACGCTACATGCACCCATACCTAATAAAGTAGCATTGACGGAATTTCAATAAAACCAACAAATCATGCATACATGATACAACATGTCAACATAGAGCAAAGTTTTAGTTGTAAATCAAATATTCAGCTGCCAAGTTCTCATTCAAACAGAGCATTCGTTGGAAACTGATACATATGAGCAGCTTCTAGCTGAGAAACTTCAAGCCAAAGCTCCTTATATTACAAAAACCATTGTCCATAACAAAGCAAAGACAAATTTGAAAATGTGGCTAGTTAAGCTAAGCAGAAAATAAATCATTAGAACAAAACCTACCAACTTGAAAGCTCAACGGTGTACAAGTAAAAACAACATTGGGAAGCAACCTGAGTTGGGATATGGTGATATCCCAATCAAGGAAAAGCAGATGAATCATCCTTATTAACAATAAATTTGCAGATCCATAAGACTTAGTAGATGGTGAAATGAAACAAATCATTCATGAGGATACTTAGTAGCAGAATTTATTGTTAATAAATCATTCCTGCTCCCATGAAACTCATCTTCCATCTGCCATTCTCATAAAAAATTATAGAAATAACAAAGATTAAGCAATTCATGAGTTTATGAAATAAAGAAATAAAAAATTGTCATAATAGCATAGGAAAGCAGCTGTTGAAAAGTAAACTTGGTTTTAAATGAAAACAAATAAATTTGGTTTTATAAGTAAATGCCAATTATGTAATAAATTATATCCTTGTTTTATGAAAGACCAAAATCAAATAAATGATAATAAATTTTGGTCTATCAAAATATGCAATAGAATTATCTAGAGAGAGAAGAGTGTAGAACAATGTCATGTTATATGTAGATACTCTCTCATATGTTGTACCAATCAATCAATCAATAATCAAGCAAGAAAAAGAATCAAGCAATAAAAGTATTTTTCTCCTCCCTTAAAATATTCTACTTTCTTCTATTTTGTTTCTCTTCCTCCACATATTTTTTTTTTAACAAAGTGGTATCAGAGCAACACAAATTTTTCAACAAAGTGGTATCAGAGTCTGGTTAAAATTATGACATTTCTATTTTTTTCGACGTTTGTTCTCACAAAAGAGAATTTTGAGGAATGGAGCAGTAGGAAAAAAGAGGAGCTAATCTCCAAAGGTCTTTGGGAGATTGTTGAAAATGGCTATGAATGGCGTAAAGACATGCAGAGTATGTCGCAAATGAACAAGAAAGCATTTGCGAAATTAAAACGGAATGATTACCGTGCTCTTTCCGTGATTGCTGAGAACGTCGATGAAAAAGCTTCGGATCTCATTTTTAGAGGAAGATGTACAAAAGATTCATGAAATCTCTTGAAAAAGGCGTACGGAAAAGATGATGTAAAGATAATGAATGAAGATAAGTTGACTGATGAGAAAGATGAAAAGAAGAATAGTGAGAGTATGAAAGAGAAGGAGCAAGAGAAGAAGAAAGAAGAGACCATGCCAGAGCCTATGGAAGAAGAGATAATGGATGAGACAGAGAAGGAGAGGAAAAAGGAGGTGCAGAAGCAAAAGGAAGCTGGGACTGCTGCTTATAAAAGAAAGGATACTGAAGTTGGGCTTGATGCAAATAATGCCATGAATGTTTATAGAGCGGTTGAATCAAATAAAGTAGGAAAAGAAAATACAGTTAAAGTTGAAGAAAGTTCACTGCCCATAGTCGAACAAGAGAAGAATGAATCTAATATTATTGAAGTGAGTTCGGTCATCGAGGCGGAAGAGGAGAATAAAAGTGCTAGTAATATTAATGCTATTGAAAAAAAAAAAGATTTGAAATCTATTGAAGTTGAGTTTTGCGCTAATGATGTTGAAGAAGCTGACAGTGTAGTGGAGTTGAATGAGGTAGACGATGAACAAAAAACTCAAGTTGAAGAAGTAAGTGAAGCGGTGCCTAATACAAAGAATGCTGATAATGAGAAGCTTGATGATGTTACTGAATCTAAAATTATTGATGAGAGAGAGAATGCTGTCATGGAAAAAGAGTCAAAAGTCGTGCTTGAAGATGTTGATGAGAAAAAAGTTAGCGCTGTTGTTTGTTCGGTATTAGTTAACACAAACAAAGAAATTGAATTGATCAAATACTGTAAAAGTGAATTTTTTAAAGAATTTAAAGATGTCATATATGACTCATTCAAAATTAATGACACGGGAACAAAATGGAAGTTAAAGCATATACTTTTTGGAATATCACATAACAATGAAAGAAAGCAAGATGAACGGAGCACTGCAATAAAGATTTGTGAAGTCACATCAGAGACCGTGATTATGATGAAGAAGAAGAAAAGGAAAAGGAAAAGGAAAGTTTTGATAATTTCTTTGTTCCATCCAAAACACGTGAGATACAAAGAAATCTGCTTGGAGTAATAAAACCAAGTTTAAGGGGGGATGTTGAAAAGTAAACTTGGTTTTAAATGGAAACAAATAAATTTGGTTTTATAAGTAAATGCCATTATGAAAGACCAAAATCAAATAAATGATAATAAATTTTGGTCTATCAAAATATGCAATAGAATTATCTAGAGAGAGAAGAGTGTAGAACAATGTCATGTTATATATAGATACTCTCTCATATGTTGTACCAATCAATCAATCAATAATCAAGCAAGAAAAAGAATCAAGCAATAAAAGTATTTTTCTCCTCCCTTAAAATATTCTACTTTCTTCTATTTTGTTTCTCTTCCTCCACATATTTTTTTTTAACAAAGTGGTATCAGAGCAACACAAATTTTTCAACAGCAGCAACCCCCCTATCATTAATTTTCATCAGAATCTTTATCATTTTTTTATAGTACATTAATTATGTTCAATATGTCTGAAAATTTTCTTTCAGAATTTGAAAAGATACCATTGTTAGTTACAAATCAATGAAATATCATTGCTTACCATTTAATTCCAATATATTTTCCAGCAATTACAAAAGAAACAAAGGTAAACTTAAAATATTATGGTACCATCACTATACCGAATATATATGCAATGATTATGTTTTAGTAATATACAGAGACTAAAAAAAAAAAATGACAATTTAACTCTTAAATAATTATCCTATATTTTATGTATTTCACATATTTTCCTTCAACAAGCATCGTGTATATGTTCCTCCGATGATATGTTTTAAGAAAAATTGAATCATCCCCTTGTTAACACAAAATAAAAGGTTATATATAGAAAATGTTAATGTTATTAAATCAAATTAACATAGGAAATTAAGCAACAGTTTTAAACTATTATAGGTCAAGGAAGGTGAAGACCATCATATAGTTGTTATTAGTATGGATGTCATAGTAATACAAATTATTCATCAAAGGTCGTAGGGAACAATTGAAAACCAAATATATAAAAACTCACCTTGAATTTAACAAAGTAAATGGTAACAGTTGAGACTACAAATACTTTCATAGCTACTTGTAGAACAGTAATATTGACCAAAATAGAGCTGTTAATGAATATCTGAGCTCATGTTGTATGGATGTTACACCATTCAATTTTGTATTCTAACATCATAATATATTAGTGAAATGGGTTCCAACTTCCAAGCATCTTAAAAGAATATCTAAATACATCATAATATATTAGTGAAGCGGCCTTATTTGTAATTGTTACTTAAAATTTAGTTATCGGTGTTCTTTGCGGATTATGATGAAAAAGTGTTAAAATTTGTATCCATCTAAAATCCATGAATATCAAAGAATAAACATATGTACCTTCAAAAAACATATATTCCTATGCATATGATTATCTTTTCCAAGACAAAACCTGACAAAATTTGCACTTTAGAAAACACACGTATCTACAAATAGTACAATTAAAACCTCCTAGTTGTCGAGCGGTTAAAGCACAAGATTCAGACACATTGCACACATAGTTTTATGCTATTTTAACGCTTTTAAAGAAAAACTGTTGCAATATTGTTTAGGATGATCAGAACTCCAACTTTGCTTGTAATGACAACTACGGTTTAACGCAACTTCCAATCATAAATTACAATCAAGGCTGAATAATGTTACTTTTATTAAACTACTACTATTAAAAGCATTCCAATAGCAGCCATTTCAGCCAAAAAAACAATAAATAAACAGGAGAAAAAAGAATTAATATTCTCATGCCCACTTTGCCAACATGGACATCAACCCAGCTCCGATAAACAAAGAAACATTTACGCCCGCTTGCAAAATCCCCTTTTTCTGCACTCTAGGGTTCATAAAATCTGCAGCAAGAAGATCAACAAGGGCCATATAGATGAGAATTCCTGCCGCTGCCGAATTCAAAACGCCTTGAGTTATAAGAGCACCTGGACTGTTTTCGTTGTATTTCGAGGATATTCCGATCCCAATCGCAATCCCAACCGGGGTAGTTAGGGAGAAAAACAATATCATTGTGACCATTTTCTTTACTTCAAATTGTGCCTGCACGTATATATACAAATTTATTCATCATCTACTCTATGACTACAACTTTCCATTGCATGCATAAAGCGCTAGGTTACCATATTTGTATTAGATAGGCAAAAGTATGAGAAATATTACCTGAACAATGCAACCGCCAAGACCGGTTCCTTCAAATAATTGATGGAAAGTTAAAGCTACCACAAGCGGTTTTATTGTTGATGGATCCTCAGAAGCACCTAACGATATTCCGATTATAACCGAATGCACAACGATGCCTATCTCCAACACCTATACATATGTGTTCATGTTAGCATTTAGGCATGCTTGCACATAAACAGATAAAATATGCATAGAAACGTCTGAAAAGATATACTTCAGGCAGTTAATTAACAGATAATTTATAATGTAATCCTAGAGATTATACTTTTTCATAACATTACTTTCTGGTGTCCTTAGTATCATAATCTAACTAGTAATATTTAGCTCCTGAATCAACTGGAAATCATGCAAACATTACCACCAGTCAATGGAACCTGAGAATCAAGTCATGCTAATTGCATGAACAATTCAAAAACTGCCCAATTAATGACTAAATTTTGAACGTTTAGGCATATCAAATACATAAATATTTTTACAACCTAAAATTCCTTTTTTTTTTTTTTTTTTTTTTTTTTTTTTTTTTTTTTTTTTTTTTTTTCTGTTAGACAGAAACAAGATCAAATCTTTAAATTATAATTTCAGTAGTTTAAGTCACCATATTCATCAGAATTGATAGGTAGAATTCAAAAATCATATTTTTTAGATCAGGCTCTTATTCGATAGATAGAATTGAAAATCTGATTATTATTTTTTTTTCCCCGCTCGCAAACTATACTGGTTGAGAATATTCAATAGAGAGACAAGTGAAATAAAATAGCTTACTTGAGATACAACCCTATGCCGAACAAGAGCCTGATCCTTCCCTGCGCGATTGGTAGTTCCATGTGCATGTCCGTGTCCAGTATGTGTATGAATATTGGTGTGCTCCACATGTGCACCTTCCTCTATATCCTTCTCCTCCACCTGTTTTCCATAGGGCACCCTACTGAAATATCCAGTAGCCAAGCTATCGACCATCAACGTCATGATGGCTCCCATCATGGCAATAAACCCCGTAAATGGAAACTGCTGCCATGGCTTCTCGTTCAAGCAAGGAGACGTCAAATTCTCGAATGCATCCGGAAGAATATGTATAAACCCAGTTGCTAATATCACCCCCGCTGCAAAAGCTTTTACAATGAAAAAAATGTCTTTTTCTGGACGAAGCGGTTCGAACCACCTCCCCAGTATTGGAATGCATACTCCCAAGAATCCACCTATGAGAATAGACAAAATGGCTGCAAATTTCAACAGTAAGGCTTCCTTTTTGTCCCCGTTCTCTTTGTCGTTTGAACATTCGGATCCTGAAAGAGAAACTGGAATTGTGGAAAGGATGAGAAAGGTTACGAAGATCGTAGCTATATGATTTCTCATTATAAAAGAGTTTCAGTGAGGTGTGGTAGAAAAAAAGAAGTATTTTGTTTGGATTAATAGGTTAAAGGTATTTTAAATAGGTGAGAAGCTGGAATATTGGGCAAGTCCAAATTAACAATGGCGACAGCATGTCGCAAGATTTTTTTTTTTTTTTTTTTTTTTTTTTTTTTTTTAAAAAAAAATACTTTCAAGGCCGTATGTTCTGTTTCAAATATAGTATATCATGTGCGTTCATTTCTTTTTACATAGTCAAACCAAATATATTTCTTTTTACCTTATAATCGGTGGACCTATTCCCTAGCCATATCTCAACACACGTTATTACATATTCTGCATCTGTTTGCGCACGAGCTCTGTATGTCCTCTTCCAGCAAACTTAATTGTTATTATTTTTTTATTTTTATTTTAAGTATTATTTTTATTCCTTACTGTCAAGTGTCAATATAAGGTACTTCTACTCCATTTGTTTTTAATACAAACCTGCATGTTACAACACTTTGGTTTCATATCTTAGAGCATCTCCAACAGTGGAGGATATTCATGTTAAGGGGTGTAATATCCCTTATTTTTGCACCCAACAGTTGTTACACGGTGTAATATGAAGGCAAATGTTACGGGCTGGATTCAGAGCTCGTAATAGGGCGCGCGAGCTGATTTTATCAGCTCGTGATGTCGCGAGCTGATTTTATCAACTCGCGACTTCAGGAGCTGATAAAATCAGCTCGTGGCCTTTTTTTTTTTCCCAACTATTTTTACCATATACAATACCAAATGCATTAATTTTTTTGTAAAATAAACTTCGAAACATAATAATAATATTTGATTACTAAGAGCAAAACCAATTTTTTTTTTTTAACGTTTTACCCTAGTTTGTCGTATACAAAAACATAACCGATATGTAATTTGTAAAATAAACTTAGGAACATAATAATAGATGATTAATAACTCGTACGAATACAAGAAAAGGAGTTTGTATAATAGAAAATGAAACACAATCGATGATTAATAACTTAGGAACATCTTAGGAAATGAAACATAATCGATGATTAATAACTTAGGAGTTCGTACAAGAGAAGTAATAGTAGAAAAGGAGTTCGTACAATAGATGATTAATAACTTAGGAACATCTTTACTGCATACATAATCGATAAGTTCAGACAAACATAAAATAAAACACATTCAGGTAATGGTTCTTCATAACTAGGTATCGCCGTGGTGGTTCCATAAATGAGTCATAAGATCCTTCTGTAGCCGGTTATGGAGTTCTGCATCTCTGTAGATAACTTGACGGCTCAAATGAACGTTGAAGTCCTCCTCTGTTAGTGGTTGGTTTTGTCGGAATACTGGAGGTGGTAGCGAAGCACCCTCGTAATCGCAGTGACGTTGATCTTCATCCATATCTCTTTCATCTTCTATAATCATGTTGTGAAGAACGATGCAAGCAAACATGATTGTAGACATCTTACTCCTACGCCATAGCCGACATGGATTACTTATCATTGCAAATCTAGATTGTAAAACACCGAAAGCACGTTCCACATCTTTCCTTTGTCCCTCTTGCATCGCCGCGAACATGACTTGTTTAGGAGTTAATGGATTTGGACATGTTTTAACAATGGTGCTCCATTTCGGGTAAATGCCGTCACCTAGGTAATAGCCATGGTTGTAAGTATTTTGGCCTAGGGTAAATGTAAAAGGAGGTACCTGGCCTTTAGCAAGATCATTGAACAAATGAGATCTTTCCACAACATTTAAGTCGTTATTAGACCCGGGCATTCCGAAGAAAGCGTGCCATATCCACAGATCGTACGATGCCACAGCTTCCAAAATGATGGTTGGTCGTCTTTCCTTGCCGTTGTACGCACCTTGTAATCCCTTAGGACAGTTCTTCCATTCCCAGTGCATACAGTCCAGACTTCCTAACATTCCCGGCCAACCCCTGCTTTCGTGCATCTCTCTGATTCGCACTACATCTGCTTCGTTTGGAGACCGTAAGTATTCTTCTCCGTAGACGTCCACAATTGCTTGACAGAAAGTTTCAAGTGTTTCTAGTGCCGTGCTCTCTGCTATGCGGTATGCATCGTCCAAAGCATCGGCTGGAGTGGCATAAGCTAACATTCTCATAGCTGCCGTCATTTTTTGTTCACCGGACAATCCCTGTGTCTTCGATGCATTATGTTTGTACTTAAAGTAATCATTGTTACCTTGAATACCAGCCAATATCCGAAGAAATAGGTTTCTCCGCATCCTGAATCTTCGACGAAACATATCAGGCCCGTAAGTGCAATCCTCATCGAAGTAATCTTGCATCAAAGACTTGTGGTATTTAGCATGATTTCGGTGTATAAACCTCCTTCCAGGAACGATAACGTGCATGCACTAAATGACTATTTAACAGTTAAATGAGTATTAAAGTTCGTACTACTAACGTATAACAAACTACTACATGATAAAGTTTTAACAGTTAAAAGACTATTTAACAGCTAAATCAATATTTAACTAGTACGTGCAATAATGTATACTATTTAAATGACTATTGACGTTCAAACTACTAGACCATAGAACGTACATGCACTAAACTATAACGTAAAACTATAAAGTAAAACTAATACCTGAACGGTGTCCAGCGCGGTAACTGATCGATGGGTGAATCCCTGTGGCATCTCGTGGAGGATACGTAAGTCCTCAATCGTCGTCCCCTCTGGTGGAGGAAGGTGTACTGGACCAGACATGTCGTCTGGCATAACTCTAACTGTGCGTCTCCCGCTCTTCGTCAAGCGTGGCGGCATCCCGACGTTGGAACGATTAAAAAAGAAATTAAAAAGGAGGAAATTAAAATTAAATGAATATAACCAAACACCCCCCCCCCCTCCCGAGCCATATATAGGCTCGGGAACAGGCGCGAGCTGATTTTATCAGCTCGCGAGCTCGCGAGCTGATAAAATCAGCTCGCGCCTGTTGGGAGATATCAAAGATATCTCCCGTAATGTTACGGGCCGTAACGTTACGGCCCGTAACACTGTTGGAGATGCTCTTAGTTCTGCATGACACTTGTTTTCCAAGCTGAGCTTTATTTACACTTTGGTTCTATCCAATGTACATGCTATACAATTTTTTTTAAAAAAAAATGGAAGTACCTGAAAGTAGAGCTGTTATGGTAATGGTAACCGTTACCGATATGAAAAAACTGTTACCATACCGATACAATTGGTAAACCAAAAATGAATAGTGATAATTTACCGTTACCGCTGGTAAAATGCTCATTGGGATACCGATAAACTGGTAAACCGTTGACTGGTAATGGTAAATTTACCGATACATAAAGTTGCTAAACATTAACACATTAAATTTTTGATAATGATAAAAAGTATAAATAATTTTTTATTAATTCTAACTCCATTAATGTTTATATATATATATATATATATATAAACTTATTTTAATTGACATAGAAAATTTACTTAGTTTATCAGAAGATATTTACAACAATATATGAAATAATAATTTTGTTAATCTTAAACTTTGAAGTTAATAAAACCAAAAAGAATTACCATCCTAAATAAATCTGTAAGTATTTATATAAAATGTGATAAGCTTTCAAAAAATAAGCGTTGGAATTCATTAAAATAGTTAAAAAAAATGGTTGGTAAATTTACCGTTACTACCGGTATTGATATTTCTTTACCGCTATTTTACCGTTAATAATGGTAAAACCTATCGTTATCATACCGATAGCATTGGTATAACGATTCAACTAGATATTGGTTACCACTGGTTTGGTACTGGTAAATTTACCATTACTATAATAGCCCTACTTGAAAGTAAGATGAGTACTATTTTTATTTAATCAACATTTTGCTCGTATGGTTTCATACTACAACAACCAAAAAAAAAAAAAAAAAAAATCCTAAATGGTTTAGACGGTTTGCCTTTATATATAGCCTGACATTTGGTGATTAAGGAGTTAAATACTACACACTTTTTTTTTTTTTTTGAATTGATTTTTTTTTTTGATGTCATTGTCAATATTTTTATTCTTGTGCAATTTTTTTATAGTTCACAGAATATCAAACATTGTTAAACTCGAATTCAAGGTTTTGGACATATCTAGAGACAACTATTTGTCATGGATATTGGATGTTGATATCCATTTGCAATCTCAATGCTTAGAGAATGCCATTAAAAATGGTAATAATATGTCCTAGCAGACAAAACAAAGGATTTAATATTTTTAAAACGTCACATCCACGATGATCTAAAGACGTAATATTTAACTGGAAAAGATCCTCTTCACATTTAAAACTCCTTGAAGGCGCGTTATCAGTAGCAGAGGACGGTCACTACGCGATAGTGGCATACTGCATCATCCAAGATGTGACGCAGTAAATGCAAAAAAATGTTGCAGTAGGCAAAAAATGATCAAATGTGTAGCAACACGGATTTCACTCAGATTTAATCGATCGCTAAATCGACCAAGATCGTTCGAATCCCGCATACGCTAACTTTGAGCATACAACACATCAGAACAAATAACAGAAGACTTTTATAAACATTACAATAATGTTACATCAGAGTACAGAATATCAGAGTACATTGAATAAAATACTACAAAAAATAATTTATAATAATTTTAATACAACGCAGCGGAAACAAATAAACTAACACAGCGGAAGACTATCAATGCTCTGAACACAACTTTAAGCTTCGATCCAGAATCCTGCTCAATAAATAAATATCTGCAAAACAAACCACTCGACTGCCCGTGTGGAAAATATGGGCTCCTGAGTTTGCAAGTGAAACAAACTACAAGTCAGTCATGAGACTGGTATGAGAAATTTTACTTAACCTATTTAATAATAAGGATAATCACAAGACCACGCCGCTAACGTGGAACGGGTTTATTCCATTGGATTGCCAGTGCATAAATAAAGTAAATCGTTAAATAACGCAATGCTTTTTAGAAAAATGAATTCATTATAAGACTAAGTCCCATCACACAATGCAATGCAAACCGGAGGATAGAGTTTTACCTTATAACGGTCAAAAATGCTTGATACGATAAAACGGATTTGATATTATTATTAGTGTATGTATGTTTCAAAAAAATTCAATCATAATGTATCAATCATAGACGGCATAACTACCATATACTATGCCTCCATACTAGTTTTACAATCAAAACCGCATGGTGTCGTATTGGAAGTTGGATTTCCATCATGAACCAAGGCAAGGGATCGTCCTTACCGAATTCGAGACACTCTAGCCCGTGTCTCAGGAATATAACGCATCATACCTTAAAGCCACAGGGCCGGTCCACAATTTACGTTAGTGGATTATATATAATTCTTGAACAATATGTTTCCCCGCCCTATGGGGAGTAAATAAAGAGCCACTAGGGACTCCAATCCGATGTACCTCACTTTCCACCATCCACATAAGTAAAAATGTCTGGGCTCCATACCATGACACTACTTCTAGCTAGAAAGAAACGCATGTTCTCCCTGAATCCTTCTCCCATTTCTGGTTCATACCGGGGTGTGAGGTTCGCGAAGTAACACTATACACAAAGCTATGCTTGTAACACCCCGTATTTTCCATGAATATTTAAAACAACGAACTTAAGAACACTTAATTTTTAGAAGAATAATTAACGGAAACGGGTTGCGTCATTGCGTTCGTCTCGGAATCTTGCTTGAGATAGAGTCCGAGTTTGGGTAAATCGGGCTCCGTATGAAGAAGTTATGGAGTTCAAAAGACTTCAAGTTTAAACAGAAATTAAATTAAAATAATAATTAAAAGTCAAAGCAGTTCGAAATTCGAAATTCAGTAAGAGCGGGCTAGGCGGGAAATTTCCCGCTCAAAGGTGTCGACCCCCCTAGGGGGAGTCGACATAGGTGTCGACCCCCCCCTCCGTAGGGAGTCGACCCCTTTTTGATCCAGATTCCAGTGAAGAATTTTGACAGTCTTGAGCTGATGTGGCCTTCTCTGGTTGGCCAATGACTAATTTCTGAAGTATTCGGGCTTGTGTGTCGTGTTATGGTTGGCTGGATGACACATCTCTTTGCTTTGATGGCTCTGATTTCTCCTAGACTAATCTAAGGGCTAGAATTAATCTTGTTCGTCTACAAGCTAGCCTATCCTCCTTCATCTTATCTAAACTAGAAAATCAAATCCAAACTAGTAATCGATTAGAAGAACTTCAAATCAAACGTCTACATCAAAGGATAGCTTTTCAAATTTAGAAATCAGATCCCAGAATACAAGATCCATTCTTTTTCTGTAAGTTCAGTTATTATTTAGATTTAAACATTTAATAGAAATCATGACTGTAATAATCGGATCTAGAACGATGCCTAATTCTGATTCGGGCCTATCCTTTTTTCAAATCTAAATTGCCTATGCCTATGAGACTACTGTGATTGATGTAACGACACTTATAATGCCTATGAGACTGTTGGACTGACATAATAGAACCTATCATGCCTATGAGACTGTTGGACTGACATAATAGAACCTATCATGCCTATGAGACTGTTGTGACTGACATAATAAAACCTATCATGCCTATGAGACTGTTGTGACTGACATAATGGAGCCTGTCATGACTATTATTGCAAATTTGGGAAGATCGGGTGTAACCTATTTTGATTAATAACTTGTAATTGATTTTGTTGGGCATAACTTGAGAATTGAAACATGACTAGTTTTGTGAATTGGGATAATTAGCATGTAAAATCTAGACTTGGACATGTATAGTAAATATGTAGATTTGCTAAAAGAGAAACATGCCTAACCCGAGGTTAGACTGAGTTGCGGTGTAAAACTGCCCGGAACCGCCCGGCACATCCAGTAACCGCAACAACACAGATCTAATGTGAGAGGTTAGCGCATTTAGCCCAAAACCCGAGGTTAGAATGAGTTTGCTGTAGAAGTCTGCCCGGAACCACCTGACACATCCAGCAACTGCAACCAATAGTTCTAATGTGAGAGGTTAAGGCATTAATGAATGAATTAATGCTAATAAACAAGATATGCTAAGAATGATTATGGTTAAGTTAATAAGAAACACTTAACCAACATAACATGATGAATGAGTGGGGTTAAGCTAATAATGGACACTTAACCAATATAACAGGAGGAATGAGTAGGGTTAAGTTAATAAGAAACACTTAACCAATATAACATGATTAACGAGTGGGGTTAAGTAAATGAGAAACACTTAACCAACATAGCATGATGAATGAACAAGGTTAAGTTAATAGGAAACAATAAACCAATACAACATGATGTGTGGGTGTGTTAAGTTAACATGAATGGACAATACTTAAGCAATATTACATAAACAAAGTGGATAGGGTTAAGGCAAGCTCTACCAATAAATACATATTGACTTTATAAGTGAGAGGGTTAAGTAAACCTTGGGTAGGTGGGTAATATTAGTATATATAGGCCCACAAACTTAACCGTTCAATGAACATATTTGAATCGGTGGGAGGGTTAAGTACATCTCGTGTAGATGGGTAATATTTGTATATATAGGCCCAAAAACTTAACCCGTAGGAAACCGTAGTAACGAGGACCCATTTCAGCAGTAACCCACATAGATGTATCATGACACCCTGAACTAGACAGGGTGGGGCACGATTACTGGGATGATTATAAGTGGTCAAAGTAGCGGCAGGTAGTGCAGCAGTGCAGGTTCCAAAGGGATCACGGGTGTGCACGTATTCCGGAGTGGAAGAATTAGCCACTGAGCATCAGTAGATATAAAGTTGTGCATCTTGATTTGTGTCTGGTTGCCACCTTAGGGATTGATACACCTATGGTGGGACCAGCACAGGTATCTACAAGTAGAGGGCCGAACGACACAAACTAGAACTAGATCAATACAAGTAGGAGCCGATCGGTTAGGTAGTAAGGATACATCCAACATCTTCATGGAAATTAGGCTGATTGAGGTAAGATCCTCATACTAGATGTACACCTGAAGGCTACCACAATTGTGGGGTTGGGATCACCTTATTATATAACACAGGATACTAGTTTGGACACTAGTAGGGAATATGAATCATTCTATAAAAGACACTAGTTAGGATACTAGTTAGTTGGTGCAGATATATAAAAATCAGAATAATAGGGTAGTAGCGAAGCATAGAAAGAGTAGAAGCACCTTCAGTTTACCTTGCCTTATCATATCTTATGCTAATCTTATTATCCCTGTTATCACGGTATTGTCTTATATTCAGTTTATTCATGTCATGTTACTATTACCTGTTTACATACTGAAAATCACTAGACTTACCAGCCTTATGTCTGACCTAGTTTCATTTCGCCTCTCTTCTTCCGTTTCCCTTCCACCGCCAGGTAGTCAGGGACGGAAAAGCTCAGCTTAGTTTGGACCGTTTCACTTTCCAAGCTTGAAGATTCTTTGATGTATTGCTTTGGACTCCCTTTTACACTGTTATTGCTGGCTCATGCTTTATTGGGGAATATCATTGTCATTTTATTCTTCTTTATTTTGTTAAACTAGACAAATACTTTGTTGTACTGGGTATTGGTGTTTTGGCGTGGAAAAACAATCTTTGTACAAGCTGTTTACCAAGTTGATGTTTTATCAATGAAGTAAAGTTTTATTTATTTTCCGCTGTTTTATTTGTTTGCCTTGTATTTTATCTGCATCTTTTACCTATAACACTTCACTGAAGTTAATGCATTCCCATTGTGAGTGACATTAATGGAGGTGGGGTGTTACACGTGGTATCAGAGCTGAAGGTTACCGGATCAGATAAAAGATTTGAAAAATTAGTTTCGAACAGTTTTAAAAAGAAGCATTTTCAAAAGAAAAGTTTTGTTTTAAAAGAATATTCCCCAAAGCCTTATGGCCTAACTTTTGATCCTCTTTTTGAATCTTTTTTTCCTTCTTTCCTAAGTCTCCGGAGCTCCTGGCTTTCTGGGAGGTAATCTCTTCGCGGCATGGTTCAATAGGCTTGATGAGACTACGACACCTGTCAAAGGGCGAAGAAGTGCCCAACTTCCATATATAGCCGCAGTAGTTTCACCTTCGGCTAATTTCCTTTCAAGCTTTATAGGGTTTTCCGTGCAATAGAGGTAGCTTTCGAGAAACTTCTCAACATGTTACACAAGGATGGTAAAGACGAGAATGAGGGAGTTTAGCTAAGGAGCACAACCCAAGGATGAGAAATTCATGGATATGGACTTGGTTCACAAAGGAGGTAAAGATAAAGAGGTGTAAGTGGAAGAAATAATAGATCCCGCGATAAGAGGAATTGTCTTTTCTGTGGTATACCGGGCCATTTAATTGTAGGAAGAAGAAGACAGATGGTTGTTTTCCGTACGGTGAAGTAGGGCATCTTATCAAGGATTGCCCGAAGGATAAGAACAAGGGCAAAGGACATAATCTTCTAGAGGGCAATTACATGCTCTCACTGCTAGTATACCTAAGAATGGTAGGAACGTTTCTGTTGAAAGTTTAGTTTTTCTTGTCAATCATCATGTTAGAACTTTATTTGATTCTGGCGCTTCACATTCGTTTATACTTGCTTCCATTATTGGGTCTCTGCACCTTAATAGTCGTATAGTAGAAGATCCCATTATTGTCTGAAATACAATTGGTGGTTCGGCTCATTTATCTTTGGTTTGTAAGGATTTGAGAATAGCTATATTAAGTATTAAGTTTAAGTGTAATACTTATGTTTTTGGTTTCATGGGGTATGGGTTGATTCTAGGCATGGACTGGTTAGCTAGTAATTGTGAAAGGAGGGTAGTTAGACTTTCGACTTGCCTCGGGAATTCCCTCGAGATTTCGTGCGATCCTAAGAGATCAGTTTGTCTTAGCTACGTAGAATCACTTGATGCACCTATCGATGATTTGCGTTCCGTTGGAGTAGTCCATGAGTACGCAGATGTTTTTGATTAGGTTAGGGTTTGTCCCCTAAAACGTGAGATAGACTTCCACATATATCTAGTTGACAATGCAAAGCCAGTTGCATTACCTATACGACACATGAATCCAAGGGAAATGAAAGGTTCAGTAAACAAGTAAAAGAGTTACTTGAAAAAGGGTTCATAAGGCGAAGTGTTTCTGAACGGGGTGCTCCAGTCATTTTCGCTACAAAGGCGGATGGTTCACTTCGCTTGTGCATAGATGATATTTTGGTTTTCTCTAAGAATGAGGAAGAACATGCTTTGCATCTAAGGGAAGTCTCGGATATCCTCCAAGCGCATCAACTTAAGGCGAAGTTCTCCAAAAATGTCATTTTTGGAGAGAAGAAGTAAGGTTTCTAGGACATGTGGCATCCAAAGAAGGGATAACAATAGATCCCGCAAAAGTAGTTGCGGTGCAAGACTGGAAGGTCCCAAGGAATGCAACAGAAGTAAGAAGCTTTCTTGGACTAGCGGGCTAATATAGGAAGTTCATTAAGGACTTTGCGAAGGTATTAGCCCCACTTACAAGATTGACGAAGAAGAATCTAACCTTTGCTGGGGATATTGGTTGTGATGTCGCTTTCCAACAATCGAAGAGGGCTCTTACAACGGCCCCAGTTTTGACTTTTACCTTACGGTAGTAAAAGGCTTACGGTATACACGGATGCATGCGGCACGGGACTAGGCACCATTTTGATGTAAGGGTAAGGTCGTAGTGGATGCCTTAAGAAGAAAAAGGTTGACTTTAAGTCCTCTTTATGTGAAAAGAAAAAGTTCAGAATACAGATCAAACTTTGATTTTAAAACCTTCGGTTAAGTTAGTAGTCGACATCGCTAGGAGTAATACCTACGCTTTTGAATTAAATAGGGACTTCAGAAAGAAAAGACTCTCAGATAGCTGACGCAATGGATAAATTAAGTAGAGAAGAGACCTCTAGTTACCTTAATAAATGCACTTGGTAACATGGTTAGCATCTGTTTATTTTCAAGAGATAGTTCTTCTACATGGAATGCCCTCTAGTGAATTTTGGAAGAAGCCATGAGTACGCAGTTATGTTTGAGCACCACTTATCATCCTCCGATAGAAAAGGGTAAATAGGATTTTGGAAGACCTTTTGAGGAAATGTTAGCATGACACAACAGGAGTTTTAATGCCGAGTATACTAGAAGAAGAAGAGGTAGAACGGGAGGCGACAGTGAAATGAGTTCCAACACATATTCTGGAAACAAAAATTAAGGAGCTAAGTAATCGGGAAGTTAAGATAGTCAGAGAAATATGGAGTGAAGCTCGATGCAACTTAGAAGACTAGATATGCGCATCATACCCTTTTTGAGGGTATATCCTTGATCTCTCTTTTCTGTAAAGTTTATTTGCTAGTCTTTATCTTTTAAGTATATCCTCTCGGTCCTATACTCGATTCTTAGGTAGAAGCCAATGGATGTAAACTTGTGTATGTTTGGTGGATGGAAGTGGATGTAAGTATTTGCTAGTGGTTGCTCGTGGATGCATATGCACACACACTAGACACTAGATCGGCTCCGTCATTTCCATATTTCATATGCATGAGTGAATTTTTATATATATGGATTGAAACTTGATGTGTTATCATATGGATGTTGCATTTGTATGAATGATTGAGCACTCGTGTAGGAGTTATAAAGTACGTTTAACTACATACATGTTGGACTTATGGTACTAACATAATTCGCATTAAGGAGGTCAACTGAATCAGTGGACCGCCTGATCTTTTGCATTATTATTGGGACATGTACACACACCCTTGCATATGTTCATATAGCATTATAAGTCTTTTAAGGACAATGGATGCCTGTGATTGAATGGTTAAGTAGATGGATGTTGGATGGTAGGATAAACATTCTTCTTGACTTGGAGATTTCGGGGACGAAATCCTTTAAGGAGGGGAGAATGTAACACCCTGTATTTTCCGTAAATATTTAAAATAACGAACTTAAGAACACTTAATTTTTAGAAGATGAATTAAGGGAAACGGGTTGAGCCATTGCGTTCGTCTTGGAATTCTGCTTGAGATAGAGTCCGAGTTTGCGTAAATCGAGCTCCGTATGAAGAAGTTATGGAGTTCAGAAGATTTCAAGTTTAAACAGAAATTAAATTAAAATTCAAAACAGATCGAAATTCGAAATTCGGTAAGAGCGGGCTGGGCAGGAAATTTCACGCTCAAACGTGTCGACCCACCCCCCCCCCGCCCTAAGGGGGAGTCGACATAGGTGTCGACCCCCCTGTAGCGAGTCGACCCCTTTTTGACAAATTTTGATAGTCCTGAGCTGATGTGGCCTTCTATGGTTGGCCAATGACTAATTTCTAAGGTATTAGGGCTTGTGTGTCATGATATGGTTGGATGGATGACACATCTCTTTGGTTTGATGGCTCTGATTTCTCGTAGACTAATCTAAGGGCTATAATTAATCCTAGACATCTATATATACGTAGCTAAACCTAAACCCTAACCTCATAACACTAAAACTATGGTGCCGTCATGCTGTTCATCTACAAGTTAGCCTAGCCTCCTTCATCTTATCCAAACTAGAAAATCAAATCCAAACTAGTAATCGATTAGAAGAACTTCGAATCAAACGTCTACATCAAAGGATAGCTTTTCAAATTCAAAAATTAGATCCCAGAATACAAGGTCCATTCTTTTTCTGTAAGTTCAGTTATTATTTAGATTTAAACATCTAATAGAAATCATGACTGTAATAATCAGATCTAGAACAATGCCTAATTCTGATTCGGGCCTATCCTTTTGTCAAATCTAAATTGCTTATGCCTATGAGACTACTGTGATTGATGTATTGAAATTTATCATGCCTATGAGACTGTTGGACTGACATAATAGAACCTATCATGCCTATGAGACTGTAACCTCCCGCACCTCCGTTCACGCAAGATATTATTCCCAACTTAGCCACCATATAGGTGTGGGGTTTTGTTCCTCAAAAGGTCTCGACGTTAGTAAAATATGGACTCTACTATATAAGTACCCACTACACACAGACTTCCACGATGTGGGACTTAGGGGTGTTACATTCTCCCCTCCTATAGAGCCCGACGTCCCCCTTAGCTCACAAACACCTCACCCAGGCGTTGTGGTCCACACAGGTGCCACAATTCCGGCTGGGTATTGGCTCTGATACCACTGTAATCGCCCGCACCTCCGTTCACGCAAGATATTTCCCCAACTTAGCCACCGTATAGGTGTGGGGTTTTGTTCCTCAAAAGGCCTTGGCGTTAGTAAGTGATGGACTCTACTATATAAGTACCCACTACACACAGGCTTCTACGATATGGGACTTAGGGTTGTTACAGAGACTGTTGTGACTGACATAATAAAACCTATGATGCCTATGAGACTGTTGGATTGACATAATGGAGCCTGTCATGCCTATGAGACTATTGTGATTTATATGATAGAACCTATCATGTTGTACATCCTATGCCTATGTGACTATTGCAATTAAAATAATGTGACTTATCATGTTGTACATAAAAATTAGTGATTCTCTTAAGTCCAATTCTATCTAATCTTTATACCTATGGTGTAAATTGCTTAGCTTGTCTACACATATGTTAATGTACAACATTGAAAAATGATTCTTGAATTGGGTACATCTTTACATGCCTATTTTTTCCTTATGTCAATTCTTATGCTCCTTCTCTATTTTCCTTGCTTTTGTGAATACTAAGTTCATTCGAAACTTAGATTAAATATCGTTGTATGTGCGATTATAATGCGGGGAAAATTGGGTATAATTAAATTTAGTAAAATTTTGGGCATAACATGTGAATGTGGCATAAAACTTGTAATTGATATTGGGCATCATTATTATTATTATAATTACAAGTTTGGGTTAATTGGCATGTAAACCAAGTTTTGGGAGTAAATTGCAAACTGGAATATTAAATCTAGATTGGGCATAACTATTGGTTGGGACACCGAGCATAATGTACATTGTGATTTTGGAGCATGACTATTATTGCAAATTTGGGAAGATCAGGTGTAACCTATTTTGATTAATAACTTGTAATTGAATTTGTTGGGCATAACTTGAGAATTGAAACATGACTAGTTTTGTGAAATTGGGATAATTAGCATGTAAAATCCAGACTTGGACATGTATAGTAAATATGTAGATTTGCTAAAAGAGAAACATGCCTAACCCGAGGTTAGACTGAGTTGCGTTGTAAAACTACCTGGAACCGCCCGGCACATCCAGTAACCGCAACAACACAGATCTAATGTGAGAGGTTAATGCATTTACCCTAAAAACCGAGGTTAGAATGAGTTTGCGGTAGAAGTCTTCCCAGAACCACCCGGCACATCCAGCAACCGCAACCAACAGTTCTAATGTGAGAGGTTAATGCATTAATGAATGAATTAATGCTAATAAACAAGACATGCTAAGAATGAGTATGGTTGAATTAATAAGAAACACTTAACAAACATAACATGATGAATGAGTGGGAATAAGCTAATAAGGGACACTTAACCAATATAACAGGAGGAATGAGTAGGGTTAAGTCAATAAGAAACACTTAACAAACATAACATGATGAACGAGTGTGGTTAAGTAAATGGGAAACACTTAACCAACATAACATGATGAATGAACAAGGTTAAGTTAATAGGAAACACTTAACCAATACAACATGATGTGTGGGTGGTTAAGTTAACATGAATGGACAACACTTAACCAATATTGCATGAACAAAGGGGATAAGGTTAAGGAAAGCTTAACCAGTAAATACATATTGACTTGTTAAGTAAACCTTGGGTAGGTGGGTAATATTAGTATATATAGGCCGACAAACTTAACCGTTCAATAAACATGTTTGAATCAGTGGGAGGGTTAAGTACATCTCGTGTAGGTGGGTAATATTTGTATATATAGGCCCACAAACTTAAACAGTAGGAAACCCTAGTAGCGAGGACCCATTTCAGCAGTAACCCACATAGATATATCATGGTACCCTAAACTAGGCATGGTAGGGCACGATTACTGGGCTTGTTATAAGCGGTCAAAGTAGCAGCAGGTGGTGCAGCAGTGCAGGTTCCGACGGGATCACGAGCGTGCGCGTATTCCGGAGTGGAAGAATTAGCCATTGGGCATCAGTAGATATAAAGCTGTGCATCTTGATCCGTGTCGGGTAGCCACCTTAGGGCTTGATACACCCTATGGTGGGACCAGCACAGGTATCTACAAGCAGAGGGCCGAACGACACAAACTATAACTAGATCGATACGAGTAGGAGTCAATCGGTTAAGGTACTAAGGATACATCTAACATCTTCATGGAAATTAGGATGATTGAGGTAAGATCCTCATACTAGATGTACACGTGAAGGCTACCACAATTGCGGGGTTGGGATCACCTTATTATATAACACAGGATACTAGTTGGGACACTAGTAGGGAATACAATTCATTCTATAAAAGACACTAGTTAGGATACTAGTTAGTTGGTGCAGAGATATAAAAATCAGAATAACGGGGTAGTAGCGAAGCAGAGAAAGAGTAGAAGCGCATTCAGTTTACCTTGCCTTATCATATCTTATGCTAATCTTATGTTATCTTGTCATCCCTGTTATCATGGTATTGTCTTATATTCAGTTATTCATGTCATGTTACTATTACCTGTTTAAATACTGAAAATCATTGGACTTACCAGACTTATGTCTGACCTAGTTTTGTTTCGCCTCTCTTCTTCCGTTCCCCCCCAGGTAGTCAGGGAGGGAATAGCTCATCTTAGTTTGGACCTTTTCACTTTCCAAACTTGAAGATTCTTTGATGTATTGCTTTGGACTCTCTTTTCCACCGCTATGGCTGGCTCATGCTTTATTGGGGAATATCATTGTCATTTTATGCTTCTTTATTTTGTTAAACTAGACAGATACTTTGTTGTACTGGGTATTGGTGTGGAAAAACAATCTTTGTACAAGCTGTTTTACCAAGCTGCTGTTTTATCAATGAAGTAATGTTTTATTTATTTTCCGTTGTTTTATTTGTCTGTCTTGTAATTTATCTGCATCTCTTACCTATAACACTTCACTGAAGTTAATGCATTCCCTTTGTGAGTGACATTAATGGAGGTGGGGTGTTACAATGCTAATTAAAGTTGTGATTTGATCATCAACCACAAGGCTCTTCTTTTCAACAAAAACCTTGATCATTTGCATCTTGGCATGCCATACTGACAATTCACTCTGTGCGACTGATGTCTATCAATATATAACCTTTGAGCTCGTACGTCTCAGAAAAGGGTGTTAAGAAAGATAATAAATTCTCCGCCACCGAACAGATATTTATTTAATAGAAATCAATCATCACGGAATAAAATCCAATGTCAGACACATATCCATTTACAAGTCCATTCTCAGTCTGAACGAAACTGGAGACACCTTATTCCTCGTCCCATATTTCCAATACAGGAGAGAGGTTCTCACATATCCATCGATCTCCAAGTACGTCTGGACAATCACCACTTATTACCTTGTCTTGGGATGCCTCCCAATCAAGACATCAGTAATCATCCGAAAGATGTGAAGACCTCCGGTCTTCAACCACCATCTTCATCTTCGACTTTTAACCGTCGTAGTAATTATTCAGAATGGGTTGAACCCAGTCTTTCCGAATAACTTGTTTATTTTATAATCAATAAACAAGTGCTATAAAACACATCATACGCCTCATTCCAATTCATAATATTCTTTTAATAAAATATTCACCCTTTTATGGAAAGGTTCCCATTAATTTTATCAAAGATAAATTCTTTTAAATTTATTCTCTAATCTTCTTTTTAAAGATTCAATAAAACTCCAATTTGGTTTTAATATCCAAAAATCATTGCTTTATGATTATTCAAATTTAATGAATTAATCTTTTCTTTAACTGGATTAAAGAACCAATGTCATTTAAAACACAGTTCATGATAAACCCAAAACCAACTTCCATTAAATATGGAATTTTCACAGAAATCAAATCAATATAAATTTTCGTATCAGACAAATAATATAAATGGAATAAGGGCAAAGCCTTTTAAATTCCATATATAGTAACGGCCTTCTTTTACAGAAGCTCATCTCGATTTTATTAAATCGAATTCCATTCAATTCCAATTTAATATATTAAATTGAAAAACTTTACTTTGGAAAATTTCCATTAATTCTTAAGATTCATATATTTCAAATCATATCTTCACTGTAAATTGGGTTAAAGAATGAATGTCGTTAAAAACACAGTTCATAATAAAGCCAATTCACATTTCATTTTATTCCAATTACTAAATATAATTGGAAATTCTAATAATCTTAATTACAAGATTTATTCTTTTCATACGGGGTTTAAGAACAGTGTTATTTAAGGCAGCATTCACGACAAATCCAAAAATTCAATTTATTTTATTTAATTCCAATTAAATATTAATTAATTGGAAAACTTCCTTAAATCTTAATCTAAAGATCTATTCTAGTTAATAGGTAGTTCATTTCGATAAAAATATATTTTTATCTTTTCAAATATGGAATTTTTCATCCAAAATCTTTTCAAATCATTTATTATGATTTTACATAATTTTTCCATATTTTTAATAATTTTGTTAACGCCATTACAGTCGGTTTCCAATAACGGCACTGGAATGCATCCATAGCGACCTTTTCCAAATTTGATTTAGACATAATTCCATATCCAACTGTTAGATTTCAAATCTCTTATATTCATTGGAAAGCTCTTTTTGATACGAACCCAACGGTTCCGGTTTTAGGAGAATCCGACAGTCGGATCTCCCGTTACATCAATTTGATGTTAATGGTCGAAATTCGCGAATGGTCGCTGCGCGGCGCGTTCTATTCATGTCATTATATATATATATTATATATATTATATATATTGCGTCGATTTCTATTTAAACGTATTTTATAAATTGTTTATAAATTTATTTTAACGATTCCAACTTCATTTCAATTTTAAATCAAAATTGAATATTTTATAACTTTATCATATAAAATGGTAATATTTCCAAAATATTAAATTTTGAAATCACTATTTTTCGATATTCATTATAAATTGAATAAAACCGATCGATAAACCCGTTCGGGTTAAAAATGGCGTTTTCTATACCTAACTTGGCTTCATATTTTTATATTTTTGTGTCCATCCAAAATCGGACATAAAAATCATAATTTTATTCTTCACTAAATATTATTTTATAATATTCATTATTTTAAAATATTCTTTATTTTTGAATATTCTTTATTTTAAAATATTCTGAATCGGAATGTGACTCAATCAATTACCATATAATTTCAGTTATATGGATTTCATACATTGCATGTATATAACAATAATGATAAATAATCATTAAACAATCCTTTCACATCCAGAGTGAAATTTACAACTGTGTGAGCATTAAAATAAATAAATAACGCTCATCACAGACTGTCAATCCGTCGATTGACATATAACTAAATATTGGGACTAGTGTATGTCAAATATCATCCCAATACCCGTGTGGGGTTTTCAGACAACAACAGTTAATTTAAATACATCATTGGTTAATAAATTTAACCAATTATAATTTGGTTTGACTTATTTTCTATTTAATAAAATTTTGCTATTTTAAATAAGTATTTATAATTTAATTTCAACAAAACATATATTTTAACAAGTAATTATTTTTATTCTTGTCTAACATGATAAAAGTGACATTTTTATTTCACATGACAATTTATAACTAAATGACATTTTTATTTTAACGTTACACTTTCTAACAAAATGACATTTTTATTTCAACGTAACATTTTGTATGTTTCTAAGGACAAATAAAAAGAATGTTTTATTTGTATACAAATTACAATGCCTCTAAGGACAAATAAAAGAATGTTTTATTTGCATACATGTTTTCTACTTTTCTAATGTCAAATAAAAAGAAGTATTTTATTTGCATACATTCTGTGTCGCTAATGACAAATAAAAAGATAATTTTTGTCTACATGACATATTCTATAATTTCAATGACAAAATAAAAATATTATTTTGACTACATAACATGTTCTATAATCTCGATGACAATGACAAAATAAAAAGGTGATTTTGTCTACATACCATTTCTATGTCCATATATGATAAATAAAAGGTAATTTTTATTTGCAACAATTCCAACAATTACCATGACAAATAAAATGAAATATTTTGTTTTGTATACAATTTTATTTTTACATGACAAATAAAACGAAATATTTTTATTTGCATACAATTCTGTTTTAAACATTGCAAAAAAAAGAAATATTTTTTTATTTGTATATAATTTCAATTTTCAACATGACAAATAAAAATGAGCATTTTTATTTGACAAGAATTTCAATGTTTAGCAATGACAAATAAAAATTAATATTTTTATTTGGCAACAATTTCAATATTTAACAATGACAAATAAAAATGACTATTTTAATTTGTTTACAAATCTATTTTAATATAACAAATAAAAATGACGATTCTATTTCAACAAAACAAACAAAAATGATAATGTTATTTTGTTGACAATTCTATTTCAACAAAACAGTTAAAAATGATAATTTTATTTTGTTGACAATTCTATTTCAACAAAACAATTAAAAGTGATTCATTCATTTTTGTTGACAATAATCCTATTCAACAAAATTGATGTTTTTATTTTAGCACAAATCTATGTAACAAAAATGTTATTTTTGTTTTGATTATTTTCTTTCAACAAAAATGTTATTTCAAAAATGTTCATTTTTTTTTGATAATTTTATTTCAAAAATGTTCATTTTTAATTTGGCAATTTTATTTTGACAAAAATGTCAATTTTGTTTCAACTATTATATTTTGGAAAAAATTGATATTTTTGTTTTCAACTATTTTATTCAACAAAAAATGATAATTTTGTTTCAACTATTTGGTTTCAACAAAAATTGATATATTTTGTTTCAGTATAAAATGATATTTTTATTTCACTTTTTTCTTACAACAAAATGTCCTTTTTATTTCAACTATTTGGTTTCAACAAAAATTGATATTTTTGTTTCAACCATTTTGTTACAACAAAAATGATATTTTTTTTTCCAGCTATTTTATTATAACTAAAATGATATATTTGTTTTTAACAATTTTATTACAACACAATAATCATCAAATTAACAGATCTACATAACAACATCAATCATCAATCCCAGATCAAATCACGTATAACATCAAATAGAATTTAACAGCGGATTGGAAGAAAAATCACAATCATAATTAGTTAATTTTAATTATAAAACAATAGAATTCTCACCTTGATCGGATTCAGAAATCGTTTTAATAACGACTGTTTTTAATTGAAATACGTTGCGCGTTTAATTCAATCAAAATTTCCAACTGCTCCTGTTTTTATTCTGGTCTGTTCCATCACGTAGATCTAGTCAACACGAGTCCAACGCACTTAGTTTTATTTGATTCTGTTTTCGTATGAAGAAGTTATAGGATTTAATACATTTGATTATGTAAACACTTAATTAATTAATATAATAATTCCCTAAACCTTTATCTTCCTCGTCGTTACTCAGGACCCAAAACTAAACCCATCCTCGCATGAAACAGCCGGCCACCGCACCACTATCCTAACGTCGGACCTTGATCTGGACACCCCACTTTGACCGCCAATCACATCTACTCCGGCGTCCCCAAGCCTGATGAACTCGGTGGGATCCTCCTCTGTGGAAACGCGACAGTTTCTGACCATGATTTCGAGTGAAATACAACACGATAACCGATCTTATCCTTATCAATTTGAAGATCTAACATAGCTCTTTGATTTCTGTTTATAATTTGTTGGCCAATTCATTGTAATTTGGGAGAGACTAAAGGTTTTAGTTTTGAACGATTTGGTTCGTTCAATGAGGAATGCGGCGGCTGTATGTTTAGGGTATTAGGGTTTGGTTTAATTCCTATTTATAATATAATAATATTAAATTTCTAGTTTTACAAATAAACCCATTAATTCTCCATAGCTCCAGATTCAGCCCAACGAGAGTTGTCCCTAGCCAAATACCCCTGTTCCGGACACAGTAGACTAGGTCATGTCAGCCCATTTGATCTTCTTCAGCCTGTTTTCTTCAAATTAAAATATAAATTATTTAATTTGATCATACATTTAAATTTACCGGGGCCACATACGGACTCCAAAAATTCCCTAAAAATAAATCTAGCAATGTTTTGACGATACGGTCCTAAAAAAATTAATTTCATCTAATTTGGAGATCGTTTGAAAAATGGCTCTTTTAGCGGTCGATTAAATTCAACAGAAACTATCGAACACAGTTTAATTTACCATGCTCACAAATTAATTCCAAAAATTATAGAAAATTAAACTTAGCAATAATTTGACATTCCAGATCCGACAAAAATGGTTTCGTCGGAAACGGAGGTCGTTTGCAAAATGGCCATTTATTATATTAGTATATATATATATTCCATAGCGACTATTCTGAATATTTAACTGGCCATAACTTTTTATTCCCGCTATGAAATTTTAATTTTTCAGATTCATTGGAAAGATATTTTTAAACAGATTTGCATATTTTTGGTTTTACTGAAATCTGATTTATTTTGAATCCTATACATTCGGTCAAAGTTCAAATTCTAATTTTCAAACTCCCACGTCATTTCAGGCTCGGTTTATAATTAAAATAAATAAATTCGTTTTAACTTCATTTTAAATAAATTTTTAATCATTATTATTTAAAATAAATCATTTTAAATATTTAAAATCCATTAAAATTTCTAAAATAAAAATTTTAAATTGGTTCCAAAATTGCGGGTTGTTACAAAATGCAACATTTTTCTGGTGATGCGTTTTGCCGTGTTACCCTAAAGTCAATGGCAACATCTTTACAATCCAATGACAACATTTTCCTGGTGTTACCACATATACTAATTTCACTTAAAAGTGGGTCTCACATTATCTATAGTTACACTTTTACCATCTAATGACAACACGTTTACATTCCAAAAATGTTGCTATAAATATTTTGTCTCTAACAAGATTAAATATTTATTTAATAGAATACTACTGCACAAAATTTGAATTCAAACAGTGTTTTATTAAATAAAATATTTTATTTCAATAATTGAAATAGTATAAATTTCCGACAACTATTTATAACTCGATGATTTACTAAAACACTGATTATTCACATATACATATATTCCTCACTGCATCACTCAGTTTGCTCATTACATATGTAGTTTCAATTTATACAGACATTGACAAGTATATGCGAGCCGAGTGTCAACCCAAAGGCGAGCCGAGTAGTGGGTCCGGGCGCAACGCCACACACTACAACAAAACAGATCTATTACAATGGGCGATGCCCGTTGTAATAGGGGTTTTACAGCGGCCAGCCCGCCCGCTGTATTAGGCCATGTTGTAATATGTCCACTTTTACAATGGGCAATGAACGTGGTAACAAGCAGTTGTAATAGACTTTTTACAATGGTCTTATGTTGTTGTTGTATGTTCCTTCAATAGAATAACAGCCCGTTGTAATATTTTTTGCAACAGGTATTGGCCGTTGTAATATCTTCTATAACAACAATTAATGCCCATTGTAAAATGCTGAAAGTGGCAATGGATTTGAATATTACACATAATATTAATAATATTTACAAGAATTGAATATTTAACTCAAAAATTATTTTTAAACAAATATTTATTACACGTTCAAATAGTACACATAGTGTTTCCCCTCTATTTACACAATCACTTGTACATACACTTCCTTACTACATTTCACTTGTATACATTAACTCCTCACTTATTCACTCATATACACATACACAGTCACTCACACTCTCACTATAGTTTTAGTCTTCGGCTTCTTGCTTCAGAGTTTATCAGTAGAACATACTCTTTAACTAATAATTAACTTGGCATGTACACTACAAAATAAGAGAACATCCCTGATTACTGATGATCAAAATATCTACTTTCATTCGGTTCAGTTTGAACTTGCTTGATTCCAGTTGGATTCTTGGTCTGATTTTAAAGCATAAACCTATGTATGTACATATATTAAGGCACAAAAATTGTAAGCCAAAATAAGAACATAATTCAAACTGAAACTAATAAAGCTTGGTTTTGATACCATGACGTACAATGCAACGAATTCAGTATGAGGGAATTGCTTTACACCAGGTTGTGTAAAAAGCTTCCTCCACACCATTGCCATGGTGTACATCTATGTCTGCATATAATACACGCTGACCATACACAAATTTAGCAACTGATGTGTCTAATAATTGAAACAGTGAATTAGAATTATGCTTCAGAGGAAATATATCGCTTACAAATACCTAATAACTGAACTGTTGGATAATTGTAGTTAGCCACTGTCATTTCGTCTTGGATTTTATTATATTAGTATACATAGTAACAGATATAAAGCAACAAAGTTAGAGAAATTCAGATAACGGAGAACCACAAGAAGAGGCAAATCTTCTTTATATATTGCACTAACAATTTTGCAAATTATTCATCACTGTTGACAAGACCAAAATATAATTACTTTTAAACAGTTAAACTGAACTAATGCGTACCATAATAATAACTTCACTGCTTACTGTCCTTACTTGTATGTACTTGTTCTAATTTTTACATAAAAGATGCACCACTTCACAATTTTTAATCTTGCTGCTGCTGTTAATGCAAGCAACGTTGGAATAGTTTGCAAGTTTATTCTTGTTCATATGTAATTACCATGGCCATTGATGCCCAATTTACGGAAGTTTGAAATTATTATTTTTCCTCAGGAGGTATATAGTCAACATCAGTTGCGTGATCTTACTCAATTTACAAAACCAGAAAAAGATAATTGAATGTATCTTTTTTCTACCACAAAAAAGAATCCTTTGTTTTACGGTATCGTTCATCATTAAAATTAAAGAAACATATGGGTTCGAGTCACCTATTCCAAACATTGCAGCATGTTCCAACCAGATAATATTAAGCATTAGTTCATTTGTTTTGACTGGAAACATGAATTTTATATTTAGACATACAGAACTTCAAAGGAAATGATGACACCTATAATGACCAAGTCAGTGTATATGTATTGTTCGCAATAGGTTAAAAGTAGAGTACTTTACCCTAAAAAAATAAGAACGTATGTTCACCCTATCACTTTTATCACAGATCGCAGTGTAATATGTTGGATCTTTTGTGTGTCAGTAAGAAATTAGGACACTTTCATTAAAATTTAAAGGGTAGACCAGGTTAGTAAGTCCACTTTTGTAATAAATAAACTATTGATTTGTAGAATTTCATAGTTGAAGTGAGCTTTCCAAAAATAAAATCAAATTAGAGGGAGATTTCTAGCAAGAGCAGGTCTGCAATTATAAATTGACGCCAATACGGCAAGATTACAAAATACAATGATAAAAGTTGAATCCAAGTAGTCAAAAACAAGGAACCATCATTAAACCAAACTAACGCGTACCAGAATAATATTCACTGGAAGAAATTTGAAGCTCAGCTAAGTCTCCAGCCTAAGACGCATTAATTCTGATATAAAAAAGATATAGGTATTGGTTAAACTGATGCTTTTAAAACAATGGACATAGTTCTGCTGGATACAAACCATATCAACTTCATACAGTAGATTATTGCAGCATACAGACCAACCATCCAACACGACTGACAGTCATGAAATGAACTAACAACATTATCTTCAATAGTAATATGACCCTGTAAAAGAAACTAAGTCGTATTAATAAACAAAATTAGCAAGATGCCTGCAAGACAATACTGCAGCTGATATATGCCATGCTACCTTGCCACCACTTAACGCCTCCTTGAGCTTCAAGGTTGTTGCATTTGAACACTTAATTTTGAGTGTTAATAATTTCAATCTTTTCTTTTTGAATAGCTATAATTCATAGCAACTAACTATATAAAGAGACTACATTTTAAAAACGACAGTTAAGAATCTAGTAATAATGGCAGAAATACTGAATATGTAACTTTGTTTCCTTTATTTTATTTTTATCAATATGGCAAACAAAACAAGTATAATTCGCCAACATCATTATTGAAATATATATGGTAAGATATATACCTCTTCAAATTCCCCCAGCCCAATAATTGTCAGCAATTAAAAACCATGAGCTCCCATTTTATGCCTTTGACGAAGCATATATTCAGTTTCCTTCTGCTTCAATAGATTACTATATTTTTTTCAACTTAAACCATCACATAGCTTCACATTAATAATGGTATGACACTAAGAAATATTATCCCAGCAGTTACGTAGGAAAAGCAATGTAAAATCAGATTAAATTGTGTTGAATCCTTGGATCAGACCACTTCTGTTTCATTTAAATGTGTATAATTAACAACGCCCCCTACTTACCAGTTACCTTGACAGAGCAAATTGTAACATTTAAATCAAATATCAGAAGTATGAGTGATATCCTACTGCTAATTTATAAGCCCAATTAAAATTACGCACCTTGGTAAATAAAACCCAAGCGGTTTTCTTAAGGTCTCTTTCAACTCTACATCTCTATACAATTAAGATAATCCCCCATCTCATTCAAACCCCACACAACTAACACGTTAACAATCCACCCACAAAGACCATAACTAACTCCAAAACTGCTCTCTAACACAACGGTCTCTCAGCAAGAAAACTTATCTGAACTCCTAATCTCCTATCAAATCACCCATTTATCTCCAAAACACACTCAGACTCATAAAAAGCGTCTGACGGTAACCAAAGACACAACCGCAGTATTCCATTCAATAGACGAAAGACCTAAACCCATAAAAATCACAACAGACCAAGGTCGAGAAACATTGATCTAAGACCAGAACTAAAAGTAGATTTAATCGCAATAGAACAAGAACTAACGAAATAGAACAATAAAAATTAAAAAGAGGCAAGATAGGAGTAATGAGAGTTGAAGGAAGAAAAACGTTGCATGAGGATTAGAGTTGGAGAGACAAAATATAAATCGGAGAAAGAAGATGGAATGGCGACTGAAAACCTAGTCCCCGTTAGAGCTCTACATTGTGAAAAATGATCATATGAACAATTGGGTCGGGCACTATTATTAATAGGCTTAGGCATTTCTATCCGTATTTTTTTTGAAAATACTATTTGTACTATTTATATATTGCAAAATAATGACCATAGAATAACATGTATTAAACATTAAAATAATAATAAAATATGTATTTCATTTCAAATCGAACGAAAATTTATTATATACAGATACCGCTATATCTGTATTCATATCCAAATATTATTTCGACTATCGTACATTCAGATCCTCCTTTAAATATCGCATATTTTCTTAATTTTTGAAAGGCGATGCAAATGAATTTCAAATATTTTGGGATACTCATTATCAGACTTAATAATTATTGCTTATTATTTATTTATTTATATACTAATAATTAAATATACTATATTATTAATTATGAAAAACAATATTACTTATTAACTATTAAAAATATTAATTATAATTCATTATATTATAAAAATTAACTCAAGTTATTAATCATAATTTATGGGTCATTATTTATAAATCATCAATTAATCATAATAAATTATAAATTATATATTATTTAACATTAAGTATATATTATTATTTATTCATTTTTCTTAATTATTTAATCATAATTACTAAATATCAAAAATCAGTTATTAAATGTTACTTCATATTTACTAATTATAAAATAATGTTAATTTTTTACTTTTAATAATTAATATGTATATATTATTAATTTTAAATTTTTAATAGTAATTATTAACCATAATTTATTATTGTTTATTATATTATTAATTATAAATTATTATATATTTATTACCAATTGCTCGATATTACTTAGTAATAACTAGAAAGTAAAATTAGATCTGTTGTAATACTTATTATAATAATAATTAGTAATTAGTGATTATTTATTAATAATAATTAGTAATTAGTGATTAATATAATGTTATTTATGATTGCTTATTAAATATTAGTAAATAATATAATATTATTAATGATTAGTAATTAGTAATATGATATTATAATGAGTAACATATGATTAATATAATATTATTAAATATTAATTATGAATACGTATTAGTTTTAGGAAAGCATTGTAATTATGAATTATTATCGATTATCACCTATTACAACGGGCATTTTTAGCTAGTTATATAATTGACACCAATCACAACGGGCCGTTTTAGCTCGTTGTAAAATTGAAACCTATTACAACGCCTACTTTACAACGGGCATCAAGTGACCATTGTAAATTTGGCATCTATTACAACGAGGCTTTCATAACGTTGTAAAATTGGAATCTTTTTGTAACAACAAGGAATTTCGCTCGATCTGAATCAGTCGCTAAACCGACCAAGACCGTTCGAAACTCCTGAATGTTTTGAGAACACGACAAACATAACGCAAAAAGAAGAACATTTCATTGTTAATTACAACAATTCCATCAGATACAAGGATATACAGAGTATAAAAACAAATATTATACATTTGAGAAATATCAGAGATTACAATACATTACATAGCAGCGGAAAATAATACAAAATACAAATGAAGGAGATATACGGATACAAAGCTTTCCGGATATCGTTCCAACTGTAGTAGGACCCTATGAATATAAATCTGCAAAACCAAAACTACTAGCTGCCCGAGTCGAAAAATAAGGGCACCCAGAGTTTAGGTTAAAACAATAAACTCCAGGCCAGTCATGTGACTGGTGTGAGAACTAAAACAGTTATTGATATTTATTTTAAAGTTAGGTAAATCAAGGGACCACGCCATATAACACGGAACGGGTTTCCTCCCAAGAAAACCAGTGCATAAAACAATAGCGCGATGCTAAATAAAGAAAAATGAAGCTATTATAAGACCAGGTCCCATCACACAATGCAACGCAAGCCGGAGGATAGGGTTTTTACCTTATAATAGCCAAGAATGCTTGGTATGTGAAATTTCATCTTTTATTATTACTATAAGTGAAGAAATCAATTTCAATCATAAGTATCAATCAGAGGCGGCATGAATGCCCCATACCACTATGTCGCCCTATATAGGTTATACAATCGAAACCGCAAAATGTCGTATTGGAAGTTGGATTATCAATTATGATATGAACCGAGGCTAGGGATCGTCCCCACCGCTTCGAGACGCTCTAGTCCGTGTCTCAGGCAAGCGCGCAGGCAAGCCTTGGATCGTCAGGGCCGGTCCACCGATGTGGATTATATTCCTGAACACTGCGTTTCCCCAACCTATGGGGCTTAAGTGAGCCAACGAATGACACCATCGGACCCGGATCGTCCGATCTAACCGAGGCGCCTCAAATTCCATCATCCACATAAGCAATGTCAGCCAGTTCAAGCACTGACACCACTTCTAACTAGAAAGAAACGCATGTCCTCCCAGATGTCCTTCTCCCATTTCTGGTTCACACCGGGGTGTGAGGCTCGCGAATTAACGCTACACAAAGCTACGCCACAAAGGTCGTGCTTTGATCATCAACCACAAGACTCTGCTTTTCAACAGAAGCCTTGATCATTTGCATCTTAGCATGCCACACAGGAAATTCACGCTATGCAACTGATATCAATCACACATAATGAAATCCGATGTTAGACACACATCCATTTACAAGTCCGTTCTGGGTCTGAACGAAACCGGAGGCACCACGTACCTCGCATATCCATAGATCTCCACGTACGTCTGGACGATCACCAACTGTTTCCCTCCTCTTGGGTGTACAGCCCAATCAAGATCATCAATAATTATCCAAACGATGTGAAGACCTCTGGTCTTCGACCACCGTCTTCATCTTCGACTTATCGTCGTATTAGTTATTCAGAATGGGATAAACCCGGTCTTTCCGAATAACTCGCGTATATAATAAACAAGTATTACACAAACACAACATACGCCTCATTCCAATTCATCTGTCACTAACCGTAAATTAGTAAGAGAACAATTCCCCAAATATTAACCCCGAATGCCGAAACCAACATCAGATCAATACCAAGGAAACCATTCATCTTAACTAATCTTCAGTAAGTTGTTAAATTTCACATTCTTAGGGAAAGGTTCCCATTAATTTTATCTAAGATAAATTATTTAAATTTATTCTTTAATCTTCTTTTGAATATAAATTCAAACCAAATTATGGTTTATCCAAACTAGTCGGGATTAACGAACCTTACCGAAGTAATCAATTGTTAAATTTCCCCAACCCCATCCTATTTATCCCATGAAGTAAAACTGGTAATACTTCACATCTAACACCACGGTGTTATCGGTAAATTCAATTACCATTTCACGTTTAAATCTAATTAAAGATTTAACTACCGCCTGGAGTAAAACTGGTGGTACTCCATTCTTGATCATTCCTTGAATTTGATAATTTTAATTATCAAATTCACTTTTCAATCTATTTAAAGATCCATTAAAACTCCACTTAGTTTTAATCTTTAACTGGGTTAAAGAACCAATGTCATTTAAAACACGGTTCACGATAAACCCAAAATCGCATTTCATTTCCACCATCCTTTGACCGTAAATTAGCAAGTGAACAATTCCCTAAGTAATAACCATGAAGGCCGAAACCAACATCAGATCAATACCCAGGAAACCATTAAACTTGACTAATCTTTAGTTAATTTCTGATTTTTTTAACTCCATTGGGCCTAAGAACAGTATTATTAAAGATACCCTTCACGACAACCCAAATCACATTCATTAATTATCAGGTTAAAGAACAAATGTTATTTAAAATACCATTCACGATAAACCCAAATCCCATTTGATATTAAATACAAGGCTCTAAATAGAAAATATATCGGCTTATATTCAATATCAAGTTCTACGACCAACAAATATCGTATTGGAAATAACGATATAAATATATCTTTCAAATTTCCAAAACAATATCTGTATAATCACAAAATCCCACATCGAAATATTTCGAAGACAATTTCAATTCGAATCCATTTCCAATCTATATATTGGAAATCTTGGTTATTTTTAAAACCCTTTCAAATCCAAATTATTTATTTCAAAAATAAATGGATTTTAATTCTAGTTCAAAACTAGTTCATTTCGATAAAAATCTATTTTTATCTTTTCAAATATGGAGTTTTCCACCCCAATTCTTTCCAAATCATTTCTTATGATTTTACACTAATTATTGATTTTTTTAATAATTTTATCAAGGCCCGAACAGTCGATTTCCATCAACGGTCATCGAACTGCACTTATAGCTACCTTTTCCAAATTTGATTTGTACATAGTTCCAAATCCAACCGTTAGATTTCTAATTTCTTCTATTTGTTAGAAAGCTCTTTTCTATACGAACCCAACAGTTCCGGTTTTAGGAGAATCCGACGGTCGGATCTCCCGCAACGTCAATCCAAAGTCAATGGTCGAAATTCGCGAACTACCGCAGTGCGGCGCGTTCTATTCAGGCCACTATATTATATATTTAATATATAATATATACTTCGTCGATTTCAATTCAAAACGAATTTTATAAATCGTTTTAAATTCATTTTCAAAATGATTTCAACTTCTTATTCAATTTCAAATCAAAAGTGAATTTTTCCTTATAAATTCGTTTCAAATTCATTTCAAACTGATTTCAATTCAAATCGATTTCTATTCAATTTCAGTTCGTTTTAAACTCCATTAAAAACGATTTCCATTCGTTTTTAATTCAATTTCAATTCAATTCAATTTGAATTCATTTTCATTTCTATTCAATTCGAATTCGAATTCACTTTCTATTCAATTCGAATCGAATTCATTTTCTATTTCAATTCAATCGAATTCATTTTCTATTTAATTTCAATTTGAATACATTTTCTAATTAATTTCAATTTGAATTCATTTCAATTCAATTTCAGTGAAATTTCAATTCGAATTATATTTTCAAAATATTCGATTTTCAAATCCCTTTTCGATATTCATTATAAAATCGAAAAAATTCCCGTTCGCGTTGAAATGGCGTTTAACTACTTAATACGGCTTCACATTTCAATATTCAATGAATATTATTTTAAAATATTTGATAATTTTGAACTGGAATCAGACACAGTAAACTACCATATAATTTGATTAATTGGACTTCATCCAATACATGTATACAACAATGAAGATAAACAATCAACCATCATCCAAAGTGCGTTCTACACTGTATAAGCATCAAATATAAATATTCAACGATTACACAGTCTGTCAATCAATCGATCAACAAATCACTAAACAGTTGGGATTAGTGTACGTCAAATATCATCTCAACACCCGTGTGGGGTTTCAATCAATCAAACACAGTTTTATTTGTGCAGTTGGGCGATGTGTAAAATTTATCGTCCCAATCAATATCAGTCAAATGTGTGTATACAAACAAATCGTCCGATTTGTTTATAAATATTTTATTTTATATACACGTTAAATATTATATTTTTAACTATCAAATATTTATTCAATCCACATCACACAACCAATTTTCAAAACACATCAAACAAGTCATCCATGGTCTGTGGACGACGGGTGTCGGGTGCTACTAAACACCGTCTGCATCCTAGTATATATTTTAACTAGAAAAATAAATTAAAGGTGAGGAGTTCTCACAGAGGGTTCCACTCCACCGTGCTTTGCTTTTGAACTACTGAACCGTCTGGATTCCTTTGAAATTCCAATTCAGTTCTTGTCCCGCTGTTCATAATAAAAAATATATTTTTATTGCTTCATTCCAATAAATAAAAATCATATTTTTATTTCTACTTCAAATATTTTTTCGACGCTTCATTCTATATTAAAATTATATTTATATATTTCTACTTTATATATAAAGATCGAATCTTTATATCAATGCTATAAAGATCACATTTTTATTTCGACATATATATAATAAAAATCATATTTTTATTCTCACTACTATATAAAGATCAAATTTTTACTAGTTATAATAGATAAAAATTGTATTTTTATTCTTCCCATACTATAAAAATCCTATTTTTACTATCTACATTATATAAAAATCATATCTTTATATCTTCTATAAATTAAAAATCGAATTTTTATTCTTTCTAAAATATAAAAATTATATTTTTAACCTTTCTATAATATAAAGATTATTTTTTTAATATCTACATCTTATAATAATTTCGCCTTTCTACTTATAAAAACATCGCCTTTACTACTAATAAAAATATCGTCTTTACTACTAATAAAAATATCGTCTTTACTACTAATAAAAATATCATCTTTACTTCACTAAAAAAAATCACGTCTTTTCCTTATTAAAAATCAAACCTCCTTAATTAAAATCTAACTTTCTATAATTAGTTTCCTAATAATGTACTTACATTATATAAAACTAATTTAAAACTATATTTTTAACTTAAAATAAAAATAGAAATAAAAAAAACAAAATAAAAAAGAAGGGAAAACTCACTTTTCTTTTTCTTTGTACGAAGAAGGAGGAGAGGGGCTGAGGTGATGGATGGTGGCGTAGGGGGAGATCGTGGCTAGGGTTTCCGGGCGGCGACAGGGTGGCGCAGGTCTCTGGCTAGGGCACGGCGGCGGTATGTGGTTTCGGGAGTTAGAGGGAGGAGGAGAAGCGCATGAGGGGGGGGGGGCGATTTCGAGGTAGGCGCGGAAGGCGGGGATGGTCAGTGGTGGAAGCGCAAGGCGGGTGCGACGGGCGCAGCTGGAGGGAGGCACGATTTTCTTTTTTTTTCTCGAATGAATGAATGGGGGGAGGGGGGAGGGCTGAGTGGTTAAAGGAGGTGAGAGAGAGGGATTTTATTTTTTATTTATTTTATTTAATTAATTTAATTTCTAAAAGGTACATTTTATTTCGACCTCGAAATGAAACCCACCGCCTGTCGTCCATAGCTAATTACCCCCATTCCGAACACAATGGGATATGTTTCATAGGTTGATTCAATCGTTTCGATCAATTTTCATCAAAATCAACATATAACTCTATATATTGAATTTGAACGCGCATTTCATTTTACTGGGGTCACATACTAACTCGAAAAATTCCCGAAAAATATTTTCTAACTTCGTATTTGCGATACGGTCCTAACAAGACTAGTTTCATCGAATTCTGAGACCGTTTGAAAAATAGCCATTTTCCAGTCAATTAAAATCAACTAAAACTGGTCAAACACGTTTTCCTTTGCCACGCTCACATATTGATTCGAAGAATTACGAATTTTGGAATCTAGCAATAATTGACGTCCCGGATCCAACAAAAGTGGTTTCGTCGAAATCCTAGGTCGTTTGCAAAATTTCCATTTAAAGGGCCAGAATTTCATAGTGACTATTCTGAATTTTCAATTGGGCATATCTTTTGATTCCCGCTATGAAATTTTGATTTTTCGGATTCGTTGGAAAGATATTCTCAAATACATTCTAATATTTTTGGTTTCGCTAAAATCCGGTTTATTTTGAATCCTGTACATTCATTTGAACTTTGAAATCGAATTATCGAACTACCGCGCCATTTTCAATTCCTTTTATAATTTAAAATAAATAATTATATTCTAACGACGATCTATATAAATAAATATATTCTATTTCTATTCAAAATAAATTTCTCGTCGTTATTATTTAAAATAATTCATTTTAAATATTCAAGATTCACTAAAATTGCCAAAATAAAAATTTTAAATTGGCTCGGATTTTCCGGGTTGTTACAATCTCCCCCACTTAAAACTTTTCGTCCCCGAAAAGGAACGAAGCCGAAAGTTGTTTTACTAACCAACTCAACTTTCATTATTTTCATTACGACTTAAGTTCTTCAACTTTTCAGTTTCTAATAACTATTCAAATTTTTCAAAAATTTGGCTAACACCCAAAATTTCCCTAAATTTTCGAAAAATTTCGCCATAACCACCCTTGCACCAGGAGCTTCGGGAAATTTCATATAGCCTCCCATGGCCTTCTTCAATCCAAAAGAAAAAGAAAAAGCCAAGCGGCTAGCCAATCGGCTCATAAAATCATCCAAAACCCAAGAAATACAATAAACATGTACCTATTTGTCGGGCAAACAATTTTATTCTTCTGGTCTAGCCTCCTTGCTATGACCTGTTCAATATATACACATGTATATGCATGCAATTTCAAACAATTTTCCATATAGTTCAGTATTTGGTCAATTTAGCTAAAGGTTCAACTTTTAATTAATCAAATTAATCAAACAACACAACCATCAATCAATTAGTGGATTATCATTTCAAATTCATAATTTTGATATACAGTAAAAAATCTCATTTTTGGTGCCAAATCACAACAATAAGCCCTATTTAATTTTGGTTCTCACACCAGCCAATTGAAAATATATAGAAATCACACTTTCGAAACTCGAACATTAATACTGATGATGAGATCTCAATCTTCAGTATCTTCTTCGGGCGACTAGAGTGTGATACTATATCTATCCAGTATATTATAACTTCAAATACACGTGGATCATACGTATATGCAAAATCTATATATATACTTGATTGTCCAAATCAATATAAAAGAAATAATCAAATACGAATAATTGGTTTAAATTTTCCAAACAAAATTCGTTTTAATTTTAAAAATATAGTCTTCTCACTCGTTCTAGGATACTACTGATCCCATCTCTAACGAGTCATTCTCATTGGATATTACTAATCCAATTTCTGATGAATTCTTTCATATAGTTCTAATGTGTCTTGTTCTTGAGCTTTGTAAACCAAAGTTCTGATACCAAATGTAACAACAAGGAATTTCGCTCGATCCGAATCAGTCGCTAAACCGACCAAGACCATTCGAAACCCCTGATTGTTTTGAGAACACGACAAACAGAACGCAAACATAAGAACATTTCATTGTTAATTACAACAAATCCATCGGATATAAGAATATACAGAGTATAAAAACAAATAATATACATTTGAGAAATATCAGAGATTACAATACATTATACAACGGAAAATAATACAAAATACAACTGAAGGAGATATACGGATACAAAGCTTTCCGGATATCGTTCCAGCTGTAGCAGGACCCTATGAATATAAATCTGCAAAACCAAAACTACTAGCTGCCCGAGTTGAAAAATAAGGGCACCCAGAGTTTAGGTTAAAACAATAAACTCCAGGTCAGTCATGTGACTGGTGTGAGAACTAAAACAATTATTGATCTTTATTTTAAAGTTAGGTAAATCAAGGGACCACGCCGTATAACACGGAACGAGTTTCATCCCAAGAATACCAGTGCATAAAACAACAGGGCGATGCTAAATAAAGAAAAATGAAGCTATTATAAGACCCAGGTCCCATTACACAATGCAACGCAAGCCGGAATATAGGGTTTTTACCTTATAATAGCCAAGAATGCTTGGTACGTGAAATTTCATCTTTTATTATTACTATAAGTGAAGAAATCAATTTCAATCGTAGGTATCAATCATAGGCGGCATGAATGCCCCATACCACTTTGTCGCCCTATATAGGTTATACAATCAAAACCGCAAAATGTCGTATTGGAAGTTGGATTATCAATTATGATATGAACCGAGGCTAGGTATCGTCCTCACCGCTTCGAGACGCTTTACTCCGTGTCTCAGGAAAGTGCGCAGGCAAGCTTTGGATCGTCAGGGCCGGTCCACCGATGTGGATTATTATTCCTGAACATTGCGTTTCCTCGCCCTATGGGGCGTAAGTGAGCCAACGAATGACTCCATCGGACCCGGATCGTCCGATCTAACCGAGGCGCCTCAAATTCCATCATCCACATAAGCAATGTCAGCCAGTTCAAGCACTGACACCACTTCTAACTAGAAAGAAGCGCATGTCCTCCTTGATGTCCTTCTCCCGTTTCTGGTTCACACCGGGGTGTGAGGCTCGCGAATTAACGCTACACAAAGCTACGCCACAAAGGCCGTGCTTTGATCATCAACCACAAGACTCTGTTTTCAACAGAAGCCTTGATCATTTGCATCTTATCATGCCACACAGGCAATTCACGCTATGCAACCGATATCAATCACACAGAATGAAATCCTATGTCAGACACACATCCATTTACAAGTCCGTTCTGGGTCTGAACGAAACCGGAGGCACCACATACCTCGCATATCCATCGATCTCCACGTACGTCTGGACGATCACAAACTGATTCCCTCCTCTTGGGTGTACAACCCAATCAAGATCATCAGTAATTATCCAAATTATGTATAGACCTCCGGTCTTCGACCACCGTCTTTACCTTCGACTTATCGTCGTATTAGTTATTCAGAGTGGGATAAACCCGGTCTTTCCGAATAATTCGCGTATATAATAAACAATTATTACACAAACAAAACATATGCCTCATTCCAATTCATCTATCACTAACCGTAAATTAGTAAGAGAACAATTCCCCAAATATTAACCCCGAAGGCCGAAACCAACATCAGATCAATACCCAGGAAACCATTCATCTTAACTAATCTTCAGTTAGTTGTCAAATTTCACATTCTTAGGGAAAGCTTCCCATTAATTCTATCAAAGATAAATTATTTAAATTTATTCTTTAATCTTCTTTTGAATATCAATTCAAACCAAATTATGGTTTATCCAAACTAGTCGGGATTAACGAACCTTACCGAAGTAATCAATTGTTAAATTTCCCCAACCCCATCCTATTTATCCTATGAAGTAAAACTGGTAATACTTCACATCTAACACCACGGTGTTATCGGTAAATTCAATTACCATTTCACGTTTAAATCTAAGTAAAGATTTAACTATCGCCTGGAGTAAAACTGGTGGTACTCCATTCTCGATCATTCCTTGAATTTGATAATTTTAATTATCAAATTCACTTTTCAATCTATTTAAAGATTCATTAAAACTCCACTTAGTTTTAATCTTTAACTGGGTTAAAGAACCAATGTCATTTAAAACACGGTTCACGATAAACCCAAAATCGCATTTCATTTCCACCAGCCTTTAACCGTAAATTAGCAAGTGAACAATTCCCTAAGTAATAACCCGGAAGGCCGAAACCAACATCAGATCAATACCCAAGAAACCATTCAACTTAACCAATCTTTAGTTAATTTCTGATTTTCTTAACTCCATTGCGCCTAAGATCAGTATTATTAAAGATACCCTTCATGACAACCCAATTCACAATCATTAATTATCGGGTTAAAGAACAAACGTTATTTAAAACACCGTTCACGATAAACCCAAATCCCATTTGATATTAAATACAAGGCTCTGAATAGAAAATATATCGGCTTATAATCAATATCAAATTCTACGACCAACAAATATCGTATTGGAAATAATGATATAAATATATCTTTCAAATCTCCATAACAATATCTGTATAATCACAAAATCCCACATCGAAATATTCCGAAGACAATTTCAATTCGAATCCATTTCCAATCTATATATTGGAAATCTTGGTTATTTTTAAAACCCTTTCAAATCCAATTTATTTATTTCAAAAATAAATGGATTTTAATTCTAGTTCAAAACTAGTTCATTTCGATAAAAATCTATTTTTATCTTTTCAAATATGGAGTTTTTCATCCCAATTCTTTCGAAATAATTTCTTATGATTTTACACTAATTATTGATATTTTTAATAATTTTATCAAGGCCCGTACAGTCGATTTCCATCAACGGTCATTGAACTGCACTTACAGCTACATTTTCCAAATTTGATTTGTACATAGTTCCAAAGCCAACCGTTAGATTTCTAATTTCTTGTATTCGTTAGAAAGATCTTTTCGATACGAACCCAACGATTCCGGTTTTAAGAGAATCCGACGGTCGGATCTTCCGCAACGTCAATTCGAAGTCAATGGTAGAAATTCGCGAACTGCCGCAGCGCGGCGCATTCTATTCAGGCCATTATGTTATATATAATATATACTTCGTCAATTTCAATTCAAAACGAATTTTATGAATCGTTTTAAATTCGTTTTCAAAACGATTTTAACTTCTTATTCAATTTCAAATCAAAAGTGAAATTTTCCTTATAAATTCGTTTCAAATTCATTTCAAACTGATTTCAATTCAAATCGATTTCAATTCAATTTCAGTTCGTTTTAAATTCCATTAAAAACGATTTCCATTCGTTTTTAATTCAATTTCAATTCAATTCAATTTGAATTCATTTCTATTCAATTCGAATTCAAATTCACTTTCTATTCAATTCGAATCGAATTCATTTTCTATTTCAATTCAATCGAATTCATTTTCTATTTAATTTCAATTTGAATTCATTTTCTATTTAATTTCAATTTGAATTCATTTCAATTCAATTTCAATGAAATTTCAGTTCGAATTATATTTTCAAAATATTCGATTTTGAAATCTCTTTTCGATATTCATTATAAAATCGACAAAATTCCCGTTCGCGTTGAAATGGCGTTTAACTACTTAATACGGCTTCACATTTCAATATTCAATGACTGTTATTTTAAAATATTTGATAATTTTGAACTGGAATCAGACACAATCAATTACCATATAATTTGATTATATGGACTTCATCCAATACATGTATACAACAATGAAAATAAACAATCAACCATCATCCAAAGTGCTTTCTACACTGTATAAGCATCAAATATAAATATTCAACGCTTACACAATCTGTCAATCAATCGATTGACAAATCACTAAACAGTTGGGATTAGTGTACGTTTAATATCATCCCAACACCCGTGTGGGGTTTCAATCAATCAAACACAGTTTTATTTGTGTAGTTGGGCGATGTGTAAAATTTATCGTCCCAATCAATATCAGTCAAATGTGTGTATACAAACAAATCGTCCGATTTGTTTATAAATATTTTATTTTATATACATGTTAAAAATTATATTTTTAACTATCAAATATTTATTCAATCCACATCACACAATCAATTTTCAAAACACATCAAACAAGTCTTCCACGGTCTGTGGGCGACGGGTGTCGGGTGCTACTAAACACTGTCTGCATCCTAGTATATATTTTAACTAGAAAAATAAATTAAAGGTGAGGAGTTCTCACAGAGGGTTCCACTCCCCCGTGCTTTGCTTTTGAACTGCTGAACCGTCTGGATTCCTTTGAAATTCCAATTCAGTTCTTGTCCCGCTGTTCACAATAAAAATTATATTTTTATTACTTCATTCCAATAAATAAAAATCATATTTTTATTTCTACTTCATATATTTTTTCGATGCTTCATTCTATATAAAAATTGTATTTTTATATTTCTACTTTATATATAAAGAACGGATCTTTATATCAATGCTATAATGATCACATTTTTATTTCGACATATATATAATAAAAATCATATTTTTATTCTCACTACTATATAAAGATCAAATTTTTACTGGTTATATAAGATAAAAATCGTATTTTTATTCTTCCTATACTATAAAAATCCTATTTTTACTATCTACATTATATAAAAATCATATCTTTATATCTTCTATAAATTAAAAATCGAATTTTTATTCTTTCTAAAATATAAAAATTATATTTTTAACCTTTCTATAATATAAAGATTATATTTTTAATATCTACATCTTATAAAAATTTCGCCTTTCTACTTATAAAAACATCGCCTTTACTACTAACAAAAATATCGTCTTTACTACTAACAAAAATATCGTCTTTACTACTAATAAAAATATCGTCTTTACTTCACTAAAAAAATCACGTCTTTTCCTTATTAAAAATCAAACCTCCTTAATTAAAATCTAACTTTCTATAATTAGTTTCCTAACAATGTACTTACATTATATAAAACTGATTTAAAACTATATTTTTAACTTAAAATAAAACTAGAAATAAAACTAAAACAAAATAAAAAAGAAGGGAAAACTCACATTTCTTTTTCTCTATACGAAGAAGGAGGAGAGGAGCTGAAGTGATGGATGGTGGCGCAGGGGGAGAACGGGGCTAGGTTTTCTAGGCGGCGACAGGGTGGCGCGGGTCTCTGGCTAGGGCACGGCGGCGGTATGTGGTTTCGGGAGTTAGAGGAAGGGTGGAGGAGAAGCGCGCGAGGGGGGGGGGCGATCTCGAGGGAGGCGCGGCAGGCGGGGATGGTCGGTGGTGGAAGCGCGAGGCGGGGGCGACGGGCGCGAGCTGGAGGGAGGCACGATTTTATTTTATTTTATTTTTTTTCTCGAATGAATGAATCGGGGGGAGGGGGGCTGAATGTTAAAGGAGGTGAGAGAGAGGGATTTTATTTTTTATTTATTTTATTTAATTAATTTAATTTCTAAAAGATACTTTTTTTTCGACCTCAAAACGAAACCCACCGCCTGTCGTCCATAGCTAATTACCCCCATTCCGAACACAATGGGATATGTTTCGTAGGCTGATTCAATCATTTCGATCAGTTTTCATCAAAATCAACATATAACTCTATATATTGAATTTGAACGCGCATTTCATTTTACTAGGGTCACGTACTAACTTGAAAAATTCCCGAAAAATATTTTCTAACTTCGTATTGGCGATACGGTCCTAAAAAGACTAGTTTCATCGAATTCTGAGACCGTTTGAAAAATAGCCATTTTCCAGTCGATTAAAATCAACTAAAACTGGTTAAACACGTTTTCCTTTGCCACACTCACATATTGATTCGAAACATTACGAATTTTGGAATCTAGCAATAACTTGACATCCCGGATACAACAAAAGTGGTTTCGTCGAAATCCGAGGTCATTTGCAAAATTTCCATTTTTAAAGGCCAGAATTCCATAGTGACTATTCTGAATTTTCAACTGGGCATATCTTTCGATTCCCGCTATGAAATTTCGGTTTTTCGGATTCGTTGGAAAGATATTCTCAAATACATTCTAATATTTTTGGTTTCGCTAAACTACGGTTTATTTTGAATCCTGTACATTCATTTGAACTTTGAAATCGAATTATCGAACTACCGTGCCATTTTCAATTCCTTTTATAATTTAAAATAAATAATTATATTCTAACGACGATCTATATAAATAAATATATTCTATTTCTATTCAAAATAAATTTCTCGTCGTTATTATTTAAAATAATTCATTTTAAATATTCAAGTTTCACTAAAATTGCCAAAATAAAAAATTTTAATTGGCTTGGATTTTTCGGGTTGTTACAATCTCCCCCACTTAAAACTTTTCGTCCCCAAAAAGGAACGAAGCCGAAAGTTGTTTTACTAACCAACTCAACTTTCATTATTGCTTAAGTTCTTCAACTTTTCAGTTTCTAAGAAATTTTCAAATTTTTCAAAAATTTGGCAAACACCCTAAATTTTTGAAAAATTTCTCCATAGCCTCCCTTGCACCGGGAGCTTCGGGAAATTTCATATACCCTCCCATGGCCTTCTTCAATCCAAAAGGAAAAGAAAAAGCCAAGCAGCTAGCCAATCGGCTCATAAAATCATCCAAAACCCAAGAAATACAATAAACATGTACCTATTTGTCGGGCAAACAATTTTATTCTTCTGGTCTAGCCTCCTTGCTATGACCTGTTCAATGTATACACATGTATATGCATGCAATTCCAAACAATTTTCAATACAGTTCAATATTTGGTCAATTTAGCTAAAGGTTCAACTTTTAATTAATCAAATTAATCAAACTACATACCAACAATCAATTAGTGGATTATCATTTCAAATTCATAATTTTGATATATAGTCAAAAATCACATTTTTGGTGCCAAATCACAAAAATAAGCCCTATTTAATTTTTGTTCTCACACCAGGCAATTGAAAATATATAGAAATCACACTTTCGAAACTCGAACATAAGTACTGATGATGAGATCTCAATCATCAGTATCTTCTTCGGGCGACTAGAGTGTGATACTATATCTATCTAGTATATTAAAACTTCAAATACACGTGGATCAGACGTATAAGCAAAATCTATATATACTTGATTGTCCAAATCAATATAAAAGAAATAATAAAATACGAATAATTGGTTTAAATTTTCCAAACAAAATTCGTTTTCATTTTAAAAATATACTCTTCACACCCGTTCTAGGATACTACTAATCCCATCTCTAACGAGTCATTCTTATTGGATATTACTAATCCAATTTCTGATGAATTCTTTTATATGGTTCTAATGTGTCTTATTCTTGAGCTTTGTAAACCAAAGCTTTGATACCAGATGTAACAACAAGGAATTTCGCTCGATCCGAATCAGTCGCTAAACCGACCAAGACCGTTCGAAACCCCTGATTGTTTTGAGAGCACGAAAAATAGAAAGTAAACAGAAGAACATTTCATTTTTAATTACAACAGTTCCATCAAATACAAGAATATACAGAGTATAATAACAAATAATATACATTTGAGAAATATCAGAGATTAAATACATTACATAGCAACGGAAAATAATACAAATACAACTGAAGGAGATATACGGATACAAAGCTTTCCAGATATCGTTCTAACTGTAGCAGGACCCTGTGAATATAAATCTGCAAAACCAAAACAACTAGCTGCCCGAGTCGAAAAATAAGGGCACCCAGAGTTTAGGTTAAGACAATAAACTCCAAGTCAGTCATGTGATTGGTGTGAGAACTAAAACAGTTATTGATCTTTATTTTAAAATAAGGTAAATCAAGGGACCACGCCGTATAACACGGAACGGGTTTCCTCCCAAGAATACCAGTGCATAAAACAATAGCGCGATGCTAAATAAGGAAAAATGAAGCTATTATAAGACCCATGTCCCATCACACAATGCAACGCAAGCCGGAGGATAGGGTTTTTACCTTATAATAGTCAAGAATGCTTGATACGTGAAATTTCATCTTTTATTATTACTATAAGTGAAGAAATCAATTTCAATCATAAGTATCAATCATAGACGGCATGAATGCCCCATACCACTATGTCGCCCTTTATAGGTTATACAATCAAAACCGCAAAATGTCGTATTGGAAGTTGGATTATCAATTATGATATGAACCGAGGCTAGGGATCGTCCTCACCGCTTCGAGACGCTCTACTCCGTGTCTCAGGCAAGTGCGCAGGCAAGCTTTGGATCGTCAGGGCCGGTCCACCGATGTGGATTATTATTCCTGAACACTGTGTTTCCCCGCCCTATGGGGCGTAAGTGAGCCAACGAATGACTCCATCGGACCCGGATCGTCCGATCTAACTGAGGCACCTCAAATTCCATCATCCACATAAGCAATGTCAGCCAATTCAAGCACTGACACCACTTCTAACTAGAAAGAAACGCATGTCCTCCTTGATGTCCTTCTCCCCTTTCTGGTTCACACCGGGGTGTGAGGCTCGCGAATTAACGCTACACAAAGCAACGTCACAAAGGCCGTGCTTTGATCATCAACCATAAGACTCTGCTTTTCAACAAAAGCCTTGATCATTTGCATCTTAGCATGCCACACAGGAAATTCACGCTATGCAACTGATATCAATCACACAGAATGAAATCCGATGTCAGACACACATCCATTTACAAGTCCTTTCTGGGTCTGAACGAAACCGGAGGCACCACGTATCTCGCATATCCATCGATCTCCACGTACGTCTGGACGATCACCAACTGATTCCCTCCTCTTAGGTGTACAGCCCAATCAAGATCATCAATAATTATCCAAACGATGTGAAGACCTCCGGTTTTCGACCACCGTCTTCATCTTCGACTTATCGTCGTATTAGTTATTCAGACTGCGATAAACCCGGTCTTTCCGAATAACTCGCGTATATAATAAACAAGTGTTACACAAACAAAACATACGCCTCATTCCAATTCATCTTTCACTAACCGTAAACTAGTAAGAGAACAATTCCCCAAATATTAACCCCGAAAGCCGAAACCAACATCAGATCAATACCCAGGAAACCATTCATCTTAACTAATCTTCAGTTAGTTGTCAAATTTCACATTCTTAGGGAAAGGTTCCCATTAATTCTATCAAAGATAAATTATTTAAATTTATTATTTAATCTTCTTTTGAATATCAATTCAAACCAAATTATGGTTTATCCAAACTAGTCGGGATTAACGAACCTTACCGAAGTAATCAATTGTTAAATTTCCCCAACCCCATCCTATTTATCCCATGAAGTAAAACTGGTAATACTTCACATCTAACACCACGATGTTATCGGTAAATTCAATTACCATTTCACGTTTAAATCTAATTAAAGATTTAACTATCGCCTAGAGTAAAACTGGTGGTACTCCATTCTCGATCATTCCTTGAATTTGATAATTTTAATTATCAAATTCACTTTTCAATCTATTTAAAGATTCATTAAAACTCCACTTAGTTTTAATCTTTAACTGGGTTAAAGAACCAATGTCATTTAGAACACGGTTCACGATAAACCCAAAATCGCATTTCATTTCCACCAGCCTTTATTCGTAAATTAGCAAGTGAACAATTCCCTAAGTAATAACCCCGAAGGCCGAAACCAACATCAGATCAATACCCAAGAAACCATTCAACTTAACCAATCTTTAGTTAATTTCTGATTTTCTTAACTCCATTGGGCCTAAGATCAGTATTATTAAAGATACCCTTAATGACAACCCAATTCACATTCATTAATTACCGGGTTAAAGAACAAATGTTATTTAAAACACTGTTCACGATAAACCCAAATCCCATTTGATATTAAATACAAGGCTTTGAATAGAAAATATATCGGCTTATATTCAATATCAAATTCTACGACCAACAAATATCGTATTGGAAATAATGATATAAATATATCTTTCAAATTTCCATAACAATATCTGTATAATCACAAAATCCCACATCGAAATATTCCGAAGACAATTTCAATTCGAATCCATTTCCAATCTATATATTGGAAATCTTGGTTATTTTTAAAACCCTTTCAAATCCAATTTATTTATTTCAAAAATAAATGGATTTTAATTCTAGTTCAAAACTAGTTCATTTCGATAAAAATCTATTTTTATCTTTTCAAATATGGAGTTTTTCATCCCAATTCTTTCCAAATAATTTCTTATGATTTTACACTAATTATTGATATTTTTAATAATTTTATCAAGGCCCGTACAGTCGATTTCCATCAATGGTCATCGAACTGCACTTACAGCTACCTTTTCCAAATTTGATTTATACATAGTTCCAAAGCCAACCGTTAGATTTATAATTTTTTGTATTCGTTAGAAAGCTCTTTTCGATACGAACCCAACGATTTCGGTTTTAGGAGAATCCGACGGTCGGATCTCCCGCAACGTCAATTCAAAGTCAATGGTAGAAATTCGCGAACTGCCGCAGCGCGGCGCGTTCTATTCAGGCCATTATATTATATATAATATATACTTCGTCGATTTCAATTCAAAACAAATTTTATAAATCATTTTAAATTCGTTTTCAAAACGATTTTAACTTCTTATTCAATTTCAAATCAAAAGTGAATTTTTCCTTATAAATTCGTTTCAAATTCATTTCAAACTTATTTCAATTCAAATCGATTTCAATTCAATTTTAGTTCGTTTTAAATTCCATTCAAAACGATTTCCATTCGTTTTTAATTCAATTTCAATTCAATTCAATTTGAATTCATTTTCATTTCTATTCAATTCGAATTCAAATTTGCTTTCTATTCAATTCGAATCGAATTCACTTTCTATTTCAATTCAATCGAATTCATTTTCTATTTAATTTCAATTTGAATTCATTTTCTATTTAATTTCAATTTGAATTCATTTCAATTCAATTTCAATGAAATTTCAATTCGAATTATATTTTCAAAATATTCGATTTTGAAATCTCTTTTCGATATTCATTATAAAATCGACAAAATTCCCGTTCGCGTTGAAATGGCGTTTAACTACTTAATGCGGCTTCACATTTCAATATTCAATGAATGTTATTTTAAAATATTTGATAATTTTGAACTGGAATCAGACACAATCAATTACCATATAATTTGATTATATGGACTTCATCCAATACATGTATACAACAATGAAAATAAACAATCAACCATCATCCAAAGTGCGTTCTACACTGTATAAGCATCAAATATAAATATTCAACGCTTACACAGTCTGTCAATCAATCGATTGACAAATCACTAAACAGTTGGGATTAGTGTACGTCAAATATCATCCCAATACCCGTGTGGGGTTTCAATCAATCAAACGCAGTTTTATTTGTGCAGTTGGGCGATGTGTAAAATTTATCGTCCCAATCAATATCAGTCAAATGTGTGTATACAAACAAATCGTCCGATTTGTTTATAAATATTTATTTTATATACATGTTAAAAATTATATTTTTAACTATCAAATGTTTATTCAATCCACATCACACAATCAATTTTCAAAACATCAAAAAAGTCTTCCATGGTCTTTGGGCGACGAGTGTCAGGTGCTACTAAACACTGTCTGCATCCTAGTATATATTTTAACTAGAAAAATAAATTAAAGGTGAGGAGTTCTCACAGAGGGTTCCACTCCGCCGTGCTTTGCTTTTGAACTGCTGAACCGTCTGGATTCCTTTGAAACTCCAATTCAGTTCTTGTCCCGCTGTTCACAATAAAAATTATATTTTTATTACTTCATTCCAATAAATAAAAATCATATTTTTATTTCTACTTCATATATTTTTTCGACGCTTCATTCTATATAAAAATTGTATTTTTATATTTCTACTTTATATATAAAGATCGAATATTTATATCAATGCTATAAAGATCACATTTTTATTTCGACATATATATAATAAAAATCATATTTTTATTCTCACTACTATATAAAGATCAAATTTTTACTAGTTATATAAGATAAAAATCGTATTTTTATTCTTCCTATACGATAAAAATCCTATTTTTACTATCTACATTATATAAAAATCATATCTTTATATCTACTATAAATTAAAAATCGATTTTTTATTCTTTCTAAAATATAAAAATTATATTTTTAACCTTTCTATAATATAAAGATTATATTTTTAATATCTACATCTTATAAAAATTTCGCCTTTCTACTTATAAAAACATCGCCTTTGCTACTAATAAAAATATCGTCTTTACTACTAATAAAATATCGACTTTACTACTAATAAAAATATCGTCTTTACTTCACTAAAAAAATCACGTCTTTTCCTTATTAAAAATCAAACCTCCTTAATTAAAATCTAACTTTCTATAATTAGTTTCCTAACAATGTACTTACATTATATAAAACTGATTTAAAAATATATTTTTAACTTAAAATAAAACTAGAAATAAAACTAAAACAAAATAAAAAAGAAGGGAAAACTCACATTTCTTTTTCTCTATATGAAGGAGGAGAGGAGCTGAAGTAACAGATGGTAGCGCAGGGGGAGAACGGGGCTAGGGTTTCCGGGCTGCGACAGGGTGGCGTGGGTCTTTGGCTAGGGCACGGCGGCGGTACGTGGTTTCGGGAGTTAGAGGGAGGGAGGAGGAGAAGCACGCGAGGGGTGGGGCGATCTCGAGGGAGGCGCGGCAGGCGGGGATGGTCGGTGGTGGAAGTGCGAGGCGAGGCCGACGGGCGCGAGCTAGAGGGAGGCGCGATTTTCTTTTTTTTTTCTTTTTTTATCGAATGAATGAATCGGTGGGAGGGGGGCTGAATGATTAAAGGAGGTGAGAGAGAGGGATTTTATTTTTTATTTATTTTATTTAATTAATTTAATTTCTAAAAGATACTTTTTATTTCGACCTCAAAATGAAACCCATCGCCTGTCGTCCGTAGCTAATTACCCCCATTCCGAACACAATGTGATATGTTCCGTAGGCTGATTCAATCGTTTCGGTCAGTTTTCATCAAAATCAACATATAACTCTATATATTGAATTTGAACGCGCATTTCATTTTACTAGGGTCACGTACTAACTCGAAAAATTCCCAAAAAATATTTTCTAACTTCGTATTGGCGATATGGTCCTAACAAGACTAGTTTCATCGAATTCTGAGACCGTTTGAAAAATAGCCATTTTCCAGTCGATTAAAATCAACTAAAACTGGTCAAACACGTTATCCTTTGCCACGCTCACATATTGATTCAAAAAATTATGAATTTTGGAATCTAGCAATAACTTGACATCCCGGATACAACAAAAGTGGTTTCGTCGAAATCCGAGGTCGTTTGCAAAATTTCCATTTTTAAGGGCCAGAATTCCATAGTGACTATTCTGAATTTTCAACTGGGCATATCTTTTGATTCCCGCTATGAAATTTTGGTTTTTCAGATTCGTTGGAAAGATATTCTCAAATACATTCTAATATTTTTGGTTTCGTTAAAATCCGGTTTATTTTGAATCCTGTACATTCATTTGAACTTTGAAATCGAATTATCAAACTACCGCGCCATTTTCAATTCCTTTTATAATTTAAAATAAATAATTATATTCTAACGACGATCTATATAAATAAATATATTCTATTTCTATTCAAAATAAATTTCTCGTCATTATTATTTAAAATAATTCATTTTAAATATTCAAGATTCTCTAAACTTGCCAAAATAAAAAATTTAAATTGGCTCGGATTTTCCGGGTTGTTACAATCTCCCCCACTTAAAACTTTTCGTCCCCAAAAAGGAACGAAGCCGAAAGTTGTTTTACTAACCAACTCAACTTTCATTATTTTCATTATGGCTTAAGTTCTTCAACTTTTCAGTTTCTAAGAACTTTTCAAATTTTTCAAAAATTTGGCTAACACCCTAAATTTTCGAAAAATTTCTCCATAACCTCCCTTGCACCGGGAGCTTCGGGAAATATCATATACCCTCCCATGGCCTTCTTAAATCCAAAAGAAAAAGAAAAAGCCAAGTTGCTAGCCAATCGGCTCATAAAATCATCCAAAACCCAAGAAATACAATAAACATGTTCCTATTTGTCGGGCAAACAATTTCATTCTTCTGGTCTAGCCTCCTTGCTATGACCTGTTCAATGTATACACATGTATATGCATACAATTCCAAACAATTTTCAATACAGTTCAATATTTGGTCAATTTAGCTAAAGGTTCAACTTTTAATTAATCAAATTAATCAAACAACACAACCAGCAATCAATTAGTGGATTATCATTTCAAATTCATAATTTTGATATATAGTCAAAATTCACATTTTTGGTGCCAAATCACAAAAATAAGCCCTATTTAATTTTTGTTCTCACACCAGCCAATTGAAAATATATAGAAATCACACTTTCGAAACTCGAACATAAATACTGATGATGAGATCTCAATCATCAGTATCTTCTTCGGGCGACTAGAGTGTGATACTATATCTATCCAGTATATTAAAACTTCAAATACATGTGGATCAGACGTATACGCAAAATCTATATATACTTGATTGTCCAAATGAATATAAAAGAAATAATCAAATATGAATAATTGGTTTAAATTTTCCAAACAAAATTCGTTTTCATTTTAAAAATATACTCTTCACACCCGTTCTAGGATACTACTAATCCCATCTCTAACGAGTCATTCTCATTGGATATTACTAATCCAATTTCTGATGAATTCTTTCATATGGTTCTAATGTGTCTTGTTCTTGAGCTTTGTAAACCAAAGCTTTGATACCAGATGTAACAACAAGGAATTTCGCTCGATCCGAATCAGTTGCTAAACCGACCAAGACCGTTCGATACCCCTGATTGTTTTGAGAACATGACAAACAGAAAGCAAACAGAAGAACATTTCATTGTTAATTACAACAGTTCCATCAAATACAAGAATATACAGAGTATAAAAACAAATAATATACATTTGAGAAATATTGGAGATTAAATACATTACATAGCAGCGGAAAATAATACAAATACAACTGAAGGAGATATACGGATACAAAGCTTTCCGGATATCGTTCTAACTGTAGCAGGACCCTGTGAATGTAAATCTGCAAAACCAAAACTACTGGCTGCTCGAGTCGAAAAATAAAGGCACCCAGAGTTTAGGTTAAGACAATAAACTCCAGGTCAGTCATGTGATTGGTGTGAGAACTAAAACAGTTATTGATCTTTATTTTAAAATTAGGTAAATCAAGGGACCACGCCGTATAACACGGAACGGGTTTCCTCCCAAGAATACCAGTGCATAAAACAATAGCGCGGTGCTAAATAAGGAAAAATGAAGCTATTATAAGATCCAGGTCCCATCACACAATGCAACTCAAGCCGGGGGATAGGGTTTTTACCTTATAATAGTCAAGAATGCTTGATACGTGAAATTTCATCTTTTATTATTACTATAAGTGAAGAAATCAATTTCAATCATAAGTATCAATCATAGACGGTATGAATGCCCCATACCACTATGTCGCCCTATATAGGTTATACAATCAAAACCGCAAAATGTCGTATTGGAAGTCGGATTATCAATTATGATATGAACCGAGGCTAGGGATCGTTCTCACCGCTTCGAGACGCTCTACTCCGTGTCTCAGGCAAGTGCGCAGGCAAGCTTTGGATCGTCAGGGCCGGTCAACCGATGTGGATTATTATTCCTGAACACTGTGTTTCCCCCACCCTATGGGGCATAAGTGAGCCAACGAATGACTCCATCGGACCCGGATCGTCCGATCTAACTGAGGCGCCTCAAATTCCATCATCCACATAAGCAATGTCAGCCAATTCAAGCACTGACACCACTTCTAACTAGAAAGAAACGCATGTCCTCCCAGATGTCCTTCTCCCGTTTCTGGTTCACACCGGGGTGTGAGGCTCGCGAATTAACGCTACACAAAGCTACGTCACAAAGGTCGTGCTTTGATCATCAACCATAAGACTATGCTTTTCAACAGAAGTCTTGATCATTTGCATCTTAGCATGCCACACAGGCAATTCACGCTATGCAACTGATATCAATCACACAGAATGAAATCCGATGTCAGACACACATCCATTTACAAGTCCGTTCTGGGTCTGAACGAAACCGGAGGCACTACGTACCTCGCATATCCATCGATCTCCACGTACGTCTGGACGATCACCAACTGATTCCCTCCTCTTAGGTGTACAGCCCAATCAAGATCATCAGTAATTATCCAAACGATGTGAAGACCTCCGGTCTTCGACCACCGTCTTCATCTTCGACTTATCGTCGTATTAGTTATTCAAAATGGGATAAACTCGGTCTTTCCGAATAACTCGCGTATATAATAAACAAGTGTTACACAAACAAAACATACGCCTCATTCCAATTCATCTATCACTAACCGTAAATTAGTAAGAGAACAATTCCCCAAATATTAACCCCGAAGGCCGAAACCAACATCAGATCAATACCCAGGAAACCATTCATCTTAACTAATCTTCAGTTAGTTGTCAAATTTCACATTCTTAGGGAAAGGTTCCCATTAATTCTATCAAAGATAAATTATTTAAATTTATTGTTTAATCTTATTTTGAATATCAATTCAAACTAAATTATGGTTTATCCAAACTAGTCGCGATTAACGAACCTTACCGAAGTAATCAATTGTTAAATTTCCCCAACCCCATCCTATTTATCCCATGAAGTAAAACTGGTAATACTTCACATCTAACACCACGGTGTTATCGGTAAATTCAATTACCATTTCACATTTAAATCTAATTAAAGATTTAACTATCGCCTAGAGTAAAACTGGTGGTACTCCATTCTCAATCATTCCTTGAATTTGATAATTTTAATTATCAAATTCACTTTTCAATCTATTTAAAGATTCATTAAAACTCCACTTAGCTTTAATCTTTAACTGGGTTAAAGAACCAGTGTCATTTAAAACACGGTTCACGATAAACCCAAAATCGCATTTCATTTCCACCAGCCTTTAACCGTAAATTAGCAAGTGAACAGTTCCCTAAGTAATAACCCCGAAGGCCGAAACCAACATCAGATCAATACCCAAGAAACCATTCAACTTAACCAATCTTTAGTTAATTTCTGATTTTCTTAACTCCATTGGGCTTAAGATCAGTATTATTAAAGATACCCTTCATGACAATCCAATTCACATTCATTAATTATCGGGTTAAAGAACAAATGTTATTTAAAACACCGTTCACGATAAACCCAAATCCCATTTGATATTAAATACAAGGTTCTGAATAGAAAATATATCGGCTTATATTCAATATCAAATTCTACGACCAACAAATATCTTATTGGAAATAATGATATAAATATATCTTTCAAATTTCCATAACAATATCTGTATAATCACAAAATCCCACATCGAAATATTCTGAAGACAATTTCAATTCGAATCCATTTCCAATATATATATTGGAAATCTTGGTTATTTTTAAAAACCTTTCAAATCAAATTTATTTATTTCAAAAATAAATGGATTTTAATTGTAATTCAAAACTAGTTCATTTCGATAAAAATCTATTTTTATCTTTTCAAATATGGAGTTTTTCATCCCAATTCTTTCCAAATCATTTCTTATGATTTTACACTAATTATTGATATTTTTAATTATTTTATCAAGGCCCGTACAGTCGATTTCCATCAACGTTCGTCGAACTGCACTTACAACTACCTTTTCCAAATTTGATTTGTACATAATTCCAAAGCCAACCGTTAGATTTCTAATTTCATGTATTCGTTAGAAAGCTCTTTTCGATGGGAACCCAACGATTTTGGTTTTAGGAGAATCCGACGGTCGGATCTTCCGCAACGTCAATTCGAAGTCAATGGTCGAAATTCGCGAACTGCGGCAGCGCGGCGCGTTCTATTCAGGCCATTATATTATATATATAATATATATAATATATACTTTGTCGATTTCAATTCAAAACGAATTTTATAAATCGTTTTAAATTCGTTTTCAAAACGATTTTAACTTCTTATTCAATTTCAAATAAAAAGTGATTTTTTCCTTATAAATACGTCTCAAATTCATTTCAAACTGATTTCAATTCAAATCGATTTCAATTCAATTTCAGTTCGTTTTAAATTCCATTCAAAACGATTTCCATTCGTTTTTAATTCAATTTCAATTCAATTCAATTTGAATTCATTTTCATTTCTATTCAATTCGAATTCAAATTCACTTTCTATTCAATTCGAATCGAATTCATTTTCTATTTCAATTCAATCGAATTCATTTTATATTTAATTTTAATTTGAATTCATTTTCTATTTAATTTCAATTTGAATTCATTTCAATTCAATTTCAATGAAATTTCAATTCGAATTATATTTTCAAAATATTCGATTTTGAAATCTCTTTTCGATATTCATTATAAAATCGACAAAATTCCCGTTCGCGTTGAAATGGCATTTAACTACTTAATACGGCTTCACATTTCAATATTCAATGAATATTATTTTAAAATATTTGATAATTTTGAACTGGAATTAGACACAGTCAACTACCATATAATTTGATTATATGGACTTCATCCAATACATGTATACAACAATGAAGATAAACAATCAACCATCATCCAAAGTGCATTCTACACTGTATAAGCATCAAATATAAATATCCAACGCTAACACAGTCTGTTAATTAATCGATCGACAAATCACTAAACAGTTGGGATTAATGTACGTCAAATATCATCCCAACACCCGTGTGGGGTTTCAATCAATCAAACACAGTTTTATTTGTGCAGTTGGGCGATGTGTAAAATTTATCGTCCCAATCAATATCAGTCAAATGTGTGTATGCAAACAAATCGTCTGATTTGTTTATAAATATTTTATTTTATATACACGTTAAATATTATATTTTTAACTATCAAATATTTATTCAATCCACATCATACAATCAATTTTCAAAACACATCAAACAAGTCATACATGGTCTGTGGATGACGGGTGTCGGGTGCTACTAAACACCGTCTGCATCCTAGTATATATTTTAACTAGAAAAATAAATTAAAGGTGAGGAGTTCTCACAGAGGGTTCCACTCCGCCGTGCTTTTCTTTTGAACTACTGAACCGTCTGGATTCCTTTGAAATTCCAATTCAATTCTTGTCCCGCTGTTCACAATAAAAATTATATTTTTATTGCTTCATTCCAATAAATAAAAATTATATTTTTATTTCTACTTCATATATTTTTTCGACGCTTCATTCTATATAAAAATTATATTTTTATATTTCTACTTTATATATAAAGATCGAATCTTTATATCAATGCTATAAAGATCACATTTTTATTTCGACATATATATAATAAAAATCATATTTTTATTCTCGCTACTATATAAAGATCAAATTTTTACTAGTTATATAAGATAAAAATCTTATTTTTATTCTTCCTATACTATAAAAATCCTATTTTTACTATCTACATTATATAAAAATCATATCTTTATATCTTCTATAAATTAAAAATCGAATTTTTATTCTTTCTAAAATATAAAAATTATATTTTTAACCTTTCTATAATATAAAGATTATATTTTTAATATCTACATCTTATAAAATTTTTGCCTTTCTACTTATAAAACATCGCCTTTACTACTAATAAAAATATTGTCTTTACTACTAATAAAAATATCATCTTTACTACTAATAAAAATATCGTATTTACTTCACTAAAAAAAATCACGTCTTTTCCTTATTAAAAATCAAAACTCCTTAATTAAAATCTAACTTTCTATAATTAGTTTCATAACAATGTACTTACATTATATAAAACTGATTTAAAACTATATTTTTAACTTAAAATAAAACTAGAAATAAAACTAAAACAAAATAAAAAAGAAGCGAAAACTCACTTTTCTTTTTCTCTGTACGAAGACGGAGGAGAGGGGCTGAAGTGATGGATGGTGGAGCAGGAGGAGATCGGGGCTAGGGTTTCCAGGCGGCGACAGGGTGGTGCGGGTCTCTGGCTAGGGAACGGAAGCGGTATGGGGTTTCGGGAGTTAGAGGGAGGGAGGAGAAGAAGCGCGCGAAGGGGGGGGGTGTGATTTCGAGGGAGGCGCGGCAAGCGGGGATGGTCGGCGGTGGAAGCGCGAGGCGGGGGCGACGGGCATGAGCTGGAGGGAGGCGCGATTTTATTATTTTTTCTTTTTTTTCTCGAATGAATGAATCGAGGGGGGGTTGGTGTGAATGGTTAAAGGAGGAGAGGGAGAGGGATTTTATTTATTTATTTATTTATTTAATTAATTTAATTTCTAAAAGGTACTTTTTATTTCGACCTCGAAATGAAACCCACCGCCTGTCGTCCATAGCTAATTACCCCCATTTCGAACACAATGGGATATGTTTCGTAGGCTGATTCGATTGTTTCGATCAGTTTTCATCAAAATCAACATATAACTCTATATATTGAATTTGAACGCGTATTTCATTTTACTGGGGTCACATACTAACTCGAAAAATTCCCAAAAAATATTTTTTAACTTCGTATTGGCGATACGGTCCTAACAAGACCAGTTTCATCGAATTCTGAGACCGTTTGAAAAATAGCCATTTTCCAGTCGATTAAAATCAACTAAAACTGGTCAAACACGTTTTCCTTTGCCACGCTCACATATTGATTTGAGAAATTATGAATTTTGGAATCTAGCAATAACTTGACATCCCGGATCCAACAAAAGTAGTTTCGTCGAAATCCGAGGTCGTTTGCAAAATTTCCATTTTTAAGGGCCAGAATTCCATAGCGACTATTCTGAATTTTCAATTGGGCCTATCTTTTGATTCCCGCTATGAAGTTTTGATTTTTCGGATTCGTTGGAAAGATATTCTCAAATAGATTTTATTATTTTTGGTTTCGATAAAATCTGGTTTATATTGAATCCTGTACATTCATTTGAACTTTGAAATCGAATTATCGAACTACCGCGCCATTTTCAATTCCTTTTATAATTTAAAATAAATATTTATATTCTAACGATGATCTATATAAATAAATATATTCTATTTCTATTCAAAATAAATTTCTCGTCGTTATTATTTAAAATAACTCATTTTATATATTCAAGATTCACTAAAATTGCCAAAATAAAAATTTTAAATTGGCTCAGATTTTCCGGGTTGTTACACTTTTACAACGTGCTTGACAGAACCATTATAATAGTAGTCTATTACAACGGGCAGTCATTGCCAGTTGTAAAAAAGGCGTTGTATAGACTATCTATTACAACGGTCCTAAATGGACCATTATAATATCAATCTATTACAACAGGTAGATAATGCCTATTGTAAAATGGACGTTGTAATATGGTATTTTTGTTGTAGTGACATACCATTGGAGAAAAATTTCCCAAAAACGCCTTGGGAATAAAATCCAACCTTGCGAAAAAAAATAATAAGAACAGATTGATGGTGAGGCAAAAAACAACAGATAGTCACCAGCAAAACAATCACGGATCAAGCAATAAAAGAATGGACACAAGAGATTTATAGTGGTTCCGCTAACGTCTTGTTAGTGTACGTCCACTTGGAGAGAAGAGATTTTATTACTTTCCTAAATAAGAAAATATTACAAGACCGATAATAGAGAAAAAGAAGAAATACAACTTTTAGAGATGATACATACATTTACCTAATCCTTATCCTTATATAAGGATTAATACTTGGGTTTGAAGTAATTGATTTATGGTTATAAATCAATGCCTAATTAATTCTCTAATTTATTTTCTCATGATAAGATTCCTTGTTTAATAAATCAATTAGAGAATTAATTCCTTCCTTCAATATCCAGAAGAAAAAAACTTCTTCACGTTCTTCCACTTATATAGGTAATTTATTGTCATATCTAATTTTACAAAAGAGGCAATAATTTTTCTGATATCTTCCAAATCTTCTACAATTGGAAATATTACATTACTCAAATTAACAACATTTCCCAAATCTTCTCTTCCATAATCAATAATATCTTCCAAATCTTTTGCAAATTGAAATATTGTATTACGAAATCTAACAATCTCCACCTTGATACTATATTTCTTTGAAAGCATACCAACTTCACCTACGTCCTCTTACTCTAAGCATCTTCTCGGACAAGACACCATGTTTACTTCCCCTAACGAGCTTCTGCATGGCCATCACCTATTGCACTTTGTCAACAAACTCCGGCAACGCCACCGCCTGCTAACAAAGTGTTCAAAGTACCCCTTCATGTAAGACCTATCAATCTTCAACATGAAAACAAACGTCTCCATGAACCATCTCAACTCTCTCCCTACACCGTGTCGCACCGTGTCACCGCGTGACACCTAACATTTCGATAAACAATTCTAGTTCGAGCAACGCACGAACTTAGAAGTCTGCAAAGACTTATGCATATCCACTACTTTTTCCTTTGATCTCTGACCAACTTCAGACGATCCTTTCTTCCGCTTATCAAGCACATCCTTTTGGAAAAATCCCACATCGTTGAAGCTTTCCCCTTTGATCATATTCTGCCTATGCAGAAACTCAAAGTCCCTTCTCATATGCCTAACTTTGACATCTTTTTCACGAGAACTGTAGACTCCAACCCTTGACTCTCCAAGTACAGTGCTTCCTCTTAGGAGATACAAATTATGAAACATATCTCCCTTCATTACTACAAATGCACCCTTAGAAACCCTTAGACTATCCTTATCAATAGTCACCTTGCATCCTTTGGATGCCAACTGCCCAAGAGATATCACTGACTTTCGAAGACATGGAACATAACAGACACCAATCAAGGTGTGTACTACCTCGTCATACATGCGAATCTGCATAGTATCTTCTTTCATAACTCTACAACTAGCATCATTTCTCATAAGAATCAGTTTCCCTCTTTTTCTTTTAAAAAAACTGAAATAATTCTTATTAGGTGTCATATAAAAAGAAATCCCCATATCTAGCACCCAATGGTCTTATACATCTGATACTACCGCTGTCAACAAGTCATCAAACAAAAATTACTTCACCACAACAGATGAATTTCCAACTTCAATTTTATCTTCAATTTCGGACAATCTCTCTTCCAATGGCCTGATTTCTTGCAAATGTAGTACTTCCCATCTCTTGACTTTATTTTCTTCTTAATAAGGCTTCTGCACTGCTTCCTTCTCTACCTTCACTCAACCTCTTCATCCTATCCCTCAAGTCGTCAGATAGAAGACATGCCTTCACATCATCTACTGTTAGTATATCTCTGGCATATATAAGACTATTAGCGAAACCTGTGTTTCGCTCCAGAAGAGAACACCAAAGAATCATTGCTATTTGCTCCTCATCCACTTTCAAGTCAACAGTCTTCATCTTCATCACGAGATCAACGAAGAAGCTTAGATGTGCCTTTACTGAAGTATCCTCTCTCATCCGCATGGTGAAAAATGTCATCAGCAAAATCAGACGGTTGGTTGGTGACTTTTTAAGTAGAGTTTTTCCAGCTTGGTCCAAATGTCCTTAGTAGTGGTCTCACCGCTAATCTATGTAATGACATTTTCTCCCATGCTAATTGTAAAGTAGTAAATGCCTATCATTCCATCTTCTTCCTTTCCACGGCTGAAATATCATCTGTCAACTCCTCAGGAGCAAACACCACAGGATAAACATTGTTCCTCATCAGAACAGCTTTCATCCTCCATTGCCACTTCTCGAAGTCTTTATACCCATTCCATCTTTCTATATATTTCTAACTGAGATCCTACAGATGTATATGTCCCTTTGACATATGGCCTTGATACAATTGCTGAATTCTCCTCACCTTCTGCCATAATATCTAACACTCTTTCTCAATCAACCTTGTAGCTCTGATACCCATTGTTGGAGAATTTTTTTTTCCAAAAATGCCTTGGGAGTAAAACCCAACATTGCGGAAAAAACAAATAGGAATAGATTGATGGTGAGACAAAAGAAACAATAGATAGTAACCAACAAAACAATCACAGATCAAATAATAAAAGAAAGAACTCAAGAGAATTATAGTGGTTCCACTAACATCTTGTTAGTGTACGTCCACTTGGAGAGAGGAGATTTTGTTACTTTTCTAAATAAGAAAATATTACAAGACTGATAATAGAGAAGAAGAAGAAGAAGAAGAAGAAGAAATACAACTTTTAAAGATGATGCACACATTTACGTAATCCCTATCCTTGCATAATGGTTAATACTTAGGATTGAAGTAATCGATTTATGGTTATAAATCGATGCCTAATTAATTCTCCAATTTATTTGCTCCTAATAAGATTCCTTGCTTAATAAACCAATCAAATAACTAATTCCTTACTTCAATATCCGAAAAAAAAACTTCTCTATATGTTGCCCTATCTAATTTTACAAAAGAGGCAATAAATTTCTGATATGTTCTAAACCTTCTACATTTGGAAATATTATATTACTCAAATTAACAATATTTCCCAAATCTTCTTTAAATGGAAATATTGTATCATCATAATCAATAATATTTTCCAAATCTTCTGCAAATGAAAATATTGTATCACAAAATCTAACACATACCACTTAAGTGCAGAATGTTGCCAAGATGGTTTTACCGCAGCTATCTTAGCAATCTGCAAAATAGTATTTCCTCTATGAATTACTTTACCACATTGATTGATAATTGTAATCTAGTTACAAAATTGCTTATGTCAGAAATATAAAAATAATCATGTAAATTGAATGCAGAATGTCAGATTGTGTCAAAAAATAAGGCTATATTGTGAATGACTGTTGTGCACCACATGCCACTTAAGCACTAATATATGTATAAGTTGATTCATTTCTTTAAATTGGAAGCAATCATTTAGAAAGTCCACTTTGTAGAAGTGTAAATAACTACTATAGTGAAATACAAATGTTTTCATGATATAATATTGTTAAGTGGATGAAAATGAAGGGAAATAGATAATGTGAAAGTGGAGCTCAGACATGCATAAATTATCTTTTCCAGAAGAGTTCCTTTTAAAGCTTAGTGTAACGAAGAAATTATTTTTTAAACATAGCATTTCCTATTACATTTAATCTACAAAAGTGGCATCATTTCAAGAAGCCCGTGTTGATAGTGTGATACCCCACGTCCGTTAATGTCTCTCATTAAGAGAATGCATTAAGTTTCGTGAAGCATTGTAGGTGAACAAAAACAGAAACATTACAAGATAGATATAAAAATAGCAGTGGAATAAAAATAAACTTTATTAATCATAAAGCATCGTGGTTCAAAACATCATATGTCTGAATTACATTAAAACCAGTACATCATAAAAACTTCTGTCTTACACTTAAACATCAGAGTACGAAATAAAAGAAGCATAATCACCAAATAAAAACATAGCCATAGTAAAGATAGGATCTTGAGCAATACATCTAAGCAGCTCCAACAAAATGATAGTAGAATCCTGGTCAAGCTTGAGTATTCCCATCCTGAGAACCTAGGGTTGGGGAGGGGGCACGGAAGATAGAAGAGGAAACAAAATGGGTCAGACATAAGGTCTAGTGAGTCTAGTTACTTTTAGCAAGTAAATAAGTAAAAGTAACATGACAAGCATATAAAATGGATAAGAAAGATAACATCACAAAATGCAGGTATGACAAGGTAAACATGATAGAGTGTATACGCTTCTCTAATGATTACTCTTCACTGATAACCGGAATGAGATGATCCCAACAATTATAAGATGGTAGACTTAGGCGTACTTCTAGTGAGAGGTTTTTAACCCTATACAATCCATATGCAACCCAACCTAACAGGCTCCTAAACTTTTTTACCAGAGTCTAGATGTACCCTAACTACTACCCTAATCGATCGGCTCCTTACTCCATAGATACCCTGTGCTGGCCCCACAATAGGAGGTATCACCTCCTAAAGTGGCAACCCTTCGTTGATGTGCACAACCATATCTACTGTTGTCACGGTCATCTTATCCCCCTCTGCCTGGACATGCACACACATGTCTCGGTCGGTTTGTGCCACCCACACCATCCTCCACGTTTGGATCTCTTAAAATCAGCCCAGTAAACGTGCCCCGACTCCGACCTAGGGCGAAGTACTCGTTCGATACCGTTATATGGGTTACTGATTGAAACGGGTCCCACACACAAGATGATACAAGCTCTCCCCTAGTCTTGTATCCCCCCTAGGATTTCCTTAGGTTATGTATACCTATTGGTGTCTTTTATTACATAACCCCTTAGGTTAAGTTTGTGGGCCTATATATAAATATTACCCACCCCTTCCCCCTCAGATTTACTTAACCCACCCATTGTTCAGACAAGTTTACTTAACCCATATTCAAGTTCATGTTCATACAATCCCTAGGGATTCAACTAGGTTAAGTATTCCAATTCATTAACATGTCCATTTATTGTTATAATGTGCTAGACCTCCCACATTAAGCCCACCACTTGTGGATGCTGGATATGCTGGTCGGTTCTGGGTAGACTTCTTCCACAAGTCGGGTTTAACCTCGTGTTTTAACACGTCTCGTATTTGTGCACCTAGGCCGCTCACATTAAATTCACCTCTAGTGGTCGTTGGCTATGCCGGGCAGTTCCGGGCAGACTTCCACCACAAGTGTAATCTAACCTCGTGTCTAGGCGCAGTTACAGTTTCTAGTTACTGTAATCCTAGGCGTTTCATTATTAACCAATTTTTACCTATGTCATTATAGTTTTCATGCCACTTTTCTCCCAATTATGTTCATAATGAATTATATGACCTAAATTCATATACATAAACAATATTCAAGTTATGCCAAATTCCCCATTTACAAGTTATGCCCAATTTCAATGTTTTCCCCTCGTTCCCCATTTAACACGTTCGCATATTTCAGCGGCATGCCTAGGCTCAAAAGTAGCCTGGCTATATCAAATAAAAAGGAAAAGATGAAGGGAAGATGACAGAGATGATTATACTAACAAAGTTGATATAAACATATAGTGGCATATTGATAAGATGGGCATATAAGGACAGATCTGGTGAACATAAGATAATAGAACTGTTTCTAACATAGTAGGGATGTCATAATAGGCATGATAAGATATAAATAATAATTTACCAACTAGTAACTGATCCAATTTAACCACAAACATGATAGGTACAAGGTGATCTGAATAGTGAATTTAGATCTATAATCAAGGTAGATCTGACATGATAAAGGTTAAGATCCAAGTCATATTTATGTCAGAATATCATAGATACACAAGTAATTACAGATGTGATATAATCCAAGCAGTTACAGGCATAGATCCAAATTACAGTTATATCATGTTTTACTTTTTAATTATTTAAATCTAAAAGTAACTAAAACACGCGATGTTTGGATTTAGAAAGGTATAAGAAGAATAACAAAGGTTGAATCATAGATCTACACTTGAATAACTTGATTAACTTGATTGCAGAAGAAGGAGAAAGGTTTGATTCATTCTGGGAATCGATAGCATCTAGTCATCCATTAATTTTCAGTGTAGAAAATAAGAGAAATGTAGCCATATTTATAGTCGCCAACACCCAAACCCTAACTGCCACGTCTGCCCTAGAGGGGTCGACCCATGGGTCGACACCCTCTTAAGGGGTCTACTCTCCTGGGCGGGAGAATTCCCGCTCACCCAATTTTCTGCGTTTTGAATGATTTTGAACTGAAATTTGATTTTATGATTTAATTATATATATATATATATATAATTCGCTTGCGCGTATACAAACTTCAAACCTTAATAACTTCTTCATACAATGTCCGTTTTACGTAAACCAGCTGTTTTCCTTGACCAGAATTTCGAGACGGACGCAATGGCACCGTCCGTTTCCTTTAATTATGAATATTAAATTAATTATTCTTTAATTTATTCTCTTTAGTGTTGTTAAAATTACGGGGTGTTACATTCTCCCCTACTCAAAGTATTTCGTACCGAAATCTCCAAGTTAAGAAGAATGTATATCCTACCATCCACATCCATCTACTCATCCACCAATCACAGGCATACATTGTCCTTAAAGATTTCTAATTCTTATATGAACATATGCAAATGTGTGTGTATATGTCTACATACTAATGCAAAGATCGGGCGGTCTACTGATTCAGTCGACCTCCTTAATGCAATGTATGTTAGTGTCATGAATCCAACATGTATGCAACAATCCTATTATAACATGTAAGTTCTATATGTGCGCACAATCATCCGTCCAAAAGCAACATCCATATGATGATACACTCAATTTCATCCATAAAGAAAAAGAAAAATGCACACACATCCATATGCAGTATGAGAGTGATTGAGCCGACCTGGTGCCTAATGTGTGTGTATATGCATCCACAGGTAACCACTAGCAAACACTTGCATCCACTTGCATCCATAAAACATAACATGTCTCGAACACATGTTTACATCCATGGGATTCTTACCTAAAGGTCGAAGATTCGATCGATAGGACATATTTAAATGATAGAAAGCATAGATAAAAACTTTGGAAAAGGAGTTAAGAACATAGCCTTGAAAAGAAAAGGGTATGAAGCACGAATCTTGTCTTCGGTCCCCCAAGTCGCTTCCTCTGGTATCTCCCCACTGGACTTTCATCAACTTGACTTCTCTATTGCCTTGCTTCTTAACTTCTGATCCAAGAACACGGGAAGGAATTCGTCTGACTGTCGCCTCCCATTCCACCTCTACTTCCTCCAATGTACTCGGCTCAACTACTTCTGTTGTATCATGCAAGCACTTCCGCAATTGAGAAACGTAGAAAACATCAAGAACTCCGGATAATCTCTCTAGTAGCTTTACTCTATAGCCATTTGGCCAATCCTTTTGGTTATGGGAAATGGACCTACAAATCTTGGTGCCAATATCCCTAGAGATCCGAAGCGAACCACATTCCTCAAAGGTGACACTTTAACGAAAACCATATCTCCTACTTCAAATTCAACGCCAGTCCTTCTCTTGGCAGCGTAGGATTTCTGCCTGTCTTGAGCGGTCTTTATTCGTCTTCGGATAAGATCAATCTTCTTGGATGTTTCCCTAACCATATCTGGTCCAAGTAATAGCCTTTCTATATATTCCGACCTACAAGTCGGTGATCTACAGGGTCGCCCGTATAAGGCTTCGATGGGTGCCATGCCAATTTTAGCTTGATAACTATTGTTGTAGGCGAACTCTACTAAAGGAAGATGCTCTTCCCAAGTCCCTCCGAAGTCTAGGATACACAGCCTCAAAAGATCCTCTAGAACTCTGTTCACCCTTTCTGTTTGTCCGTCTGTTTGCGGGTGATAAGCGGTGCTCAAACACAACTATGTGCCTAATGCTTCTTGCAAGCTCATTCAAAATTCACTAGTGAATATGGGGTCATGGTCAGTTACGATGCTGGAAGGTACTCCATGAAGACTGACTATCTCACGAACATAAACTACTACCAACCATGCTGCCGTCCTCTTACTCTTAACTGGAATGAAATGAGCGCTTTTAGTAAATATATCCACCACAACCCAAATACTGGTATTTCCTTTCTTTGATCTAGGCAAACCATCTATGAAATCCATAGAGACGCTCTCCCACTTCCACTTCGGAACCTTCAAAGGATAAAGTAAACAACCGGGCTTCTTTTTCTCAGCTTTTACTTGCTGACAAACCAAACATTGAGAAACAAACTCTGCCACACTTTCTTCATCCCAACCCAAAAGAAAACCCTCTTCATATCCATATACATCTTATCACTGCCTGGATGAATAGTCATCTTTGAATGATGGGCTTCTTCTAAGACTATTTTTATCAAACTTCCAGTTTGGGGAACATAAAGCCTTAAATCTCATCGCAGCCACCCTTTATCGTCTATGGAATATCTATTTAGGTGACTAGAAGTCTCCCCTTTACTGAGTCTATCCAAGATGTCTAAAATATGTGGATCATCTCACTGCGAAGCTACTATCTGATCCATAAGAGTTTATCTCTAGCGATGCAAACAAACCAGGCAAAAAGCTCATTGGAGGGTCTAAAATCAAAAGTCAATATGAACTCCAAGCTTTTCCTTTCCACAAACAGAGGACTTAAGGTCATCCTCTGTCTACTTAGTGCGTCTGCCACCACAATACCCTTGCCAGGGGTATAAGTGATCTCGAAGTCATAAGATGCTAGGAACTCCATCCACCTTTGCTGCCTTAAATTAAGATCCTTCTGCGAGAACAAGTACTTGAGAGATTTATGATCGGTGTACAACTCGAACTTCGCTCCAAGCAAATAATGACGCCATGTCTTAAGTGCGAACAATATAGTAGCTAGCTCTAAGTCATGGGTAGGGTAGTTCTTCTCATAAACCCTTAGTTGTCTACCCCCATAACATACTATCTTTCCCTCTTGCATTAGAACCACACCAAGCCCTGTACCACATGCATCAGTGTATAATGTAAATACTTTGTTTCCATCAGGCAAGGTCAAGACTGGGGCTATCGTCAGAGCCCTCTTCAATCGTTGGAAAGCAACATCACTATCTTTATCCCTTGAAAACGTCAGATTCTTCTTCGTCAGCCTGGTGAATGGGGCTGATATCTTTGCGAAGTCCTTAATGAACTTCCGATAATAGCCTGCCAACCCCAAAAAGCTTCTCACCTCCGTTGCATTCTTTGGCATCTGCCAATCCTGATATGCAACTACCTTTGCGGGATCTACTGCTATTCCTTCTTTAGAAACCACATGCCCTAGGAATCTCACCTCTTTTCTCCAAAAATGGCACTTGGAGAGCTTTGCCTTAAGCCGATGCGCACAGAGAGTTTTCAAACCCTCCTTCAAATGTTGGGCATGCTCTTCTTCGTTCTTTAAGAAGATCAATATGTCATCAACAAAGACCACGATAAATTTATTTAGAAACTCCTGAAACACCCTACTCATCAGATTAACAAAATAGGCGGGTGCATTCGTCACCCAAAAGGCATAACGACCCATTCAAAGAAACCATCTGGAGTCCTAAAAGTGGTCTTATCTATACTGTCCTCAACCACCCTCAACTGATGAAACCCTGTGGCCAAGTCAAACTGAGAGAATACTGATGCCCCAACTAGTGATCAAACAAGTCATCTATCCTTGGGAGTGGGTGCCTGTTCTTCTTTGTGAGTTTATTCAACTCCCTATAGTCTACACACAAGCGAAGCGAACCATCCGCCTTAGTCGTGAATACTACTGGAGCACCCAATTCAGATATGCTTCGCCTAATAAATCCTTTCTCAAGTAGCTCCCCTACTTGTTTGCTAAGCTCCCTCCTTTCCCTTGAAGCCATATGGCGCACAGGTAATGCAACTGGCTTTGCAATATCCACCAAATATATAAAATCGATTTCACGCCTCGGAGGTAAGCCCCGTACCTCATCAAAAACATCAGAATAATCTTGGACTACTGAAACAGATTGCAGATTATCGATAGATGCATCAAGAGACTCTAGGAAACTAAGCATGACAGATCCTTGCAGGTCACAAGAAATCTCAAGGGTCCTCCCATGACAAGTCAGAAGCCTAATGACCCTCCTCTCATAATCTAGAATGGAACCATACATGGTTAACCAATCCAACCCTAGAATCAAACCGTAGCCCATAAAACCGAGCACATACACATCACACTCAAACTCGACGCCTAAGACAGATATTCTCAAACCCCAACAAATCATGGATAAATGAGCCAAACCACCAATGGGGTTTGAGACAATAACGGGATCCACTACCATACTAGTATTTAAGTGTAGAAATTCTGTAACACCCCATGTCCATTAATGTCACTCACAAAAGGGAATGCATTAACTTCTATGGAGCGTTTTAAGTGAATATAGAACAGAAAATCACAACAAGATAGATATGAAATAGTACTTGAAAATTTAAAACTTTATTTATTGCAACGGAAGGTAAATATGTTTGGTTACATCACCAAAACCCAAACACTAAAGTCAGGTACATAATATCCATATTGACAAAATCAGAGTACATAATATAAAAAGCATAATCCTGTAAATAGCCATAAAAGAGATAGGTTGAGCTTTACTTCAGCAATCCAAATCCAAGTGCTCCCAAAGAGATCCAAATCAAGCTTCCCACCCTAAGAACCTGGGGGGGGGGGGGAAGGAAGAAAAGAGGTGGAAACAAAGGGGGTCAGACATAAAGTCTGGCAAGTCCAATAACTCCAACAATATAATTATCAAAGTAACTAGGATAAGACATAAGCTTGGTAAATAAGGAAATGACTGTGAATTAATGGCAAGACCAAGCAACCAAAAATAATAGGATGAGCAAAGATAACGTTAAAGGCGCTTCCTAATCAATATAGGGTAATTACTATACTCTACCGTACTGTACCGTACTGTACTGTACTAACACTAACTGCACCCATACTAGTCACTCTAGAAACTTGATCCCTCTTGACTAAGTAGAATGATGATAGCTTCGTGTAATACTAGATGCACCCACTATCCCCACTAGATATACCCCTTCAGTGGTAATTCCATGTACTCCTAGCTGACGTCATAGGTGCCGCCTGCTCCTATCTCCACTAGGTGTACCCCTTTAATGATTAATTAATAATGGTAGCTTCGTGTACCCCTAGCTGACTACATAGGTGCCGTCTGCTCCAATCTCCACTAGATGTACCCACTACCCTGCCCCATTCGATCGGCTCCCTAACTCGTGGATACCTGTGCTGGTCCCACAGTGGGGTGTATCACTCCCCTAAAGTGGCAACCCAATACAACTTAAGGATGCACGGCTTATACCTACACGATGCAACAACGTCTTACCTACCAGCCCGGGCGCACGCACGCACATGACCCCGTTGGACTTGCGTTGCCACCGCTAACCCATTTTGGCCTCTAACAATCAGGCCCAGTAGGCGTGTCCCGTCCTCGACTTGGGTCGAGCTCACAAAGATACTTAATGGGCTACTGGACTGAAAAGGGCCCCCACCAAGCTTCCCACCTAGGCTTGGTCCCCTCTAATACATCCCACTTAACCCCATGTCCACTTACATGTATAAATTTGGTTAAGTGTTTTCTAATTTAACCTAGTCTCACCCTTTTGTTTAATTAACAGGTTGTATTGGTTAAGTCTGTGGGCCTATATACACAAATATTACCCACCTACCCAAGATTACCCTCTCGCTGGTTCAGACATATTAATTTACGGTTAAGTTTGTGGGCCTATATGTACTAATATTACCCACCTACCCAAGATTTACTTAACCTACTCATTCCGTATAACCTAGTTTACTTAACCCCCAACTTAAACTTAAGTTCTTACAATCCCTAGGGATCAGATTTGGTTAAGTAGTCCATTTCATTTACCATGTCCATTTTTAATTAATTAATCAATTAATTAAAACCTTTCCCTTCATAGGTGTCAATACCTATTTTATCCAATAATTTGAATTACATGTCATAATTGTTTATACTCAAATTACTCCATTTTTCTAATCATATTTCTCATGACATCCTCATGTCACCCACATGTCACCCACTAGATTCCTCATGCCACCCAAGGCACGCACTTAACCCCCTCATGTCCCACTACATATTTACTTTGGTTAAGTGTTTCTTAATTTATTACTATCGTAACCCCTGTAGGACCTCTCACATTAGACTGACATTTGTGGCTGCTGGATTTGCCGGGCGGGTCCGGGTAGTCTTACACCACGAACGAGCCTAACCTCGTGTCCATACAATTGTTACGCATTTAGTTTGGGCCTTTGACCTCTCACGTTGGGCTATCATTTGTGGCTGCTGGATTTGCAGGGCGGGTCCGGGCAGTCTTATACCACAAATGAGTCCAACCTCGTGTCTTAGGCAATTAATTATACATAATTAATTTCCCCTAATATTTGAATTACTTTCCTTATTCAAATTACAAATCATTTCCATATTTATTTATGTATAAATATGTCACCTTAATTATGTCCACTATTTATGGTACATAAATTGTACCAATTTACATCTCAAATTAATTTCATGCTTTTTAGGCATTTGTGCCAATTCCCAATATTTAATATCCCTATTCAAATTAATCTATGTCCATAATTAAACTATGTCCATTACTACACATTAATTTTCCAATTAATACCTTCATTAAATTTTTCGCCTTTTAAGGCAATTCACCTTAATTAATATCTCAAATTCGTTATATGCCTCATTTACATGCCAATTCACATTTATTAACATAATCAATATTTTCATCCCATATTTGGGTTAATTATTCCTAATCAAATATGTTAATAAAATTCCAATTATCTTTATGACCATAATTCACATTAATTATGTCCATATATCACTTTGCCAATTAATATCTCAATTTACATATATGCCTCTTTTAAGGCTATTACATGCCAATTCACATTTATTAACATAATCAATATTTTTCCCATAACCCCCGCAGCGTCCGTTCGCATAGAATATATGATAGACTAAGAAATAGTCTAACACATGAAAAAGGGAAAAACACCACATATTCACATAACATACAAAATAGGCCTAACTTGCATATGAGAATTTACCACATAACTTGCATATAATCATAGATCTAGACATAGGCCTAAAAGGTATGAAACTGCATGTTATGAATAAGATTTTCATCACAAAATTTACATAGGCAATAACCACAAACTTGCATAACATGATTCATATTCCAAACTCATATTTTTATATAAACTTGCATATGTGATTTATGCAACATAACAATGGTGTAAATTTACCTCTAAACATATAAACTAGCATGTAAAGATTTAGCATATAACTCATACATGTCATAGCCTAACTTTTGATCTAAAATAGATGTCATAATCTTTACTAACTTGCATGTGATTTATGTCTAAATCAACATCTAAACTTGCATACATACATATGATCTATCATATGAATCAACATAACCAAACTAGCATTTAAACAACATGATGATTTAATTATACATAAGCCAATCATAGAATTACAACATAGATCATAACTTTACAACATGTATGATAACATCACAATTTAACAACATAATCATATCATACGGTCAATAATTCACATCATATCCATATAATCCACAATTATATCTAATCTTACTTAATTTAATAATTATCTTGATTAGAGAAATTGAACTTGCCTTTCGTAGTTAAAGAATTATGAACAATTGATCAAACTTGATGCAGAATTGTTGTAGCGATGTTAGTTGATTCGTTGTTGAAGCTCTAAGCTTGAATTAGGTTGAATTGATTAGCTATCTTCCTCTTTAGTTGGCGGCGACTACACTGAGTTCCATGGCGACGACATAACGACTTTAGTTTCAATTTTAATTAGGTTTAGGGTTAGCATTAGGATGTATTTATAGGTGTAGGAAGTTATTTAGGATCATTAGATTAACCCTGAACCATGAGAACCAACCAAATGCAAAATCTGCATTTGAGCGAATCGGCCCACGGGTTGACAGCCAAACACCCTGGATTAACCCCTAGTCGACCCAGTAAGGCTCGGGTCGACCTCAAAAATGGGCCGGTTCGGTCATTCCCCCCTCCCAATTCGCTGTTTTGAACTTTTTTGCATATTTATTTATTTAATTTTTAATTTTTATATATATATCAATATATATATATATATATATATTTCTCTGTGCAACCCATTTCACTTAATTCTTTTCTAAAAATTAAGTATACTTTAATTTGTGAATTTTAATGTTATAAAATTACGGGGTGTTATAGATTCAACCATAGAACTAGATATAAATGAATGTGAAGTGCCAAAATAAAAAAGAGTTCTAATAAGATGATTGGAAAGAGAAATAAAACCTTCCACGTAAATTTTCCTGCCTCTATCTGGAGCACTGGTCGCAAGAGCATGCACCTACCCTCCAGAAGCTCCTGCTATTTGACCTTGTCCCTGTTTCTTCGGGCACTCCCTAGCAAAGTGTCCGACCTCTCCACAATTGAATCAAGTATTCTTCCTTCTTTTGCAGTTCTTGACCAAGTGACCCGCTCGTCCAAAATTGTGACACTTCCTCTTGTTCTTAGCCCTATCATTCTTTCCTCCCTTCTTCTATTGCTGTTGTTGCTGTCCTTTCTTAGGCCATACCTTCTTGTTTTGCGTTGTCTCCTCAGCCTTAACTTCCTTCTTTTCTCCTTTGTCTTCCTCATGCATCAAGGCCATATCAACAAGCCTTTCAAAAGTAGCTCCTATTAGAAAATGGGACATAGCTAACCCATGAAGGGGTTCATTCATCCTTTTAACAAACCGCAAAGCTTTCTTATGCGGAGTATCTACCAGTTCCAATCCAAACCTTGCTAGCTGGTTGAATATGTTCACATATTCTTTAACAATCATGTTTCCTTATTTGAGTGCCAAGAACCTCTCCATTTGCATGCTTTTCTCAGATTGAGAAAGAAACTTCATTTCAAACCTCATTCTAAAATCATCCCATGTCTCCACCGGACGTCCAGCTTGGGTAACTTCCAACCAGAATGAAGCTTCATCTTTTAGTAGCCAAACAGCTAACAAAATCTTCCTTTTGATTATATTTTAATAATAATTATTTTGAAAAAATTGAGTTTGGATCATTCTTCTTACTTAGAAATTTCGGGGACGAAATTCTTTTAAGGGGGGAGAATGTAACGACCTGCATTTCTCAATTATTTGAATTCGAATATTTAATTTGGTTTAAATATTATATTGAAATATTAATGAATTTTAATATTTAATTCATTTTAAAATGGCGATTGAACGTTTAAATTTATATTTAATTTAAAACGAACTCGAAATAGCGCAGTAGTTTGTAATATTGGGTTTTGAACTTCAATTAAATATACAGAATTCATTTTAGATCAGAATTTGGTGAAATAAGAAAAGTTAGGATCATACTGATTATAATTTGCAAATGGAAGAGTAAAAGAAAATTTTTATCGTATATATTGTAAGTTATGTCCAATTCAAAATTTGAAATAGTTTTTGTGGAATTCATTAATAAATTATGATGTTTATTAAACTATTTAAAAGGAATATTTATATATTTGAGCATTGTTTAACTCGAAAATGATAAATGTTGAGTTTTACTTCAATATGGATTTAACCTGGAGTGATATGTTTTTTTATTTGGATACTGTGATAATAATAATAAAACTTAATCTCTAAGCAATTATGTAATCCTGTTATAGCTGTACGGGTTTGGTACCATATTGCATTAATAGTAGGTATCCAATAATAAAACACTACGAATGAAAAATATGAGAATCACATGAAACCATCGCTGATTATATATATCAACTCCTTTACCGCTTTTAGTGATTGAATTTTAATGTGCTACATAACTTGCATCTTTCAACTATAGTTAAGAAGTCGAAAATATAGTCAATAAACAATAAAAATATATATACATATAGGTACTCCAAGTAGGACTGCAATCAGTACAAACCACGTCTCTTTCTCTAATAGATGGCACACGTAGTGAAGTACAAACGTTACAAATGACAAATGTATACAGAAAATAAAATAAAATGTCTCAATCTTTCTCAAGCATTTTTCACGAATTCTAAAGCTTCAACCTCGTTTGGCATAGAAGGAATTGCTCTTTCCCCAGTAAATGTATACAGAAAGTAAACCTATATATATTTCTTCCCAAGTGCCTACACCCTATCAAGTGATGTTACCCGGAAGAATGGACACTTGCGCAGACCATACATATGAGCCTACCCTTTATTACACTAAAAAAAAAAAATTCCTTCAGCCCCAAGCCATTAATAACTTCCCGTGCACATTACCGATACCTTCGTGCCCACGTTCACTTGCTCCGCACACTTCTTGTTGTATATATATACCTTCACTTTCGTTATTTTGTCCAGCATAGTAATTGAAATTCCTTCACTAGTGATAAAGTGAAATAAATCAAACCTCTTTGCAATTTAAAATGCAAACTTTATTCAACAAATCAAGATGAAAACCGCAAGCCATAAAAAGAAAGAAAATGGGACTTGAGATGGAAGTCTAAAACTATGGGAGTTGCGCGGTGGAGGTTGTTTACATGGGTGCGGATTGTTTCGAGCATGACAGCTGGAGTGAAGCAGTGTAAAAGGAAGGCGGACTCCAGGTGGTGGTAAGCATTATAACTTGCGAGATAGGCATGGTGTAGTGCAGGAGGCTGAGCTTGATGAGAGGAAGCCGTGGGAGATGTTGAATGGTTGATTCAAGGGCATGTGCATGGCATCAGGTATACAGTGCATGCGGGAAACTAATGGGTACTGTGCACACAATGGGATATGGCGCGGCGGTGAACGGAGTTGGATCAGTAGTGGGGGACTACCGAATGGAGAGGGTTGTTCTTAAGGGTTCCAAACAGTGAGTGCAGGCAGTCGCATTTCAGGAATGGCGTTGGCAAGGTGGCGGGTTGGTCGGAGTACTGACGGGGTGTGCGATGGCATGGGATGGTATCTTGAAGCTTGGGCATAATGGTTTTGTACAGCAAGTGGAAGATGGAAGGCATGCATGCATTGTGTGGCTTACAATAGAGAAGGTGAATAGTGCGGTTTCAGGAAGAGAATCGAAATAGGAAGAAAGAAATTACGTGAAGAAATATGAAGAAGGAGAAAAAAAAAAGGATCGGAGAAGAAGGTTTCTAATTTCTGTAGGAAGCGGGTACTGGGGGACCGGGCTTTGGTATTACACAGTGGGCCTTAGGCCGAACAAAAGAAAAAAAGAAAGAAAAAAAGATGGGAAATCAATCACGTACCGGTGTGTTGGAGTTAAGGTGGGGTGGATGCATGGATGGAAATGTGATACTGGAGAAGAACTTTTGTAGTTGGAGAAAACATGGGGAGGGCCTGTTGCATTTTATTTTGGTGAGCTTTAGGAGGCACAGGCTTGGGCCTTGAACTATTATAATAAAAAGAAGAAGTATTTATTGAAAAAGTGAGAGAGAGAGAGAGAAAGAACAAAAATGGTGTTGCAAAATGAAGGGGGTGGTGGCAGCATTTCATTAAGGTGGTGCACGAGTTGGGCGGTAGTTGGAAGTGAACAAAGTGACAATAGGAAGAAGGTACGCACCGGTTGACAAAGCAAGTAATTTATTTAATTTGGATTTTTTAATTCAAACTAAATCTTATAGTTGTAGCATTAATAATTTGTTCACCATCATCATATCCCAACAAAACAGAAGATATTGGAGTCATTTTGACAAATGCAACAGTCTGGAACGGAATTGGACACGATTGGAATCAACTGAAATTTCCAGTTAAATTAACGCTTGTTAATTTAACCGGAAGAAACCATTTAACGACAGAAATAAATCAAGGTGAGTTAAACTCACTCAGTTCTCCCACTTATATTTATATAAGTCGAGTTTAAATATTTGTGTGTTTTGTTTGCTATTTATTGACTGATTGATGATTGTTTGGTTGTTTGTTGAATATTCATATACATTGTTTAAATTAAACGCGGTTGTTTAATTTAAATGAAATGACATCGTTATTTTTAATGATTATTTCCAATAAAGGTAACCTACCTTGTTGGTTATGTTTATAATAATATAAACAAATAAGATGTTTGAATTATTATTGGTTGGCCACTATCAGTTGAATTGATTATTGGTTATTTTCGTATGATCGTTATATGAACAGTTTAATCGATATGATTGGATTATTGATTTGATTATGGATTTCTGAATATAAATTCAACGTTTGTTTGGTATAAACCAATGGATGATATTGGTTGAGAAATAAATAGTAGATGGCCAAATATACAATGTTTTACAATTATAGATCTGTCGTTAGGTAACTCGATGGAAATGAAGTTATAAAATTTATTTTATAACCGAATATAGATATTTAAATATATTATTTTAAATGAAGTTTATAAAAAGGAAATAAACCAACCACACATATGTATTGTTTGTTTTAACCACCAATCACAATTCTTATACCAAAATCTGTCATGTGCGAAGCATGTGCCTTATCTTAATTATTAAATGATCTATAAAGTCGATTCTTTTATTACTAAGATTGATAGGCAAGTGAACAAGGATTAATGTAACGATTAATAACTGAGAATAATTGTTTTTAAGAAACAATTAAAATGAGATTATTTAGAAATAGATTATTATTTATTTAAATAATAATTGAAGTAAATGAAATTATTTAAATTAACTATATTATGAATTAATTTAAATGAAAAGATGAGTTAGAGTTGATCAACGAGTTAATCATGTTTTAAATTTGACCAAGCCAACTGTTTTAACGGAAACCGACTATGAAGTTAAATTAATTTGTGCCGATTAATCTAATGGAATAATTTAGTGAATGGTGTTAACTTAATAAGAATTAAAAAGGAAATGGATATTTATTCCAGTTAATGATAAAGTAAACTAATAATAATTTAAAGAGATTTATTCTTAAATGAAGTTCATTTAATCATGTAATCGAAGTTAAAAATGAAATATAATATAATTTTCAAAGAGAGTTTATGAACAGGTTATATTTAAACCGAGTTTGGAAAATGAAGTCATAAAGTGATTTTAATCGAATACGATAAGTTTAAATATATGTTACTTAATGTTTGAATTAAGTAAATGGAAATCGAAATGGAAAAGGGTTTTATATTAAACCAGAATGGTATAAACGAGTTTATAAAAGAGATGGGAAGTTAAAGCGTTAATTTTAAATTAACTTTACTTAGTAATGGCATTAAGTGAAATTGATGAGATATAAAGTAAGGCCTCCTGAGGGAATGATTGAAAGGATTATAAAGAGGGTTTATCGTCATTGAATTGGGTAAAAGGTAAGTAATGGGATTTGTAATATAAATTCGGATAATGAAATAAATAGTTTAAAGAAGTTAAGGTTTAAAAGTTGATGCTTTATTTATCATTTACTTAATCTAGTAATAATAGTATATTTAAAAGAAGATTTCAAAATTAAGAAGGTTTTATAAAACCATATTTTAAATAGTGAAGTGGTATTTGTTGGTATTGGAATGAATATGGGTTCTTGAATTACAATTCATATTTATCTTAAGATAAGAATGTTGTTGATCAAGGTCTGAGAGGTAATTAAAATACCCCAACTTAAACGACTTCGGATTATCGGAGGATGATATTAGTTGTAATGGTGAAAGTGTTAGAAGTAATTTATTTAGGGAAATAATTGTGTAATGTTATGTAAAGAATTTGAAAATATATATAAGGGATTTAGAAATAAAAGGAAATAAAGAGGGGCTTGAGAATATGGAATGACATTTCCATAATAAAAGAAATAAAAAGGAGATTAGTGAAAATATAATGATATTTTCAAAAGTAAGGCGATGAGAAGTGGAATGAGGATAAGTGACGATTATTTTGTTTTAAGTAAGGAACAGATGGAGATTACGTAATGACTGTTTACGATGATAAGTTGAATCAATTTCCCAATTTTAGATAATAAATAATGTTGTAACAAATGTTTCGAAGTGATATTAAAAAGAAAAATTGGATATTATTTAAGCAATATTTTTCTAAGTATTTACTGATAAAAATGATATATTATTTTAATGGCCAAGTGACGCTGTGTACTCAACCAGTGAATCTATTTTATTTTTATGGTTGTTTATTCTGATAGTTAAATAACCGACTACCTAAATCATACCCAATGCGCTGTTGGTACGAAAAGACTGGGATCGACATTATATTTGAAAATAATTCCGACCAATAAATACGAATACGTGGAAGATACTGATTGAAGATGGAGCATTTGAAGACCGTAAATCTTCATGAGTGGAAGAACCGGTGTTAAATATCTCTGGCCGATCCTTAGAGTTGACAATGATTCTGTTGTGATTGGAATCTACGGATTGCAGGGACTACACGCTACTAATCTATAGGGTGATTCCTAGGATGTGTTAGGAGAGTTCCTTCGGTTTGTCCAGTCCCAGGACAACTTGTATGGACGGATGTCTAACAGAGTGTTTCCAAATGAATCACGAACGTTGATTTCTTCAAACGTACCAAGTTGTTGGAATAGAAGGGAAACTTCTTTAGCTTAACAACCAAAGTATTTTTATGGACGTTAATTAGTGATATCTGGCGGATCTGACAATGTGGCATTCAAAGTGGATGGAGGCATGCTATGCTGGAGAATACATTTAACTTCTAGCCTCATCAACTGGGAAATGACAAAAATCAGGCAGGCAGCATGGCTATGTGGGTCGCTCCCATTAGGATGTATAATCACCTATCTAGAGAAATTCCTTTTGCTTCTTTAATCTATCAATGATGTCCCTTTTGGGAAACGGTGGTTTGAGCCCAACCGTTGGTGATATACATTCGATACACTCAAGAGAAATGAGTGGTCGGTCGTGTGTGGGTCGGGTTGCAAGACACTCGTGTTGAACCCAGTGTATTCCCATCTAGAGATACACTATCGGCAATTGGTTCCATACCTTGTCATAGTCGGAATCCAATCTCCAATAAGCGCCTGCGGTTTTGTTTGTATACTATATACGTGGAGCGTGAGATGAAAGCGTTCCACTAGATTCTATTTATTTGTATTTAGACACTATTATAATATTAGAATAATATGTTGATTTCAAAATGTTTTGGGTTATCATAAGGTAAAAAACCGTCAGTATTTATGTGTGGATTTGGTCTTACGATTATCCTTTTCTTTCGAAAAGATTTTCAAACTTTAAAATCAAGTTGGATGATTCCCCTTAAAACTTTACGAGTTTTTCTCATAGTGATTCACCAGACTGACATGGTATTTGTAATGCTCGGGTTAGACCGGGTTGTATAGGCTTAGGTCATCGAATGCTGTGAAGTCCAAAGACGAGCTGAAAGTGTGCAGACGTATGATGTTATACCATTATTATTCCGCTATGTGAGGACAGGCTATTATAACTGTCTAAATGTATTGGTGTACTCTGATGTTGTAAGTAATATTTCAAGCTCTCGATAAAAGTTGTTTCTATATTATATATTTTTCTGCTGCTATGTGAGACTCTATGATGTATTAATTCTTTTATTCTAATATTCTTTCTTTCTTATCTCACCCTATAAATTCTTTCTTATAGCCTTATGGGGTTTTCGGTACTTGATTTTGGGCACAGGAACTGTATTTATATCATGATTCGAGTGTCGAAATCGCCGGGTCGCTACAGTTGGTATCAGAGCGAGGTTTAGTAATAACCTTGGCTTCATGGCGTAACTCGATAGAGGTTGGGTTAGTAATACCCTAGATCGAGATGGAGTGTGTGTATATATATATGAGAGCGCGTATTTTTAGATTTTATATATACATGTTTTGTATTGTGTTGTTTGATCAGTTCAAGTTGAATTGACAAATCGATACAATATTGTTTTGTAAAGCGGGTAAATGAAATAATTTTTCCCAAGATATATTTTTATATAGAAAAGGAATAATTTTATCGAATTATCAATATATTGGTGTGTTTGATTGATTTGAATGAATTCAAATTGGATTATAAATTTGAACGATTTAATAAAACCAGATGGGAATTTAAATTATAGAATTTGTAAATAGAATTTAAATATGAAATTACATAAACGAAATTTAACTAAAGCTAATAAAAATTAGAAATTTTGGATGATTTGGTTATGTTGATTATTGATTGTTTGTTTATGGAATGATTGGTTAGCGAAATAATGGAATTCATCAACTAAATGAATGAAAAACTAAGAGAATATATTTCAGTATAATAAATCCGAAGAAAATCAAATATGAAATGAAACGAGAAGGATTTAACCCTGTACCTGTTATTGGCATTTGATATTGAGTTATGTGTAGGTGGGAAAGATAAAGACTTTTAGTTGTTGTGCTTCGTGACTGGAGTTTAGTTGCCCGACAAATAGGTAAACCTTAATTATATTGATTAGTTGATTGATTTTAAACCCCTGAGTTAGGTAACCGCTTGGCTTTATTTTCTTTTGATTGATATATGAGGCAAGGGGGGAGTCATATTTGTTTAGATCGAACAGTATAAAGGATGTCTTGCGGATTTTCCAAAGCTTAAAATATTTTTGATTATATTTTAATAATAATTATTTTGAAAAAATTGAGTTTGGATCATTCTTCTTAACAATTTCGAGGACGAAATTCTTTTATAAGGGAAGAATGTAACGACCTGCGTTTGTCAGTTATTTGAATTTGAATATTTAAATTGGTTTAAATATTAATGGATTTTAATATTTAATTCATTTTAAAACGACGATTGAATGTTTAAATTTATATTTGATTTAAAACAAACTCGAAATAGCACGGTAGTTCGTAATATTGGGTTTCGAACTTCAATTAAATATACAAAATATGTTTTAAATCGGAATTTGGTGAAATAAGAAATGTTAGGATCATATTGATTATAATTTGCAAATGGAAGAGTAAAAGCAAAAAAATTTCATATATATTGTAAGTTATGTCCAATTCAAAATTTGAAATACTCACTGTGGAATTCATTAATAGATTATGACATTTATTAAATTATTTAAAAAGAATTTTTGGGCATTGTTTAACTCAAAAATGACAAATGTTGAGTTTTACTTCCATATGGATTTAATCTGAAGTGATATGTTATTTTATTTGGATAATGTGATAATAATAAAACTTAATCTCTAAGCAATTATGTACAGCCTGTTATATCTGTGCGGGCTTGATACCATATTGCATTAATAGTAGGTATCCAATAATATAACACTACGAATGAAAAATATGAGAATCACATGAAACCATCACTCATTATATATATCAACTCCTTTACTGCTTTTAATGATTGAATTTGAATGTGCTACATAACTGCCATCTTTCAACTATAGTTAAGAAGTCGAAAATATAGTCAATAAACAATATATATACACACACTCTAAGTGGGACTGCAATCAGTACAAACTATGTCTCTTTCTCTTATAGATGGCACATGTAGTGAAGTACAAACGTTACAAATGAAAAAAGTATACAGAAAAATAAATAAAAATGTCTTAACCTTTCTCAAGCATTTTTCACGAATTCTAAAGCTTCGGCCTCGTTTGGCATAGCAGGAATTTCTCTTTCCCCAGTAACAGTGATCGCACCACATTAAATACTACCCTTCATTTCCATGTACCGTATGCTGACTTGCGTATGCCAAAGTAAACCTATATATATTTCTTCCCATGTGCCTCCACCCTATCAAGTGATGTTACCCGGAAGAATGAACACTTGCGCAGACCATACATATGAGCCTACCCTGTATCACACCAAAAAATTAAATTCCTTTAGCCCCGAGCCATCAATAACTTCCCGTGCACACTACTGATACCTTTTTACCTACGTTTACTTGCTCCTCACACTTCTTGCTGTATATATATACCTCCACTTTCGTTATTTTGTCCAACATAGTAATGGAAATTCCTTCATTAGTGATAAGGCAAAATAAATCAAACCTCTCTGCAATTTAAAACACAAACTCTATTCAACAAATCAAGATGAAAACCGCAAGCCATAAAAAGAAAGAAAATGGGATTGGAGATGGAAGTATGAAGCTATGGCAGTTGCGCGGTGGCGGTTGTTTACATGGGTGCAGATTGTTTCGAGCATGACAGCTAGAGTGAAGCAGTGTAAAAGGAAGGCGGACTCCAGGTGGTGGTGAGCATTAGAACTTGCGACCTCGGCATGGTGTTGTGCAGGAGGTTGAGCTCAATGAGAGGAAGTCATGGGAGATGTTGAATGGTTGATTCAAGGGCATGTGCATGGTATCAGGTATACGGTGCATGCAGGAAACTAATGGGTACTGTGCACACAATGGGATATGGCGCGGTGATGAACGGTGTTGGATCAGCAGTGGGCGACTACCACATGGAGAGGGTTGTTTTTAAGGGTTCCAAATAGTGAGTGCAGGCATTCGCGTTTCAGGAATGGCATTGGCAAGGTGGCGGGTTGGTCGGAGTACTGACGAGGTGTGCGATGGCATGGGATGGTAACATGAAGCTTGGGCATAATGGTTTTGTACAACAAGTGGAAGATGGAAGTCTTGCATGCGTTGTGCGGCTTGCAACAGAGAAGGTGAACAATGTTGTTTTAGGAAGAGAATCGAAGTGGGAAGAAAGAAATTACATGAAGACATATGAAGAAGGAGAAAGAAAAAGGATCGAAGAAGAAGGTTTCTCATTTCTGTAGGAAGCGAGTTTGGGGGGACCGGGCTTTGTTATTACATAGTGGGCCTTGGGCCGAACAAAAGAAAAAAACAAGAAGAAAGAAAAAGATGGGAACTTAATCACGTACTGGTGCGTTGGGGTTAAGGTGGGATGGCTACATGGATGGAAATGTGATACTGGAGAAGAACTTTTGGAGTTGGAGAAAACGCGGGGAGGGCCTGTTGCGTTTTATTTTGGTGGGCTTTAGGGGGCACGGGCTTTGGCCTTGAGCTATTATAATAATAAAAAGGAATTATTTATTGATAAGAGAGAGAGAGAGAACAAAAATGGTGTTGCAAAACAGAGGGGGTGGCGGGAGCGTTTCATTAAGGTGGTGCGCGAGTCGGGCGGTAGTTGGAAGTGAACAAAGCGACAATAAGAAGAAGGTACGCGCCGGTTAACGAAGCAAGTAATTTATTTAATTAGGATTTTTTAATTCAAACTAAATCGTATAGCTGCAGCATTTAAATTTTTTTCACCATCATCAGATCCTGACAAAACAGAAGATATTGGAGTCATCTTGACAAACGCAACAGTCTTGAACATAATTGGACGCGATTGGAATCAGCTGAAATTTCCAGTTAAATTAACGCTTGTTAATTTAACTGGAACAAACCATTTAATGACAGAAGTAAATCAAGGTGAGTTAAATTCACTCAGTTCTCCTACTTATATTTATATAAGTCGGGTTTAAATATTTGTGTGTTTTGTTTGCTATTTAATGACTGATTGATGATTGTTTGGTTGTTTATTGAATATTCATATACATTGTTTAAATTAAACACGGTTGTTTAATTTAAATGAAATGACATCGTTATTTTAAACGATTATTTCAAATAAAGGTAATTTACCTTGTTGGTTATGTTTCTAATAATATAAACATATTGGACGATTTAATTGTTATTGGTTGGCCACTATCAATTAAATTGATTATTGGTTATTTTCATATGATCGTTATATGAACAGTTTAATCGATATGATTGGATTATTGATTTGATTATGGATTGCTGAATATAAATTCTATGTTTGTTTGGTATAAACCAATGGGTGATACTGGTTGAGAAATAAATAGTAGATGGCCAAATATACAATGTTTTAGATTTACCGTTAGGTAAATCGATGGAAATGAAGTTAAAAAATTTATTTTATAACCAAATATAGATATTTAAATATATTATTTTAAATGAAGTTTATAAAAAGGAAATAAACCAACCACATATATGTATTGTTTGTTTTAACCACCAATCACTATTTTTATACCAAAATCTGCCATGTGTGAAGCACGTGCCTTATCTTAATTATTAAATGATCTATAAAGCCGATTCATTTATTACTAAGATGGATAAGCAAGTGAACAAGGATTAATGTAACGATTAATAACTGAGAATAATTGTTTTTAAGAAACAATTAAAATGAGATTATTTAGAAATAGATTATTATTTATTTAAATAATAATTGAAGCAAATGAAATTATTTAAATTAATTATATTATTAATTAATTTAAATGAAAAGACGAGTTAAAATTGATCAACGAGTTAATCATGTTTTAAATTTGACCAGGCCAACTGTTTTAACGGAATCTGACTATGAAGTTAAATTAATTTGTGCCGATTAATCTAATGGAATAATTTAGCGAATGGTGTTAACTTAATAAGAATTAAAAAGGAAATGGATATTTATTCCAGTTAATGATAAAGTAAACTGATAATAATTTAAAGAAATTTATTCTTAAATGAAGTTCATTTAAGCAAGTAATCGAAGTTAAAAATGAAATATAATATAATTTTCGAAGAGAGTTTATGAATAGGTTATATTTAAACCGAGTTTGGAAAATGAAGTTATAAAGTGATTTTAATCGAATACGATAAGCTTAAATATATGTTACCTAATGTTTGAATTAAATAAAAGGAAATCGAAATGGAAAATGGTTTTATATTAAACCAGAATGGTATAAACGAGTTTATAAAAGAGATGGGAAGTTAAAGCGTTAATTTTAAATTAACGTTACTTACTAATGGCATTAAGTGAAATTGATGAGATATAAAGTAAGATCTCCCGAGGGAATGATTGAAAGGACTATAAAGAGGGATTATCGTTGTTGAATTGGGTAAAAGGTCAAGTAATGGGATTTGTAATATAAATTCAGATAATGAAATAAATAGTTTAAAGAAGTTAAGGTTTAAAAGTTGATGTTTTATTTATCATTTACTAAATCTAGTAATGATAGTATATTTAAAAGGAGATTTCAAAAGTAAGAAGGTTTTATAAAACCATATTTTAAATAGTGAAGTGGTATTTGTTGGTATTGGAATGAATATGGGTTCTTGAATTACAATTCATATTTATCTTAAGATAAGAATGTTGTTGATCAAGGTCTGAGAGGTAATTAATGTACCCCAACTTGAACGACTTCAGGATTATCGGAGGATTATATTAGTTATAATGGTGAAAGTGTTAGAAGTAATTTATTTAGGGAAATAATTGTGTAATGTTATGTGAAAAATTTGAATATATATATATATAATGGGATTTCGAAATAAAAGGAAATAAAGAGGGGCTTTAGAATATGGAATGATATTTCCATAATAAAGGAAATAAAAAGGAGATTAGTGAAAATATAATGATATTTTTAAAAGTAAGGCGATGAGAAGTGGAATGAGGATAAGTGACGGTTATTTTGTTTTAAATAAGGAACAAAAGTAGATTACGTAATGATTGTCTACGATGATAAGTTGAATCAATTTCCCAATTTTAGATAATGAATAATGTTGTAACAAATGTTTCGAAGTGATATTAAATAGAAAATTTGGATATGATTTAAGCTATATTTTTCTAAGTATTTACTGATAAAAATGATATATTATTTTAATGGCCAAGTGACGCTGTGTACTCTAACAATGAATATATTTTATTTTTATGTTTGTTTATTTAGATATTTAAATAATCGACTATCAAAATCATACCCAATGCGCTGTTGGTACGGAAAGAACGAGATCAAATTTATATTTGAAAATAATTCCGACCAATAAATACGAATACGTAGAAGATACTGATTGAAGATGGAGCATTTGAAGACCGTAAATCTTCATGAGCGGAAGAACCATTGTTAAATATCCCTGGATGATCCCTAGAGTTGACAATGATCCTATCATTATTGGAATCTACGGATTGCAAGGACTACTCGCTACTAATCTATAGGGTGATTCCTAGGATGTGGTAGGAGAGTGCCTTCGGTTTGTCCAGTCCTAGGACAACTTGTATGGACGGATGTATGACAGAGTGTTTCCAAATGAATCATGTATGTTAATTTCTTCAAACGTACCAAGTTGTTGGCATAGAAGGGAAACTTCTTTTGCTTAACAACCAAAGTATTTTGGTGGACGTTAATTAGTGATATCTGGCAGATCTAACAATGTGGCATTCAAAGTGGATGGAGACATGCTATGATGGAGAATACATTTAACTTCTAGCCTCATCAACTGGGAAATGACAAAATTCAGGCAGGCAGCATGGCTATGTGGGTCACTCCCATTGAGGTGTATAATCACCTATCTAGAGAAATTCCTTTTGCTTCTTTAATCTATCGATGCTGTCCCTTTCGGGAAACGGTGGTTTGAGCCCAACCGTTGGTGATATACATTCGATAAACTCAAGAGAAATGAGTGGTCGGTCATGTGTGGGCCGAGTTGCATGACGTTCTTGTTGAACCCAGTGTATTCCCCTCTAGAGATACATTATCGGCAGGTGGTTCCATACCTTGCCATAGTCGGAATCCAATCTCCAATAAGCGCCTGCGCTTTTGTTTGTATCATATATATGTGGAGCATGAGATGCAAGTGTTCCGCTAGATTCTATTTATTTGTATTTAGACACTATTATAATATCAGAATAATATATTGATTTCAAAATGTTTTGGGTTATTGTAAGGTTAAAATCATCCGTATTTATGTGTGTATTTGGTCTTACGGTTATCCTTTTCTTTCGAAATGATTTTCGAACTTTAAAATCAAGTTAGATGATTCCCCTTAAAACTTTGCGAGTTTTTCTCACTCTGGTTCACCAGTCTGACCCGGTATTTGTAATGCTCAGGTTAGACCGGGTTGTACAGGTTCAGGTCATCGAATGCTGTGAAGTCCAAAGACAAGCTGAAAGTGTGCAGACGTATGATGTTATACCGTTATTATTCCGTAGTGTGAGGACATGATGTTATTACTATCTAAATGTATTGATGTACTCTGATGTCGTAAGTATTATTTCAAGCTCTCAATAAAAGTTGTTTCTATATTATATTTTGTTCCACTGCGATGTGAGGCTCTGTGATGTATTAATTCTTCTTAATCTCCTATATTAGTATTCTTTCTTTCTTATCTCACCCTCTAAATTCTTTCTTATAGCCTTATGGGGTTTTCGGTACTTGAGTTCGGGCACAGGATCTGTATTAGAGTCATGATTCGAGTATCAAAATCGCCGGGTCGCTACACTATCTTGCAACAACTACATCTTTCCGGAGGACTATTTGCATTATTGATTGATGAAGCTCGTGATACATCAATTAAAGAGCATACTGCATTTGTTTTACGATTTGTGGATGAGGCAGGAAGTGTTATTGAAAGGTTTATTGACACGGTGCGTGTTCCTAATACAACATCAATTTCTCTAAAAACATCACTTGATTCTTTTCTTAATAAACATCAATTGAGCATGTCTATGTTGTGAGGCCAAGGTTATGATGGTGCAAGTAATATGCATGGAATATTTAATGGTTTTAAAACACTTGTTCTAAATGAGAACAAGTCTAATTTCCATGTTCACTGTTTTGCACATCAACTTAAATTAGCACTTGTTCATGTTGCCAAAGATATAAACCGTAATTATGAGTTTTTTACTTGCTTAATAATTTGGCAAACCTCGCTGGAGCTTCATGCAAAAATCGAGACATTATTGGAGTAAAAGAAGCTAATACAATATTCAGTCAACTTGAAAGTGGTGAACTATCTAATGGTCGGGGATTAAATCAAGAACGTAGTTTGAAATGACCTGGCGACACACGTTGGGGTTCAGATTATGGTACTCTAGTCAATTTGATTGTTATGTTTCCTTCGGTTATTGGTGTCCTTACTGATCTAGTGGAAGATATGTTTGGTGATAAAAAGGAAAACCTTTAAATTTAATCAAAGTGCTTCAATCTTATGACTTCATATTTCTTTTGCATTTGATGAAAAGTGTTCTTGCAATTACTAATGATCTTTCCAAGGCACTACAATGGAAAGATCAAGATATCATAAATGCTTTGATGTTGATAAAAGTATCTAATGAGAGGTTAAATAAAATGTGAGCTAGTGGATGGGACACTCTTCTAAATGAGGTTGAATCTTTCTGCACCAAACAACAAATTCCTATATCGAATATGGATGATAATTATATTCTTTTGGGTAAATCAAGAAGAGGACCAATGATTACAAATTTACATCATTATCGAGTTGATTTGTTTTACCTTTGTCCAGATAAGAAGATTGTTGAGCTTAACAACCGCTTTGATGAGGTAAATTCAGAATTACTTCTTTGTATGTCCGCTCTTAGTCCAGTCAATTCCTTTGCCTCTTTTGATAAAGTGAAGCTAGTTCGATTATCTGAATTATATCCCGATGATTATTCTGAAGCAGAACATATGGATCTTTATAACCAGTTGGAGATTTGTGAAATTAATATGAAGTCTAATGATATGTTTAAATATGTTAAAGGGATCAGTGATTTGGCTAGAAAGATGGTGTTGACGAAAAAAATTCATGTATAATTTGGTTAACAAGCTCTTAACACTTATCTTACCAGTTTCAACTGCAACAGTGCAGAGAGCATTTTCTGCTATGAATATAGTGAAAAATGACCTAGAAATCGAATGGGAAATGAATGGATGAATGATAGTTGCGTTGCATACATTGAGAATTATATATTCAAAGAGATTAGCAACTATACATTTCTCGATTGCTTTCAAAAGAACTCCACGCCTACAACTTTAAAGTAGTGGTACCATAAATGCATGTTTTGTTTTGTTGAAAGATCAATAATTGATCGTTTTTGTAATCGAATATATTGATATAATCATACTTAGTTGTGCTTGTTTGAAACTGTGAGTAATCTTAATATACATAATCAAATGGTCAACATGGAAAAAATTATATTTTGAAATTTAAAATAATTTCCTGGGTACGTCACTGTATACATACATACATACATACATACATACATATATATATATATGTATGTATGTATGTATAAAGAGAGAGAGACAAACATACGCACTCACACACGTGTAATTTGAAACAGTTATGTTATTTATATTTTTAATTAGGGAGCGACATTCGAACTTTTTGAAATTACTTTTAAAAAAATATTTTTTCCTAATGAGATAACTAGGGAGAAGGACAAATTTTACAAAAAAAATTAGGCCGAAGGACATCAAGTTTTATTTTTAGTCTAAGGGACAAACTTTGAACCAAAATTAAGCTGAAGGAAAATGCTAAATGTAATTAGCATTATATTCAGTTTTTTACACTATACGAAAATGCTAGTTATAACTAGCATTATTAAGTTTTACACTGCACAAAATGGTAGTTATATTTAGCATTGTCCTTCAGCTTAATTTTGTTTCAAAGTTTGTCCTTCAGTCTAAAAATAAAACTTAGTGTCCTTCAGACTATTTTTTTTGCAAAATTTGTCATTATGCCTATTTTCCACTTTTTATAATTATCTGTTCGTGACATAATACATCCTAATCGTGCGTATATAAAATAATCGGTTTCATTATTTGTAATTTAATTCAAAATCAATAGTGGTGAACCTATCAATATACGAACAATTAAGATTGTCAAAATTTTGGAATGAAGAAGAACTCACATGTTTGTTGTTTTCTTATGCCTCCCGATTTTAGTACTTCTCTCCAGGGTTGTTTGATGAGTACATTGTTAAAAACCGTTAGAAACTGTGAAAGATGCATCATTTTGAGGGAGACTGAATTTGTACACACTGGAGTAATCAAAACTGCAGCTTGAATTGGTGGAAATCACAAGGTCTTGTAAGATCCGTTGATTTCCACCAATCATTGGTGCTTTTTTGTTCATAGCCTCGTATTGGTTTGGTTTTGATGAATGTGACACTGAAGTTAATGCATTTGGTTACATGCATGGAAAATTTTAGGAAGTAGAGAAGCCAGTCAAATTTACAATTTATATCGTATGCAATTGTTGACCATAGACCAGACAACTCCAGTCCAAAATGAAAAGCAACATTTCCCTGTATTTTGCCTCTTCTCTTCCTTACTCCTTCACGTCAACTACAAAGTACTAACTATAAATACACACTCCTTCCTGCAGTTGAATTCCAAGCCAAGAACACTTGCAGAAAAATCAAACAACATGCAATCTATGACGCCAACTTCCAAACCAGTCTTCACCTTCCCTTCAACAAAAGTTTCACAAAGATCGAAATTTAAATTTGCTGCTATAAATATGCCTACAACAACCCTTCAAATTTTTCACCTTCCCAGTTTTATCCACTGTTGTACTAATGGTAGATTCTGCATCACAACATTTAACACTGTATCTCCTACTTGTGCCGACAACATTCCCATAACCACAACATTAGAACCAACTGCTATTGAAAGTCCAAGGTAAGATTTAATTTGTCCTGGAGGCTGGAACACATAAGCCCACATTGATCATCATCATCTAGTTCTTAATAACTAACTTGTTTGCATTATAATATACATGGCGAAGAGATATTTTGAAGTGGAACTTCAAGTCAGAGATTATGAACTAGATCAGTATGATGTGGTCAATAATGCTGTTTATGCCAAATACTGTCAACATGGTGAGATATTGTGCTTATAAGTTGTTACTTGTTTAGAGCTACAATAGTAACATATGTACTCACAGAAAAACTGGGCTAACTTTTTGAAGTTATTATATTCTCAGGGGATAATGATTTTCTTAAAAACCTTGGAATTAGCAAGATAGCAGATGGTGCTGTAAAGATGGCGTTAAATAACATTAGTTTGAAGTTCTTTGGACCGTTGAAAAGTGGGGATAAGTTTGTGATAAAAGTGAGTGCTTCGAGTCTCTCTGAATCAAGAATATTATATTGAAGTACGCAATACTATATGTTAGATTGAAGAGGATGAAGATAGCTTTGCATCAGAGAAGACCGTTCACAAATCGGAGTTCACATGCGGAAGTTAGAGGCGAATTGGTGTCTGCTGGCTGGAGCGACAGACGTCTGTCATGGGGTATGACAGACGTCTGAGTTGTCAGGGTGGTGTTTCCCGAGAGTTCATACAGACGTCTGTCACTCCCACGATAGACGTCTGAGAGGGACAAACATCTATTAGGTCCTACGACAGATGTCTGAGCTGAGTGCTGAAGCCCAAAATAATTCCCTAGGAGGGACAGACGTCTGTCACCTCCCACGACAGATGTCTGACGAGGCTTTTTGGTTCTTTCGGGTTGGAAAGTTGACAAATTGATTTGTGAATACTTGGGGGCAATTTCGGGAATTGGCATATCTCTATATAAGCTATTTTCTGCTTTGTTAGTGGGAGAGCTTGGTGACTTGATTAAAATTAAGGGTTTGTTCTCAAGGGTTTAATTAGGGTTTATAACCTAATTCCAATTCTTCAATTCTATTCTCCTCAAACTCTTTTCTATATTGAAATATAGTGATCATTGGATCATTCTCTTGTATTCCTTTCATCGTGGTAATAAAATACTCTCTTCAAAGTTGATGTACACTAACAAGATGTTAGTGGAACCACTATAAATACTTGTGTGATTTATTTTTGCTACTATTATCACTAGTTTCTTGCTTGTGATTGAGACTTGGATTGTTCGGGATTGGTTGATCTTTATTTGGTGGATAGAGTTACTTATTTGGTTGTTTCTACAAGTCTAACAACGGTCTAGTCTTCCGCTAGCGCTTGTGGTTCAGATATTTGATTCGAGTGGTCTTGAATCGGATTAATCACAACGGTTACAACAGTTGGTATCAGAGAAATTGGTGCTTGTTAGGTGTTTTTGAAAATGTCAGATATGGATAATAGCTCCGTAAGTCCTTCAACCGGAAGTCCGAATAGTGTGGCGCCTTATGTACGTGGTTCGTATGTAGCATCGGGTTCTCGATTGGTAATTGACAAATGGAATGGTGATAATGACTTTGAGAAGTGGTAAAGGAAAATGAAAGCGGTTCTTAGGCGGAATCGTGTGCACCGAGTGATATTTGATACTCACTTATTGCCAAGTGATATCTCGGATGTTGAGAGGGAGGAGATGGTGGAATGGGCTAACACTACTCTTTAACTTGCTATGGGGGAGAATGTGATCTCCGAAATTAGTGCTGAAATGATCGATAAAGGTATTTGGAACAAGTTGGAAGAATTGTATATGAAGAAGTCACTCACTAATCGTTTGATCTTGTTGCGTACGTTTTTCACCTTCAAGATAAAGGAGGGTAATATGCTTAAGGCACATTTGAATGCCTTTGATGACTTGCTCATGAAGATGAAGGCTGTCGATTTGAAGATTGAGGAAGAGCAAAAGGCGATGATATTTTTCTGTTCGTTGTCAGATCACTATATGGGTTTCTCAAATAGTTTGATCTATGGTCGGGATACCTTGACTCCAGATGATGTCAAGACGGGTCTTCTTAGTGAGGAGTTGAGAGATCAAATGAAGGAGATGAGTGAGGGTAGTAGTGGAGCTAGTAGTGGTCACAGGTTATTTATGGAGAAAGAAAAGAATGTGAAGAAATGAAACCAGGGGCATTCTATATCAAGGAAGCCCGGTGGAAGAGGTAAGTCGGAAGAAAGAAATGGCAAGTGCTTTATTTGCAAGAAACTGGGACATTGGAAGAATGAATGTCCAGACAAAGATAAGAAGGAAGTAACATCTTCATCTGTAGTGGTGGAGAGTGGGGATGGTGAGATAGATGTCAATGTGTTGACGGCGGTAGCATCGTGTGTTTCAGGTAATGAATGGGTGCTCGATTCGGGTGCGTCGTATCATATGACGCCAAATAGGAATTGTTTTTCGTCTTATGAAGTTAAAGAGGGAATTGCAATTTCTATGGGAAATGGTGCTATTTGCAAGTCGATGGGCAGTGGCTCCGTGCAAACAAGGATGTTTGATGGAGTTATTCACACGCTCACCAATGTTCACTATGTTCCGGGACTTAGGAAGTCGCTTATATCTTTGGGGCAATTGGATTCTCTAGGATGTAAGATCACTTTTAAGAAGGATTGCTTGAGGGTTTCGAAGGGGGTACTTGTGGTTATGAAAGGTGCTAAGACTCATTGTATATATTTTCTTCAAGGTGTGACCGTATGAGGTGAGACTTGTGTGGGTGTTAATAGTTCTCGTGACTTGGGTGCGACACGATTGTGGCATTTGAGATTGGGTCATGTCTCGGAGAGGAGTTTGGATATTCTTCGGAAGCGGGAGATGATCGAGGGTGAGACTTTCAACAAACTAGAGTTTTGCGAGGAATGTGTCATGGGGAAGCAAATGAAGGTATCATTCGATGAAGGAAAGTATGACTCAAATGAGGTTCTTGAGTATGTTCATTTGGATGTTTGGGGACTGGCACCAGTTGCTTCTTTGGGTGGAGCTCATTATTAAATTTCTTTCATTGATGATTTGACTCGAAAGGTATGGGTATATGTAATGAGGGCCAAGTCGGAGGCATTTGCTAAGTTCAAAGTGAGGAAGGCTCATGTTGAGAATGAGAGTGGTAAAACTTTGAAGGTGTTAAGGACCGACAACGGCGGCGAATATGTTTCTTGGGAATTCTTGGAGTATTGTAAGCATCACGGAATCCAGAGACATTTTACTACACATGGAGATCCACAATCTAATGGAGTAGCGGAGAGAATGAACCGAACTCTACTAGAGAAAGCACGATGCTTGAGATTGACAGCGGGTTTGTCTAAGGGATTTTTGGCTGAAGCTTTGTCAACCACGGTGCATATTGTGAATCAAATTCCATGCTCGTCCATTGATAACAAAATTCTGGGGGAAGTGTGGAAAGGGAAGAGTATTGACTTGAGATATCTTCGTGTGTTTGGAAGTTCGGTGTATGTGCATGATCCAAGGAATGATAAGCTTGAAGCTAGAGCTTTCAAAGGGGTCTTGCTTGGTTTCACGGACGACGTGAAAGGCTATCGGATTTGGAATCCAAAAACGAAGAAGGTTGTAAATTCTCGTCATGCCACTTTTGATGAGTCAGATTTATTCAAGGAGAATGAGAGCTCATCAGATGTTCCGGATTTGGTTCATAGTGAATCAGAGGAGAAGGAAGTCATTCCCACATTCTGTCCAAGTGGTAGTAGAATTGAAGAAGAAGCTCTTGGGGTTAAAGCGGTTGATGAAACATCAAATAGTCCACATTGTTCCTCTAGTGATGTTGATGATGTATATGATACTAGAGAATTTTCGACTCAAGGTGGAGCCGAAAAGGGTTTGGATGATAGTATTTCTACTCGGGTTGGTCGATGTGCAATAAGACCTCCCGAAAGATATGGTGATTGGAACTACCTTAGCTTTTGTGATCATTTGGACTATGCTCTCAACGTAGTCCAAGATGAGCGGATGGACCTCGACGGCGTCATAGAGTCAAGTGAGAGCTTGAAGTGAAATTCCACCATGGAGGAAGAGATGCAATCGTTGATGAGGAAACAAAGTTAGGAGTTGGTTCCACTTCCTCAAAGAAACTGTGCTATAAGGTGTAAATAGATTTACAAGGTAAAGATGATGGAAGGTACAAAGAAAGGTTAGTGGAAAAGGGGTTTGCACAAAGTAAAGGAAAGGAGTATGATGAAATTTTTGCACTGGTGGTACGTCATACTTCTATCCGGGTTTTACCAGCCATAGTTGCTATCTATGACTTGGAGTTGGAGAAACTTGATGTGAAAACCGCCTTCTTGCATGGGAACTTGGATGAAGACATCTACATGGAGTAACCAGAAGGGTTTGTTGTAGATGACAAGTCTAAAATGGTTTGCAAGTTGAAGAAATCACTATATGGGTTGAAGCAGTCACCTAGACAATGGTACAAGAGATTCGATCATTTCATGCTTGAAAGTGGCTTCCACCGAAGCATCAAGGATGCTTGCGTATATTTCAAGAGGTTGGGAAACGATTGTTAGGTGTATTTACTCCTGTATGTGGATTATATGCTCATTGCTTCCAAGGATAAAAATGAAATCAACAAGTTGAAGATGCTTTTGAAATCGGAATTCGAAATGAAAGAACTTGGAGAAGAAAGGAAAATCTTGGGCATGGAAATTGGTAGGGACCGAAAGCGTTTTGAGTTAGGATTGACTCAAAAGGAATACATTGTGAAAGTGCTTTGCCGGTTTAGCATGGAGGATGCAAAGGCGTTAAATACACATTTATCTTTGCATATGAAGCTTTCAGATAAGGGATCACCTATCGGGGATAAAGACAAGGCTTATATGGAAAAGGTGCCATATGCAAGTGCAGTTGGTAGTTTAATGTACGCCATGGTGTGTACAAGGCCTGATATTGCAAATGTCATCGGGGTGGTTAGTCAGTATATGGCTAATCTGGGGAAATTGCATTGGGAAGTCGTGAAGGCTAAATTGAGATACATGAAAGGCACAACATCTCATGGTCTTATTTTTGGCGGTAGTGATGAGAGGAGTTGCAAGTTGGTTGGTTATTGTGACTCAGACTACGCCAGTGATAGGGATCGAAGGAAATCAACTTCCGGGTATGTCTTCACACTCGGCGGGACATCCATTAGTTGAAGATCAAGATTGCAAACCGTAGTTGCTTTATCCACTACGGAGGCAGAGTTGATTGCCGAGGTGGAAGCAGCAAAGGAGGCACTATACTTGAAGTGACTATTGTGTGAATTGGGTTTCAAACATGAGAGTATCGTTGTTCGATATGATGGCCAAAGTGCTATACATTTGGTGGATAATTTGGCGTTTAGCTCATGGACCAAGCATATAAAGGTGAGGGAGTCATTTCTTTTAGCCATGGATGAGGGTAAGCCAGTATACCTTTGGAAAGTGCACACAAAGGATAATATGGCGGACATGTTTACTAAAGCGTTGCTCGAACTTAATTCACTTGCTGAGTTGCTAGGTGCCACGCAGTGGCATGGTTTTGTAACGAACCGCAAATCTGTACTATCTGAGTTGACAACATATATCACATGTCCAACCCAAATATAACAGAAATACGAATTATTTTTTTAGAAGAAAAAGGTAGAAGAAGAACAGAAATAACAATACAAAATCTCACATCGCAGCGGAACAAAATATAATATATCGTAACGTTTGAAATACAAAATTTTAACTGTATAACATACACTTATCAGAGTACAACACTTACAACACAGTCGAAATAAAAATGCTATATATCTAACACTGAAGCCTCCTGCTCCAAGCTCCTTTAGATAGATCTGTAAAATCCTGAACTACTTGACTGCCCGTACAAATTTAGGAACCTAAGGGTTTAGGTAAAACAATGAGTAAACAATTTAAAACAGTTTGAGAAAATAAATGATATCTCATAAGACCATGCCGTATAACACGGAAAGGGTTTTTCCCTTATGAGAATCTAAAACACTTGATTTAACTTTCAAAAATCTTTTTGAAAGAAACGATAATCTTTATATCAAAACTCTTTTGATATTATAATAGTGTCTAAATCAAATAAATAGAAATATAGTGGAACGCTTTCATCTCACGCTCCATACATAATATACAATCAAAACTGCGGGAACTTATTGGATAATAAATTTCCAACTATGACAAGGTATGGAACCACCTTTCGATAGTGTACCTCTAGAGGAGAATACACTGGGTTCAACAAGAACATCTTGTAACCCGGCCACACATGTCCGACCACTCATTTCTCTTGAGTGTATCAAATGTATATCACCAACGGTTGGGATCAACAACCGTTTCCCGAATGAGACAACATCAAATAGAATAAGGAATTAAATGAATTTCTCTAGATAGGTGATGATACACCCTAATGGAAGCTACCCACATAGCCAGCTGCCTGCCCGATTTTTGTCATTTCCCGGTTGTTGAGGCCTGAGGCTACGATTACTTATCATTCATTGATAACACAATCACTTTGAATGCAACATGGTCAGATCCCTTAATTATTAATTGATTTGCACAATATATTCTGGATATTATGCTAAGCGACTAAATTCTCCGCCACCATATATATTTGTACAGAACAATCATATGCGGTCATTGGAAATACTATGTCAGACATTCGTTTATAGACGTTCGTTCTGGGATTGAACGAAACCGAATGCACAATTTCCATTAATAGGAAAATCCCTCGCATTCTACTCCATCTCCGATTATCTTCATATAATCTGATTCGCAACGCTACTGCCAATACAGAGTGTTTCTCAGATAATAATCCAATCGATCTCTCCATATTGACAACAATATTGGCAAACACTTCGATAGTCGGTTATTTAACTATTGGAGAAAAACAACATTCATTCAAAGCATCAAACAAATCACCGGGTCTTTTAATTAATATTTTATTAATTAAAACACTTGTCCATTTCGTTATCCATATTCGTTAACACGATATTTTCGATAATCTTCTTAGCCACTTAAGCTATTTGGAAAACATTTCCATATATCGCCTTCTTTTATTTTCTATACTTAGAAAATATATTCTATTTATAATTGGAAAACATTCCAATTACTTATCTCTTCCACGACCATTCATTAATTTCTATACTCAGGAAATATTTATTACTATATTTCCAAATTTCCACTTACCTGGGTTAAAACGAATGTTGTGTAAAACATTTACAACAACCCAAAACACTGCATCCAACTAACTCTTATTCCAGTATTTCTCTACGAGACAGGATCTTGTCATTTATCGATTAAAAATGAAATCAATCAAGTTGGGGTATAGTTACCTCTAAGACGTTGACTGAAAATATTATTAACTTCAAAACAGACAAGACCGCTAACTCGAATAATCAACACCATATTAAACCAATTTTCCATTTCTAAAACGTATATACATATCTCTTTCTATTTTTACCAGATTTAATTGCAGATTTTCTTTTTGTTTATAATACTCTATTTTTAAGTTTGTTTCCTTATCGAATTCTATATATATCGATACATTGATTTCTATCTATCAAATTTTCTTAAAAATATTCTAACTCCTTAAATTTCCGGAAAAATTCGCCATAAAAACCTTTGTACCGGTCAATAGTTCAAACCTCAACTCGCCTCTCTAGGCTCTTTCCATTCAAAAAGAAAATCAAAAAGGCCAAGCGGCTCACTGATCCGGCACATAAAAGCTCATATGGAATTTAAACGTGTACCTTTTTGTCGGGCACACGAATTATAATATTCACACTTCATTCCATACCTGTCTAACTCATATACGTCCATTCCTAATTTATTCAAACTCAATCTGGTCATTTTAACTTAATTCGCTAATTTTTTCTTTAATTAGCACTTTTGCCCATTTCACTTTTTAGTTGAACATAACATTTTCAAATAAAATTTTACTTACTTATAAACTAATCAAATTCCATTTTCAACTCACGTTTCATATTCGAATTTGAATATGAACTCATAAGTTTATTTTACCTATCCAAAGTCAACTTGATTCAAAACTCGATTATCTAATTATCCTTTAACATAGTAAATTCTATTAAATAATAAGTATCTGATTTTGTTTCACAAATCAATCCATTTACTTCACTTGATGTTATATTTATTAGATATCTCAAGTCTATATTTTTCTAATGGAAATTCAGATTTTATTTTCTTAAAATCCTTTTATTTACTTAGATAAATCGTTATGGTTTTAAAATGGTTATGGCGCTGTTTTTCTGTAAATTTGATTTTGACGTAATCAAAATCTATAAGACGAAATTCAGAATTTTCTCTTCCATTAGAAAGCTATTATCTAATTGGTCCTGACGATTCTTGTTTCAAATGATTCTGACTTAAATTGAGTTTTGTATACTCAATTGAAGTTTGAAACGCCAATTTTCGAACTACCACGCTGCGGCACGTTCGTTTTTATTATATTTAATATATAACCGTTTTAAAATTCTTTTATATATAAATTCTAACTTCATTCTAACATGTTTTAATATATATATTCAGTCCATTTACCAAGCCCAAATTAATATTCTCGATTTTCCCTATCCGTCGATTATTTCATAGCTCTGTTATAGTTTATTTATAACTTAATCAAATTCTAATTCATTCAAAAATAAATTATTTTATAAAATTCGATATAATAGAATTCCAATTATAAACCCATTGGATTTTCTTAATTTAGTTTTTATTCCGAATTCCAGAATAAAATCTATCGTTCCCCTTTTCAAAACGTTTTCCACTTCACTTTTATAAACACCATTTATTTTACTTGTAAATATATTTAAACAAGTCTTGATTTCAAATCCATTTTGAAATTCAATTTCTACTTTGGAAAAATAAATTTCCTATTTTTAAATTCACACTTGTATTTATATTTCCTGAATTATCCAATGGTAATTCATTTCACTTCATTTATAAACATATCGCTTCAATTCCCTGATTATTTAATTTATAAACATCATTTATAAATTTATTTCAATTCCTTGATTATTTAATTTATAAACTTCGTTTATAAATTTACATCAATTCCTACATTCTTTAATTTATAAACATCGTTTATAAATTTCTTTACTTGTTTTTATTATGCAGACAAGTTAATATTTCTCAACCCATTCGAAATTCGAATTCTATTTTTAGAAAAAGAGATTTTCCCTTTTTATCTCAAAAATCCCCTTTCATGATATTTTTATAAATCAATATTTAGGCCCGGGGATATTTAAACACCCAAAACAACCAATTATAAGTGACAGGTTTTCGAACACATCATATATGATAATATATATGAATAACCAACAAATAATAATATTTTTGATGTGTCCAGTTGGATCCCTCCAACCTGTTTTCTGCATCCACAGACGTTAGCCAACATAAATAATACCCATCCTGCTTCGAGGCAGGATATCGCGGTATAGAATGTCATCCACTATCATAGCGTGGGGCGTATAGTGTCATCCGTTAATGATACTGCGGGCATCCGCTAATGGTACTACGGGAATCCAATCACCAATATATATATATATATATATATAATAACCACAAACACCAATCCTAAATAACTAATATATATATATATAATAGCCACAATAATATTATAATGCAACCAAACAATCAACAATTATTTTTAATGATTAAAAATAATTCTAAATAATAAATTGTGAGTGTGATTTACTCATCGGGATTTTTATTTTGCCAAATATCCTGTAAATTTCCAAATCTCACGGCTACGAGTTGTCTTGATGAAATCTATTCAACATCTAGGATTATTAAATTTTATTTATCGATTAACCAGTTATTTATTTTGATTAACTACGAATAAATAAATAAATAAATTCTTCTATGAAAAAAAATCTGTGATGTATACCTTAATCCTCTCGACCAACGTTTCCAAATGCTGCTCCATCATCTCGCACTGCTAAGTCCTACCATCTCTATACCATTAGTATCACCAATGGTCCAAACGCACCACTGGCCAATAACTCCAGACATCAGCAGTGTCGACTTCTTGCTTTACTTGCTTGTAATAATTGCCTCCTTCTCCTCCTGACAAAAATCGAACACTGCGATTATCTCCATCCCCATATAGTCGTCAGTCACATCTGCGTCCACTACCCCACTTTTCAACCCAAAACCATCACCGAACAAATCAGTGAACCCTCCCTCATTTGGTTTCTCAAATCCGAGCTTCACTAATTCGATAATTCCTATTTCCCCCATTATCCAGACATGTTTCCAAATTTTCAAAACATTTTCATCTCATTTGAGCACCACCGTCCGAAGAACAAATCCATTCCCCCAATGTCAGTCACACTTCTGCCACCCTGAACTCCCGTAGATCGATCTCCCTATTTGAAACTGCAACCCCCCGTTCCTTCTCTTGCAAATCTCACCAAAATCGAAGTCGTTAAAACAGGACTCAGAACAACCCTAGTTTGCATCGCACCCCCAACCGTCCATTCACTAACCTGTTGAACAGCCCGCGACTCTGACACGAGGCCACGCTCGCGATCCACTTCCTCCACTCCAACTACAAATTCCATCGCTAGATTATCGAACACCCTTAGCCTCATCCGATACTCGCGCCTCCTCTCGATTTCAAGCAGACCTCGAACTTCGAATTACCCTGATCCCATCGCATGTATCAGCCTTTTGAATACATCGATTCCCCTTTAGGAGCTCACGATCTTTCTTTCTACCTCGTGTTGATTTGGATTTGAGAAAATATAAGCCGAGATGGCACGACTTTGATTTTTATTTGATTTTTAAACTGATTTTGCAAAGAGAATGTCACGGTTTGGTTTAGAATGGAAATCAGTTTTTTCTTTTACTGAAGCTCGTTTGATATAGAATTAATAAACTAAAAGGAGAGAGCGGTCTTTGAAGCTTGCCATTTGTTTTGCATAAGATTGAAATGAAAAATAGAATAAGGGAGGAAAGTTGCATTTTATATAGACGGAGAATACTTCAGGAGGAAGGAATTTAGTCTACGCAAAGGGTACATATAAATTAAATGCGATTTGATTTTGATTTAACCGATTTGAGTTCGTTCTTATCCACTTAAATTTTATAGTAATATATTTCAGGGTTCTGAACTCCAATCAAACAACAACAACTGCCACTTCCAGGTTTAACCACTAGTCTGGACATACTGGAACAAACTTCGAAGTCTATTTTGATCATATAGAGAAGATATTAATTTGAATCGATAAATTAAATTCAAAACAAATAAAATTCATTGATAATAAATAATTATCATTATCATTTCTATTCAATTTAGAATTTATATTGATTATCTGAATCAATTTCAATATGGTTTAAATCTTCGAATTCAATTATATTTCGAATTATGATAATTCGATATATTCTAAATTGATTTATATTCGATTATTATATCGATAACTAAATATAAAAATTCATTTATATTATTAATTCAATATTTAAAACGATATTAAATATTTAAAATAAATGGATTGAAAATCCAGGTCGTTACATTCTTCCCCCCTTAAAAGAATTTCATCCCCGAAATTACTAATGAAAAAAAAGCTATAAACCATTTAACTTTCAAAAACTCACTTATGTTGATATTCAACTTCTCAAGTTTCCACCATTTTTGTTCTACCAAACCTTTTGGTTTTCATTTATATTGCACACCATATATATTTACATTCATTTAATTCGAATGATTTTAAATCAACATATTCACATCTGATTCATATTCCATTCATATTGGTTCAACACCAATTTATTCAAATTGATTTTAGTCAATTAATTTACTCCGTCCTATTTAACTTGCTTAAGTTAAATTTAAATTCAAACATTCACATTCCTGGGTTTTTATTTCAAAATCCTTTCGAAATCACATAAATATATAGATATATTTATAACCATCTCAAATTCAAAACATTTGAATTTTCAAACCAACTTGTTTTCGTTCAAACAAATTTCCATCCAAAAACTTTTCTAAGGTAGCAAACCATCACTTAGAAACTCAAAAATTAACACTGATGATGCTGCAGTCATCATTAGAATTATTTCCCAGCCACTGAAGTGAGTTCAGTGCTTAAACAATTTTAAGACCCACTCAAAATCCTTTTTAAAACAAAGCTATATTATTTTAGTATACTTCAAAAATATTTTCCAACTTCCCAGGATTTAAATTCCTAATTCTGATCCTGAATCCAATTTTAATTCATCTCATTTGTATATTTTTCATTCATATACAAATTATATTTGGTTATACATATATATATATATATTCATTCAATTTTTAATAATCTAAATTGATTATAATATTAACATCCAACACATCCATATATTATAATAATTTAAGAAAATTATTCTTTCTCTATCAAAAATAGAATTTTTGGGTAAAATTATTTCATTTACCCACTTTAAAACAATATTGTGTCAAATTTTTCTGTTCAAGTGTTTATAAAACCCTATCGACTTCGTGGCATCCCACAATTCGATCAGAACTCATAATCCACTAACCAGACTAGCCAACACAACATAAATTAACTTTTATATAAATGAACAAATACGCGCCCTCGTATATATACACTAAACTCATTCTAGGGTACTACTGACCCTATATCTAATGAGCACAACCCCACCAAAGCCTAGGTGCTCGCTCAACTTAAGCTCTGATACCAACTGTAACGAACCGCAAATCCGTACTATCTAAGTTGACTACATACATCACACGTCCAACCCAAATATAACAGAAATACGAATCATTTTTTAGAAGAAAAAGGTAGAAGAAGAACAGAAATAACAATACAGAACCTCACATCGCAGCGGAACAAAATATAATATATCATAACGTTTGAAATACAAAATTTTAACTGTATAACATACACTTATCAGAGTACAACACTTACAACACAGCGGAAATAAAAATGCTATATATCTAACACTGAAGCCTGCTGCTCCAAGCTCCTTTAGGTAGATCTGTAAAATCCGGAATTACTTGATTGCCCGTACAAATTTAGGCACCCAAGAGTTTAGGTAAAACAAAACAAAATAAACTCTGGGTCAGTCATGGGACTGGTATGAGTAAACAATTTAAAACAGTTTGAGAAAAGAAATGATATCTTATAAGACCACGCCTTATAACACGAAACGGGTTTTTCCTTTATGAGAATCCAAAACACTTGATTTAACTTTCAAAAATCTTTTTGAAAGAAACGATAATCTTTATATCAAAAATCTTTTGGTATTATAATAGTGCCTAAATCAAATAAATAGAAATCTAGTGGAACGCTTTCATCTCACGCTGCATATACATAATATACAATCAAAACTGCGGGCACTTATTGGATAATGAATTTCCAACTATGACAAGGTATGGAACCACCTTTCGATAGTGTACCTCTAGAGGAGAATACATTAGGTACAAAAAAGAACATCTTGCAACCCGGCCACACATGACCGACCACTCATTTCGCTTGAGTGTATCGAATGTATATCACCAATGGTTGAGATCAGCAACCGTTTCCCGAATGGGACAACATCAAATAGAATAAGGAATTAAATGAATTTCTCTAGATAAGTGATAATACACCCTAATGGAAGCTACCCACATAGCCAAGCTGCCTGCCCGATTTTTGTCATTTCCCGGTTGTTGAGGCCTGAGGCTACGATTACTTATCATTCATTGATAACACAATCACTTTTGAGTGCCACATTGTCAGATCCCTTAATTATTAATTGATTTGCACAATATATTCTGGATATTATGCTAAGAGAATAAATTCTCCGCCACCATATATATTTGTACAGAACAATCATATGCGATCATTGGAAATATTTTGTCAGACATTCGTCTATATACGTTCGTTTTGGGATTGAACGAAACCGAAGGCACAATTTCCATTAATAGGAAAAGCACTTGCACTCTACTCCGTCTCCGATTATCTTCATATAATCTGATTCGCAATGCTACTGCCAATACAGTGTGGTTCTCGGATAATAAGCCAACTGGTCTCTCCATATTGACAACGATATTGGCAAACACTTCGATAGTCGGTTATTTAACTATCGAAGAAAAATAACATTCATTCAAAGCATCAAACAAATCACTGGGCCTTTTAATTAATATTTCATTAATTAAAACACTTCTCCATTTCCTTATCCATATTCGTTAACACAATATTTTCGATAATCATCTTGGCCTCTTACGCTATTTGGAAAACATTTCCATATATCGCCTTCTTTTATTTTCTATACTGATAAAATATATTCTATTTATAATTGGAAAACATTCCAATTACTTATCCCTTCCATGACCATTCATTTATTTCTATACTCAAGAAATATTTATTATTATATTTCCAAATTTCCACTTACTTGAGTTAAAAACGAATGTTGTGTAAAACATTGTTACAACAACCCAAAACACTTCATCAAACTAACTCTTATTCAAACATTCATCTTGGAGACTAGACCTTGTCATTTATCGGTTAAAAATGAAATCAATCAAGTTGGGGTATAGTTACCTCTTAGACCTTGACTGAAAATATTATTAACTTCAAAACAGACAAGACCGCTAACTCGAATAATCAACACCATATTAAACCAATTTTCCATTTCTAAAACGTATATACATTTATCTTTCTATTTTTACCAGATTTAATTACAGATTTCCTTTTTGTTTATAATACTCTATTTTTACGTTTGTTTCCTTATCGAATTCTGTATATATCGATACATTGATTTCTAACTATCAAATTTTCTTAAAAATATTCTAACTCCTTAAATTTCTAAAAAAATTCGCCATAACCTCCTTTGTACCGGTCAATAGTTCAAACCTCAACTCACTGTGACGGCAAAGAATTTCGCTCGGTTCGAACCAGTCGTTAAACCGATCTAGACCGTTCGAAACGCCCTATCGTTTGAGAACAGGACAAAATAGAACGCATACAGAAGAACATTTCATTGTATATTACAACAATGCATCAGATTACAAGAATATACAGAGTATAAATGAATATTACACAGAAATATCAGAGATTTAAATTACATTTAAATACATAGCAGCGGAAAATAATACAATACACAACTAGAAGGAGATATACGGATACAAAGCTTTCCGGATATCGTTCCAGCTGTAAACCAGGATCCTGTGAATATAAATCTGCAAAACCAAAACTACTAGCTGCCCGTGTCAAAATAAGGGCACCCAGAGTTTAGGTTAAAACAATAAACTCCAGGTCAGTCATGTGACTGGTGTGAGAACTAAAACAGTTAATCTTTATTTTTAAATTTAGGTAAATCAAGGGACCACGCCGTATAACACGGAACGGGTTTCCTCCCAAGAATACCAGTGCAAAAACAACAGCGCAATGCTAAATAAAGAAAAATGGAGCTATTATAAGACCCAGGTCCCATCACACAATGCAATCGCAAGCCGGAGGATAGGGTTTTTACCTTATAATAGCCAAGAATGCTTGATACGTTGAAAACAAATCATTTGATACTATTATAAGTGCATAGTATATAGAACAACTTCAAATCATAAGTATCAATCATAGGCGGCATAAGTGCCCCATCCCACTATGTCGCCATACTAGGCTCTACAAATAAAACCGCAAATGTCACATATTTGGAAATTGGATTTCCATCTATGAACCGAGGCAAAAGATAGTCCTCAACCGATTCGAGACGCTCTAGCCCGTGTCTCAGGATCAGAGCTCGAGTGACCCTTGGATCGTCAGGGCCGGTCCACCGATGTGGATTAAACTTAAACCCTGAACACTATGTTTCCCCACCCTATGGGGTGTAAGTCTGGTCCGTCTGCCGACCAGAATGCATCGGCCGAAACCGATATAACCGAGGCGCCTCGCAACAGCAACAACCACATAAGTCAAACTCGTCAGGGCGTGTAAAACCACTGACGCCACTTCTAACTAGAAAGAAACGCATGCCCTCCCTGAGGTCCGTCTCCCGTTTTTGGTTCATACCGGGTGTGAAACTCGCGAATTCACATTACACAAAGCTGTGCCACACAGGCTGTGCTTTGATCATCACCACAAGACTTTGCTTTTCAACAGAAGCCTCGATCAATTGCCACTTAGGCATGCCACACAGGAAATTCACTCTATGTGTTTGATATCCATCAGTATATAACCCCTGAGCTCGTACGTCTCAGAGAAGGGCGTTAAGCAAGAGAATAAATTCTCCGCCGCCAAACAGATATATATTTAATAGAAATCAATCACACAGACTAAAATCCAATGTCAGACACACAGTCCATTTACAAGTCCGTTCTAGGGCTGAACGAAACCGGAGGCACCTAGTACCCCGCATATCCATCGATCTCCAAGTACGTCTGGACGATCACCAACTGTTTCCATCTTCTTGGGTGTACAGCCCAATCAAGATCATCAGTAAGCACCCAAATGACGTGAAGACTTCCGGTCTTCGACCACCGTCTTCATCTTCGACACCACGTCGAATCAGTTATTCAGAATGGGATAAACCCGGTCTTTCTGAATAACTCGCGTATATATTATAAAAGTGTTACACAAACACAACATACGCCTCATTCCAATTCAGAATATTCTTTTATTCAAATATTCCTATACTTTGGGAAAAGTTCCCATTAATTTTATCCAAGATAAATTCTTTAAATTTATTCTTTAATCTCCTTTGAATATCAATTCAAACTAGTCGGGATTAGCGAACCACACCGAAGTAATCATTTATTTTATTTCCCAATCCCAACCTATTCATCCCATGAAGTAAAACTGGTAATACTTCATATCTAACACCATAGTGTTATCGGTAAATTCAATTACCATTTCACGTTCAAATCTAATTAAAGATTTAACCATCGCCTGGTGTAAAACTGGTGATACTCCATTTTCGATCATTTCAATCTAATTAAAGATTCATTAAAACTCCACTTAGTTTTAAACTTTAACTGGGTTAAAGAATTAGTGTCATTTAAAACACGGTTCACGATAAACCCAAAATCACATTCCATTAATTATCGGGTTAAAGAACAAGTGTTATTTAAAACACTGTTCACGATAAACCCAAAAATCAATACCAATTCAATTCCAATTAAATATCGTTTAATTGGTACACTTCATTAAATCTAAATAAAAAGATTTAATTTTCTTTTCTCAACTGGGTTCAAGAACAGTGTTAGTGAAGACACCATTCACGACAAACCCAAATCACATTTGATATTCAATACAAGGCTCTGAATAGAAAATATATCGGCTTATATTCAATATCAAATTCTACGACTAACAAATGTCGTATTGGAAATAACGATATAAATATATATCTTTCAAATTTCCATAACAACATCTGTAGAATCACGAATTCCAACATCGAAATATTCCGAAGACAATTTCGATTCAAATCCACTCCAATGCAATCATTGGAAATTTTGGTTATTTTCAAAACCCTTTTCAAATTCAATTTATTTATTTAAAAATAAATAGAATTATAATTCTAGTTCAAAACTAGTTCATTTCGATAAAAATCTATTTTTATCCTTTCAAATATGGAGTTTTTCATCCCAATCCTTTCTAAATCATTTCTTATGATTTTACACAAATTATTACTATTTTTAATAATTTTAGCAAGGCCCGTACAGTCGATTTCCATCAATGGCCATCGAACTGCACTTACAGCGACCTTTTTCAAATTTGATTTGGACGTAACTCCAAATCCAACCGTTAGATTTCAAATTTCTAATATTCGTTAGAAAGCTCTTTTCGATACGAACCCAACGGTTCCGGTTTTAGGAGAATCCGACGGTCGGATCTCCCGTAATGTCCGTTTGAAATAAATGGTCGAAATTCACGAACTGCCGCGGCGCGGCGCGTTCTATTCAGGCCATTATATTATATATATAATATATATAATATATACTTCGTCGGTTTCTATTTAAAACGAATTATATAAATAGTTTTAAAATTCGTTTCAAAAGCAATTTCAACTTCCATTTCAATTCAAATCAAAATTGAATTCTTCTTTATAAATTCGTTTTAAAATTCATTTCTATTCAATTTAAATTTCAATTCAATTTGAATTCATTTCAATTCGCTTTCAATTCCATTCGAAATCGTTTTCAACTCAATTCATTTCGAAATCGTTTTCAATTCATTTCCTTTCGAAATCGTTTTCAATTCAATTCATTTCGAAATCGTTTTCAATTCAATTCATTTCGAAATCGTTTTCAATTCAATTCATTTCGAAATCGTTTTCAATTCAATTCATTTCGAAATCGTTTTCCAATTCAATTCATTTCGAAATCGTTTTCAATTCAATTCATTTCGAAATCGTTTTCAATTCAATTCATTTCGAAATCGTTTTCAATTCAATTCATTTCGAAATCGTTTTCAAATCAATTCATTTCGAAATCGTTTTCAATTCAATTCATTTCGAAATCGTTTTCAATTCAATTCATTTCGAAATCGTTTTCAATTCAATTCATTTCGAAATCGTTTTCAATTCAATTCATTTCGAAATCGTTTTCAATTCAATTCATTTCGAAATCGTTTTCAATTCAATTCATTTCGAAATCGTTTTCAATTCAATTCATTTCGAAATCGTTTTCAATTCAATTCATTTCGAAATCGTTTTCAATTCAATTCATTTCGAAATCGTTTTCAATTCATTTCCTTTCGAAATCGTTTTCAATTCAATTCAAATTGGAAATGAGGCCCAATCAATTACCATATAAAGTTAATTATATGGATTTTCATACAACACATGTATATAATGGCATTGAAAATAATCAACCATCAACCAAAGTGCACTACACTGTATAAGCATCAAATATAGATATTCAACGCTTATAACAGCCTGTCAATCAATCGATCGACATATTTAATCAATCAGGATGAGTGAACTTCAAATTTCATCACAACACCCGTGTGGGGTTTCAAACAATCAAACACATATTTTATTTGTGCTATTGGGCGATGTGTAAAATTTATCGTCCCAATCAATGTCATTCAAATAGGTGTACATAAACAAACCGTGCGGTTTATAAATGAATATTTTATTTTATTCACTTCACGTTAAAAATTATATTTTTAACGATAAAACATTTCATTTCAACCTATGAATTTCTATTCAATTCATTTATTCAATAAAATGATATTTTTATTTTTCTAACATATTTTAGAAAATTTCGGCGGCATAACGGCACGATACTAGAAACGGGACGAGGCCTAGCCTTATCCCCGGTCTAGTGAAGGCCCACGCCATTCACCCATCAATCAAATTCACCAAACAACCAATTCAAATCAAATCATATAACTAAGCTATGCAACCAAACAAACAAGTCCATGGTCTGTGGACGATTGTGTCGGGTGCTACTAAGCACCGTCTGCATCCTAGTATATATATATAAATAGAAATGAAATTGAAAGGTGAGAAATTCTCACCGAAGCTAATCCAAACGCCACGACTCTTCTTATGTAGGAAATCTTCGCTTTTCTTTTCTTTTGCCACTTTCTCCGTCCGTGCTCGCTACATATATAAAAATCACATTTTTATATTCTCTACCTCATAAAAATTATATTTTTAACTTCCCCCCTATATAAAAATTATATTTTTATTACACGCCTTATATAAAAATCATATTTTTATTCTTTCTATAATATAAAAATCATATTTTTATAATGGCACTTCACATAGGAAAATCATATATTTTTACCCTTTCTATATTTTAAAAATCATATTTTTATTATCCTCTTCATGTATATAAAAATCTAGTCTTGGTTCATACGAATTTCATATAAAAATATAATCTTTATTTTTCTCTTCATGAACAAGATCCTAACCTTTATGAGCAAAATGACAAACTTTTTATCGCTATTCTCTAAATAAAAAAACAAATCTTTTATAGAGATAAAAATCAAGTCTTTTATAAATTAAAAATCAAGTCTTTTATACAGACAAAAATCTAATCTTTTTGTTGCTCTTCAAATCATAAAGATCATCTTTTTATTTAAACTCTATGTAAATTAAACTGAAAATAAAACTCACTGCTAATTTAAATTAAAAACTGAAAATAAACGATGTTAATTTATTTACCTTCCCACGTTTAAACACTCAGCACCCATTCAAAAACCTCGTCGATGTAAATTCGAACCCGTTTGGAACTCCCTAGTTGATCGTGGTTTCCACTTGCTACTGACGTCCGGTGGAGCTCCCTGGCGGCGCTGTGGTGTTGGTGGGTTGTTCAGGTGTTCAGCGTCGCGGTGGGGACGGTTTTAGGGGAGCTGTGGGCTCGGGGTTCGCGGACGGCCGTGGTGAGAGAGGGGAGACCGGAGGGGGAAGATCGAGGAAAGGGGAGGCTGACCGACGGTGATCGAAGGCCAGGGGAGGAGGTGCGACGCGGCGGTGGAGGTTGTTCTAGGGTTGGGCGGACTGGGGTTTAACGGTGGAGAGAGGGGAAGCAGAGGCTACTGGAGGGGGAGGCGCTGGAGGGGAGGGGTCTCGCCTGGTGGCGGTGGTCCCGGAGCGTCGACGACGTGCTGGAAGGGAGGCGCGATCCCCTTTTGCTTTCGTTTTTTTATTTTTTTTTATTTCTTTGATCGGATTCGTGAATGAGGAAAGGGGGTGGGCGTTGACCGGGAAAAAGCAAGGTAGGGAGTTATTATAAATATATTATTTTAATTATTTTTAATCTTCAAAAAGTAACTTTAAAATTCGAACTCGAAATCAAGCCCACCGACTGTCGTCCATAGCGTTTTACCCCCATTCCGAACACAACGGGATATGTATCGTAAGCTGATTCGGCTGTTACAATCAGTTTCCGTTAAATTTACATTTAAATCACTATACTGAATTTTAAACGTACATTTCAATTACCAGGGTCACATACTAACTAGAAAAATTCCAGAAAAATATTTTCTAGCTTCGTATTGACGATACGGTCCTAACAAAACTAATTTCGTCGAATTCTGAGACCGTTGGAAAAATGGCCATTTTCCAGTCGATTAAAATCAACTGAAACTGGTCAAACGCGTTTTCCTTTGCCGCGCTCACATATTGATTCGAAAAATTATGAAATTTGGAATCTAGCAATAACTCAACATCACGGACCCAAAAAAAGAGGTTTCGTTGAAATCCGAGGTCGTTTGCAAAATTTCCATTTTTAAGGGCCTGAATTCCATAGCGACTATTCAGAATTTTCAACTGGACTTATCTTTTGATTCCCGCTATGAAATTTTGATTTCCCGGATTCGTTGGAAAGATATTATCAATTAGATCCTAACGTTTTTGGTTTCACTAAAATCCGGATTGTTTTGCACCCGGTACATTTAATTGAAGTTTGAAATCGAATTATCGAACTACCGCGCCGTTTTCAATTCTATTTATAATTATATATAAATATTTATATTCTAACGACGACGCGTATAAATATATACGTTCGAATTATACTCAAAATAAATTTTTCGTCGTTTTTATTTAAAATAATTCATTTTAAATATCCAAAATTCGCTAAAATTGCCAAAATAAAAATTTTAAACTGGCCCAGATTTTCCGGGTTATTACAATCTCCCCCACTTAAAACTTTTCGTCCCCGAAAAGGAACAAAGTCGAATGTGGTTTGATCAATCAACTCTACGTTCGATTTGGCTTCCATTCTCCAACTTTTCAGTTTCTGAGAATTTTCAAAATTTCAAAAATTTGGCTAACACCATAAATTTTCGAAAAATTTCGCCATAACCTCCCCTGCAATGGGAGCATCGGGGAATTTCAAATAGCTTCCCCGGTCCTTCAGATCTCAAAAAGAAAAAGAAAAAGCCAAGCGGCTAGCCAATAGGCTCATAAAATCATCATCTCCCAAACAAAACAGTAAATTATGTAGTAAACATGTACCTATTTGTCGGGCAAACAAATTTTATTCTCTGCTCTAGCCTCCTTGCTATGACCTCTTCAATATAAGTATATGTATATGCAAGCAAATGCGACCAATTTTCAATATAATTCAATATTTGATTCGATTAAGCATAATGGTTCAAAATTAGCAAACAAATGAACAAACAACACAAATGTAACACCCCGCGAATTCTATAACTGTGAAATCCATAAATTAAAGTATAATTAATTTTAATTAAAGAACTAAGGGAAACGGGATACGCCATTGCGTTCGTCTCGGAAAAATACGCGAAATAGAGTCCGAGTTTTCGAAAAACGGAGTCCGTATGAAGAAGATACGGCCTTCGGAAGTTTCTAAATTAAATTTAAATTCAAACAGAATAAAATAAGCTCAGAAAACAAAAATGGGGCCCAATGGGCCAGGGCGGAAAAAGTCCCGCCTGACGCACCCAGGTCGACTGGGCTGTCGACCTGGTCTAACCAGGTCGACAGGCCTGTCGACAGGGCTGTCGACAGGGGTGTCGACCTGGTCCAGACCAGGTCGAACCCAGTCTAACCTGGCTGGCCTATTCTATGTTGGTCGATTTTCTGTGGTCTGCTTTGTCATTAGGGCTAGGTGGCAGGCTCTAATTGGTCTCTCCTTAGGATGAATGGCTATGATCAATCCAAGCAACATCAATGGTCCTAATCAGTTCATTTCCTCTATAAAAACAACCCTAGACTAAACCCTAATCTATTCATTCAAAAATAAGAACAAAGCCGCCATGTTGCTGAGGAACGACTAGGGGTAGCCACCAATTGGAGAGAGGATTAGGAGGCCAATTCTAAAGCCTAAAGCAATTCAAGCAAATCAAATCAAACCGCATCTTCTTATTCCTAAATTAGAGAATTCGCCGCAACCATTGTAAGTAGAGTATTACTTTGGTATGAATAAACAATTGTGTTGGTTTGTATGCTTGAATTGTGGCAATAAAGTGATTCATATTTGTGCGTTCTTATCAATTTGAAATATTATATACGTTTGGATATTTATGAATTTTGTTATTCATTATAAAGAACTACATGCGGTAGTTCTATGCAAGTATACGTTTGGAATATTTCGCAAATTATGTAATCCATGTTGAAGCTACATGTATGTAGTTGATTTAAATTCATGCAAGTTTGGGGTTGCTTCTATGCCACCATGATGTATATTTTTGTGCATAAATCATTTTGTAAGTAATTGGAACAAGTTTGGTTATTATCCATATGAAATTATGTTGAGAATTGGGCATCATGTATTAAGCCATGCTTTTGTACTAGAAAACCTATTTGCAACTTATGAATATGGCTAGGCTATGAATGATATTTGGCATAATTGAAATCCATGATTAAGTCTATCTTGTTTACAAGAATTTCATGATGACATATGTGGTACATAGCTAGGTTAGGTTCAAAAATCCCTTTTTGCAAGTTTACATGACTAAAGTAAGAATCATGATTTCATGTTAGAAATATTTATGCCATGGTTATGTGAACAAATTTAACTATACTTATGCCATGCTTATGTTTGATATTATGCCATGCTTATGTTTGACATTATGCCATGCTTATGCTAGAAATATTTATGCCATGCTTATGTTTGACATTATGCCTAAATAAAAATATAGGTTCATGTGTCAATAATGATATCTCAATTACAAGTTCACATGCTTTGATTCATGTCACCTATGTTACCACTATGCAAGTACACCCGTTTCTAGTTTGTATTTCCAACGTCATATTGCAAGTTCATGCGCTCACCTTCCCCTCTTTGTGTATGTAATCACGTTTTAAGCCTCCCCTTTTCGCATGGCTAAATTGGGCTTTCAAAGGCTAAGCCCAATATATATAAACGGACGTGTAAAACGGGGGAAAATAACGTTGGATTAAAATTACTAATGAATGAAAATATAAAATAGAAGGGCCCAAGTTCAAGTATGGGTTGGGCCCATGATTGGTGTAACCTTTACACCATTAACTTAATAATGGGCCGCAAATATTTACATATAAATAAAGAAGAAAGACAAAATATGTAAATGTAGAACATACGATGTGTTTAACCCGAGGTTGGATTGAGTTGTGATGTAAACCTGCCCGGAACCGCCCGGCTGTCCAGTAGTCACAACAATACCTATCCAATGTGGGAGGTTAAACATGGAGCCCAATAAGGACCCGAGGTTAGACTGAGTTGTGGCGTAAGACTGCCCGGAACCAACCGGCAACAGGCAGCCACAACAATACCTGTCTAATGTGAGAGGTCAGGGCCTTAATAAGACAATTAAGGCTGAGTCAGGTTTGTTAGGATTAAGTGAACTAAAGACTTAATCAAAAGGGAACATGCTAAACTAAACGGACTGGTGGGGGTTAGGTTAGAAAACACTTAACCAACTTAGCATGTTGGCTAGAGATAGAAAACCTAGTAACGGGGGACCCTTTTCAGCAGTAACCCTAGAAGGTGTATCAGGATACCCTGAAACTAGGCAGGGTGGGGCACGATTACTGGGCTGATTGTTAGAGGTCAAAACGACGGCGGTGGTGTAGCAGTGTAGGTTCTAACGGGGTGCGGGCGTGCACACACTCCGGCGCAGAAAAATAAGGCACTGGACACCAGTAGCATACCTGTGCACTCTAGGATTGTGTCGGGTTGCCACTATGGGACTTGATACACCCCATGGTGGGACCAGCATAGGTAACTACAACATCGGGGGCCGTAAGACACATGTAACTATGCGAGTAGGAGCCGATCATCATTGAATGGATCACATCACCCTGATTATGGGGTGCCAGTTGGAAACTAGTTTATATGGGTTCAGAGATTAACAGGGGGTACGATAGTATATTCGACCCTAGACAACTTAACCAAGTTTATAGTGCTTGCCCACTTCTTGTTTATACTTATCATACCCAGTTCTTTATTCATAGACAAAATAGTACTAGACTTACTCAGGCTTTATGTCTGACTCTACTTTTCTTTCGTCTTCTTTTCTTCCGTTTCCCCCCCCCAGGTCCACAGGGAGGGAACACAGCAGCTTGACCAACCTTAACATCCAGCTTGAAGAAGAGAAATGTATTGCTTGGACTTTCCTGTTTTGAACTATGGCTTTGGACAATCCACTATGAGGACTTTTGCAGCTTATCTATGTTTTATTTATGCTTCTTTAAATAATGTACTCAAGACAGATTATGAAAGTGTTATGTTATGTTTTTGGAAAGAGATGTAAGACAATCATGGTGATGTTTTGTAACACGTATTTGCTTTTATGAAATAAAAGTTGTTGTTTTTCCGCTGTTTACAAATATGTGTTCTTATATCTGTCTTGTATATCTGTGACTTATACTTATAAACCTCCACCAAAATTAGGGCATTCCCTTTGAGAGTGACCCTAACGGAGGTGGGGTGTTTCACTTGGTATCAGAGCATAGGTTTACCAGATAAGATAAAAAGTTTTGAAAATTTATTTTCAAAAAGGAAATTTAAAGAAGCATTTTTAAAAGAAAAATGTTATTTTATTTTAAAAAGGCAAAGTCCACTCCCCAAAGCCATAGGTACTATCTCCTATCCTTCGTTTTGAATCTATCCTTTTTGTTTCAGCATGTCCCAAGAACTTAACTTGCCGGAAGGGGTGCCAATACCTGGTTGGTTTAGACGGTTCTTAGAAGCAAGGGCCACTCAGCCAGGTCCTACCGTTCCTCCTCCCCCAGCTGAAGGAAATTATCCAGCTGCGGTAGCACCTTTTCCTCCACCTCCTCCTCGGGGAAACACTTTCGCTAAGATATGTAAAGATTTTAAAGCTATGGGAGGAAGGGATTTCCATGGAACTGAGTCCTTCGTGGCAGCTATAAATTGGCTGAAAGAAACTGAGGACCTATTCATCATCTTTGAGGTAGAGGATAGACAAAAAGTACAATTGGCAGTATGGCTATTGAAGGGCGAGGCTTCCTACTGGTGGGAAGTCACTAATACTGAAAGACCAGGGGAGACATGGGAGGACTTTAGAGCAAGGTTTGAGACTAAATTTCTCTCAGATGCGGAAAGAAGTTTGCAGTTGGAAAAATTCTTATTTCTTAAACAAGGGGACAAGACTGTCAGAGAATATGTGAATCAGTTCGATGAGCTGGCTAGGTTTGGGCTTGACCTAGTCAATACCCCGCACAAGAAGGCTCTCCGTTTCGTCAAAGGGTTGAATGAGCCATTACACAGTTTGGCCATGACCCATATACCCATGGGAGCCACGTATGAAAGATTGGTGCAAATGGCATTGCTAAATGAAGAGGATAAGGGCAAGAAGGAGACAAAGGCAGAAAGCTCTCAAGGGAAGAAAGAAGGTTTGCAGCCTAAGAGGACAGACTTTAAGAAAGGCGGGAAAGGCAACAAAGAGAAGAGGAAGTGTAATTTCTGTGGCAAAGTGGGGCACTTAGTAAAGGACTGCCGGAAAAAGAAGGCCAAGGAGAATGGTGGGTGCTTTTCTTGCGGTGAGACAGGCCACAGGGCTAAGGACTGCCCAAAGAAACGAGGACAGGGACAGAGGGCTGGATCCATCCCAGGGGCACAGGTTCATGTGCTGGAAGCGCCACCTCTGCAACAGCGAGGTATAAATACTTCTGTAGAAAGCGTAGTTTATCTTTATGATCACCCCGTTCGCACTTTATTTGATTCTGGCGCATCACACTCCTTTATCTCGTCTGCTCTAGTAGAATCTCTGCACCTAAAAACTAGTATGGTAGAGGACCCCTTAATTGTTTCAAACCCAATTGGGGGCCCAGCTCATTTGTCTATGATTTGTGTGGGATTGAAAATTTCTATTCTAAGTGTAGAATTTCAATGTAGTGCCTTTGTTTTGGGCTTTTCGGGTTATGGTTTGATTTTGGGTATGGATTGGCTCTCCAGTAATGCGGCCATCCTTGATTGTGAGAAAAGGGTTGTTAGGCTCCTAACCCAGCTCGGTAATACTTTGGAAATTTCTTGTAATCCCTCGTATGCGGTTATGCTTAGTTATCTTGAATCGCTAGATGCCTCTGTTGAAAATTTGCAATCAGTTAGAGTGGTCCGGGAATATCCGGATGTCTTCGAAGAGGTGAAGGGCTTACCTCCGAAGCGGGAAATAGACTTCCGCATATATCTTGTAGATAATGCAAAGCCCGTTGCGTTGCCCGTTAGACACATGGCTCCACGAGAAAGGAGAGAGCTCAGTAAACAGATTAAAGAGCTTCTAGAAAAGGGGTTCATTAGGAGAAGCATTTCAGAGTAGGGCGCTCCAGTGGTGTTCGCTACAAAGGCGGATGGTTCACTCCGTCTATGTGTTGACTATAGGGAGCTCAACAAGCTAACGAAAAAGAATAGGCACCCTCTCCCTAGAATTGACGATTTATTTGACCAGCTTGTAGGAGCGTCTGTTTTCTCCCAGCTCGATTTAGCAACCGGTTTTCATCAGCTAAGGGTGGCTGAAGATAGCATCGATAAAACGGCGTTCAGAACCCCAGACGGCTTCTTTGAATGGCTTGTCATGCCTTTCGGCTTGACAAATGCACCTGCTTACTTCGTGGACCTGATGAGTAGGGTATTTAGAGATTTCCTCAACAAATTCGTAGTAGTCTTCGTAGATGATATCCTTATCTTCTCAAAGAGTGAAGAGGAACATGCTCAACACTTAAGGGCAATCATGGAAATTTTGCGAGTCCATCAACTAAAAGCCAAGTTCTCCAAATGCCACTTTTGGAGAGAAGAGGTGAGGTTCCTTGGGCACATAGTATCCAAACAAGGGTTAGCAGTGGACCCTGCTAAGGTAGTGGCGGTACAGGATTGGAAGACACCAAGGAATGCAACTGAGGTCCGAAGCTTTCTAGGACTAGCGGGTTTCTATCGAAAGTTCATAAGGGATTTTGCGAAAATCTCAGCTCCGCTCACGAAATTGACCAAGAAGAATCTAGTGTTTAATTGGGATTTGGATTGCGAGTTTGCTTTCCAACGACTGAAAAGGGCTCTCACAACAGCCCCAGTTTTGACGCTGCCAGATGGGAGCAAGATGTTCACTGTTTATACGGATGCATGTGGGACAGGGCTAGGCGCCGTCTTAATGCAAGAAGGAAGGGTAGTAGCTTATGGCGGGAGGCAGTTGAAAGTGCACGAAAAGAACTACCTAACCCACGATCTTGAGTTAGCCGCCATTGTCTTTGCACTCAAGTCTTGGCGACACTATCTCCTAGGTGAGAAGTTCGAACTTTACACTGACCATAAATCATTGAAATATCTTTTCTCGCAGAAGGATCTTAACTTGAGGCAACAAAGATGGATGGAGTTTCTTGCCTCGTACGATTTCGAGATCTCCTACACTCCGGGCAAAGGCAACGTAGTGGCAGACGCGTTGAGCCGAAAGAAATTGACCCTAAGCCCGTTGTTTGTTGAAAGACAAAGCCTAGAGTTTATAGCCAGTTTCGACTTTAGGCCCTCCTCCGATTTCGTACCAGGCTTGCTAGCATCTCTCGAAGTGCGCCCAACTTTAGTGGATTCAGTAGGGATAGCACAACGCGATGACCCTCAGCTTGTGGAAATAATTGATAGGCTAATTAGGGGTGAGACTTCAAGTCACCTCAACAGATACTCCATCGACGATAAGGGTTTGCTAAGGCGAGACGGAAGACTATGCGTCCCACAGACGAAAGATTTAGTAAAGAAGGTTCTCGAGGAAGCACATCACTCCAAGATGACGATACACCCAGGCGGAGATAAAATGTACAAAGACATAAAAAGGACTTTCTTCTGGAACGGCATGAAAAAGGACGTGGCAGAGTTTGTTTCTAAGTGCATGGTGTGCCAACAGGTTAAGGCGGAACAGAAAAAGCCTGGCGGACTGCTACATCCTCTAGAGGTCCCGCAGTGGAAGTGGGATAGCATCTCAATGGACTTCATCGATGGGCTGCCTAGGTCTAGGAGAGGCAACACTAGCATTTGGGTAATAGTGGATAGGCTTACTAAAAGCGCCCACTTTTTACCTGTCAAAAGTAAAAGAACTGCCTCATCCCTAGCATCACTTTACCTCAAGGAAATCGTTCGACTCCATGGAATACCATCTAGCATTGTTAGTGACCGAGACCCCATCTTCACCAGTGAGTTTTGGCGGAGTCTGCAAGAAGCAGTAGGAACGCAGTTATGCTTGAGCACAGCCTATCATCCCCAAACCGACGGCCAAACAGAGAGAGTGAACAGAGTTTTGGAAGATCTTCTAAGACTATGCGTCCTCGACTTCGGAGGGACATGGGAAGACCACCTTCCTTTGGTGGAATTTGCCTACAACAACAGCTATCAAGCAACCATCGGAATGGCGCCCTTCGAAGCTTTATATGGAAGACCGTGCCGATCGCCCACTTGTTGGTGGGAGTCTACTGATAAGCTCATACTTGGACCAGATATGATCCGAGAGACTTCAGAGAAAATAGACTTAATACGAAGAAGGATGAAGACGGCCCAAGACAGACAGAAGTCCTACGCCGACAAGAGAAGGACCGACCTTGAATTTGAGGTTGGAGACAGAGTTTTTCTCAAAGTATCACCGCTAAGAAACATCGTTCGTTTTGGAACCACAGGAAAACTGGCACCAAGGTTCGTAGGGCCATTCCCTATCATCGAGAAAATTGGGAAAATGGCCTATAGATTAGAGCTACCCGAGAAGTTGGCTGGAGTCCACAACGTTTTTCATGTTTCACATCTCCGAAAATGTCTACATGAGTCTGCTGAAGTGGTAGAGCCAAATATACTCGAAGAGGCCGAAGTGGAACGCGAAGCAACCATAAGAAAAGTTCCAACCCGCATCTTAGGAACGGAAGTGAAGAAGCTACGCAACCGTGAAGTCAAGCTCGTCAAAGTTCAGTGGAGCGACGCCGAGGGAGACGCGACTTGGGAAACTGAAGCTAAAATCCGTATAGCCTACCCTTTTTTGTTCGAGGGTACATCCTTGATCTTTCATTTTCCTTAAGTTGCGCTTTTATCTATCTTTTTAGGTATATTTCCTCGACCTTATCTTTTAGGTAAAATCTTTTTGGATGGAAACATGTAGTTGAAACATGTTATGTATGATGGTTGCAAGTGGTTGCAAGTGATTGCTAGTGGTTGCTCGTGGTTGCATATACACACTCAATCTAGGTTTTAGATCGGCTCAGTCACTTCATATTGCATATGCATATATGTTTGCATTCGTATATGGTTGAATTCTTATGTGTTGTCATGTGGATGTTGCATTTGTATTGAATGATTGTGCACTCACGTAGAATCATGAATAGGAAAATTTGCATACATAATGGATTCATGGCACCTACATAATTCGCATTAAGGAGGTCAACTGAATCAGTAGACCGCCTGATTTTGCATTAGATAAGTACATGTACACACACACTTCGCATATGATCATGAAGCATTAGAAGTCTTTTAAGGACAATGGATGCTCGTGTTTGATGGATGAGTAGATGGATGATTGGATGTTAGGATATACATTCCTCCTAACTTGAAGATTTCGGGGACGAAATCTTTTTAAGTGGGGGAGAATGTAACACCCCGCGAATTCTATAACTGTGAAATCCATAAATTAAAGTATAATTAATTTTAATCAAAGAACTAAGGGAAACGGGATACGCCATTGCGTTCGTCTCGGAAAAATACGCGAAATAGAGTCCGAGTTTTCGAAAAACGGAGTCCGTATGAAGAAGATACGGCCTTCGGAAGTTTCTAAATTAAATTTAAATTCAAGCAGAATAAAATAAGCTCAGAAAACAAAAATGGGGCCCAATGGGCCAGGGCGGAAAAAGTCCCGCCTGACGCACCCAGGTTGACTGGACTGTCGACCTGGTCTAACCAGGTCGACAGGCCTGTCGACAGGGCTGTCGACAGGGGTGTCGACCTGGTCCAGACCAGGTCGAACCCAGTCTAACCTGGCTGGCCTATTCTATGTTGGTCGATTTTCTGTGGTCTGCTTTGTCATTAGGGCTAGGTGGCAGGCTCTAATTGGTCTCTCCTTAGGATGAATGGCTATGATCAATCCAAGCAACATCAATGGTCCTAATCAGTTCATTTCCTCTATAAAAACAACCCTAGACTAAACCCTAATCTATTCATTCAAAAATAAGAACAAAGCCGCCATGTTGCTGAGGAACGACTAGGGGTAGCCACCAATTGGAGAGAGGATTAGGAGGCCAATTCTAAAGCCTAAAGCAATTCAAGCAAATCAAATCAAACCGCATCTTCTTATTCCTAAATTAGAGAATTCGCCGCAACTATTGTAAGTAGAGTATTACTTTGGTATGAATAAACAATTGTGTTGGTTTGTATGCTTGAATTGTGGCAATAAAGTGATTCATATTTGTGCGTTCTTATCAATTTGAAATATTATATACGTTTGGATATTTATGAATTATGTTATTCATTATAAAGAACTACATGCGGTAGTTCTATGCAAGTATACGTTTGGAATATTTCGCAAATTATGTAATCCATGTTGAAGCTACATGTATGTAGTTGATTTAAATTCATGCAAGTTTGGGGTTGCTTCGATGCCACCATGATGTATATTTTTGTGCATAAATCATTTTGTAAGTAATTGGAACAAGTTTGGTTATTATCCATATGAAATTATGTTGAGAATTGGGCTTCATGTATTAAGCCATGCTTTTGTACTAGAAAACCTATTTGCAACTTATGAATATGGCTAGGCTATGAATGATATTTGGCATAATTGAAATCCATGATTAAGTCTATCTTGTTTACAAGAATTTCATGATGACATATGTGGTACATAGCTAGGTTAGGTTCAAAAATCCCTTTTTGCAAGTTTACATGACTAAAGTAAGAATCATGATTTCATGTTAGAAATATTTATGCCATGGTTATGTGAACAAATTTAACTATACTTATGCCATGCTTATGTTTGATATTATGCCATGCTTATGTTTGACATTATGCCATGCTTATGCTAGAAATATTTATGCCATGCTTATGTTTGACATTATGCCTAAATAAAAATATAGGTTCATGTGTCAATAATGATATCTCAATTACAAGTTCACATGCTTTGATTCATGTCACCTATGTTACCACTATGCAAGTACACCCGTTTCTAGTTTGTATTTCCAACGTCATATTGCAAGTTCATGCGCTCACCTTCCCCTCTTTGTGTATGTAATCACGTTTTAAGCCTCCCCTTTTCGCATGGCTAAATTGGGCTTTCAAAGGCTAAGCCCAATATATATAAACGGACGTGTAAAACGGGGGAAAATAACGTTGGGTTAAAATTACTAATGAATGAACATATAAAATAGAAGGGCCCAAGTTCAAGTATGGGTTGGGCCCATGATTGGTGTAACCTTTACACCATTAACTTAATAATGGGCCGCAAATATTTACATATAAATAAAGAAGAAAGACAAAATATGTAAATGTAGAACATACGATGTGTTTAACCCGAGGTTGGATTGAGTTGTGATGTAAACCTGCCCGGAACCGCCCGGCTGTCCAGTAGTCACAACAATACCTATCCAATATGGGAGGTTAAACATGGAGCCCAATAAGGACCCGAGGTTAGACTGAGTTGTGGCGTAAGACTGCCCGGAACCAACCGGCAACAGGCAGCCACAACAATACCTGTCTAATGTGAGAGGTCAGGGCCTTAATAAGACAATTAAGGCTAAGTCAGGATTGTTAGGATTAAGTGAACTAAAGACTTAATCAAAAGGGAACATGCTAAACTAAACGGACTGGTGGGGGTTAGGTTAGAAAACACTTAACCAACTTAGCATGTTGGCTAGAGATAGAAAACCTAGTAACGGGGGACCCTTTTCAGCAGTAACCCTAGAAGGTGTATCAGGATACCCTGAAACTAGGCAGGGTGGGGCACGATTACTGGGCTGATTGTAAGAGGTCAAAACGACGGCGGTGGTGTAGCAGTGTAGGTTCTAACGGGGTGCGGGCGTGCACACACTCCGGCGCAGAAAATTAAGGCACTGGACACCAGTAGCATACCTGTGCACTCTAGGATTGTGTCGGGTTGCCACTATGGGACTTGATACACCCCATGGTGGGACCAGCATAGGTAACTACAACATCGGGGGCCGTAAGACACATGTAACTATGCGAGTAGGAGCCGATCATCATTGAATGGATCACATCACCCTGATTATGGGGTGCCAGTTGGAAACTAGTTTATATGGGTTCAGAGATTAACAGGGGGTACGATAGTATATTCGACCCTAGACAACTTAACCAAGTTTATAGTGCTTGCCCACTTCTTGTTTATACTTATCATACCCAGTTCTTTATTCATAGACAAAATAGTACTAGACTTACTCAGGCTTTATGTCTGACTCTACTTTTCTTTCGTCTTCTTTTCTTCCGTTTCCCCCCCCCCCCAGGTCCACAGGGAGGGAACACAGCAGCTTGACCAACCTTAACATCCAGCTTGAAGAAGAGAAATGTATTGCTTGGACTTTCCTGTTTTGAACTATGGCTTTGGACAATCCACTATGAGGACTTTTGCAGCTTATCTATGTTTTATTTATGCTTCTTTAAATAATGTACTCAAGACAGATTATGAAAGTGTTATGTTATGTTTTTGGAAAGAGATGTAAGACAATCATGGTGATGTTTTGTAACACGTATTTGCTTTTATGAAATAAAAGTTGTTGTTTTTCCGCTGTTTACAAATATGTGTTCTTATATCTGTCTTGTATATCTGTGACTTATACTTATAAACCTCCACCAAAATTAGGGCATTCCCTTTGAGAGTGACCCTAACGGAGGTGGGGTGTTTCAACAAACATCAATCAATTAGTGAATTTAACGTTTCAAATTCATAATTTTGATACATATACAAAAAATCATATTTTGATGCCAAATCACAACAATAAGCCCTATCAAATTTTGGTTCTCACACCAGTCAATAGGAAATATATAGAAAGCCCACTTTCGTCACTCGAACATAAATTCTAATGATGGAGCTCCATCATCAAAATCATCTCCGGGCGATTAGAGTGTAATTCTATATCTATCCAGTATATTAAAATTTCGAATATACGCGGATCAGACGTATACGCAAAATCTATATATACTGGATTGTCCACATCAATATAAATAGATAATCAAATACGAATAATTGATTTAAATTTTCAAACAAAGTTTGTTTTCATTTGAAAAATATACTCTTCACACTCGTTCTAGGATACTACTGATCCCATCTCTAACGAGTCATTCTCGTTGGATATTACTAATCCAATTTCTGATGAATTCTTTCGTACGGTTCTAATGTGTCTTGTTCTCGAGCTCTGTAAACCAAAGCTCTGATACCAACTGTGACGGCAAAGAATTTCGCTCGGTTCGAACCAGTCGTTAAACCGATCTAGACCGTTCGAAACGCCCTATCGTTTGAGAACAGGACAAAATAGAACGCATACAGAAGAACATTTCATTGTATATTACAACAATGCATCAGATTACAAGAATATACAGAGTATAAATGAATATTACACAGAAATATCAGAGATTTAAATTACATTTAAATACATAGCAGCAGAAAATAATACAATACACAACTAGAAGGAGATATACGGATACAAAGCTTTCCGGATATCGTTCCAGCTGTAAACCAGGATCCTGTGAATATAAATCTGCAAAACCAAAACTACTAGCTGCCCGTGTCAAAATAAGGGCACCCAGAGTTTAGGTTAAAACAATAAACTCCAGGTCAGTCATGTGACTGGTGTGAGAACTAAAACAGTTAATCTTTATTTTTAAATTTAGGTAAATCAAGGGACCACGCCGTATAACACGGAACGGGTTTCCTCCCAAGAATACCAGTGCAAAAACAACAGCGCAATGCTAAATAAAGAAAAATGGAGCTATTATAAGACCCAGGTCCCATCACACAATGCAATCGCAAGCCGGAGGATAGGGTTTTTACCTTATAATAGCCAAGAATGCTTGATACGTTGAAAACAAATCATTTGATACTATTATAAGTGCATAGTATATAGAACAACTTCAAATCATAAGTATCAATCATAGGCGGCATAAGTGCCCCATCCCACTATGTCGCCATACTAGGCTCTACAAATAAAACCGCAAATGTCACGTATTTGGAAATTGGATTTCCATCTATGAACCGAGGCAAAAGATAGTCCTCAACCGATTCGAGACGCTCTAGCCCGTGTCTCAGGATCAGAGCTCGAGTGACCCTTGGATCGTCAGGGCCGGTCCACCGATGTGGATTAAACTTAAACCCTGAACACTACGTTTCCCCACCCTATGGGGTGTAAGTCTGGTCCGTCTGCCGACCAGAATGCATCGGCCGAAACCGATATAACCGAGGCGCCTCGCAACAGCAACAACCACATAAGTCAAACTCGTCAGGGCGTGTAAAACCACTGACGCCACTTCTAACTAGAAAGAAACGCATGCCCTCCCTGAGGTCCGTCTCCCGTTTTTGGTTCATACCGGGTGTGAAACTCGCGAATTCACGTTACACAAAGCTGTGCCACACAGGCTGTGCTTTGATCATCACCACAAGACTTTGCTTTTCAACAGAAGCCTCGATCAATTGCCACTTAGGCATGCCACACAGGCAATTCACTCTATGTGTTTGATATCCATCAGTATATAACCCCTGAGCTCGTACGTCTCAGAGAAGGGCGTTAAGTAAGAGAATAAATTCTCCGCCGCCAAACAGATATATATTTAATAGAAATCAATCACACAGACTAAAATCCAATGTCAGACACACAGTCCATTTACAAGTCCATTCTGGGGCTGAACGAAACCGGAGGCACCTAGTACCCCGCATATCCATCGATCTCCAAGTACGTCTGGACGATCACCAACTGTTTCCATCTTCTTGGGTGTACAGCCCAATCAAGATCATCAGTAAGCACCCAAACGACGTGAAGACTTCCGGTCTTCGACCACCGTCTTCATCTTCGACACCACGTCGAATCAGTTATTCAGAATGGGATAAACCCGGTCTTTCTGAATAACTCGCGTATATATTATAAAAGTGTTACACAAACACAACATACGCCTCATTCCAATTCAGAATATTCTTTTATTCAAATATTCCTATACTTTGGGAAAAGTTCCCATTAATTTTATCCAAGATAAATTCTTTAAATTTATTCTTTAATCTCCTTTGAATATCAATTCAAACTAGTCGGGATTAGCGAACCACACCGAAGTAATCATTTATTTTATTTCCCAATCCCAACCTATTCATCCCATGAAGTAAAACTGGTAATACTTCATATCTAACACCACAGTGTTATCGGTAAATTCAATTACCATTTCACGTTCAAATCTAATTAAAGATTTAACTATCGCCTAGAGTAAAACTGGTGATACTCCATTTTCGATCATTTCAATCTAATTAAAGATTCATTAAAACTCCACTTAGTTTTAATCTTTAACTGGGTTAAAGAATCAGTGTCATTTAAAACACGGTTCACGATAAACCCAAAATCACATTCCATTAATTATCGGGTTAAAGAACAGTGTTATTTAAAACACTGTTCACGATAAACCCAAAAATCAATACCAATTCAATTCCAATTAAATATCGTTTAATTGGTTCACTTCATTAAATCTAAATAAAAAAATTAATTTTCTTTTCTCAACTGGGTTCAAGAACAGTGTTAGTGAAGACACCATTCTCGACAAACCCAAATCACATTTGATATTCAATACAAGGCTCTGAATAGAAAATATATCGGCTTATATTCAATATCAAATTCTACGACCAACAAATGTCGTATTGGAAATAACGATATAAATATATATCTTTCAAATTTCCATAACAACATCTGTAGAATCACGAATTCCAACATCGAAATATTCCGAAGACAATTTCGATTCAAATCCACTCCAATGCAATCATTGGAAATTTTGGTTATTTTCAAAACCCTTTTCAAATTCAATTTATTTATTTAAAAATAAATAGAATTATAATTCTAGTTCAAAACTAGTTCATTTCGATAAAAATCTATTTTTATCCTTTCAAATATGGAGTTTTTCATCCCAATCCTTTCTAAATCATTTCTTATGATTTTACACAAATTATTACTATTTTTAATAATTTTATCAAGGCCCGTACAGTCGATTTCCATCAATGGCCATTAAACTGCACTTACAGCGACCTTTTTCAAATTTGATTTGGACGTAACTCCAAATCCAACCGTTAGATTTCAAATTTCTATTATTCGTTAGAAAGCTCTTTTCGATATGAACCCAACGGTTCCGGTTTTAGAAGAATCCGACGGTCGGATCTCCCGTAATGTCCATTTGAAATAAATGGTCGAAATTCACGAACTGCCGCGGCGTGGCGCGTTCTATTCAGGCCATTATATTATATATATAATATATATAATATATACTTCGTCGGTTTCTATTTAAAACGAATTATATAAATAGTTTTAAAATTCGTTTGAAAAGCAATTTCAACTTCCATTTCAATTCAAATCAAAATTGAATTCTTCTTTATAAATTCGTTTTAAAATTCATTTCTATTCAATTCAATTTGAATTCATTTCAATTCGCTTTCAATTCCATTCGAAATCGTTTTCAACTCAATTCATTTCGAAATCGTTTTCAATTCATTTCCTTTCGAAATCGTTTTCAATTCAATTCATTTCGAAATCGTTTTCAATTCAATTCATTTCGAAATCGTTTTCAATTCAATTCATTTCGAAATCGTTTTCAATTCAATTCATTTCGAAATCGTTTTCCAATTCAATTCATTTCGAAATCGTTTTCAATTCAATTCATTTCGAAATCGTTTTCAATTCAATTCATTTCGAAATCGTTTTCAATTCAATTCATTTCGAAATCGTTTTCAAATCAATTCATTTCGAAATCGTTTTCAATTCAATTCATTTCGAAATCGTTTTCAATTCAATTCATTTCGAAATCGTTTTCAATTCAATTCATTTCGAAATCGTTTTCAATTCAATTCATTTCGAAATCGTTTTCAATTCAATTCATTTCGAAATCGTTTTCAATTCAATTCATTTCGAAATCGTTTTCAATTCAATTCATTTCGAAATCGTTTTCAATTCAATTCATTTCGAAATCGTTTTCAATTCAATTCATTTCGAAATCGTTTTCAATTCAATTCATTTCGAAATCGTTTTCAATTCAATTCATTTCGAAATCGTTTTCAATTCAATTCATTTCGAAATCGTTTTCAATTCATTTCCTTTCGAAATCGTTTTCAATTCAATTCAAATTGGAAATGAGGCCCAATCAATTACCATATAAAGTTAATTATATGGATTTTCATACAACACATGTATATAATGGCATTGAAAATAATCAACCATCAACCAAAGTGCACTACACTGTATAAGCATCAAATATAGATATTCAACGCTTATAACAGCCTGTCAATCAATCGATCGACATATTTAATCAATCAGGATGAGTGAACTTCAAATTTCATCCCAACACCCGTGTGGGGTTTCAAACAATCAAACACATATTTTATTTGTGCTATTGGGCGATGTGTAAAATTTATCGTCCCAATCAATGTCATTCAAATAGGTGTACATAAACAAACCGTGCGGTTTATAAATGAATATTTTATTTTATTCACTTCACGTTAAAAATTATATTTTTAACGATAAAACATTTCATTTCAACCTATGAATTTCTATTCAATTCATTTATTCAATAAAATGATATTTTTATTTTTCTAACATATTTTAGAAAATTTCGGCGGCATAACGGCACGATACTAGAAACGGGACGAGGCCTAGCCTTATCCCCGGTCTAGTGAAGGCCCACGCCATTCACCCATCAATCAAATTCACCAAACAACCAATTCAAATCAAATCATATAACTAAGCTATGCAACCAAACAAACAAGTCCATGGTCTGTGGACGATTGTGTCGGGTGCTACTAAGCACCGTCTGCATCCTAGTATATATATATAAATAGAAATGAAATTGAAAGGTGAGAAATTCTCACCGAAGCTAATCCAAACGCCACGACTCTTCTTATGTAGGAAATCTTCGCTTTTCTTTTCTTTTGCCACTTTCGCCGTCCGTGCTCGCTACATATATAAAAATCACATTTTTATATTCTCTACCTCATAAAAATTATATTTTTAACTTCCCCCCTATATAAAAATTATACTTTTATTACACGCCTTATATAAAAATCATATTTTTATTCTTTCTATAATATAAAAATCATATTTTTATAATGGCACTTCACATAGGAAAATCATATATTTTTACCCTTTCTATATTTTAAAAATCATATTTTTATTATCCTCTTCATGTATATAAAAATCTAGTCTTGGTTCATACGAATTTCATATAAAAATATAATCTTTATTTTTCTCTTCATGAACAAGATCCTAACCTTTATGAGCAAAATGACAAACTTTTTATCGCTATTCTCTAAATAAAAAAACAAATCTTTTATAGAGATAAAAATCAAGTCTTTTATAAATTAAAAATCAAGTCTTTTATACAGACAAAAATCTAATCTTTTTGTTGCTCTTCAAATCATAAAGATCATCTTTTTATTTAAACTCTATGTAAATTAAACTGAAAATAAAACTCACTGCTAATTTAAATTAAAAACTGAAAATAAACGATGTTAATTTATTTACCTTCCCACGTTTAAACACTCAGCACCCATTCAAAAACCTCGTCGATGTAAATTCGAACCCGTTTGGAACTCCCTAGTTGATCGTGGTTTCCACTTGCTACTGACGTCCGGTGGAGCTCCCTGGCGGCGTTGTGGTGTTGTTGGGTTGTTCAGGTGTTCAGCGTCGCGGTGGGGACGGTTTTAGGGGAACTGTGGGCTCGGGGTTCGCGGACGGCCGTGGGGAGAGAGGGGAGACCGGAGGGGGAAGATCGAGGAAAGGGGAGGCTGACCGACGGTGATCGAAGGCCAGGGGAGGAGGTGCGACACGGCGGTGGAGGTTGTTCTAGGGTTGGGCGGACTGGGGTTTAACGGTGGAGAGAGGGGAAGCAGAGGCTACTGGAGGGGGAGGCGCTGGAGGGGAGGGGTCTCGCCTGGTGGCGGTGGTCCCGGAGCGTCGACGACGTGCTGGAAGGGAGGCGCGATCCCCTTTTGCTTTCGTTTTTTTATTTTTTTTTATTTCTTTGATCGGATTCGTGAATGAGGAAAGGGGGTGGGCGTTGACCGGGAAAAAGCAAGGTAGGGAGTTATTATAAATATATTATTTTAATTATTTTTAATCTTCAAAAAGTAACTTTAAAATTCGAACTCGAAATCAAGCCCACCGACTGTCGTCCATAGCGTTTTACCCCCATTCCGAACACAACGGGATATGTATCGTAAGCTGATTCGGCTGTTACAATCAGTTTCCGTTAAATTTACATTTAAATCACTATACTGAATTTTAAACGTACATTTCAAATTACCGGGGTCACATACTAACTAGAAAAATTCCAGAAAAATATTTCCTAGCTTCGTATTGACGATACGGTCCTAACAAAACTAATTTCGTCGAATTCTGAGACCGTTGGAAAAATGGCCATTTTCCAGTCGATTAAAATCAACTAAAACTGGTCAAACGCGTTTTCCTTTGCCACGCTCACATATTGATTCGAAAAATTATGAAATTTGGAATCTAGCAATAACTCAACATCACGGACCCAACAAAAGTGGTTTCGTTGAAATCCGAGGTCGTTTGCAAAATTTCCATTTTTAAGGGCCTGAATTCCATAGCGACTATTCAGAATTTTCAACTGGACTTTTCTTTTGATTCCCGCTATGAAATTTTGATTTCCCGGATTCGTTGGAAAGATATTATCAATTAGATCCTAACGTTTTTGGTTTCACTAAAATCCGGATTGTTTTGCACCCGGTACATTTAATTGAAGTTTGAAATCGAATTATCGAACTACCGCGCCGTTTTCAATTCTATTTATAATTATATATAAATATTTATATTCTAACGACGACGCGTATAAATATATACGTTCGAATTATACTCAAAATAAATTTTTCGTCGTTTTATTTAAAATAATTCATTTTAAATATCCAAAATTCGCTAAAATTGCCAAAATAAAAATTTTAAACTGGCCCAGATTTTCCGGGTTATTACACTCGCCTCTCTAGGCCCTTTCCATTCAAAAAGAAAATAAAAATGGCCAAGCGGCTTGCCGATTCGGCACATAAAAACTCATATGGAATTTAAACGTGTACCTTTTTGTCGGGCATACGAATTATAATCTTCATACACTTCATTCCATATCTGTTTAACTCATATACGCCCATTCCTAATTTATTCCAACTCAATTTGGTCATTTTAAATTAATTCGCTAATTTATTCTTTCATTAGCACTTTTGCCCATTTCACTTTTTATTTGAACATAACATTTTCAAATAAAATTTTACTTACTTATAAACTAATCAAATTCCATTTCCAACTCAGGTTTCATATTCGAATTTGAATATGAACTCACAAGTTTATTTTACCTATCCAAAGTCAACTTGATTCAAAACTCGATTATCTAATTATCCTTTAGCATAGTAAATTCTATTAAATAATAAGTATCTGATTTTGTTTCACAAATCAATCCATTTACTTCACTTGAGGTTATATTTACTAGATATCTCAAGTCTGTATTTTTCTAATGGAAATTCAGATTTTATTTTCTTAAAATCCTTTTATTTATTTAAGTAAACCGTTATGGTTTTAAAATGGTTATGGCGTTGTTTTTCTGTAAATTTGATTTTGACATAACTCAAAATCTATAACACGAAATTCAGAATTTTCTCTTCCATTAGAAAGCTATTATCTAATTGGTCATGACGATTCTTGTTTCAAAGGATTCCGACTTAAATTGAGTTTTGTATACTCAATTGAAGTTCGAAATGCCAATTTTCGAACTATCGCGCTACGGTGAGTTCGTTTTTATTATATTTAATATATAAACTTTTCAAACTTCATTTATATATAAATTCTAACTTCTTTCTAATATATTTTAATATATATACATTCAGTCCATTTACCAAACCCAACTTAATATTCTCAATTATCCCTATCCGTCGATTATTTCATAACTCAGTTATAAGTTATTTATAACTTAATCAAATTTTAATTCATTCAGAAATAAATTATTTTATAAAATTCAATATAATCGAATTCTAATTATAAACCCGTTGGATTTTCTTAATTTGGTTTTTATTCCGAATTCCAGAATAAAATCTATCGTTCCCCTTTTCAAAACGTTTTCCACTTCACTTTTATAAACACCATTTATTTTACTTGTATATATATATTTAAACAAGTCTTGATTTCAAATCCATTTTGAAATTCAATTTCTACTTTGGAAAAATAAATTTCCTATTTTTAAATTCACACTTGTATTTATATTTCTCGAAATATCCAATGGTAATTCATTTCACTTCATTTATAAACATAACACTTCAATTCCCTGATTATTTAATTTATAAACATCATTTATAAATTTACTTCAATTCCCTGATTATTTAATTTATAAACTTCGTTTATAAATTTACTTCAATTACCACATTCTTTAATTTATGAACATCGTTTATAAATTTCTTTACTTGTTTTTATTATTCAAACAAGTTAATATTTCTTAGTCCATTCGAAATTCGAATTCTATTTTTAGAAAAATAGATTTCCCCTTTTAATCTCGAAAATCCTTTTTCACGAAATTTTTATAAATCAACATTTAGGCCCAGTAATATTTAAACACCCAAAACAACCAATTATAAGAGATAGGTTTTCGAACACATCATATATGATAATATATATGAAAAACAAACAAACTATAATATTTTTGAGGAATCTTGTTGGATCCCTCCAACCTGTTTTCCTACATCCACAGAAGTTAGACAACATAAATAATACCCATCCTGCTTCCACGCAAGATATCACGGTACAAAAGGTCATCCACTATCATAGCGTGGGGAATACAATGTCATCCGCTAATGATACTACGGGCATCCGCTAATGGTACTGTGGGAATCCAATCACCAATATATATATAATAACCACAAACACCAATCCTAAATAACTAATATATATATAATAGCCACAATAATATTATAATGCAACCAAACAATCAACAATTATTTTTAACGATTAAAAATAATTCTAAATAATAAATTGTGAGTGAGATTTACTCATTGGGAATTTTATTTTGCCAAATATCCTGTAAATTTCCAAATCTCACGGCTACAAGTTGTCTCGACGAAATCCATTCAACATCTAGGATTTTTAAATTTTATTTATCGATTAACCAGTTATTTATTTTAATTCACTACGAATTAATAAATAATTTAATTCTTCTATGGAAAAAAATCTGTGACGTATACCTTAATCCTCTCAACCAACGTTTCCAAATGCTACTCTATCATCTCGCACTGCTAATTCCTACCATCTCTATACCATTAGTATCACCAATGGTCCAAAAGCACCACTGGCCAATATCTCCAGACATCAGCAGTGTTGACTTCTTGCTTTACTTGCTTGTAATAATTGCCTCCTTCTCCTCCTGACGAAACTCGAACACTGCGATTATCTCCATCCCCATATAGTCGTCAGTTACACCTGCGTCCACTACCCCACTTTTCAACCCAAAACCATCACCGAACAAATCAGTGAACCCTCCCTCATTTGGTTTCTCAAATCCAAGCTTCACTAATTCAACAGTTCCCATTTCCCCCACTGTCCAGACATGTTTCCAAATTTTCATAACATTTTCATCTCATCTGAGCACCACCGTCCGAAGAACAGATCCACTCCCTGTAACACCCCGTATTTTCTATGAACGTATAAGTAACAAATCAGAGAATAATTAATTACAAAAATAAGAATCAAGGGAAACGGGTTACGCCATTGTGTTAGTCTCGGAATCCTGCTTGAAATAGAGTCCTAGTTTGCGGAAAACGGATACCGTATGAAGAAGATATGGACGAACAAAGTTTGGTGGCTGAAGAAAATTTTTTTTGCACTAGCACACTTGGGAAGTGCGCCAGTACAAATTTACATTGGCGCACTTCCCAAGTGCGCCCAGGCCGAGAGGAAACCTGCACAGCTTTCTAGTTTGACCCTGGCTGGCCTGGTCGGGTTCTGGTCGAATTTCTGAGCTCTGCTGTGTCACTAGGGCTAACTTGTCACTTTCTGATTGGTTTCTCTTGAGATGGATGACCTTGATAAACCCTAGCTTCATCGACAGCTCTAATTAGTTTGAAACCCTATATAAACAGCCCCCTAGCCCCCTTCTCTTTACACCATTCTTCTCTAACCTTATGCTACACAATTTCATTCCTATACTCTGCTTCCGTTCTTATTAAATAAAATAATGGCGTCGTTACTCTGCTGGAATCAAAACTTGGATTGATGCATCTTCTTCCGACCTGAATAGAATTAAAAGCTAAATCAAATCTCAAATCAAAGTCTAGATCTACAACAACAATTAAAGAGGAGTAATTCAGCATTTCTGCGTCAACAACAGTTTATTTCCTTTCTTAAACCACGAAAGGCAAGTACAGTTATTTTCCGATATAAACGTTAATTATGATTGTGGCATGAATTGTAAATCTGAATCTGAGGTTATGTCTATTCTGTTCTGTTCAGATCTATCTTATTCTGTATCTCTTTCTTCTTTCTGTTCTATAGCCAGGCTACTACGAGCCTGCACTGAATCTCATAAGAGATTAACGCACGAACGCTAAATTTTGGGACAAATAAAGAATAATGCATAATTGGACATGAAACTGTTGCCTATGAGACTATTATTGCCTATGACTATGATTCATGACTATGAGACTATTGCCTATGACTATAATTCATGCCTATGAGACTATTGCCTATGACCATGATTCACGCCTATGAGACTATTGCCTATGACATTGAATAAGAAACTATTGTGATTTGTCGCCAATGACTATTGTAGTTAGTTTCTTACGCCTATTCCCTTAAATGATACTAGATCTCATATTTAGTATGTAACTTTGCTAGTTTATTCCCATTCACTGTTATGTACATCGAGCCTAGTGGGGCCATTATCATTGTATTTGGTTCGTTATTTCATGCCTATTCTTTTTGTGCTTATCTCCTATTCCTTTTGCTAGGGCCATTTCATGAGTACTTATAGAACTTGCTGAAACATTGGACGTAGCTTAATTAAGTTAATAAATATGTTGGCATAATTTGAATTGGCTATGATAGAGAATGATTTACATGCATATCAGTATTGGACAAAAATGGTAAACTAGAATATTAAATCTAGTTTTGACATGGACTGTAAATGGGAATATTAAGGCTAAGATTTGGGGCATATATTGTATTATGAATTATGACCTTGATTTAGGCATGTAAGTTTTGGCTAAATCTATGATTAGGCAAGATAGGTAAATAGAGTTTTAGATATATATATATATATATATATATATAATCTGCTAAATCTGTTATATGCTAAATCCGTTAAATTGCCTAATCTGTTATCCGCTAAATTTGTTATATTGCCTAATTTGCTAGTTCTGCTATATTGCCTAATCTGCTAGATCTGCTCATGTGCCAAATCTGTAATCTTCTAAGTCTGCTGAAAATGCCTAATTTTTTATATGCTAAATCTGCTAAATTGCTTAATCTGCTAAATCTATTAAGTCGCCTAATCTGCGAAATCTGTTATCTGCGGAGTTGATATATTTAGTCTGTTATTGACATAATCTGAATTGGCTATAGTTATGAATAATTGACATGTATGTTAGGCATCGTCATAAATGGTAAATTATTAATTAATTGGCCGCAAAGATAAACATGGCTAACTCGAGGTTAGAATGAGTTTGTAGCGTAATCCTGCCCGGAACCGCCCGGCACATCCAAGGGCCGCAAACAATAGGTTCTAATGTGAGAAGTTAGTCATAACGTGCTTGAAACCCGAGGTTAGACTCAGTTTGTGGCAGAAACCTGCCCGGAACCAACCGTCCTAACCAGTAGCCGCAAACTGTCAGTCTAATGTGAGAGGTCTGGGCATTAATATTTAATTAATGAAAATCTGAGATAAATATGATGTCTAAAACGTGTTGGGTGGATAGGGTTAAACCAACTGGACTAATGAAATTAATAAACCCGTTTCATGAATATGTAGGCCCAGAACAGAGTTAGACATGTCTGTAAATCTGTTAAATCTGTATGTTTGATCCGTTAGTCTAAAAACTTATTAACTTGATTTTCTGATCTGTAAACTAGTTGACCTGAACTCTGTATGTCTGAACTTGTAAACAAGTTAATCTGAAACTTGTTAGTCTGGGGGCACAAGGTTAGGAGGGAAAAATACTTGTGTCATCTGTTGTTTGGGACCCATATTAGTCAGTAACCCTTTCTGGTATCAAAACTTTGACCCAACAGTAGGTAGGGTCCGAGCACGCTTACTGAACTAATTATAAGCGGTTCATTCTGATAACGGCGAGGGGTGCTGATGGTACAATCCAACCGGGGCATGTGCGTGCATGGATCCCGGTCTGCCTCTGAGGATGTAAGACGCCGTGACATCTGTAAATAGGCCTGTGCCAATTGGTTGTCACTTTACGGAGTGATACACCCTATTGTGGAGCCGACACAGGGTATTTATGTTTACGGAGCCGATCGCTTGGGATAGGGTTTTAGGGTACACTCAGTTATGTCTGTTTCTGTTGGTACCGTCTGTTTCTGTTGGGTGGCAACACCTATCTGCGTGGTACCGTCTGTTCGGGAGGTAAAGGCCCATTTACTAGTGTACACCTAATTCTAACATTCTGTTTCCGTAGGGATTATTCTGTTTCCGTTTCTGTCTCTGTTCGGGTGGAAAGGCCCATTACTATCATTCTGTTTCTGTACTTTCTGTTCGGGTGGTAAAGGCCCATTGTTAGCATTATGTTTCTGTACGTTCTGTTAGGGTGGTAAAGGCCCATTATTCTGTTTCCGTTTCTGTTTAGACATTAGGGTAACACCTAATCCTGTTATACTAGTATTAGTGCAGAGAAGTGAAAAGTAATATCATCATGTTTCTTCTGTTTAACCTAAGTATATTTGTTATTCCTGTTTCCTGTTATCTCTCATCCAGTTTTATTTGCATGCCATGACATTATTATCTGTTCATAACTGAAATTCACTGGACTTGCCAGACTTTATGTCTGACCCTTGTTGTTTCGCCTCTTTCTTCCGTTTCCCCCCTCCCCCCCCCCAGGTTTTTAAGGAGGGAATACTCTAGCTTGATCCGTATCTTTCTTCCTGCTTGGGGTGCTTGAAGTGCTTAAAGTATGGCTTGTCTTTTTCTAGCATCTTTGGTGGGGATTATGATTTTAAAGTTTTGTACTCTGATGGCTTTTGAACAAGGCTGATATATATGTACTTGAGTTTTTGGTAAAGTTGTAACCAAGCTGATTTCTGTCCGCTGCAATAAAGTTATAAAGTTTTTCAAGTATTATTTTTATATTTGTCTTGTAATATTCTGTTCTGTTTACTAAAATGCTCCATCGAAGTTAAGGCATTCCCTTTGTGAGTGACCGTAACGGACGTGGGGTGTTACACTTGGTATCAGAGTTGAAGGTTACTTGATTAGATAGAAGTTTTTGAAAACTATTTTCAAAAAGGTTTTAAGAGGAAGTATTTTCAAAAGTAATGCTTATTTTGAAAAACATAATCCCCAAGAGCCATATATCTTTCCTTCGGTCCTTTTTGTATTGAATCTTTCCTTTTCGTTTCAGCATGTCTGAAGCATCTGAGATACCAGAGGGTGTTCATGTACCCGGTTGGTTTCGTCAATACCTTGAGGCTAGGACCGCCACCGCAGGTCCAGCAAATGATCCCCCTCCTCCGCTCCCTCCTCGTGCAATTGCTTTCTCAAAGATCTGTAAAGACTTTAGGGCCATGGGTGGAAAGGATTTCAAGGGAACTGAATCATTCGTAGAAGTAAGGAACTGGCTTAAAGAAACTGAGGATCTGTTCGTTACCTTCGAGGTGGACGATAGGAAAAAGGTACAGTTGGCGGTATGGTTGCTCAAAGACGAAGCTTCCTACTGGTGGGAAATCACTAACGCCGAGAGGCCGGTTGAAACATGGATGGATTTCAGAACAAGGTTTGAGACGAAATTCCTCTCGCAAGCCGAACGAAGTCTACAATTGGAAAAGTTCTTATCTCTTAAGCAAGGAAGTATGACGGTCAAGGAATACGTCAACCAGTTCAACCAACTGGCTAGGTTCGGGCTGGATTAATTCAACACTCAGCATAAAAAGGCTCTCCGCTTTGTTAAAGGATTGAACGAGCCACTACACATCCAAGCCATGACCCATGGGAGCGACTTACGAGAAATTGGTGGACATGGCACTACTGCACGAGGAAGACAAGGGCCAGAAAGAGACAAAGAAGGAAGAACCACAGAATAAGAAAGCATGGCCCAAAAAGGAAACACAAAAGAAGGATGAGAAGTCTGAAGATAAGAAGGATAAAAGGTGCTTTACTTGTGGAAGCTCGACTCATCTGAACAAGGATTGCAGAAAAAGAGAAAGGACACTCACTTCAACTGTGGTGAGATGGAACACTTCACTAGGGACTGCCCAAAGAAACGAGGGCAAGGGCAGAGGGCAGGACCAACTTTTGGAGGGTAGACGAACACTCTTGAGGCCAGTGGATAGGATAGAAATAGGAAAACTTTCTGTAGGGGGTTTAATTTCTTTATCTGATTTTTGAGTTGAAACTCTTTTATGATTCTGGCATTTCGATTCTGTAATCAGTACTCTGCACTTGAATACTAGTATTGTTTCTGATTCCACTGTAGGCTCAAACCCATAAGGGTTACAACTCATCTGTTTGTGATAGATTGGGGATTGAGAAATATATGTGTTAGGCGTCAAGTAGGATGCATACATTCTGGTTTTTATCATGCTTAGTTCGGTAATCTGATCTGTACTAGTAATCTGTAAATATCTAAATATTTCTGATAAGGTTAAGATTTCCAGTTTTGACATTGTCAAAAGAGGGTAATCCTTTGGGTGTCAATCTGATGTTGGTTTCGGTCTTCGGGGCCAATACTTAGGGAAATTATTTCCTCAACCATGGTCTAATGGAAACCAAGTTTTTGTTTCATCTGTACTCGCTTCCATCATTCGACTATATCCTATCGATCGAATCTTCGAACTTTAGGTAGAAACCAATGGGTGTAAACATGTGTTTGAGACATGTTATGTTTAATGGTTGCAAGTGGATGCAAGTGGTTGCTAGTGGTTGCTCGTGGATGCATATACACACACTAGGCACTAGATCGGCTCAAAAACACTCTCATACTACATATGGATGTGTGCGCACTTTTCAATTTTTGTGGATGCAAAATGATTGACTCAGCACATGGATGTTGCATATGAATGAATGGTTGTGCACTCATATAGAAATGATATGTATCAAATAGGAAAATTGCATACATTTTGGACTCATGGCACTGACATAATTCGCATTAAGGAGGTCAACTGAATCAGTAGACCGCCTGATCTTTGCATTAGATAAGAAACATATACACACACTTTTTCATATGTTCATACAACATTAGAAGTTTCTAAGGACAATGGATGCTTGTGGACGATGGTTGAGTAGATGGGTTATTGGATGGTCGGACACATTCTTCTTAACTTGAAGATTTCGGGGACGAAATCCTTTAAGGAGGGGAGAATGTAACACCCCGTATTTTCTGTGAATGTGTAAGTAACAAATCAGAGAATAATTAATTACAAAAATAAGTATCAAGGGAAACGGGTTACGCCATTGCGTTAGTCTCGGAATCCTGCTTGAAATAGAGTCTGAGTTTGCGGAAAACGGATAACATATGAAGAAGATATGGACGAACAAAGTTTGGTGGCTGAAGAGGAAATTTTTTTTTGCACTGGCGCACTTGGGAAGTGCGCCAGTACAAATTTACATTGGCGCACTTCCCAAGTGCGCTCAGGCCGAGAGGAAACCTGCACAGCTTTCTGGTTTGACCCTGGCTAGCCTGGTCGGGTTCTGGTCGAATTTCTGAGCTCGGCTGTGTCACTAAGGCTAACTTGTCACTTTCTGATTGGTTTCTCTTGAGATGGATGGCCTTGATCAACCCTAGCTTCATCGATGGCTCTAATTAGTTTGAAACCCTATATAAACAGCCCCCTAGCCCCCTTCTCTTTACACCATTCTTCTCTAACCTTATGCCACACAATTTCATTCCTATACTCTGCCTCCGTTCTTATTAAATAAAATAATGGCGTCGTTACTCTGCTGGAATCAAAACTTGGACTGATGCATCTTCTTCCAACCTGAATAGAATTAAAAGCTGAATCAAATCTCAAATCAAAGTCTAGATCTACAACAACAATTAAAGAGGAGTAACTCAGCATTTCTGCATCAACAACAGTTTATTTCCTTTCTTAAACCACGAAAGGCAAGTATAGTTATTTTCCGATATAAACGTTAATTATGATTGTGGCATGAATTGTAAATCTGAATCTGAGGTTATGTCTGTTCTGTTCTGTTTAGATCTATCTTATTCTGTATCTCTTTCTTCTTTCTGTTCTATAGCCAGGCTACTACGAGCCTGCGCCGAATCTCATAAGAGATTAATGCACGAACGCTAAATTTTAGGACAAATAATGAATAATGCATAATTGGACATGAAACTGTTGCCTATGAGACTATTATTGCCTATGACTATGATTCATGACTATGAGACTATTGCCTATGACTATGATTCATGCCTATGAGACTATTGCCTATGACTATGATTCACGCCTATGAGACTATTGCCTATGACATTGAATAAGAAACTATTGTGATTTGTCGCCCATGACTATTGTAGTTAGTTTCTTACTCCTATTCCCTTAAATGATACTAGATCTCATATTTAGTATGTAACTTTGCTAGTTTATTCCCATTCACTGTTATGTACATCGAGCCTAGTGGGGCCATTATCATTGTATTTGGTTCATTATTTCATGCCTATTCTTTCTTGTGCTTATCTCCTACTCCTTTTGCTAGGGCCATTTCATGAGTACTTAGAGAACTTGTTGAAACATTGGGCGTAGCTTAATTAAGTTAATAAATATGTTGGCATTATTTGAATTGGCTATGATAGAGAATGATTTACATGCATATTAGTCTTGGACAAAAATGGTAAACTAGAATATTAAATCTAGTGTTGACATGGACTGTAAATGGGAACATTAAGGCTAAGATTTGGGGCATATAATGTATTATGAATTATGACCTTGATTTAGGCATGTAAGTTTAGGCTAAATCTATGATTAGGAAAGATAGGTAAATAGAGTTTTAGATATATATATATATATAATATGCTAAATCTGTTATCTGCTAAATCCATTAAATTGCCTAATCTGTTATCCGCTAAATTTGTTATATTGCCTAATTTGCTAGTTCTGCTATATTGCCTAATCTGCTAGATCTGCTCATCTGCTAAATCTGTCATCTTCTAAGTCTGCTGAAAATGCCTAATCTGTTATATGCTAAATCTGCTAAATTGCTTAATCTGCTAATTCTGTTAAATCGCCTAATCTGCGAAATCTGTTATCTATGGAGTTGATATATTTAGTTTGTTATTGACATAATCTGAATTGGCTATAGTTATGAATAATTGACATGTATATTAGGCATGTGCATAAATGGTAAATTATTAATTAATTGGTCGCAAAGATAAACATGGCTAACTCGAGGTTAGAATGAGTTGGCGGCGTAATCCTGCCCGGAATCGCCCGGCACATCCAGTGGCCGCAAACAATAGGTTCTAATGTGAGAGGTTAGTCATAACGTGCTTGAAACCCGAGGTTAGACTCAGTTTGTGGCAAAAACCTGCCCGGAACCAATCGGCCTAACCAGTAGCCGCAAACTGTCAGTCTAATGTGAGAGGTCTGGGCATTAATATTTAATTAATGAAAATCTGAGATAAATATGATGTCTAAAATGTGTTGGGTGGATAGGGTTAAACCAACTGGACTAATGAAATTAATAAGCCCGTTTCATGAATCTGTAGGCCCAGTACAAAGTTAGACAAGTCTGTAAATCTATTAAATCTTTATGTCTGATCCGTTAGTCTGAAAACTTATTAACTTAATTTTCTGATCTGTGAACTAGTTGACCTGAACTCTGTATGTCTGAGCTTGTAAAACAAGTTAATCTAAAATATGTTAGTCTGGGGGCACAAGGTTAGAAGGGAAAAATACTTGTGTCATCTGTTGTTTGGGACCCATATTAGTCAGTAACCCTTTCTGGTATCAAAACTTTGACCCAACAGTAGGTAGGGTCTGGGCACGCTTACTGAACAAATTATATGCGGTTCATTCTGATAATGGCAAGGGGTGTTGATGGTGCGTTCCAACCGGGTCATGTGCGTGCATGGATCCCGGTCTGCCTCTGAGGATGTAAGACGCAGTGACATCTGTAAATAGGCCTATGCCAATTGGTTGTCACTTTAGGGAGTGATACACCCTATTGTGGAGCCGACACAGGGTATTTATGTTTACGGAGCCGATCGCTTGGGGTAGGGTTTTAGGGTACACTCAGTTATGTCTGTTTCTGTTGGTACCGTCTGTTTCTGTTGGGTGGCAACACCTATCTGCGTGGTACCGTCTGTTCGGGAGGTAAAGGCCCATTTACTAGTGTACACCTAATTCTAATATTCTATTTCCGTAGGGATTATTTTGTTTCCGTTTCTATCTCTGTTCGGGTGGTAAAGGCCCATTACTAGCATTCTGTTTCTGTACTTTCTGTTCGGGTGGTAAAGGCCCATTGTTAGCATTATGTTTCTGTACGTTCTGTTAGGGTGGTAAAGGCCCATTATTCTGTTTCCGTTTCTGTTTAGACATTAGGGTAACACCTAATCCTGTTATACTAATATTAGTGCAGAGAAGTGAAAAGTAATATCATCATGTTTCTTCTGTTTAACCTAAGTATATCTGTTATTTCTGTTTCCTGTTATCTCTCATCCAGTTTTATTTGCATGCCATGACATTATTATCTGTTCATAACTGAAAGTCACTGGACTTGCCAGACTTTATGTCTGACCCTTGTTGTTTCTCCTCTTTTCTTCTGTTTCCCCCCCTCCCCCCAGGTTTTTAAGGAGGGAATACTCTAGCTTGATCCGGATCTTTCTTCCTGCTTGGGGTGCTTGAAGTGCTTAAAGTTTGGCTTGTCTTTTTCTGGCATCTTTGGTGGGGATTATGATTTTAAAGTTTTGTACTCTGATGGATTTTGAACAAGGCTGATATATATGTACTTGAGTTTTTGGTAAAGTTGTAACCAAGCTGATTTTTGTCCGCTGCAATAAAGTTATAAAGTTTTTCAAGTATTATTTTTATATATGTCTTGTAATATTCTGTTTTGTTTACTCAAATGCTCCATCGAAGTTAAGGCATTCCCTTTGTGAGTGACCTTAAGGGACGTGGGGTGTTACACTCCCCCAATGTCAGTCACACTTCTGCCACCCTGAATTCCCGTAGATCGATATCCCCATTTGAAGCTGCAACACCTCGTTCCTTCTCTTGCAAATATCAACAACATCGAAGTCGCTAAAACAGGACTCAGAACAACCCTAGTTTGCATCGCACCCCCAACCGTCCATTCACTGCTTTGTTGAATAGCTCCCGACTCTAACACGAGGCCACGCTCGCGATCCACTTCCTCCACTCCAACTACAAGTTCCATCGCTTGATTATCGAATACCCTTAGCCTCATCCGATCCTCGCGCCTCCTCTCGATTTCAAGCAGACCTCGAACTTCGAATTACCCAGATCCCATCGCACGCATCAGCCTTTTGAATACATCGATTCCCCTTTAGGAGCTCACGATCTTTCTTTCTTTCTACCTCATGTTGATTTGGATTTGAGAAAATATAAGCCGAGATGGCAAGGCTTTGATTTTTATTTGATTTTTAAACTGATTTTGCAAAGAGAATGTCACAGTTTGGTTTGGAATGGAAATCAGATTTTCCTTTTACTGAAGCTCATTTGATATTGAATTAATAAACTAAAAGGAGAGAGCGGTTGTAACACTCCACCTCGGCCAGGGTCACTCGCAAAGGAATGCACTAGCTTTGGAGGGGCATTATTAGTAAACATGCATAATGATATAGCAAGGCAGGACATGACATATATATATATGTAAATAAACAGAGTAAGTAAATAAAACAGCGGAAGACTTTTAAACTATTTCAAAAACAAGTCTGCTACATCATAATGTCAATTTCCCAAGTAAACAAGTCTAGTACATAAAATAACATCATCTGATACTGAAAAAGAAAACATAAAAGTAGCTATCCCCAAAGTGGAAGAAACCATAGCGAGCCCAAGTCCAAAGCATACATAAGCTATCCAAGAAAGCAGCTAAGATCCAAGCTAGGCTCCTGTCTTCCCTCCCTGAAAACCTGGGGGGGGGGGGGGGGGGGAAACGGAAGAAAAGAGGCGAAACAAAACGGGTCAGTCAAAAAGACTGAGTATGCCCTACTACAATCAGTCTATAAACTAATAAAGTTAACATCATGATGGGAACTGAGATGATCATAGATAACAACATACTGGCATGGTAAATTAACTACCAGATAGATAGAGGTGTCATCGCATAAAACATGGTCAAGTTTTTGCACCACGGTGTACTAGCAACCCAACATAACAGATATTGATCCCTTGGCCCAAGCTTTGACCCAATAACATGGAGTGACCTTAATACAAGGTCCAGCCCAACGGTCTTGTCGATCGGCTCCCTATAAACCTAACACGTCAAGTGTTGGTGTCCATATGGCCCACGTATGGTTGTAGTTAGACTGCGCTGGGTCCCCCTTTGGGTGTATCAAGCCCTCGGATGTCAACCCCAGACACTTAAGCAATAATGCACAGCCCTAACCTACTGGTACCCGTGCCTCGAGTTTGTCCAACATCGGACTACGTGCACGTCCGTAGCCCGCCGGACCCGCACTGCTGTACCACTCGGCCATCGCCCTTTGGTCGTTTACATCCGTCCAGTAATCGTGCCCCGCCCTAGCCTAGTCTCTAGGGTTGTGATGATACCAAACTGGGATTACTGCCGGAACAGACCCGCTGCTAGGGTTTCCTAAGAGGGTTAAGTGTGATTTAACCCTTCACTAATCATGGATTAAATTGGTTAAGTGTAACTTAACCCCATCCTAATCCCTCGAATTCCCAAGCGGATTTAACTGGCTAAGTGTAACTAACACCTAACCCCCTTTCAATCCCTCTAGTCCCCAAATGGATTAAGTATTAGTGGACCCTGACTTAACCCTAATCATGAGGCATTAATTAATTTAATGCACCTTAACCTCTCACATTAGACTTTGTTGCGGTTACTAGTTAAGCCGGGCGGGTCCGGGTAGCTTTACACCACAACTTGGTCTAACCTCGGGTCTTGGTGCCCCATGACCAACTTCCCACATTGGGTCTTATTGTTTGTAGCCACTAGTTAGGCCGGTCGGTTCCGGGTAGGATTACGCTACAAACTCAACCCAACCTCGAGTTGGCCACACTTATGTTTTCTAAGTGTCATGTCCACTTCATTTCAAAACATAATCATAAGTCAAACAATTTCTTGGGTAGACCTAACTTAATAGGTAAATTCCCAAGGGGTAGACCTAACTTAATAGGTAAATTCCCAATCTTATATTTTCATGTATTTTAAGTTTACCCCAAAACCCCCAACGTCATTCTATCGCTTACATATTCGTAGTAACGCATAAAGGATAGGAAGAGGGAACTTGGCACAACCTACATGATAAACTTGCACAACAATCATGCATAACATGTTAGACTTGCACAACTTAGCATAGTGAACTTGCATATTACCATAAACATGCATAACATGTTAAACTTGCATAACTTAGCATAGTGAACTTACATATTACCTTAATCATGCATAACTTGTCAAACATGCACAACTTGTCATTTTAAACTTGCATAAACATGCACAACTTGTCAAAACATGCACAACTTGTCATTTTAAACTTGCATAAACATGCACAACTTGTCAAAACATGCACAACTTGTCATTTTAAACTTGCATAAACATGCATAACTCAATAGACATACAAATCATGACTTAGCAACCTTGCATAAACATGCATAACTTGTTAAACTTGCAAATCATGGCTTAGTATACATGCATAACTCAATTAACTTGCAAATCATGGCTTAGTACACTTGCATAAACATGCATAACTTGTTAAACTTGCAAATCATGGCTTAGTACACTTGCATAAACATGCATAATCCATTAAACATGTAGAACATGGCATAGTAAACTCGCATATGCATGCATAACTTATGAAACATGTAAAACATGGTATAGTGAGTTCGCATAAGCATGCATAATCAACTAAACTCACATAAATCTCAACTTTCACCACATATTAACTTTAGAGTTTGTAAACTGAAGGTAAGAGGGCTTACAATGCTTATGCGGACTCAAATGAGTATAACAAATGCAAGAAACCCCTTATGCAACTAATTAAAACCCCCCAAATGCAAGCAAACTTGATCAAGACTCCTCCTTTATGATGCCAATAGAAAAACAAGCCTTTAATGCAAGCTAAGGAGGATCATACAAGCCTAAATGTGCTTGTATGCATGGAAAATCACTTAGGAATTAATTTAGGAATTGTATGAAGAGGGTGGAGGCCATGAGAGGATGGATTTTGGCATAGTTTAGTTACTAGGATGAATAATGAATGATTTAGGGTAGGTTAGGGTCTTATTTATAGATTAGGTTAGTGATTTGAACCATAGGATTAACCCTAGATTCAATCAGGTCCATCAGATCCCGGAACTCTCTAGAAACAAGCCACAAGACCAAGCCCTAACCAGAATTGGTGCACCAGGCTAAACAGCCCGGGCACCCCCTGTCGACAGGGCTGTCGACAGGGCAGTCGACATGCCAAGACCCCTGTCGACAGGCCTGTCGACATGGGGTCCTGGGCGGGAATTTTTCCCGCCTGCCCAGTTTGCCCTAACCCATGTTTTTAATTTCAAATTTAAATCTGTTTTTACTTAGAAATTTTCTGCAAACTTCAATGGGCCTTAACTGGGTCATACGGACTCCGATTTTCGAAAACTCGGACTCTATTTCGCGTATTTTTCCGAGACGAACGCAATGGCATAGCCCTTTTCCCTTGATTCCCATTTTGTAATTTAATTCAGCCTCAATTTATGTTATAACAGATTATTGAAAATACGGGTTGTTACATTCTCCCCTCCTTAAAGGATTTCGTCCCCGAAATCTTCAAGTTAGGAAGAACGTATCCTACCATCCAATCATCCATCTACTCAAGACATCATCCACGAGCAATCATTGTCCTTAAAGAATTCTAAATGTGGTATGAACATATGCAAAGGTGTGTGTATATGTACTTACCTAATGCAAAGATCAGGCGGTTACTGATACAGTAAACCTCCTTAATGCACATGTATGTCTTATCTAATGCAAAGATCAGGCAGTTACTGATACAGTAAACCTCCTTAATGCATATGCATGTCAGTGAAATGAATCCATATGTATGCAAATTCCTAACATAATTCATAATATCTATATGAGTGCACATAACTTTCACCCATATGCAACATCCATGTGATAACACACAATTTCCATCCATGAATAAGCATAAACACTCATGCATATGCAATATGAGGAGTGTGCGAGCCGATCTAGTGCCTAATTGTGTATAATGCATCCACGAGCAACCACTTGCAAACACTTGCAACCACTTGCAACCATCAAGCATAACATGTTTCAAATACATGTTTCATCCAAAGGGTTTCTACCTAAGGTCCTCATGACAAGATAAACACGATAAACTAGATAAACATGGACAGAGAGATATGCATCTATTCAAACTCTGACATATAGTACTAACCGATGAGTCATAACCCCCTTATGGAGTTTACAACAGAAATAAGATCGAGAATGGGACCGAGAGGATATATATATACAAGAGATAACTTGCAAGCAAGCTCCTCAGGAAAACAAGGATCAAGGATGCAGTCCTACAAAGATATGATGCGTGTATCTACTCTTCTTAGTCACGTTTCCTTGAGCTTAACTCCACTGTGCTTTGACTGTCTTTTACTTCATGCTTTCTTGGCTTCCTAACTCCTATTTCCCAAATTCGAGTTGGAACTCATTTCATTATCGCCTCTCGTCTTTCTTTTCCACTTATTCTTCTTTCTGTATACTTGGCTTAAACATACTATAACCTCATGATTTCATGCAAGCTCTCCAAAATTCACTAGTGAATCCTGGATCTCGCCTACTTACTATAAAGTATTCCATGCAACGGAACTTTTCTTGAAAATACCAATCCACGTTGCCAATTGCCCTTATAAATGTGATTTTTCTATAACTCATGCTTAATCGAAATGAACCATCCGCCTATGAGTGATAGGCCATACCTAGATTCAACTGCCTACCCATGGCTTCCTGTAGGCTATTTCAAAACTGGCCAACTTCTTGAGGGTAAACCGTTGCTAACCATGACGCAGTCCTCTTGCTCTTCACCGGACTGAAATGAGCACTCTTCGTGAGTCTACCTATTATGACCCACATACCCGTATTCCCTTTCTTTGATCTAGGTAGTCTATCCACATAATCTATCGAGATGTTTTCACACTTCCCTTGCGAAACTTCCAATGGCGGTAATGGCCCACTGGGCTTCTATGACTTGGCCTCAACCTGGTGGCACAACATGTATCCTGAAACCAACTCGGCCACCTCCTCGAGTGATGCGCATCTTCAAGAACCTTCTTTACCAAGTCTTTCACTCGAGGAACACATAATCTCTCCTCGCGCCTTAGTCATCCCTTGTCATCTATAATATATCTAGTGAGGTGACTTAACATCTCGCCTCGAACCGACTGGTCCATGTTCTTGACCAACTGCGGGTCTTCTTCCTGCGAAACCCCCTTCTTGATCCAGAAGAGTAAGTCTAAGCTCCGGGAATGCTAACTAACTAGCCGAACGGAGAAAGCTTCTTACTTCAATTGCCCTCCTCAGAGTTTTTCCGGTCTTAAACCGCAACCACTTTAGCGGAATCCACCGCTAAGCCTTACTTAAGAACTATGTACCCAAGAAATCCAATTTCTTTCCTCCAAAGTGACATTTGGAGAGCTTGACCTTCAACTGGTGGCTCTAAGCGTATCCATCTCCTCCTTGAGATGTATAGCATGTTCTTCCTCGTTCTTTTGAGGAGATCAAAATATCGTCTATGACGACCATGACAAATTTGTTCAAGGACTCCCTAAACACCCTACCCATCGAGTTCGCGTAATATGCGGGTGCCTTAGTCAAACCAAATAGCATGACTAACCATTGCAAAAATCCATCTAGAGTCCTAAACTCAGTCTTGTCAATTCCATCCTCAGCCATCCTAAGCTGATGGAATCCGGTAGCTAGATTAAAAGAAAAACAGATGCTCCTACAAGCTGATCAAACAAATCATTGATCCTTGGTAACAGTTATCTATTCTTCTCATGATAATCAACACATAAGCGAAGCAAACTGTCCACATCAGTAACGAATACCACTGGAGCACCCTACTCGAAAATGCCTCGTCTCAGGAAGTTCTTTTCAAGCAACTCCTTGACTTGCTTTCTTAACTCTCACCTCGTGAGGTCATTTGCCTAACCGGCCACGAAACTGGCTTGGTATTACCAACCAGATAATGCGGAAATCCATCCCACGTCTAGGGATAACCCCTTTTTCTTCCTCCAAGATATCAGGGTATTCTCGGACCACCCTCACAGATTGCAAACTATCGATAGACGAGTTGAGGGATTCAAGATAACATAACATGTCGGGACCCATAGGGTTGCTAGAAATTTCTAGGGTATTACCGAGGCGAGTCATGAGCCTCACAACCCTATATACAAAAACCAAGAATGGCTTCAAAATAGGACAACCATTCCATGCCCAAAACCAACCCATATCCCCTGAAACCGAGAATATAAACATCCCACGAGAATTCTATACTTAAGATAGAAATTTTCAAATCCACTTAGACCATAGACATACGGGCAGAACCCCCAATTGGATTTGAAACACATACGGGATCATCAACTACACTAGTACTTAGGTGCAAAACTTTCAACTGGATCAGATGAAATAAAACTATGCGATGTGCCAGAACCAAACAAAGTTCGAATCAGAAAATGTAAACAAGATTTTCAACAGAAACACTACCTCTATCATGAGCTGGAAGAATGGGGTTGAGGGGATGAATTCGCCCCCCAGATAGTCCTGCACACTGAGTCTGACCTTGCCCTTGTTTCCTCGGGCAATCCTTGCTGAAATGTCCAAACTCACCACAATCAAAGCATTCGCCCCGCTTTCTCTTCTCCTTTTTCCTACATTCCCTGGCTATATGTCCAACTTTACCACAGAAGTTGCATTTCATATTCCCTCTTGGCTTGTCCTTGCGGTTGTTGTTATCCTTGCCCCGTTTCCCGGAATTTACTCTCTTGTCTTGAGACTCATTCGCCTTGACCTCTTTCTTGTCATTGCTACCTTCTTCTTGAAGTAGGGCCAAATTCACTAAACTCTCGAAAGTCGCCCCCAAGGGTATATGAGACAGGGCCAAATCACGTAATGGCTCGTTTAATCCTAGAGCAAAGTGTAGGGCCTTCTTCTGAGCTGTATTAACCAAGTCTAAATCGACACGAGCCAATTGATTAAACTTATCTATGTATTCCCTAATAGTCATGTCCCCTTGCTTTAGTGATAAGAATCTCAGTCCAAACCTTCCTCTAAAGTCATCCCAAGTCTCAATTGGCCTAGTAGCGGTGGTGACTACCCACCAACGTGCAGCTTCTTCCTTTAACAACCATACTGCCAATAAGACCTTCCTGCGGTCACCTATATCAAAGGTGGCTAGAAGATCTTCGGTCTCTTTCAACCAATTCCCTGCTTCTACAAAAGTCTCTGTTCCATTAAAATTCTTGCCACCCATCCTCTTAAAGTTCTTGCAAGTTTCCGCAAAATCCGCTTGTGGAGGCTGAGGGGGAAGAGGAACATCAGCTACGGGAGGAGGAGGAACAGCGGCCTCGACTGGGGAGACAACATTAGAGACACCCGGGACCGGTGCCGTGACTTCCAAGTATCGACGAAACCAATCGGGTATCGTTACTCCTTCGGGCAAGATGAGATTATCAGACATGCTGGAAACGAAAAGAAAAGAGTTCAAACGAGGAGTCAAAGGATAGTGCTAATGGCTTTTTGGGGAATAGCCTTTTAAAAACAACTAGACTTTTCTTTGGAAAATACTTTATACTTGGTTTTGAAAATAGTTTTTCAAAAGTTTTTAAAACCCTTTTATCCCTTCTCGTAAACCATATGCTCTGATACCAAATGTAACACCCCACCTCGGCCAGGGTCACTCGCAAAGGAATGCACTAGCTTTGGAGGGGCATTATTAGTAAACATGCATAATGATATAGCAAGGCAGGACATGACATATATATATATATGTAAATAAACAGAGTAAGTAAATAAAACAGCGGAAGACTTTTAAACTATTTCAAAAACAAGTCTGCTACATCATAATGTCAATTTCCCAAGTAAACAAGTCTAGTACATAAAATAACATCATCTGATACTGAAAAAGAAAACATAAAAGTAGCTATCCCCAAAGTGGAAGAAACCATAGCGAGCCCAAGTCCAAAGCATACATAAGCTATCCAAGAAAGCAGCTAAGATCCAAGCTAGGCTCCTGTATTCCCTCCCTGAGAACCTGGGGGGGGGGGAAACGGAAGAAAAGAGGCGAAACAAAACGGGTCAGTCAAAAAGACTGAGTAAGCCCTACTACGATCAGTCTATAAACTAATAAAGTTAACATCATGATGGGAACTGAGATGATCATAGATAACAACATACTGGCATGGTAAATTAACTACCAGATAGATAGAGGTGTCATCGCATAAAACATGGTCAAGTTTTTGCACCACGGTGTACTAGCAACCCAACATAACAGATATTGATCCCTTGGCCCAAGCTTTGACCCAATAACATGGGGTGACCTTAATACAAGGTCCAGCCCAACGGTCTAGTCGATCGGCTCCCTATAAACCTAACACGTCAAGTGTTGGTGTCCATATGGCCCACGTATTGTTGTAGTTAGACTGCGCTGGGTCCCCCTTTGGGTGTATCAAGCCCTCGGATGTCAACCCCAGACACTTAAGCAATAATGCACAGCCCTAACCTACTGGTACCCGTGCCTCGAGTTTGTCCAACATCGGACTACGTGCACGTCCGTAGCCCGCCGGACCCGCACTGCTGTACCACTCGGCCATCGCCCTTTGGTCGTTTACATCCGTCCAGTAATCGTGCCCCGCCCTAGCCTAGTCTCTAGGGTTGTGATGATACCAAACTGGGATTACTGCCGGAACAGACCCGCTGCTAGGGTTTCCTAAGAGGGTTAAGTGTGATTTAACCCTTCACTAATCATGGATTAAATTGGTTAAGTGTAACTTAACCCCATCCTAATCCCTCGAATTCCCAAGCGGATTTAACTGGCTAAGTGTAACTAACACCTAACCCCCTTTCAATCCCTCTAGTCCCCAAATGGATTAAGTATTAGTGGACCCTGACTTAACCCTAATCATGAGGCATTAATTAATTTAATGCACCTTAACCTCTCACATTAGACTTTGTTGCGGTTACTAGTTAAGCCGGGCGGGTCCGGGTAGCTTTACACCACAACTTGGTCTAACCTCGGGTCTTGGTGCCCCATGACCAACTTCCCACATTGGGTCTTATTGTTTGTAGCCACTAGTTAGGCCGGTCGGTTCCGGGTAGGATTACGCTACAAACTCAACCCAACCTCGAGTTGGCCACACTTATGTTTTCTAAGTGTCATGTCCACTTCATTTCAAAACATAATCATAAGTCAAACAATTTCTTGGGTAGACCTAACTTAATAGGTAAATTCCCAAGGGGTAGACCTAACTTAATAGGTAAATTCCCAATCTTATATTTTCATGTATTTTAAGTTTACCCCAAAACCCCCAACGTCATTCTATCGCTTACATATTCGTAGTAACGCATAAAGGATAGGAAGAGGGAACTTGGCACAACCTACATGATAAACTTGCACAACAATCATGCATAACATGTTAGACTTGCACAACTTAGCATAGTGAACTTGCATATTACCATAAACATGCATAACATGTTAAACTTGCATAACTTAGCATAGTGAACTTACATATTACCTTAATCATGCATAACTTGTCAAACATGCACAACTTGTCATTTTAAACTTGCATAAACATGCACAACTTGTCAAAACATGCACAACTTGTCATTTTAAACTTGCATAAACATGCACAACTTGTCAAAACATGCACAACTTGTCATTTTAAACTTGCATAAACATGCATAACTCAATAGACATACAAATCATGACTTAGCAACCTTGCATAAACATGCATAACTTGTTAAACTTGCAAATCATGGCTTAGTATACATGCATAACTCAATTAACTTGCAAATCATGGCTTAGTACACTTGCATAAACATGCATAACTTGTTAAACTTGCAAATCATGGCTTAGTACACTTGCATAAACATGCATAATCCATTAAACATGTAGAACATGGCATAGTAAACTCGCATATGCATGCATAACTTATGAAACATGTAAAACATGGTATAGTGAGTTCGCATAAGCATGCATAATCAACTAAACTCACATAAATCTCAACTTTCACCACATATTAACTTTAGAGTTTGTAAACTGAAGGTAAGAGGGCTTACAATGCTTATGCGGACTCAAATGAGTATAACAAATGCAAGAAACCCCTTATGCAACTAATTAAAACCCCACAAATGCAAGCAAACTTGATCAAGACTCCTCCTTTATGATGCCAATAGAAAAACAAGCCTTTAATGCAAGCTAAGGAGGATCATACAAGCCTAAATGTGCTTGTATGCATGGAAAATCACTTAGGAATTAATTTAGGAATTGTATGAAGAGGGTGGAGGCCATGAGAGGATGGATTTTGGCATAGTTTAGTTACTAGGATGAATAATGAATGATTTAGGGTACGTTAGGGTCTTATTTATAGATTAGGTTAGTGATTTGAACCATAGGATTAACCCTAGATTCAATTAGGTCCATCAGATCCCGGAACTCTCTAGAAACAAGCCACAAGACCAAGCCCTAACCAGAATTGGTGCACCAGGCTAAACAGCCCGGGCACCCCCTGTCGACAGGGCTGTCGACAGGGCAGTCGACATGCCAAGACCCCTGTCGACATGGGGTCCTGGGCGGGAATTTTTCCCGCCTGCCCAGTTTGCCCTAACCCATGTTTTTAATTTCAAATTTAAATCTGTTTTTACTTAGAAATTTTCTGCAAACTTCAATGGGCCTTAACTGGGTCATACGGACCCCGATTTTCGAAAACTCGGACTCTATTTCGCGTATTTTTCCGAGACGAACGCAATGGCATAGCCCGTTTCCCTTGATTCCCGTTTTATAATTTAATTCAGCCTCAATTTATGTTATAACAGATTATTGAAAATACGGGTTGTTACAGCGGTCTTTGAAACTTGCCATTTGTTTTGATGAAGATTGAAATGAAAAATAGGATAAGGGAGGAAAGTTGCATTTTATATAAACGGAGAATACTTCAGGAGGAAGGAATTTAGTCTGCACAAAGGGTACATATAAATTAAATGCGGTTTGATTTTGATTTAACTGATTTGAGTTTGTTCTTATCCACTTAAATTTTATGGTAATATATTTTAGGGTTCTGAACTCCAATCAAACCATAACAATTGCCACTTCTATGGTTTAACCACTATCTGGACACACTGGAACAAACTATGAAGTCTAATTTGATCATATGGAGAAGATATTAATTTAAATTGATAAAATAAATTCCAAACAAATAAAATTCTTTGATGATAAATAATTATTATTATCGTTTCTATTCAATTTAGAATTTATATTGATTATCTGAATCAATTTCAATATGGTTTAAATCTTCGAATTCAATTATATTTCGAATTACGACAATTCGATATATTCTAGATTGATTTATATTCAATTATTATATCGATAACTAAACATAAAAATTCATTTATATTATTAATTCAATATTTAAAATGATATTATTTATTTAAAATAAATGTATCGAAAACCCGGGTCGTTACAGGTTTGGAGAGAGTGATTTTGTTTGTTTTTAATGGAAAGGAATAGCGGTGAGAGATTGGAAATCCATCTTCATGGTAAGTACTCGCTTCACTCCTGAGTACATTGTCTTTTTGTGAGACGATTTTGGTTTGAATACTTTCAACACTTCATGGATGGGCGGTGGTCTTGCCGGAGCTTTTAACGGAGTGCAATGGGCAGTGGCTTTGTTGGAGCTCATTAGGAAAGTATTCATGGTGATTGGTTGAAGGTAGAAGGAAATGCTTGAGTGCATTGGAGTGTGGTGTATGGAGATGGTTGTAGTATCGAGGTGGAGTGTTGAAGTATGCGATACTATATGTTAGATTGAAGAGGATGAAGATAGCTTTACATCAGAGAAGACCATTCGCAAATCGGAGTTTGCACTCAGAAGTTAGATCCGAATTGGTGTTTGGTGTCTGCTGGCTGGAGCGATAGATGTCTGTCATGGGGTATGGAAGACGTATGAGTTGTCAGGATGGTTTTTCCCGAGAGTTCCTACATACGTTTTTCATTCCCACGACAGACGTATGAGAGGGACAAACGTCTATCAGGTTCTACGACAGATGTCTAAGCTGAGTGCTGAAGCTAAAAATAATTCCCTAGGAGGGACATACGTCTGTCACCTCCCACGACAGACGTCTGATGAGGCTTTTGGGATGTTTCGGTCTAGAAACTTGACAAGTTGATTTATGAATACTTGGAGGCAATTTCAGGGATTGTCCTATCTCTGTATAAGCTATTTTCTGGTTTGTTAATGGGAGAACTTGGTGACTTAATTAAAATCAAGGGTTTAACTAGGTTTCTAACCTAATTCCAATTCTTCAATTCTATTCTCCTCAAACTCTTTTCTATATTGAAATATATTGATCATTGGATCAATCTCTTGTATTCCTTTCGTCGTGGTAATAAAATACTCTCTTCAAAGTGGATGTACAATAACAAGATGTTAGTGAAACCACTATCAATCCTTGTGTGATTTATTTTTGCTACTATTGTCATTAGTTTCTTGCTTGTGATTGAGACTTGGATTGTTCGTGATTGGTTAATCTTTGTTTGGTGATTAGAGTTATTGATTTGGTTGTTTTTGCAAGTCTAACTATGGTCTAGTCTTCCGCTAGCCCTTGTGGTTTAGATATTTGATTCGAGTGGTCTTGATTCAGATTAAACACAATGGTTACAACATATTTCTTGAACATTACATTTGCAGGCTGCCTGATAATGAGGTTTGTATTTAGTTCTAAACCTTCAATTACATTGAAGTTTTAAGTCTAAATAAGCATGCTAAGTTTTTTCTTTTCTTTTCTTTTGAAATGAAATTCAGCTGATATTAGAAGCGAAGGCAACAACAGTATAGGTGGACACGAACCATCGACCAGTGGCTCTTCCATTTGCAATCGAAACCAAGCTACTGGAGCTTTATTTCTCTGATAGTTATAGTTGATTCTTTAGCTCCCACCATTTCATTCCTGATTCATTTATTGATTTGTTACTATTATTTTTTTGTTTCCGAGTAGATTAGTCTGTATATAATGTGTAATGGTTAACTGTGACACTGCTCAAGTGCAAAATGGGTAATTTGATTATGAACCGATCCTTATATTTAGATTGTGATCAATGGTAGTACCAAAATGAACATTTGGTGATGGAAACGTTAAAACAAGTTATGCCTGTTTACGATAATCAAACGTTTCCTAAGGGACGGGAGAGTGTACTTGATTAGATGCTAATGTGGCCATGTAAAAGATTGATGACTATGAATTTATTGACATAGGGGATTCTACTTTCACTTGTTTGAGTTGATGAGTTTGCAATTATATAGAGAAGCTTTTTCTTGGAACTTATTTCTCCAGAAGAAGGATGAAAAAGGGAAAACCATTTAATCACACAAGATTATCCCAAATTACAAAAGAGTGTCTCCTAATTGTATAAATGAGAAAAACCGTACTCTTTTTACTGGAGGAAAGCACTTCGTTGGAATTTCATGCATATTGCATACATCAATTCCCTTATTCTCTGTAACGACCTGGATTTTTCGGCCATTTGATTCGAATATTTAAATTTATTTTAAATATTTTATTTGGAATTTAATATCGAGTTTGTTAATTAAACGATGAATGAACGTTTATATTTATTTTGAATATAAAACGAACTTGAAACAACGCGGTAGTTCGTAAAATCGAGTTTGAACTTTAATTGATCGTACAGAATTCGTTTTAAGTTAGAATTCTGTGAAACAAGAAGCATCTGAATCGAATTGTTAATATTTTTCTAATAGAGGAGAAAAATCGAGTTTTCGTATTATAGATTTTATTTTACGTCCAAATCAAAATTTCAAATAGTCGCTATAGAATCGTAAATCGACCGTAACAGTTTATTTGAAATAACTGCATACTGGATTAAATTTAGACGAGGTTCTTTTGAGACGTAGTGTTAATTTAATTTTTAGAATTTTTCTGTAATTTTTAATTAATTTAATAAACAACTTTTTATTTGGAGTATTTTGCACCCTATGTCAACTTTTTGGGGTATCACAATATAAGCTAATCTACCGATATTTTTATATTTTTGGGATCGTGGCACACGGCTGAGCGTGACGGTATTTTTATTTTTGTCGATAGCAAATCGTATGCGGACAAAGTTATATATATATAGCGGGGTATGTTAATTTTAAAACTAAAATATCGCTGGTCTTCTCAAAACTTAAATCAAAGAAAACACCTCTTGAAAAAAAAACGTTGCATCACATATTAAAATTGAAAAGGACTTATATTAAATCCTTGTCGGTACGAATCAAAACAACAGCTACCCTATTCCCCTCTTGTCTACGTCTCTTCTTCTTTTTAGCGACAATACAAGTACATGCAACCCTGTGTCTGCTCCAACCCTATGCTTTGAAAGCACTGCAGCGAAATGAAACAACATACACAGCTATCTACGAATCTATACCGTGCCTACCAATCTTTGAACCGTGCTTGCCAAGGTTCCTCCCTCTATATATACGGTGACTACCAAGATCACTTCTCATTCCACGAAACCAAACACAGTAAAGAAAATAAGTTTCATGGCTTCATAAATAAATCCCTCGTTCCTTTTCACATCCCAAGCACTGCTTCGCTCTTCCAAGTGCGAGACCAGAGAAGTAGGGGCCAGTCTGAAGCAAGCGAGTGAAGTAGGAGTCTCCGGTTGATAGACGACAACGCTAAGGTGGAGTTTTTCGGGTAGGGGAAGTTCTGGAGCGTTTAGATGAAGACGTGGTGATGTGTAGCGTGAAGTAAGAGGGGTTGGCACGGTGCTAACGTGTAGAGAAGAGGGAGTGTACTGCTGTGTATGAACGCAGAAGTAATAACGCACTATGTTTTCAGCCATGAAGGAACCAAACGTGGAGTTCAAGTGGGGGAAAGGATGTTTGACGTGGGGAGAGTGATGGTGAGGGCTTTGTTAACAAGTCTGAAGTGGTTGCCTGTAGTATATAGTGAAGGAGGATGTGCGGTATGTTATTGTTTTGGTGGTAAGAGTGTATGGCGCGGGATACATAGAAAGAAGGGATGAAGGTGGCATTTTTCGGATGCTTACGTAAAGCTTTAAAGGGTGCAGATGGTTCATGCGTGGGTGCATGGGCTTGCATTGGAACCATTTATTATTAAAAAAAAAAAAAAAAAAAAAAACAAAGAGAAAAATGTTAAAGTACGACAACGGCGGAAGCATTGTTGGCATGGAGGGAAGTTACGAGAGGAGGCATGCTATAGAAGTTGGGAGGAATTTAAAGTCGTGGGCTCCTGTTGGATGGTAGGCTTCGGCCTTATTCTAAGAAAACGAAAAAAAAAAAAACGAGACCTGGAAAGTTGAAAAGTGAAAGAATGGAATTAGCAGGGGAAGGAGAAAAAGAACGTGGCACTTGCGGATGTGTGCATAGGCACATGCACATGAAGTGTTGGAACAATGGTTAAGGATATTACGAGGTAATTAATTTATTAATTAATATTAATAAAAGATGTTAGTTGATAAATTATATAAAATTAATTTAAATATAGTAACAATGATATCCCGTTCGTTTATGATCAGACGAAGTTGGATCAGTTGAGGTCGTAGGGGCGAAGGCTATGTACGCAGTCGGACCAGTTTGATCGGGATCGGAAGCAACCGATATTTCATTTAATTTTAAACGACTGTTTAAAATTAAATGAAACAACGCTGAAACCGACAATCGAAAATAAAGGTGAGTTAATTCTCACACATTTCTGAAATACTAGGATGTGCTAAATTCGTATAATTAAATTTAATTGGTTGATTGGATGCCTTGGATGCCTATGGTTGATTTAATGGTGTTTAAATATTTCTATGTACTGATATGAAATATTTTGACAGTCCGTGTTGCAGGGAAGAACAGGTAGGAGGAACCAAACCGGTTCCTCAAATATTTATTTTACTGTTATCTCATATTTTATGAACTGTTCAAAACCCGATGACTTTAAACCCTGTTGATTGTTGAATGTGGTTGTGTTTTGAATCAATAAATCGTATTGGTTGAGAAATAAATAGCAGATGGCCCATAATACACCGTTTTATAAAGATTGATTCACCGTCATGTGAATCACTAGAAATGAGGTTATAGAATTCATTTTATAACCGAACATATATATAATATTTTTTTAATATATTATTTTAAATGAATTTCTAAAAGGGAATAAATCAATCCCATATATACATTGATTTGTTTTGACCACAAATCGTCGTTTTGGTTTAACCAAATCTACCGTGCGCGAAGCACGTGCTTATTATGTAAGTATTTAGAACGATCTTATTTAGCTAATTCAAGTGGCCATAATTAATGTAACAATTAGAATGGGTTATAATATTGATTATTATTTAATAATAACCAAAGTGAATGGAGTTATTTTAATTAATTTTATTATTAAACAATGGGAAGCACTAAGTGTAATTTATTAACGAATAAATCATGTTTAGAGGCTGCGTAAACTGAGATGGTTTATCAAATTAGTTCATTACTTTAAAAGGGGTAGTTAATGATAAAAGAACTAGTTTTACTTTAATAGATGTTGGAGCTTGATAATCATTAAAGTAATAGTTTGGATAGTAAAATATAGTATGGAAAGTTCGTAAAGTTTAAAAGCCGTGTTCATAATTATTAAGGCGAGTTTATATATATAAGGTGAGATCGAAGTTTAACTTGATTCTTACTAAGTTATATATATAATTGGATTATATGAACCCAAGTTATACAAAGTTATAAAACCCGAGTTGAATTAGAGTAGTGAATCGAGATAAGTTAAAAGGAAGCGATATAGAATCGCCATTTTTAAAAGAGATGATATTCCATCAAGATGGAATTATAATGGGATTTGTAGTATTGGAAATGAGTGTCGGTTTTGTATTACAACTGATATCTATCTGACGATGAGAACGTTGTTGATCAAGGTCTGAGAGGTAATTAAATACCCCAACTTGAACAACTTCCGAATTATCGAAGGATAATATTAGTCGTAATGGTAGAAATGTTTTGAGAAATAATAACGTAACGTTATTTGAAATATTGGGAATATATATGATAAAATTCCATATTTAAAGGGAATTTAAAAGGGGTTAGAGAATTTGAAATGTTATAAACGAAATAAAAGGAAGATTGGTGAAAGTATAATGATGTTTTTAAAGTATTGAAATGAGATTTAAATGGGTTTATTCTAAAAGACTAAGTGGTGGTTTTGGTATTCAAATATGAAGCAAAAGAAGATGTCGTAATAATCATTTTACGAATGATAAGTGATTCGATAAGATAAATGAGAAATGTAGGGCCAAGTGATGCTATGGATCTGTTTGTTTTATGGTTGTTTATTTTGATAGTTAAATAACCAACTATCAAAATCTGACCCAACGTTATTGGTACGGAAAGACCGGGATCGAATTTATATTCGAAAACCATTCTGACCAATAAATACGAATACGTCGAAGATGCTGATCGAGATGGAGCAATTGAAGACCGTAAGTCCCCATGAGCGGAAGGACTATTGTTAAATACCTCTGGCTGATCCCCAGAGTTAACGATGATTCTGTCGTGATTGGAATCTACGGATTGCAAGGACTACTCGCTACTGATCTATGGGGTGATTCCTATATTGGATGCAGTAGGAGAGTACCTTCGGTTCATCCTGTACCTGGATGACGTATATGGACGATGTGAATAATGGCCAGATGTTTCAAAAGTCGATTATAGCCTCAAGCCTCATCAACCGGGAAAAGACAAAAATCGGGCAGGCAGCATGGCTATGTGGGTCGCACCCATTAGGGTGTATTGTCACCATCTAGAGAATATTCATATTTGTTACTTCTTTTCGTTTCTGTATCTCCCGGGGATTTCGGTGGTCGCGACAAAAAGCCGAAGGGGTGACAATATATTCGATACACTCAAGAGAAATGAGTGGTCGGTCATGTGTGGGCCGGGTTGCAAGACGTTCTTGTTGAACCCAGTGTATTCGTCTCTAGAGATACACTAGCGGCAGGTGGTCCCATACCTTGTCATAGTTGGAAATCCAATATACAATAAGCGCCCACGGTTTTAATTGTATACTATATATGTGGAGCGTGAGATGCAAGCGTTCTGCTAGATTCTATTTACTTGTATTTAGACACTATGATAATATCAGAAGAAGATATTGATTTCAAAATGGTTTGGGTTATAGTAAGGTAAAAACCGTCCGTGTTTATGTGTGGACTGGTCTTACTATTATCCTTTTATTTCAAAAGGATTTCAAAGTAAACAAGTTGGTTGCTGTATGAATTTATCACTGAAAGTATTTCAGACTGACCTGGGTGAATTTTGTTTTAAATCAAATGTGCTCGGGTCAGACCGAGTACATGTACAGGTTAGGTTTCGCTTGGAGCTTCAGAAGAGGGGTTGAAGTCGAAACGTATTCCAGATATATACTGGTACTAGTTTATTTCCGCTGTGTGTTGTATTGATCTGAATGTATACTCTGATGTTGTAATATACAATTCTTTGATAAAGTATTATTGATTATTATACTTTGTCCATTCCGCTGTGAGATTCTGATCTTCTTATTCTTCTATTCTAATATTTCTTTCTTTCTTCTCTCACCCTCTAACTTCTTTCTATTAGCTTTCTGGGTTTTCGATATTTGAGTTTGGATACGGAACGTGTTAGTATCTGGATTCAAGTGTCGAAATACCCGGGTCGCTACAGTTGGTATCAGAGCAATGGTTTAAGAATAACCTTGGCTCTGTGGTGTAACTCGATAGAGATTGGGCCAGTAATACCCTAGATCGAGTTGAGTGCATATATACGAGAACGCGTATTTGTAATTTGGATATAAAATTATTTTTATACTGTTTTGTCCCAAGTTATTTTATAAGAAGGTAAAATTTATTATTTTTCTATTTGATTTGAATATAGTTTAAAAATTGGCTGAAATTGGGAATATTTCAAATATTAATTAGAATTTTCATAAACATATGAGTTGAAATTGAAACAAGTCGAGTGAAATTTGACTTGTGTTGGGTAAAATAAAAAAGTAAATGAATCCTAACAGGATAAATGGGAATTTGTTGAATGGTATGATTGGAACATGGCTTGGAATTAGACTTTGAACCAATGAATGTATTGGGCTCGTTAAAATGAGAATTAAGGGTAATAAAATTTGAATTTTGAATTAAATATTTAACTGAAGACAGGTTAAAAAAAAAAAAAAAAAAAAAATGAAATGAAAAGATTAAGTGATTGTTGCTTGCTTGGCTGGACCGGATGGGAAACCATTAACAGTTAATTAAGAAGTTGAAAGGATTAAAAAGAAAGGAATTCCAGCATAACGGCTTTTGGATGGGATTATATGGTATAAGCCGATATCAGTTTTTGCATTGGAAGACGAGTAAAGGGAAGATTGCCAAAAGGCTATGATAATTGGCTTGATCACGGAGATTGAAGAACAGATTGGGAAATGAAGAGCTGTTGGTTGATTTGCTTCAGGACTGGGATGAAGTGGCCCGACAAAAAGGTAAACCTTAATATATTGATTTGGTGTTTGAATTTATACCCGATATGGGTAGCCGCTTGGCTTTTATTTTCTTTGGATCAATATGAGAGGCTCAGTGTGGCGTTGTAATTGTTTCGATCGAACCATGCAGAGAAGGTGCTGGCGAATTCTTCGAAAATTTTATAACTTGGTAATATTTTTAATAATATTTCGAGTTAATTATTTTGAAAATAATTGCAGTTGGAGCATTCTTTTTACCTAGCAATTTCGGGGACGAAATTATTTTAAGGGGGGAAGAATGTAACGACCTGGATTTTTCGGCCATTTGATTCGAATATTTAAATTTATTTTAAATATTTTATTTGGAATTTAATATCGAGTTTGTTAATTAAACGATGAATGAACGTTTATATTTATTTTGAATATAAAACGAACTTGAAACAACGCGGTAGTTCGTAAAATCGAGTTTGAACTTTAATTGATCGTACAGAATTCGTTTTAAGTTAGAATTCTGTGAAACAAGAAGCATCTGAATCGAATTGTTAATATTTTTCTAATAGAGGAGAAAAATCGAGTTTTCGTATTATAGATTTTATTTTACGTCCAAATCAAAATTTCAAATAGTCGCTATAGAATCGTAAATCGACCGTAACAGTTTATTTGAAATAACTGCATACTGGATTAAATTTAGACGAGGTTCTTTTGAGACGTAGTGTTAATTTAATTTTTAGAATTTTTCTGTAATTTTTAATTAATTTAATAAACAACTTTTTATTTGGAGTATTTTGCACCCTATGTCAACTTTTTGGGGTATCACAATATAAGCTAATCTACCGATATTTTTATATTTTTGGGATCGTGGCACACGGCTGAGCGTGACGGTATTTTTATTTTTGTCGATAGCAAATCGTATGCGGACAAAGTTATATATATATAGCGGGGTATGTTAATTTTAAAACTAAAATATCGCTGGTCTTCTCAAAACTTAAATCAAAGAAAACACCTCTTGAAAAAAAAACGTTGCATCACATATTAAAATTGAAAAGGACTTATATTAAATCCTTGTCGGTACGAATCAAAACAACAGCTACCCTATTCCCCTCTTGTCTACGTCTCTTCTTCTTTTTAGCGACAATACAAGTACATGCAACCCTGTGTCTGCTCCAACCCTATGCTTTGAAAGCACTGCAGCGAAATGAAACAACATACACAGCTATCTACGAATCTATACCGTGCCTACCAATCTTTGAACCGTGCTTGCCAAGGTTCCTCCCTCTATATATACGGTGACTACCAAGATCACTTCTCATTCCACGAAACCAAACACAGTAAAGAAAATAAGTTTCACGGCTTCATAAATAAATCCCTCGTTCCTTTTCACATCCCAAGCACTGCTTCGCTCTTCCAAGTGCGAGACCAGAGAAGTAGGGGCCAGTCTGAAGCAAGCGAGTGAAGTAGGAGTCTCCGGTTGATAGACGACAACGCTGAGGTGGAGTTTTTCGGGTAGGGGAAGTTCTGGAGCGTTTAGATGAAGACGTGGTGATGTGTAGCGTGAAGTAAGAGGGGTTGGCACGGTGCTAACGTGTAGAGAAGAGGGAGTGTACTGCTGTGTATGAACGCAGAAGTAATAACGCACTATGTTTTCAGCCATGAAGGAACCAAACGTGGAGTTCAAGTGGGGGAAAGGATGTTTGACGTGGGGAGAGTGATGGTGAGGGCTTTGTTAACAAGTCTGAAGTGGTTGCCTGTAGTATATAGTGAAGGAGGATGTGCGGTATGTTATTGTTTTGGTGGTAAGAGTGTATGGCGCGGGATACATAGAAAGAAGGGATGAAGGTGGCATTTTTCGGATGCTTACGTAAAGCTTTAAAGGGTGCAGATGGTTCATGCGTGGGTGCATGGGCTTGCATTGGAACCATTTATTATTAAAAAAAAAAAAAAAAAAAAAACAAAGAGAAAAATGTTAAAGTACGACAACGGCGGAAGCATTGTTGGCATGGAGGGAAGTTACGAGAGGAGGCATGCTATAGAAGTTGGGAGGAATTTAAAGTCGTGGGCTCCTGTTGGATGGTAGGCTTCGGCCTTATTCTAAGAAAACGAAAAAAAAAAAAAACGAGACCTGTAAAGTTGAAAAGTGAAAGAATGGAATTAGCAGGGGAAGGAGAAAAAGAACGTGGCACTTGCGGATGTGTGCATAGGCACATGCACATGAAGTGTTGGAACAATGGTTAAGGATATTACGAGGTAATTAATTTATTAATTAATATTAATAAAAGATGTTAGTTGATAAATTATATAAAATTAATTTAAATATAGTAACAATGATATCCCGTTCGTTTATGATCAGACGAAGTTGGATCAGTTGAGGTCGTAGGGGCGAAGGCTATGTACGCAGTCGGACCAGTTTGATCGGGATCGGAAGCAACCGATATTTCATTTAATTTTAAACGACTGTTTAAAATTAAATGAAACAACGCTGAAACCGACAATCGAAAATAAAGGTGAGTTAATTCTCACACATTTCTGAAATACTAGGATGTGCTAAATTCGTATAATTAAATTTAATTGGTTGATTGGATGCCTTGGATGCCTATGGTTGATTTAATGGTGTTTAAATATTTCTATGTACTGATATGAAATATTTTGACAGTCCGTGTTGCAGGGAAGAACAGGTAGGAGGAACCAAACCGGTTCCTCAAATATTTATTTTACTGTTATCTCATATTTTATGAACTGTTCAAAACCCGATGACTTTAAACCCTGTTGATTGTTGAATGTGGTTGTGTTTTGAATCAATAAATCGTATTGGTTGAGAAATAAATAGCAGATGGCCCATAATACACCGTTTTATAAAGATTGATTCACCGTCATGTGAATCACTAGAAATGAGGTTATAGAATTCATTTTATAACCGAACATATATATAATATTTTTTTAATATATTATTTTAAATGAATTTCTAAAAGGGAATAAATCAATCCCATATATACATTGATTTGTTTTGACCACAAATCGTCGTTTTGGTTTAACCAAATCTACCGTGCGCGAAGCACGTGCTTATTATGTAAGTATTTAGAACGATCTTATTTAGCTAATTCAAGTGGCCATAATTAATGTAACAATTAGAATGGGTTATAATATTGATTATTATTTAATAATAACCAAAGTGAATGGAGTTATTTTAATTAATTTTATTATTAAACAATGGGAAGCACTAAGTGTAATTTATTAACGAATAAATCATGTTTAGAGGCTGCGTAAACTGAGATGGTTTATCAAATTAGTTCATTACTTTAAAAGGGGTAGTTAATGATAAAAGAACCAGTTTTACTTTAATAGATGTTGGAGCTTGATAATCATTAAAGTAATAGTTTGGATAGTAAAATATAGTATGGAAAGTTCGTAAAGTTTAAAAGCCGTGTTCATAATTATTAAGGCGAGTTTATATATATAAGGTGAGATCGAAGTTTAACTTGATTCTTACTAAGTTATATATATAATTGGATTATATGAACCCAAGTTATACAAAGTTATAAAACCCGAGTTGAATTAGAGTAGTGAATCGAGATAAGTTAAAAGGAAGCGATATAGAATCGCCATTTTTAAAAGAGATGATATTCCATCAAGATGGAATTATAATGGGATTTGTAGTATTGGAAATGAGTGTCGGTTTTGTATTACAACTGATATCTATCTGACGATGAGAACGTTGTTGATCAAGGTCTGAGAGGTAATTAAATACCCCAACTTGAACAACTTCCGAATTATCGAAGGATAATATTAGTCGTAATGGTAGAAATGTTTTGAGAAATAATAACGTAACGTTATTTGAAATATTGGGAATATATATGATAAAATTCCATATTTAAAGGGAATTTAAAAGGGGTTAGAGAATTTGAAATGTTATAAACGAAATAAAAGGAAGATTGGTGAAAGTATAATGATGTTTTTAAAGTATTGAAATGATATTTAAATGGGTTTATTCTAAAAGACTAAGTGGTGGTTTTGGTATTCAAATATGAAGCAAAAGAAGATGTCGTAATAATCATTTTACGAATGATAAGTGATTCGATAAGATAAATGAGAAATGTAGGGCCAAGTGATGCTATGGATCTGTTTGTTTTATGGTTGTTTATTTTGATAGTTAAATAACCAACTATCAAAATCTGACCCAACGTTATTGGTACGGAAAGACCGGGATCGAATTTATATTCGAAAACCATTCTGACCAATAAATACGAATACGTCGAAGATGCTGATCGAGATGGAGCAATTGAAGACCGTAAGTCCCCATGAGCGGAAGGACTATTGTTAAATACCTCTGGCTGATCCCCAGAGTTAACGATGATTCTGTCGTGATTGGAATCTACGGATTGCAAGGACTACTCGCTACTGATCTATGGGGTGATTCCTATATTGGATGCAGTAGGAGAGTACCTTCGGTTCATCCTGTACCTGGATGACGTATATGGACGATGTGAATAATGGCCAGATGTTTCAAAAGTCGATTATAGCCTCAAGCCTCATCAACCGGGAAAAGACAAAAATCGGGCAGGCAGCATGGCTATGTGGGTCGCACCCATTAGGGTGTATTGTCACCATCTAGAGAATATTCATATTTGTTACTTCTTTTCGTTTCTGTATCTCCCGGGGATTTCGGTGGTCGCGACAAAAAGCCGAAGGGGTGACAATATATTCGATACACTCAAGAGAAATGAGTGGTCGGTCATGTGTGGGCCGGGTTGCAAGACGTTCTTGTTGAACCCAGTGTATTCGTCTCTAGAGATACACTAGCGGCAGGTGGTCCCATACCTTGTCATAGTTGGAAATCCAATATACAATAAGCGCCCACGGTTTTAATTGTATACTATATATGTGGAGCGTGAGATGCAAGCGTTCTGCTAGATTCTATTTACTTGTATTTAGACACTATGATAATATCAGAAGAAGATATTGATTTCAAAATGGTTTGGGTTATAGTAAGGTAAAAACCGTCCGTGTTTATGTGTGGACTGGTCTTACTATTATCCTTTTATTTCAAAAGGATTTCAAAGTAAACAAGTTGGTTGCTGTATGAATTTATCACTGAAAGTATTTCAGACTGACCTGGGTGAATTTTGTTTTAAATCAAATGTGCTCGGGTCAGACCGAGTACATGTACAGGTTAGGTTTCGCTTGGAGCTTCAGAAGAGGGGTTGAAGTCGAAACGTATTCCAGATATATACTGGTACTAGTTTATTTCCGCTGTGTGTTGTATTGATCTGAATGTATACTCTGATGTTGTAATATACAATTCTTTGATAAAGTATTATTGATTATTATACTTTGTCCATTCCGCTGTGAGATTCTGATCTTCTTATTCTTCTATTCTAATATTTCTTTCTTTCTTCTCTCACCCTCTAACTTCTTTCTATTAGCTTTCTGGGTTTTCGATATTTGAGTTTGGATACGGAACGTGTTAGTATCTGGATTCAAGTGTCGAAATACCCGGGTCGCTACATTCTCCCTGTTACGTTGAGGCCTAATTGGTTTCCACAGATAATAAACAGAAGTTTATTTTTGAATGGCACCCCGTAGAAGTTGTAAAAAAGGAATTTGCATCCCTCTTGCTATAAATTTGTACATTGTAACATCACCTCCTTAGAGGATGAAAAAACAAAAACGAATTTCGAAGTTTCTTCATTAGGGTAACACTAACGAACTTAGCTTGAATTCCAATAAGCAAACTAATATGGCAATGATAAAGCAACATATACAACTGTTTTAAAATATTAATCCGGTAAACTCTCCACCACCCTCCAATGTTGCCCCCGCTGGACTGGTTGCCTTAGGCGACTGTCTTGGTCGTCTTGCCCTAGGGTCGGGCCTGACCATGGATGCTGAAAAAAGCGCATATTATTAGATCATACAAGACCAACTGGATACACAATTTTTTTCAAAATGAGTTTCAACTAAACGGTGTTTCATTTATTTTTTACTTTGTATTTTTGAGTTTTCAACGTTACCTATTAAAATGAATAGAGTAAACAAATGATGGAGGGGTGGAAGGAAAATGGGGGGACGTCAGGGAGGTTAAAGGGATGATGGAAGTATGAATTAAGTCTCATACCCAAAACATGAAAAATAAAAAAAGTTGTTTTCTATTTTTTATGTTATAAGTCAATTTTATTTAGATCAACTATTTTTATTAGTTAATCTGCACTTGAGTTTATCCATAACAAATTTGTTAGTTTATCCTTATGTGGATAATTTTGGTGTTTTTATAGTAATGAACCTTTTATGTGTTTTGTAAAATAGATTCCACTATTATAACGCATGCATGCAAGATAATTTTACTAAATACATTGATATTATATAAAATTGATTAATACAAGATTTCAAATAAAATACTAAAGATTCTTTTGTTTTGAAACACATGTATTTCAATTCAGGTTCATTAAAGACATTTGATATGATTTCAAATAAGTTACTTTTGAAATTTGCTAAGGTAGATGCATCTAGGAAATGTGAAACATTTCATTAGAATGGTTCCTTTGCGAACATTTCCTTAATGGAAAGATTTGCTTTTTTTAAAGCTTGTGGATTGACTTATTGTTTCTGAAATAAATGTGATGCCCAAAAGTACCATAAAAATATGGTGGATTCACTAACTAAAATGGTGGGTATATTTAAAATTTTCCTGTGTCAAATTCGTTTTTTAAAAACGACCATTTTTCAAGGTTTATACATGTCAAAAACTAAAAGGATGAACCAAACGCACTTTAACCTACGGTAATATAAACAAATCAATATTCGAGATAGAAAAACCAAGATAGAAGCACAACCGTCAGAGACCACGGATTCGTTGAAGCAACAAAAGGGGATATTTACCCCGGTGTTGAAAATTGGGCGACATGCTGAGGGAGGCAAGCCGTAAGTTAGGTGTCCGAAGCGTGAAGAAGTGACTTTCTATGGGGTGCGAAGGAAATGACCGGGTATTGGAACGTCGTGGCATGCTTCAGGTAGTGCGAGGAAGTTCTGAGTCAAGGTTCGAACTTTCGGCCGGCATGCTGGAATTTTGATGACTCCATTTCAGATCCGGCATTGATTAGACTGGAATATTCGAAAAGTCCTGTTTTGGGGATCTAGGTGAAATAATTGTAAAAACTACATTGAAAATTTGGGCGAGCAACTCAAATATGGAAACTAAATTAGGCATCCGGATTCGACATTCATCGGCAAACAAATTTGAAGAGAATCTAGATTCTTCCTTTCTTGACGATGTGATTTGCATTTGCAACAAGTTTCGAACTTCCGACCGACATGCCGGAATCTCGGTGACTCCATTCCGGTTCAGGCATGGATCAGACTAGAATATTCGAAAAAACTCATTTTAGGGATATCTGAGAATGAATTGTAAAAAATACATTGAAATTTCGGATGAGCAGCTCGAATCTAGAAGATAAATTGGACGTTCGGATTCGACATTCATCGTCAATGAAAATTGAAGAGAATCTAGATTCTTGCTTTCTTGACAAAGTGATTTGCGTTTGTAAGTCGCTGGTAGTTGCTGAAGATATGCACTAAGTGGATGGGGAAGAGAGAAATTAGAGTATTTATATTGGGCCGTTAGTGGGCTGCTGATGATTGTTCTTGTAATTAGGTATAAATTACAAATCAAGGATATTCTATATATTTTTTTAATATTAGCTGCAAAATTTATAATCACTTGTTGCAAAATTTTGTATAAATTTTGTTTAGTCTATTGATTAATAGTACAATTGCACATTGATTAGTGTATTAAAAAGAAATTACCAGAGCGAAAATAAAACAAAATTTCTGAAATATCCGAAACATAATTAAAATCTTGTAAAAAATTGATGATCGGAACGGAAACGAATAATGGAATTTTAAATCTTGGTTCTGACATTATGTTGGCGTATTTTATGACTAAGCCACACAAAGTCTGAACACCATGATTATGTGCACAAGAAAGGCAAAATACTTGGGCATTCAATGGCCAAGAATCAGGTCGGATAGGGAAGAGGTGTATCAGGTCGAACTAGAAAGAGAGGCATCGGATCAGATGCTGGATAAAACCTTGGACTAAAGGGAATGTATATTCCTATTTGCGCTGATGAAGAGATCGGGTCAAATGAACTCGACCCGCGTCTGCCTGAGAAATGGGCACATGGCACTAATTCCTATGACTCGAATATGCTTCTACCGGACCCGTGCACCTCCACCAAGCACAAATCTGAAAGTTTTGCAGTTGTGTTGTTGACGAAGGGTTGAAACATCTTGGAATGGGACCAAAAAGAGTGGTCAAGACATATCTAGTATACTTTGTTAATGGATATAAATTTAACAACAAAGAATACGGTGATGAGAAATTAACTGCGACGACCCAAACTTCCGTGGTATGAAAGTAAGGATAATCATAGGAGCATAACATAATTAAAATAATAAAAGATCTTAAAATAATAGCAGAACATATAAATCTTTGCAGCGGAAATGGAAACGTCATCACAAACATCATCATAGAACATCAGAGTACACAGTACAGGATACACTTAGCAAAATAGATGTCTAAAACAGGGAAAGAAATAAATTCTCAATCTCCCAATGTACATCAATACTCAATACTGTCTCCATATCTCAAGAAGTAAATAAACAGATAAAAAGAAAAGATCCTTCATCATCTTCATCAGCAAGCTCTAGTCCAGAAATTATTCCTACCTGAAACCTGTCAATTGGTTGCCCGTGTGGAAAGAGGGCACCCGAGTTTGCAAGGTGAAACAAACTACGAGTCAGTCATGGGACTGGTATCAGAAACCTTACTAAACTAACAATATGGCAAATCACTGGACCACGCCGCTAATGCGGAACGGGTTTACTCCATTGGATTGCCAATGCATATGATTTATAAATTTTAAGTCAAAAATAACGCAATGCTTTTTAGAAAATGAAATCATTATAAGACTCATCTCCCATCACACAATGCAACGCAAAAGGAGGATAGAGTTTTACCTTAAATGCTTGATACGTAGAAAGTAATATTTTTAATATTATTATTAGTGTCTAATATGTTTCAAAAATACTTCAAAGTAAATGTATCAATCCTAGATGGCATAACTACCACATACTATGTCGCCATATATAGGTTTACAATCAAGACCGTAATGTCGTATTGGAGGTTGGTTTCCATCACTAGTCAAGGCTAGGAACGATCTCCTTACCGATTCGAGACACTAGCAATGTCTCGGGATCCGCAGTTAACCCTTGGATCCTGCAGGGTCGGTCTACAAACAACGCTAGTAGGTTGGCAATTCCTGAACACACGCTCCACGATCCTATTGGACCTATAAATTGGCCATTGGCGACCGATAAAAATATCCCAGGCGCCTCATTCCATCAACCACATAAGTAAAAATGTCGGGCCTTGTAAAAACCCAAACACCACTTCTAGCTAGAAAGAAACGTGTGCACTCCCTGTGTTCCCTTGTCCCGTTTTTGACTCTACCGGGGTGTGAGGCTTGCGAGGTAACGTAATACACAAAGCTATACCTAAATAGGCTATGCTTTGATCATCATCCACAAGGCTCAGATTTTCAACAAAAGCCTCGATCAATTGCATCTTAGCATGTCACATTGACAGTTCACATCATGCGATCGACAACTACCAATATATAACCTTCGAGCTAGCGCATCTCAAAGAAGGGTGTTAAGCAAGAGAATAAATTCTCCGCCACCACAGAAATATATCAATAGATATCAATTTAAGTACATGGCATGAAATTCAATGTCGGGCACACATCCATTTACAAGTCCGTTCTGATTCTGAACGAAACCAGAGTCACCTAATTCCTCGTCCCAATACTAAAGTGAAGTGCTCGCGTATCCTGACAATCAACAAGTGTAACACCCCACGTCCATTAATGTCACTCACGAAGGGAATGCATTAAATTCCATGGAGGTTATAAGTGAATATAGAACAGAAAAATTACAACAAGACAGATAGTAAATAGTACTTGAAAACTAAAACTTCATTTTTAATGCAGCGGAAACATGTTTATTACATCACAAAACCATTAATCAGAGTCAAGTACATTATCCATCTTCATAAAACAAAATACATAATCCCATTACATAAATAGCCATTAAAAAGATAACAAGCTGGACTTTAATTCAACGGTCCAAGCTTTCCAAAGAGAGATGAAGCAATTCAATCAAACTCCACTAGAGCTGGGCCCAACCTGAGGACCTGGAGGGGGAAAAGGATAGAAATGGAGGGGGTCAGACAAAAAGTCTGGCGAGTATGATAATTCTAACAATACTATTATCAAGTTAACTAGACTAAGGCATAAGCTGGAAGACAAGTAAATGTCTATGAACTATTTGGAAGATAAAGATAGCGTTTAAGATAACGTTAAAGATAACGGTAAAGGCATACCTAATTACAAACGAATAATTACTATACTGCACCGCACATTACTACACTGCACCGCACATTACTACACTGCACCGCACCAGTCACCCTAAAGGTTGATCCCACTTGCTTCACACAAAAACAATATAAATAGCCTTACGTACCCCTAGTTGACTACATAGGTGCCGTCTGCCCCTATCTCCACTAGGTGTACCCCACTACCCACTTTCGATCGGCTCCTTACTAGTAGATACCCGTGCTGGCCCCATAGTGGGGTGTATCACTCCCCTAAAGTGGCAACCCGATACAACTGAGAATGCACGGCTCATACCTACACGATGCAACAACGTCTTACCTACCAACCCGGGTCCACACACGCATATGAAACCCGTTGGACTTGCGTTGCCACCGCTCCCCGTTTTGGCCTCTTATAGTCAAGCCCAGTATGCGTGTCCCGTCCTCGACTTGGGTCGAGCCCACAAAGATACGTTTGGGATACTGGTTGAAACGGGCCCCCACAAGCTACCCACCTAAGCTTGTCACCACTAGTATATCCCACTTAACCCTCTTAGTCATGTTTTATTTACATGTGTGTTTGGTTAAGTCTTACTAATCGTATTTCACATGCCACTAAGGGCACCCCTTAGATTCCTCATGCCACCCAAGGCACCTACTTAACCCCCATGTCCCACCTTACATGTTTATCTGGTTAAGTATTTCTTAATTCATTCAGGCCATAACCTCATAAAGACCTCTCACATTAGACTGGCATTTATGGCAGCTGGATTTGCCGGGCGGGTCCGGGCAATCTTACACCATAAAAGAGTCTAACCTCGTGTCTTTACAACCGTTATGCTTTAGTTTAGGCCTAGGACCTCTCACATTGGGCTTACATTTGTGACCACTGGATTTGCCGGGCGGGTCCGGGCAGGTTTACGTCACAAACGAGTCCAACCTCGTGTCCTAAGCATTGATTAACACTTAAAATCTTTTACCCCAGTTTTAATAATTCCCTATTCAAATTATTAATTAAGTCAACTTTTAATGATGTCCATAATTGACTCAATTATGGCCATCCACTTATGGCATGCAAAATCATATCAATTGCACCCCAACTTTTTAATATTAAATCCTTAATATTACCCCTACCCCACGTTTGTTCGCTTATTCAACGCATAATATAGGCTAGACTTGTATAGTCTAACACCTAGCACAAAGATAAATTATCACAACACATAGACAACTAAAATAAATCTAATCATAATAGGGGTGAAACTTGCATAAACTACACATGTTAAGGATCAAAAGGTGTCAACTTGTTAAATGTCTCAATTTATATGATATGATCATTGCCCAAATCTATACATAAACTTGCATATGGGGTTTTTAGGCAACATAATGATGGTGTGAACTAGCATAGGATATCACATATGTCATAACATAATTCTAGATGTCATAATAGTTGTCTTGGTATATGTTCATAACTTTTCTAATCAATCTAACTTGCATATGTGACTTGTCATATAGATCAACATAACCCAAACATGATGATTTAATTAATATGAACTAACTAGCATAGATGGTAACATCATGGCCTTTTTAACATGTATGATTCATCACAACTTAGCATAGAAACTTTTAACATACATAACATCATCATAGCATGATTTACAACATATAAGATATCATCATCACATAACATTGGATTTACAATATACATGATAGTAAAAGGGGTTTACAATAACATATATGATAATTCACATCATCTACTCATAATCCATTCATAACTCAACCTAATTAAAATGATAATAATCTTGTTAAGATCATCATACTCACAATTTAGAGAAGAAAAGAGAGAATTTTGCTTTGCTTTAGGGTTGAGAGAATTAGAATTGAATTTGCTTTTCTTCTTTCTTAGTTGGCGGCAGCTCCATTGATTTCCATGGCGACGGTAACTATTCTATTTTAATTAGGTTTAGGGTTAGCATTAGGATGTATTTATAGGTGTAGTAAGTTATTTAGGACCATTAGATTAACCCTGAACCATGAGAACCAATCAAATGCAAAATCTGCATTTGAGCGAATCGGCCCACGTGTTGACAGCCAAACACCCTGGATTAACCCCTAGTCGACCCAGCAGAGCTCAGGTCGACCTCAAAAATGGGCCGGTTCGGTTATTTCCCCTTCCAATTTGCTGTTTTGAACTTTTTCGCATATTTATTTATTTATTTTTTAATTTATATATATATATATATCAATATATATATATATATATTTCTCTGCGCAACCCATTTCAATTAATTCTTTTCTAAAAATTAAGTATACTTTAATTTCTGAATTTTAATGTTATAAAATTACGGGGTGTTACATTCTCCCCTCCTTAAAGGATTTCGTCCCCGAAATCTCCAAGTCAAGAAGAATGTATATCCTACCACCTAATCGTCCATCTACTCAACCATCAAACACTAGCATCCATTGTCCTTAAAAGACTTCTAATGCTTTAATGTTTATATGCACAGTGTGTGTATATGTCCATATCTAATGCAAAATTAGGCGGTCTACTGATTCAGTCGACCTCCTTAGTGCAATTCATGATAGTGCCATGCGTCCAATATGTATGCAAAAGATTCCTAATGATACATATTAATTCTATATGCGTGCACAACCATCCACCCGAATGCAGCAACTATATGATAATACAACCATTATACATCCATTTTACTAAATATATCCATATATATGCAATATGCAATATGAAGCGACTGAGCCGATCTGGTGCCTAATAGTGTGTGTATATGCATCCACGAGCAACCACTAGCAAACACTTGCATCCACTTTGCATCCACCATACATAACATGTCTCAAACACATGTTTCAACCATAGGATTATCCTAACTAAAGGTCAAAGATACTAGCGAGAGGATATACTAAAGATAAGATAAGTACAAGCTAAGCGATAAAGGAGAAATTAAAAGACTTACCCTAAAAAAGAAAAGGGTATCGTGAACGCATCTTCTCTTCTGTCTCCCAAGTAGCATTGCTCTCATCATCTCCCCATTGCACTTTGACTAGTCTGACCTCTCGATTCCTCAACCTCTTGATCTCCGACCCAAGAATGCGCATAGGAGCTCGTCGAATTGTCGCATCACGCTCTATCTCCACCTCTCTAAGCAAGCTCGGCTCCACCACTTCCGCGGTCTCGTGCAAGCACTTCCTCAAATGTGACACATGGAATACGTCGTGTACACCACTAAGTCTCTCAGGCAACTCCACTCTATACGCCATTTGCCCAATCTTCTCCTTAATAGGAAACCGTCCTACGAACCTTGGTGCTAATTTCCCAATGGACCCAAAGCGAACAACGTTTCGTAATGGAGACACTTTGACAAAGACCATGTCCCCAACCTCAAATTCAAGATCTGTCCTTCTCTTATCCGCATATGATTTCTGCCTATCTTGCGCTGCTTTCATCCTCCTTCGAATCAAGTCGATCTTCTCCGAAGTCTCTCTAATCATATGGGGCCCAAGTAAGATCTTATCCGTAGATTCCTACCAACATGTAGGTGAACGACAAGGTCGTCCATATAGAGGTTCGAATGGTGCCATACCAATGCTGGACTGAAAGCTGTTATTATATGCGAACTCCACCAGTGGAAGATGCTCTTCCCATGTACTCCCAAAGTCTAGGATACATAGCCTCAAATGATCCTCTAGAATGCGATTCACCCTCTCGGTCTGGCCGTTCGTCTGAGGATGATATGCGGTGCTCAAACATAACTGAGTCCCTACCGCCTCTTGCAAGCTTCTCCAAAATTCGCTAGTGAAAATAGGATCGCGGTCGCTTACTATGCTAGAAGGAACACCGTGCAAACGAACTATTTCTCGAACGTATACGGAGGCTAACCATAGAGCAGTCCTCTTACTCTTTACGGGAATGAAATGGGCGCTTTTAGTAAGTCTATCTACTATAACCCAAATTCCCGTATTACCCTTCCTTGATCGCGGTAACCCATCCACAAAATCCTTCGAGACACTTTCCCACTTCCATAGTGGAACCTCCAATGGGTGAAGTAACCCACCGGGTTTCTTTTGCTCCGCTTTTACTTGTTGGCACACATAGCATCTAGCGACATACTCGGCCACATCTTTCTTCATGCCGGCCCAAAAGTAAACTCTCTTCATGTCTTTGTACATCTTGTCCCTGCCGGGATGAATGGTCGTCTTCGAATGATGTGCTTCGTCAAGAATAGTCTTCCTTAGGTCATCTTCTTTTGGTACACAAAGTCTACCGTCCCTACGTAACCAACCCTTATCGTCTAGGGTATACCTACAGAGATGGCTTGATGACTCCCCTCCTTTGAGTTTTTCTACTAACTCAACCAACTGCGGGTCGTCTCGCTGTGCCTCGCCAATCCGTCCCAAAAGCGTAGGTCTGACCTCCAAGGATGCTAGCAAACCGGGTACAAAGTCAATGGAAGGTCTAAAGTCAAACATCGAAATGAATTCTAAGCTTCGTCGCTCCACAAACAAAGGACTTAAGGATATCCTTTTTCTACTTAAGGCATCCTCCACCACGTTACCCTTGCCAGGGGTATATGCTATCTCGAAGTGGTAGGATGCTAAAAACTCCATCCACCTTAACATATCTCCCTTCCCTAGAGACCACATGCCCTAAATTCCTCACTTCCTTCCTCCAAAAATGGTATCTTGGAGAACATAGCTTTAAGCTAGTGCACTTGTAGGGTCCCTAAGCTTTCCCTAAGACATAGGGCATGCTCTTCTCTGCTTCTAGAGAAAACCAGGATATTATCCCATGTAAAATCGTCACAACTATCCATCTTCCACGCAGACCATCCTAGTCGAATTCGACATCCCCCAAGTGCAAGCCCCAAAAGCCTAAACCAATATTAGACAAACACCCAAGGGATACCTCCTTCGAATTCAGACGACCTACGTGAGATGATACTAGTAAGATGGTCAATCAATTGAGCACTTGATCGACTTCGGCCGTCCTTGCCAGTCTTGCTCCCAAAACTACCGCTGATTACATAACGGGCTTTGCTTAATCTATTAAGCACATATGAAAACTTATTCCGCGCCTATGGGTAAACCCCGCGCTTTATCAACGACGTCTCCATACTCACGGACCACACAAACAGGTTCCTAATCATCGTTAGATGCGTCAAAAGATTCTAGGCAGCTAAGCATCACTGAACCCCTAGGGTCGCAAGAAATATGAGGGTTTTTCTACAACGAATCAATAATCTAACTACCCTCCTTTCATAGTCTAGGATGGCACCCCGCTTGGCTAGCCAATCCACCCCTAGAATCAAACTACAGCCCGTGAAACCAAGGACAAAGGCGTTGCATTCAAACTCAACGCCCAAGATAAACACTCTCAAATCCCGACAAATCATAGAAAGATGAGCCGAACCACCAATAGGATTTGAGACTACTAAGGGATCAGTAACAATACTAGTATCTTGGTGCAGTGTTTCAACTAATGATGCAGAGATAAATGAATGCGATGCGCCCGAATCGAATAAGGTATGGACAGGATGATCAAACAGAAAAACTAAGCTTTCAACAGAAATGGTTCTACCTCGTTCTTGTAGCGGTGGGACCGCGAGAGACTGAAATTGTCCCCTTGCCTGCTCTGGTGCCAGAAGAGCCTGCACCTGTCCTCCCAAGGTAGTCCCTGTCCTCTGCCCCTTCTTTAGGCAGTCCTTCTCTAGATGTCCTGGTTCACCGCAGTGAAAACAGCCAGTCTTCTTTTTCTTTCGGCAATCCTTGCTGAGATGGCCTGGTGTTCCACAGTTAAAGCATTTCTTCTTCCCCTTAGCATTGTTGCTTTTTCCACCCTTATTTTGATCCCCTTTCTTCTCGGGTGCCTTATCAGCTTTAGTGCCTTTCTCCTCGTGCATGAGTGCCATGTCTACTAGCTTCTCAAAGGTGGCCCCCATAGGGATGTGGGTCATAGCCAACCCTTGCAATGGTTCATTCAATCCATTAACGAACCTCAGAGCCTTCTTCTCCGGCGTGTTCACTAAGTCTAAGCCAAACCTTGCTAACTGATTAAATTTGTTGACATATTCTTTCACTGATGAGCTTCCTTGCTTCAATGTCAAGAACCTTTCCATATATAGATTTTCTTCCGCCCTTGAGAGAAACTTCGCCTCGAACCTACGTCTAAAATCCGCCCAAGAGTCAACAGGACGCTCCCCATTAGTGACCTCCCACCAAAACGAGGCCTCTCCCTTCATCAACCAAGCTGCTAAACAAACTCTCCTCCCTTCTTCTACTTCAAAGATTTCTAGCAATTCTTCCACCTCCTTAAGCCAATCTCTAGCTTCCACAAACGTTTTTGACCCTTGAAAGGGTTTTCCACACATAGCTTTGAATTCCTTGCACGTCTTTGCAAAAGTACCTACGCGAGGAGGAGGAGGAGGAACGGATGCAACTGGTGGTGGAGGAACATTGGTCGGACCTGCGGCGGCCCTAGCCTCTAGCAGCCTCCTATACCATCCTGGTATCGTTACAACGTCAGGTAGGTTAAGATCTTCAGCCATGCTGAAACGAAAAAGGAAAGATTCAAAATGGAGAATTCGAATGATAAAGATATATGGCTATTTGGGGATTATGTTTTTCATAAAAACTTCCTCTTTAAATTTCTCATTAAAACATGTTTTTGAAAACATTTCTTCCAAAAATAACTATTTTTCTAAAGTATTTTTTTAATCTGTTCTGGTAACCTTAAGCTCTGATACCACGTGTAACACCCCACGTCCATTAATGTCACTCCCGAAGGGAATGCATTAATGTCCATGGAGGTTATAAGTGAATATAGAACAGAAAAATTACAACAAGACAGATAGTAAATAGTACTTGAAAACTAAAACTTCATTTTTATTGCAGCAGAAACATGTTTATTACATCACAAAACCATTAATCAGAGTCAAGTACATTATCCATCTTCATAAAACAAAATACATAATCCCATTACATAAATAGCCATTAAAAAGATAACAAGCTGGACATTACTTCAACAGTCCAAGCTTTCCAAAGAGAGATGAAGCAATTCAATCAAACTCCACTAGAGCTGGGCCCAACCTGAGGACCTGGAGGGGGAAAAGGATAGAAATGGAGGGGGTCAGACATAAAGTCTGGCGAGTATGATAATTCTAACAATACTATTATCAAGTTAACTAGACTAAGGCATAAGCTGGAAGACAAGTAAATGTCTATGAACTATTTGGAAGATAAAGATAGCGTTTAAGATAACGTTAAAGATAACGGTAAAGGCATACCTAATTACTAACGAATAATTACTATATTGCACCGCACATTACTACACTGCACCGCACATTACTACACTGCACCGCACCAGTCAGCCTAAAGGTTGATCCCACTTGCTTCACACAGAAACAATATAAATAGCCTTACGTACCCCTAGCTGACTACATAGGTGCCGTCTGCCCCTATCTCCACTAGGTGTACCCCACTACCCACTTTCGATCGGCTCCCTACTCGTAGATACCCGTGCTAGCCCCACAGTGGGGTGTATCACTCCCCTAAAGTGGCAACCCGATACAACTGAGAATGCACGGCTCATACCTACACGATGCAACAACGTCTTACCTACCAGCCCGGGTCCACACACGCATATGAAACCCGTTGGACTTGCGTTGCCACCGCTCCCCGTTTTGGCCTCTTATAGTCAAGCCCAGTATGCGTGTCCCGTCCTTGACTTGGGTCGAGCCCACAAAGATACGTTTGGGATACTGGTTGAAACGGGCCCCCACAAGCTACCCACCTAAGCTTGTCACCACTAGTATATCCCACTTAACCCTCTTAGTCATGTTTCATTTACATGTATGTTTGGTTAAGTCTTACTAATCGTATTTCACATGCCACTAAGGGCACCCCCTAGATTCCTCATGCCACCCAAGGAACCTACTTAACCCCCATGTCCCACCTTACATGTTTATCTGGTTAAGTATTTCTTAATTCATTCAGGCCATAACCTCATAAAGACCTCTCACATTAGACTGGCATTTATGGCAGCTGGATTTGCCGGGCGGGTCCGGGCAATCTTACACCATAAAAGAGTCTAACCTCGTGTCTTTACAACCGTTATGCTTTAGTTTAGGCCTAGGACCTCTCACATTGGGCTGACATTTGTGACAACTGGATTTTCCAGGCGGATCCGGGCAGGTTTACGTCACAAACGAGTCCAACCTCGTGTCCTAAGCATTGATTAACACTTAAAATCTTTTACCCCAGTTTTAATAATTCCCTATTCAAATTATTAATTAAGTCAACTTTTAATGATGTCCATAATTGACTCAATTATGGCCATCCACTTATGGCATGCAAAATCATATCAATTGCACCCCAACTTTTTAATATTAAATCCTTAATATTACCCCTACCCCACATTTGTTCGCTTATTCAACGCATAATATAGGCTAGACTTGTATAGTCTAACACCTAGCACAAAGATAAATTATCATAACACATAGACAATTAAAATAAATCTAATCATAATGGGGGTGAAACTTGCATAAACTACACATGTTAAGGATCAAAAGGTGTCAACTTGTTAAATGTCTCAATTTATATGATATGATCATAGCCCAAATCTATACATAAACTTGCATATGGGGTTTTTAGGCAACATAATGATGGTGTGAAGTAGCCTAGGATATCACATATGTCATAGCATAATTCTAGATGTCATAATAGATGTCTTGGTATATGTTCATAACTTTTCTAATCAATCTAACATGCATATGTGACTTGTCATATAGATCAACATAACCCAAACATGATGATTTAATTAATATGAACTAACTAGCATAAATGGTAACATCATGGCCTTTTTAACATGTATGATTCATCACAACTTAGCATAGAAACTTTCAACATACATAACATCATCATAGCATGATTTACAACATATAAGATATCATCATCACATAACATTGGATTTACAATATACATGATAGCAAAAGGGGTTTACAATAACATATATGATAATTCACATCATCTACTCATAATCCATTCATAATTCAACCTAATTAAAATGATAATAATCTTGTTAAGATCATCATACTCACAATTTAGAGAAGAAAAGAGAGAGTTTTGCTTTGCTTTAGGGTTGAGAGAATTAGAATTGAATTTGCTTTTCTTCTTTCTTAGTTGGCGGCGGCTCCATTGATTTTCATGGCGACGGTAACTATTCTATTTTAATTAGGTTTAGGGTTAGCATTAGGATGTATTTATAGGTGTAGGAAGTTATTTAGGACCATTAGATTAACCCTGAACCATGAGAACCAATCAAATGCAAAATCTGCATTTGAGCGAATCGGCCCACGGGTTGACAGCCAAACACCCTGGATTAACCCCTAGTCGACCCAGCGAGGCTCGGGTCGACCTCAAAAATGGGCCGGTTCGGTTATTTCCCCTCCCAATTTGCTGTTTTGAACTTTTTCGCATATTTATTTATTTAATTTTTAATTTATATATATACATATATCAATATATATATATATTTCTCTGCGCAACCCATTTCACTTAATTCTTTTCTAAAAATTAAGTATACTTTAATTTGTGAATTTTAATGTTATAAAATTACGGGGTGTTACAACAAGTACGTCCGGACAACTACCACTTTGACCCTTTATTGGTAGCAAGCCAATTCCGGGCATCAGTAGCTATCCTTTCGATGTGAAGATCGCCGTCCTTCGATCGCCGTCTTTAAGATCTTCAATTTAGATCGTCGTATGACCATTTGAAATGGGATTTAACTTGGTCTTTTCAAATGATCCTCGCATATATATAGTTTTAAAATCATTTTATATCATAAATGGTATTTAATAACGATTAATCGCTATTTTTATTTATATAAAAATAGACAAATTTATTTAACGACGCTTCGAGTCGATGGGAGGCTCTGGCGCTGTTTTTACCAAAATTTGATTTACACATATCTTGAAATCTAACCGTTGGATTTTAACAAAATTCATATTAATGGAAAGATCTTCCCAAAGCGGTCCTAACGTTTCTGTTTTTGGGAAAATCCGAAGGTCAGATCTTAAGGTATAATCGTTTGAAGTTACAATTGCCGAACCATGAAATACTGCGCGCGATTCGTTTTAATTTTAATTTATATTTATATATGTATATATAAATATAAATCGTTGGCGGTTTCAACTACATTCAAACAATCACATGCAAGCCAAGCACAGTCTATATTCATGTTAGAGATTTTATATATGATTCAAAATTATAATAACATGATAAAAATGATGAGTTGAAATAAATCATGTTTTTAATAGCTAATTAATTCCAATGATAAATAAATTATATTGAAAATATATATTCCTAATGTTCACTTTTTATGTTGAAACCAAACAGCAATAAAAGCATGACTTTTAATCCTACTATTCTTATTGCATCTAAATTTATAATAAAATTACGACATTTAAATCTATTCTTTTTATTATCTCTAAATGACAATAGAAATGTAACATTAAAATCTGTTCTTTAAATTTCAACTAGAATGATACTAAAAATGTAGCATGTAATTCTATTCTTTTTATTGTCTTTGGAATGACAATAAAAATGAAACATGTAATTCTATCCTTTTAATTACGTATCAAAAATGTCGTTAAAAATGTAACTTTTGACTTTACATCTAAATTGTCAATAAAAATGTAACTTTTGACTTTACATCTAAATTGTCAATAAAAATATAAATTGTCAATAAAAATATAACTTTGATTTTACATTTACACTGTAAATAAAAATATAACTTTTGATTTTTCATTTACACTATAAATAAAAATGTAACTTTTGATGTATTCCATTTAATTTTTGACAATAAAAATGATACTTCAATTCTTATCATTTCTGCTACAAATAAAATGTAACTAAAAATGTAAATTTTAAATCCTATCTTTTTATTGTCTCTAATTTAAAAGTAAAAATGATACTTTTAATCCTATTCTTTTATTTACATCTAAAATGTAAATAAAAATGTAACTTCTTAAACTAAGTTTTTATTTGCATCTAAAATGCAAATAAAATTGTAACATTTTAATTCATGTTTTATTTGCATCAAAGAATGCAAATAAAAATGCAATCTTTAATTTCAATGTTTTTATTTACATCTAAAATGAAAACAAAAATGCAACTTTTAATTCAATGTTTTATTTGCATCTAAAATGTAAACAAAAATGCAACTTTTAAATCAATGTTTTTATTTGCATCTAAAATGCAAACAAAAATGCAACTTTTAATTTCATGTTTTTATTTGCATCAAGAAACGCAAACAAAATGCAACTTTTAAGTCAATGTTTTTATTTGCATCAAAGAATGCAAGTAAAAATGCAATTTTTAATTTCATGTTTTATTTGTATCAAATAATGCAAATAAAAATTGAAACTTTTATTCTATGTTTATATTTGCATCTAATTTTGCAAATAAAAAAAATGTAACTTTTCTACGATGTTTATTTGCATCTAAATTTGCAAATAAAAAATGTAACTTTTTATGTGATGTTTATTTGCATCTAAATTTGCAAATAAAAAATGTAACTTTTTAAACTACAATTAAACAACAACAAAGGCAATGTTTTTATCAATCAACAAACAAAGTGATATATTTTATATTGAATTGAAAGTTCTAATTCAATTCAATTACATGAACGAAGTGATGTTTTTATTGAATCTACAATTCTAATTCAATTCAATAATATAAACAAAAACATATTTTTATTGAATTGACAATTCCAATCCAATTCAATAATATAATAAAATGATTTATTTTTATTGAATTGATAATTCTAATCCAATTCAATAATATAACAAAATGATTTATTTTTATTGAATTGATAATTCTAATCCAATTCAATAATATAACAAAATGATTTATTTTTATTGAATTGACAATTCCAATCAAATTCAATAATATAACAAAATGATTTATTTTTACTGAATTGACAATTCCAATCCAATTGAATAATATAACAAAATGATTTATTTTTAATGAAGTGACAATTCCAATCCAATTCAATAATATAACAAAATGATTTGATTTTATTGAACTGACAATTCCAATACAATTGAATAATATAACAAAATGATTTATTTTTATTGAATTGACAATTCTAATCCAATTCAATAATATAACAAAATGATTTATTTTTATTGAATTGACAATTCTAATCCAATTCAATAATTCTAATCCAATTCAATAATATAACAAAATGATTTATTTTTATTGAATTGACAATTCTAATCCAATTCAATAATATAACAAAATGATTTATTTTATTCAACCAACACATATAGATCTATAATTTAGCTGACAGATCTATGTTTATACATCACAAATAAATAGATAAATCATCCAAAATTTCATCACATCGCAAAACTAATTCATTAACATACATATAACTATTTAACAGTGAGAAATTAATTAAATTGATTAATTATTTAAAATCAGAAATCTCACAGTTGGGTTATTCTTCTTTGTTCAGATCTGCAAATTTGTCGAAAATTCAAATAGCTCAGAATTGTATCTAGTTACAACAGCAGCGTAGATCTTGTCTCTACGATCGCACAGGATCCGAAATCGTTCATTTTCGATATCGTATGAATTAGTTATGATTTAAATAAGATAGATAATAAAATTTTAAATTAAATTAATAAAATATTTAAAGGATTAAACCTTCTTCCTCAACACAGTAACAGGCCGGATGCTTTCACTTAGTTCGAAACTAGGTCTTACGTTGTCGATCAACACAAAGGGCTAGAAGGCGACCAGACAGTGGGACGTTAGGGAGGAACGGGCAGCGCTTCGACAAGGGTTGACGGCGGCTAGCTCGAACGAGCTGTGGCGGTGGTTCGGCGGTCTGAGCGAGCCGGGTTTGAGGTGCCAGAACTTGACAGTGGTGCAACGATGAAGGTGATTAACCGTATGGATTGATAGAGGGGGAAGAGGACCCTGATAAAGCCTGAATGAGGAGTGGGTTTTGATGTATGGGTCGACGAAATTTAATGTGGGAAGAAGGGAGTAAGGTCGGCCATGAATTCAAGGGGGTGGCGGCGCTGATAATAGGAATTAGGGTTTTGGTTTGGAATTTCCGATTATTTATAATATTTTAATTGTAATTTTGGAAATAAAACCATAAGTCCTAAACAGATCCAATTTTAGTCCAACAGGAGTTGATCCCACCCAATAGCCCCCGTTCCGGACCCAATGGGCAAGGTCTCGTCAGCCCAAACGACTGTCTGTGGCCTGAATTCTTTAATTTAATATTTAAATCCTTTATTGAATTAATTCAATCGTACATTTAAATTTTCCAGGACCACGTACGGACTCAGAAAATCCCAAAAAAATTATTTATGGCTTTGTTTTGACGATACGGTCTTAACAAAATTAATTTCGTCGAATTCCGAGACCGTTTGAAAAATGGCCATTTTCAAGTCGATCAGATTTGATTGAAATTGACAAAACACATTTTCGTTTGCCACGCTCACATATTAATTCCAAAAATTCTGGAAAATTAAATTTAACAATAATTTGACATTCCGGATCCAACAAAATGGTTTCATAAAAAACGGAGGTCATTTGAAAAATGGCCTTTTATACGGGCTATAAGTTATACTATAGCGACCATTATGAATATTCAACTGGCCATAACTTTTGATTCCCGCTATGAAATTTTTATTTTTCGGATTCGTTGGAAAGATATTTTCAAACAGATTTAAATATTTTTGGTTTTGCTAAAATCCGTTAGATTTTGAATCCGATACATTCAGTCAAAGTTCTAATTTGACATTTCAAACTACCATACTATTTCTAATTCCTTTTGAAATCAAAATAAATATATTTGCTCTAACCTTGATTAAAATAAATTTTTAATCATTATTATTTAAAATAATTATTTTAACTATTCAAAATTTATTCAAATAGCCAAAATAAAAAAATTAAATTGGTTCGGATTTTCCGGGTTGTTACAATCTCCCCTACTTAAAAGCTTTTCGTCCCCGGAAAGGAAATAATAGTAAAGTAGGAAATAAAACGGAAAATGCAAGGTATTGTAAATTACCTCAGCACAAAAGCTACTCAGAGATATCCACTCTACACTTGGGATAGGCCTGTTTGATGCAATCCTCAGTCTCCCATGTACAGTCTTTAGGATCCCCGCTCCACTGCACCTTGAATAAGTGGATCCTCTTGTTCCTCCGCACTCAGGTTTCTTTGCCCACAATTTTCATTAGCTCCCTCCTCACTGCTAGGGTCGGGGTAATCTCCAAATCTCGTTGTGCTGCTTCCTCCACAACTAAATCTGAATTATGAACATGCTTCCAGAGTTGGGACACATGAAATACATCGTGGACCCCTGGCAACCAGTTGGGCAATTGCACTCTATAAGCGAGAGTCCCAATCCTTTCGAGAATAGGAAATGGACCAATGAATCTCGGCGCCAATTTTCCAGTCTTCCCAAATCGAACTACACCTCTCAGTGGGGAAACCTTCAAGTATACAAGATCACCGATAGATAATTCTAAATCCCTTCTTCGAGTGTCTGCATAGCTCTTCTGTCGGCTTTGGGCGGCAAGTAATCACTTCTTAATAAAATCAACTTTGTCTGATGCTTCGCGAATCATGTTGGGACTCAATACTAATTGATTACCGGGTTCCACCCAACATGCGGGAGATTTGCATGGCCTGCCATATAATGCTCCAAATGGCGACATCTGCAGGCTTTCCCGGTAGCTGTTATTATAAGAGAATTCAACCAAGTGCAAATGATCTTCCCATGACCCACCAAAATCTAGGATGCATGCTCGCAACAAGTCTTCCAATATGCGGTTCACCCTCTCAGTCTGGCCATCTTTCTGAGGGTGATAAGCGGTGCTCATATTCAGCTTAATCCTTAGCTCTTCTTGGAAAGCTTCCTAGAATTTGCTAGCAAATATCGGATCGCGGTCACTGGCAATGCTACTGGGAACCCCATGCAGTCTGACAATCTCTCTAAAATAAAGTTGTGCCACACTCTGAGCTGTTCTATTGGATTTGAAAGGGATGAAATGGGCAGTCTTTGTGAAGCGATCTACAATCACCCATATGCAGTCATTGCCTTTCCTAGTCCGGGGCAAGCCATCAATAAAGTACATAGAAATTTCATCCCATTTCCAACATGGAACCCCTAGCGGTTGCAATAGACCTGCTAGCTTTTGCTGATCTCTTTTGACTTGCTGACAGGTGGGACATCTAGCAACATATATGGAAACGTCTCTCTTCATAGATCTCCACCAAAATGTATGCTTGAGGTCATGGTACATCTTGCTCACATCTGGATGAATGCTGAGCTTAGACTTGTGATATTCGTCCATTACTTCCTTTCTGAGCTCAGGAAGATTCAAAACACAAATTCGGCCCAATAGCCTCAGAACTCCTTTGTCATTAATCTGGAAACTTATGGGTTTGCCTTCCCTGACTCTTTTACTGATTCTCTGAATAAATTCATCATTTTTCTGAAGAGTAGAGATCTTATCGATTAAGGTAGGGGTAATAATGAGATTAGCAAGGATAAGGTTGGTGCTGGCCGTATTCTTCTTGCTGAGAGCATCTGCCGCTACATTGGTTTTCCCCGGAGTGTATAAGATGTCTAGGTCATAGGGTGCAAGGAATTCAACCCAACACTGTTGCCTCAAGGTCAAATCTCTTTAGGTGAACGGATACTTTAAGGACTTGTGGTCAGTATAAAGCTCAGATTTCTCGCCCAAGAGATAGTGCCTCCATATTTTTAGAGCAAATACGATGCCCATTAGCTCAAGATCATGAGTGGCGTATTCTTCTCATGCAGTTTTAACTAGCGGGTAGCATATGCGACAACTTTGTCTCTTTGCATTAGCACCACACCAATACCTTAAATAGAGAAAAGAATAACATGTTAAAATAAGATTTGACATTAGAAAAATGTCATTTCTGACATGTTTATTTAGATGAAAAGGATAACCTTCTCTAAAAGCGTATGTCCAGACTTTTAGATCCTGATTGCCATCAATAATGGTCAACACAGGAGCAGTAATCAATTTATGTTTCAGCTCTTGGAAAGCTGCCTCACATTCGGGTGTCCAAATGAACTTTGTGTGCTTCTTAGTCGGCTTTGTAATGGACAAGATAATCTTGAAAATCCCTTAACGAATTTCCGACAGTAGCCAGCTAGACCTAAGAAACTTCTGACTTATATGGGCGTGCTAGACTGCTTCCAATCTTTGATGGCCGAGATCATTCCTGGATCTACTGAGATGCCTTCCTTAGATACAACATGGCTGAGGAATTTCACCTCTTCTTGACAGAATATCCACTTAGAGAATTTGTCTTTCAACACATTTCTTCGCAAAATCTCCAAGACTTCTTTCAAATGCTTTTCGTGTTCAGCAGTGGATTTAGAGAAGATTAGGACATCATCGATGAACACCAGTACGAATTTATTTAAAACATCGCGGAAGACTCTATTCATCAGATCTACGAAGTATGCTGGAGCATTGCATAAGCCGAAGGGCATCACTAGCCATTCATAAAATAAGTCTGGTCCTCTGAAGGCTGTCAAAGGCACACTTCTTTGGCAATGCATAGTTGGTGGAAACCTGTAGCTAGGTCCATCCTGGAGAATACCCGTGCTTCATTCAAGTAGTCCAGCAGATCATCAATGCAGGGCAGTGGGTATTTATTTTTCAGAGTCTGCTTATTTAGATCACGATAGTCCACATACCTGAGGGTACCGTCTGACTTTGGGACGAAAACCACTGCTGCACCCCATCTTGAGAAACTTGGCCTGATCAGACCCTTCCACAAAAGCTGCTTTGTTTGATTGCTCAGCTCCTCTTTTTCTTTTAGTGATATCCTCCGAATAGGGTGTACACATGGCCTTGCATTCGGGACTAAGTCAATTCTGAAATCGATTTCTCTACGCGGAGGTAAGCTGTCAACTTCTTCGAACACATTCGCATAGTCTCTGATGATAGGAATATCTTCAACAGAAGTAGGAGTGACTTCTAGAGAAGACCAGAATTCTTTCCTATCTGTGGCTGAGCCGTGGCATGGAATAGCGATAATATCTCCAAATTTGGTTTTGATTCTGACTACTCTTTCAGCACAAAGTAACTCAGCCTCATATTTCGTTAGCCAATCTAGCCCAAGTATGATATCGTATCCAGAAAAACTCATAACTATCAAGTCAAAAGGAATTGGAAGTAAGAGTAAGAAACTAGCACTCTACAGTATTGATCGAGGATAAGTGAACCTCCTATCGGACTATGGGCTCTAATTGATTCTTTAAGTTTTCTAGGTTTCAATTTAAGCATTTTAGTCATGTCAATAGATATGAAACTTCTAGACGCACCCATGTCAAACAAAACTGTAATAGGAACATTCTTAATGTTAAGAGTACCTCCTAAAACATCAGGCTTACCTGCTTCGGAAGAAGCCGGTGAAGCCGCTCCGTCATAGACATGTGCCACCTGAGAACTCTTCAGCAGCGGGCAGTTTGGCTTGATGTGCCACCTCTGGTGACAATTATAACACTCCCTCCTATCCTGAGAACTTTGGCTAGGCCTAAAATCATTCCTCTTTGGTCTCTTGGGAGCTCGGCATTCATAGTGGAAGTGCCCCATTTCTGAAAATTGAAGCATTTCACCTTTGATTTATCCCTTTTCTTCTTCCCCTGGGGCTTGGCAGTAGAAGAGCTTCCCGCCTCAGGTTTCTTGTCCGATTCCTTTTTTTTTGTTGTTGGCTTGATTCTTTTCTCGCTCTTGCTGGGAACCTTTCTTGTAACGACCCGTATTCTACGCATCATAGGATCGTAGAATATTTATTTCTTTCACAAACGAAGTCGTATGGTCATGTAACTTTGGGAGACGACTATTGGGGTCATTTCCCATGTTCATGATTTTTCCCAATTTTTAAATGACCATTTTACCCCTAGTTGGTACTGTTTTGGCCATAACTTTTGACTAGAAAGGAATTTTGACCTAAAAACACTTCCATTGGCTCCGGATGATGGTTTACAATTCAGTTGAGTGGTCACATTAGCCAAACGGACTCAACGTTTGGGAGATATGGCTGAAACAAGTTTCAGATAGTGAAAAACAGCTTAATTGGGCTTAACTGGGTGATTAACAGCTAGGCCCAATGGGGGATTTCGGGATTAGGTTTATGAGGAGGCTGAAATCAGTTAGAGAACGATCTTATCCTCATTTTCCAGCTGCCACTTTCATTCTTGAACCCTAACAATGGACGCCAACATCTAGAAACATCCCCAAATCACTTTCTAATCAAGTTTTGGCTTAATCTACATCAAATTAAGGAGAGAAAACACGAAAGCAAGGTTAAAGTTGCTGTTAGACATCATTATTCACCCAAATCAGCGAGGATTCAGCTATGAGAATTTTATTTGTGGCCAAGGTGAGTGATTAGCATTGTTTTGACACTAATTACAGTTAACTAAGGGTAATTAGTGAAGATTAGCGAACTTATACACTAATTAATTCTGGAAAAATATCTATAAATTCGAAAATAATGTTTTAGACCTCTGTTAGAAATTGGGTTTGATTTGACTAAGTTTTACTAATCATATCATTAGTTTTTCCTAAATATGTTTAAGGGAAAATACGGGGTTTTGGGTATATTTGATCCATTTTGACATGTATATTCATTGTTTTGGTGTTTGTGGTTAGTTTGCTATGTTGCTATGACTGTTTGGAATGATTTATGGTTGATTAGAATAGTTAGGTTAGTCGAAAACGTAGTTGAATGGCGTAAACAAGTTGCTGGAAAAAGTTGCAGAAAGTTGTGTAGGGTTTCAGATCGGATCGGGTATGGGCTCGGATCGGATAGGAGAGCTGGGCAAGGAACCCAACCCGAACTGAAGTCTGGTACAAGGGAAGTTTGGCATGAAGGAAGGCCATTGCTTGGAATTGGAGTTGGACTGAGGAGCGGATCGGAGCTAGGGAGCGGATCGGAGCAGGGAAGTGAGCGGGATCGGATGAAAAAAAAACCACATGAACTGAACAGGAGCAGGGGATCGGGGGTAAGGAGGAGGATCTGACTGGAGCCAGACATCTCGACCCGAACCGAAGCGAGGGAGCAACTACCGAACCCAACCCAAGTAGAGGCACAACCGAACCGAACTACTTCAGAGAATCCGTATCGAACCGACGTCTGGAAGGGGAGAATCATCGAACCGAACCGCATCTAGGAAAACACTATGAAGCATTGCACCAAACCGAACCGTGCTATACGTATGTATCCGAACCGAATTAGACTTCCATCTCTTCTACACGATGACTCTTTTGAAGACCAACTCCAATTCGGTCAAAACCCGAGATGCAAAGGGAGTCCAAGGGAGGAGCTTTGACTCAGGATCCAGTTGGGAACCAATGAGTGGGCTCCATGATTGGGCTTTGTTGCGGGACGTGTTCCAAGGGGCTATCGATATCTATTACTTTGGATCACTATGTATGGGAGGTACGTGAATGGATTCAGGGCCGCAGTGGCCTAGGTACGACTAAAGGGCTATAGACCAATGAAGTGGGGTCATTTGTAAAGATTTGGTCATGACTCCATGTGGTAAGCTTGGTAGTAGCAGTAGTTGTACAAGTTGAACTCCGCCACTACTTCGATGGGTCTAGTGATTGTCAGTGGTGGACATCGTATGCTTTACGCACTCAGTGAGAGATGTGAGGATGAATGCTATGCTTGATTTGTTTGCCATCATTACGACATGCACACCCCACCCCCGTATTCTTTACACTATTTGTTATGGCACCTTAGAGTATTGTACGGTATGTAGTGCTAACTCTTTGGTTGCAGGTCCAAGCTCAGGTATGGTTTAGTATACCTGTTATTGTTCTGTTTAGATGCTTATCGCTCATACCAGGCTTTATGTCTGACCCAGAGTTTTATGTCTCTTCTTATTACTCTGGGTGCTCACACGAGCAGACTAGAGACAGGTTAGCTGGTGATGCACGGGTAGATGATCCGGAGACGAGCAGGAGGCTTCCAGGTATGATATATATATAGTATTCTCCCTGTGTTATTGAAGATCACTGCTTGGGCATTAGTAGTGCATCTTCTACTTTAGCTTTCTTTTGTTTTAGAGACCGTAAATTTGGAAAGTTGTAATAAGCTATACTTGGATTTCCGCTGCTCTGATGTTGATGTTGGTTTTAGTTATCAGCTTATGCACTGTCTCACCCGTTTTATGTCAAGTATGTTATTATTATATTTTATTCCATGCGCTGTGAGACAATCTACAGGTTCCTCGTTAGTTAATTCCCTTCTTTCCTTTTCTTGACGCCCGTTCTGTGCTAGTCGGGTATGTGTACATCGCACTTTCGGAGGAAATGTCAGCTGGTGCGGGCGGGCCGTCACACTTGGTATCAGAGCTCTAGGTTACGTAGTTAACCTAGGGAAAGACACTAGGGAGAGATAGTATACGTATACGAGAGAGCGTATTTGTGATTACTTTGGTTTCCAAGAGCTATATATGTATATACTATTAGTAGTATAAGAATGAAGTCGTACTGCACTAGCACCACTATGGGGTCGTTAATCGTTTCCTTTTACAGATTGGCGATGAGCCGATATGTTAGAGGTACCGGTAGAGGGGCCAATAATGGGAATACTGCGGACATGAGGACGATGTTTACTGACCTCATGAGAGAGATGATTAGGGATGTGCAGAGTGCAGCTCCCAATGGTGGAAATGGTGGTGGTCCAATAGTGCAGGCGCCTAGGGCTAATTTCGCCAAGCTGAACAAGGATTATACTAGTCTTGGTGGGAAGTCGTTCCACGGAACGGAGTCGGCTACAGATGTTCAGGATTGGTTGGATAGTTGCGAACGTATCTTCGAGGATCTGGGTATCGAGGATGCGATGAAGAGAAAGCTAGCATCCCGTCAGCTGCAAGGGCGGGCAATGAATTGGTGGAATGCTATAAAGGCAGCTACTCCCGAAGATCAGATTACTTGGGAGCAGTTTAAGGTCCGCTTTAGCGAGAAGTTCATTCCAGCTGCTCAGAAGTCAGTGTTGTTTAAGAAATTCTTGGAGCTCAAGCAGAATGGCAGAGCTGTCTCGGAGTATATTGCTGAATTCGACACTTTGTCGAAGTATGGGTTATCTCTTATTGATACTACCGAGAAGAAGAATGAGAAATTCATAACTGGTTTGGATCAGTACTTGGGGGAAAGGCTTATTAACCACATCGATGAGACGTTTGAATCGATTGTAGGGAAAGCATTGAAATCAGAAAGTCTCTACCCTAAGCCGAAGACTGAGGTTGCATCTGCAGAGGAGCCAAAGCCACAAGCAAGTGGTGGAGGCAAGGGTGGTTCCCAGAATAAGAGAAAGTAGAGTCAGACTAAGGATGGTTAGAAGAAAAAGAATAAGCAAGATGTTGAGTGCTTCAGCTGTGGTAAGAAGGGCCATTATGCTAGTAATTGTCGGGCCAAGCCAGCGGATAGGAAGTGCTTCAACTGTGGCCAAATGGGACGTCACAAGGACAAATGTCCGCAACCCCCTAAAGAAAAGCAAATGGTGAAAGCATATGCCCTTAATGCTATTCCTTCTTCGTTGAATGCCCCAACCGCGGCGGAGAAGGGAAAGAATGTCGTCATTCAAGGTATGCTTTCTGTTTATGATGTTCCTGTTAGAGTTTTGTTTGATACCGGAGCTTCCAGTTCTTTCATATCTAGTGACCTGGTAGATAGGTTGGGATTGGAGCCCGAGATTGTCGATAGACCTTTAGTAGTGACGAACCCGATTGGTGGTTCGACTAGCCTTAGCATGATTTGTCGTAATGTGGTCTTATCGAGTCATGGATGCATGTTTGTTTGTGATTGCTTTGTTTTGGGCTTTACTGGGTTTGGCATTATTTTGGGAGTAGATTGGCTCCAAAGATACGGGGTGGTGGTAGACTGTGAGGGCTTTTTGGTTTACAGCTAGAGCGGATGATGGGCGGAGGATAGTGTTTGGTGGTCTACCCAGTGAGGGGGTATTGGCTAGTTTTCTAAACTCCCTCGACATTCCGCATAGTGAGTTGTCAGGTTTGCCTGTGGTTGGCCAGTATCCGGACGTTTTCGAAGAAGTGACCTGTAACAACCCGTATTTTCAATAACCTGTAATAACATAAATCGAGGCAGAATTTAATTCTAAAATGGGAATCAAGGGAAACGGGCTATGCCATTGCGTTCGTCTCGGAAAAATACGCGAAATAGAGTCCGAGTTTTCGAAAATCGGAGTCCGTATGACCAAGATATGGCCTCGCGAAGTTTCACGAAAATTCCCAAATTAAAGTATACTTAATTAAGTGAAATGGGTTGTGTAGATATATATATATATATATATTGATATATATATATATATATAATTGAAAATTTAATAAATAAATATGCAAAAATGCTCAAAACAGCGAATTGGGAGAGGGGAATAACCGAACCGGCCGATTTTTGAAGTCGACCCGAGCCCGCTGGGTCGACTAGGGGTTAATCCAGGGTGTTTGGCTGTCAACCCGTGGGCCGATTCGCTCAAGTGCAGATTTTGCATTTGAATGGTTCTCATGGTCCATCTTTAATCTAAAGGCCCTAGATGGTTCCTACACTTGACTTCTTCCCCAAGACATGCTTTGATGGCTTGGATTGAATCTAGGGTTAATCCTATGGCCTAAAACACTTGCCTAATCTATAAATAAGACCCTAACCTACCCTAATTCATTCATAATTAAACCTAGTGACTAAACTATGGCAAAATGCTAGCTCTCATGGCCTCCACTAATTTTATGAAGAGGGTTGCATACTAATCACTCTCTAATCAACTTCTAATCCCTTCTTAGCATCTTAATCTTCTTCATTTGGTGTTCAAAGTTGCTAGTTGTGAGTTTCTATCACTTTGATGATCTTTTGGTAAACTAATTAGATGAGATGTGATGAGATTTATGGTTTTGTATGTGGGTTAATGAGCTTTGAATCATATGATATGATGTTAGCATTAATCTTATGTTTATGCATGTTGAGTATGTAAGCTTATGCAAGTTTAATATGATGTATGTTATGTTTGCATGATGCTAAATATGCAAGTTGTGGGCTATGTAATCATATGCATGTTATGCAAGTTCATGGTAATATGCTATGCAAGTTACATGTATGTAAATATGCAAGTTACATGTTTGTTAATATGCAAGTTACATGTATGTAAATATGCAAGTTACATGTTTGTTAATATGCAAGTTACATGTTTGTTAATATGCAAGTTACATGTATGTAAATATGCAAGTTACATGTTTCTTTATATGCAAGTTACATGTTTGTTAATATGCGAGTTACATGTATGTAAATATGCAAGTTACATGTTTATTAATATGCAAGTTCATGATGACACATTATGCAAGTCTATAAGCTAATATGCAAGTTTGTTATGCAAAATGAATATGTAAGTTATGTGACATATTATATGCAAGTTATGTGACATGTTATGCAAGTTCATATGCAAGTTATGTGTTTGTTAATATGCAAGATGGCACCTTTGAAACATGTTCATTCATATGCAAGTTGACACCTTTTATATGTGTTATATCATGAACGAAATTACGTGGGAACGATGGGGTAATTAAATGCATAAGTTAATAAGATTGTGTGAAATTAATATAATTATGCATAACACAAAATAAATAAACATAGTATGGGAATTTGCCTATTTGGTTAGGTGTACCCATACTATGTGTTGGGAATTTACCTATTGAGTTAGGTCTACCCCATGGGAATTTACCTATTAAGTTAGGTCTACCCATGTTAAGAAAACTTGATTAATTAGGGATAATTAATATAAAATTATGAGGGTGATTAATTAGGTGTAATTAATTGACTAAGACACGAGGTTGGACTCAGTTGTAGCGTAAAACTGCCCGGACCCAACCGGCTTAACCAGTTGCTACAAATGTTAGCCCAATGTGAGAGGTCTTAGGCACAAACTAAATACGTAATTAATGTAAAGACACGAGGTTAGACTCTGTTATGACATAAGGCTGCCCGGACCCAACCGGCTTAACCAGCGGTCATAAAAGACAGTCTAATGTGAGAGGTCTTTACAAAGGTTACGTTCTTAATTAATTAATTAAGAAACACTTAACCACATTAGCATGTAGAGGGACATGAGGGGTTAAGTGGGTGCCTCGGGTGGCATGAGAAAATCTAGTGGTTGCCTTGGGTGGCAATAGAAAATACGATTAGAATACTTAACCAAAATGGAACATGTAATTAAAACATGATTAAAGGGTTAAGTGGGATATACTAGAAAAAGGGACAAGCTTAGGTGGGTAGCTTGTGGAGGCCCATTTCAACCAGTAACCCATACGTATCTTTGTGGGCTCGACCCATGTCGAGGACGGGACACGCATACTGGGCTTGACTGTAAGAGGCAAACGGGTTAGCGGTGGCAACGCAAGTCCAACGGGCTTCATATGCGTGAGTGGGCCCGGGCTGGTAGGTAAGCCGTTGTTGCATCGAGTAGATATAAGCCGTGCACCTTTAGTTTCATCAGGTTGCCACATTGGGGAATGATACATCCCACGGTGGGGCCAGCACGGGTATCTACGTTAGGGAGCCGATCGAATGGGAAGTAGTGTGTACACCTAGTGGATTGTAGGGCCCCGTGGCGCCTACTTGGTCACCTAGGGGTACGCAGGTACTAATTAGTAAATTTTATAAGTCCTTGGGTGGGATCAACCTTTAAGTTAGGAACGACTGGTGTGGTGCAGTTTAGTAATTTACCTTAGGGAGGGTAGATGCGTCTTTATCCTTTATCTTCGTTTAGTTGACTGCTTAGGGTAGCCATTCATCCCTATATGTTACCGTATATCAGTTTATGTCTTCTCTGGTTACTTTAACGATTGTATTGTTAAAGTTATAGGACTCGCTCAGACTTATGTCTGACCCCGTTGTTTTTATCTTTTTCCCAACCCTCAGGTCCTACGGTGGATCCTAGCAGTAGTGGAGCTTGATCGGATTGCTGTTCCAGTCTTTAGGAGCTTGGATAGATGTAAAGCTCCAGTTATCCAGTTATCTTTTCTTTTGTTTGGCTATTGTATGAGAGTGGGATTATGTACTTCTTTATTTTGATGGATATTGTACTTGACCTTTATTGTGGTTTTATGATGTAACCAGACATGTTTTACTTCCGCTGTTATGAGATGATGTTTTAAAATTTCAAGTACTATTTATATCTGTCTTGTTGTAATTTTTCTGTTCTATATTCACTAAAATACTCCTCCAATGCTATGGCATTCCCTTAGTGAGTGATCATAGCGGGAGTGGGGTGTTACACGTGGTATCAGAGCTTAAGGTTACCAGAACAGATAAAATTTTTGAGAAAAACTACTTTCTAAGAGTATTTTCGAAGAAAGTATTTTTAAAAGCATGTCTTCTAAGAGAAAAAGTTTTTGAAAAAGAAAAGCATAATCCCCAATAGCCATATCTTTATCTTTCGGAATCTCCTTTTTGAATCTTTCCTCTTTCGTTTCAGCATGGCTGAAGATCTTAACATCCCGGAGGGTTTAGTTATACCACTATGGTATAGGAGGTTGCAAGAGGCTAGGGCCGCGGCTGCGGGTCCGGCCAATGCTACTACACCAGAGACAACCGCTCCTCCTCCTCAGCCTAGAGTGGATAATTTTGCTAAGGTTTGCAAGGAGTTCAAGGCTATAGGAGGAAAACCTTTTCTTGGTTCAGAGACTTTCGTAGAGGCTAGAGATTGGCTTAAGGAAGTGGAAGAGTTGCTAGATATCTTTGAAGTGGAAGAGGGAAAGAAAGTCAAGTTGGCGGCTTGGTTAATGAAGGGAGAGGCCTCATTCTGGTGGGAGGTCACTAATGGAGAACGCCCTGTTGACTCTTGGGCAGATTTTAAGCAAAGGTTTGGGGCTAAGTTTCTCTCAAGGGCGGAAGAGAATCTGTTTATGGAGAAGTTCTTGAATTTGAAGCAAGGGAATCTCACGGTGAAAGAATATGTCAACAAATTCAATCAATTAGCAAGGTTTGGCATAGAGTTGGTGAATACACCGGAGAAGAAGGCTTTGAGGTTCGTTAGAGGCTTGAACGAACCATTGCAAGGAATAGCTATGACTCACATTCCTATGGGGGCCACTTTTGAGAAGCTTGTCTACATGGCACTTATGCATGAGGATGATAAGAATTCTAAGGCACCAGAGAAAAAGGGGGATCAGAAGAAACCGCAACAACAACAACAACAAGGCAAGGGCGGAAAAGGCAATGGTGACAAAAAGAAGACGAAGAAGAAGTGCTTCAATTGTGGAACACCAGGACACCTTAGTAAGGATTGTCGCAAAAAGAAGAAGACCGGTTGCTTTCATTGTGGTGAAGCAGGGCATCTTGTGAAAAACTGCCCAAAGAAGGGGCAGAAGACGGGGTCTACCTCAGGAGGCCAGGTGCAAGCTCTTATAGCACCACCTCAGTCAGGGGGGCAAGTTCAGGTTCTCTCAGTTCCACCGATTCAGCAGAGAGGTAGAACTATTTCCGTTGAAAGTCTGGTTTTTCTGTTTGATCATCCAGTTCGTACTTTGTTTGACTCTGGCGCATCGCATTCTTTTATCTCATCATCGTTAGTTGAGTCACTGCACTTAGACACCAGTCTAGTTGATGATCCCTTGGTTGTCTCAAACCCAATTGGGGGCTCCATATATCTGTCTATGATATGTTTGGGTTTGAAGATTTCTATACTTAGCGTTGAGTTTAGATGTGATGCTTTTGTATTGGGCTTCACGGGCTATGGGTTGATCTTGGGCATGGACTGGTTATCCAGTAATGGTGCCGTTCTTGATTGCGAAAGGAGAGTTGTCAGGCTCATGACCCGCTTGGGTAACACTCTCGAGATCTCTTGCAATCCCATGGAATCTGTTTTGCTAAGTTATCTTGAATCGCTCGATGCTTCGGTCGAGAGTTTGTGTTCTGTCAGAGTAGTCCGGGAATATCCGGATGTGTTTGAAGAAGTAAAGGGTTTGCCTCCGAAGCGGGAGATAGATTTCCGAATTTATTTGGTGGATAATGCCAAACCAGTGTCTTTGCCAGTACGCCACATGGCTCCTCGTGAGAGAAGAGAACTTCATAAGCAAGTAGGGGAGTTGCTTGAGAAGGGGTTCATAAGGCGAAGTATATCGGAGTGGGGAGCTCCAGTAGTGTTTGCCACGAAGGCGGATGGGTCCCTCAGACTTTGTGTGGATTATAGAGAACTTAATAAGCTCACGAAGAAGAATAGACACCCATTACCGAGGATAGATGATCTCTTTGATCAGTTGGTTGGCGCGTCAGTATTTTCGCAGATGGACTTAGCTACAGGGTTTCATCAGTTAAGAGTGGCGGAGGACAGTATAGAGAAGACTGCTTTCCGGACTCCGGATGGTTTTTATGAGTGGCTAGTGATGCCATTTGGGTTGACAAACGCCCCCGCATACTTTGTTGATCTCATGAGTAGAGTGTTCAGAGAGTATCTGAATAAGTTTGTAGTAGTTTTTGTGGATGACATCTTGGTCTTTTCCAAGAATGAAGAAGAGCATGCCTTACATCTCAAGGAAGCGTTGGAGACTCTTCGAGCGCATAGTCTTAAAGCTAAATTCTCTAAATGCCATTTTTGGAGAAGAGAAGTGCGATTCTTAGGGCATGTGGTCTCTAAGGAAGGGATAGCTGTGGATCCCGCAAAGATAGTATCTATCCAGGATTGGAAAGTTCCTAGAAATGCTACCGAGGTAAGAAGTTTCTTGGGGTTGGCAGGATATTATAGGAAGTTCATCAAAGACTTCGCGAAGATATCAGCCCCATTAACCCGCTTGACGAAAAAGAATCTGGTTTTCTCGTGGGATGTAGATTGTGATGATGCTTTCCGACGGTTAAAGAGAGCTTTGACCACCGCTCCAGTTTTAGTGCTCCCGGATGGGAGTAAGCCGTTTGTTGTTTATACCGATGCTTGTGGAACAGGATTAGGCGCAGTCTTGATGCAGGAGGGAAGGGTAATAGCCTATGGAGGGAGACAATTGAGAGTGCATGAGAAGAATTACCCTACCCATGATCTAGAGTTGGCCGCGATTGTTTTCGCACTTAAGTCTTGGCGCCATTATCTTCTTGGTGAGAGATTCGAGTTGTTCACCGACCATAAATCATTGAAGTACTTATTCTCTCAGAAGGATTTAAACTTAAGACAGCAAAGGTGGATGGAGTTCTTAGCATCCTATGATTTCGAGATAGCGTATACCCCTGGTAAGGGTAACGTGGTGGCAGACGCCTTAAGTAGAAAAAGGCTATCTTTGAGTCCATTGTTCGTGGAACGACGAAGCTTGGAGTTTCTTTCTTTGTTTGACTTCAGACCTTCTGTTGATTTTGTACCTGGTTTGTTGGCATCCTTGGAGGTTAGACCTACTCTTTTGAGACGGATTGGCGAGGCTCAGCGAGACGACCCACAGTTGGTTGTGTTGGTAGAGAAGCTTATAAGAGGGGAGTCGTCCAGCCATTTGGGTAGATACACCATAGATGATAAGGGATGGTTGCATAGAGACGGTAGACTTTGTGTACCGCAAGATGAGGGTTTGAAGAAGGCTATTTTGGATGATGCACATCGTTCAAGAATGACTATTCATCCCGGTGGAGACAAAATGTACCAAGACATGAAGAGAGTTTTCTTCTGGGCCGGTATGAAGAAAGATGTGGCCGAGTATGTGGCTAGATGCTTAGTGTGCCAACAAGTTAAAGTGGAGCAAAGGAAACCCGGTGGGTTGCTACACCCATTGGAAGTTCCACAGTGGAAGTGGGATAGTGTCTCGATGGATTTCATCGACGGGTTACCGAGATCGAGGAAGGGCAATACGGGAATTTGGGTTGTGGTAGACAGACTTACCAAGAGTGCCCATTTTATACCCGTAAAGAGTAAGAGGACCGCTCCATGGCTTGCTTCAGTCTATGTTAGAGAGATTGTTAGATTGCATGGCGTACCATCCAGCATTGTGAGTGATCGAGATCCTATTTTCACTAGTGAGTTTTGGAGAAGTTTGCAAGAGGCGGTAGGGACTCAGTTGTGTTTGAGCACCGCATATCATCCTCAGACGGACGGTCAGACTGAGAGGGTGAACCGTATCTTAGAAGATCTTTTGAGGCTTTGTATCTTGGATTTTGGAGGTACATGGGAAGAACATCTTCCTTTGGTGGAGTTCGCATATAATAACAGCTTTCAGTCCAGTATTGGTATGGCTCCTTTCGAAGCTCTTTATGGAAGGCCTTGTCGATCTCCTACATGTTGGTGGGAATCTACGGATAAGATCTTGCTTGGGCCGGATATGGTTAGAGAGACTTCAGAGAAGATTGATTTAATTCGAAAAAGGATGAAAGCAGCGCAAGATAGACAGAAATCTTATGCGGATCGGAGAAGGACGGATCTTGAGTTTGAGGTTGGGGACATGGTTTTTGTCAAAGTATCTCCATTGAGAAATGTTGTTCGCTTTGGGTCCGTAGGGAAGTTAGCACCGAGATTTGTTGGGCCGTTTCCTATTAAGGAAAGGATTGGACGGATGGCATATAGGGTGGAGTTGCCCGACAGACTTAGTGGTGTTCATGATGTATTCCATGTATCACATTTGAGGAAGTGCTTACATGAGACCGCGGAGGTGGTAGAGCCGAGCTTGCTTAGAGATGTAGAGGTAGAGCGTGATGCGACGATTCGACGAGCTCCTACTCGCATCCTTGGGTCAGAAACTAGGAAGTTGAGGAACAGAGAAGTTCAGCTAGTTAAAGTGCAATGGGGAGATGACGAAAGCAATGCTACTTGGGAGACGGAAGCAAAGATGCGTTCTTTGTATCCATTTCTTTTTGAGAGTATGTCTTTTAACTTCTCCTTTATTGCTTGTCTAGTACTTATCTTATCTTTAGTATATCCTCTTGCTAATACCTATGACCTTTAGATAGGGTAAAACCTATGGTTGAAACATGTGTTTGAAACATGTTATGGTTGATGGATGCATATGGATGCAATTGTTTGCTAGTGGTTGCTCGTGGATGCATATACACACACATTAGGCACTAGATCGGCTCAGTCACTTCATGTTGCATATTGCATAAATGGATGTGGTAGTTAGATTGATGGATGTATCATGGCTGTGTTATCATATGGATGATGCATTTTTGTGTATGGTTGTGCACGCATGTAGAAATTTGTATGTGTCAATAGGGTTTCGCATACATATTGGATGCATGGCACTATCATGGTTTGCATTAAGGAGGTTTACTGTATCAGTAACCGCCTGATTTTCGCATTAGGTAAGTACATATACACACACTTTTGCATATATCCATCCAGCATTTAGAATCTTGTAAGGACAATGATTGCTCGTGGATGATGCTTTGAGTAGATGGATGATTGGATGGTAGGATACGTTCTTCCTAACTTGAAGATTTCGGGGACGAAATCCTTTAAGGAGGGGAGAATGTAACAACCCGTATTTTCAATAACCTGTAATAACATAAATCGAGGCAGAATTTAATTCTAAAATGGGAATCAAGGGAAACGGGCTATGCCATTGCGTTCGTCTCGGAAAAATACGCGAAATAGAGTCCGAGTTTTCGAAAATCGGAGTCCGTATGACCAAGATATGGCCTCGCGAAGTTTCACGAAAATTCCCAAATTAAAGTATACTTAATTAAGTGAAATGGGTTGTGTAGATATATATATATATATATATATTGATATATATATATATATATAATTGAAAATTTAATAAATAAATATGCAAAAATGCTCAAAACAGCGAATTGGGAGAGGGGAATAACCGAACCGGCCGATTTTTGAAGTCGACCCGAGCCCGCTGGGTCGACTAGGGGTTAATCCAGGGTGTTTGGCTGTCAACCCGTGGGCCGATTCGCTCAAGTGCAGATTTTGCATTTGAATGGTTCTCATGGTCCATCTTTAATCTAAAGGCCCTAGATGGTTCCTACACTTGACTTCTTCCCCAAGACATGCTTTGATGGCTTGGATTGAATCTAGGGTTAATCCTATGGCCTAAAACACTTGCCTAATCTATAAATAAGACCCTAACCTACCCTAATTCATTCATAATTAAACCTAGTGACTAAACTATGGCAAAATGCTAGCTCTCATGGCCTCCACTAATTTTATGAAGAGGGTTGCATACTAATCACTCTCTAATCAACTTCTAATCCCTTCTTAGCATCTTAATCTTCTTCATTTGGTGTTCAAAGTTGCTAGTTGTGAGTTTCTATCACTTTGATGATCTTTTGGTAAACTAATTAGATGAGATGTGATGAGATTTATGGTTTTGTATGTGGGTTAATGAGCTTTGAATCATATGATATGATGTTAGCATTAATCTTATGTTTATGCATGTTGAGTATGTAAGCTTATGCAAGTTTAATATGATGTATGTTATGTTTGCATGATGCTAAATATGCAAGTTGTGGGCTATGTAATCATATGCATGTTATGCAAGTTCATGGTAATATGCTATGCAAGTTACATGTATGTAAATATGCAAGTTACATGTTTGTTAATATGCAAGTTACATGTATGTAAATATGCAAGTTACATGTTTGTTAATATGCAAGTTACATGTTTGTTAATATGCAAGTTACATGTATGTAAATATGCAAGTTACATGTTTCTTTATATGCAAGTTACATGTTTGTTAATATGCGAGTTACATGTATGTAAATATGCAAGTTACATGTTTATTAATATGCAAGTTCATGATGACACATTATGCAAGTCTATAAGCTAATATGCAAGTTTGTTATGCAAAATGAATATGTAAGTTATGTGACATATTATATGCAAGTTATGTGACATGTTATGCAAGTTCATATGCAAGTTATGTGTTTGTTAATATGCAAGATGGCACCTTTGAAACATGTTCATTCATATGCAAGTTGACACCTTTTATATGTGTTATATCATGAACGAAATTACGTGGGAACGATGGGGTAATTAAATGCATAAGTTAATAAGATTGTGTGAAATTAATATAATTATGCATAACACAAAATAAATAAACATAGTATGGGAATTTGCCTATTTGGTTAGGTGTACCCATACTATGTGTTGGGAATTTACCTATTGAGTTAGGTCTACCCCATGGGAATTTACCTATTAAGTTAGGTCTACCCATGTTAAGAAAACTTGATTAATTAGGGATAATTAATATAAAATTATGAGGGTGATTAATTAGGTGTAATTAATTGACTAAGACACGAGGTTGGACTCAGTTGTAGCGTAAAACTGCCCGGACCCAACCGGCTTAACCAGTTGCTACAAATGTTAGCCCAATGTGAGAGGTCTTAGGCACAAACTAAATACGTAATTAATGTAAAGACACGAGGTTAGACTCTGTTATGACATAAGGCTGCCCGGACCCAACCGGCTTAACCAGCGGTCATAAAAGACAGTCTAATGTGAGAGGTCTTTACAAAGGTTACGTTCTTAATTAATTAATTAAGAAACACTTAACCACATTAGCATGTAGAGGGACATGAGGGGTTAAGTGGGTGCCTCGGGTGGCATGAGAAAATCTAGTGGTTGCCTTGGGTGGCAATAGAAAATACGATTAGAATACTTAACCAAAATGGAACATGTAATTAAAACATGATTAAAGGGTTAAGTGGGATATACTAGAAAAAGGGACAAGCTTAGGTGGGTAGCTTGTGGAGGCCCATTTCAACCAGTAACCCATACGTATCTTTGTGGGCTCGACCCATGTCGAGGACGGGACACGCATACTGGGCTTGACTGTAAGAGGCAAACGGGTTAGCGGTGGCAACGCAAGTCCAACGGGCTTCATATGCGTGAGTGGGCCCGGGCTGGTAGGTAAGCCGTTGTTGCATCGAGTAGATATAAGCCGTGCACCTTTAGTTTCATCAGGTTGCCACATTGGGGAATGATACATCCCACGGTGGGGCCAGCACGGGTATCTACGTTAGGGAGCCGATCGAATGGGAAGTAGTGTGTACACCTAGTGGATTGTAGGGCCCCGTGGCGCCTACTTGGTCACCTAGGGGTACGCAGGTACTAATTAGTAAATTTTATAAGTCCTTGGGTGGGATCAACCTTTAAGTTAGGAACGACTGGTGTGGTGCAGTTTAGTAATTTACCTTAGGGAGGGTAGATGCGTCTTTATCCTTTATCTTCGTTTAGTTGACTGCTTAGGGTAGCCATTCATCCCTATATGTTACCGTATATCAGTTTATGTCTTCTCTGGTTACTTTAACGATTGTATTGTTAAAGTTATAGGACTCGCTCAGACTTATGTCTGACCCCGTTGTTTTTATCTTTTTCCCAACCCTCAGGTCCTACGGTGGATCCTAGCAGTAGTGGAGCTTGATCGGATTGCTGTTCCAGTCTTTAGGAGCTTGGATAGATGTAAAGCTCCAGTTATCCAGTTATCTTTTCTTTTGTTTGGCTATTGTATGAGAGTGGGATTATGTACTTCTTTATTTTGATGGATATTGTACTTGACCTTTATTGTGGTTTTATGATGTAACCAGACATGTTTTACTTCCGCTGTTATGAGATGATGTTTTAAAATTTCAAGTACTATTTATATCTGTCTTGTTGTAATTTTTCTGTTCTATATTCACTAAAATACTCCACCAATGCTATGGCATTCCCTTAGTGAGTGATCATAGCGGGAGTGGGGTGTTACATGACCGGGCTTCCACCACATCAAGAGATTGAGTTCCGTATTGATTTGGTAAAAGATGCCAGACCTATAGTGATGCCACTTCGTCGTATGGCACCAAGGGAGCAGCGAGAGCTCTGGGTGCAAGTCAGCGATCTTTTGAAGAAGGGATTTATCAGAAGGAGTGTTTCTGAATGGGGAGCACCAGTTGTGTTTGCTACCAAGGCGGATGGTTCCCTTCGTTTGTGTGTAGACTACCGCGAGTTGAATAAAGTGACGAGGAAGAACAAGTATCCTCTACCATGGATAGATAATTTGTTCGATCAGTTGAGTGGCGCGAGAGTATTTTCTCAGTTGGATCTTGCGACAGGTTTTCATCAGCTTAGAGTGGAAGCTGAGAGTATAGCTGAAACGGCATTTCGAACGCCGTCTGGATTTTATGAGCGGTTGGTCATGCCATTCAGGCTGACCAATGCCCCAACATATTTTGTGGATCTTATGAATAGGGTATTCAGAGATCAGTTGAATAAGTTTGTCCTTGTGTCCATTGATGATATTTTGGTCTATTCGAGGGCAGAGGAAGAACACAAGGAACATTTAAGAATAGTGATGGAGGTGTTGAGAAAACACCAATTGAAAGCAAAGGTTTCTAAGTGTCATTTCTGGAGGAGGGAAGTGAGGTTCTTGGGTCATGTTGTTTCCGAGAATGGTATTGCCGTGGACCCTGCGAAGGTGGCTACGGTATAGGATTGGCCTACGCCCAATAATGCAATGGATGTGAGAAGTTTCTTGGGGTTAGCTGGATATTATCGTAAGTTTATCCAAGGCTTCTCCAAGATAGCAGCACCGTTGACCCAGTTGACCAAGAAGAATCAAGCTTTTGTCTGGGATGAAAGGTGCGAGAATGCATTCAAGAGTCTAAAGGACAAGTTGATGTGTGCAGCAGTGTTAGTCATTCCTAAGGAGAATGAAGAAATGACGGTATACACAGATGCTTGTGGTACCGGATTAGGTGTTGTATTGATGCAAGGCGGTAGGGTTGTAGCTTATGCAAGTCAGCAATTGAAACCACATGAGAAGAAGTATCCTACCCACGATTTGGAACTGGCAGCGATTGTGTTTGCATTAAAGATGTGGAGACATTATCTCTTGGGAGAAAGATTTGGGTTGTTTACTGATCATAAATCGTTAAAGTATCTCTTCTCTCAGAAAGATCTGAATCTCCGTCAGCAGAGATGGTTAGAATTCTTGGCTTCGTATGATTTTGATATCGCATACACACCTGGGAAAGGTAATGCGGTAGCCGATGCCTTGAGTAGGAGACATGCCAGTTTAGGGGCTATGTTTCTTGAATGGAAGCAACTGGAGTATATCGCGGGATTTGATTTCAGACCAAAGTGCGAATTGGATCCAGTCATGCTAGCTAGTTTGGCGATCAGACCCACTTTGATAAAGCGGATTGGTTCCAGCCAAAGGGACGATCCTAATCTATTCGAAATCATCTCCAAGTTAGAGATAGGTATCAATGAGGAGATGAACAAATATGGGCTTGATCGAGATGGATGGCTTAGAAAGAATGGAAAGCTTGTTGTACCCAATGTCAATGGTTTGAGAGATGAAGTGCTTAGAGAATGTCATCACTCAAAACTGACTATACATCCCGGTGGTAATAAGATGTATCGAGACATGAAGCAGACTTACTACTGGGAAGGGATGAAAAGAGACGTTGGGAAGTTTATATCCAAATGCATGAATTGCCGGCTAGTTAAAGCCGAGCAAAAGAAGCTTAGTGGGTTGTTGCAACCATTAGAAATTCCCGAATGGAAATGGGAGCAAGTCTCGATGGATTTCATTGATGGTTTACCAAGAACTAGATCGGGACATGATAGCATTTGGGTAATTGTGGATCGATTGACTAAGAGTGCAAGATTTATACCAGTCAAATCGACTAGAACGACGGGTAAGTTAGCAGAATTGTATATGAAGTGGGTAGTGAGATTTCATGGAGTACGTAAAAGCATTGTGAGTGACTGAGACCCGTTGTTCACTAGTGGGTTTTGGAAGAGCTTATAAGAGGCTCTAGGGTCAGAGTTACATCTCAGTACCGCATATCATCCTCAGACCGACGGTCAGACGGAGAGGGTGAATCGTATTTTGGAAGATCTCTTGAGAGCATGCATATTGGATTTTGGTGGATCATGGGATGACCATCTGCATCTAGTAGAATTTGCATATAATAATAGCTACCAATCCAGTATCAGTATGGCTCCATATGAAGCTTTGTACGGAAGACCGTGCAACTCACCATTATGTTGGATAGAGACAGGCGAGAAGTTTATGCTTGGACCAGATGTGGTGAGGGAAACTTCAGGTAAGATCAAGATCATTCAACAACGAATGAAAGCTGCCCAAGATAGGCAGAAGAGCTATGCTGATAAGAGGGGAAAAGACTTAAAATTCTCCGTTGGTGACTTGGTGTTTGTCAAGATTTCTCCGTTGAAGAGCGTGATACGATTTGGCAGGAGAGACAAGTTAGCACCAAGATTTGTTGGCCCATTCCCTGTTCTTGAACTAGTCGGGAATTTGGCATATAGAATTGACTTACCAGAGAAGATGGCGGGAGTTCACAATGTATTTCATGTTTCCCAACTAAGGAAGTTCGTTCACGACTCAGATATGACTATTTCACCTGATCAGTTAGAGGACTTCGAAGTAGAACCTGAGGCGGTTAGGGACCGCAAGCCGATCCGTATTGTCGAGCATGATATGTAGCAACTTTGAAGGAAGGCGGTGAAGCTAGTCAAGGTTCAGTGGGGCGAGAACGAGAATGACTGTACTTGGGAGACACAGGAGAGTATTAGGAAGATGTATCCATAACTCTTCGCCTGGTAAGATTTTGACTTCGATTTAGTTTTCCGCATGTTAGGGTAGGCTTGTTTGCTTGTTTGGTTGTTGTATGTGGCTGTTAGGCATGCGGGATCCTTTGTATGTTTTGGGTTAAGGAATTTCGGGGACGAAATTTCTTAAGGGGGGGGGGGGGGGGGGGGGAGTGTAACGACCCGTGTTCTACGCATCATAGGATCGTAGAATATTTATTTCTTTCACAAACGAAGTCGTATGGTCATGTAACTTTGGGAGACGACTATTGGGGTCATTTCCCATGTTCATGATTTTTCCCAATTTTTAAATGACCATTTTACCCCTAGTTGGTACTGTTTTGGCCATAACTTTTGACTAGAAAGGAATTTTGACCTGAAACCACTTCCATTGGCTCCGGATGATGGTTTACAATTTCGTAGAGTGGTCACATTAGCCAAACGGACTCACCATTTGGGAGATATGGCTGAAACAAGTTTTGAGATAGTGAAAAACAACTTAATTGGGCTTAACCGGGTGATTAACAGCTAGGCCCAATGGGGGATTTCAGGATTAGGGTTATGAGGAGGCTGAAATCAGTTAGAGAACGATCTTATCCTCATTTTCCAGCCGCCTCTTTCATTCTTGAACCCTAACAATGGCCGCCAACATCTAGAAACATCCCCAAATCACTTTCTAATCAAGTTTTGGCTTAATCTACATCAAATTAAGGAGAGAAAACACGAAAGCAAGGTTAGAGCTGCTGTTAGACATCAGTATTCACCCAAATCAGCGAGGTTTCAGCTTTGAGAATTTTATTTGTGGCCAAGGTGAGTGATTAGCATTGTTTTGACACTAATTACAGTTAATTAAGGGTAATTAGTGAAGATTAGCGAACTTATACACTAATTAATTCTGGAAAAATATCTATAAATTCGAAAATAATGTTTTAGACCTATGTCAGAAATTGGGTTTGATTTGGCTAAGTTTTACTAATCATATCATTAGTTTTTCCTAAATACGTTTAAGGGAAAATATGGGGTTTTGGGTATATTTGATCCATTTTGACATGTATATTCATTGTTTTGGTGTTTGTTGTTAGTTTGCTATGTTGCTATGACTGTTTGGAATGATTTGTGGTTGATTAGAATTGTTAGGTTAGTCGAAAACGTCGTCGAATGGCGTAAACAAGTTGCTGGAAAAAGTTGCAGAAAGTTATGCAGGGTTTCGGATCGGATCGGGTATGGGCTCGGATCGGATAGGAGAGCTGGGCAAGGAACCCGACCCGAACTGAAGTCTGTTACAAGGGAAGTTTGGCATGAAGGAAGGCCATTGCTTGGAATTGGAGTTGGACAGAGGAGCGGATCAGAGCTAGGGAGCGGATCGGAGCAGGGAAGCGAGCGGGATCGGATGAAAAAAAAAACCACATGAACTGAACAGGAGCAGGGGATCGGATCGGGGGTAAGGAGGAGGATCGGACTGGAGCCAGACATCTCGACCCGAACCGAAGCGAGGGAGCAACTACCGAACCGAACCCAAGTAGAGGCACAATCGAACCGAACTACTTTAGAGAATCTGAACCGAACCGACGTCTGGAATGGGAGAATCACCGAACCGAACCGCATCTAGGAAAACACTATGAAGCATTGCACCGAACCGTGCTATACGTATGTATCCGATCCAAATTAGACTTCCATCTCTTCTACACGATGACTCTTTTGAAGACCAACTCCAATTCGATCAAAACCCGAGATGCGAAGGGAGTCCAAGGGAGGAGCTTTGACTCAGGATCCAGTTGGGAACCAATGAGTGGGCTCCATGATTGGGCTTTTGCTGCGGGACATGTGCCAAGGGGCTATCGATGTCTATGACTTTGGATCACTATGCATGGGAGGTACGTGAACGGATTCAGGGCCGCAGTGGCCTAGGTACGACTAAAGGGCTATAGACCAATGAAGTGGGGTTATTTGTAAAGATTTGGTCATGACTCCATGTGGTAAGCTTGGTAGTAGCATTAGTTGTACAAGTTGAACTCCGCCACTACTTCGATGGGTTTAGTGATTGTCAGTGGTGGACATCGTATGCTTTACGCACTGAGTGAGAGATGTGAGGATGAATGCTATGCTTGATTTGTTTGCCATCATTATGACATGCACACCCCACCCCCGTATTCTTTACACTATTTGTTATGGCACCTTAGAGTATTGTACGGTATGTAGTGCTAACTCTTTGGTTGCAGGTCCAAGCTCAGGTATGGTTTAGTATACCTGTTATTGTTCTGTTTAGATGCTTATCGCTCATACCAGGCTTTATGTCTGACCCAGAGTTTTATGTCTCTTCTTATTACTCTGGGTGCTCACACGAGCAGACTAGAGACAGGTTAGCTGGTGATGCACGGGTAGATGATCCGGAGACGAGCAGGAGGCTTCCAGGTATGATATATATATATAGTATTCTCCCTGTGTTATTGAAGATCACTGCTTGGGCATTAGTAGTGCATCTTCTACTTTAGCTTTCTTTTGTTTTAGAGACCGTAAATTTGGAAAGTTGTAATAAGCTGTACTTGGATTTCCGCTGCTCTGCTGTTGATGTTGGTTTTAGTTATCAGCTTATGCACTGTCTCACCTGTTTTATGTCAAGTATGTTATTATTATATTCTATTCCATGCGCTGTGAGACATTCTACAGGTTCCTCGTTAGTTAATTCCCTTCTTTCCTTTTCTTGACGACCGTTCTGTGCTAGTCGGGTATGTGTACAGCGCACTTTCGGAGGAAATGCCGGCTGATGCGGGCAGGCCGTCACATTTCTGATCAATCTCCTCATATCTGCAGGCCATTCGATCACTTTAGCAAATGGACGCTCGATGTGTGCCGTCACCCGATGATGATACCTCCTTGCCAGAACATTGATAAACCTCTTATTTTTCTCAAGAGGGTCCTGGACTAACTAAGTGGCATATCTGGAAAGCTCGTCGAATTTCTTTACATACTCAGCAATAGTCATACTCCCTTGTTGGAGGTGGGAGAACTCATCGTGAAGGCGCTCAACTTCGTGAGGTGGAATGAACTTCTCATTGAATAGCTTTTTGAATTTCTCCAATGTTACATCATCTTCATTACCACCAACCATAGTTGTTTCCCACCAAATCTAGGCCTGGTCCTTCAGGAACCATGTCGTCATAAATCGCTTCCTATGATCTTCGAGCTCAAATCCCCCCAACATCTTCTCCATTGTCTTCAGCCATGCTTGTGCCTCTGTCACCGTCTCCTGTCCCATGAAATGCACGCCTCCTAGATTCTTTATTTTCTTCGCTACCTTGTCTAGATCAAAGGCACGTGGAGGTGGAGGTGGTGGTGTCTCAACGCCTGTTCCTATTCATGGCCCGTAGGAGTCTCATCTCTGGTGGGTCCTATTGCCCTACCTCAGCCTCGTGCTCTAGTACGTGCTCTGGTACTCATTTCTCAATCAGTCTGTATCATCAAGGAAAGAGTCAGACTAAGAGAAACGATAAATTTCAAAGGAAAGATTTTAAAAATAGAGACGTATGATAAGATGATAATTATGTAATGACTGATTAATATATGCTATTCTGCTGTGCTCATTCTAGGACATAACTAATCCTATCTCTAAGGAGCTACTCGTCTTAGAATACTACTGATTCTATCTAGATGAATTGTTCTAAAAATGTTATACTCCGTAGCTAAGGTTAATCTTTAGCTCTGATACCAAATGTGACGACCCAAACTTCCGTGGTATGAAAGTAAGGATAATCATAGGAGCATAACATAATTAAAACAATAACAGATCTCAGATAATAGCAGAACATATAAATCTTTGCAGCGGAAATGGAAATGTCATCACAAACATTGTAACACCCCGTATTTTCTGTGAACTTAAGAATTACAAATCTGAGTATAATTAAAATATAAAATCGGAATTAAGGGAAACGGGTTTCGAGGTTGCGTTCGTCTCGGAAAAATACGCGAAATAGAGTCCGAAATTTTGTAAATCGGAGTCAGTATGACCGAGATACGGCCTTCAGAAGTTTCACGAAAAATCAGAAAAACGAAACAGATTTCAAAAATGCAGAAAACGAGCCAGGCGGGAAAATTCCCGCCCAGACCAGGTCGACCTGGGGGTCGACCTGGAGGGGACCAGGTCAACTTGGGAGTCGACCCTAGGGTCGACCTCCCTGGTCGAGCCAGGTCGGCCTGGGTGCATCTGGATGGGTTTTTAGGCTGTTCTGGTGAGCCTATGACGAATTCTGACGGTTCTGATCTGTTTTAGGGTTTATCTAAAGGCCAAAAACAACTAACTACACCTACAAATACATCCTAAGACCTAGCCTCCTCTACACACAATTCTATTCTGCTTCTTCTCTGCCTCTGTTCTGATAAAAATAAAAATGGCGTCGCTACTCTGCTGGAATCAAAACTAGAAGCCAATCAACATCATCCTAAATTCAAATTTGAGATAAAAGCTTCTGCAACAATTCTATAACAACTAAAGTTCTTTCTTTAATACAATCAAGGCAAGTACAGTTATTTTCCGCTATAAACGTTGATTCTGATTTTGACATGAATTGTGAATCTGAATCTGGGATTATATCTGTTCTGTTCTGATTTGATTTATCTTATTCTATACCCCTTTCCTCTTTCTGTTCTATATCCAGGCTACTACGAGCCTGAGCCAATCTCATAAGAGATTAACATGCGCTAAAATGTTTGGGACAGTAAAACGAATGATGCATAAATTGGGCATGACCAATAGGTGACTAATTTGAGGAAAGAACATGGACTGTAGCTAGAACATGAATCCGAGACATATGATTGGACATGTTATATTTATAACATAAAAAGGCATTGAACATATGATTTGTGGACATGACATAAAAATGTATATAATTTAAATATAGGCTGTATTGAACACATGATTTAGGATAAAGAGAATATGACCTAGGTATAAAGATTTACATGATAGTAGGATATCTATTAATGTAAATAAACACCTAAGTAAGGGACCTTTGGGATATTTGACATGCATAGAAATCTGTAGCTATATTTCGTATAAATTATATGGATCTTCTGTACTATGCAAGTTTAATAAAAATTTGGAACATATGATATATGGTAAAGTTATGACCATAATCTGTGCTATGTAGATTTGATACAAACATAGGGTATATGATAATATTGTGAATCAAGACTATTATTTATGCACGTGAACTTAGGCAAGATTTATAATTAGGCAAGGTATGAAACTTTAAGAAATGAGTAAATTTGTTATATTTGCCTAATTTGCTAGTTGTGTTACATTGCCTAATTTGCTAGTTCTGTTATATTGCTTAATCTGCTAGTTCTGCTCTATTGGCTAGTCTGCTAGATTTTTTCATCTGCCAAATCTGTTATCTGCTAAGTCTGTTGAAAATACTAAATCTGCTAGTGTGGTTAAATCTGCTGAGTCGCCTAATCTGAGAAATCTGTTATCTGCTATATCTGTTGAGTCGGTATAATTAGTCCGCTATTGACATAATCTGAATTGGCTATAGTTATGAATAATTGACATGAATATTAGGCGTGGGTATAAATGGTAAATCATTAATTAATTGGCCACAAAGATAAACATGGCTAACTCGAGGTTAGAATGAGTTTGCGGCGTAATTCTGCCCGGAACCGCCCGGCATAATCCAGTGGCCGCAAACAATAGGTTCTAATGTGAGAAGATAGTCATAATGTGCTAGAAACCCGAGGTTAGACTCAGTTTGCGACAGAAACCTGCCCGGAACCAACCGACCTAACCAGTAGCCGCAAACTGTCAGTCTAATGTGAGAGGTTTGGGCATTAATATTTAATTAATGAAAATCTGAGATAATTATGATGTCTAAAACGTGTTGGGTAAGGTTAAACCAATTGACCAATGAGTCTGATAAACCCGTTCCGTGAATCTGTAGGCCTAATACAAAGTTAGACAAATCTGAAAAATCTGTACATCTGATCCGTTAGTCTGAAAACTTGTTAACTTAATTTGTGAACTAGTAAATCTGAATTATGTATGTCTGGACTTGTAAACAAGTTAATCTGAAATCTGTTAGTCTGGGGACACAAGGTTAGGAGGGGAATTACTTGTGTCATCTGTTGTTTGGGACCCATATTAGTCAGTAACCCTTTCTGGTATCAAAACTTTGACCCAACAGTAGGTAGGGTCCGGGCATGCTTACTGAACTAATTATAAGTGGTTCATTCTGATAATGGCGAGGGGTGTTGATAGTGCGTTCCATCCGGGTCATGTGCGTGCATGGATCCCGGTCTGCCTCTGAGGATGTAAGACGCCGTGACATCTGTAAATAGGTCTGTGCCAATTGGTTGTCACTTTAGGGAGTGATACACCCTACTGTGGGGCCGACACAGGATATTTATGTATTAGGGAGCCGATCGCTTGGGGGTAGGGTTTTAGGGTACACTTAGTTCTGTCTGTTTCTGTTGGTACCATCTGTTTCTGTTGGGTGGTAACACCTGTCTGTTTCTGCGTGGTACTGTCTGTTCGGGTGGTAAAGGCCCATTACTAGTGTACACTTAATTCTACATTCTGTTTCCGTAGGGATTAATCTGTTTCTGCTTCTGTCTGTTTCTGATCGGGTAGTAAAGGCCCATTATTAGCATTTTGTTTCGGTTAAAGTATTCTATACCCGTTCCTGCTTCAATTTAGACATTAGGGTGACACCTAATTCTGCTATACTAGTATTAGTGCAGAGAAGTATAAAGCAATAGTTTATGTCATTCTGTTCTTCTGTTATATCTGCTACACCTGTTACAGTTATCTCTCATCCAGTTTTATGTTCATGTCATATTATTATTATCTGTTCATATGCTGAAAGTCACTGGACTTGCCAGACTTTATGTCTGACCCTTGTTGTTTCGCCTCTTTTCTTCCGTTTCCCCCCCCCAGGTTTTCTAAGGAGGGAATACTCTAGCTAGATCCGGATTTCTTCTGCTTGAAGTGCTTAAAGTATGGCTTGTCTTCTTCTGTGGGGATTACGATTTTAAACCATGTATTTTGAAGGCTTTTATACAAGACTGATATTTTGTACTTGAATTCTGAGATTTGAAAGGATGTAACCATATTGACTTCTGTTTCCGCTGTAATAAAGTTAAAAAATTTCAAGTACTGTTTTATCTGTCTTGTAAGTTTCTATTCTGTTTACTAAAATGCTCCACCAAAGTTAAGGCATTCCCTTTGTGAGTGACCTTAACGGAGGTGGGGTGTTACAAACATCATCACAGAACATCAGAGTACGCAGTACATGATACACTTAGCAAAATAGATGTCCAAAACAGGGAAAGAAATAAAGTCTCAATTTCCCAAAGTACATCATTACTCAATACTGTCTCCATATCTCAAGAAGTAAATAAAAAGATAAAAAGAAAAGATCCTTCATCATCTTCATCAGCAAGCTCTAGTCGAGAAATTATCCCTACCTGAAACCTGTCAATTGGCTGCCCATGTGGAAAGAGGGCACCTAAGTTTGCAAAGTGAAACAAACTACGAGTCATTCATGGGACAGGTATGAGAAGTCTTACTAAACTAACAATATGGCAAATCATTGGACCACGCCGCTAACGCGGAACGAGTTTACTCCATTGGATTGACAGTGCATATGATTTATAAATTTTAAGTCAAAAATAATGCAATGCTTTTTAGAAAATGAAATCATTATAAGACTCACGTCCCATCACACAATGCAACGCAAACGGAGGATAGAGTTTTACCTTATAATGATCAAAAATGCTTGATACGTAGAAAATAATATTTTTAATATTATTGTTAGTGTCTAGTATGTTTCAAAAATACTTCAAAGTAAATGTATCAATCCTAGACGGTATAGCTACCATATACTATGTCACCATATATAGGTTTACAATCAAGATCGTAATGTCGTATTGGAGGTTGGTTTCCATCATGAGTCAGGACTAGGAACAATCTCCTTACCGATTCGAGACACTCTAGCAATGTCTCAGGATTCCCCGCAGTGAACCTTAGATCATACAGGACCGGTCCACAAATAACACTAGTGGATTGGCAATTCCTGAACACACGCTCCCCGATTCTATTGGACCTATAAATTGGCCATTGGCGACCAATGAAAACATTCGAGGCGCCTCATTCCATCAACCACATAAGTAAAAATGTCGGGCCTTGTAAAATCCAAACGCCACTTCTAGCTAGAAAGAAACGTGTGCACTCCCTGCGTTCCCTTGTCTCGTTTTTGACTCTACTGGGGTGTGAGGCTCGCAAGGTAACGTAATACACAAAGCTATGCCTAAATAGGCTATGCTTTGATCATCATCCATAAGGCTCTGCTTTTCAATAAAAGCCTCGATCAATTGCATCTTAGCATATCACATTGACAGTTCACATCATGCGATCGACAACTACCAATATATAACCTTCGAGCTAGTGCATCTCAAAGAAGGGTGTTAAGCAAGAGAATAAATTCTCCGCCACCACAGAAATATATTAATAGATATCAATTTAATTATACGGCATGAAATTCAATGTCGGACACACATCCATTTACAAGTCCGTTCTGGGTCTGAACGAAACCGGAGTCACCTTATTCCTCGTCCTGTATGTAACACCTCGTATTTTCTGTTAACATTATTGTAACAAATTAAACAATACTTAATTTCAAATGTGAGAATCAGAGGAAATGGGTTATGCCATTATGTTCGTCTCGGAATTCTGGTTGAGATAGAGTCCGAGTTTGCGTAAATTGGACTTCGTATGAAGAAGTTATGGCTGTTAGAAGTTTCCAGAAAATTCAAATAAATTCAAACAGCTCGAAAATGAATTCAAATTCAAACAGAAGTCAGAAGCGGGCTGGGCGGGAAAATTTCCGCTCAAGCAGGTCGACTAGGGGGTTGACCCTAGTGTCGACCTTCCCCCTAGGCGTCGACATGGGGGTCGACCTGGCCCGCGGCTAGCTCTGAATTTTGAACGACTGCTGACTTGATGCTGAGTCACTAGGGTTTCTGGATGGTCCTGATATGGTCTGAGTGGCTGTGATTAACCCTGGGTTCATCTAACGGCTATAATTAAACTGAAATTCTATATAAACAACTCAATGCTTAACCTAAAATCACATAAAAAATAATCCTAGAACTGAAATGCCGTCAGTAGAGAACTTGGAGTAGCCATCACCGTTTTCAATTCAAAGACGAGTTAAAAGCTTACATCTAAAATCAAATTAAAACGAGTCCAATTCAACGATCTTCATCAAAGGCGCACATTTCCAATTTCACAATTCAGATTTCAGAACGCAAGAATTCCTTTTAGTTTGTAAGTTGGTTATTACGCAGATTTAAACATTCTTTCGATTGAATCATGATATGTTGTAATTGGGATATAGAATGATGCTTATGTATAAGATTCTATTCTCGTTTATCTTAAAGCATTGTTGTAATAAATCATGTCTATATGCTTGTGGCGATGAACATGTTGTAATTAATCATGTCTATATGCTTATGGTGATGAACATATTATATGTTATTGAAATCAATTATGATTTGGGAAATGGATTTATTTTGCCAATTAAATGGTAAACCATGTCTTGTTGTAAATTGGTGGTTATTTGCAAGTTTGTGATCTAAAACACATGCTTATATGTTGGATCTACACTCATGTATATTCATGTTAGGTTGGATCTAATTATGTTGTAAAAGTGGGATTATAGTCCTCTTATGTTTTTAAAATCATGCTAAATTGTGATTAAAAATGATTATAATAACCTTCTTATGTTTTGACATACATAAGATTATTTGCTAAGTTGTAGGTTGAAACTGTGATTATATGTCAAACTTCCATGTTTGACCTTTGTCAAGTTTACATGACCATTAGACCCAACTTAGTCACAAGTTCACCTTTACCCATTTAAGTAAAGTTAATGATACCTCTATGCCAAGTTACACATGACAAGATTGAAATGTATGTTATTTTATGTTTATTTCATTACCCCTTTTCTTGTTTATGGGTTGGGCTAATTTACTAGCCCAACATTTTTTGTAATTCATACGTACGTACTACGGGGATAACGATGGGGAAAACATGAAAATTCATGGCATAGGTTTGTTCATAAAATGGTATATTTGATATACCATTTATTATGAGTAGTAATTAATAGGGTAATTATGACATGAGTAAATTAAAATTAATATACATAAAGAATTGGACATATATAGAAAATATTTGAATTTAGAAAAGACAAATGTGCCTAACCCGAGGTTAGACTGAGTTGTGGTGTAAACCTCCCCGAAACCGACCGACATATCCAGTGACCACAACAAGACCTGTCTAATGTGGGTGGTTAGTGCATTAAGCCCAAAAAGGACCCGAGGTTAGACTGAGTTGTGGTGTAAACCAGCCCGGAATCGACCGACAAATCCAGTGACCACAACAAGACATGTCTAATGTGAGTGGTTTGTGCTTTACTAAATAAATTAAAGCCAAGTCAGGATTGGTAGGGTTAAGTCAATTAGGGAAACACTTAACTGATTCAACATGTTAACTAAACTGATGGGTGGGGTTAGGTAAACTTGTACACTTAACCAAATAAACATGTTGACTAGAAAACCCTGGTAACGGGTCCCATTTCAGCAGTAACCCGCATAGATGTATCCTGGTACCCTGAACTAGGCAGGGTGGGGCACGATTACTGGGTTGATTATAAGCAATCAAAACGTCGGCAGTTGGTGCGTCAGTGGAGGTTCCGACGGAGTACAGGCGTGCACGTACTCCGGAGTGGAAAAAGCAGGCACTGGGCGTCTGTAGTGTACACTATGCATCTTGAATCGTGTCGGGTTGCCACCAGAGGGACTGATACACCCCATGGTGGGACCAGCACAGGTAGCTACAGTCAAGCGGGCCCAAATGACACAGGACATGAATGCATGCGAGTAGGAGCCGATCATTAAGGGGATCGTTTGTTATGAACACGTAGGGCTGGTTGAACCAATGGTTAGTAGGTGCAGAGGCCTTAGTAATGAGTGTGATCACATGTTCAACTTATCTTATATTAGGGTATTGTCCTATATTCCATTATCACTGTCATGATCCCTTTTCCTTGTTTAATTACTAGTAATCACTTAACTTACCAGACTTTTTGTCTGACCCGTTTTCTTTTGTCTTCTTTTCTTCCGTTTCCCCCCTAGATCCACAGGGAGGGAATATTCTAGCTTAGTCAGACTCTTTTCAAGCTTCAAGAAAGTGATGTATGATTGGGACTCCTTTACCTTGGCTATGGCTCTTGGATACAATGCTTGGGAATTTATGCAGTTTTATCTATGGTTTATGCTTCTTTATTAAATTATCAAGACAGAAATTATGTTGTAATGTTTTGGAAGTATTTTGAGACAAATTGTTGTAATGCTTTTGTATTGAATCACGTTTGAAATAAATGTTTGATTTCCGCTACTTATATTAATTTGTCTTGTAAATTTTTCTGTGTCTTGTACCTATAATCCTCCACCAAAGTTAAGGCATTCCCTTTGTGAGTGACCTTAATGGAGGTGGGGTGTTTCACTTGGTATCAGAGCAAAAGGTTTTACCAGATCAGATAAGAATTTTTGAAAACTATTTTCAAAAGAATTATAAAGGAGCATTTTACAAGAAAAAGTGTTATTTTATTTTAAAAGCATAATCCCCCAAAGCCATATGCCCTATAATTATGTCCTTTGTTTTAAATCTTTTCCTTTTCGTTTCAGCATGTCTGGGAATCTTAACCTTCTAGAGGGTGTGCCAATACCTGGTTGGTTCAGGAGGTACTTAGAAGCTAGGGCCAACGATGCGAGTCCAACAGATATTCCTCCTCCAGCTGCAGCATTTCCTCCTCCTCCTCCGCGTGTAAATGCTTTCTCAAAGATTTGTAGAGACTTTAGGGCCATGGGTGGAAAGGATTTCAAGGGAACTGAATCATTCGTAGAAGCTAGGAATTGGCTCAAAGAAAATGAGGATCTATTCGATATCTTCGAGGTGGATGATAGACAAAAAATACAGTTGGCGGTGTGGTTGCTCAAAGACGAAGCCTTCTATTGGTGGGAAGTCACCAACGCTGAAAGACCAGTTGAAATGTGGGTGGATTTCAGAATAAGGTTTGAGATGAAATTCCTCTCACAAGCTGAATGAAGTTTACAGCTGGAAAAGTTCTTATCCCTGAAGCAAGGTAGTATGACGGTCAAGGAGTACGTCAACCAACTCAATCAGCTGGCCCGATTTGGTCTGGACTTAGTGAATACTCCTCATAAGAAGGCTCTCCGTTTTGTCAAGGGGTTGAATGAGCCACTTCACAGCCTGGCTATGACCCATGTACCTATGGGGGCTACTTACGAGAGGTTAGTGGACATGACGCTCTTACATGAGGAAAACAAAGGCAAGAAAGAGGCAAAAGCAGAAGTGCCTCAAGACAAGAAGGTGGAAGGGTCACAAAACAAGAAGGCTGATTCAAAGAAAGGCGGGAAGAACAACAAACCCCATGATAAGAGAAATTTTAATTTCTGCGGCATTCCGGGACATCTGGTAAAAGACTGCAGGAAGAAGAAAAGGAAGATGGTTGGCTGTTTCCACTGTGGTGAGACGGGACACATGGCTAAGGAATTCCCAAGAAAGCAAGGGCATAGAGCTAGACCTTCGTCTGAAGGACAAGTTCACGCTCTCACGGCACCTCCGCAAGAACGAGGTAGAAATATTTCTGTCAAAAGTTTAGTCTATCTTTTTGATCATCATGTCCGTACATTATTTGATTCTGGCGCATCGCACTCATTTGTATCTGCTGACTTAGTTGAGTCTCTGCACCTAGACACTAGTTTAGTAGAGGACCCCTTTGTTGTTTAAAATCCAATTGGGGGCTCAGGTTATTTGTCAATGGTTTGTTTGGATTTGAAAATATCTATCTTAAGCATTGAGTTTAGATGCAATGCCTATGTTTTGGGCTTCACGGGCTATGGATTGATTCTAGGCATGGATTGGCTATCCAGTAATGGTGCCATCCTTGACTGTGAAAAAAGGGTGGTTAGACTCCTGACTCGCCTTGGTAACACTCTTGAAATTTCTTGCGATCCCCTAAACTCTGTTATGCTAAGTTACTTAGAATCCCTTGATGCATCTGTTGAGGACTTGCAATCTGTAAAGGTAGTCCGTGAATATTCCGATGTGTTTGAAGAGGTAAAGGGCTTACCCCCGAAGCGGGAGATAGACTTCCGCATATACCTCGTTGACAATGCAAAACCCGTTGCCTTACCTATTAGGCACATGGCCCCAAGGGAGCTGAAAGAGCTCAGCAAGCAAATTTAAGAGCTCCTAGAAAAGAGGTTTATAAGGTAGAGTATTTATGAATGGGGTGCTCCAGTAGTGTTTGCAACTAAAGCGGACGGTTCACTTCGCCTGTGTGTTGATTATAGGGAGCTAAACAAGCTGACCAAAAAGAATAGGCACCCACTCTCGAGAATAAATGATTTGTTCGATCATCTTGTAGGTGCATCGGTTTTCTCCCAATTAGATTTAGCTGCGGGTTTCATCAGCTGAGAGTGGCTGAAGACAGCATTGATAAAACAGCGTTCAGAACTCCGGATGGTTTCTTCGAGTGGCTTGTCATGCCTTTTGGCTCGACAAATGCACCTGCTTACTTCGTTGATTTAATGAGCAGGGTGTTCCGAGAGTTCCCGAATAAGTTTATGGTGGTCTTCATAGACGATATTTTGATCTTCTCAAAGAATGAGGAAGAGCATGCTCAGCATCTATAGGAAGTCATGGATACTCTCCGTGCGCATCAGTTGAAGGCCAAATTCTCAAAATGCCATTTCTTGAGAGAAGTTAGGTTCCTTGGACATGTGGTGTCCAAAGAGGGGTTGACTGTGGACCCCACAAAAGTGGTTGCTGTGAAAGATTGGAAGGCTCCTCGAAACGCAACAGAAGTCCGGAGCTTTCTTGGGCTAGCAGGCTTTTATCGAAAGTTCATCAAAGATTTTGCAAAAATCTCAGCTCCACTTACAAGGTTGACAGAGAAGAACCTAGCTTTCAATTGGGACTTGGATTGCGATATTGCTTTCCAACATTTAAAAAGGGCTCTGACAACAGCCCCAGTTCTGACATTGCCTGATGGAAGCAAGATGTTTACAGTATACACAGATGCATGCGAAACGGGACCAGACGCTGTTTAGATGCAAGAAGGAAAGGTAGTGGCTTATGGTGGAAGCCAGTTGAAAGTACATGAGAAAAACTACCCAACCCATGCCCTAGAGTTGGCAGCCATCGTTTTTGGGCTTAATTCTTGGCGCCATTATCTTCTAGGTGAGAAATTCGAATTGTATACTAACCATAAATCATTGAAATACCTTTTCTTGCAGAAAGATCTCAACTTGAGGCAGCAGAGATGGATGGAGTTTCTTGCTTCATACGATTTTGAGATTTTCTATACTCTTGGCAAGGGCAATGCCGCAGCAGACGCCTTGAGTAGAAAGAAACTGACTTTAAGCCCTCTCTTTGTAGAAAGGCAAAGCTTGGAGTACATAGCCAACTTTGACTTTAGACCCTCCTCTGAATTTGTACCTAGCCTATTAGCAACATTGGAAGTGCGGCCTACGCTTTTGGACTCAATAGGGACCGCGCAACGTGAAGACCCTCAGCTAGTTGATATAATAGATAAGCTGATTAGGGGTGAGACTTCGAGTCACCTCAATAGATATTCCATCGATGATAAGGGATGGTAGAGACGGGATGGAAGACTATGCGTCCGACAAGCAAGGGATTTAGTGGAGAAGGTTCTCGAAGAGGCACACCATTCCAAGTTGACCATACACCCCGGTGGAGACAAAATGTACAAGAACATAAAAGGGTTTTCTTTTAGAGTGGCATGAAAAGAGATGTAGCTGAATTCGTCTCCAAGTGCATGATATGCCAGCAAGTCAAGGCGGAACAAAAGAAGCCTAGAGGTTTGCTTCACCCTCTCGAGGTCCCACAGTGGAAATGGGATAGCATTTCAATGGACTTTGTGGATGGGTTGCCTGGGTCAAGGAGGGGCAACAGTAGTATTTGGGTAATAGTGGACATGCTCACAAAAAGCGCCCACTTTATACCAGTCAAGAGTAGAAGGACTGCCTCATCTCTAGCATCCATATATCTTAAGGAGATAGTTCGACTCCATGGGATACCCTATAACATAGTGAGTGATCGAGACCCTATCTTCACGAGTGAGTTTTGGAAGAGTTTACAAGAGGCTGTAGGCATACAGTTATGCTTAAGCACGACCTATCACCCGCAAACCGATGGCCAGACGGAAAGAGTCAACAGAGTATTAGAAGGCCTCTTGAGGCTATGCATTCTTGACTTCGGAGGTACATGGGAGGATCACTTGCCTTTGGTGGAATTCGCTTACAACAATAGCTACCAAGCCACCATAGGCATGGCGCCCTTCGAAGCTTTATATGGAAAACCGTGCAGGTCACCAACTTGCTGGTGGGAGTCCACAGACAAGCTCATACTTGGGCCAGACATGATCAGAGAAACCTCAGAGAAAGTAGACTTGATACGAAGAAGAATGAAGGCTGCCAAAGATAGACAGAAGTCCTATGCAGACAAAAGAAGAACTGACCTTGAGTTCGAAGTTGGAGACAAGGTGTTCCTTAAAGTTTCTACTTTGAGGAACGTCGTTCGCTTTGGGTCCGCAGGGAAGTTAGCAGCAAGATTTGTAGGGTCGTTCCCTATCATCGAGAAGATAGGGAAGATGGCTTATAAAGTACATCTGCCCAAAAGATTGGCTGGGGTTCATAATGTCTTTCATGTCTCTCACCTACGGAAGTGCTTACATGAGTCTGCGGAAGTGGTGGAACCAAGCATGCTAGAGGAAGTAGAAGTTGAACGAGAAGCAACCGTGAGGAGAGTTCCAACCCATATCTTGGGAATAGAAGTCAAAAAGCTACGCAACCTTGAAGTTAAGCTCATCAAAGTTCAATGGAGTGACACCGAGGAAGACACGACTTTGGAAACTAAGGACATAATACATGCAGCGTACCCTTTTCTTTTTGAGGGTACATCTTTAATCTCTCTTTCCTTAAGTTTATGCTCGTATCTATCTTTTTAGGTGTATTTCCTATCCTTTATCCTTAGGTAGAAACCTTTTTGGATGTAAACATATTATTGAAACATGTTATGGTTGATGGTTGCAAATGGTTGCAAGTGGTTGTTAGTGGTTGCTCGTGGATGCATATACACACACATTAGGTATTAGATCGGCTCAGTCACTTTCATATTGCATATGCATATATGTATTTGTATATGGATTGAAACTTGATGTGTTAGCATATGGACGTTGCATTTGCATGAATGGTTGTGCACTCATGTAAGAAATTTTGAGTAGGAAAAATTGCATACATAATGGACTCATGGCACTGACATAATTTGCATTAAGGAGGTCAACTGAATCAGTAGACCACCTGATGTTGCATTAGATAAGGACATGTACACACACTATGCATATGATCATGAAGCATTAGAAATCTTTTAAGGACAATGGACGCCTGTGTTTGATGGTTGAGCAGACGGGTGATTGGATGGTAAGATATAAGTTCTTCCCGACTTGAAGATTTCGGGGACGAAATCCTAAAAGGAGGGGAGAATGTAACACCCCGTATTTTCTGTTAACATTATTATAACGAATTAAAGAATACTTAATTTCAAATGTGAGAATTAAGGGAAATGGGTTACTCCATTGTGTTCGTCTTGGAATTCTGGTTGAGATAGAGTCCGAGTTTGCATAAATTGGACTTTGTATGAAGAAGTTATGGCTGTTAGAAGTTTCTAGAAAATTCAAATAAATTCAAACAGCTCGAAAACGAATTCAAATTCAAACAAAAGTCAGAAGTGGGCTGGGCGGGAAAATTCCCGCCTAGGCAGGTCGACCAGGGGGTCAACCCTAGTGTCAACCTCCCCCTTAGGGGTCGACGGGTCGACCTGGCCTTCAGCCAGATCTGAATGTTGAACGATTGCTGACTTGATGCTGAGTCACTATGGTTTCTGGATGGTCCTAACCTGGTCTGAGTGGCTGTGATTAACCCTAGGTTCATCTAACGGCTATAATTAAACTGAAATTCTATATAAACAACTCAATGCTTAACCTAAAATCACATAGAAAATAATCCTAGAACTGAAATGTCGTCAGTAGAGAACTTGGAGTAGCCATCACCATTTTCAATTCAAAGACGAGTTAAAAGCTTACATATAAAATCAAATTGAAACGGGTCTAATTCAACGATCTTCATCAAAGGCGCGCATCTCCAATTTCAGAATTCAGATTTCAGAACGCAAGAATTCCTTTTAGTTTGTAAGTTGGTTATTACGCAGATTTAAACATTCTTTCGATTGAATCATAACATGTTGTAATTGGGATATCGAATGATGCTTATGTACAAGATTCGATTCTCGTTTATCTTAAAGTAACGTTGTAATAAATCATGTCTATATGCTTGAGGCGATGAACATATTGTAATTAATCATGTCTATATGCTTATGGTGATGAACATATTATATGTTATTGAAATCTATTATGATTTGGGAAATGGATTTATTTTGCCAATTAAATGGTAAACCATGTCGTGTTATAAATTGGTGGTTATTTGCAAGTTTGTGATATTTAACACATGCTTATATGTTAGATCTACACTCATGTATATTCATGTTAGGTTGGATCTAATTATGTTGTAAAAGTGGGATTATAGTCTTCTTATGTTTTTAACATCATGCTAAATTGTGATTAAAAATGATTATAATAGCCTTCTTATGTTTTGACATACATAAAATTATATGCTAAGTTATGGGTTGAAACTGTGATTATATGTCAAACTTCCATGTTAGAACTTTGTCACGTTTACATGACCATTAGACCCAACTAAGTCACAAGTTCACCTTTACCCATTTAAGTAAAGTTAATGATACCTCTATGCCAAGTTACACATGACAATTTGAAATGTATGTTATTTTATGTTTATTTCATTACCCCTTTTCTTGTTTATGGGTTGGGCTAATTTACTAGCCCAACATTTTATGTAATTCATGGGTACGTACTACGGGGATAATGACGGGGAAAACATGAAAATTCATGGCATAGGTTTGTTCATAAAATGGTATATTTGATATACCATTTATTATGAGCAGTAATTAATAGGATAATTATGACATGAGTAAATTAAAATTAATATACATAAAGAATTGGACATATATAGAAAAATATTTGAATTTAGAAAAGACGAATGTGCCTAACCTAAGGTTAGACTGAGTTATGGTGAAAACCTGCCCGGAATCGACCGGCATATCCAGTGACCACAACAAGACCTGTCTAATGTGGGTGGTTAGTGCATCAAGCCCAAAAAGGTCCCGAGGTTAGACAGAGTTGTTGTGTAAACCTGCCCGGAACCGGCCGGCAAATCCAGTGACCACAACAAGACCTGTCTAATGTGAGTGGTTGGTGCTTTAATAAATAAATTAAAGCCAAGTCAGGATTGGTAGGGTTAAGTCAATGAGGGAAACACTTAACCGATTCAACATGTTAACTAAACTGATGTGTGAGGTTAGGTAAACTTGGAAACTTAACCAAATAAACATGTTGACTAGAAAACCCTAGTAATGAGGACCCATTTCAGTAGTAACCCACATAAATGTATCATGGTACCCTGAACTAGGCAGGGTGGGGCACGATTACTGGGCTGATTATAAGCGGTCAAAACGTCGGCGGTTGGTGCGTCAGTGTAGGTTCCGATGGAGTACTGGCGTGCACGTACTCCGGAGTGGAAAAAGCAGGCACTGGGCATCAGTAGTGTACACTGTGCATCTTGAATCATGTCGGGTTGCCACCAGAGGATTTGATACACCCCATAGTGGGACTAGCACAGGTAGCTACAGTCAAGTGAGGCCGAATGACACAGGACTTGAATGCATGCGAGTAGGAACCGATCGTTAAGGGGATCGTTTGTTATGAACACGTGGGGCTGGTTGAACCAATGGTTAGTAGGTGCATAGGCCTTAGTAATGGCTGCGATCACATGTTCAACTTATCTGATATTAGGGTATTGTCCTATATTCCGTTATCACTGTCATGATCCCTTTTCCTTGTTTAAATACTAGTAATCACTTAACTTACTAGACTTATTGTCTAACCCGTTTTCTTTCATCATCTTTTCTTCCGTTTTCCCCCCAGATCCACAGGGAGAGAATACTCTAGCTTAGTCAGACTCTTTGCAAGCTTCAAAAAAGTGATGTATGATTGGGACTCCTTTACCTTGGCTATGGCTCTTGGATACTATGCTTGGGAATTTATGCAGTTTTAACTATGGTTTATGCTTCTTTATTAAATAATCAAGATAGAAATTATGTTGTAATGTTTTGAAAGTATTTTGAGACAAATTGTTATAATGCTTTTGTATTGAACCACGTTTGAAATAAATGTTTGATTTTCGCTGCTTATATTAATATGTCTTGTAAATTTTTCCCTGTCTTGTACCTATAACCCTCCACCAAAGTTAAGGCATTCCCTTTGTGAGTGACCTTAACGGAGGTGGGGTGTTTCACCGTATGTTCAATACGGAAGTGAAGTGCTCGCATATCCGGACAATCAACAAGTACGTTTGGACAACTACCACTTTGACCCTATATTGGTAGCTAGCCAATGCTAGGCATCAGTAGTTATCCTTTAGATGTGAAGATCGCCGGCCTTCAATCGCCATCATTAAGATCTTCAATTTAGATCATCGTATGACCATTTGAAATGAGATTTAACTCGGTCTTTTCAAATGAACCTCACATATATATAGTTTTAAAATCATTTTATATCGTTAACAGTATTCAATAACAATTAATTGCTATTTTCATTTATATAAAAATAGCCAAATTTATTTAACGACGCTTCGGGTCGATGGGCGGCCCTGGCGCTGTTTTTACCAAAATTTGATTTACACATATCTTGAAATCTAACCATTGGATTTTAACAAAATTCATTTCGATTGAAAGATCTTCCGAAAGCGGTCCTAACGGTTCTTGTTTTGGGAAAATCCGACAATCGGATCTTACGGTATAATCGTTTGTAGTTACGCTTGCCGAAACGCGAAATACCGCGCGCGATTCGTTTTAATTTTAATATATATATATATATATATATATATATATATATATATATATATATATACTTGCATATATAAATATAAATCATTGGCAGTTTCAACTACTTTCAAACAATCACATGCAAGCCAAACACAGTCTATATTCATGTTAGAGATTTTATATATGATTCAAAATCTTACTAACATGATAAAAATGATGATTTGAAATAAATCATGTTTTCAATGGCTAATTAATTGCAATGATAACTAAATTACATTGAAATTATATATTCCGAATGTTCACTTTTTATGTTGAAATCAAACGGCAATAAAAGCATGACTTTTAATCCTACTATTCTTGTTGCATCAAAATTTATAATAAAATTATGACATTTAAATCTATTCCTTTTATTGTCTCTAAAATGACAATAAAAATGTAACACTAAACTCTGTTCTTTAAATTTCAACTAGAATGATACTAAAAATGTGTCATGTAATTCCATTCTTTTTATTGTCTTTGGAATGACAATAAAAATGAAACATGTAATTCTATCCTTTTAATTGTGTATCTAAAATGTCGTTAAAAATGTAACTTTTGACTTTACGTCTAAATTGTCAAAAAAAAAATGTAACTTTTGACTTTACATCTAAATTGTCAATAAAAATGAAACTTTTGACTTTACATCTAAATTGTCAATAAAAATGTAACTTTTGATTTTACATTTACACTGTAAATAAAAATGTAACTTTTGATTTTACATTTACACTGTAAATAAAAATGTAACTTTTGATGTATTCTCTTATTCACATTTAATTTTTGACAATAAAAATGATGCTTTATCATTTCTGCTACAACTAAAATGTAACTAAAAATGTAAATTTTAAATCCTATCTTTTTATTGTCTCTAATTTAAAAGTAAAAAATGATACTTTTAATCTTATTCTTTTATTTACATCTAAAATGTAAATAAAAATGTAACTTCTTAAACTAAGCTTTTATTTTCATCTAAAATGCAAATAAAAATGTAACTTTTTAATTCAAGTCTTATTTGCATCAAAGGATGCAAATAAAAAGGCAATCTTTAATTTCAATGTTTTTATTTAAATCTGAAATGCAAACAAAAATGCATCTTTTAATTCAATGTTTTTATTTGCATCTAAAATGCAAACAAAAATGCAACTTTTAAATCAATGTTTTTATTTGCATCTAAAATGAAAACAAAAATGCAACTTTTAATTTCATGTTTTTATTTGCATCAAAAATGCAAACAAAATGCAACTTTTAAATCAATGTTTTTATTTGCATCAAAGAATGCAGATAAAAATGCAATTTTTAATTTCATGTTTTATTTGCATCAAAGAATGCAAATAAAAATTGAAACTTTTATTCTATGTTTATATTTGCATCTAATTTTGCATATAAAAAAATGTAACTTTTTCTACGATGTTTATTTGCATCTAAATTTGGAAATAAAAAATGTAACTTTTTCTATGACGTTTATTTGCATCTAAATTTGCAAATAAAAAATGTAACTTTTTAAACTACACTCAGACAATAACAATGGTGATGTTTTTATTAATCAACACACAAAGTGATATATTTTATACTGAATTGAAAGTTCTAATTCAATTCAATAACAAAAACGAAGTGATGTTTTTATTGAATCGACAATTCTTATTCAATTCAATAATATAAACAAAAAGATATTTTTATTGAATTGACAATTCCAATCCAATTCAATAATGTAACAAAATGGTTTATTTTTATTGAATTGACAATTCTAATCCAATTCAATAATATAACAAAATGTTTTATTTTTATTGAATTGACAATTCCAATCCAATTCTATAATATAACAAAATGATTTATTTTTATTGAATTGACAATTATAATCCAATTCAATAACATAACAAAATGATTTATTTTTATTGAATTGACAATTCTAATCTAATTCAATAATATAACAAAATGATTTATTTTTATTGAATTGACAATTCCAATCCAATTCAATAATATAACAAAATGATTTATTTTTACTGAATTGACAATTCGAATCCAATTCAATAATATAACAAAATGATTTATTTTTATTGAATTGACAATTCTAATCTAATTCAATAATATAACAAAATGATTTATTTTTATCGAATTGACAATTCCAATCCAATTCAATGATATAACAAAATGATTTATTTTTTTATTGAATTGACAATTACAGTCAAATTCAATAATATAACAAAATGATTTATTTTTATTGAATTGAAAATTCTAATCCAATTCAATAATATAACAAAATGATTTATTTTTATTGAATTGACAATTCTAAACCAATTCAATAATATAACAAAATGATTTAGTTTTATTGAATTGACAATTCTAATCCAATTCAATAATATAACAAAATGATTTATTTTACTTAACCAACACATACAAATCTATAATTTAGCTAACAGATCTATGTTTATACATAAAAAATAAACAGATCAATCATCCAAAATTTCATCACGTTGCAAAACTAATTCATTAAAATACATACAACTATTTAATAGCAAGAAATTAATTAAATTTATTAACTATTTAAACTCACAGTCGGGTTATTCTGGTTTGCTCAGATCTGCAAATTTGTCCAAAATTCAAACAGCTCAGAATTGCTTCTAGTTAGAACACTAGCGTAGATCTCATCTCTACGATCGCACAGGATCTGAAATCGTTCATTTTCGATATCGTATGAATTAGTTATGATTTAAATAAGATAGATAATAAATTTTTAAATTAAATTAATAAAATTAAGGGATTAAACCTTCTTCCTCAACACAGTGACAGGCCGTGATGCTTTCACTTAGTTCGAAACTAGGTCTTACGTTTTCGATCAACATAGAGGGTTAGAAGGCGATTAGACAGTCGGACGTTGGGGAGGAACTGGCGGAGCTTCGATGGGGGTTGACGGCGGCGAGCTCGAACGAGCTGTGGCGATGGTTCGGCGGTCTGAGTGGGTTGGGTTCGATGTGCCAGAACGTGACTGTGGTGCAACGATGGAGGCGATTAACCGTATGGATTGATAGAGGGGGAAGGGGACCCTGATAAAGCCTGAAGGAAGAGTGGGTTTTGATGTACGGATCGACGGGATTTAATGGGGGAAGAAGGGAGTAATGTTGGCCATGAATTCAAGGGGGTGGCGGCGCTGATAATAGGAATTATGGTTTTGGTTTGTAATTTCCTATTATTTAGAATATTTTAATTGTAATTTTGCAAATAAAACCGTAAGTCCTAAACAGATCCAATTTTAGTCCAACAGGAGTTGATCCTACCCAATAGCCCCCGTTCCGGATCCAATGGGCTATGTCTCGTCAGCCCAAACGACTGTCTATGGCCTGAATTCTTTAATTTAATATTTAAATCCTTTATTAAATTGATTTGATTGTATATTTAAATTTACCGGGGCCACATACGGACTCAGAAAATTCCAAAAAACATATTTCTGGCTTTGTTTTGACGATACGGTCCTAACAAAATTAATTTCGTCGAATTCCGAGACAGTTTGAAAAATGGCCATTTTTAAGTCGATCAGATTTGATTGAAATTGACAAAACACATTTTCGTTTGCCACACTCACATATTAATTCCAAAAATTCTGGAAATTAAACAACTATAATTTGACATTCCAGATCCAACAAAAGTGGTTTCATCGAAAACGGAGGTCGTTTGAAAAATGGCCTTTTATATGGGCTATAAATTATACTATAGCGACCATTCTGAATATTCAACTTGCCATAACTTTCGATTCCTGCTATGAAATTTCGTTTTTTCGGATTCGTTGGAAAGATTATTTCAAACAAATTTAGATATTTTGGGTTTCGCTAGAATCTGTTAGATTTTGAATCCGGTACATTTAGTCAAAGTTCAAGTTTGACTTTTCAAACTACCATACTATTTCTAATTCATCAAAATAAATATATTTGCTCTAACCTCGATTAAAATAAATTTTTAATCGTTATTATTTAAAATAAATTAATTTAACTATTCAAAATTTAACGAAATAGCCAAAATAAAAATTTTAAATTGGTTCGGATTTTCCGGGTTGTTACATTAACGAACAATACAGGTATAATCAATAAAGGCAGTGACAATCCAGAAAATCACATAAATGATTTTATGGCGTTTTAACACAAATTTTGCAACTGACATATTTCTCATGACACGCGGAGGAGGTGTTTCTATTTAATTGCAACTGGTTTAGCAGTTTTCCAAGTTTTGGGATTAATATGCACAAGGATTATAATCTGATTGCAATAAAGCATACATCACACTATTACAAATATGATCCCTTTGTACTAGCCAAACAAGCATTACAAGTTTATTATACTCCTTATCTGTCTCTAAAAAGAGATAAAGCAGATTGGCCGGTAGTTTTTAAAACAAAGGCCAGATTTACGTTCCACGAAAAGAATATTCCAGACGAAGGAGCCTATCAGGCAGATCTCAACAAGAAAAATGAAATAATAATTGAAGACGATCTGTAACATCCCACAACTTTTACAGTTCTAAAACTAAAATAATTAAGATTTAATTTTTACTAGAGGATAACCCAAATGTTGTATCCATAACCATTGCGAAGATCTTTCCGAAGCGATCAGTTTGATATATATTTTTGGTATATTTGGAATTATGGTATACAAAGTATTAATTTTTTTAAGAATGGAAGATGCGCACATGAAACTATTAATTTTCAATGTTTTCATTTTTAGAACAAAAAAGCAGTGTTTGGTGTAGTGGTTAAGCAAGTAGACTTTGATACATGAAGTCATGAGTTCAATTCCCATCAATGAATATTTTTGAATTTTAAGTAAAACAATCAAATTTATGCATGTTCCAAATATGATATTTCTGTATGCATGCATATATAAATGCGAGACATATAAGATCAAGAGTTGCATACAAGGAAAGATTTTATGTGTTTGTATGTGTATATGTTACACACACACAAAAACATATATATATATATATATATATATATATATATATATATGGGATGGATATTGTTTCCAAATTATAATACATAGGCTGTAAATTAATTTCATGTTAAATAACATGTTATTTAAATCCTTTAAGTGTGTATGCGTGTATAAATACATATGCATGTATATAACTTGATCATGCGTTGACTTTCTATGTTATGGGAAGTAGCAAAGAAAAAAAAAGAGATTTAAAAGTATATACTTGATTTCCACTTTTGAAAATATGTTAGCAATCAATTTACATTAATTGACAATATATTTTAATTATGGATGGCTGTGGGGTTTATGCATATTTTTGAAGCTATCAGACATTAATTGGTATAACTTTGAATTGTCATATACATGCAAATGTTAATTAATTGTGCATGTGAGGATTAATTAGGCACTGATTGACATGTATGTCAATTGATTTTTTTTATGAGGGATTTATTTCCTAAAGACTAGATATTAATTCTCTTTTATAAACGGTATCTTTTTGATAAAAAATACATTTATATGTTACTTTTTTTTGGTTCATTAAAATTCCTTTTTATCACGGGTTGGATGAAAATAATAGGAATTGACATATGAGATGTTCTTTAACATATTACTTCATTGCAAAGTAAATAAGAGAGTGGCTATAATTTAATTTAAGAATTCCTAGGGTTAATCTAATGTACTAAATCAATCTTTAACTGTTCTATATGTGAGCCAAATATAACCTTAACCTCCATTTTCTTTCTTTCTTATTCCTTTTGGGAAAAGTATTCAAACACATCCTATTTAGAGCATCTCCAACAAGGTTACAGGTCGTAACATTATGACCCGTAACATGTGGGGAGATATCTTGGATATCACCCAAAAGGCGCGAGCCGATTTTATCGGCTCACGCGGCTCCCGCGCCTATATATGGCGTGGGGGGGTTGGGGGGTTTGGTATACTTTCCCTATTTCCTCCTTTTTAATTTTTTTATTCGTTACGACACCGGGATGCCGCCACACATAACGAAGATGAGGAGACAGACATTTCCAATTATGCCAGACGATGCATCTGCTCCAGCTCACCTTCCTCCACCAGCGGGGACGATGATTGAGGACATACGTATCCTCCACGAGCTGCCATAGGGATTCACCCATTGATCTTTTACCACGCTGGCCACCGTTCATATATTAATTTTAATTTTTTTAATATTTGTAGTTACTGAACTGTTAAAAATTATGCCCTGTTGGTTTTACGTTATAGTTTGGTGCATGTACGTTATACGTTTTAATAGTATGAACTGTTGGTTTTATAGTCATTTAACTAGCATAATTTTAATAGATTGCGTACGTTTACATTCGCGGGAGTTGGGTGAAGTTTGTTTCACATGCCCTTAACATATTACCATTGCATATTCGGGAGAGGCTACTTGCTAGTCCGTTCGGACTTTTTTTACATATTATACCTCCCCAGTCCTTCGATCGACCTATGGTAGACGCCTTAGAAGAGAAATGGTGGCCTACGACACACATTTTTCACTTTCCGGATTTTAAGCTAGGTATTACCCCAGCCGATTTTTACATGCTTACGGGGATTGAGATAGGCTTTCCAGATAGAGTCACTTTTCCATTTGATGCCTCTTTTGAGTCACCCGATTTCTACCTACAGTATTTGCCAGATTTGTCAACGACTCATATAGCTAATGGTGTCGTTTCCGTCACATATTTATTTCATTATATTACAGCGCATCTCGATGTGGTAGATTTCCACGACATAGTACACAGGGCTACCATTTTATACCTCCTTGGTTCGACATTCTTTTCAAAACAACGGAGTACGATTAGGCTGGGATACCTAGCAGCACTAGTCGAGTTAGAGCAGCTGCATAAAATTGATTGGGGCTCTGCCATATTGGGTTATCTATACGCCTCTCTTGACTTCTATGCTTTTGGAGAGGTTTGCCAAATGTTCGGTTTTTGGTACATGTTACCGTGCTGGTACTATGAGTACACGACCAACATGCATCCACACATATAGCCCACCGCCAGTCATGCTGCTGAGACCTTTTTCCCACACATGCGTAGATGGGAGAGTACTCACGGAGTTCGGCGTGCTCCTGCTGGTGTGATACATGACTTGATGGAGGCTCGTACTCAGTTAGATATGAGAGAGAGGGGGAACATATTACGAGCACCTTGGACTTCTTATTGGTTGTTACTTGCAGCGGATGGCCCACTACCTGATGCCCATCCATTAGCCATTGCATGTCGCTTATCTACTCGACGTGTCCTCTTGTTCCCACCGGCCCACCTTCCTATTTGGTACTTGGAAGATCGATGTTATTACCAGGGTCCTGATCAGTTGCGAGTACCTAGAGATCCACCTCTTCCACTTGATATGTTCGGGCCGCAGCGTTCTATAGGGAGATAGTATGTGGATGGTCTGAGATAGGCAGGATGAGTTGATACGACCGATTTTCTCTTACCCGATGCAGAGTTTGGTCCTTATTAGGTTCGGGTAGCTCCTAGACGGTACTTGCTGCCGGATTATATGCGGGGTGTGAACTCCGATCACATTGTTCCCCGATTAGTTAGTGGTAGAGTTTATCCTCCACCGTTTACTTTTGACCCGGCCCCTTAACAAATCTCCGACCCTCATACGGATTTCGCTTTGGCCGATACTGTAACACCCCACACCCGCTATGGTCACTCACTAAAGGAATGCCATAACATCGGTGGAGTATTTTAAGTGAATATAGAACAGAAAAATTACAACAAGACAGATATAAGTAATACTTGAGAATTTAAAACATCATTTCATTGCAGCGGAAAGTAAAACATATTTGGTTACACCAAAACCATAAACAAGAGTCAAGTACATAATATCCATCCTGATAAAACAAAAGTACATAATCCCACTACATAACTTAATAGCCATACTAGAAAAGATAAACTGGGCTTTACATCCACGGTCCAAGCTCCAAAAGATAGATAAAGCAGTCTGATCAAAGCCCACTAGTGCTTGGCCCACTCTGATAACCTGAGGGTTGGGAAAAGGATAAAAACAACGGGGTCAGACATAAGTCTGAGCGAGTCCTATAACTTTAACAATACAATCATTAAAATAATTAGGGTATGATATAAACAAGGTACGGTACCTCTGGGGATAATGACTACACTAAGTAGCCAACTAAACACAGGATGTACTAAGATAACCGAAAAGACGCATTTACCCACCCAAGGATAATTACTACACTGCACCACCCCAGGCTACCCACCCAAGGGTAATTCCTACACTGCACCACACCAGTTTTACCCACCCAAGGGTAATTCCTACTTAAGGTTGATCCCACTAAGTGTACTTAGTAAATTTTTTTAATAGTAGTTTCGTGTACCCCTAGCTGACTACATAGGTGCCGTCTGCCCCTATCTCCACTAGGTGTACCCACTACTCCCCAAGCGATCGGCTCCCTAACGTAGATACCCGTGCTGGCCCCACAGTGGGGTGTATCATTCCCCAAAGTTGCAACCTGATAATATCAATGGTGCACGACTTATACCTACACGATGCAACAACGTCTTACTTACCAGCCCGGGTCCACACACGCATATGAAACCCATTGGACTTGCGTTGCCACCGCTAACCCGTTTTGGCCTCTTACAGTCAAGCCCAATATGCGTGTCCCGTCCTCGACTTGGGTCGAGCCCACAAAGATACGTTTGGGATATTGGTTGAAATGGGCCCCCACAAGCTACTACTTAAGCTTGTCATTTTATCTAGTGCATCCCACTTAACCCCTTTTTATAATCATGCCCACTTACATGTTAAGGTTTGGTTAAGTCATCTAATCATATTTCAATTGCCACTCAAGGCCCCCACAAGCTACTACTTAAGCTTGTCATTTAATCATATTTCGATTGCCACTTAAGGCCCCCACAAGCTACTACTTAAGCTTGTCATTTAATCATATTTCAATTGCCACTTAAGGCACCCACTAGATTTCCACATGCCACCCAAGGCACTTACTTGATTCCCACATGCCACCCAAGGCACTTACTTAACCCTTTAATCATGTTTAATTACATGTTCCACTTTGGTTAAGTATTCTAATCGTATTTTCTATTGCCACCCAAGGCAACCCACTAGTTTCCTTATGCCACCCAAGGCACCCCCACTAGTTACTACATGCCACCCAACGCACCCACTTAACCCCTCATGCCTCACTACATGCTAATTTGGTAAAGTGTTTCTTAATTAATTAAGATCGTAACCTTTGTAAAGACCTCTCACATTAGACTGTCTTTTATGGCAGCTGGATATGCCGGTTGGTTGCGGGCAGCCTTACACCATAACAGAGTCTAACCTCGTGTCTTTACACTTGTCACGTATTTAGTTTATGACTAAGACCTCTCACATTGGGCCAATCATGTGTAGCCGCTGGATTTGCCGGTCGGTTCCGGGCAGTCTTATGCTATAAAAGGGTCCAACCTCGTGTCTTAGTCGATTAATTACACCTAATTAATCACCCCCATAATTTGTATTAATTGTCCCTAATTAATTACCAATTTCAAGAATATGGGTAGACCTAACTCAATAGGTAAATTCCCAATTCCATAATATGGGTAGACCTAACTTAATAGGTAAATTCCCAATTCCATAATATGGGTAGACCTAACTTAATAGGTAAATTCTCAATTATGTCCATTCACTTTATGTTATGCTTAAGCATACCCGTTTCACACCTTTTTATTAACATGCATATTAACCCCATCGTTCCCCACGTAATTCGTTCTCATAACATGACATAATAAAGGAAAGATTCATCACAAATGCCATGGGTTTAACCAATCATAGCATATAACTTTATCATGGGTTTAAAAGGTGTCAACTTGTATATATGAGCATACATTAAACCCAACTAGCATTTAACCCAAACTTGCATGAAGCACATATGTCACAAAGGGGGTAACTTGCATATGATTCTTATGTCATACAAAGGTGTGAACTTGCATAGCATGCCACATGTTAACTTGCATATAACCAAACACATAACTTGCATAACATGTTACATATGAACTTGCATATAATCATGCACATAACTTGCATATAACCAAACACATAACTTGCATAACATGTTACATATGAACTTGCATATAATCATGCACATAACTTGCATATAACCAAACACATAACTTGCATAACATGTTACATATGAACTTGCATATAATCATGCACATAACTTGCATTACATGTTACATATGAACTTGCATATAATCTCACATATAGCTTGCATAACATGTTACATATGAACTTGCATATAATCTCACATATAGCTTGCATAACATGTTACATATGAATCAATGTTCAACATAGTGTTTTGCATAATGAGCATCATAAAACATAGCATTATACTTGCATAACATATAGCATACAACTCGCAAAACACACAACATACACTATACTAAACTTGCATAAACACATTGATCCACAAACATAGCCATATCTTATCATATCCTATCATAATCAATTTAACAATTGATTATTAAGGCTATAGAAACTCACCACTAAACTCCAATAAGCAAACCCTTGCCAAAAATCACCCAAAAACTCTAGCCTTGAAAATAAAGCTTGCAACTTGATGATGAATGCAAGCTAATGATCACTCATACAACTTAAAAATGCTTGTATGAACATGAAAGCCTTCATATAAATAGTTTCAAAAGAGGATGGAGGCTAGGGTTTTGAGTGGAGGCCATGATCATAGAAAATTTTGGCATAGTTTAGTTAGAGGACAGGATTATGATCATTTAGGGCTAGCTTAGGGTCTTATTTATAGGATTAGGATGTGTTTTAGACCATTAGATTAACCCTAAATTAGATTAGGACCATCAGATCTCGGAAGCTTCCAGAAAACGGCCCCAAAACACAGCCAAACCCTAAAATGGTGCACCAGGCCAAACTGGCCGAGCACCCCTTGTCGACACCCAAGTCGACAGGGCTGTCGACTTGGTCCTAGCCAAGTCGACTGCCCAGTCGACCGGGCTGTCGGCTTGGGTAGCTAGGCGGGAATTTTCCCACCTGCGCCCAATGGCCCCAATTTCAAAATTTGAACCTGAATTTTAAATCTGTTTTGAACTTTGAATTTTCTGTAAACTTCATTGGGCCATAACTGGGCCATACGGACTCCGATTTACAAAATTTCGGACTCCATTTCGCGTATTTTTCCGAGACGAACGCAACGACGCAGCCCATTTCCCCTATTTCTCACATATGAGATTATTTATTCTGCAATTAGTGAATTTTAGCATTAACCGAAATTCGGGGTGTTACAGATACATTTCAGACATTTGACCTTAGCGGTGCACAGATATTCCTGCCTATTGTTTACCCACCTGAACACATGGTGCACAGTGTCCCTACTGCTAGATTAAATCCGCCACATGAGGTAAAATTTGTACTTGTGAATTTACATTGTATGTTATACGCTGTAGAAACTGATTTTATATGTTCTATATATGCAGTACGCACCCCGATTAGACCAGCGTAGGATATATATTGCGGCTGATCAGGAGATGGCCCTGCTACATTCTTAGTCCTTATATCAGGAGAACCAGGCGATTGTTCAGGGATTGCAGGAGCAGATCGATGACTTACAGGCCAGATTAGCGGCAATAGGAGGTGGTGATACAACAACATTAGGTACCGCTGTAGGGTCATGTACTGGTGGAGGTTCAGGAGGCGGATTAGGAGGGGTTCACAGATTAGGTGGTGATGGCAGGCTAGGAGGGGCTAATGGACTAGTAGGGGGTGACGGATCAGGTGGTGATGATGGACTAGGAGAGGATGATGGACTAGGAGGGGTGACGGATTAGATGGTGATGGCGAACTAGGAGTGGGTGACGGAATAGGAGGGGGTGACAGATTAGGTGGTGATGGCAGACTAGGAGGGGGTGACGGACTAGGTGGTGGTGGTGGTTCGGGAGGTTGTAGTGATGATGACGATATTACGTATTATAACCCTTCTGATAGCGGGGATGACATGTCTTTGGATGGTGCTGATGATGATGCCACAGATTTATCATGATGTATATTTGTGTATGTCGCGAAGTATATGTATGTATGGCTCGATGTATATATGTGCATCTCACGATGTTTTGGACTTTATGTTATTTTACAATGTGTTCTGTGTAATGTTTGCTCGTTTATTGTGTTCTGTGTAATGTTTTCTCGTTTATTATGTTATGTGTAATGTTTGCTCGTTTCATATGTTCTGTGTAATGTTTGCTCGTTTCATATGTTCTGTGTAATGTTTGCTACTTTATTATGTTCCGTGGAAATATTGTACTTTGTGAAGTGCCAAATCTAGTACCTTGCCAAATGCCAAATCTGGTACCTTGCCAAGTGCTAAATCTGGTACCTTGCCAAGTGCCAAATCTGGTACCTTGCCAAGTGCCAAATCTGGTACCTTGTCAAGTGCCAAATCTGGTACCTTGCCAAGTGCCAAATCTGGTACTTTGGCAAGTGCCAAATCTGGTACTTTGCCAAGTGCCAAATCTAGTGTATAATTTAATTATAAAATGAACTGCAGCGGTGCTGCAGTTCATTTTATAACGTTTCAAACTTCAATTGGTTGTACGAAATCCAATCTAAGTCGGATTTCCTCACAATAAGACACGTTAGCATCTAATTGACAATATTTTTCTAGTGGAAGAGAAAAAATTGGTTTTCATTTTGTAGATTTTGTTTTACGTCCAAATCAAAATTTCAAAAAGTCGCCTTGAAAATGGTTTATAAAATATATGGTTTACATATATAAGTTAAAGGATTTTTATAAAATAAAATGGGGATGACCCTCCTTTTTAACTCATTCGTGTGCTGAAATGTTTAAATTATGCGGGTAAGTGAATGACCCTCGTTTTATAACGTTCTGAACTTCAATATGTGTAAATAATATGGGTAAGTGGACGTACCCTCTTTAACACCCCGAATTTCGGTTAATGCTAAAATTCACAAATTAAAGAATAACTAATCCCAGATGTGGGAATTAGGGGAAACGGGTTGCACCATTGCGTTCGTCTCGGAAAAATACGCGAAATAGAGTCTGAGTTTTTGAAAATCGGAGTCCGTATGAAGAAGATATGGACGAACGAAGTTAGGCAGAAAAACCGAAAAACTAGCCAGAATGCACTGGCGCACTTGTGAAGTGCGCCAACACAAAAATGCACTGGCGCACTTGTGAAGTGCGCCAACACATTTTTACACTGGCGCACTTGGGAAGTGCGCCCGTGTCGAGCCAGAAACCTGCACAGCTTTCTGGCTGGCCTGGTGCACCAGTTTGGGGTTTGGGCTTGGTCTTAGGGCTGGTTTCTGGAAGGTTCCGAAATCTAAGGGTCCTAATCTAATTTAGGGTTAATCTAATGGCCTAAAACACTTTCCTAATCCTATAAATAAGACCCTAATCCTATCTCCTAACTAAACTATGCCAAATTTTCTATGATCATGGCCTCCACTCAAAACCCTAGCCTCCATCCTATTTCTAAACTATTTCTATGAAGGCTTTCATGTGCATACAAGCATCTTTGAGTTGTATGAGTGATCATTGGCTTGCATTCATCATCAAGTTGCAAGCTTTATGTTCAAGGCTAGAGTTTTTGGGTGATTTGTGGCAAGGGTTTGCTTATTGGAGTTTAGTGGTGAGTTTCTATAGACTTAACAATCAATTGTTAAATTGATTATGATAGGATATGATAAGATATGGCTATGTTTGTGGAATCAATGTGTTTATGCAAGTTTAGTATAGTGTATGTTGTGTGCTATATGCAAGTTTAATGCTATGTTTTATGATGCAAAACACTATGTTGAACATTGATTCATAAGTAACATGTTATGCAAGTTATGTATTTGGTTTTATGCATGCTAAGTATTTGGTTTTATGCATGCTATGTATGTGGTTTTATGCATGCTAAGTATTTGGTTTTATGCATGCTAAGTGTTTGGTTTTATGCAAGTTTGTCTCTTTTTATGATATGCATAATATATGCAAGTTTGTCTCTAAGTATGGCATGTTATGCAAGTTCATATGCAAGTTATGACACATGTTCATATGCAAGTTATGATGCAAGTTCATATGCAAGTTATGATGCAAGTTCATATGCAAGTTATGATGCAAGTTCATATGCAAGTTATGATGCAAGTTCATATGCAAGTTATGATGCAAGTTCATATGCAAGTTTATGTGCAAGTTCATATGCAAGTTGTCTCTTTTATGATATGCATAATGCAAGTTTGGGTTAAATACTAGTTGGGTTTAATGTATGTTCATATATGCAAGTTGACACCTTTTGAACCCATGATAAAGTTACATGCTATGTTGGCTAAACCCATGACCTTTGTGATGAATCTTCCCTTTATTATGTCGTGTTATGAGAACGAACTACGTGGGGAACGATGGGGTTAATATGCATGTTAATAAAATGATGTGAAATGGGTATGATTAATCATACCACAAATTAAATCGACGTAATTGGGAATTTACCTATTAAGTTAGGTCTACCCATATTATGTAGTTGGGAATTTACCTATTAAGTTAGGTCTACCCATACTATGGAATTGGGAATTTACCTATTGAGTTAAGTCTACCCATATTCTTAAAAATGTTTAATTAATTAGGCATAATTAATTCAAATTATGGGGGTGATTAATTAGGTGTAATTAATCAACTAAGACACGAGGTTGGACCCTTTTGTAGCGGAAGTCTGCCCGGAACCGACCGGCCATCCAGCAGCTACAAATGATTGGCCCAATGTGAGAGGTCTTAGTCATAAAATAAATACGTGATTAAAGTAAAGACACGAGGTTAGACCTTTTTATGACAGAAGTCTGCCCGGAACCAACCGGCATATCCAGCAGTCATAAAAGATGGTCTAATGTGAGAGGTCTTTATGAGGTCATGATCTTAATTAATTAAGAAACACTTAACCATATTAGCATGTAGAGGGACATGAGGGGTTAAGTGGGTGCCTTGGGTGGCATGTGGAAATCTAGTGGGTTGCCTTGGGTGGCAATAGAAAATACGATTAGAATACTTAACCAAAGAGGAACATGTAATTAAACATGGGTAAAGAGTTAAGTAAGTGCTTTGGGTGGCATGTGGAAATCTAGTGGGTGCCTTAAGTGGCAATTGATATATGATTAGATGACTTAACCAAACCTTAACATGTAGGTGGGCATGATTATAAAAGGGGTTAAGTGGGATACACTAGATAAAATAACAAGCTTAGGTGGTAGCTTGTGGGGGCCCATTTCAACCAATATCCCAAACGTATCTTAGTGGGCTCGACTCTAGTCGAGTGACGGGACACGCATATTGGGCTTGACTATAAGAGGCCAAAATGGGTTAGCGGTGGCAACGCATGACCAACGGGTTTCATATGCGTACGTGGACCCGGGCTGGTAAATAAGACGTTGTTGCATCGTGTAGATATAAGCCGTGCACCGTTAGTTTTATCAGGTTGCCACGTTGGGGAATGGTACACCCCACGGTGGGGCCAGCACGGGTATCTACGTTAGGGAGCCGATCGAATGGGGAGTAGTGTGTACACCTAGTGGATTGTAGGGCCCCGAGGCGTCTACTTAGTCACCTAGGGGTACGCGAGAACTATTAAGTTAATTTTATAAGTCCATGGGTGGGATCAACCTTTAAGTTAGGAATGACTGGTGTGGTGCAGTGTAGGAATTACCCTTGGGTGGGTAGATCTGGGGTGGTGTAATCCAGTAATTATCCTTGGGTGGATAAATGCGTCTTTTCGGTTATCTTAGTACGTCCTGTGTTTAGTTGGCTACTTAGTGTAGTCATTATCCCCAGAGGTACCGTACCTTGTTTATATCATACCCTAATTACTTTAATGATTGTATTGTTAGGGTTATAGTACTCACTCAGACTTATGTCTGACCCCGTTGTTTCTTTATCTTTTTCCCAACCCTCAGGTTTTCAGAGTGGGCCTAGCACTAGTGGGCTTTGATCAGACTGCTTTATCTATCTTTTGGAGCTTGGACCGTGGATGTAAAGCTCAGTTTATCTTTTCTATTATGGCTATTAGGTTATGTAGTGGGATTATGTACTTTCGTTTTTATCAGGATGGATATTATGTACTTGACTCTTATTTATGGTTTTGGTGTAACCAAACTTTTTTTACTTTCTACTGAAATGAAATGATGTTTTAAATTCTCAAGTATTACTTATATCTGTCTTGTTGTAATTTTTCTGTTCTATATTCACTTAAAATACTCCACCGATGTTATGCCATTCCCTTAGTGAGTGACCGTAGCGGGTGTGGGGTGTTACACGTGGTATCAGAGCTTAAGGTTACCAGAACAGATAAAATTTTTAGAAAAACTATTTTCTAAGAATATTTTTGAAAGGAGTATTTTCAAAAACATGTCTTTTAAGAGAAAAGTTTTTGAAAGAAAAGCTTAATCCCCAATAGCCATATCTATATCTTTCGAATTCTCCGTTTTGAATCTCTTCCTCTCTCGTTTTGAGTTTCCCCTCCGCGTATAGATGACCTTTCTAAGATAGATAAGAACGGAAAACCACTTCAAGGGACTTAGACATTAGTCGGATTAGAAGTTGGTTCAAGAAGGAGGAGGACTGGTAGGTATCTATTGGATAGACGATGGGAGGAAGGCTCAAATAGTTGTTTGGTTAATGAAGGATGAAACCTCATTGGTGGGAGGTTACGAGTGGAGAATGGGAAGAAGAAGGCGAGTAGTTATCCTTTTGGAGGAATGGGACACCGTATTAGGATTGTCCAAAGGGGCATGGGCAAGGTATGGAATCTCCTGGAGGGTAGTTGTATTCCCTCGCGGCTAGTGTACCAGATGGGGATAGGACCGTCTAGGTTGGAATTTGGATTTCTTTATTATCCAGTTCGAACTTTATTAGATTCTGACGTATCGAGTTCGTTTATCTCATCATTGTTAGTTGAGTCACTGCACTTAGACACCAGTTTGGTAGATGATCCCTTAGTTGTTTCAAACCCAATTGGGGCTCCATGATGTGTTTGGGTTTGAAAGTTTCTATACTTAGCGTTGAGTTTAGATGTGATGCTTTTTGGGCTTCACGGGCTATGGGTTAGTTTGGGCATGGACTGGTTATCCAGTAGGGGTGCCGTTCTTGATTTTGAAGGGAGAGTTGTTAGGCTTATGACCCGCTTGGGTAACACTCTCGAGATCTCTTGTAATCCCATGGAATCTGTTATGCTAAGTTATCTAGAATCGCTTGACACGTCGGTCGAGAGTTTGCGATCTGTTAGAGTGGTCCGGGAATACTCGGATGTGTTTGAGGAGGTGAAGGGCTTACCTCCGGAGCGGGAGATTGACTTCCGAATATATCTGGTAGACAATGCTAAACCTGTATCTTTACCAGTGCGCCACATGGCTCCTCGCGAGAGGAGGGAACTCCATAAGCAAGTAGGGGAGTTGCTTGAGAAGGGGTCCATAAGACAAAGTATATCGGAGTGGGGTGCTCCAGTAGTTTTTGCTACGAAGGCGGATGGGTCCCTCAGACTTTGTGCAGGCTAAAGAGAACTAAATAAACTCACAAAGAAGAATAGACACCCATTGCCGAAGATTGATGATCTCTTTGATCAGTTGGTTGGCGCCTCAGTATTTTTGCAAGTTGGACTCAGCCACGGGGTTTCGTCAGTTGAGAGTGGCTAAGGATAGTATAGAGAAGATTGCCTTTAGGACTCCGGATGGTTTTATGAGTGGCTGGTGATGCCAATTGGTTAGACGAACGCCTCCGCATACTTTGTTGATTTGATGAGAAGGGTGTTCAGGGAGTACCTAAATAAGTTCGTGATGATCTTGGTGGATGACATCTTGGTCTTTTCTAGGAGCGGAATAAGTTTTCGTATGTGCTCATTAGGTTGAGCAAAGCCCGTTATGGGATAAACGGTGGTTTTGGAGCGAGACTGGCAAGGACATCCAGAGTTGGACAAGGGCTTAATTATTTAGCCGTTTTTACTAGTATCATCTCACGTAGGTCGTCTGAATTCGAAGGAGGTATCCCTTGGGTGTTTGTCTGATATTGGTTTAGGCCTTTGGGGCTTGCATTTGGGGGATGTCGAGTTCGACTAGGGTGGTCTGCGTGAGAGATGGATAGTTGTGACGATTTTGCATGGGAGAATATCCTGATTTTCTCTAGAAGTGGAGAAAAGCATGCCCTACATCTTAGGGAAGTGTTGGAGACTCTTTGAGCGCATTGTCTTAAGACAACAAAGGTGGATGGAATTCTTAGCATCCTATGAGTTTGAGATAGCGTATACCCCTGGCAAGGGTAACGTGGTGGAAGACGCCTTAAGCAGAAAAAAGGCTGTCTTTGAGTCCATTGTTCGTGGAATGGCGAAGCTTGGAGTTTAATTCTATGTTTGACTTTAGACCTTCCGTTGACTTTGTACCCGGTTTGCTAGCCTCCTTGGAGGTTAGGCCTACTCTTTTGGGGCGGATTGGTGAGGCTCAGCGAGACGACCCACAGTTGGTTGAGTTGGTAGAGAAGCTTATAAGGGGGGAGTCGTCCAGCCATTTAGGTAGATACACTATAGATGATAGGGGATGGTTGCATAGAGACGGTAGACTTTGTGTACCGCAAGATGAGGGTTTGAAGAAGGATATTTTGGATGATGCACATCGTTCAAGAATGACTATTCATCCCGGTGGAGACAAAATGTACTAAGACATGAAGAGAGTTTTCTTCTGGGCCGGTATGAAGAAAGATGTGGTCGAGTATGTGGCTAGATGCTTAGTGTGCCAACAAGTTAAAGCGGAGCAAAGGAAACCCGGTGGGTTGCTACACCCATTGGAAGTTCCGCAATGGAAGTGGGATAGTGTCTCGATGGATTTCATCGATGGGTTACCGAGATCGAGGAAGGGCAATACGGGAATTTGGGTTGTGGTAGACAGACTTACCAAGAGTGCCCATTTTATACCCGTGAAGAGTAAGAGGACCGCTCCATGGCTTGCTTCAGTCTATGTTAGAGAGATTGTTAGATTGCATGGCGTACCATCCAGCATTGTGAGTGATCGAGATCCTATCTTCACTAGTGAGTTTTGGAGAAGTTTGCAAGAGGCGGTAGGGACTCAGTTGTGTTTGAGCACCGCATATCATCCTCAGACGGACGGTCAGACCGAGAGGGTGAATCGTATCTTAGAAGATCTCTTGAGGCTTTGTATCTTGGATTTTGGAGATACATGGGAAGAACATCTTCCTTTGGTGGAGTTCGCATACAATAACAGCTTTCAGTCTAGTATTGGCATGGCACCTTTCGAATCTCTTTATGGAAGGCCTTGTCGATCTCCTACATGTTGGTGGGAATCTACGGATAAGATCTTGCTTGGGCCAGATATGGTTAGAGAGACTTCAGAGAAGATTGATTTGATTCGAAGAAGGATGAAGGCAGCACAAGATAGACAGAAATCTTATGCGGATCGGAGAAGGACGGATCTTGAGTTTGAGGTTGGGGACATGGTTTTTGTCAAAGTATCTCCGTTGAGAAATGTTGTTCGCTTTGGGTCCGTTGGGAAGTTAGCACCGAGGTTTGTTGGGCCGTTTCCTATTAAGAAAAGGATTGGACGGATGGCATATAGGGTGGAGTTGCCCGACAGACTTAGTGGTGTTCATGATGTATTCCATGTATCACATTTGAGGAAGTGCTTACATGAGACCGCAGAGGTGGTAGAGCCGAGCTTGCTTAGAGATGTAGAGGTAGAGCGTGATGCGACGATTCGACGAGCTCCTACTCGCATCCTTGGGTCAGAAACTAGGAAGTTGAGGAACAGAGAAGTTCAGCTAGTTAAAGTGCAATGGGGAGATGACGAAAGCAATGCTACTTGGGAGACGGAAGTGAAGATGCGTTCTTTGTACCCATTTCTTTTTGAGAGTATGTCTTTTAACTTCTCCTTTATCGCTTGTCTAGTACTTATCTTATCTTTAGTATATCCTCTCGCTAGTACCTATGACCTTTAGATAGGGTAAATCTATGGTTGAAACATGTGTTTGAGACATGTTATGTTTGATGGATGCGTGTGGATGCAAGTGGTTGCTAGTGGTTGCTCGTGGATGCATATACACACACTCTAGACACTAGATCGGCTCAATCACTTCATATGGCATATTGCATAAAATTGTGTGTAGGAAGCTATATTTATGGATGTATAATGATTGTGTTATCATATGGATGATGCATTTTGGTGAATGATTGTGCACTCATGTAGATATTGTATGTGTCGATAGGGTTCTCTCGCATACATAATGGATGCATGGCACTATCATGGTTTGCATATGTTCATACATTAGATAGGGAACATACACACACACTTTTTGCATATGCTCATACATCATTAGAAACTGTTTTAAGGACAATGGATGCCCGTGTTTGATGGATTGAGTAGATGGTTGTTTGGATGGTAGGATATGCATTCTCCTTAGCTTAGAGATTTCGGGGACGAAATCCTTTAAGGAGGGGAGAATGTAACACCCCGAATTTCGGTTAATGCTAAAATTCACAAATTAAAGAATAACTAATCCCAGATATGGGAATTAGGGGAAACGGGTTGCACCATTGCGTTCGTCTCGGAAAAATACGCGAAATAGAGTCTGAGTTTTCGAAAATCGGAGTCCATATGAAGAAGATATGGACGAACGAAGTTAGGCAGAAAAACTGAAAAACTAGCCAGAATGAACTGGCGCACTTGTGAAGTGCGCCAACACAAAAATGCACTGGCGCACTTGTGAAGTGCGCCAACACATTTTTACACTGGCGCACTTGGGAAGTACGCCCGTGTCGAGCCAGAAACCTGCACAGCTTTCTGGCTGGCCTGGTGCACCAGTTTGGGGTTTGGGCTTGGTCTTAGGGCTGTTTTCTGGAAGGTTCCGAAATCTAAGGGTCCTAATCTAATTTAGGGTTAATCTAATGGCCTAAAACACTTGCCTAATCCTATAAATAAGACCCTAAGCTAGCCCTAAATGGTCATAATCCTATCTCCTAACTAAACTATGCCAAAATTTTCTATGATCATGGCCTCCACTCAAAACCCTAGCCTCCATCCTATTTCTAAACTATTTCTATGAAGGCTTTCATGTGCATACAAGCATCTTTGAGTTGTATGAGTGATCATTGGCTTGCATTCATCATCAAGTTGCAAGCTTTATGTTCAAGGCTAGAGTTTTTGGGTGATTTGTGGCAAGGGTTTGCTTATTGGAGTTTAGTGGTGAGTTTCTATAGACTTAACAATCAATTGTTAAATTGATTATGATAGGATATGATAAGATATGGCTATGTTTGTGGAATCAATGTGTTTATGCAAGTTTAGTATAGTGTATGTTGTGTGCTATATGCAAGTTTAATGCTATGTTTTATGATGCAAAACACTATGTTGAACATTGATTCATAAGTAACGTGTTATGCAAGTTATGTATTTGGTTTTATGCATGCTAAGTATTTGGTTTTATGCATGCTATGTATGTGGTTTTATGCATGCTAAGTATTTGGTTTTATGCATGCTAAGTGTTTGGTTTTATGCAAGTTTGTCTCTTTTTATGATATGCATAATATATGCAAGTTTGTCTCTAAGTATGGCATGTTATGCAAGTTCATATGCAAGTTATGACACATGTTCATATGCAAGTTATGATGCAAGTTCATATGCAAGTTATGATGCAAGTTCATATGCAAGTTATGATGCAAGTTCATATGCAAGTTATGATACATGTTCATATGCAAGTTATGATGCAAGTTCATATGCAAGTTATGATGCAAGTTCATATGCAAGTTTATGTGCAAGTTCATATGCAAGTTGTCTCTTTTATGATATGCATAATGCAAGTTTGGGTTAAATACTAGTTGGGTTTAATGTATGTTCATATATGCAAGTTGACACCTTTTGAACCCATGATAAAGTTACATGCTATGTTGGCGAAACCCATGACCTTTGTGATGAATCTTCCCTTTATTATGTCGTGTTATGAGAACGAACTACGTGGGGAACGATGGGGTTAATATGCATGTTAATAAAATGATGTGAAATGGGTATGATTAATCATACCACAAATTAAATGGACGTAATTGGGAATTTACCTATTAAGTTAGGTCTACCCATATTATGGAGTTGGGAATTTACCTATTAAGTTAGGTCTACCCATACTATGGAATTGGGAATTTACCTATTGAGTTAGGTCTACCCATATTCTTAAAAATGTGTAATTAATTAGGCATAATTAATTCAAATTATGGGGGTGATTAATTAGGTGTAATTAATCAACTAAGACACGAGGTTGGACCCTTTTGTAGCGGAAGTCTGCCCGGAACCGACCGGCCATCCAGCAGCTACAAATGATTGGCCCAATGTGAGAGGTCTTAGTCATAAATTAAATACGTGATTAAAGTAAAGACACGAGGTTAGACCTTTTTATGACAGAAGTCTGCCCGGAACCAACCGGCATATCCAGCAGTCATAAAAGATGGTCTAATGTGAGAGGTCTTTATGAGGTCATGATCTTAATTAATTAAGAAACACTTAACCATATTAGCATGTAGAGGGACATGAGGGGTTAAGTGGGTGCCTTGGGTGGCATGTGGAAATCTAGTGGGTTGCCTTGGGTGGCAATAGAAAATACGATTAGAATACTTAACCAAAGAGGAACATGTAATTAAACATGGGTAAAGGGTTAAGTAAGTGCTTTGGGTGGCATGTGGAAATCTAGTGGGTGCCTTAAGTGGCAATTGATATATGATTAGATGACTTAACCAAACCTTAACATGTAGGTGGGCATGATTATAAAAGGGGTTAAGTGGGATACACTAGATAAAATAACAAGCTTAGGTGGTAGCTTGTGGGGGCCCATTTCAACCAATATCCCAAATGTATCTTAGTGGGCTCGACTCTAGTCGAGTGACGGGACACGCATATTGGGCTTGACTATAAGAGGCCAAAATGGGTTAGCGGTGGCAACGCATGACCAACGGGTTTCATATGCGTACGTGGACCCGGGCTGGTAAATAAGACGTTGTTGCATCATGTAGATATAAGCCGTGCACCGTTAGTTTTATCAGGTTGCCACGTTGGGGAATGGTACACCCCACGGTGGGGCCAGCACGGGTATCTACGTTAGGGAGCCGATCGAATGGGGAGTAGTGTGTACACCTAGTGGATTGTAGGGCCCCGAGGCGTCTACTTAGTCACCTAGGGGTGTGCGAGAACTATTAAGTTAATTTTATAAGTCCATGGGTGGGATCAACCTTTAAGTTAGGAATGACTGGTGTGGTGCAGTGTAGGAATTACCCTTGGGTGGGTAGATCTGGGGTGGTGTAATCCAGTAATTATCCTTGGGTGGATAAATGCGTCTTTTCGGTTATCTTAGTACGTCCTGTGTTTAGTTGGCTACTTAGTGTAGTCATTATCCCCAGAGGTACCGTACCTTGTTTATATCATACCCTAATTACTTTAATGATTGTATTGTTAGGGTTATAGGACTCACTCAGACTTATGTCTGACCCCGTTGTTTCTTTATCTTTTTCCCAACCCTCAGGTTTTCAGAGTGGGCCTAGCACTAGTGGGCTTTGATCAGACTGCTTTATCTATCTTTTGGAGCTTGGACCGTGGATGTAAAGCTCAGTTTATCTTTTCTATTATGGCTATTAGGTTATGTAGTGGGATTATGTACTTTCGTTTTTATCAGGATGGATATTATGTACTTGACTCTTATTTATGGTTTTGGTGTAACCAAACATGTTTTACTTTCCGCTGAAATGAAATGATGTTTTAAATTCTCAAGTATTACTTATATCTATCTTGTTGTAATTTTTCTGTTCTATATTCACTTAAAATACTCCACCGATGTTATGGCATTCCCTTAGTGAGTGACCGTAGCGGGTGTGGGGTGTTACACCCTCACTCTAGTTTTCCCTATATATAGTGGTTTCTCTGAAACCCTTAATCACAATTTATTTTCTTCCAACCGCCACCTCCTTCCTCTTTCCCCAAAGCAGCCAATTTGTTAAGAAAAAAGTATAGTTCCCTTTGGAGTATGTCAGAACAGGGAAAAGAAAGTGTAGCCCCCAACATGGACAAATGGGAAAATGATGATAAGGGGGTACCAAATCAGAGACCTGTAAAAGAAATGGTTGTTGAAGGACGCGCTCGCAAGCCCGTACGTCTAGGTGGATCCAACCCTATGTGTTGTTGTGGAGAAGAATCGGTCGCCGTTGTTTTGAAGACCGAAAAAAATGCTGGGCGCCGATTTTTTGGTTGTGCATCCTACCAGGATCACACCGTTTTTTCCAACGAAATTGACTGTTGTTACTTTAAGCAGTGGATTGACCCTACGATGTGCGAACGTGGAGTTCAATATGCATTGGAAGGGCAAGCCGAAATACGACGTTTGAACAAGAATGTTGCTGAGGCAGCTAGAGCTGGATTTTACCCACATCCGTGGTAGGTGTGGGTGGGAACTATCGTATCGTTTATTACTGTACTTTAAATTTGATGTTTATGTGTTCAGTTGTTGTACTTCCTTCAATTGTACTTTAGAATTTATTCATGTTGTAATTGTCGTTGTTGTAAGCTTCTAAGTTATGTAATGCGAAATATTTACGTAATGCAAAGTCCAACGCTCTAAATGTCTATGATGGAGAAACTCCCTTAAAAGAACACTGTGCACTATTTACTGTCCAATTAAAGACCATTCATACCAATAAAAGACCATTCGTTCCAATTTACTGGAGCCATGACAGAGAATCTACACTGTGCTCTATTTGCTGTCCAATTAAAGACCATTCTTATCAATAAAAGACGATTCATACCAATTTACTAGAGTCATGACAGAGATTCTACACCGTGCGATATTTACTGTACAATTGAAGACCATTCGTACCAATAAACGAAGGATATGTCCAATAAAGGTGCACTCCTTCCAATAAAGGAACACTCATACCAATAAAGGATCACTCTGTCCAATAAAGGACCACTCTATCCAATAAAGGAGCACTTTGCCGAATAAAGGACACTCTGTCCAATAAAGAGGCACTCGTACCAATAAAGGAGCACCATGCGATAAAGGAACACTCTGTCCGATAAAGGAGCACTTAATCCAATAGTGGAGAACACTCTACCCAATAAAGCTACCCACTTACCAATACCGCATACCATATATATAACAACAACATTGCAACTCATATCTCAAATCAAATCTTATTCACAAATATTAATGGATTCCTGTTTTACGAAACGCGTGCTAGCTTTTGATAGTGATTCAGAGGAAGATGAAATCCTTCAAGAGGAAGCGGAAGAAATACAAGAAATACGGGACCTATACCGTGAAGCATATGGTTCATCATCCACAACTAGAGGGGGATCGATTGCTGGAAGGAGGTTTATACACCAAAATCATGCTAAATACCATAAGTCTTTGATGCAAGATTACTTCGATGACGATTGCACTTACGGGTCTGATATGTTTTGTGGAAGATAAAAGATGCGGAGAAATCTATTTCTTCGGATATTGGATAGTATTCAAGGTGACAATGATTACTTTAAGTACAAACAAAATGCATCGAAGACACAGGGGTTGTCCGGTGAACAGAAAATGACGGCCGCTATGAGAATGTTAGCTTATGCCACTCCAGCCGTTGCTTTGGACGATGCATACCGCATTTCAGAGAGCACGACACTTGAAACTTTTTGTTAAGCAATGGTGGATTTCTACGGAGAAGAATACTTACGGTCTCCGAACGAAGCAGATGTAGTGCGAATCAGAGAGATGCACGAAAGTAGAGGTTGGCCGGGAATGTTAGGAAGTCTGGACTGTATGCATTGGGAATGGAAGAACTGTCCTAAGGGATTACAAGGTGCGTATAATGGCAAGGTAAGGCGACCAATCATCATTTTGGAAGCTGTGACATCGTATGATCGGTGGATATGGCACACTTTCTTTGGAATCCCTGGTTCGAATAACGACTTAAATGTTATAGAAAGATCCCATCTGTTTAATGATCTTGTTAAAAGCCAAGTACCTCCTTTAACATTTACCCTAGGTCAGAATACTTACGAGCATGGCTATTACCTAGGTGATGGCATTTACCCAAAATGGAGCACCATTGTTAAAACATGTCCAAATCCATTGACTCCTTAACAAGTCAAATTCGCGGCGATGCAGGAGGGACAAAGGAAAGATGTGGAACGTGCTTTCAATGTTTTACAATCTAGATTTGCAATGATAAGTAATCCATGTCGGTTGTGGTTTAGGAAAAATATGTCTACAATCATGTTTGCTTGCATCATTCTTCACAACATGATTATAGAAGATGAAAGAGATATGGATGAAGTGCAACGTCACTGCGATTACAAGGGTACTTCGCAACCACCGCAAGTATTCCGACAAAACCGACCACTAACAGAGGAGGACTTCAACATTCATTTGACCCGTCAAGTTATGTTTAGAGATGCAGAACTCCATAACCGGCTGCAGAAGGATCTTATGAATCATTTATGGAACCACTACGCCGATACCTAGTTATGAAGCACCCTTAGCTGAATTCGTGTTTTATTTTATGCTTGTCCGAACTTATCGATCTTGTATGCAGTAAAGATGTTGTTCTTTTCTATTGTACCATCGCGTTCTCTTGTATTTGTAAGGGTTATTAATCATCTATTATTATGTTTCAAATTTGTTTATTCTACGAAAATAATAACTATTTTTTTGTCATATTAGAAAATAAGGTAGGATAGGGAAAAAAATTAAACTAGTCACAAGCCGATTTATCTAGCGCGCGCCGAAAAAATCGGCTCGCGACTTCACGAGCCGATAAAATTGGCTCGCGCGCCCAATTCAAAAATATGAATTGAGCCCGTAACATTTCACTGAATGTTACACAACGTAACATCTATTGGGGACCATTTTACCTTAAACCTTTGATTCAAGAGATGAATGTCCCCACTGCTGGAGATGCTCTTACTTCTTTAATTTTCCCTTGATGGAAATAATGGAAAGGTTCATTCTAAAATAAATAATACAGAGGGGATCAAAATAAAGGAGAAAAAGGAAGAAAGCCTATACAAAGTTCACAGCTATGGTAAAGAGGAATAAGTGTTAGATAAAATTTAGATGATACATGCATATGGCTTATATGAGCATGGATACTATTTTCAAAAGCATAAGTATGAGTTCTCTAACTTAACTAATTGAATTTAAATTATTAATTTTGGTGTCTCTTGGAGAATATTTATGATTATTAATTTTTGACATGATATATTGGCAATTGTTTGATTTTTGAGATTTTTTGGCGTGTTGAGTCTAAGTTTACGATTCGTTACTGATTATTGCACTATACGAATTTTAATTGAAATTAGTGATAGATCTGAATATAGGAGCTATTCATTCAAATAAATGAAGTTTACCAATAATGTTGAAATTGGCTGGATAAATGAAAAAAAATGTGATTATCCATAGTTTGTATGCGTTAACACTTTCTGAAGAAAAAAAACTAATTAGAAGACGTGAGATTGCAAAAAGAAGACAAAAGAAGAAGTAGAAGGGATCTTAGCCTGCATGTTAGATCCGCATGTTGTTTATTTTAAATTCACTTCTTATGTATTGTTGTTGTTTTGTTCTATGGATGTTTAATGTAGTAAAATGCATTATGATGATTTATTTATGTAAATTATTCCATCATGAGATCCTCCATATTATTCATTGTTCCTAACATTTTTAAATCTTATATACTTAAGGTCCACTACTTTTAATATCTAAAATTAGTTGCAAGCATGTTTGATGACGTTTATAATTGATTTTGAACATTTAAAAATAGTGGGCCTTTACATTTGGTATCAGAGCTTAGGTTTAGCGATTACCTAAGCCTTGGGTAGGTTTGACCGTTATGTTATAATGATCTACACCTTATGTTTGGTTTAAATATAGAAGAAAACGTTTTGATTTATAATTGCATGCTTTATATATATGTACTTTTTGTTTGACCATTATTACCTCACACTACAACGTTGTTTATTTATGTGAAACCTTTTGTAGAGAAAAAAAAGAGGCAAGATTCGTGAGTTATGTGACATACACACGCTGATTAGATTGTAGTTGAAACACAAGCTTAGTAAAGATAGAATCGTTTTAAGAGAACAATAATGGTCTAGAATTATTGTTTTTAACATCTATCCCTTATTTTAAAGTTATCTCATTAGTTAATAGAAATGGTCATTTCTGAGTGATTTACATTTTTGTGCACTAATTATGGCTAATTAGTGGTGATTTGTGATAATTAGCGAAATTATACATCTATAAATTCTAAAAAAGTATGTGAAAATTCCAAAATCATATTTTATGTCTCTGGTATGAATTTGGGTTAATTTGAATAAGTTTGTTAATCCTATAGTTAGACATGGTTAAGGGGAAAATCGCGTGGTTAACGGGAAATCATGGTTTTGGGTATGTTTGATCTAAATTAACATATGAAATCGTTATTTTGATATTTTTGGTTGATTCAACATGTTACTACTGCTGATTGGAATGTTTTGTGATTGCATAGGAAAGTTAGAATGGTCGAAAACGCTGTGGTATGGCGAGAATGGACGAAACAAGCTTGCTAGAAGGACCGAGTTTGGTTCGAAATAGGGCGAATTGGATCGGTAGCCGAATTGAACCGGGTTGGGAGTCCAGATGGGATGAACCGAAATGGACTTAAGCATAAGGAAGTATGGCAACAAGGAAGGCAACTTGCATAGGGTTTGAAGGATCAGATCGAACTGGCATAGGAAGGAGTGGAGCATGGGATCGGATCGAACTAAACAAGCTAAGGCGAAGGAACGGATCGAACAGGAGGACCGGACCTGTAATGAATTCGGTTTTCGCGATCCTGGTAATCGACATATAACCCAATGTCGACTAACAAGAATCGAAAATACCGGATAGTTAATGAAAGAAGTTAAAGGGTGAGAATATATAAGATAGAAAATTAGAATATAAGAAGAAAAAGAACATACAACAACATCAGAGTAATACGATTCTCACAGCGGAACGAACAACATATAATAGATAACATATCTTTGAAATAAAAACAGTATATGTATGCCGTAACATTATCAGAGTACAACACTTGCAACATAGCGGAATAAACAATAGCTATATAGTCTTGAAGCCTCCTGCTCCAAGCTCTCCAAGTATATCTGTAAAACCTGACTACTTGGCTGCCAATACAAATTTGGGCACCTAAGAGTTTAGGGAAAACAAAACAAAATAAACTCCGGGTCAGCCGTGAGATTGGTATGAGTAAACCATTTAAAACATTTTGAGCAATTAAACGATATCTCATAAGACTACGCCGTATAACGGAACGAGTTTTTCCCTTATGAGAATCCCAAACACTTGATTCAATATTTCAAAAAATCTTTTTGAACGAAATGGTAAACTTTACATCAAAATTCTTTTGATATTATAATAGTGTCTATCAACCACAATAAAATAATCATCTAGCGGAACGCTTTCATCTCACGTTCCACATACGTAATATATAATCAAAAACCACAGGCGCTTATTTGTTAATGAATTCCAACTAGCAAGGTATGGGACCACCTTTCAACAATGCATCTCTAGAGAGGAATACACCAGGTTCAACAAGAACATCTTGCAAACCAGGCTAAACATGACAGGTCACTCATTTCGTTTGAGTGTACCGAATGTATTATCACCAACGGTTGGGATCAGCAACCGTTTCCCAAAAGGGACAACATCAAAATAGATTAAAGAAGTAAGTGAAACTCTAGATCAGGTGACAATACACCCTACTTGGCAGCTAACCACTTAGCCATGTGACCTACCCGATTTTATACCATTTTCTGGTTGTGAGGCTAGAGGCCATAACGTACAGATCACACCTTTATTTACTTTGAATGCCACAACGTCATACCCGCCAAATCACAAACTGATTTCCCCAAAAATACCACGGGTATACAGCTAAGAGAAAAGAATTCCTCCGGCACCAAACGTAAATATGTTTGAAGAGATCAACTTACGCGATCTATTAAATATACTCTGTCAGACATTCTTCCATACAGGTCGCCCTGGGACTGGACAGACCGAAGGCACTATTCTATAAACAGGACAACCCTTGCATAACTCCGTCTTCAATTATCTTCATCATATTTGATTGCGACGCTAATGCCATATGGAGTGGTTTCTAGATAATATATCTGATCCCAGTCTCTCCGTGTTGACAACGGAAATGGTCAAAATCTTTGATAGTCGGTGATTTAATTATCAAAGGAAAACATGTGTACAAACAACGGTCATATTTCCAAATGGAAATCTTACCGATCAATCATCATTTCATTTCCCAAATTCTCATTTATCGTTTCCATATATTCATAAACTCCTTATTTTCTAAAATTAGAAAATATACATTATTAACTTTGGAAAACGTTTCCATTTCTGATTCACGCATCAATATCTTCCCACCTCTATCAGTCTCTAACTGTAAACTAGTAAGATAACAACTTCTCAAATATAAACCCCGAAGGCCGAAACCAACACTAGATAAATACCCAGACAGCTGTTCAACTTAACTAATCTCCAGTCAGTTTCCAATTCCTTTAACTCCATTTTAATTCCTAATTCAAACCCCAAATTCCTTTATAATATTTTATTGGCAAAATATTTACTTAAATATAATTTTTTCACATAGAATGTGAATAATATTTCTTTGTAATTCTATTTGTTTTTCCAAATATTTCCTTTTCAATATCCTATTTATTTCATATAAATATTTCCCTTTTCAATATCCTATTTATTTCATACAAATATTTCCCTTTTCAATATCATATTTATTTCCCAAATATTTCCTTTTTCAATATCATAATTATTTCTTAAATATTTTCTTTTATGAAATTTTATTCATTTTATATAATTCTATTTATTTCCCAAATGTTACCTTAATTATATTTTCCAATATTTGTTTTCTAAATATTACCTTTTATAATATCCTATTTATTTCATATATAAATATTTCATTTTCGATATTCACTTTGAAATTTTCCTTTTTTACATTCCAATATTTCATATGGTATTTAAAATACCAAATAACATGACCAGTGTCATCATAATCAAATCACAGATTATACATCACATCATATATCACAATATATGAAAACAAATAGTATTATAATTTTGAGGAATCCAGTTGGATCCCTCCAACCTGTTTCCTTGCATCCACAGATGTTAAACAATATAAATAACATCGATTTCATTTCAATATGAAATATTCTGATAAACAGAATCAATATTTGATTAATGATTTATATATATCATTATCTATAATTTCAAATTTTTATTAATTTATAAGGTACCGCTTTTGGATTTTGTTGTTTAAAAATCCGTGTTATCACAAATGATATCCAATTTCGACGAAAATGGACATGCAGCTACAGGTCGACATTACGGACTCAATGAAACTTGTTTCGTCGAATTCCGAATCCGTTTGCTCACACAGCATAATTTTAAAGTCAAATTATTGACTGTTTTTCACATTAAAATCCTGTACGGCCACATATTGACTTCAAAAATCATGAAAATTGGAATCTAACAATAATTTAATATTCAGGATCCAATAAAATTAGTTTCATCAAAAACGGAGGTCATTTGCAAAAATGGCTATTTTTAAAGCTCTAAATAAACCCATTTAAATAATAATATATTTAAAAATAATTAAATTAAATATTTATAAATAAATATTATTGTATATATTTATATAGAATATCATACGTTTCCAAAATAAATATATCGGGATTTATAATTCGATATTTCAAAGTTCCCAGTTATATCGATATTCGATTTATATTAAATTTCCTTTTGTAATATAAATAAATAGTTATAAATTATAAAGGAATTCTATAGCGACTTTTCAAAAATTTGATTTGGACACAACTCACAATCTATACGACGAAATCTCGATTTTTCTCTTCCATTAGAAAAATATACTTTACCAACTCCGAATGTTTGTTGTTTCATAGAAATCCGACTTAAAACGGATTCTGTATATTTGTTTAAATTTCGAATCGCCAAATTACGAATTGCCGCACCATTTCGAGCTCGGTTATAATTATAATGTAATTATATGTTCAAACTTCATTTATTATATATATTCGTTATTATAATTCAACTCTAAACTGAATTATATATTATAAATGATTCAATTCACACAATATTGGGAATTCCACTATTTCCGACAAATTTCGAAAATTAAATATATTATTTAATTATTAATATTAATTAATTATTCAATATTATTTAATTTTGGTTATTTTAAATTACTAAACCATTTTTTTAAATAATTAAATAAATTACTTATTATCCGTTAAAAATACGGGTCGTTACATTCTTCCCCCCTTAAAATAATTTCGTCCTCGAAATTACTAAGGTAGAAAACAAGCCTTATTAATTGGGTTAAAAATTGTTTGTTAATCCATTATCTTCAGTTTCACAGTACCAATTAATTTCAATTAAATATTAATTCATTTCTATTAACAAAAAAATTCAAAAATTTCAAAAATTTTCTAATACCCAAAAATTTCCAAAAATTTCGCCAGCACCTCCTTTGTATGGCTCAATCGGTACAACTACAACTCGCCTCTCTAGACCTTCTCCAACCCAAAAGAAAATCAAACAGCCAAGCGGCTTGCCAAACAGGCTCATAAATCTCATGCTTATACAAAATATAAACTTGTACATTTTTGTCGGGCATATCATTATATCCTTTCCATCTATTACCAATTCTACATATACCAATGTCATCCCAATCAATCTCCAATCAATTTTATCCTCAACCCCAATCATTTGCTTATACCTAAGTCGAATTTCATTTCAAAATCGAGTTCCATTCTCGATTCCAAACTCTTAACTCGATTATCCAATTACATTTCAAATTAAAATCTCACAAATCCAATTTGTCTCGATACCATTATAATCAAATTCAATTTCAATTTGCTTTTCCAAATTTCTGTTTAATTTACTTTTAGTTCAAACAGTATTTCCCTGAGAATTTAAAACAGTTTACCATATTAAAAATCAAACTTTTCATTTCAGGATTAAAACAACTCGTTTCCTCAAAACAATTCAAAGAAAATCTCTTTGGTAGTAATCAGTCGCTTAGAAACCCGAAAATGAACACCGATGATGCTGCGTAGGCATTATCGGAATTATTTTCCAACGACCGAAGTGAGTTCAATACTATATCACTTTCAAACAATTTCTAAACACTTCCATTTTGAAATCTATTTCAAAATACCATTCACACTGCTTGTAAAAAAAACTAAATCTCTCAGGATTCTAAAATTCTCATATATTTAATCCAAATCCATTTACAAACACTTCCATATCTTCAGATTTGTAATTTCAATTCTTATTTAAATTCGAATGTAATTCATTAGATTTCATATATTACACTTATATGAATTCAGATTGGTTATTTACATAACCATTTAATTTATAATCTTACTCGATTATAATAACAACTAACATATCCAATATATTATAATAATTTCAATATCATTCTTTTATATCAAAATATAATTTGGGCAAAAATGTTTCATTTACCCTCTTTTCAAAACATACTGTGTCGGTTCATCTTATTCGCGTGTTTAGAAACTCCTACCGATAAGGTAGATCAAACTGATCGACCATGACTCATAAACAGCTCAACCGATAAACCTCCACAATATAAAACAATTTTTAAAAAATCTACAAATATGGTCACTCATATATATACACTCAAACTCAATTTAGGATAGTACTAACCCCATCTCTACTGAGTCATGCCATAGAGCCAAGGTAATTACTTAACCTTCAGCTCTGATACCACTGTAATGATCATGGTTTTCGCAATCCTGGTAATCGACATATAACCCAATGTCGACTATAAGCATCGGAAATACTGGATAGTTAATGAAAGAAGTTAGAGGCTGAGAATAGATAAGATAGAAAATTAGAATAGAAGAAGAAGAAGAAGAACATACAATAACATCATAATAACACGAATCTCATAGCGGAATGAACAACATATAATAGATAACATATCTTTGAAATAAAATCAGTATATGTATGCAGTAACATTATCTGAGTACAACACTTACAACACAGAGGAATAAACAATAGCTATATAATCCTGAAGCCTCCTGCTCCAAGCTCTGCAAGTATATATGTAAAACCTAACTACTTGACTGCCCGTACGAATTTGGACACCCAAGAGTTTAGGAAAAATAAAACAAAATAAACTCCGGGTTAGTCATGGGACTGATATGAGTAAAACCATTTAAAACAGTTTTACCAATTAAACGATTTCTCATAAGACCACGCCATATAACGGAATGGGTTTTTCCCTTTTGAGAATCCAAAACACTTGATTCAACGTTTCAAAAAATCTTTTTGAACAAAATGATAAACTTTATATCAAAATTCTTTTGATATTATAATAATGTCTATCAACCACAATAAAATAATCATCTAGCAGAACGCTTTCATCTCACGTTCCACATAAATAATTTATAATCAAACCCCGTAGGTGCTTATTGGTTAATGAATTCCAACTGGCAAGGTATGGGACCACCTTCCGACAGTATATCTCTAGAGAGGAATACACCGGGTTCAACAAGAACATCTTGCAATCCAAGCTAAACATGACAGGTTACTTATTTCGCTTGAGTGTACCGAATGTATTATCACCAACGGTTGGGATCAGCAACTGTTCCCTAAAAGGGATAGCATCGAAATAGATTAAATAAGTAAATGAAACTCTAGATTAGGTGACAATACACCCTACTTGGAAGATAACCACTAAGCCATGCGACCTACCCGATTTTATACCATTTCCTGGTTGTGAGGCTAGATGCCATAACGTACAGATCAGACCTTTATTTACTTTGAATGCTACATCGTCATACTCGCCAAATCACAAATTGATTTCCCCAAAAATACCACGGGTATACAGCTAAGAGAAACGAATTCCTCCGCCACCAAACGTAAATACGTTTGAAGAGATCAACTTACGCGATTTATTAAATATACTATGTCGGACATTCTTCCATACAGGTCGCCCTGGGACTGGACAGACCGAAGGCACTATTCTGTAAATAGGACAGCCCTTGCATAACTCCGTCTTCAATTATCTTCATCATATTTGATCGCAACGCTAATGCCATACGAAGTGGTTTTCAGATAATATATCTGATCCCGTTCTCTCCGTAATGACAATGGAAATGGTCAAAATCTTTGATAGTCGGTGATTTAAGTATCAAAGGAAAACTGTGAACAAACAATGCTCGTATTTCCAAATGGAAATCTTACCGATCAATCATCATTTCATTTCCCATTCATCGTTTCCATATATTCATAAATTCCTTATTTTCTAAAATTAGAAAATATACGCTATTAACTTTGGAAAACGTTTCCATTTCTGATTCATGCATCAATATCTTCCCAACTCTATCATTCTCTAACTGTAAACTAGTAAGAGAACAACTTACCAAATATAAACCCCAAAAGCCGAAACCAGCATCAGATAAATACCAGACAACTATTCAACTTAACTAATCTCCAGTCAGTTTCTAATTCCTTTAACTCCATTTTAACTCCTAATTCAAACCCCAAATTCCTTTATAATATTTTCTTTGCAAAAAATTTACTTTAATCTAATTTTTTCACATAGAATGTGAATAATATTTCTTTATAATTCTATTTTCTTTTCCAAATATTTCCTTTTCAATATCCTATTTATTTCATATAAATATTCCCCTTTTTAATATCCTGTTTATTTCATATAAATATTTCCATTTTCAATATCATATTTATTTCCCAAATATTTCCTTTCTCACTATCATATTTATTTCCCAAATATTTCCTTTAATAAAATTCTATTCATTTTATATAAATCCTTATATATAATTCTATTTATTTCCCAAATGTTACCTTAATTATATTTTCCAATATTTGATTTCCAAATATTACCTTTTATAATATCCTATTTATTTCATATATAAATATTTCATTTTCAATATTCACTTTGAAAATTTCCTTTTTTACATTCCAGCATTTCGTATGGTATTTAAAATACCAAATAACATGACCAGTGTCATCATAATCAAATCACAGACTATATATCACATCATATATCTGAATATATGAAAACAAACAGTATTATAATATTGAGGAATCCAGTTGGATCCCTCCAACCTGTTTCCCTGCATCCACAGATGTTAAACAATATAAATAACATCGATTTCATTTCAATATGAAATATTCTGATAAACAGAATCAATATTTGATTAACGATTTTTATATATCATTATCTATAATTTCAAATAATACATTAGCAATTCAACCAAACAATCAACACACAACAATCAATCATCATTTATCAATACTAGATTATATTTATAAAAATATAAGCTTTACAGAGTTATTTACTCACATTGGACGGTTATCGTTAAATAACGATAAATGTCGGTTGATTCAGACAGACAATTTATTTCGCTATAATTTGTAACGAGATCCAATTCACTCCCAGTCAGTTCCAGTGTGTATCCCTCTACCATACGATCCCAACGGATCTAACCGTTCATGATTTTGGCAATGTGTGGTAAAGTTATACATTTTACAAGTGGGATATATTTAACGGTCATTGAAAATCTGATTAATATTAAATAAACCTTATTTACTATCGTTAATCACCCTCTCAAATTATACGACCTCTTTCTTCCCTAGGAATTTTCACAACCCCGACATTCCTTCAACAGCAAAGATCGATCTTCATTTCCAATTTATGACATCATTTCTCCACTAAACATCAAACAAGAATTACAATAATGGCTTCCTTCATCACCCCATCGTTCACCACGTTTTATCCACCACCGAACCCACTTAACTAAAATCCAAAATTCCTTCTCCAGTTCATTTAAATTCAAGCAACAACAAAACTCCACCTGAATTCACTTTCACCAACTACTACAACACCTTCACCGACATGACCCTTCTTCCCCCTTTACTGTTAATCGCGCTCCTCCTTCAGTATTATGTCAGATCCTCATTTTCGGTCATTTCGAAAATTTTAAATCCCATTACCTTCTTCATTTCACCATTAATCTACAAATTGAGAGCATCGGTCAACTTCTCATCACGCACTCTTCCTTTTCATGCCAAAAATCCCCAACTGGACATCCTCAAGTGGAAAGCGTCGTGCAAGCTATTCTCATACTGTCAGTACAACTTGCGATATAAAGATATGTCGAACTCCACCAAACTGTGCATACCTACTTCATACAACCTCACGAGTCCAGCTACAACCTTTGTTTCACCAAACGATGCTCCAATCTTCTCGAATGGACAAACCCTAGCTCGCGGTTCTAAAACCACTACCCCAGAGCAAGCATCGAACCCAAAAAACAACAAGATGAAAACAAAGAACAATTCACATAGGTTCTGAAAATATATGTGATATAAATTGTAGAAATTTATCCAATTTCCTTTGGATTTTTGAAGACTCATTTTTGCGTTTTGCTGAAAGAAAGAATTTGAAAAAGTGACGGCGTGTTTTTAGTTGACCAGAAAAATTTCTCTCTAGGGTTGGTTAGGTTAGTGTATTTATAGGCTAGTTAAATTAGTTTTTTATTCAATTTTTTTATTAATTTATAAGGTACCGCTTTTGGTTTTCGCTGTTAAAAAATCCGTGTTATCATATATGATATCCAATTTCGACGGAAATGGACATGCAGCTACAGGTCGACATTACGGACTCAATGAAACTTGTTTCGTCGAATTCCGAATCCGTTTGCTCACACAACATATTTTTAAAGTCAAATTATTGACTGTTTTTCACATTAAAATCCTGTACGACCACATGTTGACTTCAAAAATCATGAAAATTGGAATCTAACAATAATTTAATATTCCGGATCCAACAAAATTAGTTTCGTCAAAAACGGAGGTCGTTTGCAAAAATGGCCATTTTTAAAGCTCTAAATAAACCCATTTAAATAATAATATATTTAAAAATAATTAAATTAAATATTTATAAATAAATATTATCGTATATATTTACATAGAATATCATACGGCTCCAAAATAAATATATCAGGATTTATAATTCGATATTTCAAAGTTCCCAGTTATATTGATATTCGATTTATATTAAATTTCCTTTTATAATATAAATAAATCGTTATAAATTATAAAGGAACTCCACAGTGACTTTTCGCAAAATTGAGACGAAATCTTGATTTTTCTCTTCCATTAGAAAAATATACTTCACCAGCTCTGAACGTTTGTTGTTTCATAGAAATCCGACTTAAAACGAATTCTATATATTCGTTTAAAGTTCGAATCGCCAAATTACGAACTGCCGCGCCATTTCATGCTCGATTATAGTTATAGTATGATTATACATTCAAACTTCGTTTATTATATATATTCGTTATTATAATTCAACTCTAAACTGAATTATATATTATAAATGATCCAATTCACACAATATTGTGAATTCCACAATTTCCTACAAATTTCGAAAATTAAATATATTATTTAATTATTAATATTAATTAAATATTCAATATTATTTAATTTTGGTCATTTTAAATTACCAAACCATTTTTTAAATAATTAAATAAATTATTTGTTATCCATTAAAAATACGGGTCGTTACATTCTTCCCCCCTTAAAATAATTTCGTCCTCGAAATTGCTAAGGTAAAAACAAGCCGTATTAACTGGGTTAAAAATTGTTTGTTTATCCATTATCTTCAGTTTCACAAAAAAAATTTCAAAAATTCTAAAAATTTTCTAACACCCGAAATTTTCCCAAAATTTCGCCAGCACCTCCTTTGTACGGTTCAATCGGTACAACTACAACTCGCCTCTCTAGGCCTTCTCCAACCCAAAAGAAAATCAAATAGCCAAGCGACTTGCCAAACAGGCTCATAAATCTCATGCTTATACAAAATATAAACTTGTACCATTTTGTCGGGCATATCATTATATCCTTTCCATCTGTTACCAATCCTACATATACCAATGTCATCCCAATCAATCTCCAATCAATTTTATCCTCAACCCCAGTCATTTGCTTATACCAAAGTCGAATTTCATTTCAAACTCGAGTTCCATTCTCGATTCCAAACTCTTAACTCGATTATCCAATTACATTTCAAATTAAAATGTCACAAATCCAATTTGTCTTGATACCATTCTAATCCAATTCAATTTCAATTTGCTTTTCCAAATTTCTGTTTAATTTACTTTTAGTTGACAATCTTTTCCTGAGAATTTTAAACAGTTTACCATATTAAAAATCAAACTTTTCTTTTCAGGATTAAAACAACTTGTTTCCTTAAAAAAATTCAAAGAAAATCTCTTTGGTAGTAACCCGTCACTTAGAAACCCGAAAATGAACATCGATGATGCTGCGTAGTCATTATCGGAATTATTTTCCAGCGACCGAAGTGACTTCAATACTATATCACTTTCAAACAATTTCTAAACACTTCCATTTTGAAATCTATTTCAAAATACCATTCACACTGCTTGTAAAACAATTTTAAATCTCTTATGATTTTAAAATTCTCATATATTTAATCCAAATCCATTTACAAACACTTCCAAGTCTTCAGATTTGTAATTTCAATTCTTATTTAAATTCGAATTTAATTCATTAGATTTCATATATTACACTTATATGAATTCAGATTGGTTATTTACATAACCATTTAATTTATAATCTTACTCGATTATAATAACAACCAACATATCCAATATATTATAATAATTACAATATCAATCTTTTATATCAAAATATAATTTGGGCAAAATCATTTCATTTACCCTCTTTTCAAAACAAACTGTGTCGGTTCATCGTATTCGCGTGTTTAGAAACTCCTACCGATACGGTGGAACAAACTGATCGACCATGACTCATAAACAGCTCAACCGATAAATCTCCACAATATAAAACAATTTTTAAATAATCTACAAATACGGTCACTCATATATATACACTCGAACTCAATTTAGGATAGTACTAACCCCATCTCTACTGAGTCAAGCCACAGAGCCAAGGTAATTACTTAACCTTCAGCTCTGATACCACAGTAACGACCAGGGTTTTCGCGATCCTAGTAATCGACTTATAACCCAATGTCTACTATCTAGCATCGGAAATACCGGATAGTTAATGAAAGAAGTTAGAGGGTGAGAATAGATAAGATAGAAAATTAGAATAGAAGAAGAAGAAGAACATACAACAACATCAGAGTAACACGAATCTCATAGCGGAACGAACAACATATAATAGATAACATATCTTTGAAATAAAATCAGTATATTTATGCAGTAACATTATCAGAGTACAACACTTACGACACAGTGGAATAAACAATAGCTACATAATCCTGAAGCCTCCTGCTCCAAGCTCTCCAAGTATATCTGTAAAACCTGACTACTTGACTGCCCGTACAAATTTGGGCGCCCAAGAGTTTAGGAAAAAACAAAATAAACTCCGGGTCAGTCATGGGACTGGTATGAGTAAAACCATTTAAAACAATTTGACAATTAAATGATATTTCATATGACCACGCCGTATAACAGAATTGGTTTTTCCCTTATGAGAATCCAAAACACTTGATTCAACATTTCAAAAAATCCTTTTGAACGAAATGATAAACTTTATATCAAAATTCTTTTGATATTATAATAGTGTCTATCAACCACAATAAAATAATCATCTAGCAGAACGCTTTCATCTCACGTTCCACATACATAATTTACAATCAAAAACCATAGGTGCTTATTGGTTAATGAATTCAAACTGGCAAGGTATGGGACCACCTTCCGACAGTATATCCCTAGAGAGGAATACACCGGGTTCAACAAGAACATCTTGCAGCCTAGGCTTAACATGACAGGTTACTCATTTCGCTTGAGTGTACCGAATGTATTATCACCAACGGTTGGGATCAGCAACCGTTCCCTAAAAGGGACAACATCAAAATAGATTAAAGAAGTAAATGAAACTCTAGATCAGGTGATAATACACCCTACTTGGCAGCTAACCACTTAGCCATGCGACCTACCCGAATTTATACCATTTCCTGGTTGTGAGGCTAGAGGCCATAACATGCAGATCAGACCTTTATTTACTTTAAATGCCACATCGTCATACCCGCCAAATCACAAATTGATTTCCCCAAAAATACCAGGGGTGTACAGCTAAGAGAAACGAATTCCTCTGCCACCAAACATAAATGTGATAGCCCGAAACTTCCCCGGTAAGGAAAGCCCGGATTACATTGAGAACATGACAAAATGGAATGCAAACAGAAGAACATTTCATTGTTTAATACAACAATTCCAATACAAGAATATGCAGAGTATGAATAAATAAAATACATTCGACAAATATTAGAGATTACAATAAGTTACATAGCAGCGGAAAATAATACAAAACACAACTAGAAGTAATACACGGATACAGAGCTTTCCGAGTATCGTTCCAGCTGTAAATCAGGATCCAGTGAATATAAATCTACAAAACCCAAACTACTAGCTGCCCATGTCGAAAATAAGGGCACCCAGAGTTTAGGTTAAAACAATAAACTCCAGGTTAGTCATGTGACTGGTGTGAGAACTAAAACAGTTATTTAAAACTATACTTTAAAAGAGAATAATTCAAGGGACCACGCCGTATAACAAAGAATGGGTTTATTCCCAAGAATACCAGTGCATAGAATAAACAACGCAATGCTTTTTCGAAAAATGAAGCTATTATAAGACCCAGGTCCCATCACACAATGCAACGCAAGCCGGAGGATAGGGTTTTCCCTTATAATAGCCAAACATGCTTGGTACGTTTAAAATAAATCATTTTGATACTATTATAGTATGAAGTGTCAAAACAACTTCAATCATAAATATCAATCATAGACGGCATAGTATCCCATGCTACTATGTCGCCATACTAGGCTCTACAAATAAAGCCGAAACATCACGTATTGGAAATTGGATTTTCGTCATGAGTCGAGGCAAGGGGCAAGCTCCTCTCCGCTTCGAGACACTCTAGTAAATGTCTCAGGACTACACACTCTGGGCAACCCTTGGATCTTCAGGGCCGGTCCTCTCTTACGTTTGAGGATTGACAATTCCTGAACACACGTTTCCCGGTTCTTACAGAACTAAAATCGAGGCGCCTCGCATCCAACAACAACATAGGTGAAAAGCATATAAATGTCAAGGCTGGCAAGTCACTGACACCACCAAATCTAGAAAGAAACATCGTGCTCTCCCTGCAGTCCTTATCCCATTTTTTACTCATACCGAGGTGTGAGGCTCGCGAATCCACGCTATACACAAAGCTGCGCCACACAGACCGTGCTTTGATCATCAACCACAAGACTCTGCTTTTCAACAAAAGCCTTGATCATTGCATCTCAGCGTGCCACACAGGCAATTCATGCTATGCGACTGATATCCATCGATATATAACCACTGAGCTCGTACGTCTCAGAGAAGGGCGTTAAGAAAGAAAATATATTCTCCGCCGCCAAACAGATATTTATATAACAGAAATCAACCAACACAGAATAAAATCCAATGTCATACACACAATCCATTTATAAATTCGTTCTGGGTCTGAACGAAACCGGAGGCACTTTCCTCGCATATCCATCGATCTCCAAGTACGTCTGGACGACCACCAACTATTACCCTCCTCTTGGGTGTACAGCCTAATCAGGATCATCAGTAATTATTCGAACGATGTGAAGACTTCCGGTCTTCGACCACCGTCATCATCTTCGACTTATCGTCGAATTGGTTATTCAGAATGGGTATAAACCCGGCCTTTCCGAACAACCCACGTATATTATAAACAAATGTTACACAAACCCAACATACGCCTCATTCCAATTCATTAGTCACTAACCGTAAATTAGCAAGAGAACAATTCCCCAAATATTAACCCCGAAGGCCGAAACCAACATCAGATCAATACCCAGGAAACCATTCTTCTTAACTAACCTACAACTAGTTTCTAAATTTCACATTCTTAGGGAAAGGTTCCCATTAATTTTATCAAAGATAAATTCTTTTAAATTTATTCTTTAATCATCCTTTGGATATCATTTCCAACCAAATTATGGTTTTCCAAACTAGTCGGGATTAGCGAACCACGCCGAAGTAATTATTTATTTTATTTCCCAATCCCCACCTATTTATCCCATCAAGCAAAACTGGTAATACTCCATATCTAATACCACGGTGTTATCGGTAAAATTAATTACCATTTTACGTTCAAATCTATTTAAAGATTTAACTATCGCTTGGAGCAAAACTGGTGATACTCCATTCTCGCTCATTTTCCAAATTTGATAATTTAAATTATCAATTCACATTTCAATCTAATTGCAGATTCATTAAAACTCCCTTTACTGGGTTAAAGAACTAATGTCATTTAAAGCACAGTTCACGATACCCACAAATCAATTCTAATTCAATTCCAATCAAATATATTAGAAATTCTGATTATTTAGAACCCCTTTCAAATCCAATTTATTTATTTAAAAACAATTGGGTTTTAAATTTAGTTCAAAACTAGTTCATTTCGATAAAAATCTATTTTTATCTTTACAAATGTGGGATTTTTCACCCCAGTTGAACTGCACTTACAACAACCTTTTCTGAAATTGATTTGGACATATCTCCAAATCCAACCATTATATTTCAAATTTTTAATATTCATTAGAATGCTCTTTTCGATACGAACCCAACGGTTCCGGTTTTAGGAGAATCCAACGGTCGGATCTCCCGTAGTGTCCGTTCGAAGTCAATGGTCGAAATTCACGAGCTACCGCGGCGCGACGCGTTCGATTCAGGCCATTATATTATATATATATATAATATATATTTAGTCAATCCCCCTTTTTAAAATGAATTTTATAATTCGTTTTAAATTGGTTTCAAAACAATTTCAACTTCCATTTCAAATTCAAATCAAAATTGAATTTTCCCTTATAAATTCGTTTTACCTTCATTTCTATTCGATTTCAATTCAAATCTATTTCAATTCTACTTCAATTCGTTTTCAATTAAATTCAATTCAATTCAATTCATTTTCTATTCAATTCAATTCGAATTCGTTTTATAAATATTCAATTTTTATCACTTTTCAATATTCATTATAAAAACGAATATAATCGATATAAATATCGTTCGCGTCAAAATAGCGCATCTCTAATCAAAACGGCTTTATATTTTTCAATAACTTCGTTATTCTATTCAACAAATGAATCTATATTTCTTTCAATACATGACTAATCTCAACAAATGATTACTGTCAACACGCGACTATTTTTGTTATTTAATATATTTTATACAAATTATGGTATCTATCGTTTGATTTCAAATCAGACTCCAACCGTAAATTAGTAAGAGAACGATTCCCTAAATATTAACCCCGAAGGCCGAAACCAACATCAGATCAATATCCAGGAGACCACTCATCTTATCTATTTTCCAGTTAGTTTCTAATTTTATATATGATAAAGATGTAAATTTTATTGTTAAAATATTTCGTTCAGCACATAACTAATATCAACGGATGAGTACTGTCAACACATGAACCTTTATTTTATAATATTCTTTATTTTTCCAATTGGAATGAGGCCCAATCAATTACCATATAAAGTTAATTATATGGATTCCATACAACACATGTATATAATAGCAACGATAAATAATCAACCATCATCCAAAGTGCACTACACTGTATAAGCATCAAATATAGATATCTAACGCTTATAACGGCCTGTCGATCCATCGATCGACATACAACTTATTATTGGAATTAGTATATGTCATATATTATCCCAATACACGTATGGGGTTTCAAATCAACAAACACAGATTTTATTTGTGAAGTTGGGCGATGTGTAAAATTTGTCATCCAAATCAATGTCAGCCAAATCAGTGTACATAAATAAATCGTTCGATTTGTAAATGTATATTTATTTTATTCACATTCTCGAAAAAAAATATTTTTTAACGACCAAAATATTTTATTCAACCTATGAATATTCTATTCAGTTCATTTATTCAATAAAATGATATTTTTATTTTTCTAACATATTTTAGAAAATTTCGGCGGCATAACGGCACGATGCTAGAAATGGGACAAGGCCTAGCCTAATCCCCGGTCTAATAATGTCCCACGCCATATACATACCAATCTAATCAATCTCATTTCACCAAACAACCAAATTCAAACCAATCATCCAATCAACTACACAACCAAACAAACAAGTCATCCATGGTCTGTGGACGATGGGTGTCGGGTGCTACTAAGCACCGTCTGCATCCTAGTATATATGTTAACTAGAAAATATAAATTAAAAGTGAGGAGTTCTCACCTAAAAGCTAAACCAAACGCCGCAACTCTTCTTATGTAGAAATCTTGGTCGTGCTCGCCATTTGTCAATTTCGTTGTCAGTAGCCACTACATATATAAAAATCACATTTTTATATTGTTGCTATGCATATAAAAATTCAATTTTTATAATCACTCTATATGGATAAAAATCACATTTTTATATTGCTACTATATAGATAAAAATTCTATTTTTATACCGCTCCTCTCTAAATAAAGATTATATTTTTATCACGCTATTCTCTATATAAAAATTATATTTTTAATACTTCTACTTTATAAAAATTATATTTTTATATTTCACATTTGAGAAAAATCATATTTTTATCATTCCTATAATATAAAAATCATATTTTTATTATACTTCATTCGTCAAAAACCATAGAAGCTTTAAAGCGGAGAAAACTCATTTTCCTGACGCCCGGATTCGCTGTTCTGGCTCCAAAATTTGCAAACAAGCTTCCATCTTCACACCATCTGTTTTTCTAGCTTAAACACGCCATTTCGAACAACTTTCGCCTAGTGGTCTTCCTCCCGAAAATGTGTCATTTGGCCGGAAATCGCGAAAAGACAGCATTTTGACAGTGTTTGAACAACAGACTTTGGATGCGTTTTCCCGACAACTCCGCAATGCAAAATGGGACTATCATATACCTAATCGAAGAGAAAATCGTGCTCTTCGACTTTGATCTTGAGGAACTTTGGCTAGAAACGCACGGTTTGTGAGTTATTCATGAAATAGTGACAGGGTGTTTTGTGAAAAATGGGAAATTAGTGAAAAATGTGATTTTTGAGGAGGGGCCCACGGCCGGAATTGGGGGGGGGGGGGGCTGAGGGGGGTGCCGGACCTGAGGGAGGTGGGGAGGCCGCTGGTGGTGGCGGTGGGGCACGGGAGTTGGTGGCCGGAGGAGCTAGGGTTTGAAGAAGGGTTTGTAGAAAAGGAGAGAGAGAAGGAGGAGGAGGAGGAAGAGGAGGTGGTGGCGGCCAGAGGTGGTGGTGGCAGTGGAGGAGGGGCGGCAGCGGCGGCGGGAGGTTGGAGGCCATTTTTGAGTTTTTTGAAGAGAAAGAGAGAAGTGAAATAATGAAGTAGAAATGGAGGAAAAGTGATTATATGCTAGTTTCTCGCGTATCGCCTGAACGCTAATGATCTCCAATCGCCGTGGATTTCGGACACGAGATAGTAGACGTGAAGGCGAGTCCAACGAAACAAGTTTCGTCGAATTCCAAGTTCGTTTGACCATCCGTTAAAATTCTCAAAAATGCTCAGACAAGCTCTAAAAAATGCTAATTTGTCGCACCATTTCTTCTTTCACGCTCACATGATAACTCCAAAAATCAAGCCCTCTTGAATTTAACCATTATTAGACGATACGAATCCAAAAAAAAAAAAAAGTAGAATCGAATTCTGAGGCCGTATCAATAATGTTCATTTGTAAAATGACTGCCTGTTTTACTCTGAACTGTTTTAGCTCGCACGACCACATACTGACTCCGTTCGACGCTCCCTTTGGAACTCAACAATAATTTGTCATTATGAATCTAGAAAAATTTATCTCGTCGAATTCTGAGCTCATATGCAAAATTTCACTTTTTAAGGGCTATGTATTGCTAACCGAAAAGCTCCTGCAAATTGCCACTATTCCGGATATCGGAATATATCGAAGCTTATAATTTTCGGAGTTCTAAATTGCATTTTGAACTCAATGGAAGTGGTTTCGAGTCCAAATTCATCCATATGCAAAATATGACTTTTTGGGCCATGTACAATTTCCATAGCGACTATTCTGAATTTTCAACTGGGCATAACTTTTGATTCCCGCTATGAGATTTTGATTTTTTGGATTCGTTGGAAAGATATTTTCAATTATCTTCTAATATTTTTGGTTTCGCTAAAATCCGGCTTATTTTGAATCATGTACATTCATTTGAATTTTGAAATCGAATTATCGAACTACCGCTCCATTTTCAATTCCTTTTATAATTATAAATAATTATTTATATTCTAACGACGATCTATATGAATATATAAAATTTCTCGTCGATATTATTTAAAATAATTCATTTTAAATAATCAAAATTCATTTAAATTGTCAAAATAAAAATTTTAAATTGGCTCAGAATTTCCGGGTTGTTACAATCTCCCCCACTTAAAACATTTTGTCCCCGAGAAGGAACGAAGCCGAAAGTTGTTTTACAAATCAACTCAACTTCCATTGTTTTCCTTACGGCTTAAGTTCTTCAACTTTTCAGTTTCTAAAAACTTTTCAAATTTTTCAAAAATTTGGCTAACACCCTAAATTTTCGAAAAATTTCGCAATAACCTCCTTTGTCCGGGGAGGGGTTTGGAAATTTATTGGGCCGTATTAGGTACCCAATAAATCCTATAAAGCATACACATATTTATAGTGATATATTCTGGTGTTTACAGGGGAGCGTGTATAGATAATAACTCCAGAGAATAAATTCTCGTCACTGTAACACCCCACCTCTGCTAGGGTCACTCACAAAGGGAATGCACTAGTTTTGGAGGGGTATTATCTAGTAAACAGGCACAGAGATAACACAAGATAGAACATAAATTAAATAGAGTATGTAAAGCAGCGGATATAAATTTAACCAAATCTCATAACGTGGAAAATAGAGTCAAAACCTCTTACATCAAAATACCAAGTCATTATTTCATTACATCAAGTTCTAAAGAAGCAAAGTACTTAAAACAACATAAGTCCAATATTATTCCCCAAAAAGAGCATGAGTGCAGCCACAGCATAGCTCAAGACCAAACCGTACATGAGTTGTCAGAAAGCAAGCAGAGTCCAAGCTAAGAGCTAGAGTTTCCTCCCTGAGAACCTAGGGGGGGACAAGAGAAAAAGAGGTGGAAGAAAATGGGTCAGTCAAAAAGACTGGTAAGCCTTAGTGACTATCAGCATAAAAACTAATAAAGTTAACTGAACATGAGAAACTGAGATTAAACATAAAGATAATAACTGGACTGGCATGGTAACAAGATAAGAGTGGCATCGCATATACAAGGTTTACTGCACTAACTGTACTAGTGTCCAAATCAAGGTCAAGTATAAATCCAGAAATGATCCCTAAACCCAATAACATGAAATGACCCAATACGGGGTCCAACAGTCCATCCTAATCGATCGGTTTTACTCGTCGTGTGTCGGTGTTATACGGCCCAATCGCGGAATGTAGTCACATGTGCTAGGTCCACCCTAGGGTGTATCAGGTCCTAGGGTGTCAACCACGGACACAAATCAAGCACGCACAATGTAGTACTACGGGTGCCCATGCTTACTTTTTCAACTCCGGACTAAGTGCACGACCCTAGTCCGCCTGAACCTACACTGGCGCACCTTACTCAACCGTTATTCTTGGTCGCTTACAATCAGCCCAGTAATCGTGCGCCACCATGCCTAGTCCCCAGGGTATCGTGATACTTCTAAGTGGGTTACTGCTGAAAGGGACCACATGGCTAGGATTTCTAATGGGTTAAGTGTTGTCATTAAAAAGGTCATGACTTAACCCCTATCCAAACACATGTCAAATTGGTTAAGTGTATTCAAGTGGTCCATGACTTAACCTTACCATGTGGCATTAATTTACTTAACGCACCCCAACCTCTCACATTAGACTTAGTTATGGTTACTGGATGTGCCGAGCGGGTCCGGGCAGCTTTACACCATAACCTAGTCTAACCTCGGGTTTAAAGTGCTATATGACCAACTACCCACATTGGGTCCTATTATTTGCAAATACTGGATTTGCCGGGCGGTTCCGGGCAGATTTACGTTGCAAATTCAACCCAACCTCGAGTTGGCCACTTTCAAGTTATCTAATTGTCATGTCCCAAATTCATGTTTTCAAGCTTATTCTCATGTCAAGTTTTCATGTCATATCATGTCAATTCCATAGCCAATTTCGAGCTTGCATAATCTACCCCAAAACATATCCCCAACGTACGTGAATTCGCATTAATACAACATGTCAAAATAGGGATATAACACAAAAAGGATAATCATAGGATGGCAAAGGTGTTCACAAGTTAAGCATGATGATTATAACATTACAGGCATATGAAATAGGGTCTCAACATCAACTTGGCAAAATATGGTGATAGACATGGTAAAGGATTGACATAAGATTGTAACCCCAATAATAAATTCAACATCACAGGCATGTCAAGATAAAGGTCATGGGGGTTTTAGATTAAACATGAATATGTCCAAATCAAGTTCATACTAATATTCCACAAGTCAAAATTTAAGATGAAGGGTGTACAAAACTAGATCCAAAATAACAGATCTAAAAGGGATAGTCATAGATCAAAGATATACCATGGTAGATCCAACCTAGTTATCATGTTTAGGCATAATTTCAGTTTACATCGTGTTCATGTTAAATTTAAAGTTTAGATCTAAGAGTGACAAAGGGCTTACAGATCGTGGTCTAGAGAATGAGAAAGCAAAAGAGTAGAAGAAGAATCTCTAGCAAATCCCCAAATCAATGTAGCTTTAACGAAGTCTTGAATAGCCTCCTTGTTCTCTATCTCCCAGTCAGAACCTCAGCAGCATAAGACCGGATAAGAGTGTGATAGAGAGTCTTGGGTCAGGGGTTGTTTATATAGGGTTTAGGGAGCTGAACCTGGACAGGCAACAAGACCAGATACATCTGTCCCAAAAACAGGCTAGGTGACCAGGTCGACACCCAAGTCGACTTGGTCTGGGGGGCGGGGGGGTCGACTGCCCAGTCGACTCCCCAGTCGACCTGGTGCTGGCGGGATTTTTCCCGCCCAGTCTGTCAGGGTTTTGAAATTCGAATTTTGAACTGGAATTCGAACTGTTTTGAACTCTGGAATTTTATAAAACTTTGGAGAGCCATATCTTGATCATACAGACTCCGATTTTCGTAAACTCGGACTCGTTTTCAAGCAGAATTTCGAGACGAACGTAATAGCGTAACCCGTTTCCCTTGATTCTTATTTGAAAATTTAATTCTGCCTTGATTTATAGTTATAACATGTTATTAAAATATGGGTTGTTACATTCTCCCCTCCTTAAAGGATTTCGTCCCCGAAATCTCTAAGTTAGGAAGAACGCCTCCTACCATCCACATCCATCTACTCACAACATCATTCACGAGCAAGCATTGTCCTTAAAAAGATTTCTAATGTTGTATGAACATATGCAGTATGTGTGTATATGTACTTATCTAATGCAAAAGATCAGGCGGTTACTGATTCAGTAAACCACCTTAATGCAAGATATGTTAGTGTAATGAGTCCAACAAGTATGCGAATTCCTAACATAACTTAAAATTTCTACATGAGTGCACAAACATCATCCATATGCAACATCCACGTGATAGCATAACAAGTTCATCCATGTACTAGTATAAGCACCCATGCAAATGCAACATGAAAAGGTGTCTGAGCCGATCTAGTGCCTAATGTGTGTCATGCATCCACTAGAAATCACTTGCAAACACTTGCAACCATTTGCAAACATCAACCATAACATGTTTCAAATACATGTTTACATCCAAAGAGGGTTCTAAGGTTCTCAAGACAAGATTAACAAAACAAACATAGGTAGCATGATACGAAAGGTTTACAAGCTCAAAGGAAAACGAGATCGAGAAAGTACCCTAAAAAAGAAATGGGTAAAGCGCGCGTATCTTCTCCTCGGTTTCCCAAGTTGCGTCTTCTTGGGTTTCACTCCACTGTACTTTGACTAGCTTGACTTCGCGATTCCTTAGCTTCTTGATCTCCGTCCCTAAGATACGAATAGGAACTCGCCTCAGCGTTGCTTCTTTCTCCACTTCTACGCCTTCGAGGATTCCTGGCTCAACCACCTCAGCTGATTCATGTAGGCACTTTCGGAGATGCGAGACGTGAAAGACATTGTGTACTCCGGCCAGCCTCTCAGGTAACTCTACCTTATAGGCCATCTGCCCAACCCTCTCAATGATAGGGAACGGTCCTACGAATCTCGGTGCTAGCTTTCCAATTGCTCCAAAACGAACCACATTGTGCAAAGGAGAGACTTTTATGAAAACCATATCTCCAACTTCGAACTCTAGGTCTGTCCTTCTCTTGTCCGCATAAGATTTCTGTCTATCTTGGGCCCATTTCATTCGTCTTCGTATCAACTCCACCTTCTCTGAAGTGTCTCATATCATGTCGGGCCCAAGTATAAGTCTGTCAGTCGTCTCCCACCAACAAGTTGGTGACTTGCACGGTCTTCCATATAGCGCTTCGAACGGTGCCATCCCTATGCTAGCTTGGTAGCTATTATTATAAGCAAACTCCACGAGAGGGAGATGGTCTTCCCAAGTACCACCAAAAACAAGAATGAATAGCCTCAAAAGATCCTCTAGTACTCTATTTACCCTTTCGGTCTGCCCATCCGTCTGAGGGTGATAGGCTGTACTTAAATTAAGTTGCGTACCCATTGCTTCTTGCAGACTATTCCAAAACTGGCTAGTGAAAATTGGGTCATAGTCACTGACTATGCTAGAAGGAACCCCGTGCAACCGTACTATCTCTCGAAGGTAAATAGACGCTAGCCATGATGCAGTCCTTTTGCTTTTCACCGGAATGAAGTGAGCACTCTTCGTGAGTCTATCAACAATGACCCATATGCTAGTATTCCCCTTCCTCGACCTAGCCAATCCATCCACGAAATCCATCGAGATACTTTCCAACTTCCATTGCGGGACCTCCAAAGGATGTAACAGCCCACCGGGCTTCTTAGATTCGGCCTTGACTTGTTGGCACACCATGCACTTTGAAACGAATTCTGCCACATCCTTTTTCATTCCAGCCCAAAAGAAAATGCGTTTCATATCTCTGTACATCTTATCCCCTCTGGGATGTATAGTCATCTTCGAGTGATGCGCCTCTTCGAGGACTTTATTTACTAAGTCTCCCACTAGTGGAACACATAGCCTTCCATCGTGCCCTAGCCATCCTTTGTCATCAAGGGCATACCTACCAAGGTGACTTGATGTCTCACCACTGATTAACTTGTCCATGATTTCGACTATCTGTGGGTCTTCTTTCTGCGAAGTCCCTACTTGATCTCGAAGCGTAGGTCTCAGCTCAAGAGATGCTAACGTACCAGTCAATGACTCAACAGCATGCGTAAAATCAAAGGTCGCTATAAACTCTAGACTTTTTCTTTCAACAAATAAGGGGCTCAAAGTCAACCTTTTTCTACTTAGCGCATCCGCCACCACGTTACCCTTGCCAGGGGTATAAGTTATATCGAAGTCATATGAGGCCAAGAATTCCATCCACCGCTGCTGTCTCAGATTCAAATCTTTTTGCAAAAAGAGATACTTAAGCAATTTGTGGTCGGTGTACAGCTCGAATCTCTCCCCTTGGAGATAATGACGCCAAGCTTTAAGTGCAAAAACAATCGTGGCTAACTCCAAGTCATGTGTGGGATAGTTCTTCTCATGAACTTTAAGTTATCTACCCCCATAGCATATCACTCTTCCATCTTGCATTAGGACAACGCCTAATCCCGTGCCGCATGCATCTGTGTACACCGTAAACATTTTTCCTCCATCGGGTAATGCTAAAACTGGAGCTGTGGTGAGGGCTCTCTTGAGTCTCTGGAAAGCAATCTCATATTCTATGTCCCATGCAAACGCTAGGTTTTTCTTCGTTAACTTAGTAAGAGGGGATGAAATCTTAGCGAAGTCCTTAATGAACTTCCTATAAAAGCCCGCCAAACTGAGAAAGCTTCTCACCTCTGTTGCATTCTTAGGAATTTTCTAGTCTTGCACCGCAACTACCTTTGCGGGGTCTACGGCTAAACCTTGCTTAGAAACTACGTGCCCAAGAAACCGAACTTCCTCCCTCCAAAAATGGCATTTGGAGAACTTAGCCTTTAACTGGTGTGCTCTAAGCATATCCATGACTTCCTTGAGGTGTCTAGCATGTTCTTCTTCATCCTTTGAGAAGATTAGAATATCGTCCACAAAAACCACCACGAACTTGTTAAGGAACTCCCGAAACACCCTACTCATCAGGTCTACAAAGTACGCGGTTGCATTCGTTAACCCAAACGGCATGACGAGCCATTCGAAGAACCCATCTGGAGTCCTAAACGCAGTTTTGTCAATGCTATCCTCAGCCACTCTAAGTTGATGGAATCCTGTGGCTAGATCGAGTTGAGAGAAAAGAGATGCTCCCATAAGCTGGTCAAAAAGATCATCGATTCTTGGTAGTGGGTGCCTATTCTTCTTCGTCAGCTTGTTTAACTCACGATAATCTACGCACGGACGAAGCGAACCATCCGCCTTAGAAGCGAATACCACCGGAGCACCCCATTCAGAAATGCTTCGCCTTATGAAATTTTTCTCGAGCAACTCCTTGACTTGTTTACTGAGCTCTCTTCTTTCTCGCGGGGCCATATGCCTAATGGGCAATGAAACAGGCTTGGCATTATCAACCAGATAAATTCGTAAGTCTATCTCGCGTTAAGGGGGTAACCCTTTCACCTCATCAAAGATATCTGGATATTCTCGGACTACTCTCACGGAGTGCAAATTGTCGACGGACGAGTCGAGAGATTCAAGATAACATAACATGACCGGACCCATCGGGTTACAAGAAAGTTCAAGGGTATTACCAAGGCGTGTCATGAGCCTCACTACCCTTCGTTCACAATCAAGGATGGCTCCATAATTGGACAACCAATCCATGCCAATAATTAAACCATATCCCTTGAATCCGAGAACATAAGCATTACATGTGAATTCCACGCTTAAGATAGAAATCCTCAAATCAACACAAATCATAGATAAATGGGCGGAGCCCCCAATCGGTTTTGAAACACTAACGGGATCATCAACTAGACTAGTACTTAAGTGCAGATTTTCAACAATATCAGAAGAGATAAAAGTATGCGATGCGCCAGAGTCAAATAAGGTTCGAACAGGAAATTCAGAAATGTAAACAAGGCTTTCTATAGAAATATTACTACCTCGGTCAAGAGCTGGAGTGGTGTTGAGAGCCTGCAACTGCCCTCCAGAAGGTCCTGCTCGCTGTGTCTGCCCTAGCCCCTGTTCTTGCTTCTTAGGGCAATCCTTACTGATGTGTCCAGTATCCCCGCAGTGAAAGCATTCACCCAACTTTCTTTTCTTCCTCCTACAGTCTTTAGCTATATGTCCCGTGATACCACAAAAGTTGCACTTCCTCGTCTCACGTGGCTTGTTAGCATTGTTGTTGTTGCCCTTGTTATTCTTGTTATTCTTGTTGCCTCCCTTATTGAAGTCAACCTTCTTGTTCTTAGTCTCATTAGACTTAACCTCCTTTTTGTCACCCTTGTCTTCCTCATGAAGTAGGGCCATATTCACCAAGCTTTCTAAGGTCGCCCCCATGGGCACATGAGTCATGGCCATAATGTGGAGTGGCTCGCTCAATCCTCGAGTAAATCTTAGAGCCTTCTTCTCAGCCGTGTTGACTAAGTCCAAACCAAACCGAGCAAGCTAATTAAACTTATTCACGTACTCTCTAACAGACATGTCCCCTTGCTTGAGTGCCAGGAACCTCTCCATCTGAAGGTTCGCTTCTGCTGACGATAAGAATTTAAGCCCAAACCTCTCTATAAAGTCTGCCCAAGTCTCAATTGGTCTGGTAGCGTTGGTGACTTCCCACCAAAATGCAGCTTCCTCTTTCAACAACCATGCTGCCAACTGAACTTTGCTATGATCCTCCATATCGAAGATAACAAACAGGTCTTCAGTCTCCTTTAACCAGTTTTGTGCCTCAGCGAAGGTCTCAGTTCCAAGGAAGCTCTTGCCACCCATTCCTATAAAGTCTTTGCATATTTTGGCGAAGGCGGTGCCGGGAGGAGGAAGAGGAACCGCGACTACTGGAGGAGGAGGAGGAGGGATGTCTGCCGAGCCCGCATCGTTGGCCCTAGCTTCCAAGTACCTTCGGAACCATCCGGGTATGGGTACTCCATCGGGAAGGTTAAGATCGGCCATGCCGAAAAACGAAAAGAAAAAGATTCAAACGAGGAAAAAAGGAAAGTGCTAATGGCTTTTGGGGAATAGCCTTTTCTTAAAAATAGGACTTTTCTTTAAAAATGCTTCTTTATAAATGGTTTTGAAAATAATTTTCAGAAAGTTTTTAAAACTTTTGCCCAGTCTGGTAACCTTCTGCTCTGATACCAAATGTAACACCTACCTCTTCTAGGGTCACTCACAAAGGGAATGCACTAGTTTTGGAGGGGTATTATCTAGTAAACAGGCACAGAGATAACACAAGACAGAACATAAATTAAACAGAGTATGTAAAGCAGCGGATATAAATTTAACCAAATCTCATTACGTGGAAAATAGAGTCAAAACCTCTTACATCAAAATACCAAGTCATTATTTCATTACATCAAGTTCTAAAGAAGCAAAGTACTTAAAACAACATAAGTCCAATATTATTCCCAAAAAAGAGCATGAGTGCAGCCATAGCATAGCTCAAGACCAAACCGTACATGAGCTGTCAAAAAGCAAGCAAAGTCCAAGCTAAGAGCTAGAGTTTCCTCCCTGAGAACCTGTGGGGGGGAGGGGGACGAAAGAAAAAGAGGTGGAAGAAAACGGGTCAGTCAAAAAGACTGGTAAGTCCTAGTGACTATCAGCATAAAAACTAATAAAGTTAACTGGAAATGAGAAACTGAGATTAAACATAAAGATAATAACTGGACTGGCATGGTAACAAGATAAGAGTGGCATCGCATATACAAGGTTTACTGCACTAACTGTATTAGTGTCCAAATCCAGGTCAAGTATAAATCCAGAAATGATCCCTAAACCCAATAACATGAAATGACCCAATACGGGGTCCAATAGTCCATCCTAATCGATCGGCATTACTCGTCGTGTGTCGATGTTATACGGCCCAATCGCGAAATGTAGTCACATGTGCTAGGTCCACCCTATGGTGTATCAGGTCCTAGGGTGTCAACCATGGACACAAATCAAGAACGCACAATGTAGTACTACGGGTGCCCATGCCTACTTTTTCAACTTCGGACTAAGTGCACGACCCTAGTCCATCTGAACCTACACTGGCGCACCTTACTCAGCCGTTATTCTTGGTCGCTTACAATCAGCCCAGTAATCGTGCCCCACCCTGCCTAGTCCCTAGGGTATCGTGATACTTCTAAGTGGGTTACTGCTGAAAGGGACCACGTGGCTAGGATTTCTAATGGGTTAAGTGTTGTCATTAAAAAGGTCATGACTTAACCCCTATCCAAACACGTATCAAATTGGTTAAGTGTATTCAAGTGGTCCATGAATTAACCTTACCATGTGGCATTAATTTACTTAACGCATCCCAACCTTTCACATTAGACTTGGTTATGGTTACTGGATGTGCCGGGCGAGTCCGGGCAGCTTTACACCATAACCTAGTCTAACCTCGTGTTTAATGTGCTATATGACCAACTACCCACATTGGGTCCTATTATTTGCAACTACTGGATTTGCCGGGCGGTTCCGGGTAGATTTACGTTGCAAATTCAACCCAACCTCGAGTTGGCCACTTTCAAGTTATCTAATTGTCATGTCCCAAATTCATGTTTTCAAGCTTGTTCTCATGTCAAGTTTTCATGTCATATTTTCATGTCATATCATGTCAATTCCATAGCCAATTTCAAGCTTGCATAATCTACCCCCAAACGTATCCCCAACGTACGTGAATTCGCATTAATACAACATGTCAAAATAGGGATATAACACAAAAAGGATAATCATAGGATGGCAAAGGTGTTCACAAGTTAAGCATGATGATTATAACATTACAGGCATATGAAATAGGGTCTCAACATCAACTTGGCAAAATATGGTGATAGACATGGTAAAGGATTAACATAAGATAGTAACCCCAATAATAAATTCAACATCATAGGCATGTCAAGATAAAGTTCATGGGGGTTTTAGATTAAACATGAATATGTCCAAATCAAGTTCACACTAATATTCCACAATTCAAAATTTAAGATGAAGGGTGTACAAAACTAGATCCAAAATAACAGATCTAAAAGGGATAGTCATTGATCAAAGATATACCATGGCATATCCAACCTAGTTATCATGTTTAGGCATAATTTCAGTTTACATCGTGTTCATGTTAAATTTACAGTTTAGATCTAAGAGTGGCAAAGGGCTTACAGATCGTGGTCTAGAGAATGAGAAAGCAAAAGAGTAGAAGAAGAATCTCTAGCAAATCCCCAAATCAACGTAGCTCTAACGAAGTCTTGAATAGCCTCCTTGTTCTCTATCTCCCAGTCAGAACCACAGCAACATAAGGCCGGATAAGAATGTGATAGAGAGTCTAGGGTCAGGGGTTGTTTATATAGGGTTTAGGGAGCTGAACCTGGACAGGCAACAAGACCAGATACATCTGTCCCAAAAACAGGCTAGGTGACCAGGTCGACACCCAAGTTGACTGCCCAGTCGACTTGGTCTGGGGGGGTCGACTCCCCAGTCGACCTGGTGCTGGCGGGATTTTTCCCGCCCAGTCTGTCAGGGTTTTGAAATTCGAATTTTGAACTTGAATTCGAACTGTTTTGAACTCTGGAATTTTTTGAAACTTTGGAGAGTCATATCTTGGTCATACGGACTCCGGTTTTCGTAAACTCGGACTCGTTTTCAAGCAAAATTTCGAGACGAACGTAATGGCGTAACCTGTTTCCCTTGATTATTATTTGAAAATTTAATTCTGGCTTGATTTATAGTTATAACACGTTATTAAAATACGGGTTGTTACAGTCATCCTGTCCAAGCCTGAGGGAGTGTGTATTTTTAATTGCTCCAGAGAATAAATTCTCATCACCTCGTCCCGTGTGGGAAATAAATAATCCATGTGCCGTATCTAATAACTAGAGAGACGTGATTATTGTCAAATCCAGACCCGTGTGGGGTTTTTATTATTCTGCCAATTTACCATACATTTTATATGGTCCATATCAGTCATCAGTTCAACCTGTAATATATAGTCATCGCCATACAAGCCTCTCGCTCGTATGGTAAATCTTCAACCTCGTCACACAAGCTCCAATTGCCTATGTGGTATATGATGAAGTATGCCTATCTTCAAGAAGTATGCCATGTAGTGTAGTGCAAAATTAATTGTTACTATCCTATGGCGACGTTTATTATTACACACAAAATAACCAGCACTCTGCATCCAATGGCATTCACAGGAGTTGATATAATAATAAAATTGCGCATCCAACTCATTAAGGTTTACCTATTTGTTGGGCACGCAATTAAATTCTTTACTCAACATCTAATCCATATACCTGTTCAATGTAAGTACATATACATGCATGAAAATGTGATAAATTTTCAATACAATTCACTATTTGATACAATTTGGTTATAGGTTCAATTTTTAATTAATCAAACAACACAACCATCAATCAATTAGTTGATTATTGTTTCAAATTCATAATTTTGATATATATACAAAAATCACATTTTTGATGCCAATTCATAACAATGTATTCTAGCTATATTTTGGTTCTCACACCAGTCTAATCAAAATATATAGATATCACACCTTCGAAACACGAACATAAATACTGATGATGGCGGACCATCATCAGAATCATGTCCGGGCGACTAGAGTGTGATTCTATATCTATCCAGTATACGTATAAAACGATTTAAATTTCAAAACAAAATTGTTTTCATTTGAAAAATATACTCTTCACACTCGTTCTAGGATACTACTGATCCCATCTCTAATGAATCGTTCTAATTGGATATTACTAATCCAATATCTGATGAATTCTTTCATTCGGTTCTAATGTGTCTTGTTCTCGAGCTCTGTAAACCAAAGCTCTGATACCAACTGTGAAAGCCTGAAACTTCCCCGGTAAGGAAAGCCCGGATTACCTTGAGAACATGACAAAATGGAACGCCAACAGAAGAACATTTCATTGTTGATTACTACAATTCCATCAGAATACAAGAATATACAGAGTATGAATAAATAAAATACATTCGACAAATATCAGAGATTACAATAAATTACATAGCAGCGGAAAATAATACAAAACACAACTAGAAGTAATACATGGATACAGAGCTTTCCTAGTATCGTTCCAGCTGTAAATCAGGATCCTGTGAATATAAATCTGCAAAACCAAAACTACTAGCTGCCCATGTCGAAAATAAGGGCACCCAGAGTTTAGGTTAAAACAATAAACTCCAGGTCAGTCATGTGACTGGTGTGAGAACTAAAATAGTTATTTAAAACTTTACTTTAAAAGAGAGTAATTCAAGGGACCAGGCCGTATAACACGGAACAGGCTTCCTCCCAAGAATACCAGTGCATAGAATAAACAACGCAATGCTTTTTCGAAAAATGAAGCTATTATAAGACCCAGGTCCCATCACACAATGCAATGCAAGCTGGAGGATAGGGTTTTCCCTTATAATAGCCAAACAAGCTTGGTACGTTTAAAACAAATATTTTGATACTATTATAGTATGAAGTGTCAAAACAACTTCAATCATAAATATCAATCAAAGACGGCATAGTATCCCATGCTACTATGTCGCCATACTAGGCTCTACAAATAAAATCGAAACATCACGTATTGGAAATTGGATTTCCGTCATGAGTCGAGACAAGGGGCAAGCTCTTCTCCGCTTCGAGACACTCTAGTAAATGCCTCAGGTCTACACACTCTGGGCAACCCTTGGATCTTCAGGGCCGGTCCTCTCTTACGTTTGAGGATTGGCAATTCCTAAACACACGTTTCACGGTCCTTACAGACCTAAAATCGCGGCGCCTCGCATCCAACAACCACATAGGTGAAAAGTATATAAATGTCAGGGTTGGTTAGTCACTGACACCACCAAAGCTAGAAAGAAACGTCGTGCTCTCCCTGCAGTCCTTATCCCGTTTTTGACTCATACCGAGGTGTGAGGCTCGCGAATCCACGCTATACACAAAGCTGCGCCACATAGGTCGCGCTTTGATCATCAACCACAAGACTCTGCATTTCAACAAAAGCCTTGATCATTGCATCTCAGCGTGCCACATAGGCCATTCATGCTATGCGACTGATATCTATCGATATATAACCACTGAGCTCGTACGTCTCAGAGAAGGGTGTTAAGCAAGAAAATATATTCTCTGCCGCCAAACAGATATATATTTAACAGAAATCAATCAACACAGAATAAAATCCAATGTTAGACACACAATCCATTTATAAATTCGTTCTTGGTCTGAACGAAAACGGAGGCACTTTCCTCGCATATCCATCGATCTCCAAGTACGTCTGGACGACCATCAACTATTTCCCTCCTCTTGGGTGTACAGCCCAATCAGGATCATCAGTAATTATCCAAACGATGTGAAGACTTCCGGTCTTCGACCAACATCATCATCTTCGACTTATCGTCGAATCGGTTATTCAGAATGGGTATAAACCCGGCCTTTCCGAACAATCCGCGTATATTATAAACAAATGTTACACAAACACAACATACGCCTCACTTCAATTCATTAGTCACTAACCGTAAATTAGCAAGAGAACAATTCCCCAAATATTAACCCCGAAGGCCGAAACCAACATCAGATCAATACCCAGGAAACCATTCTTCTTAACTAACCTACAGCTAGTTTCTAAATTTCACATTCTTAGGGAAAGGTTCCCATTAATTTTATCAAAGATAAATTATTTTAAATATATTCTTTAATCATCCTTTGGATATCATTTCAAACCAAATTATGGGTTTCCAAACTAGTCGGGATTAGCGAACCACGCCGAAGTAATTATTTATTTTATTTCCCAATCCCCACCTATTTATCCCATGAAGCAAAACTGGTAATACTCCATATCTAATACCACGGTGTTATCGGTAAAATTAATTACCATTTCACGTTCAAATCTAATTAAAGATTTAATTATCGCTTGGAGCAAAACTGGTTATACTCCATTCTCGCTCATTTTCCAAATTTGATAATTTAAATTATCAATTCACATTTCAATCTAATTGCAGATTCATTAAAACTCACTTTACTGGGTTAAAGAACTAATGTCATTTAAAACACAATTCATGATACCCACAAATCAATTCTAATTCAATTCCAATCAAATATATCAGAAATTCTGATTATTTAAAACCCCTTTCAAATCGAATTTATTTATTTAAAAATAATTGGGTTTTAAATTTAGTTCAAAACTAGTTCATTTCGATAAAAATCTATTTTTATCTTTACAAATGTGGGGTTTTCACCCCAATTCTTCACAAATCATTTCTTATAATTTTACACAAATTATTGATATTTTTGATAATTTTATCAAGGCCTGTACAGTCGATTTCCAACAACGGCCATCGAACTACACTTACAACGACCTTTTCTGAAATTGATTTGGACATATCTCCAAATCCAACAATTAGATTTCAAATTTCTAGTATTCGTTAGAAAGCTCTTTTCGATACGAACCCAACGGTTCTGGTTTTAGGAGAATCCGACGGTCGGATCTCCCGTAGTTTCCGTTCGAAGTCAATGGTCGAAATTCAAGAACTAACACGGCGCGGTGCGTTCTATTCAGGCCATTATATTATATATATAATATATATTTCGTCAACCCCCCTTTTCATAATGAATTTTATAATTCGTTTTAAATTGGTTTCAAAACAATTTCAACTTCCACTTCAAATTCAAATCAAAATTGAATTTTTCCCTTATAAATTCGTTTTACCTTCATTTCTATTCGATTTCAATTCAAATCGATTTCAATTCTACTTCAATTCGTTTTCAATTGAATTCAATTGAATTCAATTCGAATTCATTATCTATTCAATTCAATTTGAATTCGTTTTATAAATAATCGATTTTTATTCCTTTTCAATATTCATTATAAAAACGAATATAATCGATATAAATATCGTTCGCGTCAAAATAGCGCATCTCTAATCAAAACGGCTTTATATTTTTCAATAACTTCGTTATTTTATTCAACAAATGAATCTATATTTCTTTCAATACATGACTAATCTCAATAAATGAGTACTGTCAACACGCGACTATTTTTGTTATTTGATATATTTTATACAAATTATGGTATCTATCGTTTGATTTCAAATAAGACTCCAACCGTAAATTAGTAAGAGAACGATTCCCTAAATATTAACCCCGAAAGACGAAACCAACATCAGATCAATATCCAGGAGACCACTCATCTTATCTATTTTCTAGTTAGTTTCTAATTTTAAATATGATAAAGATGTAAATTTTATTGTTAAAATATTTCGTTCAGCACATGACTAATCTCAACGGATGAGTACTGTCAACACATGAACCTTTATTTTATAATATTCTTTATTTTTCCAATTGGAATGAGGCCCAATCAATTACCATATAAAGTTAATTATATGGATTCCATACAACACATGTATATAATAGCAATGATAAATAATCAACCATCATCCAAAGTGCACTACACTGTATAAGCATCAAATATAGATATTTAACGCTTATAACAGCATGTCGATCCATCGATCGACATACAACTTATTATTGAGATTAATATATGTCATATATTATCCCAATACCCGTGTGGGGTTTCAAATCAACAAACACAGATTTTATTTGTGAAGTTGGGCGGTGTTTAAAATTTATTGCCCAATCAATGTCAGTCAAATCAGTGTACATAAACAAATCGTTCGATATGTAAATGAATATTTATTTTATTCACATTCTCGAAAAAAAATATTTTTTAACAACCAAAATATTTTATTCAACCTATGAATATTCTATTCGATTCATTTATTCAATAAAATGATATTTTTATTTTTCTAACATATTTTAGAAAATTTCGGCGGCATAACGGCACGATGCTAGAAACGGGACAAGGCCTAGCCTTATCCCCGGTCTAATAATGGCCCACGCCATATACATACCAATCTAATCAATCTCATTTCACCAAAAAACCAAATTCAAACCAATCATCGAATCAACTACACAACCAAACAAACAAGTCATCCATGGTCTGTGGACGACGGGTGTCGGGTGCTACTAAGCACCGTCTGCATCCTAGTATATATGTTAACTAGAAAATAAATTAAAAGTGAGGAGTTCTCACCTAAAAGCTAAACCAAACGCCGAGACTCTTCTTATGTAGAAATCTTGGTCGTGCTCGCCTTTTGTCAATTTCGTTGTCCGTAGCCACTACATATATAAAAATCACATTTTTATATTGTTGCTATGCATATAAAAATTCAATTTTTATAATCACTCTATATGGATAAAAATCACATTTTTATATTGCTACTATATAGATAAAAATTCTATTTTTATACCGCTCCTCTCTAAATAAAGATTATATTTTTATCACGCTATTCTCTATATACAAATTATATTTTTAATACTTCTACTTTATAAAAATTATATTTTTATATTTCACATATGTTAAAAATCATATTTTTATCATTCCTATAATATAAAAATCATATTTTTATTATACTTCATTCGTCAAAAACCATAGAAGCTTTAAAGCGGAGAAAACTCACATTTTTCTGACGTCCAGATTCGCTGTTCTGGTTCCAGAATTTGCAAACAAGCTTCCATCTTCACACTATCTTTTTTTCCAGCTTAAACGCGTCATTCCGAACAACTTTCGTCTAGTGGTCTTCCTCTCGAAAATGTGCCATTTCATCGGAAATCGCGAAAAGACAGCATTTTGACAGTGTTTGAATAGCAGACTTTGGACGCGTTTTCCCGACAACTCCGTAATGCAAAATGGGACTATCATATACCAAATCGAAGAGAAAATCGTGCTCTTCGACTTTGGTCTTGAGGAACTTTGGCTAGAAACGCACGGTTTTGGAGTTATTCACGAAATAGTGACAGGGTGTTTTGTGCAAAACGGGAAATTAGTGAAAAATGTGATTTTTGAGGAGGAGGGGCCCACGGCCTGAATTGGGGGGCCTAAGGGGGGTGCCGGACCTGATGGGAGGTGGGGAGGCCACTGGAGGTGGCGGTGGGGCGCGGGAGGTGGTGGTGACTGGAGGAGCTAGGGTTTGAAGAAGGGTTTGTAGAAAAGGAGAGAGAGAAGGAGGAGGAGGAAGAGGAGGAGGTGGTGCCGGAGGGAGGTGGTGGTGGCAGTGGAGGAGGGGCGGCGGGAGGGTGGAGGCCTTTTTTGGGTTTTTTGAAGAGAAAGAGTGAAGTGAAATAATGAAATAGAAAAGGAGGAAAAGTGATTATATGCTAGTTTCTCGCGTATCGCCTGAACGCTAATAATCTCCAATCGCCGCGGATTTCGGACACGAGATAGTAGACGTGAAGACGAGTCCAACGAAACAAGTTTAGTCGAATTCCGAGTTCGTTTGACCGTCCGTTAAAATTCTCAAAAATGCTCAGACAAGCTCTAAAAATGCTAATTTAGCGCACCATTTCTTTTTGCACGCCCACATGATAACTCCAAAAATCAAGACCTCTTGAATTTAACAATTATTAGACGATACGAATCCAGAAAAAAAAAGTAGAATCGAATTCTGAGGTCGTATCAATAATGTTCCTTTGTAAAATGACTGCCTGTTTTACTCTGTACTATTTTAGCTCGCATGGCCATATACTGACTCCGTTCGACGCGCCCTTTGGAACTCAACAATAATTTGTCATTATGAATCCAGAAAAATTTATCTCGTTGAATTCTGAGCTCATATGCAAAATAACTTTTTAAGGGCTCAATATTGCTAACCGAAAAGTTCCTGCCAATTGCCACTATTCCGGATATCGGAATATATCGAAGCTTATACTTTTCGGAGTTCTAAATGGCATTTTGAACTCAATGGAAGTGGTTTCGAGTCCAAATTCATCTGTATGCAAAATATGACTTGTTGGGCCATGTACAATTTTCATAGCGACTATTCTGAATTTTCAACTGGGCATAACTTTTGATTCCCGCTATGAGATTTTGATTTTTCGGATTCGTTGGATCTCAATTAGATTCTAATATTTTTGGTTTCGCCAAAATCCGGCTTATTTTGAATCCTGTACATTCATTTGAATTTTGAAATCGAATTATCGAACTACAGCGCCATTTTCAATTCCTTTTATAATTATAAATAATTATTTATATTCTAACGACGATCTATATGAATATATACATTCTAATTCTATTCAAAATAAATTTCTCGTCGATATTATTTAAAATAATTCATTTTAAATAACCAAAATTCATTAAAATTGTCAAAATAAAAAATTTAAATTGGCTCAGAATTTCCGGGTTGTTACAGTAAATACGTTTGAAGAGATCAACTTACGCGATCTATTAAATATACTCTGTCGGGCATTCTTCCATACAGGTCGCCCTGGGACCGGACAGACCGAAGGCACTATTCTGTAAACAGGACAGCCCTTGCATAACTCCGTCTTCAATTATCTTCATCATATTTGATCGCAACGCTAATGCCATACGGAGTGGTTTCCAGATAATATATCTGATCCCGTCTCTCCGTATTGACAACGGAAATGGTCAAAATCTTTGATAGTCGGTGATTTAAGTATCAAAGGAAAACATGTGTACAAACAACGCTCGTATTTCCAAATGGAAATCTTACCGGTCAATCATCATTTCATTTCCCAAATTTCCATTCATCGTTTCCATATATTCATAAATTCCTTATTTTCTAAAATTACAAAATATACGCTATTAACTTTGGAAAACGTTTCCATTTCTGATTCATGCATCAATATCTTCCCACCTCTATCAGCCTCTAACTGTAAACTAGTAAGAGAACAACTTACCAAATATAAACCCGAAGGCCGAAACCAACATCAAATAAATACCAGACAGCTATTCAACTTAGCTAATCTCCAGTCAGTTTCTAGTTCCTTTAACTCCATTTTAATTCCTAATTCAAACCCCAAGTTCCTTTATAATATTTTCTTTGCAAAATATTTACTTTATCTAATTTATTCACATAGAATGTGAATAATATTTCTTTATAATTCTATTTGCTTTTCCAAATATTTCCTTTTCAATATCCTATTTATTTCATATAAATATTTCCCTTTTTAATATCCTGTTTATTTCATATAAATATTTCCCTTTTCAATATCATATTTATTTCCCAAATATTTCCTTTTTCAATATCATATTTATTTCCCAAATATTTCCTTTTATAAAATTCTATTCATTTATATAAATCCTTTTATATAATTTATTTATTTCCCAAATGTTACCTTAATTATATTTTCCAATATTTGTTTTTCAAACATTACCTTTTATAATATCCTATTTATTTCATATATAAATATTTCATTTTCAATATTCACTTTGAAAATTTTCTTTTTTACATTCCAGTATTTCGTATGGTATTTAAAATACCAAATAACATGACAAGTGTCATCATAATCAAATCACAGATTATATATCACATCATATATCTGAATATATGAAAACAAACAGTATTATAATATTGAGGAATCCAGCTGGATACCTCCAACCTGTTTCCCTGCATCCACAGATGTTAAACAATATAAATAACATCGATTTCATTTCAATATGAAATATTCTGATAAACAAAATCAATATTTGATTAACGATTTATATATATCATTATCTATAATTTCAAACAATACATCAGCAATTCAACCAAACAATCAACACACAGCAATCAATCATCATTTATCAATATTAGATTATATTTATAAAAATATAAGCTGTACAGAGTTAGTGAGATTTATTCACGTTGGACGGTTATCGTTAAATAACAATAACAATCGATTGATTCAGGAAGACAATTTATTTAGCTATAAATTGTAACGAGCTCCAATTCACTTCCGGTCAATTCTAGTGTGTAGCCCTCTCCCATACGATCCCAACGGATCTAACCGTTCATGATTCTGACAATGTATGGTAAAGTTATACATTTTATAAGTGGGATATATTTAACGAACATTTAAAATTTGATTAATATTAAATAAACCTTATTTACCATCGTTAATCACCATCTCAAATTATACGGCCTCTTTCTTCCCCAGGCAATCTTCACAACCCGACATTCCTTCAACAGCAAAGATCGATCTTCATTTCCAATTTATGACATCATTACTCCACCAAACATCAAACAAGAATTACAATAATTGCTTCCTTCATCACCCCATCGTTCACCATGTTTTATCCACCATCGAACCCCCTTAATTAAAACCCAAAATTCCTTCTCCAGTTCATTTGATTCAAGAAACAACAAAACTTCACCTGAATTCACTTTCACCAACTACTACAACACCTTCACCGACATGACCCTTCTTCCCCTTTTACTGCTAATCACGTTGCTCCTTCAGTAATATGTCGGATCCTCATTTTTTGTTATTTCGAAAATTTTAAATCCCATTACCTCCTTCATTTCACCATTAAACTACAAATTGGGAACATCGATCAACTTCTCATCACGCACTCTTCCTTGTCATGCCAAAAACACCCAACTCGACATCCTCGAGTGGAAAGCGTCGTGCAGGCTATTCTCGTACTGTCAGTACAACTTGCCACATAAAGATATGTCGAACTCCACCAAATTGTGCATACCTACTTCATACAACCTCACGAATCCAACTACAACCTTTGTTTCACCAAACGATGCTCCAGTCTTCTCGATTGGACAAACCCTAGCTCGAGGTTCCAAAACCACTACCCCAGAACAAGCATCGAACCCAAAAAAAACAACATGAAAACGAAGAGCAATTCACATAGGTTCTGAAAATATATGTAATATAAATTGTAGAATTTTATTCAATTTCCTTTGGATTTTTGAAGACTCATTTTTGCGTTTTGCTGAAAGAAAGAATTTGGAAAGTGACGGTGTATTTTTTGTTGACCAGAGAAATTTCTCTCTAGAGTTGGATAGGTTAGTGTATTTATAGGCTAGTTAAATTAATTTTTTATTCAAATTTTATATTAATTTATAAGGTACCGCTTTTAGTTTTCATTGTTTAAAAATCCGTGTTATCACATATGATAATCAATTTCGACGAAAATGGACATGCAGCTACAGGTCGACATTACGGACCCAAAGAAATTGATTCGTCAAATTCCGAATTCGTTTGCTCGCACAGCATATTTTTAAAGTCAAATTATTGACTGTTTTTCAGATTAAAATCCTATACGGCTACATATTGATTCAAAAATCACGAAAATTGGAATCTAATAATAATTTAATATTCCGGATCCAACAAAATTTGTTTCGTCAAAAACGGAGGTCGTTTGCAAAAAATGGCTATTTTTAAAGCTCTAAATAAACCCATTTAAATATTAATATATATTAAAATATTTAAATATTTATAAATAAATATTATCGTATATATTCACATAGAATAACATACGGCTCCAAAAGAAACATATCGGGATTTATAATCCGATATTTCAAATTTCGCAGTTATATTGATATTCGATTTATATTAAAAATCCTTTTATAATATAAATAAATCGTTATAAATTATAAAGGAATTTCATAACGACTTTTCGAAAATTTGATTTGGACACAACTCACAATCTACACGACGAAATCTCGATTTTTCTCTTCCATTAGAAAAATATACTTTACCATCTTTGAACGTTTCTTGTTTAACAGAAATCTAACTTAAACGAATTCTGTATATTCGTTTAAAGTTCGAATCGCCAAATTACGAACTACCGCGCCATTTCGAGCTCGATTATTATTATAATATAATTACACATTCAAACTTCACTTATTATATATACTCGTTATTATAATTCAACTCTAAACTGAATTATATATTATAAATGATCCAATTCACATAATATTGTGAATTCCACTATTTTCGATAAATTTCGGAAATTAAATATATTATTTAATTATTAATATTAATTAAATATTCAATTTTATTTAATTATGATCATTTTAAATTACCAAACCATTTTTTTAAATAATTAAATAAATTATTTATTTTTCGTTAAAAATACGGTTCGTTACAGGACCGAACCGAACTGGATTTGAACTTCTACCACTACCATGAGACGACGATCGAGAACTCTTCTGAAGATCAACTCCAATCTGACCAAAACCCGAGATGCAAAGAAAGTCCAAAAGGAAGCTATTACTTAGGATCCAAATGGGAACCAACAAGTTAACTTCTGGAGTTGGGCTTTGCTGCAGGACGTGCGCAAAGGAGTTACCGATATCTATAATTTTGGTTCACCATCGAGAGAGGGGGTAATTAGATGAACCAGAGCCAAGGCTGTGTGGACTGGTTGACCCCTTAGGGTTATTGACTATGGACTAGTGCAGTGGGGTCAGGGTAATAGTTGTATGGGGTGGGACTCCATCATGGCCCCAAAGGGCAAAGTGGTCATAGAAATAGTTGTACGGAGTGGGACTCCGTCATGGCCCCAAATGGATTCGGCGATCAAAGCGGTGGATATCATATTCTTTACGCACCAAGTGAGAGATGTGAGGATGATTGCTATGTTTGATGTTTGCTTATTAGCTCATGTCATGATTGTTTGGATTAATTCTTTTAATTGAATTGATTATGGTTTTCTTATTTGACATGTATAGTTTGCTTGTATGTTAATTATATGATTAAATAATAAACTAGTGTTGAATATTAATTGAATTTACACTCGAGAAACAAAAGGATTGAAGGGGGGACATGACTAGTTTGGGCATAGTGTGAATTTGTTGTTTTCTAAACTAAAGAAGACTAGTATTTGGAATGATTAAAAGTGTTAAAGATGTTACTTGAAGGTGAGAAGATTAAAACGGAGAATTTTAGTGATTAAAGACTTAACGTTTACCACTTATTAATATGTATGAAAGTTGGAGTGTTCCAAAATGCATATTTATTAAGAAATGTTTTTCAAATAATTACCAGCTTCCATAACTTCAAAAAATATATATGAAGCACTCTTATCTAGTGGACCCCTCTTTGGTATTTTGGACGGTTTAACTTTATACCAAATGAAGGAACTTGTTACATATGGATTATCACTACTCCAATACAATGATGAGAACTCTTTTGTAGATAGACTCCAATTGATTAGAATCTGAGATGTAAAGGTAGCTCAAGAAGGAAGTTGTCTTTGAAGGTTCAAGTGGGGACCAAGGGATTCAAGATGGAATCAAGGGGTTCAAGTGGGAACCAAGGGTTCAAGTAGGAACCAATGTGTCAACTTCCAAATTTGAGCTTTGCTACAAGACGTTTGCAAAGGGGAAGTTAGAATTCGAGACTTCGGTGCATCCTTGAGAGGTTGGTACGGGGAATGTAGGGGAGGAGTTCCATATGTCGGTTCCACTGTGTGAGGAAATAGTCTGTCTGCCGGGTGCTTGGGGACGTTTGCTGTACCAGAATTGAGTGGATAGCCGAAATAGCGAATTCCATACGCTTTACGCGCTAAGTGAGTAAATGTCATAATGAATGATGGACACGGTAGTAATAGGAGGAGATGTCGTACTAACCATTATAAAGTTTTATGAATGTGCAATTATTATTTTGAAGGAATGACCATAAGTGTGTAACACCCCATGAATCCAATAACATTAAGCTTCACAAATTAAAGTGTAATTAATTCTAAATGAAAGAAATAAGGGAAATGGGTTACGCCATTGCGTTCGTCTCGGAATTCTGCTTGAGATAGAGTCCGAGTTTGCGTGAATCGGACACCGTATGAAGGAGTTATGACCTTTGGAAGTTTCAGAATAAATTTAAAATTCAAACAGCTCAGTTTCAAATTCGAAATTCGAAAAACAAGTTCAAACTGGGCTGGGCAGGAAAATTCCCACCCAAGGACCAGGTCGACCATGGTGTCGACCTAGTCACCCCAGGTCGACCATAGTGTTGACCTGGGTGTCGACCTGCCAATCGACCTACCTGGTCGACCTGGCTGGCTGGGTCTGGCTCTGGCTCGAATTTCTATGGCTCGGTGTGTCATTAGGGTTGACATGTCACCTCTTGATTGGCTCTTTGAACTTTGTATGGTCTAGATTCCTCCTGTCTTCATCTGACCGCTCAGAACGATTTTAAAATCTATAAATACACCCTAAGTCTCAACTAAGAATTCACATAAAAAAATAAGATGGGAGTCGTCATGCTGCTAGGAAGGAATTGAGTGTAGCCGTCAAGAGAGAGGAGCTTAGAGATGAATCAAATTAAGAAGAAGACTAAAGCTTAAACAAATTAATCGACGCAACGATAATCTACCCAAAGGAACGCATCTCAATTTCAGAATTCAGAATCCAGAATTCAAGATTCTGCATTCGTTGTAAGTATAGTGACCTTTCATAATATGAATAAAAACTGTGAAGTGATTCGATGTAAATGAAAATAGAATTGTGTTATTGTATGATAATGATATAAATTCTGTGTATCGTAATGATTCTGTCATGACTTGTGTATTGATATTTATGGCCTAAATTGATTGATGCAAGCCTGCTGAACAATTGTATATGAAAACAATGGCACTTGCAAGTTTGTGGCCAAAAGTAGAATTTGATCCCTTCATGTTTATGTCTATGGCATGGACTATATACATTCTCTAAGTCTAAGTTAAGGCTTATGTGAACATGTTCTAGATTTGAGACCTTTTATGCCTACATGACCCAAAACCTATGAACACATTCTTATGTTTATTTGCAAGTATAATTGGTTCTGTGTTAAGTATCATTTGGGTTACATAAACTATGCAAGTTCATGTTGAAATAGGCTATATGATTGGATGTTAAAATTGGACATTTTGGTGAATATACAACAAGTTAGTTTTGTGGAATTTGCCTACAACAACAGCTACTAAGCTACCATTGGTATGGCGTCCTTCAAAGCCTTGTATGGAAGACCGTGCAAATCACCAACTTGTTGGTGGGAGTCTATAGATAAGCTTATACTTGGGCCAGACATTATTCGTGAGACTTTAGAGAAAGTGGACATGATACGGAGAAGGATGAAGACAGCCCAAGACAGACGAAAATCCTATGCCGACAGAAAAAGGACCGACCTTGAGTTTGAGGTTGGGGACAGGGTTTTCCTTATGGTATATCCCTTAAGGAACGTCGTTCGCTTTGGATCCACCGGAAAGCTAGCACCAAGATTTGTAGGACCGTTTCCTATCATCGAGAAGGTTGGGAAGATGGCCTATAGATTAGAGCTACCCGAGAGACTGGCCGGAGTTCACAACGTCTTTCATGTTTCTCACCTCCGGAAGTGTTTGCATGAGTCTGCGGAAGTGGTGGAACCTAGCATTCTAGAAGAAGTCGAAGTGGAACGTGAAGCAACTGTGAGGAGAATTCCAACCCGCATCTTAGGAACTGAAGTGAAAAAGCTACGCAACCGCGAAGTCAAACACGTTAAAGTTTAGTGGAGCGACGCCGAGGAAGACGCGACTTGGGAAACTGAGGACAGAATACGTGCTGCCTACCCTCTTCTTTTTGAGGGTACATCTTTGATCTCTCTTTTTCCTTAAGTTATGCTTTATCTATCTTTTTAGGTATATCCCCTCGGTCCTTTTCCTAACTCCTTAGGAAGAAAAGAAATGGATGCAAACATGTATTTGAAAACATGTTATGGATGATGGCTGCAAATGTTTGCTAGTGATTGCTAGTGGTTGATCGTGGATGCATACACACACACACACCCCCAAGGTTTTTGATCGGCTCAGTCACTTCATATTGTATATGCATATATGTATTCTCATTTATATGTGGTTGAAACTTGATATGCTGTCAGATGGTTATCGCATTTGTATGAATAATTTGTGCACACATGTAGAATTATGAGTAGGAAAAATTTGCATACATAATGGATTCATGACACTTACATGATTCACATTAAGGAGGCCAACTGAATCAGTAGACCGCCTGATTTCAGCATTAGATAAGGACATGTAGACACACTATGCATATGATCATGAAGCATTAGAAGTCTTTTAAGGATAGTGGATGCTTGTGTTTGTTGGTTGAGTAGATGGACGGTTGGATGGTAGGATATACATTCTTCCTAACTTGAAGATTTCGGGGACGAAATCCTTTCAAGGGGGGAGAATGTAACACCCAGTGAATTCTATAACATTAACCTTCACAAATTAACGTGTTATTAAGCCTAAATGAAAGAATTAAGGGAAATGGGTTACGCTATTGCGTTCGTCTTGGAATTCTGCTTGAGATAGAGTCCGAGTTTGCATGAATCGGACTCCGTATGAAGGAGTTATGACCTTCGGAAGTTTCAAAATAAAATTTAAATTTCAAACAGCTCGGTTTCAAATTCGAAATTCGAAAAACAGGTTCAAACTGGGCTGGGCGGCAAAATTCCCGCCCAAGGACCAGGTCGACCATAGGGTCGACCATGGTGTCGACCTGGTCACCCCAGGTCGACCATAGTGTCGACCTGGGTGTCGACTTGCCAGTCGACCTACCTGGTCGACCTGGCTGGCTGGGTCTCGCTCTAGCTTGAATTTCTGTGGCTCGGTGTGTCATTAGGGCTGACATGTCACCTCTTGATTGGCTCTTTGAACTTTGTATGGTCTAGATTCCTCCTATCTTCATCTTATGGCTCAAAACAATTTAAAAATCTATAAATACACCCTAAGTCTCAACTAAACATTCACACAAAAAATAAGACGGGAGTCGTCATGCTGCAGGAAGGAATTGAGTGTAGCCGTCAAGAGAGAGGAGCTTAGAGACGAATCAAATTAAGAAGAAGACTAAATCTTAATCAAATTAATCAACGCAACGATAATCTACCCAAAGGTACGCATCTCAATTTCAGAATTCAGGATTCTGCATTCGTTGTAAGTATAGTGACCTTTCAGAATATAAATAAAAAATGTGACGTGATTCGATGTAAATGAAAATAGAATTGTGTTATTGTATGATAATGATATAAATTCTGTGTATCATAATGATTCTGTCATGACTTGTGTATTGATATTTGTGGCCTAAATTGATTGATGCAAGCCTATTGAACAATTGTTTATGAAAACAATGGCACTTGCAAGTTTGTGGCACAAACTAGAATTTGATCCCTTTATGTTTATGTTTATGGCATGGACTATATACTTTCTCAAAGTCTAAGTTAAGGCTTATGTAAACATGTTCTAGATTTGAGACCTTTTATGCCTATATGACCCAAAATCTATGAACACATTCTTATGTTTATTTGCAAGTATAATTGGATCTATGTTAAGTATCGTTTGGGTTACATAAACTATGCAAGTTCATGTTGAAATAGGCTGTATGATTAGATGTTAAAATTGGACATTTTGGTGAATATACAACATGTTAGTTTTGTGGTTGACATTATGCCAAGTTAAACATGTTTAAACGGAAGTTTGTATAAGCCTAAACTATGCCATTTCATATGTCATCTAGTTAGTTATACTTTGATTTGAATGCAAGTTCACATGACCCATAATTTATGTTGAACCGCTAAATTGCAAGTTCATGCACCACACACCTTTATGTATTGTAAAATATTACATATTCTTGATTTCCCCTTTTTCTCACGTTTATAAAGTTGGGCTGAATTTTGTCGACCCCAACAATTGTTATAACGTTGCGAACGTACAAACGGGGGTAATAACGTTGGGTGTAAAACATGAAAAATATATGTTGGCATGGTTGGCACATGCCAACGACAATGAAATTTAAGCGATATGAATTGTTATACTCTAGAATAAAGGACACGACTTTTACATATGTAATTGAGAAGTAATAAAATATGTAAATTTAGAAAACACTATATGCTTAACCCGAAGTTGGATTGAGTTGTGACGTAAACCTTCCCGGACCCGCCCGGCTGTCCAGTAGTCACAACAATACCTATCCAATGTAGGTGGTTAAGCATTGAGCCCAATAAGGACCCGAGGTTAGACTGAGCTACAGTGTAAACCTGCCCGGAACCGATCGGCACATCCAGTAACCGTAGAAATATCTATCTAATGTGAGTGGTCAGGTGCTTTAAGAGGCTAAGGACAGATGGTAGGGTTAAGTCAACTATAAACACTTAACTAAATTCAGCATGTTAACAAGAATTAATGGGTGAGGTTAGGTAAATTCAGACACTTAACCACTTAACATGTTTGACTAGAAAACCCTAGTAACCAGGGACCCGTTTCAGCAGTAACCCAAGTTAGGTATCATGGTACCTTGAAACTAGGCAGGGTGGGGCACGATTACTGGGCTGATTGTAAGTGGTCAAAACGATGGCGGTGGGTGCAACAGTGTATGTTCTAACGGGGTGCGGGCGTGCACATGTTGGATCTAGAATAACCCTAGAGGGGGGGTGAATAGGGTTATTTCACAGTTTTTAACTGAATTAAAAACTTAACGAGATATATAATAATAAACTGATCACAGAAAATAGCAGAAACTGAAATGCAGAAAATAAATCACACACAGATATACCCAGCTTCGGCAAAACCCTGCCTACTGCTGCATTTCTAAGGTTTCTACTAGGTGATAGAACGGTTCCCGCATACAAGACCATGTACACTCGCAAACCCCTGCTCCTATTCTAACCCTACGCTCAAAACCGTAGACTAATCTAATCCCCTAGATCAGATTTCCCGAATTACAAACCCTGTAACTCGTAACTCAGATTTACAGACTCTGAAATTGACAGTCAACACCTTGACTAAATCCCCCTAGATTTTACAGACCTAGAACTGATCAGAAATGATTTTTCAACACAATTTAAAAGACAACAGAATGACAAAAAAAAATGTAAAACCTAATTCTTAAAAAAAATAAAAAGGAGTTTATATTAAAGGGGTCATCCCCTTTAAACAAAACCAAAACCCCTTTTTTTATCTTGGCCGGCCCATTTGTTTATTTGCCCGATCACTTTTGTTTTTGCTCTGGAGAAAAAAAAATGGCGGTGGCGATTCTAGGGTTTTTCTTCTGACCCAAATCGAAGTCGATGTTGTTAATTTTTGGCTCTGGAAATGATTTCTGGTGCTCGTATCTTCGATTGCTTCTCTGTCTTGCTCGATTGTTGTGTGGCTATGTGATTCTTCACTCTGGCGATCGAAACCCTAATGAAATTGTGAGTATTTTAAAAATGTTGCTCTCTGATTTAGTTGTTGTTGGTTTTGATTTCGATGTCCCACACTGCCTATGATGAAAAATGGTGTAAATATAGGGCAAAAAATAAAAACCCTAATCGAATCTGATTTCAATTGATGGCTTGACTGATTTGTGTGTGTTTCCCTTTTTGATTTGCCTTGATTTCTCGGCTTTGATAAAATTGGCTCTGTTTAAATTTGAATCGGCCTTTGGTTAAAAAACTGCTTGATTGTCTGCGTGAATTTCTGCAATTCTGGTTTCCTCGGCTTTGAATTTGGTGAATGAAATACTGGAAACTAATGACTTGTGGTCCCTTGATGATTTTTGTGTGATTAGTTTCCTTGATTTAAAACCGTAAAAAAAACTGAGTCATTTCTGGAAATAAAACTTGTCCCTTTTGAAAGTTGCCTTGATCTGAATTGCATGTTGTAAATTAATTGATTGAGTGATTTTAGGAAATGACATTCCAGAAATTTGCTCATTCAAAAAATTGTCTCTGATCTTTCTGTACCTTGATAAATTTATTTAAACATTGGTTGATTTTCTGGAGCCAATAATTCACTTCTTGCCAAATACTGAAATTCCTTGAATGCTATGTCAAAACTGGAAACCTTGCATGATTATTTAAATGGTGTTTGAATGACTATTTCTTCTACACCATTAAATCCTCTTGCCAAGTTTTGTTCAAAACAGGAAACAAAAACTTAATTGTCAAAGATGCTGTGATTTTTAACTTGCTGCCGAGTTTGATTTTCCTTTGTCATCCTGCCATATATAATAATACTGGAAAGCTTTGATTGACCATGCCATACACTAATTCACTGATTAACTTGTGCATGCCATAAGCATTTATAATCTGCTCCTCTCTGTATTCTTGCTGAGTTGCTTCAACAAAGCGTTGCACTATATACTTGAAACTGAAACTCCAAGCACTTGTAACTTAACCTAAACTGTGCATTTGTGTTGCTTGACTATCCTTTGAACTCACTGCACATTGTATTGTGCCATTTCATTGCTGTCCCTTGTTCATTTTTGTGCTCGACTGCGTTGGCTTGCCAACCATGCTTGCTTTTTCATTTGAGTTTTCTGAACCAAGTTGCACACTCATGTATGTTGGTATTTGAATTACTCGACATTGTTACTTGTACCACCTGAAATGCTTCGACCATGTTAGTTTGCTTGAGTACATCTGTTATGACACCATTTCTCTTGCCATGCTCCACTAGCATGTTGTCCATGTTTTCTGTCCATTGATTGTTGCATGTGCTCCATGCGTTGAGCCTTTTAAACCAGTTCATGTGCACTTGACTTTTGCTCGAATACTTGGCTTTTATGGCTTTGTATGCTGCTGAATATCACATGTTGCTTTATGCATTCTGTCTTGAACATGTTACATGCTGAAATGTTCATTTTCATTGCTCCTCGACACCTAGACTTGATTTTATGTTTGTCACATCTTGACTATGCTGAACCATGGATTTGATCACCATGCATTTGTAATTGCTTTCACCATACATGACTGTTTTTTTTTTGTGCATGTTTAACATGCAGCTCGGCCCATTTCATTTTGTCATGCTGTCCATGTTTTGAGCTGGTTTGTGTTGACTATGCTGAACCATGGATTTGATCACCATGCATTTGTAATTGCTTTCACCATACATGACTGTTTTTTTTTTTTTTTTTTTTTTTGCGTGTTTAACATGCAGCTCGGCCCATTTCATTTTGTCATGCTGTCCATGTTTTGAGCTGGTTTGTGTTGATGCCTTGTTGTACACTTGATCATGGCTCGATCATTTGACTTTGGTGATTTTTGACTCCATGTTGATTTTGCACTGTCCCTTACTTGTTGTGCACTGAGTCGAGCAGGTCCACGAGGCTACTCCTCAGCTGTACATTGATTGGCGTGGCAGTGCACACGTGTATTTATACACGTGTGTATATGCAGCCATCAGTCGGAAAAAAAATCAGATCGAGTCAGAAAAATGATGAGAAACACACCGAATTCTGAGGCAAATAAAATTTTAAAAATAAAATTTATATTCGCATATATTTAGTATTGTTTCTATTGCAGTGTACTGTGTGTTTTCTGTTTCATGTGACAGGTAAGCAGATGGAGACTGGACTGTCAGTGAAGATGCTGTGAAGACAGAAGACTGAAGATACAAGACAGAAGATGAAGCAGTGTGTGTAAAAAGAATGTATAAAAGTTTGTATACTGAAATGTAAACTGAATGAATGTATGAGTGTTGCAGTGAGGAGCTGTGTATATATGAAATGTACTGATGTCTGTAATAAACAAGTTTGATTGAAATAAAATATCATTTTATTGTTGTCAAACGAACTTGTCTATTTTATTCTGTTTATATACAAGTACAAATATTCTATGAATGTATAAATAGTGGAGTTACAAATAGTTGTACTGTTTGAATATTGAAATAAAATATTCTATTTAAATAAAATACTGTGTTAATATTTGAATTTCTGTACAGTCGTATTTTATTTAAATATAAATATTATATTCATTGCTGTGATGTATATATATAACAGTACAGTACCAAACACATTTATAATAAAAATATATTTGGTTGTTATCATCAAACAAAAATCATATAATTGTGTATACAACACCGTTATATACAACAATCTCCCCCTTTTGATGATGACAAACAAATAAAAGATTTTGAATATAATAAATGTGTTTGTTCGTGGATATTTGAACTCCCCCTATTTAAATGCTCCCCCTACAACAAAAAAACTCCCCCTATAACTATGCATGAGTGAAATGTATGAATAACTAAATTTTCAAAATTAAAAATATTTATAAAATATTCACTCATAAATCAAAATCTAATCCATTCTCCCCCTTTTGTTATCATCAAAAGGATACAGATTTTTAAAATATATATGAAAAATGACTAACAAATACTATATCAGCTTAAGAGGAAGAACAGTCATCATAAATCTCAATCAGTCAAACAAAAATCATAATATTCTAAGAACAGGTGGCATATTTCACATTGTAGAAAATGACGGATATACGATGAATTTTATAAAAATGAGGAGAGTTATAAAAAAAATATGAATATTTCCCAATTATTTTCAAAAGAATTTTATAAAATTAAAGCACCAAAAACGGTGATGGATTTGGATTATAATTAAAAATTCAATTTAAGTGAGAAAATCGAATAATCTCAAATCTCAATATCTATTAATCAACAAAACATAATACGTTATAATATTTTCAACACATTTCACAGATTAGAGAGATGGATTGATAGGTTGATTTTTACACACCAAGGAGAATTTCAATTTTAATTCAGTTTTTAGCACATTATTTATTTATTTATTTAAGAGCACACTGACCACGCATAACCAGAGCTTGGATTTTTAAATGAGGTCAGTTGCAGCTTAAATTATAAGTTGTCTCTTAACCATGCATGACCAGAGCTTGGATTTTTAAATGAGGTTAGAGACACACTTATATATTTATTATATATATTTATCATTTCATCTTTTAAAAAGAAACACTCCTTGGAATAAAACCAATATATGGATGATAGAAAATGTGGTAGGTACAGAAATGGACTGTGAAATAAATTTCTAAATTAATTATATTATGAAATATGACCAACTGTACCGGGATTATTGAAAATTTTCAATTATCACTAATTCTGAATAATAATATAACCATAATTCCATCACAAATATTTTCACTGTTTATTTAAAATGATTTTAAGAAAAACTCTCCACATTTATATAAAATCATAACGGATGGCAGAAGGATGATAAGTAATGAAGATTGCCGTGAAATAATTGCCAGTTCAAAGATATTATAATAAATATTTAACCATCATGAAAATCTAAATAAAATTCTCCTCTTGTTGTGAAATATACTGCAGTCACAATTCATCACAATTTCTAAATCTGATTATAATTTTGATGAATTATAAATACAGTTTAATTTGGATATTGATTTCAATTTCTGAAAGAATAATCAATAAATAATTTTAAAATTGAAAATCAATTACAAGAGTAATATGCTGATCTATACATGACAAGAGGGAAAATATATATATATATATATATATATATAGCAAAAAATATGCAGCACTTTTAAACTGATACCACATGGTGTCTCTACAAAGTGAAAAATCAGAACAGATGGATGTGACAAATATAAGGCGCTTCTGATACCAAATGTTCTCGCTTTCTCAAGGATTTTAATGACACCCCGGTGGCAAACAATGGTACCTCAGTCAACAGAAAAGACTTAATTACAAAGCAAGTAACCCAAGCACACAAATTTCATTTATCAGAACACGATAAATCTTTGATACCAAAGCAAGCAGTCCAAAAAAAATATTTACAAAACAATTTCTTATAATCAGAGCAGCATGATTCCAAAAACAAACATTTTTCAAAAAACAGTATCAGAGCAGCACAGAGAAATCAGTATCACAACAGACTTGTCAAGATGTTGGTCACATAAGGTGGTTCATGATCCAAGATTTGGAAATATACTCTATTTTAAATCATTTGAAGAAATGTAAAAGTATTAGGATTTAATGAATCAATCACACCAGGTTATATTTCAGATTCAAGATATGTGTGAGATCCAATAAATCAATAATTTCAAATGATTTTAAACAAACATATATTCAAATCAAATAATCATGAAATAACAATGATTTTCAAAGACCAAAAAAAAATTTCAAGAATTTCTCAACACTATTTCCGACAAGCCCAAGAGAAATTTCAGGTCATTTACATCAAATTTGAAAATATTCATGATCGGGATAATTTATTTGAAAACACATGAATCAATGTAAAGTTTTGGGATATAATGAATCAGTCACATGAGATTGACAATTAAAAAAAAGTGTGTGATATTCAAAATATCTAGAATTTCAGATGATTTCAAACAAACATATTTCAATATAATGATCATGAATAAAGATGAATTCCAAGATGTATCACTGATACAAGCCAATCTGAAAATCAATGAAATTATCACAACTGATAAATAACAGAGTGTTGTAATGAGTATAATATTTTGAGCTTTTCTAAAATGAATTAGAATAAACTCAGAACAGCAAAGATGTGAGACATTTCATTAGATATTCAGATCTTCAAAAATTTAGAATTCAAACTAACAGTATTCAAGATATGACAAGAATACATCAACACTGTTATGAATTCAGAAATAAAAAAATCTCAAAAACAATTGCAGATATTTACAAGATTAAATTCAGGAGATGGAAATGATTAACACACGAAGATTTTATACAAATAAAGTATATTTCCAAAAAGATCATGAATTCTGCAACTGGAAGTTTAAGAAGTACAGACAAAGAAGAATATGGCAGTGTCAAATCAAAAACAAAAAAAAAGAAGATAGAGGAAGGAATAAAAACATATAATAAAAACAAAGAGAATATACAAAGGTGAGTTTAGAGATCATACCAGAATCCAATGTAAAGCAGAATCTCTACCTCAACAAATGTTGGCCTAAGGAACTGTAAATGACACAGAATTATAGACAATCTTGATTTCAAATTTCTTCTCAGCACAGCAGTTCCTTAGCCTTCACTGGTACCTAGCAGTTGAGTGAATTAAGTGGTCTAACAAAATTTGTAAAACCACTCTGAAATACGTTTACCACTTTTGGTACCCAAACCTGTTTGTATAACAAACCATCAGAATTAATCTTTGTACCCTTAGGAACCCAAATCTGTTTAAATTTAGTCAAAGTCGTTTTATTTTTATTCGGGATCCAAGATTGTTTAAATGGTTTATTATAAAACGATTTCTCATCACAATTTTGATTCAAAAAACCTTTGAAATTTTCAGAGTTCAAATTTTCAACGTAGTTCTTTCCAAAGCAATTTGAGGGATTTTTCAAATCATTTGAATTTTGTTTTCCAAAACCATTATTCTTCCCAAAACCAAGACCACGTTTATTTCCAACAGAAAGTTGGTTTTTCAACAACATATCCAAAGATCTTTCACCGTTTGAAAATTTAGATAGAATTGTTTCAAGTTGTTGAATTTCAGTTTTAAGATCATCGTTTTCTTTTATTAAATCTGAACAGCGACTTTTAGTGATCTTACATCTTTCAAACTCAGATTTCAAAACCAAATTTTCATCATTAAGCAATTTGATTTTGGTTTGGGACTTAGCCATTTCAGAATTAAAATATTTTCGACTTTCAGATTCAAGTTTCTTCCAATTTTCAATTTCGATTTCAAGCTCTTTCAAAATTAGATCTGTTTTCAACAAACTATCATTTTCAGCGTTTTCATGTTTGGAATTTTTGATAGCCTTGAAATTTATAAATTCCTTTTGTAAACAATTGTTTGCATCTTTTAGCTCAATCTCGTTATCTTTTAAAATTAAAATTTCTTCTTCAAGCCTTCGAATATTATTATTGAAATGAACGAGATCAGTTTTTAATTTCAAACAATTTTCACAATTAGAATTTTCAAATTTCACGACATTTGACAATTTCGATTCCAAACAATTCATCTTGTTGGTCAACTCAGAATTTATAGATTTCAGAGATTTATTTTTCGATTGGAGTTTGTCAACAGATTTGGTTAAATCAACACAAAAATAAACCAGATCTTCATATGAAAAAATTCTTATCTCATCATCTGTTGAGTCTTCATCAGCTGATTCATCTGTTGAACAAAGATCTGAATCTGAGTTGACAGTTGAGGGTTTTGAGAAGTTGCTGTCGTTTCCATATCTTGTAGTTAGAGCTGTCCAAATTTCCTGCGCAGTTAAACAATGAGAAATCAGACTGTATTGATTATCATCTAGGTGAGAATACAGAATATGTGTAGCACGAGAATTAGAAGCTTTATCTAAAATGTCAAACCCATTGATAACAACATCCCAACATTTAATATCAACAGATTTTAAATAAAATTCCATTTCGGATTTCCAATTTAAAAAATCTGTTCCAGTGAAAATAGTTGGAGATGAACTGGACTGACTCTCTGTGGACTGACAGCAAGGGTTACCCATGACTCTAGAGTTAATGAGATTACCAGGCTCTGATACCAATTGTTGGATCTAGAATAACCCTAGAGGGGGGGTGAATAGGGTTATTTCACAGTTTTTAACTGAATTAAAAACTTAACGAGATATATAATAATAAACTGATCACAGAAAATAGCAGAAACTGAAATGCAGAAAATAAATCACACACAGATATACCCAGCTTCGGCAAAACCCTGCCTACTGCTGCATTTCTAAGGTTTCTACTAGGTGATAGAACAGTTCCCGCATACAAGACCATGTACACTCGCAAACCCCTGCTCCTATTCTAACCCTACGCTCAAAACCGTAGACTGATCTAATCCCCTAGATCAGATTTCCCGAATTACAAACCCTGTAACTCGTAACTCAAATTTACAGACTCTGAAACTGACAGTCAACACCTTGACTAAATCCCCCTAGATTTTACAGACCTAGAACTGATCAGAAATGATTTTACAACACAATTTAAAAGACAACAGAATGACAAAAAAAAATGTAAAACCTAATTCTTAAAAAAAATAAAAAGGAGTTTATATTAAAGGGGTCATCCCCTTTAAACAAAACCAAAACCCCTTTTTTTATCTTGGCCGGCCCATTTGTTTATTTGCCCGATCACTTTTGTTTTTGCTCTGGAGAAAAAAAAAATGGCGGTGGCGATTCTAGGGTTTTTCTTCTGACCCAAATCGAAGTCGATGTTGTTAATTTTTGGCTCTGGAAATGATTTCTGGTGCTCGTATCTTCGATTGCTTCTCTGTCTTGCTCGATTGTTGTGTGGCTATGTGATTCTTCACTCTGGCGATCGAAACCCTAATGAAATTGTGAGTATTTTAAAAATGTTGCTCTCTGATTTAGTTGTTGTTGGTTTTGATTTCGATGTCCCACACTGCCTATGATGAAAAATGGTGTAAATATAGGGCAAAAAATAAAAACCCTAATCGAATCTGATTTCAATTGATGGCTTGACTGATTTGTGTGTGTTTCCCTTTTTGATTTGCCTTGATTTCTCGGCTTTGATAAAATTGGCTCTGTTTAAATTTGAATCGGCCTTTGGTTAAAAAACTGCTTGATTGTCTGCGTGAATTTCTGCAATTCTGGTTTCCTCGGCTTTGAATTTGGTGAATGAAATACTGGAAACTAATGACTTGTGGTCCCTTGATGATTTTTGTGTGATTAGTTTCCTTGATTTAAAACCGTAAAAAAAACTGAGTCATTTCTGGAAATAAAACTTGTCCCTTTTGAAAGTTGCCTTGATCTGAATTGCATGTTGTAAATTAATTGATTGAGTGATTTTTGGAAATGACATTCCAGAAATTTGCTCATTCAAAAAATTGTCTCTGATCTTTCTGTACCTTGATAAATTTATTTAAACATTGGTTGATTTTCTGGAGCCAATAATTCACTTCTTGCCAAATACTGAAATTCCTTGAATGCTATGTCAAAACTGGAAACCTTGCATGATTATTTAAATGGTGTTTGAATGACTATTTCTTCTACACCATTAAATCCTCTTGCCAAGTTTTGTTCAAAACAGGAAACAAAAACTTAATTGTCAAAGATGCTGTGATTTTTAACTTGCTGCCGAGTTTGATTTTCCTTTGTCATCCTGCCATATATAATAATACTGGAAAGCTTTGATTGACCATGCCATACACTAATTCACTGATTAACTTGTGCATGCCATAAGCATTTATAATCTGCTCCTCTCTGTATTCTTGCTGAGTTGCTTCAACAAAGCGTTGCACTATATACTTGAAACTGAAACTCCAAGCACTTGTAACTTAACCTAAACTGTGCATTTGTGTTGCTTGACTATCCTTTGAACTCACTGCACATTGTATTGTGCCATTTCATTGCTGTCCCTTGTTCATTTTTGTGCTCGACTGCGTTGGCTTGCCAACCATGCTTGCTTTTTCATTTGAGTTTTCTGAACCAAGTTGCACACTCATGTATGTTGGTATTTGAATTACTCGACATTGTTACTTGTACCACCTGAAATGCTTCGACCATGTTAGTTTGCTTGAGTACATCTGTTATGACACCATTTCTCTTGCCATGCTCCACTAGCATGTTGTCCATGTTTTCTGTCCATTGATTGTTGCATGTGCTCCATGCGTTGAGCCTTTTAAACCAGTTCATGTGCACTTGACTTTTGCTCGAATACTTGGCTTTTATGGCTTTGTATGCTGCTGAATATCACATGTTGCTTTATGCATTCTGTCTTGAACATGTTACATGCTGAAATGTTCATTTTCATTGCTCCTCGACACCTAGACTTGATTTTATGTTTGTCACATCTTGACTATGCTGAACCATGGATTTGATCACCATGCATTTGTAATTACTTTCACCATACATGACTGTTTTTTTTTTGTGCATGTTTAACATGCAGCTCGGCCCATTTCATTTTGTCATGCTGTCCATGTTTTGAGCTGGTTTGTGTTGACTATGCTGAACCATGGATTTGATCACCATGCATTTGTAATTGCTTTCACCATACATGACTGTTTTTTTTTTTGTTTTTTTTTTGCGTGTTTAACATGCAGCTCGGCCCATTTCATTTTGTCATGCTGTCCATGTTTTGAGCTGGTTTGTGTTGATGCCTTGCTGTACACTTGACCATGGCTCGATCATTTGACTTTGGTGATTTTTGACTCCATGTTGATTTTGCACTGTCCCTTACTTGTTGTGCACTGAGTCGAGCAGGTCCACGAGGCTACTCCTCAGCTGTACATTGATTGGCGTGGCAGTGCACACGTGTATTTATACACGTGTGTATATGCAGCCATCAGTCGGAAAAAAAAATCAGATCGAGTCAGAAAAATGATGAGAAACACACCGAATTCTGAGGCAAATAAAATTTTAAAAATAAAATTTATATTCGCATATATTTAGTATTGTTTCTATTGCAGTGTACTGTGTGTTTTCTGTTTCATGTGACAGGTAAGCAGATGGAGACTGGACTGTCAGTGAAGATGCTGTGAAGACAGAAGACTGAAGATACAAGACAGAAGATGAAGCAGCGTGTGTAAAAAGAATGTATAAAAGTTTGTATACTGAAATGTAAACTGAATGAATGTATGAGTGTTGCAGTGAGGAGCTGTGTATATATGAAATGTACTGATGTCTGTAATAAACAAGTTTGATTGAAATAAAATATCATTTTATTGTTGTCAAACGAACTTGTCTATTTTATTCTGTTTATATACAAGTACAAATATTCTGTGAATGTATAAATAGTGGAGTTACAAATAGTTGTACTGTTTGAATATTGAAATAAAATATTCTATTTAAATAAAATACTGTGTTAATATTTGAATTTCTGTATAGTCGTATTTTATTTAAATATAAATATTATATTCATTGCTGTGATGTATATATATAACAGTACAGTACCAAACACATTTATAATAAAAATATATTTGGTTGTTATCATCAAACAAAAATCATATAATTGTGTATACAACACCGTTATATACAACAGCACACACTCCGGAGCAGACAAACAAGGCACTGGGGGCACCAGTAGTATAACATATGCCTTCTAGAATTGTGTCGGGGCCGCCACCATGGGTCTTGATACACCCCATGGTGGGACCAACATAGGTATCTACAATTCTTGGGGGCCGTATGACATACATTTACGCGAGTAGGAGCCGATCTTTAGAAAATGGGGATCACTTCACCCTCAGCATGGGGTGCCAGTTAGAATAAGCTCAAGTAGGTGCAGAGATATAGTGTGGGTGCGATAGTACATTCGATTCTAAACGACACTTCCTTAGCTTGTGACACTTTCCTGTTTTCAGTTTATATCTATCATGCCCTTTTCTTATTCACATACTGAAGAGTTACTAGATTTACTAAGGCATTATGTCTGACTCTATTTTCTTTTCATCCTAGGTCCACAGGGAGGAAACAACCCAGCTTAGTACTCTTTTGCAAGCTTCAAGACCGTAGACGTATGGTTTGGATCTCTTTTGCTCGGATCATGACTTTGGATATCACTATGGGGATTTTTGTTACTTTTATTTATGTTTTTATGCTTCTCTAATAATCAAGACAGAAATGTGGTTGTAATGATGGAAGTATTTTGAGACAATTATGGAAAGGTTTTGTTTGAACACATATTGATGAAATAAAAGTATTTTTGGTTTCCGCTGTTTAAAATATGTGTGTTTATATCTGTCTTGTGTTTATCTGTGGCTCTTACTTATAAACCTCCACCAAAGTTAAGGCATTCCCTTTGTGAGTGACCTTAACAGAGGTGGGGTGTTTCACCTTGGTATCAGAGCATAGGTTTACCAGACTAGATAAAAGTTTTTGAAATTGTTTTCAAAAGAAAGTTTAAAGAAGCATTTTTCAAGAAAAAGTGTTATATTTTTAAAGAGGCATAATCCCCCAAAGCCATGAGAACTATCTCTCTCTTTCCTTCATTTTGAATCTTTCCTTTCTGTTTCAGCATGTCTGGAGGCCTTAACCTTCCAGAAGGAGTGTGGATACCCGGCTAGTTTAGGAGGTACTTAGAAGCAAGGGCCAATGGCGCGGGCCCAGTAGACATTCCTCCTCCAGTGGCCGCGGTTCCTCCTCCTCCTCCTCCTCCTCCTCCACCTCCTCGTGGAAATGCCTTCACAAAAACATGTAGAGACTTGAAGGCTATGGGTGGAAAAGACTTTTATGGGACGGAATCCTTTGTAGGAGCAAGAAACTAGCGAAAGGAGACTGAGGATCTATTTGTCATCTTCGGAGTTGATGACAGGCAAAAGATACAGCTAGCAGTGTGGTTGCTTGAAGAAGGAGCTTCCTATTGGTGGGAGATTACTAATGCTCAGAGGGCGGTGGAAACATGGGAAGATTTCATGATAAGGTTTGAGATGAAATTCCTCTCCCAAGCTGAAAGAAGCCTGCAAATGGAGAAGTTTCTAACTCTGAAATAGGGAAGTATGACAATCAGGGAGTATGTTAATCAATTTAATCAACTGGCCAGATCTGGGCTGGACTTAGAAAACACACAACACAAGAAGGCGCTTCGCTTCGTTAAAGGTTTGAATGAGCCTCTACACAGCCTTGCTATGACCCATCTATCCAGTGGAGCGACTTATGAAAGCTTGGTGGACATGGCGTTGCTACCCGAGGAAGACAATGGCAAGAAAGAGACTAAGGTGGAAGAAAAGAAAGAGGGTTTACAAGCCAAAAAAACATACTTCAAGAAAGGAGGGAAGAAAATAAGCCCCGTGAGAGGAGAAGTTGCAATTTCTGTGGCATTGTGGGACATATATCAAAAGACTGCCAAAAGAGGAAGGCGAAGATGGGTGGTTGCTTCCATTGTGGAGAGACTGGGTACCAAGCTAAGGACTTCCCAAAGAAGAAAGGGCAGGGATAGAAAGCCGGATCCACTTCAGGGGGTCAGGTTCATGCGCTAGTGGCACCCCCGCAGGAATGAGGTAGTAATATTTCTGTAGAAAGTGTAGTCTATCTTTATGATCATCCAGTTCACACGCTTTTTGACTCTGGCGCATCACACTCCTTTATTTCATCTGCCTTAGTAGAATCTCTGCATCTATACACTAGTATGGTAGAGGATCCCTTAGTAGTTTCAAATCCAATTGAGGGCTCCGCTTACTTGTCAACGGTTTGTTTGGGTTTGAAATTCTCTATTCTCAGCGTTGATTTTAGTTGTAATGCCTTTGTTTTGGGCTTCTCGGGATATGGTTTGATCTTAGGCATGGACTGGTTATCCAGTAATGGTGCCATTCTTGATTGTGAGAAAAGAGTGGTTAGACTCTTGACTCGGCTTGGCAACACTATAGAAATTTCTTGTAATCCCTTGAATGTTGTTATGCTTAGTTTTCTAGAGTCGCTTGATGCCTCTGATGAGAATTTGCAGTCAGTTAGAGTAGTCCGGGAATATCCGGATGTCTTTGAGGAGGTGAAAGGCTTACCTCCGAGGCGGGAAATAGACTTCCACATATATCTTGTGGATAATGCAAAGCCTGTAGCTTTACCTATCAGACACATGGCTCCAAAGGAGAGAAAGGAGCTTAGTAAGCAGGTTAAATAACTTCTCGAAAAAGGGTTCATTAGATGGAGCGTTTCGGAATGGGGTGCTCCAGTGGTGTTCGCAACCAAAGCGGACGGTTCGCTTCGCCTTTGCGTCAACTATAGGGAGTTAAACAAATTGACCAAGAAAAATAGGCACCCTCTTCCCCGAATCGACGATTTGTTTAATCAGCTTGTAGGAGCGTCGGTCTTCTCCTAACTTGATCTGGCAACTGGGTTCCATCAGCTAAGAGTAGCTGAAGACAACATTGATAAAACGGCGTTCAGAACCCCAGACGGTTTCTTCGAGTGGCCTGTCATGCCTTTCGGCTTGACAAACACACCCGCTTATTTCGTAGACTTAATGAGCAGAGTGTTTAGAGAATTCCTCAACAAATTTGTGGTTGTCTTTGTAGAAGATATTTTGATCTTCTCAAAGAATGAGGAAGAGCATGCTCAGCATCTGAAAGAAATCATGGAAATTCTTTAGTTCATCATCTAAAAGCCAAATTCTCCAAGTGCCACTTTTGGAGAAAGGAGGTAAGATTTCTGGGGCATATAGTGTCCAAAGAGGGGTTGGCTGTGGACCCCGCGAAAGTGGTGGCAGTGCAAGATTGGAAGACACCAAGAAATGCAATCAAAGTCCGAAGCTTTCTTGGGCTGGTTGGTTTTTACCGGAAGTTTATTAGGGATTTCGCGAAAATCTCAGCTCCACTCACAAGGCTAACAAAGAAGAATCTGGCGTTCACTCAGGATTTGGACTGCGAGTTTGCTTTCGAACGATTAAAAAGGGCTCTCGCAACAGCCCCAGTTCTGACTTTGCCAGATGGAAGCAAAATGTCCAGCGTATACACAGATGCATGTGGAATGGGACTAGGTGCTGTTCTAATGCAAGAAGGAAGGGTATTAGCTTATAATGGAAGACAACTGAAAGTTCAGGAAAGAACTACCCAACCCATGATCTTGAGTTGGCTGCCATCGTCTTTGCGCTTAAGTTTTGGCGCCATTATCTCCTAGGTGAGAAGTTCGAATTATACATTGACCATAAATCATTGAAATATCTCTTCTCACAGAAGGATCTTAACTTGAGGCAGCAAAGATGGATGGAGTTTCTTGCCTCGTATGATTTTGAAACTTCCTATACTCCCGGCGAAGGCAACGTAGTAGCAGACGCATTCAGCTGAAAGAAACTAACCTTAAGCCCGCTCTTTGTAGAGAGTTAAAGCTTAGAGCATATAGCCAATTTTAACTTTAGGCCCTCCTTGGATTTTGTACCGGGTTTGTTAGCATCTCTCGAAGTACGACCAACTCTCTTGGACTCAATAGGGGCTGCACAACGTGAAGACCCTCAGCTTGTTGATGTGGTTGATAAACTTATTAGGGGTGGGACTTCTAGTCGCCTCAGTAGATACGCCATCGATGATAAGGGTTGGCTGAGGCGAGATTGAAGATTATGCGTCCCACAAGTAAGGAATTGACAAAGAAGGTTCTCGAGGAAGCGCATCATTCCAAGATGACTATACACCCTGGCGGTGATAAGATGTACAAGGGTATAAAAAGGACATTCTTTCTGGAGCGGCATGAAGCAAGACGTGGCAAATTTCGTTTCTAAGTGCATGACCTGCCAATAGGTCAAGGCAGAACAGAAGAAACCTGGAGGACTACTTCATCCTTTAAAGGCCCCACAGTGGAAGTGGGATAGCATTTCAATGGACTTCATTGAAGGACTACCTAGGTCGAGAAGAGGCAATACTAGCATTTGGGTAATAGTGGATAGGCTTACTAAGAGCGCCCACTTCATACCTATCAAGAGTAGAGGGACTGCCTTATCTCTAGCATCTCCTTATCTCAAGTAAATAGTTCGACCCCATGGGATACCCTCCAGCATTGTTAGTGACCGGGACCCTATCTTCACAAGTGAGTTTTGGCGGAGTCTGCAAAAAGCAGTAGGAACACAATTATGTTTGAGCATGGCCTATCACCCCCAAACTGATGGCCAGACGGAAAGGGTGAATAGAGTTTTAGAGGATCTTTTGAGACTTTGCGTTCTTGTCTTTGGAGGGACTTGGGAGGATCACCTTCCTTTAGTGGAATTTGCCTACAACAACAGCTACCAAGCTACCATTGGTATGGCGCCCTTCAAAGCCTTGTATGGAAGACCAGTGGGAGTCTACATATAAGCTTATAATTGGGCCAGACATGATTCGAGAGACTTCAGAGAAAGTGGACTTGATACGAAGAAGGATGAAGACAGCCCAAGACAGAAAAAAATCCTATGCCGACAAAAGAAGGACCGACCTTGAGTTTGAGGTTGAGGACAGGGTTTTCCTTAAGGTATCTCCCTTAAGGAATGTCGTTCGCTTTGGATCCACAGGAAAGCTAGAACCAAGATTTGTAGTACCATTTCCTATCATCGAGAAGGTTGGGAAGATGGCCTATAGATTAGAGCTACCCGAGAGACTGGCCGGAGTTCACAACGTCTTTCATGTTTCTCACCTCCGGAAGTGTTTGCATGAGTCTGCGGAAGTGTGGAACCTAGCATTCTAGAAGAAGCCGAAGTGGAACCTGAAGCAATTGTGAGGAGAATTCCAACCCGCATCTTAGGAAATGAAGTGAAAAAGATACGCAACCGCGAAGTCAAACTCGTTAAAGTTCAAACAGCTTGGTTTCAAATTCGAAATTCGAAAACAGGTTCAAACTGGGCTGGGCGGGAAAATTCCCGCCCAAGGACCAGGTCGACCATAGGGTCGACCATAGTGTCGACCTGGTCACCCCAGGTCGACCATAGTGTCGACCTGGGTGTCGACCTACCTGGTCGACCTGGCTGGCTGAGTCTGGCTCTGGCTCGAATTTCTATGGCTCGGTGTGTCATTAGGGCTACATGTCACCTCTTGATTGGCTCTTTGAACTTTGTATGGTCTAGATTCCTCCTGTCTTCATCTGACGGCTCAAAACAATTTAAAAATCTATAAATACACCCTAAGTCTCAACTGAGAATTCACACGAAAAAATAAGATGGGAGTCGTCATGCTGTCAGGAAGGAATTGAGCATAGCCGTCAAGAGAGAGGAGCTTAGAGACGAATCAAATTACTACGAAGATTAAAGCTTAATCAAATTAATCAACGTAACGATAATCTACCCAAAGGAACGCATCTCAATTTCAGAATTCAGAATCCAGAATTCAAGATTCTGCATTCGTTGTAAGTATAGTGACCTTTCAGAATATGAATAAAAACTGTGACGTGATTTGATGTAATTGAAAATAGAATTGTGTTATTGTATGATAATGATATAAATTCCGTGTATCGTAATGATTCTGTCATGACTTGTGTATTGGTATTTTTGACCTAAATTGATTGATGCAAGCCTATTGAACAATTGTATATGAAAACAATGGCACTTGCAAGTTTGTGGCAAAAACTAGAATTTGATCCTTTTATGTTTATGTCTATGGCATGGACTATATACATTCTCTAAGTCTAAGTTAAGGCTTATGTAAACATGTTCTAGATTTGAGACCTTTTATGCCTACATGACATAAAGGGATTAAAATGTAAATTATTTCCACTAGTTCAACATCGCTTAATATTATAGAATTTTAAATAAAAGTTTTTTTGGTTTCCGCTGTTTAAAATATGTGTATTTATATCTGTCTTTTGTTTATCTGTGACTTTTACTTATAAACCTCCACCAAATTTAGGGCATTCCCATTATGAGTGACCTTAATGGAGGTGGGGTGTTTCACTTGGTATAAGAGCATAGGTTTACCAGACTAGATAAAAGTTTTTGAAACTATTTTCAAAAAGAAAGTTTAAAAAGCATTTTTCAAGAAAAAGTGTTATATTTTAAAAGGCATAATCCCCCAAAGCCATATGCACTATCTCTCTCTCTGTCCTTCGTTTTGAATCTTTCCTTTCTGTTGCAACATGTATGGGGATTGGGGACCTTACTCCCCAGCTAAAGATGCTTTTACTCCTCCTCCTCTACGTGAACCAGCAAATGGAAGAATCACCGAACAAGAAGACGGATAATAGTCAAGGAGGAAAGGAACACAACAATAATAACAAGACACGTGAGAAAAGGAAATGTTATTTCTGTGGCATTGTTGGACATGTGGTGAACGACTGCAGAAAGAAGAAGAGGAAGGTGAGCGCTACTTGCTTCCGTTGCGGTGAGGCTGGACACATGGCTAAGGACTGCCCAAAGAAGAGAGGGCAGGGACAGAAAGCCGGATCCACTTCAGGGGGTCAGGTTCACGCGCTAGTGGCACCTCCGTAGGAACGAGGTAGTAATATTTTTGTAGAAAGTGTAGTCTATCTTTATGATCATCCAGTTCGTACGCTTTTTGAATCTGGCGCATCACACTCCTTTATTTCATCCGCCTTAGTAGAATCTCTGCATTTAGACACTGGTATGGTAGAGGATCCCTTAGTAGTTTCAAATCCAATTGGGGCTCCGATTATTTGTTAATGGTTTGTTTGGGTTTGAAAATCTCTATTCTCAGCGTTGAGTTTAGTTGTAATGCCTTTGTTTTGGGCTTCTCGGGATATGGTTTGCTCTTAGGCATGGACTGGTTATCCAGTAATGGTGTCATTCTTGATTGTGAGAAGAGAGTAGTTAGACTCTTGACTCGGCTTGGTAACACTCTAGAAATTTCTTGTAATCTCTTGAATGTTATTATGCTTAGTTATCTAGAGTCGCTTGATGCTTCTAATGAGGATTTGCAGTCAGTTAGAGTAGTTCGGGAATATCTGGATGTCTTTGAAGAGGTGAAAGGCTTACCTCCGAGGCGGGAAATAGACTTCCGCATATATCTTGTGTATAATGCAAAGCCTGTAGCTTTACCTGTCAGACACATGGCTCCAAAGGAGAGAAAGGAGCTCAGTAAGAAGGTTAAAGAACTTCTCTAAAAATGGTTCATTAGACGGAGCATTTCGGAATGGGGTGCTCCAGTGGTGTTCGCAACCAAAGCGGACGGTTCGCATCGCCTTTACGTAGACTATAGGGAGTTAAACAAATTGACCAAGAAAAATAGGCACCCTCTTCCCCGGATCGACGATTTGTTTGATCAGCCCGTAGGAGCGTCGGTCTTCTCCCAACTTGATCTGGCAACTGGGTTCCATCAGCTAAGAGTAGCTGAAGACAGCATTGATAAAACGGCATTCAGAACCCCAGACGGTTTCTTCGAATGGCTTGTCATGCCTTTCGGCTTGACAAACGCACCCGCTTATTTCGTAGACTTAATGAGCAGAGTGTTCAGAGAATTCCTTAAAAATTTGTGGTTGTCTTCGTAGACGATATTTTGATCTTCTCAAAGAATGAGGAAGAGCATGCTCAGCATCTGAAAGAAATCATGGAAACTCTTCGAGTTCATCAAATAAAAGCCAAATTCTCGAAGTGTCACTTCTGGAGAAAAGAAGTAAGATTTCTTGGACATATATTGTCCAAAGTAGGGTTGGATGTGGACCTCGCGAAAGTGGTTGCAGTGCAAAATTGGAAGACACCAAGAAATGCAACCGTAGTTCGAAGCTTTCTTGGGCTAGCCGGTTTTTACCAAAAGTTTATTAGGGATTTCGCGAAAATCTCAGCTCCACTCACAAGGCTAACAAAGAAGAATCTGGCGTTCACTTGGGATTTGGACTGCGAGTTTGCTTTCCAACGATTAAAAAGGGCTCTCACAACTGCCCTAGTTTTGACTTTGCTAGATGGAAGCAAAATGTTCACAGTATACACGGATGCTTGTGGTATGGGGCTAGGTGCTGTTTTGATGCAAGAAGGGAGGGTAGTAGCTTATGGTGGAAGGCAATTGAAAGTTCATGAAAGGAACTACCCAACCCACAATCTTGAGTTACCCGCCATCATCTTTGCGCTTAAGTCTTGGCGCCATTATCTCCTAAGTGAGAAGTTCGGATTATACACTGACCATAAATCGTTGATATATCTCTTCTCGCAGAAGGATCTTAACTTGAGGCAGCAAAGATGGACGGAGTTTCTTGCCTCATAAGACTTTAAAATTTCCTTTACTCCCGGCAAAGGCAACGTAGTAGCAGACGCGTTGAGCCGAAAGAAACTGACCTTAAGCCCTCTTTTGTGGAAAGGCAAAGCTTGAAGTATATAGCCAGTTTTAACTTTAGGCCCTCCTCAGATTTTGTACCGGGTTTGTTAGCATCTCTTGAAGTACGCCCTACTCTCTTGGACTCAATAGGGGCTACACAACGTGAAGACCCTCAGCTTGTTGATGTGATTGATAAACTTATTAGGGGTGAGACTTCTAGTCACCTTAGTAGATGCACCATCGATGATAAGGGTTGGCTGAGGCGAGATGGAAGATTATGCGTCCCACAAGCAAGGGAGTTGACAAAGAAAGTTCTCGAGGAAGCGCATCATTCCAAGATGACTATACACCCTGGCGGTGATAAGATGTACAATGATATAAAAAGGACTTTCTTTTGGAGCGGCATGAAGAAGGACGTGGCAGATTTCGTTTCTAAGTGCATGACCTGCCAACAGGTCAAGGCGGAACAGAAGAAACCTGGAGGACTGCTTCATCCTTTAGAGGTCCCATAGTGGAAGTGGGATAGCATTTCAATGGACTTCATTGATGGACTACCTAGGTCAAGAAGAGGCAATACTAGCATTTTGGTAATAGTGGATAGGCTTACTAAGAGCGCCCACTTCATACCTATCAAAAGTAAAAGGACTGCCTCATCTCTAGCATCTCTTTATCTCCAAGAAATAGTTTGACTCCATGGGATACGCTCCAGCATTGTTAGTGACCGAGTCCCTATCTTCACAAGCGAGTTTTGGCAGAGTCTACATGAAGCTGTAGGCATATAGTTATGTTTGAGCATGGCCTATCACCCCCAAACCGATGGCCAGACGGAAAGGGTGAAAAGAGTTTTAGAGGATCTTTTAAGACTTTGCATTCTTGACTTTGGAGGGACATGGGAGGATCACCTTCCTTTTAGTGTAATTTTCCTACAACAACAGCTACCAAGCTACCATCGGTATGGCGCCCTTCGAAGCCTTGTATGGAAGACCGTGCAAATCACCAACTTGTTGGTGGGAGTCTACAGATAAACTTATACTTGGGCTGGAAATGATTCGAGAGACTTCGGAGAAAGCGGACCTGATATGAAGGAGAATGAAGACTACCCAAGACAGGCAGAAATCCTACGCCGACAAAAGAAGAACCGACCTTGAGTTTGAGGTTGGGGACAGGGTTTTCCTTAAGGTATCTCCTTTAAGGAACGTCATTCGCTTTGGATCCACAGGAAAGCTAGCAGCAAGATTTGTAGGACCGTTTCCTATCATCGAGAAGGTTGGGAAGATGGCCTATAGATTAGAGCTACCCGAGAGACTGGCCGGAGTTCACAACGTCTTTCATGTTTCTCACCTTCAGAAGTGTTTGCATGAGTCTACGGAAGTGGTAGAACCTAGCATTCTAGAAGAAGCCGAAGTGGAACGTGAAGCAACTGTGAGGAGAGTTCCAACCCGCATCTTAGGAACTGAAGTGAAAAAGCTACGCAACCAAGTCAAATTCGTTAAAGTTCAGTGGAGCGACGCCGAGGAAGACGCGACTTGGGAAACTGAGGACAAAATACGCGCTGCCTACCCTCTTCTTTTTGAGGGTACATCTTTGATCTCTCATTTTTTTTAAGTTATGCTTTATCTATATTTTTAGGTATATCCCCTCGGTCCTTTTCCTAACTCCTTAGGTGGAAAACAAATGGATGCAAACATGTATTTGAAACATGTTATGGATGATGGCTGCAAATGGTTGCTAGTGATTGCTAGTGGTTGCTCGTGGATGCATATACACACACACTAGGTTTTAGATCGGCTCAGTCACTTCATATTGCATATGCATATATGTATTCTCATTTGTATGTGGTTGAAACTTGATATGTTGTCATATGGTTGTCGCATTTGTATGAATAAGTTGTGCACTCATGTAGAATTATGAGTAGGAAAAATCTGCATACATAATGGATTCATGACACTTACATGATTCGCATTAAGGAGGTCAACTGAATCAGTAGACTGCCTAATTTTTGCATTAGATAAGGACATGTACACACACTATGCATATGATTATGAAACATTAGAAGTCTTTTAAGACAGCGGACGCCTGTGTTTGTTGGTTGAGTAGATGGACGGTTGGATGGTAGGATATACATTCTTCCTAACTTGAAGATTTCGGGGACGAAATCCTTTTAAGGGGGAGAATGTAACACCCCGTGAATTCTATAACATTAAGCTTCAAAAATTAAAGTGTAATTAATTCTAAATGAAAGAATTAAGGGAAATGGGTTACGCCATTGCGTTCGTCTCGGAATTCTGCTTGAGATAGAGTCTGAGTTTGCATGAATCGGACTCCGTATGAAGGAATTCTGACCTTCGGAAGTTTCAGAATAAAATTTAAAATTCAAACAGCTCGGTTTCAAATTCGAAATTCGAAAAACAGGTTCAAACTGGGCTGGGCGGGAAAATTCCCGCCCAGGGACCAGGTCGACGATGGTGTCAACCTGGTCACCCCAGGTCGACCATAGTGTCGACCTGGGTGTCCACCTGCCAGTCGACCTACCTGGTCGACCAGGCTGGCTGGGTCTGGCTCTGGCTCGAATTTCTGTGGCTCGGTGTGTCATTTGGGCTGACATGTCACCTCTTGATTGGCTCTTTGAATTTTGTATGGTCTAGATTCCTCCTGTCTTCATCTGATGGCTCAAAACAATTTAAAAATCTATAAATACACACTAAGTCTCAACTAAGAATTCACACAAAAAAATAAGATGGGAGTCGTCATGCTGCCAGGAAGGAATTGAGCGTAGCTATCAAGAGAGAGGAGCTTAGAGATGAATCAAATTAAGAAGAAGACTAAAGCTTAATCAAATTAATCAACACAATGATAATCTACCCAAAGGAACGCATCTCAATTTCAGAATTCAGAATCCAGAATTCAAGATTCTGCATTCGTTGTAAGTATAGTGACCTTTCATAATATGAATAAAAACTGTGACGTGATTCGATGTAAATAAAAATAGAATTGTGTTATTGTATGATAATGATATAAATTCTGTGTATTGTAATGATTCTGTCATGACTTGTGTATTGATATTTGTGGCCTAAATTGATTGATGCAAGCCTATTGAACAATTGTATATGAAAACAATGGCACTTGCAATTTTGTGGCAAAAACTAGAATTTGATCCCTTTATGTTTATGTCTATGGCATGGACTATATACATTCTCTAAGTCTAAGTTAAGGCTTATGTAAACATGTTCTAGATTTGAGACCTTTTATGCCTACGTGACCCAAAACCTATGAACACATTCTTATGTTTATTTGCAAGTATAACTGGATCTGTGTTAAGTATCGTTTGGGTTACATAAACTTTGCAAGTTCATGTTGAAATAGGCTATATGATTAGATGTTAAAATTGGACATTTTGTTGAATATACAACATGTTAGTTTTGTGGTTGGCATTATGCCAAGTTAAACATGTTTAAACCCAAGTTTGTATAAGCCTAAACTATGCCATTTTCATATGTCACCTACTTAGTTATACTATGATTTGAATGCAAGTTCACATGACCCATAATTTATGTTGAACCGCTAAATTGCAAGTTCATGCGCCACACACCTTTATGTATTGTAAAATATTACATGTTCTTGATTTTCCCTTTTTCTCACGTTTATAAAGTTGGGCTGAATTTTGTCGAGCCCAAAACTTGTTATAACTTTGCGAACGTACAAACGGGGGTAGTAACGTTGGGTGTAAAACATGAAAAATATATGTTGGCATGGTTGGCACATTCCAACGACAATGACATTTAAGCGGTATGAATTGTTATACCCAAGAATAAAGGACATGACTTTTACATATATAATTGAGAAGTAATAAAATATGTAAATTTAGAAAACATGATATGCTTAACCCGAGGTTGGATTGAGTTGTGACGTAAACCTGCCCGGACCCGCCCGGCTGTCCAGTAGTAACAACAATACCTATCCAATGTGGGTGGTTACGCATTGAGCCCAATAAGGACCCAAGGTTAGACTGAGCTACGGTGTAAACCTGCCCGGAACCGACCGGCACATCCAGTAACCGTAGCAATATCTATCTAATGTGAGTGGTCAGGTGCTTTAAGAGGCTAAGGACAGATGGTAGGGTTAAGTCAACTATAAACACTTAACCAAATTCAACATGTTAACAAGAATTGATGGGTGAGGTTAGGTAAATACAGACACTTAACCACTTAGCATGTTTGACTGGAAAACCCTAGTAACGAGGGACCCATTTCAGCAGTAACCCAAGTTAGGTATCATGGTACCCTGAAACTAGGCAGGGTGGGGCACGATTACTGGGCTGATTGTAAGCTGTCAAAGCGACGGCGGTGGGTGCAACAGTGTAGGTTCTAACGAGGTGCGGGCGTGCACACACTCCGGAGCAGACAAACAGGGCACTAGTGGCACCCTTAGTTTAACCTATGCCTTCTAGAATTGTGTCGGGGCCGCCACCATTGGTCTTGATACACCCCATGGGGGGACCAGCATAGGTGTCTACAATTCTTGGGGGCCGTATGACACATGTTTACGCAAGTAGGAGCCGATCTTTAGAAAATGGGGATCACTTCACCCTCGCCATGGGGTGCCAGTTAAAATAAGCTCAAGTAGGTGCAGAGATATAGTGTGGGTGCGATAGTACATTCGGTTCAAAACAACACTTCCTTAGCTTATGACACTTTCTCGTTTTCAGCCCTTTTCTTATTCACATACTGAAGAATTACTAGATTTACTCAGGCTTTATGTCTGACTCTATTTTCTTTTTGTCTTCTTTTCTTTCGTTCCCCCCTCCCCCCCCAGGTCCACAGGGAGGAAACAACCCAGCTTAGTACTCTTTTGCAAGCTTCAAGACCGTAGACGTATGGTTTGGATCTCTTTTGCTCGGATTATGGCTTTGGATATAACTATGGGGATTTTTGTTACTTTTATCTGTGTTTTATGCTTCTTTAATAATCAAGACAGTAATGGGGTTGTAATGATTGGAAGTATTTTGAGACAATTATGAAAATGTTTTCTTTGAACACGTATTGATGAAATAAAAGTCTGTTTGGTTTCCGCTGTTTAAAATATGTGTATTTATATCTGTCTTGTGTTTATCTGTGAATTTTACTTATAAACCTCCACCAAAGTTAAGGCATTCCCTTTATGAGTGACCTTAATGGAGGTGGGGTGTTTCAAAGTGGGTGCATAAGATATTCTTAAAGAGGAAAGAAAGAAAGGGCACATCATTACTACAAATGTGAGGCTTTAAGGAATTTCATCATATTTTTATAGAATACACATATTAAGATGATTATATGGTTAGCACTTTAATGAACATACATGTGTTCATTGTTAGTTTGATGGTGTGTTAATTGCTCTCTTGGTTTACATATGCTTTATTTTTATGAAACAACATTGATTATTAATGTGTGTTCTTTTATTTTTATATGGATGTCGTAACAAGTTTTATTTCCTACGGACCTCAATTATAGTCAATTAAGATTGAAATATTATGGTGCCTTATGTGACTTCAATTATCTCACCCTTTGTCGATAAAAACACATATTTTAATGTATTTGCACAAAATTTAATTCATTGTAGTGAATGAATTGTTGCGTATTGTGAATGATGGGAAAATATAGATATTATTACGTACTATTTTATGTAAAGATAACTTACGATTGACGAATTTTCATACATTTTGTCATTAAACCCGTAAGAAAGATTTATTATTTTGAGTGTGTTTATATTTAGAGAATTGCGGGGGCGCAATTCTTTTGGGGGGGGGGGAATGTAACATCCCCCAATTTTTATAGTTTTAAAACTATAATAATTAAGATTTGATTTTTACTAGAGGATGAACCAAGTGTTGTATCTATAACCATTATGAAGATCTTTCCGAAACGTTCAGTTTGATATATATTTTTGTTATATTTGAAATTATGGTATACAAAGTATTAATGTAATAACCCGGAAAATGCGAGCCAGTTTGAAATTTTTATTTTGGCGATTTTAGCGAATTTTGATTATTTAAAATGAATTATTTTAAATAATATCGACGAGAAATTTATTTTGAATGGAATTCGACGTATATATTATATACGTCGTCGTTAGAATATAAATATTTATATATAATTATAAATAGAATTGAAAATGGCGCGGTAGTTCGATAATTCGATTTCAAACTTCAAATGAATGTACAGGGTGCAAAACAATCCGGATTTTAGTGAAACCAAAAACATTGGGATCTAATTGATAATATCTTTCCTACGAATCCGAATGATCAAAATTTCATAGCGGGAATCAAAAGATATGTCCAGTTGAAAATTCTGAATAGTCGCTATGGAATTCAGGCCCTTAAAAATGGACATTTTGCAAACGACCTCGGATTTCGACGAAACCAGTTTTGTTGGGTCCGGGATGTGAAGTTATTGCTAGGTTTCAAATTTCATAATTTTTCGAAACAATATGTGAGCGTGGCAAAGGAAAACGTGTTTGACCAGTTTCAGTTGATTTTAATCGACTGGAAATTGGCCATTTTTCAAACGGTCTCAGAATTCGACGAAACTAGTTTTGTTAGGACCGTATCGTCAATACGAAGCTAGAAAATATTTTTCTGCAATTTATAGAGTTAGTATGTGACCCCAGTAATTTGAAATGTACGTTTAAAATTCAATATAGCGATTTAAATGTAAATTTAACCGAAACTGATTCAAACGATCGAATCAACCTACGATACATATCCCATTGTGTTCGGAATGGGGGTAAAACGCTATGGATGACAGGCGGTGGGTTCGATTCTGAAGTCGATAGGAAAAGTTACTTTTTGGCGAAAAATAAATTAATTAAATAAATAAAAATATATACCTTTCTCTCCTTAACCAGGCCCCCCCCCCGTTCTAAAATCATTTCAAAAAAAAAAAAAAAAGAGAACGGAGGGAGGAACGCAACAGCCCACCGCCCTGTCTACCGTCGAAGCCCCCCCCCCCCCCCCATCGCAACCTCCAAGCGCGCAACCCCCTCCCCTCCCTTTGACCGACGCCGACCCCCTTTCCCCCGAAACCCCTGCCTTGCGATTCGAACCCCCCCCCCCCTTTTTCCGATGCGCCGCCGCCGAGGTGCAGTCCTCCCCCACCGACCCTCCTCCGCCTGCATCAAAGATCCGCACCCCCCTCCCTCTTGCTAAAACCTGTAAGTGTCTTTTCCTTTCTTTTTTGTTTTTATTATATATAGCTTTGTTTATTTATCTTTATGATTTCTATGTTAATAAAAGGGGATTCATATATTTATAAAAGTTTAGATTTTTAATTTATAAAAGTTAGGATTTTTAATTTATAAAAGTTTATATTTTTAATTTATAAAAGTTAAGATTTTTAATTTATAAAAGTTTAGATTTTTAATTTATAAAAGTTAGGATTTTTAATTTATAAAAGTTTAGATTTTTAATTTATAAAAGTTAAGATTTTTAATTTATAAAAGTTTAGATTTTTAATTTATAAAAGTTAGGATTTTTAATTTATAAAAGGTTAGATTTTTGTATTAGGAAAATATGATTTTTATATTTTTAAAGTAATAAAAATATGGTTTTTATATTTTTAAAGTATTAAAAGTATAATCTTTACTATATAAATGATGTAAAAATATGATTTTTGGTTAGGTAGAGAATTAAAAATATAATTTTTACATGATAGGAATATTAAAAATATCATCTTTATATGTGTAGAGAAATAAAGATATGATTTTTATATATTGAACTTCGAAATAAAAATATGATTTTTATATATCAAACTTCGAAATAAAAATATGATTTTTATATATGGAATAACGAAGTAAAAAATTCGATTTTTACATAGGTAGTGAAAGCGGACAACGAAGGTAACAAAAAGGCGAGAACGAAGAAGAGTCAAGATGTTTGGATAGCTTTCGGTGAGAACTTCTCACTCTTCAATTTAAATTTCTAGTTATATATATATATACTAGGATGCAGACGGTGTTTAGTAGCACCCGACACAATCGTCCACAGACCATGGACTTGTTTGTTTGGCTGTTTGGTGATTGATTGCGATATTGGTTTGAATGTGGTTTGTGGTGTGAAAAATCGAATCGATAAATTGGTTAGGATTAGACGTGCGCTGTTATAAGGCGAAGGAGTAAGGCTAGGTTAGGCTCTTACTCCAAATTTTGTGGTTTGCATACGAAAGTGATCTGATTGATATGGGCATGGCGGTGGCCATTATTAGACCGGGGACAAGGCTAGGCCTTATCCCGTTTCTAGTATCGTGCCGTTATGCCGCCGAAATTTTCTAAAATATGTTAGAAAAATAAAAATATCATTTTATTGAATAAATGAACCGAATAGAATATTCATAGATTGAATAAAATGTTTTATCGTTAAAAATATAATTTTTAACGTGAAGGGGAATAAATAAATATTCATTTACAAATCAAAACGATTTGTTGATGTACACCCATTTGACTGATATGGATTGGGACGATAAATTTTACACATCGCCCAACTGCACAAATAAAATATTTGTTTGATTGTTTGAAACCCCACACGGGTGTTGGGATGAAATTTGAAGTTCACTCATCCTGATTGATTAAATATGTCAATCGATTGATTGACAGGCTGTTATAAGCATTAGATATCTATATTTGATGCTTATACGGTGTAGTGCACTTTGGTTGATGGTTGATTATTTATCGTTGCTATTATATACATGAGTTGTGTAAAAATCCATATAATTAACTTTATATGGTAATTGATTGGGCCTCATTCCAATCGTGAAAATAAAGAATATTTTGATAATAACAAATATTTTGATAATAGGAAATATTTGAAATAGAATATTTGAAAATAGAAATATGTGAAGCCGTGATGATTAGATTGACGCCATTTTGACGTGAACGATATTTATATTGATTTTAAACGATTTCGAAATGAATTGAATTGAAAACGATTTCGAAATGAATTGAATTGAAAACGATTTCGAAATGAATTGAATTGAAAACGATTTCGAAATGAATTGAATTGAAAACGATTTCGAAATGAATTGAATTGAAAACGATTTCGAAATGAATTGAATTGAAAACGATTTCGAAATGAATTGAATTGAAAACGATTTCGAAATGAATTGAATTGAAAGTGAATTGAAATGAATTCAAATTGAATTGAAATTTGAATTGAATAGAAATGAATTTTAAAACGAATTTATAAAGAAGAATTCAATTTTGATTTGAATTGAAAGGAAAGTTGAAATTGCTTTTGAAACGATTTTAAAACTATTTATATAATTCATTTTAAATAGAGATCGACGAAGTATATATTATATATATAATATAATGGCCTGAATAGAACGCGCCGCGCCGCGGCAGTTCGTGAATTTTGACCATTTATTTCAAACGGACATTACGGGAGATCCGACCGTCGGATTCTCCTAAAACCGGAACCGTTGGGTTCGTATCGAAAAGAGGTTTCTAACGAATGTTATAAATTAGAAATCTAACGGTTGGATTTGGAATTATGTCCAAATCAAATTTGAAAAAGGTCGCTGTAAGTGCAGTTCGACGGCCATTGATGGAAATCGACTGTACGGGCCTTGATAAAATTATTAAAAATAGTAATAATTTGTGTAAAATCATAAGAAATGATTTGGGAAGATTTGGGATGAAAAACTCCATATTTGAAAAGATAAAAATAGATTTTTATCGAAATGAACTAGTTTTGAACTAGAATTATAATTCTATTTATTTTTAAATAAATAAATTGAATTTGAAAACGGTTTTGAAAATAACTAGAATTTCCAATGTTTGCATTGGAGTGGATTTGAATCGAAATTGTCTTCGGAATATTTCGATGTTGGATTTCGGGATCATGCAGTTGTTGTTATGGAAATTTGAAAGATATAGATATATATATCGTTATTTCCAATACGACATTTGTTAGTCGTAGAATTTGATATCGAATATAAGCCGATATATTTTCTATTCAGAGCCTTGTATTGAATATCAAATGTGATTTGGGTTTGTCGTGAATGGTGTCTTCACTAACTCTGTTCTTGAACCCAGTTGTGAAAAGATTAAATCTTTTTATATAGATTTAATGAAGTGTATCAATTAAATGATATTTAATTGGAATTGAATTGGTATTGATTTTTGGGTTTATCGTGAACAGTGTTTTAAATAACACTTGTTCTTTAACCCGATAATTAATGGAATGTGATTTTGGGTTTATCGTGAACCGTGTTTTTTAAATGACACTGATTCTTTAACCCAGTTAAAGATTAAAACTAAGTGGAGTTTTAATGAATCTTTAATTAGATTGAAATGATCGAAAATGGAGTATCACCAGTTTTGCTCCAGGCGATGGTTAAATCTTTAATTAGATTTGAACGTGAAATGGTAATTGAATTTACCGATAACACTGGTGTTAGATATGAAGTATTACCAGTTTTACTTCATGGGATGAATAGGTTGGGATTGCGAAATAAAATAAATGATTACTTCGGTGTGGTTCGCTAATCCCGACTAGTTTGAATTGATATTCAAAGGAGATTAAAGAATAAATTTAAGGAATTTATCTTGGATAAAATTAATGGGAACTTTTCCCAAAGTATAGGAATATTTGAATAAAAGAATATTCTGAATTGGAATGAGGCGTATGTTATGTTTGTGTAACACTTTTATAATATTTACGCAAGTTATTCAGAAAGACCGGGTTTATCCCATTCTGAATAACTGATTCGACGTGGTGTCGAAGATGAAGACGGTGGTCGAAGACCGGAAGTCTTCACGTCGTTTGGGTGATTACTGATGATCTTGATTGGGCTGTACACCCGAGAAGATGGAAACAATTGGTGATCGTCCAGACGTACTTGGAGATCGATGGATATGCGGGGTACTAGGTGCCTCCGGTTTCGTTCAGACCCAGAACGGACTTGTAAATGGACTGTGTGTCTGACATTGGATTTTAGTCTGTGTGATTGATCTCTATTAAATATATATCTGTTTGGCGGCGGAGAATTTATTCTCTTGCTTAACGCCCTTCTCTGAGACGTACGAGCTCAGGGGTTATATATTGATGGATATCAAACGCATGGAGTGAATTGCCTGTGTGGCATGCCTAAGTGGCAATTGATCGAGGCTTCTGTTGAAAAGCAAAGTCTTGTGGTGATGATCGAAGCACGGCCTTCGTGGCGTAGCTTTGTGTAACGTTTACTTCGCGAGTTTCACACCCGGTATGAACCAAAAACGGGAGAGGACATCAGGGAGGACTTGCGTTTCTTTCTAGCTAGAAGTGGCGTCAGTGGTTTTACACGCCCTGACGAGTTTGACTTATGTGGTTGTTGTTGTTGCGAGGCGCCTCGGATTGATCGGTCGTTCTCGAACCGATGGAGTCATTTAGTTGGCTCACTTACACCCCCATAGGGTGGGGAAACGTAGTGTTCAGGCATAATAATCCACATCGGTGGACCGGCCCTGACGATCTAAAGGGTTGATGCGTTCTGATCCTGAGGCTCGGGCTAGAGAGTCTCGAATCGGTTGAGGACTATCTTTTGCCTCGGTTCATAGACGGAAATCCAATTTCCAAATACGTGACATTTGCGGTTTTATTTGTAGAGCCTAGTATGGCGACATAGTGGCATGGGACGCTCATGTCGCCTATGATTGATACTTATGATTTGATGTTGTTCTATACACTATGCACTTATAATAGTATCAAACGATTTGTTTTAAACGTATCAAGCATTCTTTGGCTGTTATAAGGGAAAACCCTATCCTCGGCTGCGTTGCATTGTGTGATGGGACCTGGGTCTTATAACAGCTTCATTTTTCTTTATTTAGCATTGCGCTATTTGTTTTATGCACTGGTATTCTTGGGAGGAAACCCGTTCCGTGTTATACGGCGTGGTCCCTTGATTTACCTAACTTTGAAAATAAAGATTTATAACTGTTTTAGTTCTCACACCAGTCACATGACTGACCTGGAGTTTATTGTTTTAACCTAAACTCTGGGTGCCCTTATTTTGACACGGGCAGCTAGTAGTTTTGGTTTTGCAGATTTATATTCACAGGATCCTGGTTTACAGCTGGAACGATATCCGGAAAGCTTTGTATCCGTATATCCCTTCTAGTTGTGTATTGTATTATTTTCCGCTGCTATGTATTTAAATATAATTTAAATCTCTGATATTTCTGTGTAATATTTATTCGTACTCTGTATATTCTTGTAATCTGATGCATTGTTGTAATATACAATGAAAAAATCTTCTGTATACGTTCTATTTTGTCGTGTTCTCAACGATAGGGCGTTTCGAACGGTCTGGGTCGGTTTAGCGACTGGTTCGGACCGAGCGAAATTCCTTGCCGTCACAGTTAATTTTTTTAAGAATGGAAGATGCGCACATGAAACTATTAATTTTCAATGTTCTAATTTTTAGAACAAAAAAAGTAGTGTTTGGTCTAGCGGTTAAGTGAGTAGACTTCGATACATGAAGTCATGAGTTCAATTCCCATCAATGAATATATTTTTATTTTCAGTAAAACAATCAAATTTATGCATGTTCCAAATATGATTTATTTGTGTATGCATTCATATATAAATAGGAGACATATAAGATCAAAAGTTGCATATAAGGAAAGATTTTATGCGTTTGTATGTATATGTTACATATAAATATGGGATGCATATTGTTTCCAAATTATAATACATAGGCTGTAAATTAATTGCATGTTAATTAACATGTTATTTAAATCCTCTATGTGTGTATGCGTGTATAAATATATATGCATGTATATAACTTGATCATGCATTGACTTTCTATGTTATGTGAAGTAGCAAAGAAAAAAAGAGAGAGATTTAAAATTATATACTTGATTTCCACTTTTGAAAATATGTTAACAAACAATTTGCATTAATTGACAATATATTTTAGTTATGGATGGCTGTGAGGTTTAGGCATATTTTTGAAAAAAAGAGAGAGATTTAAAATTATATACTTGATTTCCACTTTTGAAAATATGTTAGCAATCAATTTGCATTAATTGACAATATATTTTAATTATGGATGGTTGTGGGGTTTATGCATATTTTTGAAGCTATCAGACATTAGTTGGTATAACTTTGAATTGTCATATACATGCAAATGTTAATTAATTGTGCATGTGAGAATTAATTAGGCACCGATTGACATGTATGTCAATTGATTTGATTTTATTAGGGATTTATTTCCTAAAGACTATATATTAATTCTCTTGTATAAACGGTAACTTTTTGATAAAAATACATTTATATGTTACTTTTTTTGGTGTATTAAAATCCCTTTTTATCACGGGTTGGATAAAAATAATAGGAATAGACATATGAGATGTTCCTTAACATATTACTTAATTGCAAAGTAAATAAGAGAGCGGCTATGATTTAATTTGAAAATTCCTAAGGTTAATCTAATGTACTAAATCAATCTCTAATTGTTCTATAAGTGAGCCAAATCTAACCTTAACCTCCATCTTCTTTCTTCTTCCTTTTTGGAAAAGTATTCAAATTCATCCTATTTATTCCTTAAATTTTCCCTTAATGGAAATAATGGAAAGATTCATTCTAAAATAAAGAATAGAGAGAGGATCAAAATAAAGGAGAAAAAGGAAGAAAGTCTATACAAAGTTCACAGCTATGCTAAAGGGGAATAAGTGTTAGATAAAATTTAGATGATACATGCATATGGCTTATATGAGTATGGAAACTATTTTCAAAAGCATAAGTATGAGTTCTCTAACTTAACTAATTGAATTTAAATTATTAATTTTGGTGTCTCTTGGAGAATATTTATGATTATTAATTTTTGACATGATATGTTGGCAATTGTTTGATATTTGAGATTTTTTGGTGTGTTGAGTCTAAGTTTACGATTCATTACTGATTATTGCACTATATGAATTTTAGCTGAAATTAGTGACAGATCTGAATAAAGGAGCTATTCATTCAAATGAATGAAGTTTACCAATGATGTTGAAATTGGCTGGATAAATGAAAAAAAAATGTGATTATCCATAGTTTGTATGCATTAACACTTTCTGGAAACAAAATAAACTCTAAGTCAGTCATGGGATTGGTGTAAGTAAATTTCAACCATATCGTTTAACTTTGAAAATCCTTTTAAAAAAAAGGATAATAGTAAGACTAGCCCACACATAAACATGGACGGTTTTTATCTTACTATAACCCAAAATACTTGATATCAAAATCCATTGATATTATAATAATGTATAATCAAGTAAATAACCAAATAGCAGAACGCTTGCATCTCAAGCTTCACATATATGTATAAAATCAAAAACCGCAGGGTGCTTATTAGAGATTGGATTCCAACAGACAAGGTATGGGATCAACTTCCGATAAGTGTACTCTAGAGGGTATACTTCTGGGTTCAACAAGAACGTCTTGCAACCCGGCCACACATGAACGCCCACTCATTTAGCTTAAGTGTAGCGAATATATTGTCACCGTTGGTTGTTGGCCATTCAAACGTAATCCGAAGATACAGAATCGAAAAGAAGAACAAATATGAATTTTCTCTAGATCGGTGACAATACATCCTGCTTGGGTATGACCCAACTAGCCATACTGCCCGTCCGATTTCTGTCATTTCCCGGTTGTGAGGCTAGAGGCTACGTCTATTTTCAGAACATATGATCACCATTCACTTTGAATGCCACATCATCAAACCCGTCAATTCACTAATCGATTTCCAAAAATATCACGGGTATAAAAAGCTAAGAGGAACGAATTCCTCTGACACCAGACGTAATACCTTTAAGAGATCAACCGTATGTGATTCGTTAGGTATACTCTGCCAGACACTCGTCCATACAAGTTGTCCTGGGACTGGACAAACAAAAAACACCATTCTGGAACAGAATGATCCTTGTACTTCACTCCGACTTCAATTATCTTCAGCATGATCTAATTCGCAGCGCTTAGGCCTATACGGAGTGGTTTTCGGATAATATATCCAACCGGTCGCTCATTATTGACAACGATGCTCAAAACACTTCCATAGCCGGTTATTTAACCATCAAAGTAAAAACAAACATCCACTCTAATGTATAACTAAACATCACACAATCACTGGACCATTTATTTTAACATTAATTTTCCAGTTTCCTATATCTTCCTAAATATTTCCCAAAACCCGTTTAGCCCTTCACATTTCTCGGAATACATTTCCATTTATTATAAACCTTTATTCTCCCATATTCCAGATATATAATGTTAACGTTCGAAAAACATTCTTATCCTTTCACATTTCTTATTTCCGGTACATTAGAAAATATACGTTATTTACATTTGGAAAACATTGCCAATTTCCATTTTAACTACTTAATCTGCAAACATTTGCTTTATAAAACCTTATTTACTTTGAAATGTGAACATTTATTTCGTATAGCAATCTGCTTTCGTTTATCAAATAATTCTTTATTTAAATAATAAATACCACTATAACTTAATGTCGACCTCCTATTTGATTTAAACTCGTTTAGCCTTCCTTTAGTTCGGAAATAACCATATATATTATTTGTTCAATATTCAATTACCATTTCTGATATGATCCAGAACAATGTCGAATGACATGCAATATAAACTCAAATGTTTTTATCACATTCCCATATTTTAAAGAGTTTCCTTCAGTACGGGTAATATATATCAAATCTCAATTGTTTACTTCTACTTTCAACTTCGTATAATTCATTTACACTTCTTCTGGGAAAAAACATAACTATTCTCTTATCACTTGGGATAAGTGAATTCCTAACCGTTCTAGTGAATAGTGTTATATAAAATAATCATGCTTAAGCTTGGTTAACAGCGTTAATTTATCATTATAGTTTTAAAAACTTGCAATATGTTGTAATATTCCCCCTTTTATAACTAATGCAATACGTTGTAATATTCCCCCTCTGTAACTAATGCCATACGCTGCCATATTCCCCTTTATAACTAATCTCGACATCTACGTCTGTTACAAACTAATACCATCCCTCGATAATAGTGAAGTCGTTCAAGGTTGGGTATTTATTTACCTCTCAGACCTTGATCGACAACGTTCTTATCTTAGAATAGATATACGTCCATAACTCTAAACTCCTTATTAGTTATAGTATCTGTAACACCCCACACCCGCTATGGTCACTCACTAAGGGAATGCCATAACATCGGTGGAGTATTTTAAGTGAATATAGAACAGAAAAATTACAACAAGACAGATATAAGTAATACTTGAGAATTTAAAACATCATTTCATTGCAGCGGAAAGTAAAACATGTTTGGTTACACCAAAAACATAAACAAGAGTCAAGTACATAATATCCATCCTGATAAAAACAAAAGTACATAATCCCACTACATAACTTAATAGCCATACTAGAAAAGATAAACTGAGCTTTACATCCACGGTCCAAGCTCCAAAAGATAGATAAAGCAGTCCGATCAAAGCCCACTAGTGCTAGGCCCACTCTGATAACCTGAGGGTTGGGAAAAAAATAAAAACAACGGGGTCAGACATAAGTCTGAGCGAGTCCTATAACTTTAACAATACAATCATTAAAGTAACCAGAGTAAGACGTAAGCTTGATATACGGTAACGACTGGGGATAAATGGCTACACTAAGCAGCCAACTAGACTTAGGATGAACTAAGATAATCGTAAAGAGGCGCCTATCCACCCAAGGATAATTACTAGATTACACCACCCCAGATCTACCCACCCAAGGGTAATTCCTACACTGCACCACACCAGTTCTACCCACCAAGGGTAATTCCTACTTAAAGGTTGATCCCACTAAGTGTACTTAGTAATTTTACCCAGTAGTTTCTTGTACCCCTAGCTGACTACATAGGTGCCGTCTGCCCCAATCTCCGCTAGGTGTACCCACTACTCCCAAGCGATCGGCTCCCTACCGTAGATACCCGTGCTGGCCCCACAATGGGGTGTATCACTCCCCAAAGTGGCAACCCGATACAACAAATGGTGCACGGCTTATATCTACACAATGCAACAACGTCTTACCTACCAGCCCGGGTCCACACACGCATATGAAACCCGTTGGACTCGCGTTGCCACCGCTACCCCGTTTTGGCCTCTTATAGTCAAGCCCAGTACTCGTGTCCCGTCCTCGACATGGGTCGAGCCCAATAAGATACATATGGGTTACTGGTTGAAATGGGCCCTCACAAGCTACTACTTAAGCTTGTCATTTTATCTAGTGCATCCCACTTAACCCCTTTTTATAATCATGCCCACTTACATGTTAAGGTTTGTTTAAGTCATCTAATCATATTTCAATTGCCACTCAAGGCCCCCACAAGCTACTACTTAAGCTTGTCATTTAATTATATTTCAATTGCCACTTAAGGCACCCACTAGATTTCCACATGCCACCCAAGGCACTTACCTGATTCCCACATGCCACCCAAGGCACTTACTTAACCCTTTAATCATGTTTTAATTACATGTTCCACTTTGGTTAAGTATTCTAATCGTATTTTCTATTGCCACCCAAGGCAACCCACTAGTTTCCTTATGCCACCCAAGGCACCCCCACTAGTTACTACATGCCACCCAAGGCACCCACTTAACCCCTCATGCCTCACTACATGCTACTTTGGTTAAGTGTTTCTTAATTAATTAAGATCGTAACCTTTGTAAAGTCCTCTCACATTAGACTGTCTTTTATGGCAGCTGGATATGCCGGTTGGTTCCGGGCAGCCTTACACCATAACAGTGTCTAACCTCGTGTCTTTACACTTGTCACGTATTTAGTTTAAGACTAAGACCTCTCACATTGGGCCAATCATTTGTAGCCGCTGGATTTGCCGGTCGGTTCCGGGCAGTCTTATGCTACAAAAAGGGTCCAACCTCGTGTCATAGTAGATTAATTACACCTAATTAATCACCCCCATAATTTGTATTAATTATCCCTAATTAATTACAAATATTTAAGAATATGGGTAGAACTAACTCAATAGGTAAATTCCCAATTCCATAATATGGGTAGACCTAACTTAATAGGTAAATTCCCAATTATGTCCATCCACTTTATGGTATGTTTAATCATACCCACTTCACACAATTTTATGTGTTCATTAATTTTTACCCCATCGTCCCCACGTAAATATGTTAACATAACATACTTCAAAAGAGAAGATTCATCATACACACAATGGGTTCAACTTAGCATATCATTAGCATTATCATGGGTTTAAAAGGTGTCAACTTGCATATATGACCATAAACCCAACTTGCATAAATAACCAACCCAAACTTGCATGAATCACATATGTCATAAAGATGGTAACTTGCATAAATGTTCATGTCATAGACCTATCATAAAGGTGTCAACTTGCATACATGTCATAGGTCTAAAAGGGATGAACTTGCACATGTACTTATGTCATACAAAGGGGTAAACTTGCATAGCATGTCACATGTTAACTTGCATATAACCAAACACATAACTTGCATAACATGTTACATATGAACTTGCATATAATCATGCACATAACTTGCATATAACCAAACACATAACTTGCATAACATGTTACATATGAACTTGCATATAATCATGCACATAACTTGCATTACATGTTACATATGAACTTGCATATGTATGTATGACATACAAAGGTAAACTCGCATATGTTATGCATATCACTAATCCAAACAACTTGCATAGATTATGCATATTATAGATCCAAACTCATAGGTTAAACTTGCATGTCATGCCACTTATTTCACACATGATTCTAGCATAAAAACAAGCATTTAACTTGCATAAAACCAAACACTTAGCATGCATAAAACCGAATACTTAGCATGCATAAAACCCCCCACTTAACATGCATAAACCCAAACACTTAACTTGCATAAACGTAGTGTCATCATGAATAAGTGTTAAACATAGTGATTAGCAAACTAACATCATAACATATGACCTAAAACCCATTGATCCGCAAGCAAAACCATATGATCTCATCACATCTCATCTACTTAGTTTAGCAATTGGTTATTAAAGTGATAGAAACTCACAATCTCCAAGATTAGCTCCTTAGATAGTTGCTAGAGTTGAAGTAGAGGTGGATTAGTAGTTGATTAGCTTGCAATCCTCTTCTCTAATTAGTGGAGGCTCCTTCTAAGTTGCATTTTGGCGGCATGATGGCATAGATTCTATTTTTAGTATGGATTAGGGTAGTCTTATGGTGTATTTATAGGATTAGGTTGTGTTTTAGACACTTAGATTAACCCTAGGTTAGTTTAGGTCCGTCAGATTTCGTCCTAAGCCCTCCAACCCTGCCCAAAACTCAATCAGGTGCACCCAGGCCAGAATCAGTCGACAGGGCAAGTCGACAGCCTTGTCGACTGCCAAGTCGACAGACATGTCGACAGGCAAGTCGACAGCCCTGTCGACAGCCAAGTCGACTTGGCCGGGCGGGAGTTTTCCCGCCTGGCCCCCATTTCTGCATGTTTCGAAATTCAAATTTCCCGAAAACTTCTTTGGGCCTTAACCGGGTCATACGGACTCCGATTTACAAAATTTCGGACTCTATTTCGCGTATTTTTCCGAGACGAACACAATGACGTAACCCGTTTCCCCCAATTCTCACATATGAGATTATTTATTCTGCAATTAGTGAATTTTAGCATTAACTAAAATTCGGGGTGTTACAGTATCCCTATTTATTGTTTTATTTGGAATATGGTTTTATAACACCATATTCATACTTCAAAATCTCTGTTATTTATGACTATTTATATTAAACATTAACTCTTCGCTTTAACTTCATTCCACAGTTTTATTTTTAACTTCTTTACCAAGATCCATTGACGTTCTTTGTCTTTTGACGTTTTACTTTTATTTGAATCATTATGCTTAATTCCAGTAACATCTTATTATAAATTCAATATCCTCTTAAATGAAATCCATTTAAGAAACAATTATTTAATTAAATAATATTTACTTTATTATTGCAGAAGTAAACAGTTTACTTCATCATTTTCTAAAGTAGATTGGTTGCTTACTTTACAATAACTAATTATATTAGTTCAATAATTATTTAATACTTCATTAATTAAAAAGGGTAATTAATAATTAAGGAATCCTATTTGTTTAAACAATTAATTTCTAAAACCATTATTTTTTTTATTAATTAATCAAAAAATCAATTTCTAACAAAACAGTTGATTTAATCAACTTCAAATCATCAGTAAATTTGTTAACTGATCATAGTTACTCCTTACCATTAGATTAATAAAATTAATCTAAAAATATTTCTTTAATTATAAAAATATAATTTTTATAACTTAACTTCGTTGATTTGCCTGAAATCAACTTCTTAACTTAAAGATGGGTTTATGGTCGACTGTTGCCACTTTCTTAACCGATATCGTTTATCAATATAACGTTGAATTTCTATTCAACATCAATATTCACACAGGGTTTCAATGTCGTTTGGGTTCAAATAGTGCATATATAAATAATATCAAACAAACAGTACATATAAATATTGAGGAATCCAGTTGGATTCCTCCAACCGATTTCCTACATCCACAGAGGTTAGCCAACAAAATTAACGCTAATTCCATAGTTGGGAATATTATAATCGACGGAATCAGTATCCAACCAATGATGTGTAAATTTGCAACGATATATATAATTCAACCAATTTAGTTGTAATCTACCTAGACGACAATCACACAACATACAATCATTATTATCAATATTAAAATATAATTATAATATTTTAAAATAGAACATAGTTAGTGAATTTACTCACCTTCGCGCGTTACCCGTTAAATAACGATTTGCGTCACTCGATTAAACCAGGCATTCCATTCTGCCTCACATTCCAACGTGCTCTGAAGCGCTCCAAACCATCTTCGTTATGTAGCGTGCATTCATACAGTTTTAACGTGATGGACCGGTCGTCAATCTCAGCCCGCTACTCACATATTCATCTTTTCCATTTTAAAATGCAGCTTCAGTACGATAGTATCCACCGCACCAAATACACTACTTGTGCACTATTATTAGCAGACTGAACCGCATCACTTTAACTCGCGGTTTCCATCTTGCCATCATTGCGGAAATAGTCCGCACCTTTCCCATTTTATTTTCCTGAGCATCTCACGCTGTCACCACCATTTCGAAATATATATGGCTGGATTCCTCTGCATCACCACATTCTTCTCACGAAACTCGCATGCCAGTTTGAAGCAATTCTCAGACTTCACGCGCCCTTTAAGTTTTGCCATACTTCATGCCATTTTCTGCTCCCCAACATCCTCCCCTCTTTCCATTTTTTTTCTGTCTCTTCACTTTATTTTTATTTTTATTTTAGAGGCTTTACCGTAGCCCAGGCCCATCGTACCCGATCCAACTTGAACAGTGTCGTCTTCATATTCACCAACAGGAAAACCGCTTCAATGAACTACCTCACCTTTTGTCATCTCCACTTCCCACATACACTTCAAAGCCAACGCCCCACTATTGAATTAATAAACCATTTTTTTCCAAGCCGACTACTATCATCATAACATTGTTTAGCAACCTTAATCCTCCACAAAACTGATCGGCCAAGCTTCCCTTCAGAAAATACCTGTCCATCTACCTTTTGTCTCTTCATAACACACGGCATCTTCCTCCCATACCTGCAAGCAAGGCTACCTCTGAGTTCCCCTTACACGCTTCCCTTTATATTCGCACTGCTACTCCATTTTTTTATGTCCAATTTTATGCTTTTAATGTTCACTCCTTCTCCCTTTAAAACATGTATCCCAGTACCCTTTCAATTTTCTGAACTTCCACCCAGCCATGCAAAATACCCATACGCAAGTAACTGGTCTAAGTGCCTCCATGCACCCGCAAGTGTTACTCTCTTCTCCCCCTCCAAGCATCGCTCCAGTATATTCCATCCATTCGCCAAGTTTCAAGCTTCGAAACCCCATGCATGTGCTGCTACTCTCCCCAGCGACTTACATACGTTGAGTCCGAACAAGGTATCCATCCAATAGCATATGCGGTAGAAGAGAATATTGCTACGATCTCGCGTATATTTTTCTTATGATCTTTAGTTGTGTATAAAATTTTATTTTTATTTTTAAAACTTGCGGTTCTCCATTTTTATTTTGTTTGAAGAGATGGCTTTTCTGTTTTCTCCAAAAGAGGGAAGCCTACGAGTTAAGTAGACGATGAGGGATAAAAGAATGTCAATTGTCATACGTACAGTATGGACTGCATTAACTTAAAGGGCTAGGTAAGCTATATGGTTCCTAAAATATAAAGCTCCTATAAAAAAATATATAAACGTCTGTCAGGCTTCAGAAAAAGAAACCCGTAGGCATGTGAAAGTTGTCTTAAGTTAGCCAGCTTTTTTGAATAGAGAGCATAGGCTCATGCTGTTATGATGCCTTAACATTGATTAGGACATATGGTGTTCATTTAATGAGAAGGAATGGGATATTAAATGAAGACGTGCTTGGCTGATGGGTGATGTTGTAGGCATTCCTTAGCAATAAAGTTACCCAGTTATACTAAATATTATATAATTGAGGCTCCTTAATATCTAAGTTTTAATTTCTTCATTTCGAAGGAATAGGACGCATTCTGCACAATATTAGGCTAGCTGAACGGAAGTGATTGGGTACAAATTCTTAATGGTTAAGAAATGAATATATATACATATTCCTATTTACGTTATAAAATATGCGTACTCCATTACTTAAATTTTCATTCATGTCGGAGCCGCTACAGGCAGAAGTAAGATTACGATCTTGTCCAGCGAGGTGTCACGATCCCAAAAATATATTAATATCAGTAGGTTAACTTATATCGTGAAACCCCGAAATACTGATACAGGGTGCAAAATACTTCAAATAAAAAGCTGCATATTTAATTAATTAAAAATTACAGAAAAATTCTAAAAATTAAATTATAACTATGTATCAAAAGAATCTTGTCTTTATTCGAAATCGATATCTAGTTATATCAAATAAACCGTTACGGTCGATAAATGTAACAACCCGAAAATCTGGGCCAGTTTAAAATTTTTATTTTGGCAATTTTAGCGAATTTTGATTATTTAAAATGAATTATTTTAAATAATATCGACGAGAAATTTATTATGAATATAATTCGAACAAATATATTTATATACGCTGTCGTTAGAATATAAATAATTATATATAATTATAAAAGGAATTGAAAATGGCGCGGTAGTTCGATAATTCGATTTCAATTTTCAAATGAATGTACCGGGTGCAAAATAAACCGGATTTTAGTGAAACCAAAAACAATGGGATCTAATCGAGAATATCTTTCAACGAATCCGAAAAATCAAAATTTCGTAATGGGAATCAAAAGATATGTCCAGTTGAAAATTCTGAATAGTCGCTATGGAATTCAGGCCCTTAAAAATGGACATTTTGCAAACGGCCTCGGATTTCGACGAAACCACTTTTGTTGGGTCCGTGATGTCAAATTATTGCTAGGTTTCAAATTTCATAATTTTTCGGCCGCTGCTCCTCCTGACCGCACCGCCGATTACCCCACGCCGGCGCCTTCCCTCAGACCGCCCCACCTCCTCTTCCACGATCCCCCCTCCTCCGACGCTCTTTCTCTCCTCGTCCCCCCTTCAGAAACGCGAAGCAACCCACCCCTGAGCCCCTCGATCTCACCGTCGAAGCAATTGCCGGAGCTGGCCAACCCCGCGCCTCCGCCCAGCAAGCTCCACCCCCTCCTCTGACCGGCGAACGATGGTAGCACCCCCCCTCCACCGATTTACACAGTAAGTTTTAGGATTTTATTTAGTTATTAAAAAAAACTGATTCAATGTAGTTAATAAAACTGATTTTATATAGTTATTAAAAACTGATGTTGAAATGATAAAGATTTGATTTTGAAATGAATAAAAATAAAATTTTTATATTATAGAAATATTAAAAATATGATTTTTATATTATAGGAATATTAAAAATTCGATCTTTGTTATGTAGAAGGAGCAAAGATGTGATTTTTATCTGAGTGGCGATATAAAAATATAATCTTTATTATATGAACGCCGTCATAAAATAGAAAACATGCGACTTTTAGCAGTGTAAAAATAGAATTTTTATCTATATAGTAGTAGTATATAAATGTGATTTTTATACACATGTTAACGAAGTAAAAATTCGATTTTTCTATATTGAATAACGAAGTAAAAATTCGATTTTTCTATATTGAATAACGAAGTAAATATTCGATTTTTCTATATTGAATAACGAAGTAAAAATTCGATTTTTATATATTTAATAGCGAAGTAAAAATTCGATTTTTCTATATGGAATAACGAAGTAAAGATTCGATTTTTCTATATTGAATAACGAAGTAAAAATTCGATTTTTATATATTGAATAGCGAAGTAAAAATTCGATTTTTATATATTGAATAGCGAAGTAAAAATTCGATTTTTATATATTGAATAACGAAGTAAAAATTCGATTTTTATATATTGAATAGCGAAATAAAAATTCGATTTTTATATATTGAATAGCGAAGTAAAAATTCGATTTTTATATATTGAATAGCGAAATAAAAATTCGATTTTTATATATTGAATAGCGAAATAAAAATTCGATTTTTATATATTGAATAGCAAAGTAAAAATTCGATTTTTATATATTGAATAGCGAAGTAAAAATTCGATTTTTATATATTGAATAGCGAAGTAAAAATTCGATTTTTATATATTGAATAGCGAAATAAAAATTCGATTTTTATATATTGAATAGCGAAGTAAAAATGTGATTTTTACATATGTAGAGAATACGGGCAGAGAAAGTGACAAGAGGCAAGAACGACGAAGATTTCTACATAAGAAGAGTCGAGGCATTGGATTAGCAATTCTGTGAGAACTTCTCACTCTTTAATTTAATTTTCTAGTTATATATATATATATATACTAGGATGCAGATGGTGTTTAGTAGCACCCGACACATGTCGTCCACAGACCATGGATGGCTTGTATGCTTGTTTGTTTGAGTTTGATGTGTAGTTGATTGTGTGATGTGATGTGAAATGAAATAAAATATTTATAAAGTTAAAAATATTTTATAGTTAAAAATAGAATTTTTAACGTGTATATGAAAAGAAATAAAGATAAACAAATCGGACGATTTGTTTATATACACACATCTGACTGATATTGATTGAGACGATAAATTTTACACATCGCCCAACTGCACAAATAAAATCTGTGTTTGATTGTTTGAAACCCCACACGGGTATTGGGATGATATTTGACATACACTAATCCCGATTGTTTAGTTGTATGTCGATCGATTGATTGACAGGCTGCTATAAGCGTTGAATATTTATATTTGATGCTTATACGGTGTAGAATGCACTTTGGATGATGGTTGATTATTCATCAATGTTGATATATACATGTGTTGTAGAAAATCCATATAATTAACATTATATGGTAATTGATTGGGCCTCAGTCCAGTTTCGAAATAGAAATATTTGAAATAGAATATTTGAAAATAGGAATATATGAAGCCGTGTTGATTAGATTGACGCCATTTTGACGTGAGCGATATTTATATCGATTTTATTCATTCTATAATGAATATCGAAAGTGATTTCAAAATCTGATGTTTCAAAAAGAATTGAATTCGAATTGAAAATGAATAGAAATGAATTCGAATTGAAATTGAATATAAATGAATTCGAATTGAAATTGAATTGAATTGAAAATGAACTGAAATTGAATTAGAAATCAATTTGAATTGAAATCAATTTGAAATGAATTTAAAACGAATTTATAAGGGAAAATTCAATTTTGATTTGAATTTGAAATGAAGTTGAAATCGTTTTGAAATGAATTTAAAACGATTTATAAAGCATCTTTTGAATTAAAATCGACGAAGTATATATTATATATATTATATATAATATAATGGCCTGAATAGAACGCGCCGCGCCGCGGTAGTTCGCGAATTTCGACCATTGACTTCGAACGAATATTACGGGAGATCCGACCGTCGGATTCTCCTAAACCGGAACCGTTGGGTTCGTATCGAAAAGAGCTTTCTAACGAATATTAGAAATTAGAAATCTAACGGTTGGATTTGGAATTATGTCCAAATCAAATTTGAAAAAGGACGCTGTAAGTGCAGTTCGATGGCCGTTGATGGAAATCTACTGTACGGGCCATGATAAAATTATTAAAAATAGTAATAATTTGTGTAAAATCATAAGAAATGATTTAGAAAGAATTGGGATGAAAAACTCCATATTTGAAAAGATAAAAATAGATTTTTATCGAAATGAACTAGTTTTGAACTAGAAAAGTAATTCTATTTATTTTTTAAATAAATAAATTGAATTTGAAATGGTTTTGAAAATAACCAGAATTTCCAATGATTGCATTGGAATGGATTTGAATCGAAATTGTCTTCGGAATATTTCGATGTTGGATTTCGTGATTATACAGATGTTGTTATGGAAATTTGAAAGATATAGATATATATATATATCGTTATTTCCAATACGATATTTGTTGGTCGTAGAATTTGATATCGAATATAAGCTGGGATATTTTCTATTCAGAGCCTTGTATTTAATATAAAATGTGATTTGGGTTTGTCGTGAATGGTGTCTTGACTAACACTGTTCTTGAACCTAGTTGAGAAAAGATTAAATCTTTTTATTTAAATTTAATGAAGTGTACCAATTAAATAATATTTAATTGAAATTGAATTGATATTTGGGTTTATCGTGGACAGTGTTTTAAATAACACTCATTCTTTAACCCGATAATTAATGGAATGTGGTTTTGGGTTTATCGTGAACCGTGTTTTAAATGACATTAATTATTTAACCCAGTTAACGATTAAAACTAAGTGGAGTTTTAATGAATCTTTAATTAGATTGAAAAGATTGAGAATGGAGTATCACCAGTTTTGCTCCAAGCGATAGTTAAATCTTTAATTAGATTTGAACGTGAAATGGTAATTGAATTTACCGATAACACCGTGGTGTTAGATATGAAGTATTACCATTTTTACTTCATGGTATGAATAGGTTGGGATTGGGAAAATAAAATAAATGATTACTTCGGTAAGGTTCGTTAATCCCGACTAGTTGAATCGAAATTCAAAAGAAGATTAAAAGAATAAATTCAAGGAATTTATCTTTGATAAAATTAATGGGAACCTTTCCCTATGAATGTGAAATTTAGAAACTAACTGTCGGTTAGCTAAGCAGAATGGTTTTCTGGATATTGATCTGATGTTGGTTTCGGCCTTCGGGGTTAATATTTGGGGGATTATTCTCTTGATTAATTTACGGTTAGTGACCGATGAATTGGAATGAGGCGTATGTTGTGTTTGTGTAACACTTATTTAAAGTATATGCGAGTTATTCGGGAAGACCGGGTTTATCCCATTCTGAATAACTGATACGACGATAAGTTGAAGATGAAGACGGTGGTTGAGGACCGGAGGTCTTCACGTTGTTTGGGTGATTACTGATGATTTTGATTGGGCTGTACACCCAAGAAGATGGAAACAATTGGTGATCGTCCAGACATACTTGGAGATCAATGGATATGCGGGGTACTAGGTGCCTCCGGTTCCGTTCAGACCCAGAGCGAACTTGTAAATGGACTGTGTGTCTGACATTGGATTTTAGTCCGTGTGATTGATCTCTATTAAATATATATCTGTTTGGCGGCGGAGAATTTATTCTCTTCTTAACGCCCTTCTTTGAGACGTACAAGCTCAGGGGTTATATATTGATGGATATCAAACGCATGGAGTGAATTGCCTGTGTGGCATCCCTAAGTGGCAATTGATCGAGGCTTCTGTTGAAAAGCAAAGTCTTGTGGTGATGATCAAAGCACAACCTGTGTGGCACAACTTTGTGTAACATGAATTCGCGAGCCTCGCACCCCGGTTGTGAATCAAAAACGGGAGAGGACCTCAGGGAGGGCATGCATTTCTTTCTAGCTAGGGTGGTGTTAGTGACCAACCAGCCCTGACATTTATATACTTTTCACCTGTGTGGTTGTTGCTGTTGCGAGGCGCCTCGGTTGATCAGACAATCCGGTTCCGATGGAGTCATTCGTTGGCTCATTTACGCCCCAAAGGGCGGGGAAACGTAGTGTTCAGGCATAATAATCCACATCGGTGGACCGGCCCTGTCGCTCCATGGGGCAGTTGCGGCTGTTCCTGAGGCTCGGGCTAGACAGTCTCGAATCGGTAGAGGACGATCCCTGGCCTCGGTTCACAGATGGAAATCCAATTTCCAAATACGTGACATTTGCGGTTTTAATTGTAGAACTAATATGGCGACATGATATATGGTACCCATGCCGCCTATGATTGATACTTATGATTTTGAAGTTGTTTTATACACTATGCACTTATAATAGTATCAAATGATCTGTTTTTAAACGTATCAAGCATTCTTTGGCTGTTATAAGGGAAAACCCTATCCCCTGGCTTGCGTTGCATTGTGTGATAGGACCTGGGTCTTATAATAGCTTCATTTTTCTTTATTTAGCATTGCGCTATTGTTTTATGCACTGGTATTCTTGGGAGGAAACCTGTTCCGTGTTATACGGCGTGGTCCCTTGATTTACCTAACTTTAAAAATAAAGATTACTGTTTTTTTGTTCTCACACCAGTCCCATGACTGACCTGGAGTTTATTGTTTTAACCTAAACTCTGGGTGCCCCTATTTTGACACGGGCAGCTAGTAGTTTTGGTTTTGCAGATTTATATTCACAGGATTCTGGTATACAGCTGGAACGATATCCGGAAAGCTTTGTATCCGTATATCTCTTCTAGTTGTGTATTGTATTATTTTCCGCTGTTATGTATTTAAATGTAATTTAAATCTCTGATATTTCTATGTAATATTCATTTATACTCTGTATATTCTTGTAATCTGATGCATTGTTGTAATATACAATGAAATGTCCTTCCGTCTGTGTTCTGTTGTGGCTTGTTCTCGAACTATCCGCTCTTTCCTTCACGGTGAAGTTACGGGTTTTTACAGTTGGTATCAGAGCTTTGGTTTACAAAGCTCAGAGAATAGGACACACTAGAACCATACGAAAGAACTCATCAGATATTGGATTAGTAATATCCAATTAGAATGACTCGTTAGAGATGGGATCAGTAGTATCCTAGAACGAGTATGAAGAGTATATTTTTAAAAATGAAAACAATTTTTGTTTTGAAAATTTTAAACAATTATTCGTATTTGATTATTTATTTATATGAATTTGGACAATCCAATATATAGAGATTTTGCATATATGTCTTGCAAACGTGTATTCGAAGTTTTAATGTACTGGATGGTTATAGAATCAAACTCTAGTTGCCCGGGGATAATTCTGGTGATGGGGCACCGTCGCCAGTATTTATTTTCGAGTTTCGAAAGTGAGATTTCTATATTTCCATTAGACTGGTGTGAGAACTGAAATTAGATAGGATCTATTGTTGTGATTTGGCATCAAAAATCTGATTTTTGATTATATATCAAAGTTATGAATTTCAAAAACTAATCAACTAATTGATTGATGTTTGTGTTGTTTGTTTAATTGTTTGATAATTTTGAACCATTACGCCTAATTGTATCTAATATTGAATTGTATTGAAATTTGGTCGCTTTTGCTTGCATATACATGTACTTACATTGAATAGGTCTTAGCAAGGAGGCTAGAGCAGAGAATAAAATTTGTTTGCCCGACAAATAGGTACATGTTTACTATATAATTTACTGTTTTGTTTGGGTGATGATGATTTTATGAGCCGATTGGCTAGCCACTTGGCTTTTTCTTTTTCTTTTTCTTTTTGAGATCAGAAGGCCTGTATGGCAATTTCGGGATTTTCCCGTGGCTCCCGGTGCAGGGGAGGTTATGGCGAAATTTTTCGAAAATTCCGGGTGTTAGCCAAATTTTTGAAGAATTTGAAAATTCTCAGAAACTGAAAAGTTGGAGAATGGAAGCCAGATCGAACGTAGAGTTGGTTAATCAAACCACTTTCGACTTTGTTCCTTTTCGGGGACGAAAAGATTTAAGTGGGGGAGATTGTTACAACCCGAAAATCTGGGCCAGTTTAAAATTTTTATTTTGGCAATTTTAGCGAATTTTGATTATTTAAAATGAATTATTTTAAATAATATCGACGAGAAATTTATTATGAATATAATTCGAATGAATATATTTATATATGCCATCGTTAGAATATAAATAATTATATATAATTATAAAAGGAATTGAAAATGGCGTGGTAGTTCGATAATTCGATTTCAATTTTCAAATGAATGTACCGGGTGCAAAATAAACTGGATTTTAGTGAAACCAAAAATAATGGGATCTAATCGAGAATATCTTTCCAAGAATCCGAAAAATCGAAATTTCATAACGGGAATCAAAAGATATGTCCAATTGAAAATTCTGAATAGTCGCTATGGAATTCAGGCCCTTAAAAATGGACATTTTGCAAACGACCTCGGATTTCGACGAAACCACTTTTGTTGGGTCCGTGATGTCAAATTATTGCAAGGTTTCAAATTTCATAATTTTTTGAATCAATATGTGAGTGTGGCAAAGGAAAACGCGTTTGACCAGTTTCAGTTGATTTTAATCGACTGGAAAATGGCCATTTTTCTAACGGTCTCAGAATTCGACAAAACTAGTTTTGTTAGGACCGTATCATCAATATGAAGCTAGAAAATATTTTTTTGGAATTTTTCTATTTAGTATGTGACCCCGGTAAGTTGAAATGCGTGTTCAAAATCAATATATAGAGTTATATGTTGATTTTGACGAAAATTGATTGAAACAGTCAAATCAGCTTACGATACATATTCCATTGTGTTCGGGATGGGGGTAATTAGCTATGGACGACAGGCAGTGGGTCTCGTTTCGAGGTCGAAAATAAAAGTACCTTTTCGAAATTAAATTAAATTAAATTAATAAATATATTATAATATACCCCCCCTTTTTTTTCTTCAAACCAAATCGACATACAGAATGAAAAAAAACCCTAAATCTAAATCTAAATCGCTCGACGGCCGCTGCTCCTCATGACCGCACCGCCGCTTACCCCACGCCGGCACCTTCCCTCAGACCGCCCCACCTCCTCTTCCACGATCCCCCCCTCCTCCGACGCTCTTTCTCTCCTCGTCCCCCCCTTCTGAAACGCGAAGCAACCCGCCCCTGAGCCCCTCGATCTCGCCGTCGAAGCAATTGCCGGAGCTGGCCAACCCCACGCCTCCGCCCAGCAAGCTCCACCCCCTCCTCTGACCGGCGAACGATGGTAGCACCCCCCTCCATCAATTTACACAGTGAGTTTTAGGATTTTATTTAGTTATTAAAAAAAACTGATTCAATGTAGTTAATAAAACTGATTTTATATAGTTATTAAAAACTGATGTTGAAATGATAAAGATTTGATTTTGAAATGAATAAAAATATAATTTTTATATTATAAGAATATTAAAAATATGATTTTTATATTATAGGAATATTAAAAATTCGATCTTTATTATGTAGAAGGAGCAAAGATGTGATTTTTATCTGAGTGGCGATATAAAAATATAATCTTTATTATATGAACGCCGTCATAAAATAGAAAACATGCGATTTTTAGCGGTGTAAAAATAGAATTTTTATCTATATAGTAGTAGTATAAAAATGTGATTTTTATACACATGTTAACGAAGTAAAAATTCGATTTTTCTATATTGAATAACGAAGTAAAATTTCGATTTTTCTATATTGAATAACGAAGTAAAAATTCGATTTTTCTATATTGAATAACAAAGTAAAAATTCGATTTGTATATATTGAATAGCGAAGTAAAAATTCGATTTTTCTATATTGAATAACAAAGAAAAAATTCGATTTTTCTATATTGAATAACGAAGTAAAAATTCGATTTTTATATATTGAATAGCGAAGTAAAAATTCGATTTTTATATATTGAATAGCGAAGTAAAAATTCGATTTTTATATATTGAATAACGAAGTAAAAATTCGATTTTTATTTATTGAATTGCGAAGTAAAAATTCGATTTTTATATATTGAATAGCAAAGTAAAAATTCAATTTTTATATATTGAATAGCGAAGTAAAAATTCGATTTTTATATATTGAATAGCGAAGTAAAAATTCGATTTTTATATATTGAATAGCGAAGTAAAAATTCGATTTTTATATATTGAATAGCGAAGTAAAAATTCGATTTTTATATATTGAATAGCGAAGTAAAAATTCGATTTTTATATATTGAATAGCAAAGTAAAAATTCGATTTTTATATATTGAACAGCGAAGTAAAAATTCGATTTTTATATATTGAATAGCGAAGTAAAAATTTGATTTTTATATATTGAATAGCGAAGTAAAAATTCGATTTTTATATATTGAATAGCGAAGTAAAAAATGAGATTTTTACATATGTAGAGAATACGGGCAGAGAAAGTCACAAGAGGCAAGAACGACGAAGATTTCTATATAAGAAGAGTCGAGGCGTTGGATTAGCAATTTTGTGAGAACTTCTCACTCTTTAATTTAATTTTCTGGTTATATATATATATATATACTAGGATGAAGACGGTGTTTAGTAGCACCCGACACCCGTCGTCCACAGACCATAGATGGCTTGTATGCTTGTTTGTTTGAGTTTGATGTGTAGTTGATTGTGTGATGTGATGTGAAATGAAATAAAATATTTATAAAGTTAAAAATATTTTATAGTTAAAAATAGAATTTTTAACGTGTATATGAAAAGAAATAAAGATAAACAAATCGGACGATTTGTTTATATACACACATTTGACTAATATTGATTGAGACGATAAATTTTACACATCGCCCAACTGCACAAATAAAATATGTGTTTGATTGTTTGAAACCCCACATGGTTATTGGGATGATATTTGACGTACACTAATCACGATTGTTTAGTTGTATGTCGATCGATTGATTGACAGGCTGCTATAAGCGTTGAATATTTATATTTGATGCTTATACAGTGTAGAATGCACTTTGGATAATGGTTGACTATTCATCGTTGTTGATATATACATGTGTTATAGAAAATCCATATAATTAACATTATATGGTAATTGATTGGGCCTCATTCTTGTTTCGAAATAGTAATATTTGAAATAGAAATATTTGAAAATAGGAATATATGAAGCCATGTTGATTAGATTGACGCCATTTTGACGTGAACGATATTTATATCGATTTTATTCATTCTATAATGAATATCGAAAGTGATTTCAAAATCTGATGTTTCGAAAAGAATTGAATTCGAATTGAAAATGGATAGAAATGAATTCGAATTGAAATTGAATATAAATGAATTCGAATTGAAATTGAATTGAATTGAAAACGAACTGAAATTGAATTAGAAATCAATTTGAATTGAAATCAATTTGAATTGAAATCAATTTGAAATGAATTTAAAACGAATTTATAAGGGAAAATTCAATTTTTATTTGAATTTGAAATGAAGTTGAAATCATTTTGAAATGAATTTAAAACGATTTATAAAGCACGTTTTTAATTGAATTCGACGAAGTATATATTATATATATTATATAATGGCCTGAATAGAACGCGCCGCGCTGCGGCAGTTCGCGAATTTCGACCATTGACTTCGAACGAATATTACGGGAGACCCGTCCGTCGGATTCTCCTAAAACCGGAACCGTTGGGTTCGTATCGAAAAGAGATTTCTAACGAATATTAGAAATTAGAAATCTAACAGTTCGATTTGGAATTATGTCCAAATCAAATTTGAAAAAGGTCGCTGTAAGTGCAGCTCGATGGCCGTTGATGGAAATCGACTGTTCGGGCCTTGATAAAATTATTAAAAATAGTAATAATTTGTGTAAAATCATAAGAAATGATTTTGAAAGAATTGGGATGAAAAACTCCATATTTGAAAAGATAAAAATAGATTTTTATCGAAATGAACTAGTTTTGAACTAGAATAGTAATTCTATTTATTTTTAAATAAATAAATTGAATTTGAAATGGTTTTGAAAATAACCAGAATTTCCAATGATTGCATTGGAATGGATTTGAATCGAAATTGTCTTCGGAATATTTCGATGTTTGATTTCGTGATTATACAGATATTGTTATGGAAATTTGAAAGATATAGATATATTTATCGTTATTTCCAATACGATATTTATTGGTCGTAGAATTTGATATTGAATATAAGTCGGGATATTTTCTATTCAGAGCCTTGTATTTAATATCAAATGTGATTTGGGTTTGTCGTGAATGGTGTCTTGACTAACACTGTTCTTGAACCCAGTTGAGAAAAGATTAAATCTTTTTATTTAAATTTAATGAAGTGTACCAATTAAATAATATTTAATTGAAATTGAATTAATATTGATTTTTGGGTTTATCGTGGACAGTGTTTTAAATAACACTCATTCTTTAACCCGATAATTAATGGAATGTGGTTTTGGGTTTATCGTGAACCGTGTTTTAAATGACACTAATTCTTTAACCCAGTTAACGATTAAAACTAAGTGGAGTTTTAATGAATCTTTAACTAGATTGAAAAGATCGAGAATGGAGTATCACCAGTTTTGCTCCAGGCGATAGTTAAATCTTTAATTAGATTTGAACGTGAAATGGTAATTGAATTTACCGATAACACCGTGGTGTTAGATATGAAGTATTACCAGTTTTACTTCGTGGTATGAATAGGTTGGGATTGGGAAAATAAAATAAATGATTACTTCAGTAAGGTTCGTTAATCCCGACTAGTTGAATCGAAATTCAAAAGAAGATTAAAAGAATAAATTCAAGGAATTTATCTTTGATAAAATTAATGGGAACCTTTCCCTATGAATGTGAAATTTAGAAACTAACTGTCGGTTAGCTAAGCAGAATGGTTTTCTGGATATTGATCTGATATTGGTTTCGGCCTTCGGGGTTAATATTTGGGGGATTATTCTCTTGATTAATTTACGGTTAGTGACTGATGAATTGGAATGAGGTGTATGTTGTGTTTTTGTAACACTTATTTAAAGTATACGCGAGTTTTTCAGGAAGACCGGGTTTATCCCATTCTAAATAACTGATACGACGATAAGCCGAAGATGAAGACGGTGGTTGAAGACCGGATGTCTTCACGTCGTTTGGGTAATTACTGATGATCTTGATTGGGCTGTACACCCAAGAAGATGGAAACAGTTGGTGATCGTCCAGACGTACTTGGAGATCGATGGATATGCGGGGTACTAGGTGCCTCCGGTTCCGTTCAGACCCAGAGCGAACTTGTAAATGGACTGTGTGTCTGACATTGGATTTTAGTCCGTGTGATTGATCTCTATTAAATATATATCTGTTTGGCGGCAGAGAATTTATTCTCTTGCTTAACGCCCTTCTCTGAGACGTACGAGCTCAGGGGTTATATATTGATGGATATCAAACGCATGGTGTGAATTGCCTGTGTGGCATGCCTAAGTGGCAATTGATCGAGGCTTCTGTTGAAAAGCAAAGTCTTGTGGTGATGATCAAAGCACAGCATGTGTGGCACAGCTTTGTGTAATGTGAATTCGCGAGCCTCGCACCCCGGTTGTGAACCAAAAATGGGAAAGGACCTCAGGGTGGGCATGCGTTTCTTTCTAGCTAGGGTGGTGTCAGTGACCTACCAGCCCTGACATTTATATACTTTTCACCTGTGTGGTTGTTGTTGTTGCAAGGCGCCTCGGTTGATCGGACGATCCGGGTCCGATGGAGTCATTCGTTGGCTCATTTACGCCCCAAAGGGCAGGGAAACTTAGTGTTCAGGCATAATAATCCACATCGGTGGACCGACCCTGTCGCTCCATGGGGCAGTTGCGGCTGTTCCTGAGGCCCGGGCTAGATAGTCTCGAATAGGTAGAGGACGATCCCTGGCCTCGGTTCACAGACGGAAATCCAATTTCCAAATACGTGACATTTGCGGTTTTAATTGTAGAACTAGTATGGCAACATGATATATGGTACCTATGTCGCCTATGATTGATACTTATGATTTGAAGTTGTTTTATACACTATGCACTTATAATAGTATCAAATGATCTATTTTTAAACGTATCAAGCATTCTTTGGCTGTTATAAGGGAAAACCCTATCCCCCGGCTTGCGTTGCATTGTGTGATAGGACCTGGGTCTTATAAAAGCTTCATTTTTCTTTATTTAGCATTGCGTTGTTGTTTTATGTACTGGTATTCTTGGAAGGAAACCCTTTCCGTGTTATACGGCGTGGTCCCTTAATTTACGTAACTTTGAAAAGATAGATTACTGTTTTTTTGTTCTCACACCAGTCCCATGACTGACCTGGAGTTTATTGTTTTAACCTAAACTCTGGGTGCCCCTATTTTGACATGGGCAGCTAGTAATTTTGGTTTTGCAGATTTATATTCACAGGATCCTGGTTTACAGCTGGAACGATATCCTGAAAGCTTTGTATCCGTATATCTCTTCTAGTTTTGTATTGTATTATTTTCCGCTGCTATGTATTTAAATGTAATTTAAATCTCTGATATTTCTGTGTAATATTCATTTATACTCTGTATATTCTTGTAATCTGATGCATTGTTGTAATATACAATGAAAGGTCCTTCCGTCTGCGTTCTGTTGTGGCTTGTTCTCGAACTATCCGCTCTTTCCTTCACGGGGAAGTTACGGGTTTTTACAATAAATGATTCTATAGTGACTATTTGGAAGTTTGATTTGGATATAACTTGCAATCTATAATGCAAATCTTGATTTTTTTTTTCACTTCTATTAGAAAGATATGGTTTAACGGATACCAACGTTTCTTGTTTCGAAGAAATCCGACTAATAACGGATCATGTACACTCCGTTGAAGTTTAGAATGTTAAATTACGAACTGCCGCGATATTACGAGCTGGATTATATTTAATATATATTTTTGTACGTTCAACTTCATTTTAATTAATATATAAATCCACTTATATTACGAATTCAATATTTAAACTGATTTAAATATTCAAATACAAACCGATACAAATGTGTGACATTACATTCCTTCCACCTTAAAAGAATTTCGTCCCCGAAATTACTAAGGTAGGGAAAATGCTACAATCCATATTATAACCAGGTTAAAATCTTTTATTTAATTTCTTAAATTTAGTTTCAACAGAACCGATTAATTTTAATTAAAAATCAATCCCTTCTTATCAACAAATACTTTTAGAAATTCTGAAAATTTCCTAACAGCTTAAATTTTCGGAGAATTTCGCCAGCATCTCCTCTGCACGGCTCATTCGGTGCTACTACAACTTTCCTCTCTGGGCATTTTCCAAACCAAAAGAAAAACAAACAGCCAAGCGGCTTTTCAAAATAGCTCAAAAATATCATACCCAAATATAATGTAAACTAATACATTTTTATCGGGCATTCAACTCTTTTCTATTTCATTTGTTGCCCTATCAGCATATACAAATGCCTTTCCATTTGATCTCCAATCAACTTATTCTTCAGTCCAATCATTCATTTATGCTTAAGCCAATTCCCTTTCAATGCCAGCTTCAATTCCAAACTCTTACTCAATATTCAAATTTTACAACCGAGTTCGGTTACATTCCAAATCTTAATTCACAAATTCAACTACTTTGCCAAGTTAAATCCTACTCCATTACGATTTCCACTTAATCGACTTCAATTCAACTCCAATTTTATTTGACTTAGTTAAATTATCTATTTATTTACTTCAAAAGTAAATTTTAAATTTCAGAATTCAAGTTTCTGGTGCTTTTATTTCAAATCAGTTTGAAATCATATACATATATATTCATAATATAGAAATTCAAAACACTTGAATTTCCGAACAACTTATTTCAAAACGAAATCTTTGGTAGTAATTCGTCTATTAGAGACTCGAAAATGAACACAGATGATGGTCGATTTCATCATCAGAATTATTTTCCCATGATCAAAGTGAGTTCAATACTATATTACTTTAAAAACTCATTTATCAACACTTCGAAGTACCTTTCAAAATGATTTAGAAAGCATTTTCAAATTCTCCCAGGATTTTAAATTTCTATATATTTAATCCTTTTTCCAAATTTCCAGGGTTTATTTCAATTCTGGATTTAAATTTAGATTTAATTCATTTAATTTAACAAATTACATTATACTAGTTCTGATGGGTTATTTACGTAACCATCTTAACTATAATCTTATTCGATTATAATAATAACGAAAATATCCCATATATTAAATAATTCCAATAATATATACTTCCTTTATATCAAAATATATCTTGGGTAAAAATATTTCATTTACCCAGCTTTTAAAATAATACCATGTCGAATTACTTTGTTCAAGAGTTTAGAAACACCTATCGATAGGGTTTGCATTACCGTATCGACCAGAATTCATAAAGCACTTGACAAACCAATCAACACAACCTAAAGCAGTTTTTATATTAATTTACAAATACGCGCTCATACATATACACTCATACTCAATCTAGAGTATTACTAACTCCATCTCTATTGAGCTACGCCACAGAGCCAATTTAATCCATTAACCTCACTCTGATACCGACTATAACAGCCCGAAAATCCGTACCAATTTGAGCTGACTAATATCCTACACATTCAACTCAAAGTGCATGGAAATTCAGATCATTAATAGAAAGAAATTAGAGGATGAGATAGAAAAGATAAAACAAACAGAATAGAAGAAGAAGAAGAAGAAGAAGAAGAACACAACTGAACATAATCAGAGTAAACACGAAACTCACAGCAGAACGAATAAAATGTATTATATAACATAACTTTGAAATACAAATCTGAATTTACAATACATCATATCACAGCAGAAATAATCTCTAAATACTAATGGTGAAGCCTTCTGCTTTGAGCTCCTTCAAGTGTATCTGTAAAATCCTGAAACACCTGACTACCCATATAAATTTGGGCACCCAAGAGTTTAGGAAAAACAAACAATATAAACTATGGGTCAGTCATGGGACTGGTGTAAGTAAATTCCAACCATTTCGTTTGACTTTAAAAATCCTTTTGAAACAAAAGGATAATAGTAAGTCCAGCCCACACATAAACATGGACGATTTTTATCTTACTATAACCCAAAATACTTGATATCAAAATCCATTGATATTATAATAATGTCTAATCAAGTAAATAACCAAATAGCAGAACGCTTGCATCTCAAGCTCCACATATATTGTATAAAATCAAAAACTGCAGGGTGCTTATTGGAGATTGGATTCCAACAGACAAGGTATGGGATCACCTTCCGATCAGTGTAATCTAGAGGGTATACACCTGGGTTCAACAAGAACGTCTTGCAACCCGGCCGCACATGACCGCCCACTCATTTAGCTTGAGTGTTGCGAATATATTGTCACCTACGGTTGTTGGCCATTCAATCGTAATCCGAAGATACAGAATAGAAAAGAAGAACAAATATGAATATTCTCTAGATCGGTGACAATACACCCAGCTTGGGTATGACCCAACTAGCCATGCTGCCCGCCCGATTTCTGCCATTTCCCGGTTGTGAGGCTAGAGGCTACGTCTATTTTTAGAACATTTGATCACCATTCACTTTGAATTCCACATCATCAAACCTGTTAATTCACTAATCGATTTCCAAAAATATCAAGGGTATAAAAAGCTAAGAGGAACGAATTCCTCCGCTACCAGACGTAATACCTTGAAAAGATCAACCATATGTGATTCGTTAGGTATACTCTGTCAGACGCTCGTCCATACAACTTGTCCTGGGACTGGACAAACAGAAAACACCATTCTAGAATAGAATGACCCTTGTACTTCATTCTGTCTTCAATTATCTTCAGCATGATCTAATTCGCAGCGCTTAGGCCTATACGAAGTGGTTTTCGGATACTATATCTGGTCAGTCTCTCTGTATTGATAATGATGGTCAAAACACTTCGATAGTCGGTTATTTAACTATTGAAGTAAAAAACAAACATCCATTCTACTGTATAACTAAACATCACACAATCACTGGCCCTTTTATTTTAACACTAATTTTCCAGTTTCCTATATCTTCCTAGATATTTCCCAAAACCAGTTTAGCCCTTCACATTTCTTGGAAAATATTTCCGGTTATTATAAACCTTTATTCTCCCATATTCCAGATATATATATTGTTAATGTTTGAAAAACATTCCCATCCTTTCACATTTCTTATTACCGGTACATTAGAAAATATATGTAATTTACATTTGGAAAACATTGCCAATTTCCATTTTAACTACTTAATCTGCAAACATTTTCTTTTTAAAACCTTATTCACTTTGAAATGTGAACGTTTATTTCTTATAGCAATATGCTTTCGTTTATCAAATAATTCTTTATTCAAATAATAAGTACCATTATAACTTAATGTCGACCTCCTATTTAATTTAAACTCATTTAGCCTTCCTTTATTCGGAAATAACCATATATATTATTTGTTCAATATTCAATTACCATTTCTTATATGATCCAGAACAACGTCGAATGACATGTTATATAAACTCAAATGTTTTTATAACCTTCCCATATTTTAAAGAGTTTCCTTCAGTATGGGTAATATATATCAAATCTCAATTGTTTACTTCTACTTTCAACTTCGTATAATTCATTTACACTTCTTCGGGGAAAAACATAACTATTCTCTTATCACTTGGGATAAATGAATTCCAAACCTTTCAAGGGAATAGTGTTATATAAAATAATCATGCTTAAGCTTGGTTAATAAAGTTAATTTATCGTTATATTTTAAAAACTTGCAATACGCTGTAATATTCCCCCTATTATAACTAATGCAATACGTTGTAATATTCCCCCTTTTATAACTAATGCAATACGCTGTAATATTCCCCCTTTTGTAACTAATGCCATACGCTGCCATATTGCCCTTTATAACTAATCTCGACGTCTCTTTCCGTTACAAACTAATACCATCCCTCGATAATAGTGAAGTCGTTCAAGTTGGGGTATTTATTTACCTCTCAGACCTTGATCGACAACGTTTATATCTTAGAATAGATATACGTCCGTAACTCTAATCTCCTTATTACTTATAGTATCCCTCAAACCGTATTTCTTGTTTTATTTGGAATATGGTTTTATAACTCCATATTCATACTTCGAAATCTCTGTTATTTATGACTATTTATATTAAACATTAACTCTTCGCTTTAACTTCATTCCACAGTTTTATTTTTAACTTCTTTACCAAGATCCATTGACGTTCTTTGTCTTTTGACATTTTACTTTTATTTGAATCATTATACTTAATTCCAATAACATCTTATTATAAACTCAATATCCTCATAAATGAAATCCATTTAAGAAACAATTATTTAACTAAATAATATTTACTTTATCATTGCTGAAGTAAACAGTTTACTTCATCATTAATCTAAAGTAGATTGGTTGCTTACTTTACAATAACTAATTATATTAGTTCAATAATTATTTAATACTTCATTAATTATAAAGGGTAATTAATTATTTAGGAATCCTATTTATTTAAACAATTAATTTCTAAAACCATTATTTATTTGATTAATTAAAGATTAATTAATCAAATAATCAATTTCTAACAAAACAGTTGATTTAATCAACTTCAAATCATCAGTTAATTTGTTAACTGATCGTAATTACTCCTTAATTAGATTAATAAAATTAATCTAAAAATATTGCTTTAATTATAAAAATATAATTTTTATAACTTAACTTTGTTGATTTGCCTTCAATCAACTTCTTAACTTAAAGATGGGTTTATGGTCGACTGTTGCCACTTTCTTAATCGATATCGTTTATCAAAATAACGTTGCATTTCTATTCAACATCAATATTCACATATGGTTTCAGTGTCGTTTGGGTTCAAACAGTGCATATATAAATATTATCAAACAAACAGTACATATAAATATTGAGGAATCCGGTTGGATTCCTCCAACCGGTTTCCTGCATCCACAGAGGTTAGCCAGCAAAATTAACGCTAATTCCATACTAGGGAATATTATAATCAATGGAATTAGTATCTAACCAATGATGTGTACATATGCAACGATATATATAATTCAACCAATTTAGTTGTAATCTACGTAAACGACCATCACACAACATACAATCATTATTATCAATATTAAAATTAAATTATAATATTTTAAAATAGAACAGAGTTGGTGAATTCACTAACCTTTGCGCGTTAACCATTAAATAACGATTTGCGTCACTCGATTAAACCAGGCGTTCCATTCTGCCTCACATTCCAACGTGCTATGAAGCGCTCCAAACCATCTTCGTTGTGTAGCGTGCGTTCATACAGTTTTGACGTGATTGACCGGCTCAGCCCTCTACTCGCATATTCATCTTTTCCATTTTAAAACGCAGCTCTAGTACGACAGTATCCACCGCACCAAATACACTACTTGTGCACTATTATTAGCAGACTGAACCGCATCACTCCAACTCGCGGTTTCCATCTTCCCATCATTGTGGAAATAGTCCGCACCTTTCCCATTTTATTTGCACAGAGCATCTCATGCTGTCACCACCATTTCAAAATATATATGGCCGGATTCCTCTGCATCACCACATTCTTCTCACGAAACTCGCATGCCAGTTTGAAGCAATTCTCAGACTTTACGCGCCCTTCAAGTTTTGCCATACTTCATGCCGTTTTCTGCTCACCAACGTTGTCCCCTCTTTCTGTTTTGTTTTCTGTCTCTTCACTTTATTTTTATTTTTATTTTAGAGGCTTTACCGTAGCCCAGGCCCATCGTACCCGACCCAACTTGAACAGTGTCGTCTTCATATTCACCAATAGGAAAACCGCTTCAATGAAATCCCTTCACATGCCTTGTTCCATTCTCCAATCATCATTTCCCTCACATTTTTGCATGAACTACCTCACCTTTTGTCATCTCCACTTCCCACATACACTTCGGAGCCAACGCTCCACTGTTAAATTAATAAACCATTTTTTTTCCGAGACGACTACTATCGTCATAACATTGTTTAGAAGCCTTAATCCTCCACAAAACTGATCGGCCAAACTTCCCTTCAGAAAATACCCGTCCATCTACCTTTTGTCTCTTCATAGCACACGGCATCTTCCTCCCGTACCCGCAAGCAAGGCTACCCCTGAATTCCCCTTACACGTTTCCTTTTATATCCGCACTACTGCTCCATTTTTTTATGTCCATTTCTAGGCTTTTAATGTTCACTCCTTCTCCCTTTAAAACTTGTATCCCAGTACCCTTTCAATTTTTTGAACTTCAATCCAGACATGCAAAATACCCATATGCAAGTAACTGGCCTAAGTGCCTCCACGCACCCACAAGTGTAACTCTCTTCTCCCCTTCCAAACATCGCTCCACTGTATTCCATCCATTCGCCAAGTTTCAAGCTTTGAAACCCCATGCATGTGCTGCTACCCTTCCCAGCAACTAACATACGTTGAACTCAAACAAGGTATCCATCGAGTAGCATATACGGTAGAAGAGAATATTGCTACGGTCTTGTGTATATTTTTCTTATGATCTTTAGTTGTGTATGAAATTCTATTTTGATTTTTAAAACTTGTGGTTCTCCATTTTTATTTTGTTTGAAGAGATGGGTTTTCTATTTTCTCCAAAAGAGGGAAGCCTGCGAGTTAAGTAGACAACGAGGGATAAAAGAACGTCAATTGTCATACGTACAGTATGGACTGTATTAACCTAAAGGGCTAGGTAGGCTATATGGTTCCTTCAATATGAAGCTTCTGTAAATAAATATATATATATATATATATATATAAACGTCTGTCAGGCTTCAGAAAAAGAAACCCGTAGGCATGTGAAACTTGTGTTAAGTAGTCAGATATTTTGAATAGGGAGCATAGGCTCATGCTGTTACCATGCCTTAACATCGATTAGGACATATGGTGTTCATTTAATGAGAAGGAATGGGATATTAAATGAAGACATGCTTGGCTAATGGGTGATGTTGTACACATTCCTTAGCAATGAAGTTACCCAGTTATACTAAATATTATATACTTGAGGCTCCTTAATATCTAAGTTTTAATTTCTTCATTTCGAAGGAATAGGATGCATTCTGCACAATATTAGGCTAGCTGAACGGAAGTGACGGGATATAAATTTGTAATGGTTAAGAAATGAATATATATACATATTCATGTTTATGTTATAAAATATGCGTACTCCATTACTTAAATTTTCATTCATGTCGGAGCCGCTATAGACAGAAGTAAGATTATGGTCGTGCCCAGCGAGGTGTCACGATCCCAAAAATATAATAATACCGGTAGGTTAACTTATATTATGAAACCCCGAATACTGATACAGGGTGCAAAATACTTCAAATAAAAAGATGCATATTTAATTAATTAAAAATTACAGAAAAATTTTAAAAATTAAATAATAACTATGTCTCAAAAGAATCTTGTCCAGATTCGAAACATATATCTAGTTATATCAAATAAACCATTACGGTTGATAAATGATTCAATAGCGACTATTAGCAAATTTGATCCGGATATTACTTGCAATCTATAATGCAAATCTTGATTTTTTTTCACTTCTGTTAGAAAGATATGGTTTAACGGATTCCAACATTACTTGTTTCGAAGAAATCCGAATAATAACGGATCCTGTACACTCCGTTGAAGTTCAGAATGTTAAATTACGAAGTGCCGTGATATTACGAGCTCGATTATATTTAATGTATATTTTTATACGTTCAACTTCTTTTTAATTAATATATAAATCCACTTATTTTACGAATTTAATATTTAAACTGATTTAAATATTCAAATACAAACCGATAAAAATGCGGGACGTTACATTTATGTTGCGAGATATTATGAAATCTTTTGAAATGATTTCCAAAGAAAAATTTAAATGAGAAGTTTAAGTAAAATAATTTTTTGATAAGATTTTAGGGAATAATTCCCAACGTAAAAAACATTTTAATAAAAGAATATTATGAATTGGAATGAGATGTATGATATGTTTATATATCACTTGATTTGAAAGATGCAATAGTTATTCGAAAAGACCGGCTTTAACCCATTTTGAATAATTGATACGACGTTTAAAAGTCGAAGATATTGAAGACACTGGTTGAAGACCGGAGATCTTCACATTGTTTGGATTATTGCTGATGTCTCGATTGGGGTGTAAAACCAAAGATGAGGTTATAAGTTATGGTCGTCCAGACGTACTTGGAGATCGACCGGATATGCAAGGGATTCTATCCTATATTGGACATATGGGATGAGTAATAAGACGCCTTCGGTTTCATTTAGACCCAAAATGAACTTGTAACTAGATGTGTGTCTGACATCATATTCTGTGCCATATTGATTGATCTCTACTAAATATATATCTATTTGGTGGCAAAGAATTTATTCTCTTTGCTTAACACCCCTCTTTGAGACGTATGAGCTTAGAGGTTATATATTAATAGACATCAGTCATATGGTATGATAGTTTGGCATGCCGAGTGCTGCTGGCAGATAGATCAAGGCTTCTTGTTGAAAAGAAGAGCTTTGTGGATAATGATTAAAGCATGGCTAATATAGCGTAGCTTTGTGTATCGAGACGTGACTTCGACGAACTTCACAACCTGTGAATGGTTGATGCTGGATATAAACGATATGTTGGAATTGGTTTTGCTCTCGATACTAGCGTAAGTCGCGGGGCTATAATTGTCCACGTGAACTCCCACACGACAATAGATGCTTCCTGGGGGATCCAGGTGTAACCATCATGTTAAAGCGATTCTAGGTCGAGAACAAACAAAGGGTACGGATGTTTCCTCGAGGATCCGGGCGTAACCATTGTGTATCTAGTGTACAGAGAGATCATTCAAGAGCACCTCGATGAAGGTGACTCCATGAGAAATCCAGATTCGCCTCGATAAAGGCGATATCCAGATTCGCCCCGATAAAGGCAATGGCTAAAGTTCAGATGTACTTGATCTTGGACACCGTGATCAGGTGATCTGAAGTAACAGGACCATCTGAGTCCTAAGACACCCATTAGCGGTGTCAAGAAAGCCTCATCCATTGATGGAACCCAATTTCTAATACGAACGTTCATGGTTTTTAATTGTAACCTATGTATGTAGTCGTAGTACACTACATCTATTATGATTGATATTTTTTTTGTGAAATTGATTTTTACCATATGCACTAGTGATAATAAAAGAAGATTTTGTGTATCCATCATTTTTGGCTATTATAAGGGAAATTTTATCCTCCTATTTGTGTTGCATTGTGTGATGGGATGGAGTCTTATAATAGCTTCATTGTTCTTTTTTAAGCATTGCGAGTTTTGTCTTATGGTATTCATGGGAGGAAACCTATTCTATGTCATACAGCGTGGTCCTGTGATTTACCCAACTTTAAAATAAAGTTTGATAACTATTTTTAGTTCTTACACCAGTCTGATGACTTATTCGGAGTTTCTTGTTTCCCAACTAAACTCTGGGTGCCCATATTTTCACACGGGCAGCTAGTAATTTTGGCTTCGCTGATATTTTTAAAAAGGAGCCTGCATTTTGGAAGGAGCTATGCTCTGGATTACTCGTAGTCATCCGTTGAATATATATTTATGTATTTAAAATTTCGTTGTTTGGTAATTTATATCTCCGATATTTTTCTGCTGTAAATTATTATTATATGTACTCTTATATCTTGAACTCTGATGTAAAATTGTTGTAATAGGAATGAAATGTTCTTTTGTGTTCTGTTCTGATGAGTTGTATTCCCATAATTGTTCGAGGATTTTTGTCTTTTGGATCGGACCTGTGCAGTTTACAGTCGATTCAAAGGGCAATGATTTTTAGGTTGTTGCAGGTGGTATCAAAGCTTTTGTTTACAAAGCTCGGGGATATAACTCACTAGAACAAGATGAAAAAATTCATCAAAGATAGTATTAGTTATATCCTATAAGAATGACTCATTAGCGATGGGATCAGTAGTATCCCAGGATGACTAACTCATTAGATATGGGGTTAGTAATGCCCTATTATGAGTTTGAAGAGTATTATATATATTGAAGAAAATGAATTTTTGTATTCATGAAAATGAACTTGATTTTGAAAGATTATATTTTGAATACAAACAAAATATGTTTTAAAAAATATGGATAAATTACCTGATTATCTCATATAAAGTGTTTAAGTGTTTATTTTGATGTTGAAGTTGGACTATCGAGTATAAGAAGATTTTGCGTATGCGCCTTACAAAGGTATATCCGAAGTCTCAAATATACTGGATTGATATAGAATCACATTTTAGTCTCTTGAGGATAATTCTGGTGATTGATGCATCATCATCAATGTTTATTTTCGAATTTCGAAAGTAGGATGACTATATAATTCCAATTGAAACATCGAAATATACTTAAACTAATTTAAGTTAGTATTTTGAAATGATTTGAGCTATTAAATTTAACTAATACAAGTTACAAGTTACATAGGTTTGAAAGAAAAGTGAATCAAACGGATTAAAAATTTAACAGTAATGTTAAATAGAATTGGAATAATAAAACCAATTGGAGAATGAAAAATTGAACTAAGTTAAGTCAAATTAAATGTTGAATTGATTTGAAAATTAGTTGGAATTGGATATATATATATATACACACACATATATATATACGTATATATATATATATATATATATATATATATATATATATATATATATATATATATATATATATATATATACGTTGGACAGGTTATGGAAGCTAAGAAGAGGAATAAAATTGCATGCCCGACAAATAGGTACATATTTACTGTATTGATTTTGTTTGATGATTTTATATGTTGATTGGCTAGCCGCTTGGATTTTGGTTTTTCTTTTTGATTGATGAGGGCCTAGAGTGGCAAGTTGTAGTTGCACCGATCAACCCGTACAAAGGAGGTTATGGCGATTCTTTAATAAATCTAAGACGTTAGCTAAATTTCAAGAAATTTGAAAGTTCATAGAAACAGAAAATTTGAAAAACTTGAGCTAGAAAAAAGGTTGAGTTGGTTAAGTAAAAGACCTTTAGTTTCGTCTTCCTTTTCAAGGACGAAAATTTTTAAGTGGGAGAGATTGTAATAACCTTGAATTTTGGAACCAATTTAAAATTTATTTTTAATTAATTATAATGAAAATTAAATATTTTAAATGATTTATTTTGAGACTAATTGAATTAGAATTTATTTAAATGAAGTTTGAATGCATAAATTAAAATTTTAATTAAAATGAGCTTGTAACGTCGCGATAGTTTGAAAATTTAGTTTTGAACTTTAAATGAATAAACAGAATTCAATATAAGTAAGAATTTGATAAAACAAGAAACGTTGGAATCTAATTATTATATCTTTCTAATGAATGTAAGAAATTGAGATTTCATTTTATAAATTGTAAGTTATGTCCAAACTAAAATTTAGAATAATTGCTAAGGAATTTATTAATATTTTAATATTACATAAGGCCTTAAAAATAGCCATTTTGCAAATGACTTCCGATTTCGACGAAACAAATTTTGTTGGATCCGGAGTACCAAATTATTGTTTGGTTTAAAATTTCAAGTCAACTGGAATTAGTATGTAAACGTAGTAAATTTAAACGCGTATTCAAATTTCAGTTATAATTTAGTAAGTTAATTAAAATTCCATTTTTCAAACGGTCTCCAAATTCGACGAAATTGGTTTTGTTAGAATCGTAATTGTGAAACACAGCTAGATTTCAAATTTCATAATTTTTGGAGTTAGTATGTAATTGTGGTAAATTAAAACGTATGTTTAAATTCAATATTTTATTTTATATTTTAATTTTTGTAAAAAATTATTAAAACGAATGAAATGGCTTATGGACCATATTTCATTGTTCCCGGAATAGAGGTATTTGGCTAGGGGCGACAGTCGTCGGGATTCTTTTGGAGTAAGGACGTGAAATTTCACAACAAAGTAATTATTTGAATTAAATAATAATAATTGCTCCCATATATATTCCCCTTTGGTTGGCCACAACCCTAATTCTGTGGTCAGCAGCCTTGACCCGTACCTCCATGGAAATGAATGGCAGAAAACTGCTTGACTTCCTCCAAAATTTCCGTGCAATCCAATGATCCATTCGAACAAGTTTCTAAAGAAAAAAGGTAGAGCTAGAAGTGGTCATTATAGTGATCGGATATGATCAATTTTATTGGAGTGATTTTGGCGAATTTTGGTGCCCAAATGTCACGTGTTCGAGGAGGTTTTTGAGGTGCCTGAAGCATGCGAGTTCGTCGCGGATCCTGGTAATGGTGGAAAGGAGCGAAGTGGTTCGCGTGGTGGGGTTGGATGGTGGTTCGATGTCCTTGATCGTCGTGCGCAGGTGAAGATTGGTGGCGGGTCAGGTGCGTTTCGTGCCTATAGGTATACGAATTGGGGAAAACTAATTAAGGTGTGAAACGTGGTTAATTATAATTAATAAGATAATTAATTATGTTAATTTATTTTAAATAGTATCCAATGTTTAAAATCTAATATCGTGCTCATCCGTAATCGAAATCGAGCGAAACTGGTTTTGTTAACATTGTGTAACTTCGTATTGAAGCAAAAATGGACAAATTTGAATCTAGTTACAGATTTTGGATAAATTTAAACGCTTAGTTTAATTTTATTGAAACAATTGTTAATAACGATCTCAAAAACGATCTAGGTGAGAACTCCCTCAAATATTTTGTACAATTATTATATCTGTGACTGAATATATATATATATATATATATATATATTGATTGCTTATGTTGATTTATATTTTATTTAATTATCACAAATTGTTATACGACATACGGTAGCTTATATCACAGTTGTTTGCAGACCAAATGGATGAATTGTTGATTGTTTGTGTTATAAATTGAATGTGATTTTGAAATAATTAACATATTATAACGATATTAGACTATTTGTGGTAGTTTAAATTGGATTAAAATATCCATTTACAAGTCAATGAATTGTTTATGTTCACCCATTTAAAGTGATATCGATTGGAACAAACATATAATTTATTAATTGATTATTTATTGGTTGAAAACCCCACATGAGTCTTGGGATGATGATTACTTCACACACATCCCTTGTGAGTAGTTATATGTCAATCAATTGATTGACAAACCTTTATAAGCGTTATTTAATTATTTAATGCTTATACAGTAGTAGATTCACTCTAGACGTGAATTGGATGTTTAATAATAGTTTATAATTATTGTTGAATACATGTGATGAATTGTAACACCCCGCATTTTTAGTATAATTAAAAATGTACATATGTGTATTTATGTCAAGATAGGTAAGTAATGGTGATGAAAAATAAAAAATTAGTAAATACATGAAAGAGAAGGAAAGATTTCTTCAATAACAGTGTATGTAACGGAGAAGATAATAAAATAAGGATACTTAATTTAAGTATCAAGATTGAGTAAAACGAACATCACCATTACGTCCGTCTCGGAATTTTGCTTAGGATAGAGTTCGAGTTTGAGTAAATCGGATAAAGTACGAAGAAGTTATGAGCCATATAAGTTTGTATACACATAGAAAACTATATACATATATATAAACCAAACCAACATTCAAAACAGGTTCAAAATAATTCGAATTCAGGTCAGAAACATGAGCGGGAAAATTCCCGCTCAAAGAGGACGACCCCCCTTAAGGGAGGTCGACCATAGAGTCGACCTCCCTTGAAGGAGGCCGATACTAGGGTCGACCTCCCTAGGGGGGGTCGACCTGTTCAGCCAAAACGTGGGCTGGGTGCTTTTGTTCGATCCTGGACGGATTTCCCGCTCATGTTTCTGACCTGAATTCGAATTATTTTGAACCTGTTTTGAATGTTGGTTTGGTTTATATATATGTATATAGTTTTCTATGTGTATACAAACTTATATGGCTCATAACTTCTTCGTACTTTATCCGATTTACTCAAACTCGAACTCTATCCTAAGCAAAATTCCGAGACGGACGTAATGGTGATGTTCGTTTTACTCAATCTTGATACTTAAATTAAGTATCCTTATTTTATTATCTTCTCCGTTACATACACTGTTATTGAAGAAATCTTTCCTTCTCTTTCATGTATTTACTAATTTTTTATTTTTCATCACCATTACTTACCTATCTTGACATAAATACACATATGTACATTTTTAATTATACTAAAAATGCGGGGTGTTACAATTCATCACATGTATTCAACAATAATTATAAACTATTATTAAACATCCAATTCACGTCTAGAGTGAATCTACTACTGTATAAGCATTAAATAATTAAATAACGCTTATAAAGGTTTGTCAATCAATTGATTGACATATAACTACTCACAAGGGATGTGTGTGAAGTAATCATCATCCCAAGACTCATGTGGGGTTTTCAACCAATAAATAATCAATTAATAAATTATATGTTTGTTCCAATCGATATCACTTTAAATGGGTGAACATAAACAATTCATTGACTTGTAAATGGATATTTTAATCCAATTTAAACTACCACAAATAGTCTAATATCGTTATAATATGTTAATTATCTTCACAAAAATCCATGGCGGCGCCATGGCTCTTCTCTAATCTAAACTCACCTTATTCTCCACTTAAAACTAGATCTATCTTCTTCTCTTTCTTTTCAAAAGTCATTCTTAAATCAAAAAGATTAGACTTAGGATTGTCACGAACTCAAAGAAAACAACGAAGAGGTTTCAGATCCAAAAACACTACCCAAGAAAAGAGAAGATTTAGATCTATAAAAGAAAAAGGGAGTAAATAAAAAACAAATCAGATCTAGGATTTGGGATGCAAAGCAAAGTGAGTGGACTTTAAATTATATTTGTTGTATAATGTTATTAATATCGTTCGCCATTCCCCATGTCTATATATAATGAATATGGTGTTAATTCAATCTGTTATTTTAATTATGCCTACATTGAATTCCCTCCTTTTATTCTTTCCCCTTTTTATTTTCATAGCTAGGCTATTTCGAGCCTACGTCGATCATGGATACATACGTTTTAAACGTGAATGAGAAATTATGAAAGGAATGGGATTGTTGGGCGTCATATGGATTGGAAGTATTGGAGTATAATTTTGAAATAGAATTATGGGTATACTGAAATGTGGAATTTGCGTAAATTTGTATAATCAAAATTAGATATGGAAATTTGTGTAATTATGATTGGCATGTAAATGGATAACATGGGATGTGAAGTTATTTGTAATTTGGAAGATAAAAGATTAATCAAAATTACATGCACGAACGTGGGACTAGGTATTATGCAGATTTGGTATGAATAGATATGTGGTTTGGAAAATTAATTATAACATGGAATAGGCATGAATATGATTATAAGCGAGTTTGGAATATACGACTTAAATTTGGGTTATAAACATGAAATTGACACTATTGGCATAACCTGAACTTGGACATATTTGTGAATTTGGTAATTAGCATACGACACCTAGAATTGACATGAACTATTAATTGGCTAAAGATGAAACATGGCTAACTCGAGGTTAGACTGAGTTTGCGGTGTAATTCTGCCCGGAACCGCCCGGCACATCCAGTGACCGCAAACAATAGGTTATAATGTGAGAAGTTAGTCATATCGTGCTTGAACCCGAGGTTAAATTGAGTTGTGGTGTAAGTCTGTCCAGAACCGCCCGGCACATCCAGTAACCGCAACAATAGGTCTAATGTGAGAGGTTAGTGCATTAATAATTAATTAATGCTATTGACACATGATAAGTATGGTAGGGTTAAGTAACAACACTTAACTAACATGACATGACGTGTTGGTGGGTTAAGTCAACATGAATGAATAACCAACACTTAACCAACGTAACTTGTGGTTGAATAAGTAGATGGAGTCAAGTCAACTTGGGTGCTAAGACAACACTTAACCAATATAATCGTGTAGAAGTTAAGAAGTATGGGTAATGCTAACATCCAATCTTAATGTAAAGTGATAGTGTGTAATCAACAGATGAGAATGCCATAAGTCACAAGAATAACACAGCAAGAGATTGGTTGAACGGAATAATCCTCTAAGTATCAACCTGATGTTGATTTCGGTCTTCGGGGTTGACACTTAGGTTATTATTCTTTTACCAGTGTAAACACGAATGATAAGGTAAGCTGGTCAGTAAACCTTAGTTAAGAGAACTAAGTACGGAACCTTAGTTAATAAAACTAAGTACGGAACCTTAGTTAAGAAAACTAAGTACGGAACCTTAGTTAAGAGAACTAAGTACGAAACCTTAGTTAAGAGAACTAAGTACGAAACCTTAGTTAAGAGAACTAAGTACGAAACCTTAGTTAAGAGAACTAAGTACAAAACCTTAGTTAAGAGAGATAAGTACAAGACCTTAGTTAAAGGAGCCCACGTCTATTTAGAAACTCGGATAGACTACAACGGACTAGGATATGAAGCATGCAGCTTCATGGGACGTATAGTAGGGTACTCTTGGTATCCCTCTATGAGAATGTAGATGATCCACCTGGGCTCACAGAGGTTAGGTCTGCACGGTTACGAACCAAGAGTACGCCTTGGTTGCAATGATTAGGATGCAACCTAAAGACTAGGATGGACCAGCGTGAGTCGGCGAGACCATTTAGTGCCCTGTGATAGCAACTCGTCGTCTACCTACCATCTTCAGTCGGTCAGTACGAAAAGCGGAAAGGCAGAGAACTTCAAAAGACCATATACTTGCTATCTATTTATGGGTGAGGTAAGGTCCATAGGGAGGGGCATAGAATGCCATGCAGTTGTGCCAGGATTAAGTTCTCATTCTTGTTTTCCATGGGTGCCTTTCATTTGTTAGTTGAGGGAGGGGTCTAGTGGGACCATAACTAATGTAAAGGCAGACCTTAGCATCTGCATCGGCAGGTATCTTAAAGCTTCCAACCAAGTTCCGTGTTTCTTGATTAGCCCTGCCACGTGTCTCAGGTTCGCACATATTAGAGAACATGTGCAGATAGACATTAAGTACGATTGACGGTACGTACGTGGGGAAAGTCTAGGTAAATACACATCGCTCTGGGTGGTGTATCGTAGACTATGGGGCATTACTCGATGACGAAACCTAGTCGAACCTAGGGTGGCAGTACAAATGCTTACGTAATATAGTTTCTACGCAGACGTAGGGATGGTATACACACATATATATATATACATGAGATTCTGTACGACATGTGGAGTTGGATAAGGGACTGCATGCATACGGAGGAGACCGTGCGAGTGGGATATACCTTAATTGGGGGTAGCTACATATACACTATATTAGGTTGATCTACTAGGGAGAAGATGGGTGCGACGTGTGTACAGGCCATAACGGCTATTAACACGAATAACCTAATAAACAAGAAAATGTAACAGACCGGTATATGTAAGGTTATTCAACATTTGTAGTTTAAACCCATTCACACAGAACTTATGTTCTGACCCCGTCCTCATTACATACTCATAGGTTAGGTAGTGACAGGGATATGATAGCTTGGGATACTGGTAAAGCAGTATGTTTAATAAGGTAAAGCTATATTTTAATTACAACATATTTTATTCCTCCCGCTGTGAGATGCTTTATGAGTTATGACATGTTTCTTTATCTCTGTCTTTTCTACAGGATACCAGAGCAAAATAGCTCGGGTCTCGATGGATTGGAATTTTGAAAAAAAAAATCGGTCTGTCGGAACCCAGGTTGTCACATCTGGTATCAGAGCTTTGGTTTAGTTTTCCTAGGGAAAAGTATATGAGTGAACGTATTTGTATTTTTGGAAAATATAAATATTACAAGTATATATATATTATAAGCCTAGGTTAGTATGGAAGCCACTTGAGAAATAGATTCGGAAAAAATAATAATAAATAATATGAGACTTTTACCCCCGTACACCAAAAATGGAGATAAGGGAAATTTTGAACTTTTAAGAGGAAGAAAAAGGTGTACACAAAAATGGATATTTAAGATTTTTATGTTCCGCTTAAGTTTTTTTATTTATTTTATGCAGTTGGAACATGTGCTAGAAAAATGGATAGTTACCAATAAACATAGCAAGTTTTAGATCTACAATATAGCACAACAACGGAGGTGAACGATCGAGGAAGGAGACGGAATGAATAATAATAAGAAGAATAATAATAATAGTGGGAAAAAAAACTAGGTCGACCTGCATGTCGACCTGGCTCACGCGGAAAAAAAAACGTCGAAGGCCAAAGGCCTTCGGCTCCATTCGCTGCTCCCCCTATCCATTACAGCAAGCACGAAACCCACCTCCATTGCCACGTTTTTCACCTCCCACCACTCCAAATCTCCACCATTTCGCGCAAAATTACCCACAAATCGAAGCTAGAAGCCTCCTCTACCCAGATCTATACCCTTCCCCTCTCAATTCAAGCTTAGTTCGCCATGACGGACTCATCCTCCCTTCTTGCCTCTTTTCCCCAACTCACACCTCAAGATATTGCTTGGTGCAACACTCAAAGAGAAATAGTTGAGGCTTACGTCAACACTGCAGGTTTGAAGTTGTTGTTAGGACGTCCGGTTAAGTTTGGTGATTTTGTTGGAACACCCTTAGAGGGTTTGTTTGCAGATGCGGGATTAATCGCAATTTTGGATGTTAATGTAATCGAGCGAAAGGGCTACAAGAGGTTAGTCAGACTTTTTGATGCTAATTTAGAAATTGGGGTAAATAATGAGGGTTTGGTTACCTATAATTCGGATGTAAAGGGAACCATCATTGGTTTCAATGAAATACAGTTTGGGGAAATGTTGAACATCCGTGGTACAAGACACGAGCTAGGGGATCTTGAGATGACTGACTTGACTGTATGGCATAGGATTTTCAACGATGCTTATGAGAGGACTTGGGATTGTGCCCATCTACGTCCGTTAGCTAGATTTGTTATTCGGATTTTACAGTATAATCTTGTTGGACAGACTGGTGGATTTGATAGGATATCACAAACCGTTAAACGAGCCACGTATGCTATTTTTGGGGGTATTCAGATAAATTAGGCTTGCACTATCCTACAGTATTATGACTCTACTGGAGAGTCAAGGCAGTCAAACATTGCTTTCGAAAATTTATGGACAGTAGTTTTTACACGAAGCCATGTTCCTCTGCATAGAGAAGGTTTTATACCGCCTTCTTCCTATCCCTCCAGTATTATAGATTTGGCTGCATTGACAAGGATGCATATCCACCTACATGATTCATTAGAGCCTCAGCCCATGGAGCATGATGGAGGAGACGAGGGGGAGGAGGAGGAGCATGAACAGGAGGAGCATGTGCAAAGTGGTGACTACCATCCCGAATACGAGGAAGAACCCCAGTATGTAGCGCTGGCAGGATCGGACCCATATCAGACAGAGTAGGCTTGGGGAGGTGCTTAGGCTTCCTCGGCTCCAGGATGGGGTACTTCCGATACATTTGAGTGGGACCCTTGGGTTTCCAGAGAGCAAGACTGGAGGGCGGAATTGAGGAGAGTTTCTGAGCAACAGGCTCGGTTAGTTAGTGATCACCAAGACGTCTTGAGGACCCAGCAAGAGATGCTCCAGACACAGGTTGAGTGTGGACAGACTCAGCAGCAGATGCTACAGGAGATGAGCACTTCCTATGATCAGTTAGGCGCAGGGCTGCAGGACTTGCAGTTAGAGGTTAGGGAGGAGGCTAGACAGCTTACAGAGCATCTGGATAGTAAGATAGGTGGCCTCGAGCATCTCATTCGTAGTTTCTTCCTATAGAGTTCTGACCTCTATCACTGTATTAGTAGGGTGGTATCTTATTATATAATGTATGGCTGTTTCCTTTTCTTTTGTCCAGTTGAAGTAATGTACTAGAATTTATCTTAATCTACGAGTTTTTTAATTAGAAAATTTCCTATTGTGATATGGTGGGCATGAAGAATTAAATACGTATGATTATGAAGCAAAGAAAATGAGAAATCTAAGTTAACTAAACTAGAATGCTAAGCGAAAACGGGAAAATATATAATTTTCCGTTAAAGCACATAAGGAACAAAATTTGGAAAATTAGATTTTCCTAAACTTTAAAATTTAATAATGGTTGGTAGGGTTTTGGATGCAACAATTGGATGAAATATGCTCTTACTCTGTAAGAGTGTGGGAAAAATTTGGGTGAAAAATGTTTTGATTTTTTTTTCAAAAATATTGCATTTGTATAGAACTGCAAGTACATTTAGGATGTAAGCATCAAGTTTTGAAAGAATTTTTGAAAATTTGCATACACATAGTTGGTACCAATTAGGCATACATGCTTTACTATAATGTATTTCACTTTGCACATGTACACAATGGTCGTAACAATTGGATGCAAACTTGATGGATGAGTATTGCGAGGGATTATCTATTTTACTCTTATTGAATTTCGGGGACGAAATTCTTTAAGGGTGGGAGAATGTAACACCCCGCATTTTTAGTATAATTGAAAATGTACATATGTGTATTTATGTAAAGATAGGTAAGTAATGGTGATGTAAAATAAAAAATTAGTAAATACATGAAAGAGAAGGAAAGGTTTCTTCAATAACAGTATGTGTAACGGAGAAGATAATAAAATAAGGATACTTAATATAAGTATTAGGAATTAAGTAAAACGGACGTCACCATTACGTCCATCTCGGAATTCTGCTTAGGATAGAGTCCGAGTTTGAGTAAATCAGATAATGTACGAAGAAGTTATGAGCCATATAAGTTTGTATACACACAGAAAACTATATACGTATATATAAACCAAACCACCATTCAAAACATGTTAAAAATAATTCGAATTTAGGTCAGAAACAAGAGCGGGAAAATTCCCGCTCAAAGAGGTCGACCCCCCTTAAGGGAGGTCGACCCTATGGTCGACCTCCTTTGAAGGAGGTCGACACTAGGGTTGACCTCCCTGGGGGGGGTCGACCTCCCTGGGGGGGGTCGACCTATTCAGCCAAAACGTGGGCTGGGTGCTTTTGTTCGATCCTGGAAGGATTTCTGGCTTGGTTCGTTGGTCTGCTTCTATAAAAGGACCCCTAATCCAATGGTTATCTTCACAAAAATCCATGGCGGCGCCATGGCTCTGCTCTAATCTAAACTCACCTTGTTCTTCACTTAAAACTAGATCTATCTTCTTCTCTTTCTCTTCAAAAGTCATTCTTAAATCAAAAATATTAGACTTAGGATTGTCACGAACGCAAAGAAAACAACGAAGAGGTTTCAGATCCAAAAACACTACATAAGAAAAGAGAAGATTCAGATCTATAAAAGAAAAAGGGAGTAAATCAAAAACAAATTAGATCTAGGATTTGGGATGCAAAGCTAAGTCAGTGGACTTTAAATTATGTTTGTTGTATAATGTTATTAATATTGTTCACCATTCCCCATGTCTACATATAATGAATATGATGTTAATTCTATCTGTTATTTTAATTATGCCTACATTGAATTCCCTCCTTTTATTCTTTCCCCTTTTTATTTTCATAGCTAGGCTATTTCGAGCATACGTCTATCATGGATACATACGTTTTAAACGTGAATGAGAAATTATGAAAGGAATGGGATTGTTGGGCATCATATAGATTGGAAGTATTAGTGTATAATTTTGAAATAGAATTATGGGTATACTGAAATGTGGAATTTGCGTAAATTTGTATAATCAAAATTGGATATGGAAATTTGTGTAATTATGATTGGCATGTAATTGGATAACATGGGATGTGAAGTTATTTGTAATTTGGAAGATAAAAGATTAATCAAAATTATATGCATGAATGTAAGGCTGGGTATTATGCAGATTTGGTATGAATAGATATGTGGTTTGGAAAATTAATTATAACATGGAATAGGCGTGAATATGATTATAAGCGAGTTTGGAATATACGACTTAAATTTGGGTAATTTGGGTGATTTGGGTTATAAACATGAAATTGACACTACGGGCATAACCTGAACATGGACATATTTGTGAATTTGGTAATTGGCATACGACACCTAGAATTGACATGAACTGTTAATTGGCTAAAGATGAAACATAGATAACTCGAGGTTAGACTAAGTTTGCGGTGTAATTCTGCCCGAAACCGCCGGGCACATCCAGTGACCGCAAACAATAGGTTCTAATGTGAGAAGTTAGTCATATCGTGCTTGAACCCGAGGTTAGATTGAGTTGTGGTGTAAGTCTGCACGGAACCGCCTGGCACATCCAGCAACCGCAACAAAAGGTCTAATGTGATAGGTTGGTGCATTAATAATTAATTAATGCTAATGACACATGCTAAGTATGGTAGGGTTATGTAACAACACTTAACCAATATGACATGACGTGTGGGTGGGTTAAGTCCACATGAATGAATAACCAACACTTAACCAACGTAACTTGTGGTTGAATAAGTAGATGGAGTTTGGTCAACTTGGGTGCTTAGACAACACTTAACCAATATAACCGTGTAGAAGTTAAGAAGTATGGGGAATGTTAACATCCTATCTTAATGTAAAGTGATAGGGTGTAATCAACTGATGAGAATTACATAAGTCACAAGAATAACACAACAAGAGACTGGTTGAATGGAATAATCCTCTAAGTATCAACCTGATGTTGATTTCCGTCTTCGGGGTTGACACTTAGGTTATTATTCTTTTACCAGTGTAAACACGAACGATAAGGTAAGTTGGTCAGTAAACCTTAGTTAAGAGAACTAAGTACGGAACATTAGTTAAGAAAACTAAGTACAGAACATTAGTTAAGAAAACTAAGTACAGAACCTTAGTTAAGAGAACTAAGTATGGAATCATAGTTAAGAGAACTAAGTACGAAACCTTAGTTAAGAGAACTAAGTACAAAACCTTAGTTAAGAGAGCTAAGTACAAGACCTTAGTTAAAGGAGCCCATGTCTATTTAGAAACTCGGATAGACTACAACGGACTGGGATATGAAGCACGCAGCTTCAGGGGACGTATAGTAGGGTACTCTTGGTATCCCTCTGTGAGAATGCAGATGATCCACCTGGGCTCACAGTGGTTAAGTCTGCATGGTTACGAACCATGAGTATGCCTTGGTTGCAATGATTAGGAGGAAACCTAAAGACTAGGATGGACCAGCATGAGTCGGTGAGATCATTTAGTGCCCTGTGATAGCAACTCGTCGTCTACCTACCATCTTCAGTTAGTCAGTACGAAAAGCGGAAAGGCAGAGAACTCCAAAAGACCATATACTAGCTATCTATTTATGGGTGAGGTAAGGTCCATAGGGAGGAGCATAGAGGGCCAGGCAGTTGTGCCGGGATTAAGTTCTCATTCTTGTTTTTCATGGGTGCCTTTCATTTTTTAGTTGAGGGAGGGGTCTAGTGGGAACATAACCACTGTAAAGGCAGACCTTGGCATCTGCATCGGCATGTATCTTAAAGCTCCCAACTGAGTTCCGTGTTTCTTGATTAGCCTTGCCACGGGACTCGAGTTCGCACATATTAGAGAACATGTGCAGATAGACATTAAGTACGATTGACGATACGTATGTGGGGGAAGTCTAGGTATATACACGTCGCTCTGGGTGGTGTATCGTAGACTAGGGGGCATTACTCGATGACGGAACATAGTCGAACCTAGGGTGGCAGTCCAAATGCTTATGTAATATAGTTTCTACGTAGACGTAGCGATGGTATACATATATATATATATATATATATATATACATGAGATTCTATACGACATGTGGAGTCGGATAAGGGATTGCATGCATACGGAGGAGACCGTGCGAGTGGGATATACCTTAATTGGGGGTAGCTACATATACACTATATTAGGTTGATCTACTAGGGAGAAGATGGGTGCGATGTGTGTACAGGCCATAAGGGTTATTAACACAAATAACCTAATAAACAAGAAAATGTAACAAACCGGTATATGTAAGGTTATTCAACATTTGTAGTTTAAACCCATTCTCACAGAACTTATGTTCTGACCCCCTCCTCATTACATACTCGCAGGTTAGGTAGTGACAGGGATATGATAGCTTGGGATACTGGTTAAGCAGTATGTTTAATAAGGTAAAGCTATATTTTAATTACAACATATTTTATTCCTCCCGCTGTGAGATGCTTTACGGGTTCTGACATGTTACTTTATCTCTGTCTTTTCTGCAGGATACCAGAGCAAAATAGCTCGGGTCACGATGAATTGGAATTTTGAAAAAAAAATCGGTCCGTCGGAACCCGGGTTGTTACATGTATGAAATCCATATAACTAAAATTATGTGGTATTTGGTTGAATCTCATTTCAATCTGGAATAAAGATGATTATTTGAATATAATATTCATTGAAAACTTGAAATTTGATTTTGATGTTCGATTTTAGATGGACAAAAAGATTATGAAATTATAATAAATATTGAGAAGATCTGATTTCAAAGTCTGATATTTTGGAAATATTATTATTTTAATGTTATAATCATACGAATGTTCAATTTTGAATTGAAATTGTAATGGAAGTTGATATTGTTTCATATGAGATTATAAACGTTGAGTGGAAACCGAAGAAATCTATTATATATAATACGATGGTTTAGTATGAAGATATTTATTTCGAAAGGAAAAGATTGAAATAAGATTTCAAATGGTAGTTGTAGATAATTTATAATATTTATAAATTATTTTGAAAACATTTTCGAATTTATTTTAATTATAAGTCGAACTCGGGTTTGAATAGAACGTGTCGCACAGTGATAGTTCACGAATGTCAATCTGTAACTTTGAATTGACATAACAGGAGATCCAACCGTCGGATTCTCCTCGAATCAAACCCGTCGGGTTCGTATCGAAATGACCTTTCGAATGAATATAGGAGATTAAAAATCCAATGGCTAGATTTTAAAATTTGACTAAATCAGTTTTGGAAAAGGTCGCTATGGATGCAATTCGGTGACCGATATTGGAAACCGACTGTAAGGGCCTTAATAAAATTATTAAAAATATGAATGAATTATGTAAAATCATAATAAATAATTTGGAAAGATTTTGGATGAAATACTCCAATTTTGAAAAGATAAAAGATATTTTTATCTGAATGAACTAGTTAACAACTAGAATAGAGAACTAAAAGGAATTGTAATGGTTTCGATATAACATGAGTTTTCCAATATGTAAATTGGATTGGGGTTGATCGGAAAATATCTTCCAATATTTCAGTATTGTATTCCATGATTATACAGATATCGTTAAGGAGTTTGGAAGATATAGATATCGTTAATCCCAATACGATATCTGTTGGTTTCATAATATGATGTTGAGTATAAGTCGATATGATTTCTATTCAGAGCCTTGTATTTAATATCAAATTGGATTTTGAGTTTGTCGTGAATGGTACTTGTAATACTACTGTTCTTAAACTTAGTTAAGAAAGGAATAAATCTTTTAATTAAGATTAATAAAGATTTCCATTTAATGAATATAATTGGAATTAAATGGACGTTGATTTTGGGTTCATTGTGCATGATGTTTTAAATAACATTAGTTCTTAAACTCAATTTACAGTGAAGTTAAGATTTGGATTTTATGAATCTTTTAATTAAGATTTAATGGAATTTTTTCTCAAAGTAAAGTTTTCAAATTTAATACATCAAATTGGAATTGAGTGGAATTCGATTTACTAACAATTGAGATAAGCTTCCGTTAAGGAAGACCGTTACTATTTATGGAATTTAAAAGGTCTTGCTGTTATTCAACTTATAGTATTAGTTTGATATGGAAATTTATATCGATTATGATTGATCTGATTTCCGTGAAGATTCCATATGAATTGGAAGATGATTTTTGGTTTATCGTGAACGGTGTTTTAAAAGACATTTGTTCTTTAACCTAGTTAAAGACATGATAAATTTCCTAAATTTGAATAATCACTAAGCAATGATATTTGAGATTAAAACTATGTGGAGTTTTAATGAATCTTTAAGGGTGTGTTCATTGGTCCAAAATGGACCAACTGACAAACAGATGCGACGGACGCGTCTGTTTGTCACCGGTCCATTTAGGACCAGTTGCCCAACGGCTGGAAATAGAGCCGACGGGCTCGGACGCATCTGAGCCCAACGACTCCATTTCCATCCGTTGGGCTCAAACACACCCCTCCTCTATAAATCACTGTAATGACCTGCATTTGCAGAGGTATTATAATTAATTTATTTAATTATATAAATAGTAATATAGTGAATTAAATGGTGGTTTAATTTAATAATGGTGAATATTTAATTAAAATAATAAATTAAGTAATATATTTAATTTTGAAATAATCAAAATTGGCGGAAATGGCGATATGGTGTGAACTGGATCATCTGTGATATTTAATTCAGTTTAGAATTGAATTAGAATAATGAATATATTAATTGAACGAAAATTTGAACGTATAATTATATTAAAATTAAAATCGAGCATGAAATGGCACGGCAGTTCGCCATTTGGCGATTTGAACTTCAACTGAATGTACAGGGTTTGTTTTAAATCAGATTGCTATGAAACAAGAAAGTGTGGAGCTGGTGGAGTATATCTTTCTAGTGGAAGAGAAAAATCGCGATTTCGTCGTATAGATTTTAATTTATGTCCAAATCAAATTTTAGAAAAGTCGCTGTGGAATTCCTTTATAATTTATAACGGAATTATTTATATTTTTAAAAGAAATTTCAGTATAAATCGAATATCGGGTTGACCCAGATTTGAAATATCTAGTTAGAAATCCATATATGGTTTTCTGAACTGTATGGTATTCCACTATGAATATATACGATAATATTTGTTTAAAAATATTTAATTTAATTATATTTATATATTTAAAAAGGTCATCCAGAGCTTTAAAAATAGCCACTTTTGCAAACGAAGTCGGAATTCGACGAAACTAATTTTGTTGGATCTGCAATGTCAAATAGTTGTTAGATTTCCAGTTTCGTGATTTTTAGAGTCATTGTGTGGTCGTACGGATTTTTAGAGTGAGAAACAGTCAGTATTTTGACGGTTAAAAATACGCTGTGTGAGAAAACGGAGTCGAAATTCGACGAAACCAGTTTCGTTAGGTCCGTGATGTCGAACAGTAGCTGCATGGCAATCTTCATGATTTTTGGGTATCATGTGTGATCATAGAAAATTTTAAAGGATGAAAACAAACAACAGTTGAATAAAAACAAATAAAGTAATAAAATATTTTTATCCTATATAATCCCCTCCCAAACTCCTTAACCTAATTTCATTCATTCTCCCGTCAACGCAAAAATTTCCAGCCGCCACCCACGAGAACAAGTATTTCAGCCAAAAACGAGATCAAAGAGAAAAATCAAAATAAATCAAATAAAAACACAGAATTCCTGAGATGAGTGTATACGATTTCAGGATAGGTTTCTCTACAACCTGGTATATGTTTCAAGGTATTCGACTTTTGTTCTGGGGTGCTCATTTTCAGAGCGTGACGGCTAGGGTTGAATCATCCGAGAATTTTGAGCATTTGTTCAAGTTGTGGTTGTTCGATTTGGGTTAGTGGTGAGAAATTACACTTGCGGTGAGTTTTTGGGTGGATTCGAGATGGTTTAATGTCGCTGATTTTCCTGTGCATCATAAGGGAAGCTCGAGGTCGTGTCTGATTTCATGGGTGCGAGTCGTATGCTGTTGGTATGGGTTGAAAGAGGGGTTGAAGGGAAGTTCATTGGTGAAAGAAGTATGGAAGTTCGTGAGCTGATGGAGGTGATGGATGAATCGGAAGTAGTGGGAATGACTATGTTGGATGCCTGGGAATCACGAAGTGGTATTTGGGAAGAAGGAGTTCACGGGTTCGGGTATGTTGGGCCTGACGTGTTGGGTAAAGCCCATTAATTAAATTACATTAAGTATATTTCAATTTAAATGTATATAAACTTGCTAATAGTATAACTTTCTCAGATGTTATCGGAACTGGACAAAACAAAATCCGGCAGGATCGTATGGACGGACACTACCCAATGGAACAGACGAGAAGTGGATTGGAGATCGTTTTTATTTATGGCGAAATAAATTGTTTGATTCAAATCAAATAACAGTTTATCGTTCTTAAACGATGAACTGCAACTGTGAGTAAATCTCACTAACTCTGAATAGTTTATAATTTCATGTTTATTTTTAGAACTATTAAATATTGGTTGATTGACTGTTTGTTGACTATTTGATTGAACTGCTAGTCAGTTAGTTGGATTTCTATATTAATCCTGTTTAACAGAATATATCATATGGAACTAAAAGTGATGTTATCTATACTGTTTAAAATCAATGATGCAGTAAAACAGGTTGGAGGAATCCAACTGGGTTCCTCAACATTTATTTTACTGTTTTTCATATATTGTGATATATGATGTGATATATAGTCTGTTGTCTATTATATGTGTTTGGACGATACTGATCATCGTGATTTGATATGTTGAATACCATAACATACCGAAATGCTGATAAGGGAATATTTTCAAAGTGATATTTGAAAATAAAATATTTATAAATGGAATATTTATAAATAAGGAATATTTATAAATTGGAATATTTATAAATAGGAGATATTTAGAAAAAGGGAAAACGTTATAAAAAGGAAACTATTATAAGAAGGAAATCATTTTAAAGTAGAGAACCGTTACTAAAAGTAAATCTTTAAAATGAATAAATGTTGTTAAAAAGGAAATCTTTATAAAGCGGATAAAGGAGTTAAATCGAATATGGTATTCGAAAGGAGTTAAATCGAATATGGTATTCGAAAGTAGTAAAGCGAATTAGTTTAATCGAAAGGAGTTCATCGATGTTAGTTTAATCGATTAGAGTTAAAGCAAATGAGTTAATCGAATATAGTTTATTCGAATAGAAAGTAAATGGAGTTAATCGATGTAAGTTTAATCGATTAGAGTTAAAGCAAAGGAGTTAATCGATGTTAGTTTAATCGAAACGAGTTAATCGATGTTATTTTAATCGATTAGAGTTAAAGCAAATGAGTTAATCGAATATATAGTTTATTCAAATAGAATAAAGGAGTTAATCGAATATACAATTTATTCAAATAGAATAAAGGAGTTAATCGAATATATAGTTTATTCAAATAGAATAAAGGAGTTAATCGAATATATAATTTATTCAAATAGAATAAAGGAGTTAATTGAATATATTGTTTATTCAAATAGAATAAAGGAGTTAATCGAATATAGTTTATTCAAATAGAAAGTAAAAGGAGTTAATCAAATATATAGTTTATTCAAATAGAATTAAAAGAGTTATCGAATATAGTTTATTCGATAGGAGTTAAGTGAATAGAGTTAGAGTTAAATCAAAAGAGTTAAGTTAATAGAATAAATTGAATATAATTATCGAATATACCTTATCAAAGGAAAGAATTATCGAATAGAAAAGATTTGGAAGAAAGTTACGTAAGGAAGTTTGTTAAAGAATTAAAAGGGTGAACTTTGTCTATTTCAAGATTAGAAACATCGTTCAGTTAAGGTCTGAGAGGTAGTATTACCCCAACTTGATTAACTTCATTTTAACTAAGGAATGGTTAAGGCTCGATAGTAAAGGATGGTTAAGTGAATTTAGTAACTAAAGGAAATGGTTTGAGTTGGCATCGCGATGGTTTGTTTAAACATTTGTCTAAGTCCAACGAAAAAGCTTTGGAAATGTTTTCCAAATAAGAAACCAGAAATGTTTTCTAATAAAGAAAACAAGAAATGGAAATGTTTTCCATTGTTAGTAACGTATATTTTCCAAATTTAGAAAATAAGAAATATTGAATATAGGGAAACAGGAGATAAGTAAATTAATGAAATAAAGAGATGAATGTTGAATGATGTTTGACCGATATAAATTTTAATTTGGAAATAATATCGTTGTTTGCACAACTGTTTTTCTTCGATAGTTAAATCACAGACTATCGAAGTTTTGACCATTTTAACGTTGTTAATATGGAGAGACCGGTTGGATTATTATCCAAAGAACCACTCTGTATTGGCATAAGCGTTGCGAATCATATATGCCAAAGGAAATTGAAGACGGAGTTATGCAAGGGCCATCCTGTGTACAGAATAGTGCCTTCGGTTCATCCTGTTCCTGGATGACTTGTATGGACGAATGTCTGACAGAGTATTTCCAGACGATCACGTATATTGATTTCTCCAACCGTACCAAGAGTGGAAGCAGAGAAGGAAACTTCTTTTAGCTAACACATAATGTATGGTTGAGGATGTCAATCGGTGATTTGATGGATTTGACGATGTGGCATTCAAAGTGAATCGGGTGTGATGATAAAGCGTAGCTTCTAGCCTCACACCCGGTAAATGACAGAAATCGGGCAGGCAGCATGGCTAAATCGGTCTCACCGAAGTAGGGTGTATGATCACCTGATCTAGAGTTTCACTTACTTCTAAAAATCTATTGTTGATGCTGTCCCATTCGGGAAACGGTTGCTCATCCCAACCGTTGGTGATATACATTCGATACACTCAAGCGAAATGAGTGGTCGGTCATGTGTGGCCGGGTTGCAAGATGTTCTTGTTGAACCCAGTGTATTCCTCTCTAGAGGTACACGAGCGAAAGGTGGTTCCATACCTTGTCATAGTTGGAAATCCATTACCCAATACGTGCTTGTGGTTTTGATTGTATACTATATATGTAGAACGTGAGATGAAAGCGTTTCTGCTGGATGATTATTATATTGTGGTTGATAGACATTATTATAATATCAAAAGGCTTTTGATATGAAGATATTTTGGATTCTCATAAGGGAAAAACCCGTTCCGTTATACGGTGTGGTCTTATGAGATATCGTTTACTCGTTCAATAATTTTAAACTGTTTTACTCACACCGGTCCCTTGACTGACCCGGAGTTTATTTGTTTGTTTCCCTAAACTATTGGGTGCCTAAATTTGTACGGGCAGTCAAGTAGTCGGGATTTACAGATATACTGGAAGAGCTTGGAGCAGGAGGCTTGTAACACCCCGTATTCTATAACTGTGGAATTAACAAATTAAGTATAATTAATTTGAAATCAAAGAACTAAGGGAAACGGGATACGCCATTGCGTTCGTCTCGGAAAAATACGCGAAATAGAGTCCGAGTTTTCGAAAAACGGAGTTCGTATGAAGAAGATATGGCCTTCGGAAGTTTCTGAATTCGAACAGAATAAAACAGTTTAAAAATTAAAACCGGGCCCAATTGGCCGAGGCGGGAAAACTCCCGCCTAAGACACCCAGGTCAACTGGGCTGTCGACCTGGTCTAGCCAGGTCGACAGGGCTGTCGACAGGGCTGTCGACCTGGTCCAGACCCAGGTCGAACCCAGTCCACCCTGGCTGGCCTATTTTATGTTGGTCGATTTTCTGTAGTCTGCTTTGTCATTAGGGCTAGGTGGCAAGTTCTAATTGGTCTCTCCTTAGGATGAATGGCTACGATCAATCCAAGCAACATCAATGGCCCTAATCAGTTCATTACCCCTATAAAATGACCCTAGACTCTACCTAGGTTTCTTACACAATTCTCTAGCCTCCATTGCTCTCTTCTTCTAATAAAAAATAAAAATGGCGTCGCTGCTCTGCTGGAATTAAAACTAGAAGATAATCAACATCAGCCTAAGCAACTCAATTCAGACTAGAGATTAAAGTTTCTGAAAAGATTCTACAACAAGTTAAAGTTCTTTCTTTAATCCAATCAAGGCAAGTACAGTTATTCTCCGCTATAAACATTAATTATAATTTTGATATGCATTTAAAACTGAGTTTGAGGTTGTATATATATATTTTCTTCTGTTGGATCTGTTTTCTGTGACTGTTCTGTATTCCTTTCTTCTTTTCTGTTTCTATAGCCAGGCTACCACGAGCCTGTGCCCAATCTCATAAAGAGATTAACGTATGAACGAAAATTTGGGACAATTAATGAATGATGCGAAATTTGACAAGATTGAATTGAACATATGACTTTAGATCTGAAGCATAAAATATATTGGACATGTGACTTGGGATTGGATGCATAAATTTAGCTATGAACATGTAATTTATATATTGCATGCAAAGAGTATGTTGTAATTTAGATTTGTAACTAAATAGAGAAATGAACATATGTTATTTAGATCTGTAATTAATTAGAAAAATAAGCATATGTTATAAACTAGTTTTAGACCTATGCATATTCTGTGATAAAAGAAGAAGAGGAACCACTGTAAGATTACATATGATTTGAGACTTTGGACAAAATGCATATAAAAGTCAAGATTTTGATTTTTAGAAGATATGATTTAAAGATTTAGATTGTTGGGTATAGTTTGCATAATGATTCATGACATGAAAAGAAGAAGGATATGGAAAGTTAGGTGTAAAGATTTACATTAATTAGGATATCTATTATTTAGATTACACCTAAATAGGGATTTTTGGATATATGGCATGCATTGAAATTAATGGTTATATTTGGTATAATTTATATGTGAATCTGCTGTAAGATGCTAGTTTAACAAAAATTGGAACATATGTTATATGGCAAATTATGTCCATATTCTGTGCTATGTAACTTTATGCAAACATGGGGTATATGTTGTGAATCATGACAATTATGTAAGCATATGAATTTAGGCCAATTTATGATTGGGCAAGGCATGTAAATAGAACTTTTAGAAATATTAAATTTGCTAAATCTGCTAATTTGTCTAGTTGCCTAAACTACTAGTTTTGTAATATTGCCTAGACTGCTAATTAGATTGAAATGCCTAATCTGTTAAATTTGTCGGTTGAAATGCCTAACCTGTTATATGCCAAAATCTGCTAAGTTGCTAAATCTGTAAAATCCGTTAATTCATATAAAATCTGTTATCTGCTATGTTGATATAATCATTCTGTTATTGATATAATCTGAATTGGCATATATATATTGGACGTGCGCATAAACGGTAAATAATTAATTAATTGGCCGCAAAGATGAACATGGCTAACTCGAGGTTAGAATGAGTTTGCGGCGTAAATCTGCCCGGAACCGCCCGGCACATCCAGTGGCCGCAAACAATAGGTTCTAATGTGAGAAGTTAGTCATAACATGCGTAAGACACGAGGTTAGGTCTGGCTTGTGGCAGAAGTCTGCCCGGAACCGCCCGGCATATCCAGCGGCCACAAGCTACCGACCTAATGTGAGAGGTCTGTGCATTAATAATTAATTAATGCAAATCTAAGATAAGAATGACGTCTAAAACGTATTGGGGAAAATAGGGTTAAACCAATGGGGTTAATAGATGTAGTAAAACCCATCCATGAATCTGTAGGCCCAATACAAAGTTAGACAAATCTGAAAAGTCTGTACATCTGACCCGTTAGTCTGAAAACTTGTTAACTAAATTTGTGAATTAGTAAATCTGAATTCTGTATGTCTGAACTTGTAAACAAGTTAATCTGAAATCTGTTAGTCTGGGGACACAAGGTTAGGAGGGGAATTACTTGTGTCATCTGTTGTTTGGGACCCATATTAGTCAGTAACCCTTTCTGGTATCAAAACTTTGACCCAACAGTAAGTAGGGTCCGGGCACGCTTACTGAACTAATTATAAGTGGTTCATTCTGATAATGGCAAGGGGTGTTGATGGTGCGTTCCAACCGGGTCATGTGCGTGCATGGATCCCGGTCTGCCTCTGAGGATGTAAGACGCCGTGACATCTGTAAATAGGTCTGTGCCAATTGGTTGTCACTTTAGGGAGTGATACACCCTACTGTGGGGCCGACACAGGATATTTATGTATTAGGGAGCCGATCGCTTGGGGTAGGGTTTTAGGGTACACTTAGTTCTGTCTGTTTCTGTTGGTACCGTCTGTTTCTATTGGGTGGTAACACCTGTCTGTTTCTGTGTGGTACCGTCTGTTCGGGTGGTAAAGGCCCATTACTAGTGTACACCTAATTCTACATTCTGTTTCCGTAGGGATAAATCTGTTTCTTCTTCTGTCTGTTTCTGATCGGGTAGTAAAGGCCCATTATTAGCATTCTGTTTCTGTTAAAGTATTCTGTACCCGTTCCTGCTTCAATTTAGACATTAGGGAGACCCCTAATTCTGTTATACTAGTATTAGTGCAGAGAAGTGTAAAACAATAGTTTATATCATTCTGTTTTTCTGTTATATCTGCTACACCTGTTATAGTTATCTCACATCCAGTTTTATGTTCATATCATATTATTATTATCTGTTCATATGCTGAAAGTCACTGGACTTGCCAGACTTTTTGTCTGACCCTTGTTGTTTCGCCTTCTTTCTTCCGTTCCCCCCCAGGTTATCCAAGGAGGGAAATACTTTAGCTTGATCCGGATTTCTCTTTGCTTGAAGTACTTAAAGTATGGCTTGGCTCTGTATAGCTTCCGTTCCATGGGGATTATGATTTTAAACTATGCATTTTGAAGGCTTTTGTACAAGACTGATATTTTGTACTTGAATTCTGAAATTGAAAGGATGTAACCATACTAATTTCTGTTTCCGCTGTAATAAAGTTAAAAATTTTCAAGTACTGTTTTATCTGTCTTGTAAGTTTCTGTTCTGTTTACTAAAATGCTCCACCAAAGTTAAGGCATTCCCTTTGTGAGTGACCTTAACGGAGGTGGAGTGTTACACTTGGTATCAGAGCTGAAGGTTACCAGATTGGGTAAAGTTTTTGAAAACTATTTTCAAAAAGGTTTTGGAAAGGAAGTATTTTCAAAAATAAAGCTTATTTTGAAAAACATGATCCCCAAGAGCCATATATCTTTCTTTCAGTCCTTTTTGTATTGAACCTTTCCTTTTTCGTTCCAGCATGTCTGAAGTATCTGAGATACCAGAGGGTGTTCATGTACCCGGTTGGTTTCGTCAATATCTTGAGGCTAGGACCGCCGCTGCAGGTCCAGCAAATGATCCCCCTCCTCCACCCCCTCCTCGTGCTATTGCTTTCTCAAAAATCTGTAGAGATTTTAGGGCCATGGGTGGGAAGGATTTCAAAGGAACTGAATCATTCGTAGAAGCAAGGAATTGGCTCAAAGAAACTGAGGATCTGTTCGTTATCTTCGAGGTGGACGATAGGCAGAAGGTACAGTTGGCAGTATGGCTGCTCAAAGACGAAGCTTCCTACTGGTGGGAAGTCACTAACGCCGAGAGGCCGGTTGAGACATGGATGGATTTCAGAACAAGGTTTGAGACAAAATTCCTCTCGTAAGCTGAACGAAGTTTACAATTGGAAAAGTTCTTGTCTCTTAAGCAAGGAAGTATGACGGTCAAGGAATACGTCAACCAGTTCAACCAACTAGCAAGATTCAGATTGGATTTAGTCAACACTCAGCATAAAAAGGCTCTCCGCTTTGTTAAAGGATTGAATGAGCCACTGCACAGCCTAGCCATGACCCATGTACCCATGGGAGCAACTTACGAGAAATTGGTGGATATGGCACTACTGCACGAGGAAGACAAGGGCCCGAAAGAGACAAAGAAGGAAGAACCACAGAATAAGAAAGCGGGGCCCAAAAAGGAAACACAAAAGAAGGATGAGAAGTCTGAAGATAAGAAGGGGAAAAAGTGCTTTACTTGTGGGAGCTCAACTCATCTGAACAAGGATTGCAGAAAAAGGAAGGGCGCTTGCTTCAACTGTGGGGAGATGGGACACTTCACTAGGGACTGCCCAAAGAGACGAGGACAAGGAGGGCAGGAGAACACTCTTGAGGCTAGTGGCTAGGATAGAAATAGGAAAATTTCTATAGTAGGTTTAATTTATTTATCTGATTATGAAGTCAAGACTTTTTCTGATTCTAGTATTTTGATTTTGTAATCGATACTCTGCACTTTAATACTAGTGTTATTTCTGAATTCCGCTGCAGACTCAGACCCATAAGGGTTATGGATCATCTGTTTGGGACTGGGGTTTGAGGGATATCTGTGTTAGGCGTCAAGTATGACGCATACATTCTGAGTTTTCGTGGGGTATCAATTTGATGTTGGTTCCGGTCTTTGGGGCCGATACTTAGGACCCATGTCTAATGGGAACCAAATTTTCGTTCTATCTGTACTCGCTTCCATCATTCGACTGTATCCTATCGATCGAATCTTCGAACTTTAGGTAGAAACTAATGGGTGTAAACATGTGTTTGAGACATGTTATGTTTGATGGTTGCAAGTGGATGCAAGTGGTTGCTAGTGGTTGCCCGTGGATGCGTATACACACACTAGGCACTAGATCGGCTCGAAAACACTCTCATACTGCATATGGATGAGTGAGCATTTTTCAATTCTTGTGGATGCAAAATGGTTGATTCAGCACATGGATGTTGCATTTGAGTGAATGGTTGTGCACTCATATAGAAATAATATATATCATCAGAATTCTATTGCATACATGTTGGACTCATGGCACTGACATAATTCGCATTAAGGAGGTCAACTGAATCAGTAGACCGCCTGATCTTTGCATTAGATAAGGAACATATACACACACTTTTGCATATGTTCATACAACATTAGAAGTTTTCTAAGGACAATGGATGCTTGTGGATGATGGTTGAGTAGATGGGTGATTGGATGGTAGGACACATTCTTCTTAACTTGAAGATTTCGGGGACGAAATCCTTTTAAGTGGGGGAGAATGTAACACCCCGTATTCTATAACTGTGGAATTAACAAATTAAAGTATAATTAATTTGAAATCAAAGAACTAAGGGAAACGGGATACGCCATTGCGTTCGTCTCGGAAAAATACGCGAAATAGAGTCCGAGTTTTCGAAAAACGGAGTCCGTATGAAGAAGATATGGCCTTCGGAAGTTTCTGAATTCGAACAGAATAAAACAGTTTAAAAATTAAAACCGGGCCCAATTGGCCGAGGCGGGAAAACTCCCGCCTAAGACACCCAGGTCGACAGGGCTGTCGACCTGGTCTAGCCAGGTCGACAGGGCTGTCGACAGGGCTGTCGACAGGGCTGTCGACCTGGTCCAGACCCAGGTCGAACCCAGTCCACCCTGGCTGGCCTATTTTATGTTGGTCGATTTTCTGTAGTCTGCTTTGTCATTAGGGCTAGGTGGCAAGTTCTAATTGGTCTCTCCTTAGGATGAATGGCTACGATCAATCCAAGCAACATCAATGGCCCTAATCAGTTCATTACCCCTATAAAATGACCCTAGACTCTACCTAGGTTTCTTACACAATTCTCTAGCCTCCATTGCTCTCTTCTTCTAATAAAAAATAAAAATGGCGTCGCTGCTCTGCTGGAATTAAAACTAGAAGATAATCAACATCAGCCTAAGCAACTCAATTCAGACTAGAGATTAAAGTTTCTGAAAAGATTCTACAACAAGTTAAAGTTCTTTCTTTAATCCAATCAAGGCAAGTACAGTTATTCTCCGCTATAAACGTTAATTATAATTTTGATATGCATTTAAAACTGAGTTTGAGGTTGTATATATATTCTCTTCTGTTGGATCTGTTTTCTGTGACTGTTCTGTATTCCTTTCTTCTTTTCTGTTTCTATAGCCAGGCTACCACGAGCCTGTGCCCAATCTCATAAAGAGATTAACGTATGAACGAAAATTTGGGACAATTAATGAATGATGCGAAATTTGACAAGATTGAATTGAACATATGACTTTAGATCTGAAGCATAAAATATATTGGACATGTGACTTGGGATTGGATGCATAAATTTAGCTATGAACATGTAATTTATATATTGCATGCAAAGAGTATGTTGTAATTTAGATTTGTAACTAAATAGAGAAATGAACATATGTTATTTAGATCTGTAATTAATTAGAAAAATAAGCATATGTTATAAACTAGTTTTAGACCTATGCATATTCTGTGATAAAAGAAGAAGAGGAACCACTGTAAGATTACATATGATTTGAGACTTTGGACAAAATGCATATAAAAGTCAAGATTTTGATTTTTAGAAGATATGATTTAAAGATTTAGATTGTTGGGTATAGTTTGCATAATGATTCATGACATGAAAAGAAGAAGGATATGGAAAGTTAGGTGTAAAGATTTACATTAATTAGGATATCTATTATTTAGATTACACCTAAATAGGGATTTTTGGATATATGGCATGCATTGAAATTAATGGTTATATTTGGTATAATTTATATGTGAATCTGCTGTAAGATGCTAGTTTAACAAAAATTGGAACATATGTTATATGGCAAATTATGTCCATATTCTGTTGTAATAACCCGGAAAATCTGGGCCAGTTTAAAATTTTTATTTTGGCTATTTTAGTGAATTTTGAACATTTAAAATAGATTATTTTAAATAATATCGACGAGAAATTTATTTTGAATAGAATTCAACGTATATATTTATACGCGTCGTCGTTAGAATATAAATATTTATATATAATTATAAATAGAATTGAAAATGGCGCGGTAGTTCGATAATTCGATTTCAAACTTCAATTGAATGTACCGGGTGCAAAACAATCCGGATTCTAGTGAAACCAAAAACATTAGGATCTAATTGATGATATCTTTCCAACGAATCCGAATAATCAAAATTTCGTAGCGGGAATCAAAAGATATGTCCAGTTGAAATTTCTGAATAGTCGCTATGGAATTCAAGCCCTTAAAAATGGACATTTTGCAAATGACCTCGGATTTCGACGAAACCACTTTTGTTGGGTCCGTGATGTCAAGTTATTGCTAGGTTTCAAATTTCATAATTTTTCGAATCAATATGTGAGCGTGGCAAAGGAAAACGTGTTTTGACCATTTTAGTTGATTTTAATCGACTGGAAAATGGCCATTTTTCCAACGGTCTCAGAATTCGACGAAACTAGTTTTGTTAGGACCGTATCGTCAATACGAAGCTAGAAAATATTTTTCTGCAATTTTTAGAGCTAGTATGTGACCCCGGTAATTTGAAATGTACGTTTAAAATTCAATATAGTGATTTAAATGTAAATTTAAAGGAAACTGATTGTAACAGTCGAATCAGCTTGCGAAACATATCCCATTGTGTTCGGAATGGGGGTAAAACGCTATGGACGACAGGCGGTGGGCCTCGTTTCGAGGTCGTATGTGAAACTCAACTTTTTGCAAGATAAAATAATTAATTAAATAAAAAAAATATATATCTCCCCTTCAAAACCCGTTGCCCCCCCCCCTCATATTTTCAATCGTTCTGAAATAAAAAAAAAAAAAAAGAGGAAGAGCCGCCGCCGAACATCGCGCCCCCCCCCCCCCCCAGAGCTGCCGCCGCCTTCCCCTGGTGCTGTCGCCGCCGCCTCTTCCTCTTCTTCCCCTCTCTCGCATCCGCCCCTTCTTCCTCCATCGCAAGCCACAGAACCCCGCGCCCCTCTCCTCGTCGAACCACCGTGCCGCGCCTCAACCGGAGACCCCCCCCCTTCCTCCGCTGGTTCCTCCCCCAAAACCGCCCTCCGACGCAGGAAGAAACCCCCCCTCTCTCTGTAAGTCCATTTTCTTTTTCTTTTTTTTTATTTTATTATTATTTTATTTCTGTTTTTATTTTAATAGATTTAAAAACTGATTTGATAATGATATAAAAACTGTTTTTTTAAGGGATGTAAAAGCTGTTTTTTTTAAAACTACATAAACAGATTTAAAAAGAATTATAAACTGATTCTTTTTAAATGATTAAGGATTTTAAAAACTGGATTTTTAAATGATTTAAAAACTGATTTGAAAAGGAAAAGAAAACTGATTTTATTTTAAGGTTTAAAATAGAAAAAGAGTTTAAACTTTGAAATAGGGAAAAAGTTTTAAACTTTGAAATAAGAAAAGGTTTAATCTTTTAATAGAAAAAGATTTGAACTTGATAAAATAAAGATCATATCTTTAAAATAGGAAAGACGGGATTTTTACTGAGTAGAAGAAGAAGAAAATATGATTTTTATATTTTTAAAGTATTAAAAATATAATCTTTACTATATAGGAATATTAAAAATATAATCTTTATAGGATAGAGAATATAAAGATATCATCTTTGTATATGTAGCGAAATAAAAATCTGATTTTTATTTTATATACGTTGAAGTATAGTGATGATTTTTAAATTTAAAAAGGTGAAATCTTTAAATTTAAAAAGGCGAAATCTTTAAATTTAAAAAGGCGAAATCTTTATATAGAAAATAGCGTGATAAAAATATAATTTTTATCTATATAACATAGTAGAAAAAAATTCGATTTTTATATGTTGAATAGCATAGTAAAAATTCGATTTTTAAATATATGAAGTGATTATAAAAATATGATTTTTAAATTGAAAACGAACAAATAAAAATGTGATTTTTATTTTAAAGACATCAAAATATAAAAATGTGATTTTTATGTATATAGTGACTACGGGCGCAAGAAGACGATAAAAAGGCGAGGATGAAGAAGATTTCTATAAAAGAAGTGTCGTGAAGTTGGATAGCTATAGGTGAGAACTTCTCACTCTAAATTCTCTTTTTCTAGTTATATATATATACTAGGATGTAGACGGTGCTTAGTAGCACCCGACACCCGTCATCCACAGACCATGGATGGCTTGTTTGTAAAATTGTTTGGTTGTGTAGTTGGATAGATTATTTGGGTTGAATTGAAATGTTTGGTGAATTGAAATAGATTTGATTGATGAGTGAATGGCGTGGGCCTTCACTAGACCGGGGATAAGGCTAGGCCTTGTCCCGTTTCTAGTATCGTGCCGTTATGCCGCCGAAATTTTCTAAAATATGTTAGAAGAATAAAAATATCATTTTTATTGTGTAAATGAAATGAATAGAAATTCATGTGTTGAAATAGAATATTTTATCGTTAAAAATATAATTTTTAACATGAAAGTGAATAAATAAATATTTATAAACAAATCGGCCGATTTGTTTATATACACTGATTTGACTGATATTGATTGGGTCGATAAATTTTACACATCGCCCAACTGCACAAATAAAATCTGTGTTTGATTGTTTTGAAACCCCACACGGGTGTTGGGATGGAATTTGATGTTCACTCATCCTGATTGATTAAATATGTCGATCGGTCGATTGACAGACTGTTATAAGCGTCAGATATCTATATTTGATGCTTATACAGTGTAGTGCACTTTGGTTGATGATTGATTATTTTTCAATGCTATTATATACATGTGTTGTATGGAATCCATATAATTAACGTTATATGGTGATTGATTGGGCCTCATTCCAATCGGGAAAATAATGAGTATTAGAAAAGAAAATTCATGTGTTGAATATAAAAATAGTCATGTGTTGACGATGTTCATGTGTTGAGTGAAATATTTTATATAATAAAAATTTACATCTTTATCATATTTAAAATTAGAACTACTTCCCAGTAGAAGTCTAATTAAAAATCAAACGATAGATACCATAGTTTTATAAAATATTTTACATAACAAAAATAGTGAGGTGTTGACAGTACTCATGTGTTGAGATTAGTCGTGTGTTGAAAGAAATATAGATTCATGTGTTGAATAGAACAAATATTCATTTGTTGAATAGAATAACGAATTATTGAAATATAAAGCCGTGTTGATTAGAGATGCGTTATTTTGACGCGAACGATGTTTATATCGATTTTATTCGTTTTATAATGAATATTGAAAAGTGATTTCGAAATCGAATATTTCGAAATGAATTGAATTGAATTGAAAACGATTTCGAAATGAATTGAATTGAAAACGATTTCGAAATGAATTGAATTGAAAACGATTTCGAAATGAATTGAATTGAAAACGATTTCGAAATGAATTGAATTGAAAACGATTTCGAAATGAATTGAATTGAAAACGATTTCGAAATGAATTGAATTGAAAACGATTTCGAAATGAATTGAATTGAAAACGATTTCAAATTGAATTGAAAGGGAATTGAAATGAATTCAAATTGAATTAAAATTTGAATTGAATAGAAATGAATTTTGAAACGAATTTATAAAGAAGAATTCAATTTTGATTTGAATTGAAAAGAAAGTTGAAAAGGTTTTGAAAACGAATTTAAAACGATTTATAAAATACGTTTTAAAAGGAAATCGACGATAATATATATAATATATATATGTTATATATATATAATGGCCTGAATAGAACGCGCCGCGCCGCGGCAGTTCGTGAATTTCGACCATTAACTTCGAATTGACGTTGTGGGAGATCCGACCATCGGATTCTCCTAAAACCGGAACCGTTGGGTTCGTATCGAAAAGAGCTTTCCAATGAATGTTAGAAATGTGAAATCTAACGGTTGGATTTGGAATTATGTCCAAATCAAATTCGAAAAAGGTCGCTGTAAGTGCAGTTCGATGGCCGTTGTTGGAAATCGACTGTACGGGCCTTGATAAAATTATCAAAAATATCTATAATTTGTGTAAAATTATAATATGTGAATTGGAAAGAATTGGGCTGGAAAATTCCACATTTGAATAGGTAAAAAAATGAATTTTTATCAAAATGAACTAGTTTTGAACTAGAATTAAAAATCAATTTATTTTTAAATAAATAAATTGAATTTGAAAGTGGTTTTAAAAATAATCAATATTCCCAATACGTGGATTGGACTGGAGTTGAATCGAAATTATCTTCGGGATATTTCGATGTTGGATTTCGTGACTATACAGATATTGTTATGGGAATTTGAAAGATATATTTTATATCGTTATTGCCAATACGATATATGTTGGTTTCAGAATTTGATATTGAATATAAGCCGATATATTTTCTATTCAGAGCCTTGTATTTAATATCAAACGTGATTTGGGTTAGTCGTGAATCGTGTTTTAGAAGACATTGGTTCTTTAACCCAGTTAAAGACATAATATTGATTTTTGAGAAGATTAAAACTAAGTGGAGTTTTAATGAATCTTTAGTTAGATTAAAAAGTGAATTGATAATTTAAATTATCAAATCTGAAAAGTGATCGAGAGTGGAGTATCACCAGTTTTGCTCCAAAGCGATAGTTAAATCTTTAATTGGATTTGAACGTGAAATGGTAATCAATTTTACCGATAACACCGTGGTGTTAGATATGGAGTATCACCAGTTTTGCTCCATGGGATATATAGGTTGGGATTGGGAAATAAAATAAATAATTACTTCGGTGTGGTTCGTTAATCCCGACTAATTAGAAATGATATCCAAAGGAGGATTGAAGAATAAATTTAGATGAATTTATCTTTGATAAAATTAATGGGAACCTTTCCCTAAGAATGTGATTTTGTGAATAAAAGAATATTATGAATTGGAATGAGGCGTTCGTTGTGTTTGTGTAACATTTGTTAATTATATGCGTGGGTTATTCAGAAAGGCCGGGTTATACCCATTCTGAATAACCGATTCGACGAGATGTCGAAGATGAAGACGGTGGTTGAAGACCGGTAGTCTTCACATCGTTTGGGTGATTACTGATGATCTTGATTGGGCTGTACACCCGAGATGAGGGAAACAGTCGGTGATCGTCCAGACGTACTTGGAGATCGATGGATATGCGAGGAAAGTGCCTCCGGTTTCGTTCAGACCCAGAACGAACTTGTAAATGGATTGTGTGTCTGACATTGGATTTTATTCTGTGTTGATTGATCTCTATTAAATATACATCTGTTTGGCGGCGGAGAATTTATTCTCTTGCTTAACGCCCTTCTCTGAGACGTACGAGCTCAGAGGTTGTATATCGATGGACATCAGTCGCATGGAGTGAATTGCTAATGTGGCATGCGTAAGTGGCAATTGATCAGGGCTTCTGTTGAAAAGCAAAGTCTTGTGGTTGATGATCAAAGCACGGCCTGTGTGGCATAGCTTTGTGTATAACGTGAATTCGCGAGCCTCACACCTCGGTATGAGTCAAAAACGGGAGACGGACTGCAGGGAGAGCACGACGTTTCTTTCTAGCTAGGGTGGTGTCAGTGACCTACCAGCCCTGACATTTATATACTTTTCACCTGTGTGGTTGTTGGATATGAGGCGCCTCGGATATAGGTCTGTAAGGACCGGGAAACGTGTGTTCAGGAATTGCCAATCCTCAAAAGTAAGAGAGGACCGGCCCTGAAGATCCAAGGATCATAGTGGGGTCCTGGGACATTTGCTAGAGTGTCTCGAACGCGGAGAGGAGCTTGCCCCTTGCCTCGGCTCATGACGGAAATCCAATTTCCAATACGTGTATTGCGGTTTTAATTGTAGAACTAGTATGGCGACATGATATATGGTACCCATGCCGTCTATGATTGATATTTATGATTGAATTGTTTTGACACTATACACTTATTATAGTATCAAATAATGTGTTTTAAACGTATCAAGCATGCTTTGGCTGTTATAAGGGAAAACCCTATCCTCCGGCTTGCGTTGCATTGTGTGATGGGACCTGGGTCTTATAACAGCTTCATTTTTCTCCATTTAGCATTGCGCTGTTTGTTTTATGCACTGGTATTCTTGGGAGGAAACCCGTTCCGTGTTATACGGCGTGGTCCCTTGACTTACCTAACTTTAAAACCAATATTAATAACTGTTTTAGTTCTCACACCAGTCCCATGACTGACCTGGAGTTTATTGTTTTAACCTAAACTCTGGGTGCCCCTATTTTCCGCACGGGCAGCTAGTAGTTTTGGTTTTGCAGATTTATATTCACAGGTTCCTGATATACAGCTGGAACGATGCTCGGAAAGCTCTGTATCCGTGCATCACTTCTAGTTGTGATTTTGTATTATTTTCCGCTGCTATGTAATTTATTGTAATCTCTGATATTTATCGAATGTAATTTATTCATTTATACTCTGTATATTCTTGTATCTGATGGAATTGTTGTAATAACAATGAAATGTTCTTCCGTATGCGTCCTTTTGTGTGTTGTTCTCAAAGTATTCGTGCTTTCCTTTACGGGGAAGTTACGGGTTCTTACAGTGGTATCAGAGCTTTGGTTTACAGAGCTCGAGTACAAGACACATTAGAACCATACGAAAGAATTCATCAGATATTGGATTAGCAATATCCAATTAGAATGACTCGTTAGAGATAGGATCAGTAGTATCCTAGAACGAGTGTGAAGAGTATATTTTTCAAATGAAAACAATTTTGTTTTGAAAATTTAAATCGTTTTAAACGTATTTGATTATTTATTTATTTTGAATATGGACAATCGAGTATATATAGATTTCGCGTATACGCGTCATGAACGTATATTCGAAGTTTTAATATACTGGGTAGATATAGAATCACATTCTAGACATCCGGGAATGATTCTGATGATGGTGCATCATCATCAGTATTCATATTCGAGTTTCGAAGGTGTGATTTCTATATATTTCCATTAGGCTGGTGTGAGAACCTAAATTAATATAGTTAGAACACATTGTTGTGAATTGGCATCAAAACATGATTTTTTGTATATATGTATCAAAATTATGAATTTGAAACTCTAATTCACTAATTGATTGCTGTTTGTGTTGGTTGTTTATTTGTTTGCTAATTTTTAACCATTTATGCCTAATTGAATCGAATATTGAATTGTATTGAAAATTGGTCGCATTTGCTTGCATATACATATACTTACTTTGAACAGGTCATAGCAAGGAGGCTAGAGCAGAGAATAAAATTTGTTTGCCCGACAAATAGGTACATGTTTACTACATAATTTCCTGTTTTGTTTGGGTGATGATGATTTTGTGAGCCTATTGGCTAGCCGCTTGGCTTTTTCTTTTTCTTTTTGAGATCTGAAGGACCGGGGAAGCTATTTGAAATTCCCCGATGCTCCCATTGCAGGGGAGGTTGTGGCGAAATTTTTCGAAAATTTAGGGTGTTAGCCAAATTTTTGAAGTTTTGAAATTTCTCAGAAACTGAAAAGTTGGAGAATGAAAGCCAGATCGAGTGTAGAGCTTAATAATCAAACCACTTTCGACTTTGTTCCTTTTCGGGGACGAAAAGTTTTAAGTGGGGGAGATTGTAATAACCCGGAAAATCTGGGCCAGTTTAAAATTTTTATTTTGGCTATTTTAGTGAATTTTGAACATTTAAAATAGATTATTTTAAATAATATCGACGAGAAATTTATTTTGAATAGAATTCAACGTATATATTTATACGCGTCGTCGTTAGAATATAAATATTTATATATAATTATAAATAGAATTGAAAATGGCGCGGTAGTTCGATAATTCGATTTCAAACTTCAATTGAATGTACCGGGTGCAAAACAATCCGGATTCTAGTGAAACCAAAAACATTAGGATCTAATTGATGATATCTTTCCAACGAATCCGAATAATCAAAATTTCGTAGCGGGAATCAAAAGATATGTCCAGTTGAAATTTCTGAATAGTCGCTATGGAATTCAAGCCCTTAAAAATGGACATTTTGCAAATGACCTCGGATTTCGACGAAACCACTTTTGTTGGGTCCATGATGTCAAGTTATTGCTAGGTTTCAAATTTCATAATTTTTCGAATCAATATGTGAGCGTGGCAAAGGAAAACGTGTTTTGACCATTTCAGTTGATTTTAATCGACTGGAAAATGGCCATTTTTCCAACGGTCTCAGAATTCGACGAAACTAGTTTTGTTAGGACCGTATCGTCAATACGAAGCTAGAAAATATTTTTCTGCAATTTTTAGAGCTAGTATGTGACCCCGGTAATTTGAAATGTACGTTTAAAATTCAATATAGTGATTTAAATGTAAATTTAAAGGAAACTGATTGTAACAGTCGAATCAGCTTGCGAAACATATCCCATTGTGTTCGGAATGGGGGTAAAACGCTATGGACGACAGGCGGTGGGCCTCGTTTCGAGGTCGTATGTGAAAGTCAACTTTTTGCAAGATAAAATAATTAATTAAATAAAAATAATATATATATATATCTCCCCTTCAAAACCCGTTGCCCCCCCTCATATTTTCAATCGTTCTGAAATAAAAAATAAAAAAAGAGGAAGAGCCGCCGCCGAACATCGCGCCCCCCCCCCCCCCAGAGCTGCCGCCGCCTTCCCCTGGTGCTGTCGCCGCCGCCTCTTCCTCTTCTTCCCCTCTCTCGCATCCGCCCCTTCTTCCTCCATCGCAAGCCACAGAACCCCGCGCCCCTCTCCTCGTCGAACCACCGTGCCGCGCCTCAACCGGAGACCCCCCCTTCCTCCGCTGGTTCCTCCCCCAAAACCGCCCTCCGACGCAGGAAGAAACCCCCCCTCTCTCTGTAAGTCCATTTTCTTTTTCTTTTTTTTTCTTTTATTATTATTTTATTTCTGTTTTTATTTTAATAGATTTAAAAACTGATTTGATAATGATATAAAAACTGTTTTTTTAAGGGATGTAAAAGCTGTTTTTTTTTAAACTACATAAACAGATTTAAAAAGAATTATAAACTGATTCTTTTTAAATGATTAAGGATTTTAAAAACTGGATTTTTAAATGATTTAAAAACTGATTTGAAAAGGAAAAGAAAACTGATTTTATTTTAAGGTTTAAAATAGAAAAAGAGTTTAAACTTTGAAATAGGGAAAAAGGTTTAAACTTTGAAATAAGAAAAGGTTTAATCTTTTAATAGAAAAAGATTTGAACTTGATAAAATAATGATCATATCTTTAAAATAGGAAAGACGGGATTTTTATTGAGTAGAAGAAGAAGAAAATATGATTTTTATATTTTTAAAGTATTAAAAATATAATCTTTACTATATAGGAATATTAAAAATATAATCTTTATAGGATAGAGAATATAAAGATATCATCTTTGTATATGTAGCGAAATAAAAATCTGATTTTTATTTTATATACGTTGAAGTATAGTGATGATTTTTAAATTTAAAAAGGTGAAATCTTTAAATTTAAAAAGGCGAAATCTTTAAATTTAAAAAGGCGAAATCTTTATATAGAAAATAGCGTGATAAAAATATAATTTTTATCTATATAACATAGTAGAAAAAAATTCGATTTTTATATGTTGAATAGCATAGTAAAAATTCGATTTTTAAATATATGAAGTGATTATAAAAATATGATTTTTAAATTGAAAACGAACAAATAAAAATGTGATTTTTATTTTAAAGACATCAAAATATAAAAATGTGATTTTTATGTATATAGTGACTACGGGCGCAAGAAGACGATAAAAAGGCGAGGATGAAGAAGATTTCTATAAAAGAAGTGTCGTGAAGTTGGATAGCTATAGGTGAGAACTTCTCACTCTAAATTCTCTTTTTCTAGTTATATATATATACTAGGATGTAGACGGTGCTTAGTAGCACCCGACACCCGTCATCCACAGACCATGGATGGCTTGTTTGTAAAATTGTTTGGTTGTGTAGTTGGATAGATTATTTGGGTTGAATTGAAATGTTTGGTGAATTGAAATAGATTTGATTGATGAGTGAATGGCGTGGGCCTTCACTAGACCGGGGATAAGGCTAGGCCTTGTCCCGTTTCTAGTATCGTGCCGTTATGCCGCCGAAATTTTCTAAAATATGTTAGAAGAATAAAAATATCATTTTTATTGTGTAAATGAAATGAATAGAAATTCATGTGTTGAAATAGAATATTTTATCGTTAAAAATATAATTTTTAACATGAAAGTGAATAAATAAATATTTATAAACAAATCGGCCGATTTGTTTATATACACTGATTTGACTGATATTGATTGGGTCGATAAATTTTACACATCGCCCAACTGCACAAATAAAATCTGTGTTTGATTGTTTTGAAACCCCACACGGGTGTTGGGATGGAATTTGATGTTCACTCATCCTGATTGATTAAATATGTCGATCGGTCGATTGACAGACTGTTATAAGCGTCAGATATCTATATTTGATGCTTATACAGTGTAGTGCACTTTGGTTGATGATTGATTATTTTTCAATGCTATTATATACATGTGTTGTATGGAATCCATATAATTAACGTTATATGGTGATTGATTGGGCCTCATTCCAATCGGGAAAATAATGAGTATTAGAAAAGAAAATTCATGTGTTGAATATAAAAATAGTCATGTGTTGACGATGTTCATGTGTTGAGTGAAATATTTTATATAATAAAAATTTACATCTTTATCATATTTAAAATTAGAACTACTTCCCAGTAGAAGTCTAATTAAAAATCAAACGATAGATACCATAGTTTTATAAAATATTTTACATAACAAAAATAGTGAGGTGTTGACAGTACTCATGTGTTGAGATTAGTCGTGTGTTGAAAGAAATATAGATTCATGTGTTGAATAGAACAAATATTCATTTGTTGAATAGAATAACGAATTATTGAAATATAAAGCCGTGTTGATTAGAGATGCGTTATTTTGACGCGAACGATGTTTATATCGATTTTATTCGTTTTATAATGAATATTGAAAAGTGATTTCGAAATCGAATATTTCGAAATGAATTGAATTGAATTGAAAACGATTTCGAAATGAATTGAATTGAAAACGATTTCGAAATGAATTGAATTGAAAACGATTTCGAAATGAATTGAATTGAAAACGATTTCGAAATGAATTGAATTGAAAACGATTTCGAAATGAATTGAATTGAAAACGATTTCGAAATGAATTGAATTGAAAACGATTTCGAAATGAATTGAATTGAAAACGATTTCGAAATGAATTGAATTGAAAACGATTTCAAATTGAATTGAAAGGGAATTGAAATGAATTCAAATTGAATTAAAATTTGAATTGAATAGAAATGAATTTTGAAACGAATTTATAAAGAAGAATTCAATTTTGATTTGAATTGAAAAGAAAGTTGAAAAGGTTTTGAAAACGAATTTAAAACGATTTATAAAATACGTTTTAAAAGGAAATCGACGATAATATATATAATATATATATGTTATATATATATAATGGCCTGAATAGAACGCGCCGCGCCGCGGCAGTTCGTGAATTTCGACCATTAACTTCGAATTGACGTTGCGGGAGATCCGACCATCGGATTCTCCTAAAACCGGAACCGTTGGGTTCGTATCGAAAAGAGCTTTCCAATGAATGTTAGAAATGTGAAATCTAACGGTTGGATTTGGAATTATGTCCAAATCAAATTCGAAAAAGGTCGCTGTAAGTGCAGTTCGATGGCCGTTGTTGGAAATCGACTGTACGGGCCTTGATAAAATTATCAAAAATATCTATAATTTGTGTAAAATTATAATATGTGAATTGGAAAGAATTGGGCTGGAAAATTCCACATTTGAATAGGTAAAAAAATGAATTTTTATCAAAATGAACTAGTTTTGAACTAGAATTAAAAATCAATTTATTTTTAAATAAATAAATTGAATTTGAAAGTGGTTTTAAAAATAATCAATATTCCCAATACGTGGATTGGACTGGAGTTGAATCGAAATTATCTTCGGGATATTTCGATGTTGGATTTCGTGACTATACAGATATTGTTATGGGAATTTGAAAGATATATTTTATATCGTTATTGCCAATACGATATATGTTGGTTTCAGAATTTGATATTGAATATAAGCCGATATATTTTCTATTCAGAGCCTTGTATTTAATATCAAACGTGATTTGGGTTAGTCGTGAATCGTGTTTTAGAAGACATTGGTTCTTTAACCCAGTTAAAGACATAATATTGATTTTTGAGAAGATTAAAACTAAGTGGAGTTTTAATGAATCTTTAGTTAGATTAAAAAGTGAATTGATAATTTAAATTATCAAATCTGAAAAGTGATCGAGAGTGGAGTATCACCAGTTTTGCTCCAAAGCGATAGTTAAATCTTTAATTGGATTTGAACGTGAAATGGTAATCAATTTTACCGATAACACCGTGGTGTTAGATATGGAGTATCACCAGTTTTGCTCCATGGGATATATAGGTTGGGATTGGGAAATAAAATAAATAATTACTTCGGTGTGGTTCGTTAATCCCGACTAATTAGAAATGATATCCAAAGGAGGATTGAAGAATAAATTTAGAAGAATTTATCTTTGATAAAATTAATGGGAACCTTTCCCTAAGAATGTGATTTTGTGAATAAAAGAATATTCTGAATTGGAATGAGGCGTTCGTTGTGTTTGTGTAACATTTGTTAATTATATGCGTGGGTTATTCAGAAAGGCCGGGTTATACCCATTCTGAATAACCGATTCGACGAGATGTCGAAGATGAAGACGGTGGTTGAAGACCGGTAGTCTTCACATCGTTTGGGTGATTACTGATGATCTTGATTGGGCTGTACACCCGAGATGAGGGAAACAGTCGGTGATCGTCCAGACGTACTTGGAGATCGATGGATATGCGAGGAAAGTGCCTCCGGTTTCGTTCAGACCCAGAACGAACTTGTAAATGGATTGTGTGTCTGACATTGGATTTTATTCTGTGTTGATTGATCTCTATTAAATATACATCTGTTTGGCGGCGGAGAATTTATTCTCTTGCTTAACGCCCTTCTCTGAGACGTACGAGCTCAGAGGTTGTATATCGATGGACATCAGTCGCATGGAGTGAATTGCTAATGTGGCATGCGTAAGTGGCAATTGATCAGGGCTTCTGTTGAAAAGCAAAGTCTTGTGGTTGATGATCAAAGCACGGCCTGTGTGGCATAGCTTTGTGTATAACGTGAATTCGCGAGCCTCACACCTCGGTATGAGTCAAAAACGGGAGACGGACTGCAGGGAGAGCACGACGTTTCTTTCTAGCTAGGGTGGTGTCAGTGACCTACCAGCCCTGACATTTATATACTTTTCACCTGTGTGGTTGTTGGATATGAGGCGCCTCGGATATAGGTCTGTAAGGACCGGGAAACGTGTGTTCAGGAATTGCCAATCCTCAAAAGTAAGAGAGGACCGGCCCTGAAGATCCAAGGATCATAGTGGGGTCCTGGGACATTTGCTAGAGTGTCTCGAACGCGGAGAGGAGCTTGCCCCTTGCCTCGGCTCATGACGGAAATCCAATTTCCAATACGTGTATTGCGGTTTTAATTGTAGAACTAGTATGGCGACATGATATATGGTACCCATGCCGTCTATGATTGATATTTATGATTGAATTGTTTTGACACTATACACTTATTATAGTATCAAATAATGTGTTTTAAACGTATCAAGCATGCTTTGGCTGTTATAAGGGAAAACCCTATCCTCCGGCTTGCGTTGCATTGTGTGATGGGACCTGGGTCTTATAACAGCTTCATTTTTCTCCATTTAGCATTGCGCTGTTTGTTTTATGCACTGGTATTCTTGGGAGGAAACCCGTTCCGTGTTATACGGCGTGGTCCCTTGACTTACCTAACTTTAAAACCAATATTAATAACTGTTTTAGTTCTCACACCAGTCCCATGACTGACCTGGAGTTTATTGTTTTAACCTAAACTCTGGGTGCCCCTATTTTCCGCACGGGCAGCTAGTAGTTTTGGTTTTGCAGATTTATATTCACAGGTTCCTGATATACAGCTGGAACGATGCTCGGAAAGCTCTGTATCCGTGCATCACTTCTAGTTGTGATTTTGTATTATTTTCCGCTGCTATGTAATTTATTGTAATCTCTGATATTTATCGAATGTAATTTATTCATTTATACTCTGTATATTCTTGTATCTGATGGAATTGTTGTAATAACAATGAAATGTTCTTCCGTATGCGTCCTTTTGTGTGTTGTTCTCAAAGTATTCGTGCTTTCCTTTACGGGGAAGTTACGGGTTCTTACATCTGTGCTATGTAACTTTATGCAAACATGGGGTATATGTTGTGAATCATGACAATTATGTAAGCATATGAATTTAAGCCAATTTATGATTGGGCAAGGCATGTAAATAGAACTTTTAGAAATATTAAATTTGCTAAATCTGCTAATTTGTCTAGTTGCCTAAACTACTAGTTTTGTAATATTGCCTAGACTGCTAATTAGATTGAAATGCCTAATCTGTTAAATTTGTCGGTTGAAATGCCTAACCTGTTATATGCCAAAATCTGCTAAGTTGCTAAATCTGTAAAATCCGTTAATTCATATAAAATCTGTTATCTGCTATGTTGATATAATCATTCTGTTATTGATATAATCTGAATTGGCATATATATATTAGACGTGCGCATAAACGGTAAATAATTAATTAATTGGCCGCAAAGATGAACATGGCTAACTCGAGGTTAGAATGAGTTTGCGGCGTAAATCTGCCCGGAACCGCCCGGCACATCCAGTGGCCGCAAACAATAGGTTCTAATGTGAGAAGTTAGTCATAACATGCGTAAGACACGAGGTTAGGTCTGGCTTGTGGCAGAAGTCTGCCCGGAACCGCCCGGCATATCCAGCGGCCACAAGCTACCGACCTAATGTGAGAGGTCTGTGCATTAATAATTAATTAATGCAAATCTAAGATAAGAATGACGTCTAAAACGTATTGGGGAAAATAGGGTTAAACCAATGGGGTTAATAGATGTAGTAAAACCCGTCCATGAATCTGTAGGCCCAATACAAAGTTAGACAAATCTGAAAAGTCTGTACATCTGACCCGTTAGTCTGAAAACTTGTTAACTAAATTTGTGAATTAGTAAATCTGAATTCTGTATGTCTGAACTTGTAAACAAGTTAATCTGAAATCTGTTAGTCTGGGGACACAAGGTTAGGAGGGGAATTACTTGTGTCATCTGTTGTTTGGGACCCATATTAGTCAGTAACCCTTTCTGGTATCAAAACTTTGACCCAACAGTAAGTAGGGTCCGGGCACGCTTACTGAACTAATTATAAGTGGTTCATTCTGATAATGGCGAGGGGTGTTGATGGTGCGTTCCAACCGGGTCATGTGCGTGCATGGATCCCGGTCTGCCTCTGAGGATGTAAGACGCCGTGACATCTGTAAATAGGTCTGTGCCAATTGGTTGTCACTTTAGAGAGTGATACACCCTACTGTGGGGCCGACACAGGATATTTATGTATTAGGGAGCCGATCGCTTGGGGTAGGGTTTTAGGGTACACTTAGTTCTGTCTGTTTCTGTTGGTACCGTCTGTTTCTGTTGGGTGGTAACACCTGTCTGTTTCTGTGTGGTACCGTCTGTTCGGGTGGTAAAGGCCCATTACTAGTGTACACCTAATTCTACATTCTGTTTCCGTAGGGATAAATCTGTTTCTTCTTCTGTCTGTTTCTGATCGGGTAGTAAAGGCCCATTATTAGCATTCTGTTTCTGTTAAAGTATTCTGTACCCGTTCCTGCTTCAATTTAGACATTAGGGAGACCCCTAATTCTGTTATACTAGTATTAGTGCAGAGAAGTGTAAAACAATAGTTTATATCATTCTGTTTTTCTGTTATATCTGCTACACCTGTTATAGTTATCTCACATCCAGTTTTATGTTCATATCATATTATTATTATCTGTTCATATGCTGAAAGTCACTGGACTTGCCAGACTTTTTGTCTGACCCTTGTTGTTTCGCCTTCTTTCTTCCGTTCCCCCCCAGGTTATCCAAGGAGGGAAATACTTTAGCTTGATCCGGATTTCTCTTTGCTTGAAGTACTTAAAGTATGGCTTGGCTCTGTATAGCTTTCGTTCCATGGGGATTATGATTTTAAACTATGCATTTTGAAGGCTTTTGTACAAGACTGATATTTTGTACTTGAATTCTGAAATTGAAAGGATGTAACCATACTAATTTCTGTTTCCGCTGTAATAAAGTTAAAAATTTTCAAGTACTGTTTTATCTGTCTTGTAAGTTTCTGTTCTGTTTACTAAAATGCTCCACCAAAGTTAAGGCATTCCCTTTGTGAGTGACCTTAACGGAGGTGGAGTGTTACAAGGCTTCAGGATCATATAGTTATAGTTACTTCCGCTATGTTGTAAGTGTTGTACTTTGATATTGATATGTATATTCAAGTACAGATTTGTATTTCAAAGTTACGTTATGAAATATATTTATTCGTTCCGCTGTGAGATTCGTGTTACTCTGATATTGTGTTCTTCTTCTTCTTCTATTCTAAGTTTCTATCTTATCTATCCTCACCCTCTGTTTTCTTTCTATTAATTTCCTGATTTTCAGTTTAATTTGGGGTTGGACTTGTGTTTTTGGTCAGCTCAAATTGGACCGGAATTTTGGGTCATTACATTTGGTATCAGAGCTTAAGTTAAGTGAATTACCTTGGCTCTGTGGCATGACTCGGTAGAGATAGGGTTAGTAGTACCCTAAACTGAGATTGAGTGTATATATACGAGTGAACGTATTTGTTATTGATATAAAAATTTGTTTTATATTGTGCGGATTTATTGGTTGGGTTGTTTATGAGTTCTGGTCGATCAGTTTGATCCACTGTACCGGTAGGAGTTACTAAACACTCGAATACGATGGGTCGACACAATATGTTTTGAAAAGAGGGTAAATTAAAATAAGTTTACCCAAGGTATATCTTGATATAGAGAAGATATATATATCAAAATTATAATATAATGGATATATTGGTTGTTACTATAATAGAGTAAGATTATAAATTAAATGGTTATGTAAATAATCAATCAGAATTCGTATAAGTGAAATACGTGAAATCAGATGAGTTAAATCAAAAATTTAAACCATAAATTGAATTAAAATTCTGGAAAATTGGATAAGTGTTTGTAAACGGATATGGATTAAAAGTAAGGAAAATGTAAGATCCTGGGAGATTTTAAATTGTTTTACAACCAGTGTGAATTATATTTTGAAATGAATTTCAAAGTGGAAATGTTTAGAAATGGTTTTATAGTATTGAACTCACTTCGATCGCTGGAAAATAGATTCTGATGATGACAGCTGCATTATCAGTATTCATTTTCGAGTTGTAAGTGACGAATTACTACCAGAGATTCTTTTTTGAATTTGTTTTGGGAAAGACAAGTTATGTTGAATTTCAAAATGGGATTTATAATATAGAATTGAAATAGAATTTGAATATAGAATTCAAATGGAATTTAGACTATAGAATTTGAATATAGAATTCAAATGGAATTTAAACTATAGAATTTGAATATATAGAATTTGAATAGAATTTGATATATAGATTTGAATAATAAAAGTGATATAAAATTTGAATAGAAATAGAATAGAATTAACTAAGTTGAAGAGGAATTAGTTAACCGAGTTTTGAATTTGAAGTGAACTTTGAAAGGTGAATTGGATTTGTAAATGGATATTCAAAATTGAATATAGAACTTAAATTTGAAATTTGGGTTCAAATTAGTTAATAAGCAAGTTAAAATATTTTTGAACATGTCATGTTCAAATATAAAAGTGAAATAGACTAAAGAGTTAATTAACAAATTAATTAACGAATTGAGTTAAAACGATCAGGTATAGTTAAAATAGATTGGGCAGGTACAGATATACATGAGATAGGTATGGATAAGGTATGAAGGTATATAAATAGAATGCTCGACGAAAAGGTATGTATTTAATTCATATATGAGATTTTATGCGCCGTATCGGCTAGCCGCTTGGCTTTTTCTTTTTCTTTTGGATTGCTGAGGGCCATGGAAGGCTATTTGAAATATCCCGATGCTCCTGGTACAAAGGAGGTTATGGCGAATTTTTCTGGAAATTTAAGGAGTAGAATATTTTTAAGATAATTTGATAGTTAGAAATCAACGTATCGATATATATATAGAAGTCGATAAGGAAACGAACTTAGAAATAGAATAGTAAAATCAAAAAGGAAGACTAAGAATAAAATCTAGTAAGACTAGAAAGAGGAAGCGTATACGTGTTTAAAAGTGAATAAGTAGTTGTATGGTATTGATTATTCGAGCAAGTAGTCATATCTATTTTGACGTTATAAATGTTATTCAGTCAAGGTCTGAGAGGTAGTTATACCCCAACTTGATTGATTCCATTATTAACAAATAAATAGTAAGATTTCAGGCTCGAAGATCAATGTTGAATAAGAGTTAGTTGAATATAGTATTTGGGTTATCGTAATGATGTTTTACACAACATCTGTTTTAACTCAAATAAGTGTAAGCTTGGAAATATAATGAAGAATATTTCCTAAGTATAGAAATAAACGAGATCGGAAAAGAGATAAGTAATTGGAATATTTTCCAATTATAAATAGCATATATTTTCTAAAAAGTTTAGAAAATAAAGGAAGGCGATATTCAGAAATGTTTTCCAAATAACATAAAAGGCCAATATGGTTATTGAAAATATTTGGTTAACAAATATTAATAAAGAAATAGAGAAGTGATTTAACTAATGAAATTAATTAAGGGCTCAGTGACATGTTCAAAAGGAAAATTCGATTTTTGAAAAGAGTAAACTGTTTGAAAACTCCCAGGGAAAGACTGTTTGAATTAAAAACAAATTTAACAGAAATTTGTGAAAGAAAATTTAAATTAAAGTAAAGCCAATAAAGTGGTAACTGAGATTGAATTAGAATGATATCCAGACAAATGGGATTGTGAGATTCAAATTTGAAGTGTAATGTGACAATCAAGTTAAGAGTTGGGAATCGAGAAGAACTCGAGTTGAAATGATATATGGCTTGGATATAAGCGAAGGGTTGAGTTGTGGATAAAAGCAAATTGGAATTTGATTGGGATGAACCTTGTATCTGCTGAATTGATAACAGGTGGAAAGGATAAAATGATATGCCGACAAAGGGTACAAGTTTACATTTCTATTGGATATAAGATTTATGAGCCGAATTGGCAAGCCGTTTAGCTGTTTGATTTTCTTTTGGGATAGAGATGGCCCAGAGAGGCGAGTGGGAGTTTGACCGATTGACCAGTACAAAGGAGGTGCTGGCGATTTATTTTTTCAAAAAGTTAAGGTTTTAGAAAATTTTCGGTATTTTTGAAAATTTTCAATGATAAGAATTAAATAAAATTTTAACTGAAATTAAATTGGTTCAGTTGAAACTGAAGTTAAGAAGTGAACAAATATGTTCTAACCAGTCGATAGGGTCGTTCTCTACCTTTTAGCAATTTCGAGGACGAAATTATTTTAAGTGGGGAAGAATGTAATGACCCGCATTGGCAGAGGTATTATAATTAATTTATTTAATTATATAAATTGTGATATAGTGAATTAAATGGTGGTTTAATTTAATAATGGTGAATATTTAATTAAAATAATAAATTAAATAATATATTTAATTCTGAAATAATCAGAATTGGCGGAAATGGCGATATTATGTGAACTGGACCATCTATGATATTTAATTCAATTTAGAATTGAATTAGAATAACGAATGTATTATTTGAACGACGGTTTGAACGTATAATTATATTATAATTAAAATCGAGCATGAAATGGCACGGCAGTTCGCCATTTGGCGATTTGAACTTCAACTGAATGTACAGGGTTCGTTTTGAATCGGGTTGCTGTGAAACAAGAAACGTGTGGAGCTAGTGGAGTATATCTTTCTAGTGGAAGAGAAAAATCGAGATTTCGTCGTGTAGATTTTAATTTACGTCCAAATCAAATTTTAGAAAAGTCGCTGTGGAATTCCTTTATAATTTATAAATGAATTATTTATATTTTTAAAAGAAATTTTAATATAAATCGAATATCGGGTTGACCCAGATTTGAAATATCGAGTTAGAAATCCATATATGATTTTCTGAACTGTATGGTATTCCACTGTGAATATATATGATAATATTTGTTTATAAATATTTAATTTAATTACATTTATATATTTAAAAGGGTCATCCAGAGCTTCAAAAATAGCCACTTTTGCAAACGAAGTCGGAATTCGACGAATCTAATTTTGTTGGATCCGCAATGTCAAATAGTTGTTAGATTTCCAGTTTCGTGATTTTTCGAGTCATTGTGTGGTCGTACGGATTTTTAGAGTGAGAAACAGTCAGTATTTTGACGGTTAAAAATACGCTGTGTGAGCAAACGGAGTCGGAATTGGATGAAATCAGTTTCGTTGGGTCCGTGATGTCGAACAGTAGCTGCATGGCAATTTTCATGATTTTTGGGTTTCATGTGTGATCACAGAAAATTTTAAAGGACAAAAAAAAACAACGGTTGAATAAAAACAAATAAAATAATAAAATATTTTTATCCTATATAATCCCCTCCCAATCTCCTTAACCTAATTTCATTCATTCTCTCGTCAACGCAAATATTTCCAGCCGCCACCCACGAGAGCAAGTATTTCAGCCAAAAACGAGATCAAAGAGAAAATCAAAATAAATCAAATAAAAACATAGAAATCCTGAGATGAGTGTATACGAGTTCAGGATAGGTTTCTCTACAACCTGGTATATGTTTCAAGGTATTCGACTTTTGTTCTGGGGTGCTCATTTTCAGAGCGCGACGGCTAGGGCTGAATCATCCGAGAATTTTGAGCACTTGTTCAAGTTGTGGTTGTTCGATTTGGGTTAGTGGTGAGAAACTACATTTGCGGTGAGTTTTTGGGTGGATTCGAGATGGTTTAGTGTCGCTGATTTTCCTGTGCATCATGAGGGAAGCTCGAGGTCGTGTCTAGTTTCATGGGTGCGAGTCGTATGCTGTTGATATGGGTTGAAAGAGGGGTTGAAGGGAAGTTCATTGGTGAAAGAAGTATGGAAGTTCGTGAGCTGATGGAGGTGATGGATGAATCGGAAGTAGTGGGAATGACTGTGTTAGATGCCTGGGAATCACGAAGTAGTATTTGGGAAGAAGGAGTTCACGGGTTCGGGTATGTTGGGCCTGACGTGTTGGGTAAAGCCCATTAATTAAATTGCATTAGTATATTTCAATTTAAATGTATATAAACTTGCTAATAGTATAACTTTCACATATGTTATCGGAATCGGACAAAACAAGATCCGGCAGGATCGTATGGACAGACACTACCCAATGGAACTGACGGGAAGTGGATTGGAGCTCGTTTGTATTTATGGCGAAATAAATTGTTTGATTCAAACCAAATAATAGTTTATCGTTCTTTAACGATGAACTGCAAATGTGAGTAAATCTCACTAACTATGAACAGTTTATAATTTCATGTTGTATTTTTAGAACTGTTAAATATTGGCTGATTGACTGTGTGTTGACTGTTTGATTGAACTGCTAGTCAGTTAGTTGAATTTCTATATTGATTCAGTTTAACAGAATATATCATATGGAACTGAAAGTGATGTTATCTATATTGTTTAACATCTGTGATGAAGGATAACTGGTTGGAGGAATCCAATTGGGTTCCTCAACATTTATTTTACTGTTTTTCATATATTGTGATATATATAATCTGTTGTCGATTATATGTGTTTGGACGATATTGATCATCGTGATTTGATATGTTGAATACCATAACATACCGAAATGCTGATAAGGGAATATTTTAAAAGTGATATTTGAAAATAAAATATTTATAAATGGAATATTTATAAATAAGAAATATTTATAAAATGGAATATTTATAAATAGGAGATATTTAGAAAATGGGAAAACGTTATAAAAAGGAAACTTTTATAAGAAAGAAATCATTTTAAAGTGGAGAACCGTTACTAAAAGTAAATCTTTAAAATGAATAAATGTTGTTAAAAAGGAAATCTTTATAAAGCGAATAAAGGAGTTAAATCGAATATGGTATTCGAAAGGAGTTAAATCGAATATGGTATTCAAAAGTAGTAAATCGAATTAGTTTAATCGAAAGGAGTTAATCGATGTTAGTTTAATCGATTAGAGTTAAAGCAAATGCGTTAATCGAATATAGTTTATTCGAATAGAAAGTAAAAGGAGTTAATCGATGTTAGTTTAATCGATTAGAGTTAAAGCAAAGGAGTTAATCGATGTTAGTTTAATCAAAAGGAGTTAATCGATGTTAGTTTAATTGATTAGAGTTTAAGCAAATGAGTTAATCGAATATATAGTTTATTCAAATAGAATAAAGGAGTTAATCGAATATATAGTTTATTCAAATAGAATAAAGGAGTTAATCGAATATATAGTTTATTCAAATAGAATAAAGGAGTTATTCGAATATATAGTTTATTCAAATAGAATAAAGGAGTTAATCGAATATAGTTTATTCAAATAGAAAGTAAAAGGAGTTAATTGAATATATAGTTTATTTAAATAGAATTAAAAGAGTTATCGAATATAGTTTATTCGATAGGAGTTAAGTGAATAGAGTTAGAGTTAAATCAAAAGAGTTAAGTGAATAGAATAAATTGAATAGAGTTATCGAATATACCTTACCGAAGGAAAGAATTATCGAATAGAAAAGATTTGAATGAAAGTTACGTAAGGAAGTTTGTTAAAGAATTAGAAGGGTGAACTTTGTCTATTTCACGATTAGAAACGTTGTTCAGTTAAGGTCTGAGAGGTAGTATTACCCCAACTTGATTAACTTCATTTTAACTAAGGAATGGTTAAGGTTCGATAGTAAAGGATGGTTAAGTGAATTTAGTAATTAAAGGAAATGGTTTGCGTTGGCATCGCGATGGTTTGTTTAAACATCTGTCTAAGTGCAATGAAGAAGCTTTGGAAATGTTTTCCAAATAAGAAACCAGAAATGTTTTCTAATAAAGAAAACAAGAAATGGAAATGTTTTCCATTGTTAATAACGTATATTTTCCAAATTTAGAAAATAAGAAATATTGAATATAGGGAAATAGGAGATAATTAAATTAATGAAATAAACAGATAAATGTTGAATGATGTTTGATCGATATAAATTTCCATTTGGAAATAATATTGTTGTTTGCACACCTGTTTTTCTTCAATAGTTAAATCACAGACTATCAAAGTTTTGACCATTTTAACGTTGTTAATATGGAGAGACCGGTTGGATTATTATCCAAAGAACCACTCTGTATTGGCATAAGCGTTGCGAATCATATATGCCAAAGGAAATTGAAGACGGAGTTATGCAAGGGCCATCCTGTGTACAGAATAGTGCCTTCGGTTCATCCTGTTCTTGGATGACTTGTATGGACGAATGTCTGACAGAGTATTTCCAGACGATCACGTATATTGATTTCTCCAACGTACCAAGAGTGGAAGCGAAGAAGTAAACTTCTTTTAGCTAACACATAATGTATGGTTGAGGACGTCAATCAGTGATTTGATGGATTGAACGATGTGGCATTCAAAGTGAATCGGGTGTGATGATAAAGCGTAGCTTCTAGCCTCACATCCATTAAATGACAGAAATCGGGCAGGCATCATGGCTAAGTCGGTCGCACCGAAGTAGGATGTATAATCACCTGATCTAGAGTTTCATTTACTTCTAAAAATCTATTGTTGATGCTGTCCCATTCCGGAAACGGTTGCTGATCCCAACCGTTGGTGATATACATTCGATACACTCAAGCCAAATGAGTGGTCGGTCATGTGTGGCTGGGTTGCAAGATGTTCTTGTTGAACCCAGTGTATTCCTCTCTAGAGGTACACGAGCGAAAGGTGGTTCCATACCTTGTCATAGTTGGAAATCCATTACCCAATACGTGCTTGCGGTATTGATTGTATACTATATATGTAGAACGTGAGATGAAAGCATTTTTGCTAGATGATTATTATATTGTGGTTGATAGACATTATTATAATATAAAAAGGTTATTGATATGTAGATATTTTGGATTCTCATAAGGGAAAAACCTATTCCGTTATACGGCGTGGTGTTATGAGATATCGTTTACTCATTCAATTGTTTTAAACTGTTTTACTCACACCAGTCCCATGACTGACCCGGAGTTTATTTGTTTGTTTCCCTAAACTCTTGGGTGCATAAATTTGTACGGGCAGTCAAGTAGTCGGGATTTACAGATATATTGGAAGAGCTTGGAGCAGGAGGCTTTAGGATCATATAGTTATAGTTATTTCCACTGTGTTGTAAGTGTTGTACTTTGATAATGATATGTATATTCAAGTACAGATTTGTATTTCAAAGTTATGTTATGAAATATATTTATTTGTTCCGCTATGAGATTCGTGTTACTCTGATATTTTGTTTTTCTTCTTCTTCTATTCTAAGTTTTTATCTTATCTATCCTCACCCTCTGTTTTCTTTCTATTAATTTCCTGATTTTCAGTTTAATTTGGGGTTGGACTTGTGTTTTTGGTTAGCTCAAATTGGACCGGAATTTTGGGTCATTACAATCACCTTCATTCTCCATTCATCCTTCTACCACAAATCCATCTTCTATCTCTCTAAACACTCTCTAATCTCCACTCAAAAATGGCTAACCGACAACCAAAACACCATTGGAATAGTGAATCGATCCGACTCTTGCTGAAATGCACAGTTGCTATGTATGGTAAATGTGGTAATAACAAGAAAGGGGTTACCAAAGAGATAGCGGAAAAAATTAATGTTGCAGCGGTCGAAATCAACATTGCAAGATCAGATGGATTTCTAGAATTGATTGACGGAAACAAAGTTCGGCACAAGCATGATAGTCTTCGAAGGGAATGGGTTAAATGGGAAAGCTTGAACAATAAAACTGGAGTTGGTTGTGATCCTAATCGTCAAACTGTTTTAGGCACGGATGAATAGTGGGATGATGGTTTAAAGGTATTTTTGGTAAACTTCTGTTTTGTTTTTTTAATAAACTCGTTGTTAATCATTGTTTTATAGTAGGAATTTGGGCCATGTATTCCAAAATTTAGAAAGCCACCGCTTGGCATTTGGAGCTACAACAACAACTGTTTCAAGGAACACATGCAACTAGACAGACAGCGTATACGCCTATTGTTACTCAACAAGAGGAAACAAAACAATTTACACCCTCTGTGCTTGGAAATTACACAAATCCATGGACATTTGATGGATTCCACAGTCATCTCAACGAAACAGAAGAACAAGGGCAAAATACTATTCCAAATTTGAATTCACCAACAAATCATTCTTGGGTTCCTGAACCGCCCACTCAACCAAATGTGCCAGAAACTCCCGTGCTGCGAACTCGACATGTTGATTCATCCTCTAGTAAAAAGGGAGGTTTCAGAAAACATCGTAGTGAAATGGACAATAAGATGGTTGATCTCATCGATTACATTCATGCTCGAAAAGTGCAAAAGTCTACAAGTACGAAAAGTCCGACCCCAAACACTCCAACAACAAACAGTTTACGGTCAACAGGGAATTCTTTAAGTCATGCTGATATGATAGCACGCGTTAAACATTTGAGTGAAGGAGCAGATTTTAATTTCAGTGAAGCTTTACACATACTTACAAATCCCAACAAGGTAGATATATTCAACCTCTTAAACGTTGATGATGCAATACCATGGATGGCATTTGAGACAAAGCTTGATCAACTTTCTACAGACTACAAGTACTATCTGATCAAGAACGGACCAAGCAACGTATAGGATTTCTACTATTATTTCAGTTTTTGTTGTACTTCTGCATATTTATGGTCTTTTTGGTTTACTGTATTATTTTGTTGTAATGATAATGTTCTGCTTTAAACATTAATTAATTAAAATTTAACAAACAAAAATAAAAATGCTCTTCTCAAATTCTCCGCATAAAGCGCCAGAGGCATTCTCTGCTAACTTCCATTCCCCGCTATAATACTCCACTCAAATTCTCCGCTCAAATTCTTTGCTTATGCTTGCGCAAAACACAACCTAGTTAGATTAAAATGTGAATGGGGTAATCAAATTTACCAAACACGAGAAGTTTTCGAGAATGGAGTACCTCCAGTTTTACTCCATGTGATAGTTAAATCTTTAATTAGATTTGAACGTTAAATTGTAATTAAATTTACCGATTACACAATAGGTGTTAGATATGGAGTACTACCAGTTTTGATCCATGGGATGAATAGGTTGGTATTGGGATAATAAAATGAATGACTACTTCAGCAAGGCTCGATAATTCCAACTTGTTTTTATAAACCTTAATCTGGTTTTTGTTGCGAAATATATTATGAAATCTTTTGAAATGATTTCCGTAGAAGAATTTAAATAAGAAGTTTAAATAAAGTAAATCTTTTATAAGGTTTATGGGAGTAATTCCCAAGGTAAAGTATATTTGAATAAAATAATATTCTGGATTGGAATGAGATGTAAGATATGTTTATATATCACTTGATTTGAAAGATGCGATAGTTATTTGGAAAGATCGAATCTAACTTATTCTGAATAACTGATACGACGATTAAAAGTCGAAGATATTAAAAACGGTGGTTGAAGACCGGAGATCTTCACAACGTTTAGATTATTGTTGATGTCTCGATTGGGGTGTACAACCCAAGACGAGGTTATAAGTGGTGGTCGTCTAGACGTACTTGGAGATCGACCGGATATGCAAGGGCCTCTCTCTTGTATTGGGCATATGGGACAAGGAATAAGGTACCTTCAGTTTCGTTCAGACCTAAAATGAACATGTAAATGGATGTTGTCTGACATCATATTCTATGTCATATTGATTGATGTTTACTAAATATATATCTGTTTGGTGGCGGAGAATTTATTCTCTTTGCTTCACACCCCTCTCTGAGACATACGAGCTTAGAGGTTATATATTAATAGACATCAGTTGTATGATATGGAATGACAGTGTTGCTTGCTGAGTGCTGCTGGAGGATAGATTAAGGATTCTTGTTGAAAAGAAGAGCTTTGTGGATAATGATCAAAGCATGGCTAATATAGCATGGCTTTGTGTGTCGAGACATGACTTCGACGAACTTCACAACACGCGAACGGTTGATGTTGGATATAAATGGCATGTTGGAATCAGATTTTCTTGATACTAATTAAGTCGTGGGGCTGTGAAAGTCCACGTGAACGCCCACATGGCAACGGATTCTTCCTCGGGGATCTAGGCATAACCATCATGTTGTAGTGATTATAGGTCAAGAACGGACAAAGGGTACAGATGTTTCCTGGGGTATCCAGGCGTAACCATTATGTAGATGATTTTGGAGCACCTCGATAAAGGTGACACCACGAGGAATCTAGATTCGCCCCGATAAAGGCGATGGTTAAGGGAAAGACGTACTTGATCCTGGACACCCTAATCAGGTGATCCGAAGTAACAGGACCATCTGATTCTTAGAACACCTATTAGCGGTGTCAAGAAAGCCTCAGTCATTGATGGAACCCAATTTCCAATTCGAACGTTCGCGGTTTTATGTAGTCGCAGTACACTACATCTGCTATGATTGATATATTTATTTGTAAAACTGATTTTTACACTATGCAATAGTGATAATAAAAGAGTATTTTTCGTATCTAGCATTTTTGGATATTGTAATATAAAACTCTATCCTCTTGTTTGTGTTGCGTTGTGTGATGGGATTGAGTCTTATAATAGGTTCTTTTTTTTTGTTTAGCATTGCGAGTTTTGTTTTATGGTATTCATGGGAGGAAACACATTCCGTATCATCTGGCGTGGTCCCGTGATTTACCCAACTTTAAAATGAAGTTTAATAACTATTTTAGTTCTCACACCGGTTTCATGACTGACTCGTAGTTTATTATTTCTTACCTAAACTCTGGGTGTCCATATTTTCACATAGGCAGCTAGTAGTTTTGGCTTTGCAGATGTTTTTAAACAGGATCCTACTTTTTGCAGGAGTTATGTTGTGGATTACTCGTAGTCTTCCGCTGATTATATCTTTATGTATTTAAAATTCCACTGTTTGGTAACTTATTAATCTCCGATATTTTTCCGTTGTGAATTATTAATATCTGTACTCAGATATCTTGAACTCTAATGTAAAATCATTGTAAAAATAATGAAATGTTATTTTGTGTTCTGTTCTGATGTGTTGACTCCCCATAATAGTTTGAGGGTTTCTGTCTTTTGGATCAGATTCGTGCGGTTTACGGTTGATTCGAAGGGCGGCGATTTTCGAGTTGTTACATTGATGGTTTACTCTACGTTAATATAAATTAGAGGACTCTAGCTACAAGTCCTACAAATTAAGGCTTGCGCCATTCTTGCATATAACCCATGTCCCACATAAGGTGAGAGATAGTAACTAGTCACTTAAGAACAATCGGATAGGTAGATGTGGCACGCCATTTTAGACCTCCCTATGGTGGACCCCCTCATTACTATCTAGCTGACCTTATTAGGATTATCCCTTAATCACTTAATACTTTCCCCTTATGATAGGTCAACCGATGGAACCTTCTTAATGGTCGTTAAAACTTATTCCCGGGGTGGACCATCAAACCATAACCACTTAAGACCCCAGGAGAAAGAGGACTAATCATGGAGGTTATCAAACTCGTGCTAATTAGCCTTTAATACCTTTATTTATGGGAGGTGTGCTACACAATCCCTTAAAACCTTTTTATAGGTGGTTCTAACCACGTAAGACCTTAATCCCCAAGATAGACCACGTTATCGAGTTATTCCCGTTTAGTTTGTCTTTACAGAAATAATCTATATATGCAAACTAACTATCGTCACGGGTTCCTATAGTCAATGATGTCTCACATTAGTTGCACATATATTCGACTGCTGGAAAATGCAGACTTCTATCGAATAAGGTAACTGAGCTCGCATCATTAACCTACTAAGTCCAATTATAATTACATTAATTCTATATTAACTAGAGCAGGATAAGGGAAACCGATATCTATCTATAATGTTTAATTATTTGCTTACTTATCGGACTAAGTAGTATAAACAGCAACCAGTGCCCATTTATCAAGTTTTAATTCCATTTATTGCTATTTATTAGGGTTATTGCTATTTATGACCATAACAGTCTTATTTTCCTAAGGGGCTAATTAACCCCTTAAATGCCACTTATTATCATGAATTATAATTAGTGTCAATTATGAACCTAATAATCATAATTTACTAAGATATTAATTAACAATTATATGTCCTTATTACATTAGCCCCTTTTTATCTCTAATCTAATTATTGTAACTCTGTAAATATTTCTATTTTACTATAATTTGATTTATTCTTGTACACATATATATACATTTATATATGTATATATGTTATGAAAAATATTTACTTAATTGCAGTTACAATTCTTATTCCTAGTCACCATTTTTCAAATTGTAACCATTTAGGCTTACCTACCTAATTTAATTTATTTTCTCCCAATCATCGATGGCTACAATAGTTATTATTCCTTTATGATCTTATTTATAGCAAACCAATAATATTCATTGCTACAACGGTCATAATATATATTTCCATTTAATATGGATTACACTTCCATAAAATCAAAACCATTCAAACACACAAACATTAATTATAATATATATATATATATATATTCGTTGTTTACGTAGATTTGGAGGGATAATGTACACACACATACACACACAAATATATATATTCCCTCAGTTAGCGTAGTTATTATTCTTTTTATTTTTATTATTATTAAATTCAATATTTTGATTTAAGGTAACAACCAAAACATTCCATTTTGCGTTCAATCTTGTAATAAGATTCCAAATCTTACAAAAAAGTCATTGACTGCAATTATTGTAAATTACGCCTAAAATATTCAAAAGAGAAAGAAATATATTTCAAATTATATGTAATATATGATTTTTATGTTTTTGAAATGGTTGATGTAAAGTATGCATGAACATATATAAATTAATATTTGTACATGAATTTATACAACCCTTTACTTTTTTGTACATATTTCTTACTGATTTCACATAATAACTTTTTATCGAAAAAAGACAACAAGGCATATTTACAACAACCAAGTTAAAACCCAAATTAAAAGTAACAAAAATAAGCTTATATCTTTTTTTAAAAAAATTAAATAAATTACATATCAACACCAATACTACAGATCTGGAATAAAACTACAATTTAAAAATGATTTATTGGACTGATTTCCAGATCTATGGTGTTTACAATAACCACAATATTTAAACACAGTTGTGGGCAATTGTAAGAAGAATCTAATAAGCCTACAAAATAATAATACTATTCAAAACCCCAATTATTCTTCAGATCTGACAAAAACAATAATAGATCCATTGAACACATATGCGTATATTTCAGATTTAATACAAATGAAGTAATCAGATTATTGTAAACTTTGTATGTAAATTTCCCACTCACCTGAAAGCATCCAAATCTGAATCCAAATTATTTTTAGGCCTATAATTCCTTAATTCTTCCAGATCTACAGTAATTCTGAAAAGGGGATACTTTCAGATTTGTATATTTACAAGAAAATAAGATAAGAGGGGAGAAATTTGAGAAAGAAGAACCTAAACGCCAATCCATATTCTTTTCCACTTGAATCTGATTCTCCCCTTCAAATCTATATTGTTTATGTTTGAATTTGATTTTATATGAACATATTTATATTTTAGAATTTGTTTGACGAGAAAGGGAAATGGCAGAGCTTCACCGCTGCTCTCAGAAATACATGGAAAAGAATGGAGGCCTAACCCTTTATTTATAGATTTAATTTAATAAACATCTATTCATTCGTTTTATATATTATATATTAAAAACCAATATAATTCTAGCCATCACTGGGCTGAAATAGCCAAAAGCGGTCGACCGCCCCCTAGGCGAGAACGCGTAGTGAAGGCGGGTTATAAATGGCATTAAATATTATATATTCTGTTTTATTATTTCTGTCCATTGTGTATTTCATCGGTAACTTTCAGTACAAATTCCGTTCGCAAAACCCCAAACATGAAAGTTAACTAGAATTCCATGACGAACGCAACGACGAAAGTTTTGTGATCAAATTCCGTCATTTGCAGAAATCCCTACTTTTGAAAAATCTAATTAAATAACTAATTTATTTATTGCTAAAATTCCAGGTTGTTACAAGTTTCATCTTAAATGGATAAGTTTAGTTTATACGTTTATTATGGATATATGTGCTTATATATGAGTTATGATGCAGGAAGAAAGGTTGGAGGAATCCAACATGATTACTCAATATTCTGGATGTTATTCGATTTTGTTTTACACATCTATGAACTGTCTAACCTAAGTATCACTAAAGTCTGATTTGGATATGATTGCTGAAATAAATTCAACATTACTATTTTATTAATCAATAAACAATTTTGGTTAATTAGCGGTGACAGATGACCAAAATTCATTATTTTGAATATGATTATTTGATGTAAGGCAAGATTTAATAATTGAATAAGTCTTGCATTTGATTTCTAAGTGTTTGAACCAATTTTATGAAATGATTTATTAAACTTATAAAATGTCTTAAAACTTAGAAATAGAATTTTATGAAGTTTAGAAACCTAAACAAGATCTTGTAAATAATTTGTAATTATTTTACAACCTAAGTTCTAAATGATTTGATTTATAATCATATAGTTTTTTATAATATTTGAAAATAAGGATATAATTTTTCAAAAGACTTAATGTGTTTTGAAATAGGATATTAAATATTCTAATTTGACTTGTATTTAATTCCAAATAGGGAACTTGCACCACAACACCTTTGAATTTGAAAGGTGTTATCATCATTATTCGATGAATAATATATGTGGAATTTGGAGATTGGTACTGAGTGTGATCATTCTTACCACTATACTTTTGTTTTCTACTCAACATCAATAGTTTTGAGTTTTATAGGAAATGATGTATTCCATAAAATTGATATGTTTCAAAGTAGTAAAACTATATGATTTGTGAATATGCTTATTCTATTGAGATAAGTGTATGTATATGATTTCGTAGTATGAAAATATAATGATTTGTGAATGTACGTATTCCTTTGTGATAAGTACATGGAATCAATTTATAAGAATCGACGAAATGATTTTAATGAATGATTTAATAAAAAAAGGCATATGTTGCTAATGTGCTTGACTATATGATTGTGATTGATGGTTAAATAACCGACTATCAAATAAATTCCCTTTTTAAATTATAACGTGTTGGTTTGAGGAGCTAAAATCAGAACTGGATCTAAAACCACTTCAAATTAACTTTGAGTTCGAAAATGCATGTATCATGATGCTTATGATTGTGATATGAAAGTGCAGGCTTCAAAACGAAAAGGACTGCTTATTGATGTCCTGGTTAGCTACTAGGTTTATATACTTATACTTTTACCAATGGTTCCCAAGTTGTTGAGATCTTTACTTATTATTAATCCTAGGAAAGATACATGATAGGATGTGGTAAGAGAGTATCTTCGTTTTTTCTAATCTTAGACAACTTGTGTGGATGGATGTCTGGCATATCATTTCTTAGATCATGTTCATTGATTTCTATAAATGTGCATCTGTTTAGTGGCAGAGAAGACATCTTTTCTTATTTTAACACCCTCCTCTGGCACCTATTAGCTTGAAGGTTGTGTTATTACAGACGTCAATTAACGATCAACGGAATGGCGATGTTGCCTCCAAAGATGGTATGTGCTATGATATCAAAAGTATATGCTACCTTTGGTCTCTTCCCTAGATCAAATGGCGAAACAGGCCACACCTTAAGTCTATGTGGGACGTGCCCATTAGGATGTTTATGTTACCCTTCTATATGATATAGTCTCTGTGTGTTGAGTATGACAACGTAACAACCCGCATTTTTCAACTATTAAATTATTGAATTTAACATGATTTTTGAATATTTGATGATTATAAATAAAATTTAATGATTTAATTGTATAATTTTATAATGTAAACTTAATTAAATTGATTACATGACGAATTTCAACCAATTATAATAGTAATGACTTGTATTAATTATCAATGAAACTATGATTTGATTTGTACTAATGAATGTTGAAATTTAAAATTTAAAATTGAAGTATTTTAAGGAAATTGATTTAATTAACTTATAATTTAAATTCAAACGAATTTGGTAAATTATCAAGAATTGGAATTTAACATAAATAAAATAGATTTATAAAATTAATTTGAATTCTATTTTGATTTGAATGAAGTTAATAAACTTTGAAATTTAATTTAAAAATGAATAAATGAAATTTTAAAATATTATATATTACTTTACCTATTAAAATAGCCATTTGGAAAATGACCTTGGATTTCGACGAAACTAGTTTCATTGAATACGGAATATTTAAATATAGCATAACGCAAAATTTTATGGCAATCAGGCTATCCATATGGCTGTGCAACCTTGATACGCTCGAAAAATTAAATGAAAATAAAATATTAGAAAGCTAGCCTAATTACATCTCATCTTAAACCTAATTCTCTAACTATAAATAATCCTAAACTCTAACCTAATTATCTTATCCTACCATTGTTTCATTGCCATGAAGAACTAATAGCCACCGCCCTTTTGTTTCTTTTAGAAATAATAAAACAATGGCTCTTCCTCTTTCAAAAATAAAAAAACAATTCAAATATAAATCCTAAAATCGTGAAACTTGTTTTTTCGAGTTACTGGTAGGTAAATCTTCAAGTACATCACCTTTGGAAGGGTTATGATTTTTTTTAGTCTATTCGAAAAAATAAACGCAGGTTGCGTGAGTTTTTTGGCTAGGGTTGGATTTGTTTTTAAGAAATTCGGTCCTAGATTTAGAAATATGAGTTTTCATTCATGTATGTTGACACGCTTTTTGGTTGAAGCTATAGCACATCAAGATTTTGGTTAGCAGCACTCTCATTTGTCGGCAATATCATCAAAAATTCAAAGCGATTTGGTCAGAGTCATGATGTATTCATAAAAGGCACAGAAATGGCGTCGATTCGTAAAATCATTGTCGATGGACTTGTAACAGCTGGCGCAGTAAAAATACATGGTCGACATAGTCCAATCAGCTCAAAATGCTTAAGCATGTCGGTCTAATCATGTGGCAGTACTCATCATGCAAAAATATATGATTTTCAGCAAAATCATGTTTCGTGCACCTAAAAATAGCTGACCGGCATGGCACAATCACGAAAAATGGCTTGCGCGACTCTCGGATCGATTGAACTTAGTAAAATCGGCATTTGCCAAAAATAGTGTCGCGCACTCAAAAACAGCTGATCGGTATGACATGATCACGAAAAATGGTTTGCGCGACTCATGGCACAATCAAACTTGGTAAAATCAGCATTTGCCAAAAACAATGTCATGCACTCAATAACAGCTGGTCGGCATGGCATGATCACGAAAAATGGCTTGTGCGGCTCATGACATAAAAATCTGGCATTTAGCAAAAAATAGTGTCGCACGCTCAAAAACATCTAATCGGCATGACACGATCATGAAAAATGGCTTGTGCGACTCACGATATCAAAATCTAGCATTTGGCAAAAAAACAGTGACGCATGCTCAAAAACAGCTGATCGGCAAGGCACGATCACGAAAAATGGCTTGCGCGACTCACGGCATTAAAAACTGACATTTGGCAAAAAACAGTGTCGTGCACTCAAAAACAGCTGACCTGCATGACACGATTACGAAAAATGGATTGCATGACTCATGACATTGAAATCTAGTAATTTGGCATGTCAAAAATGCTTGATCGGCACGTGAAAATCATGAAAAACCACGTGTAAAACCATCGCTGATCAACGCCGAATCAGTAGCACCATCTCCTACTATACACATATGCCCAATACACCTGATCGTACATGGAAGGTACCTTCCGAACTAGCCGAAGAATCTGGCAAAGAGGACTCTAGGGCTAAGATGAAGCTTTGGACTCGGACTGTTGAATAATGCCATTGCTATTTTCATGCACATCAAAATCAGAATGAGAACTAGTGATTTTCGCCAAGCATGAAAGACCTTCTAATTGAATTCCCTACTAGAAAGAATCCTCGACATTACTATTTTTTGTAAATATGGTAAAATTGGCACGTTTGGCACATTTGAAAAATAGTGGAAAACACAGGCCGATAACTCAAAAAAGGGTGCGCGCATCGGCCAGATCACCTAGGAAATTCGGCTCAAAACTGGATTTGGCAAATCACTCCAGAAATTTGGAATCCCTTAGGGATTCGAAATCACCATGTCGCACCTTGCCCTGGCAAGTTTTTCCTCATGTCGCGCAAGGGATTCAAAATTTTCCAAATCAGAGGGATTCGAAGTTCTTGAATTTTGCCCGATTATCCTTGCATGATGGAAAACAAGCGTGAATCACCTGTTTTTGCTTGCAGATACGCGTTTTCCATGATTTTTCAAGGACTCAAAATTGGCAAAGTGGAAAATGTGCTATGAAAGTGGAAAATCACAATTTTTTTTTAGTTTTTAACCATGTCGATTACCTGTTTTTGCCTGATCGAAACGCGTTTTCACTAGATTTTCCAGTTTTCATGATTTTTCAACATAACCTTGGTTTTTCGATGATGCGGATTTCGTTTCCCTCAGGAATACAAAATTTGGCCTGACACACCCAAAACTCACATATAAATAGCCTCTATCTTGGCATTCAAAGGGGTTGGTTCTCATTTGGTATTTTGGACTTCTTGGAGCTCTCAAGCATCATTAATGGCATCTATCTTATTCACCATGACCACTGGACATGGCATGGACCTCTAAAACATTTCCCAAACGTTCTCCTTCAACTTTTGGACATTCACAAGGATTTTTCACTGCTTTCTGGACTGTTTAGAATATTTTTGGATTTCTTGGACATTTACACAGATTTTTGGACTATTTTGGATACTTTCGGATTTCTTGGACATTGAAGCTACTTTTTGGACATTGTTGACCAAGTTAACACTTTTTCGCGCAACGAAGAAGAAGAAGGACATTCTGGTCAAAGTTTATAATCCACAAATATTTTATTCTATTGCAACGCTTTGTACACAAATATTGTCTGAACTTGTACAACAATTGTAATCAACTATTATATGATGAATGATTACTATGAAGTGGACGTAGACACTTGTGTCGTACCACTATAAAAAGTCGTATTCCACCTGCATTTCATTACTTTGGATTTGGATTATTGTGTTTCATTGTACATACACTCAGAAGTTGACGTGCACGAATAAAGCGACAATTCCCCACATCAACAGTGTATGTGGTGGAAGGCAGCATCATGTGACAAAGTTTGATAGGATTTGTTGAATTTTTTTGTCGAGACCTGATGTGTAATCGTGCGTAAGGCATGAGGATGCAATTTACTAGGTGGGGCCGAGTTCGATTTGGTGATGACGGGATGGTGAATCTTTCGAAGGGAAGAACAATGGTGAAATCATTTCGAGCTTTCATTGAGAGCATACGGAAGGGTGGAGGAGAGATGGTGAAGGTTTAGACATGATTGGTGCGATTTTCTTTGCTATAATGTGAGGATGATGGGTAAAAGAAGATGGATGACGTGGCATGTGAGGTAAGGGAGTGTTTTGTTTATTTTGTCTTAATTTAAAATTCCAATGATCAAACATGAATAACTTTCTCATACGATATCAGATATATGCATGGTTTGTTCCGGTAGAATCGCATCGAAATTCCGGACAATGTGAAGTTTGTTTGCTGGATTTGAAGGCTGTTCAATTTGGACCTATATTTGGATTTCTAATGCTTTCAAAATCAAAGGTAAGTGATTAAACTCACCCACACTTAACTAAAATATTTGATTGTTAATTAAATTAAAATCAAGTTACTACACTAGTATATTGGTTGTTATTTGATATTAAAAATGCATATTTATGCCGATTTGCATCGATATTATAATTTAATTTGACTGTTAATTTAAATTGCATAGTTAGGTTAATTAGAAATTTAATTGTTAGTTTAAATCTAACAATTGACAACTAGTAAGTTGATGTGATACTGAACTGTTTGGATGAATTTATTTTGATGAATGCCTTTGATTTTATATGTTTGATATACAGATGTTTAATTGTGCGATTCATCCTGTTATTCACCTTATTATGCATGATTGATGTTTGTGCTGATTAGTCCCAACCATTTACCCTAGAGGCATCAAATAAACTTGGAATTGATCATTGAAATGAATTAAGAACATATGTTGAAATGATAAATTCCTTTGACCCTTGATTTGGATTAAAATGATATATATATATATATATATATATATTTCTAAAATACTGAAAATTAAATTTTGAATATCACTTGACCATAGGATAGAAAATTATATACGAACATCAGTTGGTTAAATAAATTTTGTTTTAACCTTAAATCTCGAAATATTGTTCTAAAGACAATACAAATGATGTTTTATAAATTGATTTCCTATGTATTTAAACTTTGGATTTTGAAATATAAAAGATAAAGGAAATTATTTAATGTTGTAAGCTGAAGTTAAAAAGTAAATTGCATATGAATTGAATCTATTGAAATTGAGTTGTTTTATCCATCTTTGAAAAAAAAATTTAAAAACTAAAATTGATTTAATGTGATATCTGAATTGTGAACTCGAGATTTATTATAAATTTAAATTACTCAAAATGATAATTTTAATTCAAAACATAACTATTTGAACTGAACTAATTAAATTGAATTAAATTTAAAATGGAAGTTAATTTGAACTTGAATCAAATTGATTTGAAACTTGAATATGACTTTGGGTTTATTTAAAGTTAAAAGGAAAATTCTAAATCAAACTATAGTATTTTAACACATTATACAAACTATTTTCTAAATAACTATTTTACTTTATAAACTGTTTATTTTAACACACATATATTAACTATCTAAATAAACTAGTTTCGAAATCAACTATTTTGATAAATCCTATTTTAAATTCAAACTATTTATATATATATATATATATATATATATTATATCCTAAGTATTTATCTTCAGACTATTTCAAATATATTTAAACTATATTAATATATAAAAAAGTTCAACTATTTTATATATTCAAATTGTTTTAAAATTTGGAATTATTTCAATATTCTAAGTTTAGTTTAAATAGAGATTTTAGTATGAAAGTATATTCTATTTTGAATATGAAATGGTTTTAAAGAAAAAGTTGATATGAAGTGTGAACCATTTTGAAATGTAAAGAGCAACTATGAAAAACGTAAGTGTTTGGTTGTTGAAGATACCGAGATCGGATATTGCCATAATCTCTTCCAATATCAAAAATCACTTTAACAAATGTGCACGTGGTGGAGAATCCAGAGTGAAGTATGATGGTTTGGAGAATGCTACTGGAATGAAGAGAATGATAATGGATATTCTTGACCTTCGAGTCATAACTAAAATGATAAAAACATGAGCTTTAACGTTACCGAGTGGGGTTAGTTACCCCATCGACAACACTCCTTCCTTTATTACTATAGTTCCTCGGTGATTGATCTGATGCACATCCTTGATTTGGGAGTGTTGTTCCGAGGTGGGCGGTAGATGCGGCTATGCATTACCACCAGTCCAGGCATGTAACTAGTAGATTCTACCTTGGGTGTTGACCTCATATGCTTGTCATATTGTCCTGATCGATCACACTACGACTTTGATTTATACTATACCTATAGAGTGCCCTCTGATAGCCATTAGTTTACGGTAGACTTATTGGTATTTGTATAGACTACGATATTATAAACGGTGTAATGATAAAACTGTAATCCCGCTTATGCTATTTTCAATAGTATATTTAACCATTGACAATATTATAATAGTGTATTGTATTATATATTATCTAGTTTAACGAATCCTTAGAAGATAGAAATTCTGTAACATCTATTAAGTTACTACACTCACGAACACATTGGTTATGAGTTGTAAATTATTGTGAGCATCCATGACGTTGTGACACTCATATTGTAACATGGTTTCGATTTGACTAATATAGGACTATTTTAGTTCTTATCCGAGTGTTCTTGTCTTTTCGTTTGTACTCGGGTTAACCTGAGTTTCAAGTTATCGAAGACCTAGTTATGAAGATGAAGATAGAGCTTGATAGACATACCTATTAGTATTATTTTCTTGCATTTATTAGTATGTTTTGTGATAGTTTAACTCTGATAATTGACGTAAAGTGTAATCAAATGTATGATTTAACAACTTCTTGAGTTGTTATTTGATTATTATATTTTGTCCTTCTGCTATGAGATTCTATGATTATTTCTCTTCTTTCTTCTTCTTTTTATATTAGTCCCAATAACTATTTGGATTTTTTTTAGTTGACATGTGTGAATTAGTGTCAGCTTAAATGGTCAAAAATCCAAGTCGTTATAAACGATTATATGGAGCACATTCGGTGGCACGGGAGACTAGGGTGATGACATATTCCGTCTACCCACCATCTATGGGTCTGCGTAGCTAGGCTAGTCTTCCCAAACTGTAGAGCACAGTTGTTCCACGGTACGTCCCTCTAGAGGTATATTGTACGGAAGTTATCCCTTTTCCTTGACATTTGTATGGAATCCATTTCCCAATATGATCCATGTTTTTATACGTATAGCTCAATAGGGCATGGAATTTGATTATAGGCAACAGTTTCATATATGTGTAATGTTATTTTCTAAGATCATTCAATAAGGAGTATAATAATATCATGTGATTTGATATAAAACTATTTTGCTATCATTTGGGAAAAACATGTGCTATGTTTATGTGTGTCGACCCAAGCCAAGGTCGGTCGACCCCTATGTCAACCCAGGGAGGCAGGTGGGTCGACCTAGGAAGTGAATCTTGCGTGCCTTCGCCTGCACACAAGGCATCGACGTTTAATTTATTTTCTAATGTTATTTTTATTGAGTTGGCTTAGTTTTATTGGCCTATTTTAGACTAAGGGATGACGTGGCACTTTCTTATTAGTCTAATGACATAGCTGAACCAGATCTAATATTACATTTGGGTGGGTGAGGGCATCCAGTAAGCCCTATAAATAGACTAGCAGAGCCTCTTTCATTTCTACACATCCATTCTTTCTCTCTTTTCCTTCTTCTTCCCCAAGCCTATCCTCAAAATTAGAAAGGGCCAAATAATTAAATTTTTATGAGAATAAAGAAGTTTTTAAGTTTTAAATATTTATTTTTATAAATAACTTCTAGATGTGGAGTTTCTGCTAGATCTAAGAAGAAGGCCATGGGGGAACTTTGATCATCGGATCTATGAGTTTTTATGTAATTTTTAGATTTGTTAAATGCGTAGGAAAGTTTAGACAGTTAAATAGTTTTAACATGCAAGTTATATGTTTACAGTTATTTACAGTATTTATACGTTTAGTTTTTCTGTAAGTTACTATAGTTTATTTACTATATATGCCTATTTCTTTCCAATTGTTTAAATTTTATAGGTAATTTTCCTTCTTCTCATCCCCTTTTCTGTTCTAGTCTCATTTACAGTCAAGCGATGTCTATTTCAATTGTTTTTTTATTTGTTTTTTTATTCTAGGCCTTACGAGTAGCCTAGACCATTTCCCTTTTCTTTTAGCATTGAGCCTAGGGCTGAAGAGAGCCTAGAGCTTTTTTTTGTTTCTGCATTAAATTGGAATAATGTTTGGATTAAATTAAAAAGGGATTTTGGGCATGTTAGAACTGATTAAATAATATAATCAGTATTGGGGATAAAATCATAGTATGTAATTGGAGAATAAGCAAACATATAAACTGGAATAGGTTGAACTTAATTGAAAGTTAAGTAATTGGGAATGGGTTGTATAAAAAGATAACGTTCATTAGGGAATGTTAATACAATCTGTGGATATAACATGAGGTTATATTGGGCTTATTAATAAACTTATATTGTGTTAAATTAAATTGATGATAAAATTAATAAGCTAAGATATATGTAGTCCGTTTTGGCAGCGTGAGGCTGATTGGGAAAGACAAAGGGTTCATAGATTAGGTAAGTTCGGCAACATAGGACTAATTGAGGAAGATAAAGGGCCTAATAACATAATGAAATCCTAGTTTAGGTTTGTTCCTACAGTGTGGGGATGATTAGATAAACTAACTGGCCTAATAAAATATTAAGTGAGGACCAAGTCTAGGAGTGACTTGTGTAAACTGCATATTTGGTTGGGAACCCATATTAATCAGTATCCTTATTATCACGGATGTTTGACACTAGGTAGAGTCAAGGGCACACTTTACTTTACTAGGTAGTAAGAGGTCAAAATGAGGTGGGCACAGGAGTATTCCGGTGGGATGATGAGTGTGCATCATGCCGATTGGGGAAGATAAGCTATTGTAACACCTGAAATTAACGACTATGTCATTTTAGTTGATGGGCTTGGGATTGATAACCCCGAGTACCATTGCTGGCATAGGTTATCACATTATTGATATATGAGTCAATCGATGGGTAGAAACTAGGTAAAGCCAAATTATGATATCTTGGGTAGTTGTTGCAACAATCTTGGATATGAATGAGAAGCTTATCTTTATCCATGTTTATAAAACCTGCTATTTCATTTATGCTTTTATGTCATTATTCTCAGAACTATTCACTTGTCTAAATTCTTCCTTAATTTATGCTCATGGTAAAAATTACTAGGACTTGCCAGATGTATGTCTAACCTGGTTTGTTTTCTCCTTCTCTCTTCATTTCCCCCCTCCCCGCGGGTTCATAAGGTGGAAGGTCTCAGTAGTGATTCTTGATTATACGGTTCAGCTTGGATTCAGACTCTTTCTGGATTCATATATTGGTTCACTTCTAGTTTTCTGATCATTGTATTAACATTTGAGAGGGATGGTTTTAGGGTTTTACTTATGTACTCTGATATTATGGCTTTCCATGAGACAGTTTTCTATTGATGACTATTTAATATTTATGAAATGTAATAAGCATTATGATTTGACTTACTTATTTAAACAATGTTTTAAATTTTTTGCTGTGTTTTATATTTATATCTTGTCAATTTTAGTCTTTTGTTGTTACTGTATACCTTAGCACTTCATAAACCTTAACACATCCTCATATGGGTGACATTAAGAGGTGTGGGGTGTTTCGTTTGGTATCAGAGCCTAAGGTTACAAGATCAGAGTTTTTTTTTTGAAAAAGTGTTTTTGGAAAGTTTTTAATGCTAAAAATGGCAATAACACCCCAAGGTGTAATTCAACACTTCACAAACAGTTAAGATCTAGAAAAGTGGTAGCCACAGACACAAAAAGCAAGTAAAAGAAAGTGATTTATAGTGGTTCGGCATAGATCTGGCCTACGTCGACTTTCGAGAGAGATTTTATTATAATTCTCAATGTTATAAGGTACATGATTTCTCTAACATTGCTCATTTTCTCTCTCTACAATTATTTTCTCTCAATTTCTTCTCTTTAATCTCTTAATTCACTCGAATTCACCATGGAAATGGTTAGATCTCTTTGATTGCGATGATTGTTGGATTAAATCTTCAATAATCTTGCATTTAGACGATCTTTGACGATTTTATGGTGGTTGCGATGTTGAATTTAAGCTTCGAAGAACTTTAATGGAGGTTGGAATGCTTTAGAGTGGTTGAAAAATGAATTTGGCAGAACTTCGTTGGTAGGGAAATCGGGCCCCTTTCATGTAGGAATGGATGGGGTATTTATAAGTGTGGTTTGAAGTGGAGTGGCAGTTCCATAATTTAGTGAGTCAGGGTCCTGGGTCGCCAGAAGACCCACTGTTATGGGTCGTAATAATTGATCTGCGTTAGGTCGTTCGAAAGACCTAAGGTCATATGTGCGACCTGATTGTTCCAAAGTATGCTAGCGGCCTATTATAATATTTTCCATTTTCCATCCGGCACCACATGTTATCCAATGCTCACTTTATACAGACCGGCCTGCTCCTCTTAAATGTAGATGATCCACGAAGCAGTTGCGCATCCAAATCCATCTACATTCATTCATGTGGCCATTCATTATATAGATTAAACTAACCATGTAGACACGTTCCCCATGTGATGGCTTCAGTCCATTTGCTTTGTCCACGTGTGTATATTACATTCCATGAAATGAAGTATTTGTTCTTCATGTTTGTGAAGGCATCATGACCTGATTTTAAATCGAGTGAACGTCCTAGTCGTCTTAGGTCGTGTGAACGATCTAACATATGCATGGTCCATACTAGGCGTAACAGAACACATGGCGGAATATAAATACTTGTGGCCTTTAAACTACTTCACGTGATATATCATGCACGTTACTTCAGCTGGCATATTTAGTTCTTCAACATACGACGCGCAATCGAAGCACATGGTTAACGACCTGATTCACGTACAACTGGAATAACCCACCGCTCTACTTGACTGGAATGACCCAACTGTGTTCAACGATCTAATTATGGTCAACGACCCATCAGAAATATACATGCTCACCACTTTGCATATGATCCAATGCATTGTCTTGAACCCGCATTTTAATAAGGTTAACAAAAGTAAAGAAATTTCAAATAAAACCTATTTTTGAAAAATATCCTCTCAAGTCAACTACAATATTTCCTTGGTCCCTTTTTAAATCCTTTTCTCTTCTTTTTCCATCATGTTTGGGGCTCCCAAATTTTCAGAGGGTGTTCCTATTCCGGCATGGTTCCGTAGGTATGTTGAAGCTACAACACCTACTGAAGGGCAAGGAAGTGCCCCACCTCCAGTGGTAGCCACAGTAGTTCCACCCAATCCAGCGGTTAATTTCTCTAAGCTTTTAACAATTTTTCTTCTATGGGCGGCAAGCTATTTCTTAGGTCCGAGAGTTTTGCTGATGCTCGTAATTGGCTTAGAGAGAATAATCGTGTGTTTGGATTATTTGAGCTTAATGATAGAAGGAGGATTCGTTTGGCCGCTTAGCAACTAAAATGGGAGGTGTCGTATTGGTGGGGAGTAGCTAAAGCAAATCGGGGCGTAGAGACATGGGATGAGTCCAAGGGTAAGTTCAAGATTTATTTTTTATCACAAGCTGAAGAAGGGATGCAGTCGGAAAAGTTCTTGAGTCTAAGACAGGGTAATATGTCAGTTAAGGACTATGTGAAAAGCTTCAACGCATTGGCGAGATTTGACTTAGATCTGGTTAATACTGCATATACGAAGGCCTTGAGGTTTGTGAAGGGATTAAACCAACCCCTTCAAGGACTAGCACTGACACATATTCCGATGGAAGCTACTCTTGAGAGGCTTATGGATATGGCTCTTATGCATTAAGATAGAAAGGAGAGTAAATAAGAGGATAAAATTGAAGTGCCCATGAAAGATATTGGAAAGAAAAAGTGGTGGCCCAAGAAAGGTGCAATGAAAAAAGCAGGGAAGCCAAAGCCGAAATCAAGAAACAAGTGAAGTGTCATAGGTGTGGTATGATATGGCACTTCATACAAGATTGCAGGAAGACAGCTAAGAAGGGTGCATGTTTTCAGTGCGGACAGATGGGACATTATAGCAGGTAGCGCCCTTAGAAACTAGGAGTAGGCACATCCGGAGCATGAGTTCATGCACTTGAAGCGACACTGACAAGTGGTAGCAGTTAGGATAGAGATAGGAAGGCTACTGTAGAAGGTTTGAGTTCTCATTTTAACTTTCCTATTAGGACCTTGTTCAATTCCGGTGCTTCTTATTCTTTCATATCCAGTTCTATTATTGATAGTCCACACCTAGATACTTCTATAGTTTCTGATCCAATAGTTGTCTCAAACCCCATAGGAGGTACCGCTCACCATCTATGAGTGTAGGGGTTTAAGGTTTATTATTCTTGGCATTGAGTTTGAGTGTGACATGTATGTACTGGGTTTTATAGGTTACAGGCTTATTCTAGGGATGGATTGGCTAGCCATGTATGGTGTCATCTTTGACCATGAGAGGAGATTTGTTAGGCTTTTGACGTGCCATGGAAGAACTCTTGAGATTTCTTGTGAACCGCAAGGGTTAGCCATGCTCAGTTTCTGGGATTCCCTAGATGCTTTTGTCGACGATCTTAGTTTGGTGCCCATAGTTAGAGACTATCTGGACGTATTCGAGGAGGTAAGAAGGCCACCTCCCGAGCGTAAGATAAATTTCTGGATATACTGGTGGAGAATGCTAAGCCAGTTGCATTGCCAGTGCGCCTAAGGTTATAAATCTCGGATATCGGTCGCATTTCGTCTTGGGGATTTTATAGACTTGATCTTATATAAGGGGAGATCTCGGACGAGATGAGTTTAACATGGGAGTTCGTCTCGGATTTCCATCTCGGGTCAGAAAGTTCATGTTGGAACAATCTCGGGGTACATGATATGTTAAAAAATGATATTTTTACAAAATGATTTTTATGAATGCTAGTAAAAACGTAACAACTTATACTTGAATTGCAAAATAGTTTTATTATTTTTATTTGTGATAGATCATTCATAATCTAAATGGTAACATGCTTAAAATAGAAATGTTGTTAGACATACAACATGAAAAGGATCCAAAACATTAAAAAACATAAATAGACCATAAAATACATGATTTCATAGGTAACATGTATGTAAAAAAGACAAATATGAAAATCATAAGCATTTTAGAACATATATGAACATACAATATGGTCATTTAACCTGCAAAATGTAAAATAACAAAAGATTATCATGACTAGATTTGAGTTTTTTTAATTATTGTTCTAGTTCAGGAACAAATCTAAATTTTGACCGAAAACACTAAGATCTCGGACGATATTCCAGTATTTCGTCTCGATCGATATATTGTTCGATATTGCAATATCTCGGGCGATATATTCAAAAGGAGATTTAGAGTGATATTTGTTGTTTCATCTCGGAAGGAGCCCAAAGCGAGATCTCGGAGGAGATCTCGGGCGATATTTGCAAGATTTGAAACATTGAGTGCGCCACATGGATCCAACAGATAGTAGGGAGTTTAGTAAGCAAGTGGGTGAGTTGTTCGAGAAGCGGTTTATAAAACGGAGTATTTCTGAGTGGGGAGCACCAATCGTCTTCGCGACTAAGGCAGACGGCTCTCTTCGTCTATGTGTAGATTACAGAGATTGAACAAGCTCACGAAGAAGAATAGACACCCACTTCCACGGATAAATGACTTATTTGACCGGTTGGTGGGAATTTAAGTTTTCTCGCAGTTGGATTTAGATATAGGTTTTTATCAACTTAGGGTGGCAGATGATAGCATAGACCAGACTACTTTTAGGACTCCGACGGATTCTTCGATTGGCTGGTTATGCCTTTTGAGATAACCAATGCACCAGTATATTTTGTGGATTTGATGAGCCGGGTATTTAGGGAGTACCTGAATAAGTTCATGGTCTTATTCATTGATGGTATCTTGGTATTCTCGAGGAGCGAGGAGGAGCACACCTTACACTTGGGAGAGGTCCTCCATACTCTCTATGCACATCAATTAAAGGCGAAGTTTTCTAAGTGCCACTTTTGGCGGAACAAGGTAAGGTTCTTAGGGCATGCTGTCTTTGGTGATGGTATAACAATGGATCCCGCTAACGTTTTCGTAGTACAGGATTGGAAATCTGCCAAGAGTTTGATAGAGGTCTTTTTGGGTTTGGCGGGTTACCGTTAGAAGTTAATCGAGGATTTGTTTGGATTTCAGCTCCGCTTACCCACCTTACAAAGAAGAATCTAGTTTTCGCTTAGGATGTGAATTGCGAGGATGCATTCTTAAGGTTGAAGAAGGCTCTCACATCGGCTCTAATGTTGACTCTTCCTAATGGTATGAAGATGTTTATGTGTATGTGGATGCTTGCTGGATGGTTTTAGGTGCAGTGCTTATGTAGGAGGGTAGGGTTGTCTGCTTCGGGAGTAGCCAGTTCAGGGTACATGAAAAGAACTACCTACCCATGATTTGGAGCAAGCAACAATAGTGTTTGCTCTTAAGTCTTGGAGACATTATTTATTAGGTGAGAGGTTGGAGCTATATACAGATCATAAGCCTCTCAAGTACTAATTCTTGCAAAAGGATCTTAATTTGTTATAGTGGCACTGAATGGAGTTCCTTGCATCTTATGACTTTGAGATAGCATATACCCCGGGGAATGGGAATATAGTAGCAGATGCATTGAGCAGGGAGATAATGACTTTGTGTCCATTGTTTATAGAGTGGAAAAGTTGGAGTTTATCCCATCGTTTGATTTTACATCATCTACGGAATATGTACCAGGATTACTAGTATCATTGGAGGTGCGACATACTCTCTTAGAGCACATTGGATCTAGCCATCACGAGGATCATCAGTTAGCGGATATCATAGACCGACTCAGTAGACGAGAGAACTCTAGTCACCTCGCTTGGTATTCTGTGGATGAGTGACGACAGCTACATCGTGATGGGAGATTGTGTTTTCCTCGAGTTGATGAATTGTTGATATTGGTTTTAGAGGAGGCTCATCACTCTCGGATGACCATCTATCCGTGCGATGATAAGATGTATAGAGATATAAGGAGGGTTTTTCATTGGATAGGGATGAAGAAGGATGTGGTAGAGTATGTGGCTCGATGTATGACTTGTCAGAGAGTAAAGGCTAAGAAGAAGAAGCCTGGTGGATTACTACAGCCTTTAGATGTTCCACAGTGGAAGTGGTAGAGCATCTCAATGGACTTCATAGATGGATTGCACAGATCGAGGAAGGCCAACATCAGTAATTGGGTTATAGTCGATAGGATGACTAAGAGCGCTCACTTTATTCCAGTCAAGAGTAAGCGGACAACAGCTTGGTTGGAATCATTATATCATAAAGAGATCATCCAACTTCATGGAGTTCCCCTAGTATTGTTAGTGATCGAGACCCCGTCTTTTCAAGCGAGTTTTGTAGGAGCCTACAGGAGGCATTAGGGACACAACTACGACTTAGCATTGCTAGCACCCTCAGACTGATGGACAGCCGGAGAGGATTAGTAGGATTCTTGAGGTTTTATTATGGCTGTGTATCTTGGACTTTGGAGGGACATGGGAGAAGCACCTTCCATTGGTAGAGTTCGCATATAATAAGAGCTATCGGACGAGTATAGGTATAACTTCTTTCGAGGTATTATGTGGACGACCCTGCACATCACCTACATGTTTGTGGGAGTCCATAGACAAACTTCTACTTGGACCTAAGATGATTAGAGAGACCTCAGAGAAGATAGATTTGATTCGGAGGTGGATGAAGGAAGCTCAGGACAAATTGAAGTCATATGCAGATCAATGGAGGACAGATCTAGAATTCGAGGTAGGAGACATGGTTTTTGTTAAGGTGTCAACTTTAAGGAGTGTTGTTTGGTTCGGGCCAGTGGGGAAGTTGGCGCCAAGGTTCATTGGGCCATTCCCTATAGTAAAGAGGATAAGTCAAATGGCCTACAGAGTTAAACTACCAGAGAGACTGACAGGAGTTCATGATGTATTCCATGTTTCATGCTTGTAGAAGTGTTTACATGATTCTGAGGTAATAGTAGAGCCGAGTACCCAAGAGGAGGTTGACGTAGAGATGGAGGCATCGATCAGGAGAGTTCCTGGTCAAATAGTAGGATCTGAGGTAAAGAAATTGCAGAATAAAGAGATCAACCTTATTAAGATTCAGTGGGGAGAGGACAGCAATGACGCGACTTTGCACTTCTTTTCCATTTTTTGTTGAGAGTACGCTCTTAATCCTTTCTTAAGCTTTGAATTTGAATCTATTTTTCCTATCTTTTGAATCATAAGTCTTAGGTAAAAGCCTATGGATGGTAGGAAACAGGTTAAAACATGTTAATAGAACATGTTATGGTTGAATGGATTCACGTGGATGCAAATGCTTGCTAGTGGATGCATATACACACATTAGGCACTAGTTAGAGATCGGAAAAACTAGGACACTTACATAATTGCATATGGATATGTACGTTTTAATTTATATAGATGAAAATAGTTGAATCGTCACTTGGATGTTGCATATAGATGAATGATTGTTGCACACATATAAAATTTTATATGTACCATTTGTTCATTTGCATACATATTGGATGCATGCCACAGATATGAATTATATTGCATTAAGGAGGTCAGCTAAATCAGTGGACCGCCTGATTTTTGCTTTAGCTTAGGGACATATACACAACACCTTTGCATATGTTCATGAAAACATTAGAAAATCAAAGAACGATGGATGCCAGTGGTTGAAGGTTGAGTAGATGAATGTAGGTAATGGTTGATAATATTTATAACATTCTTCTAGCCACAGAGATTTCGAGAACGAAATCCTTTAAGGAGAGGAGAATGTAACACCCTGAATTTTAATAAACAATAACTAAATATAAGTAGACTAGTAGACTAAATATTAATCAAAATAATATTCAGAATTTGACAACAGGGCTAGAACCATAGAGTCCACTGTAATTTTCTAATAAAAAATGCTAAAATTGAAGTTAAAATGATGTAGTTATGAATTAAAAAAATTCAGATATATATACATATATAACTATATATATAACAAACGATCACTGGGTAACCCAACCCACTTGGGTCGACACTATGTCGACCCAAGCCAAGGTAGGTCGGCCCCTGTATCGACCCAAGATGGCTGGTGGATTGACCTAGGATGTGAATTTTTCATGCCTTCGCCTACACACAAGACAGCGACGTTCAATTTATTTTCTAACGTTATTTTTGTTGAGTTAGATGAGTTTTATTTGCCTATTTTGAACCAAGGGCTGGCGTGGTGCTTTCTTATTGGTCCAATGACATGGTTGAACCAGATCTAATCTTAGATTTAGACAGTTGTGTAGGATCGATAATAACCCTAGAGGGGGGGGTGAATAGGGTTTTTAACAATAAATTTAAACTAAACACAGTAATAAAGAAATGCAGTAAAAATAAAATCACACGCGGATATACCCAGCTTCGGCAAACTGTGCCTACTGCTGCCTTTCTAAGATTTTTACTAGGAGATACAAACAGATCCCGCTTACAATCCTATGTAAACTCGCAACTCCTGCTCCTGTTTATCCCTAAGCTCAAAATCCTAGACTAGTCTGTATACCCTAGACTAGATTTTTCAGATTACACTTCAATACTCTGTGCTCTCTAGTTTTACAATAAACTAGAAAAAAAAAATTTTAAAAAAAACTTAAAGGAAATAAAGAAGGGGTTAAAAATGGGGGGTCATCCCCTTTTCTTTGCACAAGCCAAAAGTGGTCGGGCCACTTTATTTTGGGGTGCTCCCTTGTATTTTCTTTAGCCCGATTCTCCCTTATTCTCTGAAACAAAAAAATGGCGGCTGCGATTAGGGTTTCAGTGATTTTTCCCTAAATCAATATCGATGCTGTGTGTAATGGTTCTTTGGAAGCTTGTTTTGCTTCTCCAGGGTATCTCCTTCGTCCTTGCGATCAATCTGAGTAAGTTTTATCAATTTTTGCAATTTAGGGTTTCGGATTTCTTTTTGTGTGTGAATCCCATGAAGTCGATGATGAATTCGTGTGTTTATATAGGGATTCCGAAACCCTTGTACTCTGATTTCCATTGAAGACTTGCCCGATTTGATTTGGGAATATTCGAATTTGATTGTTTGTGGTTTCCCCTTTTAAAAATTTTCTTGAATGGATTTCTGCCTTGATTAAATTCTTTGAACTTGCTGTGACTTAAATTGTGCCCCTCTGGATTGAGAAAACATGCCGTAGATTCCTGATGTTGAATTCATGACACAAAAGAACAGAACTTCTGGTATTTGAAATTTTCCCCTTTTCACGAATAAATGCAGACTTAATTTCTGAAAACAATTCTTGGCCCATAAAAAAAATGTTGAGCATTTCTGGAAGGAATTGATTTCTTGTAATTGGAAAACTTGTTTGAATATTGGCTTTGTATCCAGACATGGATTAGCCCCGATGACTTGTCTGATAATTGAGTGTTTCCTCTTTTGATTTTCTTGATTGAATTGCTCTAATTTGTTCCCTTGAATAAATTGTTGCCTTGAATTTCTGATTGAAACATTTCTGGAAACTCCTTGCTAATTTTGTTCCTTTGCTTTTCTGGAAATGAATTTAAGCTGAATTGGATTTTTGCCAAAAAGAAATTGTGATTCTTCTTGCCATGTATGATTTTCTACAAATAACACTCTTGATTTGCAGTGCCCTGTGATATTGTGTTCGACTTATTTTAGTTCATGCACCTGTATATAAATTTCTGATGCCAAAAAAACATATTTCTGGACAACAATGAAAACTGTATTATGGCCTTTCAATACACTTGTCAAAGGTTATTGAGTCTGTTGTAATTGAGTAAACCATTTTTAAAAAAAATTCCTTGCACCTTGCTATTCTACCATTTATATAGCCTGTGCATATATCCTCTGTTTTTCACCATAGACACATCAAATTGTATTCATTTATGATACTTGCACTGCCTGAATTGAAATGTGCACACAAGCTTAAATCCATGTTGCCATGTTATCTTTGCTCCATGCTTGTCTCTTTTGCTTTACTGTTATGACCTGAACTTGAAAGATGCACCCCTGTTTGAACACCCCGATGCACTGCTACACCATATATCCTCTGAGATGCTGATATGAACATTGTTGCTCCATGCATGCCAAACCTTTTTGCTGTTTTACTATTCCACATGATTGTCTTGACCATGTTGAGCTGTTTTGAAAGCTTGCCTCACATGTAGTTTGTGTTGCACCACCACCTTGGCACCATGCTGTATTCATTTTGAAAAGACCATGCTTGCACCTGAATACTTGTCCACACCAAGTTCACCTATATGCTGCTTTCTTAATTCTGATCATTGTATAGTTGTACATCACTCTCCATGTTCGTACATGCTGCCACACTTGTGTATTTGCTCGAGCCATTTGAAAACTGAGTTGACTTGAACTTGAATGGCTCGACACCTGAGCTGCTTGCATGTAGTTTCACCATTTTGCTGTTGAGCTGTGCTCGGCCATTTGACTTTGGTGATTTTTTTTTTTTTTACTTCATGTTGACTTTGAAAGTTATTTGCTGGTTGACCTCTTTTGAACCTGTCTTGATTTAGCCAATTCACCTTGTTTTTCTTAATACTTTGCTCATCACTTGTTTGATTCTGAAAAAATAATAAAAAATAGCAGTCAAACTGTACTGAGTTGAGGCTGGTCAGAATCAGTTGGTTCTGATCAGCAAACCAGTATGGTTTTGATGTGGCTGTTCAGGTCTGAAATATGATGAGAAAAACACACAGAAAGCTGAGACAAAATGAATCAATCACCCAGAGAATCATTTTTGTCAAAAGTATTTGTTTTAGTTCCAGTGTACTGTGTATTTTTCTTTCTTTTGTGACAGGTTACAGGATGATGCTTTGGACAGCTAAGGTGTTCTCAACAAGAATAATCCAGCTAGAAATGAGAAGAAAAGAAAAAAAAATGAAGTGCTTGTAAAACAAATTGTATGTACTGAAATTACTTGTAAAGTGATTTGTAAAGTCTTGTGTGTAAATGAAATGTAAAATAAATAATATTATTGGAAATAAAATTTATTTGATTTTTCTATATTCTGTGTAAATTCTATGTTATTTTATTTTCCAATAATACTAGATATTCCACAATCAAACACTCCAGTAACAAAAATCTATTTGTTATCATCAAACAAAAAATATTAGTATCAACAAACTCCCCCTTTTAATGATGACAAACAGACTTAAGATTTTTGCGAATAACGAGATATGTTTGAACAAGGGTTCCCCCTACGTTTGAGCTCCCCCTATTAGTTGTAAACAGACATGAGTAAAGAATTTGAAAATGACAAAAAAAAAAATTAAACACTTAGCATTAATGGCAAAATAAAATCTATAGACGTCTGTAAACAACACAAAATCTTAACTTCTTCTCCCCCTTTGTAATCATCAAAAGAATAACAATTCTGGACATTTTAAAAGGTATGGACTGTAAATAGTAATCAAGTCATTTGACATTATCAGATTCAAACACTCCGAATAATCAAACAAAAACCTCAGAATAATCTGTAAAAGAAGAACACATTTCACAAGACAGAAGATGGAATGATGAAATATTTAATATATATCAGGGATATTTCAATAGCAAACTAACCACGCATGACCATAGCTTGGATTTTTAAATGGAATTAGCTGCAACATGAAATAAATTCAATACTATACTGACCACGCATAACCAGATCTTGGATTTTTAAATGGAATCAGTGATAGCATGAAAAAAAAATAAGTATTCTCATAACCATGCATGACCAGAGCTTGGATTTTTAAATGAGATTAGAGAAATACCCTTTTTTTTTTTTTTTAAATCCCTTTGATATATATAAAATAATAATGATTGATAGAAGGGTGATAGAGACAGAAGATGAAAGTGAACAAAAAGTTCCTCAATTACTCATATTATAAAGCATATTTCATCGTATCAGAGTTACAAATTTTCAAACATCTCATATTCTGAAAAACTTATACAGTCACAAATTTATCATAAATGTCCAAAAAACAAACTGGTCTTTTCTTGATGATTTGAAGCATGGATTATTTGTCAGAAATATAATTGCCAACAGAACATCTTAAGAGAAAATTTATCCAAAAATGCTAAAAGATTAATTTATTTCCATAATTCCCAAATCCAAACGTAATCTGCAAAATCTGTCTTCAGGAAGGGGTTTTGTAAAAATATCAGCAAGTTGAGATTCGGTTGGAATAAATTCTATACAAATATCTTCACAAGCAATATGATCTCTAAGAAAGTGGTGTCTTACATCAATGTGTTTTGTGCGTGAGTGATGTACTGGATTATTTGATAAGTCAATTGCACTCTTACTGTCACATTTTAAAGGAACTCGTTTATAACAAAGTCCAAAATCAGATAAAGTCTGCATCATCCATAGAATCTGTGCACAACAACTTCCTAAAGCAATATATTCAGCCTCAGTGGTGGATAAAGCAACACAGTTTTGTTTTCTACTTGACCACGACACAAGTGAATGACCTAGCATGAAACACGTTCCACTAGTACTTTTTCTATCAGTGAGTGAACCAGCAAAATCAGCATCTGTAAACCCAACTAAATTAAAGTTATCACAAGAAGGATACCATAAGCCTAAATTTGGTGTGTGTAACAAATATCTTAGAATCCGTTTTGTGGCTTTTAGATGAGATTCTTTGGGATTTGATTGAAAACGAGCACACAAACAAACAGAAAACATAATATCGGGTCTAGATGCAGAAAGATAAAGAAGTGAACCGATAATACCGCGATATTTCTTTTGATCCACAGCAACACCTTTTTCATCTTTGTCAAGTTTGGTTGTTGGACTCATCGGTGTTTTCATTGGCTTTGCATCTAGAACTCCAAATCTTTTTAACAACTCCATCACGTACTTCGTTTGAGAGATAAAGATCCCTTTGCTACTTTGTTTGATTTGGAAACCAAGGAAGAATTTCAGCTCTCCAACCAAACTCATCTCAAATTTGCCCTGCATAACTTTTTCAAATTTTTCACACAAGATATCATTAGTAGCACCGTATATGATATCATCAACATAAATTTGGACAATTAAAAAATCATCACCATCATGAGATAAAAACAAGGTTGTGTCAGCACTTCCCTTTTTAAAACCATTTTCCAAGAGATATGTACACAGACAGTCATACCAAGCTCGAGGAGCTTGCTTAAGGCCATACAATGCTTTTTCCAGTTTGTATACATGATTTGGATAATCGTGACTCTCAAAACCAGGGGGTTGTTCAACATACACTTCTTCTTTCAGTTCTCCATTCAGAAAAGCACTCTTCACATCCATTTGCTTTAATTTGAACCCCTTAAAGCACGCAAAACTTAACAAAATTTTGATTGCTTCAAGCCTAGCAACTGGGGCAAAAGTTTCATCAAAGTCAACACCTTCGATTTGATTGTATCCCTTAGCGACCAACCTAGCTTTGTTTCTTGTTACGTTTCCAGATTTGTCAAGCTTATTTTTGAATACCCATTTTGTTCCTACAACTGGATAGTCTTTTGGTCTGGGTACCAAGTTCCAGACTCTGTTTCTCTCAAACTGGTTAAGTTCCTCCTGCATAGCTAACAACCAAAATTCATCATTAAGAGCAACATCATAAGAACTTGGTTCTATTTCAGATACAAAGGCATTATGAATACAAAGGGTACAAACTTCCCTATTGAGAGAGGATCGTGTACGAACACCAGCAGTTGGACTTCCAATTACCAAATCTGGAGGATGACTTGGCTTGAATTTTAGTCTTTCAATATCTGTTGCTGCTTCAGTGGCTTTTTCATTGTTTGTCTCAACATCATTGTTTTCTTGTTCAATTTCTTGTGCACCAGCATCATCTTTATCATCTTCTGGTATCGTATCCATATCTGATTCATTGAACTTGACGTTGACGGTTTCCACGATTGTTCTTGACTGTTTATTGAAGATTCTGTAAGCCTTACTTCTTGATGAATAACCCGTGAAGATTCCATCAACCGTTTTTGACTCAAATTTCCCAAGCTGTTCACCATTTAAACTAGCAGTATCAGTAGGTCCAAACAAGTCCATATGAATCAATTCAAGCACTCGTGAAGTGCTAACAACATTTTTTGGACGGAAAGATGAACGACTAAGTTTTCCCATGGTACAAGCTTTACATACTTTGTTATTTTTGAAATTCTGATGTGGTAAACCCCTGACAAGTTCATTTGTTTTTAGTCTTTCAAGAAGACCCATACTTGCATGTGCCAATCTTCTGTGCCATAGGATTGCCTCCTCTTCTGTTGCTACCAAACACCTAGATACTGTTACATCATCGAATGAGAGAGTATAGACATTTCCTTTTCTTTTCCCTGTAAACACAACCTTTCCAGAGGAGATCTCAATGATTTTGCAACTATTACTATCAAACACAACATTCATTCCTTTATCACAAAGCTGACTGATAGAGATAAGATTGTGAAAGAGATTATCAACATATAAAACATCAGTTAAGGCAAAGATACTGTTACCTACTTTTCCCTTACCAATAATTTTACATTTGCTGTTGTCACCTAACGTCACATTCCCACCTTTATGTTTTTCCAGGCTAAGGAACAGTCTTTTATCACCCGTCATATGTCTGGAGCAACCTGAATCCAAGTACCATTTTTGTTGCTCCTTAGCCCGCCAACATACCTACACAAACAAAGAAGGAGATGACCTAGAGAAACTTCTAGGCCTAATCATATCAGTAGTAGAAGAATGATAGTCATAAGATTCTTTTGGAATCCAAATTTGATTTTTCTTTGTGTTCCAATCTTTGTGATAATTGTGTGCCAAGTGTTTAGGGACCCATACCTTTTTGAACTTCTGAATTTTACTGCTAAACTTGCAATTTTCATGACTGTGACCAATCACCCCACATTTTACACATTTGGGAAAAATACCTTTACCTTTAGTATTGTCACTTCCAGTTATTTCTTGTATCTTCCCAAAACCTAGTCCTTTTCTATTATTCCCAACCAACTGGTTTCCAAGTAACATTTTAAAAGATGTTTGACCGATTGAGAATTTGTTCAATGTGACTTCTAGATCTTGAACTCTTGTTTTTAAGATTGTGTTCCCATTCACAAGTGAAGTGCATCGTTTAATGTAGTTCCTTCTTTTAGTGTCATCTTCAACTTTTAGAGTCAAGTTTTCTTTTTCAAGATTCTCAATGGTGCTCTTGAGTGTTAAAATTTCTAGATTCACATCTTTACACATTTCACAATCTAGGTTATTGGTTTTTGAAGCATTTTTAATCTCAGCTTCCAACTTCTTATTATTGTGAACAAGGTTGAAGTTTTCTGATTTTAGTTTCTCTGCGTCTGATTCTAACGTGTCAATAATTTCAGAAAGATGTTTACACATTAAAACCAGATCGTCATAACTGTATACCTCAGTGGTTTCCTCGTCAGTATCTTCTAGGTCTGATTTTGCCATGAAGCATAAATTGCTTTCCTCCTCACTGCTGTCTGAATCTTCTTCTCCTTCCTCGTCATCCCAAGTTACGGCAAAAGCTTTCTTTTTCTTCTTGTTTCTTTGGAGAAGTGGACAATTTGGTTTTATGTGTCCAGGCTTTTGACAGTTGTAGCAGAGTGGTTCGTCTTCTGAATTGTTGCTCTTTGGTTTATTTCTTCGAGGTTTGAATTTTCTCCACTTCGTGAGTTGTCTGACTGCCATGGCAAGTTGTTCAATGGGATCTTCACTATCGCTAGTGACAGTGTTGGACAAAGCTATTGACTTCTTTTTCAGATCTGAGTTGTTGCGATCTTCTCTTGCTTTCAGCTCCATTTCATATGTCATCAGATTTCCGATAAGCTCTTCCATGCTCAGCTTGCTCAGATCTTTGGATTCTTGAATGGCTGTGACTTTTGCTTCAAAGTTCATGGGCAGAACACGCAGAATCTTTCTCACAAGCTCCACTTCTGTATAGACCTTTCCAAGGGCTCTGGCATTGTAAACTAGTACGGAGAAGCGACCATACATGTCCTTGATGCTCTCGTCCTTCTGCATGTTGAAGTTTTCATATTCATTACTGAACATGGCAAGACAGGATTCTTTAACCTGAGAAGTTCCTTCGTGTGTGACTTCCAGAGTATGCCAAATTTCCTGGGCTGTATTACAATGAGAAATTCTGTTATATTCTGTTTTATCAAGAGCACAAATCAGAGCATTCATAGCTTTAGAATCTATAGAGTATAATTTCTTATCATTTGCATCCCACCTATTTTTTGGTTTAGGTGTTACAATACCATTAACAGTTTCAGTTGGAGGTGTATATCCAGTTTCAATGATATCCCAGACATCATAATCAACAGACACTAGATAAATTTTCATCCTAGCTTTCCAATACGCGTAATCACTACCATTGAACATGGGTGGTCTAGCAATAGATTGACCTTCAGAAAAAGCATTGTTCATTGAAGTCATGATTCTAGGGTTCAAACACCGGCTCTGATACCAATTGTAGGATCGATAATAACCCTAGAGGGGGGGTGAATAGGGTTTTTAACAATAAATTTAAACTAAACACAGTAATAAAGAAATGCAGTAAAAATAAAATCACACGCGGATATACCCAGCTTCGGCAAACTGTGCCTACTGCTGCCTTTCTAAGATTTTTATTAGGAGATACAAACAGATCCCGCTTACAATCCTATGTAAACTCGCAACTCCTGCTCCTGTTTATCCCTAAGCTCAAAATCCTAGACTAGTCTGTATACCCTAGACTAGATTTTTCAGATTACACTTCAATACTCTGTGCTCTCTAGTTTTACAATAAACTAGAAAAAAAAAATTTAAAAAAAACTTAAAGGAAATAAAGAAGGGGTTAAAAATGGGGGGTCATCCCCTTTTCTTTGCACAAGCCAAAAGTGGTCGGGCCACTTTATTTTGGGGTGCTCCCTTGTATTTTCTTTAGCCCGATTCTCCCTTATTCTCTGAAACAAAAAAATGGCGGCTGCGATTAGGGTTTCAGTGATTTTTCCCTAAATCAATATCGATGCTGTGTGTAATGGTTCTTTGGAAGCTTGTTTTGCTTCTCCAGGGTATCTCCTTCGTCCTTGCGATCAATCTGAGTAAGTTTTATCAATTTTTGCAATTTAGGGTTTCGGATTTCTTTTTGTGTGTGAATCCCATGAAGTCGATGATGAATTCGTGTGTTTATATAGGGATTCCGAAACCCTTGTACTCTGATTTCCATTGAAGACTTGCCCGATTTGATTTGGGAATATTCGAATTTGATTGTTTGTGGTTTCCCCTTTTAAAAATTTTCTTGAATGGATTTCTGCCTTGATTAAATTCTTTGAACTTGCTGTGACTTAAATTGTGCCCCTCTGGATTGAGAAAACATGCCGTAGATTCCTGATGTTGAATTCATGACACAAAAGAACAGAACTTCTGGTATTTGAAATTTTCCCCTTTTCACGAATAAATGCAGACTTAATTTCTGAAAACAATTCTTGGCCCATAAAAAAAATGTTGAGCATTTCTGGAAGGAATTGATTTCTTGTAATTGGAAAACTTGTTTGAATATTGGCTTTGTATCCAGACATGGATTAGCCCCGATGACTTGTCTGATAATTGAGTGTTTCCTCTTTTGATTTTCTTGATTGAATTGCTCTAATTTGTTCCCTTGAATAAATTGTTGCCTTGAATTTCTGATTGAAACATTTCTGGAAACTCCTTGCTAATTTTGTTCCTTTGCTTTTCTGGAAATGAATTTAAGCTGAATTGGATTTTTGCCAAAAAGAAATTGTGATTCTTCTTGCCATGTATGATTTTCTACAAATAACACTCTTGATTTGCAGTGCCCTGTGATATTGTGTTCGGCTTATTTTAGTTCATGCACCTGTATATAAATTTCTGATGCCAAAAAAACATATTTCTGGACAACAATGAAAACTGTATTATGGCCTTTCAATACACTTGTCAAAGGTTATTGAGTCTGTTGTAATTGAGTAAACCATTTTTAAAAAAATTCCTTGCACCTTGCTATTCTACCATTTATATAGCCTGTGCATATATCCTCTGTTTTTCACCATAGACACATCAAATTGTATTCATTTATGATACTTGCACTGCCTGAATTGAAATGTGCACACAAGCTTAAATCCATGTTGCCATGTTATCTTTGCTCCATGCTTGTCTCTTTTGCTTTACTGTTATGACCTGAACTTGAAAGATGCACCCCTGTTTGAACACCCCGATGCACTGCTACACCATATATCCTCTGAGATGCTGATATGAACATTGTTGCTCCATGCATGCCAAACCTTTTTGCTGTTTTACTATTCCACATGATTGTCTTGACCATGTTGAGCTGTTTTGAAAGCTTACCTCACATGTAGTTTGTGTTGCACCACCACCTTGGCACCATGCTGTATTCATTTTGAAAAGACCATGCTTGCACCTGAATACTTGTCCACACCAAGTTCACCTATATGCTGCTTTCTTAATTCTGATCATTGTATAGTTGTACATCACTCTCCATGTTCGTACATGCTGCCACACTTGTGTATTTGCTCGAGCCATTTGAAAACTGAGTTGACTTGAACTTGAATGGCTCGACACCTGAGCTGCTTGCATGTAGTTTCACCATTTTGCTGTTGAGCTGTGCTCGGCCATTTGACTTTGGTGATTTTTTTTTTTTACTTCATGTTGACTTTGAAAGTTATTTGCTGGTTGACCTCTTTTGAACCTGTCTTGATTTAGCCAATTCACCTTGTTTTTCTTAATACTTTGCTCATCACTTGTTTGATTCTGAAAAAAAAATAAAAAATAGCAGTCAAACTGTACTGAGTTGAGGCTGGTCAGAATCAGTTGGTTCTGATCAGCAAACCAGTATGGTTTTGATGTGGCTGTTCAGGTCTGAAATATGATGAGAAAAACACACAGAAAGCTGAGACAAAATGAATCAATCACCCAGAGAATCATTTTTGTCAAAAGTATTTGTTTTAGTTCCAGTGTACTGTGTATTTTTCTTTCTTTTGTGACAGGTTACAGGATGATGCTTTGGACAGCTAAGGTGTTCTCAACAAGAATAATCCAGCTAGAAATGAGAAGAAAAGAAAAAAAAATGAAGTGCTTGTAAAACAAATTGTATGTACTGAAATTACTTGTAAAGTGATTTGTAAAGTCTTGTGTGTAAATGAAATGTAAAATAAATAATATTATTGGAAATAAAATTTATTTGATTTTTCTATATTCTGTGTAAATTCTGTGTTATTTTATTTTCCAATAATACTAGATATTCCACAATCAAACACTCCAGTAACAAAAATCTATTTGTTATCATCAAACAAAAAATATTAGTGTCAACAAGTTGAGGGAGTCCACTAAACCCTATAAGTAGACTAGTAGAGCCTCTCTCATTTCTACACATCCATTCTTTCTCTCTTCTCCTTCTTCTTCCCCAGGCCTATCCTCAAAATTAGGAAGGGCCAAAGAACTAAAAATTTATGGGAATAAAGAAGTTCTTAAGTTTTAAATATTTATTTTTATAAAATACTTCTGGTAACGTCCCGCCTTTTTGAATGCTTCTAATCGGTAATTAAACCAATTTAAAAGTCCAAATCGATGGAGCGCATTTAGATTATAGAGTTTAAAAACAAAATCAACATAGAAAATACAAAATAAATAACACATTGCGGGACATGGAAATAAAACTTTTATTTATAAATCAGAATTTTAATGCAGTATTTTTCTAAACAACGGAATTTAAAATATGAATACAAAAAAAGTAATTACTATTCAAAAACCTTCAGAGTGCGCGTCTTCGGATCCCCAGCTTCACCAGTCTTTAAATCCTAAGCAGTAGTCTTTAATATCTGCACGGCTCGGGTCTAACCCGAGCGTTCCATGCAAAAACATAAAATACTCGAGTCAGGATTAATCATAGTTCAAGTAAATTAATTTCAATAGAAACTAAAATAATTAGTTAATCCTATGTTCTATTAAATCCCGAACACATTGAATCCATGAGAAACTGTCAAAATATATAATAACATCTTGAGCAAATCAGGGCAGCATGTGAATTTATATATATACGTATGTCGATGACATATATATATATATGCATACAATGGTACATACATATATATATATATATATATATATGTATGTATACAACGACCACCACACACACACACACACACATATATATATATATATATTAAACCCATATATACATGAATATCCGAGTACCAAATGTAAAACCTGTGCATATCAGTTTTTTTTTTGTTTTTGACGGTCCCGGAGCTTGCATGTACACACATGTACAAGGTACACGTGTGCACTGCCTCAACATTCCACAATCAAGAAACTAACATGTGCGATGAAAATCTCAAATGTACACGAGTATGCAATCAAATAGGGTCGCAAGGTACAAAGTTAACCAGCAATGTAGCAGAGGCCCACATCAAGTTCAAGGCAAGCAACACATGGGTGACAGGGCACACAAGGAAATTCAGCCCAACATGTCCAGATTTCAAATATGGTGAATATTTAAACAAGTTACAAGATACACAAGATGTATTGAAGGGAGTACATCCAGTTTCACGCCAAAATTAGCAGGGTATAAGTTAAAATGACACTTGCAAACCTACCAGCGAATGCATGGTAAGATAGTTATCGACATAAGATTTTGTACATAATACAATTCAAGTCCTGGAGTAATCATATGGGACCAAATATGTTTCACAGTCGAGTAGGGTATGACACAACAAAGAGCATATTCAAGTCAGTTTTGAAAATGTCCGGTGCAACAAAAACAAATATATGTTAAAGGTCACGGCAGTAATATGAAGAAGTGCAGTAGCAACAGGCATGAACAGCATGCTCGATGCAAGTAGACGACACCATGGGATGACACGGCGCATAAGGAAAGTGCAGTTCTCTATTAAATGGCATGCAAGTACATGGGTTACAAGTGTACACAATATAAACCAAGTCATGACACATTATTGAAGGGGATTCACTACAGCTGAACTAGCATAGCGGGTGGGTGAATTATACAATAAGTAATTACACATATGGTCAAGGCAATGTACATAAGTATAAGCCAGTTTTCACTTTCAGGTTCTAGCTTGCAAACATATACCAACACTTAAGGAATTATAAGCATGTAGGGGTATCATAGACTAAGCAGTTTCACTTCTGTGTTTTTTCTTTTTATGTAAAGAAAAAATGAGTTACACACAGCATAATTAGAAAACATATTCTTTTCATGTTGGTTTTGAATCGATCTAATCGAAACCCTTATATGAACTATTTAACAATTAAACTTAGGACCTTAGCAAGAAATTAAATCAAAACTTGTATGAATTGGGATTAAAACTCCATACCTAACGCGTTGAATCCATAGAGGCCAAATCGAATTCGAAACTGAGAAGATGCGGAAGAATCGAATCAGGAGCCCTTCAAGTGTAGAGCCTCTACCGGTATCCACCAGAATGTTTCCCGATTTCAATCGAATTGAGCAGGAGAGTGACATCATGGGTCAACTGGGGGATGAAGTTCCATTCATAATATCGAGTCCAGTTCGAGCAGACCAGTATAGGCATAGGGCAAGTGTGTATACACTATAACTCTAACCTTACAAATTCATGACAGTGAGCAGAAATTTAGCTAGAGGTTTTGTTTATTTTTATTGTAAAAATGAGATACTCTTACATTTTAAAATTTATAACATCAACCAAATGTCTGCACTATTAAAACAAGTAAATAGGGCTAATGGAAACAATGCAGTGATCATTATTCTCATCCACGGAACCATTAACAAAATATTGGACGGACCCTTTCAGTTATGACTTAAATACATGTTTGATGGTTCTATAGCGGAATCATTGCTAAGTATGCCATTGAATGTTTTATTATTATAAGGATCCATTTTTATGTCTGTTTGACTGTAATCAAACTATACATATACCAAATACTTTAAACATGCAGATCTTCGTCAACTAATCATACTGAGAGCTGCATAGTATGTTGTTGCAAAATCATGCAGAAAAATGGTCTTGTGATACTAATATTATGCATTGCGAGTAAACTGCATGTTCCTATCAGAAACATTAGGTCCATATGGTTTGCGTACTATCATGGAAACTGACTGGAAAATATTTGCAATTGTTTAATTTAATTATTTGTTGCTTAAGGTTACTCTGGATTAATAACTTACATATCATCATTTTCAACTAGAACATTGGATTGCAACACTGATTTAATATTGAACTCTCACATGTAATTTTAACTGTAGCATTTCTTCTCATACATAAAAGTACTGATATTTCCTCATTTGTTATAATACTTCGAAATGAAATGTAATAACCCGGAAATTCTGAGCCAGTTTAAAATTTTTATTTTGGCAATTTTAGCGAATTTTGAACATTTAAAATGAATTATTTTAAATAATATCGACGAGAAATTTATTTCGAATAGGAATAGAACGTATATATTATATACATCGCCGTTAGAATATAAATAATTATATATAATTATAAATAGAATTGAAAATGGCGCGGTAGTTTGTAAAGACCCGCAACTTCCCCGTAAAGGAAAGCGTCGGATAGTTCGAGAACAAGCCACAACAAAACTCATACAGAAGAACATTTCATTGTATATTACAACAATGCATCAGATTACAAGAATATACAGAGTATAAATGAATATTACACAGAAATATCAGAGATTTAAATTACATTTAAATACATAGCAGCGGAAAATAATACAATACACAACTAGAAGAGATATACGGATACAAAGCTTTCCGGATATCGTTCCAGCTGTAAACCAGGATCCTGTGAATATAAATCTGCAAAACCAAAACTACTAGCTGCCCGTGTCAAAATAAGGGCACCCAGAGTTTAGGTTAAAACAATAAACTCCAGGTCAGTCATGGGACTGGTTTGAGAACTAAAACAATTATTAATCTTTATTTGAAAGTTAGTTAAATCAAGGGACCACGCCGTATAACACGGAACGGGTTTCTTCCCAAGAATACCAGTGCATAAAACAAACAACGCAATGCTAAATAAAGAAAAATGAAGCTGTTATAAGACCCAGGTCCTATCACACAATGCAACGCAAGCCAGGGGATAGGGTTTTCCCTTATAACAGCCAAAGAATGCTTTATACGTTTTAAAACAAATCATTTGATACTATTATAATAAGTGCATAGTGTATAAAACAACTTCAAATCATAAGTATCAATCATAGGCGGCATGGGTACCATATATCATGTCGCCATATATAGGTTTACAAATAAAACCGCAAATGTCACGTATTTGGAAATTGGATTTCCATCTATGAACCGAGGCAAAAGATAGTCCTCAACCGATTCGAGACAATCTAGCCCATGTCTCAGGCAAGTACTCAGTCAAGCCTTGGAGCGACAGGGCCGGTCCACCGATGTGGATTAAACTTAAACCCTGAACATGCGTTCCCCCGCCCTTTGGGGCGTAAATGAGCCAACGAATGACTCCATCGGACCCGGATCGTCCGATCAAACCGAGGCGCCTCGCAACAGCAACAACCACATAAGTCAAACTCGTCAGGGCGTGTAAAACCACTGACGCCACTTCTAACTAGAAAGAAACGCATGCCCTCCCTGAGGTCCGTCTCCCGTTTTTGGTTCATACCGGGTATGAAACTCACGAAGTAAACGTTACACAAAGCTACGCCACAAAGGTCGTGCTTCGATCATCAACCACAAGACTTTGCTTTTCAACAGAAGCCTCGATCAATTGCCACTTAGGCATGCCACACAGGCAATTCACTCCATGCGTTTGATATCCATCAATATATAACCCCTGAGCTCGTACGTCTCAGAGAAGGGCGTTAAGCAAGAGAATAAATTCTCAGCCGCCAAACAGATATATATTTAATAGAGATCAATCACACGGACTAAAATCCAATGTCAGACACACAGTCCATTTACAAGTCCGTTCTGGGTCTGAACGAAACCGGAGGCACCTAGTACCCCGCATATCCATCGATCTCCAAGTACGTCTGGACGATCCCTAACTGTTTCCATCTTCTTGGGTGTACAGCCCAATCAAGATCATCAGTAATCACCCAAACGACGTGAAGACCTCCGGTCTTCGACCATCGTCTTCATCTTCGACTTTTCGTCGTATCAGTTATTCAGAATGGGATAAACCCGGTCTTTCCGAATAACTCGCGTATATTTTAAATAAGTGTTACACAAACACAACATACGCCTCATTCCAATTCATCAGTCACTAACCGTAAATTAATCAAGAGAATAATTCCTCAAATATTAACCCCGAAGGCCGAAACCAACATCAGATCAATATCCAGAAAACCATTCTACTTGGCTAACCGACAGTTAGTTTCTAAATTTCACATTCATAGGGAAAGGTTCCCATTAATTTTATCCAAGATAATTTCCTGAATTTATTCTCTAATCTTCCTTTGAATTTCGATTCAACTAGTCGGAATTAGCGAACCTTACCGTAGTAATCATTGGTTTTAATTTCCCAATCCCAACCTATTCATCCCATGAAGTAAAACTGGTAATACTTCATATCTAACACCACGGTGTTATTGGTAAATTTAATTACCATTTCACGTTCAAATCTAATTAAAGATATAACTATCGCCTGGAGCAAAACTGGTGATACTCCATTCTCGGTCATTTCAATCTAATTAAAGATTCATTAAAACTCCACTTAGTTTTTAATCGCTAACTGGGTTAAAGAATCAGTGTCATTTAAAACACGGTTCACAATAAACCCAAAATTGCATTCCATTAATTATCGGGTTAAAGAACGAGTGTTATTTAAAACACTGTTCACGATAAACCCAAAAATCAATATCAATTCAATTCCAATTAAATATTATTTAATTGGTACACTTCATTAAATCTAAATAAAAAGATTTAATCCTTTCTCAACTGGGTTCAAGAACAGTGTTAGTGAAGACACCATTCACGACAAACCCAAATCACATTTGATATTCAATACAAGGCTCTGAATAGAAAATATATCGGCTTATATTCAATATCAAATTCTACGACTAACAAATGTCGTATTGGAAATAACGATATAAATATATATCTTTCAAATTTCCATAACAACATCTGTATAATCACGAATTCCAACATTGAAATATTCCGAAGACAATTTCGATTCAAATCCACTCCAATGCAATCATTGGAAATTCTGGTTATTTTTAAAACCCTTTCGAATTCAATTTATTTATTTAAAAATAAATAGAATTATAATTCTAGTTCAAAACTAGTTTACTTCGATAAAAATCTATTTTTATCTTTTCAAATATGGAGTTTTTCATCCCAATTCTTCTCTAATCATTTCTTATGATTTTACACAAATTATTACTATTTTTAATAATTTTATCAAGGTCCATACAGTCGATTTCCAACAACGGCCATCGAACTGCACCTACAGCGACCTTTTTCGAATTTGATTTGGACGTATCTCCAAATCCAACCGTTAGATTTCAAATTTCTAATATTCGTTAGAAAGCTCTTTTCGATACGAACCCAACGGTTCCGGTTTTAGGAGAATCCGACGGTCGGATCTCCCGTAATGTTCGTTTGAAATCAATGGTCGAAATTCACGAACTGCCGCGGCGCGGCGCGTTCTATTCATGCCATTATATTATATATATAATACATATAATATATATTTCGTCGATTTCTATTTAAAACGAATTATATGAATAGTTTTAAATTCGTTTCAAAAGCGATTTCAACTTCCTTTTCAACTCAAATCAAAATTGAATTCTTCTTTATAAATTCGTTTTAAAATTCATTTCTATTCAATTCAAATTTCAATTCAATTTGAATACATTTCAATTCGCCTTCAATTCAATTTGAATTCGGCTTCAATTCAATTCATTTCGAAATCGTTTTCAATTCATTTCATTTCGAAATCGTTTTCAATTCATTTCATTTCGAAATCGTTTTCAATTCATTTCATTTCGAAATCGTTTTCAATTCATTTCATTTCGAAATCGTTTTCAATTCATTTCATTTCGAAATCGTTTTCAATTCATTTCATTTCGAAATCGTTTTCAATTCATTTCATTTTGAAATCGTTTTCAATTCAATTTATTTCGAAATCGTTTTCAATTCAATTCATCTCGAAATCGTTTTTAAAATATTTCGTTCAACACATGACCAATCTCAATGAATGAGTACTGTCAACACATGAACCTTTATTTTATATTGATAAAGATGTAAATTTTACTACTAAAATATTTCGTTCAACACATGACCAATCTCAATGGATGAGTACTGTCAACACATGAACCTTTATTTTATATTATTCTTTATTTTTCAAATTGAAATGAGGCCCAATCAATTACCATATAAAGTTGATTATATGGATTCCATACAACACATGTATATAATAGCATCGAAAAATAATCAACCATCAACCAAAGTGCACTACACTGTATAAGCATCAAATATAGATATCTAACGCTTATAACAGCCTGTCAATCGATCGATCGACATATTTAATCAATCAGGATGAGTGAACTTCAAATTTCATCCTAACACCCGTGTGGGGTTTCAAACAATCAAACACAGATTTTATTTGTGCAGTTGGGCGATGTGTAAAATTTATCGTCCCAATCAATGTCATTCAAATAAGTGTACATAAACAAACCGTCCGGTTTGTAAATGAATATTTTATTTTATTCACTTCACGTTAAAAATTATATTTTTAACGATAAAACATTTTATTCAACCTATGAATATTCTATTCGGTTCATTTATTCAATAAAATGATATTTTTATTTTTCTAACTTATTTTAGAAAATTTCAGCGGCATAACGGCACGATACTAGAAACGGGACGAGGCCTAGCCTTATCCCCGGTCTAGTGAAGGCCCACGCCATTCACACATCAATCAAATCAATTTATTTCACCAAACAATTCAATTTCAAATCAAATCATCCAACTAATCTATGCAACCAAACAAACAAGTCCATGGTCTGTGGACGATTGTGTCGGGTGCTACTAAGCACCGTCTGCATCCTAGTATATATATATAACTAGAAAAAGAAATTGAAAGGTGAGAAATTCTCACAGATAGCTATCCTAGCTCCACGGCACATCATTGATAGAAATCTTCATCGCTATCGCATCTTCGTCATCTTCGTTGCCCGTAGCCACTACATATAAAAATCATATTTTTATTTCGAAGTTCCATATATAAAAATCACATTTTTATTTTTCTACCCATATAAAGATGATATTTTTAACAAACCTATCATGTAAAAATTATATTTTTACTCCTTCTATATAGTAAAGACTATATTTTTAATACTTTAAAAATATAAAAATCATATTTTTTACTTCGCTACTAGTATAAAAATTATATTTTTAACCTCATGATCATATAAAAATTATATTTTTACACCTCTAAAAATCACATTCTCTACTTATGTAAAAATCACAGCTTTGCAACATCACTACACGTATAAAAAGATCACATTTTTATTTCTTCTCATATAAAAACCATATTTTTCTAAGCTAACAAACTGATTTTATTTATATAAACAAACTGATTTTATTTATATAAACAAACTGATTTTATTTATATAAACAAACTGATTTTTAAACAATCCTATTTGAAATAAAAATAAAAATAAAATAATAAAAGAAACTACCTTTCTTCTTCGTTGCCGATCTCTCGTCCATGCTCCTGCCAGGTCCAGAATAACACTGCTCCGCCCTTCTTCAAAATCGCACGGTGTACGAAGGCTCCAGCTACCGATCCGACCACATCACCTCGTAGCCCCCAACGCCCTCAGCCATCACCTGAAATCGTTCGCGTCTTGATTGGTAGGGAGGGACGGGTTCGAGCGGAGAGGACAAGGAGGGAGGAAGGAGAAGGATCATAGGAGGGATGGGGGTACGGCGGTCTCTGGCGCGGCGGAGGGAAGCGGCGCCTCCGATTAGGTCACGGTGGAATTTTTTTGAAAAAGGGGTTCTGGGTTTGATCGATGTAAAGTGAACGGGGGGGTCTTTATAAATTATAATATTTAATTTCTTTTTATTTATTTAAATTCCTAAATGTTGACTTTTTCATACGACCTCGAAACGAGACCTACCGCCTGTCGTCCATAGCGTTTTACCCCCATTCTGAACACAATGGGATATGTATCGTAGGTTGATTCGATCGTTACAATCAGTATCCGTTAAATTTACATTTAAATCACTATATTGAATTTTAAACGTACATTTCAAATTACCGGGGTCACATACTAACTAGAAAAATTCCAGAAAAATATTTTCTAACTTCGTATTGACGATACGGTCCTAACAAAACTAATTTCGTCAAATTCTGAGACCGTTGGAAAAATGGCCATTTTCCAGTCGATTAAAAACAACTGAAACTAGTCAAACGCGTTTTCTTTTGCCACGCTCACATATTGATTCGAAAAATTATGAAAATTGAAATCTAGCAATAACTTTACATCACGGACCCAACAAAAGTGGTTTCGTCGAAATCCGAGGTCATTTGCAAAATGTCCATTTTCAAGGGCCTAAATTCTATAGCGACTATTCAGAATTTTCAACTGGACATATCTTTTGATTCCCGCTATGAAATTTCGATTTCCCGGATTCGTTGGAAAGATATCATCAATTAGATCCTAATATTTTTGGTTTCACTAAAATCCGGATTGTTTTGCACCCGGTATGTTCAATTGAAGTTTGAAATCAAATTATCGAACTACCGCGCCATTTTCAATTCCTTTTATAATTATAAATAATTATTTATATTCTAACGACGACGTATATAATATATATGTTCTAATTACATTCAAAATAAATTTCTCGTCGATATTATTTAAAATAATTCATTTTAAATAATCAAAATTCGCTAAAATTGCCAAATTAAAAATTTTAAACTGGCCCAGATTTTCGGGTTATTACAATCTCCCTCACTTAAAACTTTTCGTCCCCGAAAAGGAACCAAGTCGAAAGTGGTTTGATTAACCAGCTCTACGTTCGATCTGGCTTCCATTCTCCAACCTTTCAGTTTCTGAGAATTTTCAAAAATTTCAAAAATTTGGCTAACACCCTAAATTTTCGAAAAATTTCGCCATAACCTCCCCTGCACCGGGAGCATCGGGGAATTTCAAATAGCTTCCCCGGTCCTTCAGATCTCAAAAAGAAAAAGAAAAAGCCAAGCGGCTAGCCAATAGGCTCATAAAATCATCATCACCCAAACAAAACAGTAAATTATGTAGTAAACATGTACCTATTTGTCGGGCAAACAAATTTTATTCTTCGGCTCTAGCCTCCTTGCTATGACATGTTCAATGTAAGTATATGTATATGCAAGCAAATGCGACCAATTTTCAATATAACTCAATATTTGGTTCAATTAGGCTAATTGGCTAAAAATTAGCAAACAAATAAACAACAACACGAACATCAATCAATTAGTGAATTAGAGTTTCAAATTCATAATTTGATACATATACAAAAATCATGTTTTTGATGCCAATTCACAACAATAGGCCCTATCTAATTTTGGTTCTCACACCAGTCAATAGGAGATATATAGATATTACATCTTCAAAACACGAACATAAATTCTGATAATGATCGATCAATCATCAGAACCATCTCCGGGTGTCTAGAATGTGATTCTATATCTATCCAGCATAATAAAATTTCAAATACACGTTTGCAAGGCGTATATGCAAAATCTTTATATACTGGACTGTCCAAATCAATATAAACTAAATAATCAAATACGAATAATTGATTTTAAATTTTCAAAACAAAATTGGTTTTCATTTTAAAAATATACCGTTCACACTCGTCCTAGGATACTACTGATCCCATCTCTAACGAGTCATTCTAATTGGATATTACTAATCCAATATCTGATGAATTCTTTTGTATGGTTCTAATGTGCCTTGTTCTCTGAGCTTTGTAAACCAAAGCTCTGATACCACTGTAAAGACCCGCAACTTCCCCGTAAAGGAAAGCGTCGGATAGTTCGAGAACAAGCCACAACAAAACTCATACAGAAGAACATTTCATTGTATATTACAACAATGCATCAGATTACAAGAATATACAGAGTATAAATGAATATTACATAGAAATATCAGAGATTTAAATTACATTTAAATACATAGCAGCGGAAAATAATACAATACACAACTAGAAGAGATATACGGATACAAAGCTTTCCGGATATCGTTCCAGCTGTAAACCAGGATCCTGTGAATATAAATCTGCAAAACCAAAACTACTAGCTGCCCGTGTCAAAATAAGGGCACCCAGAGTTTAGGTTAAAACAATAAACTCCAGGTCAGTCATGGGACTGGTGTGAGAACTAAAACAATTATTAATCTTTATTTGAAAGTTAGTTAAATCAAGGGACCACGCCGTATAACACGGAACGGGTTTCTTCCCAAGAATACCAGTGCATAAAACAAACAACGCAATGCTAAATAAAGAAAAATGAAGCTGTTATAAGACCCAGGTCCTATCACACAATGCAACGCAAGCCGGGGGATAGGGTTTTCCCTTATAACAGCCAAAGAATGCTTTATACGTTTTAAAACAAATCATTTGATACTATTATAATAAGTGCATAGTGTATAAAACAACTTCAAATCATAAGCATCAATCATAGGCGGCATGGGTACCATATATCATGTCGCCATATATAGGTTTACAAATAAAACCGCAAATGTCACGTATTTGGAAATTGGATTTCCATCTATGAACCGAGGCAAAAGATAGTCCTCAACCAATTCGAGACAATCTAGCCCATGTCTCAGGCAAGTACTCAGTCAAGCCTTGGAGCGACAGGGCCGGTCCACCGATGTGGATTAAACTTAAACCCTGAACATGCGTTCCCCCGCCCTTTGGGGCGTAAATGAGCCAACGAATGACTCCATCGGACCCGGATCGTCCGATCAAACCGAGGCGCCTCGCAACAGCAACAACCACATAAGTCAAACTCGTCAGGGCGTGTAAAACCACTGACGCCACTTCTAACTAGAAAGAAACGCATGCCCTCCCTGAGGTCCGTCTCCCGTTTTTGGTTCATACCGGGTATGAAACTCGCGAAGTAAACGTTACACAAAGCTACGCCACAAAGGCCGTGCTTCGATCATCAACCACAAGACTTTGCTTTTCAACAGAAGCCTCGATCAATTGCCACTTAGGCATGCCACACAGGAAATTCACTCCATGCGTTTGATATCCATCAATATATAACCCCTGAGCTCGTACGTCTCAGAGAAGGGCGTTAAGCAAGAGAATAAATTCTCCGCTGCCAAACAGATATATATTTAATAGAGATCAATCACACGGACTAAAATCCAATGTCAGACACACATTCCATTTACAAGTCCGTTCTGGGTCTGAACGAAACCGGAGGCACCTAGTACCCTGCATATCCATCGATCTCCAAGTACGTCTGGACGATCCCTAACTGTTTCCATCTTCTTGGGTGTACAGCCCAATCAAGATCATCAGTAATCACCCAAACGACGTGAAGACCTCCGGTCTTCGACCATCGTCTTCATCTTCGACTTTTCGTCGTATCAGTTATTCAGAATGGGATAAACCCGGTCTTTCCGAATAACTCGCGTATATTTTAAATAAGTGTTACACAAACACAACATACGCCTCATTCCAATTCATCAGTCACTAACCGTAAATTAATCAAGAGAATAATTCCTCAAATATTAACCCCGAAGGCCGAAACCAACATCAGATCAATATCCAGAAAACCATTCTACTTGGCTAACCGACAGTTAGTTTCTAAATTTCACATTCATAGGGAAAGGTTCCCATTAATTTTATCCAAGATAATTTCCTGAATTTATTCTCTAATCTTCCTTTGAATTTCGATTCAACTAGTCGGAATTAGCGAACCTTACCGTAGTAATCATTGGTTTTAATTTCCCAATCCCAACCTATTCATCCCATGAAGTAAAACTGGTAATACTTCATATCTAACACCACGGTGTTATTGGTAAATTTAATTACCATTTCACGTTCAAATCTAATTAAAGATATAACTATCGCCTGGAGCAAAACTGGTGATACTCCATTCTCGGTCATTTCAATCTAATTAAAGATTCATTAAAACTCCACTTAGTTTTTAATCGCTAACTGGGTTAAAGAATCAGTGTCATTTAAAACACGGTTCACAATAAACCCAAAATCGCATTCCATTAATTATCGGGTTAAAGAACGAGTGTTATTTAAAACACTGTTCACGATAAACCCAAAAATCAATATCAATTCAATTCCAATTAAATATTATTTAATTGGTACACTTCATTAAATCTAAATAAAAAGATTTAATCTTTTCTCAACTGGGTTCAAGAACAGTGTTAGTGAAGACACCATTCACGACAAACCCAAATCACATTTGATATTCAATACAAGGCTCTGAATAGAAAATATATCGGCTTATATTCAATATCAAATTCTACGACTAACAAATGTCGTATTGGAAATAACGATATAAATATATATCTTTCAAATTTCCATAACAACATCTGTATAATCACGAATTCCAACATTGAAATATTCCGAAGACAATTTCGATTCAAATCCACTCCAATGCAATCATTGGAAATTCTGGTTATTTTTAAAACCTTTCGAATTCAATTTATTTATTTAAAAATAAATAGAATTATAATTCTAGTTCAAAACTAGTTTACTTCGATAAAAATCTATTTTTATCTTTTCAAATATGGAGTTTTTCATCCCAATTCTTCTCTAATCATTTCTTATGATTTTACACAAATTATTACTATTTTTAATAATTTTATCAAGGTCCATACAGTCGATTTCCAACAACGGCCATCGAACTGCACTTACAGCGACCTTTTTCGAATTTGATTTGGACGTATCTCCAAATCCAACCGTTAGATTTCAAATTTCTAATATTCGTTAGAAAGCTCTTTTCGATACGAACCCAACGGTTCCGGTTTTAGGAGAATCCGCCGGTCGGATCTCCCGTAATGTTCGTTTGAAATCAATGGTCGAAATTCACGAACTGCCGCGGCGCGGCGCGTTCTATTCAGGCCATTATATTATATATATAATATATATTTCGTCGATTTCTATTTAAAACGAATTATATGAATAGTTTTAAATTCGTTTCAAAAGCGATTTCAACTTCCTTTTCAACTCAAATCAAAATTGAATTCTTCTTTATAAATTCGTTTTAAAATTCATTTCTATTCAATTCAAATTTCAATTCAATTTGAATTCATTTCAATTCGCCTTCAATTCAATTTGAATTCGGCTTCAATTCAATTCATTTCGAAATCGTTTTCAATTCATTTCATTTCGAAATCGTTTTCAATTCATTTCATTTCGAAATCGTTTTCAATTCATTTCATTTCGAAATCGTTTTCAATTCATTTCATTTCGAAATCGTTTTCAATTCATTTCATTTCGAAATCGTTTTCAATTCAATTCATTTCGAAATCGTTTTCAATTCAATCCATCTCGAAATCGTTTTTAAAATATTTCGTTCAACACATGACCAATCTCAATGAATGAGTACTGTCAACACATGAACCTTTATTTTATATTGATAAAGATGTAAATTTTACTACTAAAATATTTCGTTCAACACATGACCAATCTCAATGGATGAGTACTGTCAACACATGAACCTTTATTTTATATTATTCTTTATTTTTCAAATTGAAATGAGGCCCAATCAATTACCATATAAAGTTGATTATATGGATTCCATACAACACATGTATATAATAGCATCGAAAAATAATCAACCATCAACCAAAGTGCACTACACTGTATAAGCATCAAATATAGATATCTAACGCTTATAACAGCCTGTCAATCGATCGATCGACATATTTAATCAATCAGGATGAGTGAACTTCAAATTTCATCCTAATACCCGTGTGGGGTTTCAAACAATCAAACACAGATTTTATTTGTGCAGTTGGGCGATGTGTAAAATTTATCGTCCCAATCAATGTCATTCAAATAAGTGTACATAAACAAACCGTCCGGTTTGTAAATGAATATTTTATTTTATTCACTTCACGTTAAAAATTATATTTTTAACGATAAAACATTTTATTCAACCTATGAATATTCTATTCGGTTCATTTATTCAATAAAATGATATTTTTATTTTTCTAACTTATTTTAGAAAATTTCGGCGGCATAACGGCACGATACTAGAAAGGGGACGAGGCCTAGCCTTATCCCCGGTCTAGTGAAGGCCCACGCCATTCACACATCAATCAAATCAATTTATTTCACCAAACAATTCAATTTCAAATCAAATCATCCAACTAATCTATGCAACCAAACAAACAAGTCCATGGTCTGTGGACGATTGTGTCGGGTGCTACTAAGCACCGTCTGCATCCTAGTATATATATATAACTAGAAAAAGAAATTGAAAGGTGAGAAATTCTCACAGATAGCTATCCTAGCTCCACGACACTTCATTGATAGAAATCTTCATCGCTATCGCATCTTCGTCATCTTCGTTGCCCGTAGCCACTACATATAAAAATCATATTTTTATTTCGAAGTTCCATATATAAAAATCACATTTTTATTTTTCTACCCATATAAAGATGATATTTTTAACATTCCTATCATGTAAAAATTATATTTTTACTCCTTCTATATAGTAAAGACTATATTTTTAATACTTTAAAAATATAAAAATCATATTTTTTACTTCGCTACTAGTATAAAAATTATATTTTTAACCTCATGATAATATAAAAATTATATTTTTACTCCTCTTAAAATCGCATTCTCTACTTATGTAAAAATCACAGCTTTGCAACATCACTACACGTATAAAAAGATCACATTTTTATTTCTTCTCATATAAAAACCATATTTTTCTAAGCTAACAAACTGATTTTATTTATATAAACAAACTGATTTTATTTATATAAACAAACTGATTTTATTTATATAAACAAACTGATTTTTAAACAATCCTATTTGAAATAAAAATAAAAATAAAATAATAAAAGAAACTACCTTACTTTTTCGTTGCCGATCTCTCGTCCATGCTTCTGCCAGGTCCAGAATAACACTGCTCCGCCCTTCTTCAAAATCGCACGTTGTACGATGGCTCCAGCTACCGATCCGACCACATCACCTCGTATCCCCCAACGCCCTCAGCCATCACCTGAAATCGTTCGCGTCTTGATTGGTAGGGAGGGACGGGTTCGAGCGGAGAGGACAAGGAGGGAGGAAGGAGAAGGATCATAGGAGGGAGGGGGGTACGGCGGTCTCTGGCGCGGCGGAGGGAAGCGGCGCCTCCGATTAGGTCACGGTGGAATTTTTTTGAAAAAGGGCTTCTGGGTTTGATCGATGTAAAGTGAACGGGGGGGGTCTTTATAAATTATAATATTTAATTTCTTTTTATTTATTTAAATTCCTAAATGTTGACTTTTTCATACGACCTCGAAACGAGGCCTACCGCCTGTCGTCCATAGCGTTTTACCCCCATTCTGAACACAATGGGATATGTATCGTAGGTTGATTCGATCGTTACAATCAGTATCCGTTAAATTTACATTTAAATCACTATATTGAATTTTAAACGTACATTTCAAATTACCGAGGTCACATACTAACTAGAAAAATTCCAGAAAAATATTTTCTAACTTCGTATTGACGATACGGTCCTAACAAAACTAATTTCGTCAAATTCTGAGACCGTTGGAAAAATGGCCATTTTCCAGTCGATTAAAAACAACTAAAACTAGTCAAACGCGTTTTCTTTTGCCACGCTCACATATTGATTCAAAAAATTATGAAAATTGAAATCTAGCAATAACTTTACATCACGGACCCAACAAAAGTGGTTTCGTCGAAATCCGAGGTCATTTGCAAAATGTCCATTTTCAAGGGCCTAAATTCTATAGCGACTATTCAGAATTTTCAACTGGACATATCTTTTGATTCCCGCTATGAAATTTCGATTTCCCGGATTCGTTGGAAAGATATCATCAATTAGATCCTAATATTTTTGGTTTCACTAAAATTCGGATTGTTTTGCACCCGGTATGTTCAATTGAAGTTTGAAATCAAATTATCGAACTACCGCGCCATTTTCAATTCTTTTTATAATTATAAATAATTATTTATATTCTAACGACGACGTATATAATATATACGTTCTAATTACATTCAAAATAAATTTCTCGTCGATATTATTTAAAATAATTCATTTTAAATAATCAAAATTCGCTAAAATTGCCAAATTAAAAATTTTAAACTGGCCCTGATTTTCGGGTTATTACATAGTTCGATAATTCGATTTCAAACTTCAATTGAATGTACCGAGTGCAAAACAATCCGGATTTTAATGAAACCAAAAATAATAGGATCTAATTGAGAATATCTTTCCAATGAATCCGAAAAATAAAAATTTCATAGCGGGAATCAAAAGATATGTCCAGTTGAAAATTCTGAATAGTCGCTATGGAATTCAGGCCCTTAAAAATGGAAATTTTGCAAACGACCTCGGATTTCGACGAAACCACTTTTGTTGGGTCCGTAATGTCAAACTATTGCTAGATTCCAAATTTCATAATTTTTCGAATCAATATGTGAGCGTGGCAAAGGGAAACGTGTTTGACCAGTTTTAGTTGATTTTAATCGACTGGAAAATGGCCATTTTTCAAACGGTCTCAGAATTCGACGAAACTAGTTTTGTTAGGACCGTATCGTCAGTACGAAGCTAGAAAATATTTTTATGGAATTTTCGAGTTAGTATGTGATCCCAGTAAATTGAAATGCGCGTTCAAATTCAATATATAGAGTTATATGTTGATTTTGACGAAAACTGATCGAAACAGTCGAATCAGCCTACGATACATATCCCATTGTGTTCGAAATGGGGGTAAAACGCTATGGACGACAGGCGGTGGGCCTCGTTTTGAGGTCAAAAATAAAAGTTTCTTTTTGGTGGAAAATAAAATAATTAAATAATAAATTAAAAATTTCTCTCTCTCTCCTTCCTTTATCTGCCCCGCCCCCCTTCTTCAAATTCGATTCAGCAAAAGAAAAAAAAATCGAAATCGCCACCCGCACCTCCTTCCCCGACGACCCGCCGCGCCCCAAGGAAATCGCCGCCCGCACCCCCCCTCCCCTTCTCCTTCTCCTCCGCTACCTCTTCCCCCCTGCCATCGCGATACAGCAAACCCCCTTCTAACCTGATCTGAAACCCACCGCACCCCCCACCCCCCCGTACCACAACCACCACTCGACTACGCACCTCCACCACCTGCCGAGCCCGACGCGCCCACCCTCAGCCACCACCTCTGGCCGAGCGCCTTCCCTCATTCAAAAAGGTGATTTTTACCTTATTTTATTTATTTAGTTTAAGTAGATTTTACAGATTAAATACAATCAGTTTTATAGATATTATGGCATTGATAAACGCATATGATTTTTATTCATTGATTTGCAAAGTAAAAGAAGGATTTTTATATATTGAATAGCAAAGTAAAATTTTGATTTTTATATATTGAATAGCAAAGTAAAAAATTCGATTTTTATATATTGAATAGCAAAGTAAAAAATTCGATTTTTATATATTGAATAGCAAAATAAAAATTCGATTTTTATATATTGAATAGCAAAGTAAAAATTCGATTTTTATATATTGAATAGCAATATAAAAATGTGATTTTTATATGTATAGTGGCTACGGGCAACGAAAGCGACAAAGGGCGAGAATGGCGATGATTTCTCTAAATGAAGACTCGTCGTATTGGATAGCTATTAGTGAGAACTTCTCACTCTTCAATTTCTTTTTCTAGTTATATATATATACTAGGATGCAGACGGTGTTTAGTAGCATCCGACACAATCGTCCACAGACCATGGACTTGTTTGTTTGGCTGTGTAGTTGGTTAGATTATTTGGGTTGAATTGAATTGTTTGGTGAAATGAAATTGATTTGATTGATGTGTGAATGGCGTGGGCCTTCACTAGACCGGCGATAAGGCTAGGCCTTGTCCCGTTTCTAGTATCGTGACGTTATGCCGCCGAAATTTTCTAAAATAAGTTAGAAAAATAAAAATATCATTTTTATTTTGTAAATGAACTGAATAAAAATTCATGTGTTAAAATAAAATATTTTATCGTTAAAAGAATAATTTTTAACGTGAATGTGAATAAATAAATATTCATTTACAAACCGGACGGTTTGTTTATGTACACTTATTTGAAGGACATTGATTGGGACGATAAATTTTACACATCGCCCAACTGCACAAATGAAATCTGTGTTTGTTGATTTGAAACCCCACACGGGTGTTGGGATGAAATTTGAAGTTCATGCATCCTGATTGATCAAATATGTCGATCGATTGATTGACAGGCTGTTATAAGCGTTAGATATCTATATTTGATGCTTATACAGTGTAGTACACTTTGGATGATGGTTGATTATTTATCATTGCTATTATATACATGTGTTGTATGGAATCCATATAATTAACTTTATATGGTAATTGATTGGGCCTCATTCCAATCGGGAAAATAAAGATCATTATAAAATAAAGGTTCACGTGTTGATTGTACTCATTCGTTGAGATTAGTCATGTGTTGAACGAAATATTTTAACAATAAAATTTACTTCTTTATCATATAAAATTAGAAATTAACTGGAAAATAGATGAGATGAGTGGTCTCCTGGATATTGATCTGATGTTGGTTTCGGCCTTCGGGGTTAATATTCAGGGAATCGTTCTCTTACTAATTTACGGTTGGAGTCTGATTTAATATCAAACAATAGATACCTTAATTTTCATAAAATATATTAAATAACAAAAATAGTCACACGTGGACAATACTCATTCGTTGAGATTAGTCGTGTGCTGACAAAGATATAGAGTCGTGTATTGAAAGAAATATAGATCCATTTGTTGAATATAAAGCCGTGTTGATTAGAGATGCGCTATTTTGACGTGAACGATATTTATATCGATTATATTCGTTTCTGAATTTGATTTGAACAGAGAACGAATTTGATTTGATTTGAATAGAAAATGAATTGAATTTGATTTGAATAGAAAATGAATTGAATTTGATCTGAATAGAAAACGAATTGAATTTGATTTGAATAGAAAACAAATTTGATTTGAATAGAAAACGAATTGAATTTGATTTGAATAGAAAACGAATTGAATTTGATTTGAATAGAAAACGAATTTGATTTGCATTGAATAGAAAACGAATTTGATTTGAATTGAATATATAACGAATTTGAATTGAATATAAAACGAATTCCAATTGAATTGAATATAAAATGAATTCGAATTGAATATAAAATGAATTCGAATTGAATATAAAACGAACTCGAATTGAATTGAATATAAAACGAATTCGAATTGAATAGAAAACGAATTTGAACTGAATTGAATATATAATGAATTCAAATTGAATTGAATAGAAATGAATTTTAAAACGAATTTATAAGGAAGAATTCAATTTTGATTTGAATTGAATTGGAAGTTGAAATTGTTTTTGAAACGAATTTAAAACTATTTATAAAATTCGTTTTAAATAGAAATCGACGAAATATTTATTATATATATTATATATATAATATAATGGCCTGAATAGAACGTGCCGCGCCGCGGCAGTTCGTGAATTTCGACCATTTATTTCAAACGGACATTACGGGAGATCCGACCGTCGGATTCTCCTAAAACTGGAACAGTTGGGTTCGTACCGAAAAGAGCTTTCTAACGAATATTATAAATTTGAAATCTAACGGTTGGATTTGGAGATACATCCAAATCAAATTTTAAAAAGGTCGCTGTAAGTGCAGTAACGACCCGGATTTTGAGCGGCTTTGGTTATCGACGTAAGCTCGACGTCGATAACCAAAACATCGAAAAATCCCGGTAATTAATGAAAGAAATTAGAAGGTGAGAATAGATAAGATAGAACTTATAGAATAGAAGAAGAAGAAGAACATCATCATCAGAGTAAACACGAATCTCACAGCGGAACGAATAAAATATATCATAACATATCTTTGAAATAACATCAGTATATGTATGCAATAACACTTATCAGAGTACAACACTTACAACAACAGCGGAAATAATAATAGCTATAGAATCCTGAAGCCTCCTACTCCAAGCTCTCCAAGTGTATCTGTAAAATCCCGACTACTTGACTGCCCGTACAAATTTAGGCACCCAAGAGTTTAGGGAAAACAACAAAATAAACTCCGGGTCAGTCATAGGACTGGTATGAGTAAACTCAAATCATTTAAACAGGTATATGATATCTCATAAGACCACGCCGTGAATAAGGAACGGGTTTTTCCCTTATGAGAATCCAAATAACTTTTCAAAGCAATATCATTCTGATATTATAATAATGTCTAAGTACAAATAAATATCAATCTAGCAGAAACGCTTGCATCTCACGTTACTACATATATAGTATACAATCAAAATCGCAAGCACGTATTGGATTATTGGATTTCCAACTATGACAAGGTATGGACTCACCTTCCGATCAGTGTACTCTAGGAACGATTCACTGGAGTTCAACAAGAACATCTTGTAACTCAGCCACACATGACCGACCACTCATTTCGCTTGAGTGTATCGAATGTACATCACCAACGGTTGGGATCAGCAACCGTTCCCGTATATATATATGGGACAGCATTGATAGATTAAAGAAGCAAATGAATATTCTCTAGATAGGTGATTATACACCCTACTTCGGTGCGACCGACTTAGCCATGCTGCCTGCCCGATTTCTGTCATTTACCGGTTGATGAGGCTAGAAGCTACGCTTTATCATCACAACAGATTCACTTCGAATGCCACATTGTCAGATCCATCAAAATCACTAATTGACGTCTACAACCATACATTACGTGTCAGCTAAAAGAAGTTTCCTTCTCTGCTTCCACTCTTGGTATAGTTGAAGAAATCAATGTACGTGACCATCTGGAAATACTATGTCAGACATCCATCTTCATTCACTTAGAAATGTCACATCGTCATACCCGCCAAATCACAAATTTGACTTATCCAAAAATAACACGGGTATACAGCTAAGAGAAACGAATTCCTCTGCCACCAAACGTGAATACGTTTGAACAGATCAACTTACGCGATCCATTGGATATACTCTGTCAGACCTTCGTCCATACAAGTTGTCCTGGGACTGGACAAACCGTAGGCACTATTCTGTAGACAGGATAGCCCTTGCATTTTTCTCCGTCTTCAATTAACTTTGGCATATATGATTCGCAACGCTTATGCCAATACAGAGTGGTTCTTTGGATAATAATCCAACCGGTCTCTCCATATTAACAACGTTAAAATGGTCAAAACTTCGATAGTCGGTGAGTTAACTATCAAAGAAAAACAAGTGTGCAAACAACGATATTATTTCCAAATGGAAATTATATCGAACAAACATCATTTAACATAAATCTCTTTAGTTCATTTATTTACTAATCTCCTGTTTCCCTATATTCTAAATTCTTATTTTTCTTTTATCAGAAAACATTTCTGGTTTTCGTTTGGAAAACATTTCCAAAACTCCTTTATGATCAAACCTTACCATTTCTTAGTTACGAAGGAAGTCACTCAAGTTGGGGTATAATTACCTCTCAGACCTTAACTGAACAACGTTATAACTTCGAAATGGTCAAAGTTTATCTTTTAATCTTTAACAACTTCTTTATGCCTTTCTCGGATCCAATTTTACTAATCTACTTCTATATTTAAAACATTGATTATAACGATAACGTTATAATCCCTACTTTCGAATTATCTAACTTTAATTATAACTTATATTCTTATTAGTGAATAATTAACCTGACACTTATTTATTTATAAATAAATAAATCTCTATTTAAACACTGGAAAGTATAAGTACTTTCCCGAATTCGATATAAATCGAATTTGCCGATTAACTCTCTTCGAGAAATCTCTATTTGATTAACTCTTCTTCGAATAACCTATATTCGATTAACTTCTTCTCGAATAAACGATATTCGATAATCTCTCTTCGAATAACTAATATTCGATAACTCTTCCTTTTCAAATATCTCATATTTGAAAATCTCACTTCGATTAAACTATAATCGATAACTCCCTTCGATGAAACTAACATCGATAATTCCTTTCGATGAAACTAACATCGATTTATTTAACTCGACGAACTTAACTCGACTAACTTAACTTGACTCGACTAACTCGACTTACTTGGTTCGACCAATTCGATTCGATTAACTAGGCTCGACTAACTTGGTCGAACCACCCGATCAACTCAACTTATTTAACTTAACTTATTTCTCAACTCGATCAACTCGATTAACTCCTATCGAATAACAAATATTCGATTAAAGTCCATTCGCTTGACTCTAGATCGCAGCGATCACAATGGTTACGCCTGACTCCCTCAGGAAACATCCAACCGCCGTAGGCTATTTACAGCCCTGCGAATTACACTAGCAGTCGTACAAGATGGCAACTTACCCTGAATACTATGTTTGACTAACTCTGTCCCAAATAACTATATTTGATTAACTCTAGTTCGTTTTAACTCAAATCGATTAACTCTAACTAATTAACTCCAACTGGTTAACTCTATTTGATTAACTCCAACTGGTTAACTCTATTTGATTAACTCTAACTGGTTAACTCTATCTGGTTAACTCTAAATGATTAACTCTAACTGATTAACTCTAACTGATTAACTCTAACTGGTTAACTCTATTTGACTAACTCGACTTGACTAACCCCTTTCGAATGTCTATATTCGATTAACTAACCTCGAATACCATATTCGATTAACTAACTTCGAATACCATATTCGACTAACTCCTTTCGAATGTCTATATTCGATTAACTAACTTCGAATACCATATTCGATTACTAACTTCGAATACCATATTCGATTTACTTTATAAAGATTTCCTTTTTAACAACGTTTTATTCATTTGAAAAGACTTACTTTTAAATAACGGTTCTACACTTTAGAAATGATTTCCTTTTTATAATGTTTCCTTTTCAATTCTATTTGTAAATGGTTTACAAATATTTCCTTTTCAAATTTGTTCTTGAAATATTCTAACTCCTTAAATTCCCGGGAAAATTCGCCATAACCTCCTTTGTATCAGGAGCATCGAGAAAATCCCCAAACTCGCCACACAGGCCTTTCCATTAAAAAAGAAATGTTTTTGAATTTATTTTCCTTTTTAAAATATCTCCTATTTATAAATATCCCAATTTATAAATATTCCTTATTTATAAATATTCAAATTTATAAATATCTCTTATTTATAAATATTCTGTTTTCAATATCACATTGAAATTCCCCTTATCAACATTTCGTATGTTATGGTATCAATCATATCAAATCACGATGTTCAATATCGTCCAAACACGTATAATTGCCAACAGATTATATATCACAATATATAAATCATAGTAAAATAATTGTTGAGGAATCCAGTTGGATTCCTCCAACCTGTTTCCCTGCATCACAGATGTTAGACAATATAGATAACATCACTTTCAGTTCTATATGATATATTCTGTTAAACAGAATCAATATAGAAATTTAACTAACTGACTAGCAGTTCAATCAATCAACCAACACACAGTCAATCAAACAATTTTAACAGTTCTAATAATACAACATGAAATTATAAACTGTTCAGAGTTGGTGAGTTTTACTCACATTGGCGCGTTAATCGTTAAATAACGGTTTGCGTTATTTGACTCAGTCAGACAATTTATTTCGCCATAAATTGTAACGAGCTCGGATTCACTCCCAATCAGCTCCATGGTGTAGTGCCCGTCCATACGATCCTGTCGGATCTTGTTTCGTTGAATTCCGATACAGCATGAACAAGATACGAGAATGTAAAGTTAATACACTATTTATTTTTCTATTTAAACTTGATTTAGAAAAGGATTGGCTTTACCCATAAACCTTGGCCCAATCTCCCTTGAGCAAGCCCAACCCATACTCTTAAACACTTCCAAGACCAACCCGTCCCCTATGATTTTCTTTCTTCTTGAGTACCCCACAGACTTCAACTCCACATAACAAACAACTCTCCAAACTCTCTTACACGACTTTCTCCTCACCTCACAGCAAGAATGATAACCAACCTCTCCCACATTCCATTCAACCTGCGTCTGTCGCCCAAATTCAGAGAACCCCAAAACTGTTGAGCTCGCAAGTTTCTCCGTTCATGTTCCTTCACTTAATTCATCGAAAATGAAAACCAATCTTTACCAGAAATTCATCACAATCCCTTAACCTCGGATCCAAACTGCGAACAACACAAAGCCCTTCCTGCATCTTTGCGTTCCAGCACAGTTTCTGATCGTCTTCAGAAAATAACGTACCCCTTCTTGTTTGCCAAAGCAAACTCAACGCCATTCACCGGCAGTATCAACCTCCAACACACTTCGTTTAACCCGAAGTCGGCCTCCTGCTTGCGTCCTTGAAACCCAACGCACTGCTACAGGGACTCGCGCCCAAGTTTTCATCAAAACCCACTCAAATATCATACAGGATTGAAGATCCGCCCTTAATGAGTCCAAGTATATTTTTTTGATTGGTTTGAGGGTTTTTTTTGGGCGAATTCATTTGTCTAAGAAGCTCGCGTTTTTTGTTTGAGGGTGGCGGCCCAAAAACTACAGCGATTGAAAAGTAAATTAGGTCATAACGGGGAGAGTTCAGTCCTATTTATAATGAAGAGTAGTTGGGTTTTTCTAAGATATTTTCTAATAGGAAGGACGTGGAGAAACATGGTCCAAGGGGTGATGTATGTGGCTCTTGTAACTTGGGGTAGGTAGGACGTGTTTTCATTTTTGCCGTGACATGCACTTAGCTATACACTTTTGAGTTTGTATAACATATATATGATCATACATACATGTATATCTCGCTACTGACTAAAATATATATATATATATACCGTTGTGATCAACACCGTCTCACGATCCCAAAAATATAATAATATCGGTAGGTGGACTCATATTTTGAAACTTAAAAATGTTGATTTCAGGGTGCAAAATACTTCAAATAAAAAGTCGCTTATTAAATTAATTAAAAACTGCAGTAAAATTCTAAAAATTATTTTATCACTATTTCCCAAAAGAACCTCGTCTAAATTCAAACCCGATCTCTAGTTATATCGAATAAACCGTTACGGTCGATAAACGATTCTATAGCGACTATTCTGAAATTTGATTTGGACGTAAATCAAAATCTACACGATGAAATCACGATTTTTCTCTTCCACTAGAAAGATATACTCCACCAGCTCCACAGGTTTCTTGTTTCACAGAAATCCGGCTTAAAACGAATCCTGTACATTCAGTTGAAGTTCAAATCGCCAATTTACAAACTGCAGCGCCATTTCGAGCTCGTTTATAAATATATTATAAACTATACGTTCAACTGTCGTCGATTCAATATAATCGTTATTATATTTCGAATCGAAACTCCACCAAATCTCGTATGCTATTCAATTCACATGATATTGTGAATTTCACTATTTCCGACTATTTCGACATTATAATATATTATTATATTATAATTATTAATTAAATATTCAATATTATTTAATTAAACGATCATTAACTTCTCTAAATCACCAATTATAAAATTAAATAAATTAATTATATATCTCTAAAAATGCGGGTCATTACATTCTTCCCCACTTAAAATAATTTCGTCCTCGAAATTGCTAAGTTAGGGGATGACCCTATCTACTGGGTAAAATTTTATCTGTTTACCTCTTGTCTCCGGTTTCAACTGAACCAATTAATATCGACTAAAATATTAATTTATTCCGACTGACTAAATTTTCAAAAATTCTGAAAATTTTCTAACACCTTAACTTTTCGAAAATTTTTGCCAGCACCTCCTTTGTACTGGTCAATATCTCAAACTCCAACTCGCCTCTCTGGGCCTTCTTTAACCCAAAAGAAAATCAAACAGCCAAGCGGCTTGCCAATTCGGCTCATAAATCTCATATCCATATATAATATAAACTGGTACCTTTTTGTCGGGAATATCAACTCTATCACTTCCATATGCTATCAACTCAACATATACCAGTGTTATTTCCATCAAATTCCAATCAGTTCATATCCTCAAAACCAAATCGAATTTCATTCGAACCCGAATATCAAATTTCAAATTCTTAACTCATCAACCCAATTCCATAACAGATTATTCTCTAATCCAATTCAATTCTATTTAACTCAGTTCAAGTTAATATTTCAATTTATTTCTACTATCTTATTCTATTTTAACTTCATAAGTTAAAATTAAATTCCGAAACTTAATTTCCTGGGTCTATTTCAAATCAATTTGAAATTACAATGCCAATTCAAAACCTTTGAATTTCTAAACAACTTGTTTTCTCAAAACAATTCAAAAACAAAACCTTTGGTAGTAGTCCGTCACTTAGAACTCGAAAATGAACACTGATGATGTCGCGATTCATCATCAGAATCTATTTTCCAGCTATCGAAGTGAGTTCAATACTATATCACCTTCAGTTTGAAAAACGTTTTCAAAATCTCCCAGGAACTTAAAATTTCCTTATTTTAATTCCAATCTGATTTAAATTCAGATTTTTCTTCATTTTATTTCATATACTTTACTTATATGAACTCTGATTAGTCATTTATAATCATTTTACCTTTTTATAATCTTACTCGATTATAATAACAACCAACACAACCAATATACTATATCAAATATATTTGGGTAAAATTATTCCATTTACCCTCTTTCAAAACATACCATGACGGTTCATCGTATTCGAGTGTTTAGTAACCCCCATCGATACAGTGGATCAAACCGATCGACCAGAATTTACAAAACAACTCAACCAATAAAACTCCATAATATAAAATCATTTTATATTAACTAATAAATACGTTCACTCGTATATATACACTCAAACTCGGTCTAGGATATTACTAATCCCATCTCTACTGAATCACGCCACAGAGCCAAGTAATTCTAAACTTAAGCTCTGATACCAACTGTAACGACCCGGATTTTGAGCGGCTTTGGTTATCGACGTAAGCTCGACGTCGATAACCAAAACATCGAAAAATCCCGGTAATTAATGAAAGAAATTAGAAGGTGAGAATAGATAAGATAGAACTTATAGAATAGAAGAAGAAGAAGAACATCATCATCAGAGTAAACACGAATCTCACAGCGGAACGAATAAAATATATCATAACATATCTTTGAAATAACATCAGTATATGTATACAATAACACTTATCAGAGTACAACACTTACAACAACAGCGGAAATAATAATAGCTATAGAATCCTGAAGCCTCATGCTCCAAGCTCTCCAAGTGTATCTATAAAATCCCGACTACTTGACTGCCCGTACAAATTTAGGCACCCAAGAGTTTAGGGAAAACAACAAAATAAACTCCGGGTCAGTCATGGGACTGGTATGAGTAAACTCAAATCATTTAAACAGGTATATGATATCTCATAAGACCACGCCGTGAATACGGAACGGGTTTTTCCCTTATGAGAATTCAAATAACTTTACAAAGCAATATCATTCTGATATTATAATAATGTCTAAGTACAAATAAATATCAATCTAGCAGAAACGCTTGCATCTCACGTTACTACATATATAGTATACAATCAAAATCGCAAGCACGTATTGGATTATTGGATTTCCAACTATGACAAGGTATGGACTCACCTTCCGATCAGTGTACTCTAGGAAAGATTCACTGGAGTTCAACAAGAACATCTTGTAACTCAGCCACACATGACCGACCACTGATTTCGCTTGAGTGTATCGAATGTACATCACCAACGGTTGGGATCAGCAACCGTTCCCGTATATATATATGGGACAGCATTGATAGATTAAAGAAGCAAATGAATATTCTCTAGATAGGTGATTATACACCCTACTTCGGTGCGACCGACTTAGCCATGCTGCCTGGCCGATTTCTGTCATTTACCGGTTGATGAGGCTAGAAGCTACGCTTTATCATCACAACAGATTCACTTCGAATGCCACATTGTCAGATCCATCAAAATCACTAATTGACGTCTACAACCATACATTACGTGTCAGCTAAAAGAAGTTTCCTTCTCTGCTTCCACTCTTGGTATAGTTGAAGAAATCAATGTACGTGACCGTCTGGAAATACTATGTCAGACATCCATCTTCATTCACTTAGAAATGTCACATCGTCATACCCGCCAAATCACAAATTTGACTTATCCAAACATAACTCGGGTATACAGCTAAGAGAAACGAATTCCTCCGCCACCAAACGTGAATACGTTTGAACAGATCAACTTACGCGATCCATTGGATATACTCTGTCAGACCTTCGTCCATACAAGTTGTCCTGGGACTGGACAAACCGTAGGCACTATTCTATAGACAGGATAGCCCTTTCATTTTTCTCCGTCTTCAATTAACTTTGGCATATATGATTCGCAACGCTTATGCCAATACAGAGTGGTTCTTTGGATAATAATCCAACCGGTCTCTCCATATTAACAACGTTAAAATGGTCAAAACTTCGATAGTCGGTGAGTTAACTATCAAAGAAAAACAAGTGTGCAAACAACGATATTATTTCCAAATGGAAATTATATCGAACAAACATCATTTAACATAAATCTCTTTAGTTCATTTATTTACTAATCTCATGTTTCCCTATATTCTAAATTCTTATTTTTCTTTTATCAGAAAACATTTCTGGTTTTCGTTTGGAAAACATTTCCAAAACTCCTTTATGATCAAACCTTACCATTTCTTAGTTACAAAGGAAGTCACTCAAGTTGGGGTATAATTACCTCTCAGACCTTAACTGAACAACGTTATAACTTCGAAATGGTCAAAGTTTATCTTTTAATCTTTAACAACTTCTTTATGCCTTTCTCGGATCCAATTTTACTAATCTACTTCTATATTTAAAACATTGGTTATAACGATAACGTTATAATCCCTACTTTCGAATTATCTAACTTTAATTATAACTTCTATTCTTATTAGTGAATAATTAACCTAACACTTATTTATTTATAAAGAAATAAATCTCTATTTAAACACTGGAAAGTATAAGTACTTTCCCGAATTCGATATAAATCGAATTTGCCGATTAACTCTCTTCGAGAAATCTCTATTTGATTAACTCTTCTTCGAATAACCTATATTCGATTAACTTCTTCTCGAATAAACGATATTTGATAATCTCTCTTCGAATAACTAATATTCGATAACTCTTCCTTTTCAAATATCTCATATTCGAAAATCTCACTTCGTTTAACTATAATCGATAACTCCCTTCGATGAAACTAACATCGATAATTCCTTTCGATGAAACTAACATCGATTTATTTAACTCGACGAACTTAACTCGACTAACTTAACTTGACTCGACTAACTCGAATTACTTGGTTCGACCAATTCGATTCGATTAACTAGGCTCGACTAACTTGGTCGAACCACCCGATCAACTCAACTTATTTAACTTAACTTATTTCTCAACTCGATCAACTCGATTAACTCCTATCGAATAACAAATATTCGATTAAACTCCATTCGCTTGACTCTAGATCGCAGCGATCACAATGGTTACGCCTGACTCCCTCAGGAAACATCCAACCCCCGTAGGCTATTTACAGCCCTGCGAATTACACTAGCAGTCGTACAAGATGGCAACTTACCCTGAATACTATGTTTGACTAAGTCTGTCCCAAATAACTATATTTGATTAACTCTAGTTCGTTTTAACTCAAATCGATTAACTCTAACTAATTAACTCCAACTGGTTAACTCTATTTGATTAACTCTAACTGGTTAACTCTAACTGGTTAACTCTAACTGATTAACTCTAACTGATTAACTCTAACTGATTAACTCTAACTGATTAACTCTAACTGGTTAACTCTATTTGACTAACTCGACTTGACTAACCCCTTTCGAATGTCTATATTCGATTAACTAACTTCGAATACCATATTCGATTAACTAACTTCGAATACCATATTCGACTAACTCCTTTCGAATGTCTATATTTGATTAACTAACTTCGAATACCATATTCGATTACTAACTTCGAATACCATATTCGATTTACTTTATAAAGATTTCCTTTTTAACAACGTTTTATTCATTTGAAAAGACTTACTTTTAAATAACGGTTCTACACTTTAAAAATGATTTCCTTTTTATAATGTTTCCTTTTCAATTCTATTTGTAAATGGTTTACAAATATTTCCTTTTCAAATTTATTCTTGAAATATTCTAACTCCTTAAATTCCCGGGAAAATTCGCCATAACCTCCTTTGTATCAGGATCATCGGGAAAATCCCCAAACTCGCCACACAGGCCTTTCCATTCAAAAAGAAATGTTTTTGAATTTATTTTTCTTTTTAAAATATCTCCTATTTATAAATATCCCAATTTATAAATATTCCTTATTTATAAATATTCAAATTTATAAATATCTCTTATTTATAAATATTCCAATTTATAAATATTCTGTTTTCAATATCACTTTGAAATTCCCCTTATCAATATTTCGTATGTTATGGTATTCAATCATATCAAATCACGATGTTCAATATCGTCCAAACACATATAATTGCCAATAGATTATATATCACAATATATAAATCACAGTAAAATAATTGTTGAGGAATCCAGTTGGATTCCTCCAACCTGTTTCCCTGCATCACAGATGTTAGACAATATAGATAACATCACTTTCAGTTCTATATGATATATTCTGTTAAACAGAATCAATATAGAAATTTAACTAACTAACTAGCAGTTCAATCAATCAACCAACACACAGTCAATCAAACAATTTTAACAGTTCTAAAAATACAACATGAAATTATAAACTGTTCAGAGTTGGTGAGTTTTACTCACATTGCGCGTTAATCGTTAAATAACGGTTTGCGTTATTTGACTCAATCAGACAATTTATTTCGCCATAAATTGTAACGAGCTCGGATTCACTCCCAATCAGCTCCATGGTGTAGTGCCCGTCCATACGATCCTGTCGGATCTTGTTTCGTTGAATTCCGATACAGCATGAACAAGATACGAGAATGTAAAGTTAATACACTATTTATTTTTCTATTTAAACTTGATTTAGAAAAGGATGGGCTTTACCCATAAACCTTGGCCCAATCTCCCTTGAGCAAGCCCAACCCATACTCTTAAACACTTCCAAGACCAACCCGTCCCCTTTGATTTTCTTTCTTCTTGAGTACCCCACAGACTTCAACTCCACATAACAAACAACTCTCCAAACTCTCTTACACGACTTTCTCCTCACCTCACAGCAAGAATGATAACCAACCTCTCCCACATTCCATTCAACCTGCGTCTGTCGCCCAAATTCAGATAACCCCAAAACTGTTGAGCTCGCAAGTTTCTCCGTTCATGTTCCTTCACTTAATTCATCGAAAATGAAAACCAATCTTTACCAGAAATTCATCACAATCCCTTAACCTCGGATCCAAACTGCGAACAACACAAAGCCCTCCCTGCATCTTTGCGTTCCAGCACAGTTTCTGACCGTCTTCAGAAAATAACGTACCCCTTCTTGTTTGCCAAAGCAAACTCAACGCCATTCACCGACAGTATCAACCTCCAACACACTTCGTTTAACCCGAAGTCGGCCTCCTGCTTGCGTCCTTGAAACCCAACGCACTGCTACAGGGACTCGCGCCCAAGTTTTCATCAAAACCCACTCAAATATCATACAGGATTGAAGATCCGCCCTTAATGAGTCCAAGTATATTTGTTTGATTGGTTTGAGGGTTTTTTTTGGGCGAATTCATTTGTCTAAGAAGCTCGCGTTTTCTGTTTGAGGGTGGCGGCCCAAAAACTACAGCGATTGAAAAGTAAATTAGGTCATAACGGGGAGAGTTCAGTCCTATTTATAATGAAGAGTAGTTGGGTTTTGCTAAGATATTTTCTAATAGGAAGGACGTGGAGAAACATGGTCCAAGGGGTGATGTATGTGGCTCTTGTAACTTGGGGTAGGTAGGACGTGTTTTCATTTTTGCCATGACATGCACTTAGCTATACACTTTTGAGTTTGTATAACATATATATGATCATACATACATGTATATCTCGCTACTGACTAAAATATATATATATATATATACCGTTGTGATCAACACCGTCTCACGATCCCAAAAATATAATAATATCGGTAGGTGGACTCATATTTTGAAACTTAAAAATGTTGATTTCAGGGTGCGAAATACTTCAAATAAAAAGTCGCTTATTAAATTAATTAAAAACTACAGTAAAATTCTAAAAATTATTTTATCACTATTTCCCAAAAGAACCTCGTCTAAATTCAAACTCGATCTCTAATTATATCGAATAAACCGTTACGGTCGATAAACGATTCTATAGCGACTATTCTGAAATTTGATTTGGACGTAAATCAAAATCTACACGATGAAATCACGATTTTTCTCTTCCACTAGAAAGATATACTCCACCAGCTCCACACGTTTCTTGTTTCACAGAAATTCGGCTTAAAACGAATCCTGTACATTCAGTTGAAGTTCAAATCGCCAATTTACGAACTGCAGCGCCTTTTCGAGCTCGTTTATAAATATATTATAAACTATACGTTCAACTGTCGTCGATTCAATATAATCGTTATTATATTTCGAATCGAAACTCCACCAAATCTCGTATCCTATTCAATTCACATGATATTGTGAATTTCACTATTTCCGACTATTTCGACATTATAATATATTATTATATTATAATTATTAATTAAATATTCAATATTATTTAATTAAACGATCATTAACTTCTCTAAATCACCAATTATAAAATTAAATAAATTAATTATATATCTCTAAAAATGCGGGTCATTACAGTGCAGTTCGATGACCGTTGATGGAAATCGACTGTACGGGCCTTTATAAAATTATTAAAAATAGTAATAATTAGTGTAAAATCATAAGAAATGATTTGGGAAAAATTGGGATGAAAAACTCCATATTTTAAAAAGATAAAAATAGATTCTTCTCGAAATGAACTAGTTTTGAACTAAAATTAAAACCCATTTATTTTTAATCAATTAAATTGGATTTGAAATGGGTTGTAAATAGAATTGATTTGTGGGTTTATCGTGAACAGTGTATTAAACAACACTTGTTCTTTAACCCAATAATAAATAGAATATGAGTTGGGTTTGTCGTGAACTGTGTTTTAAACGACATTAGTTCTTTAACCCAGTAAAAGGAGTTTTTACTGAATCTGCAATTAGATTGAAATGTGAATTGATAATTTAAATTATCAAATTTAGAAAGTGAACGAGAATGTTGTATCACCAGTTTTGCCCCAAAACGATAGTCAAATCTTTAATCAGATTTGAACGTGAAATGGTAATTAATTTTACCAATAACACCGTGGTGTTAGATATGGAGTATTGCCAGTTTTGCTTCATGGGATAAATAGGTTGGGATTGGGAAATAAAATAAACAATTACTTCGGTGTGGTTCGCCAATCTCAACTAGTTTGAAATGATATCCAAAGGAAGATTAAAGAATAAATTTAGAAGAATTTATCTTTGATAAAATTAATGGGAACCTATTCCCTAAAAATGTGATTTTGTGAATAAAAGGATATTCTGAATTGGAATGAGGCGTATGTTGTGTTTGTGTAACATTTGTTTTTAATATACGCGGGTTGTTCGGAAAGGCCAGGTTTATACCCATTCTGAATAACCGATTCGACGATAAGTCGAAGATGAAGACGGTGGTTGAAGACCGGAAGTATTCACATCGTTTGGGTGATTACTGATGATCTTGATTGGGCTGTACACCCAAGATGAGGGAATCAGTTGGTGGTCGTCCAGACGTACTTGGAGATCGATGGATATGCGAGGAAAGTGCCTCCAGTTTCGTTCAGACCTAGAACGAACTTGTAAATGGATTGTGTGTCTGACATTGGATTTTATTCTGTGTTGATTGATTTCTGTTAAATATATATTTGTTTGGCGGCGGAGAATTTATTCTCTTGCTTAACGCCCTTCTCTGAGACGTACGAGCTTAGAGGTTATATATCGATAGATATCAATCGCATGGCATGAATTGCCTGTGTGGCATGCTGAGTTGCATGGATCAAGGCTTCTGTTGAAAAGAAAAGTCTTGTGATTGATGATCAAAGCACGGCCTACGTGGCAGCTTTGTGTATAACGTGAATTCGCGAGCCTCACACCTCGGTATGAGTCAAAAACGGGATGAGGACCCAAGGAGTGCACGACGTTTCTTTCTAGCTATGGGTGGTGTCAGTGACCTACCAGCCCTGACATTTATATACTTTTCACCTTTGTGGTTTGGATGCGAGGCGCCTCGATTATAGGTCCTATAGGGCCGGGAAACGTGTGTTCAGGAATAATTAATCCTCAAACGTAAGAGAGGACCGGTCTAGGAGGATCCCAGGTTTACCCAGAGTGTGTAGTCTTGAGGCATTTGCTAGAGTGTCTCGAAGCGGAGAGGAGCTTGCCCCTTGCCTCGACTCATGACGGAAATCCAATTTCCAATACGTGATATTGCGGTTTTAATTGTAGAACTAGTATGGCGACATAGTGGTATGGGGCACTCATGTCGTCTATGATTTATATGTATGATTGAAATTGTTTTGACACTATACACTTATTATAGTATCAAATGGTTTGTTTTAAACGTACCAAGCATGTTTGGCTGTTATAAGGTAAAACCCTATCCTCCGGCTTGCGTTGCATTGTGTGATGGGACCTGGGTCTTATAATAGCTTCATTTTTCGAAAAAGCATTGCGCTATTTATTCTATGCACTGGTATTCTTGGGAGGAAACCCGTTCCGTGTTATACCGCGTGGTCCCTTGAATTACTCTCCTTGAAAGTAAAGTTTTAAATAACTGTTTTAGTTCTCACACTAGTCACATGACTGACCTGGAGTTTATTGTTTTAACCTAAACTCTGGGTGCCCTTATTTTCGACACGGGCAGCTAGTAGTTTTGGTTTTGTAGATTTATATTCACAGGATCCAGGTTTACAGCTGGAATGATATCCGGAAAGCTCTGTATCCGTATATCACCTTCAGTTGTGCTTTGTATTATTTTCCACTGCTATGTAATTTATTGTAACCTCTGATATTTATCGAATGTAATTTATTCATTTATACTCTGTATATTCTTGTATCTGATGGTATTGTGGTAATAACAATGAAATGTTCTTCCGTCTGCGTTCTGATTTGTCCTGTTCTCAAAACGATCAGGGGTTTCGAACGGTCTAGATCGGTTTAACGACTGATTCAAATCGAGCGAAATTCCCGGCCGTCACATTTGGTATCAGAGCTTTGGTTTACAGAGCTCGAGAACAAGGCACATTAGAACCATACGAAAGAATTCATCAGATATTGGACTAGTAATATCCAATTAGAATGACTTGTTAGAGATAGGATCAGTAGTATCCTAGAACGAGTGTGAAGAGTATATTTTTCAAATGAAAACAATTTTTGTTTTAAAATTTAAATCGCTTTATACGTATTTGATTATTTATTTATATTGAATTTGGACAATCCAATATATTGAGATTTTGCATATACGCGTCATGAACGTATATTCGAAGTTTTAATATACTGGATAGATATAGAATCACACTCTAGTCTCCCGGAGATGATGTTGATAATGACAACGACATCATCAATATTTATTTTCGTGTTTCGAAGGTGTGATATCTATATATTTCTATTAGACTGGTGTGAGAACCAAAACTAATATAGATAGATTTATTGTTGTGATTTGGCATCAAAAACATGATTTTCTGTAGATATATCAAAATTATGAATTTGAAACGTTAAATTCACTAATTGATTGATATTTGTGTTGTTTGTTTATTTGTTTGATAATTTTGAACCATTATGCCTAATTGCATCAAATATTGAATCATATTGAAAATTTGTCGCATTTGCTTGCATATACATATACTTACATTGAACAGGTCATAGAAAGGAGGCTAGAGCAGAGAATAAAATTTGTTTACCCGACAAATAGGTACATGTTTACTACAGAATTTACTGTTTTGTTTGGGTGATGATGATTTTATGAGCCTATTGGCTAGCCGCTTGGCTTTTTCTTTTTCTTTTTGAGATCAGAAGGCCTATATGGCAATTTCGGGATTTTCCCGTGGCTCCCGGTGCAGGGGAGGTTATGGTGAAATTTTTCGAAAATTTAGGGTGTTAGCCAAATTTTTGAAAATTTGAAAATTCTCAGAAACTGAAAAGTTGGAGAATGGAAGCCAGATCGAACATAGAGTAGATTGATCAAACCACTTTCGACTTTGTTCCTTTTCGGGGACGAAAAGTTTTAAGTGGGGGAGATTGTAATAACCCGGAAACTCTGAGCCAGTTTAAAATTTTTATTTTGGCAATTTTAGCGAATTTTGAACATTTAAAATGAATTATTTTAAATAATATCGACGAGAAATTTATTTCGAATAGGAATAGAACGTATATATTATATACGTCGTCGTTAGAATATAAATAATTATATATAATTATAAATAGAATTGAAAATGGCGCGGTAGTTCGATAATTCGATTTCAAACTTCAATTGAATGTACCGGGTGCAAAACAATCCGGATTTTAATGAAACCAAAAATAATAGGATCTAATTGAGAATATCTTTCCAACGAATCCGAAAAATCAAAATTTCACAGCGTGAAAGAACCCGTAACTTCCCCGGTAAGGAAAGCACGGATACTTACAGTGGTATCAGAGCTTTGGTTTACAGAGCTCGAGAACAAGACACATTAGAACCATACGAAAGAATTCATCAGATATTGGATTAGAAAAAAATCCAATTAGAATGGCTCGTTAGAGATAGGATCAGTAGTATCCTAGAACGAGTGTGAAGAGTATATTTTTCAAATGAAAACAATTTTGTTTAAAAATTTAAATCGTTTTAAACGTATTTGAATATTTATTTATTTTGAATATGGATAATCGAGTATATATAGATTTCGTGTATACGCGTCATGAACGTATATTCGAAGTTTTAATATACTGGATAGATATAGAGTCACATTCTAGACACCCGGGGATAATTCTGGTGATGTGGCCACATCATCAGTATTTATATTCGTGTTTCGAAGGTGTGATATCTATATATTTCCATTAGACTGGTGTGAGAACCAAAACTAGTATAGTTAGAACACATTGTTGTGAATTGGCATCAAAAACATGATTTTCGTGTATGTATCAAAATTATGAATTTGAAACTCTAATCCACTAATTGATTGATGTTTGAGTTGTTTGTTATTTGTTTGCTAATTTTTAACCATATATGCCTAATTGCATCAAATATTGAATTATATTGAAAATTGGTTGCATTTGCTTGTATAGACATATACTTACATTGAACAGGTCGTAGCAAGGAGGCTAGAGCAGAGAATAAAATTTGTTTGCCCGACAAATAGGTACATGTTTACTACATAATTTCCTGTTTTGTTTGGGTGATGATGATTTTGTGAGCCTATTGGCTAGCCGCTTGGCTTTTTCTTTTTCTTTTTGAGATCTGAAGGACCGGGGAAGCTATTTGAAATTCCCCGATGCTCCCGGTGCAGGGGAGGTTATGGCGAAATTTTTCGAAAATTTAGGGTGTTAGCCAAATTTTTGAAAATTTGAGAATTCTCAGAAATTGAAAAGTTGGAGAATGGAAGCCAGATCGAACATAGAGTTGATTAATCAAACCACTTTCGACTTTGTTCCTTTTCGGGGACGAAAAGTTTTAAGTGGGGGAGATTGTAATAACCCGCAAAATCTGGGCCAGTTTAAAATTTTTATTTTGGCAATTTTAGTGAATTTTGAATATTTAAAATGAATTATTTTAAATAATATCGACGAGAAATTCATTTTGAATATAATTCGAACGTATATATTATATACGTCATCGTTAGAATATATAATATTTATATATAATTAAAATAGAATTGAAAATGGCGCGGTTGTTCGATAATTCGATTTCAAACTTCAATTGAATGTACCGGGTGCAGAACAATCCGGATTTTAGTGAAACCAAAAATGATAGGATCTAATTGATAATATCTTTCCAACGAATCCGAAAAATCGAGATTTCATAGCGGGAATCAAAATATATGTCCAGTTGAAAATTCTGAATAGTTGCTATGGAATTCAGGCCCTTAAAAATGGACATTTTGCAAACGACCTCGGATTTCGACGAAACCAGTTTTGTTGGGTCCGTGATGCCAAATTATTGCTAGATTCCAAATTTCATAATTTTTCGAATCAATATGTGAGCGTGGCAAAGGAAAACGCGTTTGACCAGTTTCAGTTGATTTTAATCGACTGGAAATTGGCCATTTTTCCAACGGTCTCAGAATTCGACGAAACTAGTTTTATTAGGACCGTATCGTTTATACGAACCTAGAAAATATTTTTCTGGAATTTTTAGAGTTATTATGTGACCCCGGTAATTTGAAATGTACGTTTAAAATTCAATATAGCGATTTAAATGTAAATTCAACGGAAACTGATTGTAACGATCGAATCAACCTACGATACATATCCCATTGTGTTCAGAATAGGGGTAATATGCTATGGACGACAGGCGGTGGGCCTCGTTTAGAGGTCGTATGTAAAAGTCAACTTTTTGCGATTAAATTAATTAAAAATTAAAAATATATAGGCCCCCCCCTTTCTCGTTTTCATTAAACAGAAAGAAGAAAAAAAAAAAAGAGGAGAGCGACGGGGGAGGAGCCGCCGCCCCTCCCCGATGGACCGTCGCCGCCGCCAGGGGTGGCGCAGCCCCTGCGCCGCCCCTTCCTTCTCCCTCCTCTCCTCCTTCTTCCTCCATTCGAACGCCCCGAACCCGAACCCCCTCGTCCTCGCGTCCCGCTCCTTTTCCCCTCCTCCGTCCACCGCGGCCTCAGCCGCGTCGCCACCCACCTCCCTCCAGCGCCTCGCGAACACACCCCCCCAGCAGCGAGGCAACCACCGACGCCCCCCCCCCCCCCTCCTCTCCGATTCCTGTAAGTTTTTTTTTATTTTTTTTAATTTATTTTTCAATTTTAGTTATTGTTCTATTCGATTTTAAAACTGAATTTTTATAGTTAACAAGAACTGATTTTTATTAATTTAAAAGCATTGATTTTTAGTTTAGAAAAGAATAAATGTTTATTTAGAAAAAATAGTTCTTTTTAAACTAGAAAGATGCGATTTTTATTAACTAGGTAAGATTAGTTTTTTTAAATCAAAATGATTTGATTTTGAAAAGTAAAGATTTGATTTTGAATTGTGGAAGTTAAAAATATGATTTTTTATATTTTTAAAGTATTAAAAATATAATCTTTACTATATAGAAGATGTAAAAATATGATTTTTATATTTTTAAAGAATTAAAAATATAATTTTTACATGTTAGGAATATTAAAAATATCATCTTTTTATAGGTAGCAAAATAAAATGCGATTTCTATAGGGATGGAATTGAAAAGGTAAAATCTTTAAAAATAAAAAGACGATATTTTAATAATAGAAAAGGCGAAAACTTTATTTTTATAAAGGCGAAAACTTTATTTTTATAAAGGCGAAAACTTTATTTATGAAAGGGCGAAATCTTTATATAGAGAATAGCGTTATAAAAATATAATCTTTATCTATATAACATCGTCGTAAAAATTCGATTTTTATATATTGAATAACGGAATAAAAATTCGATTTTTATATATATGAAGTGATTATAAAAATATGACTTTTAAATTGAAAATGAATGAATAAAAATATGATTTTTATTTTAAAGACATCAAAATATAAAAATGTGTGATTTTTATATATGTAGTGGCTACGGGCAACAAAGGAGACGAAAGGGCGAGAACGACAAGATTTTTTATAAAAGAAGAGTCAAGATGATTGGATAGCTTTCGGTGAGAACTTCTCACTCAAATTCTCTTTTTCTAGTTATATATATATACTAGGATGCAGACGGTGCTTAGTAGCACCCGACACCCGTCATCCACAGACCATGGATGGCTTGTTTGTTAAATTGTTTGGTTGAGTAGTTGGTTAGTTTGTTGGGTTTGAATTGAATTGTTTGGTGAAATGGAATGGATTGATTGATGTGTGAATGACGTGGGCCTTCACTAGACCGGGGATAAGGCTAGGCCTTGTCCCGTTTCTAGTATCGTGCCGTTATGCCGCCGAAATTTTCTAAAATATGTTAGAAAAATAAAAATATCATTTTTATTGTGTAAATGAAATGAGTAGAAATTCATGTGTTGAAATAGAATATTTTATCGTTAAAAATATAATTTTTAACGTGGAAGTGAATAAAATAAAATATTCATTTACAAACCGGACGGTTTGTTTATGAACACCTATTTGAAGGACATTGATTGGGACGATAAATTTTACACATCGCCCAAATGCACAAATAAAATCTGTGTTTGATTGTTTGAAACCCCACACGGGTGTTGGGATGAAATTTGAAGTTCACTCATCCTGATTGATTGAATATGTCGATCGATTGATTGACAGGCTGTTACAAGCGTCAGATATCTATATTTGATGCTTATACAGTTAGTGCACTTTGGTTAATGATTGATTATTTTTCAATGCTATTATATACATGAGTTGTATGGAATCCATATAATTAACATTATATGGTGATTGATTGGGCCTCATTCCAATCGGGAAAACAATGAATATTATAAAAGAAAATTCATGTGTTGAATATAAAAATAGTCATGTGTTGATGATGATCATGTGTTGAAACTATTCATGTGTTGAGTAAAATATTTTAAATAAAATAAATTACATCTTTATCACATTTAAAATTAGAACTACTTCCCAGTAGAAGTCTAATTAAAAATCAAACGATAGATACCATAGTTTTATAAAATATTTTACATAACTAAAATAGTGATGTGTTGACAGTACTCATGTGTTGAGATTAGTCGTGTGTTGAAAGAAATATAGATTCATGTGTTGAATGGGATAAATATTCATTTGTTGGATAGAATATAGAAGTTTTGAAAATATAAATCCGTGTTGATTAGAGATGCGTTATTTTGACGCGAACGATATTTATATCGATTTTATTCGTTGTATAATGAATATTGAAAAGTGATTTCGAAATTAAATATATTGAAATTGAAATTTAAAATGAACTGAAATTGAATTGAAATCAATTTGAAACGAATTTGAATTCGAATAAAATAGAAGTGAATTCAAATTGAATTAAATTGAAATTGAAATTTAAAATGAACTGAAATTGAATTGAAATCAATTGGAAACGAATTCGAATTGAATCAAATAGAAGGTAAATTCGAATTGAATTGAATTGAAACGAATTTGAATTTGAATTTGAATTGAATTGAAATGAACTCGAATTGAATTGAAATCAAATCGATTTGAAATTGAAGATAAAGCCGAAATTGTTTTTGAAACGAATTTAAAACGATTTATAAAATATGTTTTAAAAGGAAATCGACGAAATATATATAATATATATATATATTATATATATAATGGCCTGAATAGAACACGCCGCGCCGCGGCAGTTCGTGAATTTCGACCATTTATTTCAAACGGACATTGCGGGAGATCCGACCGTCGGATTCTCCTAAAACCGGAACCGTTGGGTTCGTATCGAAAAGAGCTTTCCAATGAATATTAGAAATTTGAAATCTAACGGTTGGATTTGAAATTATGTCCAAATCAAATTTGAAAAAGGTCGCTGTAAGTGCAGTTCGATGGCCGTTGATGGAAATCGACTGTACGGGCCTTGATAAAATTATTAAAAATATCTATAATTTGTGTAAAATTATAATATGTGAATTGGAAAGAATTAGGCTGGAAAATTCCACATTTGAAAAGATAAAAATAGATTTTTATCGAAATGAACTAGTTTTGAACTAGAATTAGAATCAATTTATTAGTGAAATAAATAAATTGAATTTAAAAGTGATTTTTAAAAATAATCAATATTCCCAATACGTGGATTGGACTGGAGTTGAATCGAAATTATCTTGGGATATTTCGATGTTGGATTTCGTGACTATATAGATATTGTTATGGGAATTTGAAAGATATATTTTAGATCGTTATTTCCAATACGATATATGTTGGTTTCAGAATTTGATATTGAATATAAGCCGATATATTTTCTATTCAGAGCCTTGTATTTAATATCAAATGTGATTTGGGTTTATCGTGAATCGTGTTTTAGATGACATTGGTTCTTTAACCCAGTTAAAGGCAAGATATTGATTTTTGAGAAGATTAAAACTAAGTAGAGTTTTAATGAATCTTTAATTAGATTAAAAATGTGAATTGATAATTTAAATTATCAAATCTGAAAGGTGATCGAGAATGGAGTACCACCATTTTTGCTCCAAAGCAATAGTTAAATCTTTAATTAGATTTGAACGTGAAATGGTAATTAATTTTACCGATAACACCGTGGTGTTAGATATAGAGTATTACCAGTTTTCTCCATAGGATATATAGGTTGGGATTGGGAAATAAACTAAATAATTACTTCGGTGTGGTTCGTTAATCCCGACTAGTTTGAAATGATATCCAAAGGAAGAATATAGGATAAATTTAGAAGAATTTATCTTTGATAAAATTAATGGGAACCTTTCCCTAAGAATGTGATTTTGTGAATAAAAGAATATTCTGAATTGGAATGAGGCGTTCATTGTGTTTGTGTAACATTTGTTAATTATATACGTGGGTTATTCAGAAAGGCCGGGTTATACCCATTCTGAATAACCGATTCGACGAGATGTCGAAGATGAAGACGGTGGTTGAAGACCAGAATTCTTCACATCGTTTGGGTGATTACTGATGATCTTGATTGGGCTGTACACCCAAGATGAGGGAAACAGTCGGTGATCGTCAAGACGTACTTGGAGATGGATGGATATGCGAGGAAAGTGCCTCCGGTTTCGTTCAGACCCAGAACGAACTTGTAAATGGATTGTGTGTCTGACATTGGATTTTATTCTGTGTTGATTGATCTCTATTAAATATACATCTGTTTGGCGGCGGAGAATTTATTCTCTTGCTTAACGCCCTTCTCTGAGACGTACGAGCTCAGAGGTTGTATATCGATGGACATCAGTCGCATGGAGTGAATTGCCAGTGTGGCACGCGTAAGTGGCAATTGATCAGGGCTTCTGTTGAAAAGCAAAGTCTTGTGGTTGATGATCAAAGCACGGCCTGTGTGGCGTAGCTTTGTGTATAACGTGAATTCGTGAGCCTCACACCTCGGTATGAGTCAAAAACGGGATACGGACCCAAGGAGTGCACGACGTTTCTTTCTAGCTAGGGTGGTGTCAGTGACCTACCAGCCCTGACATTTATATACTTTTCACCTGTGTGGTTGTTGGATACGAGGCGCCTCGGATATAGGTCTGTAAGGACCGGGAAACGTGTGTTCAGGAATTGCCAATCCTCAAAAGTAAGAGAGGACCGGCCTTGGAGGTTCCAAAGGATCATAGTGGGGTCCTGAGGCATTTGCTAGAGTGTCTCGAACGCGGAGAGGAGCTTGCCCCTTGCCTCGGCTCATGACGGAAATCCAATTTCCAATACGTGATAGTGCGGTTTTATTTGTAAAACCTAGTATGGCGACATAGTGGTATGGGTCATTAATGCCGCCTATGATTGATATTTATGATGTGAAATTGTTTTGACACTATACACTTATAGTAATATCAAAATAATGTGTTTTAAACGTATCAAGCATGCTTTGGCTGTTATAAGGTAAAATCCCTATCCTCCGGCTTGCGTTGCATTGTGTGATGGGACCTGGGTCTTATAACAGCTTCATTTTTCTTTATTTAGCATTGCGCTGTTAGTTTTATGCACTGGTATTCTTGGGAGGAAACCCGTTCCGTGTTATACGGCGTGGTCCCTTGATTTACCGAACTTTAAAATAAAGAATTATAACTGTTTTAGTTCTCACACCAGTCACATGACTGACCTGGAGTTTATTGTTTTAACCTAAACTCTGGGTGCCCCTATTTTCCGCACGGGCAGCTAGTAGTTTTGGTTTTGCAGATTTATATTCACAGGGTCCTGATTTACAGCTGGAACGATGCTCGGAAAGCTCTGTATCCGTGTATCACTTCTAGTTGTGTTTTGCATATTTTTCCGCTGCTATGTAATTTATTGTAATCTCTGATATTTGTCGAATGTAATTTATTCATTTATACTCTGTATATTCTTGTATCTGATGGAATTGTTGTAATAACAATGAAATGTTCTTCCGTCTGCGTCCTTTTGTGTGTTGTTCTCAAAGTATTCGTGCTTTCCTTCATGGGGAAGTTACGGGTTCTTACACTGCGGGAATCAAAAGATATGTCCAGTTGAAAATTCTGAATAGTCGCTATGGAATTCAGGCCCTTAAAATGAAAATTTTGCAAACGACCTCGGATTTCGATGAAACCACTTTTGTTGGGTCCGTGATGTCAAACTATTGCTTGATTCCAAATTTCATAATTTTTCGAATCAATATTTGAGCGTGGCAAAGGGAAACGTGTTTGACCAGTTTCAGTTGATTTTAATCGACTGGAAAATGGCCATTTTTCAAACGGTCTCAGAATTCGACGAAACTATTTTTGTTAGGACCGTATCGTCAATACGAAGCTAGACAATATTTTTATGGAATTTTTTGAGTTAGTATGTGACCCCAGTAAATTGAAATGCGCGTTCAAATTCAATATATAGAGTTATATGTTGATTTTGACGAAAACTGATCGAAACAGTCGAATCAGCCTACGATACATATCCCATTGTGTTCGAAATGGGGGTAAAACGCTATGGACGACAGGCGGTGGGCCTCGTTTTGAGGTCAAAAATAAAAGTTGCTTTTTGGTGGAAAATAAAATAATTAAATAATAAATTAAAACTTTCTCTCTCTCTCTCTCCTTCCTATATCTGCCCTCCCCCCTTCTTCAAATTCGATTCAGCAAAAGAAAAAAAATCGAAATCGCCACCCGCACCCCCCCCCACCCTCCCCGACGAGCCGCCACGCCCCAAGGCAATCGCCGCCCGCACCCCCCTCCCCTTCTCCTTTTCCTCCGCTACCTCTTCCCCCCGCCATCGCGACACAGCAAGCCCCCTTCCAACCTGATCTAAAACCCACCGCACCCCCCCTCCCCCGTACCGCAACCACCACTCGACTACGCACCTCCACCACCTGCCGAGCCCGACGCGCCCACCCTCAGCCACCACCTCTGGCCGAGCGCCCTCCCCCATTCAAAAAGGTGATTTTTACCTTATTTTATTTTATTTATTTAGTTTATGTAAATTTTACAGATTAAATACAATCAGTTTTATAGATATTATGGCATTGATAAACGCATATGATTTTTATTCATTGATTTGCAAAGTAAAAGAAGGATTTTTATATATTGAATAGCAAAGTAAAAATTCGATTTTTATATATTAAATAGCAAAGTAAAAATTCGATTTTTATATATTGAATAGCAAAGTAAAAATTCGATTTTTATATATTGAATAGCAAAGTAAAAATTCGATTTTTATATATTGAATAGCAAAGTAAAAATTTGATTTTTATATATTGAATAGCAAAGTAAAAAATCGATTTTTATATATCGAATAGCAATATAAAAATGTGATTTTTATATATATAGTGGCTACGGGCAACGAAAGCGACAAAGGGAGAGAATGGCGATGATTTCTTTAAATGAAGAGTCGTGGTATTGGATAGCTATTGGTGAGAACTTCTCACTCTTCAATTTCTTTTTCTAGTTATATACATATATACTAGGATGCAGACGGTGTTTAGTAGCACCCGACACAATCGTCCACAGACCATGGACTTGTTTGTTTGGCTGTGTAGTTGGTTAGATTATTTGGGTTGAATTGAATTGTTTGGTGAAATGAAATTGATTTGATTGATGTGTGAATGGCGTGGGCCTTCACTAGACCGGGAATAAGGCTAGGCCTTGTCCCGTTTCTAGTATCGTGCCGTTATGCTGCCGAAATTTTCTAAAATAAGTTAGAAAAATAAAAATATCATTTTTATTTTGTAAATGAACTGAATAAAAATTCATGTGTTAAAATAAAATATTTATCGTTAAAAGTATAATTTTTAACGTGAATGTGAATAAATAAATATTCATTTACAAACCGGACGGTTTGTTTATGTACACCTATTTGAAGGACATTGATTGGGACGATAAATTTCACACATCGCCTGTAACAACTCGAAAATCTGGGCCAGTTTAAAATTTTTATTTTGGCAATTTTAGCGAATTTTGAATATTTAAAATAGATTATTTTAAATAATATCGACGTGAAATTTATTTTCAATATAATTCGAACGTATATATTTATACGCGTCGTCGTTAGAATATAAATATTTATATATAATTATAAATAGAATTGAAAATGGCGCGGTAGTTCGATAATTCGATTTCAAACTTCAATTGAATGTACCGGGTGCAAAACAATCCGGATTTTAGTGAAACCGAAAACATTAGGATCTAATTGATAATATCTTTCCAACGAATCCGACCAATCGAAATTTCATAGCGGGAATCAAAAGATATGTCCAGTTGAAAATTCTGAATAGTCGCTATGGAATTCAGGCCCTTAAAAATGGACATTTTGCAAACGACCTCGGATTTCGATGAAACCAGTTTTGTTGGGTCCGTGATGTTAAATTATTGCTAGGTTTCAAATTTCATAATTTTTCGAATCAATATGTGAGCGTGGCAAAGGAAAACGCGTTCGACCAGTTTCAGTTGAATTTAATCGACTGGAAAATGGCCATTTTTCCAACGGTCTCAGAATTCGACGAAATTAGTTTTGTTAGGACCGTATCGTCAATACGAAGCTAGAAAATATTTTTCGGGAATATTTAGAGTTAGTATGTGACCCCGGTAATTTGAAATGTACGTTTAAAATTCAATATAGTGATTTAAATGTAAATTAAACGGAAACTGATTCAAACGATCGAATCAACCTACGATACATATCCCATTGTGTTCAGAATGGGGGTGAAACGCTATGGACGACAGGCGGTGGGCCTCGTTTTGAGTTCGAAATAAAAAGTAACTTTATTTGGAAAATTAAAATAATATAAATATATAATTATATATATTCCCTCCTACACCTCCCTCTCTTCAGAAGTCAACGCCCAAAAACAAATTTTAAATCCCGTTGTGCCCTAGCCGTCGCCCCTCTTCAATCCTCCATCGCCGTTCCTCCCTCCGCCGCTGCTACAGCACCACGTCGAGCTCCCTCCACCAAATCAAATCCGATCCAAGCCCTAGCCCCTTCCCAGCAACGGCGCGCCACCAACGGCCTTCCTCCGCCGCGCCGCTGAAACCCTACCGCACCCATACCTGACCACCGCGCCGACCATCGCCTGGAGCCCGCCACCACGCACAGCAGATCCCCCTCCCTCTCTTCAGTACACCGAGAAAAAGTGAGCCCTTTTTATTCTAAATTCAGTTTTGATTTAAATACCTTGTTTTAAATTCGGTTTTATTTTTTTTAAATACAGAGATTAGTTTATTTCTGAAATTAAAATGTTCGATTTTTAGATGTAAAAAGGATATAAAAATATAATTTTTGTATTAGTAGGGATATAAAAATATAATTTTTATATTAGTATAGTAATAAAAATATTATTTTTATATAGGTAGAGTATTAAAAATAGGATTTTTATATAATAGAGAAAATAAAAATATAATTTTTATTATATGTAAAGGTTAAACATATAATTTTTATTATATGTAAAGGTTAAAAATATAATTTTTATACTAGTGGCATATTAAAAATATGATTTTTATTCATGTAGAGTAATAAAAATATAATCTTTATTAGGAGAAGAGCAATATAAAAATATGATTTTTATATATATGAAGTGAAGTTAAAAATTTGATCTTTATATATGAAGTAGAAATATAAAAATATAATTTTTATATAGAAAGAAGCGTTGTAAAGATATATAAGTAAGAAATAAAAATATGATTTTTATTTGTTGAAATGCAATAATAAAATTATAATTTTTGTATATGAACAGCGTGAAAAGACTACGTTGGCATTTCAAACAGATCCAGATGGTTCAGCAGTTCAAAAGCAAAGCACGGCGGAGTGGAACCCTTTGTGAGAATTTCTCACTCTTCAATTTCTTTTCTAGTTATATATATATATATACTAGGATGTAGACGGTGCTTAGTAGCACCCGACACAATCGTCCACAGACCATGGACTTGTTTGTTTGGTTGCATAGATTAGTTAGATGATTTGATTTGAAATTGAATTGTTTGGTGAAATTGAATTGTTTGGTGAAATGAATGGATTGATTGATGTGTGAATGGCGTGGGCCTTCACTAGACCGGGGATAAGGCTAGGCCTCGTCCCGTTTCTAGTATCGTGCCGTTATGCCGCCGAAATTTTCTAAAATATGTTAGAAAAATAAAAATATCATTTTATTGAATAAATGAACTGAATAGAAATTCATATGTTGAAATAAAAATGTTTTTTATCGTTAAAAATATAATTTTTAACGTGAAGTGAATAAAATAAAATATTCATTTACAAACCGAACGGTTTGTTTATGTACACCTATTTGAAGGACATTGATTGGGTCGATAAATTTTACACATCGCCCAACTGCACGAATAAAAATCTGTGTTTGATTGTTTGAAACCCCACACGGGTGTTGGGATGAAATTTGAAGTTCACTCATCCTGATTGATTAAATATGTCGATCGATTGATTGACAGGCTGTTATAAGCGTTAGATATCTATATTTGATGCTTATACAGTGTAGTGCACTTTGGTTGATGGTTGATTATTTTTCAATGCTATTACATGTGTGTAATGTATGAAAATCCATATAATTAACATTATATGGTGATTGATTGGGCCTCATTCCAATTTAGAAAATAAAGAATAATATAAAATAAAGGTTCATGTGTTGACAGTACTCATCCATTGAGATTGGTCATGTGTTGAACGGAATATTTTAGTAATAAAATTTACATCTTTATCAATATAAAATAAAGGTTCATGTGTTGACAGTACTCATCCATTGAGATTGGTCATGTGTTGAACGAAATATTTTAGTAATAAAATTTACATCTTTATCAATATAAAATAAAGGTTCATGTGTTGACAGTACTCATCCATTGAGACTGGTCATGTGTTGAACGAAATATTTTGATAATAACAACTATTTGAAAAAGAAATATTTGAAATAGAATATTTGAAAATAGAAATTTATGAAGCCGTGTTGATTAGATTGACGCCATTTTGACGTGAACGATATTTATATCGATTTTATTCATTTTGAAATGAATTGAATTGAAAACGATTTCGAAATGAATTGAATTGAAAACGATTTCGAAATGAATTGAATTGAAAACGATTTCGAAATGAATTGAATTGAAAACGATTTCGAAATGAATTGAATTAAAAACGATTTTGAAATGAATTGAATTGAAAACGATTTTGAAATGAATTGAATTGAAAACAATTTTGAAATGAATTGAATTGAAAACGAATTCAAATTGAATTGAAAGCAAATTGAAATGAATTCAAATTGAATTGAAATTTGAATTGAATAGAAATGAATTTTAAAACGAATTTTATAAATAAGAATTCAATTTTGATTTGAATTGAAATAGAAGTTGAAATTGCTTTTGAAACGAATTTAAAACTATTTATAAAATTCGTTTTAAATAGAAATCGACGATATATATATTATATATATAATATAATGGCCTGAATAGAACGCGCCGCGCCGCGGCAGTTCGTGAATTTCGATCATTTCTTTCAAACGGACATTACGGGAGATCCGACCGTCGGATTCTCCTAAAACCGGAACCATTGGGTTCGTATCGAAAAGAGCTTTCTAACGATTATTAGAAATTAGAAATCTAATGGTTGGATTTGGAATTATGTCCAAACCAAATTTGAAAAAGGTCGTTGTAAGTGCAGTTCGATGACCGTTGATGGAAATCGACTGTACGGGCCTTGATAAAATTATTAAAAATAGTAATAATTTGTGTAAAATCATAAGAAATGATTTAGAAAGAATTGGGATGAAAAAATCTATATTTGAAAAGATAAAAATAGATTTTTATCGAAATGAACTAGTTTTGAACTAGAACTATAATTCTATTTATTTTTAAATAAATAAATTGAATTTGAAAAGGGTTTTAAAAATAACCAGAATTTCCAATAATTATATTGGAATGGATTTGAATCGAAATTGTCTTCGGAATATTTCGATATTGGATTTCGTGATGATACAGATATTGTTATGGGAATTTGAAAGATATAGATATATATATCGTTATTTCCAATATGATATTTGTTTGTCGTGGAATTTGATATTGAATATAAGCCGATATATTTTCTATTCAGAGCCTTGTATTTAATATCAAATGTGATTTGGGTTTGTCGTGAATGGTGTCTTCACTAACACTGTTCTTGAACCCAGTTGAGAAAAGATTAAATCTTTTTATTTAGATTTAATGAAGTGTACCAATTAAATAATATTTAATTGGAATTGAATTGATATTGATTTTCGGGTTTATCGTGAACAGTGTTTTAAATAACACTCGTTCTTTAACCCGATAATCAATGGAATGTGACTTTGGGTTTATCGTGAACCGTGTTTTAAATGACACGGATTCTTTAACCCAGTTAACGATTAAAACTAAGTGGAGTTTTAATGAATCTTTAATTAGATTGAAAAGATCGAAAATGGAGTATCACCAGTTTTGCTCCAGGCGATAGTTAAATCTTTAATTAGATTTGAACGTGAAATGGTAATTGAATTTACCGATAACACTGTGGTGTTAGATATGAAGTATTACTAGTTTTACTTCATGGGATGAATAGGTTGGGATTGGGAAATTAAAATAAATGATTACTTCGGTAAGGTTCGCTAATCCCGACTAGTTTGAATTGAGATTCAAAAATAGAATAAAGAATAAATTCAAGGAATTCATCTTGGATAAAATTAATGGGAACCTTTCCCTATGAATGTGAAATTTAGAAACTAACTGTCGGTTAGCCAAGCAGAATGGTTTTCTAGATATTGATCTGATGTTGGTTTCGGCGCTTCGGGGTTAATATTTGGGAAACTATTCTCTTGATTAATTTACGGTTAGTGACTGATGAATTGGAATGAGGCGTATGTTGTGTTTGTGTAACACTTATTTAAAATATACGCGAGTTATTCGGAAAGACCGGGTTTATCCCATTCTGAATAACTGATACGACGATAAGTCGAAGATGAAGACGGTGGTTGAAGACCGGAAGTCTTCACATCGTTTGGATAATTACCGACGATCCTGATTGGGCTGTACACCCGAGAGGATGGAAATAGTTGGTGGTCGTCCAGACGTACTTGGAGATCGATGGATCTGCGGGGTACTAGGTGCCTCCGGTTTCGTTCAGCCCCAGAACGGACTTGTAAATGGACTGTGTGTCTGACATTGGATTTTAGTCCGTGTGATTGATCTCTATTAAATATATATCTGTATGGCGGCGGAGAATTTATTCTCTTGCTTAACGCCCTTCTCTGAGACGTACGAGCACAGGGGTTATATATTGATGGATATCAAACGCATGGAGTGAATTGCCTGTGTGGCATACCTAAGTGGCAATTGATCGAGGCTTCTATTGAAAAGCAAAGTCTTGTGGTTGATGATCGAAGCACGGCCTTTGTGGCATAGCTTTGTGTAACGTTTACTTCGCGAGTTTCACACCCGGTATGAACCAAAAACGGGAGATGGACCTCAGGGAGGGCATGCGTTTCCTTCTAGCTAAAAAGTGGCGTCAGTGGTTTTACACGCCCTGACGAGTTTGACTTATGTGGTTGTTGCTGTTGCGAGGCGCCTCGGATTGATCGGTCGTTCTCGAACCGATGGAGTCATTTAGTTGGCCCATTTACGCCCCAAAGGGCGGGGGGAACGTAGTGTTCAGGCATTTTAATCCACATCGGTGGACCGGCCCTGTCGCTCCAAGGCTTGACTGAGTACTTGCCTGTGGCTCGGGCTAGAGAGTCACGAATCGGTAGAGGACTATCTTTTGCCTCGGTTCATAGACGGAAATCCAATTTCCAAATACGTGACATTTGCGGTTTTATTTGTAGAGCCTAGTATGGCGACATAGTGGGATGGGGCGCTCATGCCGCCTATGATTGATACTTATGATTTGAAGTTGTTTTATACACTATGCACTTATAATAGTATCAAACGATTTGTTTTAACCGTATCAAGCATTCTTTGGCTGTTATAGGGAATACCCTATCCTCGGTTGCGTTGCATTGTGTGATGGGACCTGGGTCTTATAACAGCTTCATTTTTCTTTATTTAGCATTGCGCTGTTTGTTTTATGCACTAGTATTCTTGGGAGGAAACCCGTTCCGTGTTATACGGCGTGGTCCCTTGATTTACCTAATGATTTAAAATAAAGATTAATAACTGTTTTAGTTCTCACACCAGTCCCATGACTGACCTGGAGTTTATTGTTTTAACCTAAACTCTGGGTGCCCTTATTTTGACACGGGCAGCTAGTAGTTTTGGTTTTGCAGATTTATATTCACAGGATCCTGGTTTACAGCTGGAATGATATCCGGAAAGCTTTGTATCCGTATATCTCTTCTAGTTGTGTATTGTATTATTTTCCGCTGCGATGTATTTAAATGTAATTTAAATCTCTGATATTTCTGTGTAATATTCTTTTATACTCTATATATTCTTGTAATCTGATGCATTGTTGTAATATACAATGAAATGTTCTTTTGTATGCGTTCTGTTGTGGCTTGTTCTCGAACTATCCGACACTTTCCTTTACGGGGAAGTTACGGGTTTTCACATCGCCCAACTGCACAAATGAAATCTGTGTTTGTTGATTTGAAATCCCACATGGGTGTTGGGATGAAATTTGAAGTTCACGCATCCTGATTGATCAAATATGTCGATTGATTGATTGACAGGCTGTTATAAGCGTTAGATATCTATATTTGATGCTTATACAGTGTAGTGCACTTTGGATGATGGTTGATTATTTACCATTGCTATTATATACATGTGTTGTATGGAATCCATATAATTAACTTTATATGGTAATTGATTGGGCCTCATTCCAATCGGGAAAATAAAGGTCATTATAAAATAAAGGTTCACGTGTTGACTGTACTCATCCGTTAAGATTAGTCATGTGTTGAACGAAATATTTTAACAATAAAATTTACATCTTTATCATATAAAATTAGAAATTAACTAGAAAATAGATGAGATGAGTGGTCTCCTAGATATTGATCTGATGTTGGTTTCGGCCTTCGGGGTTAATATTCAGGGAATCGTTCTCTTACTAATTTACGGTTGGAGTCTGATTTAATATCAAACAATAGATACCTTAATTTTCATAAAATATATTAAATAACAAAAATAGTCACTCGTGGACAGTACTCATTCGTTGAGATTAGTCGTGTGTTGACAAAGATATAGAGTCGTGTATTGAAAGAAATATAGATCCATTTGTTGAATATAAAGCCGTGTTGATTAGAGATGCGCTATTTTGACGTGAACGATATTTATATCGATTATATTCGTTTTTGAATTTGATTTGAATAGAGAATGAATTTTATTTGATTTGAATAGAAAATGAATTGAATTTGATTTGAATAGAAAATGAATTGAATTTGATTTGAATAGAAAACGAATTGAATTTGATTTGAATAGAAAACAATTTGATTTGAATAGAAAACGAATTGAATTTGATTTGAATAGAAAACGAATTGAATTTGATTTGAATAGAAAACGAATTTGATTTGCATTGAATAGAAAACGAATTTGATTTGAATTGAATATATAACGAATTTGAATTGAATATAAAACGAACTCGAATTGAATTGAATATAAAATGAATTCGAATTGAATATAAAATGAATTCGAATTGAATATAAAACGAACTCGAATTGAATTGAATATAAAATGAATTCTAATTGAATAGAAAACGAATTTGAATTGAATTGAATATATAATGAATTCAAATTGAATTGAAGTTTGAATTGAATAGAAATGAATTTTAAAATGAATTTATAAGGAAGAATTCAATTTTGATTTGAATTGAAATGGAAGTTGAAATTGTTTTTGAAACGAATTTAAAACAATTTATAAAATTCGTTTTAAATAGAAATCGATGAAATATTTATTATATATATTATATATATAATATAATGGCCTGAATAGAACGCGCCGCGCCGCGGCAGTTCGTGAATTTCGACCATTTATTTCAAACGGACATTACGGGAGATCCGACCGTCGGATTCTCCTAAAACCGGAACCGTTGGGTTCGTATCGAAAAGAGCTTTCTAACGAATATTAGAAATTTGAAATCTAACGGTTGGATTTGGAGATACGTCCAAATCAAATTTGAAAAAGGTCGTTGTAAGTGCAGTTCGATGACCGTTGATGGAAATCGACTGTATGGGCCTTTATAAAATTATTAAAAATAGTAATAATTAGTGTAAAACCATAAGAAATGATTTGGGAAAAATTGGGATGAAAAACTCCATATTTTAAAAGATAAAAATAGATTCTTATCGAAATGAACTAGTTTTGAACGAAAATTAAAACCCATTTATTTTTAATAAATAAATTGGATTTGAAATGGGTTGTAAATAGAATTGATTTGTGGGTTTATCGTGAACAGTGTATTAAACAACACTTGTTCTTTAACCCGATAATAAATAGAATGTGAGTTGGGTTTGTCATGAACTGTGTTTTAAACGACATTAGTTCTTTAACCCAGTAAAAGGAGTTTTTACTGAATCTGCAATTAGATTGAAATGTGAATTGATAATTTAAATTATCAAATTTAGAAAGTGAACGAGAATGGAGTATCACCAGTTTTGCCCCAAAATGATAGTCAAATCTTTAATCAGATTTGAACGTGAAATGGTAATTAATTTTACCAATAACACCGTGGTGTTAGATATGGAGTATTGCCAGTTTTGCTTCATGGGATAAATAGGTTGGGATTGGGAAATAAAATAAATAATTACTTCGATGTGGTTCGCCAATCTCGACTAGTTTGAAATGATATCCAAAGGAAGATTAAAGAATAAATTTAGAAGAATTTATCTTTGATAAAATTAATGGGAACCTATTCCCTAAAAATGTGATTTTGTGAATAAAAGGATATTCTGAATTGGAATGAGGCGTATGTTGTGTTTGTGTAACATTTGTTTTTAATATACGCGGGTTGTTCGGAAAGGCCGGGTTTATACCCATTCTAAATAACCGATTCGACGATAAGTCGAAGATGAAGACGGTGGTTGAAGACCGGAAGTCTTCACATCGTTTGGGTGATTACTGATGATCTTGATTGGGCTGTACAACCAAGATGAGGGAATCAGTTGGTGGTCGTCCAGACGTACTTGGAGATCGATGGATATGCGAGGAAAGTGCCTCCGGTTTCGTTCAGACCCAGAACGAACTTGTAAATGGATTGTGTGTCTGACATTGGATTTTATTCTGTGTTGATTGATTTATGTTAAATATATATCTGTTTGGCGGTGGAGAATTTATTCTCTTGCTTAACGCCCTTCTCTGAGACATACGAGCTTAGAGGTTATATATCGATAGATATCAATCGCATGGCATGAATTGCCTGTGTGGCATGCTGAGTTGCATGGATCAAGGCTTCTGTTGAAAAGCAAAGTCTTGTGATTGATGATCAAAGCACGGCCTACGTGGCAGATTTGTGTATAACATGAATTCGCGAGCCTCACACCTCGGTATGAGTCAAAAACGGGATGAGGATCCAAGGAGTGCACGACGTTTCTTTCTAGCTATGGGTGGTGTCAGTGACCTACCAGTCCTGACATTTATATACTTTTCACCTTTGTGGTTTGGATGCGAGGCGCCTCGATTATAGGTCCTATAGGGCCGGGAAACGTGTGTTCAGGAATAATTAATCCTCAAACGTAAGAGAGGACCGGTCTTGGAGGATCCCAGGGTTACCCAGAGTGTGTAGTCCTGAGGCATTTGCTAGAGTGTCTCGAAGCGGAGAGGAGCTTGCCCCTTGCCTCGACTCATGATGGAAATCCAATTTCCAATACGTGATATTGCGGTTTTAATTGTAGAACTAGTATGGCGACATAGTGGTATGGGGCACTCATGCCGTCTATGATTTATATTTATGATTGAAATTGTTTTGACACTATACACTTATTATAGTATCAAATGATTTGTTTTAAACGTACCAAGCATGTTTGGCTGTTATAAGGTAAAACCCTATCCTCCGGCTTGCTTTTGCATTGTGTGATGGGACCTGGGTCTTATAATAGCTTCATTTTTCGAAAAAGCATTGCGCTATTTATTCTATGCACTGGTATTCTTGGGAGGAAATCCGTTCCGTGTTATATGGAGTGGTCCCTTGAATTACTCTCCTTTAAAGTAAAGTTTTAAATAACTATTTTAGTTCTCACACCAGTCACATGACTGACCTGGAGTTTATTGTTTTAACCTAAACTCTGGGTGCCCTTATTTTCGACACGGGCAGCTAGTAGTTTTGGTTTTGCAGATTTATATTCACAGGATCCTGGTTTACAGATGGAATGATATCCGGAAAGCTCTATATCCGTATATCACCTTCAGTTGTGCTTTGTATTATTTTCCGCTGCTATGTAATTTATTGTAACCTCTGATATTTATCGAATGTAATTTATTCATTTATACTCTGTATATTCTTGTATCTGATGGTATTGTGGTAATAACAATGAAATGTTCTTCCGTCTACGTTCTGATTTGTCCTGTTCTCAAAACGATCAGGGGTTTCGAACGGTCTAGATCGGTTTAACGACTGATTCGGATCGAGCGAAATTCCCGGTCGTCACATGAAACATTTCCCTTCACATAACATATATGATCTACTTTCAGTATTTCAAAATGTTTTCCAGTTGATGACATACAGGTCAATTAGTGGAAATGGATAGTTTAAACCATCATACCGGTATAAATACACAAAGCCAGTGACTCACTATTGTAAATCGCAAGGTAACAGTAATACGACAACATCAAATGAAAGGCAAGCGAGTGCAAGCAGTCTAACCAAAAGGACAGGGTATGGAGAATATATACCCAGCATATATCCCCATTTGATGAACTAGTCAGGTGTAAATTTAGAACAATATTTTTCCAGTTTTGCGCAATAAGAGGATAAGTATATAACTACGCAATAATATAACTAGCATCATTTAAACCCAAGATATAAACACCACAAGAATCATGATATCATACTTAGTTTGTATTAAAATTAAGATACTTGAACTGCAATTAATCAATTGTGAGTTTCAAAAGAAACTCACCTTCGATCGGCAGGAGATGAGAAGTGATCAAATACCAGGCTCGAAGGCGATTGGCGTTAGGCTTAGTTGCGGGTTCAAGGGCGATTTGATGCAGACGAGTGGAGAGGAGAGAGGCGAACTACGGTGGCTCTGAAATGAACAACTTGAAGCAAATTGATTTCATTTTAGGGTTCGCGGCAAATTGGGAGCAAGCTTGGGAGCAAGCTATTGTCACGAAGACCATTAAAACTGAGGACAGCTTCGGCTTTAGCTTGAAGGATTTGGGGAAAAAAATAAAATTTGATTTTAAGGAAGGAAGCATCGGGTGTTGAAATTAAAAGAGGGCCAATGATTTGCGGCCACTGAAAATCTAAAAGGGGAGAAATGGATTTCGTTGAAGGAAATGAACAAGGCATGATTTTTATATAGAAGAAATCAGTGGAGATAATAACGAAGTCACTCAATAGGTTATAGGGGTCTGCGTATGTGGCATTAGGGTTGCAAAGAAAAGGTATGGGATTCTGATGGCTTGGGAAAGAAGGAATTTATTGGCAGAAGATTATACTAGGAAGGTTACATCTGTGTTTAAGTAAATATCAATTCTACCACGAACGTTACGGAACGTCCCAAATTCGTACTGCCAATATCATCCTCAAATGTGACAAAGCTTATATGTATCCATTTGTCATCGCGTTATGAATCCAATAAAACTAATCGGGTTATAATCTATCACTGATTATATACAACGTTACATTAAATTTTAAACTATTCACTAGTTTACCAATTATATTATGTTTATTAATCAACAACCCTATTTGCTTCCAAATGTTAAATTTAATTTTCTTTATATAAAAATACACACATACCTAAGCCAATTCAAAGAAATAAAATATCCAAATCGTTAATAATGTTTAATTTTAAATTCAACCATTTATATTTTCCAATCGAATTCCAATTCCAATTCAAATATTCAATCAGATTAAATTTAAATATTCAATAACAAATATTTGATTCTCACCAACCATTCTGAATTAAATATTAAATTTAATTCATGTCCAAACAATATATTTGATTGTAAATTTCTAATCCAAGTATCAATAAAAAAATATTATTCATCATTATACCTTTAATTAATTCTATTTCCAATTGTTGAAATTTCTGGGACGTTACACTTCTAGAGGCGGAGGTTCAACTAGATCTAAGAAGAAGGACCCGGGGGATGCTTTGATCATCAGATCTGTGAGTTTTTATGAAACTTATAGATTATTTAATTGCGTAGGAAAGTTTAGACAGTAAAATAGTTTTAATTTGAAAGTTTTATGTTGCATTTATTTACATTATTTATATGTTTAGTTTTTCTGTAAGTTACTGTAGTTTACTATCTATGCTTATTTCTTTCCAATTATTTATTTTTTATAAGTAATTCTCCTTCTTCTTATCCCCTTCTCCGTTGTGGTTTCATTTACAGTCATTTTGTGCCTATTTTTTTGAGTCTAAGCCTTACGAGTATCATAGAGCATTCCCCTTTTTCTTTAGCGCTAAGCCTAGTCCTGAAGAGAAAATAGGCCTTTATCGTTATTTTTGCGTTAAATTTTAATAATGTTAGAATTAAATTAAAAAGGGATTTTAGGCATATTAGAACCGATTAAATATTATAATCAATATTGGACTGCAAATCAGGGATAAACCCTTAATATGTAATTGAAGAATATGCAAACATATGAACTTGAATAGGCTGAACTTAATTGAGCGTTATGTGGGAATGAGTTGCATAAAAAGATAACGTTGATTAGGAATGTTAATACAACCTAAGGATATAACATGAGGTTATATTGGGTTTATTAATAAACTTAAATTATATTAACTTAAATTGATGGTAAAATTAACAAGCTAAGATAGAGGGAGTCCGTTCTAGCAGTGTGAGGCTGATTGAGGAAGATAAGTAGCTCATAGATTAGGTCCGTTCCAGCAGCGTGGGGCTGACTGGGGAAGATAAGAGGCCTAATAACATAATGAAATTCTAGATTAGGTTTGTTCAAGCAGCGCGGGGCTGACTAGGGAAACTAAGTGGCCTAATTAAATAATGAATTGGGACCAAGTCTAGGGTTGACTTCTGTCAATTTCATATTTCGTTAGGGACCCGCATCTGTCAATATCCAGGAGGTCTCACATAATGTAGAGGTGAGGGCATGCTTTACTGTACTGGGTAGTAAGTGGTCCAAACGAGATAGATACAGGAGCGTTCCAACAGAATGATAAGCGTGCATCGTGTCAATTTTGGAAGAAAAGTCGTTATAATACCTGTGATTAATGGATATGTCCTTTTATTTGATGAACTTGGGATTGATAACCTTGAGTTCCATAGATAGCATATGTCATCACATTATTGGTATAAGATCCGATCGACGGGTAGAGATTAGATAAAGCCTAATTATGATATTTAGGTAGTTTATGCTAAAGTCTTAGATATGAATGAGAAGCCTATTTTATTCATGTTTATCTCTCCTACTATTTCATTTATATTTTTATGTCTATTGTTCTTAGAACTATTCATCTGTCTAATTATTCCTTAACTTATGCTAATGCTAATAATTAGTAGAACTCATCAGACGTATATCTAACCTAGTTTGATTTCTCCTTCTCTCTTCCTTCCCACTCCCTCCCCTTAGGTTCACAGGGAGGAGGGTCTCAACAGTGATTCTTGATTATTCGGTTCAGCTTGGATTCTTACTCTTTCTGAATTCATGTACTGGTTCACTTCTTATTTTCAGATCGTAGTATTGACATTTAGGGGGATAGTTTTTATGGTTTTACTTATGTACTATGATACTATGCCTTTGTACGAGATAATTTTATGTTGATGTTTATTTAGTGTTTATGAAATTTAACAAGCACTGTGATTTGACTTGCTTATTTAAATAATGTTTTAAAGTTTCCGTTGTGTTTTATATTTCTATCTTGTGAATTTTGGTCTCTGTGTTGTTACTTTACACCTAAGCGACTGAAGGTCTCCTCTATTGGGTGACGTTAACGGGTGTGGGAGTGTTTCAGGTATTCCATACTGATCTGAGTTTTTTTCCTTAATATTCGGGTCAGGCCGAGTATATATTTCAGATTAGCTTTGGATTTGCTTGGAGCTTTAAGAGAGGAGCTTGAATCAAGAAGTATTCTCGTACTTCTTCTATTATCTATTTTTCTGTTGTCCTATGATATTTCTAATATGTATTCCATAGTGCTATGTGTTGTGTATATATCAACATTTGTGATGACATGTTATTATGATTGTCCAGGCTGATGTATTTTTGTACTTTGATTTTCTGTGTTTGTATAAATATATGTTTTACTCTTTTAACGGAAATAGCGTTGTTATATTATATTTTATGATTCTGTTGTGAGATTCTATCTTTACTCTGATTATATTATCTTCTTGCCTATTGTTGTTGTTATTTTCTTCTATTCTAAACCTTCTTTCTTATTTTTCACCCTCTCATTTCTTTCTTCGGACCCCCTCGCTTGTTTTTATGGTTTTGCTGGTGTGTCAGACATCAGGAATAAGCGAGTCATCTCAAGTATCATGCATATTATTCTTTGTACTTACTCTTATTTTGGTCATTGATGATTGATTACTAATATATGACATGATTACTTGTACTTATATGATTGTTAGGTATGTATGTTAGTTGTAGTTTAATATGATACGTTTACTTAAAATAAATTCCATACATGACTTGATGTGCCTATGTTAGATAAATTCTATTTATTTAACATGCTCGTTTTTCTTGTTATTACTACAACTATGTTTGACACTCTTTGTTGAACACATATTCAGGTATAGGGAAGTGAGACTCGGTTATCTGGATGCTTACTTACTTTTATTCACACAGAAGTGCTAAACTTGCAACAAAAGAGGTATGTAGTACATGTAAAGCGGTGTTTTATGCCATTTGTGCATTATTGACGATATTATGATTTAGATATGAAAGGCTACTTTTGGGGGTTTTGTAGTTGGATTAGGCCATTTTTGGTGAATTGTAGTTTTTTCCAGATTGGGTCATGCAAATAAGATGTTAAATTTTTTGGTAAGTTTAGCCAAAGTTAGAGGAAAAATAACTCGAACTACTAGGAACTTGTTTGAAGTTATATAAAGAATATGTTATTGGATATTTAATTAATTCCCCATTCCTTATTTAATTAATTAATCTCCATAGTGGTCAAATGCCATTAATGACCGTAATAGTAATTTTCTTAAGGCAATGGATAGTTAAGTAAATCAATTAATTGTTATAACGATCATATGCCATTAATAATTATGACAATCACTTTTCCTAAGGAAATGAAATCTTAATTAAATACCATTAATTTCATACCTATTTAATTACATTAATTCTATTTATTGTAACTCCCATTTATTTTACTATTATCATTTTTTGGGTAAAACCAATTGGTTTTATAGTGGCCGCAATCACTTTTCATTATAATAAATAATGAATACAATATCATACATGAGTTAGGTAATTCACCTAACTACTAAGAACTGGTTTGAAGTGCCAGGACACTGAAATGATGGATTATAGTGTTAGGGCACTTAAGCGATCCCCGACAATGTAGGAACAACTGGAATCATCACTGGATCCAGTAATATTGTTGTACTCAAAGAAAAGTACATCAAGGATGGGAACAAAACACGGGTTAGGACTACGAAATTCATTGTTCCAATCCCATGTAGTGTCATAGAATAGAGACATGTTCATCTCTCATAGCTCACCCTCTTCGATAAACTCTAAGCCATCACCCGCAACATGGCATGTTAGTCTCCTCGTATCTTCTTCAGATTCGTTGATATATTTATAGTACATGTCTTCTATAGGAACATATCTCATTCAGATCTCCTATGGACCCAACAGTGGTCAAGAATGCACCAACAAATTTCGTTACAATTTGATTCCACATCCAAAGGAAGTTCCTCGACAACCATCTGATCTTCTACAATATGGGAAGAGATCTCTGAATCTACTTGTTGTATAACTGGGGGAACTTTTGGGACCCTTCTTGTAACACCCCACATTTTATAACAATTAAATAATTAAATAATGCATATATGTATATATATGCACAAACATAAACATTTAATAAAAAGAAATTTTGAAGAGCATCCAGAATACGGCCATGGGATTAGCGTCATTGCATTCGCTGCAATTTTCTGGTCATTATAGACCTATGGATTCCAGAAAACTGATTTAAGATGAAAGAGATACCTTTAAATGAAGTATTATAGCAAAACATGAAAATAAGGTAAAAGAAGGAGAACAATGACTGCCATTGTTTCTAAACTTATTAACAAAAAATATTATAGCTCAGTTTGTTATGGCATTGGATTTGCAGCATAGAGGTCGGAGGTTCAAACCCGGGCGATGACATAATTTTTATCTTTGTTTTAGAGAAGGCCAACTGAACATAAAAATATGTGTACACATACCAATTCAAAATTTGTAAGGGTAAGAACGCACATTTAAGGAAATAAAGAAAATATATATGTGTGTGTATATATATACATGAGAATATATATATGTATATATGTGCAGAAGTTTATGTATACAAGAGATAAAATTCAAGATAATGCTGGAACCAATGAAAGATGACAAGAATAAAATAATAGTGCAACATCGTTTGAATTTTGGAAACCAAACATAAGTTGTGTGTGTTTATATGCATAAAATGGTCGTTAGAAGAATTATATACGTATAAGAAAATTTCATGTGAATATAACAATTAAATAAATTCCAGAAAATTCAAAAATGAAATTTATGCGCCAAAACTACTAGTGGGACCCAAGAGGGTCGACACCCCTATAGGGGTAGGGGTGTCGACACCAGGGTCGACACCCTTGTAAGGGGGATGACACCTGGGTCAACACCCCCCCCCCCAAATCCATCCAGACTCATCAATGAGTGCTGACTATTTTTTTAACAAGGTTCGTTGCGTGTACAATAAGATCCCGAATACCTATAAATAGGCTAGCAGAGCCTAGCCTAAATCTCATATTTCTGAGACGACGTCTATACTCTGCCTTTCTTCTTCCTCCTCAAATCTCTTTAGAAAATTAAGATTATTAGTCTAGGAAAAATTCTAAATCAAGATCTAGAGGAAGAGAATTGACGTTAATAAAAAGATTTTCAGAATCAAATGCGAAGTAAGGTAATTTTCTAGACCTGGTCTATTCAATTTTCTTCTTCTTTCTTCCGTTTTTCTTTTATTAAAAGTTATGAATCCATGGTTGTTAGGCTCTGAATTCAATTAGGGAAAAACCATGGAATGCTAGATTTGGACCAGATCCAGGATTTGGAAAGCAAATGAGGTAAGTGGATTTAAGTTATATCATTTTAGATAATGATATATTATCGTTTAACATTCCCCGTTATTATACAATGTGAATTGGATAGAATAATTAAAAGTGTTGAAATGTTATTATGACATGTTTAAATATGATATGTTGAAATGTTTAAACATATGTTAAAAGGATTAAAGTAACGAATTGGAATATTAATATGCTAAGATATTAATATGTTGGAAAATTCGCCAAAATATGCGTAGCAATTACTGTTGTTTTAATTCCATGTTAACTTGTGACATTTATGTACCTGGACCATTAACGGCAGAAATTGAGAAAAAATACGTGATTTGGCAATCACATGTTATTGTTAAATTTGAACAATTATCCGATTAATTGATTACAGGATGGACTAGAATTGATTATATGTTAGAAAGAACGTATGACATAAAATAGGCATAATACAATGACATGTAAAATATAAATTACAGTGGAAATTTGAAAGAATAGACATGCCAAGATTATATAGAAGATTTACAGTAAATCCAGCATCCACAAGTGGTGGATCCACTTGTGGCGGAAGTCTACCCGGAATCGGCCGGCAAATCCAGCATCCACAAGTGGTAGATCTAATGTGAGGAGTCTAAGTGCATAAATAAAACATGTGACAGTGCTAAGACACGATGTTAAGTCAAATTGTGGAGGAAGTCCGCACGGAACCGCCCGACAAATCCAAAATCCACAAGTGTAGGCTTAATGTGAGAGGTCTAGTACATAAACATACATATATATATATATATATATATATAAATGGCTGGACTAAGAAACATCATTAATTGAAATTAATGGAAATAAATGGAATTGAATGAAAGATAATTACAACAGTAAAGGAAAGGGAATGAACGGGGAATGATAATAACCTATTATAAGTAAATTACATTAATGAGAATGTTATATAATAGGTGAACTTGTCCTAGGGACAAGTGGATATTATATCTTAGGTTATAATAAACTAGTGATAAAATGAGATAACTTGTGTAATGAGAAAAATGGTACTTAATTAGTCAGCAAATGGGGGAAATTTATGGAATGCAAGAAGTAGTACTTAATTATAAATTAAGTAATTTGAAAACTTGGAAATATGAAATATGTTGATAAGAATAACATGTTAAGGCTTGTCCTAGGGACAAGGGAAAATTATAACCTAGGTTATAACAAATGGAAAGGAAACTTATTAGTAAATCTTAGTTAAGAGAACTAAGTTAATAAGTAAACAACGATAAGTTGTAGTAACAGTGTAAGAGGGAATTATGATTAAATAGGAAAGAGCGAGGCAAACTTATGAAATGAAATAAGTCATATTTAATCATAAATAATAAATGACATGTTAAATAGAAAACATGTTAATGGAGATATACTTAATTACATATTAAGTGAACATGTTATTGTAACTTTGAAATCAACAAGAATATAAAGTGATTGTGGATTACAAACCTTGGATCACAATTTGGAGAATAACATGTTGTGGGCTTATTAATGGGCTTAAATGGGTTAAGTTATAAGACCAAAATTAATAAGCAAGAGGAACTTGGTAACTTGAATAAGAAGTCAATGTGATTGGGAATAACCAAGTTAAATGGAAACCTGATGAGGTAAAGCAAACGCATAAAGGAATGTTTGGACACAGAGTCTAAAAACATATTAAAATGAGGCGGTTGGACCAGTCCGCAAGTTTGATGATGAATAACCCAACAGGGGAGATCATCATGGTGTCATGAGGAACGAGGGGAGCACACGTTCATTTGATTATTCTGTCGGCTCCAAAGGATTGGAAGGGGAAGCATGCGGCTTCCTGAGATACGCAAGGTGCTCCTGGTAGTCCTATGAGCGGTTGCAGATGTTTGGGATGTGCTCGCAGAGGTTGGGTCTGCACGTTACTACCAGGTGGGTAGGCCTTGATTGCAAAAGTAGCTTTGCAATTATAATGTTGTAACGTGGTGACACTAGGGTGATTCAGCGGTCGCCTCAACGGGGAGGCAGACGTCAGGACCAACAAAGATAGTAGATCGTCGGGTACCCGTCATCTGCAGCCGGTGGGATGCAAAAAGACTATAGCTAAACCCAATAGACCATTCACCTTTAACTATCGAGGTACAGTGGTTGAGGGGAGACGCCTACTGGATGTTTAGATTGTTTGTTAGGGGCTAGTTTCTTAGCTCTTGTAGACTTTACTAGTTGTGGGAGGAGCCGAGGTGGGGCCATAGCCACCATGAAAAACAAACCCTAGGAATATCTGTATTTAGAGGCTCTTAAAGACTGGCCTGTACAGTTATGGAAAAGCTCCTGAACAAGTTTTGTATTTCTTGTATAGCCCTGCCACGGAACCCAATGCAAATTATGTGCAGTTAAGGCATCGAATACAATTGACGATACGTACATGGGAAAGTCTAGATATATGCATATCGTCTCTGGGTGGTGTATCGTAGACTTGAGGGCATTACTCTGGTATGGAATATGATTCGATTAACGGTGGCAGTCCGTACGCTTACGTATCATATTAATGGCTGATATATGCGGAACATAACAATGTTATGTAGAGATTCGTACGTCACTCCGGTGTAGGATGAGGGACTGTATTTAATTCTATGAAATTACGGTGGAGACCATGTGAGTGGGGTACCATGGAGAGTACCTAAATATGGAAGGTATCTACATATATATTGTATTAGGTTAGTCCACTGGGAAGTAAATGGGTACGACGTGTGTGTAAGCCTTAAGTGTTGTTAACCCAAGTAACCTAATAAATAAGAAAATGAGATTGAACGGTATATGTAGGATTATCCAAAGTGTATAGTTTAAATCTAGTCACTAGAACTTGTGTTCTGACCCCTCCTCATCACATACTTGTAGGATAGATTTGTGGCAAAGACATGATAGCTTTGGATACTGGTTAGGCAGTATTATTACTATGGTAAGTCTATATTTTGATTACATTACATTTTATCCATTCCGCTGTGAGATATTTTCTGAGCTCTAACATATTTTATGTCTCTGAATTTTCTGCAGGATACCAGAGCAAACCAACACGAATTTCGATAGATTAGAATTTTGAAAAAAAATCGGTTTATCGTAATTCGGGTTGTTACATCTGGTATCAGAGCTTAGGTTTAGGATTCCTGTATAAATAGTTAGTGAACGTATTTGTATTTTCAAAAATATAAATATATATACCTAGATCCATAGAGGAACCCACTAAATATAAAGAGTATAATATGGTAAGAATTGGGATGACTGTTTTGTACACTATAGGAATGAATGTGGAAATTTGAGACCCTTAGGAAATTTGGGGGGAAAGTGTACAATATATTTTGAAATAAAGAAAGGAGGATCCCATATGTTATACTTCAGATTAGTGGGCTTGGCAGTAAAACCTTAAAAATTGGAAAAGGTTAAAAAGAGAATAATGGATTAGGAATATATATAGTTGATAGAATTGACTTTATGAGAGTGTCTATGAAAGCCTAGAAAAATTGGAAACCCACTTTGAGTCAAACCCCGTTGTTAACTTTTAAGAACTTGAAATTGTAAAAGTTTTGGGAAAATGGTTTATGGTGTTTTCTAGTTTTAATCTTAAAAGTTATAATTTTAAATATGTAAAGATTACATATTGAGTTTTAAAGTAAAATGGGGTTTATTTTGCAAATAGTGATTTCTTGCGAAAACTTTGTCTAAAGTTAAATTCTCTCAGTAAAAGGTACATATTATAGAGCATGTATAGCTCGCTAGTTTTCTTGTTATATTTCATATAGGAATTTTTAATAAAGAAAGTTTTGAAGTCTCTATTCTTTTGACAATCATTTTTGATAAATTGTTTAAAAGATAAAATTTTGTTGGGTGGACAAAATAAATAGTAGAAATTAAGAATAGGGTAGGTGGTTGCACCTTGAAGTAAGAGACTGAGCAAACCTTATACGTAACAACCCGAATTCCGACTGACCGATTTTTTTTCAAAATTCCAATCTATCGAAACTCAAGTTGTTGTGCTCTGGTATCCTGCAGAAAAGACAGAGACATAAAACATGTCACAGCTCAGAAAATAACTCACAACGAAATGGATAAAATATAATAAAATCAAAATATAGTCTTACCGTATTAATAATACTGCCTAACCAATATCCAATGTTATCATGTCTCTGCCACAAATCTAACCTGCGAGTATGTTATGAGGAGGGGGTCAGAACAAAAGTTCTGGTGACTGGATTTGAATTATACACTTTGGATAACACTATATATATCGTTCAATCATATTTTCTTATTTATTAGGTTACTTGGGTTAACAGCACTCAAGGCCTACACACACGTCGTACCCATTTACTTCCCAGTAGATTAACCTAATATAGTATATATGTAACTACACTTTAATACTGAGGTACGCCCCATGGTACCCCACTCGCACGGTCTCCACCATAATGCCATAGAAATGAATGCAGTCCCTCAAACTACGCCGGAGTGACATACGAATCTCTGCATAACAAGGTTACGTTCTGCATATATTTGTCATTAATAAGCTATGTAAGCGTACGAACTGCCACCGTCAATCGAATCCGATTTCATACCATAGTAATGCCCTCAAGTCTACGATACACCACCCAGAGCCAACATGCATGTATCTAGACTGTCCCGCATATGTATCGGTAATTGTAGCTCAATGCCTTAACCGCACGTCCTCTAATGTGCACCGTGTTCCGTGGTAGGGCGATACAAAAAACGAAACTCGGGAGCTTTTCCATATCTGTACAGGCCCGTCTTTAAGAGCCTCTATATACAGATATTCCTAGGGTATGTTTTCACGGTGGCTATGGCCCCACCTTGGCCCCTCCCTCAACTAGTAAAGACTACAAGAGCTAAAGGACTGCCCCTAAAAAACAATCTAAACATCCATTTGGCGTCTTCCCTCAACCACCGTACCCCGATAGTGAAAGGTGAACGGTCTATTGGTTTTAGCTCTAGTCTTTCTGCATCCCACTGGCTGCCGATGACGGGTATCCGACGATCTACTATCCTTGTTGGTCGTGACCCTTCGCCTCTCCGTTGAGGCAACTGCCAAATCACCCTGGTGACACCACGTCATAGCATTCTGACTGCATAGCTACTTGTGCAGTCAAGGCCCACCCACATAGTAGTTATGCGCAGACCCAAACTCTGCGAGCACAGCCTAAAACATCTACCACCACACAGAGGACTACTAGGAACACCTTATGTATCTCAGGAAGCCGTGTGCTTCCCCTTCTAGTCCTTCGGAGCTAACAGAATAATTAGATAAATGTGTGCTCCCCTCGTGCCTTATAACACCACGATGATCTACCCCGTTGGGTTATTCACCCTCAAACGTGCAGACTGGTCCAAGCGCCTCACTTTAATATGTTGTTATACCCAATGTCTAAACATTCTTTTACGTGTTTGCTTTAGCTTATCAGGTTTCCATTTAACTTTGTGATCTTAACTTTTTATTTAGGTTACCAAGTTCATCCTAACCCCTTATATCTCTGAGGAATGGGACCCTCTTTCTTAATAATTTCAGTTATATAACTTAACCCATATAAGTTTATTAATAAGCCTACAACATGTTATTCTCTAGATTGTGGTCCAAGGTCTATAATCCATAATCTCTTTCATATTCTTGTTTTATTTCACGGTTATAATAACATGTTCTACTTAATATGTTATTAAGTATATTTCAATTCACATGTTTTCTAATTAACATGTCACTTACCATTTATGATTAAATATAACTTATTTCCTCATACTTTCTCATTTAATCATAATTCCATTTTACACTGTTACTACAACTTATTGTTGTTTACTTATTAACTTAGTTCTCTTAACTAAGGTCCATTAATAAGTTTCTCTACCCATTTATTATAACTTGTGTTATAATTTCTTCTTGTCCCTGGGACAAGTCCAAACATGTTATTCTTATCAGTAGGTTTCAGACTTCCAAGTTTACAGATTACTTAATTTATAATTAAGTACAACTTCTCATATTTCACAAACTTTTCCCCTTTTCTCAATTGATTTCTGGTTTTCCCCATTTACTGATTACTTAATTTACAATTAAGTTTCCCTTATCTCATTTCACCAGTTATCCCATTTCCCTACTAGTTTATTATAACCTAAGTTATAATCTTCAATTGTCCCTAGGACAAGTCTACCTATTATACAACATTTTCATTAATATTATTTATTTATAATAGGTTATTATCATTCCCCGTTTATTCCCTTTCCTTTATTGTTATAATTATCTTTCATTCAATTCCATATATTTCCATTAATTATAATTAACGGTGTTTTTCAGTCCTGCCATTTACCTATATTTATACATATGTTTATGTACTAGACCTCTCACATTAAGCCTACACTTGTGGATGATGGATTTTCCGGGTGGGTCCAGGCAAACTTCTACCATAAGTTGACTCAACCTCGTGTCTTAGCACTATTTTATGTTTTAACTATGCACTTAGACCCCTCACATTAGATTTACCACTTGTGAATAATGGATATGTCGGGCGGTTCCGGGCAGACTTCTATCACAAGTGCAATCTAACCTCATGTCTAAGAGAGTTACAGTATCAAATTACTGTGAATCTAGGCATGTTTGTTCTTTTAATCGTTATTCCTAATTCATTATAGGTTTTCATGCCCCTTTCCCAAGTCATATTTATTATGTACCATATGCCTAAATTAAGCTCTTTAATCATAATTTGATTTATGCCCCCCAAAGCCCATGTGTATTCAATTTTTATGCTAATATGAAATCATTTAATCATATAGCTATTACAATTCATACAAGTGAGGATTCATGTATATAATTGTGGCAAGTTAACATGTCATTTTCTCAATTCCACATCTAACAATTCAAATACATAGTATGTCACAAGTGAATCATGTAATAACAACAGTGGTTGCTACCCATTATTCTAACAAGTTTGTTTTTTAACATGTAAACATTTCAACTTTTAACTGATTCAACAAATTAATATCTTAGCATATTAATTATTCCCATATGTCATGCATATCACTTTAATCGGTATTAACGTATGTTAAACATCTCAACATATTACATTTCAATTATACGAAGTGGGGAACGGTAAACGATAACATATTATTATCTAAACTGCTATAGCTTAAATACACTCACCTCGAATGCTTTCCCAATTCTGGATCTGGTCCAGTTTTACCATCCATGGTTTTTCCCTTAATTTGATTTAAAACCAATAACCGTGGATTGATTATTTTCATTAAAACAGAAGGGAAAGAAAGAGGAAGAATTTAAATAGATTGGATCTAGAAATTTACCTTGCTTTTCATGATTCTGAATAATCTTTTATTAACGTCATTTAACTCCTCCAGATCTTGAATTTAAAATCTTCTTATTAATAATCAAAGTTTTCTGAATAGATTTGAGGAGAGAGAGTAATGGAAGAGCTTCATTATAGCCTCAGAATTGTGAGGTTTAGGGTTAGCTCTAGAGACTTATTTATAGGTGTATCAAAGAAATCAGGACACTCAGATTGGATTAAAAACCATCAGAAACGTCCACATATCAAAAAACCCTAATCTGCCAAAATCTGCTACAGGGGGGTCGACCCCCCCCCCCTTTAGGGGGTCGACCCATCCCTTAGGGGGTCGACCCAAGGGTCGACACCCCCTTTATGAGGTAGACACCCCTGGGCAGGAAATCTGCAGCTTTCGTAAATTTCGAATTTTGAACCAATTTTTGAACCTATTTTTGAATTTCTGAGCCTAATGTATATATACATATATGTATATATATTCTCCCTACGCGTATACAAACTTCAAACTTTAATAACTTCTTCATACGGTGTCCGATTTACGCAAACTCGGTGTTTATTTTGACCAGAATTTCGAGACGGACTCAATGGTGCAGTCCGTTTTACTTAATTCTGAATATTTAATTTAGTTATTTTTATTTTATTATCTTAAGTTAAAAATGCAGGGTGTTACGTTATAGGTAAGAACAAGTTATAAACCCGACTGAGGAATAGTTATCCTTATCAACACCAGTTTTTGGGATTTGAAAAAAAATGATTTACTTTTTTTTTAAAATGACATGTTTTTATGGTTTGGAAAAAGTAAGTTTTCATGAGGAAAATAAAAATTGACACTTTAAATTTTTGGAATAAAATTTAAATGGAAAAAGGCCAACCCGTGTTTTAAAAAGTATGGGTAGGTAAGGATTAGTTCCTAGGAAAGACGGGAAAAGTTTTGAGGATATGAAGTAGATAGCGAGAATTATCTTGGAATAATGGTAAGTTCCCATGGAATGCGTAAGCATTAAAAAGCCTAGGATGTTGCTTGAAATGATTATTGGTACACAGCTAGAATTAGTAGTGACTACTAGACAGAAAAAGGCAAGGGCAAATAAGTGTTTAGATCATGTTGCTAATTTTCATGTTAGGGGTAAAACCCGTTATTACATTTCTGTTGGGATTGTTCCATTACTTTGTTCTTGTTGGGTAGTTAGGGTAACACCTAAACCTGTCGTGGATCCCATGGTTTGGACTTTGTTGTCTGAAGGGGACATAGTGCCGAGATTCTTGGCCCTTAGTAGTAGCTTTGTAGAATGTTTGTTTCCTGTTTTAGTTGAAGGACTAGAAGGCTCATTTGAAAACTAAACTTAGATCAAATGATTAAATAAGCTAAGAGAAAAGGTACAACTAAAAAGGAAATAGCAAATTTAGTAAAGCGATAAACTTGACAAATTATGAGAAAAGACGGATAAGAATAAAAATTTCCAAGATAAGATGAAAAAGAAATTTGTAACATAGAAAATTTTCTTATGTGGGTTGTGCTTGGATAGGAAAATAGGGGAATCTTTATAAATAGTTACATAAAATCCAACTACGGTTAGAAAAAGGTTAAAAAAGAAAAACGGACCCGTTTTCCACCTTTTTGTAACATAAGAACCTGAATTTAAAAAATTAGATTTTTCGGAAATTTGAAAAATAAAGTTGGTTGGTAGGATTTTGGGTGCAACTATTGGATGAACTGCGTTCTTTCTCTGCAAGAATGTGGGAAAATTTGGATGAAAATGTATTTTGATTTTCAAAATATTGCATTCATGTAGAACTGCCAGTATATTGAGGATATGAATATCATGTTTTAAAAGGATTTTTGAAAAATTTTGCATATATATAGGAGATACCGCTTAGGCATACATGTATTGTTATGTTGTATTTCACTTTGTGCAAGTGCACAATGTTTGCAAAAATTGGATGCACACATGATGGATGTATATTATGCAAGGGGTTAATTAATTTTCACCCTTATCAAATTTTGGGGACGAAATTTACCAAGGGTGGGAGAATGTAACACCCCGCGTTTATAATAATTAAATAATTAAATATTGCATATATGTGTGTGTGTATATATATATGCACAGACATAAACATTTAAGAAAAAGAAAATTTGGAAGAGCTTCCTGAATATGTTCATGGGATTAGCATCATTGCGTTCGTGGCGGTTTTTTGGTCAATTTAGACCTATGGATTGTAGAAAACTGATTTAAAATGAAAGAAATACCTTTAAATGAAGTATTAAAGGAAAATATGAAAATAAGGTAAAAAAAAGGAGAACAATTACTACCATTGTTTCTAAACTTATTAACAAAATACATCATAGCTCAGTTGGTTAAGGCATTAGATTTGCAGCATAGAGGTTGGGGGTTCGAACCCCGGTGACGACATAATTTTTACCTTTGTTTTAGAGAAGGCCACCTGAACATACAAATATGTGTACACATACAAATTCAAAATTCGTAAGGATAAGAATGCAAATATAAGGAAATAAAGAAAAAAAATATACATGAGAATATATATGTATATATGTGCAGAAGTTTATGTATACAAGAGATAAAATACAAGATAAGGCTAGAATCAATGAAACATGGCAAGAATCAAATAACAGTGCAACACCGTTTGAATTTTGAAAACCAAACATAAGCTGTGTGTGTATATATGTATGTGTAAAACGGTTATTAGAAGAATTGTATACATATAAAAAAATTTCATGTGAATATAACAGTTAAATAAATCCAGAAAATTCAAACATTCAAAATTCAAAAATTCAAAAATGAAATTGATGCGCTAAAACTACTGGTGGGACCTCGTGGGTCGACACCCTTGTAGAGGGGTCTACACCTGGGTCGAGACTCCCCAGATCCATCCAGATTCATCAATGAATCTGTAATATTTTCTTAACAAGGCACGTTGCTGACTCAGCACTGCATGTACGATAAGATCCTAAACACCTCTAAATAGGCTAGCAGAGCCTAGCCTAAATCTCGTATTTCTGAGACAACATCTAAACTCTGCCTTTCTTCTTCCTCGTTAAATCTCTTTAGAAAATTAAGATTATTAGTCTAGGAAAAATGAAACACCCCACCTCCATTAAGGTCACTCATAGAGGGAATGCCTTAACTTTGGTGGAGGTTTATGAGTAAAAGCCACAGATAAACTCAAGACAGATATAAATACACATATTTTAAACAGCGGAAACCAAACAAACTTTTATTTCATCAATACGTGTATCAAACAAAGATTTCCATAATTGTCTCAAAATACTATCAACATTACAACCTCATAACTGCCTTGATTATTAAAGAAGCATGAAAACATAAATAAAGTGACAAAAATCCCCATAGTGGTATCCAAAGCCATTATCCGAGCAAGAAAGATCCAAATCATACATCTACGTTCTTGGTGCTTGTAAAGAGCCTGACTGAGTTGAGTTGTTTCCTCCCTGTGGACCAGGGGGGACGAAAGAAAAGAAGATGAAAAGAAAATAGGGTCAGACATAAAGCCTGAGTAAATCTAGTAACTCTTCAATATGTGAATAAGAAAAGGATATGATGGATATAAACAAAAAATAGGAAAGTGTCACAGGCTAAGGAAGTGTCGAATGTACTATCACGCCCATACTATATCTCTGCACCTACTTGAATTTATTCTAACCGACACCCCATGGTGAGGGTGAAGTGATCCCCATTCTTGTTAAAGATCGCTCCTACTCGCGTTAACATGTGTCATACGGCCCCCAAGAATTGTAGATACCTATGCTGGTCCCACCATGGGGTGTATCAAGACCCATGGTGGCGGCCCCGACACAAAACTAGAAGACATAGGTTATACTACTGGTGTCCCCAGTGCCCTGGTTGTCTGCTCCGGAGTGTGTGCACGCCCGTACCCCGTTAGACCTGCACTGTGCACCCACCGCCGTCGTTTGACCGCTTACAATCAGCCCAATAATCGTGCCCCACCCTGCCTAGTTTAAGGGTACCGTTGATACCTAACTTTGGGTTACTGCTGAAACGGGTCCCTCGTTACCAGGATTTTATAGTCAAACATGTTAAGTGGTTAAGTGTTTGTATTTACCTAACCTCACCCATCAATTCTTGTTAACATGTTGAATTTGGTTAAGTGTTATAGTTGACTTAACCCTACCATCTGTCCGTAGCCTCTTAGGAGCACCAGACCACTCACATTAGACAGGTATTGCTACGGTTACTGGATGTGCCGGTCGGTTCCGGGCAGGTTTACACCGTAGCTCAGTCTAACCTCGGGTCCTTATTGGGCTCAATGCTTAACCACCCACATTGGATAGGTATTGTTGTGACTACTGGACAGCCGGGCGGGTCCGGGCAGGTTTACATCATAACTCAATCCAACCTCGGGTTAAGCATATCGTGTTTTTGAAATTTACATATTTTGTTACTTTTCAACTATATGTAAATGTCATATCTTTTATTTTTGGGTATTTCAATTCATACCGCTTATGTGTCATAATCATTGGCATATTCCAAACATGCCAACATATGTTTTCATATTTTACACCCAACGTTATTACCCCCGTTTGTTCGCAACGTTATAACATGTGTTGGGCTTGTCGCAATTCAGCCCAACTTTATAAACGTGAGGAAAAGGGGAAATCATGAACATGTAATACATAAAGGTGTGCGGCGCATGAACTTGCAATTTGGCGATTCAACTAACATATAACATGGGTCATGTGAACTTGTATTCGAATCAAAGTATGACTAAGTAGGTGACATATGAAATGGCATAGTTTAGGCAAATACAAACTTGTGTTTAAACATGTTAACTTGGCATAATATCGACCACAAAACTAGCATGCTATATATTCATCAAAATGTACAATTTTTACATCTAATCATATAGCCTATTTCAACATGAACTGGCATAGTTTATGAAACCCAAACGATGTTTGTCATAGAACCAATTATATTTTGCAAATAAACATGAACTTACATAGTTTATGAAACATAGATCCAATTATACTTGCAAACATAGATCTAATTATACTTGCCAATAAACATAAGGATGATATCATAGGTTTTGGGTCATGTAGGCATAAAAGGTCTATAACATGTTTACACAAATTCTAATTTAGACTAAGGAAATATACATAGTCCATGCCATCGACATATACAAAAAGGGATAAATTTCTAGTTCTTGCCACAAGCTTGCAAGTGCCATTGTTTTTCATATACAATTGTTCAATAGGCTTGCATCAATTAATTTATGCCACAAACATCAATACACAAGTCATGATAGAGCCATCACAATACACAAAGATTATAACAACACGATTCTATTTTCATTTAAATCAAATAACATCATAGTTTTTATTCATATTTTGAAAGGTCACTATACTTACAACGTGTGATGAATTCTTGTTTTCTGATTTCTGTTATTCTGATTTGGAGGTGCTCTCCTTTGGGTAGCAAAGTTGCGTTGAATGATTTGATTAAGCTTTGATCTTCTTTTAATTTGATTCATCTCTTAGGCTTGTTGGCTTGTCTCTAGGCTTCCTAATTGACGGCCATTTCTAGTTCCTCTCCAGTAGCATGACGTCTTTTGTATTCTATTATTTGTGTGAATTTAGGGTTAGACTTGAGTTGTATTTATAGAATTTTAAATTGTTTTGAGCCGTCGATGAAGTTAGGGTGAATCCAGACCATCCATCTCAAGAGAAGCCAATCAGAAAGTGACATGCAAGCTTTAGTGACTCAGCCAAGCCTCAGAATTCGACCAGGCCCTGATCAGGCCAGCCAGGACCTGACCAGCAGGTCATTCTGAACTGGGCGCATTTGGCAGGTGCGTCAGGCTAAAAATGTACTGGCGCACTTCCCAAGTGCGCCAGTTCATTTCTGTTCTGGCGCACTTCCCAAGTGCGCCAGTGCATTCTGACCCGTTTTCTGGTTTTTCGCCCAACTTCGTTCGTCCATGTCTTCTTCATACGATATCCGTTTTACGCAAACTTGAACTCTATCTCAAGAAGAATTTCAAGACGAACGCAATGGCGTAACCCATTTCCCTTGATTTCATCATTTATAATTAATTATACTTTAATTCGTGGAGCTTAACGTTATAGAATTCACGGGGTGTTGCATTCTCCACAACTTAAAAGGATTTCGTCCCCGAAATCTTCAAGTTAGGAAGAATGTATATCCTACCATCCAACAGTCCATCTACTCAACCAAAAAACACAGGCATCCACTGTCCTTAAAAGACTTCTAATGATTCATGATCATATGCATAGTGTGTGTACATGTCCTTATCTAATGCAGAAATTAGGCGGTCTACTGATTCAGTTGACCTCCTTAATGCGAATCATGTAAGTGTCATGAATCCATTATGTATGCAAATTCTTCCTACACATAATTCTACATGAGTGCACAACTATTCATACAAATGCGACGACCATATGACAGCATATCAAATTTACAACCATATACAAATAAGAATACATATATGCATATGCAGTATGAAGTGATTGAGCCGATCTAAGACCTAGTTTGTGTGTATATATGCATCCACGAGCAACCACTTGCAACCACTTGCAGCCATCAACCATAACATGTTTCAATTACATGTTTACATCCAAAGGGGTTTCTACCTAAGGATAAAGGATAATATCGAGGAGATATACCTAAAAAGATAGATACAAGCATAACTTAAGAAAGAGAGAGGTCAAAGATGTACCCTCAAAAAGAAGAGGGTAGGCAACGCGTATTCTGTCCTTAGTTTCCCAAGTCGCGTCTTCCTCGGCGTCGCTCCACTGAACTTTAACGAGTTTGACTTCGTGGTTGCGTAGATTTTTCACTTCAGTTCCTATGATGGAGGTTGGAACTCTCCTCACAGTTGCTTCGCGTTCCACTTCGGCTTCTTCTAGAATGCTTGGCTCCACCACTTCTGCTGATTCATGTAGACATTTCCGGAGATGAGAAACGTGAAAGACGTTGTGAATTCCAGCCAATCTTTCAGGCAGATCTACTCTATAAGCCATTTTCCCAATCTTCTCGATGATAGGGAACGGTCCTACAAATCTTGGTGCTAGCTTTCCTGCGGATCCAAAATGAACAACGTTCCTTAAAGGGGATACCTTAAGGAAAACCTTGTCCCCAACCTCAAACTCAAGGTCGGTCCTTCTTTTGTCGGCGTAGGATTTCTGTCTGTCTTGGGCTGTCTTCCTTCTCCTACGTATCAAGTCCACTTTCTCTGAAGTTTCTCGAATCATGTCTGGCCCAAGTATAAGCTTATCTGTAGACTCCCACAAACAAGTTGGTGATTTGCACGGTCTTCCATACAAGGCCTCGAAGGGTGCCATGCCGATGGTAGCTTGGTAGCTGTTGTTGTAGGCAAATTCCACTAAAGGAAGGTGATCCTCCCACGTCCCTCCAATGTCAAGAATGCAAAGTCTTAAAAGATCCTCTAAAACTCTATTCACCCTTTCCGTCTGGCCATCTATTTGGGGGTGATAGGTCGTGCTCAAACATAGCTGTGTGCCTACAGCTTCTTGTAGACTCCGTCAAAACTCACTTGTGAAAATAGGGTCTCGGTCACTAACAATGTTGGAGGGTATCCCATGGAGTCGAACTATTTCCTTCAGATAAAGAGATGCTAGAGATGCAGCAGTCCTCCTACTCTTGATAGGTATAAAGTGGGCGCTTTTAGTAAGCCTATCCACTATTACCCAAATGCTAGTGTTGCCTCTTCTCGATCTAGGCAGTCCATCAATGAAGTCCATTGAAATGCTATCCCACTTCCACTGTGGGACCTCTAGAGGGTGAAGTAGTCCTCCAGGCTTCTTTTGTTCCGCCTTGACCCGTTGGCAGGTCATGCACTTAGAAACGAAATCTCCCACGTCTTACTTCATGCCGCTCCAAAAGAAAGTCCTTTTATATCCTTGTACATCTTATCACCGCCAGGGTGTATAGTCATCTTGGAATGATGCGCTTCCTCAAGAACCTTCTTTGTCAACTCCCTTGCTTGTGGGACGCATAATCTTCCATCCCGTCTCAGCCAACCCTTACCATCGATGGCGTACCTACTGAGGTGGCTAGAAGTCTCACCCCTAATAAGTTTATCAATCACATCAACAAGCTGAGGGTCTTCACGTTGTGCTGCCCCTATTGAGTCTAAGAGAGTGGGGCGTACTTCGAGAGATGCTAATAATCTCGGTACAAAATCCGAGGAGGTCCTAAAGTTGAAACTGGCTATATACTCCAAGTTTTGCCTTTCCACAAAGAGAGGGCTTAGGGTCAGTTTCTTTCGGCTCAACGCGTCTGCTACCACGTTGCCTTTTCCGAGAGTATAGGAAATCTCAAAATCATATGAGGCAAGAAACTCCATCCACCTTTGCTGCCTCAAGTTAAGATCCTTCTGGGAGAAGAGATATTTCAACGATTTATGGTCAGTGTATAATTCAAACTTCTCACCTAGGAGATAATGGCGCCAAGACTTAAGTGCAAAGACAATGGCGGCCAACTCAAGATCGTGGGTTGGGTAGTTCTTTTCATGAACTTTCAATTGTCTTCCGCCATAAGCTACTACCCTTCCTTCTTGCATTAGAACAGCGCCTAGTCCCGTTCCACATGCATCCGTGTATACTGTGAACATTATTCTTCCATCTGGCAAGGTCAGAACTGGGGCTGTTGTGAGAGCCCTTTTTAATCGCTGGAAAGCAATGTCACAGTCCAAATCCGAAGCGAACGCCAGATTCTTCTTTGTTAGCCTTGTGAGTGGGGATGAGATTTTTGCGAAATCCCTAATAAACTTTCGATAAAAACCGGCTAGCCCAAGAAATCTTCGAACTACGGTTGCATTTCTTGGTGTCTTCCAATCTTGCACTGCCACCACTTTCGCGGGGTCCACATCCAACCCTTCTTTGGACACTATATGCCCAAGAAACCTTACTTCTTTTCTCCAAAACTGACATTTGGAGAATTTGGCTTTAAGTTGATGTGCACGGAGAGTATCCATGATTTCTTTCAGATGCTGAGCATGTTCTTCCTCACTCTTTGAGAAGATTAAGATATCATCTACGAAGACAACCACAAATTTGTTGAGGAATTCTCTGAACACCCTGCTCATTAGGTCTACGAAATAAGCGGGTGCGTTTGTCAAGCCGAAAGGCATGACAAGCCACTCGAAGAAACCGTCTGGGGTTCTGAACGCTGTCTTATAAATGCTGTCTTCAGCTACTCTTAGCTGATGGAACCCAATTTCCAGATCAAGTTGGGAGAAGACCGTCGCACCTACAAGCTGATCAAACAAATCGTCGATTCGGGGAAGAGGGTGCCTATTTTTCTTGGTCAATTTGTTTAACTCCCTATAGTCGAGCAAAGGCGAAGCGAACCGTCTACTTTGGTTGCGAACACCACTGGAGTACCCCATTCCGAAATGCTCCATCTAATGAACCTCTTTTCGAGAAGTTCTTTAACCTGCTTACTGAGCTCCTTTCTCTCCCTTGGAGCCATGTGTCTGACAGGTAAAGCTACAGGCTTTGCGTTATCCACAAGATATATGCGGAAGTCTATTTCCCACCTCGGAGGTAAGCCTTTCACTTCCTCAAAGACATCCGGATATTCCCGGACTACTCTAACTGATTGCAAATTCTCATCAGAAGCATCAAGCGACTCTAGATAACTAAGCATAATAGCATTCAAGGGATTACAAGAAATTTCTAGAGTGTTACCAAGCCGAGTCAAGAGTCTAACTACTCTTTTCTCACAGTCAAGAATGGCACTATTACTGGATAACCAGTCCATGCCTAAGATCAAACCATATCCCTAGAAGCCCAAAACAAAGGCATTACAACTAAACTCAACGCCGAGAATAGAGATTTTCAAACCTAAACAAACCATTGACAAGTAAGCGGAGCCCCTAATTGGATTTGAAACTACTAAGGGATCTTCTACCATACTAGTGTCTAAATGCAGAGATTCTACCAAGACAGATGAAATAAAAGAGTGTGATGCGCCAGAGTCAAAAAGTGTACGAACTAGATGATCATAAAGATAGACTACACTTTCAACAGAAATATTACTACCTCGTTCCTGCTGAGGTGCCACTAGCGCATGAACCTGACCCCCTGAAGTGGATCCGGCTTTATGTCCCTGCCCTTTCTTCTTTGGGCAGTCCTTAGCTTGGTGTCCAGTTTCTCCACAATGGAAGCAGCCACCCATCTTCGCCTTCCTTTTCCGGCAGTCTTTTGATATATGGCCCACAATGCCACAGAAATTGCACCTTCTCTTCTCACGGGGCTTATTGTTCTTCCCTCCTTTCTTGAAGTCTGTTTTCTTTGCTTGTAGACCTTTCTTCTCTTGCCCCTTAGTTTCTTTCTTGTCGTGGTCTTCCTTGTGTAGCAATGCCATGTCCACCAGGCTTTCATAAGTCGCACCCGTGGATACATGGGTCATGGCAAGGCTGTGTAGAGGCTCATTCAAACTCTTGACGAAGCGAAGTGCCTTCTTGTGTTGGGTGTTTACTAAGTCTAGCCCAAATCTGGCCAGCTGATTAAACTGATTAACATATCCCTTGATCGTCATGCTTCCCTGTTTCAGAGTTAGAAACTTTTCCATTTGCAGGCTTCTTTTGGCTTGGGAGAGGAATTTTATCTCAAACCTTGTCCTGAAGTCTTCCCATGTTTCCACCGCCCCCTAAGCATTAGTAACTTCCCACCAATAGGAAGCTTCATCCTTAAGTAACCATACCGCTAGTTGTATCTTTTGCCTGTCATCCACTCCAAAGATGACAAACAAATCCTCAGTCTCCTTTAACCAGTTTCTTGCTCCAACAAAAGATTATGTCCCATAAAAGTCTTTTCCACCCATAGCCTTGAAGTCTCTACATGTTTTTGCAAAGGCATTTCCAAGAGGAGGCGGAGGAGGAGGAGGAACCGCGGCCACTGGAGGAGGGATGTCTGCTGGGCCCGTGCCATTGGCCCTTGCTTCGAAGTACCTCCTAAACCAGCTGGGAATCTGCACTCCTTCTGGGAGGTTAAGGTCTCCAGGCATGCTGAAACAGAAAGGAAAGATTCAAAACGAAGGATAGAGAAGGATAGATAGGGCACATGGCTTTGGGGGATTTTTTTTATAAATATAACGCTTTTTCTAAAAAAAATGCTACTTTAAACTTTCTTTTTGAAAACAATTTTCAAAAACTTTTAACTTGTCTGGTAAACCTATGCTCTAATACCAAGTGAAACACCCCACCTCCATTAAGGTCACTCACAAAGGGAATGCCTTAAATTTGGTGGAGGTTTATGAGTAAAAGCCACAGATGAACTCAAGACATATATAAATACACATATTTTAAACAGCGGAAACCAAACAAACTTTTATTTCATCAATACGTGTATCAAACAAAGATTTTCATAATTGTCTCAAAATACTTTCAACATTACGACCTCATAACTGCCTTGATTATTAAACAAGCATGAAAACATAAATAAAGTGACAAAAATCCCCATAGTGATATCCAAAGCCATTATCCGAGCAAGAAAGATCCAAATCATACATCTACGTTCTTGGTGCTTGTAAAGAGCCTGACTGAGTTGAGCTGTTTCCTCCCTGTGGACCGGGGGGGAAACGAAAGAAAAGAAGACGAAAAGAAAATAGGGTCAGACATAAAGCCTGAGTAAATCTAGTAACTCTTCAATATGTGAATAAGAAAAGGATATGATGGATATAAACTAAAAATAGGAAAGTGTCATAGGCTAAGGAAGTGTCGAATGTACTATCACACCCATACTATATCTCTGCACCTACTTGAATTTATTCTAACTGACACCCCATGGTAAGGGTGAAGTGATCCCCATTCTTGTTAAAGATCGGCTCCTACTCGCATTAACATGTGTCATACGACCCCCAAGAATTGTAGATACCTATGCTGGTCCCACTATGGGGTGTATCAAGACCCATGGTGGCGGCCTCGACACAAAACTAGAAGACATAGGTTATACTATTGGTGTCCCCAGTGCCCTGGTTGTCTGCTCCGGAGTGTGTGCACGCCTGCAACCCTTTAGACCGCCACTGTGCACCCACCGCCGTCGTTTGATCGCTTACAATCAGCCCAGTAATCATGCCCCACCCTGCCTAGTTTCAGGGTACCGTTGATACCTAACTTTGGGTTACTACTGAAACGGGTCCCTCGTTACCAGGATTTTCTAGTCAAACATGTTAAGTGGTTAAGTGTCTGTATTTACCTAACCCTACCCATCAATTCTTGTTAATTTGTTGAATTTGGTTAAGTGTTATAGTTGACTTAACCCTACCATCTGTCCTTAGCCTCTTAGGAGCACCAGACCACTCACATTAGACAGGTATTGCTACGGTTACTGGATGTGCCGGTCGGTTCCGGGTAGGTTTACACCGTAGCTCAGTCTAACCTCGGGTCCTTATTGGGCTCAATGCTTAACCACCCACATTGGATAGGTATTGTTGTGACTACTGGACAGCCGGGTGGGTCCGGTAGGTTTACATCACAACTCAATCCAACCTCGGGTTAAGCATATCGTGTTTTCTAAATTTACATATTTTGTTACTTTTCAACTATATGTAAATGTCATATCTTTTATTTTTGGGTATTTCAATTCATACCGCTTATGTGTCATAATCATGGGCATGTGGCAAACATGCCAACATATGTTTTCATATTTTACACCCAACGTTATTACCCCCGTTTGTTCGCAATGTTATAACATGTGTTGGGCTTGTCGCAATTTAGCCCAACTTTATAAACATGAGGCAAAGGGGAAATCATGAACATGTAATACATAAAGGTGTGTGGCGCATGAACTTGCAATTTGACAATTCAACTAACATATAACATGGGTCATGTGAAATTGCATTCGAATCAAAGTATGACTAAGTAGGTGACATATGAAATGGCATAGTTTAGGCAAATATAAACTTGTGTTTAAACATGTTAACTTGGCATAATATCGACCACAAAACTAGCATGCTATATATTCATCAAAATGTACAATTTTTACATCTAATCATATAGCCTATTTCAACATGAACTTGCATAGTTTATGAAACCCAACTGATGTTTTTCATAGAACCAATTATATTTTGCAAATAAACACGAACTTACATACTTTATGAAACATAGATCCAATTATACTTGCAAACATAGATCTAATTATACTTGCCAATAAACATAAGGATGATATCATAGGTTTTGGGTCATGTAGGCATAAAAGGTCTATAACATGTTTACACAAATTCTAATTTAGACTAAGGAAATATACATAGCCCATGCCATCGACATATACAAAAAGGGATAAATTTCTAGTTCTTGCCACAAGCTTGCAAGTGCCATTGTTTTTCATATACAATTGTTCAATAGGCTTGCATCAATTAATTTATGCCACAAACATCAATACACAAGTCATGATAGAGCCATCACAATACACAAAGATTATAACAACACGATTCTATTTTCATTTAAATCAAATAACATCATAGTTTTTATTCATATTTTGAAAGGTCACTATACTTACAACGTGTGATGAATTCTTGTTTTCTGATTTCTGTTATTCTGATTTGGAGGTGCTCTCCTTTGGGTAGCAAAGTTGCGTTGAATGATTTGATTAAGCTTTGATCTTCTTTTAATTTGATTCATCTCTTAGGCTTGTTGGCTTGTCTCTAGGCTTCCTAATTGACGGCCATTCCTAGTTCCTCTCCAGCAGAATGACGGCTTTTGTATTCTATTATTTGTGTAAATTTAGGGTTAGACTTGAGTTGTATTTATAGAATTTTAAATTGTTTTGAGCCATCGATGAAGCTAGGGTGAATCCAGACCATCCATCTCAAGAGAAGCCAATCAGAAAGTGACATGCAAGCCCTAGTGACTCAGCCAAGCCTCAGAATTCGACCAGACCCTGATCAGGCCAGCCAGGACCTGACCAGCAGGTCATTCTGACCTGGGCGCACTTGGCAGGTGCGCCAGGCTAAAAATGTACTGGCGCACTTCCCAAGTGCGCCAGTTCATTTCTGTTCTGGCGCACTTCCCAAGTGCGCCAGTGCATTCTGACCCGTTTTCTGGTTTTTCGCCCAACTTCGTTCGTCCATATCTTCTTCATACGATATTCGTTTTACGCAAACTTGAACTCTATCTCAAGCAGAATTTCGAGACGAACGCAATGGCGTAACCCATTTCCCTTGATTTCATCATTTATAATTAATTATACTTTAATTCGTGAAGCTTAACTTTATAGAATTCACGGGGTGTTACAAAAAATTCTAAATCAAGATCTGGAGGAAGAGAATTGACGTTAATAAAAAGGTGTTCAGAACCAAATGCGAAGTAAGGTAATTTTCCAGATCTGGTCTATTTAATTTTCTTGCTCATTCTTCCCTTTTTGTTTTAGTAAAAGTTATGAATCCATGGTTGTTAGGTTCTGAATTCAGTTAGGGAAAAACCATGGAATGCTATATCTAGACCAGATCCAGCATTTGGAAAGCAAATGAGGTGAGTGGATTAAAGTTATATCATTTTAGATAATGATATATTATCTTTTAACATTCCCCATTATTGTACAATGTGAATTGGCTAGAATAATTAGAAGTGTTGAAATGTTATTATTTAAACATATATTAAAAGGATTAAACCGATGAATATGACATGTTGGAATATTTATATGCTAAGATATTAATATGTTGGAAAATTTGCCAAAATATGCGCAGCGATTACTATTTTTTCAATTCCACGTTAACTTGTGACATTTATGTACTTGGACCACTAACGGTAGAAATTGAGAAAAATTACATGATTTGGAAATCACATGTTATTGTTAAATTTGAACAATTATCTAATTAATTGATTACGTGACGGAATAGAATTGATTATATGTTAGAAAGAACGTATGACATAAAATAGGCATAATATGATGACATGTAAAATATAAATTACATTGGAAATCTGAAAGAATAAACATGCCTAGATTATATAGAAGATTTACAGTAAATAAGAAACTGTAACCGCCCTTAGACACGAGGTTAGTTTACACTTGTGGTAGAAGTCTTCCCGGAACGCCCGGTAAATCCATCATCCACAAGTGGTAAATCTAATGAGAGGGGTCTAAGTGCATAAATAAAACATGTAACGGTGCTAAGACACAAGGTTAAGTCAACTTGTGGAAGAAGTCTGCCCGGAACCACCCGGCAAATTCAACATCGACAAGTGTAGGCTTAATGTGAGAGGTCTAGTACATAAACATATATATAAATATATGTAAATGGAAGGAATGATAAACATAATTAATTGTAATTAATGGAAATAAATGTAATTGAATAAAAGATAATTACAACAGTAAAGGAAAAGGAATGAATGGGGAATGATAATAACCTATGATAAACAAATAACATTAATGAGAATGTTATGTAATAGGTAAACTTGTCCTAGGGACTGTAACACCCCGTGATTTTAAATATTAAAATTAAATAATACTTAATTTCAAATGTGAGAATTAAGGGAAACGGGTTACGCCATTGCGTTCATCTTGGAATTCTGCTTGAAATAGAGTCCGAGTTTGTGTGAATTGGACTTCGTATGAAGAAGTTATGGCCTTCAGAAGTTTTAGAATTTAAATGAATTAAAAACAGCTCGAATCAGAAAATTTGAAATTCAAAATTCAAATAGGGAAGCAGGCTGGGCGGGAAAATTCCAGCCCAAGGCCAGGTCGACCTACCCACCCCCCCCCCCCCCCGGGCCCCGGGCAGATCTGAAAGATGACGCTGTTTTGACTCATTGCTGAGTCATTAGTGCTGAGGTGTTATTCTATCTTGACTGGATGGTCTAGATTGATTCTAGGTTAATCTGACGGCTCTTAATTAATTAAAATTCTATATAAGCAACCTAGCTCTCAACCTAAAATCGCACTAATTTATACCAAGAGCCATCATGCCGTCAATGGAGAACCTAGAGTAGCCGCCGTTCTCTTTCAACTCAAAAACAAGATAGAAGCAAGAATCAAATCTAAATCTAAATTAGAATAACGATTAGTCTAAATCAAAGGCGAGCAATTCAGTTTCCGAATACAGATCCCTGAAAAACAAGACCGTTCTTTTGTTTGTGAGTATAATATCTTTCACAAATTAATTTATTAATTTAATTGTGATAAAATCTAATTGGGATTATGAGAATATGATTTTTAATCATGTGATGTTATCGTTGATGTTTTGTTATTGTGGATCTGTTTCATATGTTAAATTGTACATGATTAACTTGATTCATCTTATGCAAGTTTGGATGTTAAAACATATGTATATGAATCATATGCAAGTTTGAGATGTTAAATCATATGCTAATTTATGAATTTTATGCAAGTTTGCGATGTTAAAACATATGTGAATCTTATGCAAGTCTATAGGTAGATTATACACAAGTTTATATGTGAATCATGTAGATACATATGCTAGTTTACATGTAAACATGTGACATAAATTTACATTTTTAGATCCATATGCAAGTTCATATCTTTATGTTTAGATCCATATGAAAGTTCACATCTTTATGTTTAGATCTATATTTAGATCCATGGCAGTACATAGTTATTCAAATTTATGCCCATTGCCTATTCTAGTTTTGTATGTGAATCATATGCTAGTTTGAATGAAATTCATATGCAAGTTATAGGAAAATCATATCCATATATGCAAGTTATCGGCTATGTAAACGTATGTCATGATTGTTAGATCTGTTTTATGTGTTTATGCAAGTTGTGATGTTGCTTTTCTTTTTATAAGTTAGACTATTTGCGAGTCTAAAATATGTCATATTAAAACGTACGAATAGCGTGAGGACAATGGGAAAATATTGAATATACATAATTGTGAATTGGCATAAAATGACCTTATAAGGCATATAATTAATTTGAGACATCAATTGGTATAATTTATATACCTGGAATTTATGGACATAATTTAAGTGAAAGTTATGGATATAAATAAATTTGGAATTTATTGACAAATTTGAATAGGGATATTAATCCAATTTGGGGTTAAATAATTATGTGTAATATATGCCTAAGACACGAGGTTAGACTCGTTTGTGGTATAAGACTGCCCGGACCCGCCGGACAAATCCAGCAACCACAAACGGTAGTCTAATGTGAGAGGTCAAAGGCACGAATTAAATGCATAACAATTGTAAAGACACGAGGCCAGGCTCGTTTGCGGTATAAGACTGCCTGGACCCGCTCGGCAAATCCAGCAACCGCAAACGCTAGTCTAATGTGGGAGGCCTTTACAAGGTTACAGTCCTAATGAATTAAGTAACACTTAACCATATAAACATGTGGTGGGACATGGGGGTTAAGTGGGTGGCCTAGATGGCATGTGAAATACGATTAGAAACACTTAACCAAGTTGAAAACATGTAAGAAGACAAGAATAAGAAGGGGTTAAGTGGGAAATTCTAGTGGGGACTAGGCATAGGTGGAAAGCTTGTGTCAAGCATGGGGACCCTTTTCAAACAAGTAACCCATTAAGTCTCTTTGTGAGCTCGAGTTAGATCGAGGACAGGACACGCTTACTGGGTTTGATTGTAAGAGGTCAAAACGGGTTAGCGGTGGCAACGCATGTCCAACGGGGTCATGTGCGTGCGTGGGCCCGGACTGGTAGGTAAGACGTTGTTGCATCATGTAGATATAAGTCATGTATCTTTAGTGGTGTCAAGTTGCCACTTTGGGGAGTGATACACCCCACTGTGGGATCATCACGGGTATCTACGAGTTAGGGAGCCGACCGCATGGGGGTAGTGGGTACAACTAATGGAGATAGGGGCAGGCGGCACCTATGTAGGCAACTAGGGGTACACGAAACTACCGTTATCATTATTATGTTCTGTAGGCGGGATCAACTTTTAGGGTGACTAGTAATGGTGCAGTATAGTAATTATCCTATAGTGATTAGGACTGAGATTAACGCCAGAATATCCCTCTTGTTTGCTTTGTCATGCCCACTTGTTTCACTGTCATACCTTGTTTTACCAGTTTATGCCTTATCCTAATTACTGTAATAATTATATTGTTAAAGTTATTATACTCGCCAGACTTTATGTCTGACCCCCTTGTTTTCGCCTCTTTTCTTCCTTCCCCCCCCCCCCGGGCGTTCTCAGGGTGAGACTAGTACTAGTGGAGCTTGATCTTGGATCTCTTTCTCTCTCTTTTGGAAGTGCTTGGATTGCTGAAAGTAAAGTTCAGCTCAACTCTTTTATGGCTACTTGTGTTGGGATTATGCTTTTTACTTTATGTACTCAGAAAACAATTTGTCAAGATGGATATTAAGTGTACTTGGTTTTACTGTTGGTTTATGAAGTTGTTGTAATCAAACTATTTCTCCGTCGCAATAAAAGTTGTTTTAAAATTTTCAAGTACCAATATATGTATCTGTCTTGTTATATTCTATTCTATACACTAATAATGCTCCATGAAAGTTAATGCATTCCCTTTGTGAGTGACATTAATGGACGTGGGGTGTTACACGTGGTATCAGAGCTGAAGGTTACCAGAACAGATATGAATTATGAAAAACTGTTTTTCGAAAACATTTAATAAAGAAATACTTTCAAAAATATGTTTTAAGGAGAGTATTTTTAAGAGAAAAGTTTGTTTTAAAAACATAACCTCCAAGAGCCATATATCTTTCCTTTGATTCTCCATTTTAAATCTCTTCCTTTTTCTGTTTCAGCATGTCTGGGGAACCTGAGATACCCGAGGGCATACCGATACCAAGATGGTTTAGAAGGTATCTGGAAGCTAGGGCCAATGCCGCAGGCCCAGCAAATGTTCCTCCTCCTCCAGCTGCAGTCGCTCCTCCTCCCCCTCCCCCTGCCTCGCGTTGATACTTTTTCGAAGATATGCAAAGATTTTCGGGCAATGGGCGGGAAACCTTTTCACGGATCAGAGACGTTTGTTGAAGCTCGAAATTGGCTGAAGGAGTTGGAAGATTTGTTTGGTATCTTCAAGGTGGAAGATGGAAGGAAGGTCGAATTGGCTGCTTGGTTAATGAAGGACGAAGCCTCGTTTTGGTGGGAGGTCACAAATGGAGAGCGTCCAGTGGAAACATGGATGGATTTCAGGCGTAGGTTCGAGATGAAATTTCTCTCACGAGCAAAAGAGAATTTATATATGGAGAGGTTCTTAACATTGAAGAAAGGAAATTTTTTAGTAAAGAAGTACATCAACAAGTTCAATCAGTTCGTGAGATTTGGCTTAGACTTGGTGAACACACCTGAGAAGAAGGCTCTGAGGTTCGTTAAAGGCTTGAATGAGCCGCTACATAGGTTGGCTATGAACCACATTCCGATGGGGGCTACCTTTGAGAGATTGGTTGACATGGCGCTTATGCATGAAGAGGAGAAAGGTGTTAATGCTAATAAGGCACCGGAGAAGAAAGGGGATCAAAAGAAATCACAACAGCAAAACAAGAAAGGTGGTAAGGATAACAATAGCAAAGGAAAGAAAAGGCGCTTTAATTGTGGGACACCAGGCCTTCTAAGCATGGACTGTAGGAGAAAGAAGAAGAGTGACTGCTTCCACTGTGGAGAGGCAGGACATCTAATTAAAGACTGCCTGAGGAAACAGGGGCAAGCGCAAAGGACAAGGTCCACTTCGGGAGGGCAGATTCACGCTCTTATGGCACCAGGACAGGCAAGAGGGCAGGTTCGTGCTCTCATGGCACCAGGAGAGAGGTAGACACATTTCCATTGAAAGTTTAGTTTTTCTATTTGATGATCCTGTTCGCACTTTGTTTGACTCTGACGCTTCACACTCTTTTGTATCTACTTCGTTAGTTGAAACACTTCACCTAAATACTAGTCTAGTTACGGATCCCATAGTAGTCTCAAATCCTATTGGTGGTTCAGCTCATCTTTCAATGATTTGTCGGGATTTGAGAGTGTCTATCTTGGGCGTTGGGTTTGAATGCAACGCCTTCGTTCTTGGCTTCATGGGTTACGGCTTGATTCTAGGCATGGATTGGCTAGCTATATACGGTGCCATCCTAGATTGTGAAAGAAGGGTAGTTAGATTGTTGACTCGTTGTGGAAAGACCCTCGATATTTCTTGTGACCCTAGAGGTCCAGTAATGCTTAGCTACCTAGAATCCCTTGACGCATCCAATGATGATTTGGAATCTGTTCGTGTGGTTCGTGAATATAGTGATGTCTTTGATGAAGTTCGAGGTTTACCCCCGAGGTGCGAGATAGACTTTCGAATATACCTAGTAGATAATGCAAAGCTAGTTGCATTACCAGTGCGCCACATGGCTCCGAGAGAGAGAAGAGAACTCAGTAAGCAAGTGAAAGAGTTGCTTGAGAAGGGGTTCATAAGAAGAAGTATTTCGGAGTGGGGTGCTCCAGTCGTTTTTGCTACGAAAGCTGATGGTTCACATAGATTGTGCGTGGACTATAAAGAGCTGAATAAGTTAACAAAGAAGAACAGACACCCATTGCCGAGGATAGATGATTTATTCGATCAGTTGGTGGGTGCTTCGATTTTATAGCAACTGGATTTGGCTACAGGGTTTCATCAGCTAAAGGGTGGCTGAAGGTAGCATAGATAAGACTGCATTTAGAACTCCTGACGGTTTTTTCGAGTGGCTCGTCATGCCTTTTGGTTTGACGAATGCACCCGCATACTTTGTTGACTTAATGAGTAGGGTGTTCAGGGAGTTTCTAAACAAGTTTTTGGTAGTCTTTGTGGACGATATCCTGATTTTCTCTAAAAATGAAGAAGAGCATGCTCTACATCTTAGGGAAGTCTTAGAGACCCTACGAGCGCATCAACTTAAAGCTAAGTTCTCCAAGTGCCATTTTTGGAGAAAAGAAGTGAGGTTCTTAGGACACGTGGTCTCTAAGGAAGGGATAGCTGTGGATCCCACAAAGGTGATGGCAATCCAAGATTGGAAAATTTCGAAGAACGCAACAGAAGTAAGAAGCTTTTTAGGGCCGGCTGGTTATTATAGGAAGTTCATTAAGGACTTCGCAAAGATATCTGCCCCACTCACTCGGTTAACGAAGAAGAAATTGATTTTTTCTTGGGATATTGACTGTGATGATGCTTTCCAACGTCTGAAGAGGGCTTTGACGACAGCTCTAGTTTTAGTTTTGCCAGACGGGAGTAAGCCATTCACAGTATATACCGATGCTTGCGGGACAAGGCTTGGTGCAGTTTTAATGCAAGATGGAAGGGTGATATGCTATGGTGGAAGGCAGTTGAAAGCCCATGAGAAAATTTACCCTACCCATGACTTAGAGTTGGCTGCCATAGTTTTTGCGCTTAAGTCATGGCGTCATTATTTTCTTGGCGAGAGGTTTGAGTTGTATACAGACCATAAGTCGCTAAAGTACTTATTCTCTCAGAAAGACCTAAACTTGAGGCAACAGAGGTTGATGGAGTTTTTGGCATCCTACGATTTTGAGATCGCATACACCCCTGGCAAGGGTAATGTTGTAGCTGATGCCTTAAGTAGAAAGAAGTTGACTTTAAGTCCTTTGTTCGTAGAGCGGCAGAGTTTGGAATGTATATCTACCTTTGACTTAAGACCCTCTATCGATTATGTACCTGGATTGTTGCCATCGTTAGAAGTGCAACCTACACTTTTGGGTCGGGCTGGAGAGGCACAGCGAGATGACCCACAGTTGGTTGAGATAGTAGGCAAGCTTATAGGAGGGGAGTCTTCGAGTCATCTTAATAGATATGCTATAGATGAGAGAGGCTGGCTGCGTAGAGATGGGAAACTTTGCGTACCATAAGACGAGAGTTTGAAGAAGGCAATTCTTGAAGACTCACACCGCTCTAAGATGACCATACATCCTAGTGGTGACGGGATGTATAGGGATATGAAGCAGTTTTCTTTTGGGCCGGAATGAAGAAGGACGTGGCTGAGTTCGTTTCTAGATACTTAGTGTGCCAACAAGTCAAGGCGAAGCAAAAGAAGCCCGGAGGTTTGCTCCACCCTTTACAGGTTCCCCTGTGGAAATGGGAAAGTGTTTCCATGGATTTTGTAGATGGGTTTCCAAGATCAAGGAAGGGTAATACGGGGATTTGGGTAATTGTTGACAGACTTACCAAAAGTGCCCATTTTATTCCCGTTAAAAGTAGGAGGACCGCCGCATGGTTAGCATCTGTTTACCTTCGAGAGATAGTTCGTCTGCACGGCATACCCTCTAGCATTGTGAGCGATAGAGATCCCATTTTCACAAGCGAATTTTGGAAAAGCTTACAAGAGGCTGTTGGAACACAATTATGCTTAAGTACCGCTTATCACCCTCAGACGGACGGCCAGACCGATAGAGTAAATCGGATTCTAGAAGATCTTCTGAGGCTATGCATCCTAGACTTTAGAGGAATATGAGAAGAACATCTTCCATTAGTAGAGTTCGCCTACAATAATAGTTTTCAGGCTAGCACTGGCATGGCACCTTTTGAGTCTCTTTATGGACGACCATGCTGATCATCTATTTGTTGGTGGGAATCCACGAACAAGATTTTGCTTGGACCCGACATGATTAGGGATACTTTGGAGAAGATAAAGCTGATTCGACGACGAATGAAAACGGCGCAGGACTGACAGAAGTCATATGCTGATAAGAGACGAACCAATCTTGAGTTCAATATTGGGGACATGGTTTTTATTAAGGTGTCATAGTTGAGAAACGTAGTCCGTTTTGGAACAGTATGGAAGTTGGCACCGAGGTTCGTAGGACCCTTTCCAATTACATAGAGGATTGGGAAGATGGCGTATAGAGTAAAGTTACCAGAAAAGCTCAATGGTGTTCATGACGTGTTTCACGTTTCGCATTTGCGTAAGTGTTTACACGATACGACGGAAGTGATGGAGCCGGGTACGCTCAAAGAAGTGGAAGTAGAGCGCAATGCCATGGTTAGACGAGCTCCTACACGCATTCTCGGATCGGTGGTCAAAAAGCTATGCAACAAAGAGGTCAAGTTGGTCAAAGTGCAATGCGGAGATGATCAAAGAGACGCGACTTGGGAGACGGAAGACAAATGCGTACGCTGTACCCTTTCCTTTTTGAGGGTATGTTTTAACTTCTCTTTTTTCTACCGCTTTGTTGATACTTGTCCTATCATTTAGTATTATCTTTGCGATGACATCTTCGATCTGTAGCTAGGAAGAACCCTATGGTTGCAAACATGTGTTTGAGACATGTTATGTTTGGTGGATGCAAGTGGTTGCTAGTGGTTGCTCGTGGATGCATGTACACACGCATTAGGCACTAGATCGGCTCAATCATCTTCATATTGCATATAAATATGTGTGCATATCTAATTTATGGATGTATAATGGTTATGCTATCATATGGATGTTGCATTTTGATGAATGGTTGTGCACACATGTAGAAATAATATGTATCAATAGGATTCTTTCGCATACTTAATGGACGCATGGCACTATCATGATTTGCATTAATGAGGTCAACTGAATCAGTAGACCACCTGATTTTGCATTAGACAAGGAACATATACACATACTTTTTGCATATGTTCATACGACATTAGAAATCTTGTAAGTACAATGGATGCCTGTGTTTGATGGTTGAGTAGATGGATGATTGGATGTTAGGATATACATTCTCCTTAACTTGGAGATTTCGAGGGCGAAATCCTTTAAGGAGTGGAGAATGTAACACCCCGTGATTTTAAATATTAAAATTAAAGAATACTTAATTTCAAATGTGAGAATTAAGGGAAACGGGTTATGCCATTGCGTTCGTCTTGGAATTCTGCTTGAGATAGAGTCCGAGTTTATGTGAATTGGACTTCGTACGAAGAAGTTATGGCCTTCAGAAGTTTTAGAATTTAAATAAATTAAAAACAGCTCAAATCAGAAAATTTGAAATTCAAAATTCAAACAGGGAAGCAAGCTGCGCGGGAAAATTCCCGCCCAAGGCCAGGTCGACCAGGGGGTCGACCTCCCCCTCCTCCCCCCCCCCCCCCCCCGGCGGGCAGATCTGAAAGATGATGCTCTTTTGACTCATTGCTGAGTCATTAGGGCTGAGGTGTTATTCTATCTTGACTGGATGGTCTTGATTGATTCTAGGTTAATCTGACGGCTTTTAATTAATTAAAATTCTATATAAGCAACCTAACTCTCAACCTAAAATCACACTAATTCATACCAAGAGCCGCCATGCTGTCAATGGAGAACCTAGAGTAGCTGTCGTTCTCTTTCAACTCAAAAACAAGATAGAAGCAAGAATCAAATATAAATCTAAATTAGAATAATGATTAGTCTACATCAAAGGCGAGCAATTCAGTTTCAGAATACAGATCCCAGAAAAACAGACCGTTCTTTTGTTTGTGAGTATAATATCTTTCACAAATTAATTAATTAATTTAATTGTGATAAGTTCTAATTGGGATTATGAGAATATGATTTTGAATCACATGATGTTATCGTTAATGTTTTGTTATTGTGGATCTGTTTCATATGTTAAATTTTACATGATTAACTTGATTCATCTTATGCAAGTTTGGATGTTAAAACTTATGTGTATGAATCATATGCAAGTTTGTGATGTTAAATCATATGCTAATTTATGAATTTTATGCAAGTTTGGGATGTTAAAACATATGTGAATCTTATGCAAGTCTGTAGGTAGATTATACACAAGTTCATGTGTGAACCATGTAGATACATATGCTAGTTTATATGTAAACATGTGACATAAATTTACATGTTTAGATCCATATGCAAGTTCACATCTTTATGTTTAGATCTATATTTAGATCCATGGCAGTACATAGTTATGCAAATTTATTCCCATTGCCTACGCTAGTTTTGTATGTGAATCATATGCTAGTTTGAATAAAATTCATATGCAAGTTATAGGAAAATCATATCCATATATGCAAGTTATTAGCTATGTAAACTTATGTCATGATTCTTTGATCTATTTTATGTGTTATGCAAGTATTGATGTTGCTTTTCTTTTTATAAGTTAGATTATTTGCGAGTCTAACATATGTCATATTAAAACGTATGAACAGCATGAGGACAATGGGAAAATATCGAATATACATAATTGTGAATTGGCATAAAATGGCCTTAAAAGGCATATAATTAATTTGAGACATTAGTTGGTATAATTTGTATACCTGGAATTTATGGACATAATTAAAGTAACAATTATGGACATAAATAAATTGGAATTTATTGACAAATTTGAATAGGGATATTAATCCAATTTAGGGTTAAATAATTATGTGTAATAAATGCCTAAGACACGAGGATAGACTCGTTTGTGGTATAAGACTGCTCGGACCCGCCCGGCAAATCCGGCAACCAAAAACAGTAGTCTAATGTGAGAGGTCAAAGGAACGAATTAAATGCGTAACAATTGTAGAGACACGAGGTTAGGCTCGTTTGTGGTATAAGACTGCCCGGACCCGCCCGCAAAATCCAGCAACCGCAAATGATAGTCTAATGTGGGAGGTCTTTACAAGGTTACGGTCCTAATGAATTAAGTAACACTTAACCAGATAAACATGTGATGTGACATGGGGGTTAAGTGGGTGGCCTGAGTGGCATGTGAAATACGATTAGAAACACTTAACCAAGTTGAAAACATGTAAGAAGACATGAATAAGAAGGGGTTAAGTGGGAAATTCTAGTGGGGACCAAGCATAGATGGAAAGCTTGTGTCAATCATGGGGACCCTTTTGAAACCAGTAACCCATTAAGTATCTTTGTGAGCTCGAGTTAGATCGAGGACGGGACACGCTTACTGGGTTTGATTGTATGTGGTCAAAACGGGTTAGCGGGGGCAACGCAAGTCCAACGGGTCATGTGCGTGCATGGGCCCGGGCTGGTAGGTAAGACATTGTTGCATTGTGTAGATATAAGTCGTGCATCTTTAGTGGTATCGGGTTGCCACTTTGGGGAGTGATACACCCCACTGTGGGACCAGCATGGGTATCTACGAGTTAGGAAGCCGATCGCATGGGGATAGTGGGTACAACTAGTGGAGATAGGGGCAGGCGACACCTATGAAGGCAGCTAGGGGTACACGAAACTACAGTTATCATTATTATGTTCTGTAGGCGGGATCAACTTTTAGGGTGACTAGTAATGGTGCAGTATAGTAATTATCCTATAGTGATTAGGAACGAGATTAACGCCAGAATATTCCTCTTGTTTGCTTTGTCATGCCCACTTGTTTCACTGTCATACCTTGTTTTACCAGTTTATGCCTTATCCTAATTACTTTAATAATTATACTGTTAAAGTAATTATACTCGCCAGACTTTATGTCCGACCCCCTTGTTTTTGCCCATTTTCTTCCCCCCCCCCCCCGGTTTCTCAGGGTGGGATTAGTACTAGTGGAGCTTGATCTTGGATCTCTTTCTCTCTTTTGGAAGTGCTTTGATTGCTGAAAGTAAAGTTCAGCTCATCTCTTTTATGACTACTTGTGTTGGGATTATGCTTTTTACTTTATGTACTCAGAAAACAATTCATCAAGATGGATATTAAGTGTACTAGGTTTTACTGTTTGTTTATGAAGTTGTTGTAATCAAACTATTTCTCCGCTGCAATAAAAGTTGTTTTAAAATTTTCAAGTACCAGTATATCTGTCTTGTTATATTCTGTTCAATACACTAATAATGCTCCATGAAAGTTAATGCATTCCCTTTGTGCGTGACATTAATGGACGTGGGGTGTTACAGGGACAAGTGAATATTATAACTTAGGTTATAATAAATTAGTGAGAAAATGAGATAACTTGTGTAATGAAAAAAATGGTACTTAATTGTAAATTAAGTAATCAGCAAATCAGAGAAATTTATGGAATGTAAGATGTTTTACTTAATTATAAATTAAGTAATTCGAAAACTTGGAAATATGAAATATTCTGATAAGAATAACATGTTAAGGCTTGTCATAGGGACAAGGGAAAATTATAACATAGGTTATAATAAATGAAAAGGAGCCTTATTAGTGAACCTTAGTTAAGAGAACTATGTTAGTAAGTAAACAACGATAAGTTGTAGTAACAATGTAAGAGGGAATTATGATTAAATAGAAAAGAGTGAGGCAAACTTATGAATTGAAACAAGTCATATTTAATCATAAATAATAACTGACACGTTAAATAGAAAACATGTAAATGGAGATATACTTAATTACATATTAGGTTGAACATGTTATTGTAACTTAGAAATCGACAAAAATATAAAGGGGTTGTGGATTGCAGACCTTGGATCACAATCCGGAGAATAACATATTGTGGTCTTATTAATGTGCTTAAATGGGTTAAGTTATAAGACTGAAATTTATAATCAAGAGGAACTTGGTAACTAGAATAAAAAGTCAATGTGAATGGGAATAACCAAGTTAAATGGAAACCTGATGAGGTAAAAGCAAGCACATAAAGGAATGTTTAGATATAGGGTCTAATAACATATTAAAATGAGGCGCTTGGACCAGTCCGCACGTTTGAGGGTGAATAACCCAACGGGGTATGTAACCCGCCGTATTTTCTATGAATATTAAAATTAACAAATATAAGAACACTTAATTTTTAGAAGAAGAATTAGGTAAAACGGGTTACGCCACTGCGTTCATCTCGGAATTCTGCTTGAGATAGAGTCCGAGTTTGCGTGAATCGGACTCCGTATGAAGAAGTTATGGAGGTTAGAAAATTTCAAGTGTGAGCAGAAATCAAATTAAAATAATAATTAAATAATCAATTCAGATCGAAATTCAAAAATTCAGGAAATCGGATGAGGGGGAAATCTCCCGCTCAGGGGTGTCGACACGGGAGTCGACCCTCCTATAGGGGTGTCGACAAGGGTGTTGACCCCCCTGTAGGGGTCGACCCCTGCTGACTGTTCTGGACAGTGACGATTTTCTGAGTCGTAGGGCTATGTGGCGACTTCTGATTGGCCTGATGACGCATTTTCTTGGACTGGATGGCTCTGATGACTCCTAGGTTGATCTAAAGGCTCATATTAATCCTATACTCCTAAAAAAACACATCAAACCTTAATCCTAAACCTCACAATCCTATTCTATGAAACCGTCATGTTGTCCATCTCTAAGCTAGCCTAGCCTCCATCTTCTCCAAACTAAAAATCAAATTAGAAGAGCATCAAATCAAAGTAGAGGCTTTCTTCTTCAATCAACAAAGAAATATTAGAATCGCTCTAACGTCAACTAATTCACTTTTCTAATCCTTTCACTGTAAGTTCAGTTATTATTCAAATTTAAACACCTAATAGAAATCATGACTGCGATAATTGGATCCAGAACTATGCCTAATTGTGAGATAATCAATTCTGATTCATGTTTATCCTTTTGCCAAATCTAAATTACCTATGTTTATGAGACTGTTGTGATTGGAACAACAGAACCTATCATGGTGTACACCACTATGCCTAATTATGAGATAATCAATTCTGATTCATGTTTATCCTTTTGCCAAATCTGAATTACCTATGTTTATGAGACTGTTGTGATTGGAACAATGGAACCTACCATGTTGTACACAAAATTGGTGATTCTGTTATGTTCAATTCTATCGAGTCTTTATGCCTATGATGTAACTTTCTCAGTTTGGCCATACTTACGGTTAATGTACAACATGCCTATTGGAAACATGATCCTTGGATTGGGCATACCTGTACATGCCTATTTTGTTTCTTATGTCAATTCTTGTGTTCCTTCCCTATTCTCTCTTTTTGTTTTAATTTATGAATACTAGGTTCATTCGGAACCTAGATTGAATCTTGTCGAACATACGATTGAAACATGGGGAATTGGATATAACTTAATTGAGTAATTTTGGGCATAACAAGTAAATATGGCATAACTTGAATTGACTACCATTGTGGGTAATTGGCATATAAAAATCTAGATTTGGGCATGTATGGTAAATATGTAAATTGGCTAAAAGATGAACATGCCTAACACGAGGTTAGATTGAGTTGCGGTGTAAGACTGCCTGGAACCACCCGGCACATCCAGCGACCGCAACAATAGATCTAATGTGAGAGGTTAGCGCATTAAGCCTAAAACCCGAGGTTAGAATGAGTTTGCGGCAGAAGTCTGCCCAGAACCGCCCGGCACATCCCGCAACCGCAAACAACAGTTCTAATGTGAGAGGTTGAGACATTAATGAATGAATTAATGCTAATGAACGGACATGCTAAGAATGGTAGGGTTAAGTTAACTTAGGCAACACTTAACCAATACAACATGTTAATTAAATAGATGGATGGGGTTAGGTTACATGGAGAACACTTAACCACTATAACATGTCGATTAGGAAACCCTAGTAACGGGGATCCATTTCCGCAGTAACCCACATAGATGTATCATGATACCCTGAACTAGGCAGGGTGGGGCACGATTACTGGGCCGATTATAAGCGGTCAAAATAGCGGCAGGTGGTGCGTCAATGTAGGTTCCGACGGAGTACGGACATGCACGTACTCCAGAGTGGAAAAATCGGGCACTGGGTATCAGTAGTTATACACTGTACATCTTGAATTGTGTCGGATTGCCACCATAGGTATTGATACACCCCATGGTGGGACCAGCACAGGTATCTACAATAAAGCAGGGCCGAATGACACAAGTAACAAATGCATGCGAGGAGGAGCCGATTGATAAAGGGATCAATTTATTATGAACACATGATGCTAGTTGAAACATTTATTAGTAGGTGTAGAGAAATGGAAATGAGTGCGATAGCATATTCAGTTTATCTTGCATTATATTTCCTTATGTTATCTTGTCACTATGGTATTGTCCTATATTCAGTTTATTCATGTCATGATCCTTTTTCTTGTTTACATGTTGAAAAATCACTGGACTTACCAGACTTATGTCTGACCCATTTTCTTTCATCTCCTTTTCTTCCGTTCCCTCCCTCCCCCCAGGTCCGCAGGGTGGGAATACTTCAGCTTAGTTCAGACCTTTTCCAGCTTGAAGAGAGTAGATGTATTGCTTGGATTCTCTTTTCTTGGGCTATGGCTGCGGTTACACTCTTATTGGGGATTTATGCTGCTTTACTACTGCTTTATGCTTCTTTACGTATTTTGAGTTTTTAATCAAGAGAGAAGTTTTATTGTAATAACTTGGAAGTTGGGTTTTGAGACAATGGTTGTAATGTTTTGATTAGACCACAACTGCTTATGAAATAACTCCAGTTTTTTTTCGCTGTTTATATGTTTGTCTTGTAAATTATCTGTATCTTTTACCTATAATGCTTCAACGAAGTCAATGCATTCCCTTTGTGAGTGACCTTAATGGCGGTGTGGTGTTTCACTTGGTATCAGAACTAATGGTTACTAGATCAGATAAAAGTTTTTGAAAACTATTTTTCAAAAAGTAGTTTTAAAGAAGCATTTTCAAGAAAAGTGTTGTTTTATTTTAAAGGCATATTCCCTAAAGCCATACGCACTATCTTTCTATCCTTTGTTTAGAACCTTTTCTTTTCGTTTCAGCATTTCTGGGGATCTTAATCTTCCTGAGGGCATACAGATACCCGGCTGGTTCAGAAGGTATCTAGAGGCTAGGGCTAATGACGCAGGCCCAGCAGACGTTCCTCCTCCCCCAGCTGCAGCCATTCCTCCTCCTCCTCCGCCTGTGAATGCTTTCTCAAAGATATGTAGAGACTTTCGAGCTATGGACGAAAAGAACTTTAATGGGACTGAATCATTCGTGGAAGCAAGAAACTGGCTCAAGGAAGCAGAAGAATTGTTTGTTATCTTCGAAGTGGATGATAGGCAGAAGATACAATTGGCTGTATGGTTACTTAAGGACGAAGCCTCTTTTTGGTAGGAAGTTACTAATGCTGAAAGACCAATTGAGACTTGGGAGGATTTCAGAATGAGGTTTGAAATGAAGTTCCTCTCGCAAGCTGAACGAAGCCTACAGATGGAGAAGTTCTTAGCACTCAAACAGGGAAGCCTATCGGTTAAGGAATACGTCAACCAATTGAACCAGCTAGTTAGATTCGACTGGAGTTGGCAAACTTTCCACATAAAAAGGCCCTCTGTTTCGTTAAAGGGTTGAATGAGCCACTGCATAGCCTAGCTATGTCCCATATACCTATAGGTGCAACTTATGAGAGACTGGTGGATATGGCACTGTTACAGAAGGAAGACAAGGATGGGAAGAAAGAGACAAAGGTGGAAGGACCTTTAGACAAGAAAGTGGAGGGATCGCAGAATAAGAAGACGGATTCCAAGAAGGGCGGGTAGAATAACAAACCTCGTGACAAGAGGAAGTGTAATTTTTGTGGCATACCTGGACATCTGATTAAGGATTGCAGAAAGAAGAAGAGGAAGATGGGTGGTTGTTTTCAATGCGGCGAGACATGACATATGGCTAAGGATTGCCCAAAAAGGCAATGGCAAGGGCTGATGACTGGATCTACTTCTAAAGGGCATATTCACGCTCTCATAGCACCTCCACAAGAAAGAGGTAGAAATATTTCTGTTGAGGGTTTAGTTTATCTTTCTGATCATCCAGTCCATACTCTTTTTGATTATGGCGCATCGCACTCTTTTATATCTACTGCTTTAGTTGAATCTCTGCACCTAGATACCAGTATAGTAGATGATTCCACGGTTGTTTCAAATCCAATTGTGGGATCGGCTTATTTGTCAATGATTTGTTTGGATTTGGAAATTTCTATACTAAGTGTAGGGTTTAGATGTAATGCTTATGTTTTGGGTTTCACGGGCTATGGGTTGATTATAGGCATGGATTGGTTATCCAGTAATGTTGCCATCCTCGATTGTGAAAAGAGAGTGGTTAGACTTATGACTCGCCTCGGTAACACTCTCGAAATCTCTTGTAATCCCATGAATTCTGTTATGCTTAGCTACCTAGAATCTCTTGATGCGTCTGTTGAAAACTTGCAATCTGTTAGAGTAGTCTGTGAATACTCGGATGTCTTTGAAGAGGTTAAGGGCTTGCCTCCAAAGCGAGAGATAGACTTCCGCATATACCTGGTTGATAATGCAAAATCAGTTTCTTTACTCGTTCGACACATGGATCCAAGGGAAAGGAAGGAACCCAGCAAGCAAGTTAAAGAGCTGCTCGAAAAGGGGTTCATAAGGCGGAGTATTTCTGAATGGGGTGCTCCAGTAGTGTTCGCAACCAAAGCGGATGATTCACTTTGCCTATGCGTGGATTATAGGGAGCTAAACAAGCTGACCAAGAAGAATAGGCACCCACTTCCAAGAATAGACGACTTGTTCGACCAGCTCGTAGGTGCATCGGTTTTCTCCCAACTAGAGCTCACCACCGGATTTCATCAGCTAAGAGTGACTGAAGACAGCATAGATAAGACCGCGTTTAGAACCCCGGATGGTTTCTTTGAATGGCTTGTCATGCCTTTCGGCTTGACAAACGCACCCACCTATTTCATAGACATGATGAGTACTGTGTTTAGGGAGTTCCTTAATAAATTTGTAGTGGTCTTCGTGGATGACATTTTGATTTTCTCAAAAAGTGAGGAAGAACGTGCTTTGCATTTAAGGGAAGTTATGGATACTCTTCGAGCGCATCGGCTGAAAGCAAAATTCACCAAATGCCATTTTTGGAGAGAAGAAGTAAGGTTTCTTGGACATGTGGTGTCCAAAGAGGGGATAGCTGTGGATCCCGCAAAAGTAGTCGCGGTGCAAGATTGGATGATTCCAAGGAATGCAATCGAAGTACGAAGTTTTCTCGGGCTAGCGGGCTATTACAGAAAGTTCATTAAGGACTTTGCTAAGATATCAGCCCCACTTACTAGATTGATGAAGAAGAACCTAACTTTTGCCTGGGATTTGGAATGCGATGTTGCTTTCCAACGATTGAAAAGGGCTCTAACAACAACCCCGGTTCTGACATTGCCTGATGGGAGTAAGATGTTTGCAGTATACACGGACGCATGCGGTATAGGATTGGGCGTTGTCTTGATGCAAGAGGGAAAAGTAGTTTTATAGGGGAAGGCAGTTGAAGGTACATGAGAAGAACTACCCAACTCATGATTTAGAGTTAGCTGCCATTGTTTTCGCTCTTAAGTCATAGCGTCATTACCTACTAGGAGAAAGGTTTGAATTGTTTACTGACCATAAATCATTAAAGTACATTTTCTCACAAAAAGATCTTAACTTAGGACAACAAAGGTGGATGGAGTTTCTTGCCTCATACAATTTTGAGATTGCATATACCCCTGGCAAAGGCAATGTGGTAGCAGACGCCTTGAGTAGGAAAAAGCTGACCTTAAGTCCTCTCTTTGTGGAAAGGAAAAACTTGGAGTACATAGCAACCTTTGACTTTAGACCCTCTTTTGAGTTTGTAGCTGGCTTGTTAGCAACACTAGAGGTGCGGCCTACGCTTTTGGACTCAATAGGAACCGCGCAATGTGAAGACCCTCCGATAGTTGATATGATGGATAAGTTAATTAGAGGTGAGACTTCTAGTCACCTCAATAAATACTTCACAGATGCCAAGGGTTGGTTAAGACGGGATGGAAGACTATGCATCCCACAAGTAAGGGATTTGGTGAAGACAGTTCTCGAAGAAGCACACCATTCTAAGTTGACCATACCCCAGGTGGAGACAAGATGTATAAAGACATAAAAAGGGTTTTCTTTTGGAATGGCATGAAGAAGGATGTAGCTAAATTCGTCTCCAAATGCTTGATATGCCAGCAAGTCAACGTGGAACAGAAGAAGCCTGGTGGTCTGCTTCATCCTCTAGAGGTCCCACAGTGGAAATGAGATAGCATTTCGATGGACTTTATAGATGGGTTGCCTAAGTCAAGAAGGGGCAATACCAGTATTTGGGTAATAGTTGACATACTCACTAAAAGCGCTCACTTTATACCTATTAAGAGTAGCAGGACTGCCTCATCATTAGCATCCATTTATCTTAAAGAGGCAGTTAGACTGCATGGGATACCCTCTAGCATAGTAAGTGATTGAGATCCTATCTTTACGAGTGAGTTTTGGAAGAGTTTGCAAGAGGCTGTAGGCGCATAGCTATGCTTAAGCACTGCCTATCACCCTCAAACCGATGGTCAGACGAAAAGGGTGAATAGATTGCTAGAAGATCTCATGAGATTGTGCATTCTTGATTTTGAAGAAACATGGGAGGATCATCTTCCTTTGGTGGAGTTCGCCTACAACAATAGCCGCCAAGCCACCATAGGCACGGCACCCTTCGAGGATTTATATGGAAGACCATGCCGATCACCAATTTGTTGGTGGGAGTCTACGAACAAGCTCGTACTTGGGGCCTGATATGATCAGAGAAACTTCAGAGAAAGTGGACTTGATACGAAGACAAATGAAGACCGCACAAGATAGACAGAAGTCCTATGCGGATAAAAGAAGGACCGACCTTGAGTTTGAGGTTGGAGACAAGGTTTTCCATAAAGTATCTCCTTTGAGGAATGTCATTCGCTTTGGATCCATAGGAAAATTGGCACCAAGATTTGTAGATCCATTTCCTATCATTGAGAGGATTGGGACTATGACTTATAGAGTAGAGCTGCCCAAAAGATTGGTTAGGGTTCATAATGTTTTTCATGTTTCTCATCTACTAAAGTGCTTACATGAGTCTGCGGAAGTTGTGGAGCCAAGCATACTAGAGAAAGTAAAAGTGGAACAAGAAGTGATGGTGAGAAGAGTTCCAACTCGTATCTTGGGAACAGAAGTTAAAACGCTACACAATCATGAGGTCAAGCTAGTAAAAGCACAATGGAGTGACACTGAAGAAGACGCGACTTGGGAGATTGAAGATAAGATATGCGCAGCCTACCCTTATCTTTTTGAGGGTACATCCTTGATCTCTTTTTCCTTAAGTTTATGCATGCTTGTGTCTATCTTTTAAGTATATCTCCTCGATCCTATTCTTAATTCTTAGGTAGAAACCAATGAATGTAGACATGTATTTGAAACATGTTATGATTGATGGTTGCAATTGGTTGCAAGTGGTTGCTAGTGGTCGCTCGTGGATGCATATACACACACATTAGGTACTAGATCGGCTCAGTCACTTTCATATTGCATATGCATATATGTAGTTGTATACGGGTTGAAACTTGATTTGTTATCATATGGATGTTGCATTTGTATGAATGATTGTGCACTCATGTAGAAGTTATAAAGCACGATTAGGAGTAATTGCATACATGATGGACTCATAGCACTGACATGATTCACATTAAAGAGGTCAACTGAATCAGTAGACCGCCTGATTTTGCATTAGATAAGGACATATACACACACTATGCATATAATCATGAAAGCATTATAATTTTTTTTAAGGACAATGGATGCCTGTGATTGATGGTTGAGTAGATGGATGTTGGATGTTATGATACATTCTTCTTAACTTAGAGATTTCGAGGACGAAATCCTTTAAGGAGGGGAGAATGTAACACCCCGTATTTTCTATGAATATTAAAATAAACAAATCTAAGAACACTTAATTTTTAGAAGAAGAATAAGTAAAACAGGTTACGCAATTGCGTTCGTCTTGGAATTCTGCTTGAGATAGAGCCTGAGTTTGCGTGAATCGGACTCTGTATGAAAAAGTTATGGAGGTTAGAAGATTTCAAGTGTAAGCAGAAATCAAATTAAAATAATAATTAAATAATCAATTCAGTTCGAAATTCAAAAATTCAGGAAATCGGCTGAGCGGGAAATTTCCTGCTCAGGGGTGTCGACCCCCCCCCCCCCCGGGTGTCGACCCCCTTATAGGGGTATCGACCCCCCCCCCCCCAGTAGGGGTCGATCCCTGCTGACTGCCCTAGATAGTGACGATTTTCTGAGTCGTAGGGATACCTGGCGACTTCTGATTGACCTGATGATGCATTTTCTTGGACTGGATGGCTCTAATGACTCCTAGGTTGATCTAGAGGCTCATATTAATCCTATACTCCTATATAAACACAACAAACCTTAACCCTAAACCTCACAATCCTATTCTATGAAGCCATCATGCTGTCCATCTCTAAGCTAGCCTAGCCTCCATCTTCTCCAAACTAGAAATCAAATTAGAAGAGCATCAAATCAAAGTAGAGGTTTTCTTCTTCAATCAACAAAGAAAGATTAGAATCACTACAACGTCAACTAATTCACTTTTCTAATCCTTTCACTGTAAGGTCAGTTATTATTCAGATTTAAACATCTAATAGAAATCATGACTACGATAATTGGATCCAGAACTATGCCTAATTGTGAGATAATCAATTCTGATTCATGTTTATCCTTTTGCTAAATCTGAATTACCTATGTTTATGAGACTGTTGTGATTGGAACAATGGAACCTATCATGTTGTACACCACTATGCCTAATTGTGAGATAATCAATTCTGATTCATGTTTATCCTTTTGCCAAATATGAATTACCTATGTTTATGAGACTGTTGTGATTGGAACAATGGAACCTATCATGTTGTACACCAAATTGGTGATTCTGTTATGTTCAATTCTATCAAATCTTTATGCCTATGATGTAACTTTCTCAGTTTGGCCATACTTACTGTTAATGTACAACATGCCTATTGGAAACATGATCCTTGGATTGGGCATACCTGTACATGCCTATTTTGTTTCTTATGTCAGTTCTTGTGTTCCTTCCCTATTCTCTCTTTATGTTTTAATTATGAATACTAGGTTCATTCGAAACCTAGATTGAATCTCATCGAACGTACGATTGAAACGCGGGGAAATGGGTATAACTTAATTGAGTAATTTTGGGCATAACAAGTAAATGTGACATAACTTGAATTAACTACCATTGTGGGTAATTGGCATATAAAAATCTAGATTTGGGCATGTATGGTAAATATGTAAATTGGCTAAAAGATGAACATGCCTAACACAAGGTTAGATTGAGTTGAGGTGTAAGACTGCCCGGAACCGCCCGGCACATCTAGCGACCGCAACAACAGATCTAATGCGAGAGGTTAGCGCATTAAGCCTAAAACCCGATGTTAGAATGAGTTTGCGGTAGAAGTATTCCCAGAACCGCCCGGCACATCCAGCGACCGCAAACAACATTTCTAATGTGAGAGGTTGAGGCATTAATGAATGAATTAATGCTAATGAACGGACATGCTAAGAATGGTAGGGTTAAGTTAACTTAGGCAACACTTAAACAATACAACATGTTAATTAAATAGATGGATAGGGTTAGGTTAAATGGAGAACACTTAACCACTATAACATGTTGATTAGGAAACCCTAGTAACGGGGACCCATTTCAGTAGTAACCCACATAGATGTATCATGATACCCTGAACCAGGCAGGGTGTGGCACAATTACTAGGCTGATTATAAGCGGTCAAAATAGCGGCGGTTAGTGAGTCAGTGTAGGTTCCAATGGAGTACAGGCATGCACGTACTCCGGAGTGGAAAAATCAGGCACTGGGCGTCAGTAGTTATACACTGTTCATCTTGAATTGTGTCGGGCTTCCACCATTGGGATTGATACACCCCATGGTGGGACCAGCACAGGTATCTACAATAAAGCAGGGACGAATGACACAAGTAATAAATGCATGCAAGTAGAAGCCGATCGAAAAAGGGATCATTTTATTATGAACACATGATGCTAGTTGAAACATTTGTTAGTAGGTTCAGAGAAATGGAAATGAGTGCGATAGCATATTCAGTTTATCTTTCCTTATCTTGCCTTATGTTATCTTGTCACTATGGTATTGTCCTATATTCTGTTTATTCATGTCATGATCCTTTTTCTTGTTTACATGCTGAAAAATCACTGGACTTACCAGACTTATGTCTGACCCATTTTCTTTCGTCTTCTTTTCTTCCATTTCCCCCTCCCTCCCAGGTCCGTAGGTAGGGAATACTTCAGCTTAGTTCAGACCTTTTCCAGCTTGAAGAGAGTAGATGTATTGCTTGGATTCTCTTTTCTTGGGCTATGGCTGTGGTTACACTCTTATTGGGGATTTATGCCGCTTTACTACTGCTTTATGCTTCTTTATGTATTTTGAGTTTTTAATCAAGACAGAAGTTTTATTGTAATAACTTGGAAGTTGGGTTTTGAGACAATGATTGTAATGTTTTGATTAGACCACGCTGCTTATGAAATAATTCCAGTTTTTTTACGCTGTTTATATGTCTGTCTTATAAATTATCTGTATCTTTTACCTATAATGCTTCACCGAAGTTAATGCATTCCCTTTGTGAGTGACCTTAACGGAGGTGTGGTGTTTCAGGGTAGATCGTTTGGTGTCATGGGGCACGAGGGGAGCACACGTTCATCTGATTATTATGTCGGCTCTGAAGGACTGGAAGGGGAAGCACGCGGCTTCCTGAGATACATAATGTGCTCCTGGTAGTCCTCTGTGCGATGGCAGATGTTTAGGCTGCGCTCGCAGAGGTTAAGTATGTGCGTTACTACCAAGTGGGTGGGCCTTGACTGCAAAAGTAGATTTGCAGTCAGAATGCTGTGACATGGTGACACTAGGGTGATTCGGCGGTCGCCTCAACGGGGAGGTAGAGGTCAGGACCTACAAAGATAGTAGATCGTCGGGTACCCGACATCGGCAGTCGGTGGGATGCGAAAAGACTAGAGCTAAACCCAATAGACCATTCACCTTTCACTATCGAGGTATGGTGGTTGAGGGGAGACGCCAACTTGATGTTTAGATTGTTTAATATGGGCAAGTCGCTTTGCTCTTGTAGTCTTTACTAGTTGAGGGAGGGGCCGAGGTGGGGACATATCCACCATGAAAAACATACCCTATGAATATCTTATTTAGAGGCTCTTAAAGACAGGCATGTACAGATATGGATAAGCTCCTGACCGAGATCTATGTTTCTTGTATAGCCCTGCCACGAAACCGGGTGCACATTATGTCCAGTTAGGGTATCAAATACAATTGACGATACGTACGTGGGAAAGTCTAAATACATGCATATCGGCTCTGGGTGGTGTATCGTAGACTTGAGGGCATTACTCTGGTATGGAATCTGATTCGATTAACGGTGGCAGTCCACACGCTTACGTAGTATAGTAATGACAGATATATGCGGAGCATAACAATGTTATGTAGAGATCCGTACGTCACTCCGACATAGGATGAGGGACTGCATTTATTTCTATGAAATTACGGTGGAGACCATGCCAGTGGGGTACCATGGGGAGTACCTCAATATTATGGGAGGGTAGCTACATATATATTGTATTAATTTAGTCCACTGGGAAGTAAATGGGTACGACGTGTGTGTAAGCCTCGAATATTGTTAACCCAAGTAACTTAATAAATTAGATAATATGATTGAACGGTATATGTAGGATTATCAAAAGTGTGTAGTTTAAATCTAGCCACCAGAACTTGTGTTCTGACCCCTTCCTTATCACATACTCGCATGTTAGATTTGTGGCAGAGACATGATAGCTTTGGATACTGGTTAGGCAGTATTATTACTATGGTAAGGGTATATTTTGATTATATTATATTTTATCCATTCCGTTGTGAGATATTTTCTGAGATCTGACATATTTTATGTCTCTGTCTTTTCTGCAGGATGTTAGAGCAAACCAACACGAGTTTCGATAGATTAGAATTTTGAAAAAAAAACTCGGTCTGTCAGAATTCAGGTTGTTACACTCCTAACAACAAGAAGTCAAGGAAGTGAAATTCGCTTGGCAAGGGTAACGGATAATAGTGCTAATACTGATGGTTTCCTTGTACAGGTTGCGTGTAACTATCCAAAAGAGTGGCACAAGGAGCATATGTCGAGCATCCAACCAATAACGAACTCGTACCACTTCCTTAAAATCACAAGTTATTCTAAATTTTATCACTCCAGGAGGGGTTTTTCAGGGGATATTTCAATCAGAGCTTTGACATAAAATAATTTGTCTCTAGCTACAGTGTTTTCACTAGAACACTTAAGCTTTCAGAAATAGATAGTCGATTCAGGACGATAAGCGATTGCAAGATCGAGGGGATGTGTGAGAAATAAGTCCAAACGGGTATAGAGAGCACTTGATCTCCATCTCTACCAAAAGACGAACTTCATGGAGTAATGAGAAATCGCTTCCCATTACTAATAGTAGGCTCATCACTAAGGACGTGAAGACGCTTTTCTAGAAGAGAGAATTTCATGAAAAACATTTAGCGTTCCATACGAACTTGGAGACTGCCATGAAGTTGCCACACTCTACCACAATGCTCCTTGACAACCAAGTATGGAGGAGAGTGTCAAGGAAAAAACCAACCAAACTATCTAACTAGAAATCAAACCCAGCATGAATTACATTTGAAGGAAGGTTACTAATTCCATAAATTAATGAATGTTAAAAAAACGTGGCACATATGTTCCTATATTACGAGGCGTTTTCTCAAATAGCGATGTCCATTTGAGTTTATTAAAACCTACCCCTACAGGAACACTAAATGACCTAGTGTCCTCAGATAAAATCACAGTCTCAATAGTAGCAGTATTATCAGGCAGCCGTAGCATTTTCAGAGCAAATCAAAGGGAAGGACAAGTTGATTTCTCATGACTATATTTTGCTAAAAAATCATTATCATTATTGGCCTTAACGTTTGAATCAGCATATGTGTCTAAATAGTAACTAACGACCTTAGTATCATCAACTTCCACACTAATATTATTAACCTGCAATACTGTTGTTTCATCCCAACGTAAAACATCCGATGGGGCAGGCAAGAGGGAGATGATAGTATTACCTGAAGCATGTTTAATGCTAGTCACAACAATATTGTTTATATTCCTTACGACATCACATTCCACTAGCAAGCCAAAAGGTGGAAAGGATGTCGTATTAGTATGAGAAATGAAAGTATCGGCGACGGCCAGCTTGACCGGGAATGGAGGAACAGACGCAGCTGAGTCTGTGACCATAATTTCTTCATTCGAGTTAGAAAGTATGTATGGAATAGCTTTAACAGCAAAAGAACTATCAGAAAGGGCACATGGAGGGGGAGTTGGGGAATAGCGTTGACTAAATCTTATTGAAGACCCAATTACCATATTTGAAAAAAGGTTGTCGTTTATGCTTGCGCCTTATAGAAGATCGTGAGGAGAGAAAGAGGGGAGAAGGGATTAGGGGAGGCGATGATGAACAAGTTAGGAAAAATTGGGGTTACAACATACGTACGTTTATTATATTAATTTTCCTGATTGGAGTTAAAATAATTGCAACAACCTGAATTCTGAGAAACCAATTTTTTTGTTTTAAATTCTAGTCTATCGAAACTCATGTTGGTTTGCTTTGGTATCCTGCAGAAAAGACAAAGGCATAAAATATGTCAGAGCTCAAAAAAATATCTCACAGTGGAATGGATAAAATATAATATAATCAAAGAATAGCCTTACCGTATTAATAATATAGCCTAACCAGTATCCAAAGCTATCATGTCTCTTCCCCAAATCTAGTTTGCGAGTATGTTTTGAGGAGGGGGGTCAGAATACAAGTTCTGGGGACTGGATTTAAACTATACATTTTGGATAATCCTACATATATTGTTCAGTCGCATTTTCTTGTTTATTAGGTTACTTGGGTTAACAACACTCAAGGCTTATGCACACGTCGTACCCATTTACCTCCCAGAGGATTAAGCTAATACATTATATATGTAGCTACCCTGTCCCAATATTGACGTACTCCCCATGGTACCCCACTCGCACGGTCTCCAATGTAATTTCATAGAAATAAATGCAGTCTCTCATCCTACACTGGAGTGACGTACGGATCTTTACATAACATTGTTACGTTCCGCATATATCTGTCATTACTATGCTACGTAAGCGTACAGACTGGCACCATTGATCGAATCAGATTCCGTACCAGAGTAATTCCCTCAAGTCTACGATACACCACCCAGAGCCGATATGCATGTTTCTAGACTTTCCCACGTACGTATCATCAATCGTATACGATGCCTTAACAACCCATAATTGCATTGGGTTTCGTGGTAGGGCTATACAAGAAACACGGAACTCAAGAGCTTTTCCACATCTGTACAGGTCCGTCTTCAAGAACTTCTAAATACAGATATTCCTAAGGTTTGTTTTTCATGGTGGCTATGGCCCCACCACGGCCCCTCCCTCAACTAGTAAAGACTACAAGAGCTAAGCGACATGCCCCTAACAACAAATAATCTAAACATCTAGTTGGTGTCTCTCCTCAACCACCGTACCCTGATAGTGAAAGGTGAATGGTCTATTGGGTTTAGCTCTAGTCTTTTCGCATCCCACTGGATGCCAATGACGGGAACCCGACGATCTACTATCTCTGTTGGTCCTGACCTCTGCCTCCCCATTGAAGCGACTGTTGAATCACCCTAATGTCACCGCATCACAGCATTCTGACTGCAAAGCTACTTTTGCAGTCAAGGCCCACCCACCTGGTAGTTACACGCAGACCTAACCTCTTAGAGTGCAGCCTAAACATCTGCCACCACACAGAGGACTACCGGGAGTACCTTGTGTACCTCAAGAAGCCGCCTGCTTCCCCTTCCAATCCTTCGGAGACGACAGAATAATCAGATGAACGTGTGCTTCCCTCGTGCCTCATGACACCATGATGATCTACCCCGTTGGGTTATTCACCCTCAAACGTGCGGAATAGTCCAAGCGCCATATTTTAATATATTATTAGACCCTATGTCTAAACATTCTTTTATGCGCTTGCCTTAACTCATCAGGTTTCCATTTAACTTGCTTATTCCCATTCACATTGAATTTTTAATCAAGTTACCAAGTTCATCTTGCTTATTAATTTCAGTCATATAACTTAACCCATTTAAGTTTATTAATAAGCCCACAACATGTTATTCTCCAGATTGTGATCGAAGGTCTGTAATCCACAATCCCTTTATACATATGTAATTAAATATATCTCTATTTACATGTTTTCTGTTTAACATATCACTTATCATTTATGATTAAATATAACTTATTTTATTTCATAAGTTTGCCTCACTCTTTCCTATTTAATCATAATTTCATCTTACACTGTCACAACTTATCGTTGATAACTTATTAACTTAGTTCTTTTAACTAAGGTTCACTAATAAGTCTTCTTCCCATTTAACCTACATTATAATTTCCTATTGTCCCTAGGACAAGCCTTAACATGCTATTCTTATCAGCATATTTCAGATTTCTAAGTTCTCAAATTACTTAATTTATAATTAAGTACAACTTCTTACACAAAATTTTCCCCCATTTGTTGATTACTTAATTTACAATTAAGTACCATTTTTCTCATTACACAAGTTATCTTATTTTCTCGCTAATTTATTATAACCTAAGTTATAATATCCACTTGTTCCTAGGACAAGTCTACATATTATATAACGTTTTATTAATGTAATTTATTTATAATAGGTTATTATCATTCCCCGTTCATTCCCTTTCCTTTACTGTTGTAATTATCTTTCATTCAATTCCATTTATTTCCATTAATTACAATTAATGTTGTTTATCAGTTCTGCTATTTACATATATATATATATATATGTATTTGTATATGTATATACTTATGCATTAGACCTCTCACATTAAGCCTACAATTGTGGATGTTGGATTTGCCGGGCGGTTCCGGGCAGATGTCTACCACAAGTTGACTTAACCTCGTGTCATAGCACCACTACATGTTTTATTTATGCACTTAGACCCCTCACATTAGATTTACCACTTTTGAATGTTGGATATGCCGGGCGGTTCCGCGTAGACTTTTATCACAACTGTAATCTAACCTCATGTCTAAGCGCGGTTATAGTTTATTATTTACTATAAATCTTATATACTATCTAGGCATGTCTATTCTTTTAAATTTCCACTGTAATTTATATTTTACATGTCATCATATTATGCCTATTTTATGTCATACATTCTTTCTAACATATAATCAATTCTATTCCATCATAAAATCAATTATTCAGATAATTGTTCCAATTTATCAATAACATGTAATTGCCAAATCATGTAATTTTTCTCAATTTCTACCTTTAATGGTCCAGGTACATAAATGTCACAAGTTAACATGGAATTGAAACAACAGTAATCGTTATGCATATTTTGGAAAATTTTCCAACATATTAACATTTTAGCATATTAATATTCCAACATGACATATTCGTCACTTTAATCCTTTTTACATATGTTTAAACATTTCAACATATCATATTTAAACATGTCATAATAACATTTCAATACTTTTAATTATTCTAGCCAGTTCACATTGTATAATAACGGAGAATGTTAAACAATAATATATCATTATCTAAAATGATATAACTTAAATCCACTTACCTCATTTGCATTCCAAATCCTGGATCTGGTCCAGATCTAGCATTTCATGGTTTTCCCCTAATTGGATTCAAAACCTAACAACCGCGGATTCAAAATTTTTACTAAAAGAAAAAGGGAAGAAAGAAGAAGAAAATTGAATAGACCAGATCTAGAAAATTACCTCACTTCGCATTTGATTCCGAACACCTTTTTATTAACATCAATTCTTTTCCTCTAGATCTTGATTTAGAATTTTTCGTAAACTAATAATCTAAATTTTCTAAAGAGATTTTAAGAGGAGAAAGAATGGCAGAGTATAGACGTCGTCTCAGAAATGTGAGATTTAGCTAAAATCTCCTAGCTTATTTATAGGTGTTCAGGATCTTATCGTACACGCAGCGCTGAGTAAGCATTGAACCTAGTTAAGAAAACAGTCCAGATACGTCAATGGATCTGCCCGGATCCGGGGGGTGTCATCCCCGGTTCTGAACCCCCTCCCCCGGGTTCCACGGGCAGTTTTGGTGTAGAAATTTGAATTTCAAACATTTGAATTTCTAGAATTTATTTGGTTGTCATATTCAGATGTAATCTTCTTATGCATATACAATTCTTCTAATGATCATTTTACGCGCATATATATGTACACAACTTATGTTCAGTTTTCAAAATTCAAATGGTGTTGCACCGTTATTTGATTCTTGCCGTATTTCTTTGATTCCAGCCTTATCTTAAATTTATCTCTTGTATACATATATTTCTGCACATATATACATATATATTCTCATATATATACATATATATATATATATTTCTTTATTTCCTTATATGTGCGTTCTTATCCTTACAAATTTTGAATTTATATGCATACACATATTTGTATGTTAAGTTGGCCTACTCTAAAACAAAGATAAAAATTATGTTGCCACCGGAGTTCGAACCCCCGACCTCTATATTACATATCCAATGCCTTAACCAACTGAACTATAATGCCTCTTGTTAATAAGTTTAGAAATAATGGTAGTCATTGTTCTCCTTCTTTTACCTTATTTTCATGTTTTGCTACAATACTTCATTTAAAGGCATTTCTTTCATCTTAAATCAGTTTTCTGCAATTCATAGGTCTAGATTGACCAGAAAATCGCCACGAACGCAATGACGCTAATCCTGTGCCCAAGTTCTGGAAGCTCTTCAAATTTTTCTTTTTCTTAAGTGTTTTATGTCTATGCATACATATATGCATTATTTAATTATTTAATTGTTATAAAATGTAGGGTGTTACATTCTCCCACCCTTAGGAAATTTCTTCCTCGAAATTTGATAAGGGTAAAAAATAATTAATTAACCCCTCGCATAATATACATCCATCATGTATGCATCCAATTTTTGCAAAGATTGTGCACTTGTACATAGTGAAATACAACATAACAATACATGTATGCCTAAGCGGTACCTCCTATATGTATGCAAATTTTTCAAAAATCCTTTTAAAACATGATGCTCACATCCTAAATATATTGGCAGTTCTACATGAATGCAATATTTTGAAAATCAGAATAATTTTCATCCAAAATTTTCCACATTCTTGCATAGCAAGAACGCAATTCATCCAAATTTTGCATCCAAAACCCTACTAAGCAATTTTATTTTCCGAATTTCAGAAAAAAACTAATTTTCTAAATTTGATTTCTTATGTTACGAAAAGGTGGAAGACGGAAAACTTCACATCTTCTGTTTTTCTTTTTCAACCTTTTTCTAACCGCACTTGGATTTTATGTAACTATTTATAAAGATTCCCTTATTTTCCTATCCAAGCACAGCCCACATAAGAAAATTTTCTCTGTTACAGATTCTCCTTTTTCATTTTATCTTGAATTTTTTTATTCTTATCCGTCTTTTCTCACAATTTGTCAAGTTTGTCACTTTACTAAATTTGTTGTTTCCTTTTAGTTGTACCTTTTCTCTTAGCTTATTTAATCATCTGATCTAAGTTTAGTTTTCAAATATGCCTTATAGTCCTTCAACTAAAACAGAAAAACATACACTCTAAACAGCTACTATTAAGGGCCAAGAATCTCGAGACTATATCCCCCTCATACAACAAAGTCCAAACCATGGGATCCACGACAGGTTTAGGTGTTACCCTATCTACCAAACATGAACAAAATAACGGAACGATCCCAGCAGAAATGTAATAACGGGTTTTACCCCCCTAAGATGAAAATTAGTGACACGATCTGAACACTTACTTTCCCTTTTTCTATCTAGTAGTCACCACTAATTCTAGCTGTGTACCAATAATCATTTCAAGCAACATCATAGGTTTTTTAATGCTTACGCATTCCACGGGAACTTACCATTATTTCAAGATAATTCTCGCTATCTGCTTCATAGCCTCAAAACTTTCCCGTCTTTCTTAGGCACTAATCCTTACCTACTCCATACTTTTTAAAACACGGTTTGGTCTTTTCATTTCACTTTTCTTCCAAAATCTAAAAGTGTCAAAATTTTATTTTCCCTATGAAAACTTACTTTTGCCAAACCATAAAAACATGTCATCTGAAAAAAATGTAAATCATTCATTTTTTTTTCAAATCATAAAAACTAGAGTAGATAAGGACAACTATTCCTCAATCGGGTTTATAACTTGTTCTTACTTATAAGGTCGGTTCAGTCCCTTACTACAAGGTGCAACCATCTACTCTATTCTTAGTTTCTAGAACTTATTTTGTCCACCCAACAAAATTTTGTCTTTTAAACAATTTATCAAAAATGATTGTCAAAAGAATTGAGACTTCAAAACTTTCTTTATTAAAAATTCTTGTATAAAATATAACAAAAAAACTAACGAGCTACACATGCTCTATAATATGCACCTTTTACTGAAAGAATTTTACTTTAGACAAAGTTTCGCAAGAAATCACTATTATACCCCATTTTACTTTAAAACCCAATACGTACGCTTTACATATTTAAAACTATAACTTTTAAGATTAAAACTGAAAACACCATAAACCATTTTCCCAAAACTTTTACAATTTCAAGTTCTTAAAAGTTAACAATGGGGTTAGATTCAAAGAGGGTTTCCAATTTTTCTTGGCTTTCCTAGACACTCCCTAAGGTCAATTCTCTCAACTATAAATATTCCTATCCATTTTTCTCTTTTTAACCTTTTCCAATTTATAAGGTTTTACCGTCAAGCCCATAATCCAAAACACTAACATATGGGATCCTCCTTTCTCTATTTTAAAATAAATTGTACACTTCCCATCCAAATTCCCCAAGGGTCTCAAATTTCCATATTCATTCCTTTAGTGTACCAAACGGATGTCCCAATTCTTACCATATTATACTTTTTCTATTTAGTGGGTTCCTCTATGGATCTAGGTACATATATAATATATTTATATTTTTAAAATAAAAATACATTCACTCACTATTTATACAGGAGTCCTGAACCTAAGCTCTAATACCAGATGTAACAACTCGAATTCCGACAGACTGATTTTTTTTTAATTCTAATTTATCAAAACTCGTGTTGGTTTGCTCTGGTATCCTGCAGAAAAGATAGAGATATAAAATATGTCAAAGCTCGGAAAAATATCTCATAGTTGAATGGATAAAATATAATATAATCAAGTATAGCCTTACCGTATTAATAATACTGCCTAATCAGTATCTAAAGCTATCATGTCTCTGTCGTAAATTTAATCTACGAGTATGTTTTGAGGAGGGGGGGTCAAAACACAAGTTCTGGTGACTGAATTTAAACTATACACTTTGGATAATCCTACATATAACGTTCAATCACATTTTCTTATTTATGTTACTTGGGTTAACATCACTCAAGATTTTCACACAGGTCGTAAACATTTACCTCCCAGTGGATTAACCTAATACAGTATATATGTAGCTACCCTCCCCAATATTGAGGTACTTACCATGGTACCCCACTCGCACGGTCTCCACCGTAATTTCATAAAAATAAAAGCAGTCTATCATCTTACGCCGGAGTGACGTACAGATCATTACATAACATTGTTACATTCCGCATATTTTTGTCATTACTATGCTACGTAAGCGTACGTACTGCCATCGTTGATCGAATCAGATTCCATACCACAGTAATGCCCTCAAGTCTACGATACACCACCCAGAGCCGATATACATGTATCTAGACTTTCCCACGTACGTATCAACAATTGTATTCGATGCCTTAATTGCACATAATGTGCATTGGGTTCCGTGGCAGGGCTATACAAGAAACACGGAACTCGGTCGGGAGCTTTTCCACATCTGTACAGGCCCGTCTTTAAGAGCCTATAAATAAAGATATTCCTAGGGTCTGTTTTTCATGGTGGCTATGGCCCTACCTCGGCCCCTCCCTCAACTAGTAAAGACTACAAGAGCTAAGAGACTTGCCCCTAACAACAAACAATCTAAACATCCAGATGGCGTCTCCCCTCAACCACCGTACCCTGATAGTGAAAGGTGAATGGTCTATTGGGTTTAGCTCTAGTCTTTTCGCATCCCACTGGCTGCCGATGACAGGTACCTGACGATCTACTATCTCTGTTGGTCCTGACCTCTGCCTCCCCATTGAGGCGACCGCCGAATCACCCTAGTGTCACCGCATCACAGCATTATAACTGCAAAGCTACTTTTGCAGTAAAGGCCCACCCACCTGGTAGTTACGCGCAGACCCAACCTCTGAGAGCTTAGCCTAAACATCTGCCACCACACAGAGGACTTCCAGGAGCACCTTACGTACCTCAGGAAGCCGCGTGCTTCCCCTTCCAGTCCTTCAGAGCCAACATAATAATCAGATGAATGTGCGCTCCACTCATGCCTTATGACATCACGATGATCTACCCCATTGGGTTATTCACCCTCAAACGTGCGGGCTGGTCCAAGCACCTCATTTTAATATGTTATTAGACCCTATGTCTAAACATTCTTTTATGCACTTGCCTTACCTCATCAAGTTTCCGTTTAACTTGGTTATTCCCATTCACATTGAATTCTTAATCAAGTTACTAAGTTCCTCTCGCTTATTAATTTCAGTCATATAACTTAACCCATTTAAGTTTATTAGTAAGCCCACAACATGTTATTCTCTAGATTGTGATCCAAGGTTTGTAATCCACAATCCCTTTATACTCTTGTTTAATTTCACAGTTATAATAACATGTTCGACTTAATATGTAATTAAGTATATCTCTATTTACATGTTTTCTGTTTAACATGTCACTTATCATTTATGGTTAAACATAACCTATTTTATTTCATAAGTTTGCCTCACTCTTTCCTATTTAATCATAATTCCACCTTACATTGTCACTACAAATTATCGTTGATTACTTATTAACTTATTTCTCTTAACTAAGGTTCACTAATAAGTCTTCTTCCCATTTATTATAACCTATGTCATAATTTCCTCTTGTCCCTAGGACAAGCCTTAACATGTTATTCTTATTAGCATATTTCAGATTTCTATGTTCTCAAATTACTTAATTTTTAATTAAGTACAACTTTTTACACAAAATTTTCCTTCATTTGTTGATTACTTAATTTACAATTAAGTACCAATTTTCTCATTACACAAGTTATCTCATTTTATCGCTAGTTTATTATACCTAAGTTATAATATCCACTTGTCCCTAGGACAAGTCTACCTATTATATAACATTTTCATTAATGTAATTTATTTATAATAGGTTATTATCATTCCCCGTTCATTCCTTTTCCTTTACTGTTGTAATTATCTATCATTCAATTCCATTTATTTCCATTAATTACAATTAACATTGTTTATCAATCCTGCTATTTACATATATATATATATATATATATGCATTAAACCTCATACATTAAGCCTACACTTGTGGATGCTGGGTTTGTCGGGCAGTTCTGGGCAGACGTCTACCACAAGTTGACATAACCTCGTATCTTAGCACCACAACATGTTTTATTTATGCACTTAGACCCCTCACATTAGATTTACCACTTGTGGATGTTGGATATGCCGGGCAGTTCCGGACAGACTTCTACTACAAGTGTAATCTAACCTCGTGTCTAAGCGCGATTACAGTTTATTTTTTATCGTAAATCTTATATACAATCTAGGCTTGTCTATTCTTTCAAATTTCCACTGTAATTTATATTTTACATGTCATCATATTATGCCTATTTTATGTCATATGTTCTTTCTAACATATAATCAATTCTATTCCATCATGAAATAAATTAATCAGATAATTGTTCCAATTTAACAATAACATGTGATTGCCAAACCATGTAATTTTTATCAATTTCTACCGTTAGTGGTCCAGGTACATAAATGTCACAAGTCAACATGGAATTGAAACAACAATAATTGTTACGCATATTTTGGCAAATTTCCCAACATATTAATATCTTAGCATATTACTATTGCAACATGACATGTTCGTCACTTTAATCCTTTTTACATATGTTTAAACATTTCAACATATCATATTTAAACATGTCATAATAACATTTCAATACTTTTAATTATTCTAGCCAATTCACATTGTACAATAACGGGGAATGTTAAACGATAATATATCATTATCTAAAATGATATAACTTAAATCCACTCACCTCATTTGTTTTTAAATCCTGAATCTGGTACAGATCTAATATTCCATGGTTTTCCCTTAATTGGATTCAGAACCTAACAACTATGGATTCATATTTTTTACTAAAAGAAAAAGGAAAGAAAGAGGAAGAAAATTGAATAAACCAGATCTAGAAAATTATCTCACTTCGCATTTGATTCTGAACACCTTTTTATTAACATCAATTCTTTTCCTCCAGATCTTGATTTAGAATTTTTCTTAAACTAATAATCTAAATTTTCTAAAGAGAATTGAAGAGGAGAAAGAATGGAAGAGTATAGACGTCATCTCAGAAATGTGAGATTTAGCTAGGCTCTATTAGCCTATTCATAGGTGTTCAGGATCTTATCGTACACGCAACGCTGAGTCAGCATTGAACCTGGTTAAGAAACTGGTTCAGATACGTCAATGGTTCTACCGGAGCTGGGGGGTGTCGACCCCCGTGTCGACCCCCCTACAGGGGTGTCGACCCCCCGGGTCCCATGGCAGTTTTGGCGTTGAAATTTGAATTTCAAACTTTCGAATTTCTGGAATTTATTTGGCTGTTATATTCACACGTAATCTTCTTCTGCGTATGCAATTCTTCTAACGATCATTTTACACACACACACACACACACACACACACACACACATATATATATATATACATATACACGCACAACTTATGTTTGGTTTTCAAAATTCAAACAGTGTTGCACTGTTATTTGATTCCTGCCGTATTTCATTGATTCCAGCCTCATCTTGAATATTATCTCTTGTATACATATATTTTTGCACATATGTACATATATATTCTCATATATATATACATATTTTTTCTTTATTTCCTTATATGTGCATTCTTATCCTTATAAATTTTGAATTTTTATGCGTATACATATTTGTATGTTCAGTTGGCCTTTCTAAAACAAAGATAAAAATTATGTCGCCGTGGGGTTCGAACCCCTGACCTCTATGTTGCATATCCAATGCCTTAACCAACTAAGCTATGATGTCTCTTGTTAATAAGTTTAGAAACAATAGTAGTTATTGTTCTCCTTCTTTTAGCTTATTTTCATGTTTTGCAACAATACTTCATTTAAAGGTATCTCTTTCATCTTAAATTAGTTTTCTGTAGTCCATAGGTCTAAATTGACCAGAAAATCACTACGACCGCAATGACGCTAATCCCGTGGCCCAATTCTGGAAGCTTTTCAAAATTTTCTTTTTCTTAAATGGTTATGTCTGTGCATACATATATGCATTATTTAATTGTTATAAAATGCGGGGTGTTATAATAATCATTCTCTTTCCGCTTTAAATTGTAACCTTTTGGCATATAATATCTCATTTTTTTCCACAACCTTTATTGTTACAATCTTAATTCCCATTTAAGTGTAGCATTTCTAATTACAACAATTAATACCACATTAATTGCTGATCAATATAAAGGATACAAACATTTATTTCCATTCATTATGTAACGACCCAGATTTTTTGGTCATTTGAATTCGAATATTTAAATGGGTTTTAAATATTATATTTGGAAATATTAATGGATTTAATATTGAATTCGTTTATAAAACAACGATTTAACGTTTAATTTATATTTTGATTATAAAACGAACTCAAAACGTCGTAGTAGTTCGTAATATTGAGTTTTGAACTTCAACTAAATATACAAAATACGTTTCAAGTTAGAATTCTGTGAAACCAGAAACGTTAGAATCTATTTGATTATAATTTTCGAATGAAAAAGAAAAATCGGAATTTTGTCTTATATATTTTAAGTTACATCCAAATCAAAATTTAAAATACTCGCTATGGAAGTCATTTATAAACGATAATGTTTGTTTAATAATTATAAAGGGCTTCAATATAATTCAAATATCGTTTAACTTGAAAACGTTAATATTGAGCTGTAATTCTATTTTAGTTGGATTTGAAATTATATATTATCTTATTTAGATATATTCGACAATAATAGTTTATTATTATTTAATTTAAATTGTTTTGTAATTAGTTTATATTTTATTGATGTATATAAGCCTTTTTAAGTAACTATTTTTCAAATTATCTCCATTTTCGATGAAACGAATTTTATTGGGATAAGTATCGCTAGTTATTGCTAAATTTCCAGTTTGGAGCCAATCAGAGTTGTTTTGTCAGTGAACGAAATTTAAAAGTGAACCGATGAATATATTGAAATTAAAATAACAACATTGTGCAAATGGAAATAGAATTCAACGAAATTAATTTCATTGGATCCGGAACATTAAGATGTAGCAGTGTGTCTGTTTTTATTACGTTTGGAGATTGTATGTGATGGGGCATATATTTAATGTTCGATGTTAAATGGTGGTACAACTATATTAACCATAATAAAATAAAGAATTAGATAATCATTTAAATGTGTACATCAATATGCAGATGGTTGTATGCATAGTACGTGTAACAAAGGATAATATAAAAATTACAAGATTCTCATGATTAGTGGGAAACAAAAATTTCTGAACAATCCATATGTAATATAAATAAAAAAATTAATGCACAGCTAATACACAGGCTAGTCGCGATCACACAACTAGTATTGAGAACACTGCACAGTTAAACCTACTCTGTGTAGCTACCCTGCAGTTACGTGATGACAAAAAAACCTTGACTACCAAGTAATTCTCAATGCCGTGACTGCCAATCCTTTTCCGTGATGGCCACGCCCCTTCTTCTTACAAATAGGCATCACCACTTCCTTCCCAGAAAGCTATAAAAATAAAAAAAATGAAAACTAAGCATCCTTGCTCCATCTGTAGTATGCAGTTGTCGTTTAAAGTGGGGAGAAGTGGACGTGGTGTTCGAGAGAATCACGGTGTACAGGCTGTGTATAAGTTCCGGTTCGTGCATTCTTTTTAGGGAAGAAACTCCTGCAGTGGGTGCGTGGTACTGATCGGAGGTCGACCTGAAACGTCAAACGGCATCCCCAGATGGCCGCGAGGCGGTGGCTGATTGGAGTGATGGAAGAACGCGACAGCGACAGATGGAGCTGTACTGCTTGGTGTTTGTCCGGAAACAAAGAAGCTTCATGTAGCAGCATCATGTGAGGAAGAAAATGTTATGGAGAGAAGGGCATGGTGGTGATGTTGCCTACATGGGGGGTTTGAACGTGAACAGTGAAGAGGGGGGTTCGGGTGATACGCACGTGAGTTTATGGGAAGGAGCAGCTTGTGTTAGTAAGGTGGGAGGGAATGGTAGTGCGTGGTTTGGAGATTTTCCTGTTGCAAGCTATTACATGAGAGAAGAAGCAAACAGTGACAGTGTGGAGGAATAACGCGTGGGTATGAAAAAAATAAAGATCATGAAGTGCATGCGAGAATCATTTAGGAGGAAGATGCATTGGGGAAGAGGAGAGTATGATGCGGGTTTGGGTTTGGAGAGACGTGGGCTTCTGATGAAATGGGCTTTTAAGCCATTAATAATAAAAAATATGGGAACATAGCTATTAAAAAATGAAGGCTGCCACTTCGTGAGCTTGGGGAACGAATGCAGCATGTTTTGGAGAGCATGGGGTCATTGGGTTCGTGTATTATAAAATTGAAAAACGGGTTGAAGTTGGTTTACTGCGACAGGTAGAAGAGATACACCCTGGTAGCCAATGATTATAACTGCATAAGTAAGTTAATTTATATATGTCTAAACCATATAGTTTTAAGTGATATAATTAGATGATTTAACCATAATTAGTGACAATCAAGATATAATTAATTTAAATTAAACTATGATCTTAAAATTTATGTAGTGTGCTTATATATTAACCAAATTTAACCAAACCGGAAGCGTTGGAACCATATTAAGGAGCATTACATTCTGGAGTTGGAACAAAGGGAGTCAGAAGAAGATGGAAATTTTAATTAAATTAAACGCATGTTTAATTTAATTAAAACAAACAATTTTAATGATGAATCATAATAAAGTTAGTTAAACAAACTCTGCTCTCCCACTTATAATTATTATAAGTCAGGTTTAATGTTTGTATGCTATGTTTGCTAATTGTTGATTGATTTGATTATTTGGATGTTTGTTAGATATTATATATATATTATTTGTTTAATTTAAATAAAATGACAACGTTATTTTTAATGATTATTTCTAAACAAGGTAACTTATCTTGTTGGTTACGTTTATAATAATATAAACGTTAACTTTGATTGGATACTTGAATTGTTATTATTAATTTATCGTTATTAGTTGAATTAATTATACATGTTTATAATATATTGTTGAATCGAATTGATTATTTTATTTGAGGTAACCTATTTGGATGTAGGGAGAAAACAGGTTGGAGGGATTCAACTAGATTTCTCAAGTTTATTGTCTATTTTCATATGATCATTATATGAACTATTTAACCAATATGTTTGGTTATTGATTTGATTACCGATTATTGAATCCAAATTCAATGTTGTTTTGATATTAATCAATGGGTAGTATTGGTTGAGAATTTATAACAGATGGCCCAAATATACACTGTTCTATAAATATTGATTTACCGTCAGGTAAATCGACAGAATTGAAGTTATAAAATTTATTTTATAACCGAAGATCGATTTTAAAAATATATTATTTTAAATGGAAGTTTATAAAGGAATTAAATATATATTATTTATTTATTTAAGTTTATAAGTGATTATAAATGATTTTATAAAGCTGATTCTTATATTAATAAGATTGATAAGCAAGAGAGCAGATATTTACATGACTATTAATACCTGAGTTTTATTATTTTTAAGAAAAAAATTAAAATGGGATTGATTATTATTAATTTAATAATAATCAAAGTAAAAGGAATTATTTAATTAATTATATTATTAATTAATTTAAAATGGAAAGGGCTAAGTGGAATTTATTAGTGAATAAATCATGATTAGAGGTTGCGTTAACTGAGATTGTTTTATTAAATTAGTTTATTTATTTAATGGGAATAGTTAATGGTGAATAACCCATTTTTATTCTGATAAATGTTGAAACTTGATTATTAGTTATCTAATAATAATGGAAGTGATAATATGGGAATGTAAAACTTAGTAATGGAAGTTTGTAAAGTTTAAAAAGCCATGATTATAGTTTAATGAATATTTAACCGACTTAAGATTTATAGTAATATAATTGTGCGTAAATCGAAGTTTAACTTAGTTCTTATTGAATTATATTTAATTGGATTCTATGAAATCCAAGTTAGGCGAAGTTATAAAACCCAATTTTTTTATTTAATATATTAATGGAACGAGTTATTAAAATGGCTTGTGAGTGGGATAAAAGTTGAGGATACGAAATTAAGGAATTGGAATCTAACTGGAGATCGGTTGAGATAAATGATTTTCTGAGTATTGATTTGATGTTGGTTTCGGCCTTCGGGATTGATATTTAGGGAATTATTTTCTTACTAATTTACAGTTAGGGATTAATGAAGTTATGAAATGGGAAATCGAGAACGGAAATTCAAATTTGAAATAAAGCAGTTGGGCGAGTTAAGTTATAAAGATACGATTTGGACTTGCTATATTAAGTAAGAGATGAGGTTCCATCGATATATAACTAAAATGGGATTTGTTTTGATATTGGGAATGAATACCGGTTTTTGGTATTACAATTGATATTTATCTTAAGGTAAGAACGTGGTTGATCAAGGTCTGAGAGGTAATTAAAATACCCCAACTTGAACGACTTCGGGATTATTGGTGGATGATATTAGTTGTAATGGTGATGATGATAGAGTAATTGATTTGGGAAAATAATAGTGTAACGTTATTTGAAGAATTTGGGAATATATACGATGGGATTCCAAACTTAAAGAGATTTTAAAGAGGCTCAAGAATATGAAATGATATTTCCATAATAAAAGAAATGAAAGGAGATTGGTGAGAATATAACGATATTTTCAAAGTAAGAAATGAGATTTAGAATGGGTTTATTCTAAAAAGGAAAGTGGTGATTATGGTGTTCAAATAACGGAACAAAAGGAGATATCGTAATGATTGTTTATGATGATAAGCTGAATCGGTTTCCCAAATATTATAAAATAAGTATTGTTGTAACAAATGTTTTGAAAGGATAGTTAACAAGAAAATTGGATATGATTCCAAGATACTTTTCTAAGTATTTAAAAATAAAATGATTTGAGAATATTAATATATTAAAACTGATATATTATTTTTAATGGCCAAGTGACGCTGTAGAATAAACCAATGGATTTCTTTTATTTTTATGATTGTTTATTTTGATAGTTAAAAAACCGACTATCAAAATCTGAACTAATGCGTTATGGTACGGAAAGACCAGGATCAAATTTATATTCGAAAACCATTTGAATCAGCAACTACGCAAACGAAGAATATATCTGATGTTGATCGAGATGGAGCAATTGAGGACCGTAAATCTTCATGAGCGGGGGAGTTATTACTGAATTTCTTTAGCTGATCCCTAGAGATATATATTTGACAGTGATTCTGTCGTGATTGAAATCTACGGATTGCAAGGAGTACTCGCTACTGATCTATATGGTGATTCCTAGGATGTGGTAGGAGGGTTCCTTCGGTTCATCCTGTTCCTGAATGACTTGTATGGACGATGTGGGATACAAAAGTGAATGGTGTATAGATGTTCTAAAAAGAAGAATTATAACCTCAAGCCTCAACAACTGGAAAATGATAGAAATCGGGCAGGCAGCATGGCTAAGTGAGTCGCTCCCATTAGGGTGTATTATCACCTATCTAGAGAAAATCCATTTCCATTTTTAATCTATTTCGATGTTGTCCCTTTCCGGGAAACGGTGGGTCGCACCCAACCGTTGGTGATATACATTCGATACACTCAAGCGAAATGAATGGTCGGTCATGTGTGGCTAGGTGGCAAGATGTTCTTGTTGAACCCAGTGTATTCGCCTTTGGAGATACACTATCAGAAGGTGGTTCCATACCTTGTCATAGTCGAAATCCAATCTCCAATAAGCGCCCGCGGTTTTGATTGTATACTATATATATGTAGAACGTAAGATGCAATCATTTTGCTAGATTGTTACTTATTTGTATTTAGACACTATTATAATATCAAAATTAGATATTGATTTCAAAATATTTTTGGTTATCGTAAGGTAAAAACCGTCTGTAATTATGTGTGGATTGGTCTTACGATTATCCTTTTCTTTCGAAAAGAAATGTTTTAACTTTAAAATCAAGTTGGATGATATTATAAACTTAGCGAGTTTTCCTCACTCTGGTTCACCAGACCGATCTGGCGTTTGTAATTCTCGGTTAGACCGGGTTTTACAGGTTCAGGTTGTCGGATGTTGTGAAGTCCAAAGGCGAGTTGAACTAGTTCAGACGTATGATGTTATATCGTTATAATTCCGCAATGTGTTGCATATGAGACAGGCTATTATAACTGTACAGATATATTGATGTATTCTGATGATTGTAAGTTTCATTTCAAGCTCTCAATAAATATTTATTTCTATATTATATTTTGTTCCGCTGCGAGGTGAGACTCTGTGTTATATTGGTTCTTCTTATTCTTCTATTCTGACTTTCTTTCCTTCTTATCTCACCCTCTAACTACTTTCTTCTAGCCTTTTGGGATTGTCGATACTTGAGTTTGGACACAGGATGTATTAGTGTCTTGATTCGAGCGTTAAATTTTCGAGATGCTACACATTATGGGAAATATTATCATGTACATTTCATAAATAGAAAACATTCAAATTCAAACCGATAATTCACGTTTACCTAATTAATAATAATACCAGCGTTATCTACATATATTTTTGAATATATATATATATATATTTGTAATATAATTACATATTATATATTATATGAGCAAAATTTATGTGGTTACTAATTATTTTAATTTCTAATTATTTTACACTCTAGTCCAAGCTAAAGACTATAACAATCTTTCTATATTTAGTCTTGCTGAGATTCAAAATCTCATAAAAGTTATTTTCTACAATTCTTGTAAGTTTTGCTCAAGTAGTTAAAAAGAGGGAATACTGATACATTCAAAATCACAATAATTTTTTTTTTTGGTAAAGCCGATCGGTTTTTAAAGTGACCGCAAATACTTATTATTATAACAAAATAATAATTACAAGTAATACTGGAGATTGACCGGGTGCCAATCTACTGCAAATTCGGTTTTTAAGGTGCACCATCCACCGTCATCCTAGCTAGGTTACATCACTGGAGCTTGATACAAATTTTGGACTACAATTACATTCCACATAGGGAGAATATTACATTTATTGTCAATTGCATTAATGAATTACATGCAGCAGCAAAGCCAAGAAGCAGGAAGACGATTACAAGAGCTATACCATACAGTTATAAGTTGATGAGACCACATAGAAGAGTCCTTTTCCTAAAGCACCACACATGACAAGCAGGACATGGTATGCAACCTACCTACAAAAGCAAATCACATCCGAATGTAAGCAGGACTGTCCACAGGACATCACCAGTAAGGTCAGCTAGGGAGGAAGGTTAAGGAAGGAAAAGATGTCATCCAACTAAGACAGCAATGTCGAGAGCAAGGCTTCACATGTATTGCCAAAAAGTTGAACGAAAAGTAGAAAAACCAGCACGTTGTAACATGAACCAACCAAAACATAACCAAACAACATTTCTCAAACAGTCTCACATATATGCTCGAAATCAGCAAGCACTTAACACCGAAAAGATAAACCTATAAACTCTTACAACATTAACACTTACAACCCAATCTGCATATCCCTGCCTACGAATGAAGAACAAACAATATGACAATTGTGGATACATTGATTATCAAGAAACCTATTCAGTCCCAACACAACCAAACCATCAACCAAGATATGTCAGACATTATAACAGTAGCTCACTAAGTAGAGATAGTGCGCTGCTTCCCCTAGGCATCTCGGTAAATAAAGATAAGAGGTAGACATACCAGGCTCGAGATTTGGTGAGTCAATAAAATGAAACAGGCAGCGAAAAGTTGCTACAAACCATAGGAGCTCCTCGTCGGCTTCTAAACTCCTAGCACCATACAAGTCGAAACCATGACCAGAAGGGAACTAAAACCATCCAACGAGGACTACGCTGATGAACCAACGAAAGCCCAAACTATTACCTACCCTCCTGGCTCAGACCAGACAACATAGGACAAAAAAAACCTAGCAATCTAAAGCTCGAACTCGCAAGGAACCCTCATGTTGCGCATTATAAGGCGCCGAACAGTTTGGCAGTCACTAAATCACCCACAAGTCAATGTTAGAAAGCCCAATAATTCCCGGTAGGGCCACTACGCCTGGAGAGGGAGAGTAGACATGAGAGAGCAGGGGTTAAGGTATCAGAGGAAGAGCAGATCTATTAAAAAAGGAGGTATTAGAAGAATAGGGTTAAATCTAATTGATGAATCAGTAGTTCGGATTTTCTTCTACGTAGGAGAAAGCAAGAAGTGAGAAAGAGAGGGGAAGAGATAACAAGAGACTAGGGAGAGGAGACACAGTGGAAGATTGGGGAGGTTGCAAAGAAACGAAGGGGAAAAATACATTCTTGTCGCCATTAATATATTCAAATCCGAACTGAACCCCTTATGTTATGACCTTTGAAATAGATAATATTTTATTTGCAATAGATGATATAAATTGCATACAAAATATATGATTTAACACATCTCTTCCTATGCTTTTTGTTAATACTCCTTGTAAATTTCAATAAATGCCTTTTTAAGATAAAGAACAAAAAAGACTAATTTAAAAATCAAGGAAAACCCTAACAATCCAAAGCACAAATAGATGTACAATTCGAAATAGAAATTTAAGCATATCTTATAAATTGCACCCAATGTAATGAATCTTGAATGAACAACTATACACTTCTCAATAGTATTTAGGGACTAATTTCTGGATTTAAGGTGTAAATAATAACTACATGATACAAGAAAGAATTATAGGCAAGATAAGGATATTGTAATTGAAAATCCTATAGATACATAGCAGATTTTAGGCATATTGATTCAAGTTTATACAAGCAAAATAAATCTGATATTAGAAACAATGAATATAATTTCCACTTGCGTGAAAACTATTCCAAAATCCAAATTTGAGCACAACATTTAGGTTTATATTTACAAATCCCTACAAATCTATAATGTGTATAAAAAGGAGACAGGTATACATATTAAGATTTATAAATCTGGATAAGAATTGGAAAAAAGGAGAAGAAATAAGGAATAAAATTCACCTAAAACACTGAACCAACCTTTTTTCATATACCTAAATTCATCTTCTCCAATTCTTGTTTGTTTTAATTGAAAACTGATTTTTTTAGAAGATTCAGAAAAGACTGGAGAAGTGGAAATGGAAAAGCTTTGCTACTGCCTACGGAAAATATGAGCAAAGAATAGGGCATTTAGCTCTTTATTTGTAGGCGCTTAAATGATCCAAAACCGTTAAATTTAATTTAAATAAAATCTATCCACCAAGATAAATATATAATAGTTAAAACCCTAGCCACCGCTGCTTAGATCGATCAGCAGGCCGATCAAGTGGTCAACACCTAGGTCGACCGCCCGATTGACAAACTAGGTCAACCTGGCGAAGGTAGGGCCGTGGAGAGTAATTGTAAGTTAATGTTATGTTTATTTATATTTAATTTTCCATTAGTTTTCGTATTTCGCTCGTAACTTTTCCATATAAATTCAGTTTGCGAAGTTCCAAGCATGAAAGTTGACCAGAATTCAATCACGAATGGTATAGTGAAAGTTTTGCATCAAATTTCAATGCTTGTTCAAATTTCATTTTGGAACCTAATTAAATAACCAATTTAACAAACACCAAATTTCAGTGTATTATGGTATCGGTCACTCGTTCCGAGCAAGAATGAGGAACTGATAGTGCACACTTGTTTGTGTTACTTAACTAAGTGCGGTGTTTTAACGAAAAGAAATGGTATCACATGTTATTTGACTACCTAAATTGCACGACAAGGAGTATTGGACCCATGGTTCAGAGTCGGTAGCAATAGAGTTCAATTTGGAGATTTCAAGCCATAATCTATAAGGAAAGAACTAAGCTGTCCGGTGACATCACATCATTGGATTATCTCTCTTCCATGAGTATTTTCACCTTCGCCAATAGCCATGTTTTGAGCTTCTAGCTTCCTAGTGTGGTTGTTAATAATTGGGTTGAAGATGTACCAGTTTATGAGTGATACCCCATCTATGTATGTTGCTTGTATTTATTATTGGTTATGGCTACGAAACTTGAAGTGATGTTGTGCAGACTTGACCAAGGTAGTTGGCTACATATAAAAGAAATATTACTTGTTCCCGAGGACATTGGAAGAGGATGGTTGGACATTCATCATGATGAATGAATTATCAAATATCAACTGGCTAATGCTAAATGGGATGAGTCAAGCATTTTCCCATAATTACTTGATGTTCCCAAATAGATGCAGGAACGATTATCGCTGATTTTCATCGATGAGTTGTCAAGGGTTTAAGGATAGCATGATAATGCTCAAGTCATATCTGATTCGCTGACGAGAGATGTTAGATTTGTATTCTTTGGTTCTAGTAGAATGACAACAAAATTTATTGAGTCTTAGATGGATTAAATATCATACTTGATGCCTCATACTAAGTAGGTTAGTATCATGCACACAAGGTTAGGCATGGATATTATCTTGATACTTACTCTTATTTTCTCATTGATGTTTGATTGTTGATGCATGATATGATTACTTGTACTTATATGATGGTTAGGCATGTGTAGTTTAGTGTAGTATACTTATTTAAGATAAATGTCATACATATCTTTGACATGTCTATGTTAGATAAATTCTATTTATTTAACATGCTTATTTTCATGTTATAACTACTACTACTACTACTATATTTGACATTCTTTGTCGAATACATATTTAGGTACAAAGAAGCAAGACTTGATTGGTTGGATGCTTGCTCGCTTTTATTCACATACACGTGCTAAGCTTGCTATAAAAGATGTATAGATAGATGTAGAGTTGTAGCTTATGCCCTTTGTGCATTATTACCAATTTTATGTTCTAAATATGGAAGGTCAAATTTGGGCTTTTATTTTCTTTTGTTGGATTAGGCCATTTTTGACGAATCGTAGTTTTTCCGGATCAAGCTGTGCAAAGAAGATGCTACCGATTTTTTTTGTGAATATAGACAAAGTTGGAAGAAAAGTCGATATAGGATGTTTATTTGAGTTGTCTTCCAACCATGAGTTGTCACTTTTGTTTTCCATTACTCGTTCGTTAGGAAATAAGGTGTACAACATAAACATCTGGCTTAGCTACAATTATTCTAAATTTGATTGTAATTGTACTTAGAGATGTGAATTATGACTCCTTGTCAATTATGAGTTTATTTTCCTTGTAGTGGTCACTTTCAACCGTTGTTATTTGCAGTAATAAATGATGATTTATCTTGTATTGTTGCTTATTGGAGAGTGTTTGGTTATGTTGTGTTGTTCCATTCTCAAGAATTTCGAGGACGAAATCCTTTAAGAAGAAGAAAATGTGATAAATTGTATTTTTAATTGAATATTTAAATAATTTATTTATATGTTAGTTGTTGATTAATTGACGATTCCAAAATATAGCTCTTCATATATGATCGAATTCGAACTCAAAATCGATTTTGTTTAATTCAGATGGTTTGTTATCTAAAGAAAACAAACAAATATCGTTATATTTAAGATCAGACATTTTGATGGTAAAATGAGTCTCAAAATGTGCGTAAATTGTCATTTCGTGCCCAACCTCGAATTGCGGCAAAACTTATACTATTGGAACCGTTAAACCTTCCCATTTATGGTTAACCTGCATTATCATGATTGGATCCATCGACGTTCCCACCTCCAAAAAGCTTGTGCATGGACTATTGCGGTTTGGACCTCCATTGTGCACAAAATTTATTTTACTTGATTAAACCATGATTTATATTTATGTATTATTATTTTTTAGTTTTTTATTGCATATCATTCTCATTCTCTTTATTGTTCCGAAAGAAAAACATACTAAATTTATATTTAAAAAAAATCATCTTTATCCCAAAATTTAAATAGCAAATTCGCATTTTGTTCTTTGATGCTGCAGGGCACCTCCAATACTATTGTAAGCTTCATCAAGTTTAGTCGATACAAAATTTTTACCATTGTTCATTATAACTGTGTGAAAAATAATTGTTGTGTTGAAGTCATACAAATCCAATTGTGCACAGTTGATATACTTGTAAGCTGAAGTCGTACATAATGTTGGGTTGTGCAAATTAGCCTTTCTCTTTCATTATTTTCCCATATGAAATTGTATTGTACTTAAACATGTAATTTTTTGGAAAAAAAAAGATATGCAACATCAGAAGTTTAACCGATTGAATTATCAAAAATTAAGTCTACACAATTTGCCTCGATGACAACTATGGTTTTATCGTAACTTCCATTCGTAAATTACAATAAAGACTGAATAATGTTGTTTTCATAAAATTTATCTATTATTTATATTGTAATACAAGAAATTGACTGTGCGTATGCATATGCATATGTGTATACCTCACATCTCTTTAGAGCATCTCCAATGCTTTACTAATTTGAATGTAAAATCAATGACATATCACCCTTTAACATTTTTATTAAATTTATTTTCTCCAATGCCATTGTTGAATGAAATGTATAGATGATGTGTCAAGACAATTAGATGACATTATGAAACACAATGTCTAGTAGTAGACATTGTAGTCTACAATGTGGAATAACATATAGCCACTACTTTTTTTTACTTATTTAGTTTTGAAATATTGCTAAAATGATACCAAATTGTATGTTTCTAGACATTTGCATTGGAGAATAAATTCAAATTTTATTATAAAAATAAGTTTTATATGTTTCACATTGTGTAACAGACATTGACACATAAACATTTAAAGACATTACATCTACTTAGGGTTGGAGATGCTCTTATTCCAAAATAAAATGATTCTATCGGCCTATTGAGTATTTTTTATTTTTTCACCAACTGTCCACAATAACACGATCTCCTTAAAAAAAAATAACCACACCTACTCCTCCGCGTACTTCTAAACGTGCCCTGTTTAATTATAATTCAATCAAGCGACCTTCCACCAACCGCCTTAGGTAGCGTTTGATTTCTGGAAGGGCACGTTACGTTCGCGTTGGCGTCTGACGCGTCATGCATGGAACCCACAAGAATAGCCTATTGAGCTTAACGGTTGAAAATCAAGCTTTAGCGTTAGATGCCTTCGACGCGTCGGACGTGGCGTCCGACGCCAACAAAATTTTTTGCAAACGACTCTTTTTTCCCAACTTTATAAACTCAACCCCATCCCTTCAACACTTCACACCATTTTCTTCAACAATCCACAACTCAAAAACATAATTTTCAAGCGACGATGGCTGAAGTAAATCGACCGAAAGCAACATTTCGTCGTTCTCCGAAAGTATGGTCTTCGTTTGCAACCTCAGAGTTTCTACGTTTAGCTATTGAAGCTTACCAAGCCGCTGGAAAGAACAAAAAAGGGATACATAAGAGGATTGCAGCTGCTCTGAACGAGTCTTTAGCTACATCACCGACCGAAATGCAAGTCTCTGTTGAATAAGTAACGGCCAAATACGACGCTTATAAGAAGAAATGCATTGTATGACACAATTTGAATGAGAAGACGGGCGCTGGATGAGATCTTAAATACGGAGCAGTTAGTGGAAGCGAAAGTTGGGAGAGTGATCGAGTGACGGTAAAACATCTATTTAACTATGCAGTTGTAATTTACATGTTCAGTACTGTATTTAAGCTACAGTTTAAACGTCTATTTAGGAGTACGACCCTATGGTGTTAAAGTATAAGACTGGCCCAATCGAATATTTGATCGAACCGGAGCAAATTTTCGGCAACAGTGTTGCAACGGGTTCTGGCACTTACACTCCAGGCTCTACAAGTCAGAATGTACAACTAGAGTCACGTTCTCCTCCACCCAAGTTTGTACAACCTACATTCTTCGAAGATTATCAAGTGCCGCTAGAAGACATTCAGACTCAACAAACGTTTCGTGAGCCTCCTATCCATCCACGGGCTCCAGGTTCTTCATCTAGACCTCGTACTGGCAGAAGAGGAAGAACTGAAACTTCTTCGAAGGTGGAAGAAATTGTTGATATGATACATTCCAGGCAATTGAGCAAGAAATCCCGTCCTGACTCCGACAGTCCGAATTCACATCCATCTATAAATGTTAGTAATTCTCCCTCGTCTAATGCAAGCCCACTTTGTACTCAAATTTCGATGGTGAAGCAGGCAATAGACCGTGCAAGAACATTTGATGGTATTGACATGCCCCACGCAACATCAGTTCTTACAGCTAAAGAAAATCAAGATACGTTCATGGTTCTTCCTTATGATGAAGCATGCAACTGGTTGCGTTTAGAAATCGAGGTACGCAAACAAGCACTACGATACAGACAGTTGCAGATGACTTCCCCGCAGTATCGAGCTCAGTCTGCAATTTGTATTCTAGAACCATGCGTTCTATTCTGTTCAACAATAAACACACACAAACACAAACAATTAAAAATAATATATACAAAAACAATATAATAATAAATATGCCCCTTCGAAGTAATTCTCATAATCCTTCGCGTTCAAAAATCAAACGGCCCCTTGGTTCGCAAAAAGAACCCATCTTCATTCTTCCATGATTTTAACAGTTCGCCTCCATCAGAAAATCCGTATCCGTCTTTTCTTCAAATTCACAACCTTCAATTTCCAGCAGACACGTTCAAATCCGACCGTGCGGTACAACCTTTTCACAAGTAGAAGCTTGCTTTGTGCGCCTTCAGGTATTTCCAATTTATTAGGATTTACGCTTGAAAAATCAATCTACTATGCCTATTGATTAAATACAGCTGTTGAATGGTGAAATGAACTCCATTTTATTATGCTTCCCGCCAATCTGATTTTGGTGGCTAATTCAAGTACTCATTTTTGAGATTCTCGTCTTCTTTTGGATGCAGTCTGTAAAAAAATTGAGATTCAAGCACTAACGGTTGAAGGTTTCGCCGATCTGAGTAGGGTTTTGTTTTCCTCTGTATTTGTATAGCATTCATTTTATTTTGTTTTTCCATTACTTTGCATTGTACGTTTTACTGTCTAGGCTTTGAAATTATGGATGTAGACACTTGCTCTAACACTAATCTGTACTATACTATATCTATTGAGTTACTTTTGTAGAGCAATTTTATACTGCTATATTATAACTGCATACAAATTTAAGATTTTGTAAAAAAAAAAAAAAAGCACTGATTTAATATTAATCTTTTTAGTTTACTCGTCTTCTTTTCAACACATCAATTGCACCTTTTTAAAAGATACTATTCTGCTTGCAATTAAGAGTGCTGATCTATCTGCAGTCTTTAATTGAAAGCATCAGGCTTTAATTGATGTTTTATTACATAGTCTGAACCCATTTAACTATGTTAACAGAGCCGTCCCAACTAAGTTTGTTGCCCTAGACGAACAACTACTTTTTACATTTTTGATACCCCAGTTTTTTTTTTTTTTTTTTTTTTTTTTTTTTTTTTTTTTTTTTACAAAACATATCGAGCTAAGTCAGACCTGAAATGAATATGCAGAATAATAAGGTCTAATTCAAAATGAAAATCATGTTATCTTTATTATTTCAATAAACAAATCAGCCTTCACATGCAAATTTATAAATCTCAGATGAATTTTTTTAATTGATTTAAATCTCTCTTTCTTGCTAAACTTAGCAAAAGCCTATTCGCAACCCCCGCTCCCCACTACTCAGTTGTAACCTAAAGCCGTTGGTCGATGGCAGCAAGTGTTATTGCAATGCAACAGCCTGCTGCTGCTCTAAAGACAATTTATTTGTGTACTTGTTTTTTCCCACACATAGCGACATTTCACCATTACAATAATAACTCAATAACAAATATTGTTAAACTATTTCATTAGTTACATTCCAAAATATTATAATTTCAACATGGTATCAAAAAAAAAAAAAAAAAAAACCTAACGAAAACAAATAAGATAATTATATTAAAACAAAATGAAGTAATAAAAAAATATCAAAATTTAAAATCAACATTAAACTCACAATTTTATTGTAGGTGCAAATTAGAGCTGGACAAATGAAGTATGCTCTTATTGCTAGCCTGCTTTTGCTGTCCTGCAAAATGAAGTCCTTCTCCAGCTTCTACAAATTGAAGTTCTGCGCCTCAATTTTTAATCACCTTCCTCCTACAATATTTAATCACCTTCCTCAGTACTCACATAAACCGCATCATCCAAATTGCAAATTGCAGGCACTGTGGCACAACATAAACAGATAAACGCATAATAACGATTATCAAGGCCGCAAATTGAAATCGAAATCTAATTGAAATTACAAATTGAAAGCTTTTCCGAGAATCCGAGCTGAAGCTTGTCATCGTTCACCCCTTGAGCTAGTGTTGCCTCTGGCCGAGCTGAAGTCGCGGTTGCCGAAGTGAAGCCTCGTCGCCCTTTGTGATTTCTGATTTTTTGTTGCCCCTCGCGCGTAAGATGCCCTTGACAAATGTCTTGTTTGTCTTGGCCACGGGCCAGGCCTGTATGTTAACAAATTACAATTTCGAATTAATGTTGCAATTCTAAAGTTATATTTTAAACTTCGGCTATTTATTAAACAACACCAAAATAAAATATATTTATGATACAATAGAAAGCATTGCTTTAAATTTTATTTGCTCCTTTCCAATGTTATCAAAGCCCTCACCCAGGCGCGCCTAGGCCCCAAAAATCCCTAGGTTCTTGCCTGGGGCTTTTTTACCTTCCAAGGCGCTTATGATGCATGAGCCGCCAAAAAAGCCCTAAAGACGCCAAGGTGCTCGCCTTGTGAAGCGCCAAAAAAGCGCACCTTTTGTAATATTTGAGTAGATTTTTTTAAGCATTTGGCCCAATAGGAGCCTGAAATCCAACATTGTTAGAAAAATGTGATCGGTTGGCTGTTGAATTAGAGCGTATTTTGTAACGAAACGCTGCTTTTCTTTTGTTGATCGAAAGGCGAAAAAATACCTAAATACTTTTTGTTGAACTGTCCTAAAAAAACATAGTTCATAGAAGGTTAAAACTCTATTTAAGACTTTACGTAATGTTGTTTTTAATTTCAAAATTTTAAGTATTGTGTCGCTTGTAGACTTGAGTTTGAATGACATTGTGCATTCATAGTTTGATTTATGTTAATTGTATGATGTTTTGTTCTAATATTGTTTTTATATGCCCTTTTTGAAACAAAAATTGTGTTTTATTGCTTTTCTTAAATGCAGTTTTTTGGTTGAAAACTAAATTTTTTTTGCCATTCAAGGCTTCCAAAAAAGCCCTAGGCGAGAGCCTAGACCTTTTTGGGCCTTTTTTGCCTTGACAACTATGCTCCTTGCTTTTGCCTTAACTATGTTTTCATTAAGCCACCTCTAAAAGTAAAACATCTTCAACATCCTAGCTTAATTGCTTTAAGAAAATTATAGTTTAGTCCAATTTTGGGCATTAATATAGCTTTTGTAACATTACTCCATTTGAAATATATTCCACTAATCTTTTTCCACTTCAACTGACAATAGGAATAGGAAGCGGTTAGTTTACCACTTTTGCATTACTCTATTACCGTATTTTACCAATAATTTAGTTGTACTTATGTATCAGTACTAATATTTACTTTGTTGTTTACAATCTGACAATTGTTGTTATTTGCTATGTACATTAGAACGGTATGACCATAGCACAATTTAAACTTTAAACTATATCTCTCTTGTTGGTTGTGGTACAATCTCTCATTCTACTTCAACTCGTGAAAGAACAAAAAATTGTAAGTAGTAGGAAAATGGAGCACATAATTGGAAGCAGGGTACTCGCCCTCAGACCCCCTGTTACTTTGCTAGCGGCTCATACTATTTGTTGCAAAGGTAATCTCTTGATAGTTATTTTATGTTATTACGTTTTCTTTTCAACCCTCTCTGTATGATTATCTGATCAGGCACCGTCGCTTCTCTACCTTGTATGGAATTTGATACTACACTTATACTGTTTGTATAAATTACCCATTCTTTATGAGGCATAAACCTGTGTTTACCCTGTTTTCCTATTTCTGCTTTTCACGGTTGCTACATTGTATTTGACTTCTTAGCCATAGGATTTATCGGTATGGCAACTCCTAAGTCATTACTTTCTATAGCGGTGAAGGTCGCCGATCGAGTATCATATTAATACCGTTGAAGTCAAATTAACAGTGCTGCACTGCTTTTTTATTCCATGTACCTTTTGCCTAAGTATCAACCTTAACGCAGGAAACACTTGAGCAGACATGCAGTAGCGTTCCTACATTTTCATAATAATAATTCTTAACTATAACATAAGGATCATGGTTAAGTTTAGATAAATAAATAACATAGACAATTTTTTAATCATTGGGTTTGAGATGGTTTAATATTTGATGGTAACAATTTTCAAATTTCAGCTCACTTATTAGTTCGGACATGCAAAATGGACTATATGATCACTGAATAAAATTTATTTTTTTATTTATATTGTCTTATGTTTTACAGATATTGGTGTTGGTTATAATATTAAAATAAAATAAAAACTAGATATTATATTTTTATTTAGTGATTACCCGTTCTCTTACTTGACTACATTTGATGCCCTTGCAATTATGTGATTCTGTACTGTTTTAGTTTAGAGGGCTTTCTTTTATTTAACCCAGATACATATGAGTTCATACTTGCATTTGAATCTTATGTGAATTAGTTATGACTCATTTAGAATACCACGTATACTTTTTTACTAACTGTTTATAATATAATATCTATTAGCTATTTGATACTGATACATAACCAACAATAAACCAGTATAGGTAAAATTTTGGGTTAAAATAGATACACGCACATTGGAGCCAACTATGCGAGATGGCACAAAACACATGGAGGTTGAACACATACTTCCTACTTGCAAACCTAGCTTTGACAGTTTGAGTTTTCCTCTATGTTGATCCTTCTTTGAATGTAGATTTTAATCACAACGATGCTCTCTTCCACCAACGGATCACTAATTTTCCTTAAAATTTCTTTTTCATTTTTTTTTTTTGAAATCTTTATACTTTGGATACAATGACATTTGACCTGTTCTTTTAAAGGTTACACTATTTTTGTAGTTCTAAATATTAAAAACATAAAATTAATATGATAAATGCAAAGGTTTTCAGTTTTAAATGTTATCTTTGATTGTTAAAAATATATTGATATTTTATTAAAATCTTCTGAATGGAAGAGACTTAACAATGTTGAAATTTTAGATGTTTGTTTGAATAGTGAATATGAACATGAACATGGTTGCATGATCCTGTATGTATCAGCTGTTAGTATGTTGAAAGTGGAGGAGTTTGTACGTTATGTCAATTTTCCATTTAATGTTGACTGTTTGCTCCATAAGAATTTAGAACTGTAGGATAATTGATTTGAATATTGTCAGTATGGATAAATAGCTTTTTCGCACCGATATTCATGTCACATTCCAAACTAACCGAATTCGTGCCTAGCTGGATTAGATGAGTGGCTTACAGAGTCCTTTTAGTTCCGGCTTGCTGCATCAGCGTCTCTTCGCTTCTGTCGGACGGCGACGACTGCTCTAATTGTTAGCACGGTGGATTATGAGCTCTCTGACTCTTGAAATCATTCCATTGCGCGACCATCTGTTTAAATATAGACATAGCAACTTCTAATATATATTTAAAACTTTGTGTTCCTGCAAGTGCCTTGCAAGATATTCATTTCCTATTCCTACGAGCATGTTATTTTCCCTTTTATAGCCGTATTTAGAAATTCGCAGAATAACCGAATAAATATGTAAATGCATCTCCTACCATTTTGCAGTACAGTACATCAGTTCGAAAATTAAACAAGGAGTTATGACATTAATTATCCACTGTAATTGTGCTATTAACTTAATCCATTATCCATCCTGGTTTTATTTATATTCCTTTGGATTTAATGTGATAGATAATTCCTGGAGAGCTTATGGTTTATCATTTTTATCATCGTTCTTTCTTTATTTCTCTCTCTTTTTTTTTTTTTTTTTTTTTTTTTATTATTATTATTATAAATTAGTACTTTGAGTGCTAAATTACTAGCTTTAAAACGGAAATTAAACCTATTAGAAAAGGAGGTGCATATTTAGACAATGGACGTGATTTTCCTGTCGTTATGATTTAAGTGCCTATTTGAATTGGAAAAGGATTTTTTTTTTTTTTTTTTTTTTTTTTAAATATTCTATGTATATTTATTACTTGTGCAATTTGCAAATATTGAACTTAAATGCTTTACAGGTCTGTCAACGGTTACCTGCAACTGTTTGTGATTTAAATCGACTACTAATGATTTATTTGGTTAGCACTCATAGTTTAATATGGTTTCTAGTGATCATTTTTTTAATCGTTTGGCGTTAATTTATGAACACACATTCATAATTTCTTGACTGCCTTCAATTTTTTTTTACCAACGCCTCATACCAAGTGCATCAGAGGGGGAGTGTAAGCCTCTATAGCTCCCAAAATCATTAGAGTTGTGAATTTTCTTGAAATAGTGATCTTAATTAATAAATTACTTTGGTAGTAGCGTCAAGTTTTGTCGATAACTCACTGTCCTAAGATGACAATAGTCTATAATTTAGGTTATGCATGTCTTCACGAATCACGACAAAGAGTTGTTCTCTCACTAATTTAAAATTGCAATTTTATAATGACTGCTCATTATTTACAATTTGGTAGCTACCACTCATTATTTGCTTCTTTTTTTTTTTTTTTTTTTTTTTTTTTTTTTTTTTGCGTGCATTATTAATCTTTGAATCTTGAAGTGCAGTTGAAAACTAAAATAGCTACGAAGCTCTTAATGGAATATGTATTTTTTGGCTCGGAGATGTTATGAAAATTGAAAGTTGCTATGTGCAAATCATTGTGGTTGAGTTTAATGTGTGATATTAGTTTTTGTATGAACATCATGTTTCCTCAGGATTTAGTTCATGTTTTTTCACTTATATTAATTATAATATATATTCTTTTGTGGCAGTTCATCAACAACACAATTGAGCTGCACTATTGTGATTCAACTACTATGGAAATTGGCAAACACTTGACTGCAATAAAAAAGTATAGGTTTATTAACTTCGAAATTCATCTTTGGCATCGTTGATGAGTGCCCGTGGATTTCCTGAAACCTTTGATAAATACCTATTTTGTTTTGTGCTTTGAAGAATGAAAGGCCGGATTATTGTGGCTCAAAAATTTTAAGCATCTTTTCCAAATATGTACAACAGCTAATTAATATAACTATTTCAATTCAATTCTTATACTGGTCCTCAGTGCAATGATTTTGTAATCAAACTAACTGTGCATTATTTGAGCAGTGACCCATTTATACTGTTACCTGATAAAATATGCTATTTCAGCTTTGTACAAGGCACTTCTCCAAAACCATGCCTTCTGGTTGAGATTGTTTATTAAAAAATAAGTTTACCATTAGATCATTCTAATAATTTATTAATTTTCAAATGTTTTCCAGACAAGTAACATCAAATGCCATATATATCCTCTGGTGTGTGTTCTGAGGTTATATATTGTGTCAAAATTATAATTGTGAATCCTTTGACAGGGATTCAGTAAAAATTACACACATTATTAAAAAAACAAGTATTGTACAAACTTGACCATGTTTGTTTGGTCTACTTCTTTTGGAAAAAACAACGTTGACATGTTTTTTTGGTCTACTTTTTATGTCAGATTTATTCTATGGGTAATCATTACTAATGTATTTTGTAAGCATTTATGTTATGGATCGGCACACTTGAATCTCAAATTTATGTAACCTGCACCTAAACTTATACACAAAATTTTCATAACTTACTTAACAGAAAACATGTTTGCTCTGACCTTCATGTTTACTCAACGTGTACAGCAGCAGTTACTTATATATTGTCGCAGGACACTCATCCTATCGGAACTACATTAACGTCAACTCATTCTGCATTCTGTCCGTGTGCGAAGCACGGACCACTCACTGGTTACTATTAAAAGCACTACAGTTACAGTAGCAACGATTTCAGCTAAAAATAGTAAAATAAATGGTAGGAAAAGAATCAATGTTCTCATGCCCACTTTGCCAACATGGACATCAATCCAGCTCCGATCAACAAAGAAACATTTACGCCCACTTGCAAAATCCCCTTTTTCTGCACTTTAGGGTTCATAAAATCAGCAGCAAGAAGATCAACAAGAGCCATGTAGATGAGAATTCCAGCCGCTGCCGAATTCAAAACGCCTTGAGTAATAAGAGCACCTGGACTCTTTTCATTGTATGTCGAGGATATTCCGATTCCAATTGCAATCCCCACCGGTGTAGTTAGGGAGAAAAATAATATCATTGTGACCATCTTCTTCACTTCAAATTGTGCCTGCATATATTCAGCCAGAAAATCTATCAAGTATACACAAGTTTCTTGCATCTTTGATGAGAAAAGCAAACACTAACACGAAATTCAAATGCCTTTTAGCTTTTTAGTTAACAGTGTGCTACATATACAAATTCCAAAGGGAAGGACTACATTAAAAACATCTAAACATTCATCATTATCCATCTTCCATTCATTGACTATATTCCTTTTAAAAGAATACTGTTTATGCTCAACAAGAACAAATGTTTTATCTACTCACTGACTACAACTTTCCATTGCATGCATAAAGCTCTAGGTTACCAAATTTGTATTTGATAGGCCAAAGTATGAGAAATATTACCTGAACAATGCACCCACCAAGGCCCGTTCCTTCAAATAATTGATGGAAAGTTAAAGCTACCACAAGTGGTCTTATTGTTTTTGGATTTTCAGAAGCACCTAACGATAATCCGATTATAACCGAGTGCACAACGATGCCTATCTCCAATACCTATACACATACACATGTGTTAATGTTAGCGTTTGGGCATGCTTGCAAATAAACAGTGAAAATACGCATAGAGACGTCTCAAAAGTTATACTTCAGGCAGTTAACAAATAATATATAATGCCATCCTAGAGATTATTCCACAGTACCATAATCTAACTAGTAATGTTTAACTCCTGAATCAACTGGAAATCATGCAAACTTTACTACCAGTCAATGGAAACTGAGAATTAAGTTATGCTTATTGCATGAACAATGCAAAAACTGCCCAATGACTGAATTTGCACGTTTAGGCATATATCAAATACATGAATATATTTACAACCTAAATTCCTTTTTTTCCGTAAGACAGAAACAAGATCAAATCTTCAAATTACAATTTCAGTAGTTTAGGTCACCAAATACATCAGGTTCGATCGATAGAATTAAAGAAACATATTTGTTAGATTAGATCACTGACTATTATGTATGAACTTACTTGAGAGACGACCCTATGTCGAATAAGAGCCTGATCCGGCCCTGCACGGCTGGTACTTCCATGTGCATGTCCATGTCCAGTATGCGTATGAACATGCGTGTGCTCCACATGTGCAGCTTCCTCTACATCCTTCTCCTCCGCCTGTTTTCCATAGGGCACTCTACTGAAATACCCAGTAGCCAAGCTATCGATCATCAACGTTATGATCGCCCCCATCATGGCAATAAACCCTGTAAATGGAAAATTTTGCCATACATTCTCTTTCAAGCAAGGATCTGTCAAATTGTCGAACGCATCCGGAAGAATATGTATGAACCCGGTTGCTAATATAACTCCGGCCGCAAAGGCTTTTATAATGAAAAATATGTCTTTATCTGGGCGAAGCGGTTCGAACCACCTCCCTAGTATTGGAATGCAAACGCCCAAGAATCCACCTATGAGAATAGAGAAAATCGCTGCGATTTTCAACAGTAAAGCTTTCTTTTTGTCCCTGCTCTCTTTATCATTTGAACAGTCGGATTCTTCGGATTCTGAAAGAGAAACTGGAATTGTGGAAAGGAAGAGAAAGGTTACAAAGAAAATAGCTTTATAGTTTTTCATTATGAAAGAGTTTCAGTGAGTTGTTGTAGAAAACAGAAGTATTTAGTTAGGAATAATAGGTTAATGGCATTTAAATAGGTAAGAAGCTGGAATATTGGGCAAGTCCAAGCAATGACGACAGAGTATTGCAACTAGAATTATTATGCTGAGGTTCACACTCGGTAAGAGAATAACATCGCATATGAAGATGATATCTGTGGAATGAAGTCCGCAGAATATTTCATAAATTAATTTTCGACAGCTGATTAATTTGAAGGAATGTCGACATTGTGGATGACCTTGATAAGTCAACTAGTATGGTTTGGTCTTCGTTAGAAAATAAATCATGCAAGCACCTTGACTGGTTAATACAACTTTGACGATCAAATCAGTACCAGGGAACGACGACACTTCTTATGATTTTTGGAGTTTGTATTCTACAAATTTCTTAAGAATTTTGTTGTTTGTTCATACTGTAGGGTTTATGTCTTATGTCTCTGGTGTCTTGTAACCATTTGCTAACCATTTAACAGCGATTATGGTAATATTTACCGTTATCATTTAACAAATATTATTAGTACTGTAATATCTTTTGTTTATTTTTACCGTTATCGATCAACTGGTATAACGGTAATGTGCTAACCGTTACATTGGCATAGTTGAGTTTGAATTATTTCACTTGGTCATTGAACTAAATTTAATCGTTTTTTATGATTCTAAATGGTTGTGACAAAGCATATAATATGAATATACATATATTTTAATTAGTGGAAATTTAAAGTACATCCTTATTTTGAAACTTATTGTAAAGGGGCTCTTTGTCTATGATTTTTTTTTTTTTTTTTTTTTTTTGAAAAGTAAAAACAAAGTTTAGGCCCAAGGCCCATGATAAACGAGTAAAAACCCATTACACCCGAAGCCACATTAAGTAACTTACAACCCTAGCCGCAACAACACAATACATCGAAGCAAACCCTAAGAAGAAAACTTGAAAATGACAAGCTCCTTAGGGAAATAATCTTCACCATCTTCATGGCGGCTTCCAAACGAAGTCCTCGATGACTTCCCTTCTCTTCTCATTTGTTGCAAGCTTGAGATTGACTTCAGATTCTCTCAAGTAAAGATTCTGATATCTTAAATAGCGATTCTGGTGCTCGTTATAAGATGGGGAGTTCAGATCAATCAGATCTGAATTTTCAGGCTGTCGAAGCTTCTCTTCTTTCTTATTAAGTCTCTGGTGACTTCTGAGGGGCTTCCACTGCTGCTCTCACCTTCTGACCAGACAGATAAGTGGTAGATCTGGTTGTAACAAGCTTTTGTAATGATTGTTTCCAATTCTTTGTAAAAAGCTTAACTTTTCATCTGATTTCCTCTTATCCAAGTGGTTAATCAGGTCTGGATCACTACTGGAGGAACCTCCCTCCGTTTCAGGTAAAAACAAAGAGTTATCATTCAATTTATATAAAAAATCACGCACTTTTGTAACAGAGTTATGTCTACTTCCCACATAGTTATCAGGTCTGAAATCAGAGTTGATAATGCCCCAAGGAGGAAGCCAGATCTGCCAAAGCACCATTCAAGTTTTCTAGATCTTTGCTGAGTGAAAAGTGATCTCTATTTCCTGCAGTAGGTAAATAAGGTACATTATTGTTCATACTTTTAGGTAAATAAAAGTTATGATCAATTATAACTTGTTTACTCTCTTTGCTGTAAGGATTACTACTAGCAGAACAAAGATTAGTTTCACCAGTGGGAAGATCAGAGAGCTCTGTATTGGGGAGTTGTTTGCCATTAAGTAATAACTCTTCAACTTGCTTGTCACAGTCTGCATTACTTTTATGATTTGCCTGATTATGCATTTTTTTCGTGTTTGAATCTGTTGGTTTTTTTCATGAAGTATAGAATTCCAGAGGTGTGCACAATTAATTTCTTTACCAGAGTGTAACCTTTGGATCCTTTCCCTCCAAATATAATAAATAGATGCAGTCAGTAGAACACATGCTCTATTAAAATTTGTGGACTTGGGCTTAGAAAATTTCAAAATATACTCCAAACTATCTCTTATGTTCAAAGCAGCAAAATTTTGATTGAAACCCAAAGTGCATTTGGCATTAAACCAAATGTACTGGGAATAAACACAATAAAAAAAATAAATGATTGCCGTTTTCAACCTCAATTTTGCAAAGAAAACAAGTATTATATGAATATTTATTCCATGTGCAACATTTTTCTCTAGTTGGAAGCTTATTTTAAAGAGCAAAAAAAGCACAATGTGCTATTTTAGGACAATTAGGTATGCACCAAATGATTTTATGCCAATCCACTTCAGCCCCTTCTCCTTGCAGAAACTCCCAAACGTTTTTGAAAGAAAACTCGTCTTTTGAACACAATTTCCAACACTAATGATCTTTATAACAATTTTGATCAATATGAATACCCATAATAGCATTTTTAAAAATAAGAGATGTAGGGTTATTATGAAAGCTCCAACAATTATTTATAATAATATTATGCACTTTGTCATTAACCCCACCTAGTATATGCAAATTATTCCAGCCAAGGAGATTGATTAGTGAATTACCACTAATCCATGGATCAAACCATAAACTGGTTTGACTTCCATCTTTTTATTTCCTATGAATAAGTTTTCTACCTACATCTCTGCAATCTAATATGTTTTTCCAAACATAAGAATGGTGATTCTCTTTTCTATCAAGCCAAAAGTTATTATTTTTTAAGTATTTAGCTCTCATCCATCTGGCCTAGAGAGATTTACCATCCAAAAATATCCAAAATAATTTAAACTTGCTAACTTCAGCAATGTCTTTAATATTTCTAAGCCCTAGTCCACCAAATTTTTTAGGCTTACACATTATATCCCAAGCAACTTTGTGATGCTTGCCTCTCCAAATAAAATTAGAACACAATTTTTTCAATTTTGTGTATGACACTAGCAGGGATGTTATGTGATTGAACCCAATAGATAATTATTGCAGTGATGACAGTGTGTGTGAGTTCCATTCTACTAGCTAAGGATAGTAATTTACTTGACCATTCTTCAAGATTATCTTGTATCATATCAAATAATCTAGAACAATCCCTTTCACTAATTTGATTAATGCTTAATGGAAGGCCAAGGTATTTAACAGGAAGATTTCCTTCTTTAAACTTCAAAAGATGCAATATTTCATCTTTAATGAGAACATCCTTGCTAAAATTTTAATAAAATTTTCTTTTATTTATATTAATTGCTAAGCCAACATAATTTTCCATATTTTCCGAAAAGCACTCTTTTATCAGCTTTTAGAAACAAATGCATGTCATCAGCATATAACAAGTGAGTAATGTGTGGCTTAACTTTGTTTATAGGTTTAATGTTTCCCTTTAACACTTCTATTTCCATCCGCATGGAAAAATATTCCATAACTATAGAGAATAAGTAATGTGACAAAGGGTCACAGTGCCTTATTCCTCTATTGGTACGTATGAAGCCTTTAGGGGAACCATTTATCATGACAGAATAAGTCACATTACTGATGCATTCTTTAATCAGAGCACAAAATCTATTATCAAAACCCATTTTCTGCATAATGTATATGATAAAATTCCTATTAATTATATCAAATGCTTTATGCAGATCTATTTTAATACACATGAGGTTTTTATTTCTCATGTTAGAACTCCTAATTAACTCATGAGCTAATAAAGAATTTTCAGAAATTAATCTCCATAGGATAAATGCACTCTGATTCTCAGAAATAATAAATTTTAGAAAACATTTTAACCTATTGCATAAAAGAGAATAAATAATTTTATATATAAAATTACAACAAGCAATAGGTCTATATTCATCAAGACCAGATGGGTTTTCAACTTTTGGAATCAGGGTTAGAAATGTATGGTTAATGTTTTTCAACAATTTTCCTGAATTAAAAAATTCAGTAATTGAATCACATAGTACAGAATGCATTTCACCCTAATGAGTTTTGTAGAATTTTGCACCAAACCCATTAGGACCTGGGCTTTGTCATTATTAGCATAAAAATAATATTTTTAATCTCATCCTGCCTAATAGAAGCTAATAAAATTTCAGAACTATTGCTGTTAGCAGAAAATTTAAATTCAATATCAGGAAAAATATTGGAATGATTAGTTGAATTATATAAAAAACAGAAATAATTAATAGCCTCTTTCTCAATGTTAGAGGTTTCATTAATTATTCTGCCATTTGTATCAATTAATTTACCAATATTATTCCTGTTTTTCCTATTGGACGTTCTAATGTAAAAAAAATTACTAGCTTCATCACCAGCTGTTAGCCAATAAACCTTGGCTTTCTGTTTAATGTTAACATAACTAATATGAAGAGCATTGACCAAATTGGCTTGAGCATTAAAAAAATTCTCAGCCTAGTCCTTGTCTGAGCAATTTTTATCTAAATCATTTTGCAACCTATCACATTCATCCATAATAGATTTGATGTCATTCCTATTTCTAGAAGTGTTCCGGCTTTTCAGCTTAGACTTAACCCTCTGCAAAGTTTTATTGAACTTATATTGGGCAGTTCCGTAAAAATTATTAATGACACAGCTAGAAACAACTTCTTTATAATTGTTCTCATAAACCCATCCATTCACAAATCTAAAAGGAGAGCTACCTGCTATACCCTTATCAGTGCTAAGGGAAACTAGGATGGGTGTATGATCACTTGTTTTTGGGGGCAAGGTACTGCATTTAACACTTGAAAAAAGGTTAACGAAATTTTGATTAAATAGAACCCTATCTAGCTTGCAATGAATATTTCTGAATTCACCTGACTTCTAAGTGAATTTGTTGCCAAATATAAGCAGTTCTATTAATCCAGATTTCAACATAAAATTGGCAACTTTTTCTAGCTTAGAAAAAGGGATAGGGTTGCCTCCTCTTTTTTCAAAATTATGAAATACAGTGTTGAAGTCCCCAATTAGCATCCAAGGACTGTTTATAGTATGGCTAAACTACTCAATACAATTCCATAGCATAATTCTATCATTTTCAAAATTGGAAGCATAAATAAAAGTGATTTTTATAGTCAAACCACCCTTATTTTTGAAAGTGCAATGAATATATTGTAGGTCAATAAAATAACTGATGAGATACCATATGGTAGGATTATGAAAAACCATAATCCTACCATTTCCTCCCATCAGGTTATTATTGATAATATTCCAATTTGAAAATTTTCTTATTTGCAGATCACTAAGCTTATGCTCAATCAAACATATAATACTAGGTTTGTATTTACCTAAAAAATTGGCAAGATCTAGTTGCCTTTCCGAGGAATTTAACCCCCTAATATTCCAAGCAATAATATCCATTAAAAAATATATAAAATAAAGGATATAAATCATCTAAGGAGGACCACTGTTCTTTTTGTTGTCCTCCTTAACTCCTAACTGTTTGCCACTTTTATTGAAATTGCTGTTGTCGGTAGGCTTTAGTTGTTTATCCCACTTAGCATTTCTGCTAATGTACTTCTTTCTAAAATCATAATCTTTATCATCTTCAGTTTCTTTTCTTCTGTTGAGACATTAGGCTTTTGGTCCTGCCCTTTTTCTTCTTAATTACAGGTGAGGCAGGCTTCGAAGATTTTGTTGCAGCTATAGTTTAATTGACTGCTTCCTGTAAGTTTTCGTAAGTGATAGAAGATTTGGTAGGAGCAATATCATTCGCCAACAATGAAGCATCAGTGTAGATGGGATCAGCAGAGAGAAGATCACCGCAATTTATTCCTAATATTTTTATAGAATTAATTACTGAATTTGTAATAAAACTTGAGTCCTTCGCCGGGGGGAGGGCTCAATGACCTGCTTAATATTAGATCCCTCTGCTGCTTTGTTATTTCAAACATCTGAATTGTCTTGCTCCTTTAAACATGTGGGAATTTCAGGAATGGTTCCCACAGATTTATTTAGAGCTTTAGCAGTCTGCAAATTTTCATTAGGACTTGCAGATTTATGGTACGATTGTGCAGGCAAGTTTTGATCTCTTTTACCCTGTTCCGATTGAAAAGTAGGAGAAGCATCAATGCTCATATCGTCTGCATTAGCTGCCATATGAGTATATGCAGGATTGGGGAAATTATCCGTTGATTCTTCTGAATTAATTCCAACTTTATTAGTACCGGTGTTAATATCATATGAATTGAATTTAGCTTCATTAACATCGGTATTATTGTCGGGATTTGCAACATCTTTTGGTAGGTCTCTCTGATCTTTATTGCTAATGCACTGTTCAAGAGAGTGGCCAAAACATTTGCAAATCTTGCACCTATCTGGAATTAACTCATATGTGATCTATTGTGAAATGATTTCCCTATCGTGCATGAAAATAGATGCCTCATTAGGTGTAACACCCCGTAATTTTAAATATTAAAGTTAATAAATTAAAGAATACTTAATTTCAAATGAGAGAATCAAGGAAAATGGTTTATGCCATTGTGTTCGTCTCGGAATTCTGGTTGAGATAGAGTTCGAGTTTGCGTAAATTGGACTTCGTATGAAGAAGTTATGGCTGTCGGAAGTTTCCAGAAATTTAAATTTAAATTCAAAAACGAATTCAGACTCAGAACAGAGCAGGGCGGGAAATCCCCCGCCCAAGACCAGGTCTACCTGGGGGTCGACCCTAGTGTCGACCTCCCCTTACACAGGTCGACCTTAGTGTCGACCTAGGGGTCGACCTGCCCCCCCCCTCCCCGGGTAGATCTGAAAGACGACAATTTTGTGACTCAGAGCTGAGTCATTAGGGCTGAGGTGTCACTCTATCTTGACTGGATGGTCTTGATTGATTCTAGGTTGATCGGATGGCCTAAATTAATCCTAATCTCTATACACACACATGTAGACTCAAACCCTAAAACCTAACCAAAATTAGAACCATGGCCGTCATGCTATCACCCGGCAACCTAGAGTAGCCGCCACCAACTAGAGGAAAGTAAAGCTATTCAACTCAAGTTTATAACAACAACAACTACGAATTTGTCTACTTCAAAGGCGAGCTAAATCAATTTCAGAACACAGATCCCATAACTCAAGACCTTTGAGTTGTGAGTTCAATTTCTTTAATAAGATAATTAACAAGTTAATTGGGTTGAGTTATAAATTGGGTTATATGGATGTGTTTGTGAAACATTGGAAAATGTGGTATTTTGTGAATATATGCTAGTTGTTCATAATGACAGTTTTTGTTGTAGATTCCTTTGTATATGCCCAATCACCTATGTTCAACTTGATTCATGTTTGACATCATTTTATATGCAAGTTTGGGTGTAGATTATATGCTAGTTTCTATGTGAATTATACACAAGTTTACATGAGAACCAAGTAAAATGACTATATGCAAGTTTAGGTAGAAATTGGATTCACATATATGAAAGTTTACACCTTTAGATTTAGATCTATGACGTACATAGTTTTATGCAAGTTTGTGACTATGGCCGATGCAAGTTTTGGATGAAAACTATATTCATATATGCAAGTTTTGGGTGAAAAACTATATTATATATATGCAAGTTCACACCTTTAGGCCTATGTTTAGATTCATGACAATGCAAAGTTTATGCAAGTTATGTTGTAATCCTTATTTGCAAGATTAGATCCATTTTGTGTGTTATGCAAATTTGCGATGTTTCTTCCCTTTTATGTGTTAGACTAATTGCTAGTCTAATATATATATATATATATATCTATATATCATGATAAGCTAACGAACAACATGGGGACGATAGGGGGAATATTGAATATACACATATTGAGAATTGGCATAAATGGCCTTAAAAAGGCATATAATTAATTTAAGACATTAATTGGAAAAATTGGTATTTATGGACATAATTTTAAGAGAAAATTATGGACATAAATAAATTTGGAATCTATTTAAAAATTTGAATAGGGATATTAATCCACTTTGGGGTTAAATAAAGATATGTAATAATTAATCGCCTGAGACACGAGGTTAGACTCGTTTGTGGTGTAAGACAGCCTGGACCCGCCCGACAAATCCAGCTCCACAAATGCCAGTATAATGTGAGAGGTCAAAGGCATGAATTAAATGCGTAACAGTTGTAAAGACACGAGGTTAGGCTCGTTTGTGGTGTAAGACTGCCCGGACCCGCCCGATAAATCCAGCAGCCACAAATGTCAGTCTAATGTGGGAGGTCTTTACAAGGTTACGATTTTAATGAATTTAGAAACACTTAACCAGATAAACATGTGGTGGGACATGGGGGGGGGGGGGTTAAGTGGGTGCCTTGGGTGGCATGTAAAATACGATTAGATGCACTTAACCAAGATTGAAACATGTAAGAAGACATGAATAAGAATGGGGTTAACTGGGAAAAACCTTAGAGAGGACCAAGCATAGGTGGAAAGCTTGTGTCATGCATGGAGGCCCTTTTCAAACCAGTAACCCATTAAGTATCTTTGTGGGCTCGACTCAAGTCGAGTACGGGACACGCGTACTGGGTTTGATTGTAAGAGGTCAAAAACGGGTTAGCGGTGGCAACGCAAGTCCAACGGGGTCATATGCGTGTGTGGGCCCGGGCTGGTAGGTAAGACGTTGTTGCATCGTGTAGATATAAGCCGTGCATTTTTGGTGGTATCGGGTTGCCACTTTGGGGAGTGATACACCCCACTGTGGGGTCAGAACAGGTATCTACGAGTTAGGGAGCCGATCGAATGGGGGTAGTTGGTACACCTAGTGGAGATAGGGGCAGACGACACCTATGAAGGCAGCTAGGGGTACACGAAACTACCATTATCATTATTAAGTTCTGTAGGCAGGATCAACTTTTAGGGTATTTGGTGTGGTGCAATGTAATAATTATCTTATAGTGATTAGGTGCGCCTTAACGTTATCTTTGTTCATCTTATTTCCTTTGTTTGCTCTGTCATACCCATTTGTTCACAGTCATTTCCTTATTTTCCAGCTTATGCCTTATCCTAGTTACTTAGTGATTATATTGCTAAAATTATTGCACTCGCCAGACTTTATGTCTGACCCACTTTGTTTCCACCTCTTTTCTTCCTCCTCCCCAAGGTGCTCAGGGTGGGACTAGTACTAGTGGAGGTTGATTTGGACAGCTTTATCTCTTTCTCTTAGAAGTTGCTTGGATCGCTGAAGTAAAGTTCAGCCTATCTTAATTATGGCTATTTTATGTTGGGGTTATGTCTTTTATTTTACGTACTCAGAACTTATTTGCCAAGATGGATAATAAGTGTATTTGGTTTTTTTGATGTGATGTAACCAAACTATTTCTCCGCTGCAATAAAAGTGGTTTTTATTTTTCCAAGTACCAATATATTTATCTGTCTTGTTTACTTTTCTATTCTATACACAATAAACGCTCCACCAAAATTAAGGCATTCCCTTTGTGAGTGACCTTAATGGAGATGGGGTGTCACACGTGGTATCAGAGCTGAAGGTTGCCAGACCAGATATGAATTTTGAAAAAACTATTTTTCAAAAAGCACTTTTATAAAGAAATACTTTCAAAAATACGTTTTAAGGAAAGTATTTTCAAGAGAAAAGTTTATTTTAAAAACATAACCCCCAAGAGCCGTATATCTTTCTTTCGAATTCTTCGTTTGAATCTCTTCATTTTCTTTTTAGCATGTCTGGAATTCCCGAGATACCCGAGGGGATACCAATACCAGGATGGTTTAGAAGGTATCTGGAAGCTAGAGCCCATGTCGCAGGCCCAGCAAATGCCCCTCCTCCTCCTCCTCCCCGTGTTGACACTTTCGCAATGATATGCAAGGACTTTCGAGCAATGGGCGGGAAACCTTTTCACGGGTCGGAGACGTTTGTTGAAGCTCGAAATTGGCTAAAGGAGGTAGAAGAATTGTTTGGAATCTTTGAGGTATAAGATGGAAGAAAGGTCCAATTAGCTGCCTGGTTAATGAAGGATGAGGCCTCGTTTTGGTGGGAGGTCACTAATGGAGAGCGTCCAGTTGATACATGGCCGGATTTCAGGCGAAGGTTTGAGGCAAAGTTTCTCTCACGGGCCGAAGAGAATCTATACATGGAAAGGTTTTTGGCATTAAGGCAGGGAAATCTATCAGTGAAAGAGTACGTCAACAAGTTCAATCAGTTGGCGAGATTTGGCTTGGACTTGGTGAATACACCCGAAAAGAAGGCCCTGAGATTTGTTAAGGGTTTGAACGAGCCGCTACATGGGTTAGCTATGACCCACATCCCTATGGGGGCCATCTTTGAGAGACTAGTTGACATGGCGTTTATGCATGAAGAGGAGAAAGGCGCCAATGCTAATAAAGCACCTGAGAAGAAAGGGGAACAAAAGAAACCACAACAGTAACAGCAGAACAAGAAGGGTGGTAAAGACAACAATGGCAAGGGAAAGAAAAGATTCTTTAACTGTGGGACACCAGGCCATCTAAAAAAAGACTGTAGGAAGAAGAAGAAGACTGGTTGTTTCCACTGTGGCGAGACAGGACATCTGATTAAGGATTGCCCAAAGAAAGGGCAGAGGGCAGGGCCTACCTCTGGAGGGCAGATTCAGGCTCTCATGGCACCAGGGCAGGCAAGGGGTCATGTCCAGGCTCTCGTGGCCCCACCGCTGAAAGAACGAGGTAGAACGATTTCCGTTGAAAATTTAGTCTATCTTTTTGATCATCCTATTTGCACACTCTTTGATTCTGGTGCATCGCACTCTTTTATATCCACTGCTTTAGTTGAGACACTACACCTAAACACCATTATAGTAGAGGATCCCTTAGTTGTTTCAAATCCATTTGGGGGCTCAGCCTATTTGTCGATGATTTGTTTGGATTTGGAAATTTCTATACTTAGCGTTGGGTTTAGATGTGATGCTTATGTTTTGGGTTTCACGGGCTATGGGTTAATTTTGGGCATGGATTGGTTGAAACACCCCACCCTCCATTAAGGTCACTCACAAGGGACTGCCTTAACTTTGGTGGAGGTTTTTAAGTAAAAGTCACAGATAAAACACAAGACAGATATAAATACATATATATATATACATACAAGCAGCGGAAAACAACAGACTTTTTATTTCATAAAAATGTGTTCATACAAAACATTTCCATAACTGTCACATAATATCTTCCAAAACATTACAACATCACTTCTGTCTTGGTTATTAAATAAATAAGCATAAAACATAATTAAAACTGCATAAATCCCCATGATTGTGTCCAACAGCCATAGCTAAAGCAAGAGAGTCCAAACCGTACATCTACTATCTTGAAGCTTGCAAAGAGTCTGACTAAGCTGAGTTGTTTCCTCCCTGTGGACCTGGGGGCGGGTGGGGGGGGGGGACGGAAGAAAAGAAGACGAAAGAAAATAGGGTCAGACATAAAGCCTGGTAAGTCTAGTGACTCTTCAGTATGAGAATAAGAATAAGGGCATGATAAGTATAAACTGGAACATGAAAGTATCATAAACTAAGATAAGGCAGTTTGAATCGAATATACTATCGCACCCCATGCTATGTATCTCTTTGCACCTACATGTATTAGTTCTAAACTGGCACCCCATGCTGAGGGTGAAGTGATCCCCTTTTTCTAAAGATCGGCTCCTACTCGCATAATCATCTGTGTCTTACGGCCCCCAAAGATTTGTAGATACCTATGCTGGCCCCACCATGGGGTGTATCAAGTCTCATGGTGGCGACCCGACACAAAACTGGAAATACATAGGTTATACTACTGGTGCCCCAGTGCCCTGTTTGTCTGCTCCAAAGTGTGTGCACGCCCGCACTCCGTTAGAACCCACACTGTTGCACCCACCGCCGTCGCCTTTGACCGCTTACAATCAGCCCAGTAATCGTGCCCCACCCTGCCTAGTTTCAGGGTACCATGATACCTAATTGGGTTACTGCTGAAATGGGTCCCCGTTACTAGGGTTTTCTAGTCAAACATGTTAAGTGGTTAAGTGTCTGTATTTACCTAACCCCACCCATCAATTTAATTAACATGTTGAATTGGTTAAGTGTTTTAGTTAACTTAACCCTACCATCTTGACAGTCTGTCCTTAGCTTTTTAAAGCACCGACCACTCACATTAGACAGATATTGTTACGGTTACTGGATGTGCCGGTCAGTTCCGGGCAGGTTTACACCGTAACTCAGTCTAACCTCGGGTCCTTATTGGGCTTCATGCTTAACCACCCACATTGGATAGGTATTGTTGTGACTACTGGACAGCCGGGCGGGTCCGGGCAGGTTTACATCACAACTCAATCCAACCTCGTGTTAAGCATACTCGTATTTTCTAAATTTACATATTTGTCTTTATTACTTAATATATGTAAATTTGTCAACAATTAAATGTTGTGGCCCACTTTTCAAGTTTAACGTTTTTGGTATAAGAATTTATACCATTCAAACGCCGCCAATTTTGGCATGTGACAAACATGCCAATTTCATATATTTTTACCAATTTATGTCAAGTTTTACCAATATTCCCCACGTTACCCCGTTTAAATATTAGGCTAACAATCTTAGCCTAATTTTCGTTCGCATGGGTTTAACACATGATATTAGGCTAAAAACTTAGCCTAATTTAGCGCATACAAAATTGGCACAAGGGAATTCATAAACATGAACATGACATAGGTGTAAACTTGGCATTTTTTTGCATAGTCAATATGAATGTCATAGGTGTGAACTTGCAACATAGACTAATCAACATACATGTGAATTTACAACATAGCCTAAATCAACTTTCATATATGTGAACTTGCATTGAAATAGGGATCTAACTAAATAGGTGTCACATAAATTAGCATATGATTTAGACAACATAAGCCTAAACATGTTTTGGATCTAGGCATAACATCGAACATAACTAGCATATGACAAGAATGTGACGTTTTCATAAGGTATGTATAATTTCATCGCATGTGCGAACTAGATCCAATCATATGTCTAACTACAACATGAAACATATATTAAAGCGGATCTTGACATGGATCCAATTAACTTGCAACTTTCTTACAAACATACTAGCATGAATGTAAACATAATCGTTTAGGCATAAAGGTTCTAGCATATATATACATGAAATCTTAATCACATACAACCTATATAATCACATAAACATATAGGTGTCAATTTCAATATGAACTATACATCTTGCATGTGATTCTACATGTACAATAGGATCAATATCAATTCAACTATACCACAATCATTTCAATACATATATGTGAATTAACATCGTTGTTACATAATAACACAATTCCATTTCCATTTTACATCGAATCAATTCCTAACTTTTATTCTCATCGGAAAAATCACTATACTTACAACAACCGACGGTCTTGTTTACTGATTTCTGAGTTCTGAATTTGATATGCTTTCCTTTGGGTAGACTAACGTTGATTTGATTCGTGTTTTAACTCTAATTTGGCTTGTCTCTAAGCTTTTCTACAAGTGGAGCTCCTCTCAATTTCCTACCGACAGCATGGCGGCTCCGTCTCTAATTTCTTATGTGAATTTAGGTTGGAGACTTAGGTTGTTTATATAGAATTTCAGATTGATTTGAGCTGTCAGATGATCATAGACGAATCTAGACCATTCACTTCGAGAGGAACCAACCAAAATGTGACATGTTAGCCCTAGTGACACAGCCAAGCCTCAAAAATCGACCAGAACCCGACCAGGCCAGCCAGGACCAAACCAGGTCGACTGGGCAGGTCGACCCCCAGGCCGACCCCTAGGTCGACCTGGTGCCTGGGCGGGAATTTTCCCGCCCAGCCCAGTTTGGGTCTGAATTCGAAATTTTGAACTACATTTGAACCGTTTGAACTGTAATTTGAATTCTAAAACTTCCGGAGGTCATAACTCCTTCATACGGAGTCCGATTTCCGCAAACTCGGACTCTATCTCAAGCAGAATTTTGAGACGAACGCAATAGCGTAACTTGTTTCCCTTAATTCTTCCATTAAGGATTAATTATACTTTAATTTGTTAATATACAGTTAACAGAAAATTCGGGGTGTTACATTGGTTATCCAGTAATGGAGTCGTCCTACATTATGAAAAGAAAGAGGTTAGGCTTATGACTCACTTGGGCAACACTCTCGAAATCTCTTGTAATCCCATGCATTCTGTTATGCTAAGTTATCTAGAATCGCTTGACGCGTCTGTTGAGAATTTGCAGTCTGTTAGAGTGGTCCGTGAATACTCGGATGTCTTCGATGAAGTTCGAGGTTTACCCCCGAGGCGTGAGATAGACTTTCGAATATACTTAGTAGATAATGCAAAGCCAGTTGCATTACCAGTGCGCCATATGGCTCTGAGAGAGAGAAGAGAACTCAGTAAGCAAGTGAAAGAATTGCTTGAGAAGGGGTTCATAAGAAGAAGTATTTCGGAGTGGGGTGCTCCAGTTGTTTTTGCTACAAAAGCTGATGGTTCACTTAGATTGTGCGTGGACTATAGAGAGCTGAATAAGCTAACAAAGAAGAACAGACACCCGTTACCGAGGATAGACGATTTATTCGATCAGTTGGTGGGTGCTTCGGTTTTCTCGCAACTGGATTTGGCTACAGGGTTTCATCAGCTAAGGGTGGCTGAAGATAGCATTGATAAGACTGCATTTAGAATTCCTGACAGTTTCTTCGAGTGGCTCGTCATGCCTTTTGGTTTGACAAATGTACCCGCATACTTTGTTGACTTAATGAGTAGGGTGTTTAGGGAGTTTCTGAACAAGTTTGTGGTAGTCTTTGTAGACGATATTCTGGTTTTCTCTAAAAATGAAGAAGAGCATGTCCTACATCTTAGGGAAGTCTTAGAGACCCTACAAGCACATCAGCTAAAAGCTAAGTTCTCCAAGTGCCGTTTTTGGAGAAAAGAAGTGAGGTTCTTAGAACACGTGGTCTCTTAGGATGGGATAGCTGTGGATCCCGCTAAGAAAGTGGCAATCCAAGATTGGAAAACGCCTAAGAACGCAACAGAAGTAAGGAGCTTTTTAGGGCTGGCTGGTTACTATAGGAAGTTCATTAAGGACTTCGCGAAGATATCAGCCCCTCTCACTCGATTAACGAAGAAGAATTTGACTTTTACTTGGGACGTTGACTGTGATGATGCTTTCCAACGTCTGAAGAGGGCTTTGACGACAGCTCCAGTTTTAGTTTTGCCAGATGGGAGTAAGGTATTCACTGTATATACCGATGCTTGCGGGACAGGGCTTGGCGCAGTTTTAATGCAAGAGGGAAGGGTGATATGCTATGGTGGAAGACAATTGAAAACCCACGAGAAAAATTACCCTACCCACGACTTGAAGTTGACAACCGTAGTTTTTGCTCTTAAGTCATGGCATCATTATTTTCTTGGCGAAAGGTTTGAGTTGTATACAGACCATAAGTCGCTAAAGTACTTACTCTCTCAGAAGGACCTAAAATTGAGGCAACAGAGATGGATGGAGTTTTTGGCATCCTACGATTTTGAGATCGCATATACCCCTGGAAAGGGTAACGTTGTAGCTGACGCCTTAAGTAGAAAGAAGTTAACTTTAAGTCCTTCATTTGTAGAGCGGCAGAGTTTGGAGTATATATCTTCCTTTGACTTCAGACCCTCTGTTGATTATGTACCCGGATTGTTGGCATCATTAGAGGTGCAACCTACACTTTTGAGTCGAGTTGGAGAGGCACAGCGAAATGACCTACAGTTGGTTGAGATAGTAGGCAAGCTTATAGGAGGGGAGTCCTCAAGACATCTTGATAGATATGCTATAGATGAGAGAGGTTGGCTACGTAGAGACGGAATACTTTGCATACCACAAGACGAAAGTTTGAAGAATGTAATTCTTGAAGACTCACATCGCTCTAAGATGACCATACATCCCGGTGGTGATAAGATGTATAGGAATATGAAGCGATTTTGCTTTTGGGCCAGAATGAAGAAGGACGTGGCCGAGTTCGTTGATAGATGCTTAGTGTGCCAGCAAGTCAAGGCGGAGCAAAAGAAGCCCGGAGGTTTGCTCCATCCCTTAGAGATTCCGCTTTGGAAATAGGAAAGCGTTTCCATGGATTTTGTAGATGGGTTACCAAGATCGAGGAAGGGTAATACGGGGATTTGGGTAATTGTAGACCGACTTACTAAAAGTGCCCATTTTATTCCCCTCAAAAGTAGAAGGACCGCCGCATGGTTAGCATCTGTTTACCTTCGAGAGATAGTTCGTTTACATGGCATACCCTCCAGCATTGTGAGCGATAGAGATCCTATTTTCACAAGCGAATTTTGGAAGAGCTTATAAGAGGCGGTTGGGACGCAGTTATTCTTAAGTACCGCTTATCATCCTCAAACGGACGGCCAGACCGAGAGGGTGAATCGGATTCTAGAAGGCCTTCTGAGGCTATGCATTCTAGACTTTGGAGGAACATGGGAAGAACACCTTCCACTAGTAGAGTTCGCCTATAATAATAGTTTTCAAGCTAGCATTGGCATGGCACCTTTTGAGGCTCTTTATGGACGACCGTGTCGATCATCTACATGTTGGTGGGAATCCACTGATAAGGTTTTGCTTGGACCCGACATGATTAGGGAGACATCGGAGAAGATAGACCTGATTCGACGGCGAATGAAGACGGCGCAGGACCGACAGAAGTCATATGCTGATAAGAGACGAACCGATCTTGAGTTCAATGTCGGGGACATGGTTTTTATTAAGGTGTCACCGCTGAGAAACATAGTCCGTTTTGGATCGGTAGGGAAGTTGGCACCAAGGATCTTAGGACCCTTTCCAATTACAAAGAGGATTGGGCAGATGACGTACAGAGTAAAGTTACCAGAGAAGCTCAGCGGAGTTCGTGACGTGTTTCACGTTTCACATTTCACATTTCACATTTGCGTAAGTGTTTACACGATACGGCGGAAGTGGTAGAGCCGAGCACGCTCGAAGAAGTGGAAGTAAAGCACAATGCCACGATCAGACGAGCTCCTACGCACATTCTCGGATCGGAGGTCAAAAAGCTTCGCAACAAAGAGGTCAAGTTGGTCAAAGTACAATGGGGAGATGATCAAAGAGACGCGACTTGGGAGACGGAAGATAAGATGCATACGTTGTACTCTTTCCTTTTTGAGGGCACGTTTTAATTTCTCCTTTATCTACCGCTTTGTTGATACTTGTCCTATTTTTTAGTATTATCTTTGCGATGACATCTTCGATCTTTAGTTAGGAAGAATCCTATGGTTGAAACATGTGTTTGAGACATGTTATGTCTGATGGATGCAAATGTATGCAAGTGGTTGCTAGTGGTTGATCGTGGATGCATATACACACACCTTAGGCACTAGATCGGCTCAATCACCTTCATGTTGCATATAAATATGTGTGCATATTTAAATTAATGGATGTATAATGGTTGTGTTATCATATGGATGCTACATTTTGATGAATGGTTGTGCACACATGTAGAAATAATATGTATCGATAGGATTCTTTCGCATACATAATGGACGCATGGCACTATCATGATTTGCATTAAGGAGGTCAACTGAATTAGTAGACTGCCTGATTTTGCATTAGATAAGGAACATATACACACACTTCTTGCATATGTTCATACAACATTAGAAATTTTGTAAGGACAATGGATGCTTGTGTTTGATGGTTGAGTAGATGGATGATTGGATGTTAGGATATGCATTCTCCTTAACTTGGAGATTTCGGGTGCGAAATCCTTTAAGGAGGGGAGAATGTAACACCCCGTAATTTTAAATATTAAAGTTAACAAATTAAAGAATACTTACTTTCAAATGTGAGAATCAAGGGAAACAATTTACGCCATTGTGTTCGTCTCGGAATTCAGGTTGAGATAGAGTCAAAGTTTGCGTAAATTGGACTTCGTATGAAGAAGTTATGGCTGTCGGAAGTTTCCAAAAATTTAAATTTAAATTCAAAAACGAATTCAAACTTAGAACTGGGCAGGGCGGGAGATTTCCCGCCTAAGACCAGGTCGACCTGGGGGTCGACCCTAGTGTCGACCCCCCCCTACACAGGTCGACCTTAGTGTCGACCTGGGGGTCGACCTGCCCCCCTCCCACCCGGGCAGATCTGAAAGATGACGATTTTGTGACTCAGTGGTGAGTCATTAGGTGTAACAACCCGGAAAATCTGGGCCAGTTTAAAATTTTTATTTTGGCAATTATAGCGAGTTTTGATTATTTAAAATGAATTATTTTAAATGATATCGACGTGAAATTTATTTTGAATATAATTCGAACGTATATATTATACGCGTCGTCGTTAGAATATAAATATTTATATATAATTATAAATAGAATTAAAAATGGCGCGGTAGTTCGATGATTCGATTTCAAACTTCAATTGAATGTACCGGGTGCAAAACAATCCGGATTTTAGTGAAACCAAAAATAATGGAATCTAATAGTGAATATCTTTCCAACGAATCCGAAAAATCCAAAGTTCGTAGCGGGAATCAAAAGATATGTCCAGTTGAAAATTCTGAATAGTCGCTATGGAATTCAGGCCCTTAAAAATGGACATTTTGCAAACGACCTCGGATTTCAACGAAACCAGTTTTGTTGGGTCCGGGATGTAAAGTTATTGCTAGGTTTCAAATTTCATAATTTTTCGAATCAATATGTGAGCGTGGCAAAGGAAAACGCGTTTGACCAGTTTCTGTTGATTTTAATCGACTGGAAATTGGCCATTTTTCAAACGGTCTCAGAATTCGACGAAACTAGTTTTGTTAGGACCGTATCGTCAATACGAAGCTAGAAAATATTTTTCTGGAATTTTTCTAGTTAGTATGTGACCCCGGTAATTTGAAATGTGCGTTTAAAATTCAATATAGTGATTTAAATGAAAATTCAAAAGGAAACTGATTGTAACGATCGAATTGGCCTACGATACATATCCCATTGTGTTCGGAATGGGGGTTAAACGCTATGGACGACAGGCGGTAGGCCTCGTTTCGAGGTCGTATGTGAAAGTCAACTCTTTAGGATAAAATAAATTAATTAATTAATAATAAAAAAAAATATCCCCCTCCTCCTTATCAGCCGACCCCCCCCCTTACTTTTCAAAGCAGAAAAATTGTTTTCAAAAAAAAAAAAAAAAAAAAATCATCGCGGGTCGAAATCCCGAAACCCCCCCCCATCGATGGCGACTTCGCCGTCGCCCTGCCCTCCGCCACCTCGCAGCCGACCTCCAGCCTCCACCCAGACCCAACCGCCTCCTTCTTCTTCTCTATCCTCTCGCTCCACCTCCTCTGACCTAAAACCGCCGCTCTGGGGGACTTCGAACAACGCGCCACTACTGGCGTTGGCGGGGCACGAGGGCGAAGGAGGTGATGACCTCCGATGGTGGTCCGATCAGCCTAGGGCGGCGCGGTTGACGGGGAAACCAAATCGAGTCCAAGACCCAACCGACGACCCCTCTGCCTTCCCTCCTCCCCTTCGCGTGATTAGGTAATTTCCTTTTTATTTTTATTTTGTTTTGTTCTGTTAAAAACTGTTTTTTTAAGTTTTAAAACTGATTCTTTTTTTTGAAGATTATAAACTGATTTTTAAAAGAATTTTTATAAACTGTTTTTTTAAAGTATATAAAACTGAATTTTTAAAGTATATAAAACTGAATTTTTAAAGTATATAAAACTGAATTTTTAAAGTATGTAAAACTGAATTTTTAAAGTATATAAAACTGAATTTTTAAAGTATATAAAACTAATTTTATCTTAAGGTTTAAAATAAGAAAAAGGTTTTAACTTGAAATAAGAAAAAGGTTTTAACTTTAATATAAGAAAAAGGTTTTAACTTTAATATAAGAAAAAGGTTTTAACTTGAAATAAGAAAAAGGTTTTAACTTTGAAATAAAAATTCGATTTTTATATATTTAACTTCGAACTAAAAATTCGATTTTTATATATTTAACTTCGAACTAAAAATTCGATTTTTATATATTTAACTTCGAACTAAAAATTCGATTTTTATATATTTAACTTCGAACTAAAAACTCGATTTTTGTATATTGAATAGTGAAATAAAAATTCGATTTTTATATATTTAACTTCGAACTAAAAATTCGATTTTTATATATTTAACTTCGAACTGAAAATTCGATTTTTATATATTTAACTTCGAACTAAAAATTCGATTTTTATATATTTAACTTCGAACTAAAAATTCGATTTTTATATATTTAACTTCGAACTAAAAATTCGATTTTTATATATTTAACTTCGAACTAAAAATTCGATTTTTGTATATTGAATAGTGAAATAAAAATTCGATTTTTATATATTTAACTTCGAACTAAAAATTCGATTTTTATATATTTAACTTCGAACTGAAAATTCGATTTTTATATATTTAACTTCGAACTAAAAATTCGATTTTTATATATTTAACTTCGAACTAAAAATTCGATTTTTATATATTTAACTTCGAACTAAAAATTCGATTTTTGTATATTGAATAGTGAAATAAAAATTCGATTTTTATATATTTAACTTCGAACTAAAAATTCGATTTTTATATATTGAATAACGAAGTCAAAATTCGATTTTTACATATGTAGAGGATCCGGGCAACGAAGATGACGAAGATGCGATAGCGACGAAGATTTCTATCGATGAAGTGCCGTGGAGCTAGGATAACTATCGGTGAGAATTTCTCACCTTTCAATTTATTTTCTAGTTATATATATATACTAGGATGCAGACGGTGCTTATTAGAAGCACCCGACACCCGTCCACATACCATGGACTTGTTTGTTTGGTTGTGTAGTTGGTTAGATTATTTGATTTGGATTTGATTGATTGGTTGAATTGGAAATTGATTAAAATTGATATGTGAATGGCGTGGGCCTTCACTAGACCGGGGATAAGGCTAGGCCTTGTCCCGTTTCTAGTATCGTGCCGTTATGCCGCCGAAATTTTCTAAAACATGTTAGAAAAATAAAAATATCATTTTATTGAATAAATGAATTGAATAGAAATTCATAGGTTGAAATAAAATGTTTTATCGTTAAAAATATAATTTTTAACGTGAATATGAAAATAGTGAAGTGAATAAATAAATATTCATTTACAAACCAGATGGTTTGTTTATGTACACTTATTTGAATGATATTGATTGGGTCGATAAATTTCACACATCGCCCAACTGCACAAATAAAATCTGTGTTTGATTGTTTGAAACCCCACACGGGTGTTAGGATGAAATATGCAGTTCACTCATCCTGATTGATTAAATATGTCGATCGATTGATTGACAGGCTGTTATAAGCGTTGAATATCTGTATTTGATGCTTATGCAGTGTAGTGCACTTTGGTTGATGGTTGATTATTTTTCAATGCTATGATATACATGTGTTGTATGAAAATCCATATAATTAACTTTATATGGTAATTGATTGGGCCTCATTCCAATTTGAAAAATAAAGAATATTATAAAATAAAAGTTCATGTGTTGACAGTACTCATTCATTGAGATTGGTCATGTGTTGAACGAAATATTTTGATAATAACAACTATTTTGAAAAAGAAATATTTGAAATAGAATATTTGAAAATAGAAATTTATGAAGCCGTGTATGGACGCCATTTTGACGTGAACGATATTTATATCGATTTGAAAACGATTTCGAAATGAATTGAATTGAAAACGAATTCAAAATGAATTGAAAACGATTTCGAAATGAATTGAATTGAAAACGATTTCGAAATGAATTGAATTGAAAACGATTTCGAAATGAATTGAATTGAAAACGAATTCAAAATGAATTGAAAACGATTTCGAAATGAATTGAAGAATGAATTGAAAACGATTTCGAAATGAATTGAAAACGAATTCAAAATGAATTGAAAACGATTTCGAAATGAATTGAATTGAAAACGATTTCGAAATGAATTGAATTGAAAACGAATTCAAAATGAATTGAAAACGATTTCGAAATGAATTGAATTGAAAACGATTTCGAAATGAATTGAATTGAAAACGAATTCAAATGGAATTGAAAGCGAATTGAAATGAATTCAAATTGAATTGAAATTCGAATTGAATAGAAATGAATTTTGAAACGAATTTATAAAGAAGAATTCAATTTTGCTTTGAATTGAAATGGAAGTTGAAATAGGTTTTGAAACGATTTTAAAACTATTTATATAATTCGTTTTGAATAGTAATCGACGAAATATATTATATATATATTATATATAATATAATGGCCTGAATAGGACGCGCCGCGCCGCGGCAATTCGTGAATTTCGACCATTTATTTCAAACGGACATTACGGGAGATCCAACCGTCGGATTCTCCTAAAACCGGAACCGTTGGGTTCGTATCGAAAAGAGCTTTCTAGCGAATGTTAGAAATTTGAAATCTAACGGTTGGATTTGGAATTATGTCCAAATCAAATTCGAAAAAGGTCGTTGTAAGTGCAGTTCGATGACCGTTGTTGGAAATCGGCTGTACGGGCCTTGATAAAATTATTAAAAATAGTAATAATTTGTGTAAAATCATAAGAAATGATTTGTGAAGAATTGGGATGAAAAACTCCCTATTTGAAAAGATAAAAATAGATTTTTATCGAAATGAACTAGTTTTGAACTAGAATTATAATTCTATTTATTTTTAAATAAATAAATTGAATTTGAAAAGGGTTTTGAAAATAACCAAAATTTCCAATGATTGCATTGGAGTGGATTTGAATCGAAATTGTCTTCGGAATATTTCGATGTTGGAATTTGTGATTATACGGATGTTGTTACGGAAATTTGAAAGATATGTATTTATACCGTTATTTCCAATACGACATTTGTTAATCGTAGAATTTGATATTGAATATAAGCCGATATATTTTCTATTCAGAGCCTTATATTGAATATCGAATGTGATTTGGGTTTGTCGTGAATGGTGTCTTCACTAACACCGTTCTTGAACCCAGTTGAGAAATGATTAAATCTTTTTATTTAGATTTAATGAAGTGTACCAATTAAATAATATTTAATTGGAATTGAATTGATATTGATTTTTGGGTTTATCGTGAACAGTGTTTTAAATAACACTTGTTCTTTAACCCGATAATTAATGAATGTGATTTGGGTTTGTCGTGAATGGTGTCTTCACTAACACTGTTCTTGAACCCAGTTGAGAAAAGATTAAATCTTTTTATTTAGATTTAATGAAGTGTACCAATTAAATAATATTTAATTGGAATTGAATGGATATTGATTTTTGGGTTTATCGTGAACAGTGTTTTAAATAACACTTGTTCTTTAACCCGATAATTAATGGGATGTGACTTTGGGTTTATCGTGAACCGTGTTTTAAATGACACTGATTCTTTAACCCAGTCACAGATTAAAACTAAGTGGAGTTTTAATGAATCTTTAATTAGATTGAAAAGATCGAGAATGGAGTATCACCAGTTTTGCTCCAGGCGATAGTTAAATCTTTAATTAGATTTGAACGTGAAATTTAGAAACTAACTGTCGGTTAGCTAAGTAGAATGGTTTTCTGGATATTGATCTGATGTTGGTTTCGGCCTTCGGGGTTAATATTTGGGGAATTATTCTCTTGATTAATTTACGGTTAGTGACTAATGAGTTGGAATGAGGCGTATGTTGTGTTTGTGTAACACTTTTATAATATATACGCGAGTTATTCGGAAAGACCGGGTTTATCCCATTCTGAATAACTGATACGACGATAAGTCGAAGATGAAGACGATGGTCGAAGACCGGAAGTCTTCACGTCGTTTGGGGGATAACTGATGATCTTGATTGGGCTGTACACCCAAGAAGATGGAAACAGTTAGGGATCGTCCAGACGTACTTGGAGATCGATGGATATGCGGGGTACTAGGTGCCTCCGGTTTCGTTCAGACCCAGAACGGACTTGTAAATGGACTGTGTGTCTGACATCGGATTTCATTCTGTGTGACTGATATCGGTTGCATAGGATGGTTTGCCTGTGTGGCATGCTAAGATGCAAATGATCAAGGCTTCTGTTGAAAAGCAAAGTCTTGTGGTGATGATCAAAGCAAGGCCTTTGTGGCATAGCTTTGTGTAACGTTGATTCGCGAGCTTCACACCCGGTATGAACCAAAAACGGGAGAGGACATCAGGGAGGACTTGCGTTTCTTTCTAGTTAGAAGTGGCGTCAGTGGTTTTACACGCCCTGACGAGTTTGACTTATGTGGTTTGTTCTCGAACTATCCGACGCTTTCCTTTACGGGGAAGTTACGGGTCTTCACAGTTGGTATCAGAGCTTTGGTTTACAAAGCTTAGAGAACAAGACACATTAGAATCATACGAAAGAATTCATCAGATATTGGATTAGTAATATCCAATTAGAATGACTCGTTAGAGATGGGATCAGTAGTATCCTAGAACGAGTGTGAAGAGTTTATTTTTAAAATAAAACAAATTTTTGTTTTGAAAATTTAAATCAATTATTCGTATTTGATTATCTATTTATATTGATGTGGACAATCCAGTATATATAGATTTTGCGTATACGTCTGATTCGCGTGTATTCGAAATTTTAATATACTGGATAGATATAGAATTACACTCTAATCGCCCGGAGATGATTTTGATGATGGAGCTCCATCATTAGAATTTATGTTCGAGTGACGAAAGTGAGCTTTCTATATATTTCCTATTGACTGGTGTGAGAACCAAGATTAGATAGGGCCTATTGTTGTGAATTGGCATTAAAAACATGATTTTTGAATATGTATTAAAATTATGAATTTGAAAAGCTAAATCAACTAATTGATTGATGTTTGGGTTGTTTGATTATTTGTTTGCTAATTTTTAGCCAATTAGCCTAATTGAATCAAATATTGAACTATATTGAAAATTGGTCGCATTTGCTTGCATATACATATATATCTTTGAACAGGTCATAGCAAGGAGGCTAGAGCAGAGAATAAAATTTGTTTGCCCGACAAATAGGTACATGTTTACTACATAATTTCCTGTTTTGTTTGGGTGATGATGATTTTGTGAGCCTATTGGCTAGCCGCTTGGCTTTTTCTTTTTCTTTTTGAGATCTGAAGGACCGGGGAAGCTATTTGAAATTCCCCGATGCTCCCGGTGCAGGGGAGGTTATGGCGAAATTTTTCAAAAATTTAGGGAGTTAGCCAAATTTTTGAAATTTTGAAAATTCTCAGAAACTAAAGAGTTGGAGAATGGAAGCCAGATCGAGCGTAGAGTTGAATAGTCAAACCACTTTCGACTTTGTTCCTTTTCGGGGACGAAAAGTTTTAAGTGGGGGAGATTGTAACAACCCGGAAAATCTGGGCCAGTTTAAAATTTTTATTTTGGCAATTATAGCGAGTTTTGATTATTTAAAATGAATTATTTTAAATGATATCGACGTGAAATTTATTTTGAATATAATTCGAACGTATATATTATACGCGTCGTCGTTAGAATATAAATATTTATATATAATTATAAATAGAATTAAAAATGGCGCGGTAGTTCGATGATTCGATTTCAAACTTCAATTGAATGTACCGGGTGCAAAACAATCCGGATTTTAGTGAAACCAAAAATAATGGAATCTAATAGTGAATATCTTTCCAACGAATCCGAAAAATCCAAAGTTCGTAGCGGGAATCAAAAGATATGTCCAGTTGAAAATTCTGAATAGTCGCTATGGAATTCAGGCCCTTAAAAATGGACATTTTGCAAACGACCTCGGATTTCGACGAAACCAGTTTTGTTGGGTCCGGGATGTAAAGTTATTGCTAGGTTTCAAATTTCATAATTTTTCGAATCAATATGTGAGCGTGGCAAAGGAAAACGCGTTTGACCAGTTTCTGTTGATTTTAATCGACTGGAAATTGGCCATTTTTCAAACGGTCTCAGAATTCGACGAAACTAGTTTTGTTAGGACCGTATCGTCAATACGAAGCTAGAAAATATTTTTCTGGAATTTTTCTAGTTAGTATGTGACCCCGGTAATTTGAAATGTGCGTTTAAAATTCAATATAGTGATTTAAATGAAAATTCAAAAGGAAACTGATTGTAACGATCGAATTGGCCTACGATACATATCCCATTGTGTTCGGAATGGGGGTTAAACGCTATGGACGACAGGCGGTAGGCCTCGTTTCGAGGTCGTATGTGAAAGTCAACTCTTTAGGATAAAATAAATAAATTAATTAATAATAAAAAAAAAATATCCCCCTCCTCCTTATCAGCCGACCCCCCCCCTTACTTTTCAAAGCAGAAAAATTGTTTTCAAAATAAAAAAAAAAAAAAAATCATCGCGGGTCGAAATCCCGAAACCCCCCCCCCATCGATGGCGACTTCGCCGTCGCCCTGCCCTCCGCCACCTCGCAGCCGACCTCCAGCCTCCACCCAGACCCAACCGCCTCCTTCTTCTTCTCTATCCTCTCGCTCCACCTCCTCTGACCTAAAACCGCCGCTCTGGGGGACTTCGAACAACGCGCCACTACTGGCGTTGGCGGGGCACGAGGGCGAAGGAGGTGATGACCTCCGATGGTGGTCCGATCAGCCTAGGGCGGCGCGGTTGACGGGGAAACCAAATCGAGTCCAAGACCCAACCGACGACCCCTCTGCCTTCCCTCCTCCCCTTCGCGTGATTAGGTAATTTCCTTTTTATTTTTATTTTGTTTTGTTCTGTTAAAAACTGTTTTTTTAAGTTTTAAAACTGATTCTTTTTTTTGAAGATTATAAACTGATTTTTAAAAGAATTTTTATAAACTGTTTTTTTAAAGTATATAAAACTGAATTTTTAAAGTATATAAAACTGAATTTTTAAAGTATATAAAACTGAATTTTTAAAGTATGTAAAACTGAATTTTTAAAGTATATAAAACTGAATTTTTAAAGTATATAAAACTAATTTTATCTTAAGGTTTAAAATAAGAAAAAGGTTTTAACTTGAAATAAGAAAAAGGTTTTAACTTTAATATAAGAAAAAGGTTTTAACTTTAATATAAGAAAAAGGTTTTAACTTGAAATAAGAAAAAGGTTTTAACTTTGAAATAAAAATTCGATTTTTATATATTTAACTTCGAACTAAAAATTCGATTTTTATATATTTAACTTCGAACTAAAAATTCGATTTTTATATATTTAACTTCGAACTAAAAATTCGATTTTTGTATATTGAATAGTGAAATAAAAATTCGATTTTTATATATTTAACTTCGAACTAAAAATTCGATTTTTATATATTTAACTTCGAACTGAAAATTCGATTTTTATATATTTAACTTCGAACTAAAAATTCGATTTTTATATATTTAACTTCGAACTAAAAATTCGATTTTTATATATTTAACTTCGAACTAAAAATTCGATTTTTATATATTTAACTTCGAACTAAAAATTCGATTTTTGTATATTGAATAGTGAAATAAAAATTCGATTTTTATATATTTAACTTCGAACTAAAAATTCGATTTTTATATATTTAACTTCGAACTGAAAATTCGATTTTTATATATTTAACTTCGAACTAAAAATTCGATTTTTATATATTTAACTTCGAACTAAAAATTCGATTTTTATATATTTAACTTCGAACTAAAAATTCGATTTTTGTATATTGAATAGTGAAATAAAAATTCGATTTTTATATATTTAACTTCGAACTAAAAATTCGATTTTTATATATTGAATAACGAAGTCAAAATTCGATTTTTACATATGTAGAGGATCCGGGCAACGAAGATGACGAAGATGCGATAGCGACGAAGATTTCTATCGATGAAGTGCCGTGGAGCTAGGATAACTATCGGTGAGAATTTCTCACCTTTCAATTTATTTTCTAGTTATATATATATACTAGGATGCAGACGGTGCTTATTAGAAGCACCCGACACCCGTCCACATACCATGGACTTGTTTGTTTGGTTGTGTAGTTGGTTAGATTATTTGATTTGGATTTGATTGATTGGTTGAATTGGAAATTGATTAAAATTGATATGTGAATGGCGTGGGCCTTCACTAGACCGGGGATAAGGCTAGGCCTTGTCCCGTTTCTAGTATCGTGCCGTTATGCCGCCGAAATTTTCTAAAACATGTTAGAAAAATAAAAATATCATTTTATTGAATAAATGAATTGAATAGAAATTCATAGGTTGAAATAAAATGTTTTATCGTTAAAAATATAATTTTTAACGTGAATATGAAAATAGTGAAGTGAATAAATAAATATTCATTTACAAACCAGATGGTTTGTTTATGTACACTTATTTGAATGATATTGATTGGGTCGATAAATTTCACACATCGCCCAACTGCACAAATAAAATCTGTGTTTGATTGTTTGAAACCCCACACGGGTGTTAGGATGAAATATGCAGTTCACTCATCCTGATTGATTAAATATGTCGATCGATTGATTGACAGGCTGTTATAAGCGTTGAATATCTGTATTTGATGCTTATGCAGTGTAGTGCACTTTGGTTGATGGTTGATTATTTTTCAATGCTATGATATACATGTGTTGTATGAAAATCCATATAATTAACTTTATATGGTAATTGATTGGGCCTCATTCCAATTTGAAAAATAAAGAATATTATAAAATAAAAGTTCATGTGTTGACAGTACTCATTCATTGAGATTGGTCATGTGTTGAACGAAATATTTTGATAATAACAACTATTTTGAAAAAGAAATATTTGAAATAGAATATTTGAAAATAGAAATTTATGAAGCCGTGTATGGACGCCATTTTGACGTGAACGATATTTATATCGATTTGAAAACGATTTCGAAATGAATTGAATTGAAAACGAATTCAAAATGAATTGAAAACGATTTCGAAATGAATTGAATTGAAAACGATTTCGAAATGAATTGAATTGAAAACGATTTCGAAATGAATTGAATTGAAAACGAATTCAAAATGAATTGAAAACGATTTCGAAATGAATTGAATTGAAAACGAATTCAAAATGAATTGAAAACGATTTCGAAATGAATTGAAAACGAATTCAAAATGAATTGAAAACGATTTCGAAATGAATTGAATTGAAAACGATTTTGAAATGAATTGAATTGAAAACGAATTCAAAATGAATTGAAAACGATTTCGAAATGAATTGAATTGAAAACGATTTCGAAATGAATTGAATTGAAAACGAATTCAAATGGAATTGAAAGCGAATTGAAATGAATTCAAATTGAATTGAAATTCGAATTGAATAGAAATGAATTTTGAAACGAATTTATAAAGAAGAATTCAATTTTGCTTTGAATTGAAATGGAAGTTGAAATAGGTTTTGAAACGATTTTAAAACTATTTATATAATTCGTTTTGAATAGTAATCGACGAAATATATTATATATATATTATATATAATATAATGGCCTGAATAGGACGCGCCGCGCCGCGGCAATTCGTGAATTTCGACCATTTATTTCAAACGGACATTACGGGAGATCCAACCGTCGGATTCTCCTAAAACCGGAACCGTTGGGTTCGTATCGAAAAGAGCTTTCTAGCGAATGTTAGAAATTTGAAATCTAACGGTTGGATTTGGAATTATGTCCAAATCAAATTCGAAAAAGGTCGCTGTAAGTGCAGTTCGATGACCGTTGTTGGAAATCGGCTGTACGGGCCTTGATAAAATTATTAAAAATAGTAATAATTTGTGTAAAATCATAAGAAATGATTTGTGAAGAATTGGGATGAAAAACTCCCTATTTGAAAAGATAAAAATAGATTTTTATCGAAATGAACTAGTTTTGAACTAGAATTATAATTCTATTTATTTTTAAATAAATAAATTGAATTTGAAAAGGGTTTTGAAAATAACCAAAATTTCCAATGATTGCATTGGTGTGGATTTGAATCGAAATTGTCTTCGGAATATTTCGATGTTGGAATTTGTGATTATACGGATGTTGTTACGGAAATTTGAAAGATATGTATTTATACCGTTATTTCCAATACGACATTTGTTAATCGTAGAATTTGATATTGAATATAAGCCGATATATTTTCTATTCAGAGCCTTATATTGAATATCGAATGTGATTTGGGTTTGTCGTGAATGGTGTCTTCACTAACACCGTTCTTGAACCCAGTTGAGAAATGATTAAATCTTTTTATTTAGATTTAATGAAGTGTACCAATTAAATAATATTTAATTGGAATTGAATTGATATTGATTTTTGGGTTTATCGTGAACAGTGTTTTAAATAACACTTGTTCTTTAACCCGATAATTAATGAATGTGATTTGGGTTTGTCGTGAATGGTGTCTTCACTAACACTGTTCTTGAACCCAGTTGAGAAAAGATTAAATCTTTTTATTTAGATTTAATGAAGTGTACCAATTAAATAATATTTAATTGGAATTGAATGGATATTGATTTTTGGGTTTATCGTGAACAGTGTTTTAAATAACACTTGTTCTTTAACCCGATAATTAATGGGATGTGACTTTGGGTTTATCGTGAACCGTGTTTTAAATGACACTGATTCTTTAACCCAGTCACAGATTAAAACTAAGTGGAGTTTTAATGAATCTTTAATTAGATTGAAAAGATCGAGAATGGAGTATCACCAGTTTTGCTCCAGGCGATAGTTAAATCTTTAATTAGATTTGAACGTGAAATTTAGAAACTAACTGTCGGTTAGCTAAGTAGAATGGTTTTCTGGATATTGATCTGATGTTGGTTTCGGCCTTCGGGGTTAATATTTGGGGAATTATTCTCTTGATTAATTTACGGTTAGTGACTAATGAGTTGGAATGAGGCGTATGTTGTGTTTGTGTAACACTTTTATAATATATACGCGAGTTATTCGGAAAGACCGGGTTTATCCCATTCTGAATAACTGATACGACGATAAGTCGAAGATGAAGACGATGGTCGAAGACCGGAAGTCTTCACGTCGTTTGGGGGATAACTGATGATCTTGATTGGGCTGTACACCCAAGAAGATGGAAACAGTTAGGGATCGTCCAGACGTACTTGGAGATCGATGGATATGCGGGGTACTAGGTGCCTCCGGTTTCGTTCAGACCCAGAACGGACTTGTAAATGGACTGTGTGTCTGACATCGGATTTCATTCTGTGTGACTGATATCGGTTGCATAGGATGGTTTGCCTGTGTGGCATGCTAAGATGCAAATGATCAAGGCTTCTGTTGAAAAGCAAAGTCTTGTGGTGATGATCAAAGCAAGGCCTTTGTGGCATAGCTTTGTGTAACGTTGATTCGCGAGCTTCACACCCGGTATGAACCAAAAACGGGAGAGGACATCAGGGAGGACTTGCGTTTCTTTCTAGTTAGAAGTGGCGTCAGTGGTTTTACACGCCCTGACGAGTTTGACTTATGTGGTTTGTTCTCGAACTATCCGACGCTTTCCTTTACGGGGAAGTTACGGGTCTTCACATTAGGGCTGAGGTGTCACTCTGTCTTGACTGGATGGTCTTGATTGATTCTAGGTTGATCGGATGGCCTAAATTAATCCTAATCTCTATACAAACACATGTAGACTCAAACCTTAGAACCTAATCAAAATTAGAACCATGGTCGTCATGCTATCACCCCGCAACCTAGAGTAGCCGCCACCAACTATAGGAAAGTAAAGCTAATCAACTCAATTCAACTCAAGTCTATAACAACAACAACTACGAATTTGTCTACTTCAAAGGCGAGCTAAATCAATTTCAGAACACAGATCCCAGAACTCAAGACCTTCTTTGAGTTGTGAGTTCAATTTCTTTAATAAGATAATTAACAAGTTAATTGGATTGAGTTATAAATTGGGTTATATGGGTGTGTTTGTGAAACATTGGAAAATGTGGTATTTTGTGAATATATGCTAGTTGTTCATAATGACAGTTTTTGTTGTAGATTCCTTTGTATATGCCCAATCACCTATGTTCAACTTGATTCATATTTGACATCATTTTATATGCAAGTTTGGGTGTAGATTATATGCTAGTTTCTATGTGAATTATACACAAGTTTACATGAGAACCAAGTAAAATGACTTTATGCAAGTTTAGGTAGAAATTGGATTCACATATATGCAAGTTTACACCTTTAGATTTAGATCTATGACGTACATAGTTTTATGCAAGTTTGTGACTATGGCCAATGCAAGTTTTGGATGAAAACTATATTCATATATGCAAGTTTTGGGTGAAAAACTATATTATATATATGCGAGTTCACACCTTTAGGCCTATGTTTAGATTCATGACAATGCAAAGTTTATGCAAGTTATGTTGTAATCCTTATTTGCAAGATTAGATCCATTTTGTGTGTTATGCAAATTTGCGATGTTTCTTCCCTTTTATGTGTTTTAATAATTGCTAGTCTAATATATATATATATATATATATCATGATAAGCGAAAGAACAACGTGGGGATGATAGGGGTAATATTGAATATGCACATATTGAGAATTGGCATAAATGGCCTTAAAAAGGCGTATAATTAATTTAAGACATTAATTGGAAAAATTGGTATTTATGGACATAATTTTAAGAGAAAATTATGGACATAAATAAATTTGGAATCTATTTAAAAATTTGAATAGGGATATTAATCCACTTTGGGGTTAAATAAAGATATGTAACAATTAATCGCCTGAGACACGAGGTTAGACTCGTTTGTTGTGTAAGACTGCCCGGACCCGCCCGGCAAATCCAGCATCCACAAATGCCAGTCTAATGTGAGAGGTCAAAGGCATGAATTAAATGCGTAACAATTGTAAGGACACGAGGTAAGGCTCGTTTATGGTGTAAGACTGCCCGGACCCGCCCGGCAAATCCAACAGCCACAAATGCCAGTCTAATGTGGGAGGTCTTTACAAGGTTACAGTTTTAATGAATTAAGAAACACTTAACCAGATAAACATGTGGTGGGACATGGGGGGTTGAGTGGGTGCCTTGGGTGGCATGTGAAATACGATTAGATGCACTTAACCAAGATTGAAACATGTAAGAAGACATGAATAAGAATGGGGTTAAGTGGGAAAAACCATAGAGGGGACCAAGCATAGGTGGAAAGCTTGTGTCATGCGTGGGGGCCCTTTTCAAACCAGTAATCCATTAAGTATCTTTGTGGGTTCGACCCAAGTCGAGGACGGGACACGCGTACTGGGTTTGATTGTAAGAGGTCAAAAACGGGTTAGCGGTTGCAACACAAGTCCAACGGGGTCATATGCGTGTGTGGGCCCGGGCTGGTAGGTAAGACGTTGTTGCATCGATATAAGCTATGCATTTTTAGTGGTATCGGGTTGCCACTTCGGGGAGTGATACACCCCACTGTGGGGCCATCACGGGTACCTACGAGTTAGGGAGCCGATCGAATGGGGGTAGTGGGTACACCTAGTGGAGATAGGGGCAGACGACACCTATGAAGGCAGTTACGGGTACACGAAACTACCATTATTATTCTTAAGTTACTTAATGATTATATTGTTAATGGTATCTTTGTTCATCTTATTTCCTTTGTTTGCTCTGTCATACCTATTTGTTCACAGTCATTTCCTTATTTTCCAGCTTATGCCTTATCCTAGTTACTTAATGATTATATTGTTAAAGTTATTGCACTCGCCAGACTTTATGTCTGACCCCCTTTGTTTCCACCTCTTTTCTTCCTCCCCCCCCCGGTGCTCAGGGTGGGACTAGTACTAGTGGAGCTTGATTTGGACCGCTTTATCTCTTTCTCTTGGAAGTTGCTTGGATCACTGAAGTAAAGTTCAGCCTATCTTAATTATGGCTATTTTATGTTGAGGTTATGTCTTTTATTTTATGTACTCAGAACTTATTTGCCAAGATGGATAATAAGTGTATTTGATTTTGTAGTTGGTTTTTTTGATTTGATGTAACCAAACTATTTCTCCGCTGCAATAAAAGTGGTTTTTATTTTTCCAAGTACCAATATATTTATCTGTCTTGTTTACTTTTCTGTTCTATACACAATAAATGCTCCACCAAAATTAAGGCTTTCCCTTTGTGAGTGACCTTAATGGAGATGGGGTGTCACATTAGGTTACTCAACCTCTGCATTAATCTCAACAAGTATGCGAGCGTAACTCAATCGAGTTTCTTTCGCTGTTTTTTCATCCATTTTGAGAGGAATTCCAACAAGACTCGCTATTGCACTGAAAATCTCCTTATCCCATAGTCGTAAATTCAACCCGGGAAGTCTAATCCATATCGGCATAGTACTCAGTAGGTCTCGATCAAGAATTAATTTCTTGGTCCATTTCTTGAGAATAATCAATTTCCCATTAATGAAATAAGGCCCATCTTGTAGGAGCTTCTCACTATCTTCTACATTTGTAAATCTAATTATAAAAAACCCGTTTTCTCTAGTGAAAATCTCGAATGTTCCAATAGGGTTCCACGAACGAACTACGAAATTCCTGAAGTAGTGATATGAAGGCCTTTTTCCAAAGATGTAAGCAACAATTGAAAGCTCGCATTTACTCTCTGTTCCAATTCTAGCCTCTTCAGAAACCACGATTATCTTCTCTTCTCTAATCGTTTCAACCAAGGAGGTTTCAACCAAGGAGATAAAATTCAGATCAAAATTTGAACCTTGGCCACCGATCTTGACCATATCAACGCAAGATAAAGCCTTCAAATCTTTAGCCATATTATTCTTTATTACCTGTTTTGGTTCTGAATCGTTCTGAATGGGTTTATAGGCTGGAAACGTGCTCCATTAGAAGCGGGATAAGGCATCTGCCTTGATTTTAACGGGTATTCGTCGGTTTTGGCATATTATTATTTTATTTTATAATCATTTTTTTGTGATTTCAATGCATGAATACGATGATGATTATGTGTTGAGTTAAATTTTGAAGTTTGGTATATTTTTACATTGTTTTTTGTTGATTTTTTTGATTTTTTTTGAAAAACAGAGCCTAGTTTATAAAGTTTTTAGACAGGGAGTTTTTTTGTATTTTGAAACATAACAGGGACTTGAGCTACCACTTGCATTAAAGAAATGTTACCGATAACTTGCGTCAAAAATAAAAATTTACCGTTACCATACAGATTAAACTAGTATACCGATTTCAATTAAAGATGACTAATAATTGATGGTAATGGTATGGTAATAATGATTTACCATTACCATAATAGTTCTTATTTTCAATCTATATGAAACTATAACAAATAGAGTGGTTAATTTGAACAAATCGTTCTAATACAGTTGCAGTTACTAATGTGAACCAACAATAATGTTTCATTATGATTTTTCTGAAATGACACTATTTAATTATTATAGTTATAGTAAAAATTTAAATAAAAAAGTTTCTCATTTAATTAGACTTGGCTTGATTCTCGATCTTGTCATCTGTTTTTGGTTATTTAACTAGCGCTTAAAAATGAAATTTGATAAGATGGATTATCTATCGAAGTTGGAGTGACATGAAACGTTATATATATGTTTCTCATAAAACATAATTAATGTGTACGGAATGGTTTCGAAATGGAATGTAGACTAAATTGTCATTCGAAACTGGTCATTTAAACAGATTTCTAAGTGATTTGTAATGGAAACGACCAGTTTGAACTAAGATGTTATCTCTATACTAATTTTCTAAATGTGACCATATAAAATTATTATTTCTGTTGTAAAAATTTAGTTATTAAATTGCAAGTCATTCAAAATGAGCTTGATCCTTGATTTCGTAAGTTAGCTTTTTTCTTCTATTTTTAGTTATATTACAACAAAATAACATTTTTACAACATTAATTCTATAAGATTCATCAAAGTTTTGTAAAAATGACTGACTTTTCATATTATTTTTAAAGAAAAATGTTGTAATGGATTTTTTTCAAACAACATTCTTTATCCAAAGGTTGTATAATAAAAACTATCTACAATGTTTTTTTAAATTATCATAATATCAAAATTCAACGAGTATTTCTTCTAATTTATAATTGTAACATCCCTAATTCTAGTGAACATTAGTTAGGAATTTAATTAGATAAATTAGATCGGAATAATGTGGAGGATGAAGAGATAAGATTTGTGATTAATAATTAACTAATTGGTTAGCCTTTAAAACTAATTAATTTGAAATATAACTATTAGTCAGGTGTTTTTCTTCTTCTTTTTTAGAACAATGGGTACTTGTATTTCATGGAAAGGAGTACAAAAATTAGACAGAGTTGATACTAGTTACAGACTTCAAACTAAACAAATTCTATACCTAACAAAATAAATCAACTCCGTCCAAAGCCACTAAGACACAACAAAGCAAACACTTGAAACCAATAAACACGCCCAGATATATAACCTCACAAGACATAAACCAAAAGCGTAGAAGATACAAACCAATCCCACTGCAATTAAAATAAACACTGCAAATCTGAAACCGCACCAAACCCACATGTAAACTACCTCCACAACAACAAGACTGAGAAAATAAGAGCGCCACCACTTCAACAAGCTTCATGCACGAAAGCACCATAACATAACAGCAAAAACACTCAAACTACTATAGAAACAGCTGCATGCAATCCACCATCACAGAAAACATACTACCATATCATCCAGAACTTCTTCTCCAACTGCAACAAAATAAAATCATCTCCAGAACTCAGCTCCATCAAAATATGAATTCAACATGAAACACAGAACATCTCATAAAAACTGGAGATCCCCGTCAAACTAAACCAAGGATCAGAGAAAAATTCACAAGAAGGAAATTATTTTTTATTAATACCACCTGACACAACCCCTCCAGGTGATCCTCCTTCCCCTTTCGCTCTTCTTGTTTTAGACTTCTTCTGTACCTGAGACATTAATTTAACCCATTCAGTGTTATCTCCAACAAGGGGTTCACTGTTCTTTATATTAGTGCCACCCTTAATTTTACTCGACCTTCTTCTTCTTTTAATGATACTTGTAGAAGAAAAATCTGAATCTTCAATCAAGTTATCAATCTCAACCTCCTTTAAAGCCATTGAAATCAAATTATCTTTATCAGCCCCCTTAAGAGTAATTGAATTCAAACCATTAACTCCATCACCACAAACATTAAATTCCTACATGTGAATATATATCATGCTCAATATTCTGCTCTAAAACAAAAGTCTAATTTGTATGTTTATCAATAAAGTGCACTTCAGCTTCATGCTTATGAGAATTTGGAACATTAATAACACGTTGAGACGAAGTTCCCTTTGAATTCTCATGTTTAACTCCATTCTTATTTCCATTACTCAAATTAATAACCCCAACAATATTATCCTCTGCATTATCCTTCTCAACAGACATATCCACTTCTTCCTGCATATACTCATCGAAACCATCTAATATAGAGAAAGGATTTAGGTTATTAACATTATCATCCCCAAAAATTCCACTTGATGTTCTTGCCTTTCCTGAATATTTTTTAGATCCATTTCCTGCATACCTTTTCACATTTTGTTACTTTTTCAGCTCTGTATCGTTAGAACAATTTTTATCTCGAGGTGCTAAAATCTCATCGACTTCCATCTACTTTTGCAAACTTAAATTAGTCTTAGGAACCCACGCTTTAAACGATTTACAAACAATTGTCGAATGGCCAAAATTTTTATAATTATCACACTTCATATTGGGAGGGGAAACATAAGAACTGTGTCCTAATAATATATATATATATACACACACATTCATACTCTCTCTCTCTCTCTCTCATGTCCTGTGATGCCCCACGTCCCTTAATTTCATTATTATGAGGATGCATTAAGTTCTGTAAAGCGCAATAATAATAGAGAGACTAATTTTAACAAGACATAATAAAAAATGCAGCGGAAAAACTTTTCAACTTTTTATTTCAAATCAAATATAGCATTACATTTTTCAAATATAGACCATCAATGTCATAACCATAAACATCTATCTCATAAATCATCAAAGTACAAAACCATAAAATAATATCCATCATGTGCCACCACATAAACATAGAAAAAAGAAACATAAGAAGTACATATAAAGAGAAGTAATTCAAGTCTAAGTTGAGTAGAATCACGGTCACTGCTACTGTGCACCACCACTCTGAGGACTTGGGAGGGGAGGGGGGAGGAAGAGAGAGAAGGAAAAACAAATTAGGTCAGACATAAAGTTTGGCAAATTCTGGTGATTTTCAATATAAGCATAAAATAGAAAGTATCAAGACAAATCAACAATACTGGAGAAGAAAATACAGTAAGATATGAAAGTACAAGATAAGAGAGATAAACAAGACAAGGTGAAGAACAAGTAAGCTTCTTATGCATATCCCAAGAACAAGTTTCTGCACCAACTATCAGAATAATATGATTAGGTGACTATCCAATGATCGGCTCCCTACATACACGAATAACCTGTGTCATCCATGAAAGTAGGGGATATCAGTCCCTAACCTATCAAATTTAAAGACATAGCCCTATTCGTCAGTGTTACGGGGTTTTAATTTCCCTCATCGGACCCATGCTCGCTCATGACTCCGCAGGAACGTGCCCGTACCCACTCGAAGATTTTGAACCTCCTACAATCAAGATCACTAAAGCGTGCCCAGACCTCTACCTAGTGCGAGGCCCCAATATGATACCAACAGGGATACCGACTGATACGGGTTCTAAACAGCAGAATTGACACATAAAACCCCTAGGCTTGGTCCCCCAAGTAAATTAGGATTTAAGAGTCCCAAAACCGGATATAATTCCAGTAAATGTGGAACCTCATAGCTTATTAATTAACAGGTTTAACTTAATAGGTTTAAGCTCATTAATAAGCATGGTTGTAAATAACATTTCCTATTAAACGTAATTCTACGTACAACCCTTCCCCAAAACAAACAGGGACCTTCTGAAATGTATATAGCTCATAGTAACATGTTTTACTTAACTTTATCTCATTCACATAACTTTTCATAACATGTTATAATTAATACCAAATTAAGTTTAGCACATTTATATTAACATGTTTTGCATATTATCCAAATTATACAGTTATTGGATTTCATGTTTCAATATGCCTAATTCTTCTTTTTTCTTTTATTACAATTTATTCCAATTTAACCTAATTTACGCAATTCTAACGAAGATGGCCTAGGCTCGACGTAAAATAAAAAGGAAAAGGAGGAAGACAGATCCAACTCAGAAACAAATAAACTGAATAAATTTGCATATGACTATAAATAAATCTAAATCAGAAAAAGGTATGATAAGGATATACAAATAACAGGCAATAAATGAAAACTGAATAGAAAATAGATAGTAAAAAATAACATATAAACTTATAAACACTGTATAAGTTCATATTCAAATTATTTACTGGTAGAATACTTTTTATATGGCAGATAAAAAAATAGCTAGAACTCACAATGGTTTGAATTAGATCCAGAAAAGAGTCTTTGTAATAGTTCTTGTAGAATAAAATCAATAGTTATCCCTTCAATCTATGTTCTGGAAGCACCTCGGCATTTTCTTAACTTTTTATTTAGAACATAGCTTGGAGGAGGAAGACGAAGAATGTTTGTGTGTAAGAAAGTGGTGAGGTTGTTGGCCTGTTTATAAATTAGCTAGGATAATTCTAAACCATTAGATATTAGGTTATTAAATTAAAACGTACACCTCAAGCTGAGTCAACATATGTATTTAGCAAATATAACAGTCCAGATTCAGGCGTAGGAATCTGCCCTGATGAAGGTGGGTCGAACAACCTTAAGCATGGGTCGACACTTGTGTCGATCCATAATCGACACCGGGGTAGACCCATGTATAGCTAGGTCGTCCTATGACCATTGTTTTCTGCACTATTTAATTCTATATTATATTTTGGTTCAATCTTCTTTAGTTCATATGTTCTTCATACTTAATCCGATTTACGAAAACCAAGAGTCTATCTGAACCAAAATTTCGTAACGGTTGCAAAGGTAAAGTCTGTTTTACCTAATTTCGAATATTTTATTAATTAATATCCATAATATTATCTTATGTATATATATATATCTACTGTGTATTAAAATACGAGATGTTACATTCTCTCCTCCTTAAAGGATTTCGTCCCCGAAATCTCTAAGTTAAGAAGAATGTAATTAATTAAAACCTGCACCCATCTACTCATCCATCAACCATTGGCATCCAATGTTCTTAAAATTTCTAATGCATTATATGAACATATGCAAAGGTGTTGTGTATATGTCCCTAAACTAATGCAAAAATTAGGCGGTCCACTGGTTCAGTTGACCTTCTTAATGTAATATATGTCTGTGCCATGTGTCCAATATGTATGCAAAAGAATCTTAATAGTACGTATAAATCCTATATGTGTGCACACACATTCACCAAAATGCAACATTCATGTGATGATTCAACCGTTATCATCCATTGAAAAATAAAAAATGCGCATACATCCATATGCAATATGTAAGTACTTGAGCCGATCTAGTGCCTAATGTGTGTGTATATGCATCCAGTTGCATTCACTAGAAAACACTTGCATTCACTTGCAACCATCAAACATAACATGTCTCAAACACGTGTTTTCAACCATAGGCTTCTACCTAAGGATCAGGATTCAAATGATAGGGATAAACAATTTCAAATTCAAAATCCTAGAAAAGGAAATTAAGAACATACTCCCAAAGAAAAAAGGGTTAGAAGCACGAATCTTTTCTTTAAGTCCCCATGTTGCATCATCACGATCTTTTCCCTATTGCACCTTCACTAACTTGATTTCCTTGTTGCGTAGCTTCTTAACTTCTGATTCAAAAATATAGGCAGGAACTTTTCTAACTGTTGCCTCCTTCTCTATCTCTATGTCCTCATTGTACTTGGATCAACTATCTCTATTGAATCATGTAGACATTTCCTTATGTGGGAAACATGGAACACGTCATGAACCTCCGCCAGCCTCTCTTGTAGTCTAACTCTGTAGGCCATATGGCCTATCCTCTCAACTATGGGGAATGGCCATACAAACCTCGGCGCCAACTTCCCTGCCGAGCCAAAGCGAACTACGTTCCTTAAAGGTGACAACTTGATAAACACCATATCTCTTACCTTAAATTCCAAGTCAGTCCTCCTTTGATCAGCATATGACTTTTGTCAATCTTGAGATGCTTTCATCCATCCACAAATAAGATCTATCTTCCCAGAAGTCTCTCTAACCATCTTAGGCCCAAGAAGAAGTCTATCCGTAGACTCCCACCAACATGTCGGTGATCTGCAAGGTCATCCATAAAGTTCCCCGAAGGGTGCCATACCAATTATTGACAGATAGCTATTATTGTAGGAAAACTCAACCAATAGGAGATGCTCCTCCCAAGTCCCACTGAAGTCTAGGATGCACAGCCTCAATAAATCTTCGAGAACCCTATTGACCCTTTCAGTCTGCCCATCGGTCTGAGGGTGATAAGCTATGCTAAGTCGTAACTATTTACCTAGTGCCTCTTGCAAGCTCTTCCAAAACTCGCTTGTAAAGATAGGGTCATGGTCAATTACTACACTTGAAGGTACCCCATAAAGTCGGACTATCTCTCTAAGGTACATCGATGCTAACCAAGATGTCATCCTCTTGCTTTTAACTGGAATAAAGTGAGTGCTCTTCGTTAGTTTGTCTACTATAACCAATATACTCGTGTTTCCCTTTCTTGATCAGGGTAGTCCATCAATAAAGTCCATCGAGATGCTCTCTCACTTCCACTGTGCAATATCCAAGGGCTAAAGCAATGCACCAGGTTTCGTTTGCTCATCCTTCACTTGCTGACAAGTCAAACATCGGGCAACGAATTCTGCCACATCCTTCTTCATGCCAGTCCAATGAAAAGCTCTCTTCATATCTTGGTGCATCCTGTCACCACCCAGATGAATATCATCCGAGAGGGATGAGCCTCCTCAAGAATCGATCTCAGCAAATCTCCAACTTTGGGAACACACAATTTCCCATCTCGTCGTAGCCACCCTTTCTTGTCCGTAGAATATCTAACTAGATGACTAGAGGACTCTCCTCTACCGAATCTATCCAAGATGTCCACTAACTGTTGATCCTATCACCGCGTGGATCCAATGCGCTCCATAAGAATAAGTTGCACATCCAATGATGCCAATGAGCCAAGCGTAAAATCCGTAGATGGCCTAAAATCAAATGTCGAGATAAGCTTCAAACTCTGCTTCTCTAGATGACTCAAGTCATCCTCTGCCTACTCAACGCGTCTGCAACCACATTTCCCTTGCATAGGGTATAGTCTATCTCAAAATCATAGGATGCAAGGAACTCCATCCATCTTTACTGCCTTGAATTGAGATCCTTCGGCGGGAACAAATATTTGAGCACCTTGTGGTCTGTGTAGAGCTCAAACCTTTCTTCGAGTACATTGTGTCGCCAAGACTTAACCACGAACACTATAGCTACCAAATCCAAGTCGTAAATGGGGTAGTTCTTCTCGTGAACTCTCAATTGCCTACTTCCATAGTAGACCACCCTACCTTCTTGCATCAAAACAACACCTCGTTATTTGCCATAAGCATCCGTGTAGACTGTAAATGTGATAACCCGTAACTTCCCCGTTAAGGAAAGAGTGGATACTTTGAGAACAACACACAAAAGAATGCAGACAGAAGAACATTTCATTGTTAATTACAACAATTCATCAGATTACAAGAATATACATAGTATGAATAAATATTACACATTATAAAATATCAGAGATTGCAATACATTACATAGCAACGGAAAATAATACAATACACAACTAGAAGAGATATACGGATACAGAGCTTTCCGGATATCATTCCAGCTGTAAACCAGGTTCTGCGAATATAAATCTAAAAAACCAAAACTACTAGCTGCCCATGTCAAAATGAGGGGACCCAGAGTTTAGGTTAAAACAATAAACTCCAGGTCAGTCATGGGACTGGTGTGAGAACTAAAATAGTTATCAATCTTTATATTTAAAGTTAGGTAAATCAAGGGACCACGCCGTATAACACGGAACGGGTTTCCTCCCAAGGATACCAGTGCATAAAACAAACAACGCAATGCTAAATAAAGAAAAATGAAGCTATTATAAGACCCAGGTCCCATCACACAATGCAACGCAAGCCGGAGGATAGGGTTTTACCTTATAACAGCCAAAGAATGATTTATACGTGAAATTTTATCTTTTTATTCTTAATCAGACTCCAACCGTAAATTAGCAAGTGAACAATTCCCTAAGTAATAACCCCGAAGGCCGAAACCAACATCAGATCAATACCTAGAAAACCATTCTACTTAGCTAACCTACCGTTAGTTTCTAAATTTCACATTTCTTAGGGAAAGTTTCCCATTAATTTTATCAAAGATAAATTCTTTTAAATTTATTCTTTAATCTTCTTTTGAATATCAATTCAAACTAGTTGGGATTAATGAACCTTACCGAAGTAATCATTTGTTTTAATTTCCCAATCCTAACCTATTCATCCCATGAAGTAAAACTGGTGATACTTCATATCTAACACCACGGTGTTATCAGTAAATTCAATTACCATTTCACGTTCAAATCTAATAAAAGATTTAACTATCGCCTGGAGCAAAACTGGTGATACACCATTCTCGATCATTACAATCTAATTAAAGATTCATTAAAACTCCACTTGGTTTTAATCTTCCCAAAAATTAATTTTAAAGATTATTTAACTTGGGAAAACATATCCTGCCTTTAACTGGGTGAAAGAACCAATGTCATTTAAAATACGGTTCACGATAAACCCAAAATCACGTTCTATTCCATCAGCCTTTAATCGTAAATTAGCAAGTGAACAATTCCCTAAGTAATAATCCCGAAGGCCGAAACCGACATCTAATCAATACCCAGGAGACCATTCAACTTAACTAATCTCCAGTTAGTTTCTAATTTTCTTAACTCCATTGAGTCTAAGAACAGTATTATTGAAGATACCATTCACGACAAACCCAAATCACATTTGATACTAAATACAAGGCTCTGAATAGAAAATATATCGGCTTATATTCAATATCAAATTCTACGACCAACAAATATCATTGGAAATAACGATATAAATATATCTTTCAAATTTCCATAACAATATCTGTATAATCACGAAATCCAATATCGAAATATTCCAAAGACAATTTCGATTCAAATCCATTCCAATTCAATTATTGGAATTTCTGGTTATTTTCAAAACCATTACAAATCCACTTTATTTATTTTAAAAATAAATAGAATTATAATTCTAGTTCAAAACTAGTTCATTTCGATAAAAATCTATTTTTATCTTTTTAAATTTGGAATTTTTCTTCCTAATTCTTCACAAATCATTTCTTATGATTTTACACAAATTATTACTATTTTTAATAATTTTATCAAGGCCCGTACAGACGATATCCATCAACGGCCATCGAACTGCACTTACAGCGACCTTTTCCAAATTTGATTTGGACATAATTCCAAATCCAACCGTTAGATTTCAAATCTCTAATATTCGTTAGAAAGCTCTTTTCGATATGAACCCAACAGTTCCAGTTTTAGGAGAATCCGACGGTCGGATCGCCCGCAATATCCATTCGAAGTCAATGGTCGAAATTCGCGAACTGCCGCAGCGCGGCGCGTTCTATTCAGGCCATTATATTATATATATAATATATACTTCGTCGAATTCCTTTTAAAATGCATTTTATAAATCGTTTAAATTCGTTTTCAAAATGATTTCAACTTCCTTTTCAAATTCAAATCAAGATTGAATTTTTCAATATAAATTCGTTTTAAATTTCATTTCAAATCGATTTCAATTCAATTTCAATTTAATTCGAATTTCAATTTAATTCGAATTTAAAATCTATTCAATTTAATTCGAATTTCAAATCTATTCAATTTAATTCGAATTTCAAATCTATTCAATTTAATTCGAATTTCTAATCTATTCAATTTAATTCGAGTTTCAAATCTATTCAATTTAATTCGAATTTCAAATCTATTCAATTTAATTCGAATTTCAAATCTATTCAATTTAATTCGAATTTCAAATCACTTCAATTTAATTCGAATTTTAAATCACTTCAATTTAATTCGAATTTCAAATCACTTCAATCTAATTCGAATTTCAAATCTATTCAATTTAGTTCGAATTTCAAATCTATTCAATTTAATTTGAATTTTGAAATCACTTTTAATATGCATTGAAAGATGAATAAAATCGATACAAATATCGTTCACGTCAAAATGGCGCAAATCTAATCAACACGGCTTCATATATTTCTATTTTCAAATATTCTATTTCAAATATTCTATTTCAAATATTTCTATTTCAAATATTCTATTTCAAATATTCTATTTCAAATATTTCTATTTCAAATATTCTATTTCAAATATTCTATTTCAAATATTCTGTTCAAATATTCTGTTTCAAAACTAGAATGAGGCCCAATCAATTACCATATAATGTTAATTATATGGATTTTCTACAACACATGTATAAAATAACAACGATAAATAATCAACCATCATCCAGAGTGCATTCTACACTGTATAAGCATCAAATATAAATATTAAACGCTTATAACAGCCTGTCAATCAATCGATCGACATACAGCTAATTATTGGGACTAGTGTATGTCATATATCATCCCAATACCCGTGTGGGGTTTCAAACAATCCAACACAGATTTTATTTGTGCAGTTGGGCGATGTGTAAAATTTATCGTCCCAATCAATATAAGTCAAATGTGTGTATATAAACAAATCGTCCGATTTGTTTATATTTATTTCATTTTAAATACACGTTAAAAATTCTATTTTTAACTATAAAATATTTTTAACTATATAAATATTTTATTTCACATCATACAATCAACTACACATCAAGATCAAACAAACAAGCATACAAGCCGTCCATGGTCTGTGGACGATGGGTGTCGGGTGCTACTAAACACCGTCTGCATCCTAGTATATATTTCAACTAGAAAATAAATTAAAAGTGAGGAGTTCTCACCGAGGGTTCCACTCCTCCATTTCATTTCTGAATCTCTGAACAGTCTGAATTCCTTTTTGATATTCAATCCGTTCCATCTCACTTCTTTTCACGCTATTCATATATAAATAAAAATCACACTTTTATTTCACTATATATATAATAAAAATCAGATTTTTATTTCGCTACATAAATAAAAATTATATTTTTATATTCTCTGTTATATAAAAATTCTATTTTCAATCCGCTACCTATATAAAAATCGAATTTTTACTTTCACTTCATATATATAAAAATCGAATTTTTACTTTCACTTCATATATATAAAAATTGAATTTTTACTTTACTACACATATAAAAATTATATTTTTATATCTCCACATATATAAAAGTTATATTTTTCACCTTTCTATAATATAAAAATTATATTTTTAACCTTTCTATAATATAAAAATTATATTTTTATTATCGCCATTATATAAAAATCCCACCTTTCATTTATTTAAAAATCATATCTTTACTATCTTAAAAATCCGATCTTTCCTCTTTTAAAAATCCGATCTTTTCTCTCTTAAAAATCGTATATCTTCATGATTAAAAATCACATATTTTCCTAGCATAAAAATCAGATTTTTATTGAACAAAATAAAATAAAATCAGAAAACTTACTGATTTTTGAATGGGGGGAGAGTTTCACGTCGGGTCAGTTGGCGCCGGAATTCTTCAGGCGAGGGGGATGGGTGCTGACGGCGGCCTCTCAGGTGGTGGCGATTTGCTGTCGAAGGCAGGGGGCTAGGTTTATGGCGTGGGGTTCAAAACAGTGGAGGACGGAGGAGGCGCGAGGAGGAAGAGGGTAGGGGTGCGCCGGAGTGGGGTGGCGACGGGCGGAGGGGCGGCGGCCTCCTGGGGTTGGGCGACGGCGATTTTTTTATTTATTTTATTTTAAACTGAATCGGGTTTTGGGGGAGTGAGGAGAGAGATGGGGGGGGGGGTTGAGTTACATTATATATATTTATTATTTTAAAATTTCAAAAAAGCAACCTTTTATTTCGAACTCGAAATCGAACCCACCGACTATCGTCTCTAGCTAATTACCCCCATTCCGAACATAATGGGATAGGTATCGTAGGCTGATTCGACTATCTCGACCAGTTTTCGTCAAAATCAACATATAACTCTATATATTGAATTAGAACGCACATTTCAATTTACCTGGGCCACATACTAACTCGAAAAATATTTTCTAGCTTCGTATTGACGATACGGTCCTAACAAAACTAATTTCGTCAAATTCTGAGACCGTTTGAAAAATGGCCATTTTCCAGTCGATTAAAATCAACTGAAACTGGTCAAACGCGTTTTCCTCTGCCACGCTCACATATTGATTCGAAAAATTACGAATTTTGGAATCTAGCAATAACTAGGCATCCCGGATCCAACAAAAGTGGTTTCGTCGAAAACCGAGGTCGTTTGCAAAATTTCCATTTTTAAGGGCCAGAATTCCATAGTGACTATTCTGATTTTTCAACTGGACGTATCTTTTGATTCCCACTATGAAATTTCAATTTTTCGGATTCGTTGGAAAGATATTCTCAATTAGATTCTAATATTTTTGGTTTCGCTAAAATCCGGTTTATTTTGCACCGGTACATTCATTTGAATTTTGAAATCGAATTTTCGAACTACCGCGCCATTTTCAATTCCTTTTATAATTAAAATTAAATAATTATATTCTAACGGCGATCTATATAAATATATACGTTCTAATTCTATTCAAAATAAATTTCTCATCATTATTATTTAAAATATTTCATTTTAAATATTCAAAATTCACTAAAATTGCCAAAATAAAAATTTTAAATTGGCTCGGATTTCCGGGTTATTACAACCTCCCCCACTTAAAACTTTTCATCCCCGAAAAGGAACGAAGCCGAAAGTTGTTTAACTAATCAACTCAACTTTCTTTATTTTCATTACGGCTTAAGTTCTTCAACTTTTCAGTTTCTAAGAACTTTTCAAATTTTTCAAAAATTTGGCTAACACCCTAATTTTTCGAATTTTTTTGCCATAACCTCCCCTGCACCAAGGACTTCGGGGTATTTCATATAGCCTCCCTTGGCTTCTTCAATCCAAAAGAAAAAGAAAAAGCCAAGCGGCTAGCCAATCGGCTCACAAAATCATCCAAAACCCAAAGAAATACAATAAACATGTACCTATTTGTCGGGCAAACAATTTTATTCCTCTTCTCTAGCCTCCTTGCTATGACCTGTTCAATGTAAGTACATGTACATGTATGCATATGCGATAAATTTTCAATACAATTTACTATTTGATTCAATTGGACTAAATGGTTCAAATTAATTAATCAAACAACACAATCAGCAGTCAATTAGTTGATTAGCTTTTCAAATTCATAACTTTGATACATAGTCAAAAATCACATTTTTGGTGCCAATTCACAACAATAGGCTCTATCTAATTTTGGTTCTCACACCAGCCAATAGGAAATATATAGAAACCCCACTTTCGAAACTCGAACATGAATATTGATGATGCGATCGCTATAGCGATCATCAGAACCATCTTCGGGCGGCTAGAGTGTGATTCTATATCTATCCAGTATATTAAAACTTCGAATACACGTGGATCAGACGTATAGGCAAAATCTTTATATACTGGATTGTCCAAATCAATATAAATAAATATTCAAATACGAATAATTGGTTTAAATTTTCAAAACAAAACTCGTTTTCATTTTTAAAAATATACTCTTCACACTCGTTCTAGGATACTACTGATCCCATCTCTAACGAGTCATTCTCATTGGATATTACTAATCCAATTCCGATGAATTCTTTCGTATGGTTCTAATGTGTCTTGTTCTCCGAGCTCTGTAAACCAAAGCTCTGATACCAACTGTGATAACCCGTGACTTCCCCGTTAAGGAAAAGCGGATACTTTGAGAACAACACACAAAAGAACGCAGACTGAAGAACATTTCATTGTTAATTACAACAATTCATAAGATTACAAGAATATACAGAGTATGAATAAATATTACACATTATAAAATATCAGAGATTGCAATACATTACTTAGCAGCGGAAAATAATACAGTACACAACTAGAAGAGATATACGGATACGGAGCTTTCCGGATATCATTCCAGCTGTAAACCAGGTTCTTGCGAATATAAATCTGCAAAACCAAAACTACTAGCTGCCCGTGTCAAAATGAGGGCACCCAGAGTTTAGGTTAAAACAATAATCTCCAGGTCAGTCATGGGACTGGTGTGAAAACTAAAACAGTTATTAATCTTTATATTTAAAGTTAGGTAAATCAAGGGACCACGCCGTATAACACGGAAGGGGTTTCCTCCCAAGGATACCAGTGCATAAAACAAACAGCGCAATGCTAAATAAAGAAAAATGAAGCTATTATAACACCCAGGTCCCATCACACAATGCAACGCAAGCCGGAGGATAGGGTTTTACCTTATAACAGCCAAAGAATGCTTGATACGTGAAATTTTATCTTTTTATTCTTAATCAGACTCCAACCGTAAATTAGCAAGTGAACAATTCCCAAAGTAATAACCCCGAAGGCCGAAACCAACATCAGATAAATACCCAGAAAACCATTCTGCTTAGCTAACCTACAGTTAGTTTCTAAATTTCACATTTCTTAGGGAAATGTTCCCATTAATTTTATCAAAGATAAATTCTTTTAAATTTATTCTTTAATCTTCTATTGAATATCAATTCAAACTAGTCGGGATTAACAAACTTACCGAAGTAATCATTTGTTTTAATTTCCCAATCCCAACCTATTCATCCCATGAAGGAAAACTGGTGATACTTCATATCTAACACCACGGTGTTATCTGTAAATTCAATTACCATTTCACATTCAAATCTAACTAAAGATTTAACTATCGCCTGGAGCAAAACTGGTGATACTCCATTCTCGATCATTTCAATCTAATTAAAGATTCATTAAAACTCCACTTGGTTTTAATCTTCCCAAAAATTAATTTTAATGATTATTTAACTTGGGAAAACATATCCTGCCTTTAACTGGGTTAAAGAACCAATGTCATTTAAAACACGGTTCACGATAAACCCAAAATCACGTTCTATTACATCAGCCTTTAACCGTAAATTAGCAAGTGAACAATTCCCTAAGTAATAACCCCGAAGGCCGAAACCAACATCAGATCAATACCCAGGAGACCATTCAACTTAACTAATCTCCAGTTAGTTTCTGATTTTCTTAACTCCATTAAGTCTAAGAATGGTATTATTGAAGATACCATTCACGACAAACCCAAATCACATTTGATATTAAATACAAGGCTCTGAATAGAAAATATATCGGCTTATATTCAATATCAAATTCTACGACCAACAAATATCGTATTGGAAATAACAATATAAATATATCTTTCAAATTTCCATAACAATATCTGTATAATCACGAAATCCAACATCGAAATATTCCAAAGACAATTTCAATTCAAATCCATTCCAATTCAATTATTGGAATTTCTGGTTATTTTCAAAACCATTTGAAATCCACTTTATTTATTTTAAAATAAATAGAATTATAATTCTAGTTCAAAACTAGTTCATTTTGATAAAAATCTATTTTTATCTTTATAAATTTCTAATTTTTCATCCCAATTCTTCACAAATCATTTCTTATGATTTTACACAAATTATTACTATTTTTAATAATTTTATCAAGGCCCGTACAGTCGATTTCCATCAACGGACATCGAACTGCACTTACAGCGACCTTTTCCAAATTTGATTTGGACATAATTCCAAATCCAACCGTTAGATTTCAAATCTCTAATATTGATAGAAAGCTCTTTTCGATACGAACCCAACGGTTCTGGTTTTAGGAGAATCCGACGGTCGGATCTCGCGCAATATCCATTCAAAGTCAATGGTCGAAATTCGCGAACTGCCGCAGCGCGGCGCGTTCTATTCAGGCCATTATATTATATATATAATATATACTTCATCGATTTCCTTTTAAAACGTATTTTATAAATCGTCTAAATTCGTTTTCCAAACGATTTCAACTTCCTTTCCAAATTCAAATCAAGATTGAATTTTTCAATATAAATTCGTTTTAAATTTCATTTCAAATCGATTTCAATTCAATTTCAATTTAATTCGAATTTCAATTCATTTCAATTTAATTCGAATTTCAAATCTATTCAATTTAATTCGAATTTCAAATCTATTCAATTTAATTCGAATTTCAAATCTATTCAATTTAATTCGAATTTCAAATCTATTCAATTTAATTCGAATTTCAAATCTATTCAATTTAATTCGAATTTCAAATCACTTCAATTTAATTCGAATTTCAAATCACTTCAATCTAATTCGAATTTCAAATCTATTCAATTTAGTTCGAATTTCAAATCTATTCAATTTAATTTGAATTTTGAAATCACTTTTAATATTCATTGAAAGATGAATAAAATCGATATAAATATCGTTCACGTCAAAATGGCGCAAATCTAATCAACACGGCTTCATATATTTCTATTTTCAAATATTCTATTTCAAATATTCTATTTCAAATATTTCTATTTCAAATATTCTATTTCAAATATTCTATTTCAAATATTTCTATTCAAATATTCTATTTCAAATATTCTATTTCAAATATTTCTATTTCAAATATTCTATTTCAAATATTCTATTCAAATATTCTATTTCAAAACTGGAATGAGGCCCAATCAATTACCATATAATGTTAGTTATATGGATTTTCTACAACACATGTATAAAATAACAACGATAAATAATCAACCATCATCCAGAGTGCGTTCTACACTGTATAAGCATCAAATATAAATATTTAACGCTTATAACAGCCTGTCAATCAATCGATCGACATACAGCTAATTATTGGGACTAGTGTATGTCATATATCATCCCAATACCCGTGTGGGGTTTCAAACAATCCAACACAGATTTTATTTGTGTAGTTAGGTGAAGTGTAAAATTTATCATCCCAATCAATATCAGTCAAATGTGGGTATATAAACAAATCGTCCAATTTGTTTATATTTATTTCATTTTAAATACACATTAATAATTCTATTTTCAACTATAAAATATTTTTAACTATATAAATATTTTATTTCACATACTGCACACAATCAACTACACATCAAGATCAAACAAACAAGCCGTCCATGGTCTGTGGACGACGGGTGTCGGGTGCTACTAAACACCATCTGCATCCTAGTATATATTTCAACTAGAAAATAAATTAAAGTGAGGAGTTCTCACCGAGGGTTCCACTCCTCCATTTCATTTCTGAATCTCTCAACCGTCTGAATTCCTTTTCGATATTCAATCCGTTCCATCTCACTTCTTTTCACGCTGTTCATATATATTAATAAAAATCACACTTTTATTTCACTATATATATATATAATAAAAATCAGATTTTTATTTGGCTACATAAAAATAAATTATATTTTTATATTCTCTGTTATATAAAAATTCTATTTTCAATCCGCTACCTATATAAAAATCAAATTTTTACTTTCACTTCATATATATAAAAATCGAATTTTTACTTTACTACACATATAAAAATTATTTTTTTATATCTCCACATATATAAAAGTTATATTTTTAACCTTTCTATAATATAAAAATTATATTTTTAACCTTTCTATAATATAAAAATTATATTTTTATTATCACCATTATATAAAAATCCCACCTTTCATTTATTTAAAAATCATATCTTTACTATCTTAAAAATCCGATCTTTTCTCTATTAAAAATCGTATTTCTTCATGACTAAAAATCACATATTTTCCTAGCATAAAAATCAGATTTTTATTGAACAAAATAAAATAAAATAAGAAAACTTACTGATTTTTGAATGGGGGGAGAGTTTCACGTCGGTCAGTGGGCACCGGAGTTCTTCAGGCGAGCGGGATGGGTGCTGACGGCGGCCTCTCAGGTGGTGGCGATTTGCTGTCGAAGGGGGGGGGCTAGGGTTATGGCATGGGGTTCAAAACAGTGGAGGAGAGAGGAGGCGCGAGGAGGAAGAGGGGAGGGGTGCGCCGGAGTGGGGTGGCGACGGGCGGAGGGGCGGCGGCCTTCTAGGGCTAGGCAACGGCGATTTTTTTTTAAAAAACTGAATCGGGTTTTAGGGGATTGAGGAGAGAGATGGGGGGGTTGAGTTATATTATATATATTTATTATTTTAAAATTTCAAAAAAGCAACCTTTTATTTCGAACTCGAAATCAAACCCACCGACTGTCGTCCCTAGCAAATTACCCCCATTCCGAACACAATGGGATAGGTATCGTAGGCTGATTCGACTGTCTCGATCAGTTTTCATCAAAATCAACATATAACTCTATATATTGAATTTGAACGCGCATTTCAATTTACCGGGGCCATATACTAACTCGAAAAATCCTCGAAAAATATTTTCTAGCTTCGTATTGACGATACGGTCCTTACAAAACTAATTTCGTCAAATTCTGAGACCGTTTGAAAAATGGCCATTTCCAGTCGATTAAAATCAACTTAAACTGGTCAAACGCGTTTTCCTCTGCCACGCTCACATATTGATTCGAAAAATTACGAATTTTGGAATCTAGCAATAACTAGGCATCCCGGATCCGACAAAAGTGGTTTCGTCGAAAACCGAGGTCGTTTGCAAAATTTCCATTTTTAAGGGCCAGAATTCCATAGCGACTATTCTGAATTTTCAACTGGACGTATCTTTTGATTCCCGCTATGAAATTTTAATTTTTCGGATTCGTTGGAAAGATATTCTCAATTAGATTCTAATATTTTTGGTTTCGCTAAAATCCGTTTTATTTTGCACCTGGTACATTCATTTGAATTTTGAAATCGAATTTTCAAACTACCACGCCATTTTCAATTCCTTTTATAATTAAAATTAAATAATTATATTCTAACGGCGATCTATATAAATATATACATTCTAATTCTATTCAAAATAAATTTCTCATCGTTATTATTTAAAATATTTCATTTTAAATATTCAAAATTCACTAAAATTGCCAAAATAAAAATTTTAAATTGGCTCAGATTTCCGGGTTATTACAGTAAACACCTTGCTACCATCAGGAAGAGTCAGAACATAGGCTGATGTCAGAGCCCTCTTTAACCTCTTGAATGCATCCTCACAATCAATGCTCCAAGCAAAAGACAAGTTCTTCTTCATTAGATGGGTGAGCAGAGTTGATATCCATGCAAAGTCCTTAATGAACTTTCTGTAATAACCCGCCAATCCCAAGAAATTCTAATCTCTGTCGCATTCTTAGGGGCTTTCCAATCTTGAACTGCGACAACTTTAGCGGGGTCAACCGCTATTCCATCCTTGGAGACTATATGCCATAGGAACCTAACTTCCTTTCTCTAAAAATAAAACTTAAAAAAATAGGCTTAAGATGATGGGATTTGAAAGTATTGTGAATCTCCTCCAAGTATCTAGCATGCTCTTCCTCACTCCTCTCGAAAACCAGAATACCGTCCACGAAAACCACAATAAAATTTTTAGGTACTCCCTAAACACTCGCCTGATTAAATCGACTAAGTATACGGGTGCTTTGGATAGCCCAAAAGGCATGATCAACCACTCAAAGAAACCATCCAGAGTCCTAAAAGCCATCTTGTTAATACTATCATCTCTACACTAAGATGATGAAATCCCGTGGCTTGATCCAACTGTGAGAAATTCGAAGCGCCTACTAGCTAGTCAAACAAGTCATCAATCCTCAGAAGTGCGTGCCTATTCTTCTTAGTGAGTTTATTCAACTCCCTATAGTCCATGCATAGACGGAGAGAGCCTTCTGCCTTGGTAGCCAAGACGATTGGAGTTCCCCACTAAGAAATGCCCCTTCTAATGAATCCTTTCTCGAATAGCTCACCTACTTTCTTGCTAAGCTCCCTCCTCTCTCTAGGAGCCATGTGGCGCACTGGTGAAGCTACAGGTTTCGCATTCTCTACCAAGTAAATCTATAAATATATCTCTCATGTGGGAGGTAAACCTCATTAAACATGTCCGGAAAACCTCTGACTATGGGTACTGATCAAACATCGTCAACAAAAGCATCACAATAATCTAGGAAACTTAGCCTAACTGGCCCTCGTGTGTCACAAAAAATCTCGAGAGTTCTACTATGACACGTCACAATCAAGGATGTCACCATACATGGCCAGCCAATCCATTCCTAGAATAAGTCTGTAACCCATAAAACCAAGAACATATGTGTTGCATTCAAACTCATTGCCCATAACAGAAATTCTCAAACCCCTACATATCATACGAAAGTGAGTCGTACCTCATATGGGGTTTGAGACTGCAATAGGATTAGAAACCATACAAGTATCTAGGTGCAGATTATCTACCACAAAATTGGATAAGAATCAATGACAAGGACCATAATCAAAGAGAGTCCTAATAGGAGAGTCAAAAAGAGAAATCCTACCTTCTACGGTGACTTTCCTACCACGATTCGGTTCACCAGCCTTTGCTACCTCTAGTGCATGAACTTCCCCTCCAGATAATCTAGCCTTCTATCCTTGCTTGTTAGGGCACTACTTGGTAAAATGTCCAACTTGACTACAACTGAATTAGCAAGAATTCTTTATCTTCCTACAGTCCCTAACAAAGTGCCCTAGATTTCCATAGCCATGGAACTTAACCTCTGTCTTGATTGTGCCTTATCATGTTTTCCTCCCTTATAAGATATACCCGTCTTGGGCCACCACTTATGTTTCTCAGTATTGGGTTTGTCCTCTTCAGCCTTAGCTTCTCTCTTCTCCTTTTTTCCATCCTCATGCATCAAAGCCATGTCTACAAGTCTTACAAAAGTCGCTTCCATGGGGCATGGGTCAATGCTAGTCCTTGCAACGGTTAGTTCAATCCTTTCGCGAACCATAAAGCCTTCTTATGAGGAGTGTTTACCAAATCCAAACCAAATCTTGCTAGTTGATAAAAGCTATTGACATATTCCTTCACCGTCATGCTCCCTTGTTTCAAATGTAAGAACTTCTCCATTTACATCCCTTCCTCCACTTGCGACAAGAATTTCAACTCAAATCTACCCTTAAACTCATCCCAAATGGCCACTTCTTTCCCAGCCTGAGTCACCTCCCACCAATTCGATGCTTCGTCTTTCACTACCAAGCGGCCAACTGAATCTTTCTTCTATCATCTAGCTCTAACAAGTCGAACATGTTCTCCGTTTCCTTAAGACAATTGCGAGCCTCCATGAAACTTTCTATACCACGAAACAACATACCTCCCATCGCACAAAAGTCCTTACAAAACTTGACTACATGATTGGGTGGAGCTACCGCTGCTGCAGCTGAGGGAGAGACATTGCCTTGCACTCAGCAGGTGTCGTAACTATGTATCTACGGAACCTTGTTGGAATGGGAATTCCCTCGGGGAAATTAGGAACCCTGGGCATGCTGAAAAGAAAAGAAACAAGGATTCAAAAAGAGGTTAAAGGAATATTGTAAACGATCGAGGGGTTATATTTTTTCAAAAATTGGCTTTACTTGAAAATTTTTACTTTGAAAAATACTTTTTCAAAAACTTTTTTATGATCTGGTAACCTTAGGATATGATACCAAATGTGACACCCTACATCACTTAATGTCAACTATATGAGGATGCACTGAATTCTATGAAGTGAAATAATAATAATACAGAGACTAATTTTAACATGACAGAATATAAAATGCAGTGGAAAAACTTTTCAACTTTTTATTTCAAATCATATATATATATATATATATATTTATCATTACTTTTTTCCAAAATAGACCATCATTGTCAAAACCATAAACATCTATCTCATAAATCATCAGAGTACAAAACCACAAAATAATATCCCTCATGTGCCATCACAATAAACATAGAAATAAGAAACTGAAGAAGTGTATACAAAGAGGAGTAATCCAAGTCCAAGCTGAATAGAATCACGATCACTGCTACTATCCACCACCACTCTGAGGACCTGAAGGGGGAGGAAGAGAGAGAAGAAAAAGCAAAATAGGTTAGACATAAAGTCTATTGAGTTTTAGTGATTTTCAGCATAAGCATAAGATAGAAAGTATCAAGACAGATTAACAATACTGGATAAGAAAATACCGTAAAATATGTAAGTACGAGATAAGAGAGATAAACGAGACAAGGTACAGATCAAGTAAGCTTCTCATTAATATCCCAAGAACAAGTTTCTGCACCAACTATCAGAATAACAGGATTAGGTGTTACCCTAATTACTACCCAACGAACGACTCCCTACAATCACGAATAACCTGTGCCGGCCACAACAGTACGGGATATAGGTCACTAACCTGTCAACTTTAAAGACCCCATCCCTATTTGCTAGTGTTACAACATTGTATTTTCCCGCATCGGACCCATGCTCGCTCATGACTCTGTCGGAACGTGCTCGTACCAACCTCCAAGATTTTAAACCTTTTACAATCCAGATCATTAAAGCGTGCCCTAACCCCTACCTAGTGCGAGTCCCCAATATGATACCAATAGGGATACTGATTAATAAGGGTTCCAAAGAGTAGAATTGACACAATAATCCCAAGGCTTAGTCCACTATATAAACTAGGATTTTAAGAGTCCCAAAATCGGATACAAACAACAAATGTGGAACCTTTTAGCTTATTAATTAACATGTTTGATTTAACAGGTTTAAGTTCATTAATAAGCATGGTTGTAAATAACATTTCCTATTAAATGTAATTCTACATACAACCCTTCCCCAAAACAGACAGGCACCTTTCAGATGTATATAACTTATAGTAACATGTTTTACTTAATTACATCTAATTTAAATAACTTTCATAACATGTTCTACTTAATACCAAATTAAGTTTTACCTATTCAGAGTAACATGTTTTGCATATTATCCCAATTATGCAGTCATTGGATTTCATATTTCAATATGTCTAATTCTCCTTTTTACCGTTATTACAAATTATTCCAATATACGCAATTCTAACAAAGATGGCCTAGGCTCAACGTAAAATAAAAAAGGAAAAGGGAAAAGATAGATCCAACTCAAAAACAAATAAACCGAATAAATAGGCATAAGACTGTGAATAAATCTAAAACAGAAAAAGGGATGATAAGGATGTACATATAACAGGTAATAACTGAAAACTGGATAAATAATAGACCGTAAAACAATAACATATAAACTTATAAACACTGTATAATTCTAGATCGAAATTATTTACTGCTAGAATACATTTTAGATGGAAGATCTAAAAATAACTAGAACTCATAGTGATTTGAAAAAGATCCAGAAAAGGGTCTTTGTGATAGTTATTGTAGAAGAAAGTCAATAGTTATCCCTTCAATCCACGTTCAGGCAGCACCTCGACATTTTCTTAATTTTTAATTTAGAACATATCTTGGAGGAAGAAGATGAAGAATGTTTGTGTGTAAGAAAATGGTAAGGTTGCTGGCCTATTTATAGATTAGCTAGGATAATTCAAAACCATTAGATACTAGGTTATTAAATCAAACCATACACCTCGAACTGAGTCAGCATATGTATTTAGCAAATATAACATTCCAGATTCAGGCGTATGAATCTTTCCTGATGAAGGTAGGTCGACCCACCTTAAGCACGGGTGGACACTAGTGTCGACCCATGGGTTGACACAGGGGTCGACCCATATATAGCTGGGTCTCCCAGTGACCATTGTTTTCTGCGCTGTTTAGTTTAATATTATATTATATTTTAGTTCAATCTTCTTTAGTTCATAATTTCTTCATACTTAATCTGATTTACGAAAACCAAGAGTCTATCTAATCCAAAATTTCATAATGGACTCAACAATTCAGTCTGTTTTACCTAATTCCGAATATTTTATTAATTAATATCCATTTTATTATCCCACTCCTTCACCTTCATTATTTTCATTTCTAAAACGTAAAACAAAAGAGATAAGGAGGCTGACCGTTAAAGATAAAGGAAAGAAGAAGAAATATAAAAGAAAGAAAGAAGATTAAAGCTTAGGAAATCAACAACTACAAATCCTAAGTGTTCAATCCAAACATGGCGAACAATAATTTCTACCCTTGGTTATTTTCGTTATTTGCATATACCCGAGGTGTATATATATATGTATATATATGTGTGTGTGTGTATATATATCTATGTATGTATGTATTAGTGATTTTTTTCCGGTTTAAGATGATGCCATTTTCATGTTTGGCTATGCTATTGTCTGATATTGATTTATTATGCATGAACTTCTTGTAAATGAATAGGTTTTAGATCAAAACATATAGTTAGATATCTCTAAATGATACAAGATTTTTATATGATGCGTGTTTATGATTTCAAAGATAAGTTTTGGATTTGATAATTTTCTATGCACTTAGGAATATTTTATTAATTTCCTAAGAATGATTGTTTGTTAATTATGGGATAAATTAACTAATGGGATTATTTAATTATTTTTGGTTTTGAAAATTTTTATAAGATAGAGGAGGATATATTCCTCAATCATATAATTTTTGGAATTTTCCCATGATTTATCTAATTGATATGAATTTTATATGGTTTGTGTTACTTAGGGAAAATTAAAGTTAATTTGGGTGCCAACGTATGAAAATAAATGTTTTATACTTTGAAAATACATAATATTGGAAAGTCTATATTTTGGTCAGTATAACTTTTAAGAACCAATCATATATCAACAAATATGGTGGAATTGATGAAAACTATTACTATATATAAAAATAAATAAGTTTTACCCTTATTTACTGCCAGTTCCATCATCCAGTTTGAAAGTACCCTTCTACCTCGATCGAAAGCTTCATTTCGATAAGCACTGGATGTTTGAAATACCATAAGTATGGTATAAGAAGCATTCAGGCTTTCTCCATTACCTTTTGATCTGGCCTTGATTTTGATATTTATGTATATTTAACATTTTGAAAGTTAGCTACTCCACATAAGGCTATCACCTCAAGCTCCTTCAACCGAGTTGAAGAGGGTCACTCCAAAAAACTTGTTTATAAAAGAATCTAAGGTTAGCGCCTTAGTACCCTTTGACAAAGTCGAAAGGGGTATTTTCCATGAGTTATTGTTTTGTAAGGATTAGAAGCTTCTTGCTTCAACACCTTCCGACAGAGTCGAAAGAAGCTTATTTAAGTAAACTATAATCTATAAAGGTAGATGCTATCACCTTAGTTTCTTTCGGTAGAGCAAAAAGAATCCATCTTCAATCATTATTTTAACTAAGATGCTGCCACCTTTATATCTTTCGATAGCATCAAAGTTCCGTGTTTTCTAAAATTTCCTTCATAAAAGATAGCGGTTTGTCGCCTTAGTTCCTTTTAGCAGTGTCGAAAGTACTCCCCTCTCGTAGGGTTTTGTTTTCCATTGTATTACTTATAAAAGATAAAGAAGTATACCATAGATCCTCTAGAATGCGTTGAAGGGCTACTATCTTAACCTTGTTTTATGAAGAAATTGAAGAATATTGCTGTAACACCCCACGTCCATTAATGTCACTCACAAAGGGAATGCATTAACTTCCATGGAGGTTTTAAGTGAATATAGAACAGTAAAATTACAACAAGACAGATATAAAATAGTACTTGGAAATTCAAAAACTTTATTTCATTGTAGCAGAAGTCAAAACATGTTTGATTACATCATAACACCACATTCAATGTCAAGTACAATATCTATCTTGATAAAACAAGTACATAATCCCATTACATGAATAGCCATTAAAAAGAAAGATAACAAGCTGGACTTTACTTCAGCAGTCCAAGCTTTCCAGAAGATAAGCGATCCAACTAGACTCCACTAGAACTTGGCCCAACCTGCGGACCTGAAGGGAGAAAAAGGATGGAAAAGAGGGGGTCAGACATAAAGTCTGGTGAATATGATAATTCTACAATACTATTACCAAAATAACTGGACTAAGGCATAAGCTGGAAAACAAGAAAATGTCTATGAAGAGCAGATTAAGGACATAGACAATCGCTAAAGGCAACGTTATAGGCGCTCCTAAATACTAAAGAATAAACACTATACTGCACCACACCAGTCACCCTAAAGATTCATCCCACTTAGCTTCACTTAGAAACTTTCCCAATGGCTTTACGTACCCCTAGCTGACTACATAGGTGCCGCCTGCCCCTATCTCCACTAGGTGTACCCTACTTCCCATTATTCGATCGGCTCCCTAACTCGTAGATACCCGTGCTGGCCCCACAGTGGGGTGTATCACTCCCCTAAAGTGGCAACCTGATACAACGGACATGCACGGCTTATACCTACACAATGCAACAACGTCTTACCTACCAGCCCGGGTCCACACACGCATATGAAACCCGTTGGACTTGCGTTGCCACCGCTCCCTGTTTTGGCCTCTTATAGTCAAACCCAGTATGCGTGTCCCGTCCTCGACTTGGGTCGAGCCCACAAAGATACGTTTTGGGATACTGGTTGAAATGGGCCCCCACTATTTACCACAAGCATTCCACCTAAGCTTGTCCCCATTAGTCCATCCCACTTAACCCACTTAGTCATGTTCATTTACATGTGTGTTTGGTTAAGTCTAATCGTATTTCAAATGCCTCTAAAGGCAACCACCAGATTCCTCATGCCACCCAAGGCACCTACTTAACCCCCATGTCCCACCTTACATGATTATCTGGTTAAGTATTTCTTAGTTCATTAAGGCCATAACCTCATAAAGACCTCTCACATTAGACTGGCATTTATGGCAGCTGGATTTGCCGGGCGGGTCCGGGCAGTCTTACACCATAAAAGAGTCTAACCTCGTGTCTTTACAACTGTTATGCTTTAGTTTGGGCCTAGGACCTCTCACATTGGGCCGACATTTGTGACTACTGGATTTGCCGGGCGGGTCCGGGCAGGTTTACATCACAAACGGGTCCAACCTCGTGTCCTAAGCATTGATTATTAATAATAATCCACTTTCCCCCAATTTTAATAATTCCCTACTTGAATTATTAATTACTTCCAATTTTTAACAATGTCCATAATTGACTCAATTATGGACATTCATTCATGGTATGCAACATCTTACAAAATTGCACCCAATTTATTAATTCCTAATATTACCCCTACCCCACGTTTGAACGTTTATTCGCAAAATATATGTTAGACTCGAATAGCCTAACTCATAGCATAAAAGAGATTATCATAATAACAACATGTATATGTGACCAAATGAATCATAATAAGGGGTGAAACTTGCATATGTCCAACTTGCATAGATTATACATGTCATGGATCTAAAGGTGTCAACTTGTTCAAAATTCACCTAATATGATCTCAATCAATTTTCATAAACTTACATATGAACATGTGTGAATCAACATCATATAATTTTTTTAACAACATGGTTTTATATGGGTACACCTAACTCAATAGGCAAATTCCCATAATCAAGTTTTATTTAATTATAGTTTCAAGTTTATGGGTACACCTAACCTAATAGGCAAATTCCCATAAACAAGATTCATTTAAATTAAGAAAAAAAAAACATAACTTTAAGCATGATCCAACAACATGATTTTTCAACATAATATAGCATGATTTATAACATGGCATAGTATGATAGTATAACATAGCTTGACATGATTCTCAACATAGCACGACATAGCATAAGAGAATTTACAACATAGCATGACATAGCATATATAATTTACATCATACGACAACATAATAACATAATAAGAGATCCACAATATATAGAATTTACAATTACAAATCACATCACTTTCTTGTGATCCATTCATAACTGAGTCAAATTAGTTTGTAATAGTCTTGTGAGAATCATCATACTCACCAACAAAAGAAAAGAATTAGAGAAAGATAGATCTTTTGATTTGATTTGTGTAGATTTAGTTGTAGATGATTAGGCTTCCTCTTCTTAGTTTGTGACGGCTATGCTGAACTCCATGGCAGCAGCATGACGGTAGCTTCTCTAATTTTACAAGTGATTTAGGTCTAGGGTCTACCCACTTATTTATAGATTTTAGAATTCATTTAGGCCATTAGATTTAACCTAGAAATAACCGCAGCCGTTCAGACAAGATGGGGTTTATCTTGTTGACTCAGCAATGAGTCAGAAGTGACTCAGCAAACACTCAGCATATTAATAAACTTCTATTCATGTCATAAATATATATATATATTTTCTACAATGTACATATTAGATACATCCCCCTTTACTTATTATTGTTTTTATATACATATTAGATACATCCCCTCTCTCACACACTTATTAATATTTTTATATTCATATTAGATACATCCCCTCTCTTACACACTTATTAATATTTTTATATTCATATTAGATACATCCCCTCTCTTACACACTTATTAATATTTTTATATTCATATTAGATACATCCCCTCTCTTACACACTTGTTAATATTTTAGCAACTTTAGTGTTAATAGAAAATTCGGGGTGTTACATTCTCCCCTCCTTTTAGGATTTCGTCCCCGAAATCTTCATGTCTGGAAGAATGTATATCCTACCATCCAAACGTCCATCTACTCATCCATCATACACAGGCATCCATTGTCCTTAAAAGACTTCTAATGCTTTATGATCATATGCAAGTGTGTGTACATGTCCTTACCTAATGCGAAATCAGGCGGTCTACTGATTCAGTTGACCTCCTTAATGCAAATTATGTAAGTGTCATGAATCCATTATGTATGCAAAAGATCCTAATTGCTTACATACTACTTCTATATGCGTGCACACCCATTCAACCGAATGCAGCATCCATATGATGGTACAACCATTATACATCCATTATACTAAATACATCCATATATATGCAATATGCAATATGCAATATGAAGTGACTGAGCCGATCTAGTGCCTAAAGTGTGTGTATATATGCATCCACGAGCAACCACTAGCAAACACTTGCATCCATTTTGCATCCATCATACATAACATGTCTCAAACACATGTTTCAACCATAGGATTATCCTAACTAAAGGTCAAAGATACTAATGAGAGGACATACTAAAGATAAGATAAGATAAGCTAAGCGATAAAGGAGAAATTAAAAGACATACCCTCAAAAAGAAAAGGGTACAACGAACGCATCTTCTCTTCTGTCTCCCAAGTTGCGTTGCTCTCATCATCTCCCCATTGCACTTTAACCAGTCTGACCTCTCGATTCCTCAACTTTTTGATCTCCGACCCAAGAATGCATGTAGGAGCTCGTCTAATTGTTGCATCACGCTCTATTTCCACCTCTTTAAGCAAGCTCGGCTCTACCACCTCCGCGGTCTTGTGCAAACACTTCCTCAAATGTGATACATGGAATACGTCGTGTACTCCACTAAGTTTCTCAGGCAACTCCACCCTATATGCCATCTTCCCAATCCTGTTTTTTTACAGGAAACGGCCCTACAAACCTTGGTGCTAATTTCCCCACGGACCCAAAGCGAACAACATTCTGTAACGGAGATACTTTGATAAAAACCATGTCCCCAATGTCAAACTCAAGATCTGTCCTCCTCTTATCAGCATACGATTTTTGCCTATCTTGTGCTGCTTTCATCCTCCTTCGAATCAACTCAATCTTCTCCGAGGTTTCCCTAACCATATCGGGCCCAAGTAGGATTTTATCGGTAGATTCCCACCAACATGTAGGCGAACGGCAAGGCCTTCCATAAAGAGCTTCGAAAGGTGCCATGCCAATACTAGACTGAAAGCTATTATTATATGCGAATTCTACTAACGGAAGGTGCTCTTCCCATGTACCCCCAAAGTCTAGGATACAAAGCCTTAAAAGATCCTCTAGAATGCGATTCACCCTCTCGGTCTGGCCGTCTGTCTGAGGATGATATGCGGTGCTCAAACATAGCTGAGTCCCTACCACCTCTTGTAAACTCTTCCAAAATTCGCTAGTAAAGATGGGGTCACGGTCGCTTACTATACTAGAAGGAATACCGTGCAAACGAACTATCTCCTTAATGTATACAGAAGCCAACCACGGAGCAGTCCTCTTACTTTTCACGGGAATAAAATGGGCGCTTTTAGTAAGTCTATCTACTATAACCCAAATCCCCGTGTTACCCTTCCTTGATCTTGGTAATCCATCCACAAAATCCATTGAGATGCTTTCCCATTTCCATAGTGGAACTTCTAATGGGTGAAGCAACCCACCGGGTTTCTTTTGTTCTGCTTTAACTCGTTGGCACACCAAGCATCTAGCGACGTACTCGGCCACATCCTTTTTCATACCGGCCCAAAAGAAAACCCGCTTCATATCTTTGTACATCTTATCCCCGCCGGGATGAATGGTCATTTTTGAGCGATGAGCATCATCAAGAATGGCCTTCCTTAAGTCTTCGTCTTGTGGTACACAAAGTCTATTATCCCTTCGTAACCAACCCTTATCGTCTAGGGTATACCTACGAAGATGGCTTGACGACTCCCCCCCTTTGAGCTTTTCTACTATCTCAACCAACTGTGGGTCGTCTCGCTGTGCCTTACCAACCCGTCCTAGAAGTGTAGGTCTAACCTCCAAGGATGCTAACAGACCGGGTACTAAGTCAACGGAGGGTCTAAAGTCAAACATAGAGATGAATTCTAAGCTTTGTCGTTCAACAAACAACGGACTCAAGGACAACCTTTTCCTACTTAAGGCGTCTGCCACCACGTTACCCTTGCCCGGGGTATATGCTATTTCAAAATCGTAGGAGGCTAAGAATTCCATCCACCGTTGCTGCCTTAAATTCAAATCCTTCTGAGAGAATAAGTATTTTAATGATTTGTGGTCAGTGAACAGTTCGAATTTCTCACCAAGAAGATAGTGACGCCAAGACTTAAGTGCGAAAACAATTGCGGCTAGCTCTAAGTCATGCGTGGGGTAATTCTTTTCATGAACCCTCAACTGCCTTCCACCATAGGCTATTACTCTTCCCTCTTGCATGAGGACCGCGCCAAGTCCCGTCGGACAAGCATCAGTATAGATGGTAAACGGTTTATTCCCGTCTGGCAGCACTAAGACTGGGGCTGAAGTTAAGGCTCTCTTTAAACGTTGGAACGCATCATCGCAATCTTTGTCCCACGTAAAAACCAGGTTCTTCTTCGTTAACCGTGTTAATGGAGCTGATATTTTTGCGAAGTCTTTGATAAACTTCCTATAATAGCCAGCCAACCCCAAGAAACTTCTTACTTCGGTTGCATTTTTAGGGACCTTCCAATCTTGGATGGCCACCACCTTTGCTGGATCCACTGCTATCCCTTCTTTGGAAACCACGTGCCCTAAGAACCGTACTTCCTTCCTCCAGAAGTGACACTTAGAAAATTTTGCCTTAAGGTTATGCGCTCGAAGGGTTTCCAACACTTCCCTAAGATGTAGGGAGTGCTCTTCTTTATTCTTAGAAAAGACTAAGATGTCATCCACAAAGACTACCACGAATTTGTTAAGGTATTCCCTAAACACCCTACTCATCAAATCAACAAAATATGCAGGGGCGTTTGTCAAACCAAAGGGCATCACTAGCCATTCATAGAATCCGTCAGGAGTCCTAAAAGCAGTCTTATCTATACTATCCTCAGCCACTCTCAGTTGATGAAAGCCAGTGGCTAAGTCCAACTGCGAAAACACTGAGGCGCCAACTAACTGATCAAAGAGATCGTCAATCCTCGGCAGTGGGTGTCGGTTCTTTTTAGTAAGCTTGTTTAGTTCTCTATAGTCCATACAAAGTCTAAGAGACCCATCCGCCTTTGTGGCAAAAACTACTGGAGCACCCCACTCCGATATACTACGTCTTATGAACCCCTTCTCAAGCAACTCCTTTACTTGCTTATTGAGGTCCCTCCTTTCACGAGGAGCCATGTGGCGCACTGGCAAAGATACGGGTTTAGCATTATCCACAAGATAAATTCGAAAGTCTATCTCCCGCTTTGGAGGTAAGCCCTTCACCTCCTCAAACACATCCGGATATTCCCGGACCACTTCTACCGATCGCAGGTTCTCTACAGACGCGTCAAGCGATTCAAGATAACTTAGCATAACGGAATTTATGGGATTACAAAAGATGTCGAGAGCATTACCAAGGCGAGTCACAAGCCTAACTACTCTCCTTTCACAATCAAGAATGGCCCTATTTCTAGACAACCAATCCATTCCTAAAATTAGCCCATAGCCCGTGAAGCCCAATACATAAGCATCACATCTAAATTCAACGCTAAGTATAGAGATTTTCAAATCCAAACATATCATGGTCAAATGAGCCGAACCCCCAATTGGATTTGAAACGACCAAGGGATCCTCTACTAAACTGGTGTTCTAGTGCAGTGATTCAACTAATGATGCAGAGATAAACGAATGAGATGCGCCAGAATCGAATAAGGTATGGACAGGATGATCAAACAGAAAAACTAAGCTTTCAACAGAAATTGTTCTACCTCTTTCTTGCAGCGGTGGGGCCGCAATAGCCTGAACTTGCCCACTTGCCTGCCCCTGTGCCATAAGAGCCTGCACCTGTCCTCCCGAGGTAGACCCTGCCCTCTGCCCCTTCTTTGGACAGTCCTTCACTAAATGTCCCGCATCTCCACAATGAAAACAACCAGTCTTCTTTTTCTTTCTACAATCTTTGCTGAGATGGCCAGGCGTCCCACAATTGAAGCATTTCTTCTTCCCTTTGCCATTATTGTTTTTACCACCCTTCTTATTTTGCTGTTGGGGTTTCTTCTGATCCCCTTTCTTTTCAACTGCCTTATCCTCATGCATAAGTGCCATTTCTACTAGCTTTTCAAAGGTGGCTCCCATAGGGATGTGGGTCATAGCCAACCCTTGCAACGGTTCATTCAAGCCTCTAACGAACCTCAAAGCTTTCTTCTCTGGCGTGTTCACCAACTCCAAGCCAAACCTTGCTAACTGATTAAATTTATTGACATATTCCTTTACTGATGAGCTCCCTTGCTTTAGTGCCAGGAATTTTTCCATATTTAAGTTCTCCTCTACCCTTGAAAGAAACTTTGCCTCAAACCTTCGTCTGAAATCCGCCCATGAATCAACTGGACGTTCCCCGTTAGTGACCTCCCACCAAAACGAGGCCTCTCCCTTCATTAACCAAGCAGCTAAACGGACTTTCCTCCCATCTTCCACTTCAAAGAGATCCAACAATTCCTCAGTCTCCTTAAGCCAATCTCTGGCCTCCACAAACGTCTCAGTCCCTTGAAAAGTTTTTCCTCCCATAGCCTTGAATTCCTTGCACGTCTTTGCAAAAGTGTCAACACGAGGAGGAGGAGGAGGGGGAGGAATGGGTGCAACTAGGGGTGGAGGAGTATCCGCTGGGCCTGCAGTGGTGGCCCTAGCCTCCAAGTGTCTCCTAAACCACCCTGGAATCGTCACACCTTCTGGGAGATTAAGATCTTCAGCCATGCTGAAACGAAAAAGGAAAGATTCAAAATGGAGAATTCGAAAGATAAAGATAAGGATGTGGCTATTTGGGATTATGTTTTTCATAAAAACTCTTTTTAAATAACATGTTTTTTTTGAAAGCACTTCTTCCAAAAATACTTTAGAAAAAAAATATTTTTCTAAATTTTTTTTTTATCTGTTCTGGTAACCTTATGCTCTGATACCACGTGTAACACCCCACGTCCATTAATGTCACTCACAAAGGGAATGCATTAACTTCCATGGAGGTTTTAAGTGAATATAGAACAGTAAAATTACAACAAGACAGATATAAAATAGTACTTGGAAATTCAAAAACTTTATTTCATTGTAGCAGAAGTCAAAACATGTTTGATTACATCATAACACCACATTCAATGTCAAGTACAATATCTATCTTGATAAAACAAGTACATAATCCCATTACATGAATAGCCATTAAAAAGAAAGATAACAAGCTGGACTTTACTTCAGCAGTCCAAGCTTTCCAGAAGATAAGCGATCCAACTAGACTCCACTAGAACTTGGCCCAACCTGCGGACCTGAAGGGAGAAAAAGGATGGAAAAGAGGGGGTCAGACATAAAGTCTGGTGAATATGATAATTCTACAATACTATTACCAAAATAACTGGACTAAGGCATAAGCTGGAAAACAAGAAAATGTCTATGAAGAGCAGATTAAGGACATAGACAATCGCTAAAGGCAACGTTATAGGCGCTCCTAAATACTAAAGGATAAACACTATACTGCACCACACCAGTCACCCTAAAGATTCATCCCACTTAGCTTCACTTAGAAACTTTCCCAATGGCTTTACGTACCCCTAGCTGACTACATAGGTGCCGCCTGCCCCTATCTCCACTAGGTGTACCCTACTTCCCATTATTCGATCGGCTCCCTAACTCGTAGATACCCGTGCTGGCCCCACAGTGGGGTGTATCACTCCCCTAAAGTGGCAACCTGATACAACGGACATGCACGGCTTATACCTACACGATGCAACAACGTCTTACCTACCAGCCCGGGTCCACACACACATATGAAACCCGTTGGACTTGCGTTGCCACCGCTCCCTGTTTTGGCCTCTTATAGTCAAACCCAGTATGCGTGTCCCGTCCTCGACTTGGGTCGAGCCCACAAAGATACGTTTTGGGATACTGGTTGAAATGGGCCCCCACTATTTACCACAAGCATTCCACCTAAGCTTGTCCCCATTAGTCCATCCCACTTAACCCACTTAGTCATGTTCATTTACATGTGTGTTTGGTTAAGTCTAATCGTATTTCAAATGCCTCTAAAGGCAACCACCAGATTCCTCATGCCACCCAAGGCACCTACTTAACCCCCATGTCCCACCTTACATGATTATCTGGTTAAGTATTTCTTAGTTCATTAAGGCCATAACCTCATAAAGACCTCTCACATTAGACTGGCATTTATGGCAGCTGGATTTGCCGGGCGGGTCCGGGCAGTCTTACACCATAAAAGAGTCTAACCTCGTGTCTTTACAACTGTTATGCTTTAGTTTGGGCCTAGGACCTCTCACATTGGGCCGACATTTGTGACTACTGGATTTGCCGGGCGGGTCCGGGCAGGTTTACATCACAAACGGGTCCAACCTCGTGTCCTAAGCATTGATTATTAATAATAATCCACTTTCCCCCAATTTTAATAATTCCCTACTTGAATTATTAATTACTTCCAATTTTTAACAATGTCCATAATTGACTCAATTATGGACATTCATTCATGGTATGCAACATCTTACAAAATTGCACCCAATTTATTAATTGCTAATATTACCCCTACCCCACGTTTGAACGTTTATTCGCAAAATATATGTTAGACTCGAATAGCCTAACTCATAGCATAAAAGAGATTATCATAATAACAACATGTATATGTGACCAAATGAATCATAATAAGGGGTGAAACTTGCATATGTCCAACTTGCATAGATTATACATGTCATGGATCTAAAGGTGTCAACTTGTTCAAAATTCACCTAATATGATCTCAATCAATTTTCATAAACTTACATATGAACATGTGTGAATCAACATCATCTAATTTTTTTAACAACATGGTTTTATATGGGTACACCTAACTCAATAGGCAAATTCCCATAATCAAGTTTTATTTAATTATAGTTTCAAGTTTATGGGTACACCTAACCTAATAGGCAAATTCCCATAAACAAGATTCATTTAAATTAAGAAAAAAAAACATAACTTTAAGCATGATCCAACAACATGATTTTTCAACATAATATAGCATGATTTATAACATGGCATAGTATGATAGTATAACATAGCTTGACATGATTCTCAACATAGCACGACATAACATAAGAGAATTTACAACATAGCATGACATAGCATATATAATTTACATCATACGACAACATAATAACATAATAAGAGATCCACAATATATAGAATTTACAATTACAAATCACATCACTTTCTTGTGATCCATTCATAACTGAGTCAAATTAGTTTGTAATAGTCTTGTGAGAATCATCATACTCACCAACAAAAGAAAAGAATTAGAGAAAGAGAGATCTTTTGATTTGATTTGTGTAGATTTAGTTGTAGATGATTAGGCTTCCTCTTCTTAGTTTGTGACGGCTATGCTGAACTCCATGGCAGCAGCATGACGGTAGCTTCTCTAATTTTACAAGTGATTTAGGTCTAGGGTCTACCCACTTATTTATAGATTTTAGAATTCATTTAGGCCATTAGATTTAACCTAGAAATAACCGCAGCCGTTCAGACAAGATGGGGTTTATCTTGTTGACTCAGCAATGAGTCAGAAGTGACTCAGCAAACACTCAGCATATTAATAAACTTATATTCATGTCATAAATATATATATATTTTCTACAATGTACATATTAGATACATCCCCCTTTACTTATTATTGTTTTTATATACATATTAGATACATCCCCTCTCTCACACACTTATTAATATTTTTATATTCATATTAGATACATCCCCTCTCTTACACACTTATTAATATTTTTATATTCATATTAGATACATCCCCTCTCTTACACACTTATTAATATTTTTATATTCATATTAGATACATCCCCTCTCTTACACACTTATTAATATTTTAGCAACTTTAGTGTTAATAGAAAATTCGGGGTGTTACAATTGCTATCACCTTAAGGCCTTTTGGTAGTGTCCAAAGGAATGTTAATTAAATACTAAAATATGCTAAGAGACTATCGCTTGAATACATATTGATGGAATCGAAAGGGTGGGAGTTCAATGTAAGCCTTAACTTAATAAACCACTTGATTATTGTATTGTTCAGACTACCTACCTATATAGCTTGTCGACACTGGTTCTATCAACAAGTATGTGTTTATAGGCTTATAAAAAATTGCTTTTATAAAACGCTTTCGAAACCCATGGCTTTTGTTTTAGTCTTAGTTAACACACGGGTTCGATAGGGTTTATTTATACTTGTTTTCTAAAATACTTAGATGTTCATTGTTTATCATTATCGTTGTCGATAGGGTATTTTCTAAATCATTATTTCTAATTCGAAGCTCATTGTTTCCAAAACCCTTGAAGACATTTCCTATATCAGTAAGCCTCTTGAAATTATCTCTAAACTACTTCGATCTTGGGCATAGTTATGGTTGACAAGGAACTTTTGAACTACTAAATTGTTTTAAAGCTTTGCCTTCATGGATTTGTGTTGGTAGAGTTGACAAGGAGACCTTTATAAATTTTCTTTTAAAAATAAATGGAGGCTATCACCTCTATATCTTGTCACCAATATATATATATATATATATATATATATATATATATATATATATCGACAAGACTTGGTTTCTTTCTTGTTTACATGATGTTAAAAAGAATTTATCTATCGTGAGAGCATGTATATTAACTTCAACTCCTAGGATGAGAGTTGAAAGTTATTAAGGACAACATGGGTGTCACACCATCGAATTATATGTTGTTATTAGTATAAAACCTTTAATATGCTTATGTTGATTGGTAGATAATCATGACATGACATTGCATTTGTGTGAACACCTTAGGAGGAACCGATGGGACGTAACAATCGGGAGGCACAAATTAGACCTAGAAATATATAATGAAAAACATGAAAGAAACTAAAATGAAAGTTTACTAGTTATCCTAAGGACAAAACTTAACATTCCGGATTTTAATTAATAATAACAAAATAGAAAGCTATAATAAACTAAACATTAATCAGAATAAACTTCAGAATAGGACAATGAGACTAGTACCACTGGATCAGTGGTAATTTTCAAATGAAAATAGACAATTGGTTTGCTAAAAACGGAGTTAAAATGAATAAATTATGAATTAAAGAAGAAATCAGAAATATATAATCATTTATTAAGTAAATAGGTCAAGTGGGATGACCCATTCCCACTTGGGTCGACCTAATGTCGACCCATAAGTGCTTGGGTCGATCCTATGTCGACCCAAGGCGCGGGTGGGTCGACCTAACATGCCCGTAGGCGCATGCCTTGTGGCCCACGTATCGTGAACGAATGTTTTATATTATTCCAACTTTATTTTATGAGCTGGATTAGTTTTATTTGTTCATTTTGAACCAAAGGCTGAATGGCGCTTTCTGATTGGTCCAGTGCCGTGGCTAGTCCAGATTTAATCCTAAACTTGGATGGTTGAGGACACCAAATAGACCCTATAAATAAACCAGTAGAGCCTCTCTCGTTTTTACACATCCATTCTTTCTCTCTTCTTCTTCTTCCGTAGGCCCACCCTCAAAATTAGGGATCGCCAAATAATTAAATTTTTACGGGGAAAAAGAAGTTCTACAATTTTGATATTTAATTTTATAGATACTTCTAAAGGCGGAGGTTTTGCTGGAATATGAAAGGCCATGGGGAAGCTCTCTTCATCAAATCTGTGATTTTATGTAATTTCTAGATTAATAAACTATATAGGAAAATTTAGACATTTAGTTTGAAAGTTTAAAGTTTATAGTTATTTACAATATTTATGCCTTTAGTTTTTTTTGTGAAGTTAGCGTAATTTATTTACTGTCTATGCCTATTTCTTTCAGGTTATTTACTATTTATGAGTAATTCTCCTTCTTCCATCTCCTTGTTTGTTTTGGTTTTATTTATAGTTTTGGCTATGCACTATTTTATTTGTTTTTGAATCTAGGCCTTGCGAGTAGCCTAGAACATTTCCTTTTTTGTTTTAGCACTGAGGCTAGACCTAAAGAGAGCTTAGGCCTTTATCATTATTTTACGTTAAAATTGGAACACTGAAATTGAATAAAAAGGGATAACATGTTTTTAACAAGTTGGAATTTTGGCGATGTAAATTAATTATTAGAATTTCAAAAATAGGAATTTCTGCAAATGATGGAATTTGGCCATGAAACTTTAACCGTTGCATTCGCCTCGGAATTCTGGTCAACCTTCATGTTTGGAGTTTTGCGAATAGAGTCTGTACAGTAAAGATACAGACGAAATATGAAAATGGAAGGAAAATAAATAAATAAGAAGTTATAATTATAATTTACCTTATTTGACCAAGCTAACTTGGGCAATATGAGTCCCAGGCGGTCGACCATAGGGGTTGACCTCCATGGTCGACCTATTGGGTGTCAAATCGCCAAGTGACGGCTAGGCCTTTTGGGTTTTGTTTATTATATTATCAAAACGGATGGACGGATATAACTTAAAACTAATCCGACAGTTCTAGGGCTTTTCGACCCCTATAAATAAAGGGGTAAGGCCTTATTCTTTTTCCACATAAATCTGTAGAGGTAGCGGAGCTCTACAATTTTCCTCCTTCTCTAAACCTAATTTCTAAAATAAAAATATATTCATACAAATCAAATACAATTCATTTGAAATTGAGAGGATAAGAAAATCTAATGGAAAAGAACACAAATCGACGCTCCAAATCAGATTCTCCCCTTTCTTCCTTTTTTCTTATATTTCTACAGATCTGGAATTTTCCCCATTCTAGACAAGTCGTAGATTTATAAGAATTTGGGTATTGTAGGCTTAAAGGTTCAAACTTTGGATTTGGAGGCTATAAGGTGAGTGTGAAATTTACGAATATAGGTATAATAACTTATCTATTTTGTTTAAATTAGATCTATGCTTATATGATTGTTCCCTATTCGATCTGTTCATTTAAATATTGTGAACCTATTGATAACCTTCAGATTTGATTATAAATATGGTTAAAACTTGTGAATTATAAGTTGTGGCTATATACAATGTAAATTGCAGGATTCTTAAACTTGTTCAACCATGTTCCTACAGTTATGCCATGAAATATATTGTACATGTTGCATAGCACTGTGGATCTGGAAATCAGTCCCATTAAATACCAGTTAGATGTAGTTAATTCCACGTATTTAGTTCAGGGTTGAAAAATAAAATATATAAATTTGAGTAGAAAGATGAAATGGGTAAATTATGTGATTGTAACGTTTAAACAAATATGCCTGTTTGTATTCAATATTGTCGGGTTATTGCTTAATTGTTGTAAATGTGCTATTTCCCACCTTTTGCATAAAAATGCATTATTTTTGAAATCACAAGAAATGAGATAAAAAGATCAAAAAGGGAAAAGTGGTGCAAATGTATGTATAAATATAAATATATATATTTTTGCGTAATTTGGACCAACTATACCAAATTTAATATTTACATATATTTCTTGTGATTTTGAAATAGGCCAATTTCATTGATTAGGCACGATTTACAGTGCTTCCGGTTAAAAGTCTTTTTGTAAGATTTGAACCTTTTTGCAAGATTGGATATAAAAAGGAATGTTTGGTTGTCGTAAACCAAGTCATTTAAGTTATAATAATAAAAATAAAAATAATAATTACGTTGACCGCACGAAAACATAAATATAAATATATACATATTACCTGTCCAAATTAGTGTAAAACGGTAAAATATACAATGTATGGAATGTTGAATGTTTGGATAAGGTTCAATAATGGAATTATATGTAAATGTAATCCATATTGAATTAATATATTTGTAGTGACCATCTATAGCTATCAATATAATAAATTTCCACAAATAGGACCGTAAATCAATAAATAACCATTGTAATCAATATTGATTGGGGTAATATAAATGTGATAGAAAAATAGTTACAATTCCTAATATAATTAGGATAAATGTTGTATTCCCCAAATTAGGGAATTTGAATTATAGCCGCATTTAGACATGAGGTTAAGCTCAACTTGTGGTATAAGCCTGCCCGGAACCGACCGGCAAATCCAAAAACTATAGGAAGTCAGTTTAATGTGAGGGGTCTATGCATAAATATAATCATATCAAGACATGAGGTTAAGTTTAACTTGTGGTAGAAGTATGCCCAGAACCGACCGGAAAATCCAACATCCACAAGTTGTCAACTTAATGTACAGGACCTGATACGTAAATATATATATATGTATATGTATATATATAACAGTCAATAAATAAATGAACAAGTATTGTAACACCCCACCTCCGTTAAGGTCACTCACAAAGGGAATGCCTTAACTTTGATGGAGCGTTTTAGTAGACAGAACATAAATTTACAAGACAGATAAAGTAGTACTTGAAAAATTTACAACTTTATTACAACAGAAACAGAAATAAGTTTGGTTACATCTTTTCAAATCACAATATCAGAATTCAAGTACAAAATATTGGTCTTGTACAAAAGCCTTCAGAATTCATAGTTTTCAAAGCCATAATCCCCAATATAAACTGCCATGGAAAGATAGAGCCAAAGCCAAGCAATACTTCAAACACTTCAAGCAGAGAGAATCTGAATCAAGCTCCTATGTTTCCACCCTAAAAACTGGGGGGGGGGGGGGAGGGGGGGGGAACGGAAAGAAAAGAGGTGAAACAAACTAGGTCAGACATAAGTCTGGCGAGACCAGTGACTTTCAGCATATAAACAGATAATAGCATCATGACATGTAAATAAAACTGGATGAGAGATAAGCGTAACAGGAATAGCAGGTTAACAGAATGAGATAGACTAAGCTAAGCTTTTTATTTAGTCCTCACTTCTCTGCACTAATACTAGTATAACAGGATTATGTGTTACCCTAATGTCCAAACTGAAACTGAAACGGAAACAGAATAATCTCTACAGAAACAGAATGCTAGTAATGGGCCTTTACGACCCTAACAGACAGAGGGTACAGCAGCAGAATACTAATAATGGGCCTTTACCACCCAACTAATGGGCCTTTACCACCCCAACAGACAGAAGGTACGGAAACAGAATCAGAAATGGAATCTGAGACGGAAACAGAATAATCCTTACGGAAACAGAATGTTAGAATTAGGCGTACACTAGTAATGGGACTTTACCACCCCAACAGATGGTATCACGCAGAAACAGATAGGTGTTGCCACCCAACGGAAAAAGACGGTACCAACAGAAATAGACAGAACTAAGTGTACCCTAAGTCCTACCCCCAAGCGATCGGCTCCCTAATACATAAATACCCTATGTCGGCCCCACAGTAGGGTGTATCACTCCCTAAAGTGGCAACCTATTGGCATAGACCTATTTACAGATGTCACGGTGTCTTACATTCTCAGAGAAGACCGAATCCATGCATGCACATGACCCGGTTGGAACGCACCATCAACACCCCTCGCCATTATCAGAATGAACCGCTTATAATTAGTTCAGTAAGCGTGCCCGGACCCCTACATAGTGTAGGGTCAAAGTTTTGATACCAGAAAGGGTTACTGACTAATATGGGTCCCAAACAACAGATGACACAAGTATTTCCCCTCATAACCTTATGTCCCCAGACTAACAAATTTCAGATTAACTTGTTTACAAGTTTCATACATAAAGAGCTCAGATTTACTAGTTCACCAATCGGACAACCAAGTTAACTAGTTTTCAGACTAACGGATCAGATGTACAAATTAACAGGCTTAAAGATTGTTTTACCTAACTTTGTTTTACGAAACGGGTTTATTAGATTCATCAGACCAATTGTTTTAACCCTATCCACCCAACACGTTTTAGGTATCATATTTATCTTAGATTTGCATTAATTAATTATTAATGCACAAACCTCTCACATTAGGTAGGTAGCTTGTGGCCGCTAGATGTGCCGGGCGGTTTCGGGCAGACTTCTGCCACAAGCCAGACCTAACCTCGTGTCTAAGCATATTTTAGTTATGCCTACGACCTCTCACATTAGACTGACAGTTTGCGGTCGCTGGTTAAGCCGGTTGATTCCGGGCAGGCTTCTACCGCAAACGGAGTCTAACCTCGTGTCATAGCCACTTTACAGAAAATATCAGACTAATTATGTCTATTTAGCAGATTTAACTTCTTTGCAAGTTACGGCAGATTATCCAAAGTTCTATTAACATGTTTTGCCCAATTTTAGATCGAGCCTCCAATTTATAATTATTCATCTTTCAACAGATTAAGCAATTCAATAGATTTAGCAGATAACAATTTTAGCACATTAGGCAATTTAACAGATTTAGCAGATTAGGCAATTCAACAGATTAAGCAGATAACAGATTTAGCAGATTAGGCAATTCAACAGATTAAGCAGATAACAAATTAGCAGATTAGGCAATTCAATAGATTAAGCAGATAACAGATTAGCAGATTAGGCAATTCAGCAGATTTAACGGATTAAATATTCGTTAAATTTCTATTTACATATCTTGCCTAAATTTACATGCCTAAATCAGGGTCATAATTCATAATACGACATATGCCCCAAATTTTAATTAAACTTTGCACAGTACAGAATATTCTCTAAAAAGTCCCAAACAATATGAATTGTGCCAAATTATAGCCTATGATGCCAAATATCCTAAAATCCATAGTTAGGCGCATTCACATTAATAGTTAACCTATTTTAATATAGATCTTTACGCCTAAGTCACATATATCTTTTTTTTTTCTCTTTTCAAGTCATAGATCGTGATATAAAATATGCCCCAAAATCTAGATCTTAAATTTTAATCATGTATTAAGTCCTCAAAATCAGATCTTGCATTATAATATGCATTATGTTCCAAATCCCAAGTCATATGCTATCATAAAATAATTCTTCTTCCAAATCACAGTCTTTTAAACATAGTATGCACTGATTCTAGATCCTAATTTACAACCTATGTTCTTTTCTCAAATCAGTCACAGATCAGTCATATCCAATTATGCAATATTCATCATTTGTCCCAAAATTAGCGTTCATGCATTAATCTCTTATGATATTTGGTGCAGGCTCGTAGTAGCCTGGCTATAGAACAGAAAGAAAGAAAAAGGAGATACAAAATAGTCACAGAAAAACAGATCTGACAGATAGGAATATACATAACCCCAGATTCAGATTTATAACCATGCCAAGATCATAATAAAAGTTTATATCTAAAAATAATTGTACTCACAAAAAGGGAACAATTCTTGTATTCTGGAATCTGTGTTCTGACACTGAATAGCGCTCCTTTGATGTAGACTAGTTGTTCTTTTAATCTTATTCAGTTTAGAAGAAGATGCACTAGTTCTAGCAGAGTAGCGACGCCATTTTTATTTTTAATTAGAATAGAGGCAGAGTATATGCAGAATGAAATTGTGTGGAGAGAAAGCTGGGTTTGGGGGTGTTTAAATAGGTTAGAGCTCATGAATCCGGTCAGAAAGGCGTCCAGGTGCAGAAAAATGGATCTGTCTACAGATCTGGAAAAGGAGGGGGGGGGGGGGGTGAGGTCGACCCTAGTGTTGACCTGTTTACCCAGGTCGACCCTAGTGTCCACCTGGGTCCTGGGCGGGAATTTTCCCGCCCAGCCCGGGTGTCTGTTTTTGAATTTCGAATCTGAATTTTGAATTTTCGGGCTGGTTTTTACTGAAACTTCTGAAGGCCATATCTTCTTCATACGAAGTCCGATTTACGCAAACTTGGACTCTATTCCAAGCAGAATTTCGAGAAGAACGCAATGGCGCAACCCATTTCCCTTAATTATTTTTTTACAATTTAATTATTCTCTGATTTGTTACTCTTATGTTCATAGAAAATACGGGGTGTTACATTCTCCCCTCCTTAAAGGATTTCGTCCCCGAAATCTTCAAGCTAGGAAGAATGTGTCCTACCATCAAATCACCCATCTACTCAACCATCATCCACAAGCATCCATTTTCCTTAGAAAACTTCTAGTGTTGTACGAGCATATGCAAAAGTGTGTGTATATGTTCCTTGTTTAATGCAAAGATCAGGCGGTCCACTGATTCAGTTGACCTCCTTAATGCGAATTATATCAGTGCCATGAGTCCAACATTTATGCAATTTTCCTGTTTGATACATTTAATTTCTATATGAGTGCACAACCGTTCATTCATATGCAAAATCCATGTGCTGAGTCAACCATTTTGCATCATAAAAATTTTAAAAATGCACACACATCCATATGTAGTATGAGAGTGTTTTTGAGCCGATCTAGTGCCTAGTTTGTGTATATGCATCCACGAGCAACCACAAGCAACCACTTGCATCCACTTGCAACCATCAAATATAACATGTCTCAAACACATGTTTACACCCATTAGTTTCAACCTAAAGGTAGAAGATTCGGTCGATAGGATAAACTCGAGTGATAAAAGCAAGTATAATTAAAACTAAAGCTAGGTTCCCATTAGACATCGGTTTAAGAGAATAACACCCCAAGTATCAACCCCGAAGACCGAAATCAACATCAGATTAACACTCAGAGAATCACTCCCATTAAACAAATACCCAACTGGAAATCTATTTCACGCTTTGAGTAAAAACTCCTATCCTTTTCAGAAATATTCAGATACTTACAGACTACTGATACAGATCAGATTACCAAATGATTCTTAGGAAACTAACATGATGAAAACCCAAAATATATGTGTCATAGTCAACTTAACGCCCAACACAGATACCCTCAAACCCCAACTTATCACAAACAGATAAGTCATAACCCTCATGGGGTTTGAGACTATAGCGGAACCAAAAACAAGACTAGTATTAAAGTGCAGAGTTTCAATTATAGAATCAAAATGCCAGAATCAGAAAGAGTTTTTAACTCCACAATCAGATAAGGAAATTAAACCTTCTACATAGATTTTCTTATTTCTTTCCTATCCACCAGCCTCGCGAGCGTTCGCCTGCCCTCCAGAGGTAGGTCCTGCCTTCTACCCTTGTCCTCGTTTCTTTGGGCAGTCCCTAGTGAAGTGCCCCATTTCTCCACAGTTGAAGCAAGTGCCATTCCTCTTTCTGCAATCCTTGTTCAGATGGGTCGAGCTTCCACAAGTAAAGCACTTCTTCTCCTTCTTATCTTCAGACCTCTCATCCTTCTTTTGCGTTTCCTTTTTGGGCCCCGCCTTCTTGTTCTGTGGTCCTTCAAGCTTTTCTTCTTTCTTCTCACTTTTGGTTTCCTCTTCATGCATCAATGCCATGTCAACTAATTTCTCGAAGGTAGCCCCCATAGGAATGTGGGCCATTTCCAATCCATGTAGCAGCTCGTTCAAACCTTTAGCAAACCTTAGTGCCATCTTATGCGATGTATTTACCAAATCTAAGCCGAATCTCGCCAACTGATTAAACTTGTTGACGTACTCTCTCGCTGATAAATTCCCCTGCTTCAATGCCAAGAACCTCTCTACGTATAGACTCTTTTCCGCTTGTGAGAGAAATTTCATCTCGAACCTATGCCTGAAATCCATCCATCTCTCTACCGGACGCTCTCCATTTGTGACCTCCCACCAAAAAGAAGCTTCATCCTTAAGCAACCATACCGCCAACTGTATCTTCTGCCTATCGTCCACCTCGAGGATAACGAACAAATCCTCAGTTTCTTTGAGCCAGTTCCTTGCCCCCATGAAGGATTCAGTTCCATTAAAGTTTTTCCCACCCATGGCTCGAAAGTCTCTACATATCTTCGGGAAAGTATTCACGCGCGGAGGAGGAGGAGAAGGAACCGCTGCAGTTGGGGGAGGAGGGACGTTTGTTTGGCCCGCATCATTATCCCTAGCTTCTAGGTATCTCCTGAACCAGCCAGGTATCGGTACGCCCTCCGGAAGGTTAAGATTCCCAGACATGCTGAAACGAAAGAAAAGGAAAGACTCAAAACAAAGGATAGAAAGATAGGCTATGGCTTTGGGGATTATGTTTTTCAAAATAAACTCTACTTTTGAAAATACTTCCTTTTTAAACCTTTTTGAAAATAGTTTTCAAAAACTTTTTATCGAATCCGGTAATCTTCAGTATAACACCCCACTTCCATTAATGTCACTCACAAAGGGAATGCATTAACTTCTATGGAGTGTTTTAAGTGAGTATAGAACAGAAACTTAGCAATAAGACAGATATAAATAGTACTTGAAAATTTAAAACTTTATTTCATTGCAGCGGAAAACACATATGTTTGATTACATCATCAAAATCAGAGTCAAAGTACATAATATCCATCTTGACTTAATCAAAGTACATAAATTGGAAAGACATAATCCCTAATACAAAATAGCCATAAATAAAAGAGAGGCTGAACTTTACTTCAGCGATCCAAGCAATCTTCTAAAAGCAAGAAATACAGCTGTCCAAAATCAAGCTCCACTGGTGCTAGTTCTAACCTGAGCACCTAAGGGGGGAGAGGGGGAAAGGAAGAAAAGAGGAGGAAACAAAGGGGGGTCAGACATAAAGTCTGGCGAGTGCGATAACTTTAACAATATAATTACCAAAATAACTAGGCTAAGGCATAAGTTGGAGAATAAGGAAATGATTATGAACTATTGAGTATGGCAGAGTAAATAAGGAAACAAGATGATCAATGATATCGTTAAAGCGTACCTAACCCACTATAAGATAATTTCTATACTGCACCACCAATATAAGATATTTGTTATACTGTACTGCACCACCACTAGTCACTCTAAGTTTGATCCTGCCTACAGAACTTAATAATGAATTGGTAGTTTCGTGCACCCCTAGCTGCCTTCATAGGTGCCGCCTGCCCCTATCTCCACTAGGTGTACCCACTACCCCCAAGCGATCGGCTCCCTAACTCGTAGATACCCGTGCTGGCCCACAGTGGGGTGTATCGCTCCCCAAAGTGGCAACCCGATACCACTAAGAATGCACGGTTTACACCTACACGATGCAACAACGTCTTACCTACCAGCCCGGGCCCACACACGCATATGAACCCGTAGGACTTGCGTTGCCACCGCTAACCCGTTTTGGCCTCTTACAGTCAAGCCCAGTATGCGTGCCCCGTCCTCGACTTGGGTCGAGCCCACTAAGATACGTATGGGTTACTGGTTGAAATGGGCCCCCATTACTTGACACAAGCTATCCACCTAAGCTTGGTCCCCTCTAGTACATCCCACTTAACCCACTTCTTATTCATGTTTAAATTACATGTTTCAATTTTGGTTAAGTGTTTCTAATCGTATTTCCAATGCCACCCAAGGCACCCACTAGATTCCACATGCCACCCAAGGCACCCACTTAACCCCCTCATGTCCCACTACATGTTTATCTGGTTAAGTGTTTCTTAATTCATTAAGACCGTAACCTCATAAAGACCTCTCACATTAGACTGGCATTTGTGGCAGCTGGATTTGCCGGGCGGGTCCGGGCAGTCTTACACCATAAAAGAGCCTAACCTCGTGTCTTTACAATTGTTACGTATTTAGTTTATGCCTAAGACCTCTCACATTAGACTGACATTTGTGGCAGCTGGATTTGCCGGGCGGGTCCGGGCAGTCTTACACCACAAAAGAGCCCAACCTAGTGTCTTAGACGATTAATTACTCCTAATTAATCATCCCCCAATTTGAATTACTTTCCCTATTCAAATTATCAATTAATTCCAAATTTAACGATGTCCATAATTGACTCAATTATGTCCATCCATTTATGGTATGTAAAATCATACCAATTTTCATCACAATTTTATTTTATGCCTTTTAAGGCATTTATGCCAATTAAATCTTTTAATATTATCCCCTTTACCCCCACGTTGTACGTTTGTTCGTTTAACGTAAAGTATACGTTAGACTCGAATAGTCTAACTCATGGAATAAAGAGAAAACATCACAACATACATATAATTAAAAATAGATCTAAACATAAGGGGTGAACTTGCATGTGTGAATGATGTTCTACATCTAAAACTTGCATAGGCCAAAATTACAACTTGCATAAAATTACATATGTCATAGGTCCAAACCTAAAGATGTAAACTTGTTGAAATAATGGTCACGAACTTGCATAAATCATGTATGTCATAGATCTACATCTAAGGGTGTAAACTTGCATAGGAAATAACCATAAACTTGCATAACATGATTCGTATTCCAAACCCATTTATAAACATGCATATGTGATTTATGCATCATAGCAATGGTGTAAACTTACATCCAAACATGTAAACTACTCATGTAGAATTTAACTTATAACTCACACATGTTATAGCCTAACTTTTAATCAAATTTTCACATAAACTAGATGTCATAAACATGTAAGGTCACATATAATTTTACGCAACTTGTATATGATCCATGTCTAAACTAAAATCTAAACTTGCATACATATGATTTATCATATGAATCTACATAACCAAACTAGCATATGAAACATGATGATTTGAATATATATAAAATTACAACATAGATGATAGCAACATAACTTTACAACATGGATGATAATATCACAACATAACATCATAGAGTTTACAACTTGTATGGTAACATCACAATTTTACAACATAATTATAACATGCAGTCAATAATTCACATCAAATCCATATAATCCACATTATAACTTAATCCAATTAAATTACTAATTATTTTATTAAAATTATCGAACTCATAACTCAAAGAAGGTACTGAGTTCTGAATTCTGATTTCTGAAGTTGTAAAAGCTTTCCCTTGAAGAAGATTCGTTGTTTAAAGTTGAAAAGGATTGAATTAGGTTTGCTTTCTTCCTCTCTAATTGGTGGCGGATATGCTGAGTTGCTAGGTGACGGCATGGAGGCCATGAATCTAATTTTGTTTTGAATTTAGGGTTTGAGTCTAGAGGTGTTTTATAGAGTTTTGAATTAATTTAAGCCGTCCGATCAACCCAGAATTAATCCCAGCCAATCAGAGCATATCAGAAACCCTAATGAGTCAGTGTCTAGTCACAAACAGGTAATAAAACAAATTTGCCTGGGGGGGAGGGGGGCAGGTCGACCCCTAGGTCGACCCTATGGTCGACCTGGCCTTGACGTAAATTTTCCCACCTAGCCTGTTTGACTCCGAAATTTTGAATTTTGAAATCCGTTTTGAATTTTCTGAAACTTCTGATGGCCATAACTTCTTCATACGAAGTCCAATTCACGCAAACTCGGGCTCTATCTCAACCAGAATTCTGAGACGAACACAATGGCGCAACCCGTTTCCCTTAATTCTTACGTCTGAGATTAGTTATTCTTTTATTTGTGATCATTAGTGTTAACAGAAATACGGGGTGTTACATTCTCCCCTCCTTAAAGGATTTCGCCCCCGAAATATCCAAGTTAAGGAGAATGCATATCCTACCATCCAAACAACCATCTACTCAACCATCAAACACAGGCATCCAGTGTCCTTATAAAATTCCTAATGCTGTATGAACATATGCAAGAAGTGTGTGTATATGTTCCTTATCTAATGCAAAATCAGGCGGTCTACTGATTCAGTTGACCTCCTTAATGCAAACCATGATAGTGCCATGCGTCCATTATGTATGCGAAAGAACCCTATCGATACATATCATTTCTACATGTGTGCACATCCATTCACCAAAATGCAACATCCATATGATGGTACAACCATTATACATCCAAAATATGCACACACATTTATATGCAAAATGCAATGTGAAGTGACTGAGCCGATCTAGTGCCTAAAGTGTGTGTATATGCATCCACGAGCAACCACTAGCAAACACTTGCATCCACGTGCATCCATCATACCTAACATGTCTCAAACACATGTTTCAACCATAGGACTATCCTACCTAAAGGTCAAAGATACTAGCGAGAGGACATACTAAAGATAAGATAAGTACAAGCTAAGCGATAAAGGAGAAATTAAAAGACACACTCTCGAAAAGAAAAGGGTACAATGAACACATCTTCTCTTCCGTCTCCTAAGTAGCGTCGCTCTCATCATCTCCCCATTGCACTTTGACTAGCTTGACCTCTCGATTCCTCAACTTCTTAATCTCCGACCCAAGAATGCGCGTAGGAGCTCGTCGAATCGTCGCATTACGCTCGATCTCCACCTCTCTAAGCAAGCTCGGCTCTACCACTTCCGCGGTCTCGTGCAAGCACTTCCTCAAATGTGATACATGGAATACATCGTGTACACCACTAAGTCTCTCGGGCAACTCCACTCTATACGCAATCTGCCCAATCCTTTCCTTAATAGGAAACGGCCCTACGAACCTTGGTGCTAACTTCCCAACAGACCCAAAGCGATCGACGTTCCGTAATGGAGACACCTTGACAAAGACCATGTCCCCAACATCAAACTCAAGATCTGACCTCCTTTTGTCCACATAAGATTTCTGCTTATCTTGCGCCGTCTTTATCCTTCTACGAATCAAATCGATCTTTTCTGAAGTCTATCTAATCACATCGGGCCCAAGCAAGATCTTATCTGTAGACTCCCACCAACATGTAGGCGAATGACACGGCCGTCCATAAAGAGCCTCGAACGGTGCCATGCCAATGCTAGACTGAAAGCTGTTATTATATGCGAACTCCACCAACGGAAGATGTTCCTCCCATGTACCTCCGAAGTCTAAGACACACAACCTTAATAGGTCCTCTAGAATACGATTCACCCTCTCGGTATGGCCGTCCATCTGAGGATGATATGCGGTGCTCAAACATAACTAAGTCCCTACCGCTTCTTGCAAGCTCTTCCAAAATTCGCTAGTAAAGATAGGATCGCGGTCGCTCAATATGCTAGAAGGAACACCGTGCAAACGAACTATCTCTCGAATGTATACGGAGGCTAACCATGGAGCAGTCCTCTTACTCTTCACAGGAATGAAATGGGCGCTCTTAGTAAGTCTGTCTACCACGACCCAAATCCCCGTATTACACTTCCTCGATCTTGGATATCCGTCAACAAAGTCCATCGAAACACTTTTCCACTTCCATTGTGGGACCTCCAATGGGTGAAGCAATCCACCGGGCTTCTTTTGCTCTGCTTTTACTTGTTGGCACACCAAGCATCTAGCGACATACTCGGCCACATCCTTCATTAGCCAAGCAACCAACTGGACTTTTCTTCCATCGTCCACTTAAAAGATTCCAAACAATTCTTCCACCTCCTTTAGCCAATTTCGTGCTTCGACAAATGTCTCCGTCCCGTGAAAAGGTTTTCCACCCATAGCTCTAAAGTCCTTACATATCTTCATGAAATTATCGACACAAGGAGGAGGAGGAGGGGGAGGAGGATTTGCTGGACTTGCAGTGGTGGCCCTAGCCTCGAGATATTGACGAAACCAACCGAGTACATGAATACCCTCGCGTATCTCAGATGCTTCAGACATGCTGAAACGAAAAAGGAAAGATTCAACACAAAAGAACCGAAGGAAAGATATATGGCTCTTGGGGTTATGCTTTCTAAAATATACTTTTCTCTTGAAAATACTTTTCTTAAAACATACTTTTGAAAGTATTCCTTTATAAAAATTGTTTTTGAAAAACAGTTTTTCAAAATTCATATATGTTCTGGTAACCTTCAGCTCTGATACCACCTGTAACACCCCACTTCCATTAATGTCACTCACAAAGGGAATGCATTAACTTCTATGGAGCGTTTTAAGTGAGTATAGAACAGAAACTTAGCAACAAGACAAACATAAACAGTACTTGAAAATTTAAAACTTTATTTCATTGCAGCGGAAAACACATATGTTTGATTACATCATCAAAACCAGAGTTAAAGTACATAATATCCATCTTGACTTAATCAAAGTACATAAATTGGAAAGACATAATCCCCAGTACAAAATAGCCATAAATAAAAGAGAGGCTGAACTTTACTTCAGCGATCCAAGCAATCTTCTAAAACCAAGAAATACAGCTGTCCAAAATCAAGCTCCACTGGTGCTAGTTCCAACCTGAGCACCTAATGGGGGGGGGGGAAGGAAGAAAAGAGGGGGAAACAAAGGGGGGTCGGACATAAAGTCTGGCGAGTGCGATAACTTTAACAATATAATTACCAAAATAACTAAGCTAAGGCATAAGTTGGAGAATAAGGAAATGATTATGAACTATTGAGTATGGCAGAGTAAATAAGGAAACAAGATGATCAATGATATCGTTAAAGCGTACCTAACCCACTATAAGATAATTTCTATACTGCACCACCACTATAAGATATTTGTTATACTGTACTGCACCACCACTAGTCACTCTAAGTTTGATCCCGCCTTCAGAACTTAATAATGAATTGGTAGTTTCGTGCACCCCTAGCTGCCTTCATAGGTGCCGCCTGCCCCTATCTCCACTAGGTGTACCCACTACCCCAAGCGATCGGCTCCCTAACTCGCAGATACCCGTGCTAACCTCACAGTGGGGTGTATCACTCCCCAAAGTGGCAACCCGATACCACCAAGAATGCACGGCTTATACCTACATGATGCAACAACGTCTTACCTACCAGCCCGGGCCCACACACGCATATGAACCCGTAGGACTTGCGTTGCCACCGCTAACCCGTTTTGGCCTCTTACAGTCAAGCCCAGTATGCGTGCCCCGTCCTCGACTTGGGTCGAGCCCACTAAGATACGTATGGGTTACTGGTTGAAATGGGCCCCCATTACTTGACACAAGCTATCCACCTAAGCTTGGTCCCCTCTAGTACATCCCACTTAACCCACTTCTTATTCATGTTTCAATTACATCTTTCAATTTTGGTTAAGTGTTTCTAATCGTATTTCCAATGCCACCCAAGGCACCCACTAGATTCCACATGCCACCCAAGGCACCCACTTAACCCCCTCATGTCCCACTACATGTTTATCTGGTTAAGTGTTTCTTAATTCATTAAGACCGTAACTTCATAAAGACCTCTCACATTAGACTGGCATTTGTGGCAGCTGGATTTGCCGGGCGGGTCCGGGCAGTCTTACACCACAAAAGAGCCTAACCTCATGTCTTTACAATTGTTACGTATTTAGTTTATGCCTAAGACCTCTCACATTAGACTGACATTTTTGGTAGCTGGATTTGTCGGGCGGGTCCGGGCAGTCTTACACCACAAAAGAGCCTAACCTTGTGTCTTAGATGATTAATTACTCATAATTAATCATCCCCCAATTTGAATTACTTTCCCTATTCAAATTATCAATTAATTCCAAATTTAACGATGTCCATAATTGACTCAATTATGTCCATCCATTTATGGTATGTAAAATCATACCAATTTTCATCACAATTTTATTTTATGCCTTTTAAGGCATTTATGCCAATTAAATCTTTTAATATTATCCCCTTTACCCCACGTTGTACGTTTGTTCATTTAACGTAAAGTATACGTTAGACTCGAATAGTCTAACTCATGGAATAAAGAGAAAACATCACAACAAACATATACTTAAAAATAGATCATAAGGGGTGAACTTGCATGTGTGAATGATGTTCTACATCTAAAACTTGCATAGGCCAAAATTACAACTTGCATAAAATTACATATGTCATAGGTCCAAACCTAAAGATGTAAACTTGTTGAAATAATGGTCACAAACTTGCATAAATCATGTATGTCATAGATCTACATCTAAGGGTGTAAACTTTCATAGGTAATAACCATAAACTCACATAACATGATTCATATTCCAAACCCATTTATAAACTTGCATATGTGATTTATGCATTATAGCAATGGTGTAAACTTACATCCAAACATGTAAACTACTCATGTAGAATTTAACTTATAACTCACACATGTTATAGCCTAACTTTTAATCAAATTTTCACATAAACTAGATGTCATAAACATGTAAGGTCACATATAATTTTACCCAACTTGTATATGATCCATGTCTAAACTAAAATCTAAACTTGCATACATATGATTTATCATATGAATCAACATAACCAAACTAGCATATGAAATATGATGATTTGAATATATATAAAATTACAACATAGATGATAGCAACATAACTTTACAACAAGGATGATAATATCACAACATAACATCATAGAGTTTACAACTTGTATGGTAACATCACAATTTTAAAACATAATTATAACATGTAGTCAATAATTCACATCAAATCCATATAATCCACATCATAATTTAATCCAATTAAATTAATAATTATTTTATTAAAATTATCGAACTCACAACTCAAAGAAGGTCTTGTGTTCTGAATTCTGATTTCTGAAGTTGTAAAAGCTTTCCCTTGAAGAAGATTCGTTGTTTAAAGTTGAAAAGGATTGAATTAGGTTTGCTTTCTTCCTCTCTAATTGGTGGTGGCTATGCTGAGTTGCTAGGTGACGGCATGGAGGCCATGAATCTAATTTTGTTTTGATTTTAGGGTTTGAGTCTAGTGGTGTTTTTATAGAGTTTTGAATTAATTTAAGCCGTCCGATCAACCCAGAATTAATCCCAGCCAATCAGAGCATATCAGAAACCCTAATGAGTCAGCGTCTAGTCACAAACAGGTCATAAAACAAATCTGCCCAGGGGGGGGGGGAGGAGGCAGGTCGACCCAATGGTCAACCTGGCCCTGGCGGGAATTTTCCCACCAAGCCTGTCTAACTCCGAAATTTTGAATTTTGAAATCCGTTTTGAATTTTCTGAAACTTCCGATGGCCATAACTTCTTCATACGAAGTCCAATTCACGCAAACTCGGGCTCTATCTCAACCAGAATTCCGAGATGAACACAATGGCGCAACCCGTTTCCCTTAATTCTTACGTCTGAGATTAGTTATTCTTTAATTTGTGATCATTAGTGTTAATAGAAATACGGAGTGTTACATTCAGCTCTGATACCAAGGGTAACACCCCACCTCCGTAAAGGTCACTCACAAAGGGAATGCCTTAACTTTATTGAAACATTTTAGTAGACAGAACAGAAATTTACAAGACAGATAAAGTAGTACTTGAAAAATTTATAACTTTATTACAATAGAAACAGAAATAAGTTTGGTTACATCTTTTCAAATCACAATATCAGAATTCAAGTACAAAATATTGGTCTTGTACAAAAGCCTTCAGAATTCATAGTTTTCAAAGCCATAATCCCCAATATAAACTGCCATGGAAAGATAGAGCCAAAGCCAAGCAATACTTCAAACACTTCAAGCAGAGAGAATCTGAATCAAGCTCCTATATTTCCACCCTAAAAACCTGGGGGGGGGGGGGGACGGAAAGAAAAGAGGCGAAACAAACTAGGTCAGACATAAGTCTGGCGAGTCCAGTGACTTTCAGCATATAAATAGATAATAGCATCATGACATGTAAATAAAACTGGATGAGAGATAACCGTAATAGGAATAGCAGGTTAACAGAATGAAATAGACTAAGCTAAGCTTTTTACTTAGTCCTCACTTCTCTGCACTAATACTAGTACAACAGGATTAGGTGTTACCCTAATGTGTAAACTGAAACAGAAACGGAAACAGTATAATCTCTACAGAAACAGAATGCTAGTAATGGGCCTTTACCACCCTAACAGACAGAGGGTACAGAAGAAGAATACTAATAATGGGCCTTTACCACGCAACTAATGGGCCTTTACCACCCCAACAGACAAAAGGTACGGAAACAGAATCAGAAACGGAATTTGAGACGGAAACAGAATAATCCTTACAGAAACAGAATGTTAGAATTAGGTGTACACTAGTAATGGGCCTTTACCACCCAACAGACGGTACCACGCAGAAACAGATAGGTGTTGCCACCCAACGGAAACAGACGGTACCAACAGAAATAGACAGAACTAAGTGTACCCTAATTCCTATCCCCAAGCGATCGGCTCCCTAATACATAAATACCCTGTGTCGGCCCTACAGTAGGGTGTATCACTCCCTAAATTGGCAACCTATTGGCACAGACCTATTTACAGATGTCATGGTGTCTTACATCCTCAGGGCAGACCGGATCCATGCAAGCACATGACCCAGTTGGAACGCACCATCAACACCACTCGCCATTATCAGAATGAATCGCTTATAATTAGTTCAGTAAGCGTGCCCGGACCCCTACATAGTGTGGCGTCAAAGTTTTGATACCAGAAAGGGTTACTGACTAATATGGGTCCCAAACAACAAATGACACAAGTATCTCCCCTCCTAACCTTGTGTCCCCAGACTAACAGATTTCAGATTAACTTGTTTACAAGTTTCATACATAAAGAGCTTAGATTTACTAGTTCACAGATCAAACAATCAAGTTAACAAATTTTCAGACTAACGGATCAGATGTACAGATTAACAAGCTTACAGATTGTTTTACCTAACTTTGTATTGGGCCTACAGATTTACGAAAAGGGTTTATTAGATTCACCAGACCAATTGTTTTAACCCTATCCACCCAACACGTTTTAGGTATCATATTTATCTTAGATTTGCATTAATTAATTATTAATGCACAGACCTCTCGCATTAGGTCGGTAGCTTGTGGCCGTTGGATGTGCCGGGCTGGTCCGGGCAGACTTCTGCCACAAGTCAGACCTAGCCTCCTGTCTAAGCATATTTTAGTTATGCCTACGACGTCTCACATTAGACTGACAGTTTACGGTCGCTGGTTAAGACGGTTGGTTTCGGGCAGGCTTCTACCGCAAACGGAGTCTAACCTCGTGTCATAGCTACTTTACAGAAAATATCAGACTAATTATGTCTATTTAGCAGATTTAACTTCTTTACAAGTTACGGCAGATTATCCAAAGTTCTATTAACATGTTTCGCTCAATTTTAGATCGAGCATCCAATTTATAATTATTCATCTTTCAACAGATTAAGCAATTCAACATATTTAGTAGATAATAATTTCAGCAGATTAGGCAATTCAACAGATTTAGCAGATTCGGCAATTCAATAGATTAAGCAGATAACAGATTTAGCAGATTTGGCAATTCAACAGACTAAGCAGATAACAGATTAGCAGATTAGGCAATTCAACAGATTAAGCAGATAACAGATTAGCAGATTAGGCAATTCAGCAGATTTAACGGATTAAATATATCTTAAAGTTCTATTTACGTATCTTGCCTAAATTTACATGCCTAAATCATGGTCATAATTCATAATACGACATGTGCCCCAAATTTTAATTAAACTTTGCACAGTACAGAATATTCTCTAAAAAGTCCCAAATAATATGAATTATGCCAAATTGTAGCCTATGATGCCAAATATCCTAAAATCCATATTTAGGTGCATTCACAATAATAGTTAACCTATTTTAATATAGATCTTTACGCCTAAGTCACATATATCTGTTTTTTCTCTTTTCAATTCATAGATCGTGATATAAAATATGCCCCAAAATCTAGATCTTAAATTTTAATCATGTATTAAGTCCTCAAAATCAGATCTTGCATTATAATATGCATTATATTCCAAATCCCAAGTCATATGCTATCATATAATAATTCTTCTTCGAAATCACAGTATTTTATACATAGTATGCACTGATTCTAGATCCTAATTTACAACCTATGTTCTTTTCTCAAATCAGTCACAGATCAGTCATGTCCAATTATGCAATATTCATCATTTGTCCCAAAATTAGCGTTCATGCATTAATCTCTTATGAGATTTGGCGCAGGCTCGTAGTAGCCTGGCTATAGAACAGAAAGAAAGAAAAAGGAGATACAGAGTAGTCACAGAAAAACAGATCTGACAGATAGGAATATACATAACACCAGATTCAGATTTATAACCATGCCAAGATCATAATAAAAGTTTATATCTGAAAATAACTGTACTCACAAAAAGTGAATGATTCTTGTATTCTGGAATCTGTGTTCTGACACTGAATAGCGCTCCTTTGATGTAGACTAGTTGTTCTTTTAATCCTATTCAGTTTGGAAGAAGATGCACTAGTTCTAGTTTTGATTCTAGCAGAGTAGCGATGCCATTTTTATTTTTAATTAGAATAGAGGCAGAGTATAGGCAGAATGAAATTGTGTGGAGAGAAAGCTGGGTTTGGGGGTGTTTAAATAGGTTAGAGCTCATGAATCTGGTCAGAAAGGCGTCCAGGTACAGAAAAATGGATCTGCCTACAGATCTGGAAAAGGGGGGGGGGGAGGTCAACCCTAAGGTCGACCCTAGTGTCGACCTGTTTACCCAGGTCAACCCCCAGGTCGACCCTAGTGTCGACCTGGGTCCTAGGCGGGAATTTTCCCGCCCAGCCCGGGTGTCTGTTTTTGAATTTCGAATCTGAATTTTGAATTTTCGGGCTGGTTTTTTACTGAAACTTCTGAAGGCCATATCTTCTTCATACGGAGTCCGATTTACGCAAACTTGGACTCTATTCCAAGAAGAATTTCGAGATGAACGCAATGGCTCAACCCGTTTCCCTTAATTATTTTGTTACAATTTAACTATTCTCTGATTTGTTACTCTTATGTTCACAGAAAATACGGGGTGTTACAAGTATAGAAATTGTAAGTTGGGGTACAACAAATAAACAACTTGGGACTGATAAATAGTTGCCTTAGTAAAATATGACCATTATGGTCATAAAGGGCAATAAATGTAGAAATAGAAGGAAATGGGTGCGATAACTGAATCTATAATTGTCGTTTAAATACTAAGTCCGAATTAGTGAAGAAATCAAATAATCATCCTTGGGAAAAAGGGGATATAACCTTCTTTATTTATGTTAATGAAAATAGAACTTGTAATATAAAATATAGTTGGACTTAGTAGGTTAATAATGTAAAATATTATTAACCATATGAACCCGTGACGAAAATGTATCGTGTACTTATAGCATTTCCATGTAGAGGGACTAAATGGGAATGACTTAATAACGTAGCCCACCTTATCCCAAATAGGAAAAGGTATTAAAGGCTAAAGGGATATAAATTCATAACCAAATTCATAACCTTCGCGTATAGTCTGCTTCTTGGGTCCTAAGTGGCTAAGTGACTAGGGTTGAAGAGTCCACCTGGGAATAACTCTTTCAATTTAGGGTTCTTAAATGGTAGGTGTGTGTGAGCCTACCCAAACCTATCCTATGGGAAGAAATAAGTGACTAGGGGGGTGTAACAACCCGGGGGAAAATTGTGATCTTGGTAATCGACATAAACGGATGTCGACTAACCAAGCACCACCATTACTGGAACGCAATAGAAAGAAGTTAGAGGGTGAGATAGATAAGATAGAAAGTTAGAATAGAAGAAGAAGACACACAACACATCAGAGTAAACACGAATCCCACAGCGGAACGAATAAAATATAACATAACTTTGAAATAAACAGTATATATACAATAACATTATCAGAATACAACACTTACAACACAGCGGATATAACAATACTAGATAACGATGAAGCCTCCTACTCCAAGCTCCTCCAATGATATTTGGAAATACCTGAACTACTTGACTGCCCGTACAAATTTGGGTAACCAAGAGTTTAGGGTAAAACAAAACAAAATAAACTCTGGGTCAGTCATGGGATTGGTGTGAGTAAACTCCAACCACTTGGTTTAACTTTTAAATCCTTTTTTAAAGAAATAATAATCGTAAGACCGATCCACACATAAACACGGATGGTTTTTACTTTACGATAACCCAGAGCATTCTTTGAAATCAATATTCGTCTGATATTACAGTAATGTCTAAATACAAGTAATATCAATCTAGCAGAACGCTTGCATCTCACGCTCTACATACATAGTATACAATCAAAACCGTGGGCTCTTATTGGATAATGGATTCCAACTAGCAAGGTACGGGACCACCTTCTGATAGTGTACCTCTAGAGAGAAATACACCGGGTTCAACAAGAACATCTTGCAACCCAGGCTAAACACGATCGGTCCCTCACTTAGCTTGAGAGTACCAAATGTATTATCACCAACGGTTGGGATCAACAACCGTTTCCCGAAAGGGACAACATCGATAGATTTAAGAAGCAAAAGGAATTTCTCTAGATCAGGTGACAATACACCCTGCTTGGGTATGACCCAACTAGCCATGCGACCTACCCGATTTTACACCATTTCCCGGTTGAGAGGCTAGAGGTTATAACGTATCTTTGGTCTTCATTCACTTTGAATGTCACATTGTCATATCCGCCAAATCACAAATTGATTTTGCCAAACATACTACGGGTATACAGCTAAGAGAAACAAATTCCTCTGCCACCAAATGTAACTACGTTTGAAGAGATCAACTTACGCGATCCTTTAGATATACTCTGTCAGGCATTCTTCCATATAAAATTTGTCCTGGGACTGGACAAACCGAAGGCACTATTCTGTAAATTGGCCATCCCTTGCATAACTCCGTCATCAGTTATCTTCATCATATTTGATTCGCAATGCTAATGCCCATACAGAGTGGTTTTCAGATAATGAATCTGATCCCGGTCTCTCCATATCGACGATGTAAAAATGGTCAAAAACTTCGATAGTCGGTGATTTAACTATCAAAGGAAAACACGTGTGCAAACAACGATATTATTTCCAAATGGAAATTCTATCGATCAATCATCAATCAATCATCAGTCATCATTTATTTCTTAAATTCACTTATCATTAATTTATTTTCCATTTCTTGTTTTCCATATATCCATAATTTCTTATTTTCTAAATCTAGAAAATATCTGTTTAATCGTTGGAAAATCTTTCCATCTTTTATTCACGTATCACTGTCATTCCAGTATTTCTTATCATCAAAACATTTCATTTTCTATGCTTAGAAAACATTTCTGATTATATTTGGAAAACATTTCCAAATCTCATTTATATGGATTTCAAACTAATGTTATATAAAACATCATTATGATCGCTCAATACATTTATCATTTATTACTTAACAGTATTTCTAATCAACCTTCGCCATCGAACTTCAACTATTCCTTAGTTAATTAGAAGTCAATCAAGTTGGGGTATGATTACCTCTCAGACCTTAACTGAACATGTTCTTAACCTTGCAACAGATAAAATTCACAACTAAAATCTTAACACTTATTGCTAACGCAAATTCTCGATTTCATTTTACAGTTCCATTTTTTTATGAAAAACAATTATTATAATGATAACGTTATAATTCGTACTTCCGGAATATCTAACTTTAAAACTATAACTTTTATTTCTTTTATTTGATTAAATAATATTTTATTTAATAATAAATAAATCTTGATTAAAAAACCCGGAAAGTAAATAGTACTTTCCCGAATTCGAAATGATTCAATTCAACGTATAATTCTCTTTCGAGTAATCTCTATTCGATTAACTCTTCTTCGAATAACCTATATTCGATTAACTCTTTTTGAATAACTTATATTCAATTAACTCTCATCGAATAACTTATATTCGATTAACTCTCGTCGAATAACTTATATTCGACTAACTCTCGTCGAATAACTTATATTTGATTAACTCTCATCAAATATCTTATATTCGATTATAACCATTAGTTTCTAGTCGAATGCTAATTATAAATCTTTACGGATTTTATTTTATACCCTTTTTACATTTCGAACATTGAAATGGATTTCATCATCTTCTTTTTAAAACAACTTCCAATTTTCCATTTTATATTCATAGTTGAATTTGCAATCTCAATTATCCACTGATAATTATATTTTTAATTCATTTATAAACTTTGTTATACATGCGACTACTTGTTTTTATTATTAAACAAGTTATTTATTTCTAATCATTCGGAATTTCATTTCTTTTGAATTCCTGTTTGAAAAACCCAATTTCCATTACAAATGTTTTTATTTGCAAAATGTTTACTTAAAACTATTATTCAAATCGAATGTGAATAATAATTCTTTTATATCATTCACTAAGTTTGATTTCGTATTTAAACTAATATCCCATTTCCCTACTTCTATTTATACTTCTATTTATAGAATTATTCATACGAAATCTCCTAATTATTTCTAACACGTAAATCTCATTTATAGTTCCCATTATAAATGTTGAGTTCATATTCCATTTAAAATATCGGTGTTAAAACCGATTTCTGCTTCTCTATATAAGTTCGTACTTATATATTCCATTTATCAAATGATAAATATTTTATTTCATTTATAAAATATTATTTATAAATTAATTGTTTCCATTTATCTGTTTAAAATAGATTAAAATCTACTTTGAATCCATCTTCTAGTAGTTCATTTCTATCTTGTAAATTCCCTTTTTTAAAATCTATTCATTTCATAAATTTCCTTTTTTATAAAATCTTTCATTGTATAAATGTTCTTTTTTTATAAAGTCTTTCATTGTATAAATGTTCTCCTTTTATAAAATCTGTTCATTGTATAAATGTTCTACTTTTATAAAATCTGTTCATTTTATAAATGGTTCACTTCATAAAATCTGTTCATTTCATAAATGTTCTCTTTTTACAATGTATATTTATTTTATATAAATATTTTATTTTCCATCTACACTGTAAAAATTCTCTTTTTACATTTCAGTACTTCTTATGGTATTTAACATGCCATATAACAATGATCAATGTCACTCTAACATACATAATCAATAACAGGTTACATGTCACATCATATATCACAATTTATGAAAAGTAGTAAAATAAATGTTGAGGAATCCAGTTGGATCCCTCCGACCTATTTCCCTACATCCACAAATGTTACACAATATAATTCACAAGAAATCCAGTTCAATATGTACTATTTTGATAAGCAGAATCAATGTTTGTCTAATGATATGCGTGTATATCATTTAACTGTAATTTCAACCAACAATCAACAATTCAACCAAACAATCATCACACAACAATAAATCATCATTTATCATTACTAAATTATATTTATAAAAATATAAATTGAACAAAGTTAGTGAGTTTTACTCACTTTGGTTGATTATCGTTAAATAACGAATACCGATCATTAATTTGGATCTGGCAATTTATTTTGCTATAAATTGTAACGAGCTCCAATTCACTCCGAATCAGTTCCATTGTGTAGCCACCGTCCATACGATCCCAATAGATCTAACCGTTCGTTAATCTGACACCATATGGACACGATATTATAAATACAAGTTTACGAATATTTTAAATCAAATTTAAAACTAAATTAATTAAATTCATTGGGCTTTACCCTTTCTTGGCCCATCACCCATACGTGAAGACCCAAGCCCACATGCACCCTTTCTTCCTCGAAATCTCGACAGTGAGCTCCCAGGAACAACTCCTCCATTTCGCCACTTTCCTCCTTCCATTGCTTTCCCTCCTCTTCACTTAAATTATATTAAAAATCACCATAATCTTCTCCTACCAAATCTCCATCCAACCATCCCATTTATGAGTAACTCGCACGCCAGTTTAAGGCTTCGATTTTCAGATCTCGTCACATACAAAACACCCAGGCTGCGAAAAGTTTTCCTCTCGAAATTCATGAAAATTTGCAGTTCGGTGCTAAAACCCTGCTGAAACCAAATACGATCCTTAAATCACTCATCGATGCATTGCTTTCGAGAATCGATCCAACCTAAGAACAAAAACACGGTGCTATACATTTTGGTGCGAGCAAACACACATTGGAACTATTAAAATTGGTATGAGCGTAGAGAGAAACTCGCCAGGGATTCAAATATACCACTTTGGTGATTTTATGAATTTTGTATGATTTTAGGTGGATTTTTAAAGATCGATTATCACTGTTGAATTTTTTCTACTGGCGGCAGAAACTTATTTGACTACGGGAGAATATAGTTAGTGTTAGAAATAGGTTGGGTTATTTATAGGTAGGATATATTATTTTTTATTCTATTTTCATATTTTATTTAAGTCATTTTCTAATTTATTCATCTTCTAAAAATCCTTATGATCACATACAATATCCAAAAATCATGGAAATTGACATGCAGCTAGAGTTTGACATTACAGACCCAACGAAACTTGTTTCGTCGAATTTCGATTCCGTTTGCTCACACAGCATATTTTTAATCATCAAAATATCGACTGTTTTCCACGTTAAAATCGCGCACGACCAACATACTGACTCCAAAAATCACGCAAATTGAAATCTAGCAATAATTTGACATTACGGATCTAACAAAATTGGTTTCGTCGAATTTGGAGGTCATTTGCAAAAATGGCTATTTTTAATGCTCTAAATAGGCCATTTAAATATTAATATATTTAAAAATAATCAAATTAAATATTAATAAATTAATACTATCGTATCATACGGCTCCAAAATATACATATCTTGATTTATAACTCAATATTTAAATATCTCAGATTATATCGATATTCAGTTTACATTAAAATTCCTTTATAATATAATTAAATCGTTATAAAATATAAACGAATTCCATAACGACTATTTTAAATTTTGATTTTGACATAACTTACAATCTACACGACGAAATCTAGATTTTTCTGTTCATTAGAAAAATACAGTTCAACAGATCAGAGCGTTTCTTGTTTCACAGAAATCTGACTTAAAATGGATTATGTATATTCAGTTGAAGTTCAAATCGCCAAATAACGAACTATCGCGACGTTACAGGATCGATTATAATTAAATTATAATTCTTACGTTCTAACGTCGATTAAATAATATATTCGCTATTCCAATCCAATTCTAAACTGAATTATACCTTATATATGATCCAATTCACACCGTATTGTGAATTCAGCTATTCCTGACTATTTCGGAATTATAATATATTTTTATATTATAAATATTAATTAAATATTCATTATTATTTAATTTAAACCATTTAAATCAATAAATCACTATTTACATAATTAAATTAATTAATTATTATACGGTAAAAATACGGGACATTACATTCTTCCCCCCTTAAAATAATTTCGTCCTCGAAATTGCTAAGGTAGAAAACAAACCCTATTAACTAGGTAAAAAATTATTCGTTTACCTTTTTAACTTCAGTTTCAACTTAATTAATTTATTTTAATTAAATTATTAATTTATTCATACTAACGAAAATTTTCAAAAATCCTAAAATTTTTCTAATACCTTGAATTTTCGAAAAATTTCTCCAGCACCTCCTTTGTACTGGTCAATCGGTACAACTACAACTCGCCTCTTTGGGCCGTCTCCAACCCAAAAGAAAATCAAACAGTCAAGCAGCTTGCCAATTCGGCACATAAAACTCATATCCATTATAAAAATATAAACTTGTACCTTTTTGTCGGGCATATCAACTTGATCCTTTCACCTGCTATCAATTCAACATATATCAATGTCATCTCAACCAATTTTCCAATCAATATTTGTTCAATACAGCTATTTGCTTATATCCCAACCAAATTTTATTTCAAACTCCAGATCCATTCTTGATTCCAATTCTTAATTATCACTTCAACGTAATTCCATATTCCTGTCTCATAATCCAATCTTATTCGATATTTCCTATTTCAATTTTCCATTTAACTGGCTTTAATTAAATTTTCAATTTCTATTGGATTTTACAAATTCTACTTTAATTTTTTTAAATTCAAATAATCTGTTTCTGGGAGTTTTTAAACAGCTTAGCCTTTTCCAAAATCAAAATATTCATTTTGGAATATCAAAACAACTTGTTTTCTCAAAACAATTCAAAAACAAAAATTCTGGTAGTAATTTATCACTTACAACTCGAAAATGAACACCAATGATGTCATGATCATCATCGAAATTTATTTTCCAGCGATCGAAGTGAGGTCAATACTATATTACTTTCAAAACCATTTCTAAACATTTCCATTTGGAAATACATTTCAAAATACCATTTACAATGCTTTAAAACAATTTAAAATCTCCTACGATTTTAAAATTCTCTTATATCCAATCCATATTCATTTACAAACACTTTCAAATTTCCAGGGTTTTAATTCCAATTCTGATTTAAATTCAGATTTAAATCACTTTGTAATACTTATACAAAATTTGATTGGTTATTTACATAACCGTTTCAATTATAATCTTATTTGATTATAATCACAACCAATACATTCAATATACGATAATACTTTAAATATTAATCATACTTTTATTTCAAATATGATTTGGATAAAATTATTTCATTTACCCTCTTTTCAAATCATACTGTGCCGTTCCATCGTATTCAAGTGTTTATAAACTCCTATAGATACAGTGGATCAAACTGATCGACCAGAACTCATAAACAACTCATCCAATAAATCTCCACAATATATTGAATAACAAATACATACTCAAATATATACACTCAAACTCAATCCAGGATATTTCTAACCCCATGTCTACTGAGTTACATCACAGAGCCAAGGTAATTACTTAACCTTCAGCTCTGATACCATTGTAACGGCCCAGGGGAAAATTGCGACCTTGGTAATCGACATAAACACGATGTCAACTAACCAAGCACCATAATTACCGGAACGCTAATAGAAAGAAGTTATAGGGTGAGATAGATAAGATAAACAGTTAGAATATAAGAAGAAGACACACAACACATCAGAGTAAACACGAATTTCATAGCGGAACGAATGAAATATAACATAACTTTGAAATAAACAGTATATATATAAAATAACATTATCGGAGTACAACACTTACAACACAGCGGAAATAACAATACTAGATAATAATGAAGCATCCTACTCTAAGCTCCTCCAATGATATTTGAAAATACATGAACTACTTGACTACCTGTACAAATTTGGGCACCCAAGAGTTTAGGGTAAAACAAAACAAAATAAACTCTGGGTCAGTCATGGGATTGGTGTGAGTAAACTCCAACCACTTGGTTTAACTTTTAAAATCCTTTTTTAAAGAAAGGATAATCATAAGACCGATCCATACATAAACACGGATGGTTTTTACCTTACGATAAGCCAAAGCATTCTTTGAAACCAATATTCGTCTGATATTATAATAATGTCAAAATACAAGTAATATCAATCTAGTAGAACGCTTGCATCTCACGCTCTACATACAGAGTACACAATCAAAACCGCGGGCTCTTATTGGATAATGGATTCCAATTGGCAAGGTACGAGACCACCTTCCGACAGTGTGCCTTAGAGAGAAATACACCGGGTTCAACAAGAACATCTTGCAACCTAGAATAAACATGACCGGTCCCTCACTTAGCTTGAGAGTACTGAATGTATTATCACCAATGGTTGGGATCAACAACCTTTTCCCGAAAGGGACAACATTGATAGATTTAAGAAGCAAAAGTAATTTCTCTAGATCAGGTGACAACACACCCTGCTTGGGTATGACCCAACTAGCCATGCGACCTACCCGATTTTATACCATTTCCCGGTAGTGAGCTAGAGGTTATAACGTATCTTTTGGTCTTCATTCACTTTGAATGCCACATTGTCATATCCGCCAAATCACAAATTGATTTCGCCAAACATACTACAGGTATACAGCTAAGAGAAAGGAATTCCTCTGCCACCAAACGTAACTACGTTTGAAGAGATCAACTTACGCAATCCTTTAGATATACTCTGTCCGGCATTCTTCCATATAAAATTTCCCAGGAATGGACAAACCGAAGGCACTATTCTGTAAACAGGACAGCCCTTGCAATACTCCGTCTTCAATTATCTTCATTATATTTGATTCGCAACGCTAATGCCCATACAGAGTGGTTTTCAGATAATGAATCTGATCCCGGTCTCTCTGTATTGACGACGTTAAAATGGTCAAAAACTTTGATACTCGGTGATTTAACTATCAAAGGAAAACGCGTGTGCGAACAACGATATTATTTCCAGATGGAAATTCTATCAATCAATCATCAGTCATCATTTATTTCTTAAATTCACTTATCATTAATTTATTTTCCATTTCCTGTTTTCCATATATCTATAATTTCTTATTTTCTAAATCTAGAAATATCTGTTTAATCGTTGGAAAGCCATTCCATCTCTTATTCACGTATCGCTGTCATTCCAGTATTTCTTATTTCATTTTCTATGCTTAAAAAACATTTTTGATTATATTTGGAAAACGTTTCCAAATCTCATTTATATGGATTTCAAACTAATGTTATATAAAACATCATTACGATCGCTCAATCCATTTATCGTTTATTACTTAACAATATTTCTAATCAACCTTCGCCCTCGAACTTCAACTATTCCTTAGTTAATTACGAAGTCAATCAAGTTATGGTATAACTACCTCTCAGACCTTAACTAAACACGTTCTTAACCTTGCAACAGATAAAGTTCGCAACTCAAATCGTCACACTTATTGCTTATGCCAATTCTCGGATTTCAGTTTACAATTCCATTTCTTTTATGGAAAACAATTATTATAATGATAACGTTATAATTCGTACTTTCGGAATATCTAATTGAAAACTATAAATTTATTTCTTTTATGTGATTAAATAATTATCTATTTATTTAATAATAAATAAGTCTTGATTTAAAAACCCAGAAAGTAAATAGTACTTTCCCAATTCGATATAATTCAATTCTACGTATAATTCTCTTTCGAGTAATCTCTATTCGATTAACTCTTCTTCGAATAACCTATATTCGATTAACTCTTTTTGAATAACTTATATTCGATTAACTCTCATCGAATAACTTATATTCGATTAACTCTCATCGAATAACTTATATTCGATTAACTCTCGTTGAATAACTGATTTTCGATTAATTCTCGTCAAAAATCTTATATTCGATTATAACCATTAGTTTCTAGTCGAATGCTAATTACACATCTTTACGGATTTTATTTTATATCCTTTTTACATTTCGAACATCAAAATGGATTTCATCATCTTCTTTTTAAAACAACTTCCAATTTTCCATTTTATATTCACAGCTGAATTTACAGTCTCAATTATCTACTAACAATTATATTTTTAATTCATTTATAAACTTTGTTTATACATCCGACTACTTGTTTTTATTATTGAACAAGTTATTTATTTCTAATCATTTGGAATTTCATTTCTGTTAGAATTCCTGTTTCAAAAACCCAATTTCCTGTACAAATGTTTTTATTTGCAAAATCTTTACTTAGAACTATTATTCACATCGAATGTGAATAATATTTCTTTTATATCATTCATTAAGTTTGATTTCGTGTAACGACCCGGGTTTTCGCGATCCTGTGTAATCGACATATAACCAAATGTCGACTATCAAGCATCAGAAATACCGGATAGTCCATGAAAGAAATTAGAGGGTGAGAATAGATAAGATAGAAACTTAGAATAGAAGAAGAAGAAGAAGAACATACAACACCAGAATAAACACGAATCTCAAAGCGGAACAAACAATATATAATAGATACATAACTTTGAAATAAAATCAGTGTATGTATACAGTAACATTATCAGAGTATAACACTTACATCACAGCGGAAATAAACAATAGCTATAAAAACGCTGCTGAAGCCTCCAGCTCCAGCTCCTTCTAATGCATCTGTAAATCCCGACTACTTGACTGCTCGTACAAATTTAAGAACCCAAGAGTTTAGGGAAAACAAAACAAAACAAACTCCAGGTCAGTCATGGGACTGGTATGAGTAAACAATTTAAAACAGTTTGGGAAAATAACGATATCTCATAAGATCACGCCGTATAACGGAACAGGTTTTTCCCTTATGAGAATCCAAATCAATTTGATTTAACTTTCAAATCATTTTGAAAGAAACTATGATCTTTTATATCAAAACTCTTTTGATATTATAATAGTGTCTATCAACCACAATATAATAATCATCTTGCAAAACACTTTCATCTCACGTTCCACATATATAGTATACAATCAAAACCACCAGCACTTATTGGGTAATGGATTTCCAACTATGACAAGGTGTGGAACCACCTTCCGATAGTGTAACTCTAGAGAGGAATACACTGGGTTCAACAAGAACATCTTGCAACCCGGCCACACATGACCGACCACTCATTTCGCTTGAGTGTATCGAATGTATATCACCAACGGTTGGGATCAGCAGCCGTTTCCCGAATGGGATAGCATCGAATAGATTAAAGAATGAAATGAATATCTCTAGATAGGTGATAATACACCCTAATGGAAGCAACCCACATAACCATGCAGCCTGCCCGATTTTTGTCATTTCTCGGTTGTGAGGCTAGAGGCCACACTTATCTCTAACAGATCACACAATTATTCACTTTGAATGTCACATCGTCATACCCGCCAAATCATAAATCGATTTCCCCAAAAATAAAACGGGCATACAGCAAAGAGAAACGAATTCCTCCGCAACCAAACGTACATACGTTTGAAGAGATCAACTTACGTGATCCATTAAATATACTCTATCAGACATTCTTCCATGCAGGTTGCCCTGGGACTGGACAAACCAAAGGCACTATTCTGTAAATCCATCATAGACAATTTCTACCTAGGATTTGACAGAACGACCCTTGCACAAAATCCATCTTCAGTTATCTTCATCATATTTGATCGCAACGCTAACACCCATACAGAGTGGTTTTCAGATAATGAATATGATCCCGGTCTCTCCGTATTGATGACGGAAAAATGGTCAAAAACTTCGATAGTCGGTGAGTTAACTATCAAAGAAAAACACCTATGCAAAAAACAATATTATTTCCAGATGGAAATTTTATCGATCAATCATCATTAAACATTTATCTCTTTAGTTCATTAATTTTTTCAATTTTTTCATTTCCTGTTTCCATATATTCAACATTTTTTATTTTCTAAATTTAGAAAATATACGTTATTCACATTGGAAAACATTTCCATTTCTTATTTTCTATATTAGAAAAACATTTCTGATTCTTATTTGGAAAACATTTCCAAAACTCCTACATTTGGATTTAAACAGATGTCTAAATAAAACATCGCTATACCAACTCAAAACATTACACTTGTTAACTAAATTTTCCTAACCAACCTTCACTATCGAACCTTAACCATTCACATATAATATCATACGGCTCCAAGATATACATATCTGGATTTATAACTCAATATTTAAAAATCTCAGATTATATCGATATTCAATTTACATTAAAATTCCTTTATAATATAATTAAATCGTTATAAAATATAAACGAATTCCATAGCGACTATTTTAAATTTTGATTTTGACATAACTTATAATCTACACGACGAAATCTAAATTTTCTGTTTCATTAGAAAAATGCAGTTCAACATATCCGAGCGTTTCTTGTTTCACATAAATCCAACTTAAAATGGATTCTATATATTCAATTGAAGTTCAAATCGCCAAATAACGAACTGCCGTGACGTTACGGACTCGATTATAATTAAATTGTAATTTTTACATTCAAATGTCGATTAAATAATATATTCGCTATTCTAATCCAATTCTAAACTGAATTATACCTTATATATGATCCAATTCACACTGTATTGTGAATTCAGATATTCCTGACTATTTCGGAATTATAATATATTTTTTATTATAAATATTCATTAAATATCCATTATTATTTAATTTAAACCATTTAAATCAATAAATCACTATTTACATAATTAATTTAATTAGTTATTACACCATAAAAATACGGGACGTTACAGGGGGTTATCTAATAAGGTCAGCTAGAGGTATAACAAACGATAAAATACCATCTCTTGCCTTATACGGGGAAAGGGTATATGCATGAATGACGGAACCCTTAACTAGTAGGGCCCGTAGCTAGTGCCCTCTAGTTCATGTTATCGTCAAGTAAATTATCGGGAAATAATAAGTGACCAATCGGCCCACCTAGGGTCTTAAGCGATCAGGAAGAATCCACCCTATCTATCAAGATAGTGAGGCAATAAATGATAAAGGATCAATGAAGCAAAGTATATGAATATAGAAACTCCGTAATTAGGGGTCAAATCTCGATATAGTATCCAACCAAGCTCTTGTTTAAAGGCTTTGCAAAATATGTGTAAACGTCATACTTTGGAAATACTACTTTAGGAAGAGTAGTAGGATCGTGCGTAAACATTTACAAGGTTAGGATAGAGTTACTAACCTTGTTAGGCATACATCTTAGGTTGAACCAAACGGGATATATCTGTGTATTATAGCCTGTGTAGTACATTTTTTAGTCAACAAGACTTGTTATTCTTACCCTCTCCTCATTACAACCTCCCAGATTTCCTAGAGAAGTTCAGGTTCTCACAGATATTTAAGTTTGGTTTTTAGTTCTTGTTCTCTCTCATGCTCGGTATTGGCAGACTGACTTACTTTGAAAAGGTAGTTACTTGAGTTAATACTAGTTATCCTATTTTGTTTCCATTGTGAGTTTTCTTTTATCGTACTCTAATTATGCTCATTCTCATTTATTGCACGTACCAGACATATACGCTCCATGCTTGGAAGTGTTTAAGTTTCGATTTTTGTCGAAATTTAGGCGCATAAAAGTGTGGGAAGGTACATTTTGTATCAGAGCTTAGGTTAACGATCAGAGGAATTAGTTAAATTAGGACTCATGAGAGAACGTAATTCGGTTTTCTTTCCTGTTTCTTCATCTTTCTTACTCGACTTTAATTTATTTCGATAATAAATTTAGTCATGGGCCTAAATATATAAATCGCTTTAAGCGACTAAGAATTGAAATAGGTTGAGTTCTGGTTCCTAGTCAATTCTGTCTTACCCTATAGTGCACTGGGAATCTCGTTGTGAAGAGCATGAGAACGAGATATGGTGGATTTCGTTGATTCGAGTTTGGAAACTGGAATAATATGAAAATCTAGCTACAACCGAGATAGTCATAATTCCTGGTTTGGTTTCGTTGGTAGTTCCGGTTAAGACCATTACTCGATCCAAAACAGGAAAAAGCCCACGTTAATATGTCACATCCATTTCGGAAGTATAATTACGATGTGTATCCATTTTTTACTTCATTAAAATTCTGTATCTATCTTTGTTGAAATATTCTATAGAGTGTTGGGCTTGTATTCAAGGGAATTTTATTTTTAAAACTGTTTGAAAAATAAAAAAATGGATTTCAATGGTTTTGAAATACGGTTTCGGAAAACAGTTTGTAAAGATATGGTTTTTAAATTTTTAATCTATTCATGTTTTAAAATTTTTGGAGCCATTCGGTAATTGTAATAAATGTAGTCCGATGGTGGGAAGAAAGGAGTAAGAAATGACAAGGAATATATCACTAAAACTCAAGATAATAAATATCTATTCCTTGTGATTTTTAGTATCACTTTTCCTATATTTATGGGATAATTTATTAAATTTATCAAAATTAATCTTAATTGTTTTTAAGCTCCAATATCTTGGAACATGAAAAGGTTTTACCTAGTTTGAAATATAAAACTGGAATATAAATAATAACAATAATATAATGGATTTCTAAATATGAAACCGTTTGTTTATAATAAATTCCATTTTTGGAAAAGTTTTAAATTTTTCTACAAAAAGGCTAAGAAAATCCTTCAATCTTATATTTGGGGTATTTGAATTTGAATAGTTTTAGTTTATGTCGGCTAGTCAAGGGAAAAAAAATCTGTTTTAGAATTTTATTTTGGATTTCTAGTTGATTTCTTATTTTAAGTTCATTCGTTTCAGTGGTCGCAAATCTTTTTGGAGGTAGGGAAAAGTCATTGGAAAATTAAATTTCTCGACTGGACGAGTGGCGGAAGTCGATATGAAAATTCCGTTGGGAGTAGAAGGTGTTTCGACGTAATAGAAATTTTATAATTTAATTTATATATAATTTAAATAGGCCTTTGGGCCGATTTTCAGATCGCGCCTTTTAAGGGAGAGCGGTCGACCATCCTCCTATGGCTAGGTCGACCGCTCCCCCTATTCGACGTGCCTGGACCCGACCCAAATCGACTGAACGATGTCTATGTACATCGTTCAGCCGACTCTTCCTCCCCAACCCTAGTTCCACCGAAAACACAAAACCCTCCTCCTTTCCAACCTCTAATCCGAGCAACCCTGCTCCGTTTCACCCCTAATTACCACCAAAATCCTTCTCTTGCAGATCTCTACTCGATTATACTCTAGATTTGCAGTTTCTCTTGCCTATTTCATCGGTTCCTCCATGGCACATCGCAACCAACATGCCGATCTCATGCCTCAGGAGGCTGCTTCATTAGATCGCGATGAGGTGAAGATTAAGCAATACTTAGCCACTGCCAGTTATGAGTTTTAGATTGGTCGATCGGTGAAGTTCACCGACTTCGATGCATTTGTTTGGAGGAGCTTTTTGTCGCTGCAAGCCTAGCACTGATCCTGCACTTCAACACTTTTGAGCGCGACTTGTATCTGCGCGGCGTCCATCTGTCCAATGCTCAGATGGAGGACGACATTGATGATGAGTCCTGTGTCATCAGATTTGAGGTCATAGGCACCTATATCGAGTTTAGTGATGCTGACTTAGCTCAGATTTTAGGTATCTCGGCAGTCGGAGCCGAGCTTGATGCTATTGAGATAGAGGACCATCATATCCTTTAGCGTATCTTTATTGGAGATCACGGAGCCTGGTCCACCACCCATCTGTGATCCATCCTCCGCATAGTTGTACGCATCATATAGCACAACATCATCTCGAAGACGGTAAGCATGGAGCATATTTATCCTTCTGCTCGCCATGCCACCTGTGCTATCCTTGGCGGCATAGCCGTCAATTGGGAGCGTCTGCTTATGATCCATTCTCATAAGCACTTCGTCGGCACCCCATGGAGCCATTTTCTCTATACCCATCTTTGCACTCATATCTTCCGACACTTTCAGGTGATACTTTCTGGTGAGACGCCAGTGAGGGAGGCGCCGACCGCCATCAGTCGCGCCACTCTCTAGAAGATGAGCATTCAGCTGCCCGATGCTCCTGCCCTCGCAGCACCCGCTCCAGCTCAGCAACCTCAGCAGCCCGATCATAAGAGGCTTAATCTCACTACCAGTCGTGCTATGCAGGCCGAGCTCCAAGAGGTTCGTGATGAGCAATGTCGACAGGCGAGTGAGATTGGTTGCATCTCCGCTATACTACGCTCCTGGCGTGGATGTGGTATTGGATCAGGCTCCAGCCGCGGAGATATACCAGCCTATAGTGGGTAGTGTTAGTCATTATGGTTGTTGTTAGAACATGCCTTGTGCATGTTGTATCTTGTATCGTGTGTTTCCTTTTCCAGCATTTATCTTTTCTTTGATGTAGTGTTGTGTTTGTAACTGCTTGTAATGAAAATTCGTACGACTTTAGTAATGAGATTTCTATGTTGAAAAAATAATGATTTGTCATTCACGCATGGTTATTTGAATGAAATCTCGTTTATTTACTATCACTTGTCCTAGACCTGGAAAGAATAAAATTCTGTGGTGGTTAAATTTTAGTAAAAGATTGGTTCTACGTCATGGGTATATAAATAAATCACCATTCCTTGTTGAAGCCAAAATTTATTTGGTCTTTTTGTGTGTGATTTCAGTTCGCGCATTTTTGGCGTGACTGACTTCCTTTTCCACCCACATGCGACTTGAATCGTTTTAGTTTCCGCAAATTACATTTTTTTGAAGCTTTTTGGAAAATGATGTTTGAAAATAAAACATTTTTATCATTTTCTTGTTATATAGGAAAGTGAAATAGTTTTGGAATGAAACTTTCAAAATAAACATGACAATTTTTCAAGCAGGAATTTATTTTTGTTACGATCCGGAATTCCCCAATCTCCGAAGAGACAGAAAAGCGCGGATTGTATGAGAACACGGTGCATCAGAACTCAAAACATGAGAACATTTCATTGCTATTACAACAATTTACATTAGAGTACAAAATATCAGAGCTCAAATAAATAATATACAGTAGAAAATATCAGAGATTTAAACTACATAATAGCAGAAATAAATTACATGAATATAATGTTCAGCGGAAAATCATCAACTATCACAATTGAAAGAAATACACGGATACAAAGCATTCTGAATATAGCTCCAGCTGTAATCCAGGATCCTATGGGAAAAAATATTTGCGAAAACTAAAACTACAAGCTACCCGTGTGGAAAATATAGGCACCCAAAGTTTAGGTGGAAACAATAAACTCCGAGTCAGTCATGGGACCGGTGTGAGAAATAAAACAGTTATTAACTTTATTTTTATGTTAGGTAAATCAACGGACCATGCCGTATAATATGGAATGGGTTTCCTCCTAAGAATAACATAAAAAAATAACGCAATGCTAAAAAGAAAAAATGAAGCCATTATAAGACTCAGGTCCCATAACACAATGCAACACAAACTAGAGGACAGAGTTTTACCTTATAATGGCCAAATATGCTTGGTACGTGAAATTTATCTTTTATTATTATTATAAGTGAAGAAATCAAATTCAAATATAAATGTATCAATCATAGACGGCACAATACCCTATCCTACTATGTCGCCATATAGGTTTACAACTAAAACCGGAAAATCGTGCATTGGAAATTGGATTTCCATCTATGAACTGAGGCAAGGGATCTTCCTCACCAATTTCAAGATACTCTAGCAATTGCATCAGAATCACGTCTCTGGGCAACCCTTGGATCTTCAGAACCAGTCAGCTATCGCTGATCAGTTAAATCATAAACAATATGTTAGCCGGTTCTATCGAACCTTCACAATTGTCAGTACATCAAAAAATCTGTCAGTTTTCGACCAATTAAGAGCCATTGGAGACCCAAATCAAATCCGAGGTACCTCGCTATCCATCAATGACACGACCCGAACTTCCCCGCAAAGGAAAGCCCGGATTGAATTGAGAACACGACAAATCAGAACACAAACAAAAGAACATTTCATTGCTTATTACAATAATTTCATCAGAATACAAGAATATACAGAGTATGAACAAATATTACACATTTGATAAACATCAGAGATTTAAATACATTACAATGCAGTGGAAAATAATGCAAAACACAACTGAAAAGAGTATGCGGATACAGATCTTTCTGAATATCATTCCAGTTGTAAAGCAGCATCCTACGAATATAAATCTGCAAAACCAAAACAACTAGCTGCCCGTATGGAAAATAGGGGCACCCAGAATTTAGGTTATGTAAGGACACGTAACTTCCTCGGTAAGGAAAGCACGAATTGCCTTTGAGAACAACACACAAAAGAACGCAGACACGAGAACATTTCATTGTATATCACAATAATTCCATCAGAATACAAGAATATACAAAGTATGAATAAATATTACACAGAAAATATCAGAGATTACAATACGTTACATAGCAGCGGAAAATAATACAATACACAACTAGAAGTAATACACGGATACATAGCTTTCCGAGTATCGTTCCAGCTGTAGATCAGGATCCTGTGAATATAAATCTGCAAAAAAAAAAACTACTAGCTGCCCGTGTCAAAATAAGGGCACCCAGAGTTTAGGTTAAAACAATAAACTCCAGGTCAGTCATGTGACTGGTGTGAGAACTAAAACAGTTATTAAACTTTATTTTAAAGTTTGGTAAATCAAGGGACCACGCCGTATAACACGGAACGGGTTTCCTAACAAGAATACCAGTGCATAAAACATCAGTGCAATGCTAAATAAAGAACAATGAAGCTATTATAGAACCCAGGTCCCATCACACAATGCAACGCAAGCCGGAGGATAGGGTTTTACCTTATAATAGCCAAAGAATGCTTGATACGCTAAATTTCATGTTTTATTATTACTATAAGTGTATAGTGTCAAAACAATTTCAATCATAGGTATCAATCATAGACGGCATGGGTACCATATATCATGTCGCCAACACTAGGCTCTATAATCAAAACCACAAAGTCACGTATTGGAAGTTGGATTTCCATCTGTGAACCGAGGCAAAAGATAGTCCTCTACCGAATTCGAGACGCTCTAGCCCGCCCCTCAGGCAAGTACTCAGTCAAGCCTTTGGATCGTTAGGGCCGGTCCACCGATGTGGATTAAAATGCCTGAACACTGCGTTTCCCCGCCCTTTGGGGTGTAAATGAGCCAACGAATGACTCCATCGGCTTCACATAGTCACCGGTATATCCGGGGCGCCTCGCAACAGCAACAACCACATAAGTCAAACTCGTCAGGGCGTGTAAAACCACTGACGACACTTTTAGCTAGAAGGAAACACATGCCCTACCTGATGTCCTCTCCCGTTTCTGGTTCACAACCGGGGTGTGAGGCTTGCGAATCAACGTTACACAAAGCTATGCCGCACAGGCCGTGCTTTGATCGTCACCCACAAGACTTTGCTTTTCAACAGAAGCCTTGATCATTTGCCACTTAGGCATGCCACACAGGCAATTCATTCCATGCGTTTGATATCCATCAATATATAACCCTGAGCTCGTACGTCTCAGAGAAGGACGTTAAGAAAGAGACTAAATTCTCCGCCGCCAAACAGATATATATTTAATAGAAATCAATCACACAGAATAAAATCCAATGTCATACACACAATCCATTTACAAGTTCGTTCTGGGTCTGAATGAAACTGGAGGCACCTAGTACCCCGCATATCCATCGATCTCCAAGTACGTCTGGACGATCACTAACTGATTCCCTCCTCTTGGGTGTATGACCCAATCAAGATCATCAGTAATCACCCAAACGACGTGAAGACCTCCGTTCTTCAACCACCATCTCCATCTTCGACTTATTGTCGTATCAGTTATTCAGAATGGGATAAACCCAGTCTTTCCGAATAACTCGCGTATATAATAAACAAGTGTTACACAAACACAACATACGCCTCATTCCAATTCATCAGTCACTAACCATAAATTAACAAGAGAATAATTCCCCAAATATTAACCCCGAAGGCCAAAACCAACATCAGGTCAATACCCAGGAAACCATTCTGCTTAGCTAACCTACAGTTAGTTTCTAAATTTCACATTCTTAGGGACAGGTTCCCATTAATTTTATCAAAGATAAATTCTTTTAAATTTATTCTTTAATCCTCCTTTGAATATCACTTCAAACTAGTCGGGATTAGCGAACCACACCGAAGTAATCATTTATTTTATTTCCCAATCCCAACATATTCATCCCATGAAGTAAAACTGGTCATACTTCATATCTAACACCACGGTGTTATCGGTAAATTCAATTACCATTTCACGTTCAAATCTAATTAAAGATTTAACTATCGCCTGGAGCAAAACTGGTGATAATCCATTCTCGATCATTTCAATCTAATTAAAGATTCATTAAAACTCCACTTAGTTTTAATCTTTAACTGGGATAAAGAATCAATGTCATTTAAAACACGATTCGTGATAAACCCAAAATCACATTCCATTCTATCAGCCTTTAACTGTAAAATAGCAAGCGAGCAATTCCCTAAGTATTAACCCCGACGGCCGAAACCAACATCAGATCAATACCCAAGAAACCATTCAACTTAACTAATCTCCAGTTGGTTTCTGATTTTCTTAACTCGGTTGAGTCTAAGAACAGTATTATTGAAGATACCGTTCACGAAAACCCAAAATCACATTCCATTAATTATCGGGTTAAAGAATAAGTGTTATTTAAAACACCGTTCACGATAAACCCAAAAATCAATTCAAATTCGATTCCAATTAAATACCATTTAATTGGTACACTTCATTAAATCTAAATAAAAAGATTTAATCTTTTTCACAACTGGGTTTTAAGAACAGTGTTAGTGAAGACACCATTCACAACAAACCCAAATCACATTTGATATTAAATACAAGGCTCTGAATAGAAAATATATCGGCTTATATTCAATATCAACTTCTTCGACCAACAAATATCGTATTGGAATAACAATATATATATCTTTCAGATTCCCTTAACCATATCTGTATAATCACAAAATCCAACATCGAAATATTCCAAAGATAATTTTGATTCCAATCCATTCCAATTCAATTATTGGAAATTCTGTTTATTTTCAAAACCACTTCAAATTCAATTTATTTATTTCAAAAATAAATTGATTTTAATTCTAGTTCAAAACTAGTTCATTTCGATAAAAATCTATTTTTATCTTTTCAAATATGGAGTTTTTCATCCCAGTTTTTCCCAAATCATTTCTTATGATTTTACACAAATTATTACTATTTTTAATAATTTTATCAAGGCCAGTACAGTCGATTTCCATCAACGGCCATCGAACTGCACTTATTGCGAACTTTTTCAAATTTGATTTGGACATAATTCCAAATCCAACCGTTAGATCTCAGATTTCTAATATTCGTTGGAAATCTCTTTTCGATATGAACCCAACGGTTCCGATTTCAGGAGAATCCGACGGTCGAATCTCCCGCAGTATCCATTCGAAGTCAATGGTCGAAATTCACGAACTGTCGCGGCCCGGTGCGTTCTATTCAGGCCATTATGTATATAATATATATATTATATATATTTCGTCGATTTCCTTTTAAAACGTATTTTATAAATCGTTTTAAATTCGTTTTCGAAACGATTTCAACTTCATTTCAAATTCAAATCAAAATTGAATTTTTCCTTATAAATTCGTTTTAGATTCATTTCAAATGTATTTCAATTCAAATCGATTTTTAATTCAATTTCAGTTCAATTTGAATTTTAAATTTATTCAATTTCAATTCGAATTCAACTCTATTAAATTTTAATTCGAATTCAATTCTATTCAATTTCAATTCGAATTCATTTCTATTCAATTTCAATTCGAATTCATTTCTATTCAATTTCAAATCGTTTCAATTTAATTCGAATTTCATTTCTATTGACTTTTCGAATTTCAATTCAAAATATTCGATTTTGAAATCCTATTCAATATTCATTATAAAATCGACAAAACTCCCGTTCGTGTTAAAATGGCATGTAACTACTTAACACGACTTCACATTTCAATATTCAAAGAATATTATTTTTAAATTATTCGATAATTCTGAACTGGAATCAGACACAGTCAATTACCATATAATTTCAGTTATATGGATTTCATCAAATTCATATATACAACAATGACGATAAACACCCAACAATCATCCAAAGTGCGTTCTACACTGTATAAGCATCAAATATAAATATTTAATGCTTATAACAGCCTGTCAATCAATCGATCGACATACAACTAATTATTGGGACTAGTGTATGTCATATATCATCCCAATACCCGTGTGGGGTTTCAAACAATCCAACACAGATTTTATTTGTGTAGTTGGGCGATGTGTAAAATTTATCGTCCAAATCAATATCAGTCAAATGTGTGTATATAAATAAATCGTCCGATTTGTTTATATTTATTTCATTTTAAATACACGTTAAAAATTCTATTTTCAACTATAAAATATTTTTAACTATATAAATATTTTATTTCATTTCACATCACATCACATAATCAACTACACATCAAAATCAAACAAACAATCATACAAGTCGTCCATGGTCTGTGGACGACGGGTGTCGGGTGCTACTAAGCACCGTCTGCATCCTAGTATATATTTCAAATTAGAAATAAATTAAAGGTGAGGAGTTCTCACCGATTAGCTAAACCAAACGCCACGACTCTTCTTATGTAGAAATCTTCGCTGTGCTCGTCTTTTGTCAATTTCGTTGTCCGTAGCCACTACATATATAAAAATCACATTTTTATATTGTTGTTATGCATATAAAAATTCTATTTTTATACCGCTACTATATAGATAAAAATTCTATTTTTACACCGCTACTATATAGATAAAAATTCTATTTTTATAACGGTGTTCATATAATAAAGATTATATTTTTATCACTCTATTCTCTATATAAAAATTATATTTTTATATATCTACTTCTAATACAAAGATCGAATTTTTATATCATCGCTATAAAAATCACATTTTTATTTCAACATATATATAGTAAAAATCAAATTTCTATTTCGCTACATATATAAAGATCAAATTTTTATTCTCTATATAATATAAAAATCGTATTTTTATTCTTTCTATAATATAAAAATCATATTTTTACATGGCTACTTCTATAAAGATCACATCTTTATTACTTCTACTATATAAAAATCACATTTTTAATCTTCTACTTCCTTATAAAAAAACTCGTCTTTTCCAATTTAAAAAAATCTAATCTTTCTTGTTGCTACCATATATATGAAATTCATATTTTTAACTAAGGCAAAATCACATTTTTAACCACACATATATGAAAATCCATCCGCTACATATAATATAAAAACGTGCTTTTATTTCATGTTATATATTCTAAAAATCTCAACTTTTCTACCTGCAAGATCTCGTCTTTCCTCTATATAAAAATCGTGTCTTTATTCTCATATAAATCATACAAAAATCAAATCTTTTTAATTACATAAATGAATAGAAACAAAAATATAAAATCACATTTTTATGAACTAATTTTCATTATATTAAAACCTGATTTTAAAGCTAAGTATTTAAATTAAATAAAAACAGAAAAGTAAAATAAAACTTACTGTCATTTTCTCAGGGCTTCGATCATCGGAGGGTGTGGGGGTTGGTGTCGCACTTCGTCGGAGGGGGGCTTCAGGCGGAGGCGGGTTTTGGGGTGGTTAGGGTTTGGGGAGGCGCGCGTTGTAGGAGGAGGTCAGGGTAGAAGGAGGGTGCGGAGATGTAACAACCCGAATTTTAACAACGTGTTAAGACAAGAATCAAGGCAGAATTTAATTATAAAACCTGAATCAGGATAAACGGGTTGCGCCATTGCGTTCGTCTCGGAAAAATACGCGAAATAGAGTCCGAAATTTCGTAAATCGGAGTTCGTATGACCGAGATATGGCCTCGCAAAGTTTCACGAAAATTCAAATCCGAAAACAGATTTGAAATTCAGCCCAATTAAGACACCACTCCATTTTTTAGACTTGACTTCTTCCCCAAGACATGCTTTGGATGGCTAGGATCTAAACTAGGGTTTATCCTATTGCTAAAACTATCCTAGTCTTCTATAAAAAGACCCCTAACCCTCTCCTAAAACCCTCATAAATTGATCCTACAACTAAACTATGCCAAAATGATTCCTCATCATGGCCTCCCCTTCAACCCATGGCCTACATCTTCTTCTTCATGATAGCTTAAGTGTTCTAAGCTAGTTTCAAAGTAAAGGAGCCTCTTTTCTTCATTCATGAGAGATTCTATGATCATTTGAGTGATTTCATGTTTGTATGAGAGTTCATAAGTTGCATTCTAGCCAAAGTTGCAACCTTTTCTTGACCAAAAAGCAAGGATCTTGCATGAGAGCTCATAAGCTTCATTCAAAGCCAAAGTTGAAACCTTTCTTCTTCAAAGCAAGGATTTTCATTGATATTTGCTCAAGGGTTTCATTTGGAGCTTGTTCTTTTGGGGTTTTTGGGTGATAGCATGAATGGCTTCGTCTCAATCTTTGTTTTATATGTTGATTTGTGCCTTCATAGCATTGTAAGCCCCCTCCTACTCTTAGATATTAACTATAAAGTTAAATGAATGTTGCAAGTTTGGGTTTGATCATTAAGTATGATACATGCTATCATGTTATGCAAGTCTATAAAGTCATTACCTTGATCTTGTGGGTTAAAAGCTATAACCTTTATGTTGAAATGTTGCATTATGCAACATGAGAACCCTCATAACCTTTAGGTTAACTTGCATATGAAGTCATAACCCTTATGTGATGTTATATGTGAGTTACTTGTCATCATTTCATGTCATCTATGACCATGTATCACCTATTTGCCAAGTTTGAATGTTATGCATGTTTTTGAGGCTTGACAATGTAACATGCAAGTTTGTGAGAACATTTATGCCTCATTTCCACCATGATTAACTTGTGGCCTTATACCCCCTTTTTGTCTTGCCTTTGCCAAGTTCCTTCTTTTAATCCATTATGCGTTGTTGCGAATGTATATGCGAGTTTAAAAGCATTGGGGTTACGTTATTGGTAAACTTTAATGACATGAACATGATTTGGGTAAATTGGTATAAACATGGCAACATGTAATTTTGGCTATGAACATGGAAACTTGGAAAACTAGACATGTATGGGTTGTAAGTGTAATATGACACTAGACCAAACATGAAAGTGGCCAACTCGAGGTTGGGTTGAGTTTGTAGCATAAATCTACCCGGACCCGCCCGGCTTAACTAGTGGCTACAAACAATAGGATCCAATGTGAGAAGTTGGTCATGTCGCACTTAAGACCCGAGGTTAGACTAGGTTGTGGTGTAAAACTACCCGGACCCGCCCGGCTTAACTAGTAACCACAACAAGGTCTAATGTGAGAGGTTGAGAGTGCATTAATTAAATTAATGCCACATGATAAGGTTAAGTAAATTTGACTAATGACACTTAACCGATATGACACGAATGGGTAGGTTAAGTGGGACCGGGCTTGATTTCTTAATGACACTTAACCATACAAGACAATTAGGGGATGGGGTTAAGTAATTTACGCTTAACTAATCCGACTTGGGAATTAGATGGGGTTAAGTAATTAAGACTTAACTAATCTAAACATGGTAATTAGATGGGGTTAAGTAATTAAGACTTAACTAATCTAAACACGGTAATTAGATGAGGTTAAGTAACCTATACTTAACTAATCTAAACACGGTAATTCGATGGGGTTAAGTTAAACACTTAACCAATCTAAACTTGGCAATCCAATGAGGTTAAGTAACCAATACTTAACTAATTTAATATGATAATTTAATGGGATTAAGTAACTTATACTTAACCAATTATACATGATGATTTGATGAGGTTAAGTAACCTACACTTAACCAATCTAATACGTGGGTCTGGTAGGGTTAAGTCACAAGACCTTTTAAATTAGGCTTAACCATTGTAATACGATTAGTGGATGGGGTTAAGTTAACCTACACTTAACCAATCCGACTCGACAATCTGATGGGATTAAGATAATCTATGCTTAATCAATCTAACATGATAATCTGATAGGGTTAAGACAAATAAATACTTAACCAATTTGACTTGATAGGGTTAAGTCACGAGCTTCTTGGTACACTTAACCAACTTGTAGGGCTAAGTCCTGAACTTGAGTACTTAGCCAATCTTGACACGATTCGTAGGCGGGTTAAGTCATGAACCTGGATAACAACACTTAACCCATTTGACAAAACCCTAGCTCAGGGGACAAGGATGAAAATCGTAGTTAACAAGGATAGCGGAAAGAGGAGCTAAGTGGTAAACCTTAGTTAAGGGTAACTAAGTAATAATTCTTAGCCAAGGACATGGGACTAGTTCAGAAATAGATGAGTAACCTGATACGGTAGGTCATCGCTTAGTATACAAGGAGGAGCAACTTATCTGACTTGGATAAGGGCTCCAACGAACTGGGTGACGAAGCGGTGGCTTCGGGGAACGTGAGGGTACTCTTGGTATCCCTCTGCGAGGTGGCAAGTGGTCCATGAAACCCGGCCTCACAGAGGTTAAGGTCTGCGGTAGAAGAGCCAAGAGTATGCCTTGGTTGCTATGCGAGCGACCTAAAGACTGGGATGGATTAGCGTGGAGTCGACGATACTTGATTTTGCCCCGGGATAGCATGTCGCCGGCTACCTACCATCTTTAGTCAATCGTGTACGTACGGAAAGGCAGGGAACTCCCAAAAGACCATATACTAGCTATCAAGTTATGGGTGAGGTTGGCTATCTGGAAGTGGGCATCGATGGGCCTTAGTGTAGTTCTCATACATGATTTTTCTTGGATTGCCTTTCAGTAGTTGAGGGAGGGGTCACGTGGGACCATAGCCACGGGTACAAGAACAGACCTTGATATCTGCATCAGCAGACGACTTAAAGCTCCCGACCGAGTTCCGTATTTCTTGTTTTGCCCTGGCACGGAACTCGGATGGCACATTGAGGAACATGTGCATCTAGACATGGAAAACGATTCACGATACATACGTGGGATAAAGGGCGCGGTTGACGGGTGGCATAATCCCTAGTGGCCCTTGGTGGCTGAACCCAAACCGAGACACGGAAACGTTCATTAGGTAGCATAATCCCTAGTGGTCCTAGGTGGCATAAATCCTAAGTGGACACGCGATAGTTCATGGTAAGAAAACATAACTAGATCAAGGGTAGCAGTCCAAAATAACCTCAAGGATAAAATGTTCACATGGGAAAGCCCGTATGGCCTACGGCAAAGGACTGAACTTATACATGGAAAGAAACATACGAGTTAGGAAAACCTACATATGCTATATATTAGGTTGACATGGACCATTACATGACATTGGGCAAGGGACATTCATAGTTAACACATGACGCGGGTTGGGATATTAGTACGAAAGGTGCAGAGCAAATATACATGTTAGAACTAGGGGAAATATACATGATAGATACCGTGGGATGTTATACAGGATAGATACCTTGGGATAGTATACTTGATAGAAACCTGACAATGTGATACCTTGATTTATCTTGACACCGTAGTTTATCATGACACACTCGTGTATCTTGGTACAGTAGTGCATCCTGTTATTTTGGTTTAGCTTATCTATCTTGTCATCATACTTATGTTCATCTCAGTTCCTCATGCCAGTTAACTTTACTAGTTTATATACTGATAGTAGATAGGGCTTACCAGTCTTTATGACTGACCCCGTTTTGTTTCGCCTCTTGTCTTCCGTTTCCCCCCCAGGTTACAGGGAGGAAATGCTATTGTTAGTTTGGACTTCTTCTGTTTGAAGGTCATCACGCATGGCTTGGACTTTTCTTGGCTATGGCTATTTTATTGTTTTACTTGGGGAATAATTGATGAAAAGGTTTTTATGCTTCTTTACTATTACAAGACAGGTTTCCATGTAAGAAATTCTCTGATGTAAAAGGCTTTAGACCTAATTTATTAATGATGTGAAAGTTGATTTTACTTCCGCTATTTTATATGTTCTGTCTTGTAATATTTCTGTACATGTTTACCAATAATACCCCTCTAAAGCTAGTGCATTCCTTTGCGAGTGACCCTAGCGGAGGTGGGGTGTTACAGGAGAGGAAGAACGGAGGGTGGAGGAGAAGGGGGGGGGGGCGAGGCCATCGCCGGCGTCGGCCTCGAGCGGCGGTGGGGCGGTGGCGCTCCGCCTGGAGGAGCGTTTCCCCCCTTCTGTCCTCGTTTTTCTCTTCTTCTTTTTTTTAATCTGAAGGAAAATGATCGGGGAAAGAGAAATGGGATGGGGGGTTGACTTTGAATATATATATAATTATATATTTTATTATTAAATTAATTCAAAAAGCAACATTTTATTTCGATCTCGAAACGAGACCCACCGCCTGTCGTCCCTAGCTAATTACCCCCATTCCGAACACAATGGGATATGTATCGTAGGTTGATTCTACTGTTTCGATCGGTTTTCGTCAAAATCAACATATAACTCTATATATTGAATTTGAATGTGCATTTTAATTTACCGGGGCCACATAATAACTCTAAAAATTCCCAAAAAATATTTTCTAGTTTCGTATTGATGGTACGGTCCTAACAAAACTGATTTCGTCAAATTCTAAGACCGTTTGAAAAATGGCCATTTTCCAGTCGATTAAATTCAACTTAAATGGTCAAAACACGTTTTCCTTTGCCACGCTCACATATTGATTCGAAAAATTACGAATTTAGGAATCTAGCAAAAACTTGACATCACGGATCCAATAAAAGTGGTTTCGTCGAAAACCGAGGTCGTTTGCAAAATTCTCATTTTTAAGGGCCAGAATCCCATGATGACTATTCTGAATTTTCAACTGGACGTAACTTTTTATTCCCGCTATGAAATTTCAATTTTTCGGATTTGTTGGAAAGATATTCTCAATTAGATTCTAATATTTTTGGTTTCGCTAAAATCCGGTTTATTTTGAATCATGTACATTCATTTGAATTTTGAAATCGAATTATCGAACTACTGCGCCATTTTTAGTTCCTTTTATAATTATAAATAATTATTTATATTCTAACGTCGAGCTATATAAATATATACATTCGAATTCCATTCAAAATAAATTTCTTGTCGTTATTATTTAAAATAATTCATTTTAAATAATCAATATTCACTAAAATTGCCAAAATAAAAATTTTAAATTGGCTCGGATTTCCGGGTTATTACAATCTCCCCCACTTAAAACTTTTCGTCCCGAAAAGGAACGAAGCCGAAAGTTGTTTTACAAACCAACTCAACTTCCATTATTTTCATTACGGCTTAAGTTCTTCAACTTTTCAGTTTCTAAGAACTTTTCAAATTTTTTTCAAAAATTTGGCTAACACCCTAAATTTTCGAAAAATTTCTCCATAACCACCCCTGCACCGGGGACTTCGAGATATTTCATATAGCCTCCCATGGCCTTCTTCAATCCAAAAGAAAAAGAAACAGCCAAGCGGCTAGCCAATCGGCTCATAAATTCATCCAAACCCAAAGAAGTACAATAAACATGTACCTATTTGTTCGGGCAAACAATTTTATTTCTCTTCTCTAGCCTCCTTGCTATGACCTGTTCAATGTAAGTACATGAATATGCATGCAAATTCAAACAATTTTCAAGTCAATTCAAAATTTGATAGAATTTAGCTAAATGGTTCAAATTTTAACTAATCAACCAATAATCAAACAACACAACCAGCAATCAATTTGTTGATTATCATTTCAAATTCATAACTTTGATATATAATCAAAAATCACATTTTGATGCCAAATCACAACAATAAGACCTATCTAATTTTGGTTCTCACACCAGTCAATTGGAATCATATAGAAATCTCACTTTCGTCACTCGAAATAAAATACTGCTGATGGTATACTTCATTATCAGGACCATGTCCGGGCGACTAGAGTGTGATTCTATATCTATCCAGTATATTAAAACTTCGAATACACGCGGATCAGACGCATACGCAAAATCTTTATATACTGGATAGTCCAAATCAATATAAATAAATATTCAAATACGAATAATTGAATTAAATTTTCAAAACAAAACTTGTTTTCAATTTAAAAATATACTCTTCACACTCATTCTAGGATACTACTGATCCCATCTCTAACGAGTCATTCCTATTGGATATTACTAATCCAATTTCTGATGAATTATTTCGTATGGTTCTAATATGCCTTGTTCTCAAGCTTTGTAAACCAAAGCTCTGATACCAAATGTAAGGACCCGTAACTTCCCCGGTAAGGAAAGCACGAATTGCCTTTGAGAACAACACACAAAAGAACGCAGACAGGAGAACATTTCATTGTATATTACAACAATTCCATAAGAATACAAGAATATACAGAGTATGAATAAATATTACACAGAAAATATCAGAGATTACAATACGTTACATAGCAGCAGAAAATAATACAATACACAACTAAAAGTAATACACGGATACAGAGCTTTCCGAGTATCGTTCCAGCTGTAGATCAGGATCCTGTGAATATAAATCAGCAAAACCAAAACTACTAGCTGCCCATGTCAAAATAAGGGCACCCAGAGTTTAGGTTAAAACAATAAACTCCAGGTCAGTCATGTGACTGGTATGAGAACTAAAACAGTTATTAATCTTTATTTTAAAGTTAGGTAAATCAAGGGACCACGCCGTATAACAAGGAACGGGTTTCCTCCCAAGAATACCAGTGCATAAAACAACAGCGCAATGCTAAATAAAGAACAATGAAGCTATTATAAGACCCAGGTCCCATCACACAATGCAACGCAAGCCGGAGGATAGGGTTTTACCTTATAATAGCCAAAGAATGCTTGATATGCTAAATTTCATGTTTTATTATTACTTTAAGTGTATAGTGTCAAAACAATTTCAATCATTAGTATCAATCATAGACAACATGGGTACCATATATCATGTCGCCAATACTAGGCTCTACAATTAAAACCACAAAGTCATGTATTGGAAGTTGGATTTCCATCTGTGAACCGAGGCAAAAGATAGTCCTCTACCGAATTCGAGACGCTCTAGCCCTCCCCTCAGGCAAGTACTCAGTCAAGCCTTTGGATCGTCAGGGCCGGTCCACCGATGTGGATTAAAATGCCTGAACACTGCGTTTCCCCGCCCTTTGGGGCGTAAATGAGCCAACGAATGACTCCATCGGCTTCATATAGTCACCGATATATCTGAGGCACCTCGCAACAACAACAACCACATATGTCAAACTCGTCAGGGCGTGTAAAACCACTGATGCCAATTTTAGCTAGAAGGAAACGCATGCCCTCCCTGATGTCCTCTCCCGTTTCTGGTTCACAACCGGGGTGTGAGACTCACGAATCAACGTTACACAAAGCTATGCCACACAGGCCGTGCTTTGATCATCACCCACAAGACTTTGCTTTTCAACAGAAGCCTTGATCATTTGCCACTAAGGCATGCCACACAGGCAATTCATTCCATGCGTTTGATATCCATCAATATATAACCCTGAGCTCGTACGTCTCAGAGAAGGACGTTAAGCAAGAGATTAAATTCTCCACCGCCAAACAGATATATATTTAATAGAAATCAATCACACAGAAAAAAATCCAATGTCAAACACACAGTCCATTTACAAGTTCGTTCTGGGTATGACCGAAACCGGAGGCACCTAGTACCCCGCATATCCATCAATCTCCAAGTACGTCTGAACGATCACTAACTGATTCCCTCCTCTTGGGTGTACGGCCCAATCAAGATCATCAGTAATCACCCAAACGACGTGAAGACCTCCGGTCTTCAACCACCGTCTTCATCTTCGACTTATCGTCGTATCAGTTATTCAGAATGGGATAAACCCGGTCTTTCCGAATAACTCGCGTATATAATAAACAAGTGTTACACAAACACAACATACGCCTCATTCCAATTCATCAATCACTAACCGTAAATTAACAAGAGAATAATTCCCCTAATATTAACCCCGAAGGCCGAAACCAACATCAGATCAATACCCAGGAAAGCATTCTGCTTAGCTAACCTACAGTTAGTTTCTAAATTTCACATTCTTAGGGACAGGTTCCCATTAATTTTATCAAAGATAAATTCTTTTAAATTTATTCTTTAATCCTCCTTTGAATATCACTTCAAACTAGTCGGGATTAGCGAACCACACCGAAGTAATCATTTATTTTATTTCCCAATCCCAACATATTCATCCCATGAAGTAAAACTGGTCATACTTCATATCTAACACCACGGTGTTATCGGTAAATTCAATTACCATTTCATGTTCAAATCTAATTAAAGATTTAACTATCGCCTGGAGCAAAACTGGTGATACTCCATTCTCGATCATTTCAATCTAATTAAAGATTCAATAAAACTCCACTTAGTTTTAATCTTTAACTGGTTTAAAGAATCAATGTCATTTAAAACACGATTCGCAATAAACCCAAAATCACATTCCATTCTATCAGCCTTTAACCGTAAAATAGCAAGCGAGCAATTCCCTAAGTATTAACCCTGAAGGCCGAAACCAACATCAGATCAATACCCAAGAAACCATTCAACTTAACTAATCTCCAGTTAGTTTCTGATTTTCTTAACTCAGTTGGGTCTAAGAACTGTATTATTGAAGATACCGTTCACGACAACCCAAAATCACATTCCATTAATTATCGGGTTAAAGAATAAGTGTTATTTAAAACACCGTTCACGATAAACCCAAAAATCAATTCAAATTCAATTCCAATTAAATACCATTTAATTGGTGCACTTCATTAAATCTAAATAAAAAGATTTAATCTTTTTCTCAACTGGGTTTTAAGAACAGTTTTAATGAAGACACCATTCACGACAAACCCAAATCACATTTGATATTAGATACAAGGCTCTGAATAGAAAATATATCGGCTTATATTCAATATCAACTTCTACGACCAACAAATATTGTATTGGAATAACGATATATATATCTTTCAAATTCCCTTAACCATATCTGTATAATCACGAAATCCAACATCGAAATATTCCAAAGATAATTTCGATTCCAATCCATTCCAATTCAATTATTGGAAATTCTGTTTATTTTCAAAACCACTTCAAATTCAATTTATTTATTTCAAAAATAAATTGATTTTAATTCTAGTTCAAAACTAGTTCATTTCGATAAAAATCTATTTTTGTCTTTTCAAATATGGAGTTTTTCATCCTAGTTTTTCCCAAATCATTTCTTATGATTTTACACAAATTATTACTATTTTTAATAATTTTATCAAGGCCCGTATAGTTGATTTCCATCAACGGCCATCGAACTGCACTTACAATGACCTTTTCCAAATTTGATTTGGACATAATTCCAAATCCAACCATTAGATCCCAGATTTCTAATATTCATTGGAAAGATCATTTCGATATGAACCCGTCGGATCCCCCGCAATATACATTCGAAGTCAATGGTCGAAATTCACGAGCTACGGCGGCACGGCGCGTTCTATTCAGGCCATTATGTATATAATATATACATTATATATATTTCGATTAAAACGTATTTTATAAATCGTTTTAAATTCGTTTTCGAAACGATTTCAACTTCATTTCAAATTCAAATCAAAATTGAATTTTTCCTTATAAATTCGTTTTAAATTCATTTCAAATTGATTTCAATTCAAATCGATTTTTAATTCAATTTCGGTTCGTTTTCAGTTCAATTTGAATTTTAAATTTATTCAATTTCAATTCGAATTCAATTCTATTCAATTTCAATTCGAATTCAATTCTATTCAATTTCAATTCGAATTCATTTATATTCAATTTCAATTCGAATTCATTTCTATTCAATTTCAAATCGTTTCAATTTAATTCGAATTTCATTTCTATTCACTTTAATTCGAATTTCAATTCAAATATTCAATTTTGAAATCACTTTCAATATTCATTATAAAATCGACAAAACTCCCGTTCGTGTTAAAATGGCATGTAACTACTTAACACGGCTTCACATTTCAATATTCAAAGAATATTAATTTTAAATTATTCGATAATTCTGAACTGGAATCAAACACAGTCAATTACCATATAATTTCAGTTATATGGATTTCATCGAATTCATATATACAACAATGACGATAAACACCCAACCATCATCCAAGTGCGTTCTACACTATATAAGCATCAAATATAAATATTTAACGCTTATAACAGCCTGTCAATTAATCGACCGACATACAGCTAATTATTGGGACTAGTGTATGTCATATATCATCCCAATACCCGTGTGGGGTTTCAAACAATCCAACACAAAGTTTATTTGTGCAGTTGGGCGATGTGTAAAATTTATCGTCCCAATCAATATCAGTCAAATGTGTGTATATAAACAAATAATCCAATTTGTTTATATTTATTTCATTTTAAATACACGTTAAAAATTCTATTTTCAACTATCAAATTTTTTTAACTATATAATTATTTTATTTCATTTCACATCACATCACACAATCAACTACACATCAAAATCAAACAAACAAGCATATAAGCCGTCAATGGTCTGTGGACGACGGGTGTCGGGTGCTACTAAGCACCGTCTGCATCCTAGTATATATTTCAAATTAGAAATAAATTAAAGGCGAGGAGTTCTCACCGATTAGCTAAACCAAATGCCACGACTCTTCTTATGTAGAAATCTTCGTCGTGCTCGTCTTTTGTCAATTTCGTTGTCCGTAGCCACTACATATATAAAAATCACTTTTTTATATTGTTGCTATGCATATAAAAAATCTATTTTTATACCGCTACTATATAGATAAAATTCCTTTTTTTACACCGCTACTATATAGATAAAAATTCTATTTTTATAACGGTGTTCATATAATAAAGATTATATTTTTATCCTCTATTCTCTATATAAAAATTATATTTTTATATATCTACTTCTAATACAAAGATCGAATTTTTATATCATCGCTATAAAAATCACATTTTTATTTCAACATATATATAGTAAAAATCAAATTTCTATTTCGCTACATATATAAAGATCAAAATTTTATTCTCTATACAACATAAAAATCGTATTTTTATTCTTTCTATAATATAAAAATCATATTTTTACATGGCTACTTCTATAAAGATCACATCTTTATTACTTCTACTATATAAAAGTCACATTTTTAATCTTCTACTTCCTTATAAAAAAACTCGTCTTTTCCAATTTAAAAAAAATCTAATCTTTCTTGTTGCTACCATATATATGAAATTCATATTTTTAACTAAGGCAAAATCACATTTTTAACCACACATATATGAAAATCCATCCGCTACATACAATATAAAAACGTGCTTTTATTTCATGTTATATATTCTAAAAATCTCAACTTTTTCTACCTGCAAGATCTCGTCTTTCCTCTATATAAAAATCGTATCTTTATTCTCATATAAATCATACAAAAATCAAATCTTTTTAATTACATAAATGAATAGAAACAAAAATATAAAATCACATTTTTATGAACTAATTTTCATTATATTAAAACCTGATTTTAAAGCTAAGTATTTAAATTAAATAAAAACAGAAAAGTAAAATAAAACTTACTGTCATTTTCTCAGGGCTTCGATCATTGGAGGGTGGGGGAGGGGGAGGGGGGTTGGTGTCGCACTTCATCCGAGGGGGCTTCAGGAGGAGGTTGGTTTTGGGGTGGTTAGGGTTTGGGGAGGCGCGCGTTAAAGGAGGAGTTCGGGGTAGATGGAGGGGGCGGAGAGGAAGAACGGAGGGTGGAGGAGAAGGGGGCGAGGCCATCGCCGGCGTCGGCCTCAAGCGGCGGTGGGGTGGTGGTGCTCCGCCTGGAGGAGCGTTTCCCTCTTCCATCCTCGTTTTTCTCTTCTTCTTTTTTTTAATCTAAAGGAAAACGATCGGGGAAAGAGAAATCGGATGGGGGGTTGACTTTGAATATATATAATTATTAAATTAATTCTAAAAGCAACTTTTTATTTCAATCTCGAAACGAGACCCACCGCCTGTCGTCCCTAGCTAATTACCCACATTCCGAACATAATGGGATATGTATCATAGGCTGATTCTACTGTTTCGATCGGTTTTCGTCAAAATCAACATATAACTCTATATATTGAATTTGAACGTGCATTTCAATTTACCGGGGCCACATACTAACTCTAAAAATTCCCAAAAAATATTTTCTAATTTCATGTTGACGATACGGTCCTAACAAAACCGATTTCATCAAATTCTGAGGCCGTTTGAAAAATGGCCATTTTCTAGTCGATTAAATTCAACTAAAATGGTCAAAACACGTTTTCCTTTGCCACGCTCACATATTGATTCGAAAAATTACGAATTTTGGAATCTAGCAATAGATTTACATCACGGATCCAACAAAAGTGGTTTCGTCGAAAACCGAGGTCGTTTGCAAAATTCCCATTTTTACGGGCCAGAATTCCATAGCGACTATTCTGAATTTTCAACAGGACGTAACTTTTTATTCCCGCTATGAAATTTCAATTTTTCGGATTCGTTGGAAAGATATTCTTAATTAGATTCTAATATATTTGGTTTCGCTAAAATCCTGTTTATTTTGAATCCTGTACATTCATTTGAATTTTGAAATCGAATTATCGAACTACCGTGCCATTTTCAATTCCTTTTATAATTGTAAATAATTATTTATATTCTAACGTCGAGCTATATAAATATATACGTTCGAATTCTATTCAAAATAAATTTCTCGTCGTTATTATTTAAAATAATTCATTTTAAATAATCAAAATTCAGTAAAATTGCCAAAATAAAATTTTTAAATTGGCTCGGATTTTCGGGTTATTACAGGTTAAAACAATAAACTCCAGGTCTGTCATGTGACTGGTGTGAGAACTATAATAGTGACACGTCCCCAAAATCCCGTACTGACGGAAACAAGGGTTATCTTTGGAATATAACACAGAAACAGATAATAGCAGAACAGAATAATTAAATACACCAGATAATGAACAATAGAATATACTGGATAAAAGTAATCATCAGGGTTACACAGTATACAGGATCATACTTAGTAAAAGTACAGTTCAGCTATACATAAATGTCTACAGCGGAAAACAAACATAATATGTACAATAGGAGCTGAACAGCATAAAAAGAGATAAATGATAGAATCCATCTTCAGCTCCAGCTATCCAGAAAGAACCAGCTAAACCTGAATACAAGGCTGCCCGTGTAGAAAAAGGGGCACCCGAGTTTGAAAGTGAAACAAACTACGAGTCAGTCATGAGACTGGTATGAGAAATCCATTCAACACATATATAATTGGCTAATCACAGGACCACGCCACTTTCGTGGAACGGGTTTACTCCATTGGATTGCCAGTGCTTTAAAACAAATCTTTCTTTTAAACAACACAATGCTTTTTATAAAAATGAAGCCATTATAAGACTCAGTTCCCATCACACAATGCAACGCAAACCGGAGGATAGAGTTTTTACCTTATAACGGCCAAGATATGCTTGATACGAATAAAACAAAGGCATTTGATATTATTGCTAGTGTTTATATGTTTTGAAAACAATTTCACATCATAACTATCAATCATAGACGGCATTAATGCCCCATACCACTATGTCGCCATATATAGGTATACAATCAAAACCGCACAGTCACGTATTTGGAAATTGGATTTCCGTCATGAACCAAGGCAAAAGATAGTCCTTACCGAATTCGTGACTCTCTAGCCCGAGCCACAGGCAAGTACTCAGTCAAGCCTTCGGAGCGACAGGGCCGGTCCACCGACGTGGATTAAAATGACTGAACAATACGTTTCCCCGCCCTTTGGGGCGTAAACGAGCCAACGAATGACTCCATCGGACCTGGATCGTCCGATCAAACCGAGGCGCCTCGCAACAGCAACAACCACATAGGTGGAAAGTATATAAATGTCACGGCTGGTAGGTCACTGACACCACCCTAGCTAGAAAGAAACGCATGCCCTCCCTGAGGTCCTTCTCCCGTTTCTGGTTCATACCGGGGTGTGAGGCTCGCGAATTCACGTTATACACAAAGCTACGCCACACAGGCGGTGCTTTGATCATCACCACAAGACTTTGCTTTTCAACAGAAGCCCTGATCACTGCATCTTAGCATGCCACACAGGCAATTCATGCCATGCGACTGATGTCCGTCGATATACAACCTCTGAGCTCGTGCGTTTCAGAGAAGGGCGTTAAGCAAAAGAATAAATTCTCCGCCGCCAAACAAATGTATATTTAATAGAGATCAATCAACATAGAATAAAATCCCATGTCAGACACACTGTCCATTTACAAGTCCGTTCTGGGTCTGAACGAAACCGGAGGCACTAAATACCTCGCAAACCCATCGATCACCACGTACGTCTGGACGATCACCACTCGTTATCCATATTTTGGGATGCCTCCCAATCAGGATCTCGGTTACCATCCAAACGAGGTGAAGATCTCCGGTCTTCGACCACCGTCTTCATCTTCAAATTTCAATCGTTGGTCCATTATTTGAAATGAGAATTAACTCGGCCCTTTCAAATAATTCACGTATATTTAGAATTTCAAATCAATTTATTTCAATGGTTAAATCATTCGATAACACCAATTTTGTTCTTTAATGTAATTTTCACACCAAACACATTCAACCATCAAATACCACATAAATCGAGCAAATTCAGTTTATTTCCATTCCATATCGTTTATGATACTTTATAATGATTTATCGCTATTTTTATTTATTTTAAAATAGCCAATTTATTTAAAACGACGCTTCGGGCCATAGCGCGGTCGTGGGGCTGTTTTTCTTCAGATTTGATTTACACATATCTGAAAATATAACCGTTGGATCTTCACAAAATTTACATCATTAGAAAGGTCTTTTAAAAACGAATCCAACGGTTTCAGTTTCGGGAAAATCCGACAGTCGGATCTCCCGGTACAATCGTTTGAAGTTTCGATTTCAAAATACGAACTGCTGCGTCGTTATTCGATTAAATATAATTATATATATATATATAATCGATTCTGGCGCTGTTTTTCTTCAGATTTGAATTAAACTTTCCAGACAATCCAACCGTTGGATTTTTACAAAGTTGGTGCCGTTGGAAAGATATTTCCAAGGCGAACCCAACGGTTGCGGTTTCGGGAAAATCCAATGGTCGGATTTCCCGCACTAGTTGTTTGAAATCACAGTTTCAAAACACGAACTGCACGGCCACGTTTCGTTTTAATTTTATTTATATTTATATATTTATATAAATATAGTTCATTCAACAATTTCAATATCGTTTTCACTTCAAATATTTCACTAACGCCTTTAAATTTTGGAAAATTTCGCCATAACCTCCTTTGTACGGGAGGGGCTGGGAAAATTCCCAAATAGCCACACGGGCGTCTCATGTCAAAAAGAAAAAGGAAAAGCCAAGCGGCTAGCCAACAGGCTCATAAAATCATCACCCAAACAAAACAGTAAATGTGTACCTATTTGTCGGGCACAAAATTTTATTCCTCTTCTCTAGCCCCTTTGCTATAACCTGTTCAATAAATATGCATGTACATATATATAGTTCTTATCACTTATCATTTTCTATTCAACTTCATATTTGATTCCATTTGGTTTAAAAACACCATTCATCCTAATGTTACATGTATAGGCAAAAATCATATCATTAGCTAATTAATGAATATTTCGACTCACATATATTTATTTGAACGAGTGGCTATTTTTAACATTTCACATTTCAACAATTCGTGTATATAACAAAAATGTGATTTTTATTGTAAAACAATTCATTTCAAAAACACTATTATTATATATAGTTTATATAGGTGATAAAAAGGTGATTTTTATTGTAAAACAATTTATTTCAAAACATGAATACCATTCAACACATGAATTTCTAATCAACGAATGAATATCGATTCAACACATGAAGGTTTTCTTATAGTTTCTATATATAGATAAAAATGTGATTTTTATATTTAAAAACACGAATACCATTCAACACATGAATTTCTAATCAACGAATGAATATCGATTCAACACATGAAGGTTTTCTTATTCAATGAATAAATATAGTTTCGGCAAATGAAAATAATTCAAACACATGAATATTATTCAAAATTTCGGCAGCATAACGGCAGGGTAGTTAAAACCGGGACCGTCCCTAGTACGGCTCCTCGCTCTACCTTAAAACTTCGCGGTTTTTGACAATGGGGATCATGCATCTAGTTCGCACGCAGGCGACATGTATATATTTATTTCATTTCCACAAACTAATCCTATGTGGTTTCAACCCAATATTTCTCAACCACAAACGGGTATTTTTCAACCACAATCAATCAATATCAACCACAAACAATCCCAAACAACCATTCGCTATCAATCAATTTTCACACCAATCACAATCAATAAATATCGTCCATGGTTTGTGGACGAGGGGCGTATATATATATATATATATATATATATATATATATATATATATATATTTATATATAGCAATTCACTTCTATTTCAACACATATATAATTTTTACAACGCATATACAACTTATACATCGAACGTACGACTTATACAACGCTTATACAAGAGGTGTACACTGCTTATATAACTCATACATCGACTATATAATTTATACATCGTCGTTTTTCATATTGTTTATAAATTAGAAATCTCACAATGGGTTCCACTCCACCAAAAATAGCAGAAGGCTCAGAAAAATATGCGGTCTCTTCTAAAATGTAGAAGACGTCCACACGATCACGATGTTTCCTGTTTCATCGAATTTTGTTAACACAGCAAAAAGATATGATTTTTCAAAGTTTGCAACGGTTTTAAACTGTTAAAATCAGTTTTAAAATTTCACAGCCGATACCTTTCAAAAAACTTCAAAACTAGGTTTGAATTTTTCGATCAATCCGTGCAATGGTTCCACGATCGGGTTGCGCAGGGTCGAAGAGCTACGTGAGGCGCACGTGCGCCAGGAAGGGGGCCCACTTCGGAGGCTTCTGGTGACGGCGGCGGCGAAGTGAAGGCGGCAACTTCTCGACGTCCGTTCTCCCAAAATACACAATGAAAAAAAAATCGAAACTAGGTATGGATTTGAAGATCTCGAGGAGCTCTACAAAATCTTCAACTGGAGGAGGGGCTAATTTTGCCTGGTTTGGTCGGAAATTGGATGGGAACGGCGAGAAGGGTTTTCGCCGTCGATCGGCTGTTACGGGGAGAGAGAAAAGGATTTTTCTATTTTTTTATTTGAATTCTGATTGGTCGGTAGATTTTATAAGGGTTTTTCTGACGCGACCACCCATCCAAACCCAACGACTGTCTTCCCCAGCGTTTTACCCCCATTCCGAACACAATGGGATATGTTTCAAAGGCCCATTCGATTGTTTCAGTCAGTTTTCCTTCAAATTAAAATATAAAACATTCAATATTTGATTTGAACGTGCATTTCAATTTGCCAGGGCCACAAACTGATTCGAAAAATTCCAGAAAAATAAATCTAGCTATGTTTTGACGATACGGTCCCAACAAAACTAGTTTCGTCGAATTCTGAGACCGTTTGCAAATAGGCCCATTTTTGGTCGATCCAATTTAACTGTAATTGACCAAAACACATTTTCTTTTGCCACGCTCACACATTAGCTTCAAAAATTATGAAATTTGAAACCTAGCAATAACTTCACATCCCGGATCCAACAAAAGTGGTTTCGTCGAATTCCGAGGTCGTTTGCAAAATGGCCAATTTCATGGGCTATATAAAATCCATAGCGACCCTTCTGAAAATTCATTCGGCCATAACTTTTGCTTTCCGCTATGAAAATTCGATTTTTCAAATTCATTAGAAAGGTATTCACTAACAGATTTAAATATTTTTGGTTTTACTAAAATCCCGATTGTTTTGCTCCCGGTAAAGTCCGACAAAGTTTGGATTCAATTTTTGAAACTGCAGCGCCATTTCAGGCCTTGTTTATAATTATAATTAATTATATTCGCTTTCAATTGTCGATTCAAACTCAATTTCCATTGCCATTATTTAAAATATTTATTTTAAATATTTAAAATCCATTATTTTAGCCAAATTAAAAAAATTTAATTGGTTCAGATTTTCTGGGTCGTTACAATCTCCCCCACTCAAAACTTTTCTTCCCCGAAAAGGAACAAAGTCGAAAGTGGTTTGATAAATCTACAATCACACAACACAACAACCAATTTGTTTTTAACCTTCCAAAAATATACTAATCAAATCCTATATTCCTTTAAAAACCATTCAGAGTATAGAATAAATAGTGCACATCCATGGGAAGAAAATAACAACAGAATAGAGAATTAAATGGTAATGCAAAGTATGGTAAATGTACCTTGCACCGGAGTCAATCAGAGATATCTATTCGGCATCTGGGATAGGCTTTCTGAATGCTCTCCTCAGTTTCCCAAGTACAATCTCGCGGATCTCCACTCCATTGCACTTTGGCTAAGTGAACCTTCTTGTTCCTAAGCTCTTTGGTCTCTTTGCCGATGATCTTGAGCGGCTCTCTTCTCACAGCTAATTCTGGAGTAATTTCAATATCCTGCTGAGCTGCTTCTTCCACGATCAAGTCTGGATCATGAACGTGCTTTCGAAGTTGAGATATATGAAATACATCATGAACTCCAGGCAGCCAATCAGGCAGTTTGACCCTATAAGCGAGAGTTCCGATCCGTTCCAGAATAGGAAACGGACCAATGAATTTGGGTGCCAACTTTCCAGTTTTACCGAACCGGATAACTCCTCTCATCGGCGATACTTTCAAATATACATAGTCGCCAACAGTAAAGGATATATCTCTCCTCCTTCTATCGGCATAGCTCTTTTGTCGGCTTTGAGTGGCAAGTAATCGCTTCTTAATAAAATCGACTTTGTCGGCAGCTTCTCGAATCATATCGGGACCTAACACAAGTCTATTTCCAGGTTCGACCCAACAAGCAGGAGATCGGCACAGTCTACCATACAATGCTTCGAATGGCGACATTGTCAGACTCGCCTGGTAGCTGTTGTTATAAGAGAATTCAGCCAAATGCAGATGGTCTTCCCATGATCCATCGAAATCTAGAACACAAGCCCGCAATAGATCTTCTAAAATACGATTCACCCTCTCAGTCTGACCGTCTGTCTGAGGATGATAAGCGGTGCTTAAGTTCAACTTCGTTCCCAGCTCGACCTGAAATGCTTCCCAGAATTTGCTAGTGAATATTGTATCTCTATCACTGACTATACTGAGCGGCACTCCATGCAGTCTAACTATTTCCTTGAAGTAAATCTGCGCCAGACTCTGAGCAGTTCTGTTTGATCTGACAGGTATGAAATGGGCGGTCTTCGTGAAGCGATCTACGATCACCCAAATACTGTCATTCCCTTTTCTGGTTCTGGGCAAACCATCAATGAAATCCATAGAAATATGTTCCCACTTCGAACCAGGAACTTCTAGTGGTTGTAACAATCCAGCCAATTTCTGTTGGTCGCTCTTGACTAGTTGGCAAGTAGGGCATCGGCTAACATATATTGAAACATCTCTTTTCATAGCCTTCCACCAGAATATTCGTTTGAGATCGTTATACATTTTGGCCACACCAGGATCGATACTCAGCTTGGACTTGTGACACTCGTCTAACACTTCACTTTTTAACTCTGGAATATCAGGAACACAAATCCTTCCTTTCAACCTCAAGGTCTCGTCGTTATCTATTTGAAAACACGAGGGTTCGCCTTTCTGAATCCTTTTGATCATATCCTTAATAAAGTTATCCTCCTTCTGAAGAATAGATATTTTTTTCAATCAAGGAAGTCGTGATAATAAAGTTGGCGATCATTACATTCTTTCGGCTCAGCGCATCGGCCACGACATTGGCTTTCCCTGGAGTATATATAATTTCAAAGTCATATGCTGCTAGAAACTCCAGCCAATGTTGCTGCCTCAGATTCAGGTCTTTCTGAGTGAACAGATACTTTAACGACTGGTGATCTGTAAACAGTTCAAATCTCTCACCCAGAAGATAGTGTCTCCAGATTTTCAAAGCGAACACAATAGCCAATAACTCAAGATCATGAGTTACGTAGTTCTTTTCGTGCGGCTTCAGCTGACGGCTAGCATAAGCAATCACTTGACCCCTTTGCATTAACACTGCGCCAAGGCCTTCTCTAGAAGCATCAGTCCAGACTTTTAAATCTTGGTTGCCATCGATGATGGTTAACACTGGAGCTGTCGTTAGTCTTAACTTTAGCTCTTCGAAAGCCTCCTCACTTTCTGGAGTCCATTTGAATTTAGAGTGCTTCTTCGTAAGCTTTGTTAAATGACCAGACATCTTCGAAAAGTTTTTAACGAACTTGCGGTAATAGCTAGCCAATCTGAGAAAACTGCAGACTTCAGTGGGGGTGCTGGGCTATTTCCAATTCTGAATGGCTGTGATTTTGCTTGGATCCACAGCAATTCCTTCCTTCGATACAACATGGCCCAGAAATTTTACTTCATCTTGCCAGAATATACATTTGGAAAATTTGGCTTTTAATACATTCCGTCTCAGAATTTCTAGAACCTGTTCCAGATGCTTTTCATGTTCGGACTTTGATTTAGAGAAGATTAGAATATCGTCAATAAAAACCAGAACAAATTTATTCAAAGCTCCTCTGAACACCCTATTCATCAGATCGACGAAGTAAGCTGGAGCGTTACATAAGCCGAACGGCATTACTAACCACTCGTAGAATAAGTCGGGACCTCTGAATGCTGTCATTGGAACACACTCTTCGGCAATTCGAAGTTGATGGAAGCCTGTAGCTAGGTCCATCCTTGAGAATACTTTTGCGCCATTTAATCGATCCAACAAATCATCTATTCGCGGCAATGGATATTTATTCTTTATGGTCTGCTTGTTCAAATCACGATAATCCACACATAGACGTAGAGTACTGTCAGATTTTGGGACAAACACCACTGCTGCTCCCCAATCAGAGAAACTAGGCCTGATCAGACCCTTCCATACGAGCTGTCGTTTTTGATTGTCAAGTTCTTCTTTCTCTTTCAAGGACATTCTTCGAATAGCGTGAACTACCGACCTTGCATTCGGAATCAAAGCAATCTTGAAATCTATTTCTCTCTGCGGAGGTAAGCGAACAACTTCTTCGAACACATCCGCATAGTTTTTGACGACAGGAATATCTTTGATGAGGTCAGGAATATTCTCTGTGACTTCTGGGATATTTTCTATTTGGGCTGGAGAAACATTCAAAGCTGCCCAGAAGTCCTTTCTATTTGATGTCGGGCCTTCACAAGGTATGGTTATATAATTCCCCGATTGGGCCTTTGCTTTAACCACTCTCTCAGCGCATCTAACCTCCGCTTCATATTTGGTTAGCCAATCCAATCCCAGAATAAGATCGAATTCATTAAAATTCATGACGATAGAGATAATAGAGAATTTATAGCAAGAAAAGGAGACAGGTACTGCACAAATCCAACTGAGATTGATGGAACCCCCAATTGGATTTTGGACAGTCATTGGCTCCTTGAGCTTCTTCAAATTCAAATCCAGTTTCTTGACTACACTCTTTGCAATAAAGCTTCGTGACGCGCCTGTGTCAAACAGTACTTTAACTGGAATGTTCTTGACGTTGAGCATGCCTTCTAAAAGATCAGACCTCCCTTGCTTATCTGAGGGCTCAGAAGTTTCTGCTACTTCGTTTAAATGTACTGCCTCGGATTTCTTTGAGAGTTGACACTCCCGTGCAATATGACCTGCTTGACGACACTTATGGCATCTCCTTTCCCCATGCGGGTTCTTTTGTTTCATAGTGCATTTATATCCACTCTTGATCTGTTTCTTTAGAGATCTGCAACTTATCGAGAGATGTCCTTGCTTATTGCAGTTAGAGCATACAGTTGTCGTTACTGGTTTCTTCTCAGATTTGGCCCTTTTCCTCTTGGCACTGGGCTTCTTACTTCCCTCAGACCTCATACTGGCTTCAGGAATATCAGTTTCCGACTCTGCTTTGTCACTAGAACAGACTTCTTCTTCGTCGTGTAACATTCCTCTCTTATGGAGATCCTCGTACTGATAGGCCATATAAATCATTTCAGAAAAGGGGAGCTTCACGTTCCTCATTACACTATTCTGATATTTTCTTTGAAGCCCGTGAATAAATCTCAGATTTTTCCTCTTTGGGTCTTTAATCAGATGAGGAGCAAAATGAGAAAGTTCGTTGAATTTCTTATGATATTCTGGGATGGTCATATCACCTTGTATCAGATAAGAAAATTCATCGCATAACCTCTCAGTCGCTTTGGTAGGAGTAAATCTTTCCAGGAAAATCACTTTGAATATATCCCAGGTGATACCACCTTCTGGATTATCCTTAATAACAGAATCCCACCAGAACAAAGCTTCATCTTTGAGTGCCCAGGAGGCCAGTAATCTTTTCTGGTCATCCCTCAGTTTTAAGGCTTCGAAGATTTTCTCAGCCGAACGAATCCAAGCTTGTGTTCTCATAATAGATTCTTCGCACGAGAACGGCTTTCCACCTAGATTCCTATATTTCATAAATAGAGCTTCTATATCCGGGTCAGTATTACTTCTTCTGTTTCTGGCACTCATTTTCTAGAGCGTCTGCAATTAGCAGACAAAGTGTCAGGTCAACAGAAAAGATATTTCAAAACATAGAGACAAATACTTGAATGTAAATGTGTCTATCTAGGTGTTATTTCATTCTGCTACTCATACTAGGATACTACTGATCCTATCTGTAGTGAGTTACCCGTCCTAGAACACTACTGGTTCTTTTTCTGACGAGTTCGTTAATATGTTATACTCTAGAACTAAGCTTAACCAAAGCTCTGATACCACGTTGACACTTCCCCAAAATCCCGTACTGACGGAAACAAGGGTTATCTTTGGAATATAACACAGAAATAGATAATAGCAGAACAGAATAATTAAATACACCAGATAATGAACAATAGAATATACTAGATAAAAGTAATCATCAGGGTTACACAGTATACAGGATCATACTTAGTAAAAGTACAGTTCAGCTATACATAAATGTCTACAGCGGAAAACAAACATAATATGTACAATAGGAGCTGAACAGCATAAAAAGAGATAAATGATAGAATCCATCTTCAGCTCCAGCTATCCAGAAAGAACCAGCTAAACCTGAATACAAGGCTGCCCATGTAGAAAAAGGGGCACCCGAGTTTGAAAGTGAAACAAACTACGAGTCAGTCATGAGACTGGTATGAGAAATCCATTCAACACATATATAATTGGCTAATCACAGGACCACGCCACTTTCGTGGAACGGGTTTACTCCATTGGATTGCCAGTGCTTTAAAACAAATCTTTCTTTTAAACAACGCAATTGTTTTTATAAAAATGAAGCCATTATAAGACTCAGTTCCCATCACACAATGCAACGCAAACCGGAGGATAGAGTTTTTACCTTATAACGGCCAAGATATGCTTGATACGAATAAAACAAAGGCATTTGATATTATTGCTAGTGTTTATATGTTTTGAAAACAATTTCACATCATAACTATCAATCATAGACGACATTAATGCCCCATACCACTATGTCGCCATATATAGGTATACAATCAAAACCGCACAGTCACGTATTTGGAAATTGGATTTTCGTCATGAACCAAGGCAAAAGATAGTCCTTACCGAATTCGTGACTCTCTAGCCCGAGCCATAGGCAAGTACTCAGTCAAGCCTTCGAAGCGACAGGGCCGGACCACCGACGTGGATTAAAATGCCTGAACAATACGTTTCCCTGCCCTTTGGGGCGTAAACGAGCCAACGAATGACTCCATCGAACCCGGATCGTCCAATCAAACTGAGGCGCCTCGCAACAGCAACAACCACATAGGTGAAAAGTACATAAATGTCAGGGCTGGTAGGTCACTGACACCACCCTAGCTATAAAGAAACGCATGCCCTCCCTGAGGTCCTTCTCCCGTTTCTGGTTCATTCCGGGGTGTGAGGCTCGCGAATTCACGTTATACACAAAGCTACGCCACACAGGCGGTGCTTTGATCATCACCACAAGACTTTGCTTTTCAACAGAAGCCCTGATCACTGCATCTTAGCATGCCACACAGGCAATTCATGCCATGCGACTGATGTCCGTCGATATACAACCTCTGAGCTCGTGCGTTTCAGAGAAGGGCGTTAAGCAAAAGAATAAATTCTCCGCCGCCAAATAGATGTATATTTAATAGAGATCAATCAACACAGAATAAAATCCCATGTCAGACACACTGTCCATTTACAAGTCCGTTCTTGGTCTGAACGAAACCGGAGGCACTAAATACCTCGCAAACCCATCGATCACCACGTACGTCTGGACGATCACCACTCGTTATCCATATTTCGGGATGCCTCCTAATCAGGACCTCGGTTACCATCCAAACGAGGTGAAGATCTCCGGTCTTCGACCACCGTCTTCATCTTCAAATTTCAATCGTTGGTCCATTATTTGAAATGAGAATTAACTCGGCCCTTTCAAATAATTCACGTATATTTAGAATTTCAAATCAATTTATTTCAATGGTTAAATCATTCGATAACACCAATTTTGTTCTTTAATGTAATTTTCACACCAAACACATTCAACCATCAAATACCACATAAATCGAGCAAATTCAGTTTATTTCCATTCCATATCGTTTATGATACTTTATAACGATTTATCGCTATTTTTATTTATTTTAAAATAGCCAATTTATTCAAAACGACGCTTCGGGCCATAACGCGGCCGTGGCGCTGTTTTTCTTCAGATTTGATTTACACATATCTGAAAATCTAACCGTTGGATCTTCACAAAATTTACATCATTAGAAAGGTCTTTTCAAAACGAATCCAACGGTTTCAGTTTCGGGAAAATCCGACGGTCGGATCTCCCGGTACAATCATTTGAAGTTTCGATTTCAAAATACGAACCGCAGCGTCGTTATTCGATTAAATATAATCATATGTATATATATATATATAATCGATTATGGCGCTGTTTTTCTTCAGATTTGAATTAAACATTCCAGACAATCCAACCGTTGGATTTTTACAAAGTTGGTGCCGTTGGATAGATATTTCCAAGGCGAACCCAACGGTTGCGGTTTCGGGAAAATCCAATGGTCGGATTTCCCGCACTAGTTGTTTGAAATCACGGTTTCAAAACACGAACTGCACGACCACGTTTCATTTTAATTTTATTTATATTTATATATTTATATAAATATAGTTCATTCAACAATTTCAATATCGTTTTCACTTCAAATATTTCACTAACGCCTTTAAATTTTGGAAAATTTCGCCATAACCTCCTTTGTACGGGAGGGGCTGGGAAAATTCCCAAATAGCCACACGGGCGTCTCATGTCAAAAAGAAAAAGGAAAAGCCAAGCGGCTAGCCAACAGGCTCATAAAATCATCACCCAAACAAAACAGTAAATGTGTACCTATTTGTCGGGCACAAAATTTTATTCCTCTTCTCTAGCCCCTTTGCTATAACCTGTTCAATAAATATGCATGTACATATATATAGTTCTTATCACTTATCATTTTCTATTCAACTTCATATTTGATTCCATTTGGTTTAAAAACACCATTCATCCTAATGTTACATGTATAGGCAAAAATCATATCATTAGCTAATTAATGAATATTTCGACTCATATATATTTATTTGAACGAGTGGCTATTTTTAACATTTCACATTTCAACAATTCGTGTATATAACAAAAATGTGATTTTTATTGTAAAACAATTCATTTCAAAAACACTATTATTATATATAGTTTATATAGGTGATAAAAAGGTGATTTTTATTGTAAAACAATTTATTTCAAAACATGAATACCATTCAACACATGAATTTCTAATCAACGAATGAATATCGATTCAACACATGAAGGTTTTCTTATAGTTTCTATATATAGATAAAAATGTGATTTTTATATTTAAAAACACGAATACCATTCAACACATGAATTTCTAATCAACGAATGAATATCGATTCAACACATGAAGGTTTTCTTATTCAATGAATAAATATAGTTTCGGCAAATGAAAATAATTCAAACACATGAATATTATTCAAAATTTCGGCAGCATAATGGCAGGGTAGTTAAAACCGGGACCGTCCCTAGTACGGCTCCTCGCTCTACCTTAAAACCTCGCGGTTTTTGACAATGAGGATCATGCATCTAGTTCGCACGCAGACAGCATGTATATATTTATTTCATTTCCACAAACTAATCCTATGTGGTTTCAACCCAATATTTCTCAACCACAAACGGGTATTTTTCAACCACAATCAATCAATATCAACCACAAACAATCCCAAACAACAATTCGCTATCAATCAATTTTCACACCAATCACAATCAATAAATATCGTCCATGGTTTGTGGACGAGGGGCGTATATATATATATATATATATATATATATATATATATATATATATATATATATAGCAATTCACTTCTATTTCAACACATATATAATTTTTACAACGCATATACAACTTATACATCGAACGTACGACTTATACAACGCTTATACAAGAGGTGTACACTGCTTATATAACTCATACATCGACTATATAATTTATACATCGTCGTTTTTCATATTGTTTATAAATTAGAAATCTTACAATGGGTTCCACTCCACCAAAAATAGCAGAAGGCTCAGAAAAATATGCGGTCTCTTCTAAAATGTAGAAGACGTCCACACGATCACGATGTTTCCTGTTTCATCGAATTTTGTTAACACAGTAAAAAGATATGATTTTTCAAAGTTTGCAACGGTTTTAAACTGTTAAAATCAGTTTTAAAATTACACAGCCGATACCTTCCAAAAATCTTCAAAACTAGGTTTGAATTTTTCGATCAATCCGTGCAATGGTTCCACGATCGGGTTGCGCAGGGTCGAAGAGCTACGTGAGGCGCACGTGCGCCAGGAAGGGGGCCCACTTCGGTGGCTTCTGGTGACGGCGGCGGCGAAGTGAAGGCGGCAACTTCTCGGCGTCCGTTCTCCCAAAATACACAATGAAAAAATCGAAACTAGGTATGGATTTGAAGATCTCGAGGAGCTCTACAAAATCTTCAACTGGAGGAGGGGCTAATTTTGCCTGGTTTGGTCGGAAATTGGATGGGAACGGCGAGAAGGGTTTCGCCGTCGATCGGCTGTTACGGGGAGAGAGAAAAGGATTTTTCTATTTTTTTATTTGAATTCTGATTGGTCGGTAGATTTTATAAGGGTTTTTCTGACGCGACCACCAATCCAAACCCAACGACTGTCATCCCTAGCGTTTTACCCCCATTCCGAACACAATGGGATATGTTTCAAAGGCCCATTCGATTGTTTCAGTCAGTTTTCCTTCAAATTAAAATATAAAACATTCAATATTTGATTTGAACGTGCATTTCAATTTGCCAGGGCCACAAACTGATTCGAAAAATTCCAGAAAAATAAATCTGGCTATGTTTTGACGATACGGTCCCAACAAAACTAGTTTCGTCGAATTCTGAGACCGTTTGCAAAATGGCCCATTTTTGGTCGATCCAATTTAACTATAATTGACCAAAACACATTTTCTTTTGCCACGCTCACATATTAGCTTCAAAAATTATGAAATTTGAAACCTAGCAATAACTTCACATCCCGGATCCAACAAAAGTGGTTTCGTCGAATTCCGAGGTCGTTTGCAAAATGGCCAATTTCACGGGCTATATAAAATCCATAGCGACCCTTCTGAAAATTCATTCGGCCATAACTTTTGCTTTCCGCTATGAAAATTCGATTTTTCAGATTCATTAGAAAGGTATTCACTAACAGATTTAAATATTTTTGGTTTCACTAAAATCCCGATTGTTTTGCTCCCGGTACAGTCCGTCAAAGTTTGGATTCAATTTTTGAAACTGCAGCGCCATTTCAGGCCTTGTTTATAAATATAATTAATTATATTCGCTTTCAATTGTCGATTCAAACTCAATTTCCATTTCCATTATTTAAAATATTTATTTTAAATATTTAAAATCCATTATTTTAGCCAATTTAAAAATTTTAAATTGGTTCAGATTTTCTGGGTCGTTACAAATAGTTATTTAAAACTTTACTTTAAATCAGATATATCAAGGGATAACGCCATATAACACGGACCGGGTTTCCTCCCAATAATACCAGTGCATATAACGAATCAGCGCGCAATGCTTTTTGGAAAAATGAAGCTGTTATAAGACCCAGGTCGCATCACACAATGCAACGCAAGCCGGAGGATAGGGTTTTCACTTATAATAGCCAAACATGCTTGGTACGTTAAAACAAATCATTTGATAATATTATAAGTGCATAGTGTATAAAACGACTTCAAATATAATTGTATCAATCCTAGGCGGCATGGGTACCATATATCATGTCACCAATACTAGGCTCTACAATACAAACCACAAAGTCACGTATTGGAAGTTGGATTTCCATCTGTGAACCAAGGCAAGGGATCGTCCTTACCGCTTCGAGACAATCTAGCCTACCATGTCTCAGGCAAGCGTGCAGGCAAGCCTTGGATCGTCAGGGCCGGTACACTCGATGTGGATTAAAATGCCTGAACACTGCGTTTCCTCGCCCTATGGGGCGTAAATGAGCCAAATGACTCCATCGGCCCTGGATCGACCGATATAACAGAGGCGCCTCCTATCCATCATACACATAAGTGAAATGTCAGGGCGTGCAAAACGCTGACACCACTCCTAGCTAGAAAGAAACGCATGTCCTCCCTGAAGTCCTCTCCCGTTTCTAGTTCACATTGGTGTGTGAGGCTCGCGAATTAACGCTACAAAAAGCTACGCTATATTAAAGCCGTGCTTTGATCATCCACCACAAGACTCTACTTTTCAACAGAAGCCTTGATCATTTGCATCTCAGCATGCCACACAGGCAATTCACGCTATGCAACCGATATCTATCAATCACATAGAATGAAATCCGATGTCACGCACACATCCATTTACAAGTTCGTTCTGGGTCTGAACGAAACCTGAGGCAACTTATTCCTCCCTCGTATGTCCAATACAGAGGAGAGGACCTCGCATATCCGTCGATCTCCAAGTACGTCTGGACGATCACCACTTATGTGAGGACCCGTTACTTCCCCGTTAAGGAAAGAGCGGATACTTTGAGAACAACACACAAATGAACGCAGACAGAAGAACATTTCATTGCTATTACAACAATTCCATCAGATACAAGAATATACAGAGTATAAATGAATAAATTACATTCGATAAATATCAGAGATTACAATAAATTACATAGCAGCGGAAAATAATACAAAGCACAACTGAAGGTGATATACGGATACAGAGCTTTCCGGATATCATTCCAGCTGTAAACCAGGATCCTGTGAATATAAATCTGCAAAACCAAAACTACTAGCTGCCCGTGCGGAAAATAGGGGCACCCAGAGTTTAGGTTAAAACAATAAACTCCAGGTCAGTCATGTGATTGGTGTGAGAACTAAAACAGTTATTTAAACTTTACTTTAAAAGAGAGTAATTCAAGGGACCACGCCGTATAACACGGAACGGGTTTCCTCCCAAGAACACCAGTGCATAGAATGAACAACGCGATGCTTTTTCGAAAAATGAAGCTATTATAAGACCCAGGTCCCATCACACAATGCAACGCAAGACGGAGGATAGGGTTTTCCCTTATAATAGCCAAACATGCTTGGTACGTTTAAAACAAATCATTTGATACTATAATAAGTGTACAGTGTCAAAACAATTTCAATCATAAATATAAATCATAGACGGCATAGCATCCCATGCTACTATGTCGCCATACTAGTTCTACAATTAAAACCGCAATATCACGTATTGGAAATTGGATTCCGTCATGAGTCGAGGCAAGGGGAAAGATCCTCTCCGCGCTCGAGACACTCTAGCAAATGCTTCAGGGCTACGCACTCTGGGCAACCCTGGATTCGGCTGGGCCGGTCCTCACTTACGTTAGAGGATTAGTTATTCCTGAACACACGTTTCCCGGTCCTTACAGACCTATAATCGAGGCGCCTCATTCCAACAACCACAAAGGTGAAAAGTATATAAATGTCAGGGCTGGTACGTCACTGACACCACCATAGCTAGAAAGAAACATCGTGCTCTCCCAGCGGTCCGTATCCCGTTTTTAACTCATACCGAGGTGTGAGACTCGCGAATTCACGTTATACACAAAGCTACGCCACAAAGGCCGTGCTTTGATCATCAACCACAAGACTTTGCTTTTCAACAGAAGCCTTGATCTATGCAACTCAGCATGCCACACTGGAAGTTCATGCCATGCGATTGATATCCATCGATATATAACCTCTAAGCTCGTACGTCTCAGAGAAGGGCGTTAAGCAAGAGAATAAATTCTCCGCCGCCAAACAGATATATATTTAACAGAAATCAATCAACACAGAATAAAATCCAATGTCAGACACATAATCCATTTACAAGTCCGTTCTGGGTCTGAACGAAACCGGAGGCACTTTCCTCGCATATCCATCCATCTCCAAGTACGTCTGGACGACCACCAACTATTTCCATCCTCTTGGGTGTACAGCCCAATCAGGATCGTCAGTAATTATCCAGACGATGTGAAGACTTTCGGCCTTCGACCACCGTCTTCGTCTTCGACATATCGTCGAATCGGTTATTCAGAATGGGTATAAACCCGGCCTTTCCGAACAACCCGCGTATATTAAAAACAAATGTTACACAAACTCAACATACGCCTCATTCCAATTCAGAATATTCTTTTATTCACAAAATCACATTTTTAGGGAAAGGTTCCCATTAATTTTATCCAAGATACATTCTTTAAAATTTATCCTTTAATCTTCCTTTGGATGACATTTCAAACCAAATTATGGTTTTCTAAACTAGTCGAGATTACCGAACCACAACGAAGTAATTATTTATTTTATTTCCCAATCCCAACCTATTCATCCCATGAAGCAAAACTGGTAATACTCCATATCTAACACCACAGTGTTGTCGATAAAATTAATTATCATTTCACGTTCAAATCTAATTAAAGATTTGACTATCGTTTTGGAGCAAAACTGGTGATACTCCATTCTCGCTCATTTTCTAAATTTGATAATTTAGATTATCTATTCACATTTCAATCTAATTGCAGATTCATTAAAACTCCTTCTACTGGGTTAAAGAACTAGTGTTATTTGAAACACAGTTCACGACAAACCCGAATCACATTCTATTTATTATCGGGTTAAAGAACTAGTGTTGTTTAAAACACAGTTCACGATAAACCCACAAATCAATTCTAGTTCAATTCAAATCAAATATATTAGGAATTCCGATTATTTAAAACCCCTTTTTAAATCTAATTTATTTATTTAAAAATAAAAACCCGGGTTTTAAATTGAGTTCAAACTAGTTCATTTCGATAAAAATCTATTTTTATCTTTTCAAATATGGAGTTTTTCATCCCAAATTTTCCCAAATCATTTCTTATGATTTTACACAAATTATTGATATTTTTAATAATTTTATCAAGGCCGTTACAGTCGATTTCCAACAATGGCCATCGAACTTCACTTACAACGACCTTTTCTGAATTTGATTTGGACGTATCTCCAAATCCAACCATTAGATTTCAAATTTCTAATATTCGTTAGAAAGCTCTTTTCGATACGAACCCAACGGTTCCTGTTTTAGGAGAATCCGACGGTCGAATCTCCCGTAATGTCCGTTTGAAATAAATGGTCGAAATTCACGAACTGCCGCGGCGCGGTGCGTTCTATTCAGGCCATTATATTATATATATAATATATATAATATATATTTCGTCGATCTCTATTTAAAACGAATTTTATAAATAGTTTTTAAATTCTTTTCAAAATTCATTTCAACTTCCAATTCAATTCGAATCAATATTGAATTTTTCCTTATAGATTCGTTTTAAAATTCATTTCTATTCAATTCAAATTTCAATTCAATTTGAATTCATTTTAATTCGCTTTCAATTCAATTTGAATTCGTTTTCAATTCAATTCAATTTCAAAGTCGTTTTCTATTCGATTCAATTCAAATTGGTTTTCTAATTGATTCAATTCAAATTGGTTTTCTATTTGAATCAATTCAAATTGGTTTTCTATTTGATTCAATTTCATTATATATTCAATTGAAATCAAATTCGTTTTCTATTCGATTGAATTCAAATTGGTTTTCTATTCGATTCAATTCAAATTGGTTTTCTAATTGATTCAATTCAAATTGGTTTTCTATTCGATTCAATTCAAATTGGTTTCCTAATTGATTCAATTCAAATTGGTTTTCTATTCATCAAAATCGTTTTATATTCAATTCATTTCGAAATCACTTTTCAATATTCATTTCAAAATCACTTTTCAATATTCATTTTAAAATGAATAAAATCGATATAAATATCGTTTACGTCAAAATGGCGTCAATTTAATTAACACGGCTTCATATATTTCTATTTTCAAATGTTCTGTTTCAAATATTCTATTTCAAATATTCTATTTCAAATATTATTCGTTCAACACATGACTAATCTCAATGGATGAGTACTGTCAACACATGAACCTTTATTTCATATTGATAAAGATGCAAATTTTATTATTAAAATATTTCGTTCAACACATGACTAATCTCAACGGATGAGTACTGTCAACACATGAACCTTTATTTTATAATATTCTTTATTTTCTAAATTGGAATGAGGCCCAATCAATCACCATATAAAATTAATTATATGGATTTTCATACAACACATGTATATAATAGCATTGAAAAATAATCAACCATCAAACAAAGTGCACTACACTGCATAAGCATCAACTATCGATATCTAACGCTTATAACAGCCTGTCAATCAATCGATCGACATATTTAATCAATCAGGATGAGTGAACTTCATATTTCATCCCAACACCCGTGTGGGGTTTCAAACAATCAAACACAGATTTTATTTGTGCAGCTGGGCGATGTGTAAAATTTATCGTCCCAATCAATGTCAGTCAAATCAGTGTACATAAACAAACCGTCCGGTTTGTAAATGAATATTTTATTTTATTCACTTCCACGTTAAAAATTATATTTTTAACGATAAAATATTTTATTTCAACATATGAATATCTATTCAGTATTCTTTAAATAAAATGATATTTTCTATTTTTCTAACTTATTTTTAGAAAATTCGGCGGCATAACGGCACGATACTAGAAACGGGACGAGGCCTAGCCTTATCCCCGGTCTAGTGAAGGCCCACGCCATTCACATATCAATCAAATTTACCAAACAACCAAATTCAAACCAAATAAACTAACCAACTACACAACCAAACAATTTAACAAACAAGCCATCCATGGTCTGTGGATGACGGGTGTCGGGTGCTACTAAACACCGTCTACATCCTAGTATATATATATATATAACTAGAAAGAGAAATTGAAGGGTGAGAAGTTCTCACCAATAGCTATCCAACTTCATGGCACTTCATTTATAGAAATCTTCATCGTTATCGCATATTTATCATCTTCGTTGCCCGTAGCCACTACATACATAAAAATCTCATTTTTATTTGTTCACTTTCAATTTAAAAATCATATTTTTACAATCACTTCACATATTTAAAAATCGAATTTTTACTTCGCTATTGAATATATAAAAATCGCATTTTTATTATGCTATTCAATATATAAAAATCAAATTTTTATTATGCTATTCAATATATAAAAATCAAATTTTTATTATGCTATATAGATAAAAATTCTATTTTTACTTTGTTATTCTCTATATAAAGGTCTCGCCTTTTCAACTATAAAGATTTCGCCTTTTCAAATATATCATTATAAATCACATTTTTATTTTGCTACACATATAAAGATGCTATTTTTAATATTCCTATCATGTAAAAACTATATTTTTAATTCTCTACATAAACAAAAATCATATTTTTACACCTTCTACATAATAAAGATTATATTTTTAATACTTTAAAAATATAAAAATCATATTTTTAATATCTATACTATATAAAAAGACTTCGCCTTTATAAAAATAAAGATTTCGCCTTTATAAAAATAAATATTTCGCCTTTATAAAAATAACGTCTTTTCTATTTTAAAAATCTCGTCTTTTCTATTTTAAAAATCTCGTCTTTTTTATTATCTTCTTCATTAAAAATCGTATTTTTATAACTTCAATTTCATACTAATAATCGTATTTTTATATATCGCTCTTTTCATTAGAAAAATGTGAGCTTTTCAAATATAAAGATCCAACTTTCATAGCGAATTCATATTTATAAAAATCAAAATTTTATACGCTATTCAACTAAAAATCGAATTTTTATTCGTCATTCAAATAAGGAAAAATCGTATTTTTATTCCTTTTTCATATAAAACTGATTTAAAAACCTTTTAATATTAATGGCATGAAAATAAAATAAAATAAATAAGTAAAATAGAAAGCAACTTACAGTGCAAATCGAGGGGAAGGGGGTTCATGGCTATCGGGTTTCCTTCGAACGAAGACTCGTACGAGGGGGGGCTCTGATGCGAGGAGGGCGCTCGGAGGTCGGAGGCGCCGTCGCCAGGGGTTAGAGGCGGGCGGAGCGTGGCTAGGGTTGGGTGCGAGCTCGAGTTGGGCGGTTTCGTGGGGGAGCAGGAACAGAGAGAGGAAGGAGAGCGATGGAGAAGGAGGAGACGGGAGTACGGCTGACGAGGGGGGCGCCTCGCGCCTCGCGCCAGCGGCGAGGTCATCTGAGGAGGGTGCGACGAGCGGTCCCCCCCCTTTTTCTCTTTTTTTCTCTTTTTTTTTTGTTTTGCAAATGATTTCCAAGGGGGGGGGGCTGGTTATGGAGAAGGGAAGAATTTATTTTTATTTTATTTTTTTAATTATTTAATTATTTTATTTTGCAAAAAGCTGACTTTCACATACGACCTCGAAACGAGACCCACCGCCTGTCGTCTATAGCGTTTTACCCCCATTCCGAACACAATGGGATATGTATCGTAAGCTGATTCGGCTGTTAAAATCAGTATTCGTTAAAATTAACATATACTTCTATATATTGAATTTGAACGCGCATTTCAATTTACCGGGGTCACATACTAACTCGAAAAATTCCAAAAAAATATTTTCTAGCTTCGTATTGATGATACGGTCCTAATAAAACTAATTTCGTCGAATTCTGAGACCGTTGGAAAAATGGCCATTTTCCAGTCGATTAAAATCAACTGAAACTGGTCAAACACGTTTTCCTTTGCCACGCTCACATATTGATTCGAAAAATTATGAAATTTGGAATCTAAGCAATAATTTGACATCACGGATCCAACAAAAGTGGTTTCGTCGAAATCCGAGGTCTTGTGCAAAATGTCTATTTTTAAGGGCCTGAATCTCATAGCGACTATTCAGAATTTTCAACTGGACATATCTTTTGATTCCCACTATGAAATCTTGATTTTTCGGATTCGTTGGAAAGATATTATCAATTAGATCCTATCATTTTTGGTTTCACTAAAATCCGGATTGTTTTGCACCCGGTACATTCAATTGAAGTTTGAAATCGAATTATCGAACTACCGCGCCATTTTCAATTCTATTTATAATTATATATAATTATTTATATTCTACCGACGACGCGTGTAATATATACGTTCTAATTATATTCAAAATAAAATTTTCGTCGATATTATTTAAAATAATCTATTTTAAATATTCAAAATTCACTAAAATTTTTAAACTGGTTCAGAATTTCCGGGTTATTACAATCTCCCCCACTTAAAACTTTTCGTCCCCGAAAAGGAACAAGGTCGAAAGTGGTTTGATTAATCAACTCTACGTTCGATCTGGCTTCCATTCTCCAACTTTTCAGTTTCTGAGAATTTTCAAATTTTCAAAAATTTGTCTAACACCCTAAATTTTCGAAAAATTTCGCCATAACCTCCCCTGCACCGGGAGCCACCGGAAAATCCCGAAATTGCCATATAGGCCTTCTGATCTCAAAAAGAAAAAGAAAAAGCCAAGCGGCTAGCCAATAGGCTCATAAAATCATCATCACCCAAACAAAACAGTAAATTATGTAGTAAACATGTACCTATTTGTCGGGCAAACAAATTTTATTCTTCGGCTCTAGCCTCCTTGCTATGACCTGTTCAATGTAAGTATATGTATATGCAAGCAAATGCGACTAATTTTCAATATAATTCTATATTTGATGCAATTAGGCGTAATGGTTCAAAATTAGAAAACTAATAAACAAACAACACAAACATCAATCAATTAGTGGATTAACGTTTCAAATTCATAATTTTGATACATATACAGGAAATCATGTTTTTGATGCCAATTCACAACAATGTGTTCTAGCTATAGAAGTTTTGGTTCTCACACCAGTCTAATGGAAATATATAGATGTCACACCTTCGAAACACGAACATAAATATTGATGATGCCATGGTCATTATCAACATCATCTCCGGGCGACTAGAGCGTGATTCCATATCTATCTAATATATTAAAACTTCGAATATACGTTCATGACGCGTATATGCAAAACCTTTATATATCGGATTGTCCATATTCTAAATAAATAATCAAATACGTAGAATTTATTTAAATTTTCAAAACAAAATTGTTTTCATTTGAAAAATATACTCTTCACACTCGTTCTAGGATACTACTGATCCCATCTCTAACGAGTCATTCTAATTGGATATTACTAATCCAATATCTGATGAATTCTTTCGTGTGGTTCTAATGTGTCTTGTTCCCGAGCTCTGTAAACTAAAGCTCTGATACCAAATGTGAGGACCCGTTACTTCCCCGTTAAGGAAAGAGCGGATACTTTGAGAACAACACACAAATGAACGCAGACAGAAGAACATTTCATTGCTATTACAACAATTCCATCAGATACAAGAATATACAGAGTATAATTGAATAAATTACATTCGATAAATATCAGAGATTACAATAAATTACATAGCAGCGGAAAATAATACAAAGCACAACTGAAGGTGATATACGGATACAGAGCTTTCCAGATATCATTCCAGCTGTAAACCAGGATCCTGTGAATATAAATCTGCAAAACCAAAACTACTAGCTGCCCATGCGGAAAATAGGGGCACCCAGAATTTAGGTTAAAACAATAAACTCCAGGTCAGTCATGTGACTGGTGTGAGAACTAAAACAGTTATTTAAACTTTACTTTAAAAGAGAGTAATTCAAGGGACCATGCCGTATAACACGGAACGGGTTTCCTCCCAAGAACACCAGTGCATAGAATGAACAACACGATGCTTTTTCGAAAAATGAAGCTATTATAAGACCCAGGTCCCATCACACAATGCAACGCAAGACGGAGGATAGGGTTTTCCCTTATAATAGCCAAACATGCTTGGTACGTTTAAAACAAATCATTTGATACTATAATAAGTGTACAGTGTAATAACCCGGAAAATACGAGCCAATTTAAAATTTTTAAATTGATTATTTCAAAGGAATTTGAACCATTGAAATAGAATATTTCAATATAATAGTAAATTAGAAATAGTGAGTCAGTTTGAAAATTTGAATTCATACTTTGACTGACTATGCAGGGTGGAAAATATAACGGATTTTAGTGAAACCAAAAATATTTAAATCTGTTAGTCAATGCCTTTCTAACGAATCTGAAAAATCGAAGTTTCATAACGGGAATCAAAAGTTATGGCCGAATGAATTTCAGAAGGGTCGGTATATAGAATATAGCCCTGGAAAATTGATATTTTGCAAACGACCTCGGAATTCGACGAAACCACTTTTGTTGGGTCCGGGATGTCAAACTATTGCTAGGTTTCAAATTTCATAATTTTTGAAGCTAGTAGGTGAGCGTGGCAAAAGAAAATGTGTTTGGTCGATTTTTGTTAAATTGGATCGACCAGAAAATGGCCATTTTTCAAACGACCTCAGAATTCGATGAAACTAGTTTTGTTGGGACCGTAGCGTCAAAACATAGCTAGATTTATTTTTCTGGAATTTTTCGAATCAGTTTGTGGCCCTGGCAAATTGAAATGTGCGTTCAGAGTTAAAAATTAAATGTTTTATACTTTAATTTGAAAAATAACTGACTGTAACAGTCGAATTGGCCTACGAAACATATCCCATTGTGTCCGGAATGGTGGTATTTAGCTAGGGGCGACAGTCGTTGGGTTTAAAAAGGAGTTTGTTTAAGAAAACACTATTTAAAAATTTTAATATAGTCTCGGCCAATCATATTTTTTCTTTCATAAATTTTAAAAATAAAAAAACGCGGAAAACCCCCGACCCCCCCCCCCAGATCGAACGGCGGCTTCCTTTTCCGCCTTCTCTCCTCCAAATCTCCACATCCGCTCATCAAAACACCAGGGCCCTTTGGAGTTTTTCGTAGAGCTCGAGACGAGCTTCAAATCCATACCAACCTCGCCCAGCATCGTCGAGTATTTCGCCGGATCCGCTCCTCCAAAGTCCGACCGTTCGGAGGTCGATTCCGCCGCCCAGAGGCCGTCGAGTTCAACGCCGTGGGGCCCGCACGTGCGCCTCTCCTCCGCCTGCAACCCTGCACTGGCCGATCATCCAACCGCTACACGGTTTGATCAAAAATCGCTGACCTAGTTTTGAAGCTTTCTGAAAGTGCGTTTTTCTTTGATCTGTACACTTTGAAAAATCATATCTTTTTGGTGTGTTGACGAAATTCGATGAAACAGGAAACATCGAGACCGCAAGGAAGCTCTCTACCCAATAGAAGAAGCTGCGGATTTTTCTGACATCGTATCGATTTTTAGCGCTCAGAAAACCAAGGTGAGAAATCTAAATTAACGTGAAATTGAATAGAAAATGTCGTGTATAATTTATATAAGCGAAATATAAATTACATACGTGTTGTATACCTCATGTACATGCGTAGTGTAAGCTATATAAGCGAAGTATGAATTTTTACATGCATAGAATAATTGATATATGTGTTGAAATGAAAGTGAAATATTGAAAATATATATTATATTATCTATATATATACTCCCCTCGTCCACAAACCATGGACGATATTTATTGTGATGAATTGGTGTGAAATATTGGGTGAAAAATACGAATGGTTGAATAATTGTTTGTGGTTGATATTGTTTGGTTGTGGTTGAAAAATACCCATTGGTGGTTGAAATGAATTGGAAATATGTGTGGAAATAAAAATAAACATGCCGCCTGCGTGTGAATTAGATGCATGAATCCCCATTGTCAAAAACCGCGAGGTTTTAAGGTAGAGCGAGGAGCCGTACTAGGGACGGTGCCGGTTTTAACTACCCTGCCGTTATGCTGCCGAAATTTTGAATAATCTTTGTGTGTTAGAATTATTTTCATATGTTGAAATTATTTTCATGCATAGAAATTAAAGTCATATATGAAACTATGTCCATGTGTGGAAATATTCATGTGTTGAAAAGTGTTGTATGAAAATTAAATTCATTTGTGAATGAATGAAGTGCTTAAACAATAAAAATCACATTTTTATATATATATGAAGTATGAAAAATATTCGCCTTATATAAATAGTTTCAACAATCAAAATTTCATCTTTCTAATAAGAACAACATAAATAAAATGTCCATGTGTGGAAATGCTCATTTGTTGAGAAGTGTGTATAGTGGAAAAGTTCATGTGTTGAATAAAAAGATTGAGCGATAAAAATTACATTTTTATTGAAACTATGAAGTGTTGAAACCATACATTGGTTGAATAAATATTTTAAATGATAAAAATATCATTTTTATCATATGTGTGACATGCTAAAGAGATGCGGACGTGGAAATAAATATTTGTGATAGAAGTATTATTTTTAACATGCATAGAACTAAATAAAATAGTCATGTGTTGAAATCTATTTTAGTTCGCCAAAATTATCATCTTTTGAAATATGAAGTGTTAAAAATATCCACTTGTTCAAATAAACGTGCATGAGTTGAAATATACATTAACTAGCTAATGATATGATTTTAGCCTATGCATGCGATATTAGAATGAATGGTGTTTTTAGACCAAAGCAAGTCAAATATGAAATTGAATGGAAAATGATAAATGTTAAAAATTATATATATGTACATGCATATCTATTGAACAGGTTAAAGCAAAAAGGGGCTAGAGAAGAGAAATAGAATTTTGTGCCCGACAAATAGGTACACATTTACCGCTTTGTTTGGGTGATGATTTTATGAGCCTGTTGGCTAGCCGCTTGGCTTTTTCTTTTTCTTTTTGATATGAGACGCCCGTGTGGCTATTTGGGAATTTTCCCAGACCCTCCCGTACAAAGGAGGTTATGGCGAAATTTTCCAAAATTTAAAGGCGTTAGTGAAATAATTGAAGTGAAAACGATATAGGAATTTTTGAATGAGCTATATTTATATAAATATATAAATATAAATAGAATTAAAGCGAAACGTGGCCGTGCAGTTCATATTTTGAAACCGTGATTTCAAACGACTAGTGCGGAAGATCCGACCATTGGATTTTCCCGAAACCTCAACCGTTGAGTTCGCCTTGGAAATATCTTCCCAACGGCACCAACTTTGTGAAGATCCGACGGTTAGATTGTCTGGAATGTTTAATTCAAAATTAGTGAAAAACAGCGCCAGAAACGATTATATTTATTTATATATATAAATATAATTAAATTAAATTGAATAACGACGCTGCAGTTCGTAAATTGAAATCGTAACTTCGAATGGTTAGTGTGGAAGATCCGACCGTCGGATTTTCCCAAAACTGGAACCGTTGGATTCGTTTTGAAAAGACCTTCCTAATGATGTAAAATTTGTGAAGATCCAACGGTTAGATTTTCAGATATGTGTAAAACAAAATTAGTGAAAAGCAGCGCCAGTGCATCGACACGACCTGAAACGTCGTTTAATTAAATATGGCCGTTTTAAATTAAATAAAAATGGAGATATATCGTTATAAAGTACTATAGACGATATAGAGTGAAAATAAACCAATTTTGTTGTGTTTGCTTGATACGTGATGGTTGAATGTATTTGACATGAAAATTGTAACTAAATATCTGAAGTGTGAATGTTGAATAGTTCAACCCTGTGATTAATTGGTTTGAAAATCTAAATATACGTGGGTTATTTGAAAAGGCCGAGTTTATCTCATTTCAAATAATCGATCGACGTTGAGAAGTCGAAGAGTCGAAGACGACTGAAGACCGACGATCTCCACATTGGATGGATGGGCGCTACTGATGCTCGTGATTGGAGTAGCTACCATGAAGGAATTGAAGTAGTAGCCGTCCAAACATATTGTTGATTGTACGGATATGCGAGGAATTGGTGCCTCCTGTTTCGTTCAGACCCAGAACGGACTTGTAAATGGACTGTGTGTCTGACATTGGATTTTGTTCTGTGTTGATCGATCTCTGTTAAATATATATCTGTTTGGCGGCGGAGAATTTATTCTCTTGCTTAACGCCCTTCTCTGAGACGTACGAGCTCAGAGGTTATGTATTAACAGAAATCAGTCGCATGGAGTGGATTTCCTGTGTGGCACGCCTAAGTGGCATGTGATCAAGGCTTCTGTTGCAAAGCAAAGTCTTGTGGTTGATGATCAAAGCATGGTCTGTGTGACGTAGCTTTGTGTATAACGTGAATTCGCGAGCCTCACACCCCGGTATGAGTCAAAAACGGGAGAAGGACCCAAGGAGTGCATGACGTTTCTTTCTAGCTATGGTGGTGTCAGTGACCTCCCAGCCCTGACATTTATATCTACTTTTCACCTGTGTGGTTGTTGGAATGCGAGTCGCCTCGATTATAGGTCTGTAAGGACCGGGAAACGTGTGTTCAGGAATAACTAATCCTCAAAAGTAAGAGAGGACCGGCCTTGGAGGATCCAGGGGATTGCTGTGTGCGGTCCCGAGGCATTTGCTAGAGTGTCTCGAATCGGAGAGGAGCTTGCCCCTTGCCTCGACTCATGAAGGAATCCAATTTCCAATACGAAATATGCGGACGTGATTATATTACTAGTATGGCGACATAGTGGTATGGGTCATTTATGCCGCCTATGATTGATATTTATGATTGAAATCGCTTTTGAAACATATATGCACTAGTAATAATATCAAACACTTTGTTTTATTCGTATGTGGCATCTTTGGCCATTATAAGGTAAAAACTCTATCCTCCGGCGTGCGTTGCATTGTGTGATGGGACCTGAGTCTTATAATGGCTTCATTTTATAAAAAGCATTGCGTTGATTTAATCATTTACTTTATTTCATGCACTAGCACTCATTGGAGTAAACCCGTTCCGCGAAAGTGGCGTGGTCCTTTGATTTGCCTTATTATTGTTGTTAATGAATTGAGTAGATTTCTCATACCAGTCCCATGACTGACTCGTAGTTTGTTTCACCTTGCAAACTCGGGTGCCCTCATTTTCACATGGGCAGCCTAGTTACAGGTTTCTGACGCACCTTTTGGCTCATGGCGAGGCTTGACTACACCGTGCTGACTTGGATTTTCTCCGCCATTATTGTATCTATATTATGATTCCGCCTCTGGCGATGTAGACTGATATTCCTTTTGTGTACTCTTTATGTATGATTCCGCCTCTGGCGATGGTGACTGATTATGTATCATTATGCACTAAGTCGTATCCTGTACTGTGCTTCTCTGATGTGATGATATCTATATGATTCCGCTGTCATATGTGTGTAAATTATTCTATTTTCTGTTTATGCTATTATCTGTGATCTGCTAATGATGATTAATGTGTTATATTCCAATGATTATCCTTAACGCCGTGTCATGGGGTTTTGGGATCGTCACATACAGTGTCAAAACAATTTCAATCATAAATATAAATCATAGACGGCATAGCATCCCATGCTACTATGTCGCCATACTAGTTCTACAATTAAAACCGCAATATCACGTATTGGAAATTGGATTCCGTCATGAGTCGAGGCAAGGGACAAGATCCTCTCCGCGCTCGAGACACTCTAGCAAATGCCTCAGGGCTACGCACTCTGGGCAACCCTGGATTCGGCTGGGCCGGTCCTCACTTACGTTAGAGGATTAGTTATTCCTGAACACACGTTTCCCGGTCCTTACAGACCTATAATCGAGGCGCCTCATTCCAACAACCACAAAGGTGAAAAGTATATAAATGTCAGGGCTGGTACGTCACTGACACCACCATAGCTAGAAAGAAACGTCGTGCTCTCCCAGCGGTCCGTATCCCGTTTTTAACTCATACCGAGGTGTGAGACTCGCGAATTCACGTTATACACAAAGCTACGCCACAAAGGCCGTGCTTTGATCATCAACCACAAGACATTGCTTTTCAACAGAAGCCTTGATCTATGCAACTCAGCATGCCACACTGGAAGTTCATGCCATGCGATTGATATCCATCGATATATAACCTCTAAGCTCGTACGTCTCAGAGAAGGGCGTTAAGCAAGAGAATAAATTCTCCGCCGCCAAACAGATATATATTTAACAGAAATCAATCAACACAGAATAAAATCCAATGTCAGACACATAATCCATTTACAAGTCCGTTCTGGGTCTGAACGAAACCGGAGGCACTTTCCTCGCATATCCATCCATCTCCAAGTACGTCTGGACGACCACCAACTATTTCCATCCTCTTGGGTGTACAGCCCAATCAGGATCGTCAGTAATTATCCAGACGATGTGAAGACTTCCGGCCTTCGACCACCGTCTTCGTCTTCGACATATCATCGAATCGGTTATTCAGAATGGGTATAAACCCGGCCTTTCCGAACAACCCGCGTATATTAAAAACAAATGTTACACAAACTCAACATACGCCTCATTCCAATTCAGAATATTCTTTTATTCACAAAATCACATTTTTAGGGAAAGGTTCCCATTAATTTTATCCAAGATAAATTCTTTAAAATTTATCCTTTAATCTTCCTTTGGATGACATTTCAAACCAAATTATGGTTTTCTAAACTAGTCGAGATTAGCGAACCACAACGAAGTAATTCTTTATTTTATTTCCCAATCCCAACCTATTCATCCCATGAAGTAAAACTGGTAATACTCCATATCTAACACCACAGTGTTGTCGATAAAATTAATTATCATTTCACGTTCAAATCTAATTAAAGATTTGACTATCGTTTTGGAGCAAAACTGGTGATACTCCATTCTCGCTCATTTTCTAAATTTGATAATTTAGATTATCTATTCACATTTCAATCTAATTGCAGATTCATTAAAACTCCTTCTACTGGGTTAAAGAACTAGTGTTATTTGAAACACAGTTCACGACAAACCCAAATCACATTCTATTTATTATCGGGTTAAAGAACTAGTGTTGTTTAAAACACAGTTCACGATAAACCCACAAATCAATTCTAGTTCAATTCAAATCAAATATATTAGGAATTCCTATTATTTAAAACCCCTTTTTAAATCTAATTTATTTATTTAAAAATAAAAACCCGGGTTTTAAATTGAGTTCAAACTAGCTCATTTCGATAAAAATCTATTTTTATCTTTTCAAATATGGAGTTTTTATCCCAAATTTTCCCAAATCATTTCTTATGATTTTACACAAATTATTGATATTTTTAATAATTTTATCAAGGCCCGTACAATCGATTTCCAACAATGGCCATCGAACTGCACTTACATCGACCTTTTCTGAATTTGATTTGGACGTATCTCCAAATCCAACCATTAGATTTCAAATTTCTAATATTCGTTAGAAAGCTCTTTTCGATACGAACCCAACGGTTCCGGTTTTAGGAGAATCCGACGGTCGAATCTCCCGTAATGTCCGTTTGAAATAAATGGTCGAAATTCACGAACTGCCGCGGCGCGTCGCGTTCTATTCAGGCCATTATATTATATATATTATATATATAATATATATTTCGTCGATCTCTGTAACAACCCGTAAAATGCGAGCCAGTTTGAAATTTTTATTTTGGCAATTTTGGCGAATTTTGAATATTTAAAATAGATTATTTTAAATAATATCGACGAGAAATTTATTTTGAATATAATTCGACGTATATATTATATGCGTCGTCGTTGGAATATAAATAATTATATATAATTATAAATAGAATTGAAAATGGCGCGGTAGTTCGATAATTCGATTTCAAACTTCAATTGAATGTACCGGGTGCAAAACAATCCGGATTTTGGTGAAACCAAAAATGATAGGATCTAATTGATGATATCTTTCCAACGAAGTTAACAAACTGAGATTTCACTTTATAAATGATAAGATATGTCCAGTTGAAAATTCTGAATAGTCGCTATGGAATTCAGGCCCTTAAAAATGGACATTTTGCAAACGACCTCGGATTTCGACGAAACCAGTTTTGTTGGGTCCGTGATGTCAAATTATTGCTAGGTTTCAAATTTCATAATTTTTCAAATCAATATGTGAGCGTGGCAAAGGGAAACGCATTTGACCAGTTTCAGTTGATTTTAATCGACTGAAAAATGGCCATTTTTCCAACGGTCTCAGAATTCGACGAAACTAGTTTTGTTAGGACCGTATTGTCAATACGAAGCTAGAAAATATTTTTCTGGAATTTTTCGTGTTAGTATGTGACCCAGGTAATTTGAAATGTACGTTTAAAATTCAATATAATGATTTAAATGTAAATTTAACGGAAACTGATTGTAACAGCCGAATCAGCCTACGATACATATCCCATTGTGCTCAGAATGGGGGTATTACGCTAGGGACGACGGTCGGTGGGTTTGAAATGGGGTTCGAATTAAAAGGTTGCTTTATTAAAATAAATTGAATTAAATATACATATTTCTTTATAATAACCCCCCCTATCCTCTCAGTCCACATCAGAAAGAAGAAAAAAAAAAGAGAAAAAATATCCCGTCGATCTCGTCCAGACCCCTCCCCATCGACGTTGACGCCGACGCCGCCCTCCCTGGCACCACCGCCTCCACTCGCCCCCCCCCCCCCGTTCATCTCCTCCCCCTCGCGACCCAACCCGCTCCCTCACCGACGAACCCCAAAACCCTAATCCCCAAACCGAGCCCAACCCCTAACCTCGCAAGCACCAGCATGGCAACCGCCCTCCAGCAACCGACGACGCCAAACGCCGACCCCCACTACCCTGCTGCCGCCACCAGCACAGCCCCCCCCCTCTGTAAGTCGTTTTTTTTTTATTTTATTTTATTTTATTTTTATTTTATATTAACAGAAAATAAACTGTTTTTTTTTAGGATAAATAAACTGTTTTTTTAGGATAAATAAACTGTTTTTTTTAAGATAAATAAACTGTTTTTTTTTTTGGATTTTAAACCGAATTTTTTTAAAGGTTTTAAAAACTGATTTATAAAAGAATTTTAAAAAAAACTGATTTATAAAGAAAATAAAAACTGATTTTATTTTAAGGTTTAAAATAGGAAAAAGGTTTAAACTTTGAAATAGAAAAAGGTTTTAACTTTAAAAGGAAAAGGATTTGATCTTTATTAGAAAAGAGGAAAACTTTTTATTAGAAAAGAGGAAAACTCTTTATTAGAAAAGAGGAAAACTTTTTATTAGAAAAGAGGAAAACTTTTTATTAGAAAAGGCGAAAACTTTTTATTAGAAAAGGCGAATTCTATATTTTTGAAATGGAATTTTTATCTATATGGCATCGCAATAAAAATATGATTTTTATATATTGAACTTCGAAATAAAAATATGATTTTTATATATTGAACTTCGAAATAAAAATATGATTTTTATATATTGAACTTCGAAATAAAAATATGATTTTTATATATTGAATAGCGTAGTAAAAATTCGATTTTTACATATGTAGTGAATACGGGCAATGAAAGCGACAAAAGGCGAGATTGGCGTAGTCTTCTATAAATGAAGAGTCAAGATGATTGGATAGCTATAGGTGAGAATTTCTCACCTTTCAATTTATTTTTCTAGTTATATATATATATATATACTAGGATGCAGACGGTGCTTAGTAGCACCCGACACAATCGTCCACAGACCATGGACTTGTTTGTTTGGCTGTGTTGTTAGTTAGATTGTTTGAGTTGATTTGAATTGTTTGGTGAAATGAAATTGATATGATTGATGTGTGAATGGCGTGGGCCTTCACTAGACCGGGGATAAGGCTAGGCCTCGTCCCGTTTCTAGTATCGTGCCGTTATGCCGCCGAAATTTTCTAAAATGTGTTAGAAAAATAAAAATATCATTTTATTTAAAGAATGAACTTAATAGAAATTCATATGTTGGAATAAAATGTTTTATCGTTAAAAATATAATTTTTAACGTGAATGTGAATAAATAAATATTCATTTACAAACCAGACGGTTTGTTTATGTACACCTATTTGAAGGACATTGATTGGGTCGATAAATTTTACACATCGCCCAACAGCACAAATAAAATATGTGTTTGATTGTTTGAAACCCCACACGGGTGTTGGGATGAAATTTGAAGTTCACTCATCCCGATTGATTGAATATGTCGATCGGTTGATTGACAGGCTGTTTTAAGCGTTGGATATCTATATTTGATGCTTATACAGTGTAGTGCACTTTGGTTGATGGTTGATTATTTTTCCATGCTATTATATACATGTGTTGTATGAAAATCCATATAATTAACTTTGTATGGTAATTGATTGGGCCTCATTCCAGTTTTAAAATAGAAATATTTGAAAAAATATATTTGAAATAGAATATTTGAAGATAGAAATTTATAAAGCCGTGTTGATTAGATTGACGCCATTTTGACGTAAACGATATTTATATCGATTTTATCGATTTCGAAAACGATTTCGAAATGAATTGAATTGAAAACGATTTCGAAATGAATTGAATTGAAAACGATTTCGAAATGAATTGAATTGAAAACGATTTCGAAATGAATTGAATTGAAAACGATTTCGAAATGAATTGAATTGAAAACGAATTCAAATTGAATTGAAAGTGAATTGAAATGAATTCAAATTGAATTGAAATTTGAATTGAATAGAAATGAATTTTAAAACGAATTTATAGAGAAGAATTCAATTTTGATTTGAATTGAAATGGAAGTTGAAATTGCTTTTGAAACGAATTTAAAACTATTTATATAATTCGTTTTAAATAGAAATCGACGAAGTATATATTATATATTATATATATATAATATAATGGCCTGAATAGAACGCGCCGCGCCGCGGCAGTTCGCGAATTTCGACCATTGACTTCGAATGGACATTACGGGAGATCCGACCGTCGGATTCTCCTAAAACCGGAACCGTTGGGTTCGTATCGAAAAGAGCTTTCTAACGAATGTTAGAAATTTGAAATCTAACGGTTGGATTTGGAGATATATCCAAATCAAATTCGAAAAAGGTCGCTGTAAGTGCAGTTCGATGGCCATTGATGGAAATCGACTGTACGGGCCTTGATAAAATTATTAAAAATAGTAATAATTTGTGTAAAATCATAAGAAATGATTTGTGAAGATTTGGGATGAAAAACTTCATGTTTGAAAAGATTAAAATAGATTTTTATCGAAATAAGCTAGTCTTGAACTAGAATGATAATTCTATTTATTTTTAAGTAAATAAATTGAATTTGAAAAGGGTTTTAAAAAAATAACCAAAATTTCCAATGATTGCATTGGAGTGGATTTGAATCGAAATTGTCTTCGGAATATTTCGATGTTGGAATTCGTGATTATACAGATGTTGTTATGGAAATTTGAAAGATATATATTTATGTCGTTATTTCCAATACGACATTTGTTAATCGTAGAATTCGATATTGAATATAAGCCAATATATTTTCTATTCAGAGCCTTGTATTGAATATCGAATGTGATTTGGGTTTGTCGTGAATGGTGTCTTCATTAACACTGTTCTTGAGCCCAGTTGAGAAAAGATTAAATCTTTTTATTTAGATTTAATGAAGTGTACCAATTAAACGATATTTAATTGGAATTGAATTGGTATTGATTTTTGGGTTTATCGTGAACAGTGTTTTAAATAACACTTGTTCTTTAACCCGATAATTAATGGAATGTGATTTTGGGTTTATCGTGAACCGTGTTTTAAATGACACTGATTCTTTAACCCAGTTAAAGATTAAAACTAAGTGGAGTTTTAATGAATCTTTAAATAGATTGAAAAGATCGAGAATGGAGTATCACCAGTTTTACTCCAAGCGATAGTTAAATCTTTAATTAGATTTGAACGTGAAATGGTAATTGAATTACCGATAACACTGTGGTGTTAGATATGAAGTACTACCAGTTTTACTTCATGGGATGAATAGGTTGGGATTGGGAAATAAAATAAATGATTACTTCGGTGTGGTTCGCTAATCCCGACTAGTTTGAATTGATATTCAAAGGAGATTAAAGGATAAATTTAAAGAATTTATCTTGGATAAAATTAATGGGAACTTTTCCCAAAGTATAGGAATATTTGAATAAAAGAATATTCTGAATTGGAATGAGGCGTATGTTGTGTTTGTGTAACACTTTTATAATATATACGCGAGTTATTCAGAAAGACCGGGTTTATCCCATTCTGAATAACTGATTCGACGTGGTGTCGAAGATGAAGACGGTGGTCGAAGACCGGAAGTCTTCACGTCGTTTGGGTGATTACTGATGATCTTGATTGGGTTGTACACCCAAGAAGATGGAAACAGTTTGTGATCGTCCAGACGTACTTGGAGATCGATGGATATGCGAGGTACTAGGTGCCTCCGGTTTCGTTCAGACCCAGAACGGACTTGTAAATGGACTGTGTGTCTGACATTGGATTTTAGTCTGTGTGATTGATCTCTATTAAATATATATCTGTTTGGCGGCGGAGAATTTATTCTCTTGCTTAACGCCCTTCTCTGAGACGTACGAGCTCAGGGGTTATATATTGATGGATATCAAACGCATGGAGTGAATTGCCTGTGTGGCATGCCTAAGTGGCAATTGATCGAGGCTTCTGTTGAAAAGCAAAGTCTCGTGGTGATGATCAAAGCACAGCCTGTGTGGCACAGCTTTGTGTAACGTGAATTCGCGAGCCTCACACCCCGGTTGTGAACCAAAAACGGGAGAGGACGTCAGGGAGGGCATGCGTTTCTTTCTAGCTAGAAGTGGCATCAGTGGTTTTACACGCCCTGACGAGTTTGACTTATGTGGTTGTTGCTGTTGCGAGGCGCCTCGGTTATATCGGTTTCGGCCGATGCATTCTGGTCGGCTGACGGACCAGACTTACACCCCATAGGGTGGGGAGACGTAGTGTTCAGGCATAATAATCCACATCGGTGGACCGGCCCTGAGGATCCAGGGGGCAGTTGCGGCTGTTCCTGAGGGGCGGGCTAGAGCGTCTCGAATCGGTTGAGGACTATCTTTTGCCTCGGTTCATAGACGGAAATCCAATTTCCAAATACGTGACATTTGCGGTTTTAATTGTAGAACCTAGTATGGTGACATAGTGGGATGGGGCATTCATACCGCCTATGATTGACACTTATGATTTGAAGTTGTTTATACACTATGCACTTATAATAGTATCAAATGATTTGTTTTAAAACGTATCAAGCATTCTTTGGCTGTTATAAGGGAAAACCCTATCCTCGGCTGCGTTGCATTGTGTGATGGGACCTGGGTCTTATAACAGCTTCATTTTTCTTTATTTAGCATTGCGCTGTTTGTTTTATGCACTGGTATTCTTGGGAGGACACCCGTTCCGTGTTATACGGCGTGGTCCCTTGATTTACCTAACTTTTAAAATAAAGAATAATAACTGTTTTAGTTCTCACACCAGTCACATGACTGACCTGGAGTTTATTGTTTTAACCTAAACTCTGGGTGCCCTTATTTTCGACACGGGCAGCTAGTAGTTTTGGTTTTGCAGATTTATATTCACAGGATCCTGGTTTACAGCTGGAACGATATCCGGAAAGCTTTGTATCCGTATATCTACTTCTAGTTGTGTATTGTATTATTTTCCGCTGCTATGTATTTAAATGTAATTTAAATCTCTGTTATTTCTGTGTAATATTCTTTTGTACTCTGTATATTCTTGTAATCTGATGCATTGTTGTAATATACAGTGAAATGTTCTTCTGTATGAGTTATGTTGTGGCTTGTTCTCGAACTATCCGACGCTTTCCTTTACGGGGAAGTTACGGGTTTTTACAGTTGGTATCAGAGCTTTGGTTTACAGAGCTCGAGAACAAGACACATTAGAACCATACGAAAGAATTCATCAGATATTGGATTAGTAATATCCAATTAGAATGACTCGTTAGAGATGGGATCAGTAGTATCCTAGAACGAGTGTGAAGAGTAAATTTTTCAAAGGAAAACCATTTTTGTTGTGAAAATTTAAATCAATTATTCGTATCTGATTATCTATTTATATTGAGTTGGACAGTCCAGTATATAGAGATTTTGCGTATACGTCTGATCCACGTGTATTTGAAATTTTAATATATTGGATAGATATAGAATCACACTCTAGTCGCCCGGGGATGATGCTGATAATTGTGATCACATTATCAGTATTTATATTCGAGTGACGAAAGTGAGATTTCTATATATTTCCTATTGACCGGTGTGAGAACCAAAATTAGATAGGGCCTATTGTTGTGATTTGGCGTCAAAAATCTGATTTTTGACTATATATCAAAGTTATGAATTTGAAACTCTAATTCACTAATTGATTGATGATTGTGTTGTTTGTTTAATTGTTTGATAATTTTGAACCATTATGCCTAATTGCATCACATATTAAACTGTATTGAAAATTGGTCGCATTTGCTTGCATATACATGTATATCATTGAACAGGTCATAGCAAGGAGGCTAGAGCAGAGAATAAAATTTGTTTGCCCGACAAATAGGTACATGTTTGATACATAATTTACTGTTTCGTTTGGGTGATGACGATTTTATGAGCCTATTGGCTAGCCGCTTGGCTTTTTCTTTTTGAGATCTGAAGGACCGGGGAAGCTATTTGAAATTCCCCGATGCTCCCGGTGCAGGGGAGGTTATGGCGAAATTTTTCGAAAATTTAGGGTGTTAGCCAAATTTTTGAAATTTTGAAAATTCTCCGAAACTAAAGAGTTGGAGAATGGAAGCCAAATCGAACATAGTGTTGAATAATCAAACCACTTTCGACTTTGTTCCTTTTCGGGGACGAAAAGTTTTAAGTGGGGGAGATTATAACAACCCGTAAAATGCGAGCCAGTTTGAAATTTTTATTTTGGCAATTTTGGCGAATTTTGAATATTTAAAATAGATTATTTTAAATAATATCGACGAGAAATTTATTTTGAATATAATTCGACGTATATATTATACGCGTCCTCGTTGGAATATAAATAATTATATATAATTATAAATAGAATTGAAAATGGCGCGGTAGTTCGATAATTCGATTTCAAACTTCAATTGAATGTACCGGGTGCAAAACAATCCGGATTTTGGTGAAACCAAAAATGATAGGATCTAATTGATGATATCTTTCCAACGAAGTTAACAAACTGAGATTTCACTTTATAAATGATAAGATATGTCCAGTTGAAAATTCTGAATAGTCGCTATGGAATTCAGGCCCTTAAAAATGGACATTTTGCAAACGACCTCGGATTTCGACGAAACCAGTTTTGTTGGGTCCGTGATGTCAAATTATTGCTAAGTTTCAAATTTCATAATTTTTCGAATCAATATGTGAGCGTGGCAAAGGGAAACGCGTTTGACCAGTTTCAGTTGATTTTAATCGACTGAAAAATGGCCATTTTTCCAACGGTCTCAGAATTCGACGAAACTAGTTTTGTTAGGACCGTATTGTCAATACGAAGCTAGAAAATATTTTTTTGGAATTTTTCGTGTTAGTATGTGACCCCGGTAATTTGAAATGTACGTTTAAAATTCAATATAATGATTTAAATGTAAATTTAACGGAAACTGATTGTAACAGCCGAATCAGCCTACGATACATATCCCATTGTGCTCGGAATGGGGGTATTACGCTAGGGACGACGGTCGGTGGGTTTGAAATGGGGTTCGAATTAAAAGGTTGCTTTATTAAAATAAATTGAATTAAATATATATATTTCTTTATAATACCCCCCCCCCCTATCCTCTCAGTCCACATCAGAAAGAAGAAGAAAAAAAAGAGAAAAAATATCCCGTCGATCTCGTCCAGACCCCTCCCCATCGACGTTGACGCCGACGCCGCCCTCCCTGGCACCACCGCCTCCACTCGCCCCCCCCCCCCCCGTTCATCTCCTCCCCCTCGCGACCCAACCCGCTCCCTCACCGACGAACCCCAAAACCCTAATCCCCAAACCGAGCCCAACCCCTAACCTCGCAAGCACCAGCATGGCAACCGCCCTCCAGCAACCGACGACGCCAAACGCCGACCCCCACTACCCTGCTGCCGCCACCAGCACAGCCCCCCCTCTGTAAGTCGTTTTTTTTATTTTAATTTATTTTATTTTTATTTTATATTAACAGAAAATAAACTGTTTTTTTTTAGGATAAATAAACTGTTTTTTTTAGGATAAATAAACTGTTTTTTTTTGGATTTTAAACCGAATTTTTTTAAAGGTTTTAAAAACTGATTTATAAAAGAATTTTAAAAAAAACTGATTTATAAAGAAAATAAAAACTGATTTTATTTTAAGGTTTAAAATAGGAAAAAGGTTTAAACTTTGAAATAGAAAAAGGTTTTAACTTTAAAAGGAAAAAGATTTGATCTTTATTAGAAAAGAGGAAAACTTTTTATTAGAAAAGAGGAAAACTCTTTATTAGAAAAGAGGAAAACTTTTTATTAGAAAAGAGGAAAACTTTTTATTAGAAAAGGCGAAAACTTTTTATTAGAAAAGGCGAAGTCTATATTTTTGAAATGGAATTTTTATCTATATGGCATCGCAATAAAAATATGATTTTTATATATTGAACTTCGAAATAAAAATATGATTTTTATATATTGAACTTCGAAATAAAAATATGATTTTTATATATTGAACTTCGAAATAAAAATATGATTTTTATATATTGAACTTCGAAATAAAAATATGATTTTTATATATTGAATAGCGTAGTAAAAATTCGATTTTTACATATGTAGTGAATACGGGCAATGAAAGCGACAAAAGGCGAGATTGGCGAAGTCTTCTATAAATGAAGAGTCAAGATGATTGGATAGCTATAGGTGAGAATTTCTCACCTTTCAATTTATTTTTCTAGTTATATATATATATATACTAGGATGCAGACGGTGCTTAGTAGCACCCGACACAATCGTCCACAGACCATGGACTTGTTTGTTTGGCTGTGTTGTTAGTTAGATTGTTTGAGTTGATTTGAATTGTTTGGTGAAATGAAATTGATATGATTGATGTGTGAATGGCGTGGGCCTTCACTAGACCGGGGATAAGGCTAGGCCTCGTCCCGTTTCTAGTATCGTGCCGTTATGCCGCCGAAATTTTCTAAAATGTGTTAGAAAAATAAAAATATCATTTTATTTAAAGAATGAACTTAATAGAAATTCATATGTTGGAATAAAATGTTTTATCGTTAAAAATATAATTTTTAACGTGAATGTGAATAAATAAATATTCATTTACAAACCAGACGGTTTGTTTATGTACACCTATTTGAAGGACATTGATTGGGTCGATAAATTTTACACATCGCCCAACAGCACAAATAAAATATGTGTTTGATTGTTTGAAACCCCACACGGGTGTTGGGATGAAATTTGAAGTTCACTCATCCCGATTGATTGAATATGTCGATCGGTTGATTGACAGGCTGTTTTAAGCGTTGGATATCTATATTTGATGCTTATACAGTGTAGTGCACTTTGGTTGATGGTTGATTATTTTTCCATGCTATTATATACATGTGTTGTATGAAAATCCATATAATTAACTTTGTATGGTAATTGATTGGGCCTCATTCCAGTTTTAAAATAGAAATATTTGAAAAAATATATTTGAAACAGAATATTTGAAGATAGAAATTTATAAAGCCGTGTTGATTAGATTGACGCCATTTTGACGTAAACGATATTTATATCGATTTTATCGATTTCGAAAACGATTTCGAAATGAATTGAATTGAAAACGATTTCGAAATGAATTGAATTGAAAACGATTTCGAAATGAATTGAATTGAAAACGATTTCAAAATGAATTGAATTGAAAACGATTTCAAAATGAATTGAATTGAAAACGAATTCAAATTGAATTGAAAGTGAATTGAAATGAATTCAAATTGAATTGAAATTTGAATTGAATAGAAATGAATTTTAAAACGAATTTATAGAGAAGAATTCAATTTTGATTTGAATTGAAATGGAAGTTGAAATTGCTTTTGAAACGAATTTAAAACTATTTATATAATTCGTTTTAAATAGAAATCGACGAAGTATATATTATATATATTATATATATAATATAATGGCCTGAATAGAACGCGCCGCGCCGCGGCAGTTCGCGAATTTCGACCATTGACTTCGAATGGACATTACGGGAGATCCGACCGTCGGATTCTCCTAAAACCGGAACCGTTGGGTTCGTATCGAAAAGAGCTTTCTAACGAATGTTAGAAATTTGAAATCTAACGGTTGGATTTGGAGATACGTCCAAATCAAATTCGAAAAAGGTCGCTGTAAGTGCAGTTCGATGGCCATTGATGGAAATCGACTGTACGGGCCATGATAAAATTATTAAAAATAGTAATAATTTGTGTAAAATCATAAGAAATGATTTGTGAAGATTTGGGATGAAAAACTTCATGTTTGAAAAGATAAAAATAGATTTTTATCGAAATAAGCTAGTCTTGAACTAGAATGATAATTCTATTTATTTTTAAGTAAATAAATTGAATTTGAAAAGGGTTTTAAAAAAATAACCAAAATTTCCAATGATTGCATTGGAGTGGATTTGAATCGAAATTGTCTTCGGAATATTTCGATGTTGGAATTCGTGATTATACAGATGTTGTTATGGAAATTTGAAAGATATATATTTATATCGTTATTTCCAATACGACATTTGTTAGTCGTAGAATTCGATATTGAATATAAGCCGATATATTTTATATTCAGAGCCTTGTATTGAATATCGAATGTGATTTGGGTTTGTCGTGAATGGTGTCTTCATTAACACTGTTCTTGAGCCCAGTTGAGAAAAGATTAAATCTTTTTATTTAGATTTAATGAAGTGTACCAATTAAACGATATTTAATTGGAATTGAATTGGTATTGATTTTTGGGTTTATCGTGAACAGTGTTTTAAATAACACTTGTTCTTTAACCCGATAATTAATGGAATGTGATTTTGGGTTTATCGTGAACCGTGTTTTAAATGACACTGATTCTTTAACCCAGTTAAAGATTAAAACTAAGTGGAGTTTTAATGAATCTTTAAATAGATTGAAAAGATCGAGAATGGAGTATCACCAGTTTTACTCCAAGCGATAGTTAAATCTTTAATTAGATTTGAACGTGAAATGGTAATTGAATTACCGATAACACTGTGGTGTCAGATATGAAGTACTACCAGTTTTACTTCATGGGATGAATAGGTTGGGATTGGGAAATAAAATAAATGATTACTTCGGTGTGGTTCGCTAATCCCGACTAGTTTGAATTAATATTCAAAGGAGATTAAAGGATAAATTTAAAGAATTTATCTTGGATAAAATTAATGGGAACTTTTCCCAAAGTATAGGAATATTTGAATAAAAGAATATTCTGAATTGGAATGAGGCGTATGTTGTGTTTGTGTAACACTTTTATAATATATACGCGAGTTATTCAGAAAGACCGGGTTTATCCCATTCTGAATAACTGATTCGACGTGGTGTCGAAGATGAAGACGGTGGTCGAAGACCGGAAGTCTTCACGTCGTTTGGGTGATTACTGATGATCTTGATTGGGCTGTACACCCAAGAAGATGGAAACAGTTTGTGATCGTCCAGACGTACTTGGAGATCGATGGATATGCAAGGTACTAGGTGCCTCCGGTTTCGTTCAGACCCAGAACGGACTTGTAAATGGACTGTGTGTCTGACATTGGATTTTAGTCTGTGTGATTGATCTCTATTAAATATATATCTGTTTGGCGGCGGAGAATTTATTCTCTTGCTTAACGCCCTTCTCTGAGACGTATGAGCTCAGGGGTTATATATTGATGGATATCAAACGCATGGAGTGAATTGCCTGTGTGGCATGCCTAAGTGGCAATTGATCGAGGCTTCTGTTGAAAAGCAAAGTCTCATGGTGATGATCAAAGCACAGCCTGTGTGGCACAACTTTGTGTAATTTGAATTCGCGAGCCTCACACCCCGGTTGTGAACCAAAAACGGGAGAGGACGTCAGGGAGGGCATGCGTTTCTTTCTAGCTAGAAGTGGCGTCAGTGGTTTTACACGCCCTGACGAGTTTGACTTATGTGGTTGTTGCTGTTGCGAGGCGCCTCGGTTATATCGGTTTCGGCCGATGCATTCTGGTCAGCTGACGGACCAGACTTACACCCCATAGGGTGGGGAGACGTAGTGTTCAGGCATAATAATCCACATCGGTGGACCGGCCCTGAGGATCCAGGGGGCAGTTGCGGCTGTTCCTGAGGGGCGGGCTAGAGCGTCTCGAATCGGTTGAGGACTATCTTTTGCCTCGGTTCATAGACGGAAATCCAATTTCCAAATACGTGACATTTGCGGTTTTAATTGTAGAACCTAGTATGGTGACATAGTGGGATGGGGCATTCATGCCGCCTATGATTGATACTTATGATTTGAAGTTGTTTATACACTATGCACTTATAATAGTATCAAATGATTTGTTTTAAAACGTATCAAGCATTCTTTGGCTGTTATAAGGGAAAACCCTATCCTCGGCTGCGTTGCATTGTGTGATGGGACCTGGGTCTTATAACAGCTTCATTTTTCTTTATTTAGCATTGCGCTGTTTGTTTTATGCACTGGTATTCTTGGGAGGACACCCGTTCCGTGTTATACGGCGTGGTCCCTTGATTTACCTAACTTTTAAAATAAAGAATAATAACTGTTTTAGTTCTCACACCAGTCACATGACTGACCTGGAGTTTATTGTTTTAACCTAAACTCTGGGTTCCCTTATTTTCGACACGGGCAGCTAGTAGTTTTGGTTTTGCAGATTTATATTCACAGGATCCTGGTTTACAGCTGGAACGATATCCGGAAAGCTTTGTATCCGTATATCTACTTCTAGTTGTGTATTGTATTATTTTCCGCTGCTATGTATTTAAATGTAATTTAAATCTCTGTTATTTCTGTGTAATATTCTTTTGTACTCTGTATATTCTTGTAATCTGATGCATTGTTGTAATATACAGTGAAATGTTCTTCTGTATGAGTTATGTTGTGGCTTGTTCTCGAACTATCCGACGCTTTCCTTTACGGGGAAGTTACGGGTTTTTACAATCTCTATTTAAAACGAATTTTATAAATAGTTTTTAAATTCTTTTCAAAATTCATTTCAACTTCCAATTCAATTCGAATCAATATTGAATTTTTCCTTATAGATTCGTTTTAAAATTCATTTCTATTCAATTCAAATTTCAATTCAATTTGAATTCATTTTAATTCGCTTTCAATTCAATTTGAATTCGTTTTCAATTCAATTCAATTTCAAAGTCGTTTTCTATTCGATTCAATTCAAATTGGTTTTCTAATTGATTCAATTCAAATTGGTTTTCTATTTGAATCAATTCAAATTGGTTTTCTATTTGATTCAATTTCATTATATATTCAATTGAAATCAAATTCGTTTTCTATTCGATTCAATTCAAATTGGTTTTCTATTCGATTCAATTCAAATTGGTTTTCTAATTGATTCAATTCAAATTGGTTTTCTATTCGATTCAATTCAAATTGGTTTTCTAATTGATTCAATTCAAATTGGTTTTCTATTCGATTCAAAATCGTTTTATATTCAATTCATTTCGAAATCGCTTTTCAATATTCATTTCAAAATCACTTTTCAATATTCATTTTAAAATGAATAAAATCGATATAAATATCGTTTACGTCAAAATGGCGTCAATTTAATCAACACGACTTCATATATTTCTATTTTCAAATGTTCTGTTTCAAATATTCTATTTCAAATATTATTCGTTCAACACATGACTAATCTCAACGGATGAGTACTGTCAACACATGATCCTTTATTTTATATTGATAAAGATGCAAATTTTATTATTAAAATATTTCGTTCAACACATGACTAATCTCAACGGATGAGTACTGTCAACACATGAACCTTTATTTTATAATATTCTTTATTTTCTAAATTGGAATGAGGCCCAATCAATCACCATATAAAATTAATTATATGGATTTTCATACAACACATGTATATAATAGCATTGAAAAATAATCAACCATCAACCAAAGTGCACTACACTGCATAAGCATCAACTATCGATATCTAACGCTTATAACAGCCTGTCAATCAATCGATCGACATATTTAATCAATCAGGATGAGTGAACTTCATATTTCATCCCAACACCCGTGTGGGGTTTCAAACAATCAAACACAGATTTTATTTGTGCAGCTGGGCGATGTGTAAAATTTATCGTCCCAATCAATGTCAGTCAAATTAGTGTACATAAACAAACCGTCCGGTTTGTAAATGAATATTTTATTTTATTCACTTCCACGTTAAAAATTATATTTTTAACGATAAAATATTTTATTTCAACATATGAATATCTATTCAGTATTCTTCAAATAAAATGATATTTTCTATTTTTCTAACTTATTTTAGAAAATTCGGCGGCATAACGGCACGATACTAGAAACGGGACGAGGCCTAGCCTTATCCCCGGTCTAGTGAAGGCCCACGCCATTCACATATCAATCAAATTTACCAAACAACCAAATTCAAACCAAATAAACTAACCAACTACACAACCAAATAATTTAACAAACAAGCCATCCATGGTCTGTGGATGACGGGTGTCGGGTGCTACTAAACACTGTCTACATCCTAGTATATATATATATATATATATATATATATATATATATATATATATAACTAGAAAGAGAAATTGAAGGATGAGAAGTTCTCACCAATAGCTATCCAACTTCACGACACTTCATTTATAGAAATCTTCATCGTTATCGCATCTTTATCATCTTCGTTGCCCGTAGCCACTACATATATAAAAATCACATTTTTATTTGTTCACTTTCAATTTAAAAATCATATTTTTACAATCACTTCACATATTAAAAAATCGATTTTTTACTTCGCTATTCAATATATAAAAATCGCATTTTTATTATGCTATTCAATATATAAAAATCAAATTTTTATTATGCTATTCAATGAAAATCAAATTTTTATTATGCTACATAGATAAAAATTCTATTTTTACTTTGTTATTCTCTATATAAAGGTCTCGCCTTTTCAACTATAAAGATTTCGCCTTTTCAAATATATCATTATAAATCACATTTTTATTTTGCTACACATATAAAGATGCTATTTTTAATATTCCTATCATGTAAAAACTATATTTTTAATTCTCTACATAAACAAAAATCATATTTTTACACCTTCTACATAATAAAGATTATATTTTTAATACTTTAAAAATATAAAAATCATATTTTTAATATCTATACTATATAAAAAGACTTCGCCTTTATAAAAATAAAGATTTCGCCTTTATAAAAATAAATATTTCGCCTTTATAAAAATAACGTCTTTTCTATTTTAAAAATCTCGTCTTTTCTATTTTAAAAATCTCGTCTTTTCTATTATCTTCTTCATTAAAAATCGTATTTTTATAACTTCAATTTCATACTAAAAATCGTATTTTTATATATCGCTCTTTTCATTAGAAAAATGTGAGCTTTTCAAATATAAAGATCCAACTTTCATAGCGAATTCATATTTATAAAAATCAAAATTTTATATGCTATTCAACTAAAAATCGAATTTTTATTCGTCATTCAAATAAGGAAAAATCGTATTTTTATTCCTTTTTCATATAAAACTGATTTAAAAACCTTTTAATATTAATGGCATGAAAATAAAATAAAATAAATAAGTAAAATAAAAAGCAACTTACAGTGCAAATCGAGGGGAAGGGGGTTCATGGCTATCGGGTTTCCTTCGAACGAAGACTCGTACGAGGGGGGGCTCTGATGCGAGGAGGGCGCTCGGACGTCGGAGGCGCCGTCGCCAGGGGTTAGAGGCGGGTGGCGCGTGGCTAGGGTTGGGTGCGAGCTCGAGTTGGGCGGTTTCGTGGGGGAGCAGGAACGGAGAGAGGAAGGAGAGTGATGGAGAAGGAAGAGACGGGGGTACGGCTGACGAGGGGGGCGCCTCGCGCCGGCGGCGAGGTCATCTGAGGAGGGTGCGACGAGCGGTCCCCCCCTTTTTCTTTTTTCTTTTTGTTTTGCAAATGATTTCCACGGGGGGGGGGGGGGGGCTGGTTAAGGAGAAGGGAAGAATTTATTTTTATTTTATTTTTTTATTTTTTTAATTATTTTATTTTGCAAAAAGTTGACTTTCACATACGACCTCGAAACGAGACCCACCGCCTGTCGTCTATAGCGTTTTTCCCCCATTCCGAACACAATGGGATATGTATCGTAAGCTGATTCGGCTGTTACAATCAGTATTCGTTAAAATTAACATATACTTCTATATATTGAATTTGAACGCGCATTTCAATTTACCGGGGTCACATACTAACTCGAAAAATTCCAGAAAAATATTTTCTAGCTTCGTATTGACGATACGGTCCTAATAAAACTAATTTCGTCGAATTCTGAGACCGTTGGAAAAATGGCCATTTTCCAGTCGATTAAAATCAACTGAAACTGGTCAAACACGTTTTCCTTTGCCACGCTCACATATTGATTCGAAAAATTATGAAATTTGGAATCTAGCAATAATTTGACATCACGGATCCAACAAAAGTGGTTTCGTCGAAATCCGAGGTCTTTTGCAAAATGTCTATTTTTAAGGGCCTGAATCTCATAGCGACTATTCAGAATTTTCAACTGGACATATCTTTTGATTCCCGCTATGAAATCTTGATTTTTCGGATTCGTTGGAAAGATATTATCAATTAGATCCTATCATTTTTGGTTTCACTAAAATCCGGATTGTTTTGCACCCGGTACATTCAATTGAAGTTTGAAATCGAATTATCGAACTAACGCGCCATTTTCAATTCTATTTATAATTATATATAATTATTTATATTCTACCGACGACGCGTATAATATATACGTTCTAATTATATTCAAAATAAATTTCTCGTCGATATTATTTAAAATAATCTATTTTAAATATTCAAAATTCACTAAAATTGCCAAAATAAAAATTTTAAACTGGTTCAGAATTTCCGGGTTATTACAACTTATTACCTCGCCTTTGGTGTACAGCCGAATCAAGACATCAGTAATCATCCAAATGATGTAAAGATATCCAGTCTTCAACCACCGTCTTCATCCTCGACACATCGTCGAATTAGTTATTCAAAATGGGATAAACCAAGTCTTTCTTAATAACTCGCGTATATAATAAACAAGTGCTATAAAAACACAACATACGCCTCATTCCAATCCAGAATATTTCTTTATCCAAATATTCATATACTTTGGGAAAGGATCCCATTAATTTTATCAAAGATAAATTCTTTAAATTTATTCTTTAATCTTCCTTTGGATATCAAATCAATCTAATTAAAGATGCATTAAAACTCCACTTGGTTTTAATCTTCCTAAAAATCAATATTAATGATTGTTTAACTTGGGAAATCATATCCTGCCTTTAACTGGGTTAAAGAACCAATGTCATTTAAAACACGGGTTACGATAAACCCAAAATCACATTCCATTCCATCAGCCTTTAACCGTAAATTAGAAAGTGAACAACCCCCTAAGTATTAACCCCGAAGGCCGAAACCAACATCAGATCAACACCCAAGAAACCATTCAACTTGACTAATCTCTAGTTAGTTTCTGATTTCCTTAACTTCGTTGGGTCTAAGAACAGTATTATTAAAGATACCATTCACGACAACCCAAACCCACATTCCATTAACGATGGAATCTTCATGGAAAACAAATTGATATATATAATCGATATAAACTTCCATATCCGACTAATAATATTAATGGCATAATGGCAAAGCCTTTTAAATTCCATATATATTAGCAGTCCTCATCCACAAAAATTCACTTCGATTATTACCAAATCGAATTCCATTCCAATTTATCTTATCAAATTGGGAAAAATTTACGTTGGAAAATCTCCTTTAAATCTTAACAAAAGATTTATAAATTCCAATTCACATTTCACTGTAAATCGGGTTAAAGGACGAATGTCGCTAAAACACAGTTCACAACAAACCCAATTCACATTCCATCAGTCTCTAACCGTAAATTAGTAAGAGAACAATTCCCTAAGTGTTAACCCCGAAGGCCGAAACTAACATCAGATCAACACCTAGGAAACCATTTAACTTAATTAATCTCCAGTCAGTTTCTAATTTTCTTAACTCCATTAGGTTCAAGAACAGTATTATTAAAGATACCATTCACAACAAACCCAAAATCCAATTTGATATTAAATACAAGGCTCTGAATAGAAGATATATCGGCTTATATTCAATATCAAATTCTGAAATCAACCAATATCGTATTAGAAATAACGATATATATATATATATATATATATATATATATATATCTTTCAAATTTCCATAACAATATCTGTATAATCACGAAATCCAACATCGAAATATTCCAAAGACAATTTCGATTCAAATCCATTTCCAATTTATATATTGGAAATTTTGGTTATTTTTAAAACCATTTCAAATCCAATTTATTTATTTTAAAAATATATGGATTATAATTCTAGTTCATAACTGGTTCATTTCGATAAAAATCTATTTTTATCTTTTCAAATACGGGATTTTTCACCCTAATTCTTTCCAAATCATTTCTTATGATTTTACACAAATTACTGATATTTTTAATAATTTTATCTAGGCCCGTACAGTCGATTTCCATAAACGGCCATCGAACTGCACTTACAACGACGTTTTTCCAAATTTGATTTGGACATAATTCCAACCGTTAGATTTCAAATATTTTATATTCGTTAGAGAGATCTTTTCGTTATGAACCCAATGGTTCCGGTTTTAGGAGAATTCAACGGTCGGGTCTCCCGTAATGTCCGTTCGAAGTCAATGGTCGAAATTCGCGAACTGCCGTAGCGCGGCGCGTTCTATTCAGGCCGTTATATATATATATATATCATATTATATATATTTCGTCGATTTCCTTCTAAAATGTATTTTATAAATCGTTTTAAATTCGTTTTCAAGACGATTTTAACTTCATATTCAAATTCAAATCAAAATTGAATATTCCATATCATCGATATATAAATGAAAGATTTTCGAAACATGAGATTTCGAAATCATTTCCTTTTCCATATTCATTATAAAAATGAATAAAATCGATATAAATATCATTCACGTCAAAATGGCGTTAATCTAATCAACACGGCTTTATGTATTTAAATATTTTCGTGTCCATCCCAAATCGGACATCAAAACCAAATTTTGATCTTTTACTGAATATTATTTTAAAATATTCATCATTTTACAATATTCGTTATTTCAAAATATTCATTCTTTCTGAACTGGAATCAAACACAGTCAATTTCCATATAATTTATTTATATGGATTTCATACACACATGTATACAACAACAATCAAACACAGTCAACCATCATCCAGAGTGCATTCTGCACTGCATAAGCATCAAATATAAATATTTAACGCTTACAACAGCCTGTCAATCAATCGATCGACATATAGCTAATTACTGGGACTAGTGTATGTCATATATCATCCCAATACCCGCGTGGGGTTTCAATCAACAAACACAGATTTATTTGTGCAGTTGGGCGATGTGTAAAATTTATCATCCTAGTCAATATCAATACAAATGGGTGTACATAAACAAATCATCCGATTTGTTTATAAATATTTATTTTATTCATATACACATTAAAAATTATATTTTTAACTATAAAATATTTCATCCCATCACAAGAACATTTTATTTATTCCATTCCACATCACACAATCAATTTTCACAACAAAATCAAACAAACAAGCCGTCCATGGTTTGTGGACGACGGGTGTAGGGTGCTGCTAAGCACCGTCTGCATCGTAGTTTATATTTTAACTAGAAATAAAATTAAAGTGAGAAGTTCTCACTCTTGGGATCCACTCCTCCATTCCTTATCTCTGAACGGTTCGGATATCCCCAAAATTCCAATGCGACCTTTTACCACTGTTCATATATAAAAAATCACATTTTTATCGCTTCATTCCAATAAATAAAAATCACATTTTTATTTCTACTTCATATATTTTTACCACGCTTCTTTCTATATAAAAATTATATTTTTATATTTCCACTTCTTATATAAAGATCAATTTTTATTTTGCTACAACATATATGAAAAATCACATTTTTATGCTGTTACTTCATACATAAAAATCACATTTTTATGTTGATGTTTATATTTTTATTCTAATCCTTTTCTGTAAAAATCATATTTTTATATGCTTCTCATATACATAAATATCATATTTTTACTTTGTTATTTTCCATATAAAAATCTCATCTTTATTCTAAAAACCCCCCATTTATAAAAATCAAATCTTTTTGCTTATAAAAATCTAAACTTTTTGTCAAATAAAAATCTAAACTCTTCCTTATAAACAAGATCATATCTTTTTCTATTCGCTACACCTATACAGATTTCATTTTTATTTTGCTATTCTCATAAATAAAAATCCAATTTTTATTTGCCATATATATGTAAAAACTGATTTTTTTTATAAATGCTAATATATTTATATATAACTGATTTTATAAATATGGTTTCAACACAAAAAACTCAAATTTGAAATTAAAAACAAGAAAACTCACCGCGCGCATTCGGTGGAGGGCTGCCGGGTCTGGTGGTCGGCGCTAGAGTCAAGGAGAGGGCGGTTAGGTGCTAGAACCTCTAGGGGGGCGACTTCAGGTGGCGGGGCCGTGGAGGTACGGTGGCGGTTTGCTTTTGTGGGGGAAGGCTGCGATTTAAATCAGAAGGGGAGGAGGAAGAGAGAGAGGCGCAGAGGAGGGAGGCTAGGGGGCGTGCTCCGACGAGCGGCGGTGGTGGAGGGATCCTCCGGCGGTTGGCAACGCGTTTCCCCCTTTTGAATTTCTTTTTTTTCCTTTTTGTTTCGGTTTGCTTTTCACTGAAGAGAGAGAGGAGGGAAAGTAAGGGGGCCTATTATAATTTAATTAATTATTATTTTATCCACATAAGTTGACTTTTAATTTCCAACTCCAAACGAGACCCAACGACTGTCGCCCCTAGCTAATTACCCCCGTTCCAAACACAATGGGATATGTATCATAAGCCGATTCGGCTGTTACATTCAGTTTTGATCAAAATTAAAATATAAATTAATATAACGTTCAAAATTGATTTCAACGTACATTTCAATTTACTGGGGCCACATACGGACTCTAAAAATGACAAAAAATTATTTCTAGCTCCGTATTAACGATACGGTCCTAACAAAACTAATTTTGCCAAATTTGAAGACCGTTTGAAAAATGGCCATTTTCTGGTCGATCCAAATTGACTGAAACTGTCAAAACACGTTTTACTTTGCCACACTCACATATTGATTCGAAAAATCATGAATTTTGGAATATAGCAATAACTTGACATTCCGGATCCAACAAAAGTGGTATCGTTGAAAACGGAGGTCGTTTGCAAAATTTCCATTTTTAAGGGAAAAAATTCCATAGCGACTATTCTGAATTTTCAACTGGGCATAACTTTTTATTCCCGCTATGAAATTTTGAATTTTCGGATTCACTGGAATGATATTTTCTAATAGATTCTAATATTTTTGGTTTCGCTAACATCTGGTTTATTTTGAATCATGTACATTCATTTGAAATTTGAAATCGAATTTTCGAACTACCACGCCATTTTCAATTCCTTTTATAATTAAAAATAAATATTTATTTTCGAACGACAATTAAAATAAATATATACATTCTAATTCTATTCAAAAAATAATTCTCATCATTATTATTTAAAATAATTCATTTTAAATATTCAAAATTCATTAAAATTGCCAAAATAAAAATTTTAAATTGGTTCAGATTTTCCGGGTTATTACAGTCAAATAATATCCATCATCCATATAAGTAAATGTATGGGCTTCATACCATGGCATCACTTCTAGCTAGAAGCTAACGTATCTCCTTTTCCCTGCAGTCACTATCCTGTTTTTGGTTCACACCGGGGTGTGAGGTTCACGAATTAACGCTACACAAAGCTGCACTACTTAAAGTTGTGTTTTGATCTTCAACCATAAAGCCCTGCTTTTCAACCAAATCTTGGATTCATGCAACTCAGCATGCCACATTGTCAATCCATACCATACCATTGATTCCTGCCGATATATAACCTCTAAGCTCGTACGTCTCAGAGAAGGGTGTTAAGCAAGAGAATAAATTCTCCGCCACCAAATAGATATATATTTAGTAGAGATCAATGAATGCAGCGTGAAATACAATGTTAGACATACAATCCATTTACAAGTTTGTTCTGGGTCTGAACGAAACCAGAGGCACCTTATTCCTCATCCCATATGTCCAATACAGGAGAGAGACCCTCGCATATCCGGTAGATCTCCAAGTACCTCTGGATGATCACCACTTATTACCTCGTCTTGTGTATACAGCCCAATCAAGACATCAGTATTCATCCATTCGATGTGAAGATCTTCGGTCTTCAACCACCGTCTTCATCATCGACTTTTAATTGTCGTATCAGTTATTCAGAATGGGTTAAACCCGGTCTTTCCAAATAAATCATGTATCTTATAATTAAATGCTATAATTACACATAATACGCCTCATTCCAATCCAGAGTATTCTTTTATTCAAATATTCATTACATTGGGAAAGGTTCCCATTAATTTTATCAAAGATAAATTCTTTCAAACTTATTCTTTAATCTTCTTTTGAAAACCATTGCAAAAGATTTTGTAATATCTTTTCACAATCTTAAACCAAATTAAGGTTTATCAAACTAGTCGGGATTATCAAGCCTTACCGAAGTAATCATTTATTTTATTTTTCCAATACCAACTTATTCATCCCATAGAGAAAAACTGGTAGTACTCCATATCTAACACCCACTGTGTTATCGGTAAATTTAATTACCATTTCACATTTAAATCTAATTAAAAATTTAACTATCGCATGGAATAAAACTGGTGGTACTCCATTCTTGATCATTTCTTAAATTCGATAAATTTAATTACCTCATTCACGTTTCAATCTAATTAAAGATTCATTAAAACTCCATTTTAGTTTTAATTTTCAAAAGTCATTACTTAATGATTATTCAACTTAAAGAAATTTATCTTGCCTTTAACTAGGTTAAAGAACCAATGTTACCAAAACACAGTTCACAGTAAACCCAAATCAACTCCCATTAAATATGGAATCTTCCCGGAAAATAGATCAATATATAATTGATATAAATTTTCATAGCGGACTAATAATATAAATAGAATAACAACAAAACCTTTTAAATTCCATATATAGTAACGACCTTCCTTCACAGAAGCTCATCTCGATTATTACCAAATCGAATTCCATTCAATTCCAATTTAATATATTAAATTGGAATTCTTTACTTTGGAATTCCCATTAAATCTTAACAAAAAGATTTATAAATTCCATATCATATCTTTGCGGTTAATTGGGTTAAAGAACTAATGTTATTTAAAACATCGCTCACGATAAACCCAGAATCCAATTTGATATTAAATACGAGGCTCTGAATGGAAATCATATCGGCTTATATTCAATATCAAATTCTGAAACCAACGGATATCGTATTGGGAATAACGATATAAATATCTTCCAAATTCCTCAACAATATCCGTATAATCACGGAATCCAATATCGAAATATTCCGAAGATTATTTCCATTCAAATCCTTTCCAATTCATACATTAGAAAATTCTGGTTGTATTAAAACCATATAATTTCTTTCAGTTCTTTACTCAAGTTGATAAAAAACTTATTTAGATAAAAATATATTTTTATCCTTACAAACTTGGAATATGTCATCCAAAATCATTTCAAATCATTTATTATGATTTTACATAATTTATTTATATTTTTAATAATTTTATTAAGGCCCTTACAGTTGATTTCCAATATCAGCCACCGAACTGCATCCATGGCGACCTTTTCCAAAACTGATTTGGACATATCTTAAAATTTAGCCATTAGATTTCAAATCTCTTATTATCATTCGAAAGCTCTTTTCGATGCGAACCTAACGGTTCCAGTTTTAGGAGAATCCAACGGTCGGATCTCCCGTTATGTCAATTCGAAGTTAATGGTCGAAATTCACGAATGGTCGCTGCGCGTATCGTTCTATTAAGGCCATTTAAATACATATAATATATTTCGTCGATTTCCATTTAAAACGTATTTTATAAAACATTTATAAATTCATTTTAAAAACGATTCGAACTTCCATTTCAATTTTAAATCAAAATTGAATATTCCATATCGTTATAATATTAAAATGATAATATTTTCAAAATATCGTATTTTGAAATCAAATCTTTATGATATTCATTATAAAATGAATAAAATCGACAGAAAATTTCATTTGATTTAAAATGGCATATATCTACTTAACTCGGCTTCATATTCATTTCATTTATGAATATTTCAAGATTTTCATATCCATCCAAAATCGGACATCAAAATCATATTTTGGTTCTTTACTGAATATTATTTTAAAATATTCCTTATTACTGAACTGGAATCAGACTCAATCAATTAACATATAATTTTATTTATATGGATTTCATACATCGCATGTATTCAAAAACAATGATAAACAACTATTAAGCATTCAATTCACATCTAGAGTGCAATTTACAACTGTATAAGCATTAAATAATTAAATAATGTTAATAACAGTTTATCAATCAATCAGTTGACATATAATTAAATCTAAGGGAGATGTGAATTAATTATCATCCTAAGACCCGTGTGGGGTTTTCAATCATCAACAAATAATTGGGAAATGTGTAAAATTATCGTCCCAATACCCTAGGGGTTTACCTCACAGTCCACGTGAACATTATTCATAATATAACATTTTATTTATAAATATTTATAATCACAGTTTAATAATGATAATAGTATTAAAACTGTAAATAACCATCAACCACCAAACAAATATTGCAATCACAAGCAATAAATACACATTTAGTCATAGATATAATAACTGTAAAAATAATTTAAGTGAGAGAGTTCTCACATTGGTTTCCACTCTGTCGGTCTTTAATTGACGGTTTATTTTTAAACTAAATTAAACCGACGTTTAATTTAGCTCAAAAATTCAACTTGCTTCATTTCCATTCTAGTCAGTTCCATCGCGTGGTGCTCGATCCCATGATTCCAACGCACTTGAAATTATCCAATTCTGATTTAATATGATGGAGTTATCAATATTTGAAGTCAAAACAATTTAATTTACAAATAAATTCCCTAATATCTTAATTAATTAAACCCTAATCTTGGTTTTAAACTAATTAATTACATTGGCGATGTGCTTCTTAATTTTCATCTTCCTGGAATGATAAAATCCCGTAACCCCTTCAGACCATTTCGAAACCCATCGTCTCCAAAAAGAAACCCACGCCGCTCCTTGTTAGGTTGATCGGAACTCGATCGTCGCCTCCATGCCGTCCGGCTTGACGCCGCCATTCATCAACTGGAGCAGTCCAGGTTCGAACTCCCCAAACGCCCCAAAATCCGCTCCAAAAACCACAACTTCGATCTCGAATTCTTCTTAAATTACATAACAAAAAATGATCACTCCCGTATCATTTTAAAGATTGTGGATTGCTTAACTGTTTTTGTTTTAGGAGATTGGGATAATATCGAGTGGATTAGAAATGATTTAAGCATGAAATTCGAAAGGTTCTGGCCATTGGTTGTGTAAAATAGCGGTGCGTAGAAGTGATAAAGGAGGATTAGGGTTAGGGCTTTTTAAATGGGGTATATATAGACATATAATAATAATAATAATATTTAATTCATTTGTTAATCAAATGTGAAGTTTAACGATTCGAACTCCAAAAGAACTCCAACGACTCTCGCCCCTATCCAAATTCCCCCATTTCGGACATAATGGAATATGTTTCATAAGCCAATTCAATTGTTTCGAATAGTTTTCATCAAAATTAAAATATAAATTAATATAACATTCAATATTAAATTACAAACATACATTTTAATTTACCGGGGCCATATACTGACTCCCAAAATTACGAAAATTGTAGTCTGTTGATATGGTCCTAACAAAATTTATTTCGTCGAATTTGGGGACTATTTGAAAAATGATCTTTTTAACTGGCTTATTAAATGTAAATTGAAATTGAGAACACGCTTAAATTTCCTGTGCTCAGATACTAATTCCAAATAACTTGAAAATTTAAACCTAATAATAACTTGGCGTTCCGGATCCAACAAAAGTGGTTTCATCAAAAATGGAGGCTATTTGTAAAATAGCAATTTTTAAGGGATTATATAATATAAATATATATATATATATAAATTCCATTGCGATTATTTTAAATTTTAATTTGGCCATAATTTAGAAATTATAATACGAAATCTCAGTTTCTTACATTCGTTAGAAAGATATAATTAAATAGATTCTAACGTTTCTAGTTTTATCAAATTCTGACTTATATTGAATTCTGTATATTCATTTAAAGCTTAAAATCGAATTTTCAAACTACAGAGCCATTTCGAGTTCGTATTTATTAAATTTTAAATTTATACGTTCTAGCTTCAATTTAAATAAATTTTAAATCGTTAATTCTTAAAATAAATCATTAAATATTTAACTACCATTAAAATCAATTAAAAATAAATTTTAAATTGGTTCCAAAATTATGAGTTGTTGCAATTTTTATGAATTTTTTTCAATTTTTGGTCACATGAATGGTGTAAGGAAGATTTTTGATGCTTTTTGTGCGCGTTATAGCAGTGTAGTAGGACCGACGATACGATAAAAATGTTAACAGTAACAAGGAAAAGGTTGTTTTAGCCTTGGAAACGCTGTCAACGATGCGGGCGAGCTATTAATTAACTCATTTTATGTTTTAGAACTTGCTTTAAGCCTCTTTTATAGTCTAAAAATGGAAATTTTTGGAGTATTTTGGGTAAGTGAGGTGAAAATTCCAATGCAGGGTGGGAAATGGAATATTTGTAAGCGGGAATTTTTTTTAAGTTCTTCTCTTTGATTTCCTTTTTCTGGTTTAAGACAAATTAAATAGGAAACTGTTAGACTACGTGATGTTTTGGATGGTAGGGTTTGGATGCAAAATTGGTTGCTTCACACTTTTATTCATAATTGTGTGAAGGTAATGGATGAAAAAGAGTTTTCAAAATTTGCATACATATAGAACTGCCAGTATATTTAGGTTGTTTTGCATCTTACTTTCAAAAGTGCTTCAAAAATTTATTGCAAACATATAGGAGGATCCGACTAGAATCATCTTGCATGAATATTTTATGGTTGAATTGCATTATGTGCAACATTCACGTATACAAATGGCTGAAAAATAGATTTACACAAATTGGTTATGTAGAATAGGACTATGGGCATCAGTATTTCGGGACGAAATTCCTTTTAAGAAGGGAAGAATGCAACAACTCAGAATTTTGGCGATATACATTAATTATTAGAATTTTAGAAATAGGATTTTCTGCAAACAATAGAATTTGGCCATGAAACTTTAACTAGTGCGTTCGTCTCAGAATTATGGTGAACTTTCATGTTTGGAGTTTTGCGAACGGAACCCGTATGAAAAATTTACGGATGAAATACGAAAATGTACGAAAAATAAGTAAATCGGAATTTATAATTATAATTTAACTTATTCGACCAAGCCGAACTGGGCAATCTGAGGCCCAGGCGGTCGACCGTAGGGGCCGACCGACGATTGACCGCCCCGGTCGACCTATTGGTGTCAGATCGCCCAGTGGCGGCTAGGTCTTTAAGGTTTGGTTTATTATATTATCAAAACGGATGAACGGATATAACTTAAAACTAATACGATGGTTCCAGGCCATTTACACCTCTATAAGTAAAGGGGTAAGCCCTCATTGTTTTTCCATATAAATCCGTAGAGGCAGTGGAGCTCCGCTATTTTCATCGTTCTCTAAACCTAATTTCTAAAATAAAAATATATTCATACAAATCAAATCCAATTCATATGAAATTGAGAGGATAAGAAGACCTAATGGAAAAGAATGCAAATCGACGTTCTAAATCAAATTCTCCCCTCTTGTTTTCTTACATTTTTAAAGATCTACAATTTTCCCCTTTCCATTTAAATTGTCGATTTATAAGAACTTCGGGATTATAGGCCTAAAGGTTCAAACGTTGGATTTGGAGGCTATAAGGTGAGTGGGAAATTTACGAATACAGTTATAATAACATATCTATTTAGTTTGAATTAGATCTATGTTTTTGTGCTTATTCCCTATCAGATCTGTTCATTTAAATATTGTGAATCTATTGATAACCATTAGATCTGATTATACATATGGTTAAAACTTGTGAATTATAAGTTGTGGCTATATACAATGTAAATTGTAGGATTCTTAAACTTGTTCACACATGTTCTTACAGTTATGCCATGAAATATGTTGTATATGTTGCATAGCATTGTGTATCTGGAAATCAGTCCCATTAAACACCAATAGATGTAGTTACATTCTAGGTCTTTAGTTCAGTGTTGAAAAATAAAATATGCGAGTTTGAGTAAAAAGATGAAATGGGTTAATTATGTGATTGTAATGTTTAAACAAATATGCCTGTTTGTATTCAATATTTTTGGGTTTTTGCTTAATTATTGTAAATGTGATGTTTCCCTCCTTTTACATAAAAACACATTATTTTTTAAATCACAAGAAATGAGATAAAAAGATCAAAAAGGGAAAAGTGGTGCAAATGTACGTATATATATATATATATATATATATATATATATATATATATATTTGTGCGTAATTTGCATCAGCAATTCCAAATTTAATATTTACATATATTTCTTATGATTTTGAAATAGGCTAATTTCATTAATTAGGCACGATTTACAATGCTTGCAACTAAAAGTCTTTTTGTAAGATTTGAACCTTTTTGCAAGATTGGATATAAAAAGGAATGTTTGGTTGCCATAACCAAGTCATTTAAGTTATAATAATAAAAATAAAAATAATAACTACGTTGACCGCACGAAAATATAAATATAAATATATACATATTACCCATACAAATTAGCGTAAAAAGGTAAAAAATACAATATATGGAATTTTGAATGTTTGGATAAGGTTCAATTATGGAATTATATGTAAATGTAATCAATATTGAATTAATATATTTGTGGTGACCATCTGTAGCAATAAATATAATTAATTGCCACAAATAGGACCGTAAATCAATAAATAACGATTGTAACCAATATTGATTGGGGAAATATAAATGTGATAGCGAAATAATTACAATTCCTTATATAATTAGGATAAATTTTGTAAACCCCAAATTAGGGAATTTGAATTATAGCCGCATTTAGACATGAGGTTAAGCTCAACTTGTGACATAAGCCTGCCCGGAACCGACCAGCAAATCCAACAACCACAGGTAGTCAGCTTAATGTGAGGGGTCTATGCATAAATATAATCATATCAAGACACGAGGTTAAGTTTAACTTGTGGTAGAAGTCTACCCAGAGCCGACTGACAAATCTAGCATCAACAAGTTGTCAACTTAATGTGAGGGAATTGGTATGTATATATATATATAACAGTTAATAAATAAATAAATGGATAAATAAGTATAGAAATTGCCCGTTGGGGTACAACAAATAGACAACTTGGTACTTAATGTGTTATTTCCCTCCTTTTGCATAAAAATGCATTATTTTTGCAATCACAAGAAGTGAGATAAAAAGATCATAAAGGGAAAAATGGTGCAAATGTACGTATATATATATATATATTTGTGCGTAATTTGAATCAACTATTCCAAATTTAATATTTACATACATTTCTTGTGATTTTGAAATAGGCTAATTTCATTAATTGGGCACGATTTACAATGATTATGTCTAAAAGTCTTTTTGTAAGATTTGAACCTTTTTGTGAGATTGGTTATAAAAAGGAATGTTTGGTTGTTGATTAAACTGAATCATTTAAGTTTTAATAATGAAAATATAAATAATAACCACGTTGACCGCACGAAAACATAAATATAAACATATACATATTATGCGTCCAAATCTGTGTAAAACAGTAAAATATATAATGTATGGAACATTGAATGTTTGGATAAGGTTCAATTATGGAATTATATTTAAATGTAATCCATATTGAATTAATATATTTTTGGTGACTATTTGTAGTAATCAACATAATTAATTGCCATAAATAGGACCACAAATCAATAAATAACCATTATAACTAATATTGATTGGGGAAATATAAATGTGATAGGGAAATGGTTACAATTCCTAATATAATTAGGACAAATGTTGTAAACCCCAAATTAGAAAATTCGAGTTATAGACGCATTTAGACATGAGGTTAAGCTCAACTTGTGGTATAAGCCTGCCCGGAATAGACCGACAAATCCAGCAACCATAGGTAATCAGCTTAATGTGAGGGATTTATGCATAAATATAACCGTATCATGGAACGAGGTTAAGTTTAACTTGTGGTAGAAGTCTTCCTAGAACCGACCGGCAAATCCAGCAACCACAAGTTGTCAACTTAATGTGAGGGGCCTGATACGTATATATATATATATATAATAGTCAACCAATAAATAAATGAATAAGAATAGGAAATGTCAGTTAGGGTACAACAAATAGATAACTTGGGAATGATAAATAGTTGCCTTAGGAAAATATGACCGTTATGGTTATAAAGGGCAATAAATGTAGAAATAGAAGGAAATGGGTGCCATAAAGGAATATATGATTGTCGTTTAAATATTAAGTCCAAATTAGGGAAGAATCAAATAAATATCATAGGGAAAAAGGGGATATAACCTTTTTTATTTATGTTAATGAAAATAAAACTTGTAATATAAAATATAGTTGAACTTAGTAGGTTAATAATATAAAATATTATTAACCATATTGTTAACCGGTTTTTGGTCCGGCTCCCAAAAGTTCGTAAGACGCGCTCGACTCAACCCATTGTATGGAGCTAAAGCTGGGAGGAATGCTCAGGAGCGAAGGAAACAGGTTGAAGAGGGACCGCACCAATAAAGACCTTGCAACGCCCCCAAAGACCATGCAGCGCCCCCAACATATTTCCAAACAAAAGCTTCGAGTCCCCACTACAACAAATTAACAATATTACAACTGTGGAAAACTGTAGTAAATTACTTTTTACAACAGTGGAACCACCGTCGTATATTAAGAAGTTGTAATAGACTAAATATTTTTATAACTTTTTTCCACCGTTGTGATTTCGTGTATTTTACAACTGTTTTTCACTGTTGTAATAAAATTTATTACAACTTTTATGCACCATTGTAAAAATACCTACTACAACTGTTATACACCGTTGCGACTTCGTAATTTTTACAACTAGTTCTATCGATTGTAATAAACTTTATTACAACTATAATTAAGTACATTTTACAAGTGCAACAAAAGCTGGATAAACATATAACAAATTGATATAAATTCAAAACTTCGGATCCATTCATACAAAAAATGTTACAACTTTATATTCAAAATACAAAACTATGAAACATACATCATCACAGTGATATATATCAATTCTTCATTACAAATGATGATTACAAAAACAATCTAATGTAGCAATTCACATCACCAACTAAATCGTTACCAAAAACAATAGTTAAACAATTCAAAGTATGATTACTTCAACAACCGAAGTACTGTTTCTTCTCGGCCGATATACAATTCAATGTCTCGATACTCTGAGAATTTAAACATACCAAATACATTAGTTAAATTCACCTAATGTTCATATCAAAATGCATGTTTTTACTTAAATTCACAATTATGATATAATGAGCAAACAACAAACAATGAAATATTATGTAAAAAAATGAAAAATGATATACCTTAACATTGGAAGTAGACGAAGGAGAGTTATTTGTTGTTCCTGTAGGAGAGCTGCTTGTCTCATAGTTTTAGGCAACAATAAAAACAACAGCTTGAGTTCAACGGCGAACTCCCAATGCAGCAAAGTTAAGAAGCCTCGAGCACGAGAAACAAAACGACGGTGCTAAAGAAACAAAATGACACATGTAAACTCCTGTAATTACATCACTAATATAATTAGGTTAGCTTTATAATATTATTCTTCACATGGATATCATAGGTCAGAAAGAGAGGATGGAAACAGATAAATCATGGAAGTGAAACTACGTATCAAATTCAATTTCAAGAGGAAAAAAGGGGCAAGAAAATATAGCAAATTCAAAGTGGTTCGTTATGTTAGCAATGTCAACGATCATTTCCAGTACTAGTTATATGAGATAAGATAAACAATGGAAGTGAAACAATATAACAATTTAGTTGCAAGAAACAAAAGAGCAGAAAATATACTGAATTTAAGTTGGGTTGGTGCCTATCTCTAGTGCAATAGCATTGCTTCAGCTCCTCTACCAAGAAAATCTCATCTTTTTCAAAGATTGATAATAGTGCTACATTGTTAATTGTAAATTGCATCAACGATTAACTAAATATAATTAGTACCAGTCACTGACTTATTGTATAAATCCAACTATTAATTTTTTGCTCTAGAAATGTTTCGAACAACTGATGCATTTTTGCAGTAGTAACTGATAACACCAACTACTCCTCCCTGGTTAGTCAATTATTTTTGAATAACTCAAGCTAATGAGTGTACCTCTCTGTGTCAGGTGGACAAGGTTGATCAAGAATATATACAAAGAATGGGATAATCAAACTATGATATATATATTCATATCCTAGCCATTAACAAATAGTAGAGAGAAAGTGCGGTGATCAAACAAAAATATGTTTCATAAAACACACCAAAATCTATTTGGATGTATGCTATGGGTTGATGTATTTACCAGACAAAAATAAGTATTCAACAATTTCACAATTGAAATGAACTCAACATAAAAGGTTTTGATAGCATTTGATTGTCAAGTCTTATAAAAAACATCCTAACAAAGATGGATAAGTAACTAATATGGAATCAAGACTTGTTTCACTAACTCCAATGAGAAGCGGAAGTTCCTTCTATCCTCAAGTATCGCCTCTTTTTTTGAAAAGGTTCACAAAACCATTCAGATAATAACTCAGACGACTGTGACACCATACATGGATATATGTACAAAATAGTTGAAGTAGGATACAACAGACTTTCCCCTGAATTTTGGCAAATTGCACCAACAGATCAATGCATGATAGGAAGCTTAACTATGAATCACATTCATTTGTGACAAATTACATCACATATATATATACACATATATATATATATACACACACACAAAGTTGTGTTATAACTGCCTTAATTTATCCTTTTTCTATTATGAAATTGTGAGCAGAGGCATCTAACACCTACTACTTTCGCATTTACTACTTGGTAATAATTTAGTGTTCATATTGCCTCTATTCTTCATCAGGGGGCATAAATTATTTATAATAGCAAGTACAAATTTTCCTACCTGGGCGGAATATCTTAGTTGTTTGTCCCTAGTGGAGGCACTTAGATATTAATATCTTCCTTTCAGAAATCTTTAATACAATGAAACAAAAGTAAGAATCCCGCATACCATACTGAGACATCCACTTGAGGTAATGTGGAAGAATCCTTGGTATGAAATCATGACAATTTACTCCAACTCTCTTGCACTTGCATGCATTTTCATGCTCCTGATATCAGGTAGATTTACCTGAATACAGTTTCATGCGGGCAATATCTAAAGCTCCTCTTCTCATTGGACGTGATGTACATAACATGAAAAAAGAAACAATGGAGATACTAATCAATAGGGAGGTTATTGCTGTTCACCAAGATTCCCTTGGAATTTAGGCCAAAAAAGTTCAAATGTATGGAGATAAGGAATATGGGCAGGACCTCTCTTTCTAGATATCGAGTTGTTGTAGTGCTACTTAACCGTGGTAAGAATCTAGAACCAACACCTACCATAGCCAAATGGGAAGACATTGGTATTCCTCCTAAGACCTTAGTCAAAGTCAGAGATGTATGGAAGCATGAAACAATTAAAAAGCCAATCAAGGATAAGATAATTGTCACACTTATTGCTCACACGTGTAGGATGTTTCACCTCAACCCATATTTCGTAAGGAGCACATTAACTTACACTCATGGGCTGATCAATTGCTTAGCGAGTTAAGTCTGGAATGCACTCAATATTTGTATGATACCTTAAGAAAAATGTAATATTATGGTTGTTAATATTGAATAAATAAAGAAAATTTCACCCAGTAAAAAAAAAATACCTGAATACAGTTTCAAATCAGGACCGTATATTCCTTGTTTTCTTAATCTTCTTCTTATGGAAAATGGCCTCCATATCATAATTAGAATCGCTCTCCAACTTAAAAAACATCTTATCATTTATAATTAAGCAACTAATCTATTTCCAATGCACAAATTGGTATGGATAGTTAAAATCTCTTTCTATTCACCAAATTCAAATTATAAAGAGTAAATTGAAAGTTATAGCAATATACTCAAAATTACCTGGAGTTTGAAAAAAACAGAGAAGTCAGCCTCAGATTTGAGTTGCTACCTTGTTGGATCTGAATCATTTCCTCGGAATTCGATTTTCTGTTGACAATTAGGTCGCCACCGCCGAGCATTCGCCATCATATACCACAGATTCGTCATGTAGATATGATTTGATTAAGAGTTTAGAATTAGTTTTTTATCTGGTTTGGGTTTTGGATGAGGAACGTTTAGAGATTAGTACTGAAGTTAGTAGGGAAGAGGGAGATAGAGAGGGATTGGGAGAATACACGTGAAAACGTGGTTTGGAGCCCAAAATTTTGATTTTGGGGCGTAACGAAATTTTAGATTTGGAGCCAAAAGGAAATTTGGTTTAGCCGAACAACGTTTAGATTTGGAGCCAAAAGGAAATTGAATGCCTTACCATATTACATTTCATTATATAATTATCATTTGAAATGTCAAAGTCTATCTGCATTCATATTCAAAAAATAAAAATTTATCTACATTCAAAAAACGAAAATAATACAAACCCACATCCAATAATTATTCATCCACTTTTAAATAAAAGCATCGTTAGTTTTTGGTGCATTTTAGCATATAAAAAAGGTTGTCATTTACCAAAGTAAAGTATACTAGTATGTGTAAAAGATTAACGCTTGAATTTTTTTTCTTAGCTTATTTATTATTTTTTATGTTTTTAGTACTTCAGTTGATTTATAATGGCTAGAAAGTTTCTATTTGTTTGTTTAGATTTATTATTGTTATTATTCAATATCAAATTTTAACTTTAACTAGTATAACTTAATTATTATTTACTGTAAAATTTTATTTTTAATGATTAATTACAGTATTTAATAGTGAATTATTTATAAATTATAAATTAAATATTAATTTATTAACTAAATATCAATTATTAATTAATTGTAATTTCTAATATTGATTATCAAATATTATATATTTAACTACTTATTAATTATTAAATGTAAATTTCTTATTAAATATTAATTATTTATTAAATATTAGGTATTAAATATTAATTACCAATCAACGAAAAAATATAAATATTAATTAAATATTAGTTACTAAAAAAGAATTGTTAAAGATACGCATCTATTACAACTGGTGAAAAGGAAAGTTATAATATGTATCTATTACAAATGGCAAAATAAAAAAGTTGTTGAAATAAGCTTACTACAACTTTCTGGAATAAAAAGTTGTCAAAAATCTTTATTACAACTGTGATTTTTCGACAGTTGTAGTAATACAGTTGTAATATGGTATTTTTTGTTGTAGTGCCCTAGGAGTCGGGAACCCGAATCTCGATCCCCCAGGCACCCGTGCATATAGTCTTCGTTCCCCTTGTGGTGCGAATTTCGCGACCTACGAAATTTGTGCCCTGCGGGGTAGGGCTATGAAATTTGAACCCTCAGGTTACGAATTTCGTACCCAACAGGGTACGAAAGTCAAACCCCTTGGGGGAAATCTCGTACCCCTAAAGGGTACGAAATTCATATCCAATGGGGTACGAAATTGCACCCAAGAGGTGCGAAATTCACACCTAGGGGGGTTCGAAATATGTGCATGCGGGTCAGGTGCGAAATTCTGGGTGTGATCCCCTATTTCTACCTACTCCTACCTAACCTCTCTCCTATAAATACCCTTTGGCCTCACACTTCAAAGGGGTTGGATTTCTATCACTTGGGACCTCTAAAGGGCTTCAAGAGCCTCTTTAATAGAATCTCCTCTTTGAGGAAGAAGGACTAAATTGTCTTTTTCTCGTATACTAAGCATATGATGATTATGAAAGTGAATGTAATGAGATATCATGAGTTAGCCCCAACTTTGTAATCCTTGGTGATAAATAATATTCCAACGACTCTTCAAAGTGGGCGTAGGCCTCTCTTGAGGCCGAACCACTATAAATCTTTCGTGTTATTTACTGCTTTCTGCACTTAGTTACACGACCAAAATAATAATTCTTAGTAATTGGAATCTTGGGTGTTTACGATATTTTTTGCCGTCAACATTTGGTGCTTTCATCGAGAAAACTCGGATTTGCGTCTTTGTCACACATTATCATCTTGACTTCAACGAGCTTTAGGTTCCTTTGCTAAACTTGCCCCCGAGTCCGCTTGCGATGGTAAAGCGACCAAAGAATGCAATGGTTGGCTCTTCAGCCGTAGCCGAAGCCGGAACATCTCAACAGCCTCAGCTAGCGGATATTTCCGCAACTAATGAAAATGTCCCTCCTATTGTGGACCCTGAAGCGCTCACAACACAAGCTCAGATCCGCGCGCTTAATGAAAAATATGAGAACACAGCAGTCGAGCTTAATCAAGCATTAAGGAATAACATTGACCTTATGCGACAACTTCAAGAAAGTCAGCGCATCGTCGCATCGTCGCTCGACTTCAGCTAGCCCCGAACAACGCTAGACCGCGACCAACTGTCTTGAAACTTCCTCTTCGAGTCGAGGGGCCCGCATCAAAGAAGGAGGTTTAGCCTCATCAACAATGTTGTCGTCCTCACCAACGCTCTCGACAACGGTAACGACAACGGCAATCGCTACGCCAACGGCAATGGAAATGGCAACGACGACCGAACTACAGTCACATATAGCAAAGGGGCACATATCGAGATCAATCTCGCTTGATCATCAATGACGGATCAGGTCCGACCAACCAACCCCTTCCTCGATAAAACCCAATGATCGCCAATCGCGATGATGGAACTATTATTCCAGCAGCCCGCCCTCCTCTAGAATAGGATCCACATCAACTCGCTTCGGCTCATCGTCCGCACTAGGACTCGATCATAGGTGTATATGACGTGGAAGAAGACGACCCGGACATTCATCATAGAAGACGCCCTCGCAACATAACTCCTGAACCTCGCCAAAATCAGTGGATCCTAATGGTGGATCCCCATCCAACTTATCTTCCCGACATGGTCCGGAGGATCATGAGGGAAATGCGAGGGAACGTACGTGATTCATGGAGGGACATTAGGCGTAACCCCTTCGCAAGAAGGGTAAACGAAGCCGAGTGGTTGAGATACTTTAGCATGCCACAAATGTCACTCTACGACGGCACAACTGATCCTTGTACCTTTCTAAATCGATATGAATGGCAAATGGACTCGAACCGGGGCAATGATCCGGTCAAATGCAAGTGCTTCCCAGTCTTCTTATCAGGAACCGCTTTGTTATGGTTCTCTCGCCTCCCACTTGATTCCATTAACAACATCGGCTAGTTAGCAACAGAGTTGGTCAAGCAATTTAGGGTGCATATCCTGACTCCAAAGAACGCCCTCACTATGTCCAACCTATACCAAGGACCCGATGGATCGCTCAAAAGCTACCTCTCCCGGTGCAACATCAACCTCGCCGAGGTCGAGGATTCAGACCCTCGCACCGTACTCTTTCAGTTAGCAAAAGGTGTTCTTCCCACTTCTGAATTCGGGGCATGGATCAATCGGAAGCAGCAAAAAAGCCTGGATCCTTTCTACGAAAACGCGGGGCAGTACTTATGCCAAGAGGAAGCAAGACGGAACCGGTTCTCCGAAACAAGTCGCCCCAATGACCCTCAAATGGGCGCTGCAAATAACAACCTCAGTGGAAAACAATTTGAAGAACTTTTCGATTAGAACAACGGGGCAGGTCCCTACAGGAAAAGATTGAACAATGGTAGGCAAGGTGAACGAAATAACGGTCAGGCCCCGACTGAGCCAAGGAAACCCGGACCTTACTGCGCGTTTGAGACCTACACCCCGCTGAATGAAGACTTACAAACAATTTGCTTGGAGATATGCAACACATTGCCATACAAGAAGCCATGCACCAGAGAATCAACCGACCTCGAGAAAAACACTGGAAGGTACTTCCCAAACCACGACGTGTACGGACATAACACCAATGAATGTCGCCAGCTCAAGGATGCAATCGAGAAGCTTATCCATGAGAAACAAAATGAGAAATACGTCCAAGAACTCTTTCCTCCTGAAGCAAATTCAAAGACACTGGTGCCAGCACCTCAAACACCCGCCAAGGCGGCCCCGGGTCCATCTAACCCGAGGCGAGGGATCGTGATCAACACTGTATGTGGAAGATCTTATCCCACACACGACAGCTTTCGGAAAATGGAAGAGTATGTTAGTTCTATAAAACACGCCACTTATGAGGCCTGCTCCGCCTCAGATGAATCCGTCCCAGCCAAGCTTCAAAAAAACCATGTGGGGGCAACATTGTCTTCCGCGAAAGAGATTCTACGGGGATTAAGATTCCGCCCAACAACCCACTAGTTATCATAGCTCAGATCGGTGCTGCTTCTGTCCGAAAACTATTGATTGACTTAGGAAGCTCAGTCAACATCATTTTCAAAGTTGCTTATGACCAGATGAAATTGGATACAGAGGACTTGAAACCAATCGCGCCACAATCCACGGCTTCAACAAAGCTTCTATTTGCCCCGTAGGAGTGATCGACTTGCCTGTAGAACTCGGTGAGGGGGATCGGAGTCGGGTCCGAATCCTCAATTTCGTTGTTATCGACATCGATTCCCCTTACAACGTTTTCTTTGGACGTCCTTTCCTCGCAAAGTTTCGGATCTGCATGTCACCATGGTCTCTCCTAATGAAATTCCTGACAAAAAATAGATCGGAATAGTTAAAGGCGACCAAGCTAATGCCAGAGAATGTTATGCAATAGAATGGAAGAAAGCGCGCAGTAAGGACAAGGGCAAAGCCGTGCCTTCTTGCGCCAAGACCATTTCGACATAGCAATCAGCGGCATCTGGGCCTTGGCTACGGCGCCACTACCGTCTTTCTGATGAGCTCCATTCGCAGAAGGACGAACATCCCGAATACGAGAGGGCTACTCCTGTTGAACTTACAATGGATGTTCCAGTCAATCCCGACGATCCATCAAGGGTGCTAAGATATGATCGCAACTCCATCCCGCAATCAAAGAAGATCTTATGAATTTTTTAAAGGCTAACCTAGACGTGTTCATGTGGACACACTCCAACATGAGAGGCGTCGACCCCCGCAGTCGCTTGCCATTGTCTAAGTATCTATCCCACAATGCCTACAGTCAAGCAGAAACGCCAATTCCTGGGACCCGAAAGGTCCAAAACCTTTGATGAAGAGGCAGACTGTCTACTCAACAACAACATCATTTGCGAAGCCGACTACCCTGAATGGGTCTTCAATCCAGTCCTGGTCAAGAAATCCAATGGTAAATGGCGGACATGCGTCGACTTCTCCAACTTAAAAAAGGCACGTCCCAAGGACAGCTTTCCACTCCTGAAGATCGACCGACTCGTTGATTCAACCATAGGATACTAGCTAGTATCTTTCATGGATGCCTATTTAGGCTACAATCAGATTCCGATGAATCTTCGTGACCAGGATCATACCTCCTTCATACCTGACCTTGAACTTTACTGCTATTTCTCATGCCCTTCGGCATCAAGAATGTCGGCGCCACTTATTAGCGAGTGGTTTATCGTCTCTTTAAAAACCAATTTGGGAAATCCATGGAGGTGTACGTAGATGATATGCTGGTAAAATCTAAAGTGTCAAGCGACCACGTCCACGACCTCTTTGAAATGTTCGATGTCCTTCACCAGTACGACATGAAACTCAATCCCCTAAAGTGCTCCTTCGGCGTCGCTTCAGGAAAATTATTGGGTCTCATCGTCAAATCTCGGGGAATCAAAGCGAATCCAGAAAAAATCCAAGCTATTCGGTATATCCAAATCCCCCAGAACATCAAAGATGTCCAAAGTTTAAACGGAAAGGTCGCCGCTTTAAGTCGGTTCATCTCTAAGGCCACTGACAAGTGCACTCCTTTCTTCGATTTACTTCGAAAGGGGAAATACAACTTCGAGTTGATGCCAGAATGCGTTTCCGCATTCACGGACCTTCTGAATCACTTAGAGCGACCACCAATCTTGTCTAAGCCCGTGGACCACGAGGACTTATATGTTTATTCGGCTATTTCCGTGAACGAAATCAGCTCGGCACTGGTGCGCATCGGAAACCATGTCCAATGACCCGTCTACTACATCAGCAAACGACTGATGGGGGAAGAAAAGAATTATCCAAAGCTGGAAAAATCGGCATTCTTTTAAAGTGGAGTATGGAACTGAGCCAGTTTGAGAAAACATTCATCCCTTGTCGAGCCATCCTCAGAAACGCTCTCGCTGATTTCATAGTACAATTCACTACTCCCCAGGAGACTCCTACCGAGAACACTGAAGCTCCCGACACTCAATGGAAATTGTTCTTGGATGGGTTGTAATGACCCGCATTTTTAGCAGTCGAATAATTAATTAATTTAATTATTAAATATCGAGTGGAGATACCGATAACCAGAATTAAATAATATTTATATTTAATTAATATAAATAATAGAATAATATATTTAATTCAGAAATAATCAAGAATAGTGGAATTCACAATATAGTGTGAATTGGATTATTTATAATATATAATTCAGTTTAGAGTTGAATTATATTAACGAATATATTATATAAATGACAGTTGAACGTATTAATTATATTATAAATATAATCGAGCTCGAAATGGCGTTGCAGTCCGAAATTTGGCGATTCGAACTTTAAACGAATATACAGAAGCCGTTTTAAATCGGATTTCTGTGAAACAAGAAACGTTCAGAGTTGGTGAAATATATTTTTCTAGTGGAAGAGAAAATTCGGGATTTCGTCGTGTAGATTTTGATTTATGTCCAAATCAAATTTTCGAATAGTCGCTATGGAATCGTTTATCAACCATAACGATATATTCAATTATAATTAAATATTGGCCTCGAATTTAGACAAGCCCTTTGAGACGTAGTGATAATTTAATTTTTAGAATTTTACTGTAATTTTTAATTAATTAAATAAGCAACTTTTTATTTGGAGTATTTTGCACCCTTAATCAGTGATTTTGTGGTTTCACAATATGAGTTAATCTACCGGTATTATTATATTTTTGGGATCGGGGCATTGAGCTCGACACAACGGTATCTTTATTTCTGTCCATACTTAAGTGGAGTTTTACGAAACATGGTACGCTAACGTTTTAAAACATAAAAATTTATAACATTACTTTGTTATAAACAAATCGTCTGCCATTTCAATTATATATATTTCAATAACTAAGAGGTTGAAAACAAATTGCAAACGTTCACTTTCATTTCACATTTCTCCCTAACGTTCTTTCTTCATTTGTGCGACCAGATGTCCTTGAGTACACCCTGATGAAACCGTACTTAAACACGAAGCCATATCTCATATTTCTAGAAGAAAAGAAAGCCACGTCCCCTCTTCAAAAGTAAGTACTGCGTAAGAACGTGGATGACTACTTACCGTAACTCTTTAGTTTTCCTGGGCTTATAAATATGCTAGCTCATTTACCTTGTTTTCTCTTCCTGAAAACCCTACGGAGCCGCTGATAGGATGAACAGGGGTAAGGAGGAAGAAGGAGGTTTAAGAGGAAGACGAAGTTAGATATGGGAAAAGAAAAATCAAGAGAGAGAGACATTAGCAATTAATTCTTCCTTTCATTCTAAATGCAAAACCAACGTACATATAGCCATAACCTATCCACTTTCCAGCGTGGCACTGGCACCATAACAAACTTTGGCGCCAATACAATTGTTTATAAAAAGAAAATACATAAAGGTAATTAGTGGTATTGCATGTGAATCCTTCAGCCACGTGCAGTTGCATTCAGAGGCACTATTTCAATTCCTAAACCGTATGGGTAGCTGGATATTCCTTTTTGGTCGAGCTTTGTGGTGAGTGCTATCAGCTTGTGCCTGTATATCCGTATTGTTCGTATCATCACCTACCCCTTCAAGATCAACCTTGTCCTCAAGGTCATGGTAGCTGTCCGTGGTAAACTCTGGTAATGGTTGTATGAGTGAAATATCTGGGTTAGGACAGAGCTTCAGGAGAGAAACATGAAATACAGGGTGTATACGCGCATCATCAGGGAGTTGAAGCTTGTATGCTACTGGTCCGACTCGTTCCAGTATTTGAAATGGTCCAAAATATTTCTTTGAAAGCTTGTTGTGATTGTTCTTCAGTGTATGTTGTCGGTATGGTCGTAATTTGAGGAAGACCCATGAACCCACATTGAACTGCTTATCAGTACGACGTTGATCCGCATGATTTTTCATCCTAGTTTGAGCTTTAAGTAGATTAGCCTTGATGAGGCGAAGCAGATCATCCCTGTTGGTAGCCTACTCGTTCAATGCTGGTATGGTTGTCACTGAAGTTGTGTAGTCTGCTAAAACTGGTGGTGGCCGACCATAGACTGCATGGAAGGGTGACATTCCGATGGCGGCGTGTTTAGTGGTGTTATACCACCACTCGGCCCATGGAAGACATTTAACCCATTTAGTTGGAGTGTCACTCACAATTGCACGAAGATAAGTCTCCAGGCAGCGGTTTACAACTTCGGACTGACCATCCGTTTGCGGGTGATAGGCACTGCTCATACGTAGTTTAGTGCCGTGAAGCCGAAACAATTCTTTCCAAAATAAACTGGTAAACAGTTTGTCTCTATCCGATACAATTGATTTGGGGAAACCGTGTAATCGAACATACTCTTGTAGAAAATGGGACGCCAATTGGGAAGCTGAAATTGAGGTTGGCAGTGCACAGAAGTGTGCGTATTTGGAGAGACGGTCCACTATTACCCATATCGAAGTTCGTCCATTCGCCGGTGGCAAGTGATTGATTAAAACCATGCTGATATCCTCCCATATGTGAACTGGGATTGGTAGCGGCTGCAGCAAGCCCTTAGAAGGGGTATTGTCTGGTTTTACTTGTAAGCATGTAGGGCATTGTTTGACAAAAGCATGTACTGTGTCTGCCAGTTTTGGCCAGTAAAAATTCATTGCAACTCTGGCAATTGTAGCTCTAATCCCCGAGTGCCCGCCAATTTTTGATCCGTGTAACTCATCGACAATTGTATTTCTCAAGGTCATATCATTGGGAATATACAATCGATTGTCCCAATATAACAAATTATCGTGATATGTAAATTTAGAATTGGGGCAAGTACCTGCTTGAAGCTGACTAATAATGGATTGTGCTGTGGTGTCTCTTTGAAGTGTCGTTTCGATGTCAGCTAGCAGCGGAAATGTCGGACCTGAAACAGCGAGCATGGTCGCCTCCTCGGTGAAACGTGACAGCCCATCCGCCACCGTATTCTGCCTGCCTGGTTGATAGTGGATGGTGAAATCAAACCCTAAAAGTTTGGTAAGCCACTTTTGCTGCTCCGACGTCTGGATCGTTTGAGATGTCAATTCCTTGAGGCTTCGATGATCTGTAAAAATTTTAAAAGAACGGCCAAGCAAATAGTGCCGCCATTTTTTTATGGAAGACGTAATTGCAAACATCTCTCGAGAGTAAGTGGAAGCTTTTTGGAGGTGAGATGGGAGTTTAAGGCTGAAGAAGGCAATCAGGTGGTTATTTTGTGAGAGAACAGCACCTATTGCGGTGGAGGAAGCGTCGGTAGTGACGGCAAAGGGTTGATCGAAATTTGGGAGAGATAAGATTGGTGTTTGGGTTACTGCGGTTTTGAGGTGGTCAAAAGCAATTTGGGCTTGCTGGGTCCAAGAAAATTCTTTTTGTTTGAGTAAGTCTGATAGTGGGCTCGCTATTTCCGCATAATGTTGAATGAATCTTCTATAATACCCCGTAAGGCCCAGAAACCCACGTGCTGCAGTTATTGTGTTGGGTACTGGCCATTTGATCATTGAAGCTATTTTTTCTGGATCTGCTTGCACGCCTTGTTCAGAAATAATATGGCCTAGGTACTGTAGCTGCTTTAATCCGAAAGCGCACTTGTGTATATTGGCAACAAAGTGATGCTGGTCGAGTAATTGAAGGGTTGTGGAGAGATGTGTAAGGTGGTCATTCCAAGAAGCACTATAGACGAGGATGTCGTCGAAGAAAACAAGAATGAATTTCCGCAAATATGGACGAAATATATTGTTCATCGTTGCTTGAAATGTTGATGGAGCGTTGGTTAAGCCAAAGGGCATGACCAAAAATTCATAATGTCCTTCATGGGTACGAAATGCGGTTTTAGGAATATCGGGTGGATGAACACGGATTTGGAAGTAACCACTTCGAAGGTCAAGTTTGGAAAAAATAATTGCACCATAGAGTTCATCTAATAATTCATCAACGGTCGGAATGGGAAATCGGTCTTTGACCGTAATAGCGTTTAATGCTCGGTAATCAACGCAAAAGCGCCACGAACCATCTTTCTTTTTGACTAGCAACACGGGAGATGAAAACGGACTTGTGGATGGTTGGATTAGTTTTGATTGGAGCATTTCTTGAATTTGTCGTTCGATTTCGTTTTTTTGGAAATAGGGATATCTATAGGGCTTAATATTGATTGGATGTGATGTGGGTAAGAGGTTTATGTGGTGGTTTAACTGTCGGGTTGGTGGTAGGCTCGTTGGTTGGGAGAAGATGTGAGAGTATTTGTGGAGTAAAGTTTGTATTTGAGGTTCATGGTGAGAGATTTGAACATCCATGGTTGGTTGTGGCTGTGGACTAAAATGAAGGTATAGGAATTGTGATATGGATGACGTTGCCTCCAAACGTTTTAATTGGTTTAAAGAAATTGGTTAAGGCTCTTGAAACTGGTCCAGCCCAGTTAGGCAAATGGATTTGCCCTGTACTTTGAAAGCCATTGTGAGGTTTTTATAGTCCATTGTAATTGGTCCAAGTAATTCTAACCATTGGATTCCCAGAACAGCATCAGAGCCGACGATCTCGAGTAGGTGGAAATCAATTAAAAACTCATGTCCTTGTATTTTAACGCCCACCGATTTACAATTTCCCAAGCTACGAAGCTTCTCTCCATTCCCCACCGTCACCGTGAAAGAGCTTGTTTTGTCTATTGTCAATCCCAAGTAGTTCGCTGTTTTTTGGTGCATGTAATTATGTGTGGAGCCTGAATCCACTAATATAGAGATTTGATTCCCATGAATAAGAGCTGGGAGACGAATTGCTCTCGGATGTGATGACCCAGTTAACGCATGGAAGGATATTTCTTGTGGAGCGTCGGTTTGTGGGTCGGGTGGTAAATCGATAGGTTGTGGGTCTGGTTCATCTTCGGTTTCATTGTTTGTGTCATCTTGGGTGGTATCAGGTGATACCATTAAAACGTGGGTTGGTTTACAGCGGTGACCAAATTGGTACTTCTCGTCGCAATTAAAACATAAACCCTGTTGTTTTCGAACGTGCATTTCAGCTTGGGTGAGTTGTTTGATGGGTATATTTGGTTTCGGTACTTGCGTGGAAGGTGTTTGTGGAATTGTCTGGTTGGTATTCTGTGGGTTTTGTTTTGTGAATGTTGAGTTTGGTTTAGAAAATGGGTATCTAGGCTGGTCTTTGCGTTCAATAAGTTTGGCTAACTCGATTGCATCGCAAAGTGTTGTGGGTTTTTGGATGAGTAGTTCGTTTTGGATATGAAGTTTAAGGTCTGAGATGAAACATTGAAGAATTGAATCAGGGTTTAATGTGGTGATTCGGTTACAAAGTGTCTCGAAGGTTGCTTGATAATTTTCTACTGAAGTGAGCTGTTTCAATTTGAACAGTGTTGCTTGCGGATTTAAAAAAGTTGGGGGTCCAAACCTTTGTTCCACTGCTTTAGCTAGAGCTGGCCACGAAGATAGCTGATTATTCCGGTGCATCCACTGGAACCATGAGAGTGCCTGACCCTGCATATGGAAACTAGCGAGCTCTACGCGTTGATCTTCGGGTGTGGAATAATATGTAAAATAACGTTCTGCTTGGAATATCCAGTCGTGAGGAGATGAGCCATCGAAGTTTATGAGTGAGATTTTAGGTTGTCGAGTGTTGTTTGGAGTGGATAATATGGGGGGTTGTCTAATGGGAAGTGCTGGTGTGTGAGAGTTTGCGGAAATATTATTCGGTGATGGTGGTGAAAAGGTATCAAACTTGTGGCTCAAGTCAGCCATGGATTTAGTAAGGTTTTGTATGGCTTGTTTGATGTCAACGATGTCTGCGTTTTGTGTTTCGAAGAGTGAACTGTGACTGGATAAAGTGTTTTGGATTGTTGTTTGGGTGTTTTGAACAGAGGTGATGGCATCTTGGTGGGTGGCTAACTGGTTGAGGGCGTCGTCAACTTTAGTCATGGTTGTGGTTGTTTGGATTCGGCGGGACAGTAACTAGGGAGGTGGAGTAAAAAAATGAAAGCACCAAATTGATAGGATGAACAGGGGTAAGGAGGAAGAAGGAGGTTTAAGAGGAAGACGAAGTTAGATCTGGGAAAAGAAAAATCAAGAGAGAGAGAGAGAGACATTAGCAATTAATTCTTCCTTTCATTCTAAATGCAAAACCAATGTACATATAGCCATAACCTATCCACTTTCCAGCGTGGCACTGGCACCATAACAAACTTTGGCGCCAATACAATTGTTTAAAAAAAGAAAACAGAAAATACATAAAGGTAATTAGTGGTATTGCATGTGAATCCTTCAGCCACGTGCAGTTGCATTCAGAGGCACTATTTCAATTCCTAAACCGTATGGGTAGCTGGATATTCCTTTTTGGTCGAGCTTTGTGGTGAGTGCTATCAGCTTGTGCCTGTATATCCGTATTGTTCGTATCAGCCGCCACTTTCATTAATCATACAAGTAATTAAAACACCTCCAATACTAAATGAAATCGAGCATGTTTGGGTCCGTTGAGTTCGCGTGAGGGAGGGCATTGATCCGGCGTACACAGTTTGGGTTGCATGTGTTCTGTTACTGGAACGCTGGAGACACGAATAGTAGGTAGCGGACGCTGGGAAGCAACTAATGGCAGTAGGAGGCATTTTGAGGAAATGGTGCTGTGTATGTGAAGACATAAGGGAGACGTGAGGGTTATAATCTGGAAGAAGAGAGAACCGCTTGAGAGTGGTGCGGTAGGCGGCCTGGGTATAAAAGGGTATTTAGCATAAAGGGGTGTATGCGAAAGCTCAGCATGCATGATGGAAGTGGGAAGCTTAAACTTGGTAGGAAGATGGTTACTGCTTCATGCAGTTGTGGGTTGTTCAGGGTATTGGTCTCGGCTTAAAGACGTGAAGCCCAAAATAAATAAATAAATAAATAAATAAAAGGGATATTTTAAGGGGTAAGAAAATGGGAACGTGATGGAGTAGCATAGAGGATGGGGAGCCAACGTTGAACGTGACACAGGGAGTGAAGCTGATTTTGGGTATGGGCCATATAAATCAAAGGTAAGGCTCATTATAATTAAATAAAATTTAGTTTAAATTTATATGAGTAATGTATGAATTTATAATTATAATATCTTTTGCATACGGTGTCAGAATCACGAACGGTCTGATCCGTCGGGATCGTATGGACAGGAGCAACACATGGAACTGACGGAGAGCGAATCGAAGCTCGTTACAATTTATAGAGAAATAAAATTTCCATCTGAATCAAGTGATGGTTATCGTTATTAACGATGATCGTCCAATGTGAGTAAAACTCACCAACTCTGAACAATTATATTTTTATAACGTATTCTTAGAACTGAAAATTATTTGTTGATTGCTATGTGTTAACTGTTTGGTTGAATTGCTTGTGTATTAGTTGAAATTTCAGATAACGATATATATATAAAAATCGTTAATCGAATATTGATTCTGTGTATCAGAATATTTTATTCTCGTGTTGTTTAACATCTGTGATGCAGGAAAACAAGTTGGAGGGATCCAACAGGATTCCTCAATATTTATAATACTGTTTGTTTTCATATATTGTGTTATATAATGTGGTGTATAATCTGTGATTTTATTATAATGACACTGGTCCTGTTATTTGGTACTGTTGAATACCAAGAGAAATATTGGAATGAAAAAGGGAAATTTCAAACTGTGTATTGAAATAGAAGTGTAAAACGATTATTTACTTAGTAAGTAAATAGAAGTATAAAGAAAGTAAACAGAATTAATAAAGGAAATTTTAATTAGGGAATAAATAGAGTTATAAAGGAGATATTTATTTAAATAGAAGTATAAAAAGGAAATTGATGAGATATAATAAGGGTTAATTAAATTTGTTAAGATAAGTTAGTTAATCGAATTAGTTAAGACAAGTTAGTTAATCGAATCAAGTTAAGTCGAGTTAATCGAATATGGTTGGTCTAGTCGAATTAATCGAAAGGAGTTAATCGAACATAGTTAATCAAAATGGAGTTAAACAAAAATTAGAAACTGACTAGAGACTAATAAGTTGAATGGTTTCCTAAGTATCGATCTGATGTTGGTTTCGGCCTTCGGGGTTTGTACTTAGGAAGTTGTTCTCTTGTTAGTTTATAGTTAGAGTCTGATAGATGTGGAAGAATAGTGATACGTATTAAGCCATGGAAATGTTTTCCAGTGTTAATAACGTATATTTTCTAAACATAGAAAATGAGGAAATATATATATATATATGTTTGATGATTGGATCGATAATTCCATTTGGAAATAAGATCGTTGTGTGTACACAGACATGTTTTCATTTGATAGTTAAATCAGCGACTATCAAAGTTATGCCCATTTTAACATTGTTAATATGGAGAGACCGGTTGGATTATTATCCGAAAAACCACTATGTATTGGCATAAGCGTTGCAAATCAAGTACGTTGAATATATTGAAGATAGAGTAAAGTGCAAGGGCTGTTGTGTAAATCTTAGATAACAATTGCCTAAGATGGATGTACTGAATAGTGCCTTCGGTTTGTCCAGTCCCAGGATGACCTGTATGGAAGAATGTCTGACAGAGTATATCTAATAGATCGTGTAAGTTGATCTCTTCAAATGTATTCACGTTTGGTGGCGGAGAAATTCGTTTCTCTTAGCTGTATATGTTGGATCTAGATTAACCTTGGAGGGGGGGGGGGTGAATAGGGTTTATCATAGTTTTTAACTGAATTGAAAAACTGACAGGATATTAAAATAATAAACAGATCACAAAATATAATAGAAACAGAAATGTAGAAAATAAATCACACACAGATATACCCAGCTTCGGCAAAACCCTACCTACTGCTGCATTTCTAAGGTTTCTACTAGGTGATAGAACAGATCCCGCATACAAGACCATGTACACTCGCAAACCCTGCTCCTATTCTAACCCTACGCTCAAAACCGTAGACTGACCGATATCCCCTCGATCAGATTTCCCCTGATTACGACCCTGTAACCAGTAACCCAGATTTTACAGACTCTGTCAACTGTCAGTCAACACCTTGACTGAACCCCCTAGTATTTTACAGACACTAGTATTGTTTTTGGTTCGATTTACAAAACAAAAATTTAAATTCAACGAAAATAAAAACAAATGAAACCCCTTGTGAAATTTGACTAAGAAGTTTAAATACAAGGGGTCATCCCCTTTAAAAAAACAAAGCCCAAGCTCCTTTTCATTTCTTGGCCGGCCCTCTTTCAATTGCGTTGCACCACTGTTTTGTTTGACCCGATCCTTCTCTTTTGCTTTGGGAAAAAATAATGGCGGCAGGGCGATTTCTAGGGTTTCCAATTAAACTCCCCAAATCGATCGATGCTTATGAAATTGATAGTTGCTGAAGCTTGATCCACTGTGGCTTGCTTTCTGATGATTTGATTTGGGAAGTGGCGATCGAAAAAACAATGGATTGAATTGTGAGTTTTCTCTGAAATTTCTTTATCAATTTTTGCTTTGAAATGCTTGAATTGATTTGTGGGTCCTTCGATGATATTGCCTATGATGTAAATGGTGAGAATATATAGGATTATTACATCCTATTAATGCTCTGATTTCAAATATATGGCTCGATCATATTTGCGCTGATTTGCTCGATTTCTACTTTTGAAAAATCTCTGATTGAAACGAAAATGGACCAGAATATGTTGTTCAATGAATCTCGTTGGTTTTAATTTGTCCCTGAAATAAATTCTGTCCCTTAATAGATTTTGCAATCCTGGAAAGTTTATTTTATCCTTTGCATGAATGATTCCATGATCAATAAAGATTGCCGTGAATGAATATTTGCCTTGAAGAAAAAAAAAACTGCCTTGAATGAATTTTAATTTCCTGTAATTTCTGGAAACATATGTTGGAATTGCCAAAAATGGTTTCACTGATCGAAAGACTTGCTTTTATTCTATTCTATTTTAATCTGATCGACTTTCAAGGATTAAATACTTGCCAAAGAAAAAAAACTGAAAACAATTTTTCATGTTGTTTAGACCATGATTTCAGGAAACCATTCTAAAGAAATGATCAAATCTGAAAACATATTCAAAAACATGTGGGATTTTCTGGAGGATATTTTGCTCATTAAAAACTTGCCAAAAACTTGTAAGTTGATGAATTGTAGGAAAATCACTGTTGCTATGTATTGCTATCAACACCATATTTATGAGCTCGAACATATGTATCATAGATTTCTTGTGCCGTGCTTACTTGCCGAAGAAAACTGCCAATTTTCCACATAGATTTATCCTATTTCTGGAAACAAAAATATGATTTCTGGAAGTAAAAAATCTTGTTGATTTTCTATGAACTTTGTCCATTCATTCGGTATGTTGTTCTGGCTTGTTTGCTTGATCACATACATGTACACCAGACTTGTGTATGCACCATGACTTGTACACATGAAATCTGCCATATGTTGTTCACTTGTATTATGCTGAAACACAACCATGTAAACTAACATGTCATGCTGAACCAAATGCTTGATCATTGCTTCATCACCATGTTATTGCTCTGCCACTTTAAACTTGCGGCGTCGACATGCTTGCTGCAGTAACACTTGGAATTTGCTGTAGCTTGACACTTGACAATCTAGTCAAAGTTGTAACATGCTAGGTCCACTTGCTTGAACTGTTGCCATTAGTTTTAGCTGATCTGAAAAGAAAGTGATTTGCCATTTTCACACTTGTGCACTTGTGACTTTGCAGTTTTCATTTCTTACATGCACATCATGTTGTTGCACAAGTAAATGCAGCTTTAAACCTGACTTGAACATGTGTGATTGAGCATTAGCATATCATCCTGCTTCACTGAAATTCTGGACTGAATTAAATTTAATTTATGCACTTGCACTTGAACTTGAACATGAATTCTAAAGTGATTTTCTTTGCACCATTTTGTACCAATCTTGTTCATGCTGCAGCTTCACTAATGTGTTGTCTCAGCCATATGTGTTGAGCATCATTACACTGTTCCACTTTGAAACTGCTGCACATGTGCACTTGAAAACTTGAACCTGCCTTGACCTTTTGCTTGCCTCGACCACTTTGCTTTGTATTTTGAGATGTATTGACTTTGAATGCTTGACTCATGAGTTTGCTGTTGACTTTTAATGTTAGCTGAGTATACACTGGGTTGAGTTGGTCATCACGGCTGCTCCTCAGTTGCTCGCTACATTCTGATTGGCGAGGCGGTGCACACGTGTATACACGTGTGTATATGCAGCCAACAGACGAATTTTCCTGTCCCTGTACTAGATACTGTCTAGACACAGTCGGATTAACAAATCAGATCAAGTCAGAAAAATGATGAGAAACACACCAGAAAACTAAGGCAAATAAAATTTTTAAAAATAAAAAATATTTGCTAGAAATTAGAATATTATTTCTGTTCTGGATACTGTGTGTGTTTCTACTGTGACAGGTAAGAAGATGAGACTGGACTGAAGTGACTGGACTGAAAGCTGTGAAGACAGAAGACAAGAAGACAGAAGGCAGAAGGGACAGTGTTGGAGAAAGTATAAAAGTCTGTATGAATGTGTCAATAAAAAAAGTTTGTATACTGAAATGTAAACTGAGTGAATGTATGAGTGTTGCAGTGAGGAGTTGTGTATATATATAAATTGTACTGATGTTTGTAATAAACAAGTTTGATTGAAATAAAATATTATTTTATTGTTGTCAAACAAACTTGTCTATTTTATTCTATTTATCTATAAGTACAATATTCTGTGAGATGAATAAATAGAGGAGTTATAAGAAATTGTATTGTTTGTATGTTTGAAATATAATATTCAACTTAAATAAAATACTGTGTGAATATATGAAACTCTGTACAATCATATTCTATTTAAATATAAATATTATATTCCTGTCTGTGATGTATAATAACAGTACAGTATCAAACACATTAAAATAATATTTATTTGGTTGTTATCTTCAAACAAAAATCATATAATTGTGTATACAACACATTTATTATATACATCAATCTCCCCCTTTTGATGATGACAAACAAATAAAAGATTTTGTACAGTGAAAAATGAACTCCCCCTATTTATTAGCTCCCCCTACAACAGAAAGCTCCCCCTATAACTGTGCTTGAGTGAACTAAACTGGAAAAAAAATTCAAAATTAAAAATATTTATAAAATATTCACTCATAAATCAAAATCTAATCCATTCTCCCCCTTTTGTTTTCATCAAAAGGATACAAATTTTAAAATACAAATGAAAAGGACTAAAAATATAATTTCAGCTTAAGAGGAGGAACGGTTATCATAAATTTCAATTAGTCAAACAAAAATCATAATATTCTAAGAACAGGTGGCATATTTCACATTGTAGAGAATGACTGATATACGATGAATTTTATATAAAATGGAGAGAGTTTTAAAAACAATTCATTTCCAATTATTTTCAAAGGATTTTTATACAAATAAAGCACAAAAACAGTGATGGATTTGGACTATAATTAATAATTCAATTTAAGTGAAAAGATTGAATAATCTCAAATCCCAATACTTATCAATCAACAAATCATAATACGTCATAAGATTTCAACACATTTCACAGATTAGTAGATGGATTGATAGGCTGGTTTTTATACTCAGAGGAGAATTTCAAATTTATTTCTATTTTTAGCACCTTATTTCCTTTTTTTATTTAAGAGCACACTGACCACGCATAACCAGAGCTTGGATTTTTAAATGGGATCAGTCGCAGCTTAAATTATAAGACGTCTCATAACCATGCATGACTAGAGCTTGGATTTTTAAATGAGGTTAGAGACACTCTTATATATTAATTATATTTTTATCATTTTCAGCTTTACAAAGGAAAAACTCCTCGGTATATGAAACCAATATGGATGATAATAATGTGGTAGGTACAGAATTGGACTGTGAAATAAATTTCTAAATTAATTATATTATGAAATAAGCTCGACTGTACTGGGATTATTGAAAATTTTCAATTATCACTAATTCTGAATAATAATATAGTCCCATTTCTATCACAAATAATTTTCACTGTTTTAAAACAAGATGATTTTTTTTTTTAAAAAATAAACTCTCCACATTAATATAAAATCATGATGGATGGCAGACGGGTGATAGATAAAGGAGATGGTCATGAAATAATTGCCAGTTCAAAGATATTATAATAAATATTCAACCATCATGAAAATTCAAATAAAATCTCCTCCTGTTGTGAAATATACTGCAGTCACAATTCATCACAATTTCAAAATCTGATAATTATTTTGATGAATTATAAATACAGTTCAATTTGGATATTGATTTCAATTTCTGAATGAATAATTTTAAAATTGAAAATCAATTACAAGAGGAAATTAAACAGATTTATACAAAGAAAAAAATGGAACCTATACACGGTGATAATTCAAAAAATGGATGAGTGAACAAGATGATACCAATTGTAGTCTCCATTATCGAGGAATTTAATTACACCCTGATGAACTATCATGGATATCTCAGACCAAAGAAAATTTAAACACATTCCCAGCCAGACAAATTTAGCACGTTTATTAGAGCAGCAGATAAGAACAAGCAGTTATTTGAAGAACAGTATCAGAGCAGTAATCAAATCATAAATAAGCAATTTCCAACATATTTTCAAAACAATATCAAAGTACCACAAGACATCAGTCATGAATCAAACTTGTCATAAAATGTTTCACATAAGTTTCGGATGGTCACAAAAGATGATTCATGATCCCAGATTTAAAAATATTGTTTATTTTAAATCATTTGATGGAAGATGAAGATATCAGGATTCAATGAATCGATCACACTAGATTGAAAAAAAATTATTCGAGATATATGTGAGATTCAGTAAATCAATAATTTCAAATGATTTTAAATAAACATATATTCTAACCAAATAATCATGGAATAGAGGATTTTAAGACCAGTTTTACAAAAGAAATTTTCACAAGTATCTCTGAAAAGTGTGAGATTAAATTCAGATCATTTACACCAAATTTGAGAGGTATTCATGAACTAGAAAATTAAAGTAATTTATTTGAAATCACTTGAATCAATGTCAAGTTCTGGGATATAATGAATCAGTCACACAAGGTTGATAATTTCAAATTTAGGAGGTATGTGAGATTCAAAATATCAGGAATTTCAGATGATTTCAAGCAAACTAATTTCAACTGTACTAATCATGAATAAATATGAATTTTAAGAGGTATCACTGAGACAAGACATTTCAAAAAAAAGATTTTCAAGCCAATCTGAAAATTACTGGAATTGTCACAACTGATAAATAACAGTGTGCTGTAATGAGTATAATATTTTGAGCTTTTCTAAAACGAATTAGAATAAACTTAGAACAGCAAAGGTGTGTGAATTTCCATACAATTTTCAGATCTTCAAAACAATTTAGAATTCAGATTAATAGTGTTCAAGATATAACAAGAATACGTCAACACCGTAAGGAATTCAGAAAACAAAAAATGAACTTCAAAACAATTGCAGAAAAAAAAATTCAGTATCTGGACATGATTAAAAGTATCAGAGCTATACACACAAAATAAATTTCCAGAATAACATGAATACTGCAATCCAAGAAGCACAAAAAAATATGACAGTGATAAATCAAATCAGAATAGACAGAAGAAAGATATAGAAGGGAGAAGAAGAAGAAATAAAAAAAATCAAAACAGAAAATATTTACAGAGGTGAGTTTAGAGATCATACCAGAATCCAGTGTAAATCAGAATCTCTAACTCATCAATCTTGGCTGGAGGAACTGTGAATGATACAGAAGTATAAGCCCGCTTTATTTCAAATTTCTTTTTGTACAGCAGTTCCTCAGTCTCCTGCGGTACCTACCAGTTCATATAATCGAGTGGTCTAACAAAATTAGTAAAACCACTCACAGTTGTATTCATATGTTTTGGTACCCAGACTTGTTTGTATAACAAACCATTAGAATTAACTTTTGTTCCCTTAGGAACCCAAATCTGTTTGAACTTGACGAAGGCCGTTTTATTTTTTGGGATCCAAGAATGTTTAAATGGTTTATTATAAAACGATATCTCATCACAATTTTGACTCAAAAAACCTTTGAAATTCTCAGTGTTTAAATTTTCTAAGCAGTTCTTTCCAAAGCTGTTTGAGGGATTTTTCAAATCATTTGAATTTTGTTTTCCAAAAACATCATTTTTCCCGAAGCCAAGACCAAATTTATTTTCAATAGAAACTTGGTTTTGTAACAGCATATTCAATGATTTTTCCCCATTAGAAAATTTATCCAAAGTTGATTCTAATCGTTGAATTTTGGATTTTAGATCGCTAATTTCTTTTAGTAAATTTGAGCAATTATTTATAGCGATCTTCTGTTTAGCATTGGACTGTTTCAAAACCAAATTCTCATTTTCAAGCAATTTAATTTTGGCTTGGGATTCAAAAATTCCAAGTTCAAATCGTTTTTGCTTTTTAGACTCAAATTTCTTGGATTTTTCAATTTCATTTTCAAGTTCTTCTAAAATCAAATTTGATTTCAACAAGTTCTCCTTTTCAGCAATTTCAAATTTGGAATTTATATCTATTTTAAAATTTTCAAATTCTTTTTGCAGAAGGTTATTCAAATTTGATAACTCGGTCTTGTTCTCATTTAAGATCAGAATTTCATTTTCAAACTTTTGAATATTTTTATTGAAATGAACAAGATTGGTTTTCAATTTCAAACAATTTTTGCAAACTGAATTTGAAGAATTTTTAACATATTCTAGTTGTGATTCCAAATTATCAATTTTGCTGGTCAACTCAAAATTCTTAGATTTCAGAGACTTATTTTTCAATTGGAGTTTATCAACAGATTTCGTTAAGTCAAGACACATGTAAACCAAATCTTCGTATGAGAGATTTTCTGTTTCAGCATTTGTTTATTCTCCATCATCTGATTCATCTGAAGTTTCATCTACATGACTTGTTAAGCATAGATCTGAATCAGAGTTGACATTCTGGGGTTTTGAGCTATTGTCCGATTTTCCATACAACTTGTTGAGAGTTCTCCAAACTTCCTGTGCAGATGAACAATGACAGATAAGATTAAACTGTTCAGTGCTAAGATAGTCAAATATATTTTTCACAGCACGAGCATTGAAATTAATATCTACACTATCAAACCCATTTATAATAACATCCCAACATTTAATATTAACAGATTTGAAATAAAATTCCATTTTGGATTTCCAGTTTTAAAAATCTGTTCCAGTGAAAATAGTTGGAGATGAACTGGACTGACTCTCTATCGGTTGACAACTAGGAATCACCATTACTCTATAGTTAACAGAATACCTGCTCTGATACCACTTGTTGGATCTAGATTAACCATAGAGGGGGGGGGGGGGGTGAATAGGGTTTATCACAGTTTTTAACTGAATTGAAAATCTGACAGGATATTAAAATAATAAACAGATCACAGCATATAGTAGAAACAGAAATGCAGAAAATAAATCACACATAGATATACCCAGCTTCGGCAAAACCCTACCTACTACTGCATTTCTAAGGTTTCTACTAGGTGATAGAACAGATCCCGCATACAAGACCATGTACACTCACAAACCCTGCTCCTATTCTAACCCTACGCTCAAAACCGTAGACTGACCGATATCCCCTCGATCAGATTTACCCCGATTACGACCCTGTAACCAGCAACCCAGATTTTACAGACTCTGTCAACTGTCAGTCAACACTTTGACTGAACCCCCTAGTATTTTACAGATACTAGAACTGTTTTTGGTTCGATTTACAAAACAAAAATTTAAATACAACAAAAATAAAAACAAATGAAACCCCTTGTGAAATTTGACTAAGGAGTTTAAATACAAGGGGTCATCCCCTTTAAAAAAACAAAGCCCATGCTCCTTTTCATTTCTTGGCCGGCCCTCTTTCAATTGCGTTGCACCACTATTTTGTTTGACCCGATCCTTCTCTTTTGCTCTGGGAAAAAATAATGGCGGCAGGGCGATTTCTAGGGTTTCCAATTAAACTCCCCAAATCGATCGATGCTTATGAAATTGATTGTTGCTGAAGCTTGATCCACTGCGGCTTGCTTTCTGATGATTTGATTTGGGAAGTGGCGATCGAAAAAACAATGGATTGAATTGTGAGTTTTCTCTGAAATTTCTTTATCAATTTTTGCTTTGAAATGCTTGAATAGATTTGTGGGTCTTTCGATGATATTGCCTGTGATGTAAATGGTGAGAATATATAGGATTATTACATCCTATTAATGCTCTGATTTCGAATATATGGCTCGATCTGATTTGCGTTGATTTGCTCGATTTCTACTTTTGAAAATTCTCTGATAGAAACGAAAATGGACCAGAATATGTTGTTCAATGAATCTCGTCGGTTTTAATTTGTCCCTGAAATAAATTCCGTCCCTTAATAGATTTTGCAATCCTGGAAAGTTTATTTTCTCCTTTGCATGAATGATTCCATGATCAATAAAGATTGCCGTGAATGAATATTTGCCTTGAAGAAAAAAAAACTGCCTTGAATGAATTTTGATTTCCTGTAATTTCTGGAAACATATGTTGGAATTGCCAAAAATGGTTTCACTGATTGAAAGACTTTCTTTTATTCTTTTCTATTTTAATCTGATCGACTTTCAAGGATTAAATACTTGCCAAAGAAAAAAAACAGAAAACAATTTTTCATGTTGTTTAGACCATGATTTCAGGAAACCATTTTAAAGAAATGATCAAATCTGAAAACATATTCAAAAACATGTGGGATTTTCTGGAGGATATTTTGCTCATTAAAAACCTGCCAAAACTTGTGAGTTGATGAATTGTAGGAAAATCACTGTTGCTATGTATTGCTGTCAACACCATATTTATGAGCTCGAACATATTTATCATAGATTTCTTGTTCCATGCTTACTTGCCGAAGAAAACTGCCAATTTTCCACATAGATTTATCCTATTTATGGAAACAAAAATATGATTTCTGGAAGTAAAAAACCTTGCTGATTTTCCTTGAACTTTGTCCATTCATTCGGCATGCTGTTCTGGCTTGTTTGCTTGATCACATACATGTACACCAGACTTGTGTATGCACCATGACTTGTACACATGAAATCTGCCATATGTTGTTCACTTGTATTATGCTGAAACACAACCATGTAAACTTACATGTCATGCTGAACCAAATGCTTGATCATTGCTTCATCACCATGTTATTGCTCTACCACTTTAAACTTGCTGCGTCGACATGCTTGCTGTAGTAACACTTTGAATTTGCTGTAGCTTGACACTTGACAATCTAGTCAAAGTTGTAACATGCTAGGTCCACTTGCTTGAACTGTTGCCATTAGTTTTAGCTGATCTGAAAAGAAAGTGATTTGCCATTTTCACACTTGTGCACTTGTGACTTTGCAATTTTCATTTCTTACAAGCACATCATGTTGTTGCACAAGTAAATGCAGCTTTAAACCTGACTTGAACATGTGTGATTGAGCATTAGCATATCATCCTGCTTCACTGAAATTCTGGGCTGAACTGAATTTAATTTATGCACTTGCACTTGAACTTGAACATGAATTCTGAAGTGATTTTCTTTGCACCATTTTGTACCAATCTTGTTCATGCTGCAGCTTCACTAATGTGTTGTCTCGGCCATATGTGTTGAGCATCATTACACTGTTCCACTTTGAAACTGCTGCACATATGCACTTGAAAACTTGAACCTGCCTTGACCTTTTGCTTTCCTCGACCACTTTGCTTTGTGTTTTGAGATGTGTTGACTTTGAATGCTTGACTCATGAGTTTGCTGTTGACTTTTAATGTTAGCTGAGTATACACTGGGTTGAGTTGGTCATCACGGCTGCTCCTCAGTTGCTCGCTACATTCTGATTAGCGAGGCAGTGCACACGTGTATACACGTGTGTATATGCAGCCAACAGACGAATTTTCCTGTCACTGTACTAGATACTGTCTAGACACAGTCGGATTAACAAATCAGATCAAGTCAGAAAAATGATGAGAAACACACCAGAAAACTAAGGCAAATAAAATTTTTAAAAATAAAAAATATTTGCTAGAAATTAGAATATTATTTCTGTTCTGGATACTGTGTGAGTGTGTTTCTATTGTGACAGGTAAGAAGATGAGACTGGACTGAAGTGACTGGACTGAAAGCTGTGAAGACAGAAGACAAGAAGACAGAAGGCAGAAGGGACAGTGTTGGAGAAAGTATAAAAGTCTGTATGAATGTGTCAATAAAATAAGTTTGTATACTGAAATGTAAACTGAGTGAATGTATGAGTGTTGCAGTGAGGAGCTGTGTATATATATAAATTGTACTGATGTTTGTAATAAACAAGTTTGATTGAAATAAAATATTATTTTATTGTTGTCAAACAAACTTGTCTATTTTATTCTGTTTATCTATAAGTACAATATTCTGTGAGATGAATAAATAGAGGAGTTATAAGAAATTGTACTGTTTGTATGTTTGAAATATAATATTCAACTTAAATAAAATACTGTGTGAATATATGAAACTCTGTACAGTCGTATTCTATTTAAATATAAATATTATATTCCTATCTGTGATGTATAATAACAGTACAGTATCAAACACATTAAAATAATATTTATTTGGTTGTTATCATCAAACAAAAATCATATAATTGTGTATACAACACATTTATTATATACATTAGTATACCCGTTGTATTTTTGGGGAAATCAATTTGTGATTTGGCGGGTATGACGATGTGACATTCAAAGTGAATGAAGATGTGGCATGTAAAGGATAAGCATAGCTTCTAGCCTCACAACCGGGAAATGACAAAAATCGGCAGGCAGCATGGCTATGTAGGTCGCACCTATAAGGGTGTATAATCACCTGATCTAGAGTTTCATTTACTTCTAAAAATCTATTTTCGATGTTGTCCCATTCGGGAAACGGTTGCTGATCCCAACCGTTGGTGATATACATTCGATACACTCAAGAGAAATGAGTGGTCGGTCATGTGTGGTCGGGTTGCAAGATGTTCTTGTTGAACCCAGTGTATTCCTCTCTAAAGGTACACTAGCGAAAGGTGGTTCCATACCTTGTCATAGTTGGAAATCCATTACCCAATACGTGCTTGCGGTTTTTATTGTATATTATATATGTAGAACGTGAGATGAAAGCATTTCTGCTAGATGATTATTATTTTGTGGTTGATAGACACTATTATAATATCAGTGAGTTTTGATATAAAGATTATTTTGGATTCTCACCAGGAAAAAACCCGTTCCGTTATACGGCGTGGTCTTATGAGATATCGTTTAATGGCTCAAACTTTTTTAAACTGTTTTACTCATACCAGTCCCATGACTGACCCGGAGTTTATTTTGTTTTGTTTTCCCTAAACTCTTGGGTGCCTTATTTTGTACGGGAAGTCAAGTAGTCGGGATTTACAGATACTTGAAGAGCTGGAGCAGGAGGCTTCAGGATCATACAGCTATTGTGTATTTCTGCTGTGTTGTAAGTGCTGTACTTTGGAAATGATATGTATATTCAAGTACAGATTTATATTTCAAAATTTTGATATATATTATATGTTATTCGTTCCGCTGTGAGGTTCGTGTTACTCTGATGTGGTGTTCTTCTTCTTCTTCTATTCTAAGTTTCTATCTTATCTATTCTCACCCTCTAATTTCTTTCTATTAACATTCCGGTATTTTTCGATGTTTGGTTAGTCATCATTGAGTTTATGGCGATAACCAAAGTCGACAAAAACTGGGTCGTTACAGTTGGTATCAGAGCTTAAGGTTTAGTAATTGCCTTGGCTTTGTGGCGTGACTTGGTAGAGATGGGGTTAGTAATACCCTAGATTGAGTTGAGTGTATATATACGAGAGAGCGTATTTTTTATTTAATATAAAGTGGTTTTATATTATGTAGATTTATTAGTTGAGTTGTTTATTAGTTCTGGTCGATCAGTTGGTCCACTGTATCGGTAGGAGTTTCTAAACACTCGAATACGATGGGTCGACACGATATGTTTTGAAAAGAGGGTAAACAGAATAATTTTACCCAAAGTAAATTTTGATATAAGGAAGATATATATATTGGATATATTGGTTGTTATTATAATTGAGTAAGATTATAAATTAAACGGTTATGTAAATAACCAATCAGAATTCATATAAGTGAAATACGTGGAATCAGATGAATTAAATCTAAAATTAAATCAGAGATGAAATTAAAACTCTGGAAATTTGTAAAATGTTTGAAAATGAATTTGGATCAAATATATGAGAATTTTAAAATCCTAGGCGATTTTAAATTGTTTAACAGCATTGTGAATGATATTTTGAAATGTATTTCAAAATAGAAGTGTTTATAAATGATTTTGAAAAGTGATATAGTATTGAACTCACTTCAGTAGCTGGGAAATAACCCTGATGATGCTGGACACATCATCAGTGTTCATTTTCGAGATTGTAAGTGACGGATTACTACCAGAGACACTATTTTGAATTTGTTTTGGGAAAAACAAGTTGTGTTGAATTTCAAAAAGGAGATATTTGATTTTGAAAAGCAAAGCTGTTTAAAATTCCCAGGAAGAGATTGTTCGAATTAAAAACCAGATTATATAGAAATTTGTGAAAGCAAATTGGAATTAAAAATAAAGCCAGTTAAGTGGTAACTGAATTGGATTAGAATGAAATCAAGTAAGTTGGATTGATAGGAATTTGGAATCAAGGATAATACTTGAATTTGAAATGAAGTTTGGCTCGGATAAAACCAAACAATTGAATTGAAAATGGAATTTGGCTTAGTTAAAAGCGAATGGTTGTATTGAGATAAAAGTGATTAGAGTTTGACCGAAAGGACTTTGGTATATGCTAAATTGGTAGCAGGTGTAAAGGATATAACGATATGCCCGACAAAAAGGTACCAGTTTGTATTTTATATGGATATGAGATCTATGAGCCAAAGTGACAAGCCGCTTGGCTGTTTGATTTTCTATTGGGTTGGAGAAGGCCTAGAGAGGCGAGTTGTTGTTTTACCGATAGGGCTGTACAAAGGAGGTTATGGCGAAATTTTCCGAAAAATTAACGCATTAGAAAATTTTCAGAATTTTTTAAAATTTTAGTTAGTCGGAATAAATTAACATTTTAGTCGATATTAATTGGTTCAGTCGAAACTGAAGTTAAGGGGTAAACCGATAAATATTTACCCAGTAGATAGGGTCGTCTTCTAGCTTAGCAATTTCGAGGACGAAATTATTTTAAGGGGGAAAGATTGTAATGACCTGCATTTTTAGCTATCGAATAATTAATTAATTTAATTATTAAATATCGAATGGCGATATCGATAACCAGAATTAAATAATATTTATATTTAATTAATATAAATAATATAATAATATATTTAATTCAGAAATAATTAAGAATAATGGAATTCACAATATAGTGTGAATTGGATTATTTATAATATATAATTCAGTTTAGAGTTAAATTATAGTAACAAATATATTATATAAACGACAGTTGAACGTATTAATTATATTATAAATATAATCGAGCTCGAAATGGCGCTGTAGTTCGAAATTTGGTGATATGAACTTTAAACGAGTATACAGAAGCCGTTTTAAATCGGATTTCTGTGAAACACGAAACGTTCAGAGCTGGTGAAGTATGTTTTTCTAGTGGAAGAGAAAATTTGGGATTTCGTCGTGTAGATTTTGATTTATGTCCAAATCAAATTTTCGAATAGTCGCTATGGAATCGTTTATCAACCATAAGGATATATTCAATTATAATTAAATATTGGCCTCGAATTTAGACAAGCCCTTTGAGACGTAGTGATAATTTGATTTTTAGAATTTTACTGTAATTTTCAATTAATTAAATAAGCAACTTTTTATTTGGAGTACTTTGCACCCTTAATCGGCAATTTTGGGGTTTCACAATATGAGTTAATCTGCCGGTATTATTATATTTTTGGGATCGGGGCACTGAGCTCGACACAACGGTATCTTTATTTCTGTCCGTACTTAAGTGGAGTTTTACGAAACATGGTACACTAACGTTTTAAAACATAAAAATTTATAACACTACTTCGTTATAAACAAATTGCCTGCCATTTCAATTATATATATTTCAATAACTAAGAGCTTGAAAAAAAATTGCAAACGTTCACTTTCATTTCACATTTCTCCCTAACGTTCTTTCTTCATTTGTGCGACCTGATGTAATTGAGTACACCCTGATGAAACCGTACTTAAACATGAAGCCATATCTCATATTTTTGGAAGAAAAGAAAGCCACGTCCCCTCTTCAAAAGTAAGTAATGTGTAAGAACGTGGATGACTACTTACCGTAACTCTTTAGTTTTCCTGGGCTTATAAATACGTTAGCTCATTTACCTTGTTTTCTCTTCCTGAAAACCCTACGGAGCCGCCAATTTCATTAATCATACAAGTAATTAAAACACCTCCAATACTAAATGAAATCGAGCATGTTTGGGTCCATTGAGTTCGCGTGAGGGAGGGTATTGATTCGGCGTACACAGTTTGGGTTGCATGGCTTCTGTTACTGGAACGCTGGAGACATGAATAGTAGGTAGCGGACGCTGGGAAGCAACTAATGGCAGTAGGAGGAATTTTGAGGAAATGGTGTTGTGTATGTGAAGACATAAGGGAGACGTGAGCATTGTAACCTGGAAGAAGAGGGAACCGCTTGAGAGTGGTGCGGTGGGCGGCTTGGGTATAAAAGGGTATTCAGCAAACAGGGGTGTATGCGAAAGCTCAGCATGCATGATGGAAGTGGGAAGCTTAAGCGTGGTGGGACGATGGTTACTGCTTCATGCTGTTGCAGGTTGTTCAGGGTATTGGGCTAGGCTTAAAGACATGAAGCCCAAAATTAATAAATAAATAAAAAAAGAAAAGAAAAAGAAAAGGGATATTTAAAGGGGTAAGAAAATGGCAACGTGATGGAGTAGCATAGAAGATGGGGAGCCAACGTTGAACGTGACACAGGGAGTGACGCTGATTTTGGGTATGGGCCGTATAAATCAAAGGTGAAGCTCATTATAATTAAATGAATTTTAGTTTAAATTTATTTAAGTAGTGTACGAATTTATAATTATAATATCTTTTGCGTACGGTGTCAGAATCACGAACGGTCTGATCCGTCGGGATCGTATGGACGGGAGCAACACATGGAACTGACGGAGAGAGAATCGAAGCTCGTTACAATTTATAGAGAAATAAATTGTCCGTCTGAATCAAGCGATGGTTATCGTTATTAACGATGATCGTCCAATGTGAGTAAAACTCACTAACTCTGAACAGTTATATTTTTATAACGTATTCTTAGAACTGATAATTATATGTTGATTGCTGTGTGTTAACTGTTTGGTTGAATTGCTTTTGTATTGGTTGAAATTATAGATGACGATATATATATAAATCGTTAATCGAATATTGATTTTGTGTATCAGAATATTTTATACTCGTGTTGTTTAACATCTGTGATGCAGGAAAACAGGTTGGAGGGATCCAACAGGATTCCTCAATATTTATAATACTGTTTGTTTTCATATATTGTGGTATATAATGTGGTGTATAATCTGTGATTTGATTATAATGACACTGGTCCTATTATTTGGTACTGTTGAATACCAAGAGAAATATTGAAATGAAAAAGGGAAATTTCAAACTGTGTATTAAAATAGAAGTGTAAAACGATTATTTACTTAGTAAGTAAATAAAAGTATAAAGAAAGATATTTACTTAGAAAGTAAATAGAATTAACAAAGGAATATTTATTTAGGGAATAAGTAGAGTTATAAAGGAAATATTTATTTAAATAGAAGTATAAAAAGGAAATTGATGAGATATAATAAGGGTTAATCAAATTTGTTAAGACAAGTTAGCTAATCGAATTAGTTAAGACAAGTTAGTTAATCGAATCAAGTTAAGTTGAGTTAGTCGAATATGGTTGGTCTAGTCAAATTAATCGAAAGGAGTTAATCGAACATAGTTAATCAAAATGGAGTTAAACAAAAATTAGAAACTGACTAGAGATTAATAAGTTGAATGGTTTCCTAAGTATCGATCTGATGTTGGTTTCAGCCTTCGGGGTTTGTACTTAGGAAGTTGTTCTCTTGTTAGTTTATAGTTAGAGTCTGATAGATGTGGAAGAATAGTGATATGTAATTAAGCCATGGAAATGTTTTCCAGTGTTAATAACGTATATTTTCTAAACGTAGAAAATGAGGAAATATATATATCTATATGTTTGATGATTGGATCGATAATTCCATTTGGAAATAAGATCGTTGTGTGTACACAGACATGTTTTCATTTGATAGTTAAATCACCGACTATCAAAGTTTTGCCCATTTTAACGTTGTTAATATGGAGAGACCAGTTGGATTATTATCCGAAGAACCACTCCGTATTGGCATAAGCGTTGCGAATCAAGTACGTTGAATATATTGAAGACGGAGTAAAGTGCAAGGGCTGTTGTATAAATCTTAGATAACAATTGCCTAAGATGGATGTACTGAATAGTGCATTCGGTTTGTCTAGTCCCAGGACGACCTGTATGGAAGAATGTCTGACAGAGTATATCTAATAGATCGCGTAAGTTGATCTCTTCAAACGTATTCACATTTGGTGGCAGAGGAATTCGTTTCTCTTAGCTGTATACCCTTTGAATTTTTGGGGAAATCAATTTGTGATTTGGCGGGTATGACGGTGTGACATTCAAAGTGAATGAAGATGTGGCATGTAAAGGATAAGCGTAGCTTCTAGCCTCACAACCGGGAAATGGAAAAAATCGGGCAGGCAACATGGCTATGTAGGTCGCACCTATTAGGGTGTATAATCACCTGATCTAGATTTTCATTTACTTCTAAAAATCTATTGTCGATGCTGTCCCATTCGGGAAACGGTTGTTGATCCCAACCATTGGTGATATACATTCGATACACTCAAGAGAAATGAGTGGTCGGTCATGTGTGGCCGGGTTGCAAGATGTTCTTGTTGAACCCAGTGTATTCCTCTCTAGAGGTACACTAGCGAAAGGTGGTTCCATACCTTGTCATAGTTGGACATCCATTACCCAATACGTGCTTGCGGTTTTGATTGTATATTATTTATGTAGAACGTGAGATGAAAGTGCTTCTGCTAGATGATTATTATATTGTGGTTGATAGACACTTTTATAATATCAATGAGTTTTGATATAAAGATTATTTTGGAATCTCATAAGGGAAAAACCAGTTCCATTATACGGCGTGGTCTTATGAGATATCGTTTAATGGCTCAAACTTTTTTAAATTGTTTTACTCATACCAGTCCCATGACTGACCCGGAGTTTATTTTGTTTTGTTTTCTCTAAACTCTTAGGTGCCCAATTTTGTACGGGCAGTCAAGTAGTCGGGATTTACAGATACTTGAAGAGCTGGAGCACGAGGCTTCAGGATCATATAGCTATTGTCTATTTCCGCTGTGTTGTAAGTGCTGTACTTTGGAAATGATATGTATATTCAAGTACAGATTTATATTTCAAAATTTTGTTATATATTATACGTTATTCGTTCCGCTATAAGGTTCGTATTACTCTGATGTGGTGTTCTTCTTCTTCTTATATTCTAAGTTTCTATCTTATCTATTCTCACCTTCTAATTTCTTTCTATTAACTTTCCGGTATTTTTCGATGTTTGGTTAGTCATCATTGAGTTTATGGCGATAACCAAAGTCGACAAAAACCGTGTCGTTACACGGGTCCTCCAAGAGAAAATGCTCCGGGGTGGAGTCGTGCTCATCACTCCTGAAGAACGCCCAATATACTATGCATTAAAACTAAACTTCCCTTCTACCAACAACGACGCGAAATATGAGACCTTGATAGCCAGACTTAGAATTGCGATCGAACTCAAACTAAAGGCCATCCAAATCTTCTCCGATTCACAACTAATTTTGCGCCAGGTACAAGGAGAATATCAAGCTAAGGGGGAACAACTCTCCCTATATTTAGCCCAGGTTCAGGAATTTCTCGCAACCTCGACCACTTTTTCATCATGCACATTCCCCAAGAGCAAAATGAAAATGCAAGTTCATTAGCCAAACTGGCAAGCTCCGAGGATTCGCAACTCTTGGGGTTCGCCCCAGTCGAGGTACTCAACTCCCCAAGTATCAAGCAAACACAAACCGAAACGGTCATGAACGCCGAATCCGAACCTGAATCTTGGATGACACCAATCAAGAATTACCTACAACACGGAACCCTTCCAGGACGCTGCAAAGATAGACGAGCGCTCACCCGCCAATCAGCTCGCTATCTTCTTATGGATGGGGTTCTCTACCGCAGAGGTTTCTCTATAATATTGCTCCGATGCGTAGCTCTTGATGATGCCATCCAAGTGCTAACTAATGTACACGAAGGAGAGTGCGATGACCATACTGGAGGGCAAACCTTGGCAAGAAAAATACTCAGATATGGTTATTATTGGTCTACGCTCGATCAAGATGCCGCAGACTATGCTCGCAAGTGTGATAAGTGCTAGCGCTTCTCAAAGATCCCGAGAGCCCCGCCTACAAAGTTGACGCAAATGATCAGCCCATGGCCATTCTCCATGTGGGGAATCGACATCATGGGAACTCTTCCAATGGCCAGAGGTGGGGTATTGTACGTTGTCGTCGCAATTGATTATTTTACCAAATGGGCATAGGCTGAAGCTCTCTCCACAATCACCACCAAAAAGATGATCAACTTCGTTGTCGGTAACATCATTACCCGATATGGGGTCCCTAAAGTTATCATTTCCAACAACGACACTCAGTTCAAGAGCGTTGAATTCAAAGCCTTCTGTCAGCGGCACAACATTGAAAAAATATTCTCGGCGGTGGCTCACCCCAAGCCAATGGGTAAGTCAAGGCGGTTAATAAGGTTATTAAATGCATCATTAAGAAGCGCTGGAAAAGGCTGAAGGCATGCGGAAAGACGAACTTCCTCTAGCCCTATGGGCCTACCGAACCACCCACAAGACAACAACTGGATGCAATCCTTTCACCCTTGCCTACGGATCCGAAGTCGTCATCCCCATTGAGCTCAAGCTTCAATCTCACCGAGTTACTTATTACGATCCAAAGAAAAACCAGGACTTACTTTTGGAGTCACTCGACTTGCTAGAGGAAAAAAAGGAATGAAGCTGATCTCTGAGCCACCACCCAACGACAACGAGTAGCCCGATACTTCAATTCCAAAGTCCGCCATAAGGACATTAAGATCAGCAACCTCGTCTTAAAATAGGTTTTTCCTCCACCAGCGAGCCTCGCTCCTCATTGGGAAGGACCTATTCCATACAACGAAAGCTCAGCGATGGAACTTTCAAACTCGCAACTGCGGACGGAGCTGAACTCCCAAGGGCGTGGAATAGCGAACATCTTCGCTGCTACTTTACATTACTTAGCACATAGTTTTTTATGCTTTCCGACAATGTTTTGTTTTCTAGCCACTCAAGGCATTGTAAAGGCTATTACCGCCAAAGTTATTAGTAGAAATGGTGTTCAACTTCCTATCTCTTTTTTGTTTACTCCGTGCATTATACGTTTGACTAGTCCTAACAGACGGCTTACAGGCAAACATTCGTCGCCGTATCGGCACCCCGAGCATGGGAGCCGGTACCGCCATCCAAACCTCGAGCCCACATCGAGGCCAAATAACACTAGCTACGACTAGCACCCTGAGCACGGGAGCCGACAACGCTGCTCGAGTCACCAGCCTGTGGCTCGATCGAGTATAAATAACCACTAACTCGAACCTCAGCCCCGAGCTGAGATTGAGGATAAATCGTTCCGCGCCCAACTCCCAAGCGACTTGGGGCCACCCAACAGCTAATTAAGAGTGATGCAAATCTCACCCCTGGCTACGGGTGCCGGTCGAATCATGGTGCAGTACCAAGACCACCTTAAATCATTTCTTCCCTGAATCTCTCAAGGCTAATGGGTAGCCCATAGCCACGATCAGTCCCTATGGGCTGATGATTTGGGTTTCTCTTCTCGGCGAATAAACAGCGCCTGCTGCTCGCCACAACCCAATGAACGATGGGAGAGACACCCACCAGATTACTCAACGTCCTACGCCTTTGCTCTACTTGCGATTAACCCCTGACAGCCCATAACAGCAGGCGTTTGGCCTGGTTTCACAAACTGCGGGTTTCCTGAGCTGAGGGAAACTTACTAAAACTAGCACTCTATCTCACCCCTCTGGAATAGTCAACCCGGAACGCGGCCTTCGATCGCTTTTGTGTTAAGTATAACGATAAGTATGCTTATGCAAGTAGAGGACACTGGAAAACATAAGAAGAACATCCAAAAACTCGACACAAATTGCAATCTTTAGTAATTCATATTTCATTTCCACACATACACATTTAATGGACTACATGTCCAACATATTTCTTTTCTAATGACAGGGTGTACATGTAAACCACACCATGTCTTGTAAAACCAAAAGAGAGGGTCGTACTCACGTAAACTATCGACCTACACTACCAAAATAACAGTAACTTCTACTTAAGTTGCTGACACTAATCGTGTCTTTTCTTCTTGTGCTTGTTCTTTTTCTGTGTAGATTCGACACTCGGCGGTTCATCGCCCGCGCCAGGCCTCTTCTTCCCCAATCTGCTCCTTCCTTCTTGGCCCTTCTGAGGAGTACATGACTCGTGAGAAGCCGAGAGGCGTCGCTCATCCGCACCATCACCACTTGAGATCTTCGTGACATCAGTAAGGGCGGTGTGCGGCATCGGCCTGGGTACGCTCCCACCAACAAGGGCTATCACAACATCACTCTTCCCTGGTGTCTCCTTGCCTTCCCGCTCCACCTTCTCCTTAGCTTCCCGGGCATCCCGTCGATCCGTCAGCTTCTGGGACTTATGCGTCGTGACATCGCCAGCCTTGGGTTTCTTGGAGGTTTCGATGGCCCTCTGATGGGTTTTGTAATCCTCCCTCTTCTTTTGAGCCTCACCAGTGTCCCTATTCTTTTCCGCCTCCACATCGGCCTTCCTTTACTCAGTCGTCTTAGCGACGCTCCTCTCAGTATAATGTCTGGTCATCATTAGGACCTCCTGTCTGGAAGCCTCGACCTGCCTTCCCTTTTCCTCCATCTCCTCGCACATGGCCACCATCCGGCTCTTTAATCAATCCATCAGGTCCGCCATGGAAGGCACATCGGCCTCCACCGGACCTCTGGCATGGGCGCTTTGTCTGTCAACCACCTCTCCTTCCTCGATAAGGCCTTCATAAAGGATGGACGATTTCCTTATGTCTGATTAGTTGTTCAACGGATTGCCGCCTCCTCCAAATTGCATTCCCATAGGACCTGGCCCAGATTCGGTCACTTGGGGAATCACGGGGGCAGAGCCCATTATCGTGGACGATCTAGGAATGGTGCACAGTAAAAACACAACCTTTTAGTCCGCAAATTTGGTAATTACGTCATCTTCGGGGATACATGGTAAATGGAGTTTACCTCCGGTCAGCGATGGTGTAGAAAGGGCAGAAAGGGTAGTTGTCATGGCAGGTAAGGTAAATCCAGTCTCTCCTATTTCTGAATGCTCAGGGTCGTACTTGGTTGAAGCTCGAGCCAAAGCTGTGGTATCGCTCGCCATAGCGGATTCAGGGGCCTATGGCCGATAAGAGCTTCCTTCTTCAAATGTCTCCGCAACTACCATGCTTTCAGTCACGGTGGACTTCCCCTTTTCAGCGGCGAGCCTTGCCAACCTCTCTTTCTCAACATCCTCTAGGAGCAGTTTCCTCCCCTCCTCTAGCTTTTCACGCTCCTCATCAGTTAGGAGATCAATCATCAATTGGCGTTCATCCAAAGTGCTCACATCCACTTGGTGCAAATAAGCTTCATATGGGACCAACCTCTCCCAGGTTCGAGCCAATTCACGGGAGTAATCATCGACCCATAAAAGTCCATGGAATCTCTAAACTTTTACATACATATTTCGGATATCTTCCTCCAAGGACGATTCCACCCGGAATTCTGTATTCCCCAGCTGCTCCCTTAGTTGTTCAACCTCCATCAGGTGTTCGGCCTTCGGTCCATCGACCATATTCAATACGTCCCTATTGCTGGCTTCCATATCTTCCTTCGCCTTCCTCATCTCCTCAAGTTTCCTCTTTTAGCTATCATTCTCCGCTCTTAAAGCATTGTTGTCATTTTGGATCTGGGTTACAGTTGTGTTGTCCCTTTCCAGGTTGGCACATGTTTTCTCCACCTCGGCTTTCTCCCTCATTAGGGATGTGTTCTCGGTGGTGAGGTCAGCTACGGTCTCCGCAAAATAAGAACCGGGATGCTCTACCTCACTCTTTAGTATCTCATACGCATGCTTCATCTCCGTTGCGACAATGAGACCTAAGAGTTAACGTTCAAAGGCACAGGAATGAGCAATAAGATGTTTATGATACTAAAAGTAAACTCACCTATTTCCGTGTTCAAATTGCCGATGGTGGTCTGCTCGGCATCAATGGTCAGCCTCTGATTGGTGAGTTCCAAGTTTTTTCTCCTAATCAGCTCCAAGAGATGAAAGGGATGAGCAGTAAGCTCGTCGGCCTGGTGATATGCGACCTTCACAAGCATCTATATCTGCCCATAATCCCTAGTAGGAGGAGGATGGAGATCAGGACGTACCGCCAGCTCATTGAAATAGTGTCGAGGAAAGGTCTTTTTCAACCACGCCCTCCGTTCCTCCCTAGAAAGCTCTTGCCTCCCAGATTCCGCTATCTCTTGCATCCCAATTACAGTCATCCTCTCCAGTCTTGATTGGCCAAGTGGCGGCTCCCTCGCTAAAATAGGAGCCAAAAGTGTTGTATGTGAAGGACCTATCAAAGACGGTGGCTGGGAACCATCTGAGTTAAGTAAAGAATCTTCCTCAAACACCTGAATTAGAGGAGGAGGAGGGGTTGGAGATCACCGAGATCGATCCCTAGCCTGGTGCTCACTGCCACAATCCGGAGGGGGTGGAGTGCCGTAAAAACTAGTCCCTCTTCTAAAGCCCTCGAAGAAAGTGTTCCTAGAGCGTCGGCGGTCTCCGTATCCATAACCTCGTCCTTCATGCCCTCTAGCCATATCAACTGTTAAAGGAACGAATCAAAGTTAGTCAAGTCGCACACTCAGATGTGCCACTACGCTATGCAGTGTTTAAGAGTGTATGCCCTAAGTGTTCTCTCAACAAACCCGATTGCGGTCCGCTCGAAGGAGTTAACCCCTCTACAGTAAGAGCTAGTTCTTCCATGCTAGCCGTAACCGGCCACGGGGATATTTCTAGATCAAGTTTATTTAATCCATCGAACTAGCGCTCATCCTCGAGTGGGGTAGCGGTTCCAGGAGAAGTCACTGGAAACAGTGGCCTGATTGATGCTCCTACCCCCGCTTCTCTTGTCGGAGCCGGGACGGGAATGCTCAGCAGGCCCTCATCTCCAACCACGAATTCCTCACCATGAGCCCCATTTCCACCGGCATCCCTCTGGAACTTGATAGCCTTTTTCGACTTGAGCCCAGTAGGGGGCAACTTTCTTTTCGGACTAGGAGCCGCGGGGCCTTTCACCACCTTCTCTTTTGGTACGTTGTTTGCAACTGCAGGCCTGATTATAGCGACCGGAAGCAACCCGGCGCGGCGAAGGCGCCCCTGACTTGTCACTGTGTTAGTATTGTGAAACTCTGCAGGGATCGCTCATAGAGCATTAAGGCATTGCTGGTACTCGTCGTTGATGGTCGCCTCTGGATTTCCTACCGTGATCAAAACATGACAAAAATGAGGCATGGGTTCCAAAAACTCTATAGCAAGGAACGAAACTCGAAGAGTACTTACTCCCTTCTATCCATCTTCTAGTGAATCTAGGAGGGCAGTGCACAAAGAACCACTCGTATTTGAACACTGACGGCCTGGGCCACTTCCCGACAAAATTTTTTTGTGGCAAATGACGCTTCCAAGAACCAATGAGAGGGCGACGTGCTAACCGTTCTCCTAAGATGGAAAAAGTACCGAATGTCCTCTTCGATGGGTTCCAAATGCAAATACTCATGGTAGAGAACATAAATGCCTAAGAGTGAAGCATAAGCGTTCAGATGCTGTTACGGCAGTGTAAGGCGGAAATGGCTTAACATGTCCCAAATGAAGTCACTGGTTGGGGGCAGGCACCCAGAAAAACAAGCTTGCCTGTTCCAACCAGTAAAACCCTCGGGAGGCATGTGAGCCCTTCCACCCTCTCCCGATGCACATACATCATCCACCGGTATGTTGAACCGCAACTCCATTTTCCTAATGGTGGTAGCATCCAGGCACGATGGCACCGAATCTATCGGATTCTGCAAAATAACTGCATTGGGCAACAAGTCCGAGGCCACCGGAGTTGCCGGTGCATCACCACTAATGATGTCCACGCGCTCAACCTCCTCAAATATGATAAGAGAATGTTGTCTCTCTGTTTGTTCTCTGTGTTTGGACACTTCGGGTAAATTGGCCGTTTAGGAAGGAGTGGATCCTTCAGTATTCTCAAGCTCATTGCAAGTTGAGCTACAACTGTTGGTAGAATTGGATGTATGTGACGATGGCGGGGTAGCTTCGGCTTCCGGGATCTTTCTCGTCTTTGATCTTGTCTGCATCGCTAGCTATACTTTATCACACCAGTGTTAGACATCGCAATAGAAAAACCTGTACCCCTCGTGTAGGTAAAAACTAACATGGGCATGCAGTGTTATGCAAAACCATGATACACAGTAGAAGTTCAAAATAGTCCAACAGTTCAATTAACAGTCCTAGTTTATGCTCTATCCTATGTGGAAATTCAAAGTGTATGCAATAATACAGTTACTTAGGTGACGCGGGAGAACAAAGGATCAAAGCAGTGAGACCAATCGCGAAAATGCATCCCACTTAAGGCTCGAAGACTCGAAGACTCGAAACCCCTCTTCGAGGTTTGAATGTTCGAACCCCCATGGGGTTCGAATGCTCGAAACCCCCAGGGTTTGAAGACTCGAACCCTATCTGGGTTGAAAGCTCGAACCCTGTCAGCGTTCGAAGGCTCAAGCCCTAGCGAGGCTCGAGAACTCGAACCCCATTGGGGTTCGAATGCTCGAAACCTTGCGGGGTTCAAATGCTCGAACCTCATCGGGTTCGAATGCTTGAACCCTCGCGGGGTTCGAATGCTCGAACCCCTGAGGTTTGAAAGCTCGAACCCCACCAGGGTTCGAAGGCTCGAGCCCCAACGATGCTTGAGAACTCTAACCCATTGGGGTTCGAAGTTCCCCTTGGCGCTCGCCTCCTAGCGTCATCCTCTCCTCCGCACGTGCCTCCAAGGACATCGAGGACCCACCTATTTTGTGTTCGGACTTCGAACTACAAGGGAATCGAAGCTTTTAATGGCGGCCAATCTTGGAAATTAGAAGGAGAAAGTGAAATGAAACAGGGAAGGGCTATTTATAAAGGAAAGGAGGAGTCCCCTCATCTTCCCATCGTTCTGAACCCCCCAGGCTCGAAATTCTGAACCCCTCAGGCTCGAAATTTTGAACCCCTTAGGTTTGTGATTTCGAACCTGTTGGGCTCGAAATTTCGACCCCTTGGGTTCGTAATTTCGAATCCTTTGGGTTCGAGATTTCTGACCTCCTGGGTACGAAATCCCAAACACATCGGGTTCGAAAATTCATGCCCAACCAAAAAATAATAACAATAATAAAATAAATAAATTTTTGGACTACTACGATGACCATACGCTCATGTAGATGTATTCCACACGCATGCATACCGACCACCGCAAACGCACGGGGGCGATGCACTTCGAATACTTAGTGACGTGAGCATGTCGCGCACCAACAACAGCTCGCTTGCAATTCCATAGCAAACGAGCCAAAAAAATAAATCTGTTTTCCTTTAACTTACAGGACGAGTCAACAACTTGACTACTATCTCAACTAATGCAAAGCACGTCATGTCAAGACAAGACATACTTTGGGGGAGGGGCAAATGTTAACCGGCTTTTTGGTTCGGTTCCCAAAAGTATATAAGACACGCTCGACTCAATGCATCACATGGAGCTAAAGCCAGAAGGGACGCCCAGGAGCGAAGGAAACAAGTTGAAGAGGGACCGCGCCAACAAAGACCTCGCAGCGCCCCCAACATATTTTGAACTAAGGCAATGAATCCCTAGGAGTCGCGAAACCGAATCTCGAGCCCCCAAGCACCAGTGCATATAGTCTTCGGACCCCTCGAGGACCGAACTTCGTACCCCTCGGGGTGCGAATTTTGCACCCCTAAGGAGTGCAAAATTCGTGCCCTGCAAGGTAAGAAATTTGAACCCCTCGCGGTACGAAATTCGAACCCCTCGGGTGCGAATCTCGTACCCCTAAGGGGTACGAATTTCGCACCCCCATGGGGTGCGAAATTCGCACACCAGGTGGGTTTGAAATATGTGCATCGGGTCAGGTGCAAAATTCTGGGTATGGTCCTCTATTTCTACATATTCCTACCTTACCTCTCTCCTATAAATACCTCTTGGCCTCACACTTCAAAGGGGTCGGATTCCTATCACTTGGCACCTCTAGAGAGCTTCAAGAGCCTCTTTAATGGCATCTCCTCTTTGAGGAAGAAGGACGACTAAATTGTCTTTTCCCTGAATACTTAGCATATGATGATTATGAAAGTGAATGTAATGAGATATCATGAGTTAGCCACAACTTTATAATCCTTGGTGATAAATAATATTCCAACGACTCTTCAAAGTGGACGTAGGCCTCTCTCAAGGCCGAACCACTATAAATCTATTGTGTTATTTACCGCTTTCCGCATTTAGTTACATGACCAAAATAATAATTCCTAGTAATTGGAATCTTGGGTGTTTATGACTTTTTTTGCCATCGACACATATGAACCCATGACAAAAAATAATTGTATACGTATATCATTTCCATGTAGAGGGATTAAATGGGAATGACTTAATAAGGTATCTAACCTTTTCCCAAATATGAAAGATATTAAAGGCTAAAAGGGTACCAAATAATAACCTTCGCGCATAGTCCGCTTCTTGGGTCCTAAGCGGCTGAGTGATTAGGGTTGAAGATTCCACCTGGGAATTGGTCTTTTAGTTTGGGGGTCTCAAATGGCAGGTGCGTGGGGGCCTACCCAAACCTAAAAACCAAAACGTCAGATATGGCTATCTATTTTAAGGGAAGTAATAAGCAACTAAGGTTGTTATCTAATAAGGTCAGTTAGAGGTATAATGAACTATAAAATACCATTTCTTACCTTATACGAGGTAAGGGTATACGCGTGAATGATGGAAGCGTTAACTAGTAGGGCCCGTAGCTAGTGCCTTCTAGTTTATGTTATCATCAAGTAAATTATCAAGAAATAATAAGTGACCAATTGGTCCACCTAGAGTCTTAAGTGATCAGGAAGAGTCCACCCTATCTATCATTGATAGTGAGATAGTATATGATGAAGGATAAATGAATGCAAGTATATGAATATAGAAACTCCGTAATTAGGGGTCAAATCTTAATATAGTAACCAGCCAAGCTCTAGTATAAAGGCTTCTCAAAAATAAATGCAAACGTCTTATCTTGGTATTGTAAGAGTCCACCCTATCTATCATTGATAGTGAGATAGTAAATGATGAAGGATAAATGAATGCAAGTATATGAATATAGAAACTCCGTAATTAGGGGTCAAATCTTAATATAGTAACCAGCTAAGCTCTAGTATAAAGGCTTCTCAAAAATAAATGCAAACGTCCTATCTTGGTATTATACTTTGGAAATACTATTTTGGGAAGAGTGGTAGGGTCCTGCGTAAACATTTACAAGGTTGAGCTAGAATCATTAACCTTGTTAGGCATGCATCTTGGGTTGAACCAAACGGGATATATCTGTATATTATAGTTTGTGTTGTACATTTATTAGTCACCAGAACTTGTTGTTCTAACCCCCTCCTCATTACAATCTCCCTGGTTTCCTAGAGAAGGTCAGGTTCTCACAGAAGTTTAAGTTTGGTTTTCAGTTCTCATTCTCTCTCATGCTTCATATTGGCAAAGTGACTTACTTCGAAAAAGGTAGTTACTTGAGTTAATACTAGTTATCTTATTTTGTTTCCACTGTAAGTTTTTTATAGTACTCTGATTATGCTCATGCTCGTTTATTGCAGGTACCAAATATACACGCTCCATGCTTGGAAGTGTTTAAGTTTAGATTTTTGTCGAAATTTGGACACAGAAAAGTGTGGGTGTTACGATGTTAGAACTGATTAAATATTCTATTTAGTATTGGAATGTAAATTGGGGATAAAGCTTAATATGTAATTGGAGAACATGAAAACATATAAACTAGAATCGAATTAACATAGTTGGACGCTAAGTAACGTGGGGTTTGGTTTGTACAAAAGGATGAACATTAATTGGGAATGTTTAATATAACCTAGGAATATAACATGAGATTATATTGGGCTTACTAATAGACTTAAATTGTGTTATGTTAAACTAAAGATAAAAATTAATAAGCTAAGATAGTGGAGTCCGTTCTAGCGGCATGGAGTTGATTGGGGGCAAATAAGTGGCTCATGGGTTAGGTCCATTCTGGAAGCACGAGGATGATTAGGGAAAATAAGTGGCCTAATAAAAAATAAGATTGTAGTGGGAGTCCGTTCCGACAGTGTAATAGCTTGCATTTTACATAACAGAGGATCGTAAAAATATTTTTATTTAATTCCCTGAGGGTTGGATCATTCTTATATTTTGATATGTTGGTTATAGAGATGTGAGATATGTCCATAATTTTTACCAATTTTATTTGTGACCATTTTGCCCGTGTCAGTCTTCTATAGGGCATAACTTTTGAGTGTATCGATTTCATTGGAAAGGAAATGATGTTCCAACCCCATAGCATGGTCACATTAAAGATTTAGTTCAACTATTTGGGAGGAACCGTTGTTTTAGTGCTGCACAATTTTTGTACAGTCTTGGCTAGCCATTAGTGGGCTTCTTTGGTGTGGGTAGTTAGTGGATTGATTGGAGGCTATAAATAGGGGATTAGAGGCATAAAGAAAGGGTTTCTTTTCTTCATTCTCTCATTTGGTTGAGCTCCGGATCCTCCTTGCTCAATCAAATACACCTTTCCACCATTAAAATTCTAGATCTATGGAAAGGGGTTGAAGATCTACATCGTGTAAAACTAGATCTACATTAAGTGAAGGAAGATCGCATCAAATTGAGAGGTGTGAAGCTTATTATTCGCTTCCCAAACTGGGAATTTAGTGATGTCAAGGATTTGATGACTGATAAGCTTCTCTCACATAGATTTAGTTAAGTATGTGGATTGTTTGATCTTATTTTCATTATTTTTAAGTTGTTTACACCAAGATCTACATCATGGTAAGTACATTTCCACTTGAATCACCATAGGTTCTAATCTAGCAATTAAATCAGTAATCCTTATGCTAATTCATATGTTTATGCAGGTTTAGATCCATTATTTTGTTATTCATTTATTTATCATGATTTGGTGAATTCTATATGGTTGTTGACAAATAATTGTCATTTTAGAGTTAATGATGATTTCATAAAGTTATTATGGTTGAATTGGATGATTTGGATGAGGTGGTTGCATCAATGTTATCGTTTGGTGATGAATTGATTGAGCCTGGAGGTAGATTGGCCAGATCTGGAGTTAGGTCGTCTTTGCCAGGTCGTTGATGACATGGCATGAAGCTTGGGTCATGTGGCTTGTTGTGCAATAAAAAGATTTGTCAAAGGCTTCAGATCGTACGAAATTGGATCAGGTCGGGTTGTTAGAGCCTTGGTTAAGTCGCAGGAGCTTCTGAAGGAAGCAGGTCGTTAGCAACTCGAGACAGGAATGGGTCGGTCAACCTGTTTTGGAGGGGAGGGTCGTTCGTTTATGTAGGGTCATTGAGTACTCACTGGGTCAGGTCATAGGTCATGTGTGCTTGGCCCGTAAGAAGGTGGATCGGCCTACTAGAATGGTGAGGGCCATGGGGGCTTGAAGCATTAGGTCGTTAGACGACCTGAGGAGGTGGGTCAAGGCAAGTTGGGTTGGAATGACCTGATGGGTCGTTGGTTTGTTGTAATGACTTGATGGGTCGGGTCAAAACTGATGATGGGTCGGCGGAAGAGGTGGACGACCCAATTGTTATTGACTAAAAATGAATGTTATTTTGGTTAAATGTTGGGCATGGCTTCGACTTGAGTTCAAGATGGAATGTCGAAGTGATGCGAAGTGTTCATTAATCGATGAAATGCAATGAATGTGACTACGACTCAAAGATGTTGAGTCAGTGGATAATGTTTGCTCGAAAGATGTTTGGGCTTGTGAATAGTAGCTGTCGATGATGACTAGAGATATTGAAGGGAGAGGGATTATTATTAGTTAAAGGTTCTAGTGGGCTCAAAGCAGGGTACAACGGTGGATGCCTAAAAGACCGGATAGGTCGAGTACCCTAGGAAAACAATTGATGGGCCTAGTTGTCTTTGTCGAGTAAGACAAACATACAATGCAGATAGTGTATCGAGTTTAGCTAGAACCAGGGTTACCATTGGCCCTTGACGAATGGCCAGATGGGCTGGTCATGCGATTATCAATAGTTACGAAGCAGAATTGGCGGTGATAGCCAGATTTATGGATGATGATTGTTTTTCTTGTATCGTCTTATGTAGATTGTCCGACGTCGAAGGAGATATCTCTTGGGTGCTTATATGATGTTGGTTTAGGCCTTCCGGGATTGTGCTTGGTAGATATTGCTAACGATTAGGATGGTCTACGCTTGATAAATGATTTCCATGAATGTACGATTGTTTCTACTTGATTATTGTAAAGGTTATCACTTCCGGATGTGGAGGAGACGGGAGGGGTTCTTCTCTAATGATGTGATTGGAAGGTTAGACGAATCTGCCTATTCTCGTATACTTTATTGATGATGTTAAATAGCTGTTTTATTGCTCATTAAAGCTGTTGTTTGACTCAAGGTTTTATTTTTCCCTCTTATTACCTTAAATTGTTCATCCATGTGTTGAATAGGCAGACTAAGCATCAAGTAACAGGTAGCAGATCTTGGTTGACGATGCTGCAGATCAATGACGAGATGGAGACTTACGTACCAGTTTCGTACTACACATATTATGCTGTTTTTTTGTTTGATGTATTCTCTGTGTGTTATAGTGAGGCCTTTTATACAATGTTTGTTAATGCAATTCGAAGACGTTATGGATATTCCATGGTGATATGGAAGTTTAAAATTATATGCAACTATGCTTCGCTATTATTGCCTGTCGTGTATGCTCTGTTTTATTTTATCCTTGCGTTGTGAGTTATAATACAGGTTCCTCTTATGTTATCCTACCATGATGATCGTCCATAGTTGCCTGGCATGTTTTTCAACGCATTGTTTCCCTTGTTAAGTGCAGGAGTTGTGGGCAATCGTCACATTTGGTATTAGAGCTCTAGTTATCGATATGAGCCAAAGTTCAAAGATGTTATAACGTATGAGAGACATATTTGTAGATTTCATATGGATGTATACTATATATTAGTATATAGTATAGTAGCGTTTGAACTCTAGTTGCAATTTTTCTTGTACATAGGCTAAACATTCTATATTACAGATTAGAGTGATTCGTCGACCATCGAGACAGACTGCTAGGGAGGAGACTATTCCTGGAGGGATGGAGGTATACCAAACTACCCAGCTATGTTCAAGGCCATGATGGCAACGATCATGAGGAGGTCCCCCACTCCAGAGACAGCCGCAGTAGATGTAGGAGTTCAAGTGCAGGTTCCTAGGGCTGTGGACTTTGCAAAGTTATGCAAATATTTCACTACTTTAGGAGGGAAGCCGTTTAAGGGGACGGATCCGACTGTAGAGATTCAAGGGTATCTTGATACTTGCATTAGGATCTCTGGAGACTTGGGAATTGACGATGCGATGAAGAGGAAGTTTTCATCAAGACAGCTACAGGGCAGAGCGATGGACTGGTGGAACTCTATCACTCTAGAAACCCCAGAAGATGATATTTAATGGGAGTGGTTCCAAGTCAAGTTTGAGACGAAGTTTATCTCTACGGTTCAGAAGTCTCTTCTTTTTAGGAGGTTTTCGAGCTTAAGCAAAACGGTCGACTAGTGCTAGAATATATTTCATACTTCAAATCTTTGTCGAAGTATGCTCGTTCATATGTAGAGACTCCTTATCAGAAGAATACAAAGTTTGTCATGGGCTTAGACAAATATCTTGGGAATCAACTGGATGATCACTTGGATGACTCTTATGAGAAGTTTGTGGAAAAAGCTCTAAGGAATGAGAGTTTGTTTCCCAAAGAAGATACTTTTGTTAAAGCTAAAGAGGAACAGAAACCACAGCAGGGTGTTAATAACAAAGGGAGGAAGCACCAACAACAGCAAGGAAAAGATGGCCAGAAGAAGCAGAAAAGGGGAGTGACATTTTAACTGTCACCAGAAAGGCCATTTTTCCAAGGATTGTAAGAATCCGAAGGCTGAGAGGAAGTGCTGAAACAATGGCAAGCCTGGGCATGACAAGAAGGATTGTCCATAACCGCTGAAGGATAAGCATATTGTGATGGCGCATGCTTTGGAAGCTGTGCAATCGTCTTCATGGGATCCTATGACGGAGGAGAAGGAGAAGAGTATCGTCGTTCAAGGTATTCTTTCCTTTGAGCATCGCATTCATTCATTCATTCATTCATTTGTAGTGAGCTTGTTGTCGCTTGGGTTTGGAACCCGAGATTTATGATAGACCTTTTGTTGTGACTAATCCAGTTGGAGGTTTGTCCAACTTGTGTATGATTTGTCAAGGTCTAGTGTTGTCGATTCATGGTTGCTCATTTGTGTGTGATTGCTTTGTTTTCAACCTCGCTGGGTTTGGGACTGTTTTAGGTATGGACTAGCTCAAGTGGTTTGTCGAAAAAGTGGATTGCGAGAAGCTGGAAGTAGCAATCGGGAATATGGAAGGGCGAATGGTTGTGAATAGTTGTAAGACCGAAGATGGTGTCTTCGTGAGATATTTATATTTTCTTGTGATTCCACGGGAATACTTGTCATCGGTGCCGATTGCGTGTGAGTTTGATGACGTCTTTGAAGAGGTCAAAAGGGTTGCCCCACATCGCGAGATTGAGTTCAGAATCGATTTGGTCCAAGGTGCTAGACCTATCATCATGCCTCTTAGGAGGATGGCGCCTAAGGAACATCGAGAGTTAGAGATGCAAGTGCATGACCTTTTGGAATAAGGGTTCATTCAGAGAAGTGTATCCGAATGGGGTGCACAGTTGTGTTTACACCCAAGGCTGGTGGATCTTTGAGATTGTGTGTGGATTATCATGAGTTGAACAAGGTAATCAAGAAAAACAAGTATCTGCTGATGAGGACAGACGACTTGTTTGATCAGATTGACGAGGCCAAAGTGTTTTATCAGATGAATTTGGCAACGGGATACCACCAGTTGAGGGTCGCAAAGGATAGCGTGTCGAAGACTGCTTTTTGGACACCATCTGGTTTCTTCGAATGGTTGGTGATGCCATTTGGGTTGACTAACACGCCAGCATATTTCATGGATCTTATGAATATGGTATTCAGAGATCAGTTAAACTAGTTCATGCTTGTGTTCGTGGATGATATTCTGGTTTATTCTTGGAATGAGGAAGAGCGTAAGACACACTAGCGAGTTGTTTGGAAATCTTACAAAAGCATCAACTGAGAGCTAAGTTTTCAAAGTTTCACTTTTGGAAGAGCGAAGTGAGGTTCTTAGGCCATATTGTTTTTGAAAATGGAATAGCGGTTGACCACGCTAAGGTGGCAGCAATCCAAGATTGGGATAGACCTAAGAATGTGATGGACGTACGGAATTTTCTTGGATTAGCAAGATATTATCACCGGTTTATCAAGGATTTCTCCAAGATAGCTGCACCATTAATAGGACTGACGAACAAGAATCAAGTGCTTGCATGGGATGAAAAGCGTGAGCAAGCTTTTGGAATCCTGAAAGAGAGACTGGCAAGTGCTCCTATTTTGATCATTCCGAGTAGAAATGATGAGATGGTGGTATACAACGATGCATGCGGTATTGGACTTGGAGCAGTACCGATGCAGAAGGATAGGGTTGTGGCCTATGCGAGTCGACAGCTAAAGCTGCATGAAAGGAATTATCCAACTCATGATTCGGAGTTGGCAACGATCATGTTTACTCTGAAGATGTGGAGACGTTACCTGTTGGGAGTTCGATTCGAGATGTTTAAGGATCACAAGTCATTGAAATGTGTTTTCTCCTAAAAGGATTTGAATCTTCAGCAGCAAGGATGGTTAGAGTTTTTGGCATCATATGATTTTGGTATAGCCTATACTCCTAGTGAAGGTAACACGGTTGCAGATGCATTGAGTCAAAGACAAGCAAATTTGGGAACAATGTTTCGTAATGGAAACACCTCGAGTACTTGCCAGAATTTGATTTTAGGCCTTGGTGTGAGTTTGAAGCTGAAATGTTGGTAAGCTTATCGATAAAACCTACTCTCATCGAAAGAATTGGCGAGAGATAAAAGTAGGGTGCGAAGCTTGTCTAGATTGTCTAGATGTTGAAACCAGAAGAAGGAATTCGAGGTCGATCGAGAAGGTTGGCTTCGAAAGAAAGAACGATTGGTTGTTCCTAATATCGACGGATTGAGAGATGAGGTTCTGAGGGAATGTCACCACTCAAATTTGACGATTCATCCTGGGGTTAATAAGATGTATCAAGATATGAAGCGATCTTACTACTGGGAAGGTATGAAGTGGGAAGTTGGAAAATTCATTTCCAAGTGTATGAGCTGTCAATTAGTAAAAGCTGAATAGAAGTAGCCGAGTGGATTGCATCAGCCATTGGAAGTTCCAACGTGAAAGTGGGAGCAAACATCGATGGATTTTATTGATGGACTACCTAGAATGAGGGTAGGAAACGAAGGAATTTGTGTCATCATAGTTCGCTTGACCAAAAATGCCAGATTTATTCCTGTCAAATCGACTAGAACAACATCGAAGTTGATTGAGCTTTATATAAAATGGATAGTTCGATTTCATGTATCTCAAACAGCATAGTGAGTGATCGAGATCCATTTTTCACAAGTGGATTTTGGAAGAGTTTGCAAAAAGCTTTGGGAACCGAGTTGTTTTTGAGTACGGCTTATCATCCCCAAATTGATGGTCAAACCGAGAGGATTAACCGAGTTTTGGAAGATCTACTGAGGGCTTGTGTATTGGACTTTGGAGGATCATGGGAAGAGCATCTACATCAATTTGAGTTTTATACAATAATAACTACCAGTCGAGCACTGGGATGGCACCATATGGGGCATTATATGGAAGATCGTGTAATTTTCTAGCTTGTTGGTTAGAAACTGGAGATAAGTTGGTACTTGGGCCAGAGATAATTAGAGAGACGCCGGATTGTATCGAGATCGTTCAACAATGAAGGAAGGTAGCCCTAGATCGTCAGAAGCGTTACGCCGATAAATGTCGAAAGGATTTGGAATTCGACGTAGGCGATGTGGTTTTCATGAAGATTTAACCGCTGAAGCATATGGTTCGATTCGGAAGTAAAGGAAAGTTAGCTCTAAGATTTGTTGGTCCATTTTTATAGTCGAGCGAATTGGAAAGCTAGCATATAGATTGGAGTTACCGAGAAGATGTAGAGTGTGCACAATGTTTTCCATGTGTCATTTCTACGGAAGCGCGTGCATTATTCGAATGTGGTGGTATCTCCAGAGCAGTACAGAGAACTAGAAGTCGAGACCGCAAGTACAAGACCTCGTAAGCCTCTTCGTGTTGTAAGGAATGACATGAAACAGCTTAGGAGGAAGACGGTTAAGCTAGTCAAGGTGCAATAGAGTGAGAATGATGACGATTGTATTTGGGAGATGAAAGAGAGTATAAAGATGACCCATCCAGAACTCTTTATCGGCATGACCCATTGATGTCGTGTTACCTTACACCGTTGTAACTTTTACTATTGTTGTCAGGATTTTCTGTGTTAGGATAAGGCTATGGATGCATGGCTTGATGGATGCTAGCTTGGATGATAAGTTGGCTTCATGTGGATAATAGACATGCGGAATTGGTTTAATTGCTTGGGATTTCAGGGCAGAAATTCCTAGGGGGAATGTAACAATACACACTTTACATATTAGAGGATCGTAAAATATTTTTATTTAATTACTAGAGGGTTGGATCATTCTCATATATTGATATATTGGTTATAGAGATGTTAGACATGTCCATAACTTTTACCAATATTATTTATGATCATTTCCCCCTGTCGGTCTTCTATAGGGCATAATTTCTGATTGAGATTGATTTCATTGGAAAGAAATGATGTTTTCAATTCTGTAATGTGGTCACATTAAAGATTGGGTTCAGCAGTCTGGGAGGAATCATTGTTTTAGTGCTGCACAATTTCTGTATAGGTTTGGCTAGCCATTAGTGGGCTGATTTGGTGTGGCCCATTAATAGGTTGATTGGAGGCTATAAATAGGGGGCTAGAGGCGTAAAGAGAGGGTTGCTTTTCTCCATTCTTTCATTTGGTTGAGCTCGTGATCCTCCTTGCTCAATCAAATACACCTTTCCATCGTTAAAATTCTAGATCTACGCAAGGGGGTTGAAGATCTACATCGAGTAAAGCTAGATCTACATCAAGTGAAGGAAGATCGCATCAAATTGAGAGATTTGAAGATTATTCTTCGTTGTCCAAATTGGGAATTTAGTGATTTCAAGTTATTTCGAGGATTTGGTGAGTGATGAGCATCTCTCACATGGATTAATCTTATTTTCATCATTTTAAGTTGTTTTCACCAAAATCTATGTCATGGTAAGTACATTTCCACTTGAATCACCATAGGTTCTAATCTAGCAACTTAAATCGACAATTCTTATGTTTGTGCAAGTTTAGATCCATTATTTTGTTATCACTGATTTATCATGATTTGGTGAATTCAATATGGTTGTTGATGAATAATTGTCATTGTAGTGTTAATGATTATTTCATAAAGTGATTATGGTTGAATTGGATGATGTGGATGAGTTGGTTGTATCGATGTTATCATTTGTGATGAATTTGTTGAGACTGGAGGTAGATTGGTTAGATCTAGAGTCAGGTCGTTTTTGCCAGGTCGTTGATGGTGTGGATGATGCTTGGGTTGTAACACCCCACCTCCGCCAGGGTGGCTCTTGCAAGCACTCTGACTTTGGAGGGGCGTTTGAATCAGGTAAACATGCATAATGATATATCAAGGCAGAACAAGAACATATGTATATATGTAAGCAGAGTAAATAACATAGATAAAACAGCGGAAGATTTCAAACCATTTCAAAACAAGTCTTGGTACAACATAATGTCAACTTTCCAAATAAACAAGTCTAGATAAAACAACATCAACTGAAAAACTGAAATACATAAGTACTATCCCCAAAATAAGTGATAACCATAGCTAGCTTCATGTCGAAACCATACATGAGCTGAAATCCCACAAGCAAGCAATCAAAAATCCAAGCTAAGCTCCAATATTCCCACCCTGAGAACCGGGGGGGAACGGAAGAAAAGAGGTGAAAGAAAAACAGGTCAGTCAAAAAGACTGAGTAAGCCCTACTACAATCAATGTAAACTGACAAAGTTAACTGGCATGAGAAGCAGGGATGAACATAAGGATAATTACATACTAGCATGGTGAATATCTAACAGATAATTCAAAGGAGTCATCACATAATCAAGGTGAAGTTTTTCACCACAGGTGTACCAGCATTCTAACATGTCATGTATAAACAAGAATTCATCCCTTGGCCTAAACTTGGCCCAATATCAGGTGTTGACCTAAGTCAAGATCCAACTTCTTAGTACCAATACTAGTATAACAGGGTTAGGTGTTACCCTAATATCTACATCGAAACAGGACGGAACAGAATGGTCCATAGATAGAGTTCGGGAAAAATGGGCTTTTACCACCTTAACAGAAACGGAATGCTAACAATAATGGGCCTTTACCACCCTAACAGATAAAGTACAGAAACGGAATACTACAATTAGGTGTACACTAGTAGTGGGCCTTTACCACCCTAACAGACGGTACCACGTAGAAATAGACGGGTGTTACCACCCAACAAAACAGACGGTACCAACAGAATCAGACAGAGCTAAGTGTACCCTAAATCCTACCCAAGCGATCGGCTCCCTAATACATAAATACCCTATGTCGGCCCCACGATAGGGTGTATCACTCCCTAAAGTGGCAACCAATTGGCACAGGCATATTTACGGATGTCACGGCGTCTTACATCCTCAGAGGCAGACCGGGATCCATGCACGCACATGACCCGGTTGGAACGCACCATCAACACCCATCGCCATTATCAGAATGAACCACTTATAATTAGTTTAGTAAGCGTTCCCGGACCCTACCTACAGTTGGGTCAAAGTTTTGATACCAGAAAGGGTTACTGACTAATATGGGTCCCAAACAACAGATGACACAAGTATTCCCCCTTGTGTCCCCAGACTATCAGATTCATATTAACTTATTAACAGAGTTCAGACATACCAGGTTCAGACGATCAGTTTTCAGACTAACGGATCAGATAACAGATTTACAAACTTGCCTAACTTGGTGTGGGTCCTACAGATCCGCAAAACAAGTTCGTTTAATTTATCAATCAAGTTAGTTTATCCAGACCAGGTATCCAATCGATTCTCAGCCTTATCAAATTACTGAGTTGGATTGGCTAAGTATAGTTCAACTTAACCCCGTTAAATTACCGAGTTCAGATTGGTTAAGTGTAGGTTAACTTAACCCTAACCACTAGTCGTATTTTTCGGTTAAGTGTCATTAAGAAATCAAGCCCGGTTTCACTTAACCTACCCATTCATGTCAAATTGGTTAAGTGTCATAAATCAAATTCACTTAACCTTATCATGTAACATTAATTAATTTAATGCACCTTAACCTCTCACATTAGACCTCGTTGTGGTTACTAGTTAAGCCGGGCGGGTCCGGGTAGCTTTACACCACAACTTGGTCTAACCTCGGGTTCAAGGTACAACATGACCAACTTCTCACATTGGGTCCTATTGTTTGTAGCAACTAGTTAAGCCGGTCGGTTCCGGGTAGGTTTACGCTACAAACTCAACCCAACCTCGAGTTGGTCACACTTATCTTTTCTAAGTGTCATGTCCATCATGTTTCCCAAAACATGTTACAAGTTTTCAAGCATTTGGGTAGACCTAACTTAATAGGTAAATTCCCAAAGGGTAGACCTAACTTAATAGGTAAATTCCCAAGCTTATGTTTTTATGTCTTTTAAGTTTACTCAACCCCAAACGCAATCCCATCGCTTACATATCGCAATAGCGCATAAAGGATAGAAAGAGGGAACTTGGCATAATCATGACATAAAGGTGTTGAAGCCACAAGTTCAACATGGTGGCATATGAAGTGTACATGTGTTCATATACTTGCATATTACATTTCTAGGCCTCAAAAGCATGCATAAAACCAAACTTAGCATATTGGTGATACATGGTGATAAATGACATGTAGAGATGGCCATAAGTTCGCATTTAGCCTCACATGCAAGTTATCATAAGAGATATGATAACTTACATGTTGCCAAAATGAAACCTTTAGCATGAAGCTTGAAGCTTTATGTTCATAAACCCAAGATAAGCTTGCATAACATGATAATATGAACAAAATGATCAACCCAAACTTGCCTAACATAACTTGCATATATGACAAACTTGCATATCAAACTTGCATAACATAATATGATAAACTTGCATATCACAACATGGCAAACTTGCATAGCATAACATCATAAACTTGCATATCATAACATGGCATACTTGCATAACATAACATCATAAACTTGCATATCATAACATGGCATACTTGCATAACATAACATCATAAACTTGCATATCATAACTTGGCATACTTGCATAACATAACATCATAAACTTGCATATCATAACATGGCATACTTGCATAACATAACATCATAAACTTGCATATCATAACATGGCATACTTGCATAACATAACATCATAAACTTGCATATCATAACATATCAAACTTGCATATCATACATTTAACTTTAGAGTTTAAGTATGAAAGTAGAATAGGGCTTACAATGCTTAGGAAGTCACAAAAATATGACAAAGCCCTTATGAAATCAATTAAACCCAAAATGCAAGCTCTAATAGAAAATCCCTTGTGCCAAAATGATCAAAACCCTTGCTTTATGATGTAAATATGGAAACTTGACTTGAATGCAAGCTAATGACACTCATACAAGCTTGAAAACACTTGTATGCATGGAAAATCTCTCATAGGAATTTTATGAAGAGAGTGGAGGCCATGAGAGGGATAATTTTGCCATAGTTTAGTTGTAGGATTGATTAATAATGATTTAGGGCTAGCTTAGGGTCTTATTTATAGATTAGGCAAGTGTTTTAGGCCATAGGATTAAACCCTAGTTCCAATCTCAGCCCTCAAAACCGAATCTGGCCCCCAAACTCAACACAAACCCAAAATGGTGCACCAGGCAGAACTGCCCGGCTGGACCAAGTCGATAGCCAAGTCGACAGGGCTGTCGACTTGGGTGCTCTGGCGGGAATTTTCCCGCCTGGCCCAAACTGGCCCAAATTTCCAAATTCAAACTTGAATTTGTAATCTGTTTTTACTTTGAAATTTTCTGAAAACTTCGTTGGGCCTTAATCGGGTCATACGGACTCCGATTTTCGAAAACTCGGACTCTATTTCGCGTATTTTTCCGAGACGAACGCAATGGCATAGCCCGTTTCCCTTGATTCAGATTTATAAATTAAATTCTGCCTCGATTTATGTTATAACAGGTTATTGAAAATACGGGTTGTTACATTCTCCCCTCCTTAAAGGATTTCGTCCCCGAAATCTTCAAGTTAGGAAGAACGTATCCTACCATCCAACATCCATCTACTCAAAACATCATCCACGAGCAATCATTGTCCTTACAAGATTCTAAATGTTGTATGAACATATGCAAAGGTGTGTGTATATGTACTTATCTAATGAAAATATCATCAATGCAAATTATGTTAGTGAAATGAATCCATATATATGCAATTCCTAACATACTGTATAACATCTATATGTGTGCACATAACATACATCCATATGCAACATCCATGTGCCGAATTAACCATCTTGCAACCATAAGAATTGAAAATGTACACACGTCCATATGCAATATGAGAGTGTATTTCAAGCCGATCTAGTGCCTAGTGTGTGTTTATGCATCCACGAGCAACCACTAGCAACCACTTGCATCCACTTGCAACCATCAAACATAACATGTCTCAAACACATGTTTACATCCATAGGATTCCTATCTCAACAAGATACAGTCGAGTGATGGAAGCGAGTACAAATAAAACAAAAACTTGGTACATATACTTACAGACTACTAGTACAGATCAGATTTCCCCAAATGATTCTTAGGAAACTAAGCATGGTAGAAACCCAGAATGTATTCGTCATAGTCACCCTCATGCCCAACACAGATACTCTCAAACCCCAATTTATCACAAACAGATGAGTTATAACTCTCAGGGAGTTTGAGACTACTACCAGATCAGAAGCAAGACTAGCATTAAAGTACCGAGTTTGTATTACAGAATCAAAATACCAGAAAAAGAGTTTCAAACTGAAAATCAGACAAGGAAAATTAAACATCCTACAGACAAATTATTCTAGCCCTAATCTATTCACTCGCCATGCGAGTATTCACTGTTCCTTCCGATGTAGTCCCTTTCTTCTTCGGGCAGTCCCTAGTGAAGTGTCCCATCTCTCCACAGTTAAAGCAAGTGCCCTTCCTCTTTCTGCAATTCTTGTTTAGATGAGTTGAGCTTCCACAAGTAAAGCACTTCTTTTCCTTCTTATCTTCAGACTTCTCCTCCTTCTTTGGCATTTCCTTTTTGGGCCCCGTTTTCTTGTTTTGAGACTCATTCACCTTGACCTCCTTCTTTGCACTCTTGCTTTCTTCATTGAGTAGGGCCATATCTACCAAACTCTCAAACGTGGCCCCCATGGGCACATGAGACATAGCTAACTCCTGTAACGGCTCATTCAACCCTCTAGCAAAACGAAGAGCCTTCTTCTGAGTAGTACTCACCATATCCAAGCCAAAACGAGCTAACTGATTGAACTTGTTCACATATTCTTTGACGGACATGTCTCCTTGCTTCAAAGCAATAAACCTCTCCATTTGCAAATTCTCTTCAGCAGAAGACAGAAACTTAAGCCCGAATCTTGTCCTGAAATCGGCCCAAGTCTCAACGGGTCTAGTACCATTGGTGACTTCCCACCAATAAGCGGCTTCATCCCTCACAAGCCAAACCGCCAACAAGATCTTTCTCTGATCATCTAATCCAAAGATAGCGAATAAATTCTCGGTCTCTTTCAACCAATTCCGGGCCTCTACAAAAGTCTCAGTACCTAGAAAGTTCTTGCCACCCATTGCTTTGAAGTCCTTGCAAATCTTCGTGAACTCTACTGGAGGACGCTGAGGGGGAGGAGGAGGAGGAACCTCAGCGACAGGAGGAGGAGGAACATTAACCACCGGAGGAGGAGTAACATTTGCGGGGCCGGCTTTGGTCGCCCTAGCCTCCATAAGTCTCCTATACCAAACAGGAACTTGCACTCCCTCTGGGATAACAAAGTTATCTGTCATACTGAAACGAAGGAAAAGATAGGTTCAGAACGAGGGAACTAAGAATAGATGACTAAGGATTGTGCTAATGGCTTTTTGGGGAATAGCCTTTAAAATAAACTAGACTTTTCTTTGGAAAATACTTTATACTTGGTTTTGAAAATAGTTTTCCAAAAGTTTTAAAAACCTTTTTGTTCCTTCTCGTAAACCATATGCTCTGATACCAAATGTAACACCCCACCTCCGCCAGGGTGGCTCTTGCAAGCACTCTGACTTTGGAGGGGCGTTTGAATCAGGTAAACATGCATAATGATATATCAAGGCAGAACAAGAACATATGTATATATGTAAGCAGAGTAAATAACATAGATAAAACAGCGGAAGATTTCAAACCATTTCAAAACAAGTCTTGGTACAACATAATGTCAACTTTCCAAATAAACAAGTCTAGATAAAACAACATCAACTGAAAAACTGAAATACATAAGTACTATCCCCAAAATAAGTGATAACCATAGCTAGCTTCATGTCGAAACCATACATGAGATGAAATCCCACAAGCAAGCAATCAGAAATCCAAGCTAAGCTCCAATATTCCCACCCTGAGAACCTGGGGGGGGGGGGGGGGAACGGAAGAAAAGAGGCGAAAGAAAAACAGGTCAGTCAAAAAGACTGAGTAAGCCCTACTACAATCAATGTAAACTGATAAAGTTAACTGGCATGAGAAGCAGGGATGAACATAAGGATAATTACATACTAGCATGGTGAATATCTAACAGATAATTCAAAGGAGTCATCACATAATCAAGGTGAAGTTTTTCACCACAGGTGTACCAGCATTCTAACATGTCATGTATAAACAAGAATTCATCCCTTGGCCTAAACTTGGCCCAATATCAGGTGTTGACCTAAGTCAAGATCCAACTTCTTAGTACCAATACTAGTATAACAGGGTTAGGTGTTACCCTAATGTCTACATCGAAACAGGACGGAACAGAATGGTCCATAGATAGAGTTCGGGAAAAATGGGCTTTTACCACCTTAACAGAAACGGAATGCTAAAAATAATGGGCCTTTACCACCCTAACAGATAAAGTACAGAAACGGAATACTACAATTAGGTGTACACTAGTAGTGGGCCTTTACCACCCTAACAGATGGTACCACGTAGAAATAGACGGGTGTTACCACCCAACAAAACAGACGGTACCAACAGAATCAGACAGAGCTAAGTGTACCCTAAATCCTACCCAAGCGATCGGCTCCCTAATACATAAATACCCTATGTCGGCCCCACGATAGGGTGTATCACTCCCTAAAGTGGCAACCAATTGGCACAGGCATATTTACAGATGTGACGGCGTCTTACATCCTCAGAGGAAGACAGGGATCCATGCACGCACATGACCCGGTTGGAACGCACCATCAACACCCATCGCCATTATCAGAATGAACCACTTATAATTAGTTCAGTAAGCGTGCCCGGACCCTACCTACAGTTGGGTCAAAGTTTTGATACCAGAAAGGGTTACTGACTAATATGGGTCCCAAACAACAGATGACACAAGTATTCCCCCTTGTGTCCCCAGACTATCAGATTCATATTAACTTATTAACAGAGTTCAGACATACCAGGTTCAGACGATCAGTTTTCAGACTAACGGATCAGATAATAGATTTACAAACTTGCCTAACTTGGTGTGGGTCCTACAGATCCGCAAAACAAGTTCGTTTAATTTATCAATCAAGTTAGTTTATCCAGACCAGGTATCCAATCGGTTCTCAGCCTTATCAAATTACTGAGTTGGATTGGCTAAGTATAGTTCAACTTAACCCCGTTAAATTACCGATTTCAGATTGGTTAAGTGTAGGTTAACTTAACCCTAACCACTAGTCGTATTTTTCTGTTAAGTGTCATTAAGAAATCAAGCCCGGTTTCACTTAACCTACCCATTCATGTCAAATTGGTTAAGTGTCATAAATCAAATTCACTTAACCTTATCATGTAACATTAATTAATTTAATGCACCTTAACCTCTCACATTAGACCTCGTTGTGGTTACTAGTTAAGCCGGGCGGGTCCGGGTAGCTTTACACCACAACTTGGTCTAACCTCGGGTTCAAGGTACAACATGACCAACTTCTCACATTGGGTCCTATTGTTTGTAGCAACTAGTTAAGCCGGTCGGTTCCGGGTAGGTTTACGCTACAAACTCAACCCAACCTCGAGTTGGTCACACTTATCTTTTCTAAGTGTCATGTCCATCATGTTTCCCAAAACATGTTACAAGTTTTCAAGCATTTGGGTAGACCTAACTTAATAGGTAAATTCCCAAAGGGTAGACCTAACTTAATAGGTAAATTCCCAAGCTTATGTTTTTATGTCTTTTAAGTTTACTCAACCCCAAACGCAATCCCATCGCTTACATATCGCAATAGCGCATAAAGGATAGAAAGAGGGAACTTGGCATAATCATGACATAAAGGTGTTGAAGCCACAAGTTCAACATGGTGGCATATGAAGTGTACATGTGTTCATATACTTGCATATTACATTTCTAGGCCTCAAAAGCATGCATAAAACCAAACTTAGCATATTGGTGATACATGGTGATAAATGACATGTAGAGATGGCCATAAGTTCGCATTTAGCCTCACATGCAAGTTACCATAAGAGATATGATAACTTACATGTTGCCAAAATGCAACCTTTAGCATAAAGCTTGAAGCTTTATGTTCATAAACCCAAGATAAGCTTGCATAACATGATAATATGAACAAAATGATCATCCCAAACTTGCCTAACATAACTTGCATATATGACAAACTTGCATATCAAACTTGCATAACATAATATGATAAACTTGCATATCACAACATGGCAAACTTGCATAGCATAACATCATAAACTTGCATATCAAAAAATGGCATACTTGCATAACATAACATCATAAACTTGCATATCATAACATGGCATACTTGCATGACATAACATCATAAACTTGCATATCATAACTTGGCATACTTGCATAACATAACATCATAAACTTGCATATCATAACATGGCATACTTGCATAACATAACATCATAAACTTGCATATCATAACATGGCATACTTGCATAACATAACATCATAAACTTGCATATCATAACATATCAAACTTGCATATCATACATTTAACTTTAGAGTTTAAGTATGAAAGTAGAATAGGGCTTACAATGCTTAGGAAGTCACAAAAATATGACAAAGCCCTTATGAAATCAATTAAACCCAAAATGCAAGCTCTAATAGAAAATCCCTTGAGCCAAAATGATCAAAACCCTTGCTTTATGATGTAAATATGGAAACTTGACTTGAATGAAAGCTAATGACACTCATACAAGCTTGAAAACACTTGTATGCATGGAAAATCTCTCATAGGAATTTTATGAAGAGAGTGGAGGCCATGAGAGGGATAATTTTGCCATAGTTTAGTTGTAGGATTGATTAATAATGATTTAGGGCTAGCTTAGGGTCTTATTTATAGATTAGGCAAGTGTTTTAGGCCATAGGATTAAACCCTAGTTCCAATCTCAGCCCTCAAAACCGAATCTGGCCCCCAAACTCAACACAAACCCAAAATGGTGCACCAGGCAGAACTGCCCGGCTGGACCAAGTCGACAGCCAAGTCGACAGGGCTGTCGACTTGGGTCCAACCAAGTCGACTCCCAAGTCGACAGGGCTGTCGACTTGGGTGCTCTGGCGGGAATTTTCCCGCCTGGCCCAAACTGGCCCAAATTTCCAAATTCAAACTTGAATTTGAAATCTGTTTTTACTTTGAAATTTTCTGAAAACTTCGTTGGGCCTTAATCGGGTCATACGGACTCCGATTTTCGAAAACTCGGACTCTATTTCGCGTATTTTTCCGAGACGAACGCAATGGCATAGCCCGTTTCCCTTGATTCAGATTTATAAATTAAATTCTGCCTCGATTTACGTTATAACAGGTTATTGAAAATACGGGTTGTTACATGGGTCGTGTGGCTTATTGTGCAAGAAACAGATGGGTCCAAGGCTTCAGATCGTTTGGAAGTGGATTAGGTCGGGTTGTTGGAGTCTAGGTCAGGTCGCAAGAGCTTCTAAAGGAAGCAGTCATTGGCAACTCAAGACAGGAACATGTCGGTCAGCGTTTTTTGGAGGAGCGGGTCGTTCGTGTATGTTGGACAACTCGTGTATGTTGGGTCGTTGAGTACTCATTGGGTCACGTCGTGGGTCATGTGTGCTTGGCCTGGAAGAAGGTGGATCGGCCTACTAGAATGGTGAGGACCGTGAGAGCTTAAAGCATTATGTCATTGGACGACTGAGGAGGCGGGTCAGGGCAAGTTGTGTATTAGAATGACCTGATGGGTCGTTGGTTTGGTGTAACGACCTGATGGTTCCGGTAAAAACCGATGATGGGTTGGTGAAAGAGGTGGATGACCCGATTGTTATTAACCAAAAATGGATGTTATTTTGGTTTAATGTTGGATGTGGCTTCGACATGAGTTCAGGATGGAATGTCAAAGCGATGTGAAGCATTCGTTGATCGATGAAATGTAATAAATGTGAGTGCAACTCAAAGATGTTGAGTCAGTGGATAATGGTTGCTCGAAAAGATGTTTGGGCTTGTGACTAGTCGCTATCGATGACGACCAGAGATATTGAAGGCCGAGGGATTATCGTTAATCGGAGGTTCTAGCAGGCTCAAAGTAGGGGTATAATAGTGGACGCCTAAAAGAACGGATGGGTTGAGTACCTTGGGAAAAATTTGATGGGCTTAATTGTCTTCGTTGAGTAAGACAAACATACAATGCAGATGGCGTATGGAGTTTGGTTGGAACTGGGGTTAACATTAGGCCTTGACGAATGGACAGATGGGCCGATCATACGATTAACAATAGTTTCGAAGCAGGATTGGCGGTGATAGCCAGAGTCATGGATGATGATTGTTTTGCTTGTATTGTCTTGTGTAGATTGTCCGACGTCGAAGGAGATATCTCTTGGGTGATAATCTGATGTTGGTTTAGGCTTATGCTTGCTTGGAAGATGTCAATATCGATTAGGATAGTCTACGCTTGATAACTAATTGCCATGAATGTACCGTTGTTTCTACTTGATTATTGTAAAGGCTATCATTGTTGGATATGGAGGAGACGGGAGGGGTGCTTCTCTGATGTTATGATTGGTTTGGTAGATTAGATGAATTTGCCTATTCTCATAGACTTTATTGATGATGTTAAATGGCTGCTTTATTGCTCACTAAGGTTGTTGTCTGACTTAAGGTTTAATGTTTCCCTATTATTACCTTGGGTTGTTCATCTGTGTATTGGATGGGCAGACTGAGCATTAGGTAACAGGTAGCAGATCTGGGTTGACTATGCTGCAGATCGATGACGAGCTGGAGGCTTACGTACCAGTTTCTTACTATGCATATTATGCTGTTTTTCTGTCTGATGTATTCTCTGAGTGTTGTAGTGAGGCATTTTGTACAGAGTTTGTTGATGTAATCCAAAGATGTTATGAATAGTCCTTGATGATATGGAAGTTTAAAATTCTATGCAACTATGCTTCGCTATTATTACTTGTCGTATATGCTCTATAATATTTTATCCTTGCGCTGTGAGTTATACGATAGGTTCCGCTTGTGTTATCCTACCTGATGATCATCCATAGCTTCTTGGCATGTCTTTCAGCGCATTATTTCCCGTGTTAAGTGCAAGAGTTGTGGGCGGTCATCACATTTGATATCAGAGCTTTGGTAATAGATTTTAGCCAAAGTTCAAAGATGTAATAACATATGAGAGACTTATTTGTAGATTTCAGATGGATGTATACTATATATTAGTATATAGTATAGTAGCGTTTGAACTCCAATTGCAATTTGTCTCGTGCATGAGCTAATCATTCTATATTACAAATTTAGAATGAGTCGTCAACCATCGAGATATGCTGTTAGGGAGGAGACTGTTCCTGGAGGGGGAGATGGAGGTATACTAGACTACCCATCTATGTTCAAGGCCATGATGGAAGCGATCATGAGGAGGGCACCGACTCTAGTGACAACCGCGGTAGATGTAGGAGTTCAAGTGCAGGTTCCTAGGGCTGTGGACTTTGCAAAGTTATGCAAAGATTTCACTACTCTAGGAGGGAAGCCGTTTAAGGGGACGGAGCCAATTGTAGAGATTCAAGGGTGTCTTGTACTTGCATTAGGATCTTTGGAGACTTGGGAATTGACGATGTGATGAAGAGGAAGTTTGCATCAAGATAGCTACAGGGCAGAGCAATGGACTGGTGGAACTCTATCCCTCTAGAAACCCCAGAAGATGATATTTCATGGGAGCGGTTCCAAGTCAGGTTTGAGACGAAGTTTATCTCTACAGTTCAAACATAATAAAATAAGAGGCCTAATAAAGTAATAAAACCGTAGCTTAGGTCCATTTTGGCATCGTGGGGATATGTGGGGAAACTAGGTTTTCTAATAGAAAAATAAATAGGGACCAAGCCTAAGGGTGACTCATGAATTGCATATTTGGTTAAGGACCCGTAACAGGAAATATCTCTATTATCATGTAAGGATGTCCCACAATGGGTAGTGGCGAGGGCATGCTTTACTGCATTAGATAGTAAGGGGTCCAAACGAGGTAGGTATGGGCATGTTCCGGCAGGCAATGAGCATGCATCGTGCTGATTGGGGAAAATAAGCCGTTGTAGTTCCTTTGATTAACGGTTATGTCCTTTTGATTGATAGGCCCGGGATTGATAACGTCGATATCTATAGCTGGCATAAGTTTACACATTATGGTTATAGGTGCCAACTGACGGGTAGAAATTTGTAAAGCCTAATTAATATATCTTTGGTAAGTTGGTGCAGCAATATTGGATATGAACGAGAAGCCAATCTTTGTTCGTGCTTAACTTGGTTTACTTCCTTTACACCCTTATGTCTTATGTCTATAGAACTATTCATCTTCCAATGCTTCCTTAACCTATGCTTATGCCAGAAATTACTAGAACTCACCAGACGTATATCTGAGCTATTTTCTTTTCCCCTTCCCACTACCCCCCCCCCCCACCCCGGTTCGTAGGGTGGAGAGTCTCAACAGTGATTCTTGATTTTTTTTCAATTTGGCTTGGACTCAGAATCATGTATTGGTTTATTTCTCATTTTTGATTGGTATGTTGACATTTGAGAGGGATGGTTTTACTTACATATTGTGATATTATGGTTTTCCATGAGATAATGTATTTGGTTTGATGTTGATGACTATTTGATACTTTGGAAATGTAATAAGCACTGTGATTTATTTACAATTTCCGTTGTGTTTTTATATTTTTGTCATGTAAATTTTAATCTTTTTGTTTTTACTTTATACCTAAGCACTTCATAAACCTTAGTGCATCTTCATATAGGTGATGTTAAGGGGTATGAGGTGTTTCATTTGGTATCGAAGCCAAAGGTTACAAGATCAAAGATTTTTTTTGAAAAATTGTTTTCAAAAGTAAAGTATTTCAAAGTGAAATTTGTTTCTGAAAAATATCCCCTCAGGTCAACCACAATATTATCTTGATTCATTTTTGAATCCTTGTCTCTTTTCTTTTTCAGGATATTTAGGGCTTCCAACTTTCCTAAGGGTGTTCCAATCCCAGCATGGTTCCATAGATATGTCGAAGCTACGACGCCTGCAGAAGGGCAAGGAAATTCCCAACCACCAGTTATAGCTGCGGTAGTCCCACAAAATCAAGCGGCTAATTTTCCTAAGCTTTGTAAGGATTTTTCTGCTAAAGGCAGCAAGCTATTTCTTAGATCACAGAGTTTTTTTATGCTCATAATTGGCTTAGAGAGACCGATCGTGTATTTGGATTATTGGATCTTGATGACAAAAGGATGATTAAGTTGGCCGCCTGGCAACTTGAAGAAGAGGTGTTGTACTGGTGGGAAGTGGCCGAGGCAGAGCAGGTCGTAAGGACATGGGATGAGTTAAAGGATATTTTCAACAAAACATTTTTATCACAAGCTAATGAAGGGCTATAGTTGGAAAGATTCTTGAGTCTAAGACATGGTGATATGTCAGTTAAAGAGTATGTGAATAACTTTAACGAGTTGGTGAGATTTGGTTTAAATCTGGTTAATACTGCGCATAAAAAGGCATTGAGGTTTCCGAGGGGGCTGAACCAACCCCTCTAAGGATTAACATTAACGCACATTTCTATAGGTGCAACTTTTGAGGATCTGGTAGAGATGGCTCTTATGCACAAGGATGGGAAGGAGAGGACATAGGAGGCTAATACTGAAGTGGGAAAAATAGGTTTTAGGAAGAAAAGTGGTGGCCCAAGAAAGGTGAAAAGAAAGCACAAATCAAGAAGGAAGTGAAGTTCCATTGGTGTGGCATGATGGGGCACTTCGTCAAAGATTGCAAGAAGATAGCTAAGATGGGTGCTTGCTTTTAGTGTTGATAGATGGGACATTACAGTAGGCAGTGCATTCAGAGGCAAGGACATCGAGCAGGTCCATCCAAAGCATAGGCTAATGCGCTTGAGGCAGCTCAGACCGGTGGTAGCAGTAAGGACAGAGTTAGAAAGGTCACTATAGAAGGTATGATTTCTCTTTTCAACTTTCCTATTATGACCTTGTTCAATTCTGGTGCTTCTCATTATTTTATATTCAGTTCTTTCATTGATAGTCTGCACCTAGATACTTCTATAGTTTATGATCCAGTAGTTGTCTCAAACACCATAGGAGGTACGAATCACCTATCTATGTTGTATAAGGGTTTGAGGATTTCTTTTCTTGACATTGTGTTTGATTGTGATGAATATGTACCAGGTTTCATGGGTTACAGGCTTATCCTAGGGATAAATCGACTGACCATGTATGGCGCCATCCTGGACTATGAGAGGAGAGTTGTGAGGCTTTTGATGTTCCATGGTAGGACTCTCGATATTTCTTGTGACTCGTGAGGGTGAGTCATGCTCAGTTTCTTGGATTCCCTAGATGCTTCTGTAGATGACCTTAGTTTGGAGCCCGTAGTTAGAGACTTTCTAAACGTATTCGACGATGTGAGAGGGATACCTCCTAGGCGCGGGATTGATTTCCGAATATACTTGGTGGAGAATGCTAAGCATGTTGCGTTGCCAATGCGTTACTAAAAAGTCGGTTGTGTACGACTTGTGCAGGATCTTTAATATGGATATGCGGAATATGATATGATAACAATATATATCACAGATAACTATAAATGCAATAAATAAAGTAGTGTAACGGCACCAGGATTTTTATACTGGTTCGGACCTCCCGTCCTACGTCCAGTCCCGAAGCTCCTCTTCGGCTTTTCACTAAACAACACCCTCGCTTCACCCGGAGGAACAGGTTCACAACTACTTGATTTACGGGCTACAAGTTTACCCACTTGATTTCACGGGCTACAAGCTTACCCACTTGATTTCACGGGCTACAAGCTTACCCACTTGATTTCACGGGCTACAAACTTACTCACACAGGACAATTACAAGAGTTTGATTTCTGATTGTGTTCTTCTTTCAACACTGATTAGTCAATGATTGAGCGCACCCTTCCTATAATCTTATCCTCAAGTATATGAATTGAATGCTAAGATTTGAAGGAAGTTAGTTGCTTGTTGAATCAAGATATGAGAAATATTATCAAGGATTCAATAAGTAACTTGAATTTGGAGAGCTTTTGTTTGCAAAGAATATAGAAGTTTAAATCAGAAATTAGAGAGAAAAATTCGGTATTCTGTAATTTGAATGATTGAATCTTGATGTATTTATAGAGTTTGAGAAGATGCAATCATTCATGAAAAGTTGCAATCAAAAGAGATGATTCTTGATGAAGAGAAATGGATGCAACCTTTCATGAAAGAAGATGACTCTTCACAAATTTCAAAAAGGTGTTGATAGGAAAAAATAACAGGTTGACAGCTTTTTGACCGTTATTTTAAAAAGCTGTTGACCTGTTAATTTTAACACGTTGACCTGTTAAGTTTAAAAAGCTGTTGACCTGTTAAATTTAACAGGTTGACAGGTTTTTGTCAAACTACATAAAAAAATAGTTTTCATGTATATTTTTGAAGAGAATAAAAAGTATGATTATTTGAGGATAGATTTTAACATAAATAACTCTAAATAACCAACTTCTAACCTATGAAAACATTGAATCTTCTTTTTGTCGATCATGAAGCTCCTTCTTGTCATCAATCAAAATAAGCATTGAAACCGTTGACTCAACATTCTCCCCCTTTTTGATTGATGACAATATAGCTTGATATTTTAATCTTCATTGCTATCTCCCCCTGTATATATGCTTCTCCCTGAAATATATATATATATATATATATATATATATATATATATATATATATATATATATATAATTATCTGCAAGAGAGATTGTTAGTAACATTTTATCCCCCTTTGTCATCGACAAAAAGGGTACATATTATTGCAAAAAAAAATGATAGTAACAACAATATTACTATAAGGTTTTCTCCCTTTGAATATAAAGCTTCCCCTGAATTTCTGTAACATTTGTTAGTTCATAATATAAATAATCTTACCTTTTGATTCCTGCATTAACAAATGTTAGCACACATATACTTTTATCATGGTAAGCACATGATAGTATATGTAATATAAATGATATGCATTATCATAATAGAAAATATTTCTCCCCCTTTATATAAGCTCTGTCTCCCCCTGTATATATGATCTCCCTGAAAAATATAACTAAGTTTCTGCACGAAGAGAAGTTACTAACTTTCTCCCCCTTTGTCATCGACAAAAAGGGTATAATAAACAAGAGAGAGATTAAATAACATAACACATCACACCCAGAGTAAAACTGTACCAAAACATACAAGATCAACCATGTTTTCGTAGCATACATAACACAAACCACATATAAAAGCTAATAGAGTTGTTTTAAAGACTTGAGAGAAAAAGTGGTCTGAGGTTTTGAAGAAATATTGAACGAAATGGTGCGGTGGATTTGGGGTTATGAGCCGACATATCTCTTTTTTTTTAAAAAAAACAAGTTTTGTAGAGATCGGTCGACCTATACTTTCTAGGCGGTCGACCTAAAAAGTTTCGGGTTTAGAGGAAATGAAAGAAATAGTAAAAACCGGTCGACAAAATTTTTGGGACCGGTCGACCTAATTTTTGCTGAAGCACATTGGGTCAACATAAAAATGTATACCGGTCGACCTAAAAACTCTCTGTTTAAAAAAAAATATAATACCGGTCGACCTAATTTTTATGACCGGTCGACCTAAAGCTTCTCTGGATTGAAAAACAATAACCGGTCGACCTATATTATTGGACCGGTCGACCAAAAAAGTCGCTGGAAAATAAATAATTCAAATCCGGTCGACCTGTTGTTTTTGTCCGGTCGACCTATATGGTTATTGTAGGTCTGGTCGACCTAAGAATTTTAACAGGTTGACCTATTTATTGACAAAACTGTTTTCCAGCCTTTTTTGAAATAATTTAACCTTATACAACATTTTATTATAAATATATATATCAAATATATTTAGAAGGAAATAAAAAACAACATTAAAAAAAAACATCTCCTTAGATCCGATATATATATATATAGATCATTTTCTTGGTTTCCAAGGAGTGTATTTTCCGCTAGCGCCTTCATTTTTGTTGTAGTTCCTAACCCATGAGTTTGGTGTTCTCGATGACGATGGCATATTTGTAGGCTCATGAACGTTGTGTCATCGATTAAAAAGAATAATTATCATGATAGAACATAAAAATAAAGTACCTTCGGGAGATATTGTATCATGTGCAATTTGATCAACTGAATTTTGTTTTCAAATATATTTAGAGATATCGAATAACCTTCTCTTTGTTGTGGTGTACCTGCAAAAAAAATATGACATGTATACTTTTGGTACCCACTTACTTCATTAGGGTCCAGAGGTTAGATGAAAGGTAACCATACCCAAGAGGGTCTAATGGAACCTTTAAAAATATAATTTTCATTATTAACTACTGAATCAAAATAATCATTGATATATTTTTCTCTATTCTTCCAACTTATAGGAACCCAAATACTTATGCAATCTCTATTGATATTCCTTTTTGTACTTCTAGATTTATTATAAAATTTGCTAGTCATAGAAGTATTCGAATTTTTATAATAATTGGGTCTTGGATGTGTATTAGTACTAGCAGTGATATTCTAATTGTACATGAAAGCATATCTAGTACTATTTCAAAGATTAGTATTATTAAATTTATTTCCAAAGTCGCTATTGACATTTTTCTTTTGAGATTTCACAACCGATTTTGGTTTGAAAGATAAACTAAGATTTTTCTTAGCTTTGTTCTTTTGCACTATTTTCTTCTTTCCATAACCAAGATGCTTCTTAATTTCTTGGTTTTTATATCCCAAACCTTACTTATTTGAAGTAGATTGTGAATTCTCAATGATCTTTGTCAAATTTTCTCGACCTTTGTTAAAGTTAGAAACATTTTGAGTAATATTTTCTAACTTATTTTGTAAACTAACTTTTTCTAGGTCCATAATTTTGATCGTTGCTTTAAGCTCATGATTTTCAGTAGTGAGAGTATCATTTTTCTCTTTTTGAGTTTTAATTTCTTGACTCAAAAGAGATAATTGAGAATTAGTATTAGATGATGATTCTTGAAGTTTTTCATGTTCTTCTTCTAATATTTTCTTCTCGTCTTTTAACATATCTCGTTCAAACTCTGCTCTACTCAAATCATTTTTGGCTTCTTTTAATTTTCGTTTCATGTTTTTAAATCTAACTATCAATTCAGCATTAATATCAAGTACTTCATCAAATGTAGGAATTTGTACCTCATCGTCTGCTGCCATGAAACATTTGTTTCCTTGCTCTCTTGATTCTGCTTTGTTCCTCTTCCATTTTCTAATACCTTGACTAGATTTCTTTATCGCCATTTGTTCTAAGATGTTGTACGATCTATAGAACACCAGGCTCTGATACCAATTGAAAAGTCGGTTGTGTATGACTTGTGCAGGATCTTTAATATAGCTATGCGGAATATGATATGATAACAATATATATCACAGATAACTATAAATGCAATAAATAAAGTGGTGTAACGACACCAGGATTTTTATACTGGTTCGGACCTCCCGTCCTACGTCCAGTCCCGAAGCTCCTCTTCGGCTTTTCACTAAACAACACCCTCGCTTCACCCGGAGGAACAGGTTCACAACTACTTGATTTACGGGCTACAAGTTTACCTACTTGATTTCACGGGCTACAAGCTTACCCACTTGATTTCACGGGCTACAAGCTTACCCACTTGATTTCACGGGCTACATGCTTACCCACACAGGACAATTACAAGAGTTTGACTTCTGATTGTGTTCTTCTTTCAACACTGATTAGTCAATGATTGAGCACACCCTTCCTATAATCTTATCCTCAAGTATATGAATTGAATGTGAAGATTTGAAGGAATTTAGTTGCTTGTTGAATCAAGATATGAGAAATATTATCAAGGATTCAATAAGTAACTTGAATTTGGAGAGCTTTTGTTTGCAAAGAATATAGAAGTTTAAATCAGAAATTAGAGAGAAGAAATCGGTATTCTGTAATTTGAATGATTGAATCTTGATGTATTTATAGAGTTTGAGAAGATGCAATCATTCATGAAAAGTTGCAATCAAAAGAGACGATTCTTGATGAAGAGAAATGGATGCAACCTTTCATGAAAGAAGATGACTCTTCACAAATTTCAAAAAGGTGTTGACAGGAAAAAATAACAAGTTGACAGGTTTATGACCATTATTTTAAAAATCTGTTGACCTGTTAATTTTAACAGGTTGACCTGTTAAGTTTAAAAAGCTGTTGACCTGTTAAATTTAACAGGTTGACAGGTTTTTGTCAACATACATAAAAAAAATAGTTTTCATGTATATTTTTGAAGAGAATAAGAAGTATGATTATTTGAGGATAGATTTTAACATAAATAACTCTAAATAACCAACTTCTAACCTATGAAAACATTGAATCTTCTTTTTGTCGATCATGAAGCTCCATCTTGTCATTAATCAAAATAAGCATTGAAACCGTTGACTCAACAGTTACATGGCTCCGAGAGAGAGCAGGGAGCTCAATAAGCATGTGGGTGAGTTATTCAAGAAAGGGTTGATTAGACATAGTATTTCTGAGTGGGAAGCACCGGTCGTCTTCACTACTAAGGAAAATAACTTTATTCGTCTATGTATGGATTACAGAGAATTGAACAAGCTCACGAAAAAGAATAGACACCCACTCCCTCGGATAGATGTCTTTTTCCATCAGTTGGTAGGCGCTTCAGTTTTCTCGCCGTTGGATTTAGCTATAGGTTTTCATCAGCTTAGGGTGGCCGATGATATCGTAGATAAGACTACCTTTAGGAATCCCGATGGATTCTTTAAGTGTCTGGCTATGTCTTTTGAGCTAACCAATGCACCGACGTATCTTGTTGATTTGATGAATCAGGTGTTTGGGGAGTTCCTAAATAAGTTCGTGGCAGTGTTTGCTGATGATATCTTGGTGTTCTCGAGGAGATAGGATGAGCATGCCTTGCACTTGGAAGAAGTCCTCCGTACTCTTCGTGCACATCAGCTGAAGGCAAAGTTTTCTAAGTGCCACTTTTGGCAGAAGGAGGTGAGGTTCTTAGGGCATGTTGTCTCTAGAGATGGTATAGCGGTGGATCCTACTAAGGTTGTCGTAGTGCAGGAGTGGAAAGCCCCAAGAATGGGACAGAGGTGAGGAGATTTTTGGTTTGGTAGAATATCATCTTAAGTTCATTAAGGCTTTTGCATAGATCTCAGCTCCGCTTACCCGCCTTGTGAAGAAAACCTAATACTTGCTTAAGATGTGGACTGTGAGGATGCATTCTTGAGGTTGAAGAAGGTTCTCACATCATCTCCTGTATTGACTCTTCCGGATGGTACAAAGATGTTCACTATACATACGGACGCTTGCGGCACAGGTTTAGTTGCGGTGCTTATGCAGGAGGGTAGGGTTGTCTACTACGGGAGTAGACAATTGCGGGTACATGAGAAGAATTACCATACCCACGATTTAGAGCTAGCAACAATAGTTTTTGCACTTAAGTATTGGAAACATTATTTATAAGGTGAGAGGTTTGAGTTATACTTTGACCATAAGTCTCTCAAGTATTTGTTTTTGCAAAAGGATCTTAATTTGCGGCGGTAGCGCTAGATGGAGTTTCTTGCATCTTATTACTTTAAGATATCATATACTTCTGGGGAATGAGAATGTATCGACGAATGCACTGAGTAGGTAGAGGATCACTTTGAGTCCATTGTTCATAGAGCGGCAGAGTTTGGAGTTTATCTCGTCATCCCGTTTTAGAGCATCTACAAATTATACATCAGGATTATTAGCATCATTGGAGGTGCGACCTACTCTCTTAGAGTGCATTGGATCCTATCAGCATAAGGATCAACAGTAACCGAATATCATTTACCGACTCAATAGAGGAGAGACCTCTGGTCACCTTGCTAGGTATCCTATGAATGCGAGAGGGTGGCTATGCCATGATAGGAGATAATGTGTTCCTTGAGTTGATGATTGGTTGAGATCGGTTTTAGAGGAGGCTCATCACTCTCGGATGACCATCTATTCGGGAGATGGTAAGATGTATAGAGATATGAGGAGGGTCTTCCATTGGATAGGGATAAAGAAGGATGTGGCAGAGTATGTGGCTAGATGTTTGACTTAATAGAGAGTGAAGGCTGAGCAAAGGAAGCCTCGTGGATTTCTTCAACCTCTAGACGTGCCACAGTGGAAGTGGGAGAGCATCTCGATTGACTTCATAGATGGGTTTCCCAGATCGAGGAAGGGCAACACCAGTATTTAGGTTATAGTCGGTAGGTTGACTAAGAGTGCTCATTTCATCCCGTTTTAGAGTAAGCAGACAACAACTTGGTTGGCATCAATGCATCTAAGAGAGATCGCCCGACTTCATGGAGTTCCCTCTAGTATTATTAGTGATAGAGGCCCCATCTTTACCAGCGAGTTTTGGAGGAGCCTGTAGGAGGCATTGGGTACACATCTATTACTTAGCACTGCCTATCACCCTTAGACAGATGGAAAGACGAAGATGATTTATTGGATTCCTAAGGATATAGTATGTCTTTGTATCTTGGACTTCATACGGACTTGGGAGAAGCATCTACCATTGGAGGAGTTCACGTATAATAACACCTACCAAATGAGTATCGGTATGGCACCCTTCGAGGTATTGTATGAGCGGCCCTGCAAATCACCTACTTGTTGGTGGGAGTCCACGGATAGACTTCTACTTGGGCCTGAGATGTTTAGAGAGACCTCAGATAAGATAGATTTAATTCAGAGATGGATGAAGACATCTCAGGACAGACAAAAGTCGTATGCAGATCAGTAGAGGATAAACATAGAGTTTGAGGTAAGGGACAAGGTTTTGGCTACGATGTCACTCTTGAGGAGTGTTGTTTGGTTCGGCTCGGTCAAGAAGTTGGCATCGAGGTTCGTAGGGCCCTTCCTGTAGTAGAAAGGATAAGTTAGATGGCCTATAGGGTTAGACTACCGGACGGATTGACATGAGTAAATGATGTATTCCATGTTTCTCACTTTTGAAAGTGATTGCATGATTCTGCGGTAGTGGTTTAGCCAAGTAACCTAGAGGAGGTTGAGATAGATAGAGACATTAGTTAGGCGAGTTCCTACATGGATACTAGGATCTGAGGTAAAGATCTTGTGGAATAAAAAGATCAAACTTGTTAAGTTTCGGCGGGGATAGGATAGTGATGACACGACTTGGGAGCCAGAGGATAGGATCTGCGCTTCTTTTTCATTTCTCTTTGATAGTATACTCTTAATCCTTTTCTAAGCTTTGAATTTGAATCTATTTTTCCTATCTTTGAATAATAAGTCTTAGGTAGAAGCCTATGGATGGTAGGGAATGGTTTAAAAATAGTTAATAGAACATGTTATGGTTTAATGGATTCACATGGATGCAAGTGTTTGCTAGTTGATTCATATACACACACTAGGTACTAGTTAGAGATCGACAAAATAGGACACTTACATAATTGCATATGGATGTGTGCGCATTTTTAATTTATTTTAAGTATAGATAAAAAATGGTTGAATCATTGCTTGGATGTTTCATTTTGGTGAATGGTTGTGGCATGCATATAGAATCACATGTATCATTCGGATTCCTTTGCATACGTATTAGATGGATGGCACATATATGAAATTGCATTAAGGAGGTCAACTAAATTAGTAGACCGCCTGATTTTTGCATTAGCTTAGGGATATATACACTACACTTTTTGCATATGTTCATGAAAAACATTAGGAAATCTAAGGAAAATGGATGCCAATGGTTGATGGTTGAGTAGATGGGTGTAGATAATGGTTGATAATACTTATATCATTCTTCTAGCCTTAGAGATTTCGGGGATGAAATCCTTTAAGGAGAGAAGAATGTAACACACTGGATTTTAATAAACTATATTAAATAAAAAAGGTTAGTAAACTTAATATTAATCAAAATAAACTTCAGAATTGGACAACGGGACTAGCACCATTGGATCCATTGAAATTTTCAAATGAAAATAGACACTTAGTTTGCTGAAAATGGAGTTAAAATGAACAAGTTACTAATTAAAGAAGAAAATAGAAATATATAATAATATATTAAGTAAACGGTCAAATGGGATGACCCATTCCCACTTAGGATAACCTAGTGTCGACCCATAGGTGCTTGGTCGACCCAGTGTCGAATCAAGGCGCGGGTGGGCTTACCCAACGCGACTATAGGTGTATGCCTTGGGGGACATTTATCGAGAACGAACGTTTTATATTATACCAACGTTATTTTCTTAGCTGGCTTAGTTATATTGGTTCATATTGAATCAAAGGCTGACGGGGCGCTTTTTGGTTGGTCCAGTGACATGGCTGGTCCAGATTTAATCCTAAACTTCAACGGTTAAGGACACTTAGCAAACCCTATAAATAAACTAGTAGAGCTTATCTCATTTCTGCATATCCATTATTTCTCTCTTCTTCTTCTTCTTCTTCTTCTTCCCCAAGCATATCCTAAAAATTAGGAAGTGCCAAATAATTAAATTTTACAGAGATAAAGAAGTTCTATAATTTTAATATTTATTTTTCTAAATGCTTCTTGAGGTGGAGATTCTAATGGAACAAGAAAGGCCATGGGGGAAGCTCTCTTCATTAGATTTGTGAGCTTTTATGTGATTTCTAGATTAGTAAATTGTGTAGGAAAATTCAAATAGTTAAATAGTACTAATTTGCAAGTTTAAAGTTTACAGTATTTATATATTTATATTTTCTGTGAATTTATTGTAATTTATTTACTATCTATGCCTATTTCTTTCCGGTTATTTACTGTTTATAAGTAATTCTCCTTCTTCTATTCCCTTCTCTGTTTTGGTATTATTTACAGTTCCGGCTATGCACTATTTTATTTGTTTTGTGTATTTTTGAGTCTATGCCTTGCGAGTAACCTAGGCCATTTCCTTTTTTGTTTTAGCGCTGAGCTTAGGCCTAAAGAGAGCCTAGTCCTTTATCGTTATTTTGCATTAAAATTGGAACAATATTGAAATTGTATAAAAAAATGATAGTTGAGCATGTTGGAACTGATTAAATATTATAGTCAATATTGCATTGTAAACTGAGGATAAAACTTATTATGTAATTGGAGAACATGCAAACATATAAACTATAATAAAATTAACTTAGTTAGAAGCTAAGTAACTTGGGCTTTAGGTTGTATAAAAGGATAAAAATTAATCAGGAACATTTAATGCAACCTAGGAATATAACATGAGGTTATATTGGGCTTATTAACAAACTTAAATTGTGTTAAGTTAAATTAAAGATAAAAATTAATAAGCTAGGAGTCCGTTCCGGCAACGTTAGGCTGATTGGGGAAAATAAGTGGCTCGTGAATTAGGTGCGTTCCGATAGCATGGGGTTGATTAAGGAAAATAAGAGGCCTAATAGAATAATAAGATTGTAGTGGGGGTCTGTTCCAGCGGCGTGGGGCTGATTGGGGAAAATAAGTGGCTTGTTGATTAGGTCTATTCCGGTAGCGTGGGCTGACTAGGGAAAATAAGAGGCCTAATAAAATAATAAAACCATAGTTTAGGTCCATTTCTGCAGTGTGGGGCTGATTGGTGAAACTAAGTGACCTAATACAAAATAAATGGGACCAAGTCCAAGGGTGACTTGTGTCAATTGCACATTTGGTTGGGGATCGTATCAAGCAATATCCCTATTACCATCTATGGGGGTCTCCCACTAGGTATAGGCGAGGGCATGCCTTACTACACTGGATAGTAATAGTTCCAAATAAGGTTGGTACGGGCACATTCCGATGGGACGATGAGCATGCATCATACCGATTGAGGAAAATAAGTCGTTGCAATGCCTTTAATTAATGACTATGTCCTTTTAGTTGATGGGCCAGGGATTGATAACCCTAACTTCCGTAGCTGGCGTAAGTTATCACATTGTGGTTATAGGAGATGATCGATGGATAGAAATTAGGTAAAGCCTAATTATAATCTTTGGTAATTGGTGCAGCAATCTTGGATATAAATGAGAAGTCAATCTATAATCATGTTTAACTTTGTTTACTACCTTTACACCTTTACGTCTTATGTCTTTTGAACTGCTCATCTGTCTAATGCTTCGTTAACCTATTCTCATGCTAGAAATTACTAGAATCACCAGACATAAGTCTAACCTAGTTTTTTTTCTCCTTCTCTTCCTTCCCCCCAAGGTCGCAAGCTGGAGGGTTTCAGCAATGATATTTTATTTAGTTTAGCTTGGATTCAGACTCATGTATTGGTTCATTTCTTATTTTCAGATTGTTTTATTGACATTTAAGAGGGATGGTTTTACTTATGTACTTGGTATTATGGTTTTCCATGAGATAGTGTATTTAGTTTTATGTTGATTACTATTTGGTACTTTGGAAATGTAATAAGCTCTGTGATTTGACTCGCTTTATCAAATGTTGTTTTAAAATTTCCACTGTGTTTTATATTTCTTTCTAGTGAATTTTAGTCTTTGTGTTGTTACTTTATACCCAAGTGCTTCACAATCATCAGCGCATCCTCATATGGGTGACAATAAAATGTATGGGGTGTTTCTAAAACTATAGGTTTATGATCATTCTAAGTATAAAACTATGAGTTGTGCGATAGCTAATCCACACAAAATATTAAAAAGCTTCTTAGTTAGTGTTGACCAGCTTTTTGGCAAAAGCCATCACGACTCAAGATCAAAGCTTACTATAAGATATCACCCCGGTCCGAAGCTTCCAAAGATCGACTTTCGTCTTAGACCGAGCGATTATATTTCGACACGAAACGTTGTCACAACAAATAAAGACTCTCCCTCAAAAGATAGTTCCAAAGTCAAAGTCAAGACGATCGATCGGGCCATCAACCCAATCGATCGAGCTGTTCCTGAAAGATCGGATCAAGTCTGGAATATCGAGTCAGAAATATCAAGCCAAATTATCTACTACAAGACGGATTCCTACTCCTAAGGCTACAGAACCGATCAACCTTGACTCACACGTCCTTTTATATTCCAGAATTCAAGCTCCACATATGCCATGAAACTCGAGGATAACTACTCATCAGCAGTATATCGGGTCCCTCCGCCTATAACTACTTTAATGAATTGAGTTACACGTGTCCAACCCGAAAAAGATATATGCCACGCCGCATGCAAATTTGTCCCACCTTCTCTCCTATAAATACAACTATTTCTTAAAATGGAAAGGCATTCTGAATCCACTAGAGAAAAACTACTCTTCGGCACTCCAAAAATAGCATGCGGTATATTTCAAATACAGTACAAGGATCTTATGTTTAGACCATTTCTTTCTCTACTTTCTTTCATTGAAAAACAACTATAACCTATAATCGACAGTATAAACAAAGATTATAAAGTGGACATAGGCATGTACTAAGCCGAACCACTATAAAAATAGTGTATCAAGTGTTTATTTTCCTTTTTCCTCGCATTTTGTGAATATTATTGTGTGTGGTTAACACACTTTGGGGGTTGATCGTCATAAGACTAACATTTGACATTAAAACTTTGACGTGCCAGGTAGGGGTTTACAGATATACCCTACAACCTTCGACAACTCTTAAAGAAACAATGGTGAAATGAAAAAAGGATACAACACTTCCTCATGCTCAATCTCGACCTACTGGTGCAACAGAAACAGCAGCAATGGGGGCAAGCCATGAGGCTTCCTCCCATGAAGATCTTTCCCAATACTTAACTAAGGATGAGACGGATAAAGTTCTGTCCGAGTTCAGAGCTCAGATGGAAAACTAGGATTGACCTCTCGTAAAGCAACAGGAAATGATGAACGATTTCCTCGCTCGGATGGAAGAGAGACCGAGAAACCAAGCATCACTTCCTACACGAAACGAAGCTGGGGCAATAGCTAATCTATGATCTGATGAAGTCCAGTTCCTCTAAGCTCAACTTCACTTCCCGATAAGCCATATTTAATGTCATCATTTTTAGTAACAATCGGCGCTGGAGTCACAACATATTCTCAGGTCGTCCATGGCCAAGTCCCGGACCAGTCGACCATTTTGCTTCCACTTCAGGTTTTGACTCAACTCCCTGGATAAACGGCTCTTAAACCGCTGTAATTTCTGGGTCGACAAGAACATGGATCAACACAACTTCAAGTCCGACCCAACATCCTACCGCAAACCCGTCTTATGCAACCTCCCTTGCATCCTTCCCAGCTTACTGATCCAAAATGACTAGGAGTAAATACCCTCCATGTCACCAAGACCACTCTACCATACCGATCTCCAATGTATCAGTGGGAAACACTATGATAAATCACTCTTATGTTGCCCTAGGTAGAGGCAATACCGAGCCTTGAAATGGAAATGCTATTCCGAACCGGTCCAATCCAACTAGAGCAGATATGGTTCGACCCAGTCCCCATTCCACCCAAGCGGCTCTGGTTACTCTCGGATCAAGGACTGAGGTTGTGGACCATCTTCACTCAACACTTGTAGGTCGAACCCAACCAACCCCAAGAACTCGGGGCATGCTTCTACCCAGTCCTAATATTGTGATTCTCACTAATATCCCCAATGCAGATTTGGATTCGTGGCAACATCGCCATGGGGATGGAAGTCAAATTGCAAGTATCATTAAATGCTTCACTAGAGGCACCTCTTCTCCACAAGATGTGGATAACATCCATCGTGGTCCTTTCACATGAGAAATTAGAAACTTGCAGAACCCTTTGGACTTCAAGCTTCAGATCCTGGAGCCTTACAACGGTAGGACCGACACGACCATACATCTCATGTGATACATGCGACACATGGAAGTGCTTTATGCATAAACCAACGTCATGGACAAGTGCTCCCCTCTATTTCTCACTGATATAGCTGGCATGTGATTCCGACAACTAACAACTGAATCGATCAGCAACTGGAATATGTTATTCATTCGCTTCATCGGAAAGTTCAGAGTTTATATTCCTCGACCGCAAGGTGTCATGTTCCTCACATCCATCAAGCAGCATTCCGATGAGATCCTACGCTGCTTCTTAGAAAGATTCAATGCGACCGTAGCATCGGTCGATCAACTTGAGCCACCAATGGTGCCAATGGCCGCCATAGCCGGTGTTCAGAGCAGATCTTATTTTAGGATCTCCCTTACTAGAGATCCCCCAGAGATATTGAAGATTTCTATGCTGAAGCAGACAGATTTCTCTGGCAAGAAGATGCTAGCATCGATATGGAAAATCTCGAAGTACTTGCTACAAAACACGGAGTCCCATCCAATACCAATGGCCAGAATAAAGGGAAAGGGACAACCTCAGAGAAGAACGACCGGAACGTGCGATTTCGGAGAGAAAACAAAAACGATCAATACACCGAGATCAACTCCTCCCTACTTGACCTCTACCTCGCCGTGCAAGGATCTCTACCTATTCCAAAGCCTACTAGAAGGCAGCCGACCCAAAGAGAACTTGAATCAGGAAAGCACTTCATGTATCATAATATGGTAGGTTAGGACACTAATGAGTGCAGGCATTTGCATGATCTCATCGAGGAAAGGGTTAGATGTGGAAAGCTACCCGAGTATGTTAAGAAATCTGCACCAACAACACCACCGTAGTTACATTCTCAAGCTCCTCAATTCGGTCACCGAGCTCCTCAGAACGGGAAGGACCCCGGGCCTAGCAACCACGGCATCATCATCAACTGATATGGCTTAGATCACTGTGGATACACCTCATCTCTTAGGTTATAAGGAATGTACTTTTACTTTTTTTTTTAATAATATGGTTATGTTGAATATGGGGTGAGGATTAATCCCTATGCGTGCTCTGGATTCAACCATAAACCTATGAGGATTTGTTTTAATTTCGATAATAGCTCCTTAGAAGCAATAAACTTTCTTTCTCAAACATGGACTATGTTTTGTCGATTCAAACATCTTGTCGGAATTCGAAAAAATGCCTAAAAGCCGAGTATGGTTAATGCTCGCCAACCTTTTTAAGCCGAGTATGGTTAATGCTTGATAACCTTCCTAAGCCGAGTTTGGTGAATACTCGCCTGCTTTATAAAGTCGATTATGGCTTATACTCATCCTTATGGTAATAAATCATGAGTATGGTTCTTACTTAATCTCTTTAAAAATTTAATCCTCCGGCATGGCTGATGCCTGAACCTCAATTTTGTTGGGTATGTTTTATACCCCTCTTTACTAAAACCGAGCATGGTTTACACTCGTCTCCCTTAAAAACTATGGGTATGGATGATACCCCAATCTTAGTTTCCAAGTATGGTTTATATTTAATCCTTGGGTATGGCAATTACCCCTTCTCAAAAAACTGAGTATAGTTTGTCCTCTTCCTCCTTGAACTCCAGGTATGGTTGATACCTCACTTTAAATTTCTGAGTATGGTTTATACTCGACTTCCTGGGTATGGTATATACCCCTCTCAATTATAAGCCGAGTATGGTTTATACTCCTAACATACACCCAAGCATGGTTTATGCTTGAAACGACATTGCTTGAATTTGGTATGTCTACTTCAAATTATTTACATGAACTTTTTAACTCAGTAAGGTATTAGTTTTACTACTCTTCTTTGAAGTTGACTTCGTACGGTCAATTGGTTTTTAGGCATCCTTAAAGACCCGACATTAATACGATCAGTAGTGATTGTCAGTTTTCCGTCCTTAATACGATCCCCGACAGTCGTCGGTTTTCTGGCCTTAATACATTCATCATCGATCGTCGGTTTTCTGACCTTTCTCATAATATGGTTCGGCGTAACCTTGGCTTCCTATATTACAGTATATTGAACTTCTATTCAATATTCTCTACAAGATCCAGAACACATCTTCTTTCCTCAAAAAAATAAATGTTCTAAGGGCAAATTGTTGACCAGCTTTTTGGAAAAAGCCATCACGACTCAAGATCGAAGCTTACTATCAGATATCAACCCGGTATGATGCTTCCAAAGATCGACTTTCATCTTAGATCGATCGATCATGGTTCAACCCAAACGGCGTCATAGCAAATAAAGACTCTCCCTTAAAAGATAACATTCTTCCAAAGTCAAAGTCAAGCCAATCGATCGGGCCATCAACCGATCGATCGAGTTGTGCCTAAATGATCGGATCAAGTCTGGAATATCAAGTCAAAAATATTATCTACTATAAGACGAATTCTTACTCTCAAAGCTACAGAAACGGCCAATTTTGACTCACATGTCTTTTTTATATTATAGAATTCAAGCTCCACGTATGCCACAAAACTCAAGGAGAACTATTCATCAGCAGCATACCAGGTCCCTCCGCCTGCAACTACTTTAATGGATCGAGTTACACGTGTCCAATCCCGGAAAAAATATGTGCCACGCCACATGCAAATTCGGTCCATCTTCTCGAGAATAAATACAACTATTTCCAAAAATGAAAAGGCATTCTGAATCCACCACAGAAAAACTCTTCTTCGGCACTCCAAATACATTATGCTGTATATTTCAAATACATCACAAGGATCTTGTGTTTAGACCATTCCTTTCTCTACTTTCTTTCACTGAAAAATAACTGTAATATGTAATCGACAATATAAACAAAGATTATAAAGTGGACGTAGGCTTGGATTAAGCGGAACCACTATAAAAATATTGTGTCTCCTGTGTATATTTGCTTTTTTCTCGCATTATTTGAATATTATTGTGTGATTAACGCACATTGGGGGTTGATCGTCATTGGACCAACTTTTGACGTCAACAGTTAACCTAAGTATAAACCTATGGGGTGCATGATAGATAACCACCAAATATTGAAGGGTTACTTCATAAATTTATATAGGAAGAATAATATTAGATTAAATTGACAATTAGATAACCTAAAGACAAGTATGGAACTTTTAGATAAGAAAATTTATTGCGAAATTGTTAACTCGATTAGCCATTATAATGTGGATGGAGAATTCATTGAATCTTGCATGTTGCACATTCTCATTGTCATCGTTATTATTTTTGTTGTGCTAATCATTGAAGTGCAAAAGCATAGGATTAGTAATATTATTACAGCTAGATACTAGTGGGAGGGAAACTCGTTCTTCTAAGTGGCATAGTCTTACTAGATATCCACTTGTGTCATGCTTAAAAATTATTACTCACACTAGTCTTATATACTGGCCATAGTTAGTTTATTTTTTCCTTAAACTCTAAGATCCAGAGATAAGTAGGAGGCCATAGCTATTTAGAAGCTTTTATGCTGTTTTTTTTTGTTTTTTTTTTTGAATGTTTTAAAGGCAAAATTGTTTATTGCCAATATTTAACTATGATCATTCAAGAAGGCATCGTCATATGTCACTTTTAGAGATAATATTTCATAATAAATGTATTTCGATGTGAATAGGGTTGATGAATAGGAATGTAATGAATATTTAAACAATGAATGTTGTTTTAAAAAAAATCATATTCTCATGTTCTCTAATGTTATGTTTCATTAACAATCTATTTTTTTATCGCTATAAGTTATTATTATAGATGACTGCAGTGTCCATAGTGCACAGATTTAATCCTTAGAGAATGGAGTGTTACAATTTGGTATAAGCACATAGGTTTATGCAAATTTAAAAATGTTTTCTTAAACAAATTTTCAAACTAAAGCCAAAAGATCAGATTAAAGTACCTGGGTATTAGATTACGATGTTATAGTGTATTTGCATTTGTACTATATATGTATATATACCCCCAGTCTTAGACCATCTTCAATATCTTAAAAGGTTTTTCTACAAATAAGAGAAGATGTAAAGAGATGGAACAACAGAGTGTTTTTTGGTGGCAGAAGCACCACAACTAATAGGAATGTCCCACTTTTCGAGGGAATTAGTATCGTCGAGACAATGAGAATCAAGGTGCTGTAACCCCAAAATTGATATGGGACTTCAAATCATTTCCTTGTCAAAGTGATTAAGTTGGAGCTGCAGCTTGGTTTATGGGAGCAAGAGTTTCTATGGCTAGAGGGGTTGATCCTTTAAGTTGGTAACAACTATGTCGGAATCGATCTAGGTTTCACTGGGATGGAAGAAAAGGAGAAGATGAATGTTTTAAGAAGCAAGATGGTAGAGACCGGATCCCAAGCAGTGGAAAGAAAAATTTTCAAAGAGAAAGGAGCTTAGGATGGAGGGAAAGCTAAGAAGAAAAAGGTTGAGTTTGCTTGCTTCAAATGTGATAAAAAAAAGCCATTGTGCGATAGAATGTTGGATGAGCAAGGCTAGAACAACTATTAGGAAGTAGATTGTGAGATGCATCAATTGTAATCAACTAAGGTACTATAAGAATTATGCAAAGGAAGCAAAGGCAAAAATTGCTTTTGAACCTTCTTCGTCTAGACCCACCACTGCCTAGAAGAAAATTATATGTTAGAAGATACGCTTTTGATTCATAGCATACCTATTAGAGTGTTGTTTGATAGTGGTGCTTCACATTAAATTATCTCTCTAAATGTGTGGTAGATATGTTAGCATCATATCTTATCACTTCCTTTAGGGTAGCTAATCCAACAGGAGTGTACACAATTATTAGGATGAGATCGATAACCAACAATTTCAATTACTAGGTTACACTTTTTCTTGGGACTTGTATGTTTTTGATCTTGAAGGTTTTTGAATCATTCTGCTTATAGATTAGTTTGAATGTTATGATGCTAGGGAATTGTGCCAAAGTAGGGAAATATTGTTGAAATTCATTAGTAGTAGTAGTTGGATAATATATGTTAGAAGTGTAACTTCATAGGTTTTCGCATTGTTGGGGGCTTCAGAATTGGAAGATGAAGTGAGTCTAATTCCTATCGTTATGCATTTGGAAATGTCTTCGAACTAGTTACAAGACTATCGCCAAAGAGACCTGTCAAGTTCAAAATTGATCTTGTACCTAGAGTTGAGATAGTCAGTAGGCCACATAGCCGAATGGCTCTTAAAAGATGAGGAAACTAAAGGCATAACTAGTAGATATGGAGGGAAAGAGTTTCAACCATCAATGTGTTGATACTAATATTTTTTGTTTGATGATAACAAATAGATTTTTGTTACTGGAGTGTTTGATTGTGGAATATCTAGTATTATTGGAAAATAAAATAACACAGAATTTACACAGAATATAGAAAAATCAAATAAATTTTATTTCCAATAATATTATTTATTTTACAATTCATCTACACACAAGACTTTACAAATCACTTTACAAGTAATTTCAGTACATACAATTTTTTTTTACAAGCACTTCATTTTTTTTTTCTTCTCATTTCTAGCTGGATTATTCTTGTTGAGAACACCTTAGCTGTCCAAAGCATCATCCTGTAACCTGTCACAAAAGAAAGAAAAATACACAGTACACTGGAACTAAAACAAATATTTTTGACAAAAATGATTTTCTGTGTGATTGATTCATTTTGTCTCAGCTTTCTGTGTGTTTTTCTCATCATATTTCAGACTTGAACAGCCACATCAAAACCATACTGGTTTGCTGATCAGAACCAACTGATTCTGACCAGCCTCAACTCAGTACAGTTTGACTGCTATTTTTTTTTTATTTTTTTTTAATCAAACAAGTGATGAGCAAAGTATTAAGCAAAACAAGGTGAATTGTCAAATTCAAGACATGTTCAAAAGAAGTCAACCAGCAAATAACTTTCAAAGTCAACATGGAGTCAAAAATCATCAAATCAAAATTGACATCACAACATGATCACAACAATACATATGACTACATGGTGCAACAATCAAGTCAGAGTGCAGAAAGCAGCTCAATCAGGTTATGTGCAAGTACAAGTGTGATTCAACCCAAAACAGCAGCATGTACAGAAAGGACAAAAAGCAAAGTACAGGTTACATAGCAATAACAAATACATGTGTGTGTGTAGCAAAGTGGTCGAGAATACATGGTCGAGCACAAAACAGAATACATGGTCGAGCACAAAACTGTTTCAGACAATGCATTTCAGATTTTCAAGCAAGACTATGATGGAGCAAATTTCATGGTTCAAGCAAAACAGTGATATGGCAATGCAACATGATCAAGATCAAACATGATACAGTAAAGCACAGTGCATGTACATGGTATGGCAGAGCTATAAAGTGGTGCAAGAAAACTTATGGAAGCAAGTATACAAAACTCTGTTCAAACTCACAACAGTGGTGAACATGTACAAGTGATGGACAAGTGACCAAAGTGGCACAAGTCTATATGGTCAGGATACATGACTAATCAATTGATCATGCAGTCCAACAAATTTGTTAAACATATATGTATATAATTCATATATATATATATACATATATATATATATATATATATATATATATATTGAAACAAAGCATGGGGGAACTACATGTCAGAAATGTCCAGAAATGAAATGAAACAGTGAATCAAATGATTGGTCAAGGAACATTGTTTTGATAATCAGTTTTTTTTTGCAATACAAAATCATTTCGAGAAAGTCACAAAGGTTCCAGTTCTTCTCATCAACCATTTCATAATTCAGCAAGAGTTAAATGTGGCCAGTGTTTTTACTTTTCAGGGCAGAAATCAATTCGCAGGAATCAATCTTGTATTTGGCAAGTATTTAAATTCCAGATTTACAGCATGGTCTAAATCATTTCAAATAAGGCAGAATTTAACACAACAAAATCATTGGATTTCAATTTTTTAACCGAGTTATTTGAAGAAAGTTTTTTTTTTTAAAAACAGTCTTTTTTGGTTAATCAGTGAAATAGATCAATCAGGAAATCCAAACAAGGAAAGAGGAATCTGTCACATTCATTCAAGGCCAGGATTATTTCAATCAAAGCCGAAGCTCGTCAATCAAACAAGACAAAGCAAGAAAATTTTTAATGCTCAAAGAAAGAAATTCAAAAGGGATTTCCACAAAACTCTCAAGGGCCGATTCATTCAAGGCCGTACAGATAGCAAATAAAAAGAATTCCAAAATTCAAATCGAGCAAGTCATTAACGAAATCAGAGCACCAGGGTGTAGAAACCCTTATAAAAGCACACAATTCATCATCGACATCTTTATCAATTCACACAAAAAGAAATTCGAAACCCTAAATTGCAAGAGTTAATAAAACTCACTCAGATTGATCGCAAGAACGAAGGAGACATACTGGAGAAGCAAAAACAAGCGTCTAGAAATCCATCACACACTTCACCGAGACTGATTTAGGGAAAAATCACTGAAACCCTAAATCGCCGCCCCCATTTTTTGTTTCAGAGAGAAAGGAAGGATCGGGCTAAAGAAAATACAAGGGAGCACCGCAAAAATAAAGTGGCCCGACCACTTTGGACTAGTGCAAAAGAAAAGGGGATGACCCCCACTTTTTAACTCCTTGTCTTATTTTCTTTTTAGTCTTTTTTATTGATTTTTTTTTAAATTTCTTTTCTAGTTTTATTGTAAAAACTAGTGAGCACAGAATAGTGAAGTATAATCTGAGAAAATCTAGTCTAGGGTATACAGACTAGTCTAGGATTTTGAGCTTAGGGATAAACAGGAGCAGGAGTTGCGAGTTTGCATAGGATTGTAAGCGGGATCTGTTTGTATCTCCTAATAAAAATCTTAGAAAGGCAGCAGTAGGCACAGTTTGCCGAAGCTGGGTATATCTGCGTGTGATTTTATTTTTACTGCATTTCTTTATTACTGTGCTTAGTTTTAAATTTTGTGTTAAAACCCTATTCACCCCCCCTCTAGGGTTATTATCGATCCTACAATTGGTATCAGAGCGGGTGTTTGAACCCTAGAATCATGACTTCAATAAACAATGCTTTTTCTGAAGGTCAATCTATTGCTAGACCACCCATGTTCAATGGTAGTGATTACGCGTATTGGAAAGCTAGGATGAAAATATATCTAGTGTCTTTTGATTATGATGTCTGGGATATCATTGAAACTGGATATACACCTCCGACTGAAACTGTTAATGGTATTGTAACACCTAAACCAAAAAGTAGGTGGGATGCAAATGATAAGAAATTATACTCTATAGATTCTAAAGCTATGAATGCTCTGATTTGTGCTCTTGATAAAACAGAATATAACAGAATTTCTCATTGTAATACAGCCCAGGAAATTCGGCATACTCTGGAAGTTACACACGAAGGAACTTCTCAGGTTAAAGAATCCCGTCTTGCCATGTTCAGTAATGAATATGAAAACTTCAACATGCAGAAGGACGAGAGCATCAAGGACATGTATGGACGCTTCTCCGTACTAGTCTACAATGCCAGAGCCCTTGGGAAGGTCTATACAGAAGTGGAGCTTGTGAGGAAGATTCTGCGTGTTCTGCCCATGAACTTTGAAGCAAAAGTCACAGCCATTCAAGAATCCAAAGATCTGAGCAAGCTGAGCATGGAAGAGCTTATCGGAAATCTGATGACATATGAAATGGAGCTGAAAGCAAGAGAAGATCGCAACAACTCAGATCTGAAAAAGAAGTCAATAGCTTTGTCCAACACCGTCACCAGCGATAGTGAAGATCCTATTGAACAGCTTGCCATGGCAGTCAGACAGCTCACGAAGTGGAGAAAATTCAAACCTCGAAGAAATAAACCAAAGACCAACAATTCAGAAGATGAACCACTCTGCTACAACTGTCAAAAGCCTGGACACATAAAACCAAATTGTCCACTTCTCCAAAGAAACAAGAAGAAAAAGAAAGCTTTTGCTGTAACTTGGGATGACGAGGAAGGAGAAGAAGATTCAGACAGCAGTGAGGAGGAAACCAATTTGTGCTTCATGGCAAAATCAGACCTTGAAGATACTGACGAAGAAACCACTGAGGTATACAGTTATGATGATCTAGTTTCAATGTGTAAACATCTTTCTGAAATTATTGACATGTTAGAATCAGACGCAGAGAAACTGAAAGCGGAAAATTTCAACCTTGTTCACAATAATAAGAAGTTGGAATCTGAGATTAAAAATGCTTCAAAAACCAATAATCTAGATTATGAAATGTGTAAAGATGTGAATCTAGAAATTTTAACACTCAAAAGCACCATTGAGAATCTTGAAAAAGAAAACTTGACTCTAAAAGTTGAAGATGACACTAAAATAAAGAACTACATTAAACGATGCACTTCACTTGTGAATGAGAACACAATCTTAAAAACAAGAGTCCAAGATCTAGAAGCCACATTGAACAAATTCTCAATCGGTCAAACATCTTTTAAAATGTTACTTGGAAACCAATTGGTTGGGAATAATAGAAAAGGACTTGGTTTTGGGAAGATACAAGAAATAACTGGAAGTGACAATGCTAAAGGTAAAAGTATTTTTCCCAAATGTGTAAAATGTGGGGTGATTGGTCACAGTCATGAAAATTGCAAGATTAGCAGTAAAATTCAGAAGTTCAAAAAGGTATGGGTCCCTAAACACTTGGCACACAATTATCACAAAGATTGGAACACAAAGAAAAATCAAATTTGGATTCCAAAAGAATCTTATGACTATCATTCTTCTACTACTGATATGATTAGGCCTAGAAGTTTCTCTAGGTCATCTCCTTCTTTGTTTGTGTAGGAATGTTGGCGGGCTAAGGAGCAACAAAAATGGTACTTGGATTCAGGTTGCTCCAGACATATGACGGGTGATAAAAGACTGTTCCTTAGCCTGGAAAAACATAAAGGTGGGAATGTGACGTTAGGTGACAACAACAAATGTAAAATTATTGGTAAAGGAAAAGTAGGTAACAGTATCTTTGCCTTAACTGATGTTTTATATGTTGATAATCTTTTTCACAATCTTATCTCCATCAGTCAGCTTTGTGATAAAGGAATGAATGTTGTGTTTGATAGTAATAGTTGTAAAATCATTGAGATCTCCTCTGGAAAGGTTGTGTTTACAGGGAAAAGAAAAGGAAATGTCTATACTCTCTCTTCGATGATGTAACAGTATCTAGGTGTTTGGTAGCAACAGAAGAGGAGGCAATCTTATGGCACAGAAGATTAGCACATGCAAGTATGGGACTTCTTGAAAGACTAAAAGCAAATGAACTTGTCAGGGGTTTACCACATCAGAATTTCAAAAATAACAAAGTATGTAAAGCTTGTACCATGGGAAAACTTAGTCGTTCATCTTTCCGTCCAAAAAATGTTGTTAGCACTTCACGAGTGCTTGAATTGATTCATATGGACTTGTTTGGACCTACTGATACTGCTAGTTTAAATGGTAAACGTTATTGTTATGTATTGGTTGATGATTACTCTAGGTTTACATGGGTTTACTTTCTAGCCAAAAAGTCTGAAGCTTTTGATTATTTTTTAAAGTTTTCAAAACTTGTCCAAAATGAAAAAGGGGTTTCAATTAAAACTTTAAGAAGTGATCATGGAGGTGAATTTGAAAACTTAGACTTTGAAAATCTTTGTGAAGAAAATGGTTTCAAACATGAATTTTCCGCTCCTCGAACACCTCAACAGAATGGGGTGGTTGAAAGGAAAAATCGTACATTACAAGAAATGGCTAGATCTATGTTATGTGAATATCAATTGCCTCAAACTTTCTGGGCTGAGGCAGTTAATACTTCGTGCTATGTAATGAACAGAGTTATGATTAGACCAATACTTAATAAAACGTCATATGAACTGTTGTCTAACAAAAAGCCTAACATCTCATATTTTAGAGTGTTTGGATGTCCTTGTTATATTTTGAACACAGGTGAACAGCTTGGGAAATTTGAGTCAAAAACGGTTGATGGAATCTTCATGGGTTATTCATCAAGAAGTAAGGCTTACAGAATCTTCAATAAACAGTCAAGAACAATCGTGGAAACCGTCAACGTCAAGTTCAATGAATCAGATATGGATACGACACCTGAAGATGATAAAGATGATGCTGGTGCACAAGAAATTGAACAAGAAAACAATGATGTTGAGACAAACAATGAAAAAGCCACTGAAGCAGCAACAGATATCGAAAGACTAAAATTCAAGCCAAGTCATCCTCCAGATTTGGTAATTGGAAGTCCAACTGCTGGTGTTCGTACACGATCCTCTCTCAATAGGGAAGTTTGTACCCTTTGTATTCATAATGCCTTTGTATCTGAAATAGAACCAAGTTCTTATGATGTTGCTCTTAATGATGAATTTTGGTTGTTAGCTATGCAGGAGGAACTTAACCAGTTTGAGAGAAACAGAGTCTGGAACTTGGTACCCAGACCAAAAGACTACCCAGTTGTAGGAACAAAATGGGTATTCAAAAATAAGCTTGACGAATCTGGAAACGTAACAAGAAACAAAGCTAGGTTGGTCGCTAAGGGATACAATCAAATCGAAGGTGTTGACTTTGATGAAACTTTTGCCCCAGTTACTAGGCTTGAAGAAATCAGAATTTTGTTAAGTTTTGCGTGCTTTAAGGGGTTCAAATTAAAGCAAATGGATGTGAAGAGTGCTTTTCTGAATGGAGAACTGAAAGAAGAAGTGTATGTTGAACAACCCCCTGGTTTTGAGAGTCACGATTATCCAAATCATGTATACAAACTGAAAAAAGCATTGTATGGCCTTAAGCAAGCTCCTCGAGCTTGGTATGACTATCTGTGTACATATCTCTTGGAAAATGGTTTTAAAAAGGGAAGTGCTGACACAACCTTGTTTTTATCTCATGATGGTGATGATTTTTTAATTGTCCAAATTTATGTTGATGATATCATATATGGTGCTACTAATGATGTCTTGTGTGAAAAATTTGAAAAAGTTATGCAGGGCAAATTTGAGATGAGTTTGGTTGGAGAGCTGAAATTCTTCCTTGGTTTCCAAATCAAACAAAGTAGCAAAGGGATCTTTATCTCTCAAACAAAGTACGTGATGGAGTTGCTAAAGAAATTTGGAGTTCAAGATGCAAAGCCAATGAAAACACCGATGAGTCCAACAACCAAACTTGACAAAGATGAAAAAGGTGTTGCTGTGGATCAAAAGAAATATCGCGGTATTATCGGTTCACTTCTTTATCTTTCTGCTTCTAGACCCGATATTATGTTTTCTGTTTGTTTGTGTGCTCGTTTTCAATCAAATCCCAAAGAATCTCATCTAAAAGCCACAAAACGGATTCTATGATATTTGTTACACACACCAAATTTGGGCTTATGGTATCCCTCTTGTGATAACTTTAATTTAATTGGGTTTACTGATGCTGATTATGCTGGTTCACTCACTGATAGAAAAAGTACTAGTGGAACGTGTTTCATGCTAGGTCATTCACTTGTGTCGTGGTCAAGTAGAAAACAAAACTATGTTGCTTTATCCACCACTGAGGCTGAATATATTGCTTTAGGAAGTTGCTGTGCACAGATTTTATGGATGATGCAGACTTTATCTGATTTTGGACTTTGTTATAAACGAGTTCCTTTAAAATGTGACAGTAAGAGTGCAATTGACTTATCAAATAATCCAGTACATCACTCACGCACAAAACACATTGATGTAAGACACCACTTTCTTAGAGATCATATTGCTTGTGAAGATATTTGTATAGAATTTATTCCAACCGAATCTCAACTTGCTGATATTTTTACAAAACCCCTTCCTGAAGACAGATTTTGCAGATTACGTTTGGATTTGGGAATTATAGAAATAAATTAATCTTTTAGCATTTTTGGATAAATTTTCTCTTAAGATGTTCTGTTGGCAATTATCTTTCTGACAAATAATCCATGCTTCAAATCATCAAGAAAAGACCAGTTTGTTTTTTGGACATTTATGATAAATTTGTGACTGTATAAGTTTTCAGAATATGAGATGTTTGAAAATTTGTAGATCTGATACGATCAAATATGCTTTATAATATGAGTAATTGAAGAACTTTTTGTTCACTTTCATCTTCTGTCTCTATCACCCTTCTATCAATCATTATTATTTTATATATATCAAAGGGATTTAAGTATTAAAAAAAAAAAAAGGTATTTCTCTAATCTCATTTAAAAATCCAAGCTCTGGTCATGCATGGTTATGAGAATACTTATTTTTTCATGCTATCACTGATTCCATTTAAAAATCCAAGATCTGGTTATGCGTGGTCAGTATAGTATTGATTTTTTTTTCATGTTGCAGCTAATTCCATTTAAAAATCCAAGCTATGGTCATGCGTGGTTAGCTTGCTATTGAAATATCCCTGATATATATTAAATATTTCGTCATTCCATTTTCTGCCTTGTGAAATGTGTTCTTCTTTTACAGATTATTCTAATTTTTTTTTGTTTGATTGTTCGGAGTGTTTGAATCTGATAATGTCAAATGACTTGATTACTATTTATAGTCCATACTCTTTAAAAATGTCCAGAATTGTTATTCTTTTGATGATTACAAAGGGGGAGAAGATGTTAAGATTTTGTGTTGTTTACAGACGTCTATAGATTTTTTTTTGCCATTAATGCTAAGTGTTTAATTTTTTTTTCCATTTTCAAATTCTTTACTCATGTCTGTTTACAACTAATAGGGGGAGCTCAAATGTAGGGGGAGCCCTTGTTCAAACACATCTCGTTATTCACAAAAATCTTAAGTCTGTTTGTCATCATCAAAAGGGGGAGTTTGTTGATACTAATATTTTTTGTTTGATGATAACAAATAGATTTTTGTTACTGGAGTGTTTGATTGTGGAATATCTAGTATTATTGGAAAATAAAATAACACAGAATTTACACAGAATATAGAAAAATCAAATAAATTTTATTTCCAATAATATTATTTATTTTACAATTCATCTACACACAAGACTTTACAAATCACTTTACAAGTAATTTCAGTACATACAATTTTTTTTTACAAGCACTTCATTTTTTTTTTCTTCTCATTTCTAGCTGGATTATTCTTGTTGAGAACACCTTAGCTGTCCAAAGCATCATCCTGTAACCTGTCACAAAAGAAAGAAAAATACACAGTACACTGGAACTAAAACAAATATTTTTGACAAAAATGATTTTCTGTGTGATTGATTCATTTTGTCTCAGCTTTCTGTGTGTTTTTCTCATCATATTTCAGACTTGAACAGCCACATCAAAACCATACTGGTTTGCTGATCAGAACCAACTGATTCTGACCAGCCTCAACTCAGTACAGTTTGACTGCTATTTTTTTTATTTTTTATTTTTAATCAAACAAGTGATGAGCAAAGTATTAAGCAAAACAAGGTGAATTGTAAAATTCAAGACATGTTCAAAAGAAGTCAACCAGCAAATAACTTTCAAAGTCAACATGGAGTCAAAAATCATCAAATCAAAATTGACATCACAACATGATCACAACAATACATATGACTACATGGTGCAACAATCAAGTCAGAGTGCAGAAAGCAGCTCAATCAGGTTATGTGCAAGTACAAGTGTGATTCAACCCAAAACAGCAGCATGTACAGAAAGGACAAAAAGCAAAGTACAGGTTACATAGCAATAACAAATACATGTGTGTGTGTAGCAAAGTGGTCGAGAATACATGGTCGAGCACAAAACAGAATACATGGTCGAGCACAAAACTGTTTCAGACAATGCATTTCAGATTTTCAAGCAAGACTATGATGGAGCAAATTTCATGGTTCAAGCAAAACAGTGATATGGCAATGCAACATGATCAAGATCAAACATGATACAGTAAAGCACAGTGCATGTACATGGTATGGCAGAGCTATAAAGTGGTGCAAGAAAACTTATGGAAGCAAGTATACAAAACTCTGTTCAAACTCACAACAGTGGTGAACATGTACAAGTGATGGACAAGTGACCAAAGTGGCACAAGTCTATATGGTCAGGATACATGACTAATCAATTGATCATGCAGACCAACAAATTTGTTAAACATATATGTATATAATTCATATATATATATATACATATATATATATATATATTGAAACAAAGCATGGGGGAACTACATGTCAGAAATGTCCAGAAATGAAATGAAACAGTGAATCAAATGATTGGTCAAGGAACATTGTTTTGATAATCAGTTTTTTTTTGCAATACAAAATCATTTCGAGAAAGTCACAAAGGTTCCAGTTCTTCTCATCAACCATTTCATAATTCAGCAAGAGTTAAATGTGGCCAGTGTTTTTACTTTTCAGGGCAGAAATCAATTCGCAGGAATCAATCTTGTATTTGGCAAGTATTTAAATTCCAGATTTACAGCATGGTCTAAATCATTTCAAATAAGGCAGAATTTAACACAACAAAATCATTGGATTTCAATTTTTTAACCGAGTTATTTGAAGAAAGTTTTTTTTTTAAAAACAGTCTTTTTTGGTTAATCAGTGAAATAGATCAATCAGGAAATCCAAACAAGGAAAGAGGAATCTGTCACATTCATTCAAGGCCAGGATTATTTCAATCAAAGCCGAAGCTCGTCAATCAAACAAGACAAAGCAAGAAAATTTTTAATGCTCAAAGAAAGAAATTCAAAAGGGATTTCCACAAAACTCTCAAGGGCCGATTCATTCAAGGGCGTACAGATAGCAAATAAAAAGAATTCCAAAATTCAAATCGAGCAAGTCATTAACGAAATCAGAGCACCAGGGTGTAGAAACCCTTATAAAAGCACACAATTCATCATCGACATCTTTATCAATTCACACAAAAAGAAATTCGAAACCCTAAATTGCAAGAGTTAATAAAACTCACTCAGATTGATCGCAAGAACGAAGGAGACATACTGGAGAAGCAAAAACAAGCGTCTAGAAATCCATCACACACTTCACCGAGACTGATTTAGGGAAAAATCACTGAAACCCTAAATCGCCGCCGCCATTTTTTGTTTCAGAGAGAAAGGAAGGATCGGGCTAAAGAAAATACAAGGGAGCACCGCAAAAATAAAGTGGCCCGACCACTTTGGACTAGTGCAAAAGAAAAGGGGATGACCCCCACTTTTTAACTCCTTGTCTTATTTTCTTTTTAGTCTTTTTTATTGATTTTTTTTAAAATTTCTTTTCTAGTTTTATTGTAAAAACTAGTGAGCACAGAATAGTGAAGTATAATCTGAGAAAATCTAGTCTAGGGTATACAGACTAGTCTAGGATTTTGAGCTTAGGGATAAACAGGAGCAGGAGTTGCGAGTTTGCATAGGATTGTAAGCGGGATCTGTTTGTATCTCCTAATAAAAATCTTAGAAAGGCAGCAGTAGGCACAGTTTGCCGAAGCTGGGTATATCTGCGTGTGATTTTATTTTTACTGCATTTCTTTATTACTGTGCTTAGTTTTAAATTTTGTGTTAAAACCCTATTCACCCCCCCCTCTAGGGTTATTGTCGATCCTACACAATGCAGTTAACCATGGGGTGCAGCTGCAATGTTTATAAAGAAGCCAGATGGATTATTAAGGATGTGCATCGACTACCGTAAGCTCAACAAGAAGAGAATGAAGAACAATTGTCCTTTGTCGAGAATTGATGATCTGTTTGATCAGCTAAGTGGAGCCAAAGTATTTTCTCAATTGGACTTGGACAACATTTTGTATGAGATGTGGATCTTATGAATCAATGGTTATGCCATTTGGGTAAACTAATATGCCTTCTTTCTTTGAGGATTTGATGAATCGAGCTTTCCAAGAGCACTTGGATATATTTTTGTTAGTATTTGTAGATGATATTTTTGTGTAATACAAGGATGAGAAAGATCATACGACTATCCTTCGGATTGTACTTATGACTTTGATTAAGCACTAATTAAAGGCTAATTTTTTTAGATGTCACTTTTGGGAGAAGGAATTAAAGATTTTGGTCATTTAGTTTTAGATGGACATTTGTCCATGGTTCTAACTTAGGTTGAAGCTATTAATAATTGGAAAAGTCTAGCAAGTGTTACTAAGATCAGAAGATTCTTAGATTGGCCGGTAATTGCCGAAGACTCAATAAGGATTTCTTGTGGATAGCGGCACCGACACCAACTTGACTAGGGAAGAAGTTAAGTTTGATTGGTCTAATAAGTGTGAGTAACCTTTCTATAATTTAAAACACTTATTGACCAATGCTCCTATATTACTGGTGCTTAGGGCCATAGTAGAGATTGCGAATTTGAAGATTTTACTCTTGACCGTAATGGTTGGTTAAGAAAGAAAGACAGATTATTCATCCCAAATGTTAATGATCTTAGAAATGAATTTCTTAGAAAATTTCATTGCTCTAAGTTCACAATATGTTCAGTAGGTAAAAAATGTACCAAGATATGAAGAGAAGTTTCTTTTGCGAAAGAAAGAAGAAAGATATTGGCTTATGGGTGAAGTAATGTATGAACCGTCGGCAAGTAAAAGCCAAACATCAGAAGTCTAGTGGTTTTCTTCAACCATTAGACATTCTATTGATTATAACAAAATGATTTTGATTGATGATAACAAATATATATATTGTTACATAAATGTGTTTGTAAAAGTACTATTCTACATTACATCTCGTATAGAAACAAATATTTATATCGAATAAAATGTTGTTGCACATGATTGAATATTCAATTAGTATTTTTATTCAATTAAATATTTTATTTCAATACTTGAAATAGTACCACTTTCTGACTTCACTGTTGTACAATTCATATATACATACATTCCTCACTACATCACTCAGTTACATATACAATTTCATATAATCACATTGACACAAACCGAGTCTTCGAATTGCTTCAAGATCCAGTCCGGTCACATATATACCCGTCATAGAAACACACACAGTAAGATGGAAAAAAATGTTGGCAAATATAGATTTATCTTTAAGCTTTATTTGCCTTATATTTCTGGTGTGTTTCTCATCACTTTTCTAGACTTGGTCAGATATATATATATATATATATTTGAATTTAGACTGCTTGCGATATTCATAGTGATTCACCGAAAATTACATAAGGTAGAATGAATGCTAGTGCTCGTAGATCAACCTCAACACAGCTATAGTGATCTGCTGATCAAGACCAGCCTCGGCTCACATATGTGGTATGCTGATCTTGATCAGCCTCATTACAACATATAACTGGTCTGCTGATTAAAAAGAAAATATATAGTCACATTTATACAGTTATTTTTAGGCGAACAAAGTAATCAATGGCCAGAAACAAACACACCAACATGGCTAGTAAAGAAACTTGACTAGAAGGCAATGGTCATGGCATATGAAGCAGTGCAACTAGTAGATGGCGGGCAAGCAAGTAACAAATGAAAGACAACATGGCTAGTGACAAAATGCCAATAAGTCCAAACAAACCAAGGTCAATTGTGCCATCAAGAAGAAGAAACAAGTGTGACACAAGACTGGCAGGTACAACATAGTGATAACTTAGTACAAATTAATCAATGTAGCATAAACCATCATGTGTTCAAGTATGCAACAAAGTAAGAGATGCAAAAGCAGCCAGTAGAGAACAAACTCAAGTGCACAACAAGGCATAAGCTAATGAAGAAAGTTTTCAAGTACAAAATAGTGTGGCAGCATTAAATCAGGCCAGTAATGCTAAAATGCACAAATAGTCATGGAAAAACAAGTAGCATGATGATAGAGTGTACACAGTAAGTAAAGCAATCAGCACATGCTCATGTATAAGAGCAATGAGTATATGCATCCAGCAGAATATGAAGAAATGGTACGAGAAATTTAAAGTGGCAACATGCAACTACAGACCAGTGCAAGTGCATGTAAGAAAGAATGGGGAAACACAAATTCAACAAATGCTCACGTCAATATGTACAGCAAATGCAAACACAAGGCCAAGGACACAAAAACAAGCGTGCACAAGACGGTGAAAAACAAGTGTAGTATCACAAACAAGTGCAGCAGGGTATCAAATGATTAGGACAACAATATTCAAGAGTAATAGTGCGAAGAGAATCAAGTGATAACAATTGTTTGAATTCAGAACATATGTAGTATCTGTGTCAATCAACGAAACAAATTGCAACAAAGGTTGAAAGCATTTTTTCTATTCGAACAAACATATATAGAGAAACAGGGAAGTATACAAGGATAAAAAGTGTTAACACGCTTTTTGGTCGAAGTTGTCACACGTCAATAACACCATCAATAAACACAAAGGGATTTAGTAGAAGTCACGATGTAAACATAAAAATGGCCCAAAACCCCTTTAGATGACCTCTTTTGGGCCAAAAACAAGAATTAGATGCTTTGCACGATAACTCTTGTAGCCCTCTGAGTTAGCTTCAAGTACAAATTTCATTTAGCCCAAACGGCCTTATGGTTTGAAAGTTACGCCCATTTTCGTGAACATGTGATGAAATGTCTTCACGGTCTTTAATAGATTCTTGGGCTACATCACGTATTGCATCACCCTATACCACCTTGCTTCACCTCATCAACCTCGCATCCCATCCAACTCGTGTCCACTGCATCACATCGCACTGTACCTCTCCTTGCAACCACTTCGCACCACTCCAAGCCATCGCATCCTCCCTGGATCACACCCTGTGGATGTGATGCCATCGCTTCCCTCAGGATGTGATGCCATTGCACCCTCTGATGCGATGCATCCCCCTTGTCACTACCCAAGTAAAACGAAGCGCATCTAGATGCAAAACTTCGCATCCCACATGAGGGATGTGATTTTCCACTTTCCGGCGTAGCGAGATGCGATTTTCTGGTTCGTGCACTCCTAGGTAACGATTTTCTGTTGTGGTCCCCAAATCTCACCGACTCTTACCTAACTCACTATCTATAAATACCCCTAAGAATGGAACTCAAAAGGGTTGGATTCTCTTGGCATTTTGGACCTTTGGAAGCACTCAAGCACCATTAATGGCTTCCATCTTCTTCTCTATGACTATTGGACATAGCATGGACCACTAAAATGTTGCTTACACGTTTTCCATCAACTTTTCGACACCTACAAGGACTTTTACACTGCTTTTGGACTATTTCGAACATTTCAGGATTTCTTGGACATTGAAGCTAAATTTGGACATTGTTGACTAAGTCAACATACTTTTCACTCAACAAAGAAGACGATGGACATTTTTGACAAAGTTTAGAACTAACATACGTATTGTTATTATATTGTAATGCATTGTACGTGCATACTGTTTGAACTTGCACAACAATTATAATCAACTAGTATACGATGAATGATTACTATGAAGTAGACGTAGGTGTTAGTGCTGAACCACTATAAAAAGTTGTGTTCTCCTTGCATTACTTTATTTTAGATTTGAACCATTGTGTTTTGATAACACATAACTCGAGGGTAAACGTGTGTTGAATTGACAACAATTACTTACCTCAACAAAAAGTAAAGTTCGAATTTCAAAATATGTGTTGAAACTATCAAGAACTTCAAGCCAAAAGTTTATCACCACAAAGATATTTTAGGTTTTTATTTTCGGCAAATTATAAAAGGCAATCGAACATTTTTGGCAAGAAGAATAATTCAAAACTTCCATAAGTATGCAAGTAATTATATTTAGAACAAGGATTATTTTCAATAAATTCAAACAGAAGAAAAATTCTCCTAAAATCACAATGGAGTATTTACAGCAAGGACGAACAATTCAAATCACAAGAAGAATCGAGAAATAGAGATATTAGGGTTTCGAAACCCTATACAAACCCAAGCATTATCAATGACATATGCATCAAAATTGAGCAACTAAATCAAGCATAGAAGAAATTAATTCAGAGAATATACAAATAAACTTGGACATTTCGATCATCATCTCTCGAGAGTGTTTTTACAAATCAAATCGTAGAGCAAAGGAAGAGTAACCATCAATCAAAGCAGCAAGGAACCATTAGCAACAATAAAGATTTAAGGCCATGATTTGAAGAGGAACTTTCGAACCCAAGTTTTGCAAAATAACAAAATGTAGAGGACATGAATTCGGAGGAGACAACCACGAGTTATGATAGAGATAATTACAAAGGGGTTCGGCCACTATTTCTCACATATATGATTTTATTTTACTTAGAGTCTCGCTTTTTTTAAGTCATCACTTAGGGTACTAGCTTTTTTATGTTGCATTGTATTCTTTATTTTTGATCTAAAACTCTAGTTTTTTACTAGGTTACAAACCAGAGCGATTGTAGTTTGGGGAACTACAAACTATGGGATTTGTAGTTTGGGGAAATCGCATCTTAGGGGATTAAGTTTTGTCAAAGTTTTGAGCATAGGGTTAGAACAGTTGAGAGCGAGTGTCGCGAGTTTACAGGGATTGTTAGCATAGAGATTGTTTTCATTTCTAGCATAAACCTTGGATGGAGGCATCAAATAGGCAGGTTTTTACTAGGGCTTTGTATTTCTACGTGTTATTTACTTTTCGGCGTTTACTCTAATTTATTATTAATTACTGTTTTGTGAAAAATTGCAATAAATCATATTCACCCCACTCTAGGGTTAATTTATATCCTAAAAGTAGTATTAGAGCAGGTATTTTTTTAAGCTCCAGAGCCATGCTTTTCTCAAACAATGTTTTGTCTAATTATCAATCTAGCGAGAGTCAGTCCAGTAATACTCCAAATATTTTCATGTAACAAAATTTTTTAGTTGGAAATTAAAAGAAGAATTTTATTTAAAATCTGTTAATACCAGATGTTGGGATATTATTAAAAATAAACATGATATGGTAGATCATAATGATATAATGATCAATGTTCATGCTATGCATATCTTATATTCTCATATTGATAATGATAACTTCAATTATATCTCTCGTTGTTTAACTGCACAGGAAATCAAGAATAATCTTGAGTCCATGTATGGATGAAAAGACAAAAGGAGCACAAATCCCTCGAAAGTGATAGTGATGAAGAGTCAATAGATGATGGGCTAGGTGAATTTTTTTTTGAAGATTTAGTTCTCCTTTATGATAAATTAACTAAAACTATTGATAGTCTCGAATTGAAGAATAAAAAGTTGAAAATTGAAAGTGTTGAGTTGAGCAATAAAAAGGATATGGAATTAAAACTTGAAAACATCAAAAAATTTGAAACTCTAATTGCAAAAAATATTTAAATTTGGAAAATGATTTAGTTCATCCCAATGAAAGATTCAAAAGCTTGAAAAGGAAATTATGTTTTTAAAAATAAATGAGATTGGAATAAAACTAAAATCATTTTTTTGCAAAAGGAGTTGGATTAGTTTAAGATAGCTAAAAATTCCAAAAAAGAAATCGTTGAGAAAGAAAATATGTTTAAAACTAAAATGATTTTGAATGAGCTTGAAAATGAAATTGAGAAAATGAAATTGAGAAAATGAAAAATCTCAAATGTAATAATTGTGCTACTTTTCGAAAGGAATTATTTGAAATAAAAAAAGTATCAAAGTCCTTGAAAACAAAAATGTGATTTTGAAAAATGGTAAATCTGAAATTACTCGAATAAATCATGATTTAGAAAAAGAAATTAAAAATTTCAAGGAGATTGAAAAACTTGAAATTGGAAAGCATAAACAAATTAAATTGGATATTTTTGAGTCCAATGCCAAAATTAAAATATTAAAAATGAAAATATGGTTTCGAAACAAAAGGATTCTGAAAAGAGAAAGATCGCAATAAATCGTTATTCCAATTTAATGAAAGAAAATTGTGATCTTAAATCCAAAATTCAATGGATTGAATCAACATTGGCTAAATTTTCTAAAGGAGAAAAATCGTTGAATATGTTGTTGAAAATCAAGTTTTGTCGAAACTAAAAAGGGACTTGGCTTTGGAAAATCTAATTATGTTGATAAGACAAATTTTGATATTTTCAGAAGAATATCAAATTATGTGTTTGATGGAAAGTTTGGACATAATCAAGATAAATGCATGCTTAGAAATAAAAACAATCCAATTAAACAAATGTGGTTCCCAGAAGGAAATAAAATGAGTTTGGTTAAATTTAAATAAATTCAGGTTCCTAAATTTACATTGGTAAATAAAAATGGAATGGTATATAAATGGGTTTGCGTTCCAAAATATCTAAAAAAGATAAGAGTGGTAAAACAACTTTTGCTAGACCTATCGATCATATAAACACTTAGGTACCAAAGGCTGGCTAAGGAACAATTTTTCAAAAGATTCAAGTTGTTCCATATTATTGTTGAATTGAATAGTTAGAGTTCCTTAGCCAATAATTTTGAGTTATAGAATCCACAACATCAATGTTAAGTCGGTATGATCTCTAAACTTGTGTTTTTTATTTTCATATTGATGCTGATTCATATTGCAACAGGTATAATATTTCTGTCATATCTTGAGTTTTCTAACTTCAAATTGCAAAATTCAAGATGACCTGGAAAATATATTCATTTATTTACAAGTTTTATGTTTTGATTATTTCCCGAATTTGAACTTAAATTGATGAAAAACTGCAAAACATTTGAAATATTGGTAATAGACTATTCCCAGAATTTCTGATAGTGTTGTAGTATTTTGATCATATCTTGAACTCTATTACTTGAAATTCAGAAATTTTTAATGTTCTGAAAAGCTAATGGAATTTCACGCATTTTTTCTCTTTTGAGTTTCCTCTAATTCATCTTGTAAAGCCTTGAAAAAACTAATTTCAATACACTGCACTACTTGAAAGCTATTTTTTGTTTGACTTGACTACTTGAATTTAAAATCATTTCAAATTGATGTTATGTTTAATATCATGGACCATCATATTTGTGAAACCCCATGTCCATTATTGTCACTCATATGAGAATACATTTAAGTTTGGGGCATTTTGCCATAAGGGCCTCCTTTCATCCTCTAATTAGTTTCTAGGACACGCCGTTACAATAATTTTTTTACAGGACAAAAATTAATTCAGCTATTTGTTCATTCTCTTCTTCATTTCCGTAATCATTATCGAAGCTCAAAAAAACCCCAAATTGATTTCAAATCCACTTTCTTCATCATTTTTATGCTTTCATAATCAAATCTACTGCTAATCTACTTTCGAAACAAAATCGACTCAGTTGATTTGTTGAAGAAATCAAACCGCATCACTTTTCTTAGCAAAACAAGTAAGTAATTGCTTATTTCTGTTGTTTTTTATTGTTGATTGCTGATGTTAATCACCTCACCTTTATTCAGCTGAAGAAACTAAGATGCAATTTCTATTTACTATTTACAAGACGTGATTTATGTTCAGTAGTTGTTGAACAAGTAAGTACTTGTTTATCTTTGTTGTTTGTTGTTCCTCGATTTTATTTTGTTTTCTATATATTGATTGTTTTTGTTAGCTGAAGTAAGTAGCCATTTACTGATTGATTTTATTTGCTATATAAAACTGTTCACACATATATATTCAGTGGTAGAATTTAATTTGTTTGACAACTTAAAAAGACAAAGGTGTTTATCCTTTGATTTGATGCATTTAATTGCGTATTGAAATTTAGCAATATTTGAAAATTACTGATACATGTAAACATATTTGTTGTTTTGTTAATCATACATACATATATATATTCAATGGGTTAATAACACATAATATGAATCAATTTATAGTGATGATGAAATTGTTCATACGTATATATTCAGTGGTACGTGTTAATTTGTTTGACAGCTTAAAAAGATAAAAGTTTTATCTTTTTCTCGGGAAATCATTTAACTTACACTTTTAACAGAAAAAAGATAAATGGTTTTATCTTTTTCTCAGAGTACCATTTAATTTTATGTTTTTTAACAGAAAACCATTCAAATGGATTTATCTTTTAACTATAATTAAATATTTATGGTTTGTTTAAAAATAGGTTAGAAGTATCCTTGTTTCTTCAAGTGAAGCCTGGCCTTTAAATTTAGAATGTAGCATTTTTATCCTCTTTTGTATTCATTTTTTTCAAGATGATATTCGTTTGATTTCTGCTTATGCACTCAGTGTGTAGCATGATGCTTGATTTGAGTTTGTGCTTTTATTAGCAGTTTTTTATTTGTGTACACAGGAAGCGAACCAAGAGAAGTAAAAGCATGTATGAAGGTTTGGGCTCAGGCTATTGCTTTGGCTTTTGCATCAAGTGTTAGTGGATGATCATCACTAACATTATTTACTGGTGTGTTGGTGATTCACATGAGAAAAAGAAAGGCAACATTATTGCTGTCATTCTTTGAACGATTCATTTGGCAATCTTCTCCAACATTTGATAAATTCATATGCATTTTCTTTCTATATGAATAGATAAAAGAACTTATCTTTTATACAAAATAGCACCAGAAGCTATCATCACAAATTGTATCTTTTAACTATAAGTGTAGATTCATACTAATCTGTATATAAACACTTTTATATTTTATTTTGCTGCATTTTCTGAAACACCCCACCCTCCATTAAGGTCACTCACAAAGGGACTGCCTTAACTTTGGTGGGGGTTTGTAAGTAAAAGTCACAGATAAAACACAAGACAGATATAAACACATATATATAAGCAGCGGAAAACAAACAGACTTTTTATTTCATAAATACGTGTTCATACAAAACATTTCCACAACTATCACGTAACAACTTCCAAAACATTACATCATCATTTCTGTCTTGGTTATTAAATAAAGAAGCATAAAACATAGTTAAAAACTACATAAATCCCCATGATTGTTTCCAACAGCCATAGCTAAGGAAAGAGAGTCCAAACCGTACATCTACTATCTTGAAGCTTGCAAAGAGTCTGACTAAGCTGGGTTGTTTCCTCCCTGTGGACCTGGGGGAGGGGGGAAACGGAAGAAAAGAAAAAGAAAGAAAATAGGGTCAGACATAAAGCCTGGTAAGTCCAGTGACTTTTCAGTATGAGAATAAGAATAAGGGCATGATAGGTATGAACTGGGAACAGGAAAGTATCATAAGCTAAGATAAAGCAGTTTGAATCGAATATACTATCGCACCCTACACTATATATCTCTGCACCTACATGCATTGTCTTTAACTGGCACCCCATGATCGGGTGAAGTGATCCCCTTTCTAAAGATTGGCTCCTACTCGCATAATCATCTGTGTCTTACGGCACCCAAAGATTGTAGATACCTATGTTGGTACCACCATGGGGTGTATCAAGTCCCATGGTGGCGGCTTGACACAATACTAGAAATGCATAGGTTATACTACTGGTGCCCCCAGTGCCCTATTTGTCTACTCCGAAGTGTGTGCACGCCCGCACTCCGTTAGAACCCACACTGTTGCACCCACCGCCGTCGCTTTTGACCGCTTATAATCATCCCAGTAATCGTGCCCCACCCTGCCTAGTTTCAGGGTACCATGATACCTAATTGGGTTACTACTGAAATGGGTCCCCGTTACTAGGGTTTTCTAGTCAAACATGTTAAGTGGTTAAGTGTCTGTATTTACCTAACCCCACCCATCAGTTTAATTAACATGTTGAATTGGTTAGGTGTTTTAGTTACCTTAACCCTACCATCCTGACTTGTCTGTCCTTAGCTTTTTAATCCACTGACCACTCACATTAGAAAGATATTGTTACGGTTACTGGATGTGTCGGTCGGTTCCGGGTAGATTTACACCGTAACTCAGTCTAACCTCGGGTCCTTATTGGGCTCCATGCTTAACCACCCACATTGGATAGGCATTGTTGTGACTACTGGACAGCCGGGCGGGTCCGGGCAGGTTTACATCACAACTCAATCCAACCTCGTGTTAAGCATACTCGTATTTTCTAAATTTAAATATTTGTCTTTATTATTTGTTATATGTAAATTAAATGTTATGGCCCACTTTCCAAGTTTAACATTTTTGGTATAAGAATTTATACCGTTTAAGTGCCACCAATCTTGGCATGTGACAAACATGCAAATTCATATAATTACCAAATTTTCCCAACGTTACCCCGTCTAAATATTAGGCTAACAATCTTAGCCTAATTTTACGTTCGCATGATTTTTAACATATAATATTAGGCTAAAAACATTGCCTAATTTAGCGTACACAAAATTGGCATAATGACATAGGTGTAAACTTGGCATTTTTGGCATAGTCAATATGAACATCATAGGTGTGAACTTGCAAAATAGTCAACATGAATGTCATAGGGGTGAACTTGCAACGTAGTCTAAATCAACATACATGTGAATTTGCAACATAGCCTAAAACAATTTACATATATGTGAACTTGCATTGAAATAGGGATCTAACCAAATAGGTGTCACATAAATTAGCATATGATTTAGACAACATAACCCTAAACATGTTTTGGATCTAGGCATAACATCGAACATAACTAGCATATGACAAGAATATGACATGTTCATAAAGTATGTATAATTTTATCACATGTGTGAACTAGATCCAATCGTATGTCTAATTACAACATGAAACATGTATTAAAGTGGATCTTGACATGGATCCAATTAGGAACTTGCAACTTTTGTATAAACATAGGAGCATGTATATGAACATAGTCATTTAGGCATAAAGGTTCTAGCATAAAGTATACATACAACCTATATAATCACATAAACATATAGGTGTAGATTACAACATGAACTATACAACTTGTGTAACGACCCGGATTTTCGGCGACTTTGGTTATCGACATAAGCACGATGTCGATAACCAAAACATCGAAAAATCCCATTAATTAATGAAAGAAATTAGAAGGTGAGAATAGATAAGATAGAAACTTAGAATAGAAGAAGTAGAAGAACACAACATCAGAGTAACACGAACCTCACAGCGGAACGAATAACATATAATAGATAACATAACTTTGAAATATAACAGTTATGTATACAATAGCACTTATCAGAGTACAGCACTTACAACACAGCGGAAATAACTATAGCTATATGATCTTGAAGCCTCCTGCTCCACGCTCTTCCAGTATATCTGTAAATTCCTGGCTACTTGACTGCCCGTACAAATTTAGGCACCCAAGAGTTTAGGGAAAACAACAAAGTAAACTCCGGGTCAGTCATGGGACTGGTATGAGTAAAACAGTTTAAACAGGTATATGCACAAGTAACCGATATCTCATAAGACCACGCCGCAGAACGGAACGGGTTTTTCCCTTATGAAAATGCAAAATATCTTTATATCAAAAACCTTTTGATATTATAATAATGTCTATGTACAAATAGATATCAACTAGCAGAAACGCTTTCATCTCACGTTCTACATATATAGTATACAATCAAAATCGCAAGCACGTATTGGATAATGAATTTCCAACTATGACAAGGTATGGAACCACTTTCCGATCAGTGTACTCTAGGAACGATACACTGGAGTTCAACAAGAACATCTTGCAACTCAGCCACACATGACCGACCACTCATTTCGCTTGAGTGTATCGAATGTACATCACCAACGGTTGGGATCAGCAACCGTTCCCGTATATATATATGGGACAGCATTGATAGATTTAAGAAACAAAAGAATATTCTCTAGATAGGTGATTATACACCCTACTTCGGTGCGACCGACTTAGCCATGTTGCCTGCCCGATTTCTGTCATTTACCGGTTGATGAGGCTAGAAGCTACGCTTTATCATTACATCAGATTCACTTCGAATGCCACATTGTCAGATCCATCGAAAATCACTAATTGACGTCTACAACAGTACATTACGTGTTATCTAAAGAAGTTTCCTTGTTCGCTTCCACTCTTGGTACGGTTGAAGAAATCAATGTACGTGGTCGTTTGGAAATACTCTGTCAGACATCCATCTTCATTCACTTAGAAATGTCACATCGTCATACCCTCCAAATCACAAATTGACTTATCCAAAAATAACACGGGTATACAGCTAAGAGAAACGAATTCCTCCGCCACCGAACGTGAATACGTTTGAACAGATTAACTTACGCGATTTATTAGATATACTCTGTCAGACCTTCGTCCATACAAGTTGTCCTGGGACTGGACAAACCGAAGGCACTATTCAGTATATCCATCTTAGTCACTGTTATCTAAGACTTATACAACAGCCCTTGCATTTTACTCCGTCTTCAATTGTCTTTGGCATAAATGATTCGCAACGCTTATGCCAATACAAAGTGGTTCTTTGGATAATAATCCAACCGGTCTCTCCATATTAACAACGTTAAAATGGTCAAAGCTTCGATAGTCTGTGAGATAACTATCAAAGAAAAACAAGTGTGCAAACAACGATATTATTTACAGATGGAAATTATATCGATCAATCATCAAACATATATATATATATATACATATATATATATATATTCACTTTTCCTTATTTTCTATACTTAGAAAATATACGTTATTAACACTGGAAAACATTTCCAATCCTCATTCACGTATCACTATTCTTCCACAACTATCCGTCCCTAACTATAAACTAGTAAGAGAACAATTCTCTAAGTATAAACCCCTAAGGCCGAAACCAACATCTCATTAATACTCAGAAAACTATTCAACTTACTAACCTCTAGTCAGTTTCTAATTTTTGTTTAACTCTATCTCTTTAACTCTATTTGATTAACTCTAACTGGTTAACTCTAACTGATTAACTCTAACTGATTTTAATTGGTTTGACTAACTCAATTTATTAACTCGACTGACTAATTCCACTCGATTAACCTAACTTGATTTACTTATCTCGATTAACTAAACTAATCACTTTGATAAACTCGACTAATTCACTTTGGTTAACTTAACCAATTCACTTAACTAATTCACTTAGTTTAACTTAACTAATTCACTTAACTCATGTCGAATAAACTATATTCGATAACTCCTCTAACTCTATTCGAATAAACTAGATTCGATTAACTCATTTACTCTATTCGAATAAACTATATTCGATTAACTCCTTTCGAATACCATATTCGATTTACTTTATTCACTTTATAAAGATTTCCTTTTTAACAATGTTTTATTCATTTTGAAAAGATTTACTTTTAAATAACGGTTCTACACTTTAAAAATGATTTCCCTTTTTATAATGTTTCCTTTCCAATTCTATTTGTAAATGGTTTACAAATATTTCCTTTTCAAATTTATTCTTGAAATATTCTAACTCCTTAAATTCCTGGGAAAATTCGCCATAACCTCCTTTGTATCGGGAGCATCGGGAAAATCCCCAAACTCGCCACACAGGCCTTTCCATTCAAAAAGAAATGTTTTGAATTTATTTCCTTTTCAAATATCTCCTATTTATAAATATTCCAATTTATAAACATTTCTTATTTATAAATATTCCACTTTATAAATATCTCTTATTTATAAATATCCCATTTTATAAATATGCTATTTTCAATATCACTTTGAAAATTCCCTTATCTACATTCCGGTATGTTATGGTATTCAATCATATCAAATCACGATGTTCAATATCGTCCATACACACACAATCAACAACAGGTTATAATTCACATCATATATCAAAATATATGAAAAACAATAAAATAACTGTTGAGGAATCCAGTCAGATTCCTCCAACCTATTCTCCTGCATCCACAGATGTTACACAATAAAATTTACATCACTTGCAGTTCCATATGATATATTCTGATAAACAGAATCAATATAGAAATTCAACTAACTGACTAGCAGTTCAATCAAACGGTCAACACATAGTCAATCAGTCAATATCTAACAGTTCTAAAAATACAACATGAAAATATAAACTGTTCAGAGTTGGTGAGTTTTACTCACATTTGCGCGTTAGCCGTTAAATAACGGTTTGCGTTTATTTGACTGCGACGGACAATTTATTTCGCCATAAATTGTAATGAGCTCGGATTCACTTCCAGTTAGTCTCGTTGTGTTGCTCCCGTCCATACGATCCCAACGCAACTTACGGTTCGAAATTCTGATATCGTATGGCCAAGATATAGTGTTAACAAGTTTATATACAAACAAATTGAAATAACTTAATTAAATTCCTTTAGTGGGCTTTTACCATTAAATTCGAACGGCCCATTTCTAAGCATTTCCAATGACCCAAAAACCCAGTCTTCTTCCCCTTCGTATTTTCTCCAACCCGTGCTCCTCTTTTCTCAAACCATTACCGAACATTCAAGCTCAAACCCCTCATCCATTTCAAAACCGAATCCAGTGAAACCACCACCATCAGACTTCACTTCGATCCCTCTTCCTTTCCATATACACAGTGTTCAACTCGCCCTCACTGAACAGAATCCGTCGTTCATTCGAAATGGTCCGCTACAGGGAGCCCGCGACGCCAAGCATCACCGAACCGCCCCAATTTTTGCCTCGAGCCGCCCCTCGACCTCGTGAACCCCAAACAAACCTCCACTTCCTCGATTAATCACCCCAAAAGCCAAAATCGAAAACCCTAGATCCCTGTTGAAACTCGGCACCCTCAAAAACTGACGTCGAACAAGTGAAAACGATTACAGACTTGAAGATAATCACTCAAGGGACTTAAATATATCGGTTTTATAATTTATAGGAGTTTTATTGATTTGTTTGTGAATTTCTTGAGGACTTTGTTTTGCTGTTGGAAATGTTTCAGTTCGCTGGTGGCTTGGAAAATTTGAATTTATAGTTGTAATGTGGTAGGTGATGTTTGTGGCTGAGAAGGAGAAGGATGTGGCCTTCCTTATGTTCACATACATTTATTTTTATAAATTTTTAGTTGATCATTGGCTTTCTAAAAATCACCACAGTTACATACGATACCCAAAAATCACGAAACTGGACATGTAGCTAGAGTTCGACATTACGGTCCCAATGAAATTGGTTTCGTCGAATTCCGACTTCATTTGCAAAAGTGGCTATTTTTAACGCTCTAAATAGCCTATTTAAATATATAAATATATTTAAATATAATTGAATTAAGTATTTAAAATTAAATATTATCGTCTATATTCACAGTGGAATACCGCACAGCTCTAGAATATTCCTGTATGTATTTACAACTCGATATTCACTTCTGGATCAACCCGATATTTGATTTATATTGAAATCCCTTTTAAAAATATAAATAATTCCTTTATAAATTATAAAGGAATTCTACAGCGACTTTTCTAGAATTTGATTTGGACATATCTCAAAATCTACACGACGAAATCCTGATTTTTCTCTTCCATTAGAAAGACATACTCCACCAGCTCCACACGTTTCTTGTTTCACAGAAATCCAGCTTAAAACGAACCCTGTACATTCAGTTGAAGTTCAAATCGCCAAATAGCGAACTACCGTGCCATTTCGAGCTCGTTTATAAATATATTATAAACTATACGTTCAACTGTCGTCGATTCAATATAATCGTTATTATAATTCGAATCGAAACTCCACCAAATCTCGTATGCTATTCAATTCACACGATATTGTGAATTTCACTATTTCCGACTATTTCGACATTATAATATATTATTATAATATAATTATTTATTAAATATTCAATATTATTTAATTAAACGATCATTAACTTCTCTAAATCACCAATTATATAATTAAATAAATTAATTATATATCTCTAAAAATGCGGGTCATTACATTCTTCCCCACTTAAAATAATTTCGTCCTCGAAATTGATAAGTTAGAGGACGACCCTACCTATTAGAATTCCTAAGATTTGTTTACCCCTTATTTCTGATTTTAACTGAATCAATTAATATCGACTAAAATATTTATTCATCTCGACTAACTAAAATTTTTAAAAATTCTGAAAATTTTCTAACACTTTAAACTTTCGAAAAATTTCGCCAGCACCTCCTTTGTACTGGTCAATAGCTCAAACTCCAACTCGCCTCTCTGGGCCATCTCCAACCCAAAAGAAAATCAAACAGCCAAGCGGCTTGCCAATTCGGCTCATAAATCTCATGCTTATATCAAATGTAAACTTGTACCTTTTTGTCGGGTATATCAACTTTATCCCTTACACCTGTTATCAATCCACATATAATAATGTCATCTTAATCAATTTCCAATCTGTTTTTGCCCACAAATCAAACCATAGGCTTATACTCAAGTCCAACTTCATTTCCAATTCGAATTCCAATCTCAATTTCAAACTCTTAATTCCCCGACCCAATATCATTTCAAAATCTCTATGCTACAAATCCCATTTTATCTTGATATTTTCTATTACAATTCAAATTCCACTTAACTGGGTTCCATTCCAGTTTGCCTCCACAATTTTTATTCAATTGCTTTTAAATTCAAACTGTCTTTTTCCTGGGAGTTTCAAATCACTTTTCCATATCAAAAATCAAAGTATTTATTTCAAAGTATCAAAACAACTTGTTTTTCTCAAACCATTCAAAAATAAAATATTTGGTAGTAATCCGTCACTTAGCAGCTCAAAACGAACACTGATGATGTCGCGATTCATCATCAGGGTTATTTCCCAACTACCGAAGTGAGTTCAATACTATAGCACTTTCAAAACCCATTTTTAAACATTTCCACCTTGAAATCAATTCACAATATCCTTTTTCAATGTTGTAAACAAATTTAAAATCTCCTAGGATCTTAAAATTCACATATATTAAATCCAGATTCATTTACAAACACCTTTCCCATCTCTGGGGTTTTAAATTCCAATTCTGATCTAAATTCAGATTTAATTCATTCCAATTTCGTATAATTCACTTGTATAAATTCTGATTGGTTACATATAACGATTTCACATTTTATAATCTTATCTGATTATAATTACTACCAACACATCCTATATATGATAATATATCACATATCCATACAGTGTCGGTCCATCGTATTCAAGTGTTTATTTACTCCTACCGATACAGTGGATCAAACTGATCGACCAGAACTCATAAACTACTCAACCGACGAATCTCCACAATATAAAACCATTTTTATATCAAATACAAATACGCACTCGTATATATACACTCAAACTCAATCTAGGGTATTACTAACCCTATCTCTACCGAGTCACGCCACAGAGCCAAGGTAATTCTTAACTTAAGCTCTGATACCAACTGTAACGACCCGGATTTTCGGTAGGCTTTGCAACCGTCCCCATCCTCCAAAGCAGCAGGTAAAACCCACTGTGGCTTACACTGGTACCCCAATACCATATTTTACGGCCAGCCTTTCGACTTCACAACCAACCCTACCAAAGGGACATGTAGGAGTAAGAGTCTCCCGTTCGACACCTAACGAAAAGCGAGAACCCCCTATCATGCGACACATGCCTAAGCACGCAACATGGACTGGTGTAAGTAAAACAGTTTAAACAGGTATATGCACAAGTAACCGATATCTCATAAGACCACGCCGCAGAACGGAACGGGTTTTTCCCTTATGAGAATCCAAAATATCATTATATCAAAAACCTTTTGATATTATAATAATGTCTATGTACAAATAGATATCAACTAGCAGAAACACTTTCATCTCACGTTCTACATATATAGTATACAATCAAAATCGCAAGCACGTATTGGATAATGGATTTCCAACTATGACAAGGTATGGAACCACCTTCCGATCAGTGTACTCTAGGAACGATACACTGGAGTTCAACAATAACATCTTGCAACTCAGCCACACATGACCGACCACTCATTTCGCTTGAGTGTATCGAATGTACATCACCAACGGTTGGGATCAGCAACCGTTCCCGTATATATATATGGGACAGCATTGATAGATTGAAGAAACAAATGAATATTCTCTAGATAGGTGATTATACACCCTACTTCAGTGCGACCGACTTAGCCATGCTGCCTGCCCGATTTCTGTCATTTACCGGTTGATGAGGCTAGAAGCTACGCTTTATCATTACATCAGATTCACTTCGAATGCCATATTGTCAGATCCATCGAAAATCACTAATTGACGTCTACAACAGTACATTACGTGTTAGCTAAAGAAGTTTCCTTCTTCGCTTCCACTCTTGGTACGGTTGAAGAAATCAATGTACGTGATCGTCTGGAAATACTCTGTCAGACATCCATTTTCATTCACTTAGAAATGTCACATCGTCATACCCGCCAAATCACAAATTGACTTATCCAAAAATAACACGGGTATACAGCTAAGAGAAACGAATTCCTCCGCCACCAAACGTGAATATGTTTGAACAGATCAACTTACGCGATTTATTAGATATACTCTGTCAGACCTTCGTCCAAACAAGTTGTCCTGGGACTGGACAAACAGAAGGCACTATTTAGTATATCCATCTTAGTCACTGTTATCTAAGACTTATACAACAGCCCTTGCATTTTACTCCGTCTTAAATTGTCTTTGGCATAAATGATTCGCAACGCTTATGCCAATACAGAGTGGTTATTTGAATAATAATCCAACCGGTCTCTGCATATTAACAACGTTAAAATGGTCAAAGCTTCGATAGTCTGTGAGTTAACTATCAAAGAAAAACAAGTGTGCAAACAACGATATTATTTCCAGATGGAAATTATATCGATCAATCATCAAACATATATATATATATATACATATATATATATATATATATATTCACTTTTCCTTATTTTCTATACTGAGAAAATATACGTTATTAACGCTGGAAAACATTTCCAATCCTCATTCACGTATTACTATTCTTCCACAACTATCAGTCCCTAACTATAAACTAGTAAGAGAACAATTCTCTAAGTATAAACCCCGAAGGCCGAAACCAACATCAGATTAATACTCAGAAAACTATTCAACTTACTAACCTCTAGTCAGTTTCTAATTTTTTTTTAACTCTATCTCTTTAACTCTATTTGATTAACTCTAACTGGTTAACTCTAACTGATTTTACTTGGTTTGTCTAACTCAATTTATTAACTCGACTGACTAATTCCACTCGATTAACCTAACTTGATTTACTTATCTCGATTAACTGAACTAATCACTTTGATTAACTCGACTAATTCACTTTAGTTAACTTAACCAATTCACTTAACTAATTCACTTAGTTTAACTTAACTAATTCACTTAACTCCTGTCGAATAAACTATATTCGATAACTCCTCTAACTCTATTCGAATAAACTATATTCGATTAACTCATTTACTCTATTCGAATAAACTATATTCGATTAACTCCTTTCGAATACCATATTCGATTTACTTTATTCACTTTATAAAGATTTCCTTTTTAACAACGTTTTATTCATTTTGAAAAGATTTACTTTTAAATAATGGTTCTACACTTTAAAAATGATTTCCCTTTTTATAATGTTTCCTTTCCAATTCTATTTGTAAATGGTTTACAAATATTTCCTTTTCAAATTTATTCTTGAAATATTCTAACTCCTTAAATTCCCGGGAAAATTCGCCATAACCTCCTTTGTATCGGGAGCATCGGGAAAATCCCCAAACTCGCCACACAGGCCTTTCCATTCAAAAAGAAATGTTTTGAATTTATTTCCTTTTCAAATATCTCCTATTTATAAATATTCCAATTTATAAACATTTCTTATTTATAAATATTCCACTTTATAAATATCTCTTATTTATAAATATCCCATTTTATAAATATGTTATTTTAAATATCACTTTGAAAATTCCCTTATCTACATTCCGGTATGTTATGGTATTCAATCATATCAAATCACGATGTTCAATATCGTCCATACACACACAATCAACCACAGGTTATAATTCACATCATATATCAAAATATATGAAAAACGATAAAATAACTGTTGAGGAATCCAGTCGGATTCCTCCAACCTGTTCTCCTGCATCCACAGATGTTACACAATAAAATTTACATCACTTGCAGTTCCATATGATATATTCTGATAAACAGAATCAATATAGAAATTCAACTAACTGACTAGCAGTTCAATCAAACGGACAACACACAGTCAATCAGTCAATATCTAACAGTTATAAAAATACAACATGAAAATATAAATTGTTCAGAGTTGGTGAGTTTTACTCACATTTGCGCGTTAGCCGTTAAATAACGGTTTGCGTTTATTTGACTGTGACGGACAATTTATTTCGCCATAAATTGTAATGAGCTCGGATTCACTTCCAGTCAGTCTCGTTGTGTTGCTCCCGTCCATACGATCCCAACGCAACTTACGGTTCGAAATTCTGATATCGTATGGCCAAGATATAGTGTTAACAAGTTTATATACAAACAAATTGAAATAACTTAATTAAATTCCTTTAGTGGGCTTTTACCATTAAATTCGAACGGCCCATTTCTAAGCATTTCCACTGACCCAAAAACCCGGTCTTCTTCCCCCTTCGTATTTTCTCCATCCCGTGCTCCTCTTTTCTCAAACCATTACCGAACATTCAAGCTCAAACCCCTCATCCATTTCAAAACCGAATCCAGTGAAACCACCACCATCGGACTTCACTTCGATCCCTCTTCCTTTCCATATACACAGTGTTCAACTCGCCCTCACTGAACAGAATCCGTCGTTCATTCGAAATGGTCTGCTACAGGGAACCCGCGACGCCAAGCATCACCGAACCGCCCCAATTTTTGCCTCGAGCCGCCCCTCGACCTCGTGAACCCCAAACAAACCTCCACTTCCTCGATTAATCACCCCAAAAGCCAAAATCGAAAACCCTAGATCCCTGTTGAAACTCGGCACCCTCAAAAACTGACGTCGAACAAGTGAAAACGATTACAGACTTGAAGATAATCACTCAAGGGACTTAAATATATCGGTTTTATAATTTATAGGAGTTTTATTGATTTGTTTGTGAATTTCTTGAGGACTTTGTTTTGCTGTTGGAAATGTTTCAGTTCGATGGTGGCTTGGAAAATTTGAATTTATAGTTGTAATGTGGTAGGTGATGTTTGTGGCTGAGAAGGAGAAGGATGTGGCCTTCCTTATGTTCACATACATTTATTTTTATAAATTTTTAGTTGATCATTGGCTTTCTAAAAATCACCACAGTTACATACGATACCCAAAAATCACGAAACTGGACATGTAGCTAGAGTTCGACATTACGGTCCCAACGAAACTGGTTTCGTCGAATTCCGACTTCGTTTGCAAAAGTGGCTATTTTCAACGCTCTAAATAGCCTATTTAAATATATAAATATATTTAAATATAATTGAATTAAATATTTAAAATTAAATATTATCGTCTATATTCAACTCTTGGCTTCCTTCCAGCAGCATGACGGCTCTAGTTCTAATATATTTGTGTGAATTTAGGTTTAGACTAAAGTTGTATTTACGGAATTTCAAATTGATTAAAGTCGTCGATGAAGTTAGAGTTAATCAAGGCCATCCATCTCAAGAGAAGCCAATCAAAAAGCGACATGTAAGCCCTAGTGACACAGCCAAGCCCCAAAAATCGACCAGAAACCGACCAGGCCAGCCAAGGCCAAACCAGGTCGACTGGGCAGGTCGATCCCCAGGTCGACCCCCTGGTCGACCTGGTGCCTGGGCGGGAATTTTCCCGCCCAACCCAGTTTGGGTCTGATATTTGAATTTTGAACCGAATTTGAACTGTTTGAAATTTAATTTGAATTCTAAAACTTCCGGAGGTCATAGCTCCATCATACGGAGTCCGATTCACGCAAACTCGGACTCTATCTCAGGCGGAATTCCGAGACGAGCGCAATGGTGTAACCCGTTTCCCTTAGTTCTTTCACTAATAATTAATTATACTTTAATTCGTGAATTTACAGTTAACAGAAAATTCGGGGTGTTACATTCTCCACTCCTTAAAGGATTTCGTCCCCGAAATTGTAACAACCCGAATTTTTGTAACATGTTAAAACAAGAAATCAGGGCAAAATTAAATTATAAGTTAAGAATCAATGGGAACGGGTTACGCCATTGCGTTAGACTCGAAATTCTGCTTGAATATGAGTCCAAAATTTCGTAAATCGGAGTCTGTATGACCAAGTTATGGCCCTTAGAAGTTTTCAGAAAATTCCAGATTTCAAAACAGTTCAAATTCGAATTCGAATTTCGAATTCAGCCCCAAACAGAAAGGGCGGGAAAATTTCCCACCCAACCCCAGGTCGACTGGGGAGTCGACCTGCCCCAGACCAGGTCGACTGGGCACACGACCTGGGTGTCGACCTGGGTGTCGACCTCCCTGGTCGGGCCTGATCGGCCTGGTGCACCTGTTTGGCTCTCTGGTATGGTTTGTGAAGCCTGTGACAATTTTTGACGGTTCAGATCTAAACTAGGGTTAATCCTATGGCCTAAACTTGTCTCTACTCCTATAAAAACACCCTAAAACCTAGCCTAAACCATCACAAATCATCCTAACAACTAAGTGCTGCCAAAATGCTCCCTTATCATGGCCTCCATCTTCATTCTTGAGAGTTCTAAACTAAATCTAATACAAAAGGAGCAATCTTTCTTCAACAAATCAAAGGAGCTACTTATTTCTCAAGGCTTTGTGTGGAGTTTATTGCTATTTGGGGATTTCTAGTGTTGCTACATCATTCCTAGAGCTTCTACAATGTCTCTATCTTATTCTAGTTCTCATAGCCACGATTTGTAAGCCCTACTCTACTCTTAGATTTAAACTATGAAATTAATATGAACATGTAGCAAGTTGAAATGAGATTTTTGGGTGTAATACTTGTCTTTGTATGCATAGATCCATTCATGACTCTTTTGATCTATGATTGTGGAACTATCATGAACCTAGTACCGTTCATGTTGACGTTTGGGAAAAATGCTATGAAATGGATTATGGCTTATGCATGTTAAAAAACCTTGACCCCTCATGTCCCTTAATATGCATATGATGATATTGAACCTATTTGCTATGCACAAGTTAGGATTGTCACCCTATGATAGTTGTTGTCATGTTTGAGGCCAAATCACCTTTATACTATCATACATGTTTTGAGGCCAATATGCTATATGCAAGTTATGATGAACACCTTTGCCTCAAATATCACCATGTTTAACTTGTGATAGACTTTACCACCTTATGCCCATCTTTGTCATATTGTTATGTTCCCTTCTTGATCTATTTGTATTGATGCGAATTTACGTGCGATGGGAATACGTTGTGGGTAATTAGGCGAACTTGAAATAACATGAAAAACATGACTTGAAATGTGACATGAAAATTGATTATGCTTGAAAACTTGAATGTGGACATGACATGTAGAAAACCATGAAGTGGCCAACTCGAGGTTGGGTTGAGTTTGTAGCATAAATCTGGCCGGAACCGCCCGGCAAATCCAGTGGCTACAAACAATAGGACCCAATGTGAGTAGTTGGTCATATCGCACTTGAAACCCGAGGTTAGACTAGGTTGTGGTGTAAAGCTGCCCGGACCCGCCCGGCACATCCAGTAACCACAAAAAAGTCTAATGTGAGAGGTTGGGTGCATTAAATTAATTAATGCCACATGATAGGGTTAAGTCATGGACCACTTGAATACTTAACCAATTGAACACGATGGGTTGGTAGGGTTAAGTCATGAACCACTTGGATACACTTAACCGACTTGATACATGATTGGATAGGGTTAACCACACTTAACCTTTTAGAAACCCTAGTTACGAGGTCCTTTTCAGCAGTAACCCTCTTGGATGTATCACGATACCCTAGGGACTAGGCTAGGGTGGGGCACGATTACTGGGCTGATTGTAAGCGACCAAAAAGACGGCTGAGTAGGTGCGCCGGTGTAGGTTCAGGTGGACTATGGTCGTGCACATAGTCCGGAGTTGAAAAAGCAAACACGGGCATCAGTAGGTTCAGACTGTGCGTGCTTGATTTGTGTCAGTGGTAGGCACCTTAGGGTTTTATACACCCTAAGGTGGACCTAGCACAGTTGACTACATTTAGTGATTGGGACGTATGACACCGACACTTGACGAGTTAGGCTTATAGGGAGCCGATCGACTAGATCGTATAGTTGGACCTTGATTTGGGGTCATCTCATGATATTGGGCCAAGGGATCATTTCTTGTTTATACTTGACATGGGTTAGAATACTAGTGCTATTGGTGCAAAACTAAACCTTGTATATGCGATGCCACACTTGATCTACCTTGTTATCTTTTTATCATGCCAGTTAGTTACCATCTTTATGTTTCATCTCAGTTTCCCATGTTTAGTTAACTTCACTAGTTTTTATACTAATAGTAGGTAGGACTTACCAGTCTTTATGACTGGCCCTTTTTATTTCGCCTCTTTTCTTCCATTCTTCCCCTCCCCCCCCCCCAGGTTCTCAGGGAGGGAACACTAGTGCTTAGCTTGGATCTTTGGCTTGCTTTCTCGACAGCTCATGTACGGTTTGGACTTGAGCTTGCTATGGCTTCACCACATCTATTTTTGGGATAGTTTACTTTATGTTATTTTCAGTTTATGTTTCTAGAGTTGTAGTAGTTGGAAAATGATGACCAAGTATTTTGATGTAAGTTGACTGTGGTTTTTAAATGGTTAACCTTGGTTTTTAAATTCCTACTGCTGCTTTACTTATTTATTTATCTATATTCTGTCTTGTGATATCTCTGTGCATGTTTACCTAGACAACACCCCTACAAAGCTAGTGTACTTGCTTAGAGTGACCCTGGCGGAGGTGGGGTGTTACATTTGGTATCAGAGCATGAGGTTTACTAGACCGGACAAAAGTTTTAAAAAAAAACCTTTGGAAAAACTATTTTCAAAACCAATTAAGTATTTTTCCAAGAAAAGTCTAGTTAATTTTAAAGGCTATTCCCCAAAAAGCCATTAGCACTATCCTTTGTTTCCTCGTTCTGAATCTATCTTTTCCTTTTTCAGCATGGCCGATCTTAACCTTCCCGAGGGAGTACCCATACCCGGATGGTTCCGAAGGTACTTGGAGGCTAGGGCAAATGGAGCCGGCCCAGCAGACACTCCCACTCCTCCTCCCATAGTTGAGGTTCCTCCTCCTCCTCCTCAGCATCCACAAGCGGATTTCGTGAAGATTTGCAAAGACTTTAAGGTGATGGGTGGCAAAAAAATTGTTGGGACAGAGACTTTTGTTGAGGCAAGAAACTGGTTAAAGGAAACTGAAGACCTTTTTGCTATCTTTGATGTAGAAGATTGTAGGAAAGTTCTGTTGGCGGTATAGCTATTGAAAGAGGAAGCTGCTTATTGGTGGGAAGTCACCAACGCTGCTAGGCCTATAGAGACTTGGGCCGACTTTAGGATGAGGTTTGGGCTTAAGTTTCTATCATCTGCTGAAGAGAATCTGCAAATGGAGAAGTTTATATCTTTGAAGCAAGGGGACATGACTGTGAGGGAGTATGTGAATAAGTTTAACCAGCATGCTCGATTCGGTTTAGACATGGTTAACACACCTCAGAAGAAGGCTCTACGCTTTGCTCGAGGACTGAATGAGCCATTGCAAGGTTTGGCCATGTCTCATATACCCATGGGGGCCACTTTTGAGAGCTTAGTGGATATGGCCTTGCTTCAAGGAGATGATAAGAATGGCAAGAAAGAAGTTAAGCTTAATGAGACTCAAACCAAGAAGGTGGACTCCAAGTGGGGAGGCAACCAGAACAACCAGAACAACAAGAACAACAAGGGTAACAAGGCCAACAACAACAACAACAAGGCAAAGGAGACAAGGAAGTGCAACTTCTGTGGGATCACTGGACACATAGCCAAAGATTATAGGAAGAAGAAGAGGAAGTTGGGAGAATGCTTTCATTGTGGAGAATCTGGACACTTCAGTAAGGATTGCCCAAAGAAGCAAGGACAGGGGCAAGGACAGACTCAGCGGGCAGGACCTTCTAGAGGGCAGATGCATGCTCTCAACACTACTCCAGCTCCGGACCGAGGTAGTATTTCTGTAGAAAGCCTTGTTTACATTTCTGGTTTTCCCGTTCGAACTTTATTTGATTCTGGCGCATCGCATACCTTTATTTCTTCTGACATTGTTGAAAGTTTGCACCTAAGTACTAGTCTAGTTGAGGATCCCGTTAGTGTTTCAAATCCAATTGGGGGTTCTGCCCATCTATCTATGATTTGTATGGATTTGAGGATTTCTATCTTGACCATAGAATTCACATGTAATGCTTATGTTCTCGGGTTCATGGGATACGGGTTGATTTTGGGCATGGATTGGTTGTCAAGTTATGGAGCCATTCTCGATTGTGAGCATAGGGTAGTGAAGTGATTTCTTGTAACCCTATGGATCCCGTCATGTTATGTTATCTTGAATCCCTCGACTCGTATATTGACAATCTTCAATCTGTGAGGGTGGTCCGAGAATATCCTGATGTCTTTGATGAGGTGAAGGGGTTACCCCCTAAACGCGAGATAGACTTCCGTATTTATCTTGTTGATAATGCCAAGCCAGTTTCATTGCCTGTTAGGCACATGGCCCCGCGAGAAAGAAGAGAGCTTAGCAAGCAAGTCAAGGAGTTGCTTGAGAAAATTTTTATTAGGCGAAGCATTTCTGAATGGGTTGCTCCTGTGGTATTCGCTACTAAGGCGGATGGTTCGCTTCGTCTATGTGTTGATTATCGTGAGTTAAACAAGCTGACAAAGAAGAATAGGCACCCGTTACCGAGGATTGATGATCTCTTTGACCAGCTTGTAGGTGCTTCTGTTTTCTCTCAACTCGATCTAGCCACCGGATTCCATCAGCTTAGAGTGGCTGAGGATAGTATTGACAAGACTGCGTTTAGGACTCCAGATGGATTCTTTGAATGGCTCGTCATGCCATTCGGTTTGACTAATGCACCCGCGTACTTCGTTGATTTGATGAGTAGGGTGTTTAGGGAGTTCCTTAACAAGTTTGTGGTTGTCTTCGTGGATGATATTCTAATCTTCTCTAAGGACGAGGAAGAGCATGCTACACATCTCAAGGAGGTTATGGATACGCTTAGAGCTCATCAGTTAAAAGCCAAGTTCTCCAAATGCCATTTTTGGAGAAGGGAAGTTCGGTTTCTTGGGCATATAGTCTTTAAGCAAGGCATAGCTGTGGATCCTGCTAAAGTAGTGGCGGTACAAGACTGGAAAGTTCCGAAGAATGCAACTGAAGTGAGAAGCTTTCTCGGTCTGGCAGGATTTTATAGGAAGTTCATCAAAGACTTCGCTAAAATTTCAGCCCCTCTTACTAAGTTAACGAAGAAGAACTTAGTCTTTGCATGGGACTTAGAGTGTGAGCTTGCTTTTCAAAGGCTCAAGAGAGCCCTCACCGCAGCTCCAGTTCTAGCATTACCCGATGGAGGGAAGTTGTTTACCGTATACACCGATGCATGTGGCACGGGATTAGGCACTGTCCTAATGCAAGAAGGGAGAGTGATATGCTATGGGGGTAGGCAACTCAAAGTTCATGAGAAGAACTATCCCACTCATGATTTGGAGTTGGCGGCGATCGTCTTTGCATTCAAATCTTGGCGCCATTATCTTCTAGGTGAAAGGTTTGAGTTATATACTGATCACAAGTCGCTTAAGTACCTCTTCTCGCAGAAAGATTTGAATCTAAGGCAGCAGAGGTGGATGGAATTCTCGGCATCATATGACTTCGATATAGCTTATACTCCTGGCAAGGGTAATGTTGTGGCAGATGCGCTAAGTAGAAAAAGGTTGAATTTGAGTCCCTTGTTTGTTGAGATGAAGAGCCTAGAGTTCTTGGCAACCTTTGATTTTACACCTGCTGTTGAGTCGATGACTGGTTTGTTAGCATCTCTTGAGCTTAGACCTACACTTCTGGATCAAGTTGGGACTTCACTGAGGGAAGACCCACAGATAGTCGAGATCATGGACAAGTTGATTCAGGGAGAGATGTCAAGTCACCTCGCTAGATATACTATTGATGACAAGGGGTGGCTAAGGCGTGATGGAAGACTATGTGTCCCACAAGTGGGAGACTTAGTAAATAAAGTTCTTGAGGAGGTGCATCACTCGAAGATGACCATACATCCCGGAGGGGATAAGATGTACCGAGATATGAAGCGCATTTTCTTTTGGGTTGGGATGAAAAAGGATGTTGCAGAGTTTGTTTCTAGATGCATTGTTTGCCAACAAGTAAAGGCCGAGTCAAAGAAGCCCGGTGGGCTACTGCATCCATTGGAGGTCCCGCAATGGAAGTGGGAAAGTATCTCTATGGATTTTGTAGATGGATTGCCGAGATCAAGGATGGGGAATACTAGCATATGGGTCATAGTGGATAGACTCACGAAGAGCGCTCATTTCATTCCAGTGAAGAGCAAGAGGACCGCATCATGGCTAGCATCTGTTTATCTTCGAGAGATAGTGCAAATGCATGGAGTTCCTTCTAGTATAGTTAGTGATCGTGACCCAATCTTCACTAGCCAGTTTTGGAATAGTTTGCAAGAAGCGATGGGTACGCAATTGAATCTAAGTACGGCATATCACCCACAGACGGATTGTCAGACCGAAAGGGTGAATAGGGTACTAGAAGATCTGTTGAGGCTATGCATTCTTGACTTTGATGGCACTTGCGAAGACCACCTACCTCTCGTGGAGTTTGCTTATAATAAAAGCTACCAAGCAAGCATAGGGATGGCACCATTCGAAGCTTTGTATGGGAGGTCGTGCAAGTCACCAACATGTTGGTGGGAGACGACGGATAAGCTTATACTTTGGCCCGACATGATAAGGGACACATCCGAGAAGGTTGAGTTGATTCGAAGGCGGATGAAAACGACCCAAGACAGACAGAAATCCTATGCAGACAAGCAAAGGACAGACTTAGAGTTTGAAGTTGGAGATATGGTCTTTGTGAAGGTTTCTCCCTTGCGAAATGTGGTTCGTTTTGTAGCAGTTAGAAATCTAGCACCAAGGTTCGTAGGACCCTTCCCTATCATCGAGAAGATTGGGCAAATGGCTTATAAGGTGGAATTGCCCGAGAAGCTGGCTGGAGTGCATAATGTCTTTCATGTCTCGCATCTCCGAAAATGCCTACATGAATCAGCCAAAGTAGTGGAGCCTAGCATTCTTGAAGACGTGGAGGTAGAGAAAGAGGCAACCCTGAGGCGAGCTCCAATTCGTATTTTGGGAATGGAGATCAAGAAGCTAAGGAATCGAGAAGTCAAGTTAGTAAAGGTTCAGTGGAGTGAAGCTGAGGAAGACGCAACTTGGGAAACCGAGGAGAAGATGTGTGGGCTTTACCCATTTCTTTTTGAGGGTACATTCTCAATCTCTTTTCCTAGTTAGCATATCTTTCTTTTGCTATGCATGTTTATCTTGTTATTCCGTTAATCTTGTCATGAGAACCGTAGGTAGAAACCCTTTGGATGAAACATGTATTTGAAACATGTTATGTGTGATGGTTGCAAATGGTTGCAAGTGTTTGCAAGTGGTTACTCGTGGATGCATGATACATGTTAGGCACTAAGTTCGGCTCACACACTTTCATGTTGCATATGCATGAGTGCTTATATTTATACATGGATAAAACATGTTATGCTATCACGCGGATGTTGCATATGAATGAATGTTATGTGCACTCATGTAGAGATTATAAATTATGTTAGGAATTTGCATACATTTGGACTCATTTCACTAACATATTTTGCATTAAGGAGGTTAACTGAATCAGTAACTGCCTGATTTTCGCATTAGATAGGTGCATATACACACACTTTTGCATATGTTCATACAGCATTAGAAATCTTTTAAGGACAATGATTACTTGTGGATGATGTTTTGAGTAGATGGATGATGGATGGTAGGATACATTCTTCCTAACTTGGAGATTTCGGGGACGAAATCCTTTAAGGAGGGGAGAATGTAACAATCCGAATTTTTATAACATGTTAAAACAAGAAATAAGGGCAAAATTAAATTATAAGTTAAGAATCAATGGAAATGGGTTACGCCATTGCGTTCGTCTCGAAATTCTGCTTGAAAATGAGTCCGAAATTTCGTAAATCGGAGTCTGTATGACCAAGTTATGGCCCTTAGAAGTTTTCAGAAAATTCCAGATTTCAAAATAGTTCAAATTCGAATTCGAATTTCAAATTCAGCCCCAAACTGAAAGGGCGGGAAAATTTCCCGCCCAACCCCAGGTCGATTGGGGAGTCGACCTGCCCTAGACTAGGTCGACTGGGCAGTCGACCTGGGTGTCGACCTCCCTGGTCGGGCCTGATCGGCCTGGTGCACCTGTTTGGCTCTCTGGTCTGGTTTGTGAAGCCTGTGACAATTTTTGACGGTTCAGATCTAAACTAGGGTTAATCCTATGGCCTAAACTTTTCTCTACTCCTATAAAAACACCCTAAGACCTAGCCTAAACCATCTCAAATCATCCTAACAACTAAGTGCTGCCAAAATGCTCCCTTATCATGGCCTCCATCTTCATTCTTGAGAGTTCTAAACTAAATCTAAGACAAAAGGAGCAATCTTTCTTCAACAAATCAAAGGAGCTACTTATTTCTCAAGGCTTTGTGTGGAGTTTATTGCTATTTGGGGATTTCTAGTGTTGCTACATCATTCCTAGAGCTTCTACAACGTCTCTATCTTGTTCTATTTTGTTCTAGTTCTCATAGCCACGATTTGTAAGCCCCACTCTACTCTTAGATTTAAACTATGAAATTAATATGAACATGTAGCAAGTTGAAATGAGATTTTTGGGTGTAATACTTGTCTTTGTATGCATAGATCCATTCATGACTCTTTTGATCTATGATTGTGGAACTATCATGAACCTAGTACCATTCATGTTGACCTTTGGGAAAAATGCTATGAAATGGATTATGGCTTATGCATGTTAACAAACCTTGACCCCTCATGTTCCTTAATATGCATATGATGATATTGAACCTATTTGCTATGCACAAGTTAGGATTGTCACCCTATGATAGTTGTTGTCATGTTTGAGGCCAAATCACCTTTATACTATCATACATGTTTTGAGGCCAATATGCTATATGCAAGTTATGATGAACACCTTTGCCTCAAATATCACCATGTTTAACTTGTGATAGACTTTACCACTTTATGCCCATCTTTGTCATATTGTTATGTTCCCTTCTTGATCTATTTGTATTGATGCGAATTTACGTGCGATGGGAATACGTTGTGGGTAGTTAGGCGAACTTGAAATAACATGAAAAACATGACTTGAAATGTGACATGAAAATTGATTATGCTTGAAAACTTGAATGTGGACATGACATGTAGAAAACCATGAAGTGGCCAACTCGAGGTTGGGTTGAGTTTGTAGCATAAATCTGCCCGGAACCGCCCGGCAAATCCAGTGGCTACAAACAATATGACCCAATGTGAGTAGTTGGTCATATCGCACTTGAAACCCGAGGTTAGACTAGGTTGTGGTGTAAAGCTGCCCAGACCCGCCCGGCACATCCAGTAACCACAAAAAAGTCTAATGTGAGAGGTTGGGTGCATTAAATTAATTAATGCCATATGATAGGGTTAAGTCATGGACCACTTGAATACTTAACCAATTGAACACGATGGGTTGGTAGGGTTAAGTCATGAACCACTTGGATATACTTAACCAACTTGATACATGACTGGATAGGGTTAACCACACTTAACCCGTTAGAAACCCTAGTTACGAGGTCCTTTTCAGCAGTAACCCTCTTGGATGTATCACGATACCCTAGGGACTAGGCTAGGGTGGGGCATGATTACTGAGCTGATTGTAAGTGAGCAGAAAGACGGCTGAGTAGGTGCGCCGGTGTAGGTTCAGGCGGACTATGGTCATGCACATAGTCCGGAGTTGAAAAAGCAAACACGGGTACCAGTAGGTTCAGACTGTGCGTGCTTGATTTGTGTCAGTGGTTGGCACCTTAAGGCTTGATACACCCTAAGGTGGACCTAGCACAGTTGACTATGTTTCGTGATTGGGCCGTATGACACCGACACTTGACGAGTTAGGCTTATAGGGAGCCGATCGACTAGATCGTATAGTTGGACCTTGATTTGGGGTCATCTCATGATATTGGGCCAAGGGATCATTTCTTGTTTATACTTGACATGGGTTAGAATACTAGTGCTATTGGTGCAAAACTAAACCTTGTATATGCGATGCCACACTTGATCTACCTTGTTATCTTTTTATCATGCCAGTTAGTTACCATCTTTATGTTTCATCTCAGTTTCCCATGTTTAGTTAACTTCACTAGTTTTTATACTAATAGTAGGTAGGACTTACCAGTCTTTATGACTGGCCCTTTTTCTTTCGCCTCTTTTCTTCCATTCCCCCCCCCCCCCAGGTTCTCAGGGAGGGAACACTAGTGCTTAGCTTGGATCTTTGGCTTGCTTTCTCGACAGCTCATGTACGGTTTGGACTTGAGCTTGCTATGGCTTCACCACATCTATTTTTGGGATAGTTTACTTTATGTTATTTTCAGTTTATGTTTCTAGACTTGTAGTAGTTGGAAAATGATGACTAAGTATTTTGATGTAAGTTGACTGTGGTTTTTAAATGGTTAACCTTGGTTTTTAAATTCCTACCGCTGCTTTACTTATTTATTTATCTATGTTCTGTCTTGTGATATCTCTGTGCATGTTTACCTAGACAACACCCCTCCAAAGCTAGTGTACTTGCTTAGAGTGACCCTGGCGGAGGTGGGGTGTTACAGAAATCTTCAAGTCTAGGAGAATGTAAATCCTAACATCCAATCGTCCATCTACTCAACCATCAAACACAGGCGTCCATTGTCCTTAAAAGACTTCTAATGCTTCATGATCATATGCATAGTGTGTGTACATGTCCTTATCTAATGCAAAAAAAATCAGGCGGTCTACTGATTCAGTTGATCTCCTTAATGCGAATCATGTAAGTGCTATGAATCATGTAATGCGAATCTTGTCTCCGCCTGGGTGTATTGTCATCTTGGAATGATGTGCTTCCTCGAGAACCATCTTTACTAAAACCCTTGCTTGTAGGACGCATAGTCTTCCATCTCGCCTCAGCCAACCCTTATCATTGATGGAGTACCTATTGAGGTAACTGGAAGTTTCACCCCTAATTAGCTTATCAATCACATCCACAAGCTGAGGGTCTTCTCGTTGTGCGGCCCCTATCGAGTCTTAAAGAGTGGGCCGTACTTCTAGGGATGCCAATAAACCAGGTATAAAATCAGAGGAGGGCCTAAAGTCAAAACAGGCTATATACTCCATGCTTTGCCTTTCTACAAAGAGAGGGCTTAAGGTCAGTTTCTTTCTGCTCAATGCGCCTGCTATTACATTGCCTTTGCCAGGAGTATAGGAAATTTCAAAATCATACGAGGAAAGGAACTCCATCCATATTTGCTGCCTTAAGTTAAAATCTTTCTACGAGAAAAGATACTTCAACGATTTATGGTCAGTATATAATTCGAACTTCTCACCTAGGAGATAATGGCGCCAAGTCTTAAGCGCAAAGACGATGGCGGCCGACTCAAGATCGTGGGTTGGGTAGTTCTTTTCATGAACTTTCAACTGTCTTCCACCATAAGCTACTACCCTCTCTTCCTGCATTAGAACAGCGCCTAGCCCCATACCACAAGCATCTGTATATACTGTGAACATCTTGCTTCCATCGGGCAGAGTCAGAACTGGGCTGTTGTAAGAGCCCTTTTTAAGCGTTGGAAAGCAATATCACAGTCCAAATCCCAAGCGAATGCAAGATTCTTCTTTGTTAGCCTTGTGAGTGGAGCTGAGATTTTCGCGAAATCCCTAATGAACTTTCGGTAAAAACCTGCTAGTCCAAGAAAGCTTCGGACTTCGGTTGCATTTCTTGGTGTCTTCCAATCTTGCACTGCCACCACTTTCGCGGCGTCCATAGCTAACCCCTCTTTGGACACTATATGTCCAAGAAATCTTACTTCTTCTCTCCAAAAGTGGCATTTGGAGAATTTGGCTTTTAGCTGATGTGCACGGAGAGTATCCATGATCTCCTTCAGATGCTGAGCATGTTCTTCCTCATTCTTTGGGAAGACCAAAATATCGTCTACGAAGACCACCACGAACTTATTAAGGAATTCTCTGAACACCCTGCTCATTAGGTCTACGAAATAAGCGGGTGCGTTTGTCAAGCCGAAAGGCATGACAAGCCACTCGAAGAAACCGTCTGGGGTTCTGAACGTCGTTTTATCAATGCTATCTTCAGCTACCCTTAGCTGATGGAACCCAGTAGCTAGATCAAGTTGGGAGAAGACCGACGCACCTACAAGCTGATCAAACAAATCATCTATTCTGGGAAGCGGGTGTCTATTCTTTTAAATCGGCTTTTTTAGCTCCCTATAGTCCACACAAAGACGTAGTGAACCATCTGCTTTGGTGGCGAACACCACTAGAGCACCCCATTCCGAGATACTTTTCTTTATAAACCCCTTCTCGAGAAGCTCCTTAACTTGCTGACTGAGCTCCTTTCTCTTCTTTGGAGCCATGTGCCTAACAGGCAGAGCTACGGGCTTTGCATTATCAACAAGATATATGCGGAAGTCTATTTCCCACTTCGGAGGTAAGCCATTTACCTCTTCAAAGACATCCGGATATTCCCGAACCACTCTAGCTGATTGCGAATTCTCAACAGAAGCGTCAAGCGACTCTAGATAACTAAGCATAACAGCATTCAAGGGATTACAATAAATTTCTAGAGTGTTACCGAGCCGAGTCAAGAGTCTAACCACTCTTTTCTCACAATCAAGAACGACACCATTACTGGATAACCAGTCCATGCCTAAGACCAGTCCATATCCTAAGAAGCCCAAAACAAAGGCACTACATCTAAATTCAACACTTAGAATAGAGATTTTCAAATCCAAGCAAACCATCGATAAATAAGCCGAGCCCCTAATTGGATTTGAAACAACCAAGGGATCTTCTATCATACTAGTGTCTAGGTGTAGAGATTCTACTAAAGCATACGAAATAAAGGAGTGTGATGCACCAGAATCAAAGAGAGTGCGAACTGGATGATCATAGAGATAAACTAAGCTTTCTACAGAAATATTTCTACCTCGTTCCTGTAGAGGTGCCACCAGCGCGTGAACCTGTCCCCCTGAGGTGGATCCGGCCCTCTGTCCCTGCCCCCGCTTCTTTGGGCAGTCCTTAGCCAAGTGTCCAGTCTCGCCACAATGGAAACAACCACCATTCATCTTTGCCTTCTTCTTCGTGCAGTCTTTCGCTATATGTCCCACAATGCCACATAAATTGCACTTTCTCTTTTCACGGGATTTTTTGTTCTTCCCGCCTTTCTTGACGTCTATTTTCTTAGCTTGTAAACCCTCTTTCTTTTCTTGAAGTACTTCCACCTTTGCCTCTTTCTTGCCTTTATCTTCCTCGTGTAGCAGCGCCATGTCCACCAAGCTTTCATAGGTCGCTCCCATGGGTATATGGGTCATAGCAAGGCTGTGTAGAGGCTCATTCAGACCTTTGACGAAGCGAAGGGCCTTCTTGTGTTGGGTGTTTACTAAATCCAGCCCAAATCTGGCCAGTTGATTAAATTGATTGACATACTCCTTGATCGTGATACTTCCTTGTTTAAGAGTTAGGAACTTCTCCATTTGCAAGCTTCTTTCAGCTTGGGAGAGGAATTTCATCTCAAACCTCATCCTGAAATCTTCCCAAGTTTCTATTGGCCTCTCAGCATGGGTAACTTCCCACCAATAGGAAGCTTCATCTTTAAGCAACCATACTGCTAGTTGTATCTTTTGCCTGTCGTCAACTTCGAAGATAACGAATAAATCTTCAGTCTCCTTCAGCCAGTTCCTTGCTACCACAAATGATTCAGTTCCATAAAAGTCCTTTCCACCCATAGCTTTGAAGTCTCTACAAGTCTTAGCGAAAGTATTTCCACGAGGAGGAGTAGGAGGAGGTACCGCTGCCATTGTGGGAGGAGGAATGTCTGCTGGACCCGCACCATTGGCCCTAGCCTCTAGGTACCTTTGGAACCAGCCAGGTATCGGTACTCCTTCAGGAAGGTTAAGATCTCCAGACATGCTGGAACAAAAAGGAAAGTATTCAAGACAAAGGATAGAGAGATAGTGCATATGGCCTTGGGGGAATTATGCCTTTTTAAAAACAACGTTTTTTCTTGAAAAGAATGCTTCTTTAAACTTCTTTTTGAAAATAGTTTCAAAAACTTTTATCTAGTCTGGTAAATCTATGCTCTGATACCAAGTGAAACACCCCACCCTCCATTAAGGTCACTCACAAAGGGACTGCCTTAACTTTGGTGGAGGTTTGTAAGTAAAAGTCACAGATAAAACACAAGACAAATATAAACACATATATATAAGCAGCGGAAAACAAACAGACTTTTTATTTCATAAATACATGTTCATACAAAACATTTCCACAACTGTCACATAACAACTTCCAAAACATTACATCATCATTTCTGTCTTGGTTATTAAATAAAGAAGCATAAAACATAATTAAAAACTGCATAAATCCCCATGATTGTGTCCAATAGCCATAGCCAAGGAAAGAGAGTCCAAACCATACATCTACTATCTTGAAGCTTGCAAAGAATCTGACTAAGCTGGGTCGTTTCCTCCCTGTGGACCTGGGGGAGGGGGGGGGGACGGAAGAAAAGAAGAAGAAAGAAAATAGGGTCAGACATAAAGCCTGGTAAGTTTAGTGACTTTTCAGTATGAGAATAAGAATAAGGGCATGATAGGTATAAACTAGAAACAGGAAAGTATCATAAGCTAAGATAAAGCAATTTGAATCGAATATACTATCGCACCCCACACTATATATCTGTGCACCTACTTGCATTGTCTTTAACTGGCACCCCATGATCGGGTGAAGTGATCCCCTTTCTAAAGATCGGCTCCTACTCGCATAATCATTTGTGTCTTACGGCCCCCAAAGATTGTAGATACCTATGCTGGTCCCACCATGGGTGTATCAAGTCCCATGGTGGCGGCCCGACACAATACTAGAAATGCATAGGTTATACTACTGGTGCCCCAGTGCCCTGTTTGTCTGCTCCGAAGTGTGTGCACGCCCGCACTCTGTTAGAACCCACACTGTTGCACCCACCGTCGTCGCTTTTGACCGCTTACAATCAGCCCAGTAATCGTTCCCCACCCTGCCTAGTTTCAGGGTAGCATGATACCTAATTGGGTTACTTCTGAAATGGGTCCCCGTTACTAGGGTTTTCTAGTCAAACATGTTAAGTGGTTAAGTGTCTGTATTAACCTAACCCCACCCATCAGTTTAATTAACATGTTGAATTGGTTAAGTATTTTAGTTAACTTAACCCTACCATCCTGACTTGTCTGTCCTTAGCTTTTTAAAGCACCGACCACTCACATTAGACAGATATTGTTACGATTACTTGATGTGCCAGTCGGTTCCGGACAGATTTACATCGTAACTCAGTCTAACCTCGGGTCCTTATTGGGCTCCATGCTTAACCACCCACATTGGATAGGTATTGTTGTGACTACTGGACAGCCGGGCGGGTCCGGGCATGTTTACATCACAACTCGATCCAACCTCGTGTTAAGCATACTCGTATTTTCTAAATTTACATATTTGTCTTTATTACTTGTTATATGTAAATTAAATGTTATGGCCCACTTTCAAAGTTTAACATTTTTGGTATAAGAATTTATACCGTTTAAGTGCCACCAATCTTAGCATGTGACAAACATGCCAATTCATATAATTACCAAATTTTCCCAATGTTACCCCGTCTAAATATTAGGCTAACAATCTTAGCCTAATTTTACGTTCGCATGATTTTTAACATAAAATATTAGGCTAAAAACTTAGCCTAATTTAGCGTACACAAAATTGGCATAATGACATAGGTGTAAACTTAGCATTTTTGGCACAGTCAATAAGAACATCATAGGTGTGAACTTGCAAAATAGTCAACATGAATGTCATAGGTGTGAACTTGCAACGTAGACTAAATCAACATACATGTGAATTTGCAACATAGCCTAAAACAATTTACATATATGTGAACTTGCATTGAAATAGGGATCTAACCAAATAGGTGTCACATAAATTAGCATATGATTTAGACAACATAACCCTAAACATGTTTTGGATCTAGGCATAACATCGAACATAACTAGCATATGACAAGAATATGACATGTTCATAAAGTATGTATAATTTTATCACATGTGTGAACTAGATCCAATCGTATGTCTAATTACAACATGAAACATGTATTAAAGTGGATCTTGACATGGATCCAATTAGGAACTTGCAACTTTTGTATAAACATAGGAGCATGTATATGAACATAGTCATTTAGGCATAAAGGTTCTAGCATAAAGTATACATACAACCTATATAATCACATAAACATATAGGTGTAGATTACAACATGAACTATACAACTTGCATGCGATGTTGTTTTCATTCTAAATGTACAATAGGATCAACATCAACTCAATTATACCACAAACATCCCAATTCCATTCACAACACAATCATTTCAATACATAGATATGAATTAACATCGTCGTTACATAATAGCACAATTCCATTTCCAATTTACATCGAATCAAGTCTTAATTTTATTCACATCGGAAAAATCACTATACTTACAACAAACGACGAACTTGAATTCTGGATTCTGAGTTCTGAAATTGAAATGCTTTCCTTTGGGTAGACTAACATTGTTTGAATCGTGTTTTACTTTAGTTTTGGCTCGTCTCTAAGCTTTCTACAAGTGGAGGCTACTCTTGGCTTCCTTCCAGCAGCATGACGGGTCTAGTTCTAATATTTTTGTGTGAATTTAGGTTTAGACTAAAGTTGTATTTATAGAATTTCAAATTGATTAGAACCGTCGATGAAGCTAGAGTTAATTAAGGCCATCCATCTTAAGAGAAGCCAATCAGAAAGCGACATGTAAGCCCAAGTGACACAACCAAGCCCCAAAAATCGACCAGAAACCGACCAGGCCAGCCAGGGCCTAACCAGGTCGACCCCCAGGTCAACCCTATGGTCGACCTGGTCACCCAGGTCGACCCCCTGGTCGATCTGGTGCCTGGGCGGAAATTTTCCCACCCAGCCCAATTTGGGTCTGATATTTGAATTTTGAACCGAATTTGAACTGTTTGAATTTTAATTTGAATTCTGAAACTACCGGAGGTCATAACTCCTTCATACGGAGTCCGATTCACGCAAACTCAGACTCTATCTCAGGCATAATTCCGAGAGGAGCGCAATGGCGCAACCCGTTTCCCTTAATTCTTTCACTTAGAATTAATTGTACTTTAATTTGTTAATTTAGAGTTAGCAGAAAATTCGGGGTGTTACATTTTCAGTTTTATGTATATGGGTTGATTCAAGTCCCATGTATATGGGTTGATTATTATTTTATTATATTGACACTTTATTGAGTATGACATAGTATAGATAATGCATTTGCTTCTGCAAGTGTTTGTGTTTAACTGTTATTTGGAATACGATGTTGCTAGTTCTTTTCAAAGAGATAAATTGATTTAACATTTTTATTCTTATGTTGTCTTTTTATGCATTTTGATTATGTTGTTGTGTCTGATTCAAGTGATACATACCGAGTTTTCAATCCTAATAGTTGAATAAAAAGATAAAATAGTGTTTTTTTTTAAGTTTTACTTAATTAACAGATAAGTTATGTGATTTCCTGAGAAAAAGATAAAACTGTTTATCTTTTTTCTGTTAAAAATGGCACCCTGAAGTGTTCAATTGCCATGGAATTTAGTCCATAAAAGAATAAAAAATGTTAATAATATAAAAGAAAAGTTCTTTTTATCTTTTGTTATTTTGTTTAAAACAAAAGTATAGTCTATACAATGAAGTTGCTGATATGTATTAGTTTTACAATACAACAGAACAGAAAAAAGATACATACGTTTACCTTTTTAGCGACATTTGCTATTTATAAATTTATATGTCTCACCACTCGTATCATATACAACAGGTATCATGGCACCCCTTATAACAAGTGAAAATAGTAAATTAACAGAACAATTGTAATTATTTTTAGCTCTAAAAAAAATTCAATTATCTTTTTTAAATTTGAATTAAAATAAGATATTTGATTTAACTTATCTTTTATCTTTTACTAAAAGATAGAATCAACTATCTTTTTTAAATCTGAAGTAAGATAAGATATTCTACCAAACATCTAAAAATTGTTAATTACGAAAATGCAATTTTGTAATCAAAAGTTAATTTTTATCATTAACAAGTTATATTTGTAATACCTTTTCTTTGTATTTTATTATATTATAAGTGTCTTTGGTCTTTGCTTTATCTTTTTGTAGCTACTATATGTAGGTAGTTTAGCAAGGTTCAGCCCATTATCTTTTGCTAAATTTTTACTACTCCATTACAAAATAGCCAATGAAGGTAAAATTATATGATTTTATGAGAAACCATTTATCTTTTTTCTATTAAAAGTATAAGTTATATGATTTTCTGTGAAAAAGATAAAATCGTTTATCTTTTTTCTGTTAAAAGTAAGTTATATGATTTTATGGGAAAAAGATAAAATCGTTTATCTTTTTTCTGTTAAAAATGGCGCTCTAAAGTGTTTAATTTCCATGGAATTTAGTCCTTATAAGAATAAAAAATATTAATAATATAAAAGAAAAGTTCTTTTATCTTTTGTTATTTTGTTTAAAATAATAGTATAGTCTATACAATGAAGCTACTGATATGTATTAGTTGTACAATACAACAGAACATAAAAAATATACATATGTTTATCTTTTTAGCGACATTTGCTATTTATACATTCATACTTCTCACCATGCGTATCATATATAATAGGTATCATGGCACCACTTTATGACTTTATGAAACAACAAGTGAAAATAGTAAATTAACATAACAATTGTAATTGTTTTTAGCTCTAAAAAATATTCAATTATCTTTTTGAGATCTGAAATAAAATAAGATATTCAGTTTGACTTATCTTTTATCCTTTATTAAAAGATAGAATCAACTATCGTTTTCAATTCTGAAATAAAATAAGATATTCTAATAAACATCTAAAAACTATTAATTATAAAAATGCAATTTTGTAATCAAAAGTTAATTTTTATCATTAACAAGTCATATTTGTAATACCTTTTCTTTGTATTTTATTATATTATAAGTGTCTTTGGTCTTTGCTTTATCTTTTTGTAGCTACTATTTGTTGGTAGTTTAGCAAGGTTTAGCCTATCATCTTCTACTAAATTCCATTTATCTTTTTTCTGTTAAAAGTATAAGTTATATGATTTTCTACGAAAAAGATAAAACCGTTTATCTTTTTCTGTTAAAAGTAAGTTATATGATTTTCTAGGAAAAAGATAAAATCATTTATCTTTTTTCTGTTAAAAATGGCCCCTTGAAGTGTTTAATTGCCATGAAATTTAGTCCTTAAAAGAATAAAAAATATTAATAATATAAAAGAAAAGTTCTTTTTATCTTTTATCAATTTGTTTAAAACAAAAGTATAGTCTATACAATGAAGCTGCTGATATGTATTAGTTGTACAATACAATAAAACAGAAAAATATACATACATTTATCTTTTTAGCAACATTTGCTATTTATACATTCATATTTCTCGCCACTCGTATCATGTACAACATGTATCATGACACCCCTTTATGACTTTATGAAACAACAAGTGAAAATAGTAAATTAACAGAACAATTGTAATTATTTTTAGCTCTAAAAAAATTCAATTATCTTTTTTAAATCTGAAATAAAATAAGATATTCAATTTAATTTTTCTTTTATCTTTTATTAAAAGATAGAATCAACTATCTTTTTCAAATCTGAAATAAAATAAGATATTATAATAAACATCTAAAAATTGTTAATTACACAAATGCAATTTCGTAATCAAAAGTTAACTTTTATCATTAACAAGTCATATTTGTCATACCTTTTCTTTGTATTTTATTATATTATAAGTGTCTTTGGTCTTTGCTTTATCTTTTTGTAGCTACTATTTGTTGGTAGTTTAGCAAGGTTCAGCCCATCATCTTTTACTGAATTTTTACTATGCCATTACAAAATAACCAATGAAGATAAAATTATATGACTTTCTGAGAAACCATTTTTTTTTCTATTAAAAGTATAAGTTATATGATTTTCTGTGAAAAAGATAAAACTGTTTATCTTTTTTTGTTAAAAGTAAGTTATAAGATTTTCTGGGAAAAAAATAAAATCATTTATTTTTTTCTGTTAAAAATGGCCCCCTGAAGTGTTTAATTGCCATGAACTTTAGTCCTTAAAAGAATAAAAAATGTTAATAATATAAAAGAAAAGTTCTTTTTATCTTTTGTCATTTTATTTAAAACAAAAGAATAGTCTATACAATGAAGCTGCTGATATGTATTAGTTGTACAATACAACAAAACAGAAAAAATATACATACGTTTATCTTTTTAGTGACATTTGATATTTATACATTCATATTTCTCACCACTCGTATCATGTACAACAGGTATGATGACACCCCTTTATGACTTTATCAAACAAGTGAAAATAGTAAATTAACAGAACAATTGTAATCATTTTTAGCTCTAAAAAGATTATCAATTATCTTTTTTAAATATGAAATAAAATAAGATATTCAATTTAACTTATCTTTTATCTTTTACTAAAAGATAGAATCAACTATCTTTTTTAAATCTGAAATAAAATAAGATTTTCTACTAAACATCTAAAAATTAATAATTAAAAAATGCAAATTTTGTAATCAAAAGTTATTTTTTATCATTAACTAGTCATATTTGTAATACATTTTCTTTGTATTTTATTATATTATAAGTTTCTTTGGTCTTTGCTTTATCTTTTTGTAGCTATTATTTGTTGGTAGTTTAGCAAGGTTCAGCCCATCATCTTCTACTAAATTTTTACTATGCCATTACGAAATAGCCAACGAAGATTAAATTATATTATTTTTTGGGAAACCATTTATCTTATTTTGTTAAAAGTATAAGTTATATGATTTTCTACGAAAAAGATAAAACCTTTTATCTTTTTTTTTGTTAAAAGTATAAGTTATATGATTTTCTGGTAAAAAGATAAAACCGTTCATGATGCACTGATTTGTGCTGATTTGCTACGCATGAAGTTTGAAGAAGATGAATACATGCGATTATCTGCGATTTGTGCTCATTAACTGTGGTTATTACTGATTTGTTGTAACGGTCCGCCCTGCACTAACCGACATTTCCCATGAAAGTGCGATGTGCCAATGTCTAACCAGCACGGGACGGTCACCAAAGAAAGGAAAGGAAGGGTATTTGAACTAACAAGAAACCTGTAGAATGTCTCACAGCGCGTGGAATAAAATATAATAATAACATACTTTGACATAAAATAGGCGAGACAGTGCATAAGCTGAAAACTAAACATCATAGCAGAAGAAAAATCCAAATACAGCTTATGTTCCACATCATCATTATTACAACTTTTGAAAACTGTCTCTAAAGCAAATAAAGAAGGTACACTACTAATGCCCAAAGTAGTGACCAGCAGCGACATAGGGAGAATGTATGTAGATAATACGTAGGAGCCTCCTGCTCGTCTCCGGATCGGCTACTCGTGCATAACCAGCTAACCTGTCTAGTCTGCATGTTTAAGAGCACCTAGAGTAATAAGAAGAGACATAAAACTCTGGGTCAGACAAAAGTCTGGTACGAGCGATAAGCAGCAAAATAGAATAATAACAGGTATACTAAACCGTACCTGAACCTGGACCTACAACCAAAGAGTTAGCACAACATACCGCTCAATACTCTAAGGTGCCATTAAACATAAGGTATAAAGATACGGGGGAGGGGGTGTGCATGTCATAGTGATAGCAAACAATCAAGCATAGCAACCATCCTCACATCTCTCACTCAGTGTGTAAAGCATACGATAACCACCACTTTGATCACTAGACCCATCGAGGTAGTGACGGGGTCCGACTTGTATAATATTGCTACCACCAAGCTTGCCCCATGGAGTCATGACTCAATCCTTACAAATGACCCCACCTCATTGGTCCATAGCCAATAGTCCTACCTAGGCCACTGCGGCCCTGAATCCGTCCGCATACCCCATACTCCATTGTGATCCAAAGTTATAGACATCGGTAACACCTTAGCACACATCCCGCAGCAAAGCCCAACTCATGTAGATAACTCGTTGGTTCCCAACTGGACACTGAGTTCTACTTCCTATTTGGACTTCCTTTGCATCTCGGGTTTTGGTCGAATTGGAGTTGGTCTTCAGATGAGTCATTGCATAATTGCAGCTCCAATCCGGTTCAGTTCGGCTTGCTTCAGTCAGTTCGATTCGAATACATCGCTCCTAGGCTTCCCATTCGGTTCGATGTTCCACTTCAGGTTGGTTCGGTAGTCCCCATCGTTCCACTTCAGTCGGTTCGGTTCGGTAGTCCCCCTTCCATTCAGTCGGTTCGGTTCGGTGCTCATGGATCCCGATCCGGTTCGGTGCTTCACTCCAACTCCAAGCTTGGTCCTCCGATCCGGTTTGGTGCTTCACTCCAACTCCAACTCCAAGCTTGGTCCTCCGATCCAATCCCGCTCCGTAGCTCTAGTCCGATCCGATCTCCACGCCCTTGCTTCCGATCCGATCCCCTACTCAGCTTTGATCTGATTCCCAACCCAACTCCAACTCTTTGTAAATGGCCTTTCTTTGTTGCCATACTATTTCTTCTGCCTAGGCTCCAGTTCGGTTCGAATTCCTTGTCTCTGGTGTCGGTTCGGTTCGACCAATCCAATCCGATCCGAACCCCTTCCCCCTATCCGATATGATCCCGATCCCTGCAGTTTTTCCTACAACTTTTCCAACAACTGTTTCACGCCATACGATGGTGTTTTCGACCATTCTAACTCTTCTAATCAATCACAAAGCATACCATACAGTCATAGAAGCATGTATAATCAACCACAAACACCGAAACAATAATTTGATAGGTTAAAACGAATCAAACATAGCCAAAATCCCATATTTTCTCTTAAGCATGTTTAAGCAAAACTAATGATATGATTAGCAAAACTTAACCAAACTAACCAAATTTTCTAATAGAGGCCTAAAAAAATATTTCGAAATTTATAAATATTTTTCCAGATTTTTAACATGCATAATTTCGTTAATTAACACGAATCACCCTAATTAACTGTAATTAGTGTAAAAACAATGCTAATCACTCACCTTAGCCACAAACAAAATTCCAAATCTGAAATTATCCTCTGTTTGGCGCTGTTCCCAAGGCTATACAACAGTTCTAATGTAATAACCCGGAAATTCTGTGCTAATTTAAATTTTTTATTTTGGCAATTTTAGTGAATTTAGAATATTTAAAATGGATTATTTTAAATAATAACGACGAAAAAATTATTTTGAATAGAATTAGAATGTATATATTTATATAGATCGTCGTTTGAATATAAATAATTATTTATAATTATAAAAGGAATTGAAAATGGCGCGGTAGTTCGATAATTCAATTTCAAAATTCAAATGAATGTACCGGGTGCAAAATAAACCGTATTTTAGTGACACCAAAAATATTAGAATCTATTTGTGGATATCTTTCCAACGAATCTGAAAAATCGAGATTTCATAGCGGGAATCATAAGTTATGTCCAGTTGAATTTTCAGAATAGTCGCTATGGAATTCTGGCCCTTAAAAAATGGAAATTTTGCAAACGACCTCGGAATTCAACGAAACCACTTTTGTTGGATCCGTGATGTCAAGTTATTGCTAGGTTTCAAATTTCATAATTTTTCGAATCAATATGTGAGCATGGCAAAGGAAAACGCGTTTGACCAGTTTTAGTTGATTTTAATCGACTGGAAAATGGCCATTTTTCAAACGGTCTCAGAATTCGACGAAACTAGTTTTGTTAGGACCGTATCGTCAATACAAAGCTAGAAAATATTTTTCAAGAATTTTTAGAGTTCGTATGTGGGCCCGGTAAATTGAAATGTGCGTTCAAATTCAATATATAGAGTTATATTTTGTTTTTGACGAAAACTGATCGAAATGGTCGAATCAGCCTACGATACATATCCCATTGTGTTCGGAATGGGGGTAATTAGCTATGGATGACAGGCGGTGGGTCTCGTTTCGAAGTCGAAAATAAAAGTTGCTTTTTGAAGTTAAATAAATAAATAATTAAATATATATAAAAACCCCTCAACACTCTCTCCCCTTTCATTAATTTCCAGATTAGAAAAAAAAAACCTCGACAGTTCCACCGCGCCACCCCCCCCCCCCCTTCGTCGCCGCCGGCCATCTCCAGTCGCACCCCCCTTTCAGCTCCGATCCGCTTCCCCTCCCTTTCCCCCTCTCGATTTGAACACTCAGACCGCCCACAAAATTCGCAGCGCCCTATAGCCTGAACCGTCGTTCGCCAGCGCCCTCACCACCGTCGCCTCCTCCAAATCCCGTCGCCAAAACCCTAGTCTCCGCTAGCTCCTCCTTTCGAACTAGAGACAGTGACCAACGAAAAAGTGAGGTGATTTTTCTTTTTAGCAGCAGTTTTATTATATTTATATAGCAGTTTTTTTATATATGTAATAACAGTTTTAGATTTAAAACAAAAATTAGTTTATATATATATATATATATATATATATATATATATTAGCATTTATAAAACTAGTTATATATATACATATATATATATATATATGCAATTAGAAAATCGGTTTTTATAGGGAAGAAAAATTCGATTTTTAGTTGTAGAAATTTTTTTTTGTAAATAAAAATCTTGTTTATAAAATATACATATGGTTTTAAAAATTTACATATACAAAAAGATCAGATTTTTTGTAAACGAAAAGGTCAGATTTTTGAAAGGGAAAAGATCATATTTTTCTATACGAAAAGATTGGATTTTGATATATATATATGAAGTGGAAATAGAAATATGATTTTTATGTACATGTAGCGTTATTAAAAATGTGATTTTTATATATGAACAGCGTGAAAATGATGTGTTGGAATGTCGGGCAAATCCAAACCGTTCAGAAATAAAGAATGACGGAGTGGAACCCAAGGTGAGAACTTCTCACTTTTAATTTAATTTTCTAGTTAAAATATCTACTAGGATGCAGACGGTGTTTAGTAGCACCCGACAACCGTCGTCCACAGGCCATGGACGGCTTGTTTGTTTGTTTGATTTTGATGTGTAGTTGATTGTGTGATGTAGATTGAAATAAAAATATTTTTATAGTTAAAAATAGAATTATTAACGTGTATATGAAATGAAATAAATTAATATAAACAAATCGAACGATTTGTTTATATACACACATTTGACTGATATTGATTGGGACGATAAATTTTACACATCGCCCAACTGCACAAATAAAATCTGTGTTTGATTGTTTGAAACCCCACACGGGTATTGGGATGATATATGACATACACTAATCCCAATAATTAGTTGTATGTCGATCGATTGATGGACAGACTGTTATGAGCGTTAAATATTTATATTCGATGCTTATACAGTGTAGAATGCACTTTGGATGATGGTTGATTATTTGTCATTATTGATATATACATGCGTTGTATGGAAATCCATAGAGATAAAATCTATGGTAATTGATTGGGCCTCATTCCAGTTTTGAAATAGAATATCTGAGTAGAAATATTTGAAAAGAGATATTTGAAATAGAATATTGGAAAATAGAAATATATGAAGCCGTGTTGATTAGATAGATGCCATTTTGACGTGAACGATATTTATATCGATTTTATTCATTTTTAAATGAATATTGAAAAGTGATTTCAATAATCGAATATTTTAGAAATTGAATTGAATAGAATTCAAATCGAATTAAAATTGAATAGAATAGAATTCAAATCGAATTGAAATTGAATTGAATGGGAATTCAAACCGAATTAAAATTGAATTGAATAGAATTCAAATCAAATTGAAATTAAATTGAATAGATTTGAAATTCGATTTAAATTGAAATGAATTGAAATTCGAATTAAAATGAAATTGAATTGAAATCGATTTGAAATGAAATTAAAACGGTTATATTGAAAAATTCAATTGTGATTTGAATTTGAAATGAAGTTGAAATCGTTTCGAAAACGAATTTAAAACGGTTTTTAAAATACGTTTTGAAAGAAAATCGACGATATATATAATATATTATATATATATATAATGGCCTGAATAGAACGCGCCGCACCGCGGCAGTTTGCGAATTTCGACCATTGACTTCGAATGGATATTGCGGGAGATCCGACCGTCGGATTCTCCTAAAGCTGGAACCGTTGGGTTCGTATCGAAAAGAGCTTTCTAATGAATATTAGAAATCTGAGATCTAACGGTTGGATTTGGAATTATGTCCAAATCAATTTTGAAAAAGGTCGCTGTAAGTGCAGTTCGATGGCCGTTGATGGAAATCGACTGTACGGGCCTTAATAAAATTATTAAAAATATCAATAATTTGTGTAAAATCATAAGAAATGATTTGTGAAGAATTGGGATGAAAAACTCCATATTTGAAAAGATAAAAATAGTTTTTTATCGAAATGAACTAGTTTCGAACTAGAATTATAATTTATTTATTTTTGAATAAATAAATTGGATTTGAAAAGGGTTTCAAAAGTAAACAGAAGTTCCAATAATTGAATTGGAATGGATTTGAATCGAAATTGTCTTTGGAATATTTCGACGTTGGATTTCGTGATTATACAGATGTTGTTATGGAAATTTGAAAGATATATATATATATATATCGTTATTTCCAATACGATATTTGTTGGTCGTAGAATTTGATATTGAATATAAGCCGATATATTTTCTATTTAGAGCCTTGTATTTAATATCAAATGTGATTTGGGTTTGTCGTGAATGGTGTCTTCATTAACACTGTTCTTAAGCCCAGTTGAGAAAAAGATTAAATCTTTTTATTTAGATTTAATGAAGTGTACCAATTAAATGATATTTAATTGGAATTGAATTGGTATTGATTTTTGGGTTTATCGTGAACAGTGTTTTAAATAACACTTGTTCTTTAACCCGAGAATTGATGGAATGTGATTTTGGGTTGTCGTGAACGGTATCTTCAATAATACTGTTCTTAGACCCAAAGGAGTTAAGAAAATCAGAAACTAACTGGAGATTAGTTAAGTTGAGTGGTTTCTGGGGTATTGATCTAATGTTGGTTTCGGCCTTCAGAGTTAATACTTAGGGAATTGCTCACTTGCTAATTTACGGTTAGGGACTGATTGAAATGTGATATGATTTTGGGGTTTATCGTGAACCGTGTTTTAAATGACACTGATTCTTTAACCCAGTCAAAGATTAAAACTAAGTGGAGTTTTAATGAATCTTTAATTAGATCGAAAAGATCGAGAATGGAGTATCACCAGTTTTGCTCCAGGCGATAGTTAAATCTTTAATTAGATTTGAACGTTAAATGGTAATTGAATTTACCGATAACACCGTGGTGTTAGAAATGAAGTATTACCAGTTTTACTTCATGGGATGAATAGGTTGGGGATTGGGAAATAAAATAATGATCACTTCGGTGTGGTTCGCTAATCCCGACTCAATCCGGGCTTTCCTCACCGGGGAAGTTCGGGCCGTTTCATCTAACCTTGCTTTGGTGCTATTTCTCCTTAATTTGATGTAATTTAGCCAAATCTTCAATTAGAAAGTGGTTTAGAGGTGTTTTAGATGTTGGAGGCCATTACTAAGTTGAGAGGGATGATAAGTGGCGGCTGAAAAATGAGAAAAGGGTATTCTCTAAACCTTAACAGCCCTTAAATACTCCAAATCTCGAAATCCCCCTCTGGGCCTAGCTGTTAATTACCCAATTAAGCCCGGTTAAGCTGTTTTTCACCTTCTAAACCTTAATTCAGCCATATCTCCCAAACGGTAAGTCCGTTTTTCACGTATGACCACTCTACGGAAAGGTAAACCATCATCCAGACCTAGTGGAAGTGGTTTTAGGTCAAAACTCATTTCCAATCAAAAGTTATGATTGAAACAAGATCAGCTAGGGGCAAAATAGTCATTTAAAAATCGGCAAAAATCATGGACATGGGAAATGACCCCAATAATCGTCTCCCAAAGTTACATGGTTATACGACTTCGTATGAGAAAGAAATAAATATTCTATGATCCTCTGATGCGTAGAATGCGGGTCGTTACATTCTCCCCCCCCCCCCCCCTTAAGAAATTTCGTCCCCGAAATTCCTTAACCCAAAACATACAAAGGATCCTGCATGCCTACCAATCATTAACAAAACAATAAAGCATACAAAACAACACAACAAACCTATCCTAGCATGCGGTTTACTAACAAGGGAGTACTATACCGATATAAAAACCTTACCAGGCAAAGAGTTCTGGATACTTCCTCCTCATGTCCTCCTCTATTTCCCAAGTACATTCTTCCTCATCATCACCCCAATGAACTTTGACTAGTCTCGCTGCCTTCCTTCGAAGCTGCTTTGTATCGTTCCCAACAATACGCATAGGCCCGGGTTTCCCAACCGCCTTGGATTCAACCTCGATATCATCCAACTGATCCGGTGAAATAGCCACACTAGGGTCGTGCAAAAACTTCCTTAATTAGGAAACATGAAATACATTATGAACTCCCGCCGTCTTCTCTGGTAATTCAACTTTAAATGCCAAATTCCCAATTTGCTCGAAAACTGGGAATGGACCAACGAATCTTGGTGCTAACTTGCCTCTCTTGCCAAATCGAATCACGCTCTTTAACGGAGAAATCTTGACAAACACCAAGTCACCAATGGATAATTTTAAATCTTTTCTCCTCTTATCAGGATAACTCTTTTGTCTATCTTGAGCAGCCTTCATTCGCTGTTGGATAACCTTAATCTTATATGAAGTTTCTCTTATCACATATGGTCCAAGGACAAACTTCTCACCAGTTTCTAACCAACATGATGGTGAGTTGCATGGTCTTCCATACAAAGCTTCAAATGGAGCCATACCAATACTGGATTGATAACTATTATTATATGCAAACTCTACTAGATGCAAATGGTCATCCCATGATCCACCAAAATCCAATATACAAGCTCTCAAGAGATCCTCCAATATACGATTCACCCTCTCTGTCTGACCGTCGGTTTGAGGATGATACGCGATACTGAGATGTAATTCTAATACTAACGCCTCTTGTAAGCTATTCCAAAACCCACTAGTAAACAACGGGTCTTGGTCACTCACAATGCTTTTAGGTACTCCATGAAATCTCACTACCCATTTCATATATAGCTCAGCTAACTTAGCTGCCGTTCTATTCGACTTGACCGGTATAAATCTTGCACTCTTGGTCAATCGGTCCACAATCACCCAAATGCTATCATGGCCCGACCTAGTCCTTGGTAACCCATCAATGAAATCCATCGAGACTTATTCCCAATTCCATTCGGGAATTTTCAACGGTTGTAACAAACCACTAGGCTTCCTTTGCTCAGCTTTAACTAACTGGCAATTTATACACTTGGAGATAAACTTCCCGACGTCTCTCTTCATCCCTTCCCAGTAGTAGGTCTGCTTCATGTCTCGATACATTTTGTTACCACTAGGATGTATAGTCAGTCTTGAGTGATGACATTCTCTAAGAACTTCATCTCTCCATCCATTGACATTGGGTACAACCAGTTTATCATCCTTTCGAAGCCATCCTTCTCCATCTGGTCCATACTTGTTCATTTTCTTACCATCGGTATTCATCTCTTCGTTCTCTATTACCAGAATCCTACTGGTGATAGTCTCCTCAAGGAAATAAAACAGGAACAAACATAGCAACCATAGCACCCATCAAACATGTCCTATCTATCACCTGTTAAAGCCATACACACGTCGATACCTACTTGACTGGTCCAACCAATCCCAAGGCTAACGGAAGCCCCGCCTCCATACATTTGTCGATGCCCACTTGACTGGTCCAACCAATCCCAAGCCTAATGGAAGCCCCGCCTCCATACGGACTACCGTACGCCCAACGTACGTTTATCCTCCAAGGATAACTAGATCACGTCCAACGGATCCAAGGTAATGGGCGTCCCCAGATACCCCTTCTTCTAGTCTGCCTAAAACACTCAAGTCCCACCCAAGTCTATCCATTATCTTGCTGCCCTCTCGAGTCCAACTCGAGCCAATCCATTTCCTTGCAGCCCTCTCGAGTCCAACTCGAGTCAATCTATTACCCATAAACTCAGACCCAGCCTTGAGTATCCATTAGCGACAAACTCTAATCCAGGTGAGTCATCTCCCTATTCGTTGCATCTCCAAGATAAACGAACACCTATTTTCTTTTACGAGTTCAAGTCCAACTTGAGTCGTCCTAACCCTCATTGCATCTTCCATGATTAACGAACACATGTTATTCCTTCAAAAACAACATCAACATAGGGTCCCAAACAATCCATTACTTTGCATCTTTCTCAAGTCCCACTCGAGTCATTTCATAACCCTATCGAGTCTAACTCGCATCAGCCCATACCATTGAACAGTCTTATCATGTCACGGATGCACATCACTCCTCGAGTAAGCCGAGATATCATTCAATGGAAATCACAACAACTACTTATATCTCACGCAAACCATCCTAGTCGAACTCGACATTCCCTAAGCACAAGCCCCAAAGGCCTAAACCAATATCAGACAAGCACTCAAGGAACATCTCCTCCAAATTCAGACAATCTACATGAGATGATACTAGCAAAACAACTAAGCAATCACAAGCAAACGTGCGTCCATAACTCGATAAGACCACATTACAACAAATCATGAAAAGACTAGTCGAACCACCTATCGGTTTTGTCACAACTAAAGGTCTATCGACTATCTCAGGTTCCAAAGCCAACTTATCTACCAGGTCACTAGATATGAAGGAATGGGATGCCTCGCTATCAACAAAACTAGAACAGGAATATCATAAATAGAAAGCATACCTCGAATAACGAAGCCCTTTCCCTTCTCCGTCGTAGTTGGGGCATTCGACGAAGAAGGAGCAGCGTTGATAGCATATGCTTTCATGATCTGCTTCTCTTTAGGAGGTTGTGGACATTTATCCTTGTGATGTCCTACTTGGCTGCAATTGAAGCACTTCCTTTCCCCAGGCTTTTCCTGACAATCTCTAGCATAGTGGCCCTTCTTGCCACAATTAAAGCACTCTTTATCTTTCTTGTCCTTCTTTTTCTGACCACCCTTGGTCTGATCCTGTTTTCTCTTATTCTGAGACTCCTTCTTACCTCCACCGCTTGCTTGCGGCTTTGGTTCCTCTACATATGCAATAACAACATTGGCATTTGACTTAGGGTAAAGACTCTCCGATCCCAATGCTTTGCCCACAAAAAACTCAAACGTCTCGTCGATGTGGTTTATCAGCCTTTCCCCTAAGTACTCATCTAAGCCGGTTATGAACTTCTCGTTCTTCTTCTCTGCAGTGTCGACAAGAGATAATCCATACTTCGATAAAGTATCGAACTCAACAATATATTCCGAGACATCCCTACCATTCTGCTTAAGCTCCAAAAATTTCCTAAACAATTCAGATTTGTGAGCAGCTGGAATGAACTTTTCGCTGAAATGAGTCATAAACTGATTCCAAGTAACTTGATCCTCTGGAGTAGCTTCCTTAATAGCATTCCACCAATTCATTGCCCGTCCGTGCAGCTGACGGGATGCTAACTTCCTCTTCGTCGCATCCTCGATACCCAAGTCTTCGAAGATACGCTCACAGCTATCCAACCATTCCTGGACTTCTGTAGCCGATTCCGTTTCGTGGAACGGCTTTCCACTAAGACTAGTGTAATCCTTGCAAAGCTTGGAGAAATCAGCTTTAGGCGCCTGCACCGCTGCACCACCACCGTTAGCAGCATTAGGAACTGCCCTCTGAACGTCCCTAAGCATCTCTCTCATGAAGTCAGTGAACATAGTCCTCATGTCAGGAGCATTCCCATTATTGGCTCCTCTACCAGCACCCCTCGTATATCGGCTCATTGTTAAATCTGTAAGGAGAAACAATTAACCATCCTCTTTGTGGTGTCAATGCGGTGCGGCTTCATCCCTAGCTATACTAATAGTGTGTGAGTGTGTGTGTGTATATAGCTTTTGAAAACCAAAATAATCACAAATACGCGCTCTCATATACGTATTATCTCTCCCTGGTGTCTTTCCCTAGGTTAACCATGCAACCTAGAGCTTTGATACCAAATGTGACGGCCCGCCCCACACCAGCCGACATTTCCCATGAAAGTACGTTGTGCCAATGTCTAACCAGCACGGGACGGTCGCCAAAGAAAGGAAAGGAAGGGTATTTGAACTAACAAGGAACTTGAAGAATGTCTCATAGCGCATAGAATAAAATATAATAATAACATACTTTGACAAAAAACAGGCGAGACAGTGCACAAGCTGAAAACTAAACATCATAGCAGCGGAAAAATCCAAATACAGCTTATGTTCCACATCATCATTATTACAACTTTTGAAAACGGTCTCTAAAGAAAATAAAGAAGGTACACTACTAATGCCCAAAGTAGTGACCAGCAGCGACACAGGGAGAATATATGTAGATAATACGTAGGAGCCTCCTGCTCATCTCCGGACCGGCTACTCGTGCATAACCAGATAACATGTCTCCAATCTGCCCATTTAAGAGCACCTAGAGTAATAAGAAGAGACATGAAACTCTGGGTTAGACAAAAGTCTGGTATGAGCGATAAGCAGCAAAGCAGAATAATAACAGGTATAATAAACCATACCTGAACCTGGACCTATAACCAAAGAGTTAGCACAACATACCGCTCAATACTCTAAGGTGCCACTAAACATAAGGTATAAAGATACGAGGGAGGGGGTGTGCATGTCATAATGATAGCAAACAATCAAGCATAGCAACCATCCTCACATCTCTCACTCAGTGCGTAAAGCATACGATATCCACCACTTTGATCACTAGACCCATCGAGGTAGTGACGGAGTCCGACTTGTATAACTATTGCTACCACCAAGCATGCCCCATGGAGTCATGACTCAATCCTTACAAATGACCCCACCTCATTGATCCATAGCCAATAGTCCTACCTAGGCCAATGTGGCCCTAAATCCGTCTGCATACCCCATACTCCATAGTGATCCAAAATTATAGACATCGGTAACCCCTTAGCACACGTCCCGCAGCAAAGACCAACTCATGAAGATAACTCGTTGGTTCCCAACCGGACACTGAGTTCTACTTCCTATTTGGACTTCCTTTGCATCTCGGGTTTTGGTCGAATTGGAGTTGGCCTTCTGAAGAGTCATCGCGTAATCGCAGCTCCAATCTGGTTCGGTTCGGCTTGCTTCAGTCAGTTCGATTCGAATACATCACTCCTAGGCTTCCCGTTCGGTTCGGTGTTCCGCTTCAGGTTGGTTCGGTTCGGTAGTCCCCATCGTTCCACTTCAGTTGGTTCGGTTCGGTAGTCCCCCTTCCATTCAGTCGGTTCGGTTTGGTGCTCATGGATCCCGATCCGGTTCGGTGCTTCACTTCAACTCCAACTCCAAGCTTGGTCCTCCGATCCAATCCCGCTCCCTAGCTCTACTCCAATCTGATCTTCACGCCCTTGCTTCTGATCCGATCCCCTACTCGGCTCTGATCTGATTCCCAACCCAACTCCAACTCTTTGCAAATGGCCTTTTTTGTTGCCATACTCTTTCTTCTACCTGCGCTCCGGTTCGGTTCAAATTCCTTGTCTCTGGTGTCGGTTCGGTTCAATCAATCCAATCCGTTCTGAACCCCTTCCCCCCATCTGATCTGATCCCGATCCCTGCAACTTTTCCAACGACTGTTTTACGCTGTACGACGGCGTTTTCGACCATTATAACTCTTCTAATCAATCACAAAGCATACCATATAGTCATAGAAACATGTATAATCAACCACAAACACCGAAACAATAATTTGATAGGTTAAAACGAATCAAACATAGCCAAAATCCCATATTTTCCCTTAATCATGTTTAAGTAAAACTAATGATATGATTAGCAAAACTTAACCAAATAAACCAAATTTTCTAACAGGGGCCTAAAACAATATTTCGAAATTTATAAATATTTTTCCAGATTTTTAACATGCATAATTTCATTAATTAACACTAATCACCCTAATTAACTGTAATTAGTGTAAAAACAATGTTAATCACTCACCTTAGCCACAAACAAAATACCAAATCTGAAATTGTCCTCTGTTTGGCGCTGTTCCCAAGGCTATACAGCAGTTTTAACCATGCTTTGGTGCTATTTCTCCTTAATTTGATGTAATTTAGCCAAATCTTCAATTAGAAAGTGGTTTAGAGGTGTTTTAGATGTTGGAGGCCATTATTAAGTTGAGAGGGATGATAAGTGGCGTCTGGAAAATTAGAAAAGGGTATTCTCTAAACCCTAACAGCCCTTAAATACTCCAAATCCTAAAATCCCCCTTTGGGACTAGCTGTTAATTACCCAATTAAGCCCGGTTAAGCTGTTTTTCCCCTTCTAAACCTTAATTCAGCCATATCTCCCAAACGGTAAGTCCGTTTTTCATATGACCACTCTAAGGAAAGGTAAACCATCATCTGGACCTAAAGGAAGTGGTTTCAGGTCAAAACTCCTTTCCAATCAAATGTTATGGCCGAAACAAGATCAGATAGGGGCAAAATAGTCATTTAGAAATCAGCAAAAATCATGGACATGGGAAGTGACCCCAATTGTCGTCTCCCAAAGTTACATGGCTATACGACTTCGTATGCGAAAGAAATAAATATTCTACGATCCGCTGATGCGTAGAATGTGGGTTGTTACAGTTGTACTGATTTTTGTTAATTAGTGTACGCTAATACAAATCCATCCGCATATATTAAATCGAAATTTGAAGAAGACGCAGATTGAAGTAAAGAAATTTGATGAAGATCGATTTTTCAATTTGAGAAAGGGGCAAAAGTGTTTCTAAAATGAGGAACGTATAAATTTTTGTCTTAAAACAAATTCGGACGAAGTTGTGTCCTTAAAACAAATTCGACCGGCCTAGTTAGCTCTTGACGCAAATTTCTAGTTTAAGTTTCGTGAAGCACAATAGGTAAACAGTAACTAAAATTCACAAGATAGATGTAAATACACAGCGGAAAACTAACTTTCGTTATTAAAGGGAAACATCATTTCAAACCAGTTACAACATATTGTTTCAAATGCCAAAACCTTAATTAAAACCATCTGTCTCATAATACTAAACTTTAGAGTATAAAGCTAGAAAATCATATCCCTCCTCAAAAGCCATAATGAGATAGAGCAATAATTAATGCAACACATGAATCAGAACAAGTCCCTGTCCAAGAATGAAATCATGGTCACAACTACTGTCCACTCCCAATCTGAGAACTTGAGGGGGGTAAAGGAAGAAAGAGAAAGGAAAAAAAATAGGTCAGACATAAAGTCTGGCGATTTCGAGTGATTTTCAGCAACTGCCAATAGGATAAGATAGAGAGTATCAAGACAGGTAAATAATGTTGAACATGAAACTACAGAAAAATAGACAAGTGAGAGATAATATAGTAATGAGATAATAAGATAATAAGGTGACAAGGTAAAGGTAAGGATCATATATGCTTCTCATTCATATCTCAATTATAACATTACTGCACCAATACTAGAATTAACAAGATTAGGTGTTACCTTAATTATTACCTATGCTATCGGCTCTCTACTACACGAATATCCCGTGCCAGCCCCGTGTAATAACCTGGAAATCTGAGCTAATTTAAAATTTTTATTTTGGCAATTTTGATGAATTTTGAATATTTAAAATGAATTATTTTAAATAATAATGATGAGAAATTTATTTTGAACAGAATTAGAACGTATATATTTATTTGAATGGTCGTTAGAATATAATTATTTATTTTTAATTTTAAAATGAATTGAAAATGGCGCGGTAGTTTGAAATTTCAATTTCGAATTTCAAATTAATGTACATGATTCAAAATAAACCGGATTTTAGCGAAACAAAAAATATTTGAATCTATTTGAGAATATCTTTCCAACGAATCCGAAAAATCAAAATTTCATAGCGGGAATCAAAAGTTATGCCCAGTTGAAAATTCAGAATAGTCGCTATGGAATTCGGGCCCTTAAAAATGGAAATTTTGCAAACTACCTCGGTTTTCGACGAAACCACTTTTGTTGGATCCATGATGTCAAATTCTTGCTAGATTCCAAAATTCGTAATTTTCTGAATCAATATGTGAGCGTGGCGAAGTAAAACGTGTTTTGGAAGTTTTAGTCAATTTCGATCGACCAGAAAATGGCTGTTTTTCAAACGTTCTCAGAATTCGATGAAATTAGTTTTGTTAGGGCCGTATCGTCAATACGAAGCAAGAAATATTTTTTGGGAATTTTTAGAGTTCATATGTGGCCCCGGTAAATTGAAATGCGCGTTCAAATTCAATATATAGATTTATATTTTGATTTTGATGAAAACTGATTGAAACGATCGAATCAGCTTGCGATACCTATCCCATTGTGTTCGTAATGGGGGTAATTAGATATGAACGACAGTCGGTGGGTTTGATTTCAAGGTCGAAATAAAAAGTTGCTTTTTGAAATTAAATAATTTAAAAAAAAACTAAACCTAAACCGCCGACGCCCCGCGCTCACCACCACCGCGACGCAACCGCCTCCACCCACCTCCTCAGTCGCGCCGCACCCTTCCCTTATGCCATCACTCCTCCAGCTCCGCCCTAGTCCGCTCTATCTCCCTCTCTCTACCCATAGCCGCCGCTAGCCGCAATTGCGCCACCACCAGGCACCAAACCCGATGCTCCACCACCACCTACGATGATCCTCCACCCCCTGTCTACGGCCGACACCTCCACCACCCACAGCCGCCGGTGAGCCCTCCTCCAACGGAAATTCGATTTTCTTCGAGGAAAAAGGGTGAGTTTTATAATATGAATTTTAATTTAAGTTTTAATATGTTTAGAGACAATAAAAATGTGATCTTTATGAGGTTAAAATATGATTTTTAGATGAGTAAAGTTATGATTTTTAGAAGACGAAAGATATGATTTTTCATATATGAAAATGGGATTTTTATTTATATGAAAGATTATATTTTTATATGAAGGAAAATAGAATTTTTATATGATGAAAGATTGGATTTTTATATACATCAAGAATAGGTTTTATCAACATAAAGTTCATGTTTTTATATAGATAAAGTTTAGATTTTTATCATGAAGATAAAAATTCGATTTTTATATATATGAAGTGAAGATAAAAATTCGATCTTTTTGTATATGTATAGAACATAAAAAAATGATTTTTATGTATGGAAAGCTTTATTAAAAATGTGATTTTTAATATCAATTGCGTGAAACAGAGGGCAATGGAACGGATTGAAATCAAAAAGGAATTCAAACGGTTTAGGAATTCAGAAATGAAATGGCGGAGTGGATCCCCAAGGTGAGAACTCCTCACTTTTATTTTGATTTCTAGTTGAAATATATACTAGGATGCAGACAGTGCTTAGTAGCACCCGACACCCGTCGTCCACAAACCATGGATGACTTGTTTGTTTGATTGCTGTGTTGTGAAATTTGATTGTGTGATGTGGAATGAAATAAAATATTTTATAGTGGAAAATATTTTATAGTTAAAAATATGATTTTTAACGTGTATATAAAATAAATAGTAATAAACAAATCGGACGATTTGTTTATATACACTGATTTGACTGATATTGATTGGGACGATAAATTTTACACATCTCCCAACTGCACAAATAAAAATCTGTGTTTGTTGATTTGAAACCCCACACGGGTATTGGGATGATATTTGACGTACACTAATCCCGATTGTTTAGTTGTATGTCAATCGATGGGTTGACAGACTGTGTAAGCGTTAATTATTGATATTTAATGCTTATGCAGTTGTGTGGTGCACTCTGGATGATGGTTGATTATTTATCGTTTCTATTATATACATGTGTTGTATGGAATCCATATAATTAACATTATATGGTAATTGATTGGGCCTCATTCTAATTTGGAAAATAAAGAATATTATAAAGTATAAATTCATGTGTTGAATAGAATGAAAATTCATGTGTTGAATAGAATAAAAATTCATGTGTTGAATAGAATAAAAATTCATGTGTTGAATAGAATATACATTCATGTGTTGAATAAAAGAAAATACTCATGTGTTGAGAATATTCATGTGTTGAATAAAATAAATATTCATGTGTTGAATAAAATAAATATTCATGTGTTGAATAGAATAAACATTCATGTGTTGAATAAAAGCCGTGTTGATTAGATTTACGCCATTTTGACGTGAACGATATTTATATCGATTTTATTCATTTTTATAATGAATATAGAAAAGGAAGTGATTTCAAAATATAACTTTTTGAAAATATTATTATTTATAGATTAATGATTTGAAATACTCAATTTTTCTTAGAAATTGAATATGAAGTTGAAATCGTTTTGAAAACGAATTTAAAACGATTTCTAAAATACGTTTTGAAAGGAAATCGACGAAATATATATATATTATATATATAATGGCCTGAATAGAACGCACCGCGCAGCGGTAGTTCGCGAATTTCGACCATTGACTTCGAATGGATATTACGGGAGATCCGACCATCGGATTCTCCTAAAACTGGAACCGTTGGGTTCGTATCGAAAAGAGCTTTCTAACGAATATTAAAAATTAGAAATCTAACGGTTGGATTTGGAATTATGTCCAAATAAAATTTGGAAAAGATCGATGTAAGTGCAGTTCGATGGCCGTTGATGGAAATCAACTGTACGGGCCTTGATAAAATTATTAAAATTAGTAATAATTTGTATAAAATCATAAGAAATGATTTGGAAAGAATTTGGGTGAAAAACTCCATATTTGAAAAGATAAAAATAGATTTTTATCGAGAGGAAAAAGTTTTGAACTAGAATTAGAATCCATTTATTTTTAAAATAAATAAAGTGGATTTGAAATGGTTTCGAGAATAACTAGAATTTCCAATAATTGAATTGGAATGGATTTGAATCGAAATTGTCTTTGGAATATTTCGATGTTGGATTTCGTGATTATACAGACATTGTTATGGAAATTTGAAAGATATACGATATTTGTTGGTGTAGAATTTGATATTGAATATAAGCCAATATATTTTCTATTCAGAGCCTTGTATTTAATATCAAATGGGATTTGGGTTTGTCGTGAATGGTGTCTTCATTAACACTGTTCTTAAACCCAATTGAGAAAAAGATTAAATCTTTTTATTTAGATTTAATGAAGTGTACCAATTAAATGGTATTTAATTGGAACTGAATTTGAATTGACTTTTGGGTTTATCGTGAACGGTGTTTTAAATAACACTTGTTCTTTAACCCGATAATTAATGGAATGTGATTTTGGGTTTGTAGTGAACCGTGTTTTAAATGACATTGGTTCTTTAACCCAGTTAAAGACAGGATATGATTTCCCAAGTTAAATAATCATTGATAGTGATTATTGGGAAGATTAAAACCAAGTGAAGTTTTAATGAATCTTTAATTAGATTGAAATAATCGAGAATGGAGTATCACCAGTTTTGCTCCAAGCGATAATTCAATCTTTAATTAGATTTGAACGTGAAATGGTAATTGAATCTACCGATAACACCGTGGTGTTAGATATGAAGTATTACCAGTTTTACTTCATGGGATGAATAGGTTGGGATTGGGAAATAGAATAAATGATTACTTCGGTGTGGTTCACTAATCCCGACTAATTTGAATTGATATTCAAAGGAAGATTAAAGAATAAATTTAAAGAATTTATCTTTAATAAAATTAATGGGAACCTTTCCCAAAGTATAAGAATATTTGAATAAAAGAATATTCTAAATTGGAATGAGGCGTATGTTGTGTTTGTGTAACACTTGTTTATTATATATGCGAGTTATTCAGAAAGACCGGGTTTAACCCATTCTGATTAACTGATTCGACGATATGTCGAGGATGAAGACGGTGGTCGAAGACCGGAGGTCTTCAAATCATTTGGGTGATTACAGATGATCTTGATTGGGCTGTACACCCAAGAGGAGGGAATCAGTTGGTGATCGTCCAGACGTACTTGGAGATCAATGGATATGCGTGGTACAAGGTGCCTCCGGTTTCGTTCAGACCCAGAACGAACTTGTAAATGGACTGTGTGTCTGACATTGGATTTCATTCTGTGTGAATTCTATTAAATATATATCTGTTTGGCGGCGGAGAATTTATTCTCTTGCTTAACGCCCTTCTCTGAGACGTACGAGCTTAGAGGTTATATATTGGTGGATATCAATCACATGGAGTGAATTACCTGTGTGGCATGCCTAAGTGGCAAATGATCAAGCTTTTGTTGAAAAGCAAAGTCTTGTGGTTGATGATCAAAGCACGGCCTGTATGGCATAGCTTTGTGTAGCGTTGATTCGCGAGCCTCACACCCCGGTTGTGAACCAGAAACGGGAGAGGACCTCAAGGAGGACATGTGTTTCTTTCTAGCTAGGGTGGTGTCAGTGACCTACCAGCCCTGACATTTATATTATTTTCACTTGTGTGGTTGTTGCTGTTGCGAGGCGCCTCGGATATATCGGTGACTGTGTGGAGTCGATGGAGTCATTGGACTCATTTACGCCCCAAAGGGCGGGGAAACGCAGTGTTCAGATATTTTAATCCACATCGGTGGACCGGCCCTGTCGCTCCAAGGGTCACCCAAGCTCTGATCCTGAGGCTCAGGTTAGAGAGTCTTGAATCGGTGAGGACTACCTTTTGCCTTGGTTCATAGATGGAAATCCAGCTTCCAATACGTGAATTTGCGGTTTTAGTTGTAATCCTGTATATGGCGACATAGTGGTATGGGGGACTTATGCCGTCTACGATTGATACTTATGATTTGAAGTTATTTTATACACTATGCACTTATAATAGTATCAAATGATTTGTTTTAAACGCACCAAGGATGTTTGGCTATTATAAGGGAAAACCCTATCCCCCGGCTTGCGTTGCATTGTGTGATAGGACCTGGGTCTTATAATAGCTTCATTTTTTCAAAAAGCATTGCGCTGTTTTGTTATATGTACTAGTATTCTTGGGAGGAAACCCATTCCGTGTTATACGGCGTGGTCCCTTGATATATCTGATTTAAAGTAAAGTTTTAAATAACTGTTTTAGTTCTCAAACCAGTCACATGACTGACCTGGAGTTTATTGTTTTAACCTAAACTCTGGGTGCCCTTACTTTGACACGGGCTGCTAGTAGTATTGGTTTTGCAGATTTATATTCACAGGATCCTGACTTATAGCTGGAACGATATCCGGAAAGCTCTGTATCAGTATATCTCCTTCAGTTGTGTTTTGTATTATTTCCCGCTGCTATGTAATGTATTGTAATCTCTGATATTTTATGATGTGTAATATTGATTCATACTGTAACACCCCACATCCGTTAGTGTCACTCACAAAGGGAATGCACTAAGTTCTGTGGAGCATTTAGGGTAAAAGATGCAGATAAATTACAAGATAGACATAAATTAAACAGCGGAAAATAAAACTTTGCTTTATTGATAAAATAGTTTGTACAATGGTTTCTTTACAATATCAGAGTATCATCTGTCTTACAAAATAAAGAAGCATAAAAACAACATTTATATTCCCTGGTTTTAGCAAGAGCCAGCCATAGCATCTGAAAGGAGAATCCAAGCAAACTTCGACAAATCTTCAAGCTGGGAAAGAGTGGCAGTCCAACTTAACCTGAGCTAAACTATTCCCTCCTTTACTACCTGGGGGTGGGGGGAACGGAAGAAAAGAAGACGAAAGAAAAACAGAGTCAGACATAAAGCCTAAGTAAGTTCAGTAACTTCTAGCATGTGAACATGGAAAAACAAAACGACATGAATTAACTGAATACAAGATAACACCATGATGATAGGGTCAACAAGATTAGACAAGATAATCACAAGATATGCTAAGCTAAGAAAAACTGGATATGCCCTAATACTTTCGTTGCTTCGTTGTTTCCTTGTTATACCGGTTTCTATATCTCTGCACCACCTAACTAGTGTCCCAACTAGTAACGATAACGTGATCCCAATCCCTGTATTTTCCATTGCCATCGGGCATACATTTATTATTTATTACCTAGATCAAACCTAGGGTTTTCTATCAAGTGCTTTCTAGATTCAACTAGAGTCTACAATATCTGCTGAACGCTTTTTGGATTCCGGGTTTATGCCACCTAATCCAATTAGGGGTTATGCTACCTGACGAACGATGCCCCCAAGTCTAGGACACACTACCTAGAGTGGTATATGTTCCTATACTTCCCCACGCATGTATCGCGAATCGTTATCGCTTGTCTAGATGCACATGTCCTGTAATGTGCGGCCCGAGTCCTGTGACAGGGAAAATCAAGGAATATAGAACTCGGTCGGGAGCTTTCAGATATCTGCCAATGCAGATGCTGAGGTCTGTTTTTATTCCAGTGGCTATGGTCCCACTTGACCCCCCCCCCTCAACTAATGAAAGGCACACCTTGAAAAATGAGAACTATACGCAGGCCCCCGGTGCCCCACTATCCTATGGCCATCCTCACCCATAACTAGATAGCAAGTATATGGTCTTTTGGAGTTCTCCGTCTTTCCGCTTCACGTATCTCGATTGACTCAAGATGGATGGTAGACGACGAGTTGCTATCACAGGGCTACCGTTTTCTCGCCGAATCACGCTGGTCCATCCTAGTCTTTAGGTTGCTATATTTTGCAACCAAGGCATACCCTTGGTTCTTCTACTGCAGACCTTAACCTCTGTGAGCCCAGGAGGATCATCTGCGGCCTCACAGAGGGATACCAAGAGTACCCTCACGTCCCCTCGAAGCCTCGGGCTTCGTAACCCAATTCGTTGGAGCCTTCTTTTTACCCAGACGGACATTCGCTCCTTCTCGTGTTATACTAAGAATTACTACTTAGTTCTACTAAGGTTTACCACTTAGTTTTCTTTCCCGTCAATTTTGATTGGTTAAGTGTCATTAGTCAATTCAAGCTAACTTAACCCCCTTCATTTATCCTGTTAAACTGGTTAAGTGTTATCAGTAATTCATGTTGACTTAACCCCATCACAAACCAAGTTATATTGGTTAAGTATTTCTTATTACTTAACCCTACCCATTCACCCTGTATTGGTTAAGTGTTCCTTTTTAACTTAACCTTGCCCGTCTGTTTTAACTAACATGTTATTAATGGTTAAGTATTATCACTTCATGTTTTAGACTTAACCCTATTCCTTTATCACAATCTGACGGTTAAGTGTTCAAGTTTACTTAACCCTACGGTCTAGCCCAGCTAACATATCAAATTCGCTAAGTATATTAGATTTTACTTAACCCCAACCTCTAGTCTAGTTAACATTTTAATTTGGCTAAGTGTATTAACTTTACTTAACCCCACCTTCTAGTCTAGTTAACATGTTAATTCGGCTAAGTGTTTCCTTAGTTACTTAACCCCTACAAATCTTGTCTTGTTACCATGTTAAGTTGGTTAAGTGTCCATATGGACATAGCCCTCCCATTCTAGCTTAACTGTGTTATGTTGGTTAAGTGTTCCTATGGACTTAACCCTCCCATTCTAACTTAACTGTGCTAGGTGTCTATATGAACCTAACCCCGCCCATTGGTTTGGTTATCATGTTGAATTGGTTAAGTGTATTAATTAACTTAACCCTACCATTCTTGTTCTAGCTTTAACTAAATAAATTAAATCCGCTACCACTCACATTAGACAGATATTGTTGCGATTACTGGATGTGCCGGTTGGTTCCGGGCAGGTTTACATCGCAACTCAGTCTAACCTCGGGTTAGACATATTCGTGTTTTCTAATTTCAAAAGGATTTTGATTAATTTTCCAAATCAGGTTTTGAAAGTAACCATCCCGTCCGTCGGATCAGTTAGGGATAGCCAGGGAGAGCAGGAAACTTGTATTTTCCAAACCCAAGCCTAGCCACTATCCTCTCTGTCACCCTAGAACTTTCTGGTGTATGTTATTGAAAGAGATGTCGTTAATAAACCTTTAATTTGTCTAAATTTACATTTCCTCATTTAGGCCAAATTCTATAAGTAAATTATTCCTAATTTACTTATTTCCTAATTACTCTTTTAATGTAAATTGTCAACATTTACTCTTATGGCCCATTTTCCCCTCTATATCATATTTATGCTTTTTGGTATGTAAACTATACCAAATTAAGTGTCACTAACCATGATTTTGCTAAACCTGACAATTATTCCCAATTATGGCCAATTTTCAAATTTATGCCAAATTAGCTAATCCAATTCTGATTTAACATTCTAATTACAGTTCGTGTCAAAACTAGACCTATTATTCTAGTTCACAATTCATGTAAATGCTAGATTTACACGTCAATACTAGATTCAAATTACACATCCTATAATTCATGTCAAATTTATCCAATTTGCATTTCTATGAACATGCCATAATACATGTCCCCAATTTATGCCAATTTCCAAGTCTAGTCAATTTCATATTTTTTTCCCAAACGTATTCCCATCGTTCGTATAATCGTGATTCAATCTAGATTATAGATAAATCTAGATTCGTAGAAAATAGGGAATGAACCAAAGATGCTATGAAAAAGGATGGACATAATAACTGGCATAAAAAGGTTTGAATAACGACGTAGGTTCAAGAACATGGGTAGACCTAACTTAATAGGTAAATTCCCAAGGTCTAAAACCAAGAATAGACAGAATAGAGATGTAGGTTCAAGAACATGGGTAGACCTAACTCAATAGGTAAATTCCCATGGTCTAAAACCAAAGAAAACCAAGAACAGACAGAATAGATAATCAGGTTTAGACCCAATTTCATAGTCACAAAACTTAAGCAACACTTTCCTAGTCATGAATCACAGTTGTTCTTGTTATGTTATAGGCAATAGTTTATTTTTCCTAATCAAAGGCATAGGCTTGTGTTCATGGTCAAGGGAATAATCCTCATGGTCACAGTCACAGTCATAGGAAATGTTCATAGTCATAGGCAATGTTCATAGTCATAGGCACTGTTCACAGTCATAGGCAATGTTTATAGTCATAGGCAATGTTCATAGTCATAGGCACTGTTCATAGTCATGGGCACTGTTCACAGTCATAGGCAATGTTTATAGTCATAGGCAATGTTCATAGTCATAGGCACTGTTCACAGTCATAAGCTAGGCCTAATTAGTCATCAAATCATAACAGTTCTTAATTAGGTCCAAAGATGTAGGCACAGATTCGAATAGAAAAATTTGGCATATTCTTTTATTCCTTTAATTCATGTCACGAACAGAGAGAAACGATCAAAACTAAAAAGTAACCGACTTACAGAGATTATATTAGATTCGTAGAAAAACAGTCGTTGAAGTCGTTTGAATCTTCACTTGCAATCCTAGCTTGACTTGAACCCCTTCTTGAAAGTCTTGAGAAGCATCTCCTCATCTTGATTTATTTTATATATTATTTATTTATTATTTAATTAAGAGGAGGAGAAGAAGCCATGTTCACCAAGAATCTTTGCAGCATAAGGGTAGAGAAGAATTGTGAATAGAGAAGAAGACTAGGGCTGTTTATATAGTGTTAGGCGGACGAACCTAGGAAGAAAACGTGACCAAATACATCAGAACGAACCAGGTTCAGAAAACTGGAAAAAGCGGGGGGGGGGGGAGGGGGGGTCGACTCCCAGGTCGACTACCCAGTCGACCTGGGTGCCCCAGGTTGACTACCCAGTCGACCTGGGTGCCTTGGGCTGGAAAATTCCCGCCCAGCCCAACCTGGGTCTGTTTTTCGAATTTGAACTCCTTTTCTGACCTGTTTTGAAATTTGAACTTCGCTGAATCTTCCAGAAGCTATATCTTCCTCATACGGACTCCGATTTACGTAAAATCGGACTCGTTTTCATGTAGAATTCCGAGACGAACGCAATGGCGCAGCCCATTTCCCTTGATTTTGATTTTAAAATTTAATTCTGCCTTGATTTGTGAATCTTAGTGTTACAGAATTACGGGGTGTTACATTCTCCCCCACTTAAAAGGATTTCGTCCCCGAAATCTTCAAGTTAGGAAGAATGTGTCCTACCATCCAATCAACCATCTACTCAACCATTCAATCACAGGCATTCATTGTCCTTAAAAGATTTCTAATGCTTTCATGTTCATATGCATAGTGTGTGTGTGTGTATATGTCTTTATCTAATGCAAGATCAGGCGGTCTACTGATTCAGTTGACCTCCTTAATGCGAATCATGTCAGTGCCATGCGTCCAATCATGTATGCAAGCATCCCTAGTTATGTAAATACTACATGTGTGCATAGCCATTCATCCATATGCAACATCCATATGATAACAAATCAAGTTCAACTTCAAACAAATACATATCTGTAAATGCAATATGAAAGCGTCCGAACTGATCTAGTGCCTAATACGTATGCATATGCATCCACGAGCAACCATTAGCAACCACTTGCAACCATCAACCATAACATGTTTCAAATACATGTTTACACCCATTGGCTTCTACCTAAGGATCGAAAATACGACCTAGGTGATATACTTTGGAAAGAGAGAAACAATTATGTGTAAAGCTCCTAAACAAAGAAATCAAGGATGCACCCTTAAGGAAAAGGGTATGACGCTAGTATCTAGCCTTCTTGAGCTTTACTCCACTGTATCTTAACTAATTTAACTTCACGATTGTGAAGTTTCTGACCTCCCTTTCCAAAATAAACAAATGTCAACCGTGATACTGAGTGTATATACTAGATTGATCAGAGGTCTCTCCTCTTAGCTTATCCATCATGCCACAACTATAAGGGTCGAAAGGTCACTACGTGCTTTTTAGAGTACAACTATTCATCTCTCACGCAAACCATCCCAGTCGAACTCGACATTCCTCAAGTATAAGCCCCAAAGGCCTAAACCAATATCAGAAAAGCACCCAAGGAATATCTCCTCCGAATTTAGACGATCTACGTGAGATGATATAAGCAAACTCAATAGCTATCCTCAAATCCCTACTAACCAAAAATAAACTGGTCGGACCACCAATTGGATTTGAGACTCTAGTAGGATCTTTCTACTATACAAGTACTATGGTGCAGAGACTCAACTATGGAAGTGGATATGAACAAATGCGAAGCGCTAAAACCAAAGGAAAGAATACGAATAGCAAAACTAGACTTTTCCAACAGAACTTTACTACCTTTCTCCCAGGTACGCTTGGTGGGGAAAGTATGTACTTGCCCTTCTGAAAATCTTGTTCCTCGTTCTTGCCCTTGTCCTTAATTATATGCCCTATCATACCCTAGTAAAGATACTTCCTCTTGTCTTAGGTTTTATAATTCCTTCCTCCTTTGTGAGCTAAATCTACATCCATGAATTCCTCATCCTCTTCCGTGTGTAGTCATGTTGACAAATCTCTCGAAAGCCGCTTCCATCATACAAAAAAAAACCTATAAGCTTGAAAGAAAACTGGCCGTAGGTGAAACGACTACGGCTATGGATGGAAGCCAGGCACGACTTTGCCTTTCGATGAGGTTACCTCCCAGAAAGCCAGGAGCCCCCAGAGACTCAAGAAAGAAGAAGACAAGATTTCAAATAGAGGAAGAGAAGATAGTGCGTGTGACTTTTGGGGAATATGCCTTTAAAACAAAATCTTTTCTCTTGAAAATGCTTCTTTTAAAACCATTTTGAAAATAATTTTTCAAATCTTTTATCTGATCCGGTAACCTTAAGCTCTGATACCACGTGTAACACCCCACATTCGTTAGTGTCACTCACAAAGGGAATGCACTAAGTTCGGTGGAGCATTTAGGGTAAAAGATGCAGATAAATTACAAGATAGACAGAAATTAAACAGCAGAAAATAAAACTTTGCTTTATTGATAAAATAGTTTGTACAATGGTTTCTTTACAATATCAGAGTATCACCTGTCTTACAAAATAAAGAAGCATAAAAACAACATTTATATTCCCCGGTTTTAGCAAGAGCCAGCCATAGCATCTGAAAGGAGAATCCAAGCAAACTTCAACAAATCTTCAAGCTGGGAAAGAGTGGCAGTCCAACTTAACCTGAGCTAAACTATTCCCTCCTTTACTACCTGGGGGTGGGGGGAACGGAAGAAAAGAAGACGAAAGAAAAACAGAGTCAGACATAAAGCCTGAGTAAGTTCAGTAACTTCTAGCATGTGAACATGGAAAAACAAAACGACATGAATTAACTGAATACAAGATAACACCATGATGATAGGGTCAGCAAGATTAGACAAGATAATCACAAGATATGCTAAGCTAAGAAAAACTGGATATGCCCTAATACTTTCGCTGCTTCGCTGTTTCCTTGTTATACCGGTTTTTATATCTCTGCACCACCTAACTAGTGTCCCAACTAGTAACGATAACGTGATCCCAATCCCTGTATTTTCCACTGCCATCGGGCACACATTTATTATTTATTACCTAGATCAAACCTAGGGTTTTCTATCAAGTGCTTTCTAGATTCAACTAGAGTCTACAATATCTGCTGAACGCTTTTTGGATTCCGGGTTTATGCCACCTAATCCAATTAGGGATTATGCTACCTGACGAACGATGCCCCCAAGTCTAGGACACACTACCTAGAGTGGTATATGTTCCTATACTTCCCCACGCATGTATCGCGAATCGTTATCGCTTGTCAAGATGCACATGTCCTGTAATGTGCGGCCCGAGTCCTGTGACAGGGAAAATCAAGGAATACAGAACTCGGTCGGGAGCTTTCAGATATCTGCCGATGCAGATGCTAAGGTCTGTTTTTATTCCAGTTGCTATGGTCCCACTTGACCCCTCCCTCAACTAATGAAAGGCACACCTTGAAAAATGAGAACTATACGCAGGCCCCCGGTGCCCCACTATCCTATGGCCATCCTCACCCATAACTAGATAGCAAGTATATGGTCTTTTGGAATTCTCCGCCTTTCCGCTTCATGTATCTCGATCGACTCAAGATGGATGGTAGACGACGAGTTGCTATCACAGGCTACCGTTTTCTCGCCGAATCACGCTGGTCCATCCTAGTCTTTAGGTTGCCATATTTTGCAACCAAGGCATACCCTTGGTTCTTCTACGCAGACCTTAACCTCTGTGAGCCCAGGAGGATCATCTGCGGCCTCACAGAGGGATACCAAGAGTACCCTCACGTCTCCTCGAAGCCTCGGGCTTCGTAACCCAATTCGTTGGAGCCTTCTTTTTACCTAGACGGACATTCGCTCCTTCTCGTGTTATACTAAGAATTACTACTTAGTTCTACTAAGGTTTACCACTTAGTTTTCTTTCCCGTCAATTTTGATTGGTTAAGTGTCATTAGTCAATTCAAGCTAACTTAACCCCCTTCATTTATCCTGTTAAACTGGTTAAGTGTTATCAGTAATTCATGTTGACTTAACCCCATCACAAACCAAGTTATATTGGTTAAGTATTTCTTATTAGTTAACCCTACCTATTCACCCTGTATTGGTTAAGTGTTCCTTTTTAACATAACCTTGCCCGTCTGTTTTAACTAACATGTTATTAATGGTTAAGTATTATCACTTCATGTTTTAGACTTAACCCTATTCCTTTATCACAATCTGACGGTTAAGTGTTCAAGTTTACTTAACCCTACGGTCTAGCCCAGCTAACATATCAAATTGGCTAAGTATATTAGATTTTACTTAACCATAACCTCTAGTCAAGTTAACATGTTAATTTGGCTAAGTGTATTAACTTTACTTAACCCCACCTTCTAGTCTAGTTAACATGTTAATTCGGCTAAGTGTTTCCTTAGTTACTTAACCCCTACAAATCTTGTCTTGTTACCATGTTAAGTTGGTTAAGTGTCCCTATGGACTTAGCCCTCCCATTCTAGCTTAACTGTGTTATGTTGGTTAAGTGTTCCTATGGACTTAACCCTCCCATTCTAACTTAACTGTGCTAGGTGTCTATATGAACCTAACCCCACCCATTGGTTTGGTTATCATGTTGAATTGGTTAAGTGTATTAATTAACTTAACCCTACCATTCTTGTTCTAGCTTTAACTAAATAAATTAAATCCGCTACCACTCACATTAGACAGATATTGCGATTACTGGATGTGCCGGTTGGTTCCGGGCAGGTTTACATCGCAACTCAGTCTAACCTCGGGTTAGGCATATTCGTGTTTTCTAAGTTCAAAAGGATTTTGATTAATTTTCCAAATCAGGTTTTGAAAGTAACCATCCCGTCCGTCGGATCAGTTAGGGATAGCCAGGGAGAGCAGGAAACTTGTATTTTCCAAACCCAAGCCTAGCCACTATCCTCTCTGTCACCCTAGAACTTTCTGGTGTATGTTATTAAAAGAGATGTCGTTAATAAACCTTTAATTTGTCTAAATTTACATTTCCTCATTTAGGCCAAATTCTATAAGTAAATTATTCCTAATTTACTTATTTCCTAATTACTCTTTTAATGTAAATTGTCAACATTTACTCTTATGGCCCATTTTCCCCTCTATATCATATTTATGCTTTTTGGTATGTAAACTATACCAAATTAAGTGTCACTAACCATGATTTTGCTAAACCTGACAATTATTCCCAATTATGGCCAATTTTCAAATTTATGCCAAATTAGCTAATCCAATTCTGATTTAACATTCTAATTACAGTTCGTGTCAAAACTAGACCTATTATTATAGTTCACAATTCATGTAACTGCTAGATTTACACGTCAATACTAGATTCAAATTACACATCCTATAATTCATGTCAAATTTATCCAATTTGCATTTCTATGAACATGCCATAATACATGTCCCCAATTTATGCCAATTTCCAAGTCTAGTCAATTTCATATTTTTCCCCAAACGTATTCCCATCGTTCGTATAATCGTGATTCAATCTAGATTATAGATAAATCTAGATTCGTAGAAAATAGGGAATGAACCAAAGATGCTATGAAAAAGGATGGACATAATAACTGGCATAAAAAGGTTTGAATAACGACGTAGGTTCAAGAACATGGGTAGACCTAACTTAATAGGTAAATTCCAAAGGTCTAAAACCAGGAAGAGACAGAATAGAGACGTAGGTTCAAAAACATGGGTTGACCTAACTCAATAGGTAAATTCCCAAGGTCTAAAACCAAAGAAAACCAAGAACAGACAGAATAGATAATCGGGTTTAGACCCAATTTCATAGTCACAAAACTTAAGCAACATTTTCCTAGTCATGAATCACAGTTGTTCTTGTTATGTCATAGGCAATAGTTTATTTTTCCTAATCAAAGGCATAGGCTTGTGTTAATGGTCAAGGGAATAATCCTCATGGTCACAGTCACAGTCATAGGAAATGTTCATAGTCATAGGCAATGTTCATAGTCATAGGCACTGTTCACAGTCATAGGCAATGTTTATAGTCATAGGCAATGTTCATAGTCATAGGCACTGTTCATAGTCATGGGCACTGTTCATAGTCATAGGCAATGTTTATAGTCATAGGCAATGTTCATAGTCATAGGCACTGTTCACAGTCATAAGCAAGGCCTAATTAGTCATCAAATCATAACAGTTCTTAATTAAGTCCAAAGATGTAGGCACAGATTCGAATAGAAAAATTTGGCATATTCTTTTATTCCTTTAATTCATGTCACGAATAAAGAGAAACGTTCAAATCTAAAAAGTAAGCGACTTACCGAGATTATATTAGATTCGTAGAAAAACAGCCGTTGAAGTCGTTTGAATCTTCACTTGCAATCCTAGCTTGACTTGAACCCCTTCTTGAAAGTCTTGAGCAGCATCTCCTCGTCTTGATTTATTTTATATATTATTTATTTATTGTTTAATTAAAAGGAGGAGAAGAAGCCATGTTCACCAAGAATCTTTGCAGCAGAAGGGTAGAGAAGAATTGTGAAAAGAGAAGAAGACTAGGGTTGTTTATATAGTGTTTGGCGGACGAACCTAGGCAGAAAACGTGACCAAATACATCAGAACGAACCAGGTTCAGAAAACTGGAAAAAGCGGGGGGGGGGGGAGTCGACTCCTAGGTCGACTACCCAGTCGACCTGGGTGCCTTGGGCGGGAAAATTCCCGCCCAGCCCAACCTGGGTCTGTTTTTCGAATTTGAACTCCTTTTCTGACATGTTTTGAAATTTGAACTTCGTTGAATCTTCCGGAGGCCATATCTTCCTCATACGGACTCCGATTTACGTAAACTCGGACTCATTTTCTTGCAGAATTCCGAGACGAACGCAATGGCGTAGCCCGTTTCCCTTGATTTTGATTTTAAAATTTAATTCTGCCTTGATTTGTGAATCTTAGTGTTACATAATTACGGGGTGTTACACATACTCTGTATATTCTTATATTCTGATGGAATTGTTGTAATATACAATGAAATGTTCTTCTATATGCGTTCCGATGTGTGTTGTTATCAATTCTATCCGGGCTTTCCTTACCGCAGAAGTTCAGGTCGTTTCAGCTGGTATCAGAGCTTTGGTTTACAGAGCTCGGAGAACAAGACATGTTAGAACCAAACGAAAGGATTCATCAAAGATTGGATTAATAATATCCAATAGGAATGACTCATTAGAGATGGGATCAGTAGTATCCTAGAACGAGTGTGAAGAGTATATTTTTAAATTGAAAATAATTTTTGTTTTGAAAATTTAAATCAATTATTCGTATTTGAATATATTTTTTATATTGATTTGGACTATCAAGTATACAGAGATTTTAATATATGTCTGATCCACGTGTATTAAAAGCCTCCAATATACTGGATGGATATAGAGTCACACTCTAGTCGTCCGGGGATAATTCTGGTGATGCGGCCGCATCATCAGTATTTATATTCGAGTGCCGAAAGTGCGATATTTATATATTTCCGTAGACTGGTGTGAGAACCAAAACTAGATAGGGCTTATTGTTGTGATTTTCACCAAAAATGTGATTTTTTGACTATGTATCCAAGTTATGTGTTTGAAATGATAATCAACTAATTGATTGCTGATTGTGTTGTTTGATTATTGGTTGATTAATTAAAATTTGAACCATTTAGCCAAATTGAACCAAATAGTGAGTTGTATTGGAAATTTGTCGCATTTGCATACATATACATGTACTTACATTGAACAGGTCATAGCAAGGAGGCTAGAGAAGAGGAATAAAATTGTTTGCCCGACAAATAAGTACATGTTTATTGTATTTCTTGGGTTTTTGATGATTTTATGAGCCGATTGGCTAGCCGCTTGGCTGTTTCTTTTTCTTTTGGATTGGTGAGGGCCATGGGAGGCTATTTGAAATATCCCAAAGCTCCCGTTGCAGGGGAGGTTATGGCGAAATTTTTCAAAAATCTAAGGTGTTAGCCAAATTTTTGAAAAATTTGAAAAGTTCTTAGAAACTGAAAAGTTGAAGAACTTAAGCCGTAATGAAAATAATGAAAGTTGAGTTGATTTGTTAAACAACTTTCAGCTTCGTTCCTTTTCGGGGACGAAAATTTTTAAGTGAGGGAGATTGTAACAACCCGGAAATTCTGAGCCAATTAAAATTTTTATTTTGGCTATTTTAATGAATTTTGGTTATTTAAAATGATTTATTTTAAATAATAACGGCTAAAAATTTATTTTCGACGAAGTTAAAACGAATAATTTTATTTTAATCATATAACGAGCCTGAAATGGCGCGGCAGTTCGAAAATTCGATTTCGAATTTCGAATGAATATACAGAATTCAATATAAGTCAGAATTGAACGAAACAAGAAATATTTGAATCTGTTTGATGATATCTTTCTAACGAAGTTAAGAAACTGAGATTTCACTTTATAGAGTGTAAGATATGTCCAGTTTAAAATTCAGAAAAGTCGCTGTGGAATTATATATATATATATATATATATATATATATATATATATATATATATAAAGCCCTTAGAAATGGAAATTTTGCAAACGACCTTCGTTTTCGACGAAACCACTTTTGTTGGATCCGGGATGTCAAATTATTGTTAGATTCCAATTTGCAAAATTTTCTGAATCAATATGTGAGCGTGGCAAAAGAAAACGTGTTTTAACAGTTTCAGTCAATTTCAATCGACCGTATCAGCCCCTAACCTGATGGCTTATAAAACACAAACCTATTTGTCGGTGTTACAAAGGCTTAATTTCCCTAATTAGACTCATGCACGCTCATGACTCCGTCGGAATGCTCCCGTATGCACCTTCCACCTTGAACCTCTTACAATCCAGATCAGTAAAGCGTGTCCTGACCCCTACCTAGTGCGAGGCCCCTCTCTAAAATACTAACAGGGATACTGACTGATACGATCCAAACAACAGATTGACACAAGCCACTCCCCATGCTTGAGCCCCCACCCTAAGAATTTAAGAGTCCCAAAACCGGATACCAAAAAGAAAACTGTGGGACCTCTTAGCTAATTAATCAATAAGTAATAACATAGCAGGTTTAAGTTTATTAATAAGCATGGTTGTAAATAACATTTCCTATAAATTTTATTCTGTGTACAACCTCCTTCCCCAAACAAGTATCTTCCAAAATGTATGTACATATTAAGTTGCCTATTTCACTTAGTTACATCTGTTACTCCAACATGTTCTACTTAATTATTAAATTAAGCTTATCTAAACATGTTTTGCATATTATGCAAATTTTACAGTCATTGGATTACATGTTCAATATGCCTAATTCTCCTTTTTAATGTCATTTTAAGTTATTTCCAATTAACCTAATTTATGCAATTCAAACATGAATAGCCTAGGCATTAAATAGCTGAGGTATAGCGCAAAATATAAATAAAAAGGAGAAAAACATAGATCTGACACAAAAATACATAAACCGAATAAAATAGGCATAAGACTATAAATAAATATAAAACAGAAAAGGGATAATAGGATATACATGCAACAGTAAAACAAATGAAACTAAATACATATGTGACAGTAAAATAATAATATATAAAATCTCAGATTCAGATTTATTTACTATCATATTACTGTTTAATTATCAAATCTGAAAATAATTGAACTCACAATGGTTGGATTGAAGTTAAGAAAATGTTTCTTTTATATGGTGTTTTGAAGAAAGTCCACTTTTTGATTTGTTTTAGAAGAATAAGAATTGTCCTCTTTAATCTAAGTTCGGCCAACATCTCAGCATCTTTATATTCTTTTTAGAGTAAGGCTTGAAGGAAGATGAATTGAAGAGTAATCTGTGTGTAGAAAACAATGCGACTGCTAGCCTTTATATAGATCCCCAAGGATAATTCCCTACCATTATATTTTCGAACCCAACCGTACACCAAATTCTAAGCTAGCATGTGAACTAGGTGAAGAAATCAATCCAAATACATTTGTAGGAACCCACCCTGCATGCAGGTGGGTCAACCCGTATGTCGACCCCTGGGTTTGACCTGCCTTAGACGTGGGTCTACGCACGGGTCGACCCACGTATGGGCGAGTCGCCAGGTAAACGTTACTCTGTTGCCCTGTATTATTTTATATTTATATATAATCTATATACTTTTTCATGCGATCTTCTTAAGTCCATAACTTCTTCATATTAAATCCGATTTACGAAAACTAATAGTCTATATGAGCCAAAATTTTGTAATGGACGCAATGGTAAAGTATGTTTTTCCTCATTTTGAATATTTAATTAAGTAATATTCATTTTAATATCTTCATTATATGATTACTGCATATTAAAATATGGGTTGTTACATTCTCCCCTCCTTAAAGGATTTTGTCCCCGAAATCTCTAAGTTAAGAAGAATGTTGTTATTTAAACCTACACCCATCTACTTAATCATCACCCACAGGAATCTATTGTCCTTAAAATTTTTAATTCTTTGTATGAACATATGCAAAAGTGTTGTGTACAAGTTCCTAAACTAATGCGGAAATCAGGCAGTCGACTCATTCAGTTGACCTCCTTAATGCAATATATTTGTGTGCCATGTATCCATTACGTATGCAAATAATCCTGAAAATACATATAAGTTCTATATGTGTGCACAACCATTCATCAAAATGCAACATCCATGTAATGATTAATCGTTTTCATCCATTGAAAATTTAAAATGCACACACATCCATATCCAATATGTAAGTGCTTGAGCCAGTCTAGTGCCTAATGTGTGTGTATATGCATCCACGGGTACCCACTAGCAAACACCTGCATCCACTTGCAACCATCAAACATAACATGTCTCAAACACATGCTTCCAAACATAGGTTTCTACCTAAAGATCGATGATTCAAATGATAGGATAAACCAATTCAAATTTAAAAGCTATAAAGGAAATCAAGAACGTACTCTCAAGGAGAAAAGGGTAAGAAGCGTGAATCTTGTCTTCGGGTTCCCATGTTGCGTCATCTCGACCTTCTCCCCATTGCGCCTTCACTAATTTGATCTCTTTATTGTATAGCCTCTTAACTTCCGTTTCAATAATATGAGTAGGAATTTTCTGAACTGATGCTTCTTTCTCGATTTCATCATCCTCAAGTGTACTTGGATCCACTACCTCTGCTGAATCATGTAGACATTTCCTAAAATGAGAAACATGGAACACGTTGTGAACTCCATCCAATTTCTCCGGTAGTCTAACTCTATAGGCCATTTGGCCTATCCTCTTAACTATTAGAAATGGTCGTACGAATCTTGATGCCAATTTCCCTATCAAGCCAAATCGAACTACGTTCCTTAAAGGCGGTACTTTGATGAAGACCATATCTACTACCTCAAATTCCAAGTCAGTTCTTTTTTTATCATCATATGAATTTTGTATATCTTGAGCTGCTTTCATCCATTTTCGAATAAGGTCTATCTTCTCATAAGTCTCTCTCACCATCTCTGGTCCAAGTAGAAGTCTATTCGTAGACTCCCACCAACATGTCTGCGATCTGCAAGATTGTCCATAAAGTTCTTCGAAGGGCGCCATCCTTACTATTGATTGGTAACTATTATTGTAGGCGAACTCAACAAATGGGAGATACTCCTCCCATGTCCCACCGAAATCGAGTATACACAGTCTTAGTAGATCCTCGAGAACTCTATTAATTCTCTCAGTCTGTCCATCGATCTGATGGTGGTAAGTTATGGTAAGTCTTAACTATGTATCTGGGGCTCTTGCAAGCTCCTTAAAAGTTCGCTAGTAAATATGGGGTTTGGATCACTTACTATACTAAAAGGTACCCCATGAAGTCGGACGGTCTCCTTAAGGCATACAGATGTGAGCCAAGATGTCATCCTCTTACTCTTGATCGAAATAAAGTGAGCGCTTTTAGTAAGCCTGTCTACTATCACCTATATGCTCATGTTACCCATCCCTGATCTGGGCAGTCCATCTATAAAGCCCACATAGACGCTTTCCTATTTCCATTGTGGGATATCAGAGAGTTGAAGCAATCCACTGTGTTTCTTTTCTTCAGCCTTGACTTGTTGACAAGTCAAAAATCGGGCCACGGACTCTGTCTCATCTATCATCAGGCCGGTCCAATGAAAAAATCACTTCATGTCTCGGTACATCTTGTCATCGCCCAGATGGATAGTCATCCTAGAGTGATGAGCCTCATCATGAATTAATCTTAGCAAATCCCTAACTCTGGGAACACACAATCTCCCATCTCATCTTAGCCACCCTTTCTCGTCTACAAAATATCTAGATAGGTGACTAAAGGCCTCTCCTCAACCGAGTTTATCCAAGATGTCCACTCACTGTTGATCCTCTTGGTGCGTGGATCCAATGCGCTTCATAAGAGTAGGTTTCTCCTCCAATGATGCTAACAAACCAAGTGTAAAATCCATAGATGGCCTAAAATCAAAGGTTGAGATAAACTCCAAGCTCTGCTTCTCTACGAAAAAAGGACTCAAGATCATCCTTTTCCTAATCAATGCGTCCACAACCACATTACCCTAGCCTAGGGAATAAGCTATCTCAAAATTGTAGGACATAAGGAACTCCATCCATCATTGCTGCCTTAAATTGAGATCCTTCTGTGAGAACAAATATATGAGCGACTTGTGGTCTGTGTGTAGCTCAAACCTCTCTCCAAGCCGATAGCTGTCGCCAAGACTTAAGTGCGAACATTATTGCAGCCAACTCTAAGTCATGGATGGGGTAGTTCTTCTCAAGAACTCCTAATTTCCTACTTCCATAACAGACTACCCTACCTTCGTACAACACCTAACCCCGTGCCACAAGCATCCGTGTAGACCATAAACACCTTGCTACCATCGGTAAGAGTCAGAATAGAGGCTGATATTAGAGCCCTCTTTAAGCTGTGGAATGCATCCTCGCAATCAACCCTCCAAATGAAAACCTAGTTCTTCTTTGTCATACGGGTGAGCGTAGTTGATATCCTAGCAAAGTCCTTAATGAACATTCTATAATAACCCGCCAATCCCAAGAAACTTCTAACCTCTTTCGCATTCATAGGGGCTTTCTAATATTGAACTGCAACAACTTTAGCGAGGTTCCCTACGATTCCATCCTTGAAGACTACATGCCCTAGGAACCTTACTTCCTTTCTCCATAAATGACACTTAGAAAACTTAGCCTTAAGATGATGCGATCTGCGAGTGCTGAGGACCTCCTCTAAGTGTTTGGCAAGCTCTTCATCGCTCCTTGAGAAAACTAGAATATCATCCACGAAAACCACAACAAATTTATTCATATACTCCCTATACACCCGACTCATCAAATCCACAAAGTATGTGGGTTGATTGGGTAGCCCAAAAGGCATGACCAAACACTCAAAGAAATCGTCCAAAGTCCTAAAAGCCGTCTTGTCAATACTATCATCTGCTACCCTAAGCTGATGAAATCTCGTGGCTAGATCCAACTATGAGAAAAACGAGGCGCCTACTAGTTGGTCAAACAAGTCATCAATCCTCGGAAGTGGGTGCATATTCTTATTGGTGAGTTTATTTAATTCTCTGAAACACCCCACCTCCGTTAATGTCACTCACAAAGGGAATGCATTAACTTCAGTGAAGCGTTATAGGTAAAAGATGCAGATAAATTACAAGACAGACAAATAAAGCACCTGAAAACAAAGTCATTTTATAAGAAACATAGCTTAGTCAAGCTTTTACAACAATTTACTCAATCGTACTTAAAAGTATTACATAAAACTCCTGTCTTGATTCGAAAACTTCCAAGTATATAAGAAGCACAAAACATAGAAAAGTAGCATAAGTCCCCAAATTAAAGTGCAAACATAGCCATAGCCAAAGATAAGAGGATCCAAGCAATACATCAAAGAATCTTCAAGCTTGGAAAGAGTAATGGTCCAAACTAAGCTGAGCTATTCCCTCCCTGACTACCGGGGGAGGAACAGAAGAAAAGAAGATGAAAGAAAATGGGTCAGACATAAAGCCTGGTAAGTCCAATGATTTTCAGTATGTAAACAGGTAGAAATAACATGACATGAATAAACTAAATATAAGACAATACCGTGATAATAGGGAGAACAAGATAAGATTAGTATAAGATATGATAAGGCAAGATAAACTGAATGTGCTTCTACTCTTTCTCTGCTTCGCTACTATCCGGTTATTCTGATTTTTATATCTCTGCACCACCTAACTAGTGTCCCAACTAGTAATATGTATAAAATGATAATGTGATCCCAATCCCCGCAGTTGTGGTAGCCTTCAGGTGTACATCTATTATGAGGATCCCACCACTATCTACCTAATTGCCATGGATATATTTAATGTACCCTTTCTACCCTATCGATCGGCTCCCTACTTGTGTTCATTTATTACTTGTGTCATCCGACCCCGCTTGTATGTATTCATTACTTGTGTCATTCGGCCCCGCTTGTATGTAGATACCTGTGCTGGCCCCATCATAGGGTGTATCAATTCCCATGATGGAAACCCGACACGATTCATGATGCACGGTGTATACTACTGATGCCCAGTGCCTACTTTTTCCACTCCGGAGCACGTGCACGCCCATACTCCGTCGGAACCTACATTGTTGCACCACCCGCCACTATTTTGACCACTTATAATCAGCCCAGTAATCGTGCCCTGCTCTACCTAGCTCAGGGTACCATGATACATCTATGTGGGTTACTGCTGAAATGGGTCCCCGTTACTAGGGTTTCGTAATCAACATGTTATAATGGTTAAGTGTTCTCAATTTAACTTAACCGCACCCATTTGCTTAATTAACATGTTGTACTGGTTAAGTGTTGCCTATTTATATGTTACTTAACCTTCTCACTGAATTCATGCATGTTTATTCAACGGTTAAGTTTGTGGGCCAATATATACTAATATTACCCACTTACCCAAGATTTACTTAACCCTTCCCCTTATCAAGTCCATATGTATTATTGGTTAAGCTTGCCTTAACCCTATCCACTTTGTTCATATAATATTGGTTAAGTTGTCTTCTTGTCCATGTTAACTTAACCCACCCACCTAACATGTCATATTGGTTAAGTGTTTCTTATTAACTTAACCCTGTTCATTCATCATGTTGTATTGGTTAAGTGTTTCCTATTAATTTAACCCCACTCGTTCAACATGTTATGTTGGTTAACTTAACCATACTCATTCGTCATGTTGAATTTGGTTAAGTGTTTCCTATTAACTTAACCATGTTCATTAGCATTAATTCATTCATTAATGCCTTAACCTCTCACATTAGAACTGTTATTTGCAGTTGCTGGATGTGCCGGGCGGTTCCGGGCAGACTTCTACCGCAAACTCATTCTAACCTAGGGTTTTGGGCTTTATGCGCTAACCTCTCACATTAGACCTGTTGTTGCGGTTGCTGGATGTGCCGGGCGGTTCCGGGCAGACTTACACCGCAATCAATCTAACCTCGGGTTAGGCATGTTCATCTTTTATCCAATTTACCTATTTACCATACATGTCCATGTCTAGATTTTATACTCTAATTATCCCAAATTTACAAAACTAGTCAGTTCCAATTCTCAAGTTATATCTAACAAAGCCAATTGCAAGTTATGGCCCACAAATTCAATTACAAGTTATTACTCAAAATAGGTTACACCCAATCTTCCCAAATTTACAATAATAGTCATGCCCCAAAATCACAATATACATTATGCTTGGCGTCCCAATCAATAGTTATGCCCAATCTACTTTTAATATTCCAATTTACAGTTTACGCCCAAACTAGATTTAATATTTTGTTTAACCCAAAGTTCGCAATAATAACAATTATGCCCCAAATCACAAGTTACAAATTATGTTCCACTATTACCAATTAGATTATTCCCCCAATATCCCCACATTCCAACCGCACGTACAATAAGATTCAGTCTAGATTCTAGGCAAATCTAGATTAATAAAATAAAGGGGGAAGAAAGAAGGAACATAAATGAGAGTAGGCATAAAAACAGGCATCATAATGACAGATCTGTCAAATATAACATTATGGACCTAAGAGGATTACAAATCCGTCAGAATTGAGGTATAACAAAGATAGATCTGAAATAAACTGATAGAAATAACCTCGTAGACATATAAATCTGATAAGAATAACATCATGAACCTAAGAGGATTATATATCTGATGTTCAACAAAGATAGGTATGATTGAATCGATATAATAACTTCTTAGGCATGTAAAATCATAGATTCAATAGAAAATAGGGATAAATATGAAAAGATTGTCTTATCATCAAGCATGGGTTTAGATTCATTTTATTACATGCCAAGATTACTATTAGGTGTTTAAATCTGAAAATAACATGAACTTACAGAAAAAGAACTGATCTCGTTTTCTGGGATCTGATTTCTGAATTTGTTAAGCTTAATATTTGATGTAGACTTTTGATTTGAAGTTCTTCTAGTTGATTTCTAGTTTGGATTTGATTTTCTAGTTTGGAGAAGATGGAGACTAGGCTAGCTTAGGGATGGACAGCATGGCGGCTTCATTGAATAAGATTGTGAGGTTTAGGGTTAAGATTTGATGTGTTTATATAGGAGTATGAGACCATTCAGAGCCTTTAGATCAACCTAGTATCCATCCAAGCCATCCAGTCCCAGAAAATTCGTCATCAGGCCAATCAGGTAACGACACATCAGCCCTCGGTTGTAAAAATACATCACTGGATCTAGATCAAAAAAAGGGTCTACTCCCTACGGAGGGGTCGATACCTATGTCGACACCCCTATAGGGGGGTCGACACCTATGTCGACTCCCCCTAGGGGATCGACACCATTGAGAGGGAAATTTCCCGCTTAGCCCGCTCTGACCGAATTTCGAATTTTGAACAGTTTTGACCTTTAATTATTATTTTAATTTAATTTCTGTTTAAACTTGAAATCTTCTGAACTCCATAACTTCTCCATACGGAGCCCGATTTATGCAAACTCAGACTCTATCTCAAGCAAAATTCCGAGATGAACGCAATGGCATAACCCGTTTCACTCAATTCTTCTTCTAAAAATTAAGTGTTCTTAAATTTATTAAATTAATATTCATACAAAATACGGGGTGTTACATTCTCTATATAGTCCATGCATAGACGAGAGTCGTCTGCCTTGGTGATGATTGGAGCTTCCCACTCAGACATGCTCCTTCTAATAAATTCCTTATCCAATAACTCATCTACTTGTTTGTTGAGCTTCCTCCTATCCCTAAGAGCCATATAGTGCGCTAACAAAGCAATTGGCTTCGCATTCTCCACAAAGTAAATTAGAAAATTTATCTCATGCATCGGAGGTAATCCCTTAACCTCATCTAATACGTCCGGAAAACAACAAACTATGGGAACCGATCGAAGATCATTAATGGAAGCATCAAGAGAATCTAGGAAATCGAGAATAACCGGCCCCCTTGGGTCACAAAAAATTTCAAGAGTTCTACCGTGGCACGTCAGAAGTGTAACTACTCCCCTTTCACAATCAAGAATGGTACCATACATGGCTAGCCAATCCACTCCTAGAATTAATCAGTAACCCATAAAGCCAAGAATATATACGCCGAGTTCAAATTCAACGCCCATAATTGAAATCCTCAAACCCCTACATATCATAGATAAATGAGTCGTACCTCCTATAGGGTTTGAGACTATAATAGGATCAGAAACAATACTAGTATCGAGATGTAGAATTTCTACCACAGAGTTGGATATAAATGAATGTGAAGTACCGGAATCAAAGGGAGTTGTAATAGGATAATCTAAAAGAGAAATCAAACCTTCCACAACGACTTTCTTACCACGATCCGGTCCACCAGTTTCTAGAGCATTAACTTGTCCTCCAGACGATCCAGCCTTCAGACCTTGCCTGTTAGGGCATTGTCCTTTATAATGTCCAACTTGACCACTAGTAAAGCAAGCATTCTTCATCTTCTTACATTCTCTCACAAAGTGTCCCAATACCCCCACAATTATGACATTTCACCTTTGTCCTGATCTGAGCTTTATCGAGCTTTCCTCTCTTTCTAGTTATGCTCTTCTTGGACCGCCACTTCATTTTCTCCATTTTGGGTTTTTCTTCCTCAATCTCAACCTCTTTCTTTTCTTCTTTTTCATCCTTGTGCATCAAAGCAATGTCTACAAGCCTCTCGAAAGTTGCTCCCATCGGTACATGCGTTAGTGCTAAATCTTGGAGCGGTTGGTTCAATCCCTTTGTAAAACTTAAGGCCTTCTTATGAGGAGTGTTTACCAACTCCAACCTAAATCTCGCTAGTTGATTAAAATTGGTGACATATTATTTTATTGTCATGCTTCCTTGCTTCAAATTTAGAAATCTTTCCATTTGCATTCTTTCCTCCACTTGTGATAAGAATTTCGTCTCGAATCTAGTCTTAAATTCATCCCAAATAGCGATCATTTGTCCGGCCCGAACCATCTCCCTCCAATACGATGCTTCATCTTCAGTTTCCAAGTGGCCAACTGAATTTTCCTCCTATCATCGAGATTGTATAAGTTGAATACATTCTCTGTAACGACCCGGGGATTTCACGATCCTGGTTATCGACATAAACTCAATATCGACTATCCAAGCATCGGAAAAACCGGATAGTTAATAGAAAGAAATTAGAGGGTGAGAATAGATAAGATAGAAAATTAGAATAGAAGAAGAACACAACTACAACAACATCAGAGTAACATGAATCTCACAACGGAATGAATAAAATATAACATAACTTTGAAATAAAACTAGTATATGTATACAATAACATTTATCAGAGTACAACACTTACAACACAGTGGAAAAAAATAATTACTATAAAATTCTGAAGCCTCCTGCTCCAAGCTCTCAGTATCTGTAAATCCCGACTACTTGACTGCCCGTACAAAATTGGGCACCCAAGAGTTTAGGGAAAACAAAACAAAATAAACTCCGGGTCAGTCATGGGACTGGTGTGAGTAAACAATTTAAAACAGTTTGAGAAAATAAACGATATCTCATAAGACCACGCCATATAACACGGAACAGGTTTTTGCCCTTATGAGAATCCAAAACACTTGGTTCAACATTCAAAATCCTTTTGCAAGAAACGATAATCTTTATATCAAAACTCTTTTGATATTATAATAGTGTATATCAATCACAACTAAATAATCATCTAGCAGAACGCTTTCATCTTATGTTCCGCATACATAATATATAAATAAAAACCGCGGGCGCTTATTAGGTAATGAATTCCAACTAGCAAGGTATGGGACCACCTTTCCACAGTGTATCTCTAGTGAGGAATACACCGGGTTCAACAAGAACATCTTGTAACCTAGGCTAAACATGACCAGTCGCTCATTTCGCTTAAGTGTACCGAATGTATTATCACCAATGGTTGGGATCAACAACCATTTACCGAAAGGGACGACATCGAAATAGAATATAGAAGTAAATGGAATTTCTCTAAATCAGGTGACAATACACCCTAATTGGCAGCTAACCACTTAGCCATGCGACCTACCCGATTTTATACAGTTTCTCAATTGTGAGGCTACAGGCCATAACGCATCCTTTTACAAACCACGCCTTTCTTCACTTTGAATGTCACATCGTCATACCCACCGAATCACAAATTTATTTCTCCAAACATACCACGGGTATACAGCTAAGAGAAACGAATTCCTCCGCCACCAAACATAGATACGCTTGAAGAGATCAACTTACGTGATCTATTAAATATACTTTGTCAGACATTCTTCTATACAGGTCGTCCTGGGACCGGACAAACCGAAGGTACTATTATGTAAATCCATCTTAGGCAATTTCTACCTAGGATTTTCTGAACAGCCCTTCCATAACTCCGTCTTCAATTATCTTCATTATATTTGATTTGCAATGCTAATGCCATACGTAGTGGTTTTCAGATAATATATCTGATCCCGGTCTCTCCGTATTGACAACGAGAATGGTCAAAAACTTTGATAGTCGGTGATTTAACCATCAAAGGAAAACATGTGTACAAACAACGTCGTATTCCCAAATGGAAATCTTACCGATCAATTATCATTTCATTTCCCAATTTCCCATTTATAGTTTCCACATATTCATAAATTCCTTATTTTCTAAAATTAGAAATATACGTTATTAACTTTGGAAAACATTTCCATTTCTGATACACGCATCAATATCTTCTCACCTCTATCAGTCTCTAAATGTAAACTAGTAAGAGAACAATATCCCAAGTATAAACCCCAAAGACCGAAACCAACATCATATCGATACCCAGAAAGCCATTCAACTCAACTAATTTGCAGTCAGTTTCTAATTTCAGTACTTCCATTTAAATTCCTAAATCAAACCCCAAATTCCTTTATAATATTTTATTTGAAAAATATTTACTTAAATCCTTTATTCACGTTAAATGTAAATAATATTTCTTCTTTGCAATCAAAACAGTTTGATTTCGTATTTAAAAACAATATCTCAAACCCAAATTATATTTTTATTTTTATTTGTAGAATTTTTCAAACAAATCCCCTTTTTACTTTTAACACTTAAATCTCATTTATAATTCCCTTTATATAATTCTATTTATTCTATATAAATCCTTTTATATAATTCTATTTATTCTACATAAATCCTTTTATATAATCCTATTTATTCTATATAAATCCTTTTTATATAATTCTATTTATTCTATATATAAATATTTCATTTTCCATATTCACTTTGAAAATTTCCTTTTATATATTCCAGTATTTCATATGGTATTTAAAATACCAAATAACATGACCAGTGACATCATAATCAATCACAGATTTTATATCACATCATATATCACAATATATGAAAACAAATAGTATTATAAATATTGAGGAATCCAGTTGGATCCCTCCAACCTGTCTCCCTGCATTCACAGATGTTAAACAATATAAATAACATCGATTTCATTTCAATATGAAATATTCTGATAAACAGAATCAATATTTGATTAATGATTTATATATATATCGTTATCTACAATTTCAACCAATAAATCAGCAATTCAACTAAACAATACACACACAGCAAATAATCATCATTTATCAATACTAGATTATATTTATAACAATATAAACTGTACAGAGTTAGTGAGATTTACTCACATTGGACGATCATCGTTAAATAACGATAATTGTTGGTTGATTTTGATAGACAATTTATTTCTCTATAAATTGTAATGAGCTCCAATTCACTCCCAATCAGTTCCATTGTGTAGCCACCGTCCATACGATCCTAACGAATCCTGTTTTGCTGAATTTCGATCATGTATGACAAAGATATAAATTTTAGAAGTTGTAGGTTATCTAATTTAAAATTTAACTTGACCAATTTAATAACCGGGCCTTACATTATTTTATAACAGCCCATGATCCATTTCAGCCCAATACCCCCATTTGTTCTGAACCCAGGCCCGCTCACATCTTCTTCTGTACCTTGCGCGATTATCTTCCTCACAATCCAGACTCCCTCACCACAGACATTGCATCTTCTTCCTCTCCCCAAAATCTCAAATTCTACTTCATGGAAAATTAAACAAAAATCAGTATGATAATCCCCATCAAAAATACTTCACTTCCATACCAACACATAGTCACTCGATCCCTTCTTTCCGCCTGCGTCATTCACCGCACCCAATACTCAACAAAGAATCCGACAAACTATTCCAAAATCCCCCTCATCCAAAATGCTCCATCCTCATAACAAAAATGTTCAACTCGCATCTACTCTTCTGGTCAGCGCCGTGCTGCTTCTCCCATCCTGATCGACAAATTTTTTTAAATCCCAAAAAATATCACGCAACCGCTAATCGATCTCCTGAATCCAAAAATGACCTTAAAACTTCAATCGAATGCATCCATTTCCAAATACATTCAACCCTAGCCAACGCTGCTAAAATGACAGCGTATAAAACCGGTGTCGAGATCCATGAAAAGTATACCAAGTTAAAGAGAAACACGTGGTGAAGCAAAATATATATAGATTAGGATTTTTAGTCTTTGATTTGATTTTATACAGATTTTTAGATTTCACGATTTTGTTTCCAGGAAAGAAACCCGATGGCGGATGAAAAATTGACCAGAAAGAAATAGTTTAGGGTTAAAGAGTATAAAGGGTATATATTGGTTAATTATAATACTATTATATTTATTATTTTATTTATTTTTAAGCAACCGTTATATGTGTTTGTTGTTTAAAAATTCGTACGACCACATACAATATCCAATTTTGATGAAAATGGACATGCAGTTACAGTTCGACATTACAGACCCCACAAAACTTGTTTAGTCGAATTCCGAGTCCGTTTGCTCACACAACATATTTTTAAGGTCAAATTATTGAATGTTTTTCACATTAAAATTCCATACGGCCACATACTGACTTCAAAAATCACGAAAATTGAAATCTAGCAATAATTTAATATTCCGGATCCAACAAAATTAGTTTCGTCGAAAATGGAGGTCATTTGCAAAAATGGCTATTTTTAAAGCTCTAAATAAACCCATTTAAATATTAATATATTTAAAAATAATTAAATTAATAGTAATAAAATTAATATTATCGTGTATATATTCACACAGAATATCATACAGCTATAAAATAGACACAGTTGGATTTATAACTCGATATTTCAAGTTCGGGTTAAATCTATTAAAAATCCTTTTATAATATAAATAAATCGTTATAAATTATAAAGGAATTCAATAGCGACTTTTCGAAAATTTGATTTGGAAACAACTCACAATCTACACAACGAAATCTCGATTTTTCTCTTTCATTAGAAAAATATACTTCACCAGCTCCGAACGTTTCTTGTTTCACAGAAATCCGACTTAAAACGGATTCTGTATATTCGTTTAAAGTTTGAATCGCCAAATTATGAACTGCCATGCCATTTCGAGCTCGATTATAATTATAATAAAATTATACGTTCAACTGTCGTTTATATAATATTCGTTAATATAATTCAACTCTATACTGAATTATATATTATAAATGATCCAATTCACACAATATTGTGAATTCCCCTATTTCTGTCTATTTCGGAAATTAAATATATAGTTCTATTATTTATATTAATTATATATTCAATATTATTTAATTCTGATCGTTTTAAATTACCAAAACATTATTTAAATAATTAAATAAATTATTTATTATCCGTTAAAAATACGGGTCGTTACATTTTTCCCCCTTAAAATAATTTCGTCCTCAAAATTGCTAAGGTAGAAAACAAACCCTATTAACTGGATAAAAAAATTATTTGTTTACTTCTTTAACTTCAGTTTCAACTGAACCAATTAATTTCAATTAAATATTAATTTATTCCTATTAACGAAAAATTTCAAAAATCCTGAAAATTTTCTAACACCCTAAATTTCTGAAAAATTTCGCCCGCACCTCCTTTGTATGGCTTAATCGGTACAACTACAACTTGCCTCTCTAGGCCTTCTCCAACCCAAAAGAAAATCAAATAGCTAAGCGGCTTGCCAATTCGGCTCATAAATCACCAAACTCATATATAAATAAACTTGTACCTTTTTGTCGGGCATATCATTATATACTTTCCATCTGCTGTTAATTCAGCATATACCAATGTCAACCCAATCAAAGTCCAAATCAGTTTTTATCCTTAAACCCAATCATTTACTTATACCCAAGTCAAATTCCATTTCAAATTCAAGTTCCATTCTCGATTTCAAACTCTAACTCACCAATCCAATAGCATTTCAGATTCCTATCTCACAATTCAAAATCTGATTCTACTTTATATATTATATTCCAATTCAATCTCCAGTCAATTGGTTTCAATTCACTTCATATTTTCTTTCACAAATTACTATTTAATTAGTTTTTAATTCAAAACAATCTTCCTAGGAGTTTTAAACAACTTACCCTTTTCAAACATCCAATATTCCTTTTCGAAATCAAAACCACTTGTTTCTCAAAAAAATTCAAAAAAACAATATCTTTGGTAGTAATCCATCACTTACAACTCGAAAATGAACATTAATGATGTGGCCAGCATCATCAGAGTTATTTCCCAACCACTGAAGTGAGTTCAGTACTATATCCCTTTTTAAAACTCATATTTAAACATTTCCATTTTGAAATCAATTCAAAATATCATTCTCAAAACAATTTAAAATCTCCAGGATTTTAAAATTCTCATATATTCAATCCAAATTCATTTACCAACACTTTTCCAAATTCCAGAATTTTAAATTCCAAATTCTGATTTAATTTCAGATTTAATCCATCTGATTCCATATATTACACTTATATGAATTCTAATTGGTTATTTACATATCCATTTAATTTATAATCTTACTCGATTATAATAACAACCAACACATCCTATATATTATAATAATTCCAATATATAGATTCCTTTCATAACAAAATATATTTTGGGTAAAATTATTTCATTTACCCTCTTTTCAAAACATACCATGTCGGTTCATCGTATTCAAGTGTTTTTTAACTCCAACCGATACAGTGGATCAAACTGATCGATCAGAACTCATTAACAACTCCACCAATAAATCTCTACAATATAAAACCATTTTCCTAAAATCTAAAAATAAGTTCACTCGTATATATACACTCAAACTCAATCTAGGGTATTGCTAACCCCATCTCTAATGAGTCACGCCAAAGAGCCAAGGTAATCAGTTAACCTTCAGCTCTGATACCACTGTAACGACCCGGGGATTTCGCGATCCTGGTTAACGACATAAACTCAATGTCAACTATCCAAGCATCGGAAATACCAGATAGTTAATCAAAAGAACTTAGAGGGTGAGAATAGATAAGATAGAAAATTAGAATAGAAGAAGAACACAACTACAACACATCAGAGTAACACGAATCTCACAGCGGAACGAATAAAATATAGCATAACCTTGAAATAAAACCGGTATATGTATACAATAACATTTATCAGAGTACAACACTTACAACACAGCAGAAATAAATAATTGCTATAAAATCCTGAAGCCTCCTGCTCCGAGCTCTCAATATCTGTAAATCCCGACTTCTTGATTGCCCGTACAAAATTGGGCACCCAAGAGTTTAGGGAAAACAAAACAAAATAAACTTTGGGTTAGTCATAGGACTGGTGTGAGTAAGCAATTTAAAATAGTTTGAGAAAATAAACGATATCTCATAAGACCATGTCGTATAACACGGAATGGGTTTTTTCCCTTATGAGAATCCAAAACACTTGGTTCAACATTCAAAATCCTTTTGCAAGAAACGATAACTTTTATATCAAAACTCTTTTGATATTATAATAGTTTCTATCAACCACAACTAAATAATCATCTAGCAGAACGCTTTCATCTCACGTTCCACATACACAATATATAATTAAAAACCATGGGCACCTATTGGGTAATGAATTCCAACTGGAAAGGTATGGGACCACCTTCCAACAGTGTATCTCTAATGGGGAATACACCGGGTTCAACAAGAACATCTTGTAACCCAGGTTAAACATGACCGGTCACTCGTTTCGCTAAGTGTACCGAATGTATTATCACCAATGGTTGGGATCAGCAACCATTTCCCGAAATAGACAGCATCGAAATAGATTATAGAAGTAAATGGAATTTCTCTAGATCAAGTGACAATACACCCTAATTTGCAGCTAACCACTTATCCATGCGACCTACCCGATTTTATACCATTTCTCGGTTGTGAGGCTAGAGGCCATAACGCATCCTTTTACAAACCACGCCTTTCTTCACTTTGAATGTCACATCGTCATACCCGCCAAATCATAAATTGATTTCTCCAAACATACCATGGGTACACAGCTAACATAAACGAATTCCTCCACCACCAAACGTAAATACGTTTGAAGAGATCAACTTACGTGATCTATAAAATATACTCTGTCGGACATTCTTCCATACAGGTCGTCCTGGGACTGGACAAACCGAAGGTACTATTCCGTAAATCCATCTTAGGCATTTTCTACCTAGGATTTTCTGAACAGCCCTTCCATAACCCCGTCTTCAATTATCTTCATCATATTTGATTCGCAACGCTAATGCCATACGGATTGGTTTTCAGATAATATATCTGATCCCGATCTCTCAGTATTGACAACGGGAATGGTCAAAATCTTTGATAGTCGGTGATTTAACTATCAAAGGAAAACATGTGTACAAAAAACGGTCGTATTCCCAAATGGAAATCTTATTGATCAATCATCATTTCATTTCCCAACTTCCCATTTATCGTTTCCATATATTCATAAATTCCTTATTTTCTAAAATTAGAAAATATGCGTTATTAACTTTGGAAAACGTTTCCATTTTTGGTTCACGCATCAATATCTTCCCACCTCTATTAGTCTCTAACTGTAAACTAGTAAGAGAACAACATCCCAAGTATAAACCCCGAAGGCCGAAACCAACATCAGATCGATACCCAGAAAGCCATTCAACTCAACTAATTTCCAGTCAGTTTCTAATTTCTGTAATTCCATTTAAATTCCTAATTCAAACCCCAAATTCCTTTATTATATTTTATTTGCATAATATTTCCTTAAATCCTTTATTCACATTAAATGTAAATATTATTTCTTCTTTGCAATCAAAATTGTTTGATTTCGTATTTAAAAACAATATCTCAAACCCAAATTATATTTATATTTTTATTTGTAGAATTTTCCATACAAATCCCTTTTTTATTTCTAACACTTAAATCTCATTTGTAATTCCCTATATATAATTCTATTTATTCTATATAAATCCATTTTAATAATTTTATTTATTCTATATAGATCCTTTTATATAATTCTATTTACCCTATATAAATCTTTTTATATAATTCTATTTATTCTATATAAATCCTTTTATATAATTCTATTTATTCTACATCAATCCTTTTTATATAATTCTATATATAAATATTTCATTTTTTATATTCACTTTGAAAATTTCCTTTTATATATTCCATTATTCCATATGGTATTTAAAATACCAAATAACATGACCAATGTCATCATAATCAATCACAGATTTTATATCAAATCATATATCACAATATATGAAAATAAACAGTATTATAAATACTGAGGAATCCAGTTGGATCCCTCCAACCTGTCTCACTGCATTCACAGATGTTAAACAATATAAATAATATTGATTTCATTTCAATATGAAATATTCTGATAAACAGAATCAATATTTGATTAACGATTTATATATATATATATCATTATCTACAATTTCAACCAATAAATCAGCAATTCAACCAAATAATCAACACACAACAATCAATCATCATTTATCAATGCTAGATTATATTTATAAAAATATAAACTGTACAGAGTTAGTGAGATTTACTCACATTGGGCGATCATCGTTAAATAATGATAATTGTCGGTTGATTCAGACAGACAATTTATTTCTCTATAAATTGTAACGAGCTCCAATTCACTCCCAGTCAGTTCCATTGTGTAGTCACTGTCCATACGATCCTAACGGATCTGGTTTCGCTGAATTTCGATCACGTATGACAAAGATATAAATTTTAGAAGTTATAGGTTATTTAATTTGAAATTTAACTTGACCAATTTGATAACCGGGCCATACATTATTTTATAACAGCCCATGATCCATTTCAGCCTAATACCCCCATTTGTTTTGAACCCAGGCCCGCTCACATCTTCTTATGTGCCTTGTGCGGTCATCTTCCTTACAATCCAGAATCCATCACCGCAGACATTGCGTCTTCTTCCTCTCCCCAAAATCTCAAATTCTACTTCATGGAAAATTAAACAGATATAAGTATGATAATCCCCATCAAAAATACTTCACTTCCATACAAACACACAGCCACTTAATCCCCTCTTTCCGCCTGCGTTCAAAGAACACTACTCCAGTAACCATGGCCACGCTCTCCTCATTCACCGCACCCAATACTCAATAAAGTATCCAACAAACTATTCCAAAATCACCCTCATCCAAAACGCTCCATCCTCATAACAAAAATGTTCAACTCGCATCTACTCTTCTAGTAAACGTCGTGCTGCTTCTCCCATCCTGATCGACACTTTTTTTTTTAAATCCCAAAAAGTTATCACGCAACCCCTAATCAATCTCCTGAATCCAAAATTGACCTTAAAACTTCAGTTGAATGCTTCCATTTCCGAATACATTCAACCCTAGCCAACGCTGTTAAAATGACAGCGCATAAAATCGGTGTCGAGTTCCATGAAAAGTATACCAAGTTGAAGAGAAATACTTGGTGAAGCAAAATATACATAGATTTCGATTTTTAGTCTTTGATTGGATTTTGTACATATTTTTGGATTTCACGATTTTGTTTCCAGGAAAGAAACCCGACGGCGGATGAAAAATTGACCAGAGAGAAATAGTTTAAGGTTAAAGAGTACAAAGGAGTATATATATGTTAATTATAATATTTTTATAATTGTTATTTTATTTATTTTTAATCAACCATTATATGTATTTGTTGTTTAAAAATTCGTACGGCCACATACAATATCCAATTTTGATGAAAATGGACACGCAGTTACAGTTCGACATTACAGACCCAACGAAACTTGTTTCGTCGAATTCCGAGTCTATTTGCTCACACAGCATATTTTTAAAGTCAAATTATTGACTGCTTTTCACATTAACATTCCGTACGGCCACATACTGACTCCGAAAATCATGAAAATTGAAATCTAGCAATAATTTAATATTCCGGATCCAACAAAATTAGTTTCGTTGAAAACGGAGGTCGTTTGCAAAAAATGACTATTTTTAAAGCTTTAAATAAACCCATTTAAATATTAATATATTTAAAAATAATTAAATTAATATTAATAAAATTAATATTATTGTGTATATATTCACACAGAATATCATACGGCTATAAAATAGACACAGTTGGATTTATAACTCGATATCCAAATCCGGGTCAAATCGATATCCAATTTATATTAAAAATCCTTTTATAATATAAATGAATCGTTATAAATTATAAAGGAATTCCATAGCGACTTTTCGAAAATTTTATTTGGACACAACTCACAATCTACACGACGAAATCTCGATTTTTCGCTTTCATTAGAAAAATATACTTCACCAGCTCCGAACGTTTCTTGTTTCATAGAAATCCGATTTAAAACGTATTAAAGTTCGAATCACCAAATTATGAACTGTCGTGCCATTTCCAGCTCGATTATAATTATAATAAAATTATACGTTCAACTGTCGTTTATATAATATATTCGTTAATATAATTCAACTCTATACTGAATTATATATTATAAATGATCCAATTCACACAATATTGTGAATTCCCCTATTTCCGACTATTTCAAAAATCAAATATATTGTTCTATTATTTATATTAATTAAATATTCAACATTATTTACTTCTGATCGTTTTAAATTACCAAACCATTATTTAAATAATTAAATAAATTATTTATTATCCGTTAAAAATACGGGTCGTTACATTCTCCATTTCTCTAAGTCAATAGTGCGCCTCTACAAAACTCTCTGCACCACGAAACGACTTGCCTCCCATCGCGTAGAAATTCTTACAATGCTTAGAAAAGTTGACTATAGGAGTAAGAGGTGGAGCTGATGCGACTACAGCTGGGGGAGGGAACAAGGACGAAATAAGGATTCAGACGTCTGAGCCTAAGCTTACAATAGAGGTGGAGCTGCTGCTGAGCCTAAGCTTTCTATTGACTTTTGTTTTGAAAACACTTTTCAACTTTTTTTTTTGATCTTGTAAACTTAGGTTCTGATACCAAATGTGACACCCCACATCCGTTAATGCCCTTATATGAGAATGCACTAAGTTTTGTGAAGTGCATAGGTAAACAATAACTAAAATTCACAAGACAGATACAAATATGCAGCGGAAAAACCAACTTTTATTATTAAAGGGAAAATTGTTTCAAACCAATTACAACATCATATTATTTCAGATACCAAAATCCTCAATTAAAACCATCTGTCTCATAATACTAAACATCAGAGTACAAAGCTGTAAGATCACATCCCTCCTCAAAAGCCATAATAAGATAGAGAAATAATTAAAGCAATACATGAATCAGAAGAAATACATGTCCAAGAATGAAATCACGGTCATAACTACTGTCCACTTCCACTTTGAGAACCTGAGGGGGGAGGAAGAGTGAGAAACGAAACAAAATAGGTCAGACATAAAGTCTGACGAGTTCTAGTGATTTTCAGTAATAGGATAAGATATAAAGTATCAAGATAGGTAAATAATGTTGAACATGAAATTATAGATAAATAGAACACGAGATAACATGGTAACGAGATAATAAGGTGACAAGATAAAGGTAAAGGTCATAAATGCTTCTCATTCATATCTCAAGTATAAGTTTATTACATCAATTACTAGAATTAACAAGATTAGGTGTTACCCTAATTTCTACCCATGTGATCGATTCCCTACTACACAAATATCCTATGTGAGCCTCGGCAGTAGGGTGTATCAGTCCCTAACATGAAGACTTATATGATACTGACCTATTTGTTGGTGTTACAACGGCTTAGTTTCCCCTAACCGCACCCATGCACGCTCATACTTCACTGGAATGAACCCATACCCACCTTCTACCCCGAACCTCTTATAATCCAGATCAGTAAAGCGTGCCCTGACCCCTTGTGACGAGAAGGAATTTCGCTCGGTCCGAACCAGTCGCTAAACCGATCCAGGCCGTTCGAAACGCCCTATCGTTTGAGAACAGGACAAAACAGAACGCATACAGAAGAACATTTCACTGTATATTACAACAATGCATCAGATTACAAGAATATACAGAGTATAAACGAATAAATATTACACAGAAATATCAGAGATTTAAATTACATTTAAATACATCGCAGCGGAAAATAATACAATACGCAACTAGAAGAGATATACGGATACAAAGCTTTCCGGATATCGTTCCAGCTGTAAACCAGGATCCTGTGAATATAAATCTGCAAAACCAAAACTACTAGCTGCCCGTGTCGAAAATAAGGGCACCCAGAGTTTAGGTTAAAACAATAAACTCCAGGTCAGTCATGTGACTGGTGTGAGAACTAAAACAGTTAATCTTTATTTTCAAAGTTAGGTAAATCAAGGGACCACGCCGTATAACACGGAACGGGTTTCCTCCCAAGAATACCAGTGCATAAAACAACAGCGCAATGCTAAATAAAGAAAAATGAAGTTGTTATAAGACCCAGGTCCCATCACACAATGCAACGCAGTCGAGGATAGGGTTTTCCCTTATAACAGCCAAGAATGCTTGATACGTTTAAAACAAATCATTTGATACTATATAAGTGCATAGTGTATAAAACAACTTCAAATCATAAGTATCAATCATAGGCGGCATGAGCGTCCCATGCCACTATGTCGCCATATATAGGTTTACAAATAAAACCGCAAATGTCACGTATTTGGAAATTGGATTTCCGTCTATGAACCGAGGCAAAAGATAGTCCTCAACCGATTCGAGACGCTCTAGCCCGTGCCTCAGGACCCAGACACAGGTGGGCCCTTGGATCCTCAGGGCCGGTCCACCGATGTGGATTAAAATGCCTGAACACTACGTCTCCCCACCCTATGGGGTGTAAGTCTGGTCCGTCAGCCGACCAGAATGCATCGGCCGAAACCGATATAACCGAGGCGCCTCGCAACAGCAACTACCACATAAGTCAAACTCGTCAGGGCGTGTAAAACCACTGACGCCACTTCTAGCTAGAAAGAAACGCATGCCCTCCCTGACGTCCGTCTCCCGTTTTGGTTCACAACCGGGGTGTGAGGCTCGCGAATTCACGTTACACAAAGCTGTGCCACACAGGCTGTGCTTTGATCATCACCACGAGACTTTGCTTTTCAACAGAAGCCTCGATCAATTGCCACTCAGGCATGCCACACAGGCAATTCACTCCATGCGTTTGATATCCATCACTATATAACCCCTGAGCTCGTACGTCTCAGAGAAGGGCGTTAAGCAAGAGAATAAATTCTCCGCCGCCAAACAGATATATATTTAATAGAGATCAATCACACAGACTAAAATCCAATGTCAGACACACAGTCCATTTACAAGTCCGTTCTGGGTCTGAACGAAACCGGAGGCACCTAGTACCCCGCATATCCATCGATCTCCAAGTACGTCTGGACGATCACCAACTGTTTCCATCTTCTTGGGTGTACAGCCCAATCAAGATCATCAGTAATCACTCAAACGACGTGAAGACTTCCGGTCTTCGACCACCGTCTTCATCTTCGACACCACGTCGAATCAGTTATTCAGAATGGGATAAACCCGGCCTTTCCGAATAACTCGCGTATATATTATAAAAGTGTTACACAAACACAACATACGCCTCATTCCAATTCAGAATATTCTTTTATTCAAATATTCCCATACTTTGGGAAAAGTTCCCATTAATTTTATCCAAGATAAATTCTTTAAATTTATTCTTTAATCTCCTTTGAATATCAATTCAAACTAGTCGGGATTAGCGAACCACACCGAAGTAATCATTTATTTTATTTCCCAATCCCGACCTATTCATCCCATGAAGTAAAACTGGTAATACTTCATATCTAACACCACAGTGTTATCGGTAAATTCAATTACCATTTCGCGTTCAAATCTAATTAAAGATTTAACTATCGCCTAGAGTAAAACTGGTGATACTCCATTCTCGATTTTTTTTCAATCTATTTAAAGATTCATTAAAACTCCACTTAGTTTTAATCGTTAACTAGGTTAAAGAATCAGTGTCATTTAAAAACACAGTTCACGATAAACCCAAAACCACATTCATTAATTATCGGGTTAAAGAACGAGTGTTATTTAAAACACTGTTCACGATAAACCCAAAAATCAATATCAATTCAATTCCAATTAAATATTATTTAATTGGTACACTTCATTAAATCTAAATAAAAAGATTTAATCATTTCTCAACTGGGTTCAAGAACAGTGTTAGTGAAGACACCATTCACGACAAACCCAAATCACATTCGATATTCAATACAAGGCTCTGAATAGAAAATATATCGGCTTATATTCAATATCGAATTCTACGACTAACAAATGCCGTATTGGAAATAACGATATAAATATATATCTTTCAAATTTCCATAACAACACCTATATAATCACGAATTCCAACATCGAAATATTCCGAAGACAATTTCGATTCAAATCCACTCCAATGCAATCATTGGAAATTTTGGTTATTTTCAAAACCCCTTTCAAATTCAATTTATTTATTTAAAAATAAATAGAATTATAATTCTAGTTCAAAACTAGCTCATTTCGATAAAAATCCATTTTTATCTTTTCAAATATGGAGTTTTTCATCCCAAATCTTCACAAATCATTTCTTATGATTTTACACAAATTATTACTATTTTTAATAATTTTATCAAGGCCCGTACAGTCGATTTCCATCAATGGCCATCGAACTGCACTTACAACGACCTTTTTCAAATTTGATTTGGACATAATTCCAAATCCAACCGTTAGATTTAAAATTTCTAATATTCATTAGAAAGTTCTTTTCGATACGAACCCAACGGTTCCGGTTTTAGGAGAATCCGACGGTCGGATCTCCCGTAATGTCCGTTTGAAATAAATGGTCGAAATTCGCGAACTGCCGCGGCGCGGCGCGTTCTATTCAGGCCATTATAATATATATATAATATATATAATATATACTTCGTCGATTTCTATTTAAAACGAATTATATAAATAGTTTTGAATTCGTTTCAAAAACATTTTCAACTTCCTTTTCAATTCAAATCACAATTGAATTCTTCTTCATAGATTCGTTTTAAAATTCATTTCTATTCAATTCAAATTTCAATTCAATTTGAATTCGTTTTCAATTCAATTCATTTCGAAATCGTTTTCATTTCATTTCGAAATCGTTTTCAATTCACTTCAATTCGAAATCGTTTTCAATTCATTTCGAAATCGTTTTCAATTCAATTCATTTCGAAATCGTTTTCAATTCACTTCAATTCGAAATCGTTTTCAATTCATTTCGAAATCGTTTTCAATTCATTTCGAAATCGTTTTCAATTCAATTCATTTCGAAATCGTTTTCAATTCACTTCGAAATCGTTTTCAATTCAATTCATTTCGAAATCGTTTAAAATCGATACCAATATCGTTCACGTCAAAATGGCGTCAAACTAATCAACACGACTTCATAAATTTCTATTTTCAAATATTCTTTTTCAAATATTTCTATTTCAAATATTTCTATTTCAAATATTTCTATTTCTAAACAGGAATGAGGCCCCCAATCAATTACCATATAAAATTAATTATATGGATTTTCACACAACACATGTATATAATAGCATTGAAAAATGATCAACCATCAACCAAAGTGCACTACACTGTATAAGCATCAAATATAGATATCTAACGCTTATAACAGCCTGTCAATCGATCGATCGACATATTTAATCAATTAGGATGAGTGAACTTCAAATTTCATCCCAACACCCGTGTGGGGTTTTCAAACAATCAAACACAGATTTAGTTGTGCAGTTGGGCGATGTGTAAAATTTATCGTCCCAATCAATGTCAGTCAAATCAGTGTACATAAACAAACCGTCCGGTTTGTAAATGAATATTTTATTTTGTTCACTTCACTATTTTCATATTCACGTTAAAAATTATATTTTTAACGATAAAACATTTTATTTCAATCTATGAATTTCTATTCAATTCATTTATTCAATAAAATGATATTTTTATTTTTCTAACATATTTTAGAAAATTTCGGCGGCATAACGGCACGATACTAGAAACGGGACAAGGCCTAGCCTAATCCCCGGTCTAGTGAAGGCCCACGCCATTCACACATCAATCATATCAATTTTATTATGCAAACCACAAAATTTGGAGTAAGAGTCTAACCTAGCCTTACTCCTTCGCCTTATAACGGCGCACGTCTAATCCTAACCAATTTATCGATTTGTTTTTTCACACCACAAACCACATTCAAACCAATATCACAATCAATAACCAAACAGCCAAACAAACAAGTCCATGGTCTGTGGACGATTGTGTCGGGTGCTACTAAGCACCGTCTGCATCCTAGTATATATATATAACTAGAAATAAAATTGAAAGGTGAGAAATTCTCACTTATAGCTATCCTAGCTCCACGGCTCTTCTTTTGCAGAAACTTCGTCGTTCTCGCCTTTTTGTTACCTTCGTCGCCCGCTTTCACTACCTATGTAAAAATCGAATTTTTACTATGCTATTCAATATATAAAAATCGAATTTTGACTTCGCTATTCAATGTATAAAAATCGAATTTTTGACTTCGCTATTCAATATATAAAAATCGAATTTTTAGTTCGAAGTTCAATATATAAAAATCACATTTTTACTTCGATGTTCAATATATAAAAATCGAATTTTTAGTTCGAAGTTCAATATATAAAAATCGAATTTTTAGTTCGAAGTTCAATATATAAAAATCACATTTTTACTTCGATGTTCAATATATAAAAAATCTGATTTTTCTTTCGACTTTCGATATATAGAAATCTGATTTTTCCTTTTAAATTTCTAATCTCTTCCTAGTTTATAAATCATTTTAAATTCAGTTTAAAATCATTTTCCTTTTCAAAATAAAATCAGTTTTACTTCCTATAAAAATCAGTTTTAACTTTTACATAATTCAGTGTTAACTTTATATAAAAATTAGTTTTTAACTTTATATAAAAATCAGTTTTTACTTTAATCAAAAATCATATTTTGACATCACCTATATAGTAAAGACTATATTTTTAATACTTTTAAAAATATAAAAATCATATTTTTATTACTTTAAAAATATAAAAATCATATTTCTAATATTTCTATATAGTAAAGACTATATTTTTAATACTTTTAAAAATATAAAAATCATGTTTTTATTACTAAATTAGCCTAAAAATCACACTTTTAATTAGACATTACACACAAAGCATATATATGAGCCAAGAACTGAATTCAACAACGTATTTAAATTAAAACTGAATTTAAATGAAGATAAAATTAAAATAAAATAAAATAAAAAAGAAGAGGCTCACTTTTTTCATGAATCGGAGGAGGATGGGGTCGGAGATGAGGAAGGGAGGTGGCAGGGATTCGCTGGCGGCTTGCGGTCCTTTCTGGTGGCGGTGGCGACCCTTCAGGGCGGCGGCGCTGGGATCTCGAGGGTTTAGGGGGGCGCGTCGGAGAAGAAGTTGGGGGAGAGGAACTATGGGGCGCGCGATGTCGGACTTCGATGGCTGGGGAGGGGCGACGAGGCGTCGGCAGGGTGGAGGGCTCGAACGACGATACCGCGTTCTCTCTTTTTTTTTTTTTTCTTTCCGTTTAACTGAAATATGATTGAACGGGGGGGGGGGGGGGCAGGAGGAAGAATAAAGGGAGGGAGGGAATTAAAAATATATATATATATATATATATATTTTATTTTATTTAATTATTTAAAGTTGACTTTTACCCACGACCACGAAACGAGGCCCACCGCCTGTCGTCCATAGCGTTTAACCCCCATTCCGAATGCAATGGGATATGTATCGCAAGCTGATTTGATCGTTACAATCAGTTTCCGTTGAATTTACATTTAAATTGCTATATTGAATTTTAAACGTACATTTCAAATTACCGGGGTCACATACTAACTAGAAAAATTCCTGAAAAATATTTTCTAGCTTCGTACTAACGATACGGTCCTAACAAAACTAGTTTCATCGAATTCTGAGACCGTTAGAAAAATGGCCAATTTCCAGTCGATTAAAATCAACTGAAACTGGTCAAACGCGTTTTCCTTTGCCACGCTCACATATTGATTCGAAAAATTATGAAATTTGGAATCTAGCAATAACTCGACATCACGGACCCAACAAAACTGGTTTCGTCGAAATCCGAGGTCGTTTGCAAAATGTCCATTTTTAAGGGCCTGAATTCCATAGCGACTATTCAGAATTTTCAACTGGACATATCTTTTGATTCCCGATATGAAATCTTGATTTTTCGGATTCGTTGGAAAGATATTCACTATTAGATTCCATTATTTTTGGTTTCACTAAAATCCGGATTGTTTTGCACCCGGTACATTCAATTGAAATTTGAAATCGAATTATCGAACTACCGCGCCAATTTCAATTCTATTTATAATTATATATAATTATTTATATTCTAACGACGACGTATATAATATATACGTCGAATTATATTCAAAATAAATTTCTCGACAATATTATTTAAAATAATCTATTTTAAATATTCAAAATTCGCTATAATCGCCAAAATAAAAATTTCAAACTGGCTCGCATTTTACGGGTTGTTACAATCTCCCCCACTTAAAACTTTTCGTCCCCGAAAAGGAACAAAGTCGAAAGTGGTTTGATTAATCAACTCTACGTTCGATCAGGCTTCCATTCTCTAACTTTTCAGTTTCTGAGAATTTTCTAAAATTTCAAAAATTTGGCTAACACCCTAAATTTTTGAAAAATTTCGCCATAACCTCCCCTGCACCGGGAGCATCGGGGAATTTCAAATAGCTTCCCCGGTCCTTCAGATCTCAAAAAGAAAAAGAAAAAGCCAAGCGGCTAGCCAATAGGCTCACAAAATCATCATCACCCAAACAAAACAGGAAATTATGTAATAAACATGTACCTATTTGTCGGGCAAACAAATTTTATTCTCTGCTCTAGCCTCCTTGCTATGACCTGTTTAATGTAAGTACAAGTATATGCAAGCAAATGCGACCAATTTCAATACAATTTATTATTTGATACAATTAGGCGAAATGGTTCAAAATTATCAAACAAATAAACAATCAACACAAACATCAATCAATTAGTGAATTAGATTATAAAATTCATAATTTTGATACATATACTGAAAATCTTGTTTTTGATGCCAATTCACAACAATGTATTCTAACTATATAAGTGTTGGTTCTCACACCAGTCTAATGGAAATATATAGAAAACACACATTCGAAACACGAACATAAATACTGATGATGCACGTGCTATCATCAGTACAATCTCCGGGCGACTAGAGTGTGATTCTATATCTATCCAATATATTAAAACTTCGAATACACGCGGATCAGACATATACGCAAAATCTATATATACTGGATTGTCCACATCAATATAAATAATCAAATACGAATAATTGATTTAAATTTTCAAAACAAAAATTTGTTTTCACTTTCAAAAATATACTCTTCACACTCGTTCTAGGATACTACTGATCCTATCTCAACCGAGTCATTCTAATTGGATATTACTAATCCAATATCTGATGAATTCTTTCGTAAGGTTCTAATGTGCCTTGTTCTCTGCTTTGTAAACCAAAGCTCTGATACCAACTGTGACGAGAAGGAATTTCGCTCGGTCCGAACCAGTCGCTAAACCGATCCAGGCCGTTCGAAACGCCCTATCGTTTGAGAACAGGACAAAACAGAACGCATACAGAAGAACATTTCACTGTATATTACAACAATGCATCAGATTACAAGAATATACAGAGTATAAACGAATAAATATTACACAGAAATATCAGAGATTTAAATTACATTTAAATACATCGCAGCGGAAAATAATACAATACGCAACTAGAAGAGATATACGGATACAAAGCTTTCCGGATATCGTTCCAGCTGTAAACCAGGATCCTGTGAATATAAATCTGCAAAACCAAAACTACTAGCTGCCCGTGTCGAAAATAAGGGCACCCAGAGTTTAGGTTAAAACAATAAACTCCAGGTCAGTCATGTGACTGGTGTGAGAACTAAAACAGTTAATCTTTATTTTCAAAATTAGGTAAATCAAGGGACCACGCCGTATAACACGGAACGGGTTTCCTCCCAAGAATACCAGTGCATAAAACAACAGCGCAATGCTAAATAAAGAAAAATGAAGTTGTTATAAGACCCAGGTCCCATCACACAATGCAACGCAGTCGAGGATAGGGTTTTCCCTTATAACAGCCAAGAATGCTTGATACGTTTAAAACAAATCATTTGATACTATATAAGTGCATAGTGTATAAAACAACTTCAAATCATAAGTATCAATCATAGGCGGCATGAGCGTCCCATGCCACTATGTCGCCATATATAGGTTTACAAATAAAACCGCAAATGTCACGTATTTGGAAATTGGATTTCCGTCTATGAACCGAGGCAAAAGATAGTCCTCAACCGATTCGAGACGCTCTAGCCCGTGCCTCAGGACCCAGACACAAGTGGGCCCTTGGATCCTCAGGGCCGGTCCACCGATGTGGATTAAAATGCCTGAACACTACGTCTCCCCACCCTATGGGGTGTAAGTCTGGTCCGTCAGCCGACCAGAATGCATCGGCCGAAACCGATATAACCGAGGCGCCTCGCAACAGCAACTACCACATAAGTCAAACTCGTCAGGGCGTGTAAAACCACTGACGCCACTTCTAGCTAGAAAGAAACGCATGCCCTCCCTGACGTCCGTCTCCCGTTTTGGTTCACAACCGGGGTGTGAGGCTCGCGAATTCACGTTACACAAAGCTGTGCCACACAGGCTGTGCTTTGATCATCACCACGAGACTTTGCTTTTCAACAGAAGCCTCGATCAATTGCCACTCAGGCATGCCACACAGGCAATTCACTCCATGCGTTTGATATCCATCAATATATAACCCCTGAGCTCGTACGCCTCAGAGAAGGGCGTTAAGCAAGAGAATAAATTCTCCGCCGCCGAACAGATATATATTTAATAGAGATCAATCACACAGACTAAAATCCAATGTCAGACACACAGTCCATTTACAAGTCCGTTCTGGGTCTGAACGAAACCGGAGGCACCTAGTACCCCGCATATCCATCGATCTCCAAGTACGTCTGGACGATCACCAACTGTTTCCATCTTCTTGGGTGTACAACCCAATCAAGATCATCAGTAATCACTCAAACGACGTGAAGACTTCCGGTCTTCGACCACCGTCTTCATCTTCGACACCACGTCGAATCAGTTATTCAGAATGGGATAAACCCGGCCTTTCCGAATAACTCGCGTATATATTATAAAAGTGTTACACAAACACAACATACGCCTCATTCCAATTCAGAATATTCTTTTATTCAAATATTCCCATACTTTGGGAAAAGTTCCCATTAATTTTATCCAAGATAAATTCTTTAAATTTATTCTTTAATCTCCTTTGAATATCAATTCAAACTAGTCGGGATTAGCAAACCACACCGAAGTAATCATTTATTTTATTTCCCAATCCCAACCTATTCATCCCATGAAGTAAAACTGGTAATACTTCATATCTAACACCACAGTGTTATCGGTAAATTCAATTACCATTTCACGTTCAAATCTAATTAAAGATTTAACTATCGCCTGGAGTAAAACTGGTGATACTCCATTCTCGATTTTTTTTCAATCTATTTAAAGATTCATTAAAACTCCACTTAGTTTTAATCGTTAACTGGGTTAAAGAATCAGTGTCATTTAAAAACACAGTTCACGATAAACCCAAAACCACATTCATTAATTATCGGGTTAAAGAACGAGTGTTATTTAAAACACTGTTCACGATAAACCCAAAAATCAATATCAATTCAATTCCAATTAAATATTATTTAATTGGCACACTTCATTAAATCTAAATAAAAAGATTTAATCATTTCTCAACTGGGTTCAAGAACAGTGTTAGTGAAGACACCATTCACGACAAACCCAAATCACATTCGATATTCAATACAAGGCTCTGAATAGAAAATATATCGGCTTATATTCAATATCGAATTCTACGACTAACAAATGCCGTATTGGAAATAACGATATAAATATATATCTTTCAAATTTCCATAACAACACCTATATAATCACGAATTCCAACATCGAAATATTCCGAAGACAATTTCGATTCAAATCCACTCCAATGCAATCATTGGAAATTTTGGTTATTTTCAAAACCCCTTTCAAATTCAATTTATTTATTTAAAAATAAATAGAATTATAATTCTAGTTCAAAACTAGCTCATTTCGATAAAAATCCATTTTTATCTTTTCAAATATGGAGTTTTTCATCCCAAATCTTCACAAATCATTTCTTATGATTTTACACAAATTATTACTATTTTTAATAATTTTATCAAGGCCCGTACAGTCGATTTCCATCAATGGCCATCGAACTGCACTTACAGCGACCTTTTTCAAATTTGATTTGGACATAATTCCAAATCCAACCGTTAGATTTCAAATTTCTAATATTCATTAGAAAGTTCTTTTCGATACGAACCCAACGGTTCCGGTTTTAGGAGAATCCGACGGTCGGATCTCCCGTAATGTCCGTTTGAAATAAATGGTCGAAATTCGCGAACTGCCGCGGCGCGTTCTATTCAGGCCATTATAATATATATATAATATATATAATATATACTTCGTCGATTTCTATTTAAAACGAATTATATAAATAGTTTTGAATTCGTTTCAAAAACATTTTCAACTTCCTTTTCAATTCAAATCACAATTGAATTCTTCTTCATAGATTCGTTTTAAAATTCATTTCTATTCAATTCAAATTTCAATTCAATTTGAATTCGTTTTCAATTCAATTCATTTCGAAATCGTTTTCAATTCATTTCATTTCGAAATCGTTTTCAATTCACTTCAATTCGAAATCGTTTTCAATTCATTTCGAAATCGTTTTCAATTCAATTCATTTCGAAATCGTTTTCAATTCACTTCAATTCGAAATCGTTTTCAATTCATTTCGAAATTGTTTTCAATTCATTTCGAAATCGTTTTCAATTCAATTCATTTCGAAATCGTTTTCAATTCACTTCGAAATCGTTTTCAATTCAATTCATTTCGAAATCGTTTAAAATCGATACCAATATCGTTCACGTCAAAATGGCGTCAAACTAATCAACACGACTTCATAAATTTCTATTTTCAAATATTCTTTTTCAAATATTTCTATTTCAAATATTTCTATTTCTAAACTGGAATGAGGCCCCCAATCAATTACCATATAAAATTAATTATATGGATTTTCACACAACACATGTATATAATAGCATTGAAAAATGATCAACCATCAACCAAAGTGCACTACACTGTATAAGCATCAAATATAGATATCTAACGCTTATAACAGCCTGTCAATCGATCGATCGACATATTTAATCAATTAGGATGAGTGAACTTCAAATTTCATCCCAACACCCGTGTGGGGTTTTCAAACAATCAAACACAGATTTAGTTGTGCAGTTGGGCGATGTGTAAAATTTATCGTCCCAATCAATGTCAGTCAAATCAGTGTACATAAACAAACCGTCCGGTTTGTAAATGAATATTTTATTTTGTTCACTTCACTATTTTCATATTCACGTTAAAAATTATATTTTTAACGATAAAACATTTTATTTCAATCTATGAATTTCTATTCAATTCATTTATTCAATAAAATGATATTTTTATTTTTCTAACATATTTTAGAAAATTTCGGCGGCATAACGGCACGATACTAGAAACGGGACAAGGCCTAGCCTAATCCCCGGTCTAGTGAAGGCCCACGCCATTCACACATCAATCATATCAATTTTATTATGCAAACCACAAAATTTGGAGTAAGAGTCTAACCTAGCCTTACTCCTTCGCCTTATAACGGCGCACGTCTAATCCTAACCAATTTATCGATTTGATTTTTCACACCACAAACCACATTCAAACCAATATCACAATCAATAACCAAACAGCCAAACAAACAAGTCCATGGTCTGTGGACGATTGTGTCGGGTGCTACTAAGCACCGTCTGCATCCTAGTATATATATATAACTAGAAATAAAATTGAAAGGTGAGAAATTCTCACTTATAGCTATCCTAGCTCCACGGCTCTTCTTTTGCAGAAACTTCGTCGTTCTCGCCTTTTTGTTACCTTCGTCGCCCGCTTTCACTACCTATGTAAAAATCGAATTTTTACTATGCTATTCAATATATAAAAATCGAATTTTGACTTCGCTATTCAATGTATAAAAATCGAATTTTTGACTTCGCTATTCAATATATAAAAATCGAATTTTTAGTTCGAAGTTCAATATATAAAAATCACATTTTTACTTCGATGTTCAATATATAAAAATCGAATTTTTAGTTCGAAGTTCAATATATAAAAATCGAATTTTTAGTTCGAAGTTCAATATATAAAAATCACATTTTTACTTCGATGTTCAATATATAAAAAATCTGATTTTTCTTTCGACTTTCGATATATAGAAATCTGATTTTTCCTTTTAAATTTCTAATCTCTTCCTAGTTTATAAATCATTTTAAATTCAGTTTAAAATCATTTTCCTTTTCAAAATAAAATCAGTTTTACTTCCTATAAAAATCAGTTTTAACTTTTACATAATTCAGTGTTAACTTTATAAAAAAATTAGTGTTTAACTTTATATAAAAATCAGTTTTTACTTTAATCAAAAATCATATTTTGACATCACCTATATAGTAAAGACTATATTTTTAATACTTTTAAAAATATAAAAATCATATTTTTATTACTTTAAAAATATAAAAATCATATTTCTAATATTTCTATATAGTAAAGACTATATTTTTAATACTTTTAAAAATATAAAAATCATGTTTTTATTACTAAATTAGCCTAAAAATCACACTTTTAATTAGACATTACACACAAAGCATATATATGAGCCAAGAACTGAATTCAACAACGTATTTAAATTAAAACTGAATTTAAATGAAGATAAAATTAAAATAAAATAAAATAAAAAAGAAGAGGCTCACTTTTTTCATGAATCGGAGGAGGATGGGGTCGGAGATGAGGAAGGGAGGTGGCAGGGATTCGCTGGCGGCTTGCGGTCCTTTCTGGTGGCGGTGGCGACCCTTCAGGGCGGCGGCGCTGGGATCTCGAGGGTTTAGGGGGGCGCGTCGGAGAAGAAGTTGGGGGAGAGGAACTATGGGGCGCGCGATGTCGGACTTCGATGGCTGGGGAGGGGCGACGAGGCGTCGGCAGGGTGGAGGGCTCGAACGACGATACCGCGTTCTCTCTTTTTTTTTTTTTTCCGTTTAACTGAAATATGATTGAACGGGGGGGGCCAGGAGGAAGAATAAAGGAAAGGAGGGAATTAAAAAAATATATATATATTTTTTTTTTATTTTTTTAAATTATTTAAAGTTGACTTTTACCCACGACCACGAAACGAGGCCCACCGCCTGTCGTCCATAGCGTTTAACCCCCATTCCGAATGCAATGGGATATGTATCGCAAGCTGATTTGATCGTTACAATCAGTTTCCGTTGAATTTACATTTAAATTGCTATATTGAATTTTAAACGTACATTTCAAATTACCGGGGTCACATACTAACTAGAAAAATTCCTGAAAAATATTTTCTAGCTTCGTACTGACGATACGGTCCTAACAAAACTAGTTTCATCGAATTCTGAGACCATTAGAAAAATGGCCAATTTCCAGTCGATTAAAATCAACTGAAACTGGTCAAACGCGTTTTCCTTTGCCACGCTCACATATTGATTCGAAAAATTATGAAATTTGGAATCTAGCAATAACTCGACATCACGGACCCAACAAAACTGGTTTCGTCGAAATCCGAGGTCGTTTGCAAAATGTCCATTTTTAAGGGCCTGAATTCCATAGCTATTCAGAATTTTCAACTGGACATATCTTTTGATTCCCGATATGAAATCTTGATTTTTCGGATTCGTTGGAAAGATATTCACTATTAGATTCCATTATTTTTGGTTTCACTAAAATCCGGATTGTTTTGCACCCGGTACATTCAATTGAAATTTGAAATCGAATTATCGAACTACCGCGCCAATTTCAATTCTATTTATAATTATATATAATTATTTATATTCTAACGACGACGTATATAATATATACGTCGAATTATATTCAAAATAAATTTCTCGACAATATTATTTAAAATAATCTATTTTAAATATTCAAAATTCGCTATAATCGCCAAAATAAAAATTTCAAACTGGCTCGCATTTTACGGGTTGTTACACCCCTACCTGGTGCGAGCCCCCTCTCTAAGGTACTAACAGTGATACTGACTGATAAGAGTTCCATACAACATATTGACATAGCCCACTCCCTGTGTTTGTGCCCACACCTTAGGATTTTAAGAGCCCCAAAACCATATACCAACAACAAGAATGTGGGACCTCTTAGCTTATTAATCAACAAGTAATAACATATCAAGTTTAAGATTATTAATAAGCATGGTTGTAAATGACATTTCCTATAAATTTTATTCTGTGTACAACCCCTTGGTCAAACAAGTACCTGCCCAAATGTATGTATATATTAAGTTTCCTATTTCACCTAATTACATCAGTTACCACAAACATGTTTTACTTAATTATTGAACTAAGCTTATCCTAACTGTTTTGCATATTATCCTAAATTTTACAGTCATTGGTTTACATGTTCAATATGCCTAATTCTCCTTTTTACTGTCGTTTTAAGTTATTTCCAATTAACCCAATTTATGCAATTCAAATGTGAATATCCTAGGTATAGCGAAAAATATAAAGAAAAAGTAGAAAAAACATAGATCTGATTGAGAAACACATAAACTGAATAAAATATGCATAATACTGTAAATAAATCTAAAACAGAATAGGGATAATAGGATATACATGTAATAGGAAAACTGAAATTGAATACACATGTGGCAGTAAAATAATAACATGTAAACATGTAAAATCTCATATTCAGATTTAATTACTGTCATAATACTGTTTAATTATCATCCTGAAAATAGTTGAACTCACAGTGGTCGGATTGAAGTAAAGAAAATATTTATTTTATATGTTGTTGTTGAAGAAAGTCCTCTTTTAGATTTGGTTTAGAAGAATAATAATTGTCCTCTCTAATCTATTTTCAGACAACATCTCATCATCTTAATATTTTTATTTAGAATAAGCCTGGAGGAAGAAGAATTAAAGAATAGTTTGTGTGTAAAAAACAATGAGGCTGCTAGCCTTTATATAGATTACCTAGGATAATTCCATATTGCTAGATTTTAGGTTTTCAAATCCAACCATACACCTAAAGCTAAGTTAGCACATGAACCAGGTGTAGAAATCAGTCCAAATATGTTATATTCATTTTTATTATCTTCATTATTTGATTTCTTTATATTAGATATGGGGTGTTACAATATTTTTGAATTATATTTTATGTTTAAAAATTAATCTCATCAAGTGATTTCAAATGAATTGTTTTAGGACTTGAATCATTATCTCTCTTGCTTGATAAAATGCTATGAAAAAAATTCTCTTGTGGATTTTGTTTTGATTTACTAGTGCTCTGATAAAAAGAATTGAATCGGTTGAGATATCTAAGCAAGCTTTGACGATTACATGATGTGTTGAAAAATAAGTGACTAGATTTCATTGAATTCTATAGGCAGTCTAGAACTACAAGTGGTATTCGAGTTTCACATAACCCCTTTTGCATAAAATTGGTCTTCACATATTTCAGATGTTAAAATTATTTTTGATAGCTTGCTTAAAATTAAATGATTGACTAGTTGAACCATTTTTGGAACTCATCAAAATTATTTCAGATTTTTGAGATTGTGATGAATAGTGACTATAGTATATTTCTTAGCAAGTGAAAATGTTATTAAGATCTCACGATGATTAGAGATTTTATAATATTTTTGAAATAGTGCTTATTTCACGATCATCTTCTTTTACTGTCATCTTTCTGTCATTCATCGTGGTTTTATATAATGTGGGGTTTTTATTTTTTTTGGAAATAAGGAAGTATTATGTAAACTATTTTTATCCTTAGTATTCTCTCTCATTTAAAAGTCCTCACGGTTATGCATGGGAGAATCAACTCAATCTTTGTATATGTGCTTTCATTCTCATTTAAAAGTCCTCACAATTTTGCATGGATGAAACTCATATAAGAGACAAATAAAAGTTAAGTACTCTTCTAATCTCATTTAAAAGTCCAAATGGTTATGCATAGTTAGAAAATACTTAACAAAATTTAAGTAACTACTAACCCTATTTAAAAGTCCTAACGGTTATGCATGGTTAGATAGTGCTTAAACTTAAACTTAATATGAAAAACTTGGATTTCATATACTTGTATTTGAAATTTAAAAACTCTCTCAGTTTTATAAAATCGATCATAATTCCACCGTTCTAAGAAGTGATTTTTACTTCTAATATGAGGAATAATATGATTTTTGTTTGACTAAATAAGATTTACGATATATATTTTCTCTCTTGATTTGAATTCATAATTGTAGTCTATGTTCATCAGATGTTGATTTCTATTATCCTTTTGATGATAACAAAAGGGGAGAAAGGTTAAGATTTTGATTGATGATTGAATAAATCAAGAATATTTTAATATTTTGAATTCAATTGAATTTAAAATCTCTTATATGCATATATATATATATATATGGGAAGTTCAGTTGTAGGGGGAGCATATAAATAGGGGGAGTACTACATTTCACAGTCAAACACATTTATCACATTCAAAATCTTAACGTATGTTTGTCATCGTCAAAAGAGAGTTATTGAGTATAACAATATGATTTTTGTTTGATGATAACAAGCATATATACTATTATACAAATGTTTTTTAATAATAATATTCTACATTACATGTCATATAGAAATAAATATTTATATTGAATAAAATGTTATTGCATAGAATTGAATATTCAGTTAGTATTTTTATCCAATTAAATATTTTATTTCAATATTTGAAATGGAACATCTTTCTTACTCCACTATTGTACAATTCACATATACATACATTCCTCACTACATCGCTCAGTTCACTCAATTACATATACAATTTCATATACACACACTGACACACATTAGGTCTTCAACTGCTTCAAGATCCAGTCCAGTCACCTGTATACCTGTCACAGAAACACACACAGTAAAATGAAACAAAAATAGATTTAAATGTTTGCGAATATAAATTTATTTTTAAGTTTTATTTGCCTAAGATTTTTGGTGTGTTTCTCATCACTATTCTAAACTTAGTCTGACATATATTTATTTGAGTCTAGACTACTCACGATATTCACAGTGATTCGCCTTAAATACCACAAGGTAGAATGAATACTGGTGCTTGAAGATGAACCACGATACAACTATAGTGGTCTTATGATCAAGACAAGCCTCGACTCACATATGTAGCATGCTGATCTTGACCAGTCTCTACACAACATATAACCGGTCTGCTGATTAAAATAGAAAATATATATGCACATGTATTTAGTTATTTTCAGGTCAAAAAAGTAATCAATGGCTAGCAACACAAAGAGCAACATAGCAAGTCAAGAAACATGACTAGCAGGCAATGGTCATGGCATATGAAGCAATGCAACTAGAAGATGGCAAGCAAGCTAGTGAGAAATGAAAACCAACAAGGCCAGTGAATACATGCCAAGAAAGATAAATGAATCAAGGTCAAGTGTGCCAACAAGAAGAAGAAATAAGTGTGATGCAAGACTGGCAGGTACAACAAAATGATAATTTAGTACAATTAATCAATGCAGCTTAAACCAACATGAGTTCAAGTACACAACAAATTAAGAGATGCAAAAGTGGCAAGTAGAGCACAAACTCAAGTGCACAAGAATGAACAAGCTAATGAAGCAAGTTTTCAAGTACAAAACAGTGTGGCAACATTAAATCAGGCCACTAATGCAACAATGTACAAATGGTCGTGGAAAAAACAGGTAGTGTGGTTACAGAGTGTACACAACAAGTAAATCAACCCGCACATGCACATGTACAAGAGCAGCAAGGATGTATATCCAACAACATATGAAGCAATGATATGAGCAAGTGAAAGTGGGAACATGCAACAAGCTATTATAGAACAGTGCAAGTGTATGTAAGAGAAAATGGGCCACATAAATTTAACAAATGCTCATATCAGCAAATGAAAACACAAGGCCACAGACACAACAACAAGCATGCACAAGATAGTGACAGATAAAGTGTAGTATCACAAACATGTGCAATAAGGTGCCAACCGATCAGGCCAGCAGTATTCAAGCGTAACAGTGTGAAGAGAATCAAGTGATAACATATGTTCGAATTCAGAACATAAGTAGTATCTATGTCAATTAGTGAATACAAATTACAACAGAGAATGAAAGCAAATTTTTATTCGAAGAAACATATATAGGGAAATAGGGAAGTAGACAAGGATAAAAAGTAAATTTCGAATTTCAAAATATGTGTTGAAACAGTTAAGAACTTCTAGCCAAAAGTTTATCACCAAAAATAGATTTCTAATTATTATTTTTGGAAAATTATAAAAGGCAACCGAATTTTTGGCAAGAAGAATAATTCAAAACTTCCAAAAATACACAAGTGGTTATATTCGAAAACAAAGATTATTCTCAAAAAATTCAAATAGAAGAAAAATTCTCCTGAAATTGCAACTGAGTATTTATAGCAAGGATGAATAATTCAAATCACAAGAAGAATCGAGAATTAGAAATATTACGATTTAGAAACCATATACAGACCCAAGCATCATCACTTGCATATGAATCAAAACCGAGCAACTAAATAAAGCGTAGAAGAAATTAAATTAGATAACTCACAAATAAGTTTGGGCTTTTCGATCATCATCTCTCAAGAGAGTTTCTACAAATCAAATTGTAGGGAAAAGGAGGAGTAACCATCGATCAGAGATACAAGGAATCATCAGTAACAATAAAGATTTGAAGCCACAATTTGAAAAGGAACTTTCAAACCCTAGTTTTGCAAAATCATATGCAAAGGACATGGATTAGAAGGAGCTGACTGCAAGTCATGATAGAGATAATTGCAAAGGGGATCGGCCACTATTTCTCACACATATGATTTTATTTAGAGTCTTGCTTATTTTAAAATTCATCACTTAGGGTTCTAGATTTATTAATATTGCATGTTATTCTTTATTTTTGATTTCAAACTCTATTTTTTTACTAAGTTACAAATTACAGGGATTGTAGTTTGGGGAATTACAAACTATGGGATTTGTAGTTTAGGGAAATCACAGTTTAGGGTATTAAATTGTGTCAAGGTTTTGAGCATAAGGTTAGAATAGTTGGAAGCGAGTGTCACGAGTTTACATGGATTGTAAGTGAAAAGACCGTTTTAATTCCTAGTTGAAACCTTAGATGCAGCAGTAGGCAGGTTTTCGCTAGAGCTGGGTATTTTTGTGTGTTATTTACTTTTCGGCATTTACTCTATTTTTTTATTAATTACTATTTAGTGAAAAATTGCAATAAGCCCTATTCACTCCCCTTAGGGTTAATTTAGATCTTGCACAATCCAGTTTGGAAGTAGGATTCTGTATCTATGGATTTTATAGACAGGTTGCCAAGATCAAGGAAAGGGGACGAATGTATTCGGATTATTATGGATAGATTAACCAAGAGCTCCCATTTTATCCCCATTAGGTCAATTAGGACGACACTTGTGTTAGCTGAGTTATTCTTAAAGAATATTGTTAGACTTCATGGAATTCGTAATAGTAATGTAAGTGATCAAGTTCCATTGTTTACTGGTGTGTTTCGAAAAATTGTAGTGTCTTGGAAGCCAAGATCGAGATGAATACTGTTTATCATCTATAGAAGAATAAGTAGGCAGATAGAATAAATAAGGTACTTGAAGATTTGTTGAGAGCACGTGCTTGAGATTTTGATGGCACATGGGAAGTCCTCTTGCATTTGGTTGAGTTCTCCTATATTAATAGTATTTAGACTAGTTAAGTAATGTCATTGTTTGAAGAAGTGTAAGAAAGGCCATGTAAGTCATTATCTTGTTGGTTAAGGCCGGATAGGCTAGTTCTAGGCCCGGAATTGGTAAAAGTAGATGCTAAAAAGATTGAATTGACTAAAGCTCTTTCCTTCGATCTAACATGTTGGTTGTTTTGAGGAGGAGGTCAAAACTAATGTTCCGGTGATTGGTAATTTATATACTTTGATACACAATAATACATATATCATTCTAACATCATCTTCATTACAATATATTTGTAAATAATGCAAAGCTCTCATCTTTGTGCTTAAATCGCAACCATCTACCCCTAGTAGATCTAACCTAATAAAAAAATACTCATATATGTATGTAAATGTATTAATTAAGACCACCTCGGCCCCAGATACAACCTATATTGTCTTTCATATCCTCCTCGCTTGGGATTTCAACATCTCTATAAAGAGGTTGAAACTACATCTAGAGTGGATCGAACATGACTTCCTACACTATAGATGTTTCGTCGTCTGTAATAAAAATATGTGAATTGTATCTGTAGTGGACTGCCATTCTATACCTACATTTCGAATTTGCACACCATTAATCTATCGAAGCTTTATAAGTTTCACTCATGGAGGGCCTTAGTTCCCACGCTATACCAAACTCAGTTGTGGATTTAATATATACTATGGTCTCTCTCTTATTATCATGGCTAAGCTCTGTGTATCCACCCTCTTCCTAGTTTGGAAAGTATCCCTTTATATAGGTTAATAGCCTTTCTGTGAACAAACAATCTAAATCAACTATGTAGCGTTGGTAGCCCTTATCCTGGTGCCCTGATAGTGAAAGATCACCTGGCCTATAGAGTCATAACCCATGTCGTTCCTCATTCTCGCTATTTGATGTATGTTGACTTGTTATATTGTGGATATAATCACATTGGATTTCCCCATTAATATGTTCCACTCTCTATATTTCGCATGATTACCTAGCCATACATCAAACCTTTAGACTACCTAAGGAAGCAAAGGTAATATCGCTTAATGAACCCATACAGACCTTGCCTCTGATGGACCGCATCTTCATGCCTACGTCCGAGGGCTATCCCTAGGTATTCCTCTCTACATCTCACATGCAGTCACTTACTTACTAAATCGGTATTCAACGAAAAGATCCCTTAAAATGGTCCCCCAAATTTGTTTGCATGTTTCTTGTCGCAATATTGTCCACAGATCCATTATGATGGGGTTCCCAATACTATAACATCCTTGGTTTTGAGTACCTATGTAAACGAGTTATAACTATGTTTATATTTCTCTAGTTGAGTAATTGGAGAGGATAGCCTATATAATAATATAATTTAAATAGATTGTAGGATTTGTATTAATTTGAGTGATATAGAGAAAATATGTTGACTCTGAGATTGAATTTAATTAAATAAAATGATAAAAGAATTCAGTTCATTGTTATTTTGTTGGATGAATGTAAAAAAGAAGAAAGTAAAGTTTTGATAACTTAATAACATGAGTTTGTGATAAAGGATTTTATTAATCAAACTATAAAATTTTTGTACTTTATTGCTAATGGTAAGATTTTGTTGACAAAGAAGTATTTTAAGATTTAATTGGGTTGTAAATAAAAAAATATAACAAGGGAAATATGATTAAAAATCAAAATTTAAGTGTTGAAATGTTCTTAATATAGTTTGTACATTTATTTTGTAAAACAATGGAGTTCATGTAAAAAAGTTTGTTAAAAAATATATGTCTTAAACCAAAAAATGTAAAACAAACATTGTGTTTACACCAAAATTGGTATAAACACCCAAGGTACTAAAACTGTACTTCACCAATATGGTAAGAAATAAATGGAACCATGTTTAATCAGCAATTAAAAATGAAAAAATGCGAGAAAGGTAAAGTAGAGACGAGATTTAGAGTGGTTCAGCCGTTAATTAGGCCTATGTCCACTGTGAAGGTGATTTCCAGTCTTATAATGAGGATTACAAAATACATCAATTCTCTCTTTTCATACATCTCTAAATTCACTCAATATACCCTCATTTATATATTTCAATCTTGGAATTATACAAGAGAATGGTAGAATTTGAGAAGAAGAAGGATGGATGAATGATTGAGAAGGAGGATGCCTTCGTTTTCCTTGATCACCAGATTTTACTCGACGCCATGGCCGAATCAGTAGTTGAGGATAGAATTTAGCAGCACTTCGTGGTTTCAAAGATTGGATCCCCTTTATGTTGGTAGCCATGGTGTATTTATAGGTGAGCTACCTTCGAGAAATGACTTGAAATCCGTTTATGCATGCTATGGATCGCTCATTCTGTTCATTACAGTCATGCCACTGGCTAGCTGTAGCCAGCTGTCCGCGACTGTATTCAGTTATCATGTGCGAGCGACTCATTGGAGCGAGTGTCTTGAGTAGTCAAGCGAGTGACTTCGGTCGTGTCTATTTCTAGCATTCGATGAGTAGATATCTGATTTGCTTGATGGCGAGATGAAGGAACGACCGATTATAGTTTCTTAATGTGGTTGTATTTGATTTGAGCGAGCGAGCGACGATCTTCATTAGTCTAGAGGCGACCGACTGAGACTTGCGACTTTGAGATGTGAATGTGCTCTTCCTAGGAGTTGGTATACGACATACCAATGGGTTTTTGATTCGAGTGTCGAGCGACAGGAGTTGCAATTCATGAGCAGTTGTTAAATATACGTGTGATCTTGACTTCTGTCTTGATGCGTGCAACCGAACTTTGACATTAGACCAAGCGTGCTCCGTTGTTGTGAGCGGCTTTATAGAATGTACGATCCTTATCTCTATTGATCCGCATTTCTCATATCATATCGTACCATCTTCTTTGGTTGTACTGGTCGACTTGATTTGTCTTAGGTTTGATACTTGGGTCTTGCTCTGTGTGGTTGCATCCTATCCATTGTGAGTCGTTTAAGTGCCTTGGATAACATCATGCACGACCGACCCTGATGATATCCATTCTGCATCCTTTGCTCCATGTGAGTATGGATTTTTTTGAGGGATTAACACATTGTCTTAAAAATGTAAATTTTATTGTATTTGAAAAGGAGATTGTGCTTAAATAGTTAAAATAAATATGTACATGTTTACTACAATTTTGTAAAGTTGAATAATGTAAGAATTGTAACATGTGGTGCCAAAATTTGTTTAAATAAGTGTGAATGTGTTAAATAAAGTTAAACATATGTCAATTAACATAATTAAGCCTAATTTTGTAACACTTAGGCTAATTGTTTGTTTGAATTCAAAGCCAATCCTAAATGAAAATTCTGGAAATAAAGAAGAAAAAGGAGGAGTGCGTACTTTTTCTTCGACTACTACTCCTTCCCGAAAAGTAAAAACTGGAGTAAAGAATAAACATCCACTCTCCAAATTATCAAACCTAACCAGTATCTCAAATAAAAATCTAGAAACAAAGCTTGCATTTTAGAAAACCTACAGGTCACCTAACAAAACCCTAGAGTATATTTATTAATTTGATGAATTTGAGAAGTAATCTTACTGTAGGTTCATTTTGTGTTTACATGTCTGCACCTATGTGTTTTATAGTACTTGAAGCTTTCTCTAAGCCAAAGCTCCATCTTTGCAAAGTAAATTCACTCAATTCACTATAAATCTTCAAAGGTGAGTAAATCTCACACATCAATTACCAAAATCTTAATGAGTTAACTATCAAGAATAAGTATCTGTTGCCTAGGACTAGCGATATGTTTGATCAGATGTATGGTTCCAAAGTTTTCTCTCAAATTGTTCTCACCATTGATTTTCATCAGCTATAAGTTGCGAAGGATAGCTTACCTCTTATCGCATCCCGCACTCATTATTGTTCTTGTAAGGGGCTCATATGGCGATCAATGTGGAATATGTTTGAAGTTGTATCATTTTATGATTTTCATGATTGGTTTCCTACATCAGATTCTCCTACTCCATTTTATTATTATTGAAGCTTGTTCTAGCTTATTGGATCATATTGCTGATACTTAGAGGCAAGATCCAGATCTAATTCATTATGTTCAGCTTTGGAAGTCTATATCCTGTGATGATCATTTGAGAGATTTCAGTGTTAATATACATAGTTGTGATAATTATCCAAATAGAGATATGATAATGGATTAATATCCAATATAATGAATTGAAACTTGTATCGGGATAATAACTGTTAATGGGTTAGAATCAATCAGATTTGCTTAGCGAAAACAAGTAGACCATTTCGGTTGAGCATATAACTTAGTACATTACTCCTGGGATTAATGGGGTGGTATATAAATGATTAATTTGTCATTAGGAATTAATTATTTAGTTGCATTTTTTGAAAGAAAGATATAATTACAAGTAAAATAAATACAACTAAAGAGAACTTATCTATTGTGTTGATGTGTCCGAATGATTATTTAGGTATTATAATCGATATACGAGATGCTATATTATCGATGGGAATTTGTCATTGGGGATTTTGGCAATCAATATCAAAGTCATTTAACCAAGTAATATGTTATAATAGATGGCGAGACATTATCATTGATTTATTTAAGATTCAAAACGTTGAGTGTTTTTTTAAGTATATGGTAAATATGTCGGCTATTTTATTTTTAGTTCAGATATGTTCTAAGTTTATAACATCTTTTCTATTTTATCACGTAAGAAATGGTGATGAATGTCAATATGTTTAGTCCGTGAGTGATTTACAAGATTTTTAGATAAATTTATTGAGCTTGCATTATCAAAATATATTGTTGATTTAATTAAGTTTATTCCAAAATATCTCAGTGTATGTTGCATATAAATTTCCTGAGCACATGCTAAAGCAGCAAATATGTATTATGTTTCACATGTTGAGAGAGAAACACATTTCTGTTTCTTATTAAACTAAGAGACAAGTGATTTTCCAATAAAATGGCATGTACCCCTTGTACTTTTTCTATCTGTCTGAGATCCGCCAAATCAGCATCACTGTAAGACACTAATTCAAATGGACATTATTTTGGATAGAAAGGACTAAAGTCCTTAATGTTATTAAGATTTCTCAGAATTCATTTTACAGCCCTTAAATGTGATTCTGGACCTGCTTGGAATATGGCGCATAAGCATACACTCATCATTATGTCCGGACGACTTGTAGTTAAATAGAGTAGCAAACCGATCATACTTCTGTATAGCTTTTGGTCAATACTTTTTCCTTTTTCATCTCAATCAAGATGAGCTGTAGTACTCATAGGAGTTGGTTTTCCGGAAGAGTTGTCCAAACCAAATCGTTTAATTAAATTATTACAATATTTTTCTTGATTAATAAAGATACCATTTGAAAATTGTTTAATTTGTAATCCGATAAAGTATGATAACTCTCACATATATGACATTTCAAATTCGTTTGTCATAATAAAAGAAAATTCTTTACATAATTCTTCATTAGTTGAACCAAAGATGATATCATCTATGTAAATTTGTATATTAAGATATCTTTATTTGTATTTTAAATAAACAACGTTTGATCAGCTTTTCCAACTCGAAATCTTGAGTTTATTAAATAATTTTTAAGTCTGTCATACAAACACGAAGTGCTAGTTTTAGACCAATGGATCCTTTTTAAGTTCATAAGCATAATCTATTGTTTTTCATGTATAAATAAAGGCGGTTGTTCTACTATACATTTTCTTTAATAAAACTATTTAAGAAAGCACTTTTAACATCCATTTGATAGAGTTTAAAGTTATGAAAACATGTGTACGCTAATAAAATATGTATTGCTTCAAGCCTTGCTACATGAGCAAATGTTTCTTCATAATCAATACCTACTTCTTGATTATAGCCTTGTGCTACTAATCTAGCTTTGTTTCTTGTAATATTTCCCAGTTCATCTGCTTTATTCTTATAAACCCAATTAGTACCAATGACTGATTGATTATCTGGACAAGGTACTAACTCCCAAACATCATTTCATTCGAACAGATAATTCCTTTTGCATAGCTATAATCCAATAATTGTATGTAGAAGCTTTTTTGGATTTTTACGTTCGATAGTTGAAAGAAAATCTGGACAACCCATTTGATTAGTTGACTTCTTGTTCGAACTTGTGAATTAATTTCTTTGATAATATTTTGTGTAAGATGATCTCGTAGAATTTTGGGAGGTGATCTAATTTGTTCTATGGGATTATTTTCAATATTTTCAAAGCTAGTGTTTTCAATAATTTCATCATCTTTGATGATTGTATTTTTATCGAAATTTTCATCAAAAGATACATGTAAAGTTTCTTCTATAATATTTGTACGTTTATTGAAAACACGATAGGCCTTACTACGTTCTGAATATCCAAAAAAAATCCCATGATCAGCTTTTGGATCAAATTTTACGAGTTGGTCTTTTGTGTTAAGAATAAAACATTTTGACCCGAAAATCTTAAAGTAAGAAATATTAGGTTTTCTTCCATTAAAAAGTTCATAAGAAGTGTTTTTGGTTAAAAGCATGCAATTGCTGCAGCTTCTGTCCAAAAATGTTTTGGTAAAGTGCTTCCAATTAATAGAGTTCTAGCAAATTCTTGTAGATTTCTATTCTTTCTTTCTACAACCCCATTTTATTGTAGAGTTCTAGGAAAGGAAAAATTATGATTTATTCCTTTCTTTTTACAAAAATGTTCAAATAATTCATTTTCGAATTCACCACCACGATCACTTCGAATGTCCTTAACTTTTAAGATTTTAATATTCTGAATTACTGTAACAAAATTTCTGAAATGTTCACTTTCATAATAATTGTCCATGTGTATCTTGAGAAGTCATCAACTATCACAAAAACATATCGATTATGATTTATGGATTGAACCTGGGTTGACCCGAATAAATCCATAAGTAATAATTCTAATGTTTGTAAAATTAAGATGACTTTCTTAGATTTAAAAGATGATTTGGTCAATTTTCCTATTTGACAATCTTCGCATAGATTTTTTATTTTAAAATTTATTTTAAGTAAACCCTTTACAATTTCATTTTCCAAAAGTCTTCGAATAGTTTTAAAATTAATATGACAAAAACATTTGTGCCATAACCAAGAATCATTATCTTTGGCTATTAAACATCTCTTTATTATTATTAATATTCATATTCAAAAAATAGATATTTTTATCTCTGTTTTCTTCAAAAATAAGATTTTGATCTTTATCAAAAATACTACATTTATTTTTGGAAAAAGTTATTTAATTTTTTTTGTCACATAACTGACAAATACTTAGTTAATTATGTTTTAAACTTTTATTTAAAGAAACCTTAGTAATAATAGGTAGATTTGATATACCGTAGTTGCATACATCTCCTTTGCCAATGATAAAACCTTTTGAGTTATCTTCGAAGGTAACAGAGCCACCATCAAAGTATGAAATATTTGTAAGCATATCTTTGTCTCAGGTCATGTTTTTTAAGCAACCACTATCTAAAATCCATTTTCTCTTCTTGAGTGGGACCTGCAAAAAATATTAGTAAACACATTGGTACCCACTTTTTAATGGGGTCCTAAAAGTTAGATCTTAGGAAGCCAAGCCCAAGTGGGTTTAGTAACTCTTTTATAAATATAAATTTTATTATTATGAACGGTTTCCATAAATGAATTGATATGTTTGTTCCTAACCAAACTATTGTTTTTTTTGGAACTCGTATCTCGTATTTACCTTTCTAGTGTATTTTGGTTCATTATTAAAAACTTTATTATATTTTGAATCAATTTTCCTTTTAGGATTTATGTTTTTCTTTGGTGGAAATTTTGGCTCCTTAACTCCCAACCCATTTTAATTTGAAGAGGGTTGAGAATTTTCTATGATTCTAGACAAATTTTCTCTACCTTTATTAAAGTTATACACATTCTTAGAAATGCTATCTAATTTAGGTTGAATATTAGTATTTGCTAATTCTAATATTTTTATTTTAGTTTTCAAAATGTGATTTTTAGAACTAATCTCATCATTCTTAGCCTTTTGAGTTCCAATTTCTTGACTCGAAAGTGAAAATTGACTACCTGAGTTTGAGAGAGTCTCCTGAACTTTTTCAAGTTCTTCCTCTAAAATTTTCTTTTCTTCTTTTAACATGTCTCTTTCAAATTCAGCTTTATTCTAATTTTCATGTGTTTGCTTAAGTTTCCTTTAAAAAGTTTTTATAGTATTCAAAAATTCAGTGTTAACTTCTACTAAATCATTATAAGATAAATTACCTAGCTCGGATTCTTGAGCCATAAATCACACATTTGCTTGTTCATTATCGCTATCACTATCTGATGAATCCGAATCTGAGTCGTCCCCAACTAACAAAAAAGCTTTCTTTTTGAATTTATCTTTCTAATTCTTGTTGTTGAAGTTTTTTTTGATTTTCTTTTAGTTCCGGACAGTCTTTCACCGTGTGACCTTTCATGTGACAATTAAAACATTCTAAGTTTGAGGATGAAGGTTTGCTCGAGGAATTCTTTTTGAAGTTACTTTTATTTCCTTCTCTGAATTTCAAAATTTTCTTAAATTTTTTGGCAATGAATGACAGATCATCATCTTCTGATTCTGATTCTTCTTTTTCAGCATGAAAGACTAGATTCTTTTTCTCTTGTGCTTATTCCTTTTTAGCTTGGAGATTTACTTCATAAGACATGAGATTACCTATGAGTTCTTCTAGTTTCATTGTTGATAAATCATTGGCTTCCTCAAGGGCTAATACTTTTCTCTCCCAATCGTTGGTTAAAGAGTTTAGTACATTTGAAACAATATCAAAGTCACGATATTTTTCTCCTAACCCTATTAAGGTACGAAGAATATCTTGAAATCTTGAATACGTGCCATTGATGGTTTCATTTTGTCTCATCTTAATGTTCTGGGACTGGTTTCTGAGCATTGAAATTTTGAATTGTTTGACCTTACTTGTACCCTCATGCAATGTTTTAAGGGTTTCCCATATTTGATGTGCAGTAGTGCAAATGCTAACGCGATTGAATTCGTTTCTATCCAAAGCATAGAATAACATATTCATAGCTTTGGCATTTGCACTTGCTTCATTTTTCTGAGCTATTGTCCACACCGAGTATTCAGTAGTTGGTGTTGTATATTGGGTTTGAGTTGCATTCCAAGCTTCAAAGCTATTAGCTTGCACGTATATTCTCATTCTTGTAGCCCAGTAATTATAGTGTAATCCATTGAACAATGGCGGTCTTTGAGTAGATTGTCCTTCAAAAAATGTTGTGGTAGTGCTGAAACTTGGAATATTTTCCATATTATCAAAGTATCAAATAACGATGTTACGATTATAGGATGTCCTTGCTCTGATACCAATTGGAAGAGTCTATGCAGTGGTAGGAACGTATAATATGGGGTATAGTCAATGTATGATGTAGATAACAAAGTAACAGCAGAAAGTAAAATGGCACAGTCGATTTTATACTGGTTCGGACCACTGTCTACGTCCAGTCCCAGACTCCCTTCTGGTATTTAACTAACACAAAAAACCTCACTTCACCTGGAGGAACAGGTTCACAATTACCCGAACAGCCGAACGGGGCTTCTTGCCTCAACTGCTGAAGAGGAATTCCACAATACAAAATAATTGTTGACTACTTGTGTTCTCGATAACACGGATATGTCAAATTGTTGTACACCATTCCTATAAACTTTCCTTGATGATAATCGTGTAACTCGTGAAAGAGTATGGAAGTTTTGAATAAGATTTGAAATCTTAGAAATAGCGTGCTATAGAGATTTTGAATGCTTTGAATAAGATAGAAAGAATTAAAGTAAGTTTCGGTTAATGAAAGCATTTGATGGAATCTCTATTTATAATGTACGAAAGATTGCAACTAATCATGAAGAGTTTGATCTAAAAGATATAAATTAGAACTCTTCATGGAAGGTTGCATCCTTTCGTATTCAGATGTCTGAATAATAATTTCAGATGTATGGTTTTGAATTGAAAAACATACAGCAAAGAAATAGGTCATTTCGAGGGTAATTCAAACATCTAAAAATATTTTGGTCAGACATCTGAATATTGTATAAATTTCATTTCAGAAAATAGACGTCTGATCAAAATATTTCAGACGTCTGTTTCCTCAGAACAGACCTATGTCTTGTGTATTTTATTTGAAAAACCATATATATAAATATATGTGTGTGTGTCATCAAGGAATATTTTAACAATTTCTATACCAATACATACGACTCTAACGCGTATAATCTTCAATCTAAGTTCTTGAATCTATTTTTGAATATCTTCCTGCAAAATAGAGTTGGTTGATATAATATAAGTGCACATGTATAGTTGTCATAATCAAAACGCTATACAATGAGATCCAACAATGTTATGAGTTAAAAAGGTTAATTTACTTGAATTGATAATAATGTTTCTTATTTTTGTTATAAGTCAAATTTCCACTTATATATATTGAATCCCCCCTCCACACACACACACACACACACACACATATATATATATATATATATATATATATATATATATGCGGATAACCTTGGCATCTTGTTTTTCCTCACTTCGACTTCCTCCAAAAATTTGCCCCAAACCACCATTTCCTCCTCCAATTTCGCCATCCACTACCACTCTATAACAACCCGTAATTTTCTACTACTTAAATTATTGAATTTAATACGATTTTTTATTAATTTTGTTACTAATAAATTTTAGTGGTTTAATTATGTAATTTTATGATGTGTACTTAATCAAATTGATTAAGTAATGAATTTCAACCATTCATAACAATAATAACTTACATTGATTATAAACTTAACTATGATTTGGTTTGTATTGTTAAAAATTGAAATTTGAATTAAATATTAAAATATTTGAATGTAATTAATTTAATTCATTTATAATTGAAAGTTAAATGAATTTAATAAATAATCAAAATTGAAATTTGAATTAAATGAAATTGAGTTATAAAGTTGGTTTAAACTCTAGTTTGATTAGAATGGAATTGATAAACCTTTGAATTGAATTTAAAATAAATAACTGAAAATTAGGAATTTTATAAATTAATTAACCTGTCAAATTAGCCATTTTGCAAATGGTATCGGAATTCGATGAAACCAATTTCGCAGGGTTTGAAATATTAAATTATTATAGGATTTCAAATTTCATAACAATCGGGGGTTCCCAGTGATTGTGTCGATTTGAAACGCTTGTGGAAATTAAAAGTTAATACAATGTTGAGGTAGTTATGATTATAAGTAACCCTAAAGTCTAAACCTACTTCAATAATCTTTTTTTCCAGTAAACAAATAATCATGGCCACTGTCCTTCTATTTCTTTTAGAAAAAACCAATGGCTCCTACTTGTTTCAAAAATAAGAACAATTCGAATAAAAATCTTGAAATTATAAAACTTCTTCCTTTAAGTTACTGGTAGATAAATCTTCACGTGGATGATCTTTGGAAGGTCAAGGGGTTGATTTAGGCTTTGCAAACAAAACCAGTAGGTTGCGTATGATATATATATATATATATATATGTGTGTGTATATATATATATGTTAGGATTGGGATTTGCGGTAAATTTAGAGATGGATTTGCAAACACTACAAGAAAAGTAGAATAGCCATCACAGTTTTAACATCATCTAAAATCCAGCTGATGTCAAAACATATTTTTAACATTGCTCATTTTAAAAGTGATGTTGTTGGTTTCTCAAACATCGATTTATTGAAAGACTGATGTCTTAAATACACTTTTAAAATTTTGAACTCGTAGGCCATACCAAATTTTTTGGCTGTTACATCACTTATTAAAATAGCTATTGTCTATGAAGTAAGAGAAAGATGAAGGATATCGTTGAACTTCGGGTCATAATTAAAATGACTAAAATAGGATCCATACACAAGTCAATTGAGTTAGCTTCTCTTAGGGAACATGCTTCCTCAATACTATATCTCTTACTCTATAACTGATTGAAATCGCCCTAGATTTTGGGAGTATTGTCTGAGGCGAGCGATAGCTACGGCTATGCGTTACCACCAGCCTGGGTTCGCAACCCAGTAGAATCCTATGGATGAGTATAACCTCGATGTCTTGTCATATTATCCTGATCGAGCCCCCTACAATTTCGATGGGTATATGCAACGTTTACGACAATGTTATAAACAGTGTTAGGGTAATAATGGTAATCCTGCTTACGGTTTTCAATAGTGTACTTATCGTGGATACTAATAACGTATTTTATTATATAATATCTAGTTAAATAGATCCTTAGGAGACGGACATTTTCGTAACATCTCTTAAGTTACTGCACTCATGAACACATAGGATATAAGACTGTAAGCATCTTTTATGTTGTGACTAGGGCTGTCAATGAGTACCCAAAAAATCAGTTATCCGTCTGCATTCGTATCCGGAAACATTGAATATATTTGTTATCCGAGATGTAGATACAGATATCCGATATCCGAAAATCCTTCTAGATACGGATATGGTTATAGTGGTATCCGTATCCGAAAAATATCCGTCCGATTTTCTGAAGTGTTTGGTGTGTATATTATATTTATAATTTTTAATTTATGCCTAAGCTTAAATTAATATATAAATTTCCTTAAAATAGCTAAACTAATCTCAACTATTAGATTATAAAAGAATATTGTATTTGGTATTATGCAACATTTTAAATCATGTACTCATTTTATTTTGTGGTATGGTTATAATTAAGACTGTAACACCCCGTATTTTCTGTGAGTGTATTAATAACAAATCGGAGAATAATTAAATTGTAATAGAAGAATTAAGGGAAACGTGTTGCACCATTGCGTTCGTCTCAGAATTCTGCTTCGAAACGAGTCCGAGTTTGCGAGAATCGGAGTCCGTATGACCAAGTTATGGCCCTCCAAAGTTTCAGGAATTTTCAGAGTTCAAAACAGCTCGAATTCGAATTCAAAACCCAGAACAGACTGGCGGGAAATTTCCCGCCCAGTACCCAGGTCGACTGGGGAGTCGACTGGGCAGTTGACCCGCCTGACCAGGTCAACTGGGAAGTCGACCTGGTACCCGAACCTGGTTTTGGGCCTGGGTGCATTCTTATGTATCTGGTCTCGTTTTCTGCCTAGATTCGTCTGCCTAAACCTATTTAAAAAGCCCCAAACCTAGCCTTCTCTACACACAATTCTATTCTGCTTCTACTCTTCCTCTGTTCTAAATAAAAATAAAAATGGCGTCGCTACTCTGCTGGAATCAAAACTAGAAGCTAATCAACATCAACCTAAGCAACTCAATTCAAGCTTGAAACTTCAACAACGGTTAAAGAGAATCAACTAACGTCGCTACAACTATCTTTCTTTTAGAATCCAATCAAGGCAAGTACAATTATTTTCCGATATAAACGTTAATTCTGATTGTGACATGAATTGTCAGTCTGAATCTGAGATTATGTCTGTTCTGTTCTGTTTAGATCTACCTTATTCTGTATTTCTTCCTGCTTTCTGTTCTATAGCCAGGCTACCACAAGCCTGAGCCAATCTCATAAGAGATTAACATACGCTAAAATATTTGGGACAATAAATTGAATAATGTATGAAATGGGCATGACCGATATGTGACCGATTTGAGGAAAGAATATAGGTTGAACTTGGAACTTAGGACATAAATCTAAGGCATATAATTGAACCTATGACTTGAGTTTCGTGGCATAAAGAATATTGAACATACGACTTTAGAAGTTGAGGCATAAAATTTACATTGGACATATGACTTAGGAATTGGGGCATAAATTTGACCGTAGGCATGTAATTAGTTTAGATACATATTACATGTTGTAAACTAGATCTGGATCTAAGCAAGCTATGTATGATAATCTGTGATTTGGGGACATAATTCAATATCTGATTTTAAGAATATGATACATGATTAAAACCTAGATTTGTGGCACATTTTAAGAAGGGGAAGATATGTTACTTAGGTGTAGAAATTAAAATCTATAATAAGATTTGAGGACTATTAAGTGTGAATACACATAAATAGGGATTTTTGGATATATGGCATGCATTGTAATATTTGGTATAATTTATAGATGAATCTGCTGTACAATGCTAGTTTAACCAAAATGGGAACATATGTTATATGGTAAATTATGTCCATATTCTGTGTTATGTAAATTTAGGCAAACATGGGGTATATGATCATATTGTGAATCATGACAATTATTTAGGCCTAATTTATGATTAAGCAAGGAATGTAAATAGAACCTTTAGAAATATTAAATCTGCTAAATCTGTCATCTGCTAAGTCTATTGAAAATGCCAAATCTGCTAAACCAAATCTGTTGAGATTCCTGAACTGCTAAATCTGTTGAGATGCCTAATCTGTTATCTGCTAAATCTGCTAGTTTGCTTAATCTGCTAAATCCGTTAAGTAGCCTAATCTTCAAAATCTGTTATCTTCTATATCTGTTGAGTTGATATAATTAGTCTGTTATTGACATAATCTGAATTGGCTATAGTTATGAATAATTGACATGTATATTAGGCGTGGGCATAAATGGTAAATTATTAATTAATTGGTCGCAAAGATGAACATGGCTAACTCGAGGTTAGAATGAGTTTGCGGCGTAATCCTGCCCGGAACCGCCCGACACATCCAGTGGCCGCAAACAATAGGTTCTAATGTGAGAAGTTAGTCATAATATGCTTAGACACGAGGTTAGGTCTGGCTTGTGGCAGAAGTCTGCCCGGAACCGCCCGGCCCATCCAGCGGCCACAAGCTAGCAACCTAATGTGAGAGGTCTATGCATTAATAATTAATTAATGAAAATCTAAGATAAAAATGATGTCTAAAACGTGTTGGGTGGATAGGGTTAAACCAACTGGACTAATATATATAATAAACCCGTTCATGAATCTGTAGGCCCAATACAAAGTTAGACAAATCTGAAATTCTATTAAATCTGTACATTTGATCCGTTAGTCTGAAAACTTGTTGATTTGATTTTCTGATCTGTGAACTAGTAAATCTGATCTCTATATGTTTGAACTTATAAACAAGTTAATCTGAAATCTGTTAGTCTAGGGACACAAGGTTAGGAGGGAAATTACTTGTGTCATCTGTTGTTTGGGACCCATATTAGTCAGTAACCCTCTCTGGTATCAAAACTTTGACCCAACAGTAGGTAGGGTCCGGGCACGCTTACTGAACTAATTATAAGCGGTTCATTCTGATAATGGCGAGGGGTGTTGATGGTGCGTTCCAACCGGGTCATGTGCGTGCATGGATCCTGGTCTGCCTCTGAGGATGTAAGACGCCGTGACATCTGTAATTGGTCTGTGCCAATTGGTTGTCACTTTAGGGAGTGATACACCCTACTGTGGGGCCGACACATGGTATTTATGTATTAGGAAGCCGATTGCTTGGGGTAGGGTTTTAGAGTACACTTAGTTCTGTCTGTTTCTGTTGGTACCGTCTGTTTCTGTTGGGTGGTAACACCTGTCTGTTTCTGCGTGGTACCGTCTATTCGGGTGGTAAAGGCCCATTTACTAGTGTACACCTAATTCTACATTCTGTTTCCATAGGGATTAATCTGTTTCTGCTTCTGTCTGTTTTTGTTCGGGTGGTAAAGGCCCATTATTAGCATTCTGTTTCTATCTGTTTCTGTTGGGGTGGTAAAGGCCCATTACTAGCATTCTCTTCTGTGGAAAATTATTCTGTACCCGTTTCTGTTTCAGTTTATACATTAGGGTGACACCTAATTCTGTTATACTAGTATTAGTGCAGAGAAGTGTTAAGAAATAGCTTATATCATTCTGTTCTGCTGTTATATCCGCTACACCAGTTACTGTTATCTCTCATCCAGTTTTATTTTCATGTCATGTTATTATTATCTGTTCATAACTGAAAATCACTGGACTTGCCAGACTTTTTGTTTGACCCTTGTTGTTTCGCCTCCTTTCTTCCGTCCCCCCCCCCCAAGGTTTTGTAGAAGGGAGTACTCTAGCTTGATCCAGATTTCTTCCGCTTGAAGTGCTTAAAGTATGGCTTGTCTTCTTCTGTGGGGATTATGAATTTAAACTATGCATTCTGAAGGCTTTTGTACAAGACTGATATTTTGTACTTGAATTATGGTATTGTGATTTGAAAAGATGTAGCCAAGCTTATCTCAGTTTCTGTTGTAATAAAGTTATAAATTTTTCAAGTACTGTTTTTATCTGTCTTGTAAGTTTCTGTTCAGTTTACTAAAATGCTCCACCAAAGTTAAGGCATTCCCTTTGTGAGTGACCTTAACGGAGGTGGGGTGTTACACTTGGTATCAGAGCTGAAGGTTACCAGATTGGGTAAAGTTTTTGAAAACTATTTTCAAAAAGGATTTAAAAGGAAGTATTTTCGAAAGTAAAGCCTATTTTTGAAAAACATAATCCCCAAGAGCCATATATCTTACCTTCAGTCCTTTTTGTATTGAATCTTTCCTTTTTCGTTTCAGCATGTCTGAAGCATCTGAGATACCAGAGGGTGTTCATGTACCCGGTTGGCTTCGTCAATATCTTGAGGCTAGGACCGCCGCCGCAGGTCCAGCCAATGATCCCCCTCCTCCGCCCCCTCCTCGTGCAATTTCTTTCTCAAAGATCTGTAGAGATTTTAGGTCCATGGGTGGAAAGGATTTAAAGGGAACTGAATCATTCGTAGAAGCGAGGAACTAGCTCAAAGAAACTGAGGATCTATTCGTTATCTTCGAGGTGGACGATAGGCAAAAGGTACAGTTGGCGGTATGACTGCTCAAAGACGAAGGTTCCTATTGGTGGGAAGTCACTAACGCCGAGAGGCCGGTTGAAACATGGATGGATTTCAGAACAAGGTTTGAGACAAAATTCCTCTCGCAAGCTGAACGAAGTCTACAACTGGAAAAGTTCTTATCTCTTAAGCAAGGAAGTATGACGGTCAAGGAGTACGTCAACCAGTTCAACCAACTAGCTAGGTTCGGATTGGATTTAGTCAACACTCAGCATAAAAAGGCTCTCCGCTTTGTTAAAGGATTGAACGAGCCACCGCACAGCCTAGCCATGACCAATGTACCCATGGGAGCGACTTACGAGAAATTGGTGGACATGGCACTACTGCACGAGGAAGACAAGGGCGAGAAAGGGACAAAGAAGGAAGAACCACAGAATAAGAAAGCATGGCCCAAAAAGGAAACACAAAAGAAGGATGAGAAGTCTGAAGATAAGAAGGGGAAAAAGTGCTTTACTTGTGGAAGCTCGACTCATCTGAACAAGGATTGCAGAAAAAGGAAGGACACTTGCTTGAACTGTGGTGAGATGGGACACTTCACTAGGGACTGCCCGAAGAAACGAGGGCAAGGGCAGAGGGCAGAACCCACTTCTGGAGGACAGGCCAATGCTCAAGGGACTGGTAGATAGGGTAGAAATAAGAAAATTTATGTAGAAGGTTTAATCTTCCTATCTGATTGTTGAGTTAAAACTCTTTCTGATTCTGGCATTTTGATTCTGTAATCGATACTCTGCACTTTAATACTAGTATTGTTTCTGATTCCACTGTAGACTCAAACCCTTAAAGGTTATGACTCATCTGTTTGTGATTGGGGTTTGAGAGATATCTGTGTTAGGCGTCAAGTAGGACGCATACATTCTGGGTTTTATCATGCTTAGTTCAGTAACCTGATCTGTACCAGTAATCTGTAAATATCTGAATATTTCCGATAAGGTTAAGATTTCCAGTTTTGACATTATCTAAAGAGGATAATCCTCTGGGTGTCAATTTGATGTTGGTTTCGGTCTTCAGGGCCGATACTTAGGACCCATGTCTAATGGGAACCAAGTTTTTGTTTTATCTGTACTCGCTTCCATCATTCGACTGTATCCTATTGATCGAATCTTCGAACTTTAGGTAGAAACTAATGGGTGTAAACATGTGTTTGAGACATGTTATGTTTGATGGTTGCAAGTGGTTGCTAGTGGTTGCTCGTGGATGCATATACACACACTAGGCACTAGATCGACTCGAAAACACTCTCATACTGCATATGGATGTGTGGGCATTTTCAATTTCTATGGATGCAAAATGATTGACTCAGCACATGGATGTTGCATATGAATGAATGGTTGTGCACTCATATAAGAATGATATGTATCAAATACGAAAATTTGCATACATGTTGGACTCATGACACTGACATAGTTCGCATTAAGGAGGTCAACTGAATCAGTGGACCGCCTGATCTTTGCATTAGATAAGAAACATATACACACACTTTTGCATATGTTCATACAACATTAGAAGTTTCTAAGGACAATGGACGCAAGTGATTGGTGATTGAGTAAATGGATGTTGGATGGTAGGACACATTCTTCCTAACTTGAAGATTTCGGGGACGAAATCCTTTAAGGATGGGAGAATGTAACACCCCGTATTTTCTATGAACGTATTAATAACAAATCGGAGAATAATTAAATTGTAACAGAAGAATTAAGGGAAACGGGTTGCGCCATTGCGTTCGTCTCGGAATTCTGCTTGGAAACGAGTCCGAGTTTGCAAGAATCGGAGTCCGTATGACCAAGTTATGGCCCTCCAAAGTTTCAGGAATTTTCAGAGTTCAAAACAACTCGAATTCGAATTCAAATTTCGAATTCAAAACCCAGAACAGACTGGGCAGGAAATTTCCCGCCCAGTAACTAGGTCGACTGGGGAGTCGACTGGGCAGTCGACCCCCCCTGACCAGGTCGACTGGGCAGTCGACCTGGTCCCCGAACCTGGTTTTGGGCCTCGGTGCATTCTTATGTATCTGGTCTCGTTTTCTGCCTAGATTCGTCTGCCTAAACCTATTTAAATAGCCCCAAACCTAGCCTTCTCTACACACAATTCTATTCTGCTTCTACTCTGCCTCTGTTCTAAATAAAAATAAAAATGGCGTCGCTACTCTGCTGGAATCAAAACTAGAAGCTAATCAACATCAACCTAAGCAACTCAATTCAAGCTTGAAACTTCAACAACGGTTAAAGAAGATCAACTAACGTCGCTACAACAATCTTTCTTTTAGAATCCAATCAAGGCAAGTACAGTTACATTTTCCGATATAAACGTTAATTCTGATTGTGACATGAATTGTAAATCTGAATCTGAGATTATGTCTGTTCTGTTCTGTTTAGATCTACCTTATTCTGTATTTCTTCCTGCTTTCTGTTCTATAGCCAGGATACCACGAGCCTGAGCCAATCTCATAAGAGATTAACATACGCTAAAATATTTGGGACAATAAAATGAATAATGCATGAAATGGGCATGACCGATATGTGACCGATTTGAGGAAAGAACATAGGTTGAACTTGGAACTTAGGACATAAATCTAAGGCATATAATTGAACCTATGACTTGAGTTTTGTGGCATAAAGAATATTGAACATACGACTTGAGAAGTTGAGGCATAAAATTTACATTGGACATATGACTTAGGACTTGGGGCATAAATTTGACCGTAGGCATGTAATTAGTTTAGATACATATTACATGTTGTAAACTAGATCTGGATCTGAGCAAGCTATGTATGATAATCTGTGATTTGGGGACATAATTCAATATCTGATTTTAAGAATATGATACAAGATTAAAACCTAGATTTGTGGCACATTTTAAGAAGGGGGACTTAGGTGTAGAAATTAAAATCTACAATAAGATTTGAGGACTATTAAGCGTGAATACACATAAATAGGGATTTTTGGATATATGGCATGCATTGTAATATTTGGCATAATTTATAGATGAATCTGCTGTACAATGCAAGTTTAACCAAAATGGGAACATATGTTATATGGTAAATTATGTCCATATTCTGTGTTATGTAAATTTAGGCAAACATGGGGTATATGATCATATTGTGAATCATGACAATTATTTAGGCCTAATTTATGATTAAGCTAGGCATGTAAATAGAACCTTTAGAAATATTAAATCTGCTAAATCTGTCATCTGCTCAGTCTGTTGAAAATGCCAAATCTGCTAAACCAAATCTGTTTAGATTCCTGAACTACTAAATATGTTGAGATGCCTAATCTGTTATCTGCTAAATCTGCTAGTTTGCTTAATCTGCTAAATCCGTTAAGTAGCCTAATCTGCAAAATCTGTTATATGCTATATCTGTTGAGTTGATATAATTAGTCTGTTATTGACATAATCTGAATTGGCTATAGTTATGAATAATTGACATGTATATTAGGCGTGGGCATAAATGTTAAATTATTAATTAATTGGCCGCAAAGATGAACATGGCTAACTCGAGGTTAGAATGAGTTTGCGGCGTAATCCCGCCCGGAACCGCCCGGCACATCCAGTGGCCGCAAACAATAGGTTCTAATGTGAGAAGTTAGTCATAATATGCTTAGACACGAGGTTAGGTCTGGCTTGTGGCAGAAGTCTGCCCGGAACCGCCCGACCCATCCAGCGGCCACAAGCTAGCAACCTAATGTGAGAGGTCTGTGCATTAATAATTAATTAATGCAAATCTGAGATAAAAATGATGTCTAAAACGTGTTGGGTGGATAGGGTTAAACCAACTAGACTAATATATATAATAAACCCGTTCATGAATTTGTAGGCCCAATACAAAGTTAGACAAATCTGAAATTCTGTTTAATCTGTACATTTGATCCGTTAGTCTGAAAACTTGTTGATTTGATTTTCTGATCTGTGAACTAGTAAATCTGATCTCTGTATGTTTGAACTTATAAACAAGTTAATCTGAAATCTGTTAGTCTGTGGACACAAGGTTAGGAGGGAAATTACTTGTGTCATCTGTTGTTTGGGACCCATATTAGTCAGTAACCCTTTCTGGTATCAAAACTTTGACCCAACAGTAGGTAGGGTCCGGGCACGCTTACTGAACTAATTATAAGCGGTTCATTCTGATAATGGCGAGGGGTGTTGATGGTGCGTTCCAACCGGGTCATGTGCGTGCATGAATCCCGGTCTGCCTCTGAGGATGTAAGACGCCGTGACATCTGTAAATAGGTATGTGCCAATTGGTTGTCACTTTAGGGAGTGATACACCCTACTGTGGGGCTGACACAGGGTATTTATGTATTAGGGAGTCGATCGCTTGGGGTAGGGTTTTAGGGTACACTTAGTTCTGTCTGTTTCTGTTGTTACCGTCTGTTTCTGTTGGGTGGTAACACCTATCTGTTTCTGCGTGGTACCGTCTGTTCGGGTGGTAAAGGCCCATTTACTAGTGTACACCTAATTCTACATTCTGTTTCCGTAGGGATTAATCTGTTTCTGCTTCTGTCTGTTTCTGTTCGGGTGGTAAAGGCCCATTATTAGCATTCTGTTTCTGTCTGTTTCTGTTGGGGTGGTAAAGGCCCATTACTAGCATTCTCTTCTATGGAAAATTATTCTGTACCCGTTTCTATTTCAGTTTATACATTAGGGTGACACCTCATTTTGTTATACTAGTATTAGTGCAGAGAAGTGTTAAGAAATAGTTTATATCATTCTGTTCTGCTGTTATATCCGCTACACCAGTTACTATTATCTCTCATCCAGTTTTATTTTCATGTCATGTTATTATTATTTGTTCATAACTGAAAGTCACTGGACTTGCCAGACTTTTTGTCTGACCCTTGTTGTTTCGCCTCCTTTCTTCCGTTCCCCCCCCCCCCTCAAGGTTTTGTAGAAGGGAGTACTCTAGCAGCTTGATCCAGATTTCTTCCGCTTGAAGTGCTTAAAGTATGGCTTTTCTTCTTCTGTGGGGATTATGATTTTGAACTATGCATTCTGAAGGCTTTTGTACAAGACTGATATTTTGTACTTGAATTCTGATATTTTGATTTGAAAAGATGTAGCCAAGCTTATCTCGGTTTATGTTGTAATAAAGTTATAAATTTTTCAAGTACTGTTTTTATCTGTCTTGTAAGTTTATGTTCTGTTTACTGAAATGCTCCACCAAACTTAAGGCATTCCCTTTGTGAGTGACCTTAACGGAGGTGGGGTGTTACAAAGACATAATTGTGTATATGCCTATATGATTTATATTTTATTTTGTTTTAGTTTTAAGGTGGTTTATTTCATATTTCAAACACTTTATCTCCTAAAATAATTATTGTATGAAATTTATTTGATCAATGTCTTACTTGTAATTTTTAATTAGATGTATTCATCTTTTCAAAAAATATTTAACGAACCAAATTTGCATGTGAGTGATGTGTTTGTAAACTTTTATTGTTTTATTTTCGGATATTTTCGTATATTTTCAGATATTTTTTCAATTATTTTTCGGATATTTTCGGATAACCGCATCTAATGTACATTTTTAAGTTTTGGATACGGATATTTTCGGATATTTTTCTAACATCCGTATTCGCTAAGGCAGATACAAATATTTTCGAATATCCAAAAATATCCGCGGATATGGATATTCTTAAACGGGTATCTGCGAATATGGGATACAGATACAGATTTTTATTTTCGGACACGGATTCGGATACAGCACTATCTGTATCCGTCTGCATCTATTTATAGCCCTAGTTATGACATCCATATTATTACATGGTATTGATTTGACTGGTATGAGAATATTTTAGTTCTGGTCCTTCTGATCCAAGTATTTTGTCTTTTCATTTGTGCTCGAGCCAACCTGAGTTATCAGTTCGCTAAGACCTCGTTATTAAGATGAAGATAGAGCTTGATAGGCATATATGTTAGTATTATTCCACTGCATTTATTGATATGTTTTCTGATAGTTTAACTCTGATAATTGTTGCAAAGTATAATTAGATGTATGTTGTAACAACTTCATGAACCGTTGTTTGTTTATTATATTTTGTCCTTCCATTGTGAGATTCTGTGATTGCTTTTCTTCTTTCATTCCTTTTCTATATTTATCCCAATAATTATCTCTATTATTGATTCGTTTGAGATTACATATGTGGATTATTGTCAACTTGGACGATTGTGACGACCCGAAAATTTCCACCTTTCGAATCAACTGTAAGCCGCACATGCGATCCAAATGGCAGAAATTCTCGAACCATTATGGGATACAACACATCAAAACAAACACAAAAGAACGTTTCATTGTTACTACAACAATTTTACATAAGAGTACATAACATATTAAAGTACAATAAATTATATTGCACAGCGAAAACATAATTACATTCAATGGCAGACTCTTAAATGCTCTGGACACAACTTTAAGCTTCAATCCAGAATCATGTACTTAAGTATTTGCAAAATAAACTACCCGGCTGCCCGTGTGGAAATAATGGGCACCCGAGTTTGCAAGGGAAAAAAACTACGGGTCAGTCATGGGAATGGTATTAGAACTCAAGTATGATATAATTCATTTTAAACTTAGATAATTCATAGGATCACACCATATAACACAGAACGAGTTTTCTCCATATGGATACCAGTGCATCAATCTTGAAACAAAGATGGTTTCATTTACATGCTAACTCAAAACCAAAATATTTTTGTCTTGACTTTTAGATTTATCAAATCTAACTTATTTTCATAAACACTTCTTTTGAAAATAATATTTTCGGACTCAGAAACCCCATTTTATTTCAAATCATTGAAATACTAGATATTTCTTTCATATCAAATCATACTTGACTTGGGGATTTCAAAACAAATCACTTTGGAAATCTCAAATATCTACAATACAACATATCAAAACATATGCAACCAACTCGGGAGGTTTCTCCCGATAACATGGCAACTGGGGCTAACCCTTCCCATCTTGATAATCATCCTAGTGTATTTCCCTCTATATTAAGAGGAGTCCCATACCCGTTTTCTCAGGTTTTAGTTACGGGTTACCCGAATCATAGGTAATATATCAAATCATTTCTATCTCGAAGTGATAAATCGTCTCATAATAATCACAAGTACTTTCAAATCATAGCACTTTTTCTTTTCATATCATTTAAGCATTGGGGTTTAAGCCGTTGAAATTCTCTTCATTTATAAAATATCTTTTATCAACCCTTTTATCATTTACAAATATTTATTTAGAAATATTTTCCAGTTCTTCAAAATCCAATTTTCATTTCATGTTCGTTTAAGAAATCATCTTTCTAAAATCATTCATTTGGTTTCGCGTTCATAATTAAATGAAACAACTCTATTAACAATCAACAACGTTACAAAAAGCGCTAAGCTACGAATAGGCTTATATCAGCTAATTTAGTAAAAATGACTTTTATATGACCTAAAACTTCACATTAACAATTAGAATCACTTCCAATCCAGTTATTGTGATTCAAGGTAGCATTACAGGCTTGGATGATCTCATCCGCTTAGCTACCTTATCTTCTTCATTGACCTCGCTCATGCCACTATAGCCTTAGGTTTATTCAAAGGGCCATCTTTGGATGACACACAGTAGCTTCGCCTGGTTTATGTTCTTTTTTATTCGGTTAGTCTAGGTTTTTTACTCTATATATCGTGTTTTGATTTCCATTTTCCACACACTCCAAACTGCCAAGCATATGTTTTCCCCCCAAAAGCCCACCCAAGGGCCTTTTAATGAAGTAGCCAAGATAAAGAAATAAATTTGTTCACTTAACAATATTTTGACTTATATCACTACAACTAGAGATAAAGTTATAACCAAAAGGAAAAGCTTGCTTCCTCTCATATATAGCGAGGAGAAGAAGGCTAAACAATAATCGGAGGAGGAAGTGAAAATGTCGAGGGAATCTTGACAAGGCCAACTAAAATTAGGCTAACTCAGCCAATGATAATAAATCTCTAAAGGATAAGGAATAAAGATGATATCCTGTCTTACACCAACATTATTAGGGACGCTAAGAGGATTTTTTTTTTCCTATGATAATTCTCTTACCATAATTACCAAAAATGCTATAAGCGCTCATCTCTTGGACCTATATGAATATCCTGATTTATATTTCCTTCTCTCCTGGACCTATATGAATATTTCAAAAGATAATGCTGATGACAGTGACAAGATGATGATAATAACGATACTAACAATAATGATGTGAAGATAATGACGATGTCAACGGTCATGAAGGGCAAAAAGATGAGGAGATGCATCAAGCGATCGCAACCTAGATTCATCCTCTCACAATGCAGTCTTTACTGAATTTCCCGACCCGCGAGTGTTTTGTATTTTTGCAATTTGCTAGGTTCAAACCGAATATTACAGATTTGAGATCTCATCTTCTTGAGCTGAAATTCTCTGAAAACTCATCTATTTATTTTCTACTTTTGTTAAAATCATATGCATTAAACTTCCGTTGTATTTATTTATGTAAACTCTAATAAATTGTATAAATTTATTCTGCTATGAGATATGTATTCTTCTGTGTCTTCGTCTGTGATTTGATTTTTATTAAACCCCCATTGCAATAACAATACGTTATTTCGAACGATCTGAGTTGGTATAATGGTAGGAAACAGCAGGCCGTTACAGCTTTGGCTTGTAAGTCGATATGTCTGACGGCTATTGATAGCCATCGACAACAATTACAAAGTTGTTGATAGCCGTTGGATAAGATGTCGGTGGCGTTTATTAAAACGTGGTTATACACTGTAAACGATGTGCCGTTGATCGTCACCGGCAGTCGTCGAAAAAGCCTGTCGGAACATAATGTTGTTCTAATAGTGGATGTAACGAGTGTTTTAAAAACCCGACCCTGCCGCGGTCCGACCTCGAATAACCCTGAACCTTGGACCATCACGGCGCGGAACTCAATCAGACCTCATTCATGCATGAACCTTGGTCCGACCTTCAAACCAGCAGTCCAACCTTCAATTTTACACGGTTAAACCACGGTTCTTTGTTTTTCCATACTTCTCATTGTGTAATTCTTTATGATAATTTCATCTTTTGTATTGTTTTAAAATAACAACTAAAATATTTCAAAAAATCATAACTGTTCCGACATTTAAACCATAAACTTTACCATTTCGTTCTAAAAAACACGTGTGTTTGTTTATGCTCTTGCTATTTTATTATATCATGCAATCTATTAATTTTAGTTTATAAATAGATTACTTTCAAACTTTATTATTCATTTGTTTGAGTACACATAAAACTTAATTATTCTCATTTTCACTGTTAATAAGCATGTGCGGCTCTCGGCGGTTCGACCGGTCAAACCTTCAAAACCTTGGACCCTGAGTCCTTACGGTTTGACTCGCGGTCCGGTTTTAAAAACTATGGATGTAACAATGTGCGAGTATTGGTCTTTGATGCTAAAGCTGATAAAGAAAGACATGGAATGATGGAGACAGGCAAGAAAGTAAACTAGTGGAAGGCAATTATTGGTCTTTGATGCTCACATAAGTTAAAAACAGGCAAAAAAAAAAAAAAAAAAAAGGTGATTATGAATTTATCCCACCCTCCACAGTCCACACACACGAAGAAGAATCAAACATGGATCAGCAATGATCTGAATGTTGACCCGATCAACGTTCTTGGTTTGTTCTGTTTGAAAGGTACCTGCTTCTATGAATCTTGTTCTCGCACTGTACCAAGAATGAATGGTGGGTGTACTGTTGATTTACTACGAGGGTATATCATTATAGACAGTGAAGATGACCTTCTGGGGCAAGCACATGGAGGGAATTAAACAAAATTATAAAATTCCAACAAATAATTTGGTTAATTCAGTTGGAAAGGTGACCTTCTCTAAAAGATTATTTAGTCTAGTGGGGGATACCAGCTGTTTTCCAAACTTTGATGTTTCATAAACGACTTTTCTGAAAAATTTAACCATATTTGTTCTAGTATAGAGTTCTTGCAGCCTTTCGAACGTTAAAATGTTTTTTTTCGTTTTGAAAAGGGATTCGTATATTTTGATATACATATCATCTTGTATGAGAGCAATATGTGTAATACAGAAATGACTTTGATGTTTCATAGCTCTGAGATAACCCAATATTTGCATGTCACTAAATATCTGAAATTCAATATAATATGGTCCACAGTGTAAGATCCATGCGGTTCTTTATATATGACTACATTGGCGTTGGAAAGTACTAAACAAAAAATAAGATGTGCATAATTTTAGTTGCATGAATATTTTTTAGTTTACATTCTTTGTGGCCTAATATATAAGTAACTGCCTTTTAGTTCTAAAAGTCTAACAATTTTCTGCTTAATTTATTAGCTTTGTGTTAACTGTAATATGCATGTATTTACTGCATATTTATATCTTAAAATATGCAGTGTAAAGAAAAAATTCAGCAAATGGAAAGCAAAAACGTAAGATTACATCAGTTAGATCGGTTGAAGCGTTGGCATAACGTGTGAATTGTCTCCACCTACCCACAACTAAAAGTCTAACACATCTATTTTGTATTCAGTTGTAAGAATTAATTTTGAAATTAGGAGCATATATGATCATTGACATGGTCAACTTTAATATTTTATAAAGGAGACAAAAAAACATAATAACAGTATATTTTTTGAATTTGTTCACGAGGAAAACCGATCAGAGTTGTAAAACCCTCCCTAGTGTGCCTAGTCCGGTCCGCGATCTTAACGTATGCACATGGTAAGCTCTTAACATAGCATTTCAGAGTTCAAACATGTACCACTGTTATCATGGTGCAAGTTCTTAACCGTTGGGCTACTTCTGCGAACAACATATTAACGGTATAGTTTCAACATCAAAATACGACTGCTCTATACTAATAACTGGACTAAGTCGATATCTAAATCTTGTAATTCTTATCATACTCATGCAACTTGCTGTCAAAATGAAGCTAAAATAATTGCAAAACATTTAATGTACTGACTATTAAATTTCGTATTACAGTTATAACCATAGCGAGCACGAATGTCAGTTTAAGCATATTGTCAAACAACAAAGCTAATCTAACCGAATCCCTTTACGTCAAGTTATACGAACACAAACACTAATTTCGAAGTGGCCCACAAAAATTGGTAGGAAATTACAACTATACCCACCTTGAATTCAACATTTTGTACTGGCCGCAATATTCGACCGAAATTGAAATTGTTTCGGTCCCTGTAGCAGTTCTCATTGTCAAATGCATCTGTCCTACTTTGTTCCACCTCCAAAGGATAAAGTGTCCCACTCTACCTTTGATAGTTTGTCAAAAAATTCCTTGCTTTTTTGTTGCCCGACCATTGTAGTCCAAGTCCAAAAACGTGGTGGCATTGTGTTTGAAGAGTTCCTGTATGCATCTGCATAGAAAATATCACTTATGAGAAAAACAATCGTGGTTAATGTAAATGCTTTTAATTTATCTTGCAATACAAAAGAATAGTGTGGCTAATAAGCTGTATATACGGGTGATCAATCAATGTTATGCACATATGTTGTTTATATAATGATCCAACTATACACTACAGGAAACTGATGTAAATTATACATGGATTTGATTACCATATTGACCATTATAGATAGATTCATAACACCAAAGTGGAAAAGCATTTGGCAAAATTTTCACCTAGTGCGAAGTCATGTTGTTATGACATGCACTGATACATAAACCAAGTCCAAAGAAAAAAAGCACCAGACATAAGTACTCCAAGTTTGTGATACAGGTAGGCAATACATTTTTTGCAAATTTATGTACTAAAATCCTTTACGAAACTACACAAACTACATCGATTTTCGATAATCCCTCAATGCATGATATATACCTCTGTGTCTGACTCCAACCGCCCTTTCATGCTCGGTCGATATTTGATTATTTGGTATGGCATTCCCCACTTCATAGTTTTGTACAGTCGAAGACTCGAAGCTATTTCATTTCTAAGCAAAAAAGATAGTGAACTTTCTTACTAGAAGACTGAGTTATCCATGAGCTTGCAAAGGAAATCTGTCTCATGAATGCACTCAACTAAGCTAGGATTCTTTCATGAGATGGATTTTTGTTTTGTCTGCAAGCTTCCACCTGTTTGAAGTTGAACTAATACATGGAGCTTTATTTGCTCTAGCAATAGCCTTTTTAAAGTTTTGATCTCTATGACAGTGTTTACCTAGCAGTTTTGACCTCATCGTCTTTCTTAGCAGCAACGCTCTAGATCATGATTGAGTTTCAATCATAAGAGATGGCACTGGATGGCCAACATCATTCCTGGTCAACCTAAAACGTTTGTAGGTAGGACAATAAAAAAACTAAAGGAAAGGCTAAGAAAGCCAAGAACATTTCTAACCACAAACCCACCTGTATCTCCTAGCAAGTTTTAGTTTCATAAGCAATCAACTCATACTCAACCAAGGAAAGATTGTTGTCCACGTACTGGAAATCAGAAGGCTTAGTCACTTTGACACTGCTTCACTTATCAACCCCAAGCCTCATTGATCCCTTGAACATATCTAGTTTTGCATTCAGGGCCGGCCCTGAATATTTATGGGCCTAGTGCTAACCCAAAATTTTGGGCCCCTAATCTTTTTTACGAAATTGAACTTACGTGAAGATGTGCTTTTTTTACTGTGCATCTCCATTGAGAAAATTGCGTGTTTCAGTAAATTTATAAAGTTTTTACCCACATTTTCAATCTGTCAAGTAGAGGTCCACACAAGCCACATCTCCATTTTAATATATTGATTGATGTCAACAAAGCATACAATCATATCTACTTTTGCATTGCGTAGTATTACAGCGGTTTCAGGTTCCATCATATCAGCTTGCTTATTTCTATCAGTAAAAAAGATGGAACCACTGTTGCCACTAATCAAACAGTCATAACTCTTAGTTTTGCAGAGGGGTGCAGAAGTTGAGCATCCTTTTCTAACCATTGATTCGGTGTTGACAACTTTTTCTGTCAGCATATGGGAACATGGTATATGCTAATACAAACATACTTTATGTCCGTAACTTTGTAAAATTATCGACGGCATCCATCAAAGTTAACTGTAAAAACAACTAATCAGCACTGTAATTCCCTTTCTAGAACCTAGATTTTAAAATGCTAACATAAAGGCCAAAGCACTTTAAGCATCTAAACCAATAAATGGGAAGGAAAAAATTAGAATGCAGGACAGGTATACAGTTTGATGATGCTTATTCAAATTTTGCTTGAAACATGCAAAATAAAAAAGTCTGGCTGCAAATTTTGAGTTAAAAAAAGCGTTGTAAATTTATTGTACATTATGTAGCCTCTCTCTTTGCTACTTTGTGTTAGTGATAGAAAAGACAGGATTCTGCGAAATCCAAAATTAAATTTTGTCCAACTCAAGAATGGAACATCTACAACAAAACCAAAAAGGTATTCAAATATTTAGGGAATGACCAAAAAATAATAATAATAATAATAATAATTAAAACCATTATTCATAAGCTACTAATTTTTTATCATTCCATTACCTATGCTGACAAATGTATAGATAAAAATGGTAGGAAGTAAAATAACTTTTGTTTTTCTAATAGTATCCGTTAACTTTCACAGTACTTGAAGAAGTTTTATTCAATTATTTAAGTCATATAAGCACATAAACATGAAGGACGTCAATGTCAATATTTATTGGCCTAATTTTTGAGGTAACTTTTAATTGAGTCCATTTCTGAACCATAAGTGAGCAGTCAGGGAACTAAATGATAATACCATACATTTCACATTGATGGAAAACGTAGAGAAATTCAAATAATTCGTCCACGCACAAAGTAAACGGACATAAAATAGATGAATCTTACTGGCCTGTTTCACATTCCATATTGCTTGCATTTGCTCCAGTAAAAATTCTATTTGATATGTATAAATTTGTGCACAAGGTTGGTTATTATGCTACCAGATCAAGTAACAAATATCCATAAGTGTTGGTTATACATGTGCAAATTCACTTGCTGATTATCAACCATCATACTACTGATTGTTTTTATCTTTAATTAGTCATACTCTAGTACCTTTGTAAATTACAAATTCGAGTTTACTAGCAGGAAAATTGAGGAACCTACCAAAATACAAAGGCAACTTTTAATTAGTTTTTATAAAGCTAAGAGGGTAACGTTATTTTTCAGTGGAATATCAGTCCACATTTAAGATTTGGCAATGCTCTATAGCTTCATAGAATTAAATTAATCTCATTTACTGAAGAACATAATAACTGTTTAATATACATGTTTCTCAAATCTTCGAATTCAAAATTTAGATTTAAAATTTATTTCACATATAAAGATGATTTATACTTTTTACCCCATTGGTTGTTGACTCTACTGCTTGTATCAGATACTCAAAATTTGATTCAAATTTAGAAGGGTAAAAAAACAAGAGTAACAAAGGCACATTACTTCCATGTAATGAGACAACTCATTATGTTGACTATATAAGCAATGATTCAATGATAATAAAGCTCCATGATACATTCTTAGTCGTAAAATACATAAGATGCACACACTATCAAAGACATGAGACAGGTATTTGCTTCATACCAGGTCATCTAAACTTTTCTCTCTTTCATTATTTTTCTCTTTCTCTCTTTCACACTATCAAAGACATGAGACATCTATACGTTGGGTCGTGCAAATTAGCTTCTCTCTTTCATTATTTTTCCATATGAAATTGCATTGTACTAAAACATGTAAAAATTTTGGGAAAAAAAGAAAGATATGCAACATCAGAAGTTTAACTAATTGAATTGTCAAAATTTATATCTACACGATTCGCCTCGATGACAACTAGGGTTTTAACGTAACTTCCATTCATAAATTACAATCAAGGCTGAATAATGTTGCTTTTATGAAATTACTATTAAAAGCATCCCAGTGTTAGCCATTTCAGTCAAAAAGAATTAATATTCTCATGCCCACTTTGCCAACATGGACATTAACCCAGCTCCGACCAACAAAGAAACATATACGCCGGCTTGCAAAATCCCTTTTTGTTGCACTCTAGGGTTCATAAAATCCGCAGCAAGAAGATCAACAAGAGCCATGTAGATGAGAATCCCGGCCGCAGCTGAATTTAAAACACCTTGAGTTATAAGAGCACCTGGACTGTTTTCGTTGTATTCCGAGGATATTCCGATCCCAATTGCAATCCCAACCGGCGTAGTTAGAGAGAAAAACAATATCATTGTAACCATTTTTTTTACTTCAAATTGTGCCTGTATGTATTCATCCAGAAAATCTATTAATTATACACAAGTTGTTGCATCTTTAATGAGAAAAGCAAACACTAATACGGAATTCAAATGCCTTATGGCTTTTTAGGTATGGTGAACACAATGGTGAACAACTCAAAAGCAACAAGAATAGCGTACTTATGCTCAACTTTCAAATGCTTCATCTGATTACAGCTTTGCATCTCATGTGTACCATTTTTGTATTAGATAGACAAAGTGTGATTTATTTATTTTTAACGAAAATTATCATTTTATATACTAGTTTTAGGTAATATGTAACATACTACATAACAAGAGAAGTAGTCCATGTGGGCATGAATCGAATCCGTGACCTCATGTAACATTCGAGTGTTTAATTCAGTTTGAACAAGACGCATGAGTGTTTAATTCAGTTTGAACAAGACGCATGAGAAATTATTACCTGAACAATGCAACCACCAAGACCAGTTCCTTCAAATAATTGGTGGAAAGTCAAAGCTATCACAAGCGGTCTTATCGTTGAAGGATCTTCAGAGGCACCTAATGATATTCCGATTATAACCGAGTGCACGACGATGCCCATCTCCAGCACCTACACACATGTATTCATTTACCATTTAGGCATGCTTGCAAATTAACATTAACATTCTCGGTTAACTTCTGGGAAAATATGCATAAAAACTACTAAAAATATACACTTCAGGCAGTTGAAATAGGATATACAATGTCATACTTGAGATTATACCTTTTCATAACATTGTTTTTTGATGTCCAGAATATCAGACGCAAACTAATACTCCTTAAAATATTGCATGAACATTGAAAAAACTGCCCAAGATTAAATTTAAACTTCTAGGCATGTCAAATACATAAATATATTTACAGCTTAATTTCCTTTCTTTCCCATAAAACTTTAACAAGATCAATTTTTAAATCATAATTACAATAGTTTAGGTCGCCAAATACATCAGGTTGTATCGATAGAATTCAAGAAATATATTTGTTAGATTAATTAGATCACTTATTTTTATTCCCCCTCACAAGCTATACTGGTTGAGGATATATACTGAACAGAGAGACAAGTGAAATAAAATAACTTACTTGAGAGACGACTCTATGCCGAATAAGAGCCTGATCCGGCCCTGCGCTACTGGTACTTCCATGTGCATGTCCGTGTCCAGAATGTGTATGAACTTGCGTGTGCTCCACATATGCACCTTCCTCTACATCATCCTCCTCCGCCTCTTTTCCATAGTGCACTCTATTGAAATACCCAGTAGCCAAGCTATCGATCATCAACGTCATGATGGCTCCCATCATGGCTATGAACCCCGTAAATGGAAACTCTTGCCATGGCTTCTCGTTCAAGCAAGGAGACGTCAAATTCTCGAATGCATCCGGAAGAATATGTATGAACCCGGTTGCTAATATAACTCCTGCTGCAAAAGCTTTTATGATGAAAAATATGTCTTTATCCGGACGAAGCGGTTCAAACCACCTCCCTAGTATTGGAATACATACTCCCAAGAATCCACCTACGAGAATAGAGAAAATTGCTGCAATTTTTAACAGTAAAGCTTTCTTTTTATCACCGCTCTCTTTATCGCTTGAACATTCGGATTCCGAAAGAGAAACCGGAATCATAGAAATAATGAGAAAGGTTATAAACACCATGGCTTTAAGATTTCTCATTATGAAAGGGTCACACTGTGTTGTTGTAGAAAGCAGAAGTATTTTATTTGAAAGAACAGGCTGATGATATTTAAATAGGTGAGAAGCTGGAACATTTGGAAGTCCATATAATGGCGACAGGATGTTGCAACTAAAATTATTCGATTCAGGCTAACACTAGGTAAGAGTATTACATCAGATTGGAAGATGATTTTTTGTGGGATGAATGTAGTTAATTATGGAAGACTGTTAATGCAAATAGAGAAGGATTTGATATCATTATGTTGTCATCTGGTTCTTTTTAACTTTTAAGTCAATAAATTAACAAATATTTGAACATTTAAGGTTTTGCTTGTGGATCTTCGAACAAACTAACACTGATCTGGTGATTTTTTTTATTTTTCTTTTTGTAATAATTTTTGTAAGGTTATTATAGATTTGGGTCATTTATATTGTTTAATTTCTAGATAAAAAATAGTAATTATGTTGCAGTCTGTCAAACTAGTTAAAAGAGGATTAAAACTGCTAGTTATTTTGACAGCTGATATAATTTATGGGGAATGTCGACATTATGGAGTCACCTTGATATGAAGAACAGGTATAGTTCCTCCTTGTTGGAAGATAAAACATGCATGCACCCTGATTGGTTAATACAGCTTTGACTCCCAAACCAGTTTCAACAACTACAGGATTACGACCTTTTTGAAAGTATTATTGCGTCACGATGACACGTTTTGGTTCTGCCAAACTTTCGAGTAGCACGGTACAATTAAAGACGTATATTTTATTCTGTACGAAAAATTCGGCTTTTATTATTAGGGTATTAATTAACTACTAAGGACGACATTTCTTATGATTTTTGGTACTCATGGATTGAACCACACGGAAGCCATAGAAACCCTAACTAGTTTTTATGTTTGTTTATATTATTGTACTCTATTATGTCTTTTAACTATTTAGCTAACCATTTTCGATTTTTTGAAACTACTACAATTGGAATCATCGATAAAACAAATCGTTCTAATCAAAACTTTAAATATCTAGCCTTATATAACTTTACTATTATCGTAAAAACTTATATATAAATACAAAATGTTGTCATCCAAATTCAATTTGATCCTCAAAATAATACATTAATTCGTTTTTTTTTTTCCGCAATATTCTTCAAATGCCAGCTAATAATTTAATTTCATAAAATGGAATATTAAAGTTACATTATAACACTACCAGAAGAAAGTCATAACATAATACCAACAGTTAGCAATGGCTCATAATTTCCATGGTATTATTGTTATTTTCAAAAATTAATCGTCTGAAGCCGTTGACAGTTGTGACTATTAAAGCTGTCGATGATAGTTGGTAGCCCTTGGAAATTATCGGGATATCTGTCTTCCAGGCCGAGATTATTCGCATTCCCTCCTTGCTTTCTTAATTCACCAAAATCCCACACCTTCACCTCCTCCTTGCTCGCTGCCGGCCTCCCTTGTCGTCCAAGTCACCTCCAAGATCAGTAATCAACACTCTCGGGATCTCTACAACCTCCGATCATCTCCAATTATCTTCCTAAAACCATAATTAATTTTGATTTCCTAAATTATGATTACTTTGTTATTATAGTTGTCTCTAATATCCAATTGATTGTTTATTATACCCAATTGGATACTAATTACAATTATTAGCCTCAAAATATCCAAATTAATTATATATATGTATATGTATATATTAAGAAAAATTGCATCTTTTGAGGAAGCGTTTAGGATCTTATTCACCAAATTACTTAGAGATGAATATCAAAAATATGAACACACACGATATTCCACCCAACCACCATATTTATTGATTCACCAAAATATTTTTTACAACTGATCTCAACTATCGTTACAAACAAGACAACTTGAACCAATAACCTTATTGAGAAATAAGTACAGAATATCTAATGGTTAAACAATTTGAGGAGAAAGGCAATGAAGAACAATGACCAACTTAGCTCTCACTTTCAACCTATTTTTCTCAATTAACATCATTACAAATCTCCACCATCGCCCACTAATGCACCTCCCTCTTCGTGCACCACTCCAATAGCAATATTCAAAAGCGTTTGTAATACCACAAAGGCCTCCATCTCGTCTTTGTGGGTTTTACAACTCGACACTCATCTTCCACTTGACATGATCTATTCATCTCCGGGATCCCTCGAGAATCATCAACATCTAAACCCTTGTTGATACCATGATCCTCCACCATAGGACCATCAACAGTGACCACATTAACCTCGCACCCATTTTGCCTAATAAAAATCCTTGGTGGGGGTGAACTTCATAAATCCAACTCCACACAAGCACGTGCTAGGCTAGGCCGGTTATGAATGATAGTAGCTTCATCCATGTTAAGCGGAGTACTGATTTGATCACACAACACTTCCAACGCCTCTTTATTGTAGAGATGAGCTGGTAAGTAAGGGAATGAAACCCAAACGGGAAATAATGGTCCATCTAAAACAGGGTGAAAGCCAATGGACCATTTAAATACTTTCATTTGGGCATTTAATATTGTTAATTGCTCACATAACCACAAATAGAGATAATCCTCTTCATTAAACAGTTGTATAAGAATGCGATGTTCACCTATAACCCCAATTTTAGCTTGCGCAATCAAAGATAATTTCATGATAACCTTACATATTTGCTCGATAAGAGGCCTTGCTGTAGTAAATCTACCTATTAGCGAGTATTTAAGCGGGCTACAGAACCTAGAAATTTGTTCGGTTGAAAAGAAGACTGTTGGTTCTCCCTTGAAAAAAGTCTTCGGCCTAGAAGATTTTGGTCGTCCTTCCACAATAGATGAAAAAATCTTTAGAGCGGCCTTACAAAAAGATGTGGTCTTCATATTGACATTAGCGGAAGACCCAACAGCCATAACTGGAACTAACGAGGGGATGCTAAGGGACGCGGAAGCCGAAAGGGAGAAAGGCGGGGGTCGGAGGTGGCTGCTATTGTAACACCCCGAATTTTAGTTAATACTAAAATTCACTAATTACAAGATAAATAAACTCAGATGTGGGAATTAGGGGAAACGGGCTGCGTCATTACGATCGTCTCGGAAAAATACGCGAAATAGAGTCCGAGTTTTCGAAAATCGGAGTCCGTATGGCCCAGTTATGGCCCAATGAAGTTTGCAGAAAATTCAAAACTAAAACAGATTTAAAAATTTAAAATATTCAGATTTGGAATGGGCCAGGCGGGGTCAGGCGGGAAGCTTCCCGCCCAGCCCATGTCGACAGGGCTGTCGACAGGCCTGTCGACAAGGGTGTCGACATGCCTGTCGACTTGCCTGTCGACAGGGTCCAGGCGCCCAGTGAACCTGGGTGCACCAGGTTGCACCAGGTTGGGTTTCAGGCTGGCTAGGAGGACTGGTTCTAGAGATTTCCTAAATCTAAGGGTCCTAACCTAATCTAGGGTTAATCTAAGGGCCTAAAACACTCACCTAATCCTATAAATAAGACCCCAACCCTACCCTAATTCATTCATAATTAAGTCTTGTAACTAAACTATGGCAAAATGAAATTTGAGCATGGCCTCCACTAGTTCATGAAGGAGTTGCAAGCAAATCCCTCTCAAATCATTCTCTAATCCATTCTAAGTATCTTAATCTTCTTCATTAGCTTGCTAATTGTGTTTTGGTGAGTTTCTATCACTTTAACATCAATTGTTAAAGTAAGTAGATTGGGTGTAATGAGACTTACGGTCTTAAATGCGGATTTGTGAGTTTGAATCATGTATGATGATATGTTACTCTATGTTGTTCTATGATTATGCATATGTGATAAGTTGGTTTATGCATGCTTAATAAGTTGATTTATGCATGTTTAACAAGTTGATATATGCATGTTTAATAAGTGGAATTATGCATGTTTAGCAAAATGAGATATGCAAGTTAAGTGTATGTTTAAATGCAAGTTGAAAGTGATATGCAAGTTATGCATGCTTATGCGAGTATATGAATACTTATGCAAGATATGTATATGCTTAAATGACATGATATGCAAGTTATTCATGTTTATGCAAGTATGTGAATGGTTATGCAAGTATGTGGATGCTTATGCAAGTATATGAATACTTATGCAAGTTATGTGTATGCTTAAATGCATGTTTAACATGTTATGCAAGTTATGAGAATGCCTATATGCAAGTTCAACATGTTATGCAAGATATGTGTATGTTAATATGCAAGCTCATATGCAACATGTTATGCAAATCATGTGTATGATAATATGCAAGTTTGGGTTTATATGTAGTTGGGTTAATATATGCAAGTTGACATCCTCTTAACCCATGACAAAGTTGTATGTTAAACCCATGATATTTGTAATGATCTTCCCCTTTTGTTATGTCATGTAATGAGAACGATTTACGTGGGGAACGATGGGGTTGGTAAATATGTTAATAAATGAATGATTGGGTATGATTAAGCATACCATAAAAATAAATTACCATAAGTGGGAATTTACCTATTGAGTTAGGTCTACCCCATGGGAATTTACCTATTGAGTTAGGTCTACCCATGTTATGGAAAACTTGATATTAATTAGGGATAATTAATATGGGGGTGATTAATTAGGTGTAATTAATCGACTAAGACACGAGGTTGGACTCATTTGTAGTGTAAAACTGCCCGGACCCGACCGGCTTAACCAGTTGCTACAAATGTCAGCCCAATGTGAGAGGTCTTAGCCATGAATTAAATACGTGATTAAGGTAAAGACACGAGGTTAGACTCTGTTATGACGTAAGACTGCCCGGATTCTACCGGCTTAACCAGGCGGTCATAACAGCCAGTCTAATGTGGGAGGTCTTTACGGGAGATCACGGTCTTAATTAATTAAGAAACGCTTAACCATAATAGCATGTAGTGGGACATGAGGGGTTAAGTGGGTGCCTTGGGTGGCATGAGGAGATTTTGTGATTGCCTTGGGTGGCATGGGGAATCTAGTGGGTTGCCTTGGGTGGCAATAGAAAATACGATTAGAATACTTAACCAAGTGGAAACATGTAATTAAACATGATTAAAGGGTTAAGTGGGATACACTAGATATTTGACAAGCTTAAGTGGGTAGCTTGTGGGGGACCATTTCAACCAATATCCCAAACGTATCTTTGTGGGCTCGACCCATGTCGAGTGACGGGACACACATATTGGGCTTGATTATAAGAGGCCAAAACGGGTTAGCGGTGGCAACGCAAGTCCAACGGGCTTCATATGCGTGTGTGGGCCCGGGCTGGTAGATAAGTCGTTGTTGCATCGTGTAGATATAAAGCCGTGCACCGTTAGTATTTGGGTAGCCACTTTAGGGGAGTGATACACCCCACTGTGGGACCAGCACGGGTATCTACGGTAGGGAGCCGATCGATGGGGAGTAGTGGGTACACCTAATGAAGATAGGGGCAGACGGCACCTATGTAGGAGTACACGAAACTACTGGGTAAGAATTACTGGGTACACCTAGTGGAGATAGGGGCAGACGGCACCTATGTAGTGGGCTAGGAGTACATGAGATTACTGGGGAAATTTTCTAAGTCCTTGGAAGGGATCAACCTTTAAGTAGGAATGACTGGTGTGGTGCAGTTAGTAATTATCCTTGGGTGGGTAGATGCGTCCTGACGGTTATCTTAGTTTATCCTAAGTCTATCAAGCTGCTTAGTGTAGCCATTCATCCCCAGATATTACCGTAGGTCAAGTTTATGTCTTCTCTGGTTACCTTAATGATTGTATTGTTAAAGTTATAGGACTCACTCAGACTTATGTCTGACCCCGTTGTTTTTATCTTTTTCCCAACCCTCAGGTCCTACGGTGGATCCTAGCGGTAGTAGAGCTTGATCGGATTGCTGTTCCAGTCTTGAGGAGCTTGGGTAGATGTAAAGCTCCAGTTATCTTTTCTTTTGTTATGGCTATTGTATGAGAGAGTGGGATTATGTACTTCTTTATTTTGACGGATATTGTACTTGACTTTTATCATGGTTTTATGATGTAACCAGACATGTTTATTTCCGCTGTTATGAGATGATGTTTTAAATTTTCAAGTACTATTTATATCTGTCTTGGTGTAATTTTTCTGTTCTATATTCACTAAAATACTCCACCGATGCTATGGCATTCCCTTAGTGAGTGACCATAGCGGGCGTGGGGTGTTACACGTGGTATCAGAGCAAAGGTTACCGGAACAGATAAAATTTTTAGAAAACTATTTTTCTAAAACATTTTTGGAAAAGATATTTTCAAAAACATGTCTTTTAAAGAGAAAAGTTTTTGAAAGAAAAGCATAATCCCCAATAGCCATATCTATATCCTTCGAATTCTCCGTTTTGAATCTTCCCTTTTTCGTTTCAGCATGGCTGAGGATCTTAACTTTCCGGAGGGTGTGACGGTACCAGTATGGTATAGGAGATTGATGGAGGCTAGGGCCACCACTGCGGGTCCAGCAAATGTTCCTCCACCAACCGTAGCACCCGATCTTCCTCCTCCCCCTCCTCCTCGCACGGATACTTTCGCTAAGACTTGCAAGGAATTTAAAGCTATGGGAGGGAAACCTTTTCAAGGATCTGAAACTTTTGTGGAGGCTAGAGATTGGCTTAAGGAGGTGGAAGAGTTGATAGATATCTTTGAGATGGAAGAAGGGAAGAAAGTCAAGTTGGCTGCTTGGTTAATGAAGGGAGAGGCCTCATTCTGGTGGGAGGTTACTAATGGAGAACGCCCCGTTGACTCTTGGGCGGATTTTAAGCAAAGATTTGTGGCAAAGTTTCTCTCAAGGGCGGAGGAAAACTTGTATATGGAAAGATTCTTGACTCTAAAGCAAGGAAATCTCTCGGTGAAGGAATATGTTAACAAGTTTAATCAATTGGCAAGGTTTGGCCTAGATATGGTGAATACACCGGAGAAGAAGGCTTTGAGGTTCGTGAAAGGCTTGAATGAACCGATGCATGGGTTGGCTATGACTCATATCCCTATGGGGGCCACCTTTGAGAAGCTAGTTGACATGGCACTCATGTATGAGGAAGAGAAGGGTCCTAATGCTAATAAGGCACCCGAGAAGAAGGGAGATCAAAAGAGACCTCAGCAACAACAACAAAGCAAAGGTGGGAAAGGTAACGGTGGCAAGAGCAAGAAGAAGAAGTGTTTCAATTGTGGGACACCTGGCCACCTAAGCAAGGATTGTCGCAAGAAGAAGAAGACTGGCTGCTTCAACTGTGGCGAAGCAGGGCATTTAGTGAAGGATTGCCCTAAGAAAGGGCAAAGGACGGGATCTACCTCAGGAGGACAGGTGCAAGCTCTTATGGCACCGAGTCAGGCTAGGGGGCAAGTACAGGCTCTCGCGGTTCCGCCGATTCAGGAGAGAGGTAGAACTATCTCCGTTGAAAGTCTGGTTTTTCTATTTGACCATCCTATCCGTACATTGTTTGATTCAGGCGCATCGCATTCGTTTATTTCATCATCATTAGTTGAGTCACTGCACTTAGACACCAGTCTGGTAGATGATCCCTTGGTTGTTTCAAACCCAATTGGGGGCTCCACTTATTTGTCCATGATATGTTTGGGTTTGAAGATTTCTATACTTAGCATTGAGTTTAGATGTGATGCTTTTGTGTTGGGCTTCACGGGCTATGGGTTGATTTTGGGCATGGACTGGTTATCCAGTAATGGTGCCGTTCTTGATTGCGAAAGGAGAGTTGTTAGGCTCATGACCCGCTTGGGTAACACTCTCGAGATTTCTTGTAATCCCATGGACTCTGTTATGCTAAGTTATCTTGAATCGCTTGACGCTTCGGTCGAGAGTTTGCAATCTATGAGAGTGGTCCGGGAATATCCGGATGTGTTTGAGGAGGTGAAGGGCTTACCTCCGAAGCGGGAGATTGACTTCCGAATATATTTGGTGGATAATGCTAAACCGGTATCTTTACCAGTGCGTCATATGGCTCCTCGTGAGAGGAGGGAACTCCATAAGCAAGTAGGTGAGTTGCTTGAGAAGGGGTTCATAAGACGGAGCATATCGGAGTGGGGTGCTCCAGTAGTATTCGCTACGAAGGCGGATGGGTCCCTCAGACTTTGTGTAGACTATAGAGAACTCAACAAGCTCACAAAGAAGAATAGACACCCATTGCCGAGGATTGATGATCTTTTCGATCAGTTGGTTGGCGCTTCGGTATTTTCTCAGTTGGACTTAGCCACGGGGTTTCATCAGTTGAGGGTGGCTGAGGATAGCATAGACAAGACTGCCTTTAGGACTCCGGATGGTTTCTATGAGTGGCTGGTGATGTCATTTGGGTTGACGAACGCCTCTGCATACTTTGTTGATTTGATGAGTAGGGTGTTCAGGGAGTTCCTTAATAAATTCGTGGTGGTCTTTGTGGATGATATCTTAGTATTTTCTAAGAGTGAGGAAGAGCATGCCCTACATCTTGGGGAAGTGTTGAAGACTCTTCGAGCACATAGCCTTAAGGCTAAATTCTCTAAATGTCACTTCTGGAGGAGGGAAGTGCGGTTCTTGGGGCATGTGGTCTCCAAGGAAGGGATAGCTGTGGATCCCGCGAAGGTAGTATCAATTCAGGATTGGAAGGTTCCGAAGAATGCTACCGAAGTAAGAAGTTTCTTGGGCTTGGCGGGTTATTATAGGAAGTTTATCAAAGACTTCGCGAAGATATCAGCCCCATTAACCCGCTTAACGAAGAAGAATCTTGTTTTCACATGGGACATAGATTGTGATGATGCGTTCCGACGGTTAAAGAGAGCTTTAACCACTGCTCCAGTTTTAGTGTTGCCAGATGGGAGCAAGCCATTTGTTGTCTATACCGATGCCTGTGGGACAGGCCTTGGCGCAGTCTTAATGCAAGAGGGAAGGGTGATAGCCTATGGTGGAAGGCAGTTAAGGCCACATGAGAAAAATTACCCTACCCATGATTTAGAGTTGGCTGCTATTGTTTTTGCGCTTAAAATTTGGCGCCATTATCTTCTCGGTGAGAGATTTGAGTTGTTCACTGACCATAAATCATTGAAGTACTTGTTTTCTCAGAAGGATTTGAATCTGAGACAGCAAAGGTGGATGGAATTCTTAGCATCTTATGATTTCGAGATAGCGTATACCCCTGGCAAGGGTAACGTGGTGGCGGATGCCTTGAGTAGGAAGAGGTTGTCCTTGAGTCCATTGTTCGTAGAGCGACGAAGCTTGGAGTTTATCTCGATGTTTGATTTCAGACCTTCCATTGATTATGTACCCGGTTTGCTAGCTTCCTTGGAAGTTAGGCCTACTCTTTTGGGACGGATTGGGGAAGCCCAGAGGGACGACCCACAGTTGGTTGAGTTGATAGAGAAGCTCATAAGGGGGGAGTCGTCCAGCCATTTGAGTAGGTACACCCTAGACGGCAGGGGGTGCTTGCGTAGAGACGATAGACTTTGTGTACCGCAAGATGAAGGGTTGAGGAAGGCTATTCTTGATGACGCACACCGTTCTAGGATGACCATTCATCCCGGTGGGGACAAGATGTACCAAGACATGAAGAGGGTTTTCTTCTGGGCCGGTATGAAGAAGGATGTGGCCGAGTATGTCGCTCGATGTTTGGTGTGCCAGCAAGTGAAGGCGGAGCAAAGGAAACCAGGGGGGTTGCTTCACCCGTTGGAGGTTCCGCAATGGAAGTGGGATAGCGTCTCGATGGATTTTATTGACGGGTTACCCAGATCGAGAAAGGGTAATACAGGAATTTGGGTGGTAGTAGACAGACTTACTAAGAGCGCCCATTCCATACCTGTGAAGAGCAAGAGGACTGCTCCATGGCTAGCTTCAGTATATCTTCGAGAGATAGTTCGATTACATGGGGTACCCTCTAGCATAGTGAGTGATAGAGATCCTATCTTCACTAGCGAGTTCTGGAGAAGTTTGCAAGAAGCAGTGGGGACCCAATTGTGTCTGAGCACCGCATATCATCCTCAGACAGACGGCCAGACTGAGAGGGTGAATCGTGTTCTAGAAGACCTTTTGAGGCTTTGTATCTTAGATTTTGGAGGTACATGGGAAGAGCATCTTCCATTGGTGGAGTTCGCATATAATAACAGCTTTCAGTCCAGTATTGGTATGGCTCCTTTCGAAGCTCTCTATGGGAGGCCTTGTCGATCACCTACATGTTGGTGGGGATCTACGGATAAGACCTTGCTTGGGCCTGATATGGTTAGGGAGACTTCAGAGAAGATCGATTTGATTCGAAGAAGGATGAAGGCAGCGCAGGATAGGCAAAAATCTTATGCGGACAAGAGAAGGACGGATCTTGAATTTGAGGTTGGGGATATGGTTTTTGTTAAGGTATCTCCGTTGAGAAATGTTGTTCGCTTCGGATCCGTTGGGAAGTTAGCACCGAGGTTTGTTGGGCCGTTTCCTATCAAGGAAAGGATTGGACGGATGGCTTATAGGGTGGAGTTGCCCGACAGACTTAGTGGTGTTCATGATGTATTCCATGTATCACATCTGAGGAAGTGCTTACATGAGACCGCAGAGGTGGTAGAGCCAAGCTTGCTTAGAGATGTAGAGGTTGAGCGTGATGCGAGGATTCGACGAGCTCCTACTCGTATCCTTGGGTCAGAGACTAGGAAATTGAGGAATCGAGAGGTTCAGCTAGTCAAAGTGCAATGGGGAGAAGATGAGAGCAACGCAACTTGGGAGACGGAAGCGAAGATGCGTTCATTGTACCCATTTCTTTTTGAGGGTATGTCTTTACTTTCTCCTTTATCGCTTGTCTAGTACTTATCTTATCTTTGGTATGTCCTCTCGTTAGTACCTTTGACCTTTAGATAGGGTAAACCTATGGTTGAAACATGTGTTTGAGACATGTTATGGTTGATGGATGCAAGTGGATGCAAGTGTTTGCTAGTGGTTGCTCGTGGATGCATATACACACACTCTAGGCACTAGATCGGCTCAGTCACTTCATATTGCATATTGCATAAAATTGTGTGTAGGAAAATATTTGTGGATGTATAATGGTTGTGTTATCACATGGATGATGCATTTTGGTGAATGATTGTGCACTCATGTAGATATTGTATGTGTCGATAGGGTGTTCTCGCATACATAATGGATGCATGGCACTATCATGGTTTGCATACGTTCATACATTAGATAGGGAACATATACACACACCGTTTGCATATGCTCATACATCATTAGAAATTGTTTTAAGGACAATGGATGCCAGTGGTTGATGATTTGAGTAGATGGTTGTTTGGATGGTAGGATATGCATTCTCCTTAGCTTAGAGATTTCGGGGACGAAATCCTTTAAGGAGGGGAGAATGTAACACCCCGAATTTTAGTTAATACTAAAATTCACTAATTACAAGATAAATAAACTCAGATGTGGGAATTAGGGGAAACGGGCTGCGTCATTACGATCGTCTCGGAAAAATACGCGAAATAGAGTCCGAGTTTTCGAAAATCGGAGTCCGTATGGCCCAGTTATGGCCCAATGAAGTTTGCAGAAAATTCAAAACTAAAACAGATTTAAAAATTTAAAATATTCAGATTTGGAATGGGCCAGGCGGGGTCAGGCGGGAAGCTTCCCGCCCAGCCCATGTCGACAGGGCTGTCGACAGGCCTGTCGACAAGGGTGTCGACATGCCTGTCGACTTGCCTGTCGACAGGGTCCAGGCGCCCAGTGAACCTGGGTGCACCAGGTTGCACCAGGTTGGGTTTCAGGCTGGCTAGGAGGACTGGTTCTAGAGATTTCCTAAATCTAAGGGTCCTAACCTAATCTAGGGTTAATCTAAGGGCCTAAAACACTCACCTAATCCTATAAATAAGACCCCAACCCTACCCTAATTCATTCATAATTAAGTCTTGTAACTAAACTATGGCAAAATGAAATTTGAGCATGGCCTCCACTAGTTCATGAAGGAGTTGCAAGCAAATCCCTCTCAAATCATTCTCTAATCCATTCTAAGTATCTTAATCTTCTTCATTAGCTTGCTAATTGTGTTTTGGTGAGTTTCTATCACTTTAACATCAATTGTTAAAGTAAGTAGATTGGGTGTAATGAGACTTACGGTCTTAAATGCGGATTTGTGAGTTTGAATCATGTATGATGATATGTTACTCTATGTTGTTCTATGATTATGCATATGTGATAAGTTGGTTTATGCATGCTTAATAAGTTGATTTATGCATGTTTAACAAGTTGATATATGCATGTTTAATAAGTGGAATTATGCATGTTTAGCAAAATGAGATATGCAAGTTAAGTGTATGTTTAAATGCAAGTTGAAAGTGATATGCAAGTTATGCATGCTTATGCGAGTATATGAATACTTATGCAAGATATGTATATGCTTAAATGACATGATATGCAAGTTATTCATGTTTTTGCAAGTATGTGAATGGTTATGCAAGTATGTGGATGCTTATGCAAGTATATGAATACTTATGCAAGTTATGTGTATGCTTAAATGCATGTTTAACATGTTATGCAAGTTATGAGAATGCCTATATGCAAGTTCAACATGTTATGCAAGATATGTGTATGTTAATATGCAAGCTCATATGCAACATGTTATGCAAATCATGTGTATGATAATATGCAAGTTTGGGTTTATATGTAGTTGGGTTAATATATGCTCATATATGCAAGTTGACATCCTCTTAACCCATGACAAAGTTGTATGTTAAACCCATGATATTTGTAATAATCTTCCCCTTTTGTTATGTCATGTAATGAGAACGATTTACGTGGGGAACGATGGGGTTGGTAAATATGTTAATAAATGAATGATTGGGTATGATTAAGCATACCATAAAAATAAATTACCATAAGTGGGAATTTACCTATTGAGTTAGGTCTACCCCATGGGAATTTACCTATTGAGTTAGGTCTACCCATGTTATGGAAAACTTGATATTAATTAGGGATAATTAATATGGGGGTGATTAATTAGGTGTAATTAATCGACTAAGACACGAGGTTGGACTCATTTGTAGTGTAAAACTGCCCGGACCCGACCGGCTTAACCAGTTGCTACAAATGTCAGCCCAATGTGAGAGGTCTTAGCCATGAATTAAATACGTGATTAAGGTAAAGACACGAGGTTAGACTCTTTTATGACGTAAGACTGCCCGGATTCTACCGGCTTAACCAGGCGGTCATAACAGCCAGTCTAATGTGGGAGGTCTTTACGGGAGATCACGGTCTTAATTAATTAAGAAACGCTTAACCATAATAGCATGTAGTGGGACATGAGGGGTTAAGTGGGTGCCTTGGGTGGCATGAGGAGATTTTGTGATTGCCTTGGGTGGCATGGGGAATCTAGTGGGTTGCCTTGGGTGGCAATAGAAAATACGATTAGAATACTTAACCAAGTGGAAACATGTAATTAAACATGATTAAAGGGTTAAGTGGGATACACTAGATATTTGACAAGCTTAAGTGGGTAGCTTGTGGGGGCCCATTTCAACCAATATCCCAAACGTATCTTTGTGGGCTCGACCCATGTCGAGTGACGGGACACGCATATTGGGCTTGATTATAAGAGGCCAAAACGGGTTAGCGGTGGCAACGCAAGTCCAACGGGCTTCATATGCATGTGTGGGCCCGGGCTGGTAGATAAGTCGTTGTTGCATCGTGTAGATATAAAGCTGTGCACCGTTAGTATTTGGGTAGCCACTTTAGGGGAGTGATACACCCCACTGTGGGACCAGCACGGGTATCTACGGTAGGGAGCCGATCGATGGGGAGTAGTGGGTACACCTAATGAAGATAGGGGCAGACGGCACCTATGTAGGAGTACACGAAACTACTGGGTAAGAATTACTGGGTACACCTAGTGGAGATAGGGGCAGACGGCACCTATGTAGTGGGCTAGGAGTACATGAGATTACTAGGGAAATTTTCTAAGTCCTTGGAAGGGATCAACCTTTAAGTAGGAATGACTGGTGTGGTGCAGTTAGTAATTATCCTTGGGTGGGTAGATGCGTCCTGACGGTTATCTTAGTTTATCCTAAGTCTATCAAGCTGCTTAGTGTAGCCATTCATCCCCAGATATTACCGTAGGTCAAGTTTATGTCTTCTCTGGTTACCTTAATGATTGTATTGTTAAAGTTATAGGACTCACTCAGACTTATGTCTGACCCCGTTGTTTTTATCTTTTTCCCAACCCTCAGGTCCTACGGTGGATCCTAGCGGTAGTAGAGCTTGATCGGATTGCTGTTCCAGTCTTGAGGAGCTTGGGTAGATGTAAAGCTCCAGTTATCTTTTCTTTTGTTATGGCTATTGTATGAGAGAGTGGGATTATGTACTTCTTTATTTTGACGGATATTGTACTTGACTTTTATCATGGTTTTATGATGTAACCAGACATGTTTATTTCCGCTGTTATGAGATGATGTTTTAAATTTTCAAGTACTATTTATATCTGTCTTGGTGTAATTTTTCTGTTCTATATTCACTAAAATACTCCACCGATGCTATGGCATTCCCTTAGTGAGTGACCATAGCGGGCGTGAGGTGTTACAGCTATGGCTGGCACCATCAGTTGGCCGACCAGTTAGATGGCGAGGGTAAGAACAGAGAAGTGGGGTCGAAGGTTAGATAGCTAATCAGAGAGGCGGGCGGGAAAATATAGTGAAGTTCCAGGCGATGAGAGAGAAAAATAAGGTGTTTTGTCAAAGGAGCAGAGTAACGGTAAAAACATCGGAGTTAAAGTATGAAGGTCGCCATTGTTTGAAAGTTAGAAGCAATGACTTTTAACTACATTCTGAATTATCGAGATAGAGTACTATATAAAATATATAAGCCACACCAGACAGCAAAATCCTTATGGACTGCACTTGCACATAAATACAAAACGCAGAATGTCAGTTTGAAGAAATTCATTATAGATAAGTTTATGGATTACAAAATGGTGGACTCCAAATCCGTAACTGGTCAAGTGCAGGAGCTCCTACTCATAATTCATGAACTTGAAGCAAAAGGACATCAAGTTGGAGAATCATTCCTTGTTGAAGCAATTATAGGGAATTTACTACTATCTTGGAATGACTACCGCAACTATCTGAAATATAAGAAAAATGAGATTTCCTTAAAAGATCTTATTGTCAGACTGAAAATTGAGGCAAATAACCGTGGAGTGACCAAACAAAGGGAAGAGGCATTTGATGCAGAATAGTCAAAGAAAAAAAAGGGCATTTCAATTAAAAAGAAGAAGAATTTCCCACAAAAAGAAAAGCGCTTGAAAAAAAATCCAAATACAACAAATAAACCAAGAAGTTTAAAGGTAGGTATTGGGTTTGTGGAAAAGTAGGACATGCCGCTAGAGACTGCAGGCACAAGAAGTAACGCAACTCAGAGGCAAATATAGTGTACAAAAAGGAAGTGGACGCGTCCAATTTTTCAGTTGTTATATCTGAATGTAATTTGGTTCAAAATCCTAACCAATCGTGGGTGGGCACAGATGCTACTTGTTATGTTTGCTCCGATAAACCCATGTTTTCTACATACCATAAATTCGATCAAGAACAAAAACTCTACATAGATAACTTTGCAGTTTCCAAGATCAAAGGCAGTGTCACAGTAATCCTCAAGTTTAATTTTGGAAAAGCTGCCAAGTTGAATGACGTGTTCCACATTCTAGACATTCGCAAGGCTCTCATCTCTGGTGCAGTGCTATCAAAGAAAGGATTCAAAATGGTCTTCGAGTTAGACAAGATGGTTCTATCCGAAGCTGGAATATATATAGAAAGGGGATATTTATGCGATGGCCTATTTAAGGCAAATGTTGACATAGTTAGCAATAAACCTATGTATTCTGGTTGTGCTATTAATAAAATTGAAGTTCCTTATTTGCTTGAGCATGAAACTCAACTATGACATGATAGATTAAGACACATAAATTTCCGAAAAATGAAAAAAATGGCAAACTTGAGATTAATTCCTAAATTGCAAGAAGATAGAAACTACAAATGTGAGACCTATGTAGATGCCAAAATGGTCAAGAAACCATTTCATACTATTCAAAGAAGTACTGAACCACTAGAGTTGGTTTATACAGACTTATATGATTTTAAATTATTACCTACAAGAGTTGGAAAAAAAGTACTTTATTAGTTTTATTGACTATTATATACGATATTGCTATGTATATCTTTTGAACGGTAAAGATGGAAGAAATTACATCGTTTATAAAGTTCAAGGCCGAGGTAAAAAATCAGTTAATTAAAAAGATCAAGATATATTTGATCGAGGTGGAGAATATGAATCACCATTTGAACAATTCTGTGTAGAAAATGGTACAATTCATCAAACAACGTCTCCATATTCACCGCAACAAAATGGTGTTGCTGAGAGAAAGAATAGAATGTTAAAAGATATGATTAATGCAATGCTTTTAACTTCTAATTTACCGATGAACTTGTGGGGAAAAGCCCTAAATATGTCTAATCACGTATTAAACAATGTTCCTCACAATAAAACAATAACAGTTCCATATGCGATATGGAAAGGAAATAAAACAAGCTTTAAATACCTTAAAGTGTGGGGGTACTTGGCAAAAGTACTAGTTCCACCTCCCGAGAAAGTCAAACTTGGACCAAAAACTTTAGATTGTTATTATCTAAAGCCAGACCAAAATAGTGTTGCCTCCAGATTTATGGTATTCAAGTTTGATATAGCTGATATCAATGTAAATACGATCATTGAATCAAGAGATGCCTTATTCTTTGAAGATACGTTTCCGCACAAAAAGAATGAAAGAAATAATGTCCCTAAAAATACAAGAGAAGAATCAAGTAATTCACATGAAGATATAACTCCTCATGAGATTGAGGAAATTGAACCCAGAAGAAGTGTAAGGGCTAGAACTTCCAAGATATTTGGTTCGGAATTCTTAACATACATATTACAACACGAACATCAAACGTACAACGAAGCAATGACATCTTCTGAATCTTCATGTCGGAAAGAAGCTATCCAAATTGAGATTGATTCAATTTTAAGTAATAAAATGTAACAATCTGAATTTTTAAGGTGGAATTTTATTAATGATCTAATTTAAATTTTGTTTTTTAAAAGATTTGAATTAAAGTTTATTTGAATTTTAGATTGAATGAGTTTGATTTTTGATATGAATATGAATTAATAACTGAAATATCAATGTTGGTTTATTTGAAACTTATTGGTTGGACTAATTAATTCTATATTTTCATTAAATTTGAATTGTAAAATTTAAGTAAAACTGAAATGAGAAATGTTGCGATAGTACTTCGAATTTTTAATGTGTGAAAGTATGATTTGTCAGGTTTTTCAAATCTAGAAATTATTAATTACTAAAAAAAATTGGAAGTTTATATTATTGGCAACTTTATATTTTGGATGCGAAATGAAATTCAAATTTATTTACGTTTTTTTTCGTTTAATTAAAATTCATTAACATTTTCATTTCAAATTTGATTTATCAATGAAAAGGAGTAGCGTTGATAACGTGTAAATTAATTATCTCATTCCTTATACCGACGTACTGATTGCGTTGATAACGTTTAAATTAAAATTTGATTTATCAGTGAAAAGGAAAGCCAATGACATATCATCCCACTAATTAAGAAATTGATTTACGTTAAAAATTGAAAAGCTATTTCCTCTTTTACCTATACTTATTTTGAATTAATGCATGCTTTGAATTCATTAGTTTTAGTTTTGAATTTTGAAAAATTTTATGTTTCCATTTGCATTTAATTTACGGTTCGTATACCATAAACGTTAGATAAATGCATGCAAATAACTCCCACTTGATTATTCATGCAACCTTAAAAAAAGAAGAAAAGGAAGGTAAAAATTAAAAAAGGGAAACAAACATGCATTTAAAGGACAAGCATGCATTAATATTTCATGTTGTACTCTCTGTCTATTTTAATTCCAACCTAATCACAATTATGTAACGACCCAGAAAATCTGAACCAATTTAAAAATTTTAAATTGGCTAAAATAATGAATTTTAAATATTTAAAATAAATATTTTAAATGATGGCAATGAAAACTGAGTTTGAATCGACATTTGAAAACGAATATAATTAATTATAATTATATATAGAGTTGAAAATGGCGCGGTAGTTCGATAATTCGATTTCAAACTTCAATTGAATATACCGGGTGCAAAACAATCCGGATTTTAGTGAAACAAAAAATAATGGAATCTAATTGATAATATCTTTCCAATGAATCTGACCAATCGAAATTGATAGCGGGAATCAAAAGATATGTCCAGTTGAAAATTCTGAATAGTCGCTATGGAATTCAGGCCCTTAAAAATGGACATTTTGCAAACGACCTCGGATTTCGACGAAACCACTTTTGTTGGATCCGCAGTGTCAAGTTATTGCTAGGTTTCAAATTTCATAATTTTTTGAATCAATATGTGAGCGTGGCAAAGGAAAACGCGTTTGACCGGTTTCAGTTGATTTTAATCGACTGGAAATTGGCCATTTTTCAAACGGTCTCAGAATTCAACGAAACTAGTTTTGTTAGGGCCGTATCGTCAATACGAAGCTAGAAAATATTTTTCTGGAATTTTTCTAGTTAGTATGTGACCCCGGTAATTTGAAATGTACGTTTAAAAATTCAATATAGTGATTTAAATGAAAATTCAAAAGGGAACTGATTGTAACGATCAAATCAGCTTGCGATACATATCCCATTGTGTTCGGAATGGGGGTAAAACGCTATAGACGACAGGCGGTAGGCCTCGTTTCGAGGTCGTATGTAAAAGTCAACTTTTTGAAAAATTAAATAATGAAATATATATATTTTTTATATAAACCCCTCCCCCTATTCCCTCTTCTCTCTCTTCAGTTCGAAATAAAAAAAAAAAAAAAACCCTAAATCTAAATCGCGCCGCAGCCCAGGAAGCGCCGCCCATCATCGCCTGTCCCCCCCTCCATCGATCGAAGACCCAAGCCTCCAGAAGCCATCGCGAGCGATTCGAGACCCCCCCAGTTCGTAACGCTGAAGCCGCCGCCCGCCTGGAAGCGAGCTCCGCCTGCCGCCGACGTCTTCTTCCTTCTCCCCCCCCCCTTTTCTTCGCAGGTAAATTGTTTTTATTTTATTTTATTTTCATCTTTGAATTTTGATTTTAAAAGATTTAAAAACTGTTTTTTTTAAATAAAATAAAACTGATTTTTAAAGGAAATAAAAACCTGATTTTTTAAACGAAATAAAAACTGATTTTTAAAAAGAATTTTAAACTGATTTTTTTAAACGAAATAAAAACTGATTTTGAATGATTTTAAAACTGATTTTTATAAAGGATTTAAACTTCAAAAAGTAAAAACGGATTTTTAAAAGAAGTTAAAACTGATTTTAAAAAAAACTATAAAAACTGATTTTGTTTTAAAGGAAAAACTGATTTTGTTTTAAAGTAAAAACTGATTTTGTTTTAAAGGAAAAATCAGTTTTTTATATATTGAAAGTCGAAGTAAAAATCAGATTTTTATATATTGAAAGTCGAAGTAAAAATCAGATTTTTATATATTGAATAGCATAGTAAAAATTCGATTTTTACATGTGTAGAGAATACGGGCGAAAACGACAAAAGGCGAAGATTTCTATAAAGGAAGAGTCGTGGTATTGGATAGCTATTGGTGAGATTTCTGATTTTAAAATATTATATATGTGTGAAATGAAAGTGAATAGCTATATATAAATATCTATATATATATATATATATACATACACCCCTCGTCCACAAACCATGGACGATATTTATTGGTTGAAATTGTTGTGAAAATTGATTGATAGCGAATGATTGTTTGGGATTGTTTGTGATTGATATTGGTTGATTGCGGTTGAAAAATACCCGTTTGTGGTTGAAAAATATTTGGTTGAAACCACATAGGATTAGTTTGTGGAAATGAAATAAATATATACATGCCGCCTGCGTGCGAACTAGATGCATGATCCCCATTGTCAAAAACCGCGAGGTTTTAAGGTAGAGCGAGGAGCCGTACTAGGGACGGTGCCGGTTTTAACTACCCTGCCGTTATGCTGCCGAAATTTTGAATAATATTCGTGTGTTTGAATTATTTTCATATGCTTAAACTATATTTATTCATTGAATAGAAAACATTCATGTGTTGAATTGATATTCATTCGTTGATTAGAAATTCATGTGTTGAATGGTATTCATATTTTGAAATAAATTGTTCGATAATAAAAATCACACTTTTATATATATATATAGAAACTATAGAAAACATTCATGTGTTGAATTGATATTCATTCGTTGATTAGAAATTCATGTGTTGAATGGTATTCATATTTTGAAATAAATTGTTTGATAATAAAAATCACATTTTTATCTATATATAGAAACTATAGAAAACATTCATGTGTTGAATTGATATTCATTCGTTGATTAGAAATTCATGTGTTGAATGGTATTCATATTTTGAAATAAATTGTTTGATAATAAAAATCACATTTTTATCTATATATAGAAACTATAGAAAACATTCATGTGTTGAATTGATATTCATTCGTTGATTAGAAATTCATGTGTTGAATGGTATTCATATTTTGAAATAAATTGTTTGATAATAAAAATCACATTTTTATCTATATATAGAAACTATAGAAAACATTCATGTGTTGAATTGATATTCATTCGTTGATTAGAAATTCATGTGTTGAATGGTATTCATATTTTGAAATAAATTGTTTGATAATAAAAATCACATTTTTATCTATATATAGAAACCATAGAAAACATTCATGTGTTGAATTGATATTCATTCGTTGATTAGAAATTCATGTGTTGAATGGTATTCATATTTTGAAATAAATTGTTTGATAATAAAAATCACCTTTTATCGACTATATGAACTATATAGAAAAGTAGTGTTTTGAAATGAATTGTTTTACAATAAAAATCACATTTTTATTGTATGCATAAATCGTTGAAATGTGAAGTGTTAAAAATAGCCACTTGTTCAAAATAAACATATATGAGTTGAAATATTCACTAATTAGCTAATGAAATGATTTGCACCTATTTATGTAACATTAGAATGAATGGAGTTTTTAAACCAAATAGAAATCAAATATGAAGTCGAATAGAAATTGATAAATGATAAGAACTGTATATATATGTACATGCAATATTCATTGAACAGGTTATAGCAAAGGGGCTAGAGAAGAGGAATAAAATTTTGTGCCCGACAAATAGGTACACATTTACTGATTTGTTTGGGTGATGATTTTGAGCCTGTTGGCTAGCCGCTTGGCTTTTTCTTTTTCTTTTTGAGATTAGAAGGACCGGGAAAGCTATTTGCGATTTCCCGATGCTCCCGGTGCAGGGGAGGTTATGGCGAATTTTTTCCAAAATTTAAGGCGTTAGAAAAATATTTGAAGTTAAAACGATATGGAAATCATTGAATGAACTATATTTATATAAATATATAAATATAAATAAAATTAAAACGAAACGAAGCCGTGCAGTTCGTGTTTTGAAACCGTGTTTTCAAACAACTAGTACGGGAAATCCGACCATTGGATTTTCCCGAAATCTCAACCGTCGGGTTCGCCTTGGAATAATCTTTCCAACGGCACCAACCTTGTAAAAATCCAACGGTTGGATTGTCTGGAATGTTTAATTCAAATCTGAAGAAAAACAGCGCCAGAAGCGATTATATTTATATATATATAAATATAATTATATATTTAATCGAATAACGACGCTGCAGTTCGTATTTTGAAATCGAAACTTCAAACGATTGTACCGGGAGATCCGACCGTCGGATTTTCCCGAAACTGGAACCGTTGGATTCGTTTTGAAAAGACCTTTCTAATGATGTAAATTTTGTGAAGATCCAACGGTTAGATTTTTCAGATATGTGTAAATCAAATCTGAAGAAAAACAGCGCCACGGCCGCCTTATGGCCCGAAGCGTCATTTTGAATAAAATAGCTATTTTAAAATAAATAAAAATAGCGATAAATCGTTATAAAATATCATAAGCGATATGGAATGGAAATAAACTGAATTTGCTCGATTTATGTTGTATTTGATGGTTGAATGTGTTTGGTGTGAAAATTACGTTAAAGAACAATATTGGTGTTGTCGAATAATTTAACCATTGAAATGAATCGATTTGAAATTCTAAATATACGTGAATTATTTGAAAAGGCCGAGTTAATTCTCATTTCGAATAATTGACCGACGATTGAAATTCGAAGATGAAGATGGTGGTCGAAGACCGGAGATCTTCACCTCGTTTGGATGGTAACCGAGGTCCTGATTGGGAGGCATCCCAAAATATGGATAATGAGTGGTGATCGTCCAGACGTACGTGGTGATCGAAGGGTTTGCGAGGTATTTAGTGCCTCCGGTTTCGTTCAGACCCAGAACGGACTTGTAAATGGACTGTGTGTCTGACATTGGGTTTTATTCTGTGTTGATTGATCTCTGTTAAATATACATCTGTTTGGCGGCGGAGAATTTATTCTTTTTCTTAACGCCCTTCTCTGAGACGCACGAGCTCAGAGGTTGTATATCGATGGACATCAGTCGCATGGCATGAATTGCCTGTGTGGCATGCTAAGATGCAGTGATCAGGGCTTCTGTTGAAAAGCAAAGTCTTGTGGTGATGATCAAAGCACCGCCTGTGTGGCGTAGCTTTGTGTATAACGTGAATTCGCGAGCCTCACACCCCGGTATGAATCTAAAACGGGAGAAGGACCTCAGGGAGGGCATGCGTTTCTTCCTAGCTAGGGTGGTGTCAGTGACCTACCAGCCCTGACATTTATATACTTTTCACCTATGTGGTTGTTGCTGTTGCGAGGCGCCTCGGTTTGATCGGACGATCCGGGTCCGATGGAGTCATTCGTTGGCTCATTTACGCCCCAAAGGGCGGGGAAACGTATTGTTCAGGCATAATAATCCACATCGGTGGACCGACCCTGACGATTCAAGGGGCAGTTGCGGCTGTTCCTGAGGCTCGGGCTAGGCAGTCTCGAATTCGGTAAGGACTATCTTTTGCCTTGGTTCATGACGGAAATCCAATTTCCAAATACGACATCGTGCGGTTTTGATTGTATATATATACGGCGACATGATATATGGTACCCATGCCGTCTATGATTGATAGTTATGATTTGAAATTGTTTTCAAAATATATAAACACTAGCAATAATATCAATTGCCTTTGTTTTATTCGTATCAATCATATTTTGGCCATTATAAGGTAAAACTCTATCCTCCGGTTTGCGTTGCATTGTGTGATGGGAACTGAGTCTTATAATGGCTTCATTTTTATAAAAAGCACAGCGATGTTTAAAAGAAAGATTTGTTTTAAAGCACTGGTGATCCAATGGAGTAAACCCGTTCCACGAAAGTGGCGTGGTCCTGTGATTAGCCAAATTATATATATGTGTTGAGTAGATTTCTCATACCAGTCCCATGACTGACTCGTAGTTTGTTTCACTCTCAAACTCGGGTGCCCCTTTTTCTACACGGCCAGCCTTGTATTCAGGTTTAGCTGGTTCTCTTTCTGGATAGCTGGAGCTGAAGATGGATTCTATCATTTATTTCTTTTTATGCTGTTCAGCTCCTATTGTACATATTTTGTTTATTTCCGCTGTAGACATTTATGTATAGCTGAACTGTACTTGTACTAAGTAAGATCCTGTATACTGTGTAACTCTGATGATACTTTTATCCAGTATATTCTATTGTTCATTCTGGTGTATTTATTTAATTCTGTTCTGCTATTATCTGTTTCTGTGTTATATTCCAAAGATAACCCTTGTTTCCGTGAGAACGGGAAATCGGGTCGTCTCATCGTGGTATCAGAGCTTTGGTTAAGCATAGTTCTGGAATATAACATTTGAACGAACTCGTCAGAAATAGAACCAGTAGTGTTCTAGGACGGGTAACTTCGTACAGTTAGGATCAGCAATATCCTAGTATGAGTATAGCAGAATCCGAACAACTCGTTAGAGATGGGGTCAGAAGTGCCTCAGAACGAGTCGAGAGTAATATGTTTTTAAATAACGTATTTGTGATTATATTTATAGTCTGGTTTTAGAAATATAATTTTTGAATATATAAAAGATATATTTTTGAAGATTAAAAACAATTGGATTGGTTGTTGTGTTGTGTGATTGTAGATTTATCAAACCACTTTCGACTTTGTTCCTTTTCGGGGACGAAAAGTTTTAAGTGGGGGAGATTGTAACGACCCAGAAAATCTGAACCAATTTAAAAATTTTAAATTGGCTAAAATAATGAATTTTAAATATTTAAAATAAATATTTTAAATGATGGCAATGAAAACTGAGTTTGAATCGACATTTGAAAACGAATATAATTAATTATAATTATATATAGAGTTGAAAATGGCGCGGTAGTTCGATAATTCGATTTCAAACTTCAATTGAATATACCGAGTGCAAAACAATCCGGATTTTAGTGAAACAAAAAATAATGGAATCTAATTGATAATATCTTTCCAATGAATCTGACCAATCGAAATTGATAGCGGGAATCAAAAGATATGTCCAGTTGAAAATTCTGAATAGTCGCTATGGAATTCAGGCCCTTAAAAATGGACATTTTGCAAACGACCTCGGATTTCGACGAAACCACTTTTGTTGGATCCGCAGTGTCAAGTTATTGCTAGGTTTCAAATTTCATAATTTTTCGAATCAATATGTGAGCGTGGCAAAGGAAAACGCGTTTGACCGGTTTCAGTTGATTTTAATCGACTGGAAATTGGCCATTTTTCAAACGGTCTCAGAATTCAACGAAACTAGTTTTGTTAGGACCGTATCGTCAATACGAAGCTAGAAAATATTTTTCTGGAATTTTTCTAGTTAGTATGTGACCCCGGTAATTTGAAATGTACGTTTAAAAATTCAATATAGTGATTTAAATGAAAATTCAAAAGGGAACTGATTGTAACGATCAAATCAGCTTGCGATACATATCCCATTGTGTTCGGAATGGGGGTAAAACGCTATAGACGACAGGCGGTAGGCCTCGTTTCGAGGTCGTATGTAAAAGTCAACTTTTTGAAAAATTAAATAATGAAATATATATATATTTTATATAAACCCCTCCCCCTATTCCCTCTTCTCTCTCTTCAGTTCGAAATAAAAAAAAAACCTAAATCTAAATCACGCCGCAGCCCAGGAAGTCGCGCCGCAGCCCAGGAAGCGCCGCCCATCATCGCCTGTCCCCCCCTCCATCGATCGAAGACCCAAGCCTCCAGAAGCCATCGTGAGCGATTCGAGACCCCCCCCCCCCAGTTCGTAACGCTGAAGCCGCCGCCCGCCTGGAAGCGAGCTCCGCCTGCGGCCGACGTCTTCTTCCTTCTTCCCCCCCCTTTTCTTCGCAGGTAAATTGTTTTTATTTTATTTTATTTTCATCTTTGAATTTTGATTTTAAAAGATTTAAAAACTGTTTTTTTTAAATAAAATAAAACTGATTTTTAAAGGAAATAAAAACCTGATTTTTTAAACGAAATAAAAACTGATTTTTAAAAAGAATTTTAAATTGATTTTTTAAACGAAATAAAAACTGATTTTGAATGATTTTAAAACTGATTTTTATAAAGGATTTAAACTTCAAAAAGTAAAAACGGATTTTTAAAAGAAGTTAAAACTGATTTTAAAAAAAACTATAAAAACTGATTTTGTTTTAAAGGAAAAACTGATTTTGTTTTAAAGTAAAAACTGATTTTGTTTTAAAGGAAAAATCAGATTTTTATATATTGAAAGTCGAAGTAAAAATCAGATTTTTATATATTGAAAGTCGAAGTAAAAATCAGATTTTTATATATTGAATAGCATAGTAAAAATTCGATTTTTACATGTGTAGAGAATACGGGCGAAAACGACAAAAGGCGAAGATTTCTATAAAGGAAGAGTCGTGGTATTGGATAGCTATTGGTGAGATTTCTGATTTTAAAATATTATATATGTGTGAAATGAAAGTGAATAGCTATATATAAATATCTATATATATATATATATATATATATATATATACATACGCCCCTCATCCACAAACCATGGACGATATTTATTGGTTGAAATTGTTGTGAAAATTGATTGATAGCGAATGATTGTTTGGGATTGTTTGTGATTGATATTGGTTGATTGCGGTTGAAAAATACCCGTTTGTGGTTGAAAAATATTTGGTTGAAACCACATAGGATTAGTTTGTGGAAATGAAATAAATATATACATGCCGCCTGCGTGCGAACTAGATGCATGATCCCCATTGTCAAAAACCGCGAGGTTTTAAGGTAGAGCGAGGAGCCGTACTAGGGACGGTGCCGGTTTTAACTACCTTGCCGTTATGCTGCCGAAATTTTGAATAATATTCGTGTGTTTGAATTATTTTCATATGCTTAAACTATATTTATTCATTGAATAGAAAACATTCATGTGTTGAATTGATATTCATTCGTTGATTAGAAATTCATGTGTTGAATGGTATTCATATTTTGAAATAAATTGTTCGATAATAAAAATCACACTTTTATATATATATAGAAACTATAGAAAACATTCATGTGTTGAATTGATATTCATTCGTTGATTAGAAATTCATGTGTTGAATGGTATTCATATTTTGAAATAAATTGTTTGATAATAAAAATCACATTTTTATCTATATATAGAAACTATAGAAAACATTCATGTGTTGAATTGATATTCATTCGTTGATTAGAAATTCATGTGTTGAATGGTATTCATATTTTGAAATAAATTGTTTGATAATAAAAATCACATTTTTATCTATATATAGAAACTATAGAAAACATTCATGTGTTGAATTGATATTCATTCGTTGATTAGAAATTCATGTGTTGAATGGTATTCATATTTTGAAATAAATTGTTTGATAATAAAAATCACATTTTTATCTATATATAGAAACTATAGAAAACATTCATGTGTTGAATTGATATTCATTCGTTGATTAGAAATTCATGTGTTGAATGGTATTCATATTTTGAAATAAATTGTTTGATAATAAAAATCACATTTTTATCTATATATAGAAACCATAGAAAACATTCATGTGTTGAATTGATATTCATTCGTTGATTAGAAATTCATGTGTTGAATGGTATTCATATTTTGAAATAAATTGTTTGATAATAAAAATCACCTTTTATCGACTATATGAACTATATAGAAAAGTAGTGTTTTGAAATGAATTGTTTTACAATAAAAATCACATTTTTATTGTATGCATAAATCGTTGAAATGTGAAGTGTTAAAAATAGCCACTTGTTCAAAATAAACATATATGAGTTGAAATATTCACTAATTAGCTAATGAAATCATTTTCACCTATTTATGTAACATTAGAATGAATGGAGTTTTTAAACCAAATAGAAATCAAATATGAAGTCGAATAGAAATTGATAAATGATAAGAACTGTATATATATGTACATGCAATATTCATTGAACAGGTTATAGCAAAGGGGCTAGAGAAGAGGAATAAAATTTTGTGCCCGACAAATAGGTACACATTTACTGATTTGTTTGGGTGATGATTTTGAGCCTGTTGGCTAGCCGCTTGGCTTTTTCTTTTTCTTTTTGAGATTAGAAGGACCGGGAAAGCTATTTGCGATTTCCCGATGCTCCCGGTGCAGGGGAGGTTATGGCGAAATTTTTCCAAAATTTAAGGCGTTAGAAAAATATTTGAAGTTAAAACGATATGGAAATCATTGAATGAACTATATTTATATGAATATATAAATATAAATAAAATTAAAACGAAACGAAGCCGTGCAGTTCGTGTTTTGAAACCGTGTTTTCAAACAACTAGTACGGGAAATCCGACCATTGGATTTTCCCGAAATCTCAACCGTCGGGTTCGCCTTGGAATAATCTTTCCAACGGCACCAACCTTGTAAAAATCCAACGGTTGGATTGTCTGGAATGTTTAATTCAAATCTGAAGAAAAACAGCGCCAGAAGCGATTATATTTATATATAAATAAATATAATTATATATTTAATCGAATAACGACGCTGCAGTTCGTATTTTGAAATCGAAACTTCAAACGATTGTACCGGGAGATCCGACCGTCGGATTTTCCCGAAACTGGAACCGTTGGATTCGTTTTGAAAAGACCTTTCTAATGATGTAAATTTTGTGAAGATCCAACGGTTAGATTTTCAGATATGTGTAAATCAAATCTGAAGAAAAACAGCGCCACGGCCGCCTTATGGCCCGAAGCGTCATTTTGAATAAAATAGCTATTTTAAAATAAATAAAAATAGCGATAAATCGTTATAAAATATCATAAGCGATATGGAATGGAAATAAACTGAATTTGCTCGATTTATGTTGTATTTGATGGTTGAATGTGTTTGGTGTGAAAATTACATTAAAGAACAATATTGGTGTTGTCGAATAATTTAACCATTGAAATGAATCGATTTGAAATTCTAAATATACGTGAATTATTTGAAAAGGCCGAGTTAATTCTCATTTCGAATAATTGACCGACGATTGAAATTCGAAGATGAAGATGGTGGTCGAAGACCGGAGATCTTCACCTCGTTTGGATGGTAACCGAGGTCCTGATTGGGAGGCATCCCAAAATATGGATAATGAGTGGTGATCGTCCAGACGTACGTGGTGATCGAAGGGTTTGCGAGGTATTTAGTGCCTCCGGTTTCGTTCAGACCCAGAACGGACTTGTAAATGGACTGTGTGTCTGACATTGGGTTTTATTCTATGTTGATTGATCTCTGTTAAATATACATCTGTTTGGCGGCGGAGAATTTATTCTTTTGCTTAACGCCCTTCTCTGAGACGCACGAGCTCAGAGGTTGTATATCGATGGACATCAGTCGCATGGCATGAATTGCCTGTGTGGCATGCTAAGATGCAGTGATCAGGGCTTCTGTTGAAAAGCAAAGTCTTGTGGTGATGATCAAAGCACCGCCTGTGTGGCGTAGCTTTGTGTATAACGTGAATTCGCGAGCCTCACACCCCGGTATGAACCTAAAATGGGAGAAGGACCTCAGGGAGGGCATGCGTTTCTTCCTAGCTAGGGTGGTGTCAGTGACCTACCAGCCCTGACATTTATATACTTTTCACCTATGTGGTTGTTGCTGTTGCGAGGCGCCTCGGTTTGATCGGACGATCCGGGTCCGATGGAGTCATTCGTTGGCTCATTTACGCCCCAAAGGGCGGGGAAACGTATTGTTCAGGCATAATAATCCACATCGGTGGACCGGCCCTGACGATTCAAGGGGCAGTTGCGGCTGTTCCTGAGGCTCGGGCTAGGCAGTCTCGAATTCGGTAAGGACTATCTTTTGCCTTGGTTCATGACGGAAATCCAATTTCCAAATACGACATCGTGCGGTTTTGATTGTATATATATACGGCAACATGATATATGGTACCCATGCCGTCTATGATTGATAGTTATGATTTGAAATTGTTTTCAAAACATATAAACACTAGCAATAATATCAATTGCCTTTGTTTTATTCGTATCAATCATATTTTGGCCATTATAAGGTAAAACTCTATCCTCCGGTTTGCGTTGCATTGTGTGATGGGAACTGAGTCTTATAATGGCTTCATTTTTATAAAAAGCATAGCGATGTTTAAAAGAAAGATTTGTTTTAAAGCACTGGTGATCCAATGGAGTAAACCCGTTCCACGAAAGTGGCGTGGTCCTGTGATTAGCCAAATTATATATATGTGTTGAGTAGATTTCTCATACCAGTCCCATGACTGACTCGTAGTTTGTTTCACTCTCAAACTCGGGTGCCCTTTTTTCTACACGGGCAGCCTTGTATTCAGGTTTAGCTGGTTCTCTTTCTGGATAGCTGGAGCTGAAGATGGATTATATCATTTATTTCTTTTTATGCTGTTCAGCTCCTATTGTACATATTTTGTTTATTTCCGCTGTAGACATTTATGTATAGCTGAACTGTACTTGTACTAAGTAAGATCCTGTATACTGTGTAACTCTGATGATACTTTTATCCAGTATATTCTATTGTTCATTCTGGTGTATTTATTTAATTCTGTTCTGCTATTATCTGTTTCTGTGTTATATTCCAAAGATAACCCTTGTTTCCGTGAGAACGGGAAATCGGGTCGTCTCAAATTATTGCCTTTCCAATTATGCAAATAATAAATTTTGGAATTAATAAATACATTGGTCATTCACATAATGTACTGCGTATATTCATCTCCTTTGATTTCAAAATGCATGCCCACTCCATTTCTCTCCTCTTCCACATTTCGGTCCTGAAGTTTTACCACAATATAAACCAAAATTATTGGCAAGCAAAAAAAAGGGGCAAAAGAATTCATGCGCATGCTTTTTCCAAAAATCTCTCCTTGCATTCTTGTAGCATGCGAAAGCAAGTCCCCAACCCTTTTAGTTCTCTCCTCTTCAATACTATAGCACGCATCCACCTCCTCCCATTCACCTGACAACACACCGCACCACTACCCTCTGACCATGTCCCATTGCCTTTCCTCCTTGTTAAACCTTTTCCTATAAAATATATATACATATATCTTCTAATCTCCCAATCTTCACATGTCCAACCAGCGCTAGTCATGGCCTTCATAAACCTCCGACCCTGTCCGACTGGCCTACGACCAACTTCAGGTGCTCCAATTCATCCAAAGCCATGTCCATTTTATATTGAGTTTCTTTGCTACTTTCTTCCTTTATATTAAAAAAATATTGTTTTGATTTTTTTTTTCTGAAAAATTTATTTTGATGAAAGCTTGTAGCTTGTAGCTTGCAATATTGTGCTGAGAATCATAGTATAAAGCGCCTTTGGTTTGAAGTTATTGTCCTTCGCATTGCTTGGTCTTTGCTGAAAATTTAGATAAATGAAAATATTCCTGAAACATTGGTAGGCCAATGTAACAACCCATAATTTTCAGTATATTTTAAATTTAGATTTAAAACAAATAAATGGAATAATATTGGATAAAAATCAATTTTTGTTGATTATAATGATGATGATTATTTGAATGGAGTATAAATAGATTTTTAAATTTAGTTTATTTAGAAAAGTTGTAATTTGGATTTAATATTTAAATGATTAAATAAAATTTAAGTTGTTTAAGTTAAAATTTAAATTCAAGTTTAAAAATTCAAATAATCAAATATGGGAACTTAAGAATTTGTGAAATAAATTTATAGAATTTATTTAAGTTATAATTTGGTTTAAATTTGAATTTAACGAATATTTAAATTGAATCAAAATAGTTAAATGGATAATTGAATATTTTATTAATTAATTAACTGTGAAATTTAACGGGTTTGGTGACTGTCTCGAAATCCGACGAAACCAGTCACATCGGATCTGAAATGGTGAATTATGGTAGGATTTCAAGTTACGTTATAATCGGACGTATCATTTGATCGTACGAGAGAAAATGTGAAAGAGAATCGAATGGAATTGGGTAATGGTTGTTTCTTATGTTGGGCCTTCTATAATTATATATGTTAAACCATTTACCACTACATCGGCCATTTCAATGCTACGATTACTTTTTCTCCATCAAAATTTCTAATGGCTGAAACTTTAAACCCTAGATTCAAAATAAATACAGGCTTGAAAATATATTCTTTCCAAACTATAGAAAATTACCTATCTAAATGAAGAGCTCGGCAATACGAAGCTACGGGTGTTCTTAGTTTCGACATGCAATGCACCATTTGGCTGGAATTCTTGTTCAAAGCTACTGTTTTTCAAAACCCTATGGCAAGTTTTGGGTTTTTTCGATTTTGGATCCAATTGAGAAATCGGTGATATGGGTATTGTTGAGGACATCCATACGAATCTATTGGATGTGGTCGGAGGTATTATCGTGGAGTAGAGCTTCGGGAATTTGCGTTTTAGGGCTTAAACCCATTTCCGTTTATCAGTACGGCGACATCGATAGAGTTCACTAGAGGTGGTGATTTTGGTGCTTGGGGATGCTGTTTTCGAGGAGCGTCAGAATGGAGGTGGTCTCGGAGTCTCTGATGGCCGGAGTTATGAGGATTTCTCGGTCAAAGATGTGTGCGGGTTTGGGTTCCTCCGTGATTTAATGTAACGTGGTTTGAGCGAGAGGGAGAAACTAAAGGGGAGGTGCTGACATGTTAGTCACCTATTTGGGTGAGATTTTATTTTAAATTTTTATATAATTTAAAATTCAAATGGAAAAATGCTAATAACTTTCTCGTATGAACTCGGTTTTGGAAGCGGTTGGATGCGTTGGGATCGTGGCGGGATTGTGGACAATTTGAGACTGGTTTGACGGCATTTGAAGACTGTAAAATTTTGGGCTTTGGTTGGACGTCTGATCCACTAAGGACCCAAAGGTGAGTGATTTTCTCACTCACACGTAACTGAATCATCCCCATATTTATTAAATTAAATTATGAAATAAGTTTGGTTGCATGGTTGTGTTTGATTAGTGAATGGTTGCTTAAATTTGACATGCAAGTGTGTAACAGTCAATGAAATTGATAATTATTTATTTAAATTCAATTGAATTTCTAGTTAGAAAATACCGACACTTGTTAACTAGTGACGTGACGGATATTTACCATGGAATGAAGCGGTTGTGATGGATGCCTTGGTTGATGTGATTACTGAATGAATATTGCTTGAAATATTATTTATTTCAGTATATGGATGTTGTGTTCTCACTATTGACAATGAATCCCAATTTTTCACCCTTGATGTTACGGGCATCGAATAAACCCGGCATTTATTGATTAAAAATAAATTAAGAACACAGAGAGAAATGATAAATATCTATGACCTTAATTTGGATTGAAATGATAGATCCATCCCTGAAATATCGAGAAATTAAATTTAATATCACTTGACCATAGGATAGAAAATTATATACGGACGTCGGTCGATTAAATGATTTTAGATATTTGGAAATTTTATTTGATAGAAATTTCACTTAAAAGAATAAGCCGATACTCGATAAACTTGTTTCCTTTAAAGATCTGGATTGCGGATGTTTATTTGAAATGGTTAAGAGAATTTTTCCAAACGAAGTGGAAATTCTTAAATTGGGATTTGAATAAAATTTGAGATTTTCAAATTAAGGGTGTGGATTTGAATGTAATAAATTCTTATTGAATTTAATTTGGAATAAAGATAATTGAGGATAGTCGGAGTTGTTTTAAAATTAAAGTTGAATATGAGTTCTAAATTGAAAGATTGGTTTGAAAGGTGTTGAAAGAAGATGTTGAACTAGGAAAACTCCATTGAGACTGGAGTGTAGATTCAAGTGTTGGAAGTTCGGAAGAAAGGAACACTTATAGTTAAAGAATTTTATTATATATTTACACTGTTCGATTTCAAATAAACTATTCCTTTCCTTAAAATTCATTTATTAAAACTTTTACTTATAAACTATTTGTTATAACTAAATTTCTTATATTTTATTACTTAAACTAATTAGTAAAACTTATATTTTATATATACAAAGTGATCTAAATTTATCCTATTTCGTCTTAACCATTATCTTCTATACATATATGTAATATAAAGATTTTTAATTATAAGCATCTATTTTCAAGTGTATTAAATGATTGTAAAATTTCTTCCGAATGGAAAGTGCTTGGATTTAACTGTTGGTTCAAATGGAGTGAAGATAAAGTATATTCTATTTGAATATGAATCGAATTTTTTTTAAAACCGGTTTTAGTATGGAAATGTAAGTTATATTCTACTCGAATATGAATGGATCTCCTAAGGGATCGAAATGAGTTGTAATGGAATATATATATATATATATTCTATTTGAATAGGATGGATTTCGAACATAAATCGAATCAAAATAATTATAATCTTTGATATGAAGTATATTCTACTTGAATATAAATCGATTTTTGTGAAGTATTAAATGATTATAATATAATGAAATGAAATAAATTCTAGTTTAGAATATAATCATTTTTGGTATGATTATGATATGTTGATATGAAAATTATATTCTTTTTGAATATAAATTGGGTTCGAATCAAAACATGATATTTTGGATATAAAGCAAACCTTTGTGAAATGTAAAAGAACCGACTGATATGGAAAATGTAAATGTTGGTTGTTAAAGAGGTCGGAGTCGACAAATGGCATACTCTCTATCAGCGTCGATACCACTTTAACAACCGTGAACGTTATGACGTATCCAGAATGAAATATGATGACTTGGAGGCAATTTTGGATTGATAAAGATGAACGATGACGAAATAGCCTTGACCTTCGGGTCATAATTGAAATGACTAAAACAGAAGCTATACCGTGACTAATTGAGGTAGCCCTTTGATCGGACAAACTTCTCTGATACTATTTCTATGACTATGATGATGATTTGGGCCCTTTGATATGAGAGTGTGATCCGAGGTGGGCGGTAATGGCTGCTATGCATTACCAACGGTCCGGGAGTGCAATTGGAAGAATCCAACCCTGGGCATTGCCTCGAGTGCCTTGTCATATCTAACCTTATCGAGCCCCAGACGATTTTGATTTGTATCGTACCTATGGAGTGCCCTCTGATGCCATCGGTTACGGTGGGTTTACGGTACTGTATAGACTTCGGTATTTTAAACGGTGTAAGGGTAAAATTGTAATCCCTCTTACGCTATTTTCATTATGTTTACTTTACTGAACAGACATTATAATAATAACATATTATACTATGTATGTATTAGTTTAACGGATCCTTGAAAGATGGAAAATCCCGTAACATCTCTTGAGTTATTATACCCATGACACTTAGGTTATTTTGTGTTTTAATTTGAATAATATGAGAATGATTTAGTGTTGATCCGAGTGTTTGTTGTGTTTTCTTTTTATGCAATACGCTCGGGTCAGCAATAGGTTGCAGTTAGTGAAGATCACTCTGCCTTGGAGAGCGAAGACGAAGATTTGGTATTTACCTATTATATATATATATATATTTCTTGCTGCATTTTGTTCCGCTGCATTACTGTATTTACTTTTATTAGTGTAACTCTGATGACTAGAAAAATGTAACTCGAATGTATATGTTTTAAATTCTATTGAACCGTTATTTGTTTATTATATGTTGTCCTTCCGTTGTGAGATTCTGTGATTGTTTCTTTCTTCTTTTTCTTCACTTTCCCAATAACTACCTGTGTTGGTGATTTGTTTGGATCGACATGTGTGGTTTATTGTCGATTTGAACGGTCAAAAAAATTCAGGTCGTTATAGTTGGTATCAGAGCGAGGTTGGCGACAACCTTGGCTTTGTTTGGGAATTAACTCATTAGAGATAGGATTAGTAATATCCTAGAATGAGTTTGAGAGTATATAAGAGAGATCATACTTGTATTTTTGATATAAAATGGTTTATATTGTGTTGACTTGTTCCGTTGAGTATTTATGGATTCTGCTCGATACATGGGATGCCATAGAATCGATAGGAATTTCTAAATAAACGGACAGAATGGATCGACATAATATGGTTTTTGTTTATATTATATATATATATATATCAAATATATTATTGGTTTTATGTTAGTATGCATTTGATATTAGTAGGTAATAATATTAAGTTATTACCTATTATGGATGATTAGATAATAAATCTAATAAGGAAAATTTAATGGTTAGAAAATATTTGAAAATGAAATAATACCTTTAAGTATAATTGGTTGCAAAACAATGTGATTAAAATTGAAATGAACTTAAGGACTTGATTTTGGTGCTTTTGAAAATAGACTTGCCAAGATTTTTGGAGAATATAGTATTATAAGCAATTTCGATATGGAAATGGTTTTAAAGATCGCAAATGTAATAAGTGTAATCCTTCTTGGACCTTAGAAATGACTTCGATAATGGGTGCATGCATTATCGATGTTTATTTTGAAGAGTCTAAGTGGGGAGAGACCACTCGATAATTATTATAACTTGTATGGCAAAGGATTTTGGATTAAATTCCATATGGTATAAATTTTATATAAAGTATTAGTGTATGTTATTTAAAGTTGAATTTAAATTTAACCAGAATTGAAATTCCTATGTTCTTTGTTAATTTAGAATTTGGAGTTAAATTTTATATGGTATAAGATATATGCATATATTATTCTAAACTTAGTTTATAGAACCCAGGATCTAAGTTTTTATGTTTATCTTAACTAATAATATTAACTCATGTACTATGGTTAATCGATTTATTAGAACTCTGATTTTGAAACCAAGGAATTGGCTTAATTATTAAGAAAGAGAAGTGGTCGTTGAAATGCTTAAGCATGGGTGATAATAAGTTAAAGAAGTTCTAAGTTTGGTCGATAAGAGGGTTAGAGGAAATTTTAATTAACTATGAAATAAAATTCAACTAAAGTCGACCAAAATGGAATGAAAGAGTTAGTTGTGTAAATAAGATAGGTAACAACTCATGACTGGGGTATTTAATGAATATTTCAAGTTAGTTCGAGAAGGAGTTTAAAGGAATTTACGTTTGTTGACAAATGCGAATTATCAATAAATCAAAAACAAAGAAATTAAATGGTAAATTAGATGGAATGCCAATCATTTTGTCAAACGGAATACAACTTAGTTTGAGTAGATGAATCAAATTAAAGCTTAACTAAGGAAATCGAATAAAAATGGGTTAAGAACTAAATATAAAAGTTGCGCTATATAAGGCGTCCTTAACCCAATTCATGATTGGTGAGCCAAACAAATAAATTGAGTTAATGGAATAAGATTTGATTTCAAATGAAAATTTGAATTTAGAAGTGAATCTAAATGGGTATTTGGAATTTGGTATATGAATAGAGATATAAGATAATTGAGTTAAATGAATTTTCATTTGGAAATTTGAAATATAGAAATAAGAGATAAAATATAACTTGAGATAGGTTGATAGATTTAATAAAATGAAATCAACTAAGGAAATTTAATTAAGTCAATGTAGAATCGTAATAGATAGTTGGGTCGAGTAAGTAAATATTGGATCCATACTAACGAGGAAATGAAATAAACTGTGGATTTGAAATATGAATTAAGATATGGGAAATATGAAACCGAAGACTAGTTTATTAACTTTGAACATCGGGGAAAAATTTGGAACTAAGTGAATCTAATTAGGTCAAATGAATTAGAATAAACGAAATAAACTCGATAATGTTTAAATTGGTCGATTTGGAACCAAATATAAATGAAGATGGGATGAGGATGAACTTAGATAATTAGAATAAATGAAATCGGAATTTATTCAAATGAATGACTAATCGAATATGAAATGAAACTGAACTTCATCGAGTCGAGAGAATTGAATCAATAAGGGCTAAGTTAGAAGGTTAAATAAAAATAAACTGAGAATTAAGTACTTAGGAAAGAAATGAGTTATAAAATCTTGGCTAATTGATTCATGATAATGAATTAAAGACCTTATATAACCAAGTTCGTTGGAAATTTTAAAATGAATTCAAGTTTTAATCAGAATTTAACACTTGAAATGAAACCGGAAATTGAATAGGAAGAATATCGAAATAAAGTAAGCAATTGAATGTGAATCCGTTTCTCGAATGATGAAGTGATAAAAAATTGAAGTGTTAAGGATTTACAAAAGTATTGGAATCGAAAATGTTGAAACTTCAAATAAAATAAATTGATGTTATGCGAAAATCTGAAATATTCGATAAGCTGAAGCTAAAATGGCCATAACTTTTGATGGGCTAGTCAAAATTCGACGATTTCGGACTTTTTAGAAACCTGAGAAATTGACCTAGAACTTTCGTTAATAGAGCCTCATCGAATTTTCAAGTTAATTAGGTTGAAATCCAGGCATTAGTCGTAGTACTATGCGTAGAAAATTAAAAACTGAAGCGTATATCAATATTGTTTTGACCATAACTTCCTAACGGAGCGTCGGATTTTGATGTGCGAGTGCAATTCAGAAAGCACAAGATGTAAACAAATTTTTTTTTCCTAATGTGCTTGGTAAAGATTTGATGTTTAAAGGGTTAAAAACTGGGTTGAACAACTCAGACCTGCATTTTTCGTTGTGTGGGCTGAAGCGTTCGCTCTCGTTAAAACGATCATAACTTTCGAACGGATTATCCAAATTCGATAAATCTGGACAATTCAGAAATCCTGAAACAAATGCAACAACTTTGCCTGGGGTGTTTTAGTCAAATTTCATCATTTATAGGGTGATAATCGATGATTTGTTCGTTGACCTGTTAGGAATATCTTGGTTTTGTTGTAGAAATGTTTAGTAGATGTTGTGTAATTTGTACACATTCGCTATGTATTACATATATGTTTAATACTCATGCGTATGTGAGTATGTAGCAGGTGTAATGAATATGTGCTACTCTTTGGAGCTCGTTTGCGCTAAATACTAAAATGCTGAGGTAAATAAATTGCATATAACGCTAAAGAAGGTACATATTTGCGTTACTTGGTTTTGGTCGTTTTATATAAGTATTTTCCCCATTTTTGGGATGCCTCATCATGTGATGGGATGAATATTTGAGTTTACATATGTATTGCGATTTTTTCGGGCCTCTCCATAAAAAGGAGATGCTGCCGAAATTTTTCCGTGATTTTGGAAATTAAATTTTTTTTTATGAAACTTTACAACTTGGTAACTTACTTTATAATAAATTCTTTCAAGTATGAATTTGAAAGTATATATGTGCTCAATATCGCCTTTCATTCTCTTTTCGAGGACGAAAAGATTTTAAGTGGCGGAGAATGTAACAACCCATAATTTTCAGTATATTTTAAATTTTAGATTTAAAACAAATAAATGGAATAATATTGGATAAAAATCAAATTCTGTTGATTATAATTATGATGATTATTTGAATGGAGTATAACTAGATTTTTAAATTTAGTTTATTTAGAAATGTTGTAATTTGAATTTAATATTTAAATGATTAAATAAAATTTAAGTTGTTTAAGTTAAAATTTAAATTCAAATTTAAAAATCCAAATAATCAAATGTGGGAACTTAAGAATTTATGAAATAAATTTATAGAATTTATTTAAGTTATAATTTGGTTTAAATTTGAATTTAATGAATATTTAAATTGAATTAAAACAGTTAAATGGATAATTGAATATTTTATTAATTAATTAACTGTGAAATTTTACGGGTTTGGCGACTGTCTCGAAATCCGTCGAAACCAGTCACATCGGATCCGGAATGGTGAATTATGGTAGGATTTCAAGTTGCGTTATAATCGGGCGTATCACTTGATCATACGGGAGAAAATGTGAAAGAGAATTGAATCAAATTGTATAACGGTTGTTTCTTATGTTGGGCCTTCTATAATTATATATATTAAACCATTTACCGCTACATCAGCCATTTCAATACTACGATTACTTTTTCTCCATCAAAATTTCTAATGGCTGAAACTTTAAACCCTAGATTCAAAATAAATACAGGTTTGCAAATATATTCTTCCTAAACTATAACAAGTTACCTATCTAAATGAAGAGCTCGGCGATACGAAGCTATGGGTGTTCTCAGTTTCGACATGCAGTGCACCGTTTGGCCGGAATTCTTGGTCAAAGCTACTGTTTTTCGAAACCCTAAGGCAAGTTTTGGGTTTTTTCGATTTTGGATCATATTGAGAAATCAATGATATGGGTATTGTTGAGGACAACCCATAAGAATCTATTTGATGTGGTCGGAGGTATTATCATGGAGTAGAGCTTCGGGAATTTGTATTTTAGGGTTTAGACCCATTTCCATTTATCAGTAAGGTAGCGGCGATAGAGTTCACCGGAGGTGGTGATTTTGGTGCTCGGGGATGCGGTTTTCGAGGAGCGTCAGAATGGAGGTGGTCTCGGAGTCTCCCATGGCCGGAGTTAGGAGGATTTCTCAGTCAAAGATGTGTGCGGGTTTGGGTTCCTTCGTGATTTACTGTAACGTGGTTTAAGCGAGCGAGAGAAACTAAAGGGGAGGTGCTGACGTGTCAGTCACCTATTTGTGTGAGATTTTATTTTTAAATTTTTATATAATTTAAAATTCAAATGGAAAAATGCTAATAACTTTCTCGTATGAAATCGGTTTTGGACGCGGTTGGATGCATTGGGATCGTGGCGGAATTGCGGACAATCTGAGACTAGTTTGATGGCATTTGGAGACTGTGAACTTTTGGGCTTTGGTTGGATGTCCGATCCACGAAGGACCCAAAGGTGAGTGATTTTCTCACTCACACATAACTGAATCGTCCTCCTATTTATTAAATTAAATTATGAAATAAGTTTGGTGGCATGGTTGTATTTGATTGGTGAATGGTTGCTTAAATTTGACATGCAAGTGTGTAACATGCAATGAAATCGATAATTAGTTATTTAAATTCAATTGAATTTCTAGTTAGAAAATACCGACACTTGTTAACTAGTGACATGACAGATATTTACCATGGAATGAAGCGGTTATGATGGATGCCTTGGTTGATGTGATTACTGAATGAATATTGCTTGAAATATTATTTATTTCAGTATATGGATGTTGTGTGCTCACTATTGACAATGAATCCCAATTTTTCACCCTTGATGTTATGGGAATCGAATCAACCCGGAATTTATCGATTAAAATAAATTAAGAACACAGAGTGAAATGATAAATCTCTATGACCCTAATTTGGATTGAGATGATATATCCATCCTTGAAATATCGAGAAATTAAATTTAATATCACTTGACCATAGGATAGAAAATTATATACGGAAATCGGTTAGTTAAATGATTTTAGAAATTTGGAAATTTTATTTGATAGAAATTTCGTTTAAAAGAATAAGTCGATACTCGATAAACTTGTTTCCTTTAAAGATCTGGATTGCAGATGTTTATCTAAAATGGTTAAGAGAATTTTTCCCAAACGAAGTGGAAATTCTTAAATTGGGATTTGAATAAAATTTGAGATTTTCAAATTAAGGGTGTGGATTTGAATGTAATAAATTCTTATTGAATTTAATTTGGAATAAAGATAATTGAGGATACTCGGAGTTGTTTTAAACTTAAAGTTGAATATGAGTTGAATTCTCTAAATTGAAAGATTGGTTTGAATGGTGTTGAAACAAGATATTGAACTAGGAAAACTCCATTGAGACTGGAGTATAGATTCAAGTGTTAGAAGTTCTGAAGAAAGGAACAAATATAGTTAAAGAATTTTATTATATATTTACACTGTTTGATTTCAAATAAACTATTCCTTTCCTTAAAATTCATTTATTAAAACTTTTACTCATAAACTATTTGTTGTAACTAAATTTCCTTATATTTTATTACTTAAACTAATTAGTAAAACTTATATTTTATATATACAAAGTGATCTAAATTTATCTTATTTTGTCTTAACCATTATCTTCTATACATATATGTTATATAAATATTTTTAATTATAAGCATCTATTTTCAAGTATATTAATTGATTGTAATATTTCTTCAGAATGGAAAGTGCTTGGATTTAATTGTTGGTTCAAATGGAGCGAAGATAAAGTATATTCTATTTGAATATGAATCGATTTTTTTAAAAACCGATTTTAGTATGGAAATGTAAGTTATATTCTACTAGAATATGATTGGATCTCCTAAGGGATCGAAATGAGTTGTAATGGAATATATATATATATATATATATTCTATTTGAATAGGAATGGATTTCTAACATAAATCGAATCGAAATAATTATAATCTTTGATATGAAGTATATTCTACTTGAATATAAATCGATTTTTGTGAAGTATTATATGATTATAATATAATGAAATGAAATAAATTCTAGTTTAGAATATAATCGGTTTTGGTATGATTATGATATGTTGATATGAAAATTATATTCTTTTTTAATATAAATTAGGTTCGAATGAAAACATGATATTTTGGATATAAAGCGAACCTTTGTGAAATGTAAAAGAACCGACCGATGTGGAAAATGTAAACGTTGGTTGTTAAAGAGGCCGGAGTCGACAAATGGCATACGCTCTGTTAGCGTCGATACCACTTTAACAACTGTTAACGTTATGACGTATCCAGAACGAAATATGATGACTTAGAGGCAATTTTGGGTTGATGAAGATGAACGATGACGAAGTAGCCTTGACCTTCGGGTCATAATTGAAATGACTAAAAACAGGAGCTATACCGTGACTAATTGAGGAAGCATCTTTGATCGGACACACTTCTCCGATACTATTTCTATGACTATGATGATGATTTAGGCCCTTTGATATGGGAGTGTGATCCGAGGTGGGCGGTAGTGGCTGTTATGCGTTACCAACGGTCCGGGAGTGCAATTGGTAGAATCCGACCTTGGGCATTGCCTCGAGTGCCTTGTCATATCTATCAATATCGAGCCCCAGACAATTTTGATTTGTATCGTACCTATGGAGTGCCCTCTGATGCCATCGGTTACGGTGGGTTTACTGTACTGTATAGACTACGGTATTATAAACGGTGTAAGGGTAAAAGTGTAATCCCGCTTACGCTAATTTCATTACGTTTACTTTACTGAATAGACATTACAATAATAGCGTATTATACTATGTATGTATTATTTTAACAGATCCTTGAGAGATGGAAAATCCCGTAACATCTCTTGAGTTACTGTACCCATGACACTTTGGTTATTTCGTATTTTAATTTGACTAATATGAGAATGATTTAGTGCTGATCCAAGTTTTTGTTGTATTTTCTTTTTATGCAATACGCTTGGGTCAGCAGAAGGTTGCAGTTAGCGAAGATCAATCTGCCTTGGAGAGCAAAGACGAAGATTTGGTATTTACTGATTATATATATATATATATGTTTTCCACTGCATTTTGTTCCGCTGCATTACTGTATATACTTGTATTTGTGTAACTCTGATGACCAGAAAAATGTAACTCAAATGTATATGTTTTAAATGCTATTGAACCATTATTTGTTTATTATATGTTGTCCTTCCGCTATGAGATTCTGTGATTGTTTCTTTCTTATTTCTTCTTTTTTCCAATAACTACCTGTGTCGGTGATTTGTTTGGGTCGACTGTGTGGTTTATTGTCGATTTGAACGGTCAAAAAAATTCAGATCACTTATAGCCAAGCCTCTTTCGGCCTTTTGTCCGATTTGATAATGGATTTTGTCTTTTGCTATCTTCTCAAAAGAGAGAATTGAATGAGGATGCATGCTCTGATCTTGTCGCTGTGTTGGGTTTCGTGTTTATTTGGAGTGGTCAACATACTTGCCGATCGTAGTTGCATTTGGTCAGTGTCATTTTCGTTTTGTGTCCATTCAGTTCTCATCTCCTTTCCTATCCAAGCAAGGTGAGAATCTTCATTGAGTAACAATTTTAATTAGTAAATTGATGTCATTTGAAATGTCATATGAATTGTTAGGATTATTCTAGAAAACTGATTTTTTTTGTTTGCGCACATGTGACACGCACATTGTCGACATATATGACACGAAATTGATTGTTATGATGTGTGTTGATTTATGTATGTTAATTAAAATGTTATATTTATTCTGTTCTCATCTTGCAAATTTCTTATATATGTGAAAAACAATTACGGGTTGAAATGATAGATACCTGAATCACTGTATGGATTTAGGAATAAAAATTGAATTTATTAGGGTTGAAATGATAAATACCCGTAATTTGAATATTAACAGATTGAAATGATATATATCTGTATCACTTGGCCTAGATAGAAAATTAAATCTCTATTTTGAAAGTATTTTCTTAATTTATAAAATGTTCCAGTTTGATAAAGTATTTTATAGATTTTAGAATATAATATTATTTAGTTTCAAAATTTAAGTAATATAAATAATTTATAATTAAATTAATATATCTTTTATTATAGTATAAGTATTATTTAAATTTTAAAACTTTATATAAAGATGATTTTATAATATATAAGCATATAAAAAGGGTTAAAGAGAAATTAGAAACATAACCATAACTTGATTGGTTTAATGGTAAAAAATTGAATTGTAATTGACCGTTAGTTTAATGAACCGGGTTATGAATTAGGTATAATGATGAAACTTAATGAAATGATTTTATAATAGTAGATTTAGAAAATGTTTTGAAATAAATATAATCAAAGTTAAAATTTTACAATCGATTTAATTGAAATTTAGATTCAATTGATATGAATTTTATTAAAAAGGTAATTTGAACTCTTAAGAAAATAATCGGATAACCCAGCTTGAATACTATTTGGAAATAAATTGAACTTAAGAATATATTTTTTAAATTTTAAATTGATTAGAAGTAAATTTGTTGAAACTGAATTAATGAAATTGAACTTTGGAAATACGGATAAGTGGTTTGGATTGGACTTTTTTAATTATTTGAAATTTGTATTATTCTACATTAAACTATTTTAAATTATATTATTTAGATTTAAAATTTTACTTTATAACTATTTTATATATATATTTAACTCAGTTACAATAATTTGCATAACTATTTCAATTATATTATTTTGCTTTATTAAATTATAACTAATTTTATAATTATTTTAAATCAGATTATTTTATATAAATATAATTATTATTTTGAAATAAAACTATTTTTATTATATTAACTATTTCAAATGAGAAGTTGTTCCAATTCGAGCTATTGAATCCAAAGTGTTAATAGAAAGATTTTGGAAATGTGAAATTTGGGATAATGAAATGTAAAATCAAAATGTATTTTTGTTTATAAACTGTTTTGTAAATATGAAATCTGAATCTTGAACTTAATCTAATAAATAAAATTTTGATTTATGATTTGTGAATTTAATCGAATAAAGAATTGGTTTGAAATATGGTTTATGATATTGAAATATTTAACATCAATGATTTGAATATAAATCAATATGGTTATTGTTTGATCTGTAATGTTTTAAAATATGACTTATGACCTTTAACCATTTGAACATAATTATTTAAATATAAACCAATGTTATTATTATATTCATTTATGATATTTGTCATGATGTTAAAAATAAATGTCCATTTTTCAAACAGTCTCCAAATTCGACGAAATTAGTTTTGTTAGGACTGTTTCATCAAAATATAGCTACATTAATTTTTCTGTAATTTTTGGAGTTAGTATGTGGTCCCGGTAAATTAAAATGTACATTTAAATTCAATATATATTAAATTTTATTTTAATTTGGATAAATACCGATCAAAACATTCGAATTGGCTTATGAAACATATCAATTGTGTCCGGAATGGGGGTATTTAGCTAGGAACGACAGTCGTTGGGCTTGATTTGGAGTTAGTACTGATACACGGGTATTTTTGGAAATTAAAATTAAATATATATATATATATATATATATATTATTTTCTGGCCAATAGAAAATCACTAAAACCTTGTCCTGTTTTTACCGAAAACCCTCAGCCGACAAAGCGATCGATGGCGAAACCCTTCCAAACAAAACCACCTACTATCTCCCAATCCACACTATTATTCACGAAAATTCCTATGGAAATATTGAACAGCTCATCGTGATCTTCCAATCCAACGGCAGAGATCTGCTAAAGCTTCGTAAATCGTGTGGATTCTCTTCTCCAACTGTAGTCGTTCATCGCGATTCCGGGGGCTGGAGAGGCGATCGAACTTGGTGAGAGAGGGTGCCGAAGATTGAGCTCGCGGAGGCGCTTGTGGTCGCAGGTCCTGATCATCGCCACGGTGGCTATAGGCAGCACAAAATCCAACCCTAGGTTGGAACAGTTGGATTTGAACGTCGACAGTAATTATTGAGGAAGAAGGTGATAATATTTTAATTAATTAATTTATTAATTATCTTTAAAATGTCATTAACCTTTATAATAACGTATCTTTCTCATACGAGCTCCAAATCGCATGAAACATGGTCCGTTGTGATCATAGGGACGAGAGCTTCACAACAAGACTAACTGAGTCAAATTCGGAGCTTGTTAGAATTTAAGGCAGATTTAAATCCAAATCGTCCAATAAAGAATGACGGAGTGGAAACCGACAGCGAGAACTCTTGCTCACTCAAATTATTTTACAGTTATTATATAATAGGTTGCAGATGGGGCTTAATAGCTCCTAACACTTTTTTTTTGTACAAACCATGGTTGATTGTTTGTTTGGATTGTGATTGGGATTGTCATCGATTGATATTGTTGTATATAAAATTATTTATATAAAGTGTATATAAAAATTATCATGAAAATAAAATAAATATTCATTTACAAATCAGACGGTTTGTTTATGTACACCCATTTAACTGACATGGATTGGAACGATAATATTTTACACATCGCCCAACTGCACAAATAATAAATAGTATTTGTTGGTTGAATCCCCACACGGGTATTGGGATGATATTTGACATACACTAATCCCAATTGTTTAGATCTATGTCAATCGATGGGTTGACAGACTGTATAAGCGTTATTTACTTATTTTAATGCATACACAGTTGTAAAATGCACTCTGGATGTTGTATGGATTTTTAATGATTGTTTATCATTATTGTTGTATACATTCGATGTATGAAATCCATATAACTAAAATTATATGGTAATTGATTGAGTCTGATTCCAGTTCAAAATTAATGAATATTTTAAAACAATATTCAGCGAATAATCAAAATGTGATTTTGATGTCCGATTTTGGACGGATACGAAAATATTGAAATGTGAAGCCATGTTAAGTAGTTACATGCGATTTTAACACGAACCGGATTTTCTGCCGATTTTATTAATTTTATAATGAATATCGAAAACTGATTTCAAAATCTGATATTTTAAAATCATTATCATTTTAATATTATAATGATATAGAATATTCAATTTTGATTAAAATTGAATTAGAAGTGGGAATCGTTTTAAAATGAATTTATAAATATTTTATAAATACGTTTTGAACGGAAATCGACGATATATATATTATATATATTTAATGGCATGAATAGAACGCGCCGCGCAATGACCGTTCACGAATTTCGACCATTAACTTCAAATGGACGTAACGGGAGATTCGACCATCGGGTTCTCCTAAAACCGGAACCGTTGAGTTCGTATCGAAAAAAGAGCTTTCCAATGAATATAAGAGATTTAAATTTGAACGGTTAGATATGGAATTATGTCCAAATCAATTTCAGAAAAGATCACTATAAATGCAGTTCGGTGGCCGTTATTGGAAACTGACTGTAAAGGCCTTAATAAAATTATGGAAAAATTATAATAAATGATTTGGAAATATTTTGAAAAATTCTAGTTTTGAAAAGATAGAAATACATTTTTATCGAAATGAACTAGATAATAACTAGAATAATAATCCAATTATTTTTAGAAATAAATAAATTGGATTTGAAAATGGTTTTAAAATAACCAGAATTTTCCAATGAATAAATTGGAATTGAAATAATATTCGAAATATTTTGATATTGGATTCCGTGATTATACAGATATTGTTGAGGAATTTGGAAGATATATATATCGTTATTCCCAATATGATATTTATTGGTTTCAGAATTTGATATTGAATATAAGCCGATATAACTTCTATTCAAAGCCTTGTATTTGATATCAAATTGGATTTTGGGTTTGTCGCAAATGGTGTCTTAAATAACACTGCTCTTAAATCCAGTTGAGAAAATAATAAGTCTTTAAATTAACATTTAGTGAAGTTTTCCAATTAATTAATATTTAATTGGAATCGAATAAAAGAATTGGATTTTTGGGTTTATCGTGAACGGTGTTTTAAATAACATTTGTTCTTTAACCCAATTAACAATGAAGAAAATGATATGGAATTTAAAATCTTTTAATTAAGATTAATGGAATTTTCCAAAATAAAATTTTCCAATTTAATATATTAAATTGGAATTGAATGGAATTCGATTTGGTAATGATCAAGATGAGCTTCTGTGAGGGAAGTCCGTTACTGTATATGGAATTTAAAAGGCTTTGCCGTTATTCCATTTATATTATTAGTCTGATACTGGAATTTATTTTGATTATTTACTGTTATGATTTCCGTGTAGATTCCATTTTGATGGAAGACGATTTTGGGTTTATCGTGAACGATGTTTTAAATGACGTTCGTTCTTTAACCCAGTAAAGACAGGATTTATTTCCTAAATTTGTATAATCATTGAATAATGATTTTTGGGGATTAAAGCTAAGTGGAGTTTTAATGAATCTTTATTAGATTGAAATGTTAATGTGGTAATTAAATTGCCAAATTTGAGAAGTGTTCGAGAATGGAGTATCATCAGTTTTACTTCATGCGATAGTTAAATCTTTAATTAGATTTGAACGTGAAATAGTAATTGAATTTACCAATAACACATGGGTGTTAGATATGGAGTACAACCAGTTTTGCTCCGTGGGATAAATAGGTTGGGATGGGATAATAAAATGAATGATTATTTCAGTAAGGCGTTAATCCCAACTAGTTTGATAAACCTTAATTTGGTTTAAACTGTGAAAATATACTATAAAATCTTTTTAAATGATTTCCAAAGAAATGGATTAAACAGTGTGTTTAAAAGTGATAATCTTTGATAAGATTAGTGAGAACCTTTCCAGAATAAAGAAATAAGAATAAAAGAATATTATGGATTGGAATGTGGAGTATGATGTGTTGTTATAGCACTTGATTATAAGATACGCGAGTTATTCGGAAAGACCGGGTTTAACCCATTTTGAATAATTGTTACGACAACTAACAGTCGAGGAGACTGAAGACGGTGCAAGACCGATGATCTTCACATTGAATGGATGGGTTGCTACTGATGCCCATGATTGGAGTAGCTACCTTGAAGGGGCTACAGTGGTAGCCGTTCGGATATGCGAGGGCCTCTCTCATGTATTGGACATAAGGGACGAGGAATAAAGTGCCTTCGGTTTCGTTCAGACCCAGAACGGACTTGCAAACGGATGGTATGTCTGACGTTGTATTCCTTTAAGCTTTATTCATTGATTTCTGCTGAATATATATCTGTTTTGTGGCGGAGAATTTATTCTCTTGCTTAAATCCATTCTCTGAGACGTACGAACTTAGAGGTTATATATTGGTTGAAATTAATGATATGGTATGGATTGACAGTGTGACATGCTGAGTTGCAGTGATCCAAGCTTTTGTTGAAAAGCAGAGCTTGGTGGATGATGATTAAAGCATAGCTTTAATTAGCATAGCTTTGTGTAGCGTTAATTTGCGAGCCTCACACATTGGTATGATGGTGAATTGATGGTTAGATCAGTATACTTTCGATATGAGGATGGATTGGTCGACCGAGATAGGCTGGATGTGGTCGCTACACACCTGGTAGGGATAGGGCACACCCCTCGATTCCCAAAAGGATAGAGTAAGCGACGTTTTCTCAAGCATAGGATGTAAGTCACGGAGATACTCGATGTCCTGGATATAGTGCAGATGTGCATTACGGTGTTTTATCATGCCTAGGACGTAAGCCGTGGGGAATTGCACTACGTGATCAATCTTTCGGGCCAGTAGCCATCATGATGGAAATTCAAACTTCTAATACGACATTTTTCGGTTTTTGTTGTAAATCTATATATGGCGACATAGTGGGATGGGGTGCTCATGCCATCTATGATTGATACATTTATATTTGAAGTTGATTTCTTCACTTATAGTAATAAAAAAAAGATAAATTTCGCATACTAAGCATATTTGGCTATTATAAGGTAAAACTTTATCCTCCAGCTTGCGTTGCATTGTGTGATGGGACCTGAGTCTTATAATAGCTTCATTGTTCTTTATTTAGTATTGCGCTGTTTGTTTTATGCACTGATATTCTTGGGAGTAAACCCGTTCCGTGTTATACGGCATGGTCCCGTGAATTACCTAACTTTAAAAATAAAGATTCAATAACTGTTTTAGTTCTCACACCAATCCCATGACCGATTCAGAGTTTATTGTTTCTACCTAAACTCTGGGTGCCCATATTTTCCACATGGGCAATTAGTAGTTTTGGTTTTCACAGATATTTCTTTTCCCAGGATCCTGAACTACAGCTGGAGCTATATTCGGAAAGCTTTGTATCCGTGTATTTCTTTCAGTTTTGTTGTCGATGTTTTCCACTATATATTTTATGCATGTATTATTTTTCCATTGCTTTGTAATTTGAACACTGATATTTTCCTATATATATTACTTATTTATACTCTGATATCTTGTACTTCGATGTAATTGTTGTTATCGCAATGAAATGTTCTATTGTTTATGTCTGATGAGTCGTGTTCTCAATTCAATCCGGATTTCCCATAAGGGGGATTTTGGGTCGTCTCAAACAAGCTCCAAAACAATGGACAATCATACATGATGCTTTGTTTATATGCAGACGATATGTCAATCTTTGGTCCCAACATTAAAGTTATAGAGAGTGTAAAAAAATGTTAATCAACAATTTCGATATGAAAGGCTTAGGAGTTTCAGACGTTATTTCGGGAATCAAATTAATAAGAAATCCTAATGGAATTGAATTATCTCAATCTCACTATGTAGACAAAGTGATTGAAAGATTTCAAAATTTTGGAGCTAAAGGAGTACAAACACCTTTTAATCCATCAGAAGTACTGTATAAATCACTAAGGAGTGTATAATGCAACTGGAATATTCTCGTGTAATAGGATGTCTAATGTATCTCATGAATTGCACAAAACCAGATGTAACTTATGTAGTAAGTCGATTGAGCAGGTATACAAGAAATCTAGGAGAGGAACACTGGAAAGCACTAATGAGAGTGCTTGGATATTTTAAAAATACCACAAACTACTCCTTACATTATAGAAAATATCCTGCCGTTTAAGAAGGATATAGTGATGCAAAATGGATTGATGATTCAAAGGAATCAAAATCAACTAGTGGTTATGTATTTACCGTAGCAGGGGCAGCTACTAAACAAATATGCATAGCTTGATCCATAACGGAATCAAAGTTCATCGCTTTAGATAAAGCAGGCGAACAAGTAGAATTGTTTCATCATTTTTTTGGAATATATTCCATTTTGGCCCAAACCCTTACTGCAGTATGCATGCACTGTGATAACCAAGTAGCGCAAAGCAGAGCGCAAAACTTTGTGTATAATGGAAATTCACAACATATCCGTAGACGTCATAACACAGTTAGGCAGTTACTCTCAAATATAAACATTTCCATAGAATATGTGAGAACAAATGATAACCTAGCGGATCCATTTACTAAACCAATGAGGGTTATCTTATATGGGAACCTATCCTACCGACTGGAGATACCACAGACTAGGATCAATAGGCAAACCAGTTATGAATAACTCAAGATGTAATGCATTTTGTTTGGACACGGTCCTACTCCATTCCTATAGTGCACAATATAAATGCATGTCTGCAGAAGTATGACAAGTTGAAACTATGTTTTTAATGGTGACCATATCTTAAATATAACAGGTGGGGTGTATGTAGGAAACTCTTAATGGTTGCGATCACTAATGTTAGTGTGAGCTGGGTCGGCTCTATGAGAACATTAAAGGCTTAAATTTTCTATAACACTCGCAGAATCACAAAAATGTTTCAGGAACAAAATGAGCACAACCAAGAGATTGGATGAGAATGGGATATATGCTTCATACAGCTTATTGTCTGGATATACAATAACGACCGAAGGTTTAAGATGAAATAATTCACCGATTAGCCAAGTAGACCCGATAGTCTTTAACTAGGGAAAGTTCAAAGTGAAATATCTACTTACCCACGATAAAGCATTATTCCATATGTACTCTTTAATATTTTGCTTTGTGTCGGTGAAAGTATATTATTATTTATATGGGAGATTGTTGTAATTCCTAGTGTAAATGAAATACACTTGTGAGACATCACCAAACTTGAAAAAAAAAATCAAGTATATAAGATACTTCCTTAAGAGGAGTTTGGGGTCCTGGGGCACCCAAATATGTGCTTTGTTGTGAGGAGGAAAGTTGTGCTTCACCACCACACACGTGCGCGCGCGCCGCCTCCTTCCGTCCGATCGGGCCGGGCTCGGGTTCGAGTTTAAATAATCTTATTTTTACTAGGCTATTTTTAATAGTTTTGGATAGAAACTGGGATGTGCCTTGAATTCAGAAACGGGCGCAGCGAACAGGGGCGACCTATACGAGTGGATGTGGATTTTGGCACATAGCAAATTAGTGCAACCTATTAATAGATGTGTGTATGGTTATTGTTGAATGGGTGCGACCCGTTAAGTGAACAGACGCGATTTTGGACTAAGCGGGTGCGACCCAGCATTAGACCCGTTAATCTTGTAGCGGGCAGTTGTGTCTTTTTGGCAAACCGTTCAATGGAAGCAATATGCGAATGCAACAAACTGAAAGGGTATGGACACGACTGTATGAAGAGGTATGGACACGACCGTTCAGAAGGGATGCAGACCAACTATAAACAAGGAGGAAACCTGATCATTTTCCTCACTCATTCGAAATCCGAATTTCTTCCATATCTTTCTTCTTTTTCACCGCTACATTAATATATACATAAATCACAGAGTGACATACTCATTACAATCTCGTGCAGATTACATTTGTTGTATCTTGGGAAAACTTTAAATAAAAATTCTTAAGGAAATTTTTATGACAAACTTCAAACGAATACTCATTACCGAGTTAAAGTTTTAGTTATTTGTATATTTATACACATCTTTCTACCATCTTTCCTTTGTCAATGCTGTGTTGTTTTCTATAAATAGTATAGTATTGTTGTTGTAAATTAATTACAACATACTTACTGTTAAAAAATAGCTAACACAAAATTCCAAAGTAGTGGAACTCGAAGTTATAAACTTACGAAACGAGTTTATAATTAATTACTCTCTATTTTGGTATACTAGACCTATAACAGTGATTTCCTCTAATCTTCAAAGATGTGTCAGCTATAAGAATAGAAGACTAAGATCAAAAGCTATGATTTTCATGTAATGATGGAAAATATGTTACCCGTCGTTTTCAAAAACTATTACCCACAAAATTTTGGAAGGTTGTAATGGAACTTAGTTTATTTTATAAGGAGCTTTGTTCAATTACGTCAAAAGTTGATTGTCTAGTAAACTTAAGGAAGAAATTTTTATACGGATCTACAAACTTGAGAAAATATTTTCTTAGTGTTTCTTTAATGCAATGGAGCATTTACTTGTTCGTCTTCCATATGAAGCGCATCTTCATGGTCTGTGCAATATGGATGGATGTATCCAATCGAAATGTATGCTATTAATATTGAGTATAGAAATATTAATTTAATTATAAATATAAGTTAATTCTAAATTGAAATATTTTTTATTAGGTACTTAAATCATTTAATAAGGTGAAATAAAAAAAATCGAGTTAAAGATCTGATTTGCAAATCATATATCGAAGCAGAATCTTAGTTCTTTTTTCATTATTTCAGTGATCGTATGAACTTACCATTTCAAAGTGTTACGCATAATGGTGATGTTGTTGAATAAGATTCTTCAACAGAAGCAATGTTATCTATTTTCAGATAACAAGGTCGACCTATTGGAGAATGTGTGGAAGTACGATTAGACGATAGAGATTACCATGTAATACACACATATATTCTTCTTAATTGTAATGAAGTTGCACCATTTGTTAGGTAAATATTAGATTACGAGTATGAAAACAATTATTTAAATACTACACGTATAAATTAATAATATTGCAATATATTACATTTATGTTTGCAGTGTATATGAATAATAACATCCTAGCGGCGATATAAACAAAGATTTCGCTAATTGGCTTTTGAACTACGTTTATGATCCCAAAAAAGGGTGATCGATGATGAATTGAAACATTTAGCAATGGGATCGAAAAGAAAAATTAAAACATATCCAGTATTTTTTGTCAATGGATATAAATTCAACAGTAAAAAATACGATGTTGAAAAATTAATTAACAATACTAGTGTATTTGTGAATGATAATAAAGATCCTAATGCTTATATAAATGATTTTTATGGCATGTTAACCCAGGTTTTACAATTGGCATATTTTACAGGACCTGCGAGTGAATTTTTTGTTTAGGTGCCACTGGCTCAGCAATGTTCTAGGTTTTGGAATTACCATTCATCCAAATTATAATCTTACAGAAATAAAACACACCTCGCATTATCAAAGGTATGATCCTTTTGTTTTAGCCAAACAAGCCCTACAAGTTTATTACATACCTTACCTATCTCTAAAAAGAGATAAAGCGGATTGGTCGGCAGTTTATAAAACCAAGGAAAGATTTACGTTTGATGAAAAGAATATTCCAAACGAACAAGCCTATTAAGCAGATATCGAGAAAAATGTTGAATTTACAATTACCAATGATCAAAATGTTTTTAGACCTTTAAACGATGAATCAAATGTATTTGAAGACTAAATAAAAACTATTTTTATAAAAAGATATTTTCTTATGTTTCACCTAAGAAACATATATCAGTGTTGTTTACCAAGTTGGTTGCATTTAAATGCAATGTGACCTGGGTTTATTCATACTTCTTTTATATACAATGCACACTGCATTTAGAAAATATTTTTAAAGGGTCAAATTCATAATAAGCATTGTATTTTGTGCTCTTTATTGTACTGAAAAGTCATAGGTGCCATATCAAAATAACAATTGAAATACAAGAAAGTGCATAATTTCATTTTGCATTATAACATCTTTTATCATTCAAAATAAATAAACAAGCAGAAATAGAAGTTGAGAGTTGGTATATTTTTGAAATTTTGGTACTTTGCATTTCGATATGTATAATCTCATATCTTCTTAATATTTAGTACACATATTATATTTTCGGAAAACTACAGCTAAAAGAACAGATATCTTCTTTCAAAGCATATAAGCTCATATACTTACTTCATGTATAACACTAAGTTTGCTGCTTTCCAAAAGACAAATATGATTTCCTCATGTAACATAACAAAGACACCATACCTATTTTCCATCAGTTACATTATCTAATGAATTATCAAAAACATCATCAGTTCATTATCACAAATGCATTTTTCCACCAATAAATATGCTTATCTCAAAATTTGTAGGGTTGTTGGTTTAGATTCCTATTATTCTGTTTCTTAGTATTACTGTTCATGACAACACCTATTGTGTGCAAGGGGCAATTGATCTGCAAGAGGTCGACGTTCCCTAGTCCAGCACCCCTAGAATTTGAAGATTGCCATGAATTACAGAGACACGATGTCAGGCCTTAAGAAATCAGGAAGAAACCGAACTATACGAGTACCTGTGTATGGGATGCTTGGGTAAGGTGGTAAAACAACGATGAGGTCAAAGTAAATCTATCAAACATCTCATTACTTGTTTTGCAATTGTTAAATATATTACTCAACTTAAATTTGCATGCGAAGTCGAAAAGGAACTCTGAAAATAGAAATAGAACACGGTAAGACATCATGGCGGATCCAAGTCTTTCCAACATCATCGTGAGAATTTGGTAAATTTATCAATTACTATTCTAAACAGTTATTAGAATTGTATATTGACCAGTTTAGAAATTAGCTATATAGAATTAAAATATCTATATTATTTATTGTAGAAAAGAACACGTGGACATTTCATGCCAATGATGCATGTATTTTCTCACACTCATGCCTTAAAGCAAACAGACGAAGCAGGCAACCTTATATATGAGCGAGAGGATGAGGATAAGACGATGTTTGCATATATACACATATTTTAAATTTTAGTTTATTAATATTGATCATTTTAATAAATTATCTATGTGGAATTAAAACAATATTGTGTTAATTTTCAACTATAATTGCTTTTGCATTGTAGGAAAATTTTCAAGAGGCACAGACCCAACTACGTAAGGGATCGGATCGCGATGAGGCGAGCAGCAATTAGGAAGATTCTGTTTTTTACTTTATTATGGATTCGATGCAGTAGAATAGGCGTTATGGTTACGAGAACTAAATGGTAATATCTAAAAATAAACTATCTTATAAACATTGCACAAATTATAGAAAATTCATCGAAAATTTATATCACAGCTTTTTCTATTTGCAGGCTAGGGCATCTCAAAAGGCGTACGAAAAAGCCGAGCATAAAAATGGGATAAAAGAGCTTAGAGTAATGATTGAGTTGCCATAGGATCAGGATCATCTTCTCACTATACATATGAAGAAGTTGAATCAGCGCTTAGTGGAGTATGTGCAGCAGCATTGTTCCTTTTCTTCAAAGTCTGGTGCTTTCAAAGGTGAGGATGATGCTTGGTAGGTATGCATTTTGTGTTTGTGCTTGTATATTGTATATATTGACTTGGAGTTGGTGATAATGTTGTGTTTTGATAGGTTTGATGCAATTTTATGTGGAAATGGATGTATTATTAGGTTGTATGCATGTTTTGATGAGGTATGACGTTGATGGTTAATTTCAAGAACGTTGGATTTTTGATTTTGTTTATATTGGGTTTGACTTGATGTTTGTTGGATTGTTTATATTGTTATTGATATTATATATATATATATATATTACATGTGTGAAATAGAGTCGAGAATTATAATAATATATGTAAATTGGCTAGAAATGGAATAACTTGCTGGAATTAAAAAAGAATTACTCAGATTACCAATGGCTACAAATTGCTTTCGATGGCTAGACGATCACAAAATTATAAAGGCAACGGACAACTATTAATGACTTATTTGTGAATCCCATACCCACGTAGTTATCGATAGACACTGGAAAGTCATTGCTAATTACCGTTAAAATAGCCATCGTATTATGGTCGTTTATTCCATCGATAGTTGAAAGAAACTACAAACCCTTTTTCAATGGCCATAGCAATGGCTATCAACGGCCGCCGACGACTATTTGCCGTTGGAATTGGGCTTCTTCCTTGTAGTGTAATAACCCTTAAAATTGAACTAAAAGAAAAATAAAACTATAACAAAAATGAAACTTTAATTATGTAAATTGAATTTAAATAATAATAGTTATATAACTTTTCAAATCGAACTGAAAATAAGTTATAAAACAAATATTATATTACATAAATCAAATTTAAATTCAATTAATTAAATTTTAATAGTTTTTAAAAAGCAAAAATAAAAATTAAATCATATAGCTTCTAAATTTGAGTTTAAATTTAGCTCTAATAATATTAAATTAAGGTTCAGGAAAACCTGATGACGGACAGGCCGACAACCAAAGCCCCGGTGAATGGCGGCCGTAATTATAACAGTCTTAAGGTAGCAAAATTTTAGTCGGCCATGAAAGATTCTCTTTCAGCACCTGGGTATTGTTTATTCTACCATATTATTTTGTTACCTGGCTCAATTTTTGTTGATGCATGGGAATTTGTTTCAATAAGTAGCTCAACAGCAATTGTGATTTCATGGGCCCCGTCTCCCATTGGTACACTATAGTAGATTCTTTCTGTATCTTCGGATTCCTGAATTTTCTTTGGGTGGGAACATCCTACATCGATACCATATTTAAATGGAATCAAAAAAGGTATGAATCTTTAAATAAGGCATGTAGTATGGCAAACAAACTCTAAACTATGTAGTTTTACTATATCAAAAAAAATCCTCATTTACTTTAAGAAGTTCTAAATGAATTTGCAATTTAAATTGAATTCAGTTAACTAAATTATAATAAGTTTAAAAACTAAATGAAAATTAAGTTATATGACTTTTAAATTTAAAATTAAATTAAAGTTAACTTATATTATCTCAGAAAATTAAAATCAAACTACTACATCTTTTAAAAAAAATTACTAAGCATAATGAATGCGCAGATATTGCATATGCATTCACAATAACAATTATTTTGAACAAAATATAAGAAAAAGTGCACCCTACGACCGTTATCAAAAACTGCTAAACAATTCTAACAACATGTATGTTGTTGCTGTTGTCTATTGACTGGAAAATTGTAGCCAATCTCGGATGTAGACCCATCAACTGCAAAATTAGAATCAACACCAAAAGATAGCATGAAAGTACCAAAATCAGAAGATGGGAAGCAAAGATGACATAACAAAGAAGTAAAAGTTGACATGGAGTTCTTATAATAGTTTGACCAACTTCGACCTACATCTGCTTTAATGAATCTTTTATTATAGTCTTACTAGTCAGATCTCTCTAGATCTGAACCAGTCATTCCTAGATCTAAGTTACAAATATAATATGAATGTTCGAGGATATAAGAAGTTAAGCGGTAGTATCAATCTAGTAGAATAATAATGCTTCAAACAAGAACTTGTTCCCTTTCTACATTAAAACAAACATATATTAATAGGAATATCCATCAGGTATTAGGCTAGAACCTAGTGTGTAGAAGAACCTACATGTCATGACAATCCACCACCTTGAGTCATAGAGTCATTGGGCTCATCTCCATGAGTCATTACCAACTCATTTGTATGACTCAATGTTGGCTCATAGCAATAAGTATTTTTGGATTTTCTTTTTTGTTTCATTTTTTATCCTCCTTTGGAGTTGTTTAGTCCAGTCTGAAGTCTTTCCAACTTAGTTTAATCATATTTTCATGAGTTATCCAATTTATTTAATTCCAAAATATGCATCATCCATAACTCATTCAATACTTCATAAACCATTAGAAACTTCATGCATGCCATCTAAAGGAGTAGGAGAAGTGAGTTGCAAGTCCATATCACAAGTCATTGTTACTTGGACCTGAGCATTCAAGATGATTCAAAGTCGAGTTATGTACAAAGCCTAATTTTTCTTTAGACTATCTGAAGTTATTTCTGGATGTTTTCTAAGTGCTTTTGTAAAATTTCATTCCAGTTTAGTCCTGTTTGAATTCTCTAAGTTCAGTTAAAGATGTTTTGGTCTAAAATTGGGTAACTACTTCCCCTTCCTCCAAAATATGTTTTTGGATGAAAGACGTTATTTGAATGAGAAGCAGCCCTGAAAATCCAAGTTTGATAATTGAGCATTTCAGTTACCTTCCCGTCCAAGTACTTAGTTAAGTTTTGATAGCTACGCTCTTCAACAAGCCCGAGTCAATACCAAATTCTTTGGTCAATCTAAGCATGATTCAAGTTACGCTCTCTGGCTGATTAAGATGAAGCTATATGACCAAGGTAGTCAAACCTGCTTTAGGCATAACTATTAGTCTAAGCCAACCAAAACTTCTCAAGGCAAAGTCATTACGCTAAACTGATAAAATCTGCTCAAGGCAAAGTTGTTATCTAAGCTGATCGAATTCCATTAAGGCAAAGCACTAAAGCTGAGCCAACTATAACCGAATCTTGCTCATGATAAATGAACTGTGACTAAAACTGCTTAAGGTACACCAACCAAGACTCGATCCTGCAGAACGTAATCTGACTACGACTGAGTTTGCTTAATGCAAAACAATTAGTTTATGCAAACTAAAACTCAATCATGCTCAAGATAAGCCGAGAAATACTCAATCCCACTTAAGGAAATCTGACCAACAATCAAAACTCCTTAAGCTCAACTAACCAAGAATCAATCATGCTCAAGGAAATGCTTTCCAACACTCTGTTCTTGTGTTAACACCAAAAAGGGCAATAACCCTAGATTTAAGTGAAAGCGTCATGCTTTATAGGTAACTAGATCAAACTTTGAGTAGATTGAACATAAGTAACTAAAATAAATGAAAATTGAATGAAAAAGAGAAGAGAAACGGGGATAACATAATATTAGTGGTAATTTGGTTATTAACAAAGCCTACGTCCGCTTTTAAGAAATTGACGTTGTTTTCCATTACCTATTACAAATGGCTTTGCATAATAGATCGAATGATGTAGAAGAATTACTATGACAACCATAGAGACTGATTGGAGTATATCACAATAGCCTCTCTAGTGATTTATTTTGATAGAGAATTATGTTGGAGAAGCAATTTTGTAGAGTGTAGGCAGAGAAAATCTAGATATTTTCATGTAGGAGTAAGACTAGTATTTATAGGAGTTCAGGGATGAGTTCAGCTAAAATATAGCTTAAACAAGTCATGTTTAGGAGGTAGAATGTCACACTAGGAAAACCATGTCCATCTGAGTAAGTTTGATGAATCGGTAATGACCCATAGCCTATGGATAGGTACCAATCCATATACTTAGTGCATTTATTTCCTTCTTCAATTCTTCTGGCCTTCTTATGTCTTTATAATACCCTCTTCCATGTTTCACATGATTTAGTATTCGTTTGATAGTACTATGCACTTGAGCTGTATTGACAATCTGTATGATCCATGAAATATCTTAATCTGGAGACATCAGAATGCCACCAACTTTGGAGGAGAGGCTAATATGATGATAAAATCATGATGTAGGATCCTAGATTAGTAGCACCCGATGTTTATGGGTTCGTACCGGCCTATAGGGCATGGACTGGCACCGATCCATATACTTAGCCAATTCAGGGCCATTCTGTTCTAATGAAAAGAAAATCCATCCATAATTCACGCAATACTTTATAGAATGGCATAAAATATTAAACATGCAACTTAGATAAGTAGAAGACCCTTTCTTGCAATATAGATAGGTAAAAGACCCTTTATTACATATCTCATTCCATGGGGCCTACTCCCTATAGGTCTGATGGTATTAATCAAACTAACTCAATTCGAAGAGAATCCATTCATATCTCACTTAATACTTATTTGATAAGCGCAAAACTTCTTAGATGCACTCTAGAGGGTGAGCGGGACCTAACTTATGGATCACAGGTTGTGAGGCCCATTGTAGATAGGTCGGCTCTGACCCATAGCATATAGATTGTCATTCCCTAATTTGCTTTGACAAATGATCTCATTTTCCTTATGAGTCTTTTTTTTCATTTGAGTATTCATTTCCAATTTCAAGTCAATCCGAGTACGTATAAGTTTTCTATGTTAAGTTGCGAAGTTGATTTGATCCAAAAGCGGGTTAACATCTTAAATCCAAGTCTTCTAAGTATGTTGCGTCCAATATGGACTATGACCTCACTTGGATATCCTATTTTTAACCTAAGTTGCAGTCTCTCTAGACCACTCAATACAAATCAAATTTTAGTTTAACAATCTCTCTGGGTTGTATAAAGGTTAACTCTAATTAGGAAGTCTCTCCAGACTATTAGGTTTTAGCTTTAAAGTAACAAACTCTCTAGATCTTTAATGGGTTTTTTGTTTCGGTGATCTCAAGGCCTCTCTAAGTCGATGATCTACTTTTTAGTTCAAATGAATGAATTTTTTGTATCTTTGGGCTAATCAATGATTTATCTCTAGACCCTTTCTCCGTGTTGCCTCTTCGAGATGATCATGTCCTATCTTTGCTCTTACTAAGTCCAATCTAATCGCTCTTTGGCAAAATAGACTTAGTGATGAGTACCTTGATACTCTCACACTCTGGGGATGTGCCATAATCTTGCTTTTTGATCCACCACACCATTTTGTGGTACTTAACGCGATCCTTATTGAGCTTAAACCAACTAATTATCTGGTTTAAACAAACTTATTACTTTCTGGCTTTTCCTTTCCATATACAACATAATGCAGTAAGCATCCTATGAACTCTCCCTCTCACTATCTGTTAAGGGGGTGAACATTATGATCTCAAACACCGGTTCTCCAACTGGGGGCTTTATTTAGGTTGTAGAAGCTCCACCATCCGCTCTTTAATATGGAGGCTTGTGTTCTTCATTCTAACTATGTATCTTCAGTTTCGGCTTCAAGGTGATCGAGCCAGTCATCACTTTCTAATGAATTATTTATTTGTTTTAAGCGTTTGCAGCAGAACAAGCGTAAAATCCTAAATAATCATCTTGTGCATTAGACTCATTGCTTACTTAGGGATCTCTCCTGTTTTCGTACACATGTAAGCTATCCGAGGTTATTGTCCTGACTACTAAAAAAAAAGTAAAAGAAAAATGCAGAGATTAGGAAGTGAGAGAAATACATGACCCATTCATCGCTATCATAGCTTAAAGGTCACAAACCAGATCCCTGATTGCTTTTTGTCCATAGATGGTAGTTACTCAGCATACATAGCAAAAGTTGGATTCCCAATGTACTGTTGAAGCGGGATGCTCGTGACATTCTCTTCAATCAGGTCTTTCAGATGCCCGCAATAATCTAATTTTTGTCAATCCAGCTAATGGAGGATATTACTTTCCAGATGTTCGCTCATATTTCGTAAGGTCTTTCTTCATTGGTCTCCGATAGGGAAGGTCCCCCTAGTATCTAAGTACATCCTCTATTGGGTCTCATTTACTTCTGTGTAAAAGGAGAACTTAAGTTCTATTCTTTGCGTCTAAGCTTCTCTTGAATTCCCACTGTTATTTTCAACTTTCTTCTACCCTTTGTTCTTTTTATTTATGGTTGTTGGTTGTCCTCCATCTTCCACAACATTGACTTCATCTAGAAATTTTGTATCATCAACCTCAGTGTCCTCATTCCATGTATATCTCTAAATTTTGCAGTAAAACTCAGCTAAATCTAATGGTGGTTCTTTCTATAAAGCCACCTTAAAGTCTTCCTTTCCTGAAGCTCCTAAAATAGTCGCTATTAACATAGTTGTTGGATTTGGTATACTAATCAATCAAGAAATCAGGATAATTGGTATGCAGGAATGAATTTGTAAAGAGAAGTCTTGAAAGGGTTTTTATTATCTCAACTAATTGTAAAAACTGAACGTACGTAAACTGTGCAACATTACAAGTATTTATAATTACAGAATAAACGAAAATGGGATAACCCATAAGGCCCAGAAGACAGGATAGTACATATTGGGTTTAATACTATCGGAGTGTTATATTTTACTTTCTAATACAACCCCCCCAAAACCTAGCTAGGGTTCGAGAGAAAGTAAGAAAGAAAATAAACGGCGGCTCCTTTATCTCAGAAAAACTAATCGATGATCAATACACTTCCTCAGGCCTTCAGGACAGATAAACAACAAGTTAATCTTGAGCATGAAGCTTGAATTGACTTGTTGTTTGTTGAGAGAGGTTAGATTGAGCAAGAGAAGGTTTTTTCCAAGAGAAATCTGCGTTAGCCAAGCTGAGCGAGCTCGATTCATCATCGATTAAGAGAATAGCAACACAGGAGAACGATCTGGTAAGAAAACTTTCAATATGAATTCAGAAATCATAGCTGCAGTATCTGTGACTAATAATTTCCTTTTACGATCCATCAATCAGGAACGAAGATTTCTCTCTTTGATCTTTGATTCAGATCTGCGGTATCTATGTTTAATTCTTCTCGAAGTCTGGTAAAGCTCGGTTTGGACAGAGGCTTTGTGAGGATGTCTGCTTTTTAATTAGCTGATGGTATATACCCAATTTTTAACTTATTTTTGATAACTTGTTCTCTGATAAAATACAGATCCAGTTCTATATGTTTAGTCTTAGAATGTAGAATAGGATTGAATGATAATGCAATTGCACTAACATTATCACACCGCGTAGTAGCTTGTCTTTTAGGAATAATCTGTAATTCACTTAAAAGTGATTCAATCCACATGAATTCAGCTTCTGTACTAGATCTAGAAACAGTATTTTGTTTCTTATAACACCATGAAATAGGATTTTTTCCTAGATAGATACAATAGCCTGATGTAGATTTTCTATCATCACTATCTGTCCCCCAATCTGCATCAGCATATGCATTGATATTTAGTGTACTGCTGCACTTTAGAATAAGCCCATGGTTAATTGTACCCTTTAAATATCTAAGAATCCTTTTAACAGCCTTCCAATGATCATCCATAGGATTTTGCATATATTGGCTAACTTTATTGACACTGTAAGCAATGTATGGTCTGGTTATTGTAGCATATTGTAAGGCACCCACAATGCTTCTGTAAAATTTTCCATTCTGAAATGGTTTACCTTTATGTTTTGATAATTGAGCATTGGTAATCATTGGTGTAGGTAATGGATTTGCCTTATCCATTTTAGCTTTAATCAGAATTTCTGAAATATATTTCTTTTGACTAAGATACATTTCAGAACAAGATGATTTGTTGACTTCAACTCCCAAAAAATAATGCAAGTCTCCTAGGTCTTTAATTGAAAATTCAGTGTCCAACAACTTTGTAACAGCTTTGATTTCAGCATCATTGCTCCCTATTATGATAAAATCATCAACATAGATTAGAATATAAGTTGTGGAAAATTCAGAAATTTTAATAAAAATGGAGTTATCATATTTTGATGATTTATATCCATGGTTGACAAGTGTTGATTTCAACTTGTCAAACCAGACTCTTGGAGCTTACTTTAATCCATAGATTGCCTTGTTAAGCTTGCATACTAAATTTTTATTAGCATGTTGAATAAATCCTTGGGGCTGCTCCATATATACTTCTTCCTGCAATTCACCATTAAGAAATGCATTATTAACATCTATTTGTTTTATATTCCAATTTCTGTACAAAGCAATTGTTAGAATGATTCTGATTGATGTTGGTTTCACAACAGGTGAGAAAGTTTCAGAAAAATCAAAACCATACTGTTGTGAATACCCTTTTGCAACCAATCTTGCTGTGTATCTAGAAATTGAACCATCTGCATTCCTCTTTAACTTATAAACCCACTTGCATCCTATGATATTCTTATTAACTAGTTTATTAACCAAAGTCCATGTTACTTGCTTGATTAAAGCATTATATTCATCCTGCATGGCTAAATTCCAGTTAACATTTAATGCTGCATCATCATAGGAAACTAGTTCATCAATATTAATATTAGTATTGTACACTTTTGGCTTGTAGATGCCACATTTAGCTCTAGTAAGCATTGGATGTTGACTACCTGTATCTCTGACATTTGTAGTATTACCTGTATCTCCACATCTACAGTTTGATTCTCAGATGAACCATTTTTATTTGTTGTTTGCTCACTAAGTGTTTCACTAATATTTGAACTTTGATGCTCTTGATCTTCAAACATGGGAATGAATTGCTCTTGACCTGGCCTACTTGAAGGCATGGTGTGTTGAGCTAGTATTGGTGTTGTGTTCATTATGATGAACAGGCACCAATACTTCATCCTCATTAGGTATATTAAATCTAGCCTGCTTACTACATGTAGTATTTTCTGCAGAACTTAAATTGATTTTACTAAAAGGATACACATGCTCATTGAATTTGACATGTCAAGAGATATAAATTATTCCTTTGTTATCCAAACATTTATAACCTTTTTTCTTATTACAATAGCCCAAAAAGGTACATGCAGTGGATCTATAATCTAGCTTATGACTATTATAAGGTCTTAAATATGGAAAACATTGACATCCAAAAATCTTTAAATGTTTACAATCTGGTTTAATTTCAGTTAGCGTCTCTTATGGACATTTAAATTTTAACACCTTTGCAGGCATCAAATTAATTAAATGTATAGCTGTATAAAAGGCATTAGTCCAATATTTAAAAGGAACAGATGCTTGAGCTAACAAGGGTATACTAGTTTCAAAGATGTGTCTATGTTTTCTTTCAATGATTCCATTTTGCTCAGATGTATAAGGGCAAGTATATCTACGATTAATTCCTCTTTTTTCAAAGAAAGTTTTTAAAGGTAAAAATTCCTTGGCTCCATCTGTTTGAAAAGTATTGATCTTATTACCAGTAAAATTTTCCACTTTGTTAATAAACTGTATAACAACATTACTAGTTTCAGACTTAGATTTAAGCATATAAATCCAAACAAATCTAGAATATGCATCTATGAATGATATATAATATCTGTGTCCATAATTAGAACTGATGTGTGCAGGCCCCTACAAATCAGTAGCTATTAGTTCAAGTGGTTTACTATAGTTGGTTTGTGAGTCTGGAAATGCAAGTTTATGACTCTTTCCCAATTGACAAGCAGTACAAAAATAAGAATCAGAATCTTTACTAACTGAAAGATTATTATTTATCACGACATGTTTAGTAATTTTGATACTGAGATGTCCCAATTTACATTGCCACATATCAATTTCCTTAAAGCAATCAGAATTGTTTACTACGGATATAACATAGGGATTTTTTCTAATATCAGAGTTTTTTGAATGACTTAAATCAAGTCTGTATAATCCCTTATTCTCTTTACCCTACAAAATAGTTTCTTGGGTCAGTATGTCTTTAACCATACATGCATTGGGATAAAATTAAAAATTTACATTATTGTCCTTAGCAAATTGGGAAACACTCATTAAATTTTTCTTAATTGATGGAACTCTTAGCAATTTTTTTAAGATAAGCTGCTTATTTCCACTAATACTTGCATTTCCAGTGAGTGATATGTGTGCAATATTACCAACAGTAAGATTTTGAGTACCTTTATATTCCTTGTTGCCTAAGTTCAGATTGTTTAAGTTGGTGGTGACATGGTTGGTTGCACCAGAATCAGGATACCAGCAGTCATTTGACACATCATCACTGGTAGTTGCTTCAGTATTTAGAACTTTTGCTTGAGCTTTGTTGTTGTCTTTGATAGTATTCACCATGTTCGCACTAGCATTGTTGCTTGTTATGAAGGAGTATAGTTAGAATTATACCTGAAGTAATACTTGTTAGCACTGTGTCCCACTTTATCACAAATTTGACACCTGATTCTGTTACTATTAATGTTACTCCTTCCACCTCTTCTACCTCTGCCTGACAACCCCTTCTTTGATTATTAAACTGATTTCTTGAATCATTTCCTTTTTCTTGATTTTTACCTCTACCATAGGAGGTATAATTAACTGACATATCTGAATTAACATTTTTCTTGTGTTCAATTCTACCTTCATGAGATAATAGTGTAGAATACACATATTGTAAGGAGGGTGTTGGATCCATTGAAAGAATAATGGCAGTAACAGCTTCATACTCATTATCAAGACTTACAATAGCTATTACCTGTTCAGATTCAGGTATTCCTTGGCCTGCAGAATTTAATTGATCACAAATATTTTTTACTCTAAGCAAATATTCATTCATAGATGACTCTCCTTTCCTTATGCTATGTATTCATATTTTGTGATGCATAACTTTGGCTGATGATTGACTGGAGAAATTTCTCTGAACAGTTTCCCAAACTTCTTGGGTAGCCTTGACCCCTATTAATTGTGGTACAATAGACGGTCCAATAGAGGACATTATCCATGCACATACAAGACCATCCTGTCTTTGATGCATAGTGTATTCAGGATTACTCACCAGTTTTTCTTCTTTGTCTCTAACAAATTTAAGTGGAACAATCTTTGTTCCAAGAATGTAATCCTCTAAACCATAAGCTCTAACTGCAGTTTCTACCTATAATTTCCACAACAGGTAATTGGATTCATCAAGGTGAATTGAGATCAACTGACTTTGCGGTTTTATAATAGTCTTCACCAATTCTTGGATGGGATCAGACTGGGATTGATGGCTCCGGTTACTGGAGACTTGTGGGCTTGAATCATCAGTTGGATTAACCATGATGACAATAGGAAACAAGAACAGAACTCACAACAAATCAGAGGTAAGATCTAATCTCTTGAGCTTTGAATTGAGATAAATCCAGAGACTTCAATGATGTAACTCAGATTGCCAAGATGATGAAAAAAAACTGTTTAGATTCTGAAAGAATAGACGCAAACCCTGATTGGCAATCTGTAGATGACACTTTAACAATATTGATGATTTCTTGATATGTCTTGATCAATTTCTTGAGAAAAACAGATCTATCTCTGCAACCCTTGTTCTAAAATTGAGATGCAGCCACAAACAACTGTAGGCAAGGCTCTTAATTTGAAGAATAAGGCTGCAACCTTCAAATGAGAAGCTGAAGCTTTGATGGAGGGCGATCCAAATGATTAATTTGCTCTGATGGATCAATGATTGATCAAAACTGCTGATGGTCAATGCAAAAGTAGCCCTCGGCTCCGATACCAAGTCAAGAAATCAGGATAATTGGTATGCAGGAATGAATTTATAAAGAGAAGTCTTAAAAGAGTTTTTATTATCTCAATTAATTGTAAAAAATGAACATACATAAACTGTGCAACATTACAAGTATTTATAATTACAGAATAAACGAAAATGGGCTAACCCATAAGGCCCAAAAGACAGAATAATACATATTGGGTTTAATACTATCGAAGCCGTTATATTTTACTTTCTAATATAATCATAATAGTTATTGCATTCATCCTAGTTAGATAACTCCTTAGGTCGTTCTGGCCATTTGATAATGACAATAAATTATTTGAACTCGAGATATGCATTTTTAATTGCCTTAAAAAAATTCCCATGATCTCATTCCACAGATAAATATATCCATTCTCCAAATGCCAAAATCAGATTGCCACTGAATAAGTCAAGTAAAGGGTAACACATCCCCTCATCACTTCCTATGAAGATTTAAGCACATATGTTTGATATATCTCAACAAATGAATGGTTGGATCCAACTCTCCATCATATGTAGCTAGCATCATAGAATTGAAATTGGGAGAATTCCTAGCGCTCAAATGTTAGCAATAAAATGGTTCTTATTGACATCTTCCAAGCTCTGATCTGGTGGTCCACCTCAACTATGACTTTAATTATTTAGTTATCTAGTTCATTGTGTTAAACAAAAGTTTTTGATCTATAACGACATCCTGTCTCCCAGTCCGACGAGGAATTCTTATCATGTATTTCTATAAACTCAAGTTCTGATTTGCAATTCTTGTTCCATCTTGCTTGTCATTCCTTCAATGAAATTTCGGCGCATATTCCTCCATTAGGGTCCTTCCAACATTCAGGTTTATATTCCTAGTTCCAATAGCATGAGTCCAAAATGACTTTTCCAAAGTTGTTTTGGAAATGATTAAACCCATTCCTAAATAGGGAGTGGTTAAAGTTTTACAACGACTGAAAACCATTTCAAAACGTACCCACTATAGCATGCTAATCATTATAAATTCACCTTTAGAAGCATCTAAAAATGTTCCAAAATCATAGTTAAGAATGGATAAAAGCCGTTAAAAAATCAAAATTTGGCATGGCTTAAAACCATTTCAAATCTTAATGGTATTATTTTTTTGCGTGCTCTTTTTGGCATTGTTTTATACCATTCCATATGTTTCCGATTAAGTTGTTAGAGACCCGAATACAATATTCATCGTAAAATAAATAAGTTTGTAAACAATTCTAATTTGATTAAGATATAGAAAATAAATACATAATAACCTCAGAAAGCATATACAAACATGCCTAAATGCACAGTAATCATCATAAAATATCCAAAATACACACTAAAATGGACTGGTACATGAAAAATCATAAATGTTTTCAAGGCATCACGGAAACTCACAAAGTGTATAAGAAAAAAGACAGATAAAGATTTAGCATCCTATTTTTTTAGCTCCATTCATAAACAATCAATCTGTAATAACCCGCAAAATCTGGGCCAGTTTAAATTTTTTTATTTTGGCGATTTAGCGAATTTTAATTATTTAAAATAGATTATTTTAAATAAAATCGACGTGAAATTTATTTTTGAATATAATTCGAACGTATATATTATATACGCCGTCGTTAGAATATAAATAATTATATATAATTATAAATAGAATTGAAAATGGCGCGGTAGTTCGATAATTCGATTTCAAACTTCAGTTGAATGTACCGGGTGCAAAACAATCCGGATTTTAGTGAAACCAAAAATAATAGGATCTAATTGATAATATCTTTCCAACGAATCCGACAAATCGAGATTTCATAGCGGGAATCAAAAGATATGTCCAGTTGAAAATTCTGAATAGTCGCTATGGAATTCAGGCCCTTAAAAATGGACATTTTGCAAATGACCTCGGATTTCGACGAAATCAGTTTTGTTGGATCCGCAGTCTCAAATTATTGCTAGTTTCCAAATTTCATAATTTTTCGAATCAATATGTGAGCGTGGCAAAGGAAAACGTGTTTTGACCATTTTAGTTGATTTTAATCGACTGGAAATTGGCCATTTTTCTAACGGTGTCAGAATTCGACGAAACTAGTTTTGTTAGGACCGTATCGTCAATACGAAGCTAGAAAATATTTTTCTGGAATTTTTCTAGTTAATATGTGACCCCGGTAATTTGAAATGTACGTTTAAAATTCAATATAATGATTTAAATGTAAATTTAACGGAAACTGATTGTAACAATCAAATCAATCTGCGATCCATATCCCATTGTGTTCGGGATGGGGGTAATATGCTAGGGGCGACAGTCGGTGAGTTTGATTCCGAGTTCGTATTAGAAAGCTACTTTATAGAGAGATAAAGTAATTAAAATTTAAATATATATTATTTATATAATGGGCCAAGCCCTTATTCTTCCTCCCCAAGCCGATTGAATACAGAGAAAAAAAAAAAGAAAAAACCCCGCTCTCCCACAAAATCGCTCCCCTCGATGTCGGAGACACCCAGCGCCGTCGCGCCTGGCCAGGCTGCCGCCGGCAGTCGTCGACTACCCTCCCCCTCTCTTGCGCTTCTCTTCTCCTCCTTTTCCCTCAGTTCGACGTCCATCACCCCACGCTACCGCGAAACCCTAGCTCCAACCGCCGCTGTGGGTCCTGCCTCCGTCCGCCGCTGATCTAAAGAGCCTCTCCCGACCATCTGAGAACCCGTGCGCCCTCTCCTTTGATTGAAAGGTGAGCTTCTCTGATTTCTTTTTTTTTTTAGGAAAAAAATTCGATTTTAAATTTAAATGAAGACTTGATTTTATCATATAAGAAAATTGTAGTTGGTAGTTAGGTAAAAATATAATTTTTAAGAATAAAAAATATGATTTTTATATTATAGGAGGAATAAAAATATGTTTTTTTATATTAGTGAAGTATTAAAAATATAGTCTTTACTATATAGGAATATTAAAAATATAATCTTTATAGGATAGAGAATATAAAGATATCATCTTTGTGTATGTAATGAAATAAAAATCTGATTTTTATTTTATATACGTTGAGATAAAGTGGTGATTTTTATAAGGCGAAAACTATATTTTTATAAAGGCGAAGTCTATATTTTTATAAAGGTAAAATCTTTATTTTAGAAAAGGGAAATCTTTATATGGAAAATAACGTGATAAAAATATAATTTTTATCTATATAACAGCATAGTAAAAATTCGATTTTTATATATTGAATAACATAGTAAAGATTCAATTTTTATATAAAGTATAACGAAGTGAAAATTCTATTTTTACAAATATGAAATAGCGATGAAAATTCTATTTTCACAATATGAAGTTAGCGATAAAAATATGATTTTTATATTGAAGAGTGAATAAAAATGTGATTTTTATTTTAAAGACATCAAAATATAAAAATGTGATTTTTATATATATAGTGACTACGGGCAACGAAGATAGCGAAGATGGGATAACGATGAAGATTTCTATAAAAGGAGAGTCAAGATGATTGGATAGCTTTCGGTGAGAACTTCTCACCTTTCAATTTAATCTTTCTAGTTATATATATATATACTAGGATGCAGACGGTGCTTAGTAGCACCCGACACAATCGTCCACAGACCATGGACTTGTTTGTTTGATTGCAAAAATTAGTTAGATTATTGGATTGAAATTGAATTGTGTGGTGAAATGAATTGACATGATTGATGTGTGAATGGCGTGGGCCTTCACTAGACCGGGGATAAGGCTAGGCCTCGTCCCGTTTCTAGTATCGTGCCGTTATGCCGTTGAAATTTTCTAAAATAAGTTAGTAAAATAAAAATATCATTTTTATTTTGTAAATGAACTGAATAGGAATTCATAAGTTAAAATAAAATGTTTTGTCGTTAAAAATATAATTTTTAACGTGAATGTGAATAAATAAAATATTCATTTACAAACCGAACGGTTTGTTTATGTACACCTATTTGACTGATATTGATTGGGTCGATAAATTTTACACATCGCCCAGCTGCACGAATAAAATCTGTGTTTGATTGTTTGAAACCCCACACGGGTGTTGGGATGAAATATGAATTCCACTCATCCTGATTAATTAAATATGTCGATCGATTGATTGACAGGCTGTTATAAGCGTTAGATATCTATATTTGATGCTTATACAGTGTAGTGCACTTTGGTTGATGGTTGATTATTTTTCAATGCTATTATATACATGTGTTGTATGAAAATCCATATAATTAACTTTATATGGTAATTGATTGGGCCTCATTCCAATTTGAAAAATAAAGAATATTATAAAATAAAGGTTCATGTGTTGACTATACTCATCCGTTGATATTAGTCATGTGTTGAACGAAATATTTTTATAATAAAATTTATATCTTTATCAATATATAATAAAGGTTCATGTGTTGACTATACTCATCCGTTGATATTAGTCATGTGTTGAACGAAATATTTTTATAATAAAATTTATATCTTTATCAATATATAATAAAGGTTCATGTGTTGACTATACTCATCCGTTGATATTAGTCATGTGTTGAACGAAATATTTTTATAATAAAATTTACATCTTTATCATATATAGAATTAGAAATCAACTGGAAAATAGATGAGATGAGTGGTCTCCTGGATAGTAATCTGATGTTGGTTTCGGCCTTCGGGGTTAATATTCAGGAAATCGTTCTCTCACTAAATTACGGTTGAAGTCTGATTCAATATCAAGCGATAGATACCTTAACGTTTATAAAATATATTAAATAACAAAAATAGTCACACGTGGACGGTACTCATTCGTTGAGATTAGTCGTGTGTTGACAAAAAGAAATATTTGAAATAGAATGTTTGAAAATAGAAATTTATGGAGCCGTGTTGATTAGATTGACGCCATTTTGACGCGAACGATAATTATATCGATTACATTCGGAATTGAATATATAACGATTTCGAAATGAATTGAATATATAACGATTTCGAAATGAATTGAATATATAACGATTTCGATTTGAATTGAATATAAAACGATTTCGAATTGAATGGAATAGAAAACCAATTTGATTTCAAATTGAATATGTAATGAACTTGATTCAAATAGAAAACGAAACGAATTTAATTTGAATAGAAAATGAATTTGAATCGAATAGAAAACCAATTTGAATTGAATTGAATTGAATTGAAAACGAATTCGAATTGACTTCAAAATGAAGTGAAATGAATTCAAATTGAATTGAAATTTGAATTGAATAGAGATGAATTTTAAAACGAGTTTATAAAAGAGAATTCAATTTTGATTTGAAATGAAATGGAAGTTGAAAATGTTTCTGAAAGGAATTCAAAACTATTTATATAATTCGTTTTAAATAGAAATCGACGAAATATATATTATATATATTATATATATAATATAATGGCCTGAATAGAACGCGCCGCGCCGCGGCAGTTCGTAAATTTCGACCATTTATTTCAAACGGACATTACGGGAGATCCGACCGTCGGATTCTCCTAAAACCGGAACCGTTGGGTTCGTATCGAAAAGAGCTTTCTAACGAATATTAGAAATTCAAAATCTAACGGTTGGATTTGGGGATACGTCCAAATCAAATTCGAAAAAGGTCGCTGTAAGTGCAGTTCGATGGCCATTGTTGGAAATCGATTGTACGGGCCTTAATAAAATTATTAAAAATATCAATAATTTGTGTAAAATCATAAGAAATGATTTGGGAAAAATTGGGATGAAAAACTCCATATTTGAAAGGATAAAAATGGGTTTTTATCGAAATGAACTAGTTTTGAACTAAATTTAAAACCCAATTATTTTTAAATAAATGAATTAGATTTAAAAAGGGTTTTAAATAATCGAATTTCTAATATATTTGATTGAATTTGAAATGGGTTTGTCGTGAACTGTGTTTTAAATAACACCTAGTTCTTTAACTCAGTAAAAGGAGTTTTAATGAATCTGCAATTAGATTGAAATTCGAATTGATAATCTAAATTACCAAATTTAGAAAATGAGCGAGAATGGAGTATAACCAGTTTTGCTCCAAAGCGATAGTTAAATCTTTAATTAGATTTGAACGTGAAATGGTAATTAGTTTTACCGATAACACCACGGTGTTAGATATGGAGTATTACCAGTTTTGCTTCATGGGATGAATAGGTTGGGATTGGGAAATAAAATAAATAATTACTTCGTTACGGTTCGCTAATCTCGACTAGTTGGAAAAACCATAATTTGGTTTTAAATAACATCCAAAGGAAGATTACAGGATAAATTTTAAAGAATTTATTTTGGATAAAATTAATGGGAACCTTTCCCTAAGAATGTGGAATTTAGAAACTAGCTGTAGGTTGGCTAAGAAGAATGGTTTCCTGGGTATTGATCTGATGTTGGTTTCGGCCTTCGGGGTTAATGTTTGGGAAATTGTTCTCTTGCTAATTTGCGGTTAGTGACTAATGAATTGGAATGAGGCGTATGTTGTGTTTGTGTAACATTTGTTTTAATATACGCGGGTTGTTCGGAAAGTCCGGGTTTATACCCATTCTGAATAATCGATTCGACGATATGTCGAAGATGAAGACGGTGGTCGAAGACCGGAAGTCTTCACATCGTTTGGATAATTACTGACAATCCTGATTGGGCTGTACACCCAAGAGGATGGAAATAGTTGGTGGTCGTCCAGACGTACTTGGAGATGGATGGATATGCGAGGAAAGTGCCTCCGGTTTCGTTCAGACCCAGAACGGACTTGTAAATGGATTGTGTGTCTGACATTGGATTTTATTCTGTGTTGATTGATTTCTATTAAATATACATCTGTTTGGCGGCGGGGAATTTATTCTTTTGCTTAACGCCCTTCTCTGAGACGTACGAGCTCAGAGGTTGTATATCGATGGACATCAGTCGCACGGCATGAATTGCCTGTGTGGCATGCTGAGTTGCATGGATCAAGGCTTCTGTTGAAAAGCAAAGTCTTGTGGTTGATGATCAAAGCACAGCCTACGTGGCAGCTTTGTGTATAACGTGAATTCGCGAGCCTCACACCTCGGTATGAGTTAAAAACGGGATACGGACTGCAGGGAGAGCACGTCGTTTCTTTCTAGCTTTGGTGGTGTCAGTGACTTACCAGCCCTGACATATATATACTTTTCACCTTTGTGGTTGTTGGATGAGGCGCCTCGATTATAGGTCTGTAAGGACCGGGAAACGTGTGTTCAGGCATAATTAATCCTCTAACGTAAGTGAGGACCGGCCCTGAAGATCCAGGGGTTACCCAGTGTGCGTAATCCTGAGGCATTTGCTAGAGTGTCTCGAACGCGGAGAGGAGCTTGCCCCTTGCCTCGACTCATGACGGAATCCAATTTCCAATACGAGTAATTCGGCTTTAATTGTAGAGCCTAGTATGGCGACATAGTAGATGGTAGCTATGCCGCCTATGATTGATATTTATGATTGAAATTGTTTTGACACTATACACTTATTATAGTATCAAATGATTTGTTTTAAACGTACCAAGCATGTTTGGCTATTATAAGGGAAAACCCTATCCCCCGGCTTGCGTTGCATTGTATGATAGGACCTGGGTCTTATAATAGCTTCATTTTTCGAAAAAGCATTGCGTTGTCTTTTCTATGCACTAGTATTCTTGGGAGGAAACCCGTTCCGTGTTATACGGCGTGGTCCCTTGAACTACTCTCTTTTAAAGTCAAGCTTTAAATAACTGTTTTAGTTCTCACACCAGTCACATGACTGACCTGGAGTTTATTGTTTTAACCTAAACTCTGGGTGCCCCTATTTTCCGCACGGGCAGCTAGTAGTTTTGGTTTTGCAGATTTATATTCACAGGATCCTGGTCTACAGCTGGAATGATATCCGGAAAACTCTGTATCCGTATATCACCTTCAGTTGTGCTTTGTATTATTTTCCGCTGCTATGTAATTTATTGTAATCTCTGATATTTATCGAATGTAATTTATTCAATTATACTCTGTATATTCTTGTATCTGATGGAACTGTTGTAATATACAATGAAATGTTCTTCTGTTTGTGTTCTGATTTGTCCTGTTCTCAACGTTCAGGGGTTTCGAACGATCTAGATCGGTTTAACGACTGATTCGGATCGAGCGAAATTCCAGGCCGTCACATTTGGTATCAGAGCTTTGGTTTACAGAGCTCGAGAACAAGACACATTAGAACCATACGAGGAATTCATCAGATATTGGATTAGTAGTATCCAATTAGAATGACTCGTTAGAGATAGGATCAGTAGTATCCTAGAACGAGTGTGAAGAGTATATTTTTCAAATGAAAACAATTTTGTTTTGAAAATTTAAATCGTTCTATACGTATTTGAATATTTATTTATTTTGAATATGGACAATCGAGTATATAAAGGTTTTGCATATACGCGTCATGATCGTATATTCGAAGTTTTAATATACTGGATAGATATAGGATTACACTCTAGTCGCTCGGAGATGATTTTGATGATGGAGCTCCATCACCAAAATTTATGTTCGTGTTTCGAAGGTGTGATTTTCTATATATTTCCATTAGACTGGTGTGAGAACCAAAACTTATATAGTTAGAACACATTAATGTGAATTGGCATCAAAAACATGATTTTCTGTATATATATCAAATTATGAATTTGAAACTCTAATTCACTAATTGATTGATGTTTGTGTTGTTTGTTTAGTTGTTTGCTAATTTTGAACCATTATGCCTAATTGCATCAAATATTGAATTGTATCGAAAATTGGTCGCATTTGCATGCATATACATATACTTACATTGAACAGGTCATAGCAAGGAGGCTAGAGCCGAAGAATAAAATTTGTTTGCCCGACAAATAGGTACATGTTTATTACATAATTTACTGTTTTGTTTGGGTGATGATGATTTTGTGAGCCTATTGGCTAGCCGCTTGGCTTTTTCTTTTTCTTTTTGAGATCTGAAGGACCGGGGAAGCTATTTGAAATTCCCCGATGCTCCCGGTGCAGGGGAGGTTATGGCGAAATTTTTCGAAAATTTAGGGTGTTAGCCAAATTTTTGAAATTTTGAAAATTCTCAGAAACTAAAAAGTTGGAGAATGGAAGCCAGATCGAACGTAGTGTTGAATAATCAAACCACTTTCGACTTTGCTCCTTTTCGGGGACGAAAAGTTTTAAGTGGGGGAGATTGTAATAACCCGCAAAATCTGGGCCAGTTTAAATTTTTTTATTTTGGCGATTTAGCGAATTTTAATTATTTAAAATAGATTATTTTAAATAAAATCGACGTGAAATTTATTTTTGAATATAATTCGAACGTATATATTATATACGCCGTCGTTAGAATATAAATAATTATATATAATTATAAATAGAATTGAAAATGGCGCGGTAGTTCGATAATTCGATTTCAAACTTCAGTTGAATGTACCGGGTGCAAAACAATCCGGATTTTAGTGAAACCAAAAATAATAGGATCTAATTGATAATATCTTTCCAACGAATCCGACAAATCGAGATTTCATAGCGGGAATCAAAAGATATGTCCAGTTGAAAATTCTGAATAGTCGCTATGGAATTCAGGCCCTTAAAAATGGACATTTTGCAAATGACCTCGGATTTCGACGAAATCAGTTTTGTTGGATCCGCAGTCTCAAATTATTGCTAGATTCCAAATTTCATAATTTTTCGAATCAATATGTGAGCGTGGCAAAGGAAAACGTGTTTTGACCATTTCAGTTGATTTTAATCGACTGGAAATTGGCCATTTTTCTAACGGTGTCAGAATTCGACGAAACTAGTTTTGTTAGGACCGTATCGTCAATACGAAGCTAGAAAATATTTTTCTGGAATTTTTCTAGTTAATATGTGACCCCGGTAATTTGAAATGTACGTTTAAAATTCAATATAATGATTTAAATGTAAATTTAACGGAAACTGATTGTAACAATCAAATCAATCTGCGATCCATATCCCATTGTGTTCGGGATGGGGGTAATATGCTAGGGGCGACAGTCGGTGAGTTTGATTCCGAGTTCGTATTAGAAAGCTACTTTATAGAGAGATAAAGTAATTAAAATTTAAATATATATTATTTATATAATGGGCCAAGCCCTTATTCTTCCTCCCCAAGCCGATTGAATACAGAAAAAAAAAAAAAAACCCCCCGCTCTCCCACAAAATCGCTCCCCTCGATGTCGGAGACACCCAGCGCCGTCGCGCCTGGCCAGGCTGCCGCCGGCGGTCGTCGACTACCCTCCCCCTCTCTCGCGCTTCTCTTCTCCTCCTTTTCCCTCAGTTCAACGTCCATCACCCCACGCTACCGCGAAACCCTAGCTCCAACCGCCGCTGTGGGTCCTGCCTCCGTCCGCCGCTGATCTAAAGAGCCTCTCCCGACCATCTGAGAACCCGTGCGCCCTCTCCTTTGATTGAAAGGTGAGCTTCTCTGATTTCTTTTTTTTTTTTAGGAAAAAAATTCGATTTTAAATTTAAATGAAGACTTGATTTTATCATATAAGAAAATTGTAGTTGGTAGTTAGGTAAAAATATAATTTTTAAGAATAAAAAATATGATTTTTATATTATAGGAGGAATAAAAATATGTTTTTTATATTAGTGAAGTATTAAAAATATAGTCTTTACTATATAGGAATATTAAAAATATGATTTTTATATTTTTAAAATATTAAAAATATAATCTTTATAGGATAGAGAATATAAAGATATCATCTTTGTGTATGTAACGAAATAAAAATCTGATTTTTATTTTATATACGTTGAGATAAAGTGGTGATTTTTATAAGGCGAAAACTATATTTTTATAAAGGCGAAGTCTATATTTTTATAAAGGTAAAATCTTTATTTTAGAAAAGGGAAATCTTTATATGGAAAATAACGTGATAAAAATATAATTTTTATCTATATAACAGCATAGTAAAAATTCGATTTTTATATATTGAATAACATAGTAAAGATTCAATTTTTATATAAAGTATAACGAAGTGAAAATTCTATTTTTACAAATATGAAATAGCGATGAAAATTCTATTTTCACAATATGAAGTTAGCGATAAAAATATGATTTTTATATTGAAGAGTGAATAAAAATGTGATTTTTATTTTAAAGACATCAAAATATAAAAATGTGATTTTTATATATATAGTGACTACGGGCAACGAAGATGGCGAAGATGGGATAACGATGAAGATTTCTATAAAAGGAGAGTCAAGATGATTGGATAGCTTTCGGTGAGAACTTCTCACCTTTCAATTTAATCTTTCTAGTTATATATATATATACTAGGATGCAGACGGTGCTTAGTAGCACCCGACACAATCGTCCACAGACCATGGACTTGTTTGTTTGATTGCAAAAATTAGTTAGATTATTGGATTGAAATTGAATTGTGTGGTGAAATGAATTGACATGATTGATGTGTGAATGGCGTGGGCCTTCACTAGACCGGGAATAAGGCTAGGCCTCGTCCCGTTTCTAGTATCGTGTCGTTATGCCGCTGAAATTTTCTAAAATAAGTTAGTAAAATAAAATTATCATTTTTATTTTGTAAATGAACTGAATAGGAATTCATAAGTTAAAATAAAATGTTTTGTCGTTAAAAATATAATTTTTAACGTGAATGTGAATAAATAAAATATTCATTTACAAACCGAACGGTTTGTTTATGTACACCTATTTGACTGATATTGATTGGGTCGATAAATTTTACACATCGCCCAGCTGCACGAATAAAATCTGTGTTTGATTGTTTGAAACCCCACACGGGTGTTGGGATGAAATATGAATTCCACTCATCCTGATTAATTAAATATGTCGATCGATTGATTGACAGGCTGTTATAAGCGTTAGATATCTATATTTGATGCTTATACAGTGTAGTGCACTTTGGTTGATGGTTGATTATTTTTCAATGCTATTATATACATGTGTTGTATGAAAATCCATATAATTAACTTTATATGGTAATTGATTGGGCCTCATTCCAATTTGAAAAATAAAGAATATTATAAAATAAAGGTTCATGTGTTGACTATACTCATCCGTTGATATTAGTCATGTGTTGAACGAAATATTTTTATAATAAAATTTATATCTTTATCAATATATAATAAAGGTTCATGTGTTGACTATACTCATCCGTTGATATTAGTCATGTGTTGAACGAAATATTTTTATAATAAAATTTATATCTTTATCAATATATAATAAAGGTTCATGTGTTGACTATACTCATCCGTTGATATTAGTCATGTGTTGAACGAAATATTTTTATAATAAAATTTACATCTTTATCATATATAGAATTAGAAATCAACTGGAAAATAGATGAGATGAGTGGTCTCCTGGATAGTAATCTGATGTTGGTTTCGGCCTTCGGGGTTAATATTCAGGAAATCGTTCTCTCACTAAATTACGGTTGAAGTCTGATTCAATATCAAGCGATAGATACCTTAACGTTTATAAAATATATTAAATAACAAAAATAGTCACACGTGGACGGTACTCATTCGTTGAGATTAGTCGTGTGTTGACAAAAAGAAATATTTGAAATAGAATGTTTGAAAATAGAAATTTATGGAGCCGTGTTGATTAGATTGACGCCATTTTGACGCGAACGATAATTATATCGATTACATTCGGAATTGAATATATAACGATTTCGAAATGAATTGAATATATAACGATTTCGAAATGAATTGAATATATAACGATTTCGATTTGAATTGAATATAAAACGATTTCGAATTGAATGGAATAGAAAACCAATTTGATTTCAAATTGAATATGTAATGAACTTGATTCAAATAGAAAACGAAACGAATTTAATTTGAATAGAAAATGAATTTGAATCGAAAACCAATTTGAATTGAATTGAATTGAATTGAAAACGAATTCGAATTGACTTCAAAATGAAGTGAAATGAATTCAAATTGAATTGAAATTTGAATTGAATAGAGATGAATTTTAAAACGAGTTTATAAAAGAGAATTCAATTTTGATTTGAAATGAAATGGAAGTTGAAAATGTTTCTGAAAGGAATTCAAAACTATTTATATAATTCGTTTTAAATAGAAATCGACGAAATATATATTATATATATTATATATATAATATAATGGCCTGAATAGAACGCGCCGCGCCGCGGCAGTTCGTAAATTTCGACCATTTATTTCAAACGGACATTACGGGAGATCCGACCGTCGGATTCTCCTAAAACCGGAACCGTTGGGTTCGTATCGAAAAGAGATTTCTAACGAATATTAGAAATTCAAAATCTAACGGTTGGATTTGGGGAAACGTCCAAATCAAATTCGAAAAAGGTCGCTGTAAGTGCAGTTCGATGGCCATTGTTGGAAATCGATTGTACGGGCCTTAATAAAATTATTAAAAATATCAATAATTTGTGTAAAATCATAAGAAATGATTTGGGAAAAATTGGGATGAAAAACTCCATATTTGAAAGGATAAAAATGGGTTTTTATCGAAATGAACTAGTTTTGAACTAAATTTAAAACCCAATTATTTTTAAATAAATGAATTAGATTTAAAAAGGGTTTTAAATAATCGAATTTCTAATATATTTGATTGAATTTGAAATGGGTTTGTCGTGAACTGTGTTTTAAATAACACCTAGTTCTTTAACCCAGTAAAAGGAGTTTTAATGAATCTGCAATTAGATTGAAATTCGAATTGATAATCTAAATTACCAAATTTAGAAAATGAGCGAGAATGGAGTATAACCAGTTTTGCTCCAAAGCGATAGTTAAATCTTTAATTAGATTTGAACGTGAAATGGTAATTAGTTTTACCGATAACACCACGGTGTTAGATATGGAGTATTACCAGTTTTGCTTCATGGGATGAATAGGTTGGGATTGGGAAATAAAATAAATAATTACTTCGTTACGGTTCGCTAATCTCGACTAGTTGGAAAAACCATAATTTGGTTTTAAATAACATCCAAAGGAAGATTACAGGATAAATTTTAAAGAATTTATTTTGGATAAAATTAATGGGAACCTTTCCCTAAGAATGTGGAATTTAGAAACTAGCTGTAGGTTGTCTAAGAAGAATGGTTTCCTGGGTATTGATCTGATGTTGGTTTCGGCCTTCGGGGTTAATGTTTGGGAAATTGTTCTCTTGCTAATTTGCGGTTAGTGACTAATGAATTGGAATGAGGCGTATGTTGTGTTTGTGTAACATTTGTTTTAATATACGCGGGTTGTTCGGAAAGTCCGGGTTTATACCCATTCTGAATAATCGATTTGATGATATGTCGAAGATGAAGACGGTGGTCGAAGACCGGAAGTCTTCACATCGTTTGGATAATTACTGACAATCCTGATTGGGCTGTACACCCAAGAGGATGGAAATAGTTGGTGGTCGTCCAGACGTACTTGGAGATGGATGGATATGCGAGGAAAGTGCCTCCGGTTTCGTTCAGACCCAGAACGGACTTGTAAATGGATTGTGTGTCTGACATTGGATTTTATTCTGTGTTGATTGATTTCTATTAAATATACATCTGTTTGGCGGCGGGGAATTTATTCTTTTGCTTAACGCCCTTCTCTGAGACGTACGAGCTCAGAGGTTGTATATCGATGGACATCAGTCGCACGGCATGAATTGCCTGTGTGGCATGCTGAGTTGCATGGATCAAGGCTTCTGTTGAAAAGCAAAGTCTTGTGGTTGATGATCAAAGCACAGCCTACGTGGCAGCTTTGTGTATAACGTGAATTCGCGAGCCTCACACCTCGGTATGAGTTAAAAACGGGATACGGACTGCAGGGAGAGCACGTCGTTTCTTTCTAGCTTTGGTGGTGTCAGTGACTTACCAGCCCTGACATATATATACTTTTCACCTTTGTGGTTGTTGGATGAGGCGCCTCGATTATAGGTCTGTAAGGACCGGGAAACGTGTGTTCAGGCATAATTAATCCTCTAACGTAAGTGAGGACCGGCCCTGAAGATCCAGGGGTTACCCAGTGTGCGTAATACTGAGGCATTTGCTAGAGTGTCTCGAACGCGGAGAGGAGCTTGCCCCTTGCCTCGACTCATGACGGAATCCAATTTCCAATACGAGTAATTCGGCTTTAATTGTAGAGCCTAGTATGGCGACATAGTAGATGGTAGCTATGCCGCCTATGATTGATATTTATGATTGAAATTGTTTTGACACTATACACTTATTATAGTATCAAATGATTTGTTTTAAACGTACCAAGCATGTTTGGCTATTATAAGGGAAAACCCTATCCCCCGGCTTGCGTTGCATTGTATGATAGGACCTGGGTCTTATAATAACTTCATTTTTCGAAAAAGCATTGCGTTGTCTTTTCTATGCACTAGTATTCTTGGGAGGAAACCCGTTCCGTGTTATACGGCGTGGTCCCTTGAACTACTCTCTTTTAAAGTCAAGCTTTAAATAACTGTTTTAGTTCTCACACCAGTCACATGACTGACCTGGAGTTTATTGTTTTAACCTAAACTCTGGGTGCCCCTATTTTCCGCACGGGCAGCTAGTAGTTTTGGTTTTGCAGATTTATATTCACAGGATCCTGGTCTACAGCTGGAATGATATCCGGAAAACTCTGTATCCGTATATCACCTTCAGTTGTGCTTTGTATTATTTTCCGCTGCTATGTAATTTATTGTAATCTCTGATATTTATCGAATGTAATTTATTCAATTATACTCTGTATATTCTTGTATCTGATGGAACTGTTGTAATATACAATGAAATGTTCTTCTGTTTGTGTTCTGATTTGTCCTGTTCTCAACGTTCAGGGGTTTCGAACGATCTAGATCGGTTTAACGACTGATTCGGATCGAGCGAAATTCCAGGCCGTCACACAATCAATCTATATCACATAGAAAAATGTGATATTTGTAATATTAAGACGTACTTTGCCATTTGCACCTTAACCTTCTTAACACCATCTGTAACGACCTAAAAATTTTGATGCTTAAAATTATAAAATTTTAATTAAAGATTATCGTTGGAATAAATATTTTATTTGAAATTTTGTCTGTTTTGTGAAATTTAGTTAAAATCGATGTTTGTTTTGGTAAAACGTTTTGTTGTTAGTCGAAATATTGAAGGAGTTGTAATTCAGTTGCCAGAAATGATCAGAATTTGAAATTAAATATTTATTTCAAATTTTTGTTCAGTTTCTATTTGTGTAGTCTTAGAATATTTTATAAAATTTGATTGTAATTTTTATTTGGGGAAATAAGCATATATTTTTCTAATGTATTTTAAGGTAACTGTGGTCGCTTTTGACACTATACAGAACTAATCAACCAGTCTATTTTATCATTGTTTTAAGATCTGTACATCTTATCATATACGAACGCAATTTCATTTCTGTTCGTAACGAAAAATAGATAAATTCGTACACTCCAACAAATAGTTTCCGTACGCTTGCTTTTTTTATTGCACGTCTAAACTAAAATGCTCTAAGGCATATTAAACTCATACCCAAAATGTTTGTATACCCTGATACCCTTTTTTAAAAGAGGCTCAACACATGTATTAAGTTTTATGCATTGAAGACATTTGTAGTATGGGTGTGTGAAGCCCCCTCCACGTGTAAATCTTTACTGTCACCATGTTTTAAAATCCGTTGTCCCTCTCTTCTAAAACCATCGGCTCATTCCTTTTCTATTCCACTGCCTTGTCATTTTCTCATTGAAACTCGCATACTACAGCTCACTCCTACTTTTTAGCCTCCAATGTCACTCATCCAGGCACCACCGCCTTGCTTCCGGTTTGCCTCCCCTCTTCTCTCTACTCTTTTATGCAATATTACTGCTCCTATTCTCCACGTGTACTCTCTCTCTTATTTCCATTTAAATCGCCATAGCCTTTTCACCTCATGCCAAAATGGCCTACCACCATACCTCCCTCATCACCAAAGCAATAGGCCTCCATCGACCTCGCATGTAAAGTCTTTCCTTGCATCAAACAAACATCTTGCCACTTTATTCCCATTCGTTGTCCTCTCAGCAAACTTGCCACCAAAATCCAGCTCTGCATGAGAAACGCCTGACAACTCTTTCCTTTGGCCTGCAACCTCCCCTTCTTTCCTTGACCTTGCTACACCACTTTGGAGCCAACTGCACGCAACCATAGAAGCCTCCTCACACCTCTCCACTTTTGTTTCTCTCATCAACAGAAATAAAAAAGGAACGTGAGTTGGCATGAATGAAAGGAGGGGAAAACAGAATTTAATGCATGAAAGAAAAAAAATGCAAGGAGAAAGGAGACGCAGAGAGAGACTGAAAGTGAGAAAAAGAAAGACGTGAGAAGCACCAACCGCGAAATTTGAGAACAACAAATTTTCTGGGAAGTAATTAAGGTGAGAACAATTTTATTTTATTTTATATGATTTAAATTTTATAAGCATAGTTAATGAATTTGAAAATGTGTGCTTGCATGAATGGCTAATTAATTGTTGTTAGTGTGTGATGGTTGCCAAATAAATGCATTTGAGGCGCGTTAGTGTATAACGCGTATTAGGAATTTTATTGGTTGATTGCATGTAGGAATTGTTAGTGTGTGATGGTTGCCAAAATAATTGCATTCAAGGCGCGTTAGTGTATAACGCGCATTTGGAATTTTATTGGTTGATTGCATGCATGAAATGAATGTATAAAACGGTGGTTGAATGTGTGCATTTATGATATATGTACTCACTACGACCTTATATGAATTGTCAGCAGAAAACTATGAAATTACCTAAATTTAATTAAGAAACGATTTATTGGCTAAATGAGAATTTAGTGATTAGTTAGTGTTTCATTAACTAAATAATATTGATTGACAATGTTTACCGATTTAATAATGCTTATAATCTTTGATTCAATAACATTTTGTTAATTAAGTAATATTTGATTACAAGAATAATTTTTCTAACTAACATTTTATGATATTGAACACATTTAATAATGTTGATTTAAATTATATGGTGTCATTAAAGCGATTTATTAACCAAGTCATGTTATTAACATTTTTAAATATGGAATGAAATAATGATTTGAGTAATATTTGAAAACTTGTTAATTTGATTTAATAGTATAAATAAATTTGATTTTGGAAACCAATTAACATGTTATTATCAACATTAAGTGCTATTATAATGTATTTTGAAGTAGCTCAAAATGAAAATTGTTGAGTTTGAACTCAACATTACAATATTAGTGAATAAAAATTGTAAATTGAATATTAAGAAATGTTAATTATTTTGTGAGTTGAGTATTAAGTTAATGATAATCATCTTGTGAATCGAGAATGGTGTATATTGTAAATTTGAAACCTAAATTATAACCCAAATTATATTTTGATGAGGTGTTATATTTATTTTTCAAATGGCCCTTAATTTGTATTATTTGATCTTGAGTCCAATCAAAATTTTTAAATTTGGTTAAAATAGATGGAAGTGATCTTCAGATATTTAATATAAGTTCTGTAGATGATGACGAATACTATTTGAGCAATTAAATAGTGAAATATCATAATTCCGCTTAGAATATTAATTTAATACGGAATATGTATTGGAAATAAGAAGTTTGATTTTCTAACCAATTTTGTATTTAATATAAATCGTTTGGTTTTAACTTAAATGATATGATAATAACTTTGTTGTTCTGAATAAAGCTTAGGTTAATTATGGAGGCTAATGCAGAACTAAATAAACAAAAGTGAATAAGTTGAGTGTCTTTGAAATTGATGTGAATCGACTCGAGATATTGAAGCCAATTATACTCTATTGAGTGTGATTATAAGTTCAAGTCATCGACATGGAAAGGAAACAATTCCAATTAAAGTATTTGTACATTTACATAGGTTTTCAAGTATTTAAACATCACATGTTAATTTCAAAAATATTTAAATAAAAACGTATTTGTTTTAAAGATATGTATATGTTTAAAGTATTATATTTGTATACTTCTTCAAATTTAAATAGATGTTAAGTAATTATTTTAAACATTTCTATTTCTAAAGTTAGTATATATATATAAATTAGTTTATAACAAATGTATTATTTTCAAATATTTTATTTAATTAACTTGGAATTGTTTTCGGTCCTGAATCCTTTGATTTGAATATAATGAATCCGTTTTGAATGATTACAACGAATTTGGATTTAATAAATACTGAAATTGTGATCCTTGGTTTATAAATGATTGTTCGGAAGTAAGGAGTTAAGAGGAAGACTATTTAAAAACGATCTACTCTTAAACGATCATTTCTAGATTTATAAAGGATTAAGTGATGTATGTGTGTATATATGACCAAAAGCACTTGTTTTGGAAATATGAAACGCTAGTTATTTGGAAAGAACGGGATCAGAATTTATTTTCCGAAAACCATTCAAAATAACTATACGACGTAATAAATGAAGACATGAGGACGACGATTGAAGACCGTGATTCTTCACATCGAACGGACTGCCCGCTGATTGGTTTCTTTACTGAATAGCTACAGTAGAGAGATGGCCCTATTACCGGAGTGGCAGAAAAGTATTTGGAAATTTTCGGATTTTGTTCCGTTCAGACCCAGAATGGACTTGTATGGATGGTTCGTCTGACATTGCAATTGACAGCGTAGCACTGATTTCCATGGATATGTATCTGGTTTGTGACATATGAACTCAAAGTGGTTATGTATGAATAGAAATCAGTGACATATTATGGATGGACAATGTGGCATAATTAAGATTTGAAATGAGCTTTTACGATCAAGGCATTGCTTCTATAAGCAAAGCTTGTTTATGACATGACATCGACAAACCTCACACCCTGGATGATGAGAAACTGGCGGTTAGGTTGTTGACATATACATGATTTTATAATTGATAGCTGCGGCGGAGGTACCTCTTATGAACTTGAGGAACAGGGTATGTTCGGGGGTCAGTATCTAGATGAAAACCGTTGATCTACCTCGCGATTTGTAGTTGGTGTCCGTGTATGGATGAAAAAGCCGTGTTACATTTCGTTTGTGTTCCGATTAATCTTTCGTGCCAGGAATCATCAAGCTGAAAATCCAAATCTCCAATACGAGCCATACGATTTTGATTGTATATAGATATGGCGACATAATATTATGGGTATTATGCCGTCTAGGATTAATACATTTATTTGCGAAATTGTTTTCCACACTATATAACAGTATTGAAAGAGGATTTTCACGTATGAAAGCATGATTGGTTATCATAAGACAAAACTCGCCCATTTGGTGTGCGCTTACATTGTGTGATGTAGGACGAGCTTATGATATCTTCATTTTCAAAAGTCATTACGAATTTATATGCACGGGTATTCACATGGAGTAAACCCGTTCCGCATTAGCGGTGTGGTCCGGTGAATTTCCCAACTTTAAATTAAATTCTAAAAGCAATTGTTTTATGTTCTCTCACCAGTCCCATGGCTGACATGGAGTTTATTGTTCCTTCCTAAACTATGGGTGCCCACAAATTTTTACACGGGCAGCTAGTAGTTTAGTTTTACAGTTATAGATCGTTGGAGCAAGATTCGAAGAGCTTTTTAGATTGGAGTTCACGCTAGAGTTTGGAGCTTCCGCTATATCATATTGTTTCTTCCGCTGAGAGTATATTTACTTTTCTTCCGTTGTATATGTTGTAACTCTGATATTCTATGTAACTCTGATGTAATATTGTATCATGCAATGAAAAGTTCTGTTGTTTTGTTCAATATATGTACGTACCCATAACAATTCATCTTTATGAATGGTTTAAGTTGGTTTAATTATCGACGAGAATCGGGCAAAAAGACGGGTCGTTATAGTTGGTATTAGAGCTTTGGTTCATACAAAGCTACGGGGTACGACATATCTTGAACAAAGAATGAGACTCATCAGAGTTATAATATCTCATTAGAGATAGGGTCAGGAATACCCTAGAATGAGATTTTGGAATATTTCGTTGAGAGAGCATATTTTGAAAATAAATTATTCATTTGAAAATCATGATGAAAAATAATTTTTAATAAGAATTTTCGAGTATTTTTATTCGACATCGCGATTGGACTATCGAGTATGTAAGGATTTTGAATATACGTCTGATCAGCGTATATACGAAGTCCAATATGTACTAAATAGATATAAAATCACATTCTAGTAACTTGAGGATGATTCTACTGATGACCATGGCACCATCAGCACTTATTTTCGAGTTTCGAAAGTGGGATGACTATATGATTCCGGTTAAGACGTCGAGAAATACTTAGATGGTTTCGATATGATTGGAAATATTAAAAGAGTTTAATATGAGATAGATAAGCTAAAAACATACTTAGCCTGGATAATATGTTAATTTCAGAGGTAAATCTTACTTAAAGAATTGGAAAATTATATTTTGGAAGTGCACGTAAGTAAGCTTATTTGTTAATCATATATGTTGAACATCGCTCATTTTTTACAAAAGTAATTGATCAAACTATAATAAAGACTTTGAGCGAAAAAACAAATCTAATAAGATATCATACTTACACACGTCAATGAGTGCTAAATAAAAAGATTTAAACCAAACCTAGCATGAATTGTAAATGATAAAATGCAAGTTAAACTGTTTGCTTAGAAGAAGATTTTAGCAATCAAACTTTCATTAAGGAATTTGAAGGTAATTTGGCTTAAGTTAAGAATTTGTTTAAAAAGATGATTTAAATCGTAACAAATATCTAAATGGGGGAGAAAACTACTTTTTCCCAGTTGAAACTGTATGAGTAATCCAAATAGAGAGTATTTAAAGAGTAACCACTTACGATACAAAGAAAAATAAAACTTGAAGTAAAATTTACTCAAGAGGAAGTTAATGAGAAAAACTCGAGTATCCCAAGAATAAACTACCTATAATTGTGTCTTTAAATGCACTCGGCTTTGCTGTCTAGGCTTAAGACTCGAACCGTTCATACCCTTTACCTTACAAATTTAGTCAAGTATTTTGATTCGAAATACCATATTTTTGGTACTCATTTTGGTAATTAAACTTTTGTATGACTTGAGCACATGCAATTTGATTTGTCTCATATATGTATACCCATTTTGTGTCTTTTGTAGAACAAGATCAAGATTTAATTCAAACTAGATAGCTTTGTTTATCCAAGAAATTGTGTTAACAAAACCTCAACCAGTGGGCCTTACATAGTAAGTAGGCAAGGAAAAAAAATTGGATCTTTGAAATATTAAATTTAAGAAGTGGGTTCTGAAAATGTTAAGATTAATGTTTGAAACAACACTAGCTCGAAAATACATATGCTAAATCAGAGAAGCATAGCGGAAGCGTGATGGTATTTTGAATAAAATTGTTTCAAGAGATTTTCCGACTAGTTGAGTAAGAAAACTTTCTAAACAAGATTTGATATTTAAACAAGAATGAAAGAGTTATATATTTTGGATTTTAAGTGGATTTTAAAAGAAAGCGTTATTTGATTATATGAATATGTCAACTAAAATATGAAATCCAACTCTTGAAGATATTATAAGAGTATGGAAATTATTTGAAAATCTTGAAAATATTTGAACAATTTAGAGTTTGAGCTAAAGGAAGTTGAAAGGACTTACTAAGTGTAAATGATTATCTAAAACTTTAGAATGTAGAAGGTTTGAATCTGCATAAACTTGATTGCCGAAAGAAAATTTTATGAATATCAACTTAGGGATAATAGTTGGATGTTTTGAAATAAAATTGAAATTTATGAAGTTTGATATGATGATTCTTAAAGTCATGACTTAGTGAATTTGAAAGGCTCGAATGGTTTAAATACGGTCATTGACTTCGAAATATGAAACATAAGTAGATACTTGGAAGTCGAAAATTTTATTGAACGAATTTGTTTTCCAACTAGTCTAGATGTGATGAATGGTTTATAAAAGAAATTTCGACGACTTGAATCCCGATACTTTGAAATATTTAGAAACAACTAAATTATGATTGAAGTATTTGTAAATTATGGATTGTGAATTGATTTGCAACTTCGGGATATGAAATGATTTGGTTTGTTCGAGTAACCGTGACTAAAACTGAGTTGTGATGAGGAATTGGATTTTGTATGATGGGTGGTACTTAGTAGCCCTGTCATGAGGATGAACTTCTCGAACTAATAACATATAGATTTGATCATAGTATGTTTGAAACTTTGAAAGCAAATTTGGTTTTGAAATCCCGAAGTAAAGTATGATTATCTATATGAAAGAAATATATAATATTTCAATGGTTTGGGATGAAAATGAGATTCTAAGTCAAATAAATCATTTAGAGATTTTCAAATGGATTGCAAACTATGACTTGTTATCAGAATATAAACTCAAACTTGTTTAATTAACTTTTCCGAAAATTTATCTTTCTAACATAACAATTTAAGTTTAGTTTAATTAAGCTTGGATATAAAAAGGATTTTGGCAAATTTAATCATATGAAATTTTTTTCCTATGAGTTGCTTTGATAAGCTTTAGACTTAATATTAGAATTTGTAAGTTTAACAAATTTATATGTAAGATTTATTTTGCTTATATATAATTTCACGAGCTCTCCTTTTCGAGGACGAAAAGCCTTAAGTGGGGGAAATTGTACCGACCTAAGAATTTTGATGCTTAAAATTATAAAATTTAATTAAAGATTATCATTGAAATAAATATTTTATTTGAAATTTTTTCTATTTTGTGAAATTTAGTTAAAAATGATGTTTGTTTTGGTAAAACGTTTTGTCGTTAGTCGAAATATTGAACGAGTTGAAATTCAGTTGCTAAAAATGATCAGAATTTGGAATTAAATTATAATTAAATATTCGTTTCAAATTTTTGTTCAGTTTCTATTTGCATAGTCTTAGATTATTTTATAAAATTTGATTGTAATTTTTATTTGGGGAAATAAGCATATATTTTTCTAACGTATTTTAAGGAAACTGTGGTCTCTTTTGACACTATACAGAACTAATCAACCAGTCTATTTTATCATTGTTTTGAGATCTGTACACCTTATCGTATACGAAAGCAATTTCATTTCTGTCCGTAATGAAAAATAGATAAATTCGTACACTCCAACGAATAGTTTGTGTACGCTTTCTTTCTTTTATTGCACGTCTAAACTAAAATACTCTTAAGGCATATTAAACTATACCCAAAATGTTTGTATACCCTGATACCCTTTTTAAAAGAGGCTTAACACGTGTATTAAATTTTATGAAGACATTTGTTGTATGGGTGTATGAAGCCACCTCCACGTGTAAATCTTTACTGTCACCACGTTTTAAAATCCGTTGTCCCTCTCTTCTAAAATCATCAGCTCATTCCTTTTCTATTCCAGCGCCGCATCATTTTCTCATTGAAACTCGCATACTATAGCTCACGCCTACTTTTCAGCCCCCATTGTCACTCGTACCAGGCACCACCGCCTTGCTTCAGCCTCCATTTTCTCATTAAAAGTCTTAAAAAGGAACAAGAATATTTAACTCGATCAATTGATATGGAAATAAAATTCAGCAATTTTGATATAAATCACAATTTTACCCGAAACAATCAGCTCGAAAGATTTACTCGCTTAGAAGGAGAATAGCAGTAGAATGAGCTACTGTAAATAATCGGTGGAGAGGGATGCCGACAATTACCAATTGAGGAGGAAGAGCAACTTCTTTTTCACTTATGCTTCCAGTACACAATGCAACCACATAAAAGGAGAACCTATAGGGTTTGGGTGAATCAAATACATAAGTATATTAAAAATTAAACTTAGGAAATTAACATTTCTTCCTATGCAGATAGTAACGAAACTAACAATTCAAAAGCTTTCGGAATGGAGTAGTAAAATTCAAGTCGAACAAAGTACTATAATTAAAAAGTGGAGAGGGATGCAGACGAATGCTGCTTGTTCCAGGCAATGTAAGTTAGGGTTACAATATTGAGGAAGCAAAGAAGATGAGCGCGAGAAGATGGAACTCTAATCGAAGCCAATCTAAATTAGGGTTACAGAATTGGAGAAGCGGAGAAGACGACGGCGAGAAGATGGAACTCCAATTGAAGGTATTAGGAATAGGTGAGGAGTTGAAGGTTTTGATTTGTAGTCGCGTTATTAGGGAGAAGAAACGTCATCAATATATTCAATGAGAAAATTGATGAGAGGAAAGAGGAGGAAACACATGAAACGGTAACTGCGGCAGTGGATGTCATGGAGAAAAGTGGAAATGAGGTATAATGGCCTCGTTGAAAATTGGTAAAATTTCCACATTAAACCAACACTAATGCTATAGCGACCAGAAATCCTCACATCGATAAGTGCGGCTAAATTAAAAGTCGTTAGATTATTTCTTCTCTGTGAATTTCGCTGAATTTGTGTCGTAAGATTCAGAAATCGGTGAATTTTACCGCTAACTTTTCAGTCGTTCTAGCATCACTCTTAAACCAATATAAACTTGAAAGGGTATTCTGGACATTTAAAAAGCTTCAAATTCAAGTATTCCTATTATATATAGATAATCTATTTCACCATATTAAACAAAAATTAAATAGACTTATTCCTTATCTATACACATTCCAGTAAAAAATTTAAAATAAAATCAATCATCATCAATTAATTTCAAACATATAATCAATATTACAAAGTCAACGTAACATTAACCAAATTCTCGTATATCTAAACAATATAATAATATGTTCACGATATATGACATTGTACAAAATATCACTACGAATAAGAAAATTAACTCTCACAACGATCATTTGGCACTTCACCAAACCGCTATCCAAACATATCAGAGAATCATTCATATTTTTTTAAGAATTTGAATCTCTCCATCTTGACGTTCAGTTTTGCTCTTGTAATTGCTTCCACTTTGTTGATGCTATAAGTGGCATCTTTATATCTCTTTATTTCATCAAATACTACATCAATTTCAATATTTTAACCAATTAAAATAATGGTTTGTTCAAAGTTTAAATACTTACACCAAGGATATTTCCATAATAGGGTTTATAATCCTTTCATTTAGCTATAGCATCAGTAAACATATCAAATATTTCTTTCTCGATTTCATATGAAATTTTAATGCCTTGATCTTTCAATTCATTAATTCTTGCTTGATATTTTGTTTGCATTTGCATTTGCAAAAATAATTTCTTATTAGATATATTGATGCATTAATTATATTAATTAGATATATAGATGCATTTACAACATAATACAAATACAACAAATATGGAGATAGATGGATGCATTTTCAACATTACACAAATACAACAAATAATTAGATATATGCATGCATTTACAACATAATACAAATAGGAATGGATCTTGTATGACACAAGTAGTACTTACAACAACCAAATATGACCACCTTAGTACTAATGCAAAATAGCACTTACAACAACCAAAATTTGACGTGTCTTATAAGAACCAGAATTTACTTCCAAAAGCATCAATTTTCTACAATATCTTATAAGAACCACACGTTGTTCAAAGCCAAGCAATGCAAAAATTATTTGTCATCCAAACATGTGAACTAATATACGAAGTAGTTGTGATTTATTTCTGATAGTCCTTAAGACAAATACATCATCCATGCTATGTACACACATGTTTATCCCATAATTTACACCTAGTATCAGTGCCATGGGAAGCCATAATGGAGAGTTTTCACCATCCTTGGACAGCTGGATTGTCCTTCTGATCAAGTATTTTGTAAATGAAAAACTCTAAACCTATTGCAAAAAAAAAAAAAAAAATTGAAGGTCCATTACCAGCCTCCTACTCACATGGTCATTGATGGAAAGCTGTATAAACTGAGGTACTCCATACTAATTTAGCTGTGAATATGAATATAAAGCAAGTTAAATCCTAGAAGAGCTACATGAATGCTTTTAGGATTAGATGGAGAGGATAAGTTCAGCAGAGAAGGCTGCCCGACAAGAAAACTATTAACGCATAATGATCAAAGACACAATGTATTGCAACGGGAAGTGCGATTAGTACTAATGATTTTCCAAGACCCTTCAAGCCTTTGCTACCATTTACCCTACAACTTCCCTTTGGTTGTTCAGTAGTTGAGGAATCAACTTGATAGATTGTTGCTAAAAGATGAGCAAAGGTACAACCAAATGTGTAAAGGCCAAGCTCCTATCCTAATTCCCCGTCCCCAGTATACTAAAATTCCCCACTAAGAAAATTGTTTGCCAATTTCTTATTCTAAGAAAGATCATTATTGCAGGTAACAGGCTCGGCCCTGGGCATAGGCGGGCCAGGCGGCCGCCTAGGGTCTCCGGCCGGGGAGGAGGAGGAAGAGGGTGTAGGGGGGCCTCAGATTTGCGGATTCTTTAGTTAGATGGGTTTTTACTTTCTGTGTGAGAAACATATTTGGTTGGGTGGAATGTGCTCATTCCTATAAATCAAGTGGTTTCTGGTTCAATTCCTGGCATCTACACTCTTGTGTGCTTTTTTTTTTGCTGCTTTCACGCGGAACTTGAGCCACAACGAAATTTTCTGCCTAGGGCCACATTATGCTCGGGGCCGGCTCTGGCAGGTAATGACACTTAGTTTGAGGGAAGCCTGTTATAGGATTTTTATGAAAGAAAAAAGTTCAAAAAACACTTCTTTTTTATTCCCATCCTCAAGCAAATGGGTACGCACAATGCACTCATGAACTAATATCAACTGCTTTTCACTTGTTTATCCGACCGTTTATATCCTACGCATAATTCATATACTCCAAGCCATACTCACTGTTTATACTATGACGAGAAGGTCAAGCTTCAATCTATATTCCAATGGATACCAAATCTTCCAGTCTAACAAAATATTAAAATGTAAGTAAATTAATATATCACTAAACTTAAACAGGAGACAATGGTTTGTCATTGTAAGCACAATAAACTACCATCTACCCTGGATAAGAAAAGCAACATATAAACTCTGTTTAATACAACCAGATTCAAATTAAACTTTTTAACTAAATTTAAATCCACGAAAAATGACACATGAATAGTTTGCACTAAAAAGATAAATCTTGCCGATGAATTAAATTTTCATGTCAGTTAGCGCTCAAAGCTCTGCTCTCGATGGAAGACTGTAAATGGCGTCAAGGGTTCACTTCAACAATCCACTTCTTCTCCTCGTTTCCTCAAATCTAATCCTTTTTTTTTCAACACCCTTTCTCCTCTCCTCGATTTTACCCTTGTTTACGTTATGCATGGTCTTTCCATTGAGCTGTTCGACAATAATTTCAGATCTAAGCGCTAACTCCTTTTAACCCTATTTTCTTCAAGCCTCGCTATAGCATCGTTCCTCTTCCTGTCTCGATTCTGGCAACTCCAATTACCTTCGCACGGTGGTTGCTCAGGTAACTACATGCCTTGCGTGTTATTCAACTGGCGGTGTTGACTTGTGGAGTTAAGTGGATGCTATCAACGTGGAGTGGTTTAGGGAAACAACAACGCCCTCGTCTCGAATTGATTCGTGTCTCTACAACAAGTCTGGTATGTGTTTTGCATTTATCCGTGTCATGTATGGGATGGTTCGATTTTGGAGGTTGGTGTTCATTGTGTTCTTAGATCTTCGTCTTGCTGGTAGTTTTGTAGTCGGTCTATTATGATTGGATAGTTTCTATTGTTGTTGGTGATTGGTTTGTGCTCTCTGGTTAATGAGGAGTATGTAAGGTTGTTTGGTTCTTCTTCGATTTTGCTTTGGGTTAGGTGTTTTGGTTCTATGTTTATCCCTCGGTAATACAGGTGATGCATGAGCATTCAATTATGATGATGGAATGTGTAACGACCCCGCAGGTTCGATTCCCGAATTTTGGCAATAATACATAAAACCCATATTTCTTGCCAAAACCCAAGTATTGAAAACACCAGATAGTTATTAGGAAGAATTAGAGGGTGAGATAAGAAAGAAATATTAGAATAGAAGAAGAGGAAGAAGAACCAACACAACACAGAGTCTCACGTCGCAACGAAACAAATATAATATAGAAATAAATCTTTATTGAGACTTGAAATAAAATATACAATCATCAGAGTACAACTTACAATCAACACATCTGGACAGTTATAATTATTCGTCCTCATATACAACACACAGCGGAATAATAACATCATACGTCTCTGAACTCCTCCAACACGTCCTCTGAAGTTCGCAGCATCCAAACCTAAACATGTAAAACTCGGTCTAACCCGAGCATTACAAACGCCGGATCAGTCTGGTGAACCAGAGTGAGAAACCCACTAAGTTTATAAACAACATCCAACTTGATTAAAACTTAGCAAATCTTTTCTGAAAGAAAAGGATAATCGTAAGACCAGTCCACACACAAACACAGATGGTTTTTACCTTACGATAACCCAAAACATTTCGGAATCATATCTTATTCCGATATTATATTATGTCTAAATACAAATAAATATCAATCTAGCGGAACGTTTGCATCTCACGCTCCACATACATAGTATACAATCAACACTGCGAGAACTAATTGAAGATTGGATTTCGACTATGACAAGTTATGTAACCACCTGCATATAGTGTATCTCTAGAGGGGAATACACTGAATTCAATAAAAACATCTTGCAACCCGACCATACATGACTGACCACTCGTTTCACTTGAGTGTATCGAATGTATATCACCAATGGTTGGGATTAGCAACTGTTTCCCAAAAAGGGACAACATCGAATAGAATAAAGAAGGAAACGAAATTTCTCTAGATAGGTGATTATACACCCTACTTGGGAGAGACCCACTTAGCCGAGATGCCTGCCCGATTTTGTCATTTCCCGGTTGTGAGGCTTGAGGTTTAAATTACATTTTTTTTAAATATCGCACCACCATTCACTTTGAATGCCACATCGTCAACTCCGCCAGAAAAACACTGATTGATTTCCACAAAAATGCACGGGTTGTTAAGCCAAGAGAATGTATCTTCTCTGCCACTAACTATGGTACGTTTGAAGAAGTCAACGTACATGATCCCTTTGTAAATACTCTATCAGACATCCATCCATACAAGTTGTCCTAGGACTGGACAAACCGAAGGCACCGTCCTACTGTATCCTTGAATTACCCTATGGATTAGTAGCAAGTAGTCCTGGCAAATCCGCAGATTCTATCACGACTGAATTACCATCAAAATACTCTTGGTTGCAATCCAGAGTAATTTATCAAGTAGCTCTTCCGTTTATGAACCACGGTCTTCAACTGCTCCATCTTCAATCTGCATCTTCCACGATTTCATATTTGCTGGTTCGGAATGGTTTTCGAATATAAGTTCGATCCCGGTCTTTCCGTACCAACAATCGTATAGGTAAGATTTGATAATCGGTTATTTAACTATCAAATAGCATCCCTTCAACCATGAAAATAAAATGAGTTCACTAGTTCAGTATTCAGCATCACTTGGCCTTTTTAATTTAAAAACTAATTAACATCTTAATCTTTCAATATTTTTATAACACAATATATACATCTTATTATGCTATAACAGTATTTTTCAAAGCCTTTTAAACACATTATATATATATATATATATATATATATATATATATATATATATATATATATATATATATATACCAACTTTGGTTTTAACCCTTTCACGTAAACCTCGTCACGAAATCACTTCTGTTTTAATTCTCGAAAACAATAACTAACACTTCCCTTTTTGATAAACTTATTCAAACTCATCTCATAAATTTCTTTAATCTCGAAAATGTCGTTATATTCTCAAAATCTCTTTCTATTCCCATTACTTCAACATTCGTTACTCCCTAACTGAAAACTAGTAAGAGATCAACTCCCTAAATATCAACCCCGAAAACCGAAACCAACATTAGATCGACACTTAAGAAGTCGTTCAACTCAACTAATATCCAATTAGTTTCTAATTTCCTTAACCCCGTTCAAATCTGCAAAACATTTGCCTTTAAACCATTTTCCGCTTTAAAACCTCGTTTCGATTACATTCACTTCACTTATATACCTAAGAGATGGAATATAGTTCAAATTTATTTGTTGATTTTGTCATGACGGATTTCGTAAAAGTTGGATCACTTCATGTTCTCTTTCTAAGGTTAGATTGTATTATTTTTTTTGACAATTTGGAGATAATATTATTTTACTCTGACATTGTTTTTGACTAAGATTCTGAGACATGACATTTTGTAACTATTTGGTAAATTGAAGTAAAGATGGTTTTGTATTTACAGAATGAAAGTTTTCTCTTCCGCTGTAAATTTAAATTTTTATGTCTTGCGAAATTTTAGTCTATATGATGTTATGTCTTTATACCTACAATGCTCCATAATTTTTTCCTGAAATCATATGAGTGACATTAAGGAAAGTGGGGTGTTAGAGAACATCCGAGAGGTAAGGATGTAGTTTATCCACTGTCCACAACCCATTTTTCAGCAATGTTAGATCTATGCAGTCTTCCTTACTGTCATCAAGGTTGACAAGTAGTCCACAAATAACAATTCATGGGATATTCTTATTTATTAAATAACTTTGTTAATCGTTTTTCATAAGATAAATTGAGAAGAAGGTTCTCACATATATGCATCCCTTGGAACTGTACATGTTCTTATCAGCAACGAGGGCCACTTCCAAAATAACGCAAACTGATTAAATTGATGTATGATTTCATTGAAGTCTTCTACAGCCAAGTGTCTAAACCCAGAACCAGAGCAGAAAACATAAAATTAGAACTTGCAGTAATGAGATCATTTCTGACATGTGCTCTGAAACCTCTATTATATGAATGCAAACGCAGCAAACCGTCTGATCTTTATTTGGTCTGTATCACAACCGTTTGAGCATCCCAACACGGGGTCGGTTGCTTTTCAACTGACCCCAATGTTTGGGTTAAGCACGAGGCCAGTGTTGCTGTGGCAACACTGGAGGATGTTGGAGCAACCGATCGGTTGCTCCAACAACCAGGGGTCGGTTGCTTTTCAACTGACCCCAATGCTTGGGTTAAGCACGAGGCCAGTGTTGCTGTGGTAACACTGGAGGGTGTTGTAGCAACGCTACACCAGCTCAGCCCGGAAGACACATCAAAACACTGAATAACAACAATACAACACAGACATCAAATACCAAGCAATACTTATACTACACACTATCACTAACGAGATGGACAAACCACACAAACCATGCAAAGCTTCAAAGCAGACCGCATCAGCTCTTCATAAAAAAGCAACCACCAGAAGACCAAGCTTACCAGGCTGCCAATCCAAATTAAGAAGCAATGAAGACTTCAAACTACATACAGCAAGCAAGTCTTTAATCCAAAAGGCTACCATCATCAAACAAAATCACAAACCAAAATAGAAATCCAGGAACAAAGAAGGAAACACATAGCTAAGCCCAGCACTGCAGACAAACGTATAGAACCAATCCAAAACAAATAAGCCAACAGGAAGCTGCACCAGCAACTACTGCTGAAACCAAAGTTCAGACCCAACATAAACTCCGTTAAGCTGTAATAAGCTTAACAAAGTTTTTACCATTGTACACTATAACTATGTGAAAAGTAACCATTGTGTTGGTGAAGTCGTACAAATTCAATTGTGCACAGTTGATGTGCTTGTAACCTGTAGCAGTGCACAATTTTGGGTTGTGCAAATCAGCATTTCTCTTTGATTATTTTTCCATATGAAATCGTATTGTACTTAAACATGTAATTTTTCGGGAAAAAAAAAAACAACAAAAAGATATGCAACATCAAAAGTTTAACTGATTGAATTATCAAAAACTATATCTACACGATTCGCCTCGATGACAACTACGGTTTTATCGTAACTTCCATTCATAAGTTAGAATTAAGGCTGAATATTGTTGCTTTTACAAAATTATTGCTATTAACAGCATTCCAGTAGCAGGGATTTCAGCCAAAGATAATAAAATAAATGGTAGAAAAAAGAAGTAATGTTCTCATGCCCACTTCGCCAACATGGACATCAACCCAGCTCCGATCAACAAAGCAACATTTACGCCGACTTGCAAAATCCCCTTTTTTTGCACTTTAGGGTTCATAAAATCCGCAGCAAGAAGATCAACAAGGGCCATGTAGATGAGAATTCCGGCCGCTGCCGAATTCAAAACGCCTTGGGTTATAAGAGCACCCGGACTGTTTTCGTTGTATTTCGAGGATATCCCAATCCCAATAGCAATCCCAACCGGTGTAGTTAGGGAGAAGAATAAGATCATTGTGACCATCTTCTTTACTTCAAATTGTGCCTGTACATATTCATCCAGAAAATCTATTAATTACACACAAGTTGTTGCATCTTTAATGAGAAAAGCAAACAATAACACGGAATTCAAATGCCTTTTGGCTTTTTAGGTATAGTGAGCTACAAATACAACTTTCAAAGGGAAGGACTACATTAAAACCATCTAAACATTCATATTCCTTTGAAAGAATAAACCAGCTTTGCAGCAGTGGTGTGCAAGTCAAAGCAACAAGAATAGTATACTTATCCTCCACTTTCAAATGTTTCATCTACTTTATGATTACAAATTTGCATCCTAGTCGAAAGTATGAAGAAAAAAAATATATTGAAAATTGTTACTTTATATACTAGTTTTAGGTAATATATAACAAGTGTAATAGACCAACATGAATTAAATCCGTGACATTTTACATCGTTTCAAGTGTTTTAACAAGTTTGAACAAAATGTATAACAAATTATTACCTGAACAATGCAACCACCAAGACCAGTTCCTTCAAATAATTGGTGGAAGGTTAAAGCTACCACAAGCGGTCTTATTGTTGAAGGATCTTCAGAAGCGCCTAATGATATTCCGATTATAACCGAGTGCACAACGATGCCCAACTCCAATACCTATACACATGTATTCATTTAGCGTTGAGGCATGCTTACACATTAACAGTAACATCGGTTAACTTCTGAGAAAACACGCATAAAAACTTCTGCAAATTATTATAACTTCCCATTATCTTTTCCTTCATTGTCAAACATTTTTGAGTGATTTATTTTAGTTATTACAATCCTATTGTGATTTTAGTATTTGGATCACAGACGTAACAGCAATTGTTACAATAAACTTGAGCATTTCTTACATGAAGCAACAAATACACCAACATCATTGTAAAGAACCACGCAACCATTATACCTAAAGACTTGAGCATTGCACACAACAAGAAGAGAAATGGTTCATAAAACACCTCAAATTAGAAAAATACCAAATCATTTTAGCATGTGCCTCTTTTTCTAGTTCTCCCTAATCATCTTATTCTTCTTTATCATCAAAAGCCTATCATTGAAAACACCAAGCAAAGCTCAAAAGGTGCACCCCTATTTATACTATTCATGGGTAGATTTATAATGACTAGGATGGTATGTCACATAACACCATGCTGATGCCTTAGTATCCAAATCAGAAACTTAACTAGTTTGCTCAAAAAGTGCACCTAATTAATGGGTCTGATAAAATTCTCCCTCACAAGCTATACTGGTTAAGGATCTTGAATAGAGTGACAAGCCAAAAAAAAAAAACTCACTTGAGAGACGACCCTATGTCGAATAAGAGCCTGATCCGGGCCTGCACGACTGGTACTTCCATGTGCATGTCCATGTCCAGTATGTGTATGAACATGTGTGTGCTCCACATGTGCACCTTCCTCTACATCCTTCTCCCCCGCCTGCTCTTTTCCATAGTGCACTCTATTGAAATACCCAGTGGCCAAGCTATCGATCATCAACGTCATGATCGCCCCCATCATGGCAATAAACCCCGTAAACGGAAACTCTTGCCATGGCTTCTCGTTCAAGCAAGGAGACGTCAAATTCTCGAATGCATCCGGAAGAATGTGTATGAACCCGGTTGCTAATATAACTCCTGCTGCAAAAGCTTTGATGATGAAAAATATGTCTTTGTCCGGACGAAGCGGTTCGAACCACCTCCCTAGTATTGGAATGCATACGCCCAAGAATCCACCTACGAGAATAGAGATGATCGCTGCAATTTTCAACAGTAAAGCTTTCTTTTTGTCCCCGCTCTCTTTATCGTTTGAACATTCATCGGATTCCGAAAGAGAAACTGGAATCGTAGAAAGAATGAAGAAGGTTACGAAGATCACAGCTTTTTGATTTCTCGTCATTATGAAAGAGTTATACAGTGAGTTGTTGAATAGAGAGCAAAAGTGTTTTATTTGAGAGAATCGGCTGATGATAACTAAATAGGGCGAGAAGCTGGAATATTTGGCAAGTATGACGACAGAGTGTTGCGGCTAGAATTATTCTACTGAGGAACTTAACATGCGGTAGAGTCTTAAATCAGATTTGAAGATATTTTTGTGGGATGAATATAGTTAAATATGGAAGGTTGTTAATGCAAATAGAAGGATTTGATATTATTACGATGTCATCCGAAGAAAATCCCTACCTAAAATCTTGTATATTCAATCAATCAGCGTCCTGAATTACATTTTTTTGCAATTAAATCCTTTTATTCTTTTGAGTTAACTGCAAAAAATTGAAAATCAGAAGTGTTGGTTGGTTGGTAACAGGATAACAGAAAATTTTAAATATAGAGGATTTACTTTCCTTCTGGTCTAGTTCTTATAATTCAATAAGTCAACAAACTAGTAGTCCTGATCTGGTATTTTTTTTAATTGAAAGCATATATGGACTTTCATTCTAATTGATTCGCGAGCATATTTTAGGAAAAGATAATTATTAAAGTACTAATTATGTTCTATTCAAACAAGTTAAAAGAGCATAAAAACAGCTAAGTTATTTCATAAAATTAGATTTTGACAGCTGATATAATTTTGGGGAATGTCGACATTACGGAGTCACTTTGATAAGTCAAGAACTGGTATGGTATCATCCTTGTGTGAAAATAAATCATGCATGCACCTTGATTCGTTAATACAGCTTTGACTTTCAAACCAATTTTAACGGCTACAGGCCGATTATGCCACGTTTTGTTTATGCCAGACTCCGAGAGCCGAGAGGCACGGTGCAATTAAGGACGTTTATTTTTTTCCGTAAGAGAAATCAAGCTTTTATTTTTTTGGGTATTCTTCAGATCGGTAGGTGATAATTTAATTTGGTAAAATGAAATAATAAAATTACATTACAGCACTACACGAACAGTAATGTATAGCCACAACATGATATCGACCGCCAACGGCTATTTCCGACGGTTGGTGACAGCTAGTCATTTTCATGGTATCGTTGTTATTTTCAAAAGTCAACAGTCCGAAGCTGTTGAAAGACGTGACAGTCGCTAGGAATTATGTGGATGTCATTCTTTCAGGCCAAGAGCTTTCTCATTCCCTCCTTCCTCCCTAAATTCACAAAAACCCAACCCTTCTACTCCTCCCTGCAAGTTGCTAGCCTCCCTTGGTGTCTACATTGGTTGATTTGAATGATTTAGTGTATGTTTTGTAAAATATCGAAAACAATAATTAAAATGTGTTAGCCGTACGTTAAACCCTTAATCGTTTATTTAAAATTTAGTTTTGTACAATATTGTGTGGCAAATGCTATAACTTTTTTAGATAATATAATTTAGTATATAAACAAATTATATATTTAAGTTAGTATAATATAGTATTTTGCGAAATAGTAAAAATCATATAATTTAGTATATATTTTATAAAATAATAAAATATAAACAAATTAATGCATAATGTGCTTTGTTTTTTATATTTAATAAAACAGTAAAATATAAATAAATATTAAATCCCTTAGAGAATTTTTGGCATCGTCTAACAAGTGTTGTAAATGATTGTTATACGAATATTCGTTTTTATTACAAAACAAACATCCGTATTAATATGATACAATACTTATCTGATTTGTCTTTGTATTGGACAAATTATAAATACTCTAAACTAATTATTTTCGTAAATGATACCATTTTAGACGGTTTACAAAATTCTGATAATACTTCCTTTTCATTCCTTGTGTACAATACAAGAAACACGGGTGAAGTGCTGCCGAAACTTTAGAAATCGTTTAAAATGATATGATTTAGAATTGTAATTACTACTGTGTTTGTAATAAGAAGTAGGATGACTGACCATCACAAAAGGCATAAAAATATCAATTTATAAAATGATTAATAATTTTTTAATGTTTATCATAGGGTTTAAACCGGGAAAAAATGGTTAACTATTTTATTAATCAGTGTTGAATGTATAAACCAAGGAAACTGAGAGGCTCAATAAGTGAATATTTTTATAATTGGGTACATGTGTTTATAGAATTTGTTTTAAGTGATAATGGGAACGACGTAGAAATACGTTATTCATTTAGTAGATGCAAAATGTTGAAGCATTTGATATCAAATATGGTTATGATTCATTAGCACCAATACGGTTTCATGTCCAATTATTTGATGTATGATCGTCATGGAGAAATTGTAATACCTAATAAAAAACAGTCAAATGAGGTGGTTGGTGATAAAGTTAGTATGACGAACCTCATAGAACATGTAAAGACCCGGAAATTCCCGCTCTTTGAATCGACCATAAACCACACAGGTCTGACCCAAAGGTTGGAAATCTTCGAATACTTTAACTTTGGGAATACAATATATCAGAACAATAACAGCAGACTTTTATAACATTATAATAACGTTACATCAGAGTACAGAATATCAGAGTACATCGAATAAATATATTACAGCGGATGATTATATTACAAGAAATTAATACAATACACAGTTGAAGACTTCAATGCTCAGGACACAGCTTTAAGCTTCGATCCAAGATCCTGCTAAAGAGATAAAGATATCTGCAAAAAGCTACTCGACTGCCCGTGTGGAAAGAGGGCACCGAGTTCGCAAGGTGAAAACAAACTATGGGTCAGTCATGGGACTGGTGTGAGAATTCTTAACTAGTTTAACTAATAGTAATAAGGCAAATCCAAGGACCACGCCGCTAACGCGGAACGGGTTTACTCCAATGGATTACCGTGCATAATAATAAAGGAAATCGTCAAACAGCGCAATGCTTTTTGGAAAAATGAAACCATTATAAGACCCAGGTCCCATCACATAATGCAACGCACACCAGAGGATAGAGTTTTACCTTATAATGGTCAAAAGATGCTAAATATGTAAAACGGATTACTACTAGTGTGTATATGTTTTAAATAAAAACATTTCAATCATAAGTATCAATCCTAGACGGCATGGGTACCATATATCATGTCGCCAATACTAGTTCTACAATCAAAATCGCAAGGTCGTATTGGAAATTGGATTTCCATCATGAGTCGAGGCTAGGGGCAAGCTCCTCTCCGATTCGAGACACTCTAGCAAATGCCTCAGGATCCCCCGCAGTGAACCCTTGGATCTTCAGGGCCGGTCCCCGCCTATGGGCAGTGGATTAGTTATGCCTGAACACACGCTTCCCGGTCCCTTTGGACCTATAATATGACCACCAACGGCCTATAAAACACGAGGCGCCTCAAAATTCATCATCCACATAAGTAAAATGTCAGCGCTGGTACGTCCCTGACATCACTCTAGCTAGAAAGAAACGTGTGCACTCCCTGCAGTCCGTATCTCGTTTTTGACTCATACCGGGGTGTGAGGCTCGCGAAGTCACGCTATACACAAAGCTACACCTAAACAGGCCATGCTTTGATCATCAACCACAAGGCCTGCTTTTCAACAAAAGCCTTGATCAATGCATCTTAGTATGTCACATTGTCAGTCCATACTATACCATTAATTTCTACCAATATATAACCTCTAAGCTCGTATGTCTCAGAGAAGGGTGTTAACCACCAAACAGATATATATTAAGAGAGATCAGCGAATGTAGTATAAAGGACTACAACGTCAGACATACATTCCATTTATAAACTTATGCCCTGGGTCTGAGAGAAAGTCAAATCTGTACAAATCAACACTTCGTCCGAACGGCCACCACTGAAGCCCTTTCAAGGTAGCTACTCCTCTCATGGGTCTCAGTAGCAACACATCCATTCGATGTGAAGATCGCCGGTCTTCAATCGCCGTCTTCAACTCTTAGATTTAAAACGTCGTATAATCATTTGAAATGAGATTGAACTCGGCCTTCTCAAATGATTCTCGCATAAATATATATATATATATAATTTGAAAACATTTCATATCGTTATTAATATTTGATAACGACCTATCGCTATTTTTATTTATAAAAAAAATAGCCTAAATAATTTAACGACGCTTCGGGTCGATGGGCGACCCTGGCGCTGTTTTCAACCAAATTTGATTTACACATAACTTGAAATCTAACCGTTGGATTTTGATTTATATAAGATCTTCCCAAAGCGGTCCTAACGGTTCCAGTTTTGGGAAAATCCGACGGTCGGATCTCTCGGTATAACCGTTTAAAGTTACGATTGCCGATACGCGAACTGCCGCGCGCGTTCCGTTTAATTTATAATTTATATTTATATATATAAATATAATCGTTTGGTGATTTCAACTATTAACGTCTATTCTTTTATCGCATTTAAAATGACGATAAAAATATCACTTTTATTTTACTCTGTTTTATTTACATTTAAAATGTAAATAAAATGTGCTTTTTTAAATTCACTTTAATTCATGCTTTATTTACACCAAATATAAATAGATATTCTTTTTCTATCTTTGGTTTATTTACACTAAATGTGAGTAAATAATTAAATAATCTTTTTCTATCTTTTGATTTATTTACTCTAAATGTAAATAAATATTCTTTCTTACCATTTATTTACCTAGATATAAATAAATGTTTTCAGTTTCCTTTTCTTATTTCTTTACCCAAATGTAAATAAATGGTTTTTCTACTTCTACTTTTTCTTATTTATTTACACTATTTTTAAATAAATGTTTTTACTTTTCTTTTATCTTATTTATTTACACTATTTGTAAATAAATGTTTTACTTTTACTTTTGCTATATTTATTTACATTAATTGTAAATAAATGTATCTAATTTCTTATTCATATTTATTTACGCTATTTGTAAATAAATGGTTTCAATTTCCTTGCCAATCCTATTTACATAGTAAATGTAAATAAATGTATTTCTTTAATTCTTTTCTAATATTTCTTTTTAACATAAAAAGAATATCTTATGTTAATTCTTTTCTAACATTTCTTTTTATTATTTTTATTTACATAAGAAAATGTAAATAATTACCATCCACATTTTGGTCCTTTTTATTCCCCTTTTTTTTATAAGAAAATGTAAATAAATTCTAATTCACATGTTTAATCTTATAATCTTAATTACATAGAAATGTAATTTTATTTACAATGTAAAAACATGTTCTTTAATTACATAAAAGTATAATTTTATTTAATCTTTTATTTATCTAATGTAAATAAATGTCTTACTTTTTCTATGTTTTATTTTATTTACACTAACTAGTTTACATATGCTTTAACCTCCCACATTGGATAGGTATTGTCGTGATTACTGGACAGCCGGGCGGGTCCGGGCAGGTTTACATCACAACTCAATCCAACCTCGGGTTAAGCATACTAATTCATATTAAGAAAAATGGAATAAATGTTTTTATCCTTTTTATTTTCTTTTCTCATTTATTTACCTATTTGTAAATGAATGTCTAAATTACTTTACCTTATTTATTTACCTAAACGTAAATAAATGTTTCAATTACTTTATCTTAAGTATTTACATAAGAAATGTAAATGCTTAATCCCTATTCTTTTACATTGAAAAATGTAACACTACAACAAAAAACACTTTTCGCAACAGGCGATATCTGTTGCAGTAGACCTATTGCAACAGGCCTGCGCCTGTTGGTATAGCCGAAGTTGCTAAAACTCTGCAACATTTTCTGCCTGTTGCAATAAGATGTTTCAGTATACTTTTTTGCAACTAGCTTTTGCTGTTGCAACAGATCATTTTGCAACAATATATGTCTGTTGCAAAAGATCCATAAATCTATAAAAAAAAATTACAGCTTATAGATATTACATATTAAATGTATTCGTTTTAGTAATAATACATATAAAAAAAATGAAATAAACAAATAAAAATTTTATTTTAACAAAGTTTTAATAGTACAAACAATTACAACAAAAATTTCAACAATTTTCATACACCATTCATGTATAACAATTTCTTCTCTCACACAACACATTTTTTCGAATAGAGTATTTTCTAATCATATTTCTACTCTATTATACTTATACTATAACAAAAAAATAAATATCATCAGTTCACTAGAACAAATCTACAGTTCATGCTCCAAGTTCGTTGTCGCTCATGAACGGGCACATGCTTGTCGCTGGTTGTCGCTCATGAACAGGCACATGCTTATCGCTGGTTGCCACTGGTTCATGAAAGAGCAAATAGATGTCCGATAATGATTTCTGTTTGTAAATTATTATTAAGCATTATGCATTATGAACCTGCAATAGACATGACGGATTGCCAAACTTATCTCAAAGCACATAAATATAGGAAATTGAAGTCAGAAATGAAAACATAATGATCCTGACTATGCAATAAAGGACCCGACTGTTAGAAATGAAAGCATAACTTCTTAGTCAGAAATGAAAGGATAACTTCTAAGTCAGAAATGAACCTGACCTTGCTAATAGGATAAATGAATTCAAATATCATGCAACTTCATGGTTGTATTTTACTAATGCCGTGTGAACTGTGAAACCCTTTTAACATTTTTCAACTCTTTAAGTTTAGCTTACCTTAGCAGCATGGTCTTTCAAGACATGCTTACAATCATAGCTTCCATCTTTGTCTGCTTGCCAAACACGAACAGTCTGCATTTAAGTAGGCATATAAAATAAGGCATTACGTAATTTGTCTACTTACAATCATAGCTTTCTTCCATCAACTGGTTCAATCACAGGTTTTGATACAGGCTACGAAATTAGGCAATACGTAATATAAATTAAATCTTAGCCAATAATATAAGATCAGCAAAAAAAAAGAGCTAGTGTAACAAAATAATAATAATGTAGTGTAAATAACAAAACAATATCAAAATCAATGGACAAATTGCAACTTGGCACTGCATCCGTGAAGGAGACTAATTTCTACATGCTCATATTATGTTGGGCACAGTAGCATCACCACTTAGCAAACTCAGGAATAAAATTTGCTGTTGATTCTGATGAAATAAAATTACCAATGAGAATGAATAAAAGGGGACCAAATTAAAATGAACATTTGCTTGTCCATTGATGTCCTTGGTTGTTTGTACTGGTTTTATTGGCAATTTGTCTTTCAACTAAATAGAGCTAGCAAAACATTTCATTTTTATCAAGTAGAAGGAAAAGCAGTATTAAGAGATCCAAAATTAATGTTGCACGTAACTTGTAATGGATATTAGTCAATAATAATTCAAGAATGCATTTGCTAAAAATACTTCCAACAAAGGAAGTATTCCCATTTTTAAACTACACTAACAGAACAGAACAAATTAAAAAAAAAAAGTAAAAACTTGTTGCTGCTACTTCGCACTTGAACTAAAAATAAAAACCTGAATCAATCAAAATCCACCTCCATTATCGATGACGTGGCATCAGTCAAAATTTTCTGCTGCTCCTTCACACTCCTTTTTGTGAGTGCAATGCATTCCTACAAGCAAAGAGAATAATAAGTAATCCAAAACTTCTACATACATAAAAATTGACAACTTTTTTACTTAGGAATTGGAAAACATAGGTAAGAACTTATTCCAAAGAATAATAGGTATGATTTGTTTTCAAGTCCAAAACCAAAACATGAAAGATGTAAAAAGAAGAAAAGTTAAAAATACGTGCAGTAATTATTTCAAAATAAAGTGAACATATATCTTAAATTGTAACATCGGATATCCAATAACTGAGCACACCCCGGAACTCACTCTATTCGTACATCATTACATGTGTCAGGTGGTTTTTCCGCCCTTCATTGCTATATATGTGCAAAAAAGAGTGATGAAGGAAAAGCAGTCTAATGCGAAAATATGTAGTACAGTATTTTAAAATGTATAATTCAACCAATTTCGTAGAGGCTCAGTAGTAAACGAAGATAAAGTACAATCTTCTATTAGGCATATTCACAACTAGACCTTCAAAAATCATGTATATTGAAATGAAACAGTAACAAGTCGAGATAAATTTCACTCTGATTTGATGTACATTAAAATGTTTAAATGCGTTATTATTTTTACCTAAGTCAACAAGAAAATTTGAAGTAACAAATTTTATTGAAATTCTAGATGGGAAAATCTTGGAAAATGTACTGAAGCAATACCAGCATGAATATGAGAATTGATAACGCGTTCCTCAAGACAATCCTCCCTTTTTATGGTTTATTAAACAAATAAGGAAACCCTAGCTTGTAAAAGCAAAAACATTTTTTAATTAACACACATAAAATTTCAAATTAGAAATTAACGAAACCAAAACAATAAAACCAAAAGGCCAAACTAAACAGCCGAACTTGTAGCAGATGTACTCAATGTCTTATGCTGCTCTATACTGACAAGTTTCCAAAGCCTCATTTCAAAACCAAATTATAAATCATAATTTATATGAAAAGGATCATATTTAATCATAGAAAACAACTGTGAATACCTGTTAGAATCAGCGAGAAGTGATCGAAGTGAGTAGCAATGGATTCGAGCAAGCACAGCTAGAAACGCAAGCAAGCAGATGGCGATTAAGGCAGGAAGGCGAAGTGGGAATTGGGAATTGGGAATTTAGATACCACCTTTCAATTTAGATCTAGAATTTAGAGCGATATAGAGCGATGGCTTGAATTTAGATCTAGAATTAGGAATGGGGAAAGGCGGGTGAACAGCTAGCGAAGTGGGCACAACGTTTTGTGCGAAGCGGTAAATAAATTTTTGGAGATCCCGCCATACAATTTTCGTAGCCCGCCTTTCAGTTTACATTATCTGTGGGAAGCACGTTCCAGAAATTTATACCTTGGACTTTTGCTAAGCAATAAAAATTAAGTTTGTTATAAAATAATATTTTAAAAGAACATCTAAGGGAAGTTATTAAATAAATCTAATTAATAATGAATAATAAATATTAGCTATTAAACATTAAACTAGTGTTGATTATAAACTATTTAACAATATTTATTTTTAAAATACCAAATAATTGAATATAATAATCAATTATAATTATAAAATTAAAAATATGATTATTGCAACTGGTAGGAAAAATTATAGCTGTTAAAAATATGTTTATTTCATTTGGTAAGAAAGGATGATTGTTAAAAATTCGTTTATTGCAACTGTCATATGCCGCCAACATATGATATTATTTGTTAATAATTATATTCATAGATTATAATTACTGGTTATAAGTCATTTATTACTAATTATACATCGTTTATAAATTATAAATAATGTTTATATTTTTTTATTAATAATTACTGGTTAAAATTATTCATTAATTAGTAAACTAATTATTAAACTATGATAAATATCAATTACTAATATATTAAATTACTAAAATATTAAATATTAACTTACTAAATTAAGTACATATTAATTATTATACATTAATTTTAATTAATTGTTTTTTGCAACTGGCTTTACTAGTTGTAAAAAATACAGTTATTGCAAGTGGTAAAAACAGTTGCTAAAGATATTTATTCGCAACTGGCTTGGAAGTGCAGTTGCAAGTAATATGTTTGTTGCAACTGTTATGAAAGAACAGTTGCGAAAAGTATGTTTTTGCAACAGGAAGGGAAGCGCAGTTGCTAAAAATATGCTTTTTGCAACAGAAATAAAAGACCTGTTGCTAAATCTAATCTATTGCAACTGTTATAATAGGTCTGTTGCAAAATATCGTTTACTGCAACTGTCATTTTTCGCCTGTTGCAAATAGCTAGTTGCAATAGGGTATTTTTCTTGTAGTGTAAATACTTAATCCTTTTTATTATTTCTTCTTAACAAAATGTTTATTTTGTTTTTATCCTTTTATCTACTTTAAACAAAAATGCAGTTTTGACGCTACTAATTTATATTGATAAACATGTGAATTTTTGTCGCAACTAATTTATATTGATAAATAGTATATTTTTAACGCTATTAATTTATATTGACAAAATTGTTAACTTTAATCCAACTATCATAATTTGACAAATATGTCAATTCTAATTCAACTACTATAATTTGACAAAAATGTCAATTTTAATCCCACTATCATAGTTTGATAAATAGGTCAATTCTAAAGGTAAAAAGCGACATTTCTATTTATCATGCACAAATCCTATGTAATTGACATTTTTATTTATCACAACACTTTTAACTAAAATGACATGTTTATATTAGTATAACATGATTAACTAAATGACAAGTTTAACAATCCTAATATCAGAATAAAAATAAGTATTTTTATTCACATGACATGACATTATTATAACATAAATGGTATTTTTATTCTAATGTCATATTTGCATTGTGAAAATATAACCATTTCGCTAATTCGCTCTTAATATACAAAATGTCCACTTTGTCTAATTCACTTTTAATATACAAAAATGTATATTTTGTCTAATTCTTCTCCATGCAAACAAAATGCTAATTTTGTTTATTCAATTCAATGCAAACAAAAATGCTAATTTTGTTTATTCTATTCAATGCAAACAAAAATGCTAATTTTGTTTATTCTATTCAATGCAAACAAAAATGCTAATTTTGTTTATTCTATTCAATGCAAACAAAAATGCTAATTTTGTTTATTCTATTCAATGCAAACAAAAATGCTAATTTTATTTATTCTATTCTAATATTCATTTTAATCTTTACATAAAAAAAATGTAAATTTACTATTTCTATGTAGTATTTGCATTTTAGGATGCAAATGCAAAGACAAACTTATTTCTAATGTAAACGTCCTTTCTAGTGTCAACATTTCAAAAATAACTATATTTCCCAATGCCAATATTTGATTCACTTCAATCATATAATATGACGATGAAATATGTGTCACAATACTCAAATTATCATAATGGTGGTTTTGGTGTCATAATATTCAGAATAACACAACAACGGTTTTGGCGTCATAATATTCAAAATAACACAATGATGGTTTTGGCGTCATAACATTCAAAATAACACAATGATGGTTTGGCGTCATAATATCTATTTTAACACAACGGTATAAATTGTGTCATTGTAACTATACTAACACAATGATGTAAATTGTGGTGTACTTTTGATGGATCACAATACAAGCCTCATCTTTATTTGTAAATGAAAATAAAGATCATTAAACTTACATTCTGTTATATGTAAATGAAGACAAAGATAGAAATTGTCCCTTTACTTAAGTTGACAAAATGAGCACAAAATTTTGTTCTTTTATTATGTCAACAAACAACATAAGAATTTGTCTTTTTATCAAGTTAACAAAATGACATAAAACTTGTCCCTTTTAATTTAACAAACAAAATTATGATTGTCACTTTACTTAAGTTGACAATATGAGCACAAAATTTTGTTATTTTATTATGTCAACAAACAACATAAGAATTTGTCTTTTTATCAAGTTAACAAAATGACATAAAACTTGTCCCTTTTAATTTAAAAAACAAAATTATGTAAAAATTGTCTTTTATTTTACAAAACAAAATTACATAAAAATTGTCTTTTATTTTAACAAACAAAATAAATGTTAAAAATTGTCCCTTTAATTTGTTAACAAAAATAGTGTTAAAAATTGTCCTTTTTATTTGTTGACAAAATAATGTTAAAAATTGTCCTTTTTATTTGTTGACAAAATTGGACATAAAATAATCCTTTTTATTTTGTCTACAAAAATTTGTCTTTTTCTTATGTAAACAAAATAGCATAAAAATAATTTCCTTTTAATTTGTATACAAAATTTTGCCTTTTCTTCTTTTGTAACAAGGATAAAAAAAATTAAGATTTAATATTTTTATGTAAGAAATAAAAATAAAAACAATAACGATGAGGATTTATCGGGAATGCATCAGAAGTACAGATCTAAACAAAAGTCCACAACATGATATCATGCATCATCACATCAATCGATAACAAACTTAATCATCACATCACAGATAACTTACGTAACAATTTTAATTAAAATTTTATATTAATTAAAAATCAGAAATCTCACTTGCGTTGGAGATTTTAGTCCAAATTTTCAAACAGTTCAGAAAGGCCTCGTGTCAGTCCAGGAATGTAGATCTGATCTCTACGATCACACAGCTTCTGAAATCGTTAATTTCGTTGATGTACGCATTAGTTATGGTCAGAATAAGATTGGAAATAAATTTAATTTATTAATTAAATAATTAAATTAAAAATATACCCTCTTCTTCTTGTTCAAAGTCACGGCCGTGACTTTCAACTATTGTTCAAAACTCCACCTTCAGTTTTCGGGAGCTTGGATGCACGAAACGAGGCGCCGTCAGTTGGAGGAGGTGCGGCCAGGGGAGGTGCACATGTGCCTGGGGTGTTGGGGGGTGTGGTTGGAAAGAGGAGAGAAAGAGGAGGTGAAGGAGAGCCGCCATGAACCTATGAAGAAGGAGGCTAGGTTTCATTAGGGTTATGGGGTTGGGTCTATGAGATATTATATAGACATTCGCAAATTGTTGTTTAGTCCTTATGTATTCTATTATATTTAATTCTATTAATTTTACCCCCTTTATGTAAGTTATTTAATACAATTTGGTCCCTTTATTATAAACAAATAATACTTTTCTTTCAATCTTTTCAGTGTAGTAAAAATGATACATTTAAATGCAACTTTTTAATGTGATAAAAACGATACATTCCATTGCAACTTTTTTAATGCAAATAAAAATGATACATTTGTAAATTCTAATGTGACTAAATTAATGAGTTTAATTTTGTCCATTCACATTCAACAAAAATGTATATTTTGTTGTACCTTTCGAACACCACACAAAAATGTATAACCTAACATGTTTTGTTGACATTTCTAATATAACCTAACATGTTTTGTTGACATTTCTAATATAACCTAACATGTTTTGTTGACATTTCTAATGCACATTTTTAATAAAAGTGGCATCTTCAATTCTCTAAATAGATGACATGTTTAATTCTCTAAATAGATGACATAAATGACATTTCATGACATTTCAAATCTAATGACATATTTAATCCAATTTAACCTTCCTAACAAAAGTGACCTTCTTATTTTAACATAAACATTACTAATAAAAATGTTCTCATGACAAATCCTATATTTCAAATGCAAATAAAAAGAACCTTTTTTTTATTTTAAATCATCACATCAAAACATATTATTATTATTATTATTATTTTGAATGCATAGTGAGTTAAGAAAATGAAAAGTTACCAGGTTGAAATAAAGATACATGCAGGCATGATTTGGAAAGAATAAACATGGCATTTATGATATGAGTGTGCATGATTTATTTGTTTATTAATGTCAACATTAATTAACGAACGTTACTTTGTCTATCACATGCGACATGAAATTTACTATATAAATAAACAAATAGATTTTATCATTTAATTTCTCAAATCAAACATATCTTATAGTTGACACTCAACTTAGTGTCAATTTCTTATTAAAAATTATATTGAACCTTTAAAATAAAATCAAGGATTCAACTACTATTATTATTTTAATTTAAAAACAGAATTTTTAAATTCTCCCGTATTTTCTAACAAAATTTTATGAAATAAAAATTTCAAATTTATCATCAATTTCCGGGTTGTTACAGAACATATAGATAAAGATGTTGCACAATCAATGTTCGCTACTGTTGAAGTTGATAATGATGATGTTAACGTCGAAGACGAACCAAATGTTGGAGCGAAAAAAGTACGATTTATTGGACGCTTCTAAGAAACTCCTTTGGAATAGTTATACAAGCGGTACTTAATTATCGACAATTGCAAAATATGTTGTAATAAAAGCAAAGGCAACCTCATAGAAGCTGAATTTATAACTGTTGTGCAACCTGCTAAACGTCAAATGTCATCCGATAATTTAATATGAAAAAATCATTATGAAGTGATCAAAATCCTTGTAAAGACTCGGAAAAATCGAACACTTAATGTTTGAATATCGTAACAATTTGTAATATTGTTAAATGTTGTAAAACCTCGTAAAGACCGTTCTACGCTTACATGCAGCCCTTAGAGGGAAGCTAGCCGTGCTTGGAGAGAAGTTGTCACAGGTAATCAGGTTCATATTTCTAATTCTCTTCAGTTTTATCAACCTAAGGATCACCAAAACATTAAATGCGCTAAAATACATAATGAATTAGCTCAAATGGGTAGACAACAATGGAGAAATACCATAGTAGTATATGTTGTTGGATCCAGACATCATACTCCATTTTTTAAAGTCTATATCCATATAGTATGGCAGCCGATGGGTGGTCTCAGATTTTATCCTGAAAAAAATGGGTTTTTTTAATCATCAAATTGATAGGAAAGAAGACTATGATAGAATTTTTGAGAAAGGTCCTTATTTTTATGACAAAAAACTAATGATGATGAAACGATGGTCATTGTGTATGAAGCTGAACAATTTTTTTTTGAGTTCAGCACCAATTTGGATTAAACTTCCTGGTTTGCCTTTAGAATATTGGACCGCAGCAATCAATAGAATAGCTGTTACGACCCGCATTCTACACATCGAAGGATCGTAGAATATTTATTTCTTTTACATACGAAGTCGTATGGTCATGTAACTTTGGGAGACGACTATTGGGGTCATTTCTCATGTTCATGATTTTTCCCGATTTTTAAATGACCTTTTTGCCCCTAGCTGATCTTGTTTTGGCCATAACTTTTGATTGAAAAGGAGTTTTGACCTGAAACCACTTTCATTGGCTCCGGATGATGGTTTACAATTCCATAGAGTGATCATATTAGCCAAACGGACACACCGTTTGGGAGATATGGCTAAAACAAGTTTCAGATGGTGAAAAACAGCTTAATTGGGCTCAACCGGGTGATTAACAGCTAGGCCCAAAGGGAAGTTTCGGGATTAGGAGTTTAAAAGGGCTGTTAGGGTTTGGAGAATACCTTTTTCTCATTTTTCAGCCGTCACTGTTCATTCCTCTTAACCTAGCCATGGCCTCCGCTCTCTAAATCTCTTCAAAACACCTCTAAACCACTTTCTAATTGAAGATTAGCCTAATCAACATCAAATTAAGGAGGAATAGCACCAAAGCAAGGTTAGAGCTGCTGTGTTGCATTGGGAACATCGCCAAATAGAGAATCATTTCAGATTTGGTATTTTATTTGTGGCCAAGGTGAGTGATTTGCATAGTTTTGCACTAATAACGGTTAATTAAGGGTAATTAGTGAAGATTAACGAAATTAGACATGATAAAATTTTGGAAAAATATTCATAAATTCGGAAATAATGTTTTAGGCCTTTGTTAGAAATTTGGGTTAATTTGGTTAAGTTTTGCTAATTGTATGCTTAAACATGATTAAAAGGGATTAAGGGAAAAACACGGGGTTTTGGCTTTGATTGATCCATTTTACATGCTATGGTTGTTGTTTTGGTTTTTATGATTGATTGTACATGTTGCTATGACTGTATGGTATGATTTGTGATTGTCTAGAAGAGTTAGAATGGTCGAAAACGCCGTCGAATGGCGTAAAACAATCGTTGGAAGAGTTACAGGAATTATGCAGGGAACCGGATCGGATCGCCCTACCCGACCCCGACCCGATCGCGATGCCTCTTCTCTCCACGATCCAAACCCCTCGCCTGAAGATGCCAGTCACGATCCAAAGTAGAGGTCACGAACTGATGAAGTGCCCCGACCTGAATAATGGAGCACGACCCGATGGGGCAATCACGACCCGACCTAGTGAGAAACGAGCATGCCACGATCCGACGCTAGGTGGAGACCTTGATCCGATGCTAGGTGGGGAGCCACGATCCAACGCCAAGGGAGGCCACGAGCTGATCTTCGAACGGACAGTGAACGGACTTGATGGGAGCTTGGAGCTATGAATTGAACTGAAGAACCGATTCAGAAGGTGAAGACCAAAAACCCGAGATGCTAAGGTACTCCAAATGGAAGTTAGAGCTCAGGATCCAGATGGGAACCAATGAGTTCACTTCATGGTTGGGCTTCGCTGCGGGATGTGTGCAAAGAGGTTATCGATATCCATAACTTTGGTTCACCGTTGAAGAAAATGGGGCATGTAGACGAACCAGAGCTAGGCTGGTTGACCCATTTGGGTTATTGACTATGGACCAGTGCAGTGGGGACAGTGTAATACTTGTACGGAGTTGCCGTCATAGCCCTAAAAGAGCAAAGTGGGTCGTAGCAATAGTTGTACGGAGTTGTCGTCATGACCCCAATATCGTATGCTTTACGCACTGAATGAGAGATGTGAGGATGGTTGCTATGTTTGATTTATTTGCCATCATTATGACATGCACACCCCCACCCCCGTATTCTTTACACCATATGTTAGTGGCACCTTAGAGTATTGTACGGTATGTAGTGCAAACTCTTTGGTTGTAGGTCCAGGTTCAGGTATGGTTTAGTATACCTGTTATTGTTCTATTTAGCTGCTTATCGCTCATACCAGACTTTTTGTATGACCCAGAGTTTTATGTCTCTTCTTATTACTCTGGTTGCTCTCATGAGTTGACTAGAGACAGGTTAGGTGGTATGCACGAGTAGCTATACCGGAGACGAGCAGGAGGCTTCCACGTATGATACATATATATAGATATTCTCCCTGTGTTGCTGCGGTCACTACTTTGGGCATTAGTAGTGTACCTTTTTTTTTTTTTTTGTTTAGAGACAGTAATTTGGAAAGTTGTAATAAGCTGTATTTGGATTTCCGCTACTCTAATGATGATGTTGATGTTGGTTTTAGTTACCAGCTTATGCACTGTCTCGCCTGTTTTATGTCAAATATATTATTATTGAATTTTGTTCCATGCGTTGTGAGACGTTCTACAGGTTTCTTTGTTAGTTCTTCCATCTTCTTTCCTTTCTTTGACGAACGTCCTGTGCTAGCGGACATGTATACATCACACTTTCGGAGGAAAAGTCGGTTAATGCGGGGCGGGCCGTCACACTTGGTATCAAAGCTCTAGGTTGCGTAGGTAACCTAGGGAAGTTATCAGGGAGAGATAGTATACGTATATGAGGGCGCGTATTTGTGATTATTTTGGTTTTCAAAAGCTATATATATATTATTAGTATAACTAAGGATGAATTCGCACTACACTGACACCACAAAGAGGATGGTTAATCGTTTTCTCTGTACAGATTGAACGATGAGCTGATACGTAAGGGGTACCGGTAGAGGAGCCAATAATGGGAATGCTGCTGAGATGAGGACGATATTTACCGACCTCATGAGAGAGATGCTTAGGGATGTGCAGAGGGCAACTCCCAATGCTGGTAATGGTGGTGGTCCAATAGTGCAGGCGCCTAGGGCCGATTTCGCCAAGCTTAACAAAGATTATACTAGTCTTGGTGGGAAGCCGTTCCACGGAACGGAATCGGCCGTGGATGTTCAGGATTGCTAGATAGTTGCGAGCGTATCTTCGAAGATTTGGGTATCGAAGACGCGATGAAGAGAAGGCTAGCATCCCGTCAGCTGCAAGGACGGGCTACGAATTTGTGGAATGCTGTAAAGGCAGCTACTCCCGAGGATCATATTACTTGGGATCAGTTTAAGGCTCGCTTTATCGATAAGTTTATTCCAGCTACTCAGAAGTCAGTGTTGTTTAAGAAATTTTTGGAGCTCAAGCAGAATGGCAGAGCTGTCTCGGAGTATATTACCGAATTCGACACTTTGTCGAAATATGGGTTATCCCTAATAGATACTGCCGAGAAGAAGAACGAGAAGTTTATAACAGGTTTGGATCAGTACTTGGGGGAAAAGCTTATTAACCACATCGATGAGACGTTTGAATTGATTGTGGGGAAAGCATTGAGGTCAGAGAGTCTTTACCCTAAGTCGAAGACTGAGGTTGCATCTGTAGAGGAGCCAAAGCCGCAAGCAAGCGGTGGAGGCAAGAATGGTTCTCAGAATAAGAGAAAGCAGAATCAGACTAAGGATGGCCAGAAGAAAAAGAATAAGAAGGATGTTGAGTGCTTCAGCTGTGGTAAAAAGGGCCATTATGCCAGTAATTGTCGAGCCAAGCCAGCAGACAGGAAGTGCTTCAACTGTGGCCAAGTGGGACATCACAAGGACAAGTGTCCGCAACCCCCTAAAGAAAAGCAGATGGTGAAAGCATATGCCCTTAATGCTATTCCTTCTTCGTCGAATGCCCCAACTGCGGCGGAGAAGGGAAAGAATGTCGTTATCCAAGGTATGCTTTCTGTTTATGATGTTCCTGTTAGAGTTTTGTTTGATACCGGAGCTTCCAGTTCCTTCATATCTAGTGACCTGGTAGATAGGTTGGGATTGGAGCCCGAGATTGTCGATAGACCTTTAGTAGTGACGAACCCGATTGGTGGTTCGACTAGCCTTAGCATGATTTGTCGTAATGTGGTCTTATCGAGTCATGGATGCATGTTTGTTTGTGATTGCTTTGTTTTGGGCTTTACTGGGTTTGGCATTATTTTTGGAGTCGATTGGCTCCAAAGATACGGGGTGGTGGTAGACTGTGAGGGCTTTTTGGTGACAGCTAGAGCGGATGATGGGCAGAGGGTAGTGTTTGGTGGTCTACCTAGTGATGGGGTAATGGGTAGTTTTCTAAATTCCCTCGACATACCGCATGGTGAGTTGTCAGGTTTGCCTGTGGTTGGCCAGTATCTGGACGTCTTTGAGGAAGTGACCGGGCTTCCACCACATCGAGAGATTGTGTTCCGTATTGATTTGGTGAAAGATGCCAGACCTATAGTGATGTCACTTTGTCGTATGGCACCAAGGGAGCAGCGAGAGCTCAGGGTGCAAGTCAGCGATCTTTTGAAGAAGGGATTTATCAGAAGAAGTGTTTCTGAATGGGGAGCACCAGTTGTGTTTGCTACCAAGGCGGATGGTTCCCTTCGTTTGTGTGTAGACTATCGCGAATTGAATAAGGTGACGAGGAAGAATAAGTATCCTCTACCGCGGACAGATGATTTGTTTGATCAATTGAGTGGCGCGAGAGTATTCTCCCAGTTGGATCTCGCGACAGGTTTTCATCAGCTTAGAGTGGAAGCTGAGAGTACAGCTAAAATGGCATTTCGGACGCCGTCTGGATTTTATGAGGGGTTGGTCATGCCATTCAGGCTGACCAATGCCCCAGCATATTTTGTGGATCTTATGAATAGGGTATTCAGAGATCAGTTGAATAAGTTTGTTTTTGTGTTCATGGACGATATACTTGTTTATTCGAGGACAGAGGAAGAACACAAGGAACATTTAAGGATAGTGATGGAGGTGTCGAGAAAACACCAATTGAAAGCAAAATTTTCTAAGTGTCACTTCTGGAGAAGGAAAGTGAGATTTGGGCCATGTTGTTTTAGAAAATGGTATCGCCATTGTAACACACTGGATTTTTGAGTAATCGAATTAACTAAATTAAAGAATAATTAATCTCAGACGTAAGAATTAAGGGAAACGGGTTGCGCCATTGTGTTCGTCTCGGAATTCTGGTTGAGATAGAGTCCGAGTTTGCGTGAATGACTTCGTATGAAGAAGTTATGGCGATCGGAAGTTTCAGAAAATTCAAAACAGATTTTCAGAAAATTCAAATTTCGGAGTCAGACAGGCTAGGCGGGAAAATTCCCGCTAGGGCGAGGTCGACCATAAGGTCGACCTGCCTTAACTAGGTCGACCTGGGGGTCGACCTCCCCCCTCCCTCCTCCCCCCCCCGGGCAGATTTGATTGATGACCTGTTTGTGACTATGTGCTGACTCATTAGGGTTTCTGATATGCTCTAATTGGCTGGGACTAATTCTGGGTTGATCAGACGGCTTAAACTAATCCTAAACTCTATTAAAACACCTGTAGACCCAAACCCTAAAATCAAAACAAAATTGGATTCATGGCCTCCATGCCGTCACCTTGCAACTCAGAATAGCTGCCGCCTATTAGAGAGGAAGAAAGCAAATCAAATTCAATCCTTTTCAACTCTAACAGCGAATCTTCATCAAAGGAGCGCTAATTCAACTCCAGAAATCAGAATTCAGAACTCAAGACTGCTTTTGAGTTGTGAGTTCGATAGTTTTAACAAAATAATTAATAAATGAATTGGATTGAGTAATAATGCGGATAATTTGGATGTGATATGAATTGTTGATTTCATGTTGTAATTATGTTTTAGAATTATGTTATAATTCCTATGATATTATGTTATGATGCTATCATCCATGTTATAATCCTATGATTGGCTTATGTCTAGTTGAATCATCATGTTTCTTATGCTAGTTTGTTATATTGACTCATATGATAAATCATATATATGCAATTTTAGACTTTGATTCAAACATGAATCATATACAAGTTGGGTAGAATTAAATGTGAACTTACATGATTATGACACCTAGTTTATGTGAGAATTTAATTGAAAATTTGGCTATGACGTATGCTAAATTCTACATGATACTTTACATGTTAGATACTAGTCTACACCATTGTTGCGATGTATAAATCACCTATGTAAGTTTATGAGTTGGATATGAACCATGTTATGCAAATTTAGGATTATTACCTATGCAAATATAGATCTATGACATATGTTATTTATGCAAGTTTTAGGCCATTATTTCATCAAGTTCACACCTTTAGATTTGGATCCATGACATATGATGTTTATGTAAGTTTGTGGCCATTATCTCATCAAGTTCACACCTTTAGATTTGGATCCATGACATATGTTATTTATGCAAGTTGTAATTTTGGCCTATGCAAGTTTTAGATGTAGAACATCATTCACATATGCAAGTTCACCTCTATGTTAGATTTATGTTTTAATTATGTGTACAAATTGTGATGTTTTCTTTTATTTTATAAGTTAGACTATTCGAGTCTAACGTATATTTTTATGTTAAACGAACAAACGTACTACGTGGGGAAAAAGGGGATAATATTAAAAATATTTAATTGGCATAAATGCCTTAAAAAGGCATAAAATATAATTGTGGTGAAAATTGGTATGATTTTACATACCATAAATGGATGGACATAATTGAGTCAATTATGGACATCGTTAAATTTGGAATTGATTGATAATTTGAATAGGGAAAGTAATTCAAATTTGGGGGATGATTAATTAGGAGTAATTAATCGTCTAAGACACGAGGTTAGGCTCTTTTGTGGTGTAAGACTGCCCGGACCCGCCCGGCAAATCCAGCTGCCACAAATGCCAGTCTAATGTGAGAGGTCTTAGGCACAAACTAAATACGTAATAGTTGTAAAGACACGAGGTTAGGCTCTTTTGTGGTGTAAGACTGCCCGGACCCGCCCGGCAAATCCAGCTGCCACAAATGTCAGTCTAATGTGAGAGGTCTTTATGAGGTTACGGTCTTAATGAATTAAGAAACACTTAACCAGATAAGCATATAGTGGGACATGAGGGGGTTAAGTGGGTGCCTTGGGTGGCATGTGGAGTCTAGTGGGTGCCTTGGGTGGCATTTGGAAATACGATTAGAAACACTTAACCAAAATTGAAACATGAATAAGAAGTGGGTTAAGTGGGATTTACTAGAGGGGACCAAACTTAGGTGGATAGCTTGTGTCAAGTAATGGGGGCCCGTTTCAACCAGTAACCCATACGTATCTTTGTGGGCTCGACCCAAGTCGAGGACGGGACATGCATACTGGGCTTGACTGTAAGAGGCCAAACCGGGTTTTCGGTGGCAACGCAAGTCCAACGGGTTCATATGCGTGTGTGGACCCGGGCTGGTAGGTAAGACGTTGTTGCATCATGTAGGTATAAGCCGTGCATTCTTGGTGGTACCGGGTTGCCACTTTGGGGAGTGATACACCCCACTGTGGGGCTAGCACGGGTATATACAAGTTAGGGAGCCGATCGCTTGGGGGTAGTGGGTACACCTAGTGGATATAGGGGCAGACGACACCTATGAAGGCAGCTAGGGGTGCCCGAAACTACCAATATCATTATTAAGTTTGTAGGCGGGAGCAACCTTAGGGTGACTAGTGGTGGTGCAGTATACTAGTAGCGATGCAGTATAGCAATTATCCTATAGTGTGGGTGTAGTTTAGTAAATCTATCTTAGTGGGTTAGGTGCGCTTTAACGGTATCGTTGTTCATCTTGTTTCCTTGTTTACCCTGTCATACTCAATGGTTCATGATCATTTCCTTATTTTCCAACTTATGCCTTAGCCTAGTTACTTTGTTAATTATATTGTTAGAATTATCGCACTCGCCAGACTTCATGTCTGTCCCCCCCCCTTTTTCCATCTCTTTCCTCCCCCCCAGGTTCTCAGGTTGGAACTAGCACCAGTGGAGCTTGATTTTGGACTTCTTTTAGAAGATTGCTTAGATCGCTGAAGTAAAGTTCAACTTCTCTTTATTTATGGCTATTTTGATGTTGGGGATTATGTCTTTCAGTTTATGTACTTTGTTTTATAAAGATGGATATGATGTACTTGACTTTGGTTTATGGTTTTGATGATGTAATCAAACATATGTGTTTTCCGCTGCAATGAAATAAAGTTTCAAATTTTCCAAGTACTGCTTTATATTTGTCTTGTTATGATTTTCTGTTCTATATTCACTTAAAATGCTCCATGGAAATTAGTGCATTCCCTTTGTGAGTGACATTAATGGACGTGGGGTATTACACGTGGTATCAGAGCTGAAGGTTACCAGAACAGATATGAATTTTTGAAAAAATATTTTTCAAAGCAATTTTTTTAAAGAAGTACTTTCAACAGTATGATTTAAGGAAAGTATTATCAAGAGAAAAGTATATTTTAGAAAGCATAACCCCAAGAGCCATATATCTTTCCTTCAGTCCTTTTTGTATTGAATCTTTCCATTTTCGTTTCAGCATGTCTGAAGCATCTGAGATACCAGAGGGTGTTCATGTACCCGGTTGGTTTCATCAATATCTTGAGGCTAGGGCCGCCGCCGCGGGTCCAGCAAATCCTCCTCCTCCTCGTGTCGGTAATTTCGCAAAGATATGTAAGGACTTTAGAGCAATGGGTGGAAAACCTTTTCACGGGACGGAGACATTTGTTGGAGCTCGTAACTGGCTAAAGGAGGTGGAAGAATTGTTTGGAATCTTTGAAGTGGATGATGGAAGAAAAGTCCAGCTAGCTGCCTGGCTAATGAAGGATGAGGCCTCGTTTTGGTGGGAGGTCACTAACGGGGGACGTCCAGTCGATATATGGCCAAATTTTAGGCAGAGGTTTGAGGCGAAGTTTCTCTCACGGGCTGAAGAGAATATATACATGGAAAGATTTTTGTCACTGAAGCAAGGTAATCTATCGGTGAAAGAGTACGTTAACAAATTCAACTAATTGGCAAGGTTTGGCTTAGACTTGGTGAATACTCCAGAAAAGAAGGCTCTAAGATTTGTTAAGGGTTTAAATGAGCCGCTTTATGGGTTAGCTATGACCCACATTCCCATGGGGGCTATCTTTGAGAGGTTAGTTGACATGGTGCTCATGCATGAAGAAGAGAAGGGCGCCAATGCTAATAAGGCACCTGAGAAGAAAGGGGATCAAAAGAAGCCGCAACACCAACAACAAAACAAGAAAGGTAGCAAAGGCAACAATGCTAAGGGGAAGAAGAAATGCTTTAACTGTGGGACACCCAGCCATCTAAGAAAAGATTGTAGGAAGAAAAAGAAGACTGGTTGTTTCCACTGTGGCGAAGCGGGACATCTTATTAAGGACTGCCCAAAGAAAGGACAGAGGGCAGGGTCTACCTCAGGAGGACAGGTGCAAGCTCTTATGGCACTCGGGCAGGCAAGGGGACAAGTTCAGGCTCTCGTGGTCCCACCGCTGCAAGAACAAGGAAGAGAAATTTCCGTTGAAAGTTTAGTTTTTCTGTTTGATCATCATGTCCGTACTTTATTCGATTCTGGCGCATCACATTCGTTTATTTCTACATCATTAGTTGAAACACTGCACCTAGATACTAGTCTAGTTACTGATCCCTTAGTAGTCTCAAATCCTGTTGGTGGTTCGGCTCATCTTTCTATGATCTGTCAGGGTTTGAGAGTGTTTATCTTGGGCATTGAGTTTGAATGCAACGCCTTTGTTTTGGGCTTTATGGGCTACGGCTTGATTCTAGGTATGGATTGGCTAACTAGATATGGGGCCATCCTAGATTGTGAAAGAAGGGTAGTTAGATTGCTGACTCGTTATGGAAGGACCCTTGATATTTCTTATGACCCTAGAGGTCCGGTAATGCTTAGCTACCTAGAATCCCTTGACGCATCCGATGATGATTTACATTCGGTTCCCATAGTCCGTGAATATGCTGATGTCTTCGATGAGGTGAGGGGTTTACCCCCAAAACGTGAGATAGACTTTCGAATATATCTAGTAGATAATGCAAAGCCAGTTGCATTGCCGGTGCGCCACATGGCTCCAAGAGAGAGAAGAGAGCTCAGTAAGCAAGTGAAAGAATTGCTTGAGAAGGGGTTCATCAGACGTAGTATATCGGAGTGGAGTGCTCCAGTAGTATTTTCCACAAAGGCAGATGGGTCCCTTAGACTTTGTGTGGACTATAGAGAACTCGATAAGCTTACTAAGAAGAATAAACACCCACTGCCAAGGATTGACGATCTCTTCGATCAGTTAGTTGACGCCTCAGTGTTTTCGCAGCTGGACTTAGCCACTGGTTTCCATCAGTTGAGAGTGGCTGAGGATAGCATAGAAAAGACTTCCTTTAAGACTCCAGACGGTTTCTTCGAGTGGCTGGTGATGCCCTTCGGTTTGACAAACGCCCCCGCATACTTTGTTGATTTGATGAGTAGGGTGTTTAGGGAGTACCTTAATAAATTCGTGGTAGTCTTTGTAGATGACATCTTGATCTTTTCTAAAAGCGAAGAAGAGCATGCCCTACATTTAGGGAAGTGTTGGAGACTCTTCGAGCGCATAGCCTTAAAGCAAGATTTTCTAAATGTCACTTTTGGAGGAAGGAAGTGCGATTCTTAGGGCACGTGGTTTCCAAAGAAGGGATAGCTGTGGATCCCGCGAAGGTAGTTGCCATCCAAGATTGGAAGGTTCCTAAAAATGCGACCGAGGTAAGGAGTTTCTTAGGGTTGGCTGGCTACTATAGGAAGTTCATCAAAGACTTCGCAAAAATATCAGCTCCATTAACACGCTTGACGAAGAAGAACTTAGTTTTCATGTGGGACGTAGATTGTGATAATGCGTTCCAACGTTTAAAGAGAGCTTTGACCACAGCCCCAGTCTTAGTGTTACCAGATGGAAGTAAGCCATTTACCGTTTATACCGACGCTTGTGGGACAAGACTAGGCGTAGTAGTATTAATGGAAGAGGGACGGGTAATAGCCTATGGTGGAAGGCAGTTGAGAGTGCATGAAAGAAATTACCCTACACATGACCTAGAGTTGGCCGCTATTGTTTTCGTGCTTAAGTCTTGGCGTCATTATCTTCTTGGCGAGAAATTCGAATTGTTCACTGACCACAAATCGCTAAAATACTTATTCTTTCAGAAGGACTTGAACTTAAGGCAGCAAAGGTGGATGGAGTTCTTAGCATCCTACGACTTCGAGATAGCATATACCCCTGGCAAGGGTAACGTGGTGGCAGATGCCTTAAGTAGAAAAAGATTATCCTTGAGTCGGTTGTTTGTTGAGCGGCGAAGTTTAGAGTTCATCTCTACGTTTGACTTTACACCTTCCATTGACTTCGTACCTGGTTTGCTAGCATCCTTAGAGGTCAGACCTACGCTTTTGGGACGAATTGGCGAGGCACAGCGAGACGACCCATAGTTGGTTGAGTTAGTAGAAAAGCTCAAAGGAGGGGAGTCATTGAGCCATCTCCGTAGGTATACCCTAGATGATAAGGGTTGGTTGCGTAGGGAGGGTAGACTTTGTGTACCACGGGACGAAAATCTGAGGAAGACCATTCTTGATGATGCCCATCGTTCGAAGTGACCATTCATCCCGGCGGGGACAAGATGTACATGGACATGAGACGAGTTTACTTTTGGGCCGGCATGAAGAAAGATATGGCTGAGTATGTCGCTAGATGCTTGGTGTGCCAAGAAGTAAAAGCGGAGCAAAAGAAGCCCGGTGGATTGCTTCACCCATTGGAGGTCCCACAATGGAAGTGGGAAAGCGTCTCGATGGACTTTATTGACGGATTACCAAGATCGAGGAAGGGTAATACGGGGATTTGGGTCATGGTAGACAGACTTACTAAGAGCGCCCATTTCATTCCCGTGAAGAGTAAGAGGACTGTTCCATTGTTAGCCCCCGTATACATTCGAGAAATAGTTCGTTTGCACGGTGTTCCTTCTAGCTTAGTGAGCGACCGTGATCCCATCTTCACTAGCTAGTTTTGGAAGAGATTGCAAGAGGTGGTAGGGACTTAGTTATGTTTGAGCACCGCATATCATCCTCATACGGATGGCCAAACCGAGAGGGTGAATCGTATTCTAGAGGACCTGTTGAGATTATGTGTCTTAGATTTCGGAGGTACATGGGAGGAACATCTTCCATTGGTAGAGTTCGCATATAATAATAGCTTTCAGTCTAGCATTGGCATGGCACCGTTCGAGGCTCTTTATGGACGGCCATGTCGTTCGCCTACATGTTGGTGGGAGTCTACAGATAAGATCTTGCTTGGACCTGATATGATTAGAGAGACTTCAGAGAAGATCGATTTGATTCGAAGGAGGATGAAGACGATGCAAGATAGACAGAAATCTTATGCGGACAAGAGGAGGTCAGATCTTGAGTTTGATGTTGGGGACATGGTCTTTGTCAAGGTGTCTCCATTACGGAACGTCGTTCGCTTTGGGTCCGTTGGGAAGTTAGCACCAAAGTTCATAGGACCGTTTCCTATTAAGGAAAGGATTGGGCAGATGGCGTATAAAGTGGAGTTGCCCGAGAGACTTAGTGGTGTACACAACGTATTCCATGTATCACATTTGAGGAAGTGCTTGCACGAGACCGCGGAAGTGGTAGAGCCGAGCTTGCTTAGAGAGGTGGAGATCGAGTGTGATGCAACGATTCGACAAGCTCCTACGTGCATTCTTGGGTCGGAGATTAAGAAGTTGAGGAATCGAGAGGTCAAACTAGTCAAAGTGCAATGGGGAGATGATGAGAGCAACGCTACTTGGGAGACGGAAGAGAAGATGCGTTCATTATACCCTTTTCTTTTCGAGGGTATGTCTTTTAATTTCTCCTTTATCGCTTATCTCGTACTTATCTTATCTTTAGTATGTCCTCTCGTTAGTATCTTTGACCTTTAGATAGGATAGTCCTATGGTTGAAACATGTGTTTGAGACATGTTATGTATGATGGATGCAAGTGGATGCAACTGTTTGCTAGTGGTTGCTCGTGGATGCATATACACACACTTTAGGCACTAGATCGGCTCAGTCACTTCATATTGCGTATTGCATATAAATGTGTGTACATATTTAAGAAATGGATGTATAATGGTTGTACCATCATATGGATGTTGCATTTTGGTGAATGGTTGTGCACACATGTAGAAATAATATGTATCGATAGGGTTCTTTCGCATACATAATGGACGCATGGCACTATCATGGTTTGCATTAAGGAGGTCAACTGAATCAGTAGACCGCCTGATTTTGCATTTAATAAGGAACATATACACACACTTCTTGCATATGTTCATATAGCATTAGGAATTTATAAGGACAATGGATGCTTGTGTTTGATGGTTGAGTAGATGGTTGTTTGGATGTTAGGATATGCATTCTCCTTAACTTATAGATTTCGGGGGAGAAATCCTTTAAGGAGGGGAGAATGTAACACCCCGGATTTTTGAATAATTTAATTAACTAAATTAAAGAATAATTAATCTCAGACGTAAGAATTAAGGGAAACGGGTTGTGTTACTGTGTTCGTCTCGGAATTCTGGTTGAGATAGAGTGTGACTTTGCGTGAATTGGACTTCGTATGAAGGAGTTATGGCAATCGGAAGTTTCAGAAAATTCAAAACAGATTTTCAGAAAATTCAAATTTTAGAGTCAAACAGGCTAGGCGGGAAAATTCCCGCCAGGACCAGGTCGACCATAGGGTCGACCTGCCCCCCTCCCCACCCGGGCAAATTTGATTGATGACCTATTTGAGACTATGTGCTGACTCATTAGGGTTTCTGATTTGCTCTGATTGGCTGGGATTAATTCTGGGTTGATCGGACGGCTTAAACTAATCCTAAACTCTATAAAAACACCTATAGACACAAACCCTAAAATCAAAACAAAATTGGATTCATGGCCTCCATGCCGTCACCTTGCAACTCAGAATAGCCGCCGCCCATTAGAGAGGAAGAAAGCAAATCAAATTCAATCCTTTTCAACTCTAACAGCGAATCTTCATCAAAGGAGCGCTAATTCAACTCCAAAAATCAGAATTCAGAACTCAAGACTGCTTTTGAGTTGTGAGTTCGATAGTTTTAACAAAATAACTAATAAATGAATTGGATTGAGTTATAATGCAGATAATTTGGATGTGATATGAATTGTTGATTTCATGTTGTAATTATGTTGTAGAATTATGTTGTAATTCCTATGATATTTTGTTATGATACTATCATCTACGATGCAAAGTTATGATGCTATCATCCATGTTATAATCCTATGATTGGCTTATGTCTAGTTGAATCATCATGTTTCTTATGCTACTTTGTTATATTGACTCATATGATAAATAATATGTATGCAAGTTTAGACTTTGATTCAAACATGAATCATATACAAGTTGGGTAGAATTAAATGTGAACTTACATGATTATGACACCTAGTTTATGTGAGAATTTAATTGAAAATTTGGCTATGACATATGCTAAATTCTACATGATACTTTACATGTTAGATACTAGTCTACACCATTGTTGCGATGTGTAAATCACCTATGTAAGTTTATGAGTTGGATATGAATCATGTTATGCAAATTTAGGATTATTACCTATGCAAATATAGATCTATGACATATGTTATTTATGCAAGTTTGTGGCCATTATTTCATCAAGTTCACACCTTTAGATTTGGATCCATGACATATGATGTTTATGTAAGTTTGTGGCCATTATCTCATCAAGTTCACACCTTTAGATTTGGATCCATGACATATGCTATTTATGCAAGTTGTAATTTTGGCCTATGCAAGTTTTAGATGTAGAACATCATTCACATATGCAAGTTCACCCCTATGTTAGATTTATGTTTTAATTATGTGTATAAATTGTGATGTTTTCTTTTATTTTATAAGTTAGACTATTCGAGTCTAATGTATATTTTTACGTTAAACGAACAAACGTACTACGTGGGGAAAAAGGGGATAATGTTAAAAATATTTAATTGGCATAAATGCCTTAAAAAGGCATAAAATATAATTGTGGTGAAAATTGGTATGATTTTACATACCATAAATGGATGGACATAATTGAGTCAATTATGGACATCGTTAAATTTGGAATTGATTGATAATTTGAATAGGGAAAGTAATTCAAATTTGGGGGATGATTAATTAGGAGTAATTAATCGTCTAAGACACGAGGTTAGGCTCTTTTGTGGTGTAAGACTGCCCGGACCCGCCCGACAAATCCAGCTGCCACAAATGCCAGTCTAATGTGAGAGGTCTTAGGCATAAACTAAATACGTAACAGTTGTAAAGACACGAGGTTAGGCTCTTTTGTGGTGTAAGACTGCCCGGACCCGCCCGGTAAATCCTGCTGCCACAAATGTCAGTCTAATGTGAGAGGTCTTTATGAGGTTACGGTCTTAATGAATTAAGAAACACTTAACCAGATAAGCATGTAGTAGGACATGAGGGGGTAAAGTGGGTGCCTTGGGTGGCATGTGGAATCTAGTGGGTGCCTTGGGTAGCATTTGGAAATACGATTAGAAACACTTAACCAAAATTGAAACATGAATAAGAAGTGGGTTAAGTGGTATGTACTAGAGGGGACCAAGCTTAGGTGGATAGCTTGTGTTAAGTAATGGGGGCCCGTTTCAACCAGTAACCCATACGTATCTTTGTGGGCTCGACCCAAGTCGAGGACGGGACACGCATACTGGGCTTGACTGTAAGAGGCCAAACCGGGTTAGCGGTGGCAACGCAAGTCCAATGGGTTCATATGCGTGTGTGGACCCGAGCTGGTAGGTAAGACGTTGTTGCATCGTGTAGGTATAAGCCGTGTATTCTTAGTGGTATCGAGTTGCCACTTTGGGGAGTGATACAATCCACTGTGGGGCCAGCACGGGTATCTACGAGTTAGGGAGCCAATCGCTTGGGGGTAGTAGGTACACCTAGTGGAGATAGGGGCAGACGACACCTATGAAGGCAGCTAGGGGTGCACGAAACTACCAATGTCATTATTATATTTGTAGGCGGGATCAACCTTAGGGTGACTAGTGGTGGTGCAGTATACTAGTGGCGGTGCAGTATAGCAATTATCTAATAGTGTGGGTGTAGTTTAGTAAATTTATCTTAGTGGGTTAGGTGCGCTTTAACGGTATCGTTGTTCATCTTGTTTCCTTGTTTACCCTGTCATACTCAATGGTTCATAATCATTTCCTTATTTTCCAACTTATGCCTTAGCCTAATTACTTTGTTAATTATATTGTTAGAATTATCGCACTCGCCAGACTTTATGTCTGACCCCCCATTTTCCATCTCTTTCCTCCTCCCCCCCCAGGTGCTCACGTTGGAACTAGCACCAGTGAAGCTTGATTTTGGACCGCTTTTAGAAGATTGCTTGGATCGCTGAAGTAAAGTTCAGCTTCTCTTTATTCATGGCTATTTTGATGTTGGGGATTATGTCTTTTAGTTTATGTACTTTGTTTTATCAAGATGGATATGATGTACTTGACTTTGGTTTATGGTTTTGATGATGTAATCAAACATATGTGTTTTCCGCTGCAATGAAATAAAGTTTTAAAATTTCCAAGTACTGCTTTATATCTGTCTTGTTGTGATTTTCTGTTCTATATTCACTTAAAATGATCCATGGAAATGCATTCCCTTTGTGAGTGACATTAATGGACGTGGGGTGTTACAGCCGTGGACCCTGCGAAGGTGGCTACGGTACAAGATTGGTCTACGCCCAAGAATGCAACAGACATAAGAAGTTTCTTGGGATTAGCTGGATATTATCGTAAGTTTATCCAAGATTTCTCCAAGATAGCAGCACCGTTGACTCAGTTGACCAAGAAGAATCAAGCTTTCGTCTGGGACGAAAAGTGCGAGAATGCATTCAAGAGTCTAAAGGAAAAGTTGACATGGGCACCAATATTAGTCATTCCTAAGGGGAATGAAGAGATGACGGCATATACGAATGCATGTGGTACCGGACTAGGTGCTGTATTGATGCTGGGAGGTAGGGTTGTAGCTTATGCAAGTCGGCAACTGAAACCACATGGGAAAAGATACCCTACCCATGATTTGGAATTGGCAGCGATCGTGTTTGCATTGAAGATGTGGAGACATTTTCTCTTGGGAGAAAGATTTGAGCCGTTTACCGATCATAAGTCGTTAAAGTATCTTTTCTCCCAAAAGGATCTAAATCTCCGTCAGCAAAGATGGTTAGAACCCTTGGCTTCCTATGATTTCGATATCGCATATACACCAGGAAAAGGCAATGCGGTAGCCGATGCATTGAGTAGGAGACATGCCAGTTTAGGGGCTATGTTTCTAGAATGGAAGCAACTGGAGTACATCGCTGGGTATGATTTCAGACCAAAGTGCGAATTGGATCCAGAAATGTTAGCAAGTTTGACGATCAGAACCACTTTGATTGAGCGGATTGGTTCCAGTCAGAGGAACGATCCTAACCTATTGGAAATCATCTCCAAGTTAGAGATGGGTATCGACGAGGAGATGAACAAGTATGGGCTTGATCGAGATGGATGGCTTAGAAAGAATGGAAGACTTGTTGTACCCAATGTCAATGGATTGAGAGATGAAGTGCTTAGAGAATGTCATCACTCAAAACTGACTATACATCCCAGTGGTAACAAGATGTATCGAGACATGATGAGACCTACTACTGGGAAGGGATGAAAAGAGACGTTGGGAAGTTTATATCCAAGTGCATGAATTGCCATCTAGTTAAAACTGAGCAAAAGAAGCCTAGTGGCTTGTTACAACCATTAGAAATTCCAATATGGAAATGGGAACAAGTTTCAATGGATTTCATTGATGGGCTACCAAGAACTAGGTCGGGCCATGATAGCATTTGGGTGATTGTGGACCGATTGACCGAAAGTGCAAGATTTATACCCGTCAAGTCGAATAGAACGGCAACTAAGTTAGCTGAACTATATGTAAAGTGGGTAGTGAGATTTCATGGAATACCCAAAGGCATTGTAAGTGACCGAGATCCCTTGTTCACTAGTGGATTTTGGAAGAGCTTACAAGAGGCGTTAGGGTCAGAATTACATCTCAGTACCGCGTATCATCCTCAAACCGACGGTCAGACAGAGAGGGTGAATCAAGTGTTAGAAGATCTTTTGAGAGCTTGCATATTGGATTTTGGTGGATCATGGGATGACCATTTGCATCTAGTAGAGTTTGCATATAATAATAGTTATCAATTCAGTATTGGTATGGCTCCATTTGAAGCTTTGTACGGAAGACCGTGCAACTCACCGTCATGTTAGTTAGAAACTGGTGAGAAGTTTTTGCTTGGACCAGATTTGATAAGAGAAACATCAGCTAAGATTAAGGTTATCCAACAGCGAATGAAGGCAGCCCAAGATAGGCAGAAGAGTTATGCCGATAAGAGGAGAAGAGAATTAAAGTTCTCCATTGGCGACTTGGTGTTTGTCAAGATTTCTCCGTTGAAGAGCCGGATACGATTTGGCAGCAGAGGCAAGTTAGCACCAAGATTTGTTGGTCCGTTCCCAGTTCTTGAGCAAATTGGGGATTTGGCATATAAAGTTGAATTACAAGACAAGATGGCAGGAGTTCACAACGTGTTTCATGTTTCCCAGTTAAGGAAGTTCGTACACGACCCGGATGTGACTATTTCACCTGATCAGTTGGATGATATCGAAGTTGAACCCGAGGCGGTTGGGAACCATAGGCCTATGCGTATTGTTGGGAACGATACGAAGCAGCTTCGAAGGAAGGCGGTGAAATTAGTCAAAGTTCAGTGGGGCGAGAATGAGAATGACTGTACTTGGGACATAGAGGAGAGCATTAGGAAGACATATCTAGAACTCTTCGCCTGGTAAGAGTTCAGTTTCGATTTAATCTTTCCGCATGCTAGGATAGGTTTGTTTTGTTTGTTTTGCATGTTTGATTGTTGTATATGGCTGGTAGGCATGCGAGATCCTTTGTATGTTTTGGGTTAAGGAATTTCGGGGACGAAATTTCTTAAGGGGGGGAAAGTGTAACGACCCGCATTCTACACATCGAAGGATCGTAGAATATTTATTTCTTTTACATACGAAGTCGTATGGTCATGTAACTTTGGGAGACGACTATTGGGGTCATTTCCCATGTTCAGGATTTTTCCCGATTTTTAAATAACCGTTTTGCCCCTAGCTGATCTTGTTTTGGCCATAACTTTTGATTGGAAAGGAGTTTTGACCTAAAACCACTTTCATTGGCTCCGGATGATGGTTTACAATTCCGTAGAGTGGTCACATCAGCCAAACGGACTCACCGTTTGGGAGATATGGCTGAAACAAGTTTCAGATGGTGAAAAACAGCTTAATTGGGCTCAACCGGGTGATTAACAGCTAGGCCCAAAGGGGAGTTTCGGGATTAGGAGTTTAAAAGAGCTGTTAGGGTTTGGAGAATACCTTTTTCTCATTTTTCAGCCGTCACTATTCATTCCTCTTAACCTAGCCATGGCCTCCACTCTCTAAATCTCTTCAAAACACCTCTAAACCAGTTTCTAATTGAAAATTAGCCTAATCAACATCAAATTAAAAAGGAATAACACCAAATCAAGGTTATGGCTGCTATGTGCATTGGGAACAGCGCCAAACAGAGAATCATTTCAGATTTGGTATTTTATTTGTGGCCAAGGTGAGTGATTTGCATAGTTTTGCACTAATTACGGTTAATTAAGGGTAATTAGTGAAGATTAACGAAATTAGATACGATAAATTTTGGAAAAATATTCATAAATTCGGAAATAATGTTTTAGGCCTCTGTTATAAATTTGGGTTAATTTAGTTAAGCTTTGGTAATTGTATGCTTAAACATGATTAAGAGGGATTAAGGAAAAAATATGGGGTTTTGGCTATGATTGATCCATTTTACATGCTATAGTTGTTGTTTTGGTGTTTATGATTAATTGTACATGTTGCTATGACTGTATGGTATGATTTGTGATTGTCTAGAAGAGTTAGAATGGCCGAAAACGCCGTCAAATGGCGTAAAACAGTCGCTGGAAGAGTTACAGGAATTATGCAGGGAACCGGATCGGATCGCCCTACCCGACCCCGACCCGATCGCGATGCCTCTGCTCTCCACGATCCGAACCCCTCGCCTGAAGATGCTAGTCATAATCCGAAGTAGAGGTCACGAACTGATGAAGTGTCCCGACCTGAATAATGGAGCATGACCCGAGCCGATGGGGGCAATCACGACCCGACTTAGAGAGCATGCCACGATCCGACGCCAGGTGGAGACCTCGATCCGATGCCAGGTGGGGAGCCACGATCTGACGCCAAGGGAGGCCACGAGCCGATATTCGAACGGACAGTGAACGGACTTGATGGGAGCTTGGAGCAATGAATTGAGCTGAAGAACCGATTTAGAAGGTGAAGACCAAAAACCCGAGATGCGAAGGTAGTCCAAATGGAAGTTAGAGCTCAGGATCCAGATGGGAACCAATGAGTTCACTTCATGGTTGGGCTTCGTTGCGGGACGTGTGCAAAGGGGTTATCGATATCCATAACTTTGGTTCACCGCTGAAGAAAAGGGAGCATGTAGACGAGCCAGAGCTAGGCTGGTTGACCCATTTGGGTTATTGACTATGGACCAGTGCAGTGGGGACAGTGTAATACTTGTACGGAGTTGCCGTCATTGCCCCAAAAGAGCAAAGTGGGTCGTAGCAATAGTTGTACAGAGTTGCCGTCATGACCCCAAAGATTTGGTGGCCAGGGAAATGGATATCGTATGCTTTACGCACTGAATGAGAGATGTGAGGATGGTTGCTATGTTTGATTTGTTTTCCATCATTATGACATGCACACCCCCACCCCCGTATTCTTTACACCATATGTTAGTGGCACCTTAGAGTATTGTATGGTATGCAGTGCTAACTCTTTGGTTGTAGGTCCAGGTTCAGGTATGGTTTAGTATACCTGTTATTGTTCTGTTTAGCTGCTTATCGCTCATACCAGACTTTTTGTCTGACCTAGAGTTTTATGTCTCTTCTTATTACTCTGGGTGCTCTCACGAGCAGACTAGAGACAGGTTAGGTGGTATGCACGAGTAGCTGTACCGGAGACGAGCAGGAGGCTTCCACGTATGATACATATACATAGATATTCTCCCTGTGTTGCTGCGGTCACTACTTTGGGCATTAGTGTTGTACCTTTTTTTTAGAGACAGTAATTTGAAAATTTGTAATAAGCTGTATTTGGATTTCCGCTACTCTGATGATGATGTTGATGTTGGTTTTAGTTGTCAGCTTATGCACTGTCTCGCCTGTTTTATGTCAAATATATTATTATTATATTTTTGTTCCAGGCGTTGTGAGACGTTCTATAGGTTTCTTTGTTAGTTCTTCCATTTTCTTTCCTTTCTTTGATGACCGTCCCGTGCTAGCGGACATGTATACAGCGCACTTTCAGAGGAAAAGTCGGTTAATGCGGGGCGGGCCGTCACAATAGCGTCCGTCGTTGGCAATCCGATCAAGTTAGATCAGGTAACAGAAGAAATTCATAGGATTGCGTTTGCCAGGGTTTTCGTTGAAATTCCCAGTTCATCTTCCTTTTGTAATTAGATTCCAATTTTAACTGAGGATGACCAACTAATCATGCAAGATGTTGAATATGAATGGAGGCCTTAAGTTTGTACGAACTGTAAGAGTTTTGGACACATAAATAGCATCTGTCAGGTACCAAAGGTCGGGGTTCCCAAGAAAGTAGATATCCCATATAGCAACAGGCAGAGCATGTATATTGACTTGGGGATGCAGATGTCGTGATGTCAGGATCAAGATATTTCATCATTAAAGACTCAGAAGAATGAGTTCATAAAACATCAAAGGTCCAGCGATAGACCTTCAGCTCAATTGTACACTCAAAAGTTGCAGATGACAGATCTACATGGCTCTTTGGATGATCAAAATCCAGATGATATTATGTCTTTGGCTACTGAAGAAGCAGTCGATACAGAAGATGCAATGGAGATTCTTGGTGGCAATACATTGGATAATCCTACCTCATGTCAGAGAGCAACCAGACGTAAGGCAGTAAGAAAAGTCAGATCCGACGAAGAAAACTTTGAGTTTCAGGCGACCTCTGATTCAGGAGTTATTGAAAATCCTACGTGGAATGCTCTAGTTACTAAATTCAAGGATCAAAAGAAAAAGTAAATGGTGAAAAAGTATAAGAAGTTGGAGTTATTATCCAAGTCTGGTTAGGAAGCGTCTTCTGGATGATAGAGAGAACATAGCCTATAAAGTTTTTTTCCTATGGTCTTAAAGTACTCTAGTAGTCTTGGTCTTATGTTGTCTTTAGATTTTATATCTTTACATGGTCTCAGTACGAGTAAGTTTTTCAGAGTGAGTAGTCTGTCACTTGTTTTGAGTTGTACTACTAAAGATGTAAAATCATATATATATATATAATAAACTACCAAGTTTCTATATATATATATATATATATATATATATATATATATATATATATAGGATAAATGTGACCGGAAACCGTTTTATCGATATATAGTTATTTTCTCAATAAGAGTTGTTGAAAATTTAAATGAATATCTAATTAATCATTAGGAAAGTAATTAGCAAATAAAAGAATTTTACATATTTATGGCTAACTATTTTGATGATGTCATCATTTTAAAAAATGAGCATTTAAGTAAAGTTTTGGTATTTTGGGTATTTAAATATTCAAACAAGTGTTTTATAATTTATATATGCTTGCTATAATTATTTAAATAAGATAAGGAATTTGTTTTCAAGTTTTGTATACTTAAATAAATAATTAGATTATGAACTAAAAATATGGTTGAAGTTTAACTTTCAGATTTGCAACCTATCGTTGAACAGAAGTTGTTTCATATCATGCAACCTTGTTTGATATATTTATATACATACACATACATTCATATACACATATAAATGTATGCATAATTAGTCAAATCAAGGGCATAGAAAATATCCAAAGTGTATGTATATAAGCTTCTTATATGTATACAAATGGAAGCTTAATCTTTAAGATTTAAAAAAGCAAACCTACCATCTCTTTCACACCTTTCACTTTTCTTACATATCATCCCTTCTTTCATGAGTGCATTTAGGGTTTTAAGGGCATTTTAGTCTTTTCCCAATCACTTTCCTTTTCCTATAAAAGAGTGGTATGCCTTCTCCTTCCTTTCACAAAATTTCCTAAGCTAAAATGAAGCTTTTTAACGGCTTCTCTTCATGTTCTTCCTCCCCTTTACTAACTTTCTCTAAGTACACTAAAATGAGCTTTAAATCAAGCCAAACTTATAGTGAAGCCTTCCTACACCATTACAAGACCTTCTAGCAAGTTAGAAGTTGAAACATCCAAGCCCCTCTTAAATTCCATTAGAGGTCGTGTGGTAAAAGCAAGGAGGAAGCAAACGAAAGCAAGGAAAGGAAGGAAAGAAAGGAGCTTGCTAGCTTGGATCTTGGTTCTTATTCTTGGATCTAGGATTTGTTAAGCATTAAGGTGATTTAATTCACTAATTTGGACAGCAAACATAAATTATTTACATGTCCTTAACTATACTAAAAGTTGCTTGAATGTTGGTAACTTATGCTAAAAATGTTAACTTGATTCTTACTTTAGAAGTAAGCGGCATATGTGATCCATGTTAATGGATTGGAATGGACTTGAATGGACTTGGAATTGGACTCGAATATACTTGGAATGGACTTGAACAAAGCATGTAAGGATTAGTAGGGAATTGATGTATTGTGAACTTGAACTTGAAAGTGCACTTATAGCGATAGTCGCTATAGATGCAGTTTGGAATTATTGTGTTTTCAACGCTTTGTAATGACATCTTTAGTAATTTTCTTATCATATTAAATCTTGTATTACTTGTATGTGTACTACCGTGAAGTTATTGGATAGTAAAATGCTAAGTTAGCCATCGAAATGACCAAAACTTTACTAGTGCAAAACTACCCGTTTAACCTTGATTTTTAGATTTCAAGGTTTTATAAATGTTCTTTAAGTTTAAGTAAATTGTCTCATCTCTTTATTATTATACCTTAACTCTTACTAGAGTATTTTTAAGTATAAAATATCTTCTTTCAAAATATCTTTTCAAATAAAACAAAGGTTAGAAGGGGTTAGGGATTGTTAAACCTTGTCATGAATAAATCACTAGATAAAAAGGTAATTGATAATGCTTAACACTAATAAGCCAACAAAGTAGGCTTATCTATTTGTGAGAGTTAAGATTGATGTCGAGTAGGGACGGAGCAATAGAGCTCTAACCTATCGGCTTCCCTCTTAGCCGAGGAATAGATAGGTTGGGAATGTTGGAAATGTGTTATCATGTTGATGACTTACCTGTTTATTGAATATCTTGGATACTGTGCTTAATTCTAATAAGCTGACTGTAACGTCCCGCAATTTTTAGCGCTTTAATAATTTATTTATTTATTTTTAATATAGTGGTTTGATAATTTAAATGATTTGAATTTAAATATCTTGAATATCAATTAATATAAATAGTGGAATGATGAATTTTATTCCCGAAATAATCGAAAATAAGCTGAATTGGCAATTTTGTGTAAATTGGATTTATTTAAGGAATTTAATCGAGTTTATATTCGAATTATAATAACGAATATATTTATAAATGAAAGTTGAACGTATTAATTATAATTTAATTATAATCGAGCTCGTAAGGTTGCGGTAGTTCGTAATATTGAGTTTTAAACTTCAACTGAATATACAGAATTTGTTTTAAGTCGGAATTCTATGAAACAAGAAACGTTGGAATCTAATCAACTGTATTTTTATGATGGAGGTGGAAAATGGAGATTTCGCTTTATAGATTGTAAGTTATGTCCAAATCAAATTTTCAAATAGTCGCTATGGAATCGTTTATAAGCCATAACGATTTATTTGAAATAAATAAATATTGGTTTCGAATTTGGACAAAATATTTGAGATGTATACTTAGTTTAACTTTTAGAACTTTACTGTAATTTTTAATTTGGAAAATAAGAAACTATTTATTTGGAGTATTTTACACACTAAATCAGCACTTTTGGGATTTCACAAAATAAGTTAAGTAGACTATTTTATTATATTTCTGGGATCGTGGCACATTCTCGACCCGATCGTACTTTTATTTTTGTCCATAGCAGCTAGTTCGTGAATGAAAGCGCACAAACTTTAAACCGTGAAAACCAAATACGTAGGTGCGTACAACCCAACTTATTTTCACCTGATGGATTCATAGCAGACCTAAGATATTAAATGAAGCACGCAGACCTAGCTTTCACATGGCTAAAGCTTTCAGATCCATGAAAAGAAAACTCAAACATGTAGCTACCCTATAACTATCGAAGTGTATGAAATTTAAAAATCACAATCTCAACCCTCAGACTACCCTCTATGCAGCAGTCCCAAAATGTGTACAGCCTCTGAAACAAATATCTATTTGGACTCAGGAATGTGTATGCAGCCAGGTAATGGATTTTTTTTAGTAATAGTAAATAAGTGTATTAAGCATGCAGAACTCCATGACAAATTACAGTGGGATAAGATAGGATATTAATTTCATTATAACTAAAGTAGGAAAAATGAATTGCATTTCAACTAATTGATTGATCAAATTATAGTTAAATGATCAAGAATCATTGCAACTAAAGTCATCTTTGTTGGCATTTCCAGTAAAGGAAATGTACAGCCGAATTGTCACACATCTGAAAGCTACTACCCCTAATTCTTCATGCCGAAGAAACTGCAAAGCTACCTACACAGTTATCACGTACCTAACCTATACATGAATGGCCACCTTTCTATCAACTCATCTGCAAAACCTACCCATCTGCATCCCTCGACGCAGACCTAGCTTCTGGAAAATCTCATGACTAAGGTGTGATATTTTTCTTCTTTCGTAGGCTAACCTGCCTCGTACGAACGACATGCCTAAAGATAAGGACTTGGTTCTTATCCTACTTGCTTTCTCGTATAAATACATGCAGGAAGACATTCATTTTTTGGTTCAAGAAATTAAGGCCGTGAGTTTGGCATGGCTTCCAAAAATCAAACCCAAATTAAATCCTCCAATTTAAATCTCGAAACATGTATGTATATATATATGCAATCACAAAACTAAGAACATCCATTCCATATGCATTATATAGGGTGAAAACATCATTGAGTTCGCTGGAATTCTTGGAGCAGCGAACGGTGCCTGAGAATGCGACTACTTGATGATGTGGAGTTTTGGTGGTGAGTAGCGAGAAGAACGGTGGAGTCGAAACAGTGAATGTCCGAGTTTTTGAGGGTTTCTAAAGGGCAGCAATGGTTTGAAAAAAACAGGTGGGTTCAAAGGTACTGGGCTTAGGCTACGGTGAGCCTAATATATATATATGTATATGTATATATATATAAAGAAAAAAATGTGAAGAATGGTTTGTAAAGTTTCGAAGGGGGGTCATTGTTCCTGGAAAGAATGCGCTGCATTGGTAGTAGCGGTGCAGAATGGTTGACTTTTAGGCCAGCTATTATGTGAGGCCCAACTTATATATAAAAAAGTAAACAACCGCATGCATTGAAGGAAAGTCGGCGTGATGGATTTGTTGTTCAGGAATGGGCGTGGAGTGTAATATGAGGAAAAGAGTACAGGGCGTGGTGTTAACGCAGATGGGCATGGGCCGAAGTAAACAAGTGAGGCCCATATAATTCTTCCATATATGATTTGGGTAATGGTCACAGTAGTTTCTTTGACATTGATACATCCTGTTGTCGGTCATATATGACTGAAATATCTTGGACGAAATCAATATAACGTCCTCTGTTACTTTCCATTACGTTTAAAAGCCATCGTCCTGGAAACGAAAAAATGTAATAGTAACATTTAGGAGCATGCATTTGAACAATTTAAATTAGTCTAGTTAAAATTGTTTAACCCTAAATACGTTTATATTAGTATGGAATCCCGACGAATCATGTATTTCGACATTAGATTAGTACTGACAAATAAAACAATTAAACTAATTTTTATATTTGAATTAAATTTTGTAACGTCCATATCTATTGTGTAGCAAAATAATTGAACGATGTCTGTCGCGTTGGGTTCATATGAACGCAGGCTAAGTACTGGAACTGGTTTGGGACCATTCGGAGCTCGGTTAAATCTATAGCAAAAATTAAACGTCTAATTTCGATCAACCGACCGATAATCATAATTTAACGATTAACGACCAAGGTGAGTAAACTCACTAACTCTGCAAAGTTTTATAATTTTATAAACATTATTTAATACTGATAAATAATGATTGAATGTTGTGTGATGGTTGTTTGAATGATTTACAAATAAATTGGTCGATAGTTATATATATGAAGTCATTGGTTAAATACTGATTTAATAATTTCATATTTATACGAAATTGGGATTATTTATGTTGATTAACATCTATGGATTTCGAGAACAGGTTTGAGGAATCCAACTGGATTTCTCAACAATATTTTGTTGTTTTTCATATATTGCATTATATGATGTGACGAATAATATGTGGTTGATTATTGTGTGCTTGGGGTGTTTAAATAACATTGACCCTGAAATAATCGGTATCTAAATACCGTAAAATAAGTTGGAAAAGAATTCAAGTTTGAAAAGGAAAATCTATTATTTATTTATTATTTTTAAATAATAGAAATTTAATCTTGACTGGGCGAGAACACAATAAATTGTTTTAATTATATTAAAACAAGGAGTTTAAGTTATAAACCGTGTTTAGAAATAAAGTAAAATAATAATTATTAAATAATTTGGAAATATAAAAATGAATCTAGAAAAGGGGAAATTGGGAAATTGTTCCAAACGAAAACGATGAAATTATTTTGGTGTTCGAAATGTAAATGGAATTGAAATAAAAACCATAAGGATTTGTAATTAAAATTAGATGATGCCAAATGCTGTTAATATAATTTTTTTTAAATTATATAATTCAAATTTTGACATGATTGTTAATATTTGGTTGAAACCAATAATTTTTAATCGAATATGTACAAGGGATTACAATATGAACTTGGTATATAATTAACTAGGAGTGTAGTGTCCCGACTTTTTCGACTATTTTTAAATCATTTAATAAGGAATTAAAATGAGATTTCTATTTAAAATCAAACTAAAAAGAATTTTTGAAATAAATATATATATGTATAAGCATATGTATAATATTATAATATACATACTTAGTTAAATCTTGGGATTTGAGAATATAAAACAAGTAAAAACTTTTAAATAGAAATTCATATGGAAAAATACATAAGAGAAAATAAATACTTCATAAATATCATTTTTGACAAAACAAGGAGTTAAGAACAAGAGGCCTAGAACATGAATAAAATAAGGAGCATTATGTTCACTTGAATGTAGAGAAGGACTTGATGACAAAACAACAAAAGAATGTATGTCTCTAACATGAAAACAAATCGGCTATAATACTAGCATATATAAACATTTGTTTTTGATCACCAACAAATATCTAAACAAAAGACAAAAAAAAAAAAGAAACTACCTAGTGAGACAAAAGCATTAAATGAACACTACTTCAAATAGTAATCTTGGATTGTGAAACCATTTCCTAAAAATCCTAAAATGAAGTTAGCATGTGCAAGGAAAAAATATCAACAAGAGTGAAGACAAGAAATAGGAGTTTTATATTGCTTTGTAATCTAAAAATGAATCCTAGCATTAAATGAAACATACCCAAGACCTTCTAGAAGAACTAACCTATGAGCATCCTATTGGTTACAAACCTTAATGAGACAAGTCTTCAATGCATGTTCTCCTAAAAATAATGGTCGTAGGAACTATCAATGAGGGGTGAGGCTAAGAGAGTTTTACAGTGTAAAACATGTGCAGAAATTCATTTTTTAATGCATGAGTACCCCTATAAATACCACTCAAATCCTTCACATTTTTCTCACAAGCAAAACTGAAATTCATCTCTAAAATCTGAAGCATTTTCTGGATCTTGGAAAGCAATTTGGTGAGTGAAACACTTGAAAATTTTCTGAGTTTAAAGCTTTTACTGTAAATAGTTTTTATTAAGTAAAATTGCCTAGTTTGTTTAATCACTATCTATTACTGTCGGCCAGTAGATCATGATGTAGAACACCCTGAGTTCATATCTATAGATAGATCTATCATGTAGTATTCATCAGAGCATATGTGTGTAAAATGACTTGATGATTCCCAGTATTTAACACCTGTATATGTTCTGTTAAATACAGGACTTGTTCATTTGATAGATAATCCATGATGATTCACATTTTGAATTCTAAAAAGTGTATGAATCTAGTGTAAACACACCATACATTCACATACCAGATCAAAGAAATATTATTTTTCAAAGCATAAGCTAAAAACAGAAAATACAGTGAAGTTTCTCTGTAAATCAAAATCAAAGTGAAATTTCAAATGTTATAAAAACTCGTTTGGATTGTATAAACGTAATCATGGATCAAGATGGTGATTTTTAAAATGAAAATCACGATTTTTAACAAAGTAGATTGTGAGAATTGTGGAGATGAACTGAAAATGGTCTTGGATCAAATTCCGACCATCGGAGCCACTAGGGGACCGGCGGTTGCGAGGGGAGGATCATCATGGACAGGGTGATCAGGGAAAAATAAAAACAGATTTTTCTAATGTGTAGATTTTGTGAATGAATTGAAAATAGGGTTTTTACTGTATAAATGGTTTCACCTGTATGCGCTGTAACTGCTCACCGTCGGTGGGGAGATGGACGTCTGGTCAGGGGGGATAGCGGCGTCAGGGGGTTGCGGTGTCGAGGCCAGAAGGGTTCGGCGGCTAATGGTAGGAGGTGCGAGTACGTGGTGGTTTCTTCGATGGTGGTTTCTGACGTAGGAAAGCTCGACCACCAAAATCACTGTAGCGTCGGAGAAAGCACGATCTGGTGGGTGGACATCGACCTGGAGGTGAAGCGTGATGTGGTGGTATGGTCGTGGAGGCGTCACGGTGGCCGGTGGTGGTATGCACGTGCACCACTGTGCACGGCTACCTAATGAGTTTTGAAGTGCCAAACTGATTTGGCACTTGCCAAATGCCATGGTTTGGCACTTGCCAAACCAGGTCTGGCACTTGCCAAACCAAGGCTTGGCACTTGCCAAACCAAGGCTTGGCACTTGCCAAACTAGATTTGGCATTTGCCAAATCTTGGCACTTTGGTAGTGCCAAGGCTCGGCACTTGGCACTTGCCAAGGCCTGGCACTTTGGCAGTGCCAAAGTCTGGCACTTTGGCAGTGGCAGAGCCCGGTAATTTGGCAATGCCAGGTCCGACACTTGGTATTCGCCAAAACTGATTTTAGTGAAACGATAATTTAAATTTAAAAATAGTTTAAATTTAAATTTTGAAATACAAGTAAATTAATTAATTAATTAAAAGAAGTGTTTTATTTAATTAAGCAGAAGGCAAGTGGAGAAGTAGAAGCTGAGATCATCCGACAAGTGCGACAGTAGAAGTCGATCAGTTTTGAAATATAAATAATTCATGAATAAATAATTTGAATTAATTATTTAAATTATTTATAAAGTAAATAATCATAAAAGAATAAATTTAAAAAGGAAGAAGAGTTCAAACATCGTTTGAACTGAAATAATAAAAGAAGTGGAAATGCCGTGTGCGAAGCACGTACATCACTTATCCATTCCCAGATGATTATTTAAACTAAACAAATCATCTGTGTGAAACATATACAACCTCAACCGATTATTTTAATTAAATTATCCTGATGTAAACCAGGTAACCAAACACTGTATAAGTTGATAATTGATCTGTGACTGAGTAATACTCCCGATTAAACCGATAAACATTTATCGACTGTAAAAGAGATTTCGTACATCGTTTTGAAGAGTCCGGAATAATTTTTCCACTTTGATTCGAAGTATACGACGCATATCAGAAGGCTGAAGTCAACGGGATGTAAGCGCTATTTTAAATAGTAGTTTTGGTCTGTTCAGTCCCAAAACAAACCCGAATGGACGAGTGTTTGACAACGTATGTCAGTTAGATTTTACACATCGAATTTACATAAGTATATTACGTTGGTTGCAGAGAAATTCGTTTCTCCTAGCTTTATTACCCGTAATATATTTGGGTAATCGAATGAGTATTTCTGACGGATAGGACGATGTGGCATTCAAAGAATGTAAAGGAATAATCTGTCAGAAGAGTAACGTAACCTCAAAACTTCACAACCCGGAAGTAACAAAAGTTGGGCTAGGCAGCATGGCTAGTTGGGTCATACCCAAGCAGGGTATATTATCACCATCTAGAGGACTTCCTTATTTAACTTCTTAAATCTATTTCGCTGCTGTTACATTCGGAAATGGTAAATCGAGCTCAACCGTAGGAGTGATAATATATTCGTTACACTCAGGCTAAATGAGTGGACGGTCATGTATGGCCGGGTTACAAGATGTTCTTGTTGAACCCCAGTGTATCCTCTCTAGAGTACATTTATCGGTGGGTGCTCCCATACCCTGTATGTTGGACTCCAAACTCCAATACGCGCTCTGCGAACTTTTAAAGTTGCATACTATATACGTGAACGTGAGATGCAAGCGTTTCACTAGATTTTAGTTATCTGTTACGAACTATTATAATATCAAATGTTTTGATATAAAGGACTTAGAACATTTCCCAGATATTAGACATGGATGGATCTAAAGATTTCTAAAGTAAATGTACCGTCATAATGAAAACCTTTACACTTATTTCCCTGTTTACATTGTTTAATTATGTTTCCTCACACCAGTCCTTGTTGCTTGTGCGCTTGGTACGCATGATAGGGGGTTCTCACTTCGCAGTTTGGTGGCGAACGGGAGACTCTTACCCCTACATGTCCCGACAATGTGGGTTGGTCGAGTCAAGAGGTTGGCCATAAAACAAGGTGCTAGGGTACCTCTGTAAGCCATGGTGGGATGATAGCCCACTGCCATCGCGCCATTACAGTTGGTATCAGAGCTTAGGATTTCTGAACACCTAGGCTATAAGTTAGTTCTGAGAGAGCGTATTTTTATAAAAACCATTTAGTATAGGACGACCCTAGTTATTGATTTAGGTTATCCCTAAGACTGTTTTCCCAACGAGTATTAACTCTCAAACCATATACTCAGGAACTTGACAATGTGTTCTCAAGCAAGGCGAGGCCGAGGAGCAAGTCGGGCGACTACGACCAATGGGCACACTGTTAATCAGACCAAAGTAGATACAACTGAAGTAGTCCAAGCTCCAGCGCAGCCAAACTTCGCTATGATTTGCAAGAACTACACTACTTTGGGAGGAAAAACTTTTAAGGGAACAGAATCACTGGTTGACGTCCAAGCATGGATTAGATCTTGTGAAAAGATTTTTAAGGGACTGAAGTTAGATGATGAGTACAAACGTCTGTTAGCATCATGGAATCTGGAAGGAGCTGCAGCCATCTGGTGGGATGCCCAGACTGCAAACACTCCGGAGGAGAACTTTACTTGGGCCATGTTCAAAGCAGCTTTTGAAGCCCAATATCTGCCTGCAACTGAGAAAACCAGGATGTACCGAGACTTCATTGACCTGAAACAAGAAAGCATGACTATCACTGAATACGAGAACAAGTTCAATGCGCTATCAAGCTTTGGACCAGAGTTGGTAAATACCTCACTAAAGGAAAACGAAATGTTCATAGCAGGAATAAAGGATAGTCTTCAAGGCCGTATGATGGGGCATCTAAAAGATCCATTTGTCGAACTCGTGGATTTAGCTCTCAGGTATGAAGCCCTGGATGCTAAGAACCCAACTGTAGCAAAGGCTCAGACTGGAGAAGCAAGTGGAGGAAATTCCCAGAAAAGGAAATTTAACCCTGACTGAAAGGATAACAAGAACCAAGGAAAAGCAGTTCAGCAGAAAACTAAGAATCATTTCAAGAATGTGATGTGTCACAACTGCAAGCAGAAGGGACACATTGCCAGATTCTGTAAACAGAAGAGCAACAAGAAATCCCAACAACAGCAACCACAAAAGCAGTAAAGGAAACCTCAGCAACAACCACAGCAGCAACAACAAGTTCAGAGGAATGAGATGGTATTGAAGAACCTCTGTTTCAACTGTCACCAGCCTGGACATATGGTGAAAGACTGTCCGTTGATGAAAAGGGCACCTCAGGCAAAGGTGTATGCCATCAAGAATGAACCATCTGGCTCTCAGAATGTGAAGGGGAAGGGAGTGCTGGAAGGTACTTTACAATTTAAAGGAATTTACCTTCGAGTTTTGTTTGACACTGGCGCTTCACACAGTTTTATTTCTTCTGAAACAGTAGACCAATTTAACCTTAAACCGATTATTTCCCCAAACCCAATTTGTGTATCAAATCCTATTGGGGGTAAAACTGAGTTAAAAATGTGTTGTGAGGATATAGCACTGTTATATCTCTCACATTCCTTTCGATTCGATTTCTATGTCCTAGATTTCAAAAGTTTCAATTTTATTCTTGGATTGGACTGGCTGAGCGAGTTCCGAGCCAAGATAAAGTGTGATAAAGAAACCATAAACTTGATAACGAGCCTAGAACGTAAAGCTAGGATACCGTGTGGAAAACCCGGTATTCATACCTACAGTTTCCTATACGCCCTAGAGACACCAAAAGAGAGCCTTGAAACACTGGACGTAGTTAGAGGATTCAAGGATATATTCGAAGAGGTCGGAAGTATACCTCCTCATCGGGAGATAGAATTCCGAATCGATTTAATTCCAGGAGCAAGACCAATAGTTCAACCAAAAAGACGTATGGCTCCAAAGGAAGTAGCGGAACTGGAGAAACAGACTCGGGATTTACTAAGTAAAGGCTTAATCCGACCAAGTTTTTCTAGTTGGGGCTCGGCAGTAGTTTTTGTAGTAAAGTCTGACGGGTCATTGCGACTGTGTGTTGACTATAGAGAATTAAACAAAGCAACCATCAAAAACAAATACCCTTTACCCTGAATCGACGATCTTTTTGATCAATTACATGGAGCAACAGTATTCTCCCAAATGGACCTAGCAACAGGATTTCACCAATTAAGAATCGCTGAAGATAGTATTCCTTTCACAGCATTCAGAGGCCCGGACTTCTTTTATGAGTGGTTGGTTATGCCATTAGGTCTAACAAACGCACCAACATTTTTCGTGGATTTAATGAACATAGTCTTTAGAAAAATTCTGAACAAGTTCGTTCTAATTTTCATTGACGATATTCTGATTTATTCAAAAACTGAAAAGGAGCATCGCTATCACCTTAAGGTAGTATTAGAAACTCTGAGGAAAAATGTGTTGAAAGCCAAATTTTCAAAATGCCATTTTTGGAAGTTTGAAGTGAGATTTTTGGGACACATTGTGAATGGAGATGGGATATCGGTAGATCCGGTGAAAGTTGAATCAGTATAGCAGTGGAGACAACCTCGTACAACAACTGACGTTCGAAGTTTCCTAGGATTGGCGGGATATTACCGAAGGTTTATCAAAGATTATTCTAAGATATCGTCTCATCTGACGAGATTGACGAAGAAAAACCAGAAGTTTATTTGGACTCCGAAGTGTGAAGAATCTTTTCAAGAGTTAAAAGATCGTTTAACCAAAGCACCAGTGTTGGCAGTTCCCAATGGAACAAGCAAATTTGAAGTTTATACTGACGCTTGTGGAACAAGATTAGGAGCCGTGTTGATGCAAAACCGTCGTGTAATTGCATATGCAAGTAGACAATTAAAGATACACGAGAAGAATTATGCAACTCACGATCTGAAGTTATTGGCCGTTGTTTTTGCATTGAAGATATGGAGGCATTATCTTCTGGGTGGAAAATTCGAACTTTTTACAGATCATAAACCATTGAGGTACTTATTTTCCCAGAAGGATTTAAATTTGAGACAACAACGATGGTTGGAATTTCTTGCATCGTATGATTTAGATATCATTTATACACCCGGAAAAGCAAATGTAGTAGCAGACGCTTTGAGTAGAAATGCAAGTTTATCCCTATTGGAAGTCACACCAACTCTCCAAGAAAGGATTATGAGCAATCAAAGAAGAGATTCCAAACTGGAGAAGATCATTCAAGGAGTCACGGATGGAAAGGAGTCTGATTTCGAGTTAGATAACCGAGGAGTGTTAAGAATTAACAACAGACTACGTGTTCCAGATGTGGATGGGTTAAGGCAAGAAGTTTTGAAAGAATGCCATGCATCGAGGTTGAGTATTCATCCGGGAATTCATAAAATGAATAACGATATGAAAAAAGTATTCTGGTGGCCAGGAATGATGAAGGATGTTACAAATTTCGTGAATGAATGTTTGTGTTGTCAGCAAGTCAAGGGAAATCATCAAAAGACTGCTGGATTGTTGCGATCATTAGAATTACCCAACTGGAAGTGGGAAATGATATCGATGGATTGCCAAGGACTAGAAGAGGTTTTGAAGGAATTTGTGTACTTGTCGATCAACTGACAAAAAGTGCGCATTTCATTCCAGTAAAACCGACACTCACAGCCGTATCTTTAGCCGAAGTTTTCATGAGAGAGATTGTACGACTACACGGAGTCCCAGAAAGTATTGTAAGCGATAGAGATCCTATCTTTACAAGTAAATTTTGGGAAGCGTTGCAAAAGACTTTGGGAACGAAATTGAATCTCAGTACAGCTTACCATCCTCAAACGGATGGTCAGACTGAGAGAGTGAACCGAATATTGGAAGATTTGTTAAGAGCGTGTATTCTTGATTTTGGAGGATCATGGGAAGATCATCTACACCTAGTGGAATTTTCTTATAACAATAGTTACCAGGCGAGTATACAGATGGCACCATACGAAGCACTGTATGGAAGACCTTGTAAAGCACCTGCATGTTGGATCGAATCGGGAGACAAACTAATACTTGGACCAGATATGATCTGAGAAGCAACAGAAAAGGTGGAGTTGGTAAAGTTGAGAATGAAAGAAGCCCAGGATCGACAGAAAAGTTATGTTGATCAAAGGCGAAGGGATCTCGTATTTGGGATAGGAGATCTGGTATTTGTGAAGATTTCACCGATGAGAGGAGTGGTGAGATTTGGAAAAGCTGGAAAGTTAACTCCACGATTTGTTGGACCTTTCCGAGTTCTGGAGAGAATTGGATTTCTAGCCTATAGAGTTGAATTGCCCGAACATATGGCAGGGATTCACAACGTATTTCACGTATCTCATTTGAGGAAATGTTTGCACGATCCGTCTTTAATTCTGGAACCATATGTTCAGCATGAAATAGAAATTGAACCAGATTTGACAGTGATTCGACGACCATTTCGTATTATCGATAAAGAAGAAAAGCAACTTCGTAACAAAGCAGTAAATCTGCTGAAGATTCAGTGGAGCAATAATCCGAAGGATTGCACATGGGAAACCAAGAAACATATCAGTAAATTATACCCGGACTTTTCTACAGATTAGGTATATTTGCTATTTGGTTGTTTGGATGAAATTAAACCTTGGATTTCTTCATTTCTGTGAGCTTTGGTATGTACATTTGTGGATTCAGTTTATTAGGACTTATGAAAATCCCTTGCTATGATTTTATCATTGACGAGTTCTATTTCCTTGTTTACTTTCCAGATGGCACCACTAATGAAGAGGACCGCTAGAAAGAGACTCACCCCACACCAGACTGAGAGATTGCTAGCCAAGAGAGGAAGGGTAGGAGATTCTGAGGACATTAGCGAGAGGACACCGAGTGAACATGAGCGTATCCACATGACATCGGAGGAGTCAAATGTCGGTAGAGAAGAATCCATGGAGCAAGAAGAAGACAGCCAGGATCCCTCAGAGGAAGATGACTTACTGATGATCGAGACCGGTTTCGGAGACGATGATAGTGATGACGATGATAGTGATGACGATGATAGTGACCGAGATGGAGATGAGGCTAAAGATATGGACATGGATGGGGATGATGAAGAAGAACCAGAGGAGGAAGAGGAGTTTGTACCTGAGACACCGATAGCTGATATGGGAGAGCAGCCAGGAGAGTTTGTGGACCCAGCAGTAGCGATATGGGAGAAACTGAAGAAGGCACTCATAGAATATCACGAAGTAGGTGGATGGGTCGAGATTTTTGGAGAGTTTGGTTATCCTTGGATTCAGGTGTACATGATTCCGCCCGTAGAAGTTATAGAGATCTCTGATGACGAGGAGGTGGTACCGGTTAACCCGGAGATTATGGATGTTTTTGTGCCATCGGATAACGACGATGAGGTGGTCGATGTAGTAAATATTTCCGATGACGAGTGGATAGTGATTGATAGTGACCCGGAGGAGTAGGGAGGAGTGTGTGTTTAGACTATGTATGTGTATATTATGTAGCCTATAACTTGATTTAGTCAAGTATAGCCTAGTTATGTAGTATGGTGTGTATGTCTAGTACGCGTATGAAACTGATGTATAATTTATAGTGTACTAAGTAGTAGTGATATGAAGTATCATCTTTTGGGAAAAATTCTTTCTATCTTTCTTACTTTTAATTTCGGGGACGAAATTCTTATAAGGGGGATGGACTGTAATGTCCCGACTTTTTCGACTATTTTTAAATCATTTAATAAGGAATTAAAATGAGATTTCTATTTAAAATCAAACTAAAAAGAATTTTTGAAATAAATATATATATATATATATGCATAAGCATATGTATATTATTATAATATACATACTTAATTAAATCTTGGGATTTGAGAATATAAAACAAGTAAAAACTTTTAAATAGAATTCATATGGAAAAATTCATAAGAGAAAATAAATACTTCATAAATATCATTTTTGACAAAACAAGGAGTTAAGAACAAGAGGCCTAGAACATGAATAAAATAAGGAGCATTTTGTTTACTTGAATGTAGAGAAGGACTTGATGAAAAAACAACAAAAGAATGTATGTCTCTAACATGAAAACAAATCGGCTACAATACTAGCATATATAAACATTTGTTTTTGATCACCAACAAATATCTAAACAAAAGACAAAAAAAAAGAAACTACCTAGTGAGACAAAAACATTAAATGAACACTACTTCAAATAGTAATCTAGGATTGTGAAACCATTTCCTAAAAATCCTAAAATGAAGTTAGCATTTTCAAGGAAAAAATATCAGCAAGAGTGAAGACAAGAAATAGGAATTTTATATTGCTTTTTAATCTAAAAATGAATCATAGCATTAAATGAAACATACCCAAGACCTTTTAGAAGAACTAATCTATAAGTATCCTATTGGTTACAAACCTTAATGAGACAAGTCTTCAATGCATGTTCTCCTAAAAATAATTGCCGTAGGAACTATCAACGAGGGGTGAGGCTAAGAGAGTTTTACTGTGTAAACATGTGCAGAAATTCATTTTTTAATGAATGAGTACCCCTATAAATACCACTCAAATCTTTCACATTTTTCTCACAAGCAAAACTGAAATTCATCTCTAAAATCTGAAGCATTTTCTGGATCTTGGAAAGCAATTTGGTTAGTGAAACACTTGAAAATTTTCTGAGTTTAAAGCTTTTACTGTAAACAGTTTTTATTAAGTAAAATTGCCTAGTTTGTTTAATCACTGTCTATTACTGTCGGCCAGTAGATCATGATATAGAACACCCTGAGTTCATCTCTATAGATTGATCTATCATGTAGTATTCATCAGCATATGTGTGTAAAATGACTTGATGATTCCCAGTATTTAACACCTGTATATGTTCTGTTAAATACAGGACTTGTTCATTTGATAGATAATCCATGAAGATTCACATTTTGATTTCTAAAAAGTGTATGAATCTAGTGTAAACACACCATACATTCACATACCAGATCAAAGAAATAATATTTTTCGAAGCACAAGCTAGAAACAGAAAATACAGTGAAGTTTCTCTATAAATCAAAATCAAAGTGAAATTTCAAATGTTATAAAAACTCGTTTGGATTGTATAAACGTAACCATGGATCAAGATGGTGATTTTTAAAATGAAAAATACGATTTTTAACAAAGTAGATTGCGAGAATTGTGGAGATGAACTGAAAATGGTCTTGATCAAATTCTGACCATCGAAGCCACTAGGGGACCGGCGGTTGCGAGGGGAGGATCATCAGGGACAGGGTGATCAGGGAAAAATACAAATAGATTTTTCTAATGTGTAGATTTTGTGAATTAATCGAAAATAGGGTTTTTACTGTATAAATGGGTTCACCTGTATGCGCCGTAACTGCTCACCGTCGGTGGGCAGATGGATGTCCAGTCGGTGGGGGGGGGGATAGCAGCGTCAGGGGGTTGCGGTGTCGAGGCCAGAAGGGTTCGGTGGATAATGGTAGGAGGTGCGAGTACGTGGTGGTTTCTTCGATGGTGGTTTCTGACGTAGGAAAGCTCGACCACCCAAATCACTGTAGCGTCAGAGAAAGCACGATCTGGTGGGTGGACATCGACCTGGAGGTGAAGCGTGATGTGGTGCTATGGTCGTGGAGGCGTCACGATGGCCGGCGGTGGTGTGCACGTGCACCACCGTGCACGGCTACCTGATGAGTTTTGAAGTGCCAAACTGATATGGCACTTGCCAAATGCCATGGTTTGGCAATTGCCAAACCAGGTCTAGCACTTTGGCAGTGCCAAGGCTCGGCACTTGGCACTTGCCAAGGCCTGGCACTTTGGCAGTGCCAAAGCCCGGTAATTTGGCAGTGCCAGGTCCGGCACTTGGTATTCGCTAAAACTGATTTTAGTGAAACGATAATTTAAATTTAAAAATAGTTTAAATTTAAATTTTGAAATACAAATAAATAAATAAATTAATTAATTAAATAAAAGAAGTGTTTTATTTAATTAAGCAGAAGGCAAGTGGAGAAGTAGAAGCTGAGATCATCCGATAAGTGCGACAGTAGAAGTCGATCAGTTTTGAAATATAAATAATTCATGAATAAATAATTTGAATTAATTATTTAAATTATTTATAAAGTAAATAATTATAAAAGAATAAATTTAAAAAGGAAGAAGAGTTCAAACATCGTTTGAACTGAAATAATAAAAGAAGTGGAAATGCCGTGTGCGAAGCACGTACATCACTTATCCATTCCCAGATGATTATTTAAACTAAACAAATCATCTGTGTGAAACATATACAACCTCAACCGATTATTTTAATTAAATTATCCTGATGTAAACCAGGTAACCAAACACTGTATAAGTTGATGATTGATCTGTGACTGAGTAATACTCCCGATTAAACCGATAAACATTTATCGACTGTAAAAGAGATTTCGTACATCGTTTCGAAGAGTCCGGAATAATTTTTCCACTTCGATTCGAAGTATACGACGCATATCAGAAGGCTGAAGTCAATGAGATGCAAGCACTATTTTAAATAGTAGTTTTGGTCTGTTCAGTCCCAGAACAAACCCGAATGGACGAGTGTCTAACAACGTATGTCAGTTAGATTTTACACATCGAATTTACGTAAGTATATTACGTTGGTGGTAGAGAAATTCGTTTCTCCTAGCTTTATTACCCGTAATATATTTGGGTAATCGAATGAGTATTTCTGACGGATAGGACGATGTGACATTCAAACAATGTAAAGGAATAATCTGTCAGAAGAGTAACGTAACCTCAAAACTTCACAACCCGGAAGTAACAAAAATTGGGCTAGGCAGCATGGCTAGTTGGGTCATACCCAAGCAGGGTATATTATCACCATCTAGAGGACTTCCTTATTTAACTTCTTAAATCTATTTCGCTGCTATTACATTCGGAAACGGTAAATCGAGCTCAACCGTAGGAGTGATAATATATTCGTTACACTCAAGCTAAATGAGTGGACGGTCATGTGTGGCCGGGTTACAAGATGTTCTTGTTGAACCCCCAGTGTATCCTCTCTAGAGTACATTGATCGGTGGGTGCTCCCATACCCTGTATGTTGGACTCCAAACTCCAATACGTGCTCTGCGAACTTTTAAAGTTGTATACTATATACGTGAACGTGAGATGCAACCGTTTCACTAGATTTTAGTTATCTATTACGAACTATTATAATATCAAATGTTTTGATATAAAGGACTTAGATCATTTTCTAGTTAGCTCTTCTACTTCCTTCGCAAGCTTCTCTTTATCATTTGAAACTCCAAACCAAACGGTGTATGTATTGTCTTTGTATATCTACACATAATTTTTTTAATCCAATTAGTACAATGAATAAATTTTATAATACAATTAAGTAAAATGGTCAGTTTCGGCTGAGCCTTAAGGCTCAGTTTCATAATCCAATTAGTACAATGAAACGGCTCAGTTTCACTGAGCCTTAATCTACTTCGACCCCATCATCTTCTTCTAGTTCAATTTGCTCATCGTCATCTTCATCTACTTCGACCCTATCATTGACGTCATTAATAAGAGATCCTATGTCTTCTATTAGCATAATCTCTAGCTCATTAGGTTCTGGATCATTTTGATATGCCATATTATCGGTTATTATCGTGTTTGAGTGAAATGACCATCTCAGTTTTATTTTAATAACAACCCACCAATCTGAACGACTGTCATCGATAGCAGGATACTGTGTGAAATAAACTTGTGTGGCTTGTGCCTCCAACACAAATGGATCATACCCTTTTTTTTGGTTTTTTTCAATAAGAGGGTATTCCTTATGTACGCGTTTTACTCCAATATTCGGCCTACTATCAAACCATCGACATTTGAATAGAAACTTTTTTAACTCAGCGGTCTTAACTCCGACACCGCTGAGTAAGTTAACTCAATTATTTCCTCCAGTACACCATAATAATCTGTTATATCATCATCGTTGTTCCCACCTTTGATACAAACTCCACTATCAGCCATTGTCTTTATCTTTCCATATTCTTCTATGTAGAACTTAAATCCATTTATAAACATTATTGGACATATTATGTGACTAGTACGCGGACCAAAAGCAAGTTTCCTATAGCAAATGTCAGTGATGTTGTTTGTATCAACCTATCAATTTGAATTAAATACACAAGTTAATATATAATGAATATCGTGCAAGGTTAAAAAAACATGACTTATCATACTTTCATATTGTTTAAACCATCCCTCGAATTCTTTACAGAGTTCAGCATTGGGATATTCACTTTCGAACTTGCTGTTTAAACGAAATATACATGTTAATATCTAAGTAGTATTGTGTGTAGCTTGAAGAGATTGACATTATTTTAGTTAATGAATAATCAAATCATTATAGTACCTTTTAAGATCAGCTAATTCATTGCAATTAAGAAGCACAGTTGTATTGGCTAGATTGTAATCCTTTGTTGTAGCGAAGCCTTTAACATTCTTCCATTTACCAAATGGACGTCCTTGTTTTTTGAATACTGAGAGAACATTATCGATTAAACATCCACAATATCATTTTCATTGCGATGACCATGATCAAAATTTAAATTCGCATGATCATCGAAATAATGACTAAAAAATGTGGATGCTTCTTCAATAATGTACGCTTGACCAATAGAACCTTCAACACGTGCTTTCTGCTTCACCTTTTTCTTTAGGTGGCCCAGATAACTTAATAGGAAAACCTTTGAAATTAACTATGACATGTTCTATATTTAAACATTGCGTAAATAAGTATAATTATTACATACCTCTCAAAAGGATACATCCACCTATACTGCACTGGTCCCCATAGTAATGCTTCAGTTGGTAAATGTACTGGCAAATGTTCGATGCAGTTAAAAATCCAAGAGGAAACATTTTCTCCAATTTACATATTAATTTGGGTACATCTCTTTCAAGCTTCTGCAAATGGCTTTTAGATAGAGTTGTCGAGCATATATCTTTAAAGAATAAGCTAAGCTCTGTTATAGGCATCCAAACCTTTTGTGGTAAAAGCTCTTTAAATACTATCGGAAATAGAGTCTCTAAAAATACATGGCAATCATGACTCTTCATACCTGAAAAAATAAGATCCTTCATATTAACGCATCGTTTCATATTAGAAGCAATCCCATCGGGAAATCTCAAAGAATCGACCCATTCTAGTAATTTTATACAACGAGTCCTATCCAGCTCATAACAAGCAAGAACTTTGAAGTTTGGACGAATAGGATTAATCTTAAGCTCTGGACGATTGCAATAGTATTTGACATCTTTTCTTGATCTCAAATCATCTTTGGTTTTTCCTTTCGCATTCATGATTGTATGAAAGAAATTCTCAAATACATTTTTTTCAATATGCATCACATCTAAATTGTGTCGAATTTTTAGACCCTTCCAATATGGCAATTCCCAAAATATACTCTGTTTGCACCAATTGTGATAATCACCTTTGCCGGGAATTTTGGGCTCTTTGTTTCCTGTCTCATGTAATTTTACATAATCCTGTACAATATCAAATATATCTTATCCATTCAAAAAAGTTGGTGGTTGCAAATTTGCAGTTTTATTTCTTTCAACGTTTTTCTTATCATGTCTAAATGTGTCATTTGTAAGTAGAAATCGACGATGGCAATCCCACCAATACTGCTTACCACCATGCTTCAGTGTAAATGCTTTTGTTGAATCCATGCACATAAGACAAGATAATTTACCTCCCGTACTCCAGCCCGAAAGCATCCCGTATGCTGGAAAATCGCTTATCGTCCATAATAAACATGCATATAGTTTGAAATTTTTCCTCTTTGACACGTCTTACGTGTCAATACCCTCTACCTACATTTTCTTTAGGTCCTCGATTAAAGGTTGCAAATAAACATCTATCCCGTTTTTCGGATTTTTGGGTCCAGGCACAATTAGGTTTAAAAATATATATGGATTTTTCATGCACATCCAAGGAGGTAAATTGTAAGGTGTCAACATAATTGGCCAAGTGGAGTATTTTTTGCCATACTGGCTAAAGGGTTGGAAACCATCAGTGCATAAACCGAGCCTAATATTTCGTGACTCATTGGCAAAATCAGGATATTTGTCATCGAAATGTTTCCATGCTTCTCCATCTGCAGGATGGCATAAAACCCCTTCTTCTTAAACCCGTTCACTATGCCATCTCATGTGCTCCACAGTGGCATAAGATGAATACAATCTTTGCAATCTAGGAGTAATCAGAAGATAATGTAAATGAGTAAAAGGCACACCTTTACCGTTACATTTTTTCTTTTTGTATCTTCCTAAGCCACAAACTTTACATTGTGAACAGTCTATGTCTTCTTTCCAATATAGCATACAGCCACTTCGACATGTATATATCTTTTCATACGGCAATCTGAATGTGGACACTTGTTTTTTTAGTTGTTACCAATTTTCAGCCAACCTAGTCTGCAAACTGGATGGGACCACATCGCGAATTAAACTAAGAACGTGATTCATTAATTTTTGGGTACCATTGTTTGTGGATTTTATTGCAACTAGCCTAGCAGTCGCTGCCAACTCTATCATAGGACATCCATCATAAAGCGGTTTTTTTGATGCTTCTAACAAGTCAAAAAAATATTTAGCTTTTGGATTTGGCTCTTCTTCTACATCCAATGAATAAGACAACATGCTCGGACCAGCGGCATCAATAACCATTTCAGTCATTCTATTTTTTGTAGTAATAGATTCATCAAAATCAACATCAATATTTACGTTATCATCCTCAACTACCCCCGACGTATTAATAATGTTCACGACATCTTCACCATGATGTATCCACACATAGTAATCGTCCATAAAACTGTTTTTAGTCAAATGACTTTGAATAATTTCATGAGGATGATGTTTTGTAGCTTTGCATTTCTTACATGGACAACGGATTTCCGTCATGTTTGTCCCATTGGAAGATGCACTTGCATGAATTCAGTTAAACCTCTTAAAAGTTGATATGGAATTGTTCCTCTATGTTCAACATTTTTGTACATCCAAGCGCGACGAACTTTCAAATGTTCCATCTTCTACTGAATAATTAAGACATGTTATATTTTGAGTACTTATATTATTATTATATAGAACTATAATAATTTCATTATTTTAATACTTACCTAATTATTGTATTATTTTATTTAGATGGATATAATTTCAAATTTGTACACGTACAAATACAATATTAGATGTATGCTATTTTAACTTAAAAACTCTTATTCTTCTAAATGTTTAAATTCTTCCATTTATGCAAATTAGATGTATGCTTGTTATTATATTTGTAACTTGTCCAGTACTGGGACAAATCTAACGAATATTGTATCAGCTGAATATAGTTTTTCTGTTTTGTGTAAAAACGAATATCCATATAACGATCATATACAACACTTGTCGGACGGGACCAAATTTATCTAAGAGGTTCACATAAGTAAAACACATTATATAATTTGTAAACTACTGCATGTTTTCGGTTTTATTGTTTATTTCCTTTTACTTTGACGGTCGGTCTACCTACTTCCCATTACAAATATATTAACGTAAGAATATTTTATAAATCATTTCTGGTTAAGCGGTTCAACAAAATTTTGGCAGCACTTCCCTTTGGTCCCTGTATCGTACAAAAATGCATGTACACATGGAACAAAAAGAAAGTGCCATCGAAATTTTGTTGACCGTTTAAACTGAAATGATTTATAAAATATGCTTTTGTAACTTGTCCAATACTAGGACAAATCCAATGAATATTGTATCTGATGAATATAGATTTCTGTTTTGTGTAAAACGAATATCCATATAACGATCATATACAACACTTGTCGGACGGGGTCAAAATTACCTAGGGGGTTCACATAAGTAGTCAAAAAAAAACATTCAACCTAAGTTTAAAACAAAACAAAAAACACTTCAAATGAAAAAAGCGAGCTATTTGCGCTTTGGGATTTTTTGCGCTTTGGTATTTGGCCTTGTTTAGTTCAAAAGGGTGTGTCTGCATTTTTCTTTAATTAAAATTTGTTTAAATCAAAACAAACTCTTTAGTATGAACTATTGAATCTTGAGATCCTTAACTCAACTATTGAATCTTGAGACTGTTGACCCATAGAATAGAGTAGAAATCAAATAAAATCTTTTGGTATAAGTTATTTAATCTTGAGATCCTTGACCCCTAGAATAGAGGGGAAATCAAATATAGTGTTTAAGAAATATTGTTACAAATTTTCCATTTCCATCGTCCCACTTGATATATCTTGACTTAACTTAGTCATACAGATTTTTTTAATTTATTACTTTAATGCATAATCAAATTTACTACACCCTAACTATCCATTTGATTTTTAAAAATAATACTAATAATAAAAATGTTACAGGTGCCTTCCCCCTCCTCGGGTCACCCCTCCCCCTCTTTCCACTTTTCAAATTGAACAAACCACCAACATGCTATCTTATAATATTTGCATATTTTAAAAAAATTGCATTACTATTTTTACATGCTATTAAATCCTATAAGAGCCACTTTTGAATGACTAATTTATGTTCATGGCTGTAAAAGGCAGCCGTGCATATTCTAAAGTACGTGTACAAAAAATAAAATTATTGAACCAAATAGAACTTAGAACTAACCAGACTTAATTTTGCAAATTTATAAGTGTAAAAGTAAATTCAGAGAATGCATGGTCCACTAATATTCACCAAATTAATATGCACAACAACTGAAATCAACATTTGTGCTCTTCCTTTTAGCACTAATAACAGGAGTAGATCGAGCTATATGCCTTATAATTTATCGTTCATTTCTTGAAGCCCCAATTCCTAACCAGAAAATACCCATTCTACAAAATAGTAGTTCTGCGCAGATTAATTGAAAGAGTACCTTTCGATGCTTGACAAGATAAGCAGCGCAACGGAGGCAGAGAGAGACAGCGTGGCGGCTCGAAGGGACGGCGGCTCGAATGGACGGCGGATCGAAGTCTCGACGGCTCGGCGAAGGAGATAATTTAGGTTTTTTTTCCTTTAATATGATAATTGATGGAACGAAAGGGGTTTTATTTTTAATATGAAACGATGAAATAAAAATTGACGAGCCCGATGTAGTTGATTTAAATGGGTTGTGAATATTTAGACCTTAATTTCTGAACCGATTAAATAAATTCCAATCTATGTAAAATGTGTAGGGAATGGGTGGGGAACCCAGTCCGTACACCATTCACATATTTTTACATTTTCCCTACGTCGCGCCTACTCGACGTAGGTATGGCATAGGGAAATCTGAGTTGGAAAATGACCCCTTTTTTGTAGTGTACTCACCAGTTTTAATTTCATGCATACCTCTGCTTGACATACACCATCCATCATATTATAAATAAAATGAGGATGAGAACAAAGATGAAATTAGGATCATTTTATGACTTAAATGAAGATAAACTGTTGTAAAAGCTTATGACAAATTTCCAAGCGATTTATTTAATGTATGCATTATTATTTTTGAATTCCTTTTCCTAAGTACAAACTTATTTAACTATTCATTTTTTTTTCTCTATTTATACTGTAATTTCTTGCTTTCCCTTTTTATTAGATTTCATATTGTCATCTTTTGATAATTTAATTCTTCTTCACACTAGGCATCTTTCATCATTCGTTGATACTTGTGGAGTCTTGGCTTAACATTTATGAAATACTAAGCTGGAAGGTTGTCGGTTCATAATTTTAGCTTCATCTTTCGATGATGCGAATCGGTTTAATTTTATTTTCTTGATGCAAATCTTTTAAAACTTGTGGATAAAGCTAGATGTTTTTGATGAGGTAAGGAGAAACTATTTATGCATAATTTTTTTAATTATTTTGCTCAATCATCCTATGCATGCAGTTTTGCTACATTTTCTTTTTCAAGATTATTAACCAGTGGTTACCTAAACAGATATCCGTTCTTAAATTTCGTTTATGTACAGATTTGCATAGATACACAAAAATACAACATAATTTTTAAACCTAGATTGGTCATGTTTTATTATGTGAAGGTATTGTTGATTACAAGTTTTCATCCAGCTCTATTTATAACTTTCATAGGAAAAATGAATCCACACTCCAAATTTTTGACACGTATTAGGTCCATTTCTTTTCATCGTTCAAAGTAGGAAACAGTTGCAATTGTCATTTGTTATCGTAACATAACTGTCCTGCTTTTTTTTATAATCTTTTTTCAATCCCACGTTTTATATGAATATTCGTTTAGTAATATAGTTACCTATGATGCCCTATGAAATAACCAGCCGCAATCTACTAGAAGAAGATCTAATACCTGTTTTCAAGCCGAAAGTGAGGCCATATTGATGTTGGCACCCTCTTCTATTTTGGAGGATTCACACAATCTTAGTTGATAATGTGAAATTATGTCTCCTTCTTTCTTTGTGCTATTTTTTTTTTTGAAAATGGGTAAACCACCTCATTAAAAACCTGTGCTAGCACTCAGCGTGAGTACTAAACAGAAAAAAAGAGTGAGGCGCTTTATTGATAACGCATCAATAAAATGTACAAAATGCAGTACATAGGGTAATAATACATCATGAAAAACCTATTACCCAATACCCATAAACATACTCCAAAACATAAAGCCTGTAGGCTAAAGGCAGATATACATGCGAATAAAACTTGCGTTAAAATAACTAACGCATGAACAAAGAATCCCATGTCCAGCCCAAAGAAGATAATCCCAGTGAAGAACTTGTACACCCAAAACCGTTGTTGCCAGCTGCCATATCATCAAACCGAACTGAAACTTTCCCCAAATAGAAGAGACGCAATCCCTCATGCTCGTCCCCGAAGAAAACTTAACTTCGAATTTATCCCTCATCCAGCAAATCTATACCCTACTTCGCCGCAATCTTTTTGTCATCTTCAGTCAGTCTCTTCATCCATTTTGAACAACGAAGTAAGTATTTAATGTAAAAATCTATGAGCTTCCATCTCTGAAATTTGTCGTAATTACAGTTACCGTGAACTCTATCATTTCGCTCTTTCCAGATATGATAAACTGTTGTGACGATACTACAAAAGACAATATCTTGTTTGAAATCCTTCGAATTGAAGATTAATTTAAAATTTATCAATTCATTTTCAAACAACATCGGTTCTGCCGTTATCGGGGGAGTGCCAAGCTTAATCTTGCTACGTGTTCATAAATATGAAGAAAAAGAGTATTCGAAGAAAAGGTGATCTCTGTTTTCATAATGATCATTACATAAAACACATGTAGGATTAACATCAGATCCCCACGCGATCATGCTATCTTTAATGCTTAATATGTTTAAAATAGCCTTATAAGTGCAAATCGATATTTTTGGACTGTTAATATAGTGCCAAGTGACCCTGCACCAATCAAATTCAGTGAGATGGTTTCTTGAGATATCCCATGCTGACTGGAAATTGAAACCATTAGGTTTATTGTTCCAGCCCAAAAGTCATTTTCACTTGAAAGTTGCAGAGACACTTCATTAATTTTGTCTTAAACCAGTCTGGTAGCTGATAGGCTATTAGGAATTAATTTACCGTCCTGAATAATACTGTCAACTATTAAATTTTCCCCCTCCATATATGCTCAAATAATCCCACCCTAGCAAGTGAACCAAAGTTTCGCTATTTATCTAGGGATCAAACCACAAGCTAGTGTTTTGTCCATTAGCAATACACCTATTAATACATTGCAATCCATTCTGCCTGTGTCTGAGAATAGATTTCCATGTACAAGAACTGATAATATCAATATCTTTGACCCAGAAATTACCATTCGCACAATATTTACTCGCCATCCAATTTCTCCACAAACTGCTACCATTGAGAAAATGCCAAAGAAGTTTAAGGGCAGCAGCCGTTTTAATATCTTTAAAGCTCCTTAGACCTATTCCACCTTCATATTTAGGGCTATATAATGTCTCCTAAGCGATCTTATGTTTTTTTCCATCCCACACAAAATTTGCACATAATTTGTTAATTTTCCCGATCGTAACTGACAGCAGTTGATACATCAACATCCAGTACATCACCATATGAGTAATAACAGATTTAATCAGCTCCACTCTTCCTGCCATTGATAGTAGACGACAATCCCAACTATCCATTCTACCTCTAATCTTGTCAAAAAGCTCACCACAATTAGCGAATTTGAGATAATATGTAGAAAGTGGGATACCCAAATATTTGATAGGAAGTCTGCCTTCCTACATGACAAGAATATTAATAATCTGCAATTTTGTCCCCATGCCCCTACTAAAGAAAATTTTGGATTTAATATATTAAGTTTCAAACCTGATACCTCCTTCAGTTTGTCTAAAATCAACTTGATTTCTCTGGCAACACTACTTTTGGCTTTAGAAAAAATCATCAAATCATTTGTGTATATCAAATGTGTGATAACAGGTTCATTTTTGTAAATAGGCTCTACACCTCTGAAAAAATAAGCCTTATACATTAGAGTAGAAAGTATTCCATAGCCACACAAAAAATAATATGGCGATAAAGGATCTCCCTGTCTTATACCCCTGTTACTCTTAATGAAACCTTTCGGGCTGTCTTTAAACAAAATAGAGAAAGTTGGAGAGGTAATACAACTTCTGATTGCCCGAACAATATTCTTAGGAAATCCCATCATTCTAAGCATATGGCAAATAAAATCTCTATTAATCATATCATATGCTTTTTGTAGATCAATTTTAATGCACATTTTCCCACTTCCCTTCCTATTAAAATGTCTGATTTGTTCATGAGCTAGAAGGATGTTTTCTGCAATACATCTTCCTGGAATAAAAGCTGCTTGATTCTCTGAAATAAGATGCATTAGATAAGGTTTAATTCTGTTGTGAATAACCTTGAAAATAATTTTGTAAATCACTTTGCAACACGAAATAGGTCTATATTCAGACATACTCGATGGTTTATCAACCTTGGGTATGAGGGTAATAAACGTATGATTTATCCCTTTTGCAAGTTTCCCCATTCTTAACACTTCCTGCGACACTTCAAGAATATATTCCTTTAGATCATTCCAATGAATTTTATAGAATTTTGCAGTAAAAACATCAGGCCCTGGACTTTTATCATCTGGGATAGAAAACACAGCTTTATGAATTCATCCATACTCACACTCGATGTCAAATGTCTATGACCTCTTTCATTTATAATGACTCTGCAATTGATCTCCTGGAAATTATTAAAACATGGAGTGTCAGACATAAAGATATTTGAAAAATAATTGATAGCCTCTCTTTCAATAACTTCTTCATTTTGATAGGACTCCCCATTCTCCATAAAAACATTGCTCCAATTATTAATATGCTTCCGTAAAGACATTTTAGCAAGAAAGAATTTAGTGCATGAATCCCCTTCAGTTAACCAATTGATCTTCGATTTTTGACAAGCATTCAAAAAATCAATGTAACTCTGGTTTTTCCATTCCCGGTAAGCAATGTCGAAATTATAAAAAAGGGAGTGATTGGTTGGATTTTCATCAATCTCATTTAATGTTTCTTTGTACTATTCTTCCAACCATTTGAGAGCATGTTCGTCTTTAGTTCTATGACAATTCCAAGATTTCAATTTAATCTTACAATCTTTCAGAAATTGTTTAAACCAAAAAAGTTTAGTACCCTGCCTTTCTGAAAAAAGAAAATTATCCAAAGCAGAGTGGAAACACTCAAAATATCCCTCATTGCAATGCCAAGAGTTAACATACTTGAATGGGAAGTTTTTCTTAACCAATCATCTTTTTTGAACCTTATATAGACCGGAATATGATCACTTAGAGGATTAGCCAAACTAAATGCATTTAAATATGGGAATGTGTTCATGAACAAATGATTACAAAACACCTTATCAATTTTAGTCGCTACTCCTTTTTTCCTCCATGTAAATTTAAAACCAGCTATTGGAATTTCCATTAACCCCGAACTAACAGTACAGTCAATAAGCCCTGATATATATCGGAAAAGAACCACGGCTCCTTCTTTTTTATCCTTCAAAGATGTAATATTGTTAAAATCCCCAAGAATAAGCCAGGGCAAATTTACCTGAGTAGCTTCAATTGAGATCTCCTTCCAAAGCTTCTCTCTGTCCAAAAGGAAATTACTTGCACAAACAAAAGTCACTCTACAAAACAATCCCCCCACGTTCTCTGCAATAAGCGAAATATGTTGATAACATTTATTTTCCAATTGTACAGTCCAAACTTTAGAGTTCCACAAAATAAGAACTCTCCCCTTACTACCACAATCATTATTATCAACAGACAACCAATTTTAATGTAGTTTATTTTTGGCTTTCAAAATCATGTTATCATTTATTTTATTCTCTAACAGACCAACAAAAGATGGTCTGAACTTATTAAGGAATTTAATCACTTCAAACATTTTATTTGGAGCGTTAAGTCCCCTAACATTCCAAGCAGTAATATTCATTTTATTTTACTTTGGCTTCTTGTTGCAACTTCAGGAGGAGCATTAGAAATAGCTTTTTTGGATATTTTTTTCTTTTGAAATTGATTATTTGTAGCTTCTAATTCTTCATAATTTTTTTTGCCACATTTTCTGATACAGCTTCTTCTTTTGCAGGTGGGTTAGACGCATTTTCATTAACTTCAATGTGTTCACCTATCCCCTCCCCCTCAGAGTCATCCAGTCTTCAAGAGCATCATCCTCACCATCATCCATTTTTCCATTGGCTTCAAAAACCACCACATCCTTCTTGGATTTGTCCTCGCTGTTATAACCAATGCCATCAGTTTGTGTGAAATTATTTATGTTATTTTCTCCTTCATCTAATGTAGTGTAATGACCCGGGTTTTCGCGATCCAGATTAATCACATATAACCCAGTGTCAACTATCAAGCATCGGAAATACCGGATGGTTAATGAAAGAACATAGAGGGTGAGAATAGATAAGATAGAAACTTAGAATAGAAGAAGAAGAACATACAACATCAGAGTAAACACAAATCTAACAGCGGAACGATTAAGAACATACATCTTCTCCTTCATCTATTATATATTGTTCGTTCCGCTGTGAGATTCGTGTTTACTCTGATGTTGTATGTTCTTCTTCTATTCTGAGTTTCTATCTTATCTATTCTCACCCTCTATGTTCTTTCATTAACTATCCGGTATTTCCGATGCTTGATAGTCGACATTGGGTTATATGTCGATTACTCAGGATCGCGAAAACCCGGGTCATGACATGTAGCCAGAATGTCACATTTGTCCTGAGATTTAGGACTGGATGTTGTTTTGTTTGGTTGCGAATATTTCTTCTTTATTTGTTCTTCGTTTGGACTATTTATATTATTTGTGCAAGATGATAATACAATATTTGTATTTGCTTGTTCTGGTTGTGAGTGTAAAAAACCCTCATTGTTACCCAGGTCATTGATCCCTTTGTCCATGATGTTTTTGTTCATTCGCACATCGCATAAAACCAGTGTTATCAAGACCAGACCGGGCCGGTGGTCCAACCATCAAAATCGCGGACCGCAGCCTAATCCGACCCGGAAAGCTAATAGACCATGCTTTCACAGTTTAATCACTGAAACCGTGAAAACCGAGGCCCAACCGTGAAAACCGAGGCCCAACCACCGAAAACATGGGCATAAACAAATGTTTACCTAGTCCATTCAAAAAAAATTAATTACTGCAAAAGCCTAATAATTCAGGCCCAAGCGGAATGCTCTCTGCTCTGAGCTACTTGATTAGAGAGGACGCCAGCTATATAGCTGAAGAAGATTTTTGTTGTTGCTTTTGCTTAAGATGGGGGACAAAATTGTAAGCAGGCACCTTTCAAATTCATACATGAGCTATATTGCCACTTTCCAAATAGATCATATATTAAAATACAAGGTCATGCAGAAACTATGCACACGGTTAATTTCTAGTACTTGGTCATGATAACATTTTTATGTATACACCGATTCTTTATTTTTCAAATTTTTTCAAAAATTAACATGCACAGTTCTGACTATCCGACCGGTCTAACCCTGAAAACCTTAAACCTTTGGGCATCACGGTTCGATTGACGGTCTGGTCATGATAACATTGCATAAAACAGTCTGTACCCCATCGTCCTCTTCATTAATATGCACCACTTCATTGTCAATTTCAACACAGGCATTAGCAGATCCCTCCACATTCTCTAATTTTTTTCACCTGAATTTCGAGCGATATCTTGTTCAAATCCCCTTGAAATGTTCTCGTTACCTTCACCATGGTTTTTTGTTTTTGGAACCCGAACCTCCTCTGTCTTTGATTTACATTGCTCTGTCGAGTGCCCAAAGACCATACATTTCTTACAGCATATCGGTTTATATAAATATTCTACTTTCACTATTAATTACTCTCCCATATGTAACAATACGTCTACCTCTTTAGGAAATTCAGCCCAAGCCTCCATCTCGACCAATATTTTAGCAAATGCTACTCTTAATTCATTGGCAGTAATTTTAACCATTTTAATAGGCCTTCCCAGTACACTAGAAATAACACTTAACGCTTCTCTATCCTACATTTCTAATTCCAAATTAGATAGTTTGACCCACAAAGGCGTAGAAGAAAGCAAATCTTTCTTGAATCTCATCCCTGTACTCCACTTTTTCAAAATAATAATTTTGTTATCAAACAAATACAGTCCCCCTTTCAAAATATTTTCACAGTCCTGATTTTCCCTATTTATTTAATTTATTTGATTTAATTATTTCTTCTACATTTAGGATAATGCTATTATGGACTAATTAAAAAATTGCTTTAATTTTGACTGGATTGTTTTTTATATTGGTAGTTTTAATTAGTAGATCTGAATTATCTGAGATACTATAGATGAAATGACAATGGTATTTCTTATGGCGGTATAATTAAAATCACAAAAGTTGGCATGTAATTGTTTTTTGTAGGTTTTGATATGACTATTAGGTTATGATGATTTGATGATTAAGAGGACGATTTCTTTCAAATGCAACTAATTGCCAAAAAATTAGAAAAAATGTACGTAATTCCTAACTGCTTTGATACTAGAGAAGGGCCTATTTCAATTGAAATATTATATTATTTCCATAATTGTGCGATTGGAAACGTATTTCATCACTGTTCATATTACATTCTTTTGCGTTCTTATAACTCACATTTTAGTTTCACTATAAACATTCATTCATGATTTAGACTAGACTAAGTTACGCTGAATAATGTTCTTCTGGTCTCATTAATTGACACGACCCGAACTCCCCCATGAAGGAAAGCACGGATGGCGTTGAGGACAAGACAAAATAGAACGCAGACGGAAGAACATTTCATTGTTATTACAACAATTCCATCAGAATGCAAGAATATACAGAGTATGAATAAATATTATACAACAAAGAATATCAGAGATTTAAATACAGTATTGCAGCGGAAAAATAATACAAAACACAACTGAAAGTAATACGCGGATACAGAGCTTTCCGAGCATCGTTCCAGCTGTAAACCAGGATCCTGTGAATATAAATCTGCAAAACCAAAACTACTAGCTGCCCGTGTCGAAAATAGGGGCACCCGGAGTTTAGGTTAAAACAATAAACTCCAGGTCAGTCATGTGACTGGTGTGAGAACTAAAACAGTTATTAAAACTTTATTTTAAAAGAGAGTAATTCAAGGGACCACGCCGTATAACATGGAACGGGTTTCCTCCCAAGAATATCAGTGCATAGAATAAACAACGCAATTCTTTTTCGAAAAATGAAGCTATTATAAGACCCAGGTCCCATCACACAATGCAACGCAAGCCGAAGGATAGGGGTTTCCCTTATAATAGCCAAACATGCTTGGTATGTTTAAAACAAATCATTTGATACTATAATAAGTGTATAGTGTCAAAACAATTTCAATCATAAATATCAATCATAGACGGCATAGCATCCCATGCTACTATGTCGCCATACTAGGCTCTACAAATAAAGCCGAAATATCTCGTATTGGAAATTGGATTTCCGTCATGAGTCGAGGAAAGGGGCAAGCTCCTCTCTGCTTCGAGACACTCTAGCAAATGCCTCGGGACTACACACTCTGGGTAACCCCTGGATCTTCAGGGTCGGTCCTCACTTACGTTAGAGGATTAGTATTCCTGAACACACGTTTCCCGGTCCTTACAGACCTAAAATCGAGGCGCCTCATCCAACAACCACATAGGTGAAAAGTATATAAATGTCAGGGCTGGTAAGTCACTGACACTACCAAAGCTAGAAAGAAACGTCGTGCTCTCCCTGCAGTCCTTATCCCGTTTTTAACTCATACCGAGGTGTGAGGCTCGCGAATTCATGTTATACACAAAGCTGCCACGTAGGTCGTGCTTTGATCATCAACCACAAGACTTTGCTTTTTAACAGAATCCTTGATCCATGCAACTCAGCATGCCACACAGGCAATTCATGCCATGCGACTGATGTCCATCGATATATAACCTCTAAGCTCGTACGTCTCAGAGAAGGGCGTTAAGCAAGAGAATAAATTCCCCGCCAACAAACAGATATATATTTAACAGAAATCAATCAACACAGAATAAAATTCAAAGTCAGACACACAATCCATTTACAAGTTCGCTCTGGGTCTGAACGAAACCGGAGGCACTTTCCTCGCATATCCCTCCATCTCCAAGTACGTCTGGATGACAACCAACTGATTCCCTCATCTTGGGTGTACAGCCCAATCAAGAGCATCAATAATCACCCAAACGATGTGAAGACTTCCGGTCTTCAACCACCGTCTTCATCTTCGACATATCGTCGAATCGGTTATTCAGAATGGGTATAAACCCGGACTTTCCGAACAACCCGCGTATATTAAAAACAAATGTTACACAAACACAACATACGCCTCATTCCAATTCATTAGTCACTAATCGTAAATTAGCAAGAGAGCAATTTCCCAAATATTAACCCCGAAGGCCGAAACCAACATCAGATCAATACCAGGAAACCATTCTTCTTAGCTAAAATACAGCTAGTTTCTAAATTTCATATTCTTAGGGAAAGGTTCCCATTAATTTTATCCAAGATAAATTCTTTGAATTTATTCTTTATTCTTCCTTTGGATGTCATTTCAAACCAAATTATGGTTTTCCAAACTAGTCGAGATTAGCGAACCACACCGAAGTAATTATTTATTTTATTTCCCAATCCCAACCTATTCATCCCATGAAGAAAAACTGGTAATACTCCATATCTAACACCACAGTGTTGTCGGTAAAATTAATTACCATTCCACGTTCAAATCTAATTAAAGATTTAACTATCGCTTTGGAGCAAAACTGGTGATACTCCATTCTCACTCATTTTCTAAATTTGATAATTTAGATTATCAATTCACATTTCAATATAATTTCAGATTCATTAAAACTCTTTTTACTGGGTTAAAGAACTAATGTCCTTTAAATACACAGTTCACGACAAACCCAAATCACATTCTATTTATTTATCGGGTTAAAGAACAAGTGTCATGTAAAACACCCTTCATAATAAAGCCACAAATCAATTCTATTTACAACCCATTTCAAATCCAATTTATTTATTTAAAGATAAATGGGTTTTAATTTTAGTTCAAAACTAGTTCATTTCGATAAAAATCTATTTTTTTTCTTTTCAAATATGGAGTTTTTCATCCTAATTTTTCCCAAATCGTTTCTTATGATTTTACACAAATTATTACTATTTTTAATAATTTTATCAAGGCCCGTACAGTCGATTTCCATCAACGGCCATCGAACTGGACTTACCCCGACCTTTTCCAAATTGGATTTGGACGTATCTCCAAATCGAACCGTTAGATTTCAAATTTCTAATATTCGTTTGAAAGCTCTTTTCGATACGAACCCATCGGTTCCGGTTTTAGGAGAATCCGACGGTAATATTTCCCGTAATATCCGTTCGAAGTCAATGGTCGAAATTCGCGAACTGCCGCGGCGCGGCGCGTTCTATTTAATCCATTATATTATATATATATAATATATAATATATATTTCGTCGATTTCTATTTAAAACGAGGTTTATAAATAGTTTTAAATTCGTTTCAAAAACATTTCAACTTCCATTTCCAATTCAATTCAAATCTCGATTCATTCTATATTCAATTCAATTCGAATGCGTTTTCTATTCAATTAAATTCAAATTCGTTTATAATCGATATAAATATCGTTCGCGTCAAAATAGCGCATCTCTAATCAACAGGGCTTTATATATTTCAATAATTCCGTTATTCTATTCAACAAATGAATATTCATCCTATTCAATACGTGAATCTATATTTTTGTCAACACATGACTAATCTCAACGAATGAGTACAATCCACGTGTGTCTATTTTTGTTATTTAATATATTTTATAAAAATTAAGGTATCTATTGTTTGATTTAAAATCAGACTCCAACCGTAAATTAGTTAGAGAATGATTCCCTAAATATTAACCCCGAAGGCCGAAACCAACATCAGATCAATATCCAGGAGACCACTCATCTTATCTATTTTCCAATTAGTTTCTAGTTTTATATATGATAAAGATGTAAATTTTATTATTAAAATATTTCGTTCAACACATGACTAATCTCAACGGATGAGTACTGTCAACACATGAACCTTTATTTTATAATGATAAAGATGTAAATTTGATTGTTAAAATATTTCGTTCAATACATGACTAATCTCAACGGATGAGTACGGTCAACACATGAACCTTTATTTTATAATGATAAAGATGCAAATTTTATTGTTAAAATATTTCATTCAACACATGAATAATCTCAACGGATGAGTACGGTCAACATATGAACCTTTATTTAATAATATTCTTTATCTTCTAAATTGGAATGAGGCCCAACCAATTACCATATAAAGTTAATTATATGGATTCCATACAACACATGTATATAATAGCAACGATAAATAATCAACCATCATCCAAAGTGCACTACACTGTATAAGCATCATATATAGATATCTAACGCTTATAACAGCCTGTCAATCAATCGATCGACACACAACTAGTTATTGGGATTAGTGTATGTCATATATTGTCCCAATACCCGTGTGGGGTTTCAAACGATCAAACGCATATTTTATTTGTGCAGTTGGGCGATGTGTAAAATTTATCGTCCCAATCAATGTCCTTCAAATAGGTGTACATAAACAAACCGTCTGGTTTGTAAATGAATATTTATTTATTCACATTCACGTTAAAAATTATATTTTTAATGATAAATCATTTTTTTTTCAGCCTATGAAAATATTCTATTCAGTTCATTTATCAAATAAAATGATATCTTAATTTTTCTTACTTGTTTTAGAAAATTTCGGTGGCATAACGGCACGATACTAGAAACGGGACGAGGCCTAGCCTTATCCCCGGTCTAGTGAAGGCCCACGCCATTCACACATCAATCAAATCCATTCCATTTCACCAAACAATTCAATTCAAACCAAATAATCTAACCAACTACACAACCAAACAAACAAGTCCATGGTCAGTGGACGATGGTGTCGGGTGCTACTAAACACCGTCTGCATCCTAGTATATATAAATAACTAGAAAAGGAAATTTTGAGTGAGAAGTTCTTACCAATAGCTATCCCAATTCTATGACACCTCATTTATAGAAATCTTCGTCGTTCTCGCCTTATGTCACTTTCGTTGTCCGTAGCCACTACATATATAAAAAATCACATTTTTATATTGTTGCTATGTATGTAAAAATCACATTTTTATACTACTACTATATAGATAAAAAAATTCTATTTTCACAACGGTGTTCATATAATAAAGATTATATTTTTATATCGCCACTTATATAAAAATCACATCTTTGCTCCTTCTACATAATAAAGATCAAATCTTTAATACTTCTATAACGTAAAAATCATATTTTTAATCTTCTACTAATATAAAAACCATATTTTTAATCTTTCTATAATATAAAAATCATATTTTTAATCTACTTCATATGTCAAAAACTGTAGAAGCTTTAAAACGGAGAAAACTCACTTTTTTTTCCAACGCGCGGATTCGTTGTTCGGGTCCTAGAATTTGCAAACGAGCTTAATCTTCACACCACCTTTTATCTAGCTTAAGCACGTCATTCCGGACAACTTTCGCCTAAGGGTCTTTTTGCCGAAAATGCTCCAATTCGCCAGAATTCGCGAAAGTGCACAAATTTTACCGCTTTTGAACAGCAGAATTCGAACGCGTTTTCCGAGCAGCTCCGAACTCCAAAACATGACTTCCATATAGCCAAATCGAAAAGAATTTCGTTCTCTACAACTTTGGTCTAGAGATACTTTGGCCAAAAACGCACCGTTTGGGAGTTATTTGCGAAATAAGGACAGGGTGTTATTTGAAGAACGGGCGATTAGTGTAAAATGGGTTTTTGGTGACCGGGGGGCCCACGGCCGGAGTTGGGGTGGAGTGAGGGGGGCGCCGGCCTGATGGACGTGGGGGAGGGTGGTGGTGGTGGTGGGGCCCGTGGTGGCCGCGGTGGTGGTGGTTGGTGATTTGGGGCTTAGGGTTTGCAAATGGAGAGAGGAGAGAGAGGAGGAGGAAGAGGAGGAGGAGGAGGTGGCGCCGGAGGGGAGGAGGAGCGGCGACGGTGGGTGGTGGCAGCGGAGGAGAGGCGGCATCGGTGGTGGTGGGTGGAGGCCATATTTGGAGAAAGAGGAAGAAAAGAGAGAAGTGAAAATTATGAAGAGAAAAGGAAGTAAAAGTGTTTATATGCTAGTTTCTCCCGTAACGCCTGAACGCTAGCGATCTCCGATTGCCACGGATTTCGGACACGAGATAGTAGACGTGAAGACGAGTCCAACGAAACAAGTTTCGTCGAATTCCGAGTTTGTTTGACCATTCAAAAAAAATCATAAAAATGCCCAGATAAGCTCTAAAAATGCGATTTTGGCGCACCTTTTCTTCCTGCACGCTCACATGCTAACTTCAAAAATCATGCCCTTTTGGATTTAACCATTTTTAGACGATACGAATCCAGAAAAAAAAACGAAATCGAATTCCGAGGTCGTGTCAATAATGTTCCTTTGTAAAATGACTGCTCGCTTTTCCCGAAACTGTTTCAGCTTGCACGGCCACATACTGACTCCGTTCGACGCGCCATTTGGAACTCAACAATGATTTGTCATTGTGAATCCATAAAAATTTATCTCGTCGAATTCTGAGCTCGTATGCAAAATTTCACTTTTTAAGGGCTATGTTTTGTTAACCGAACAACTCCAGCCCATAGCCACTATTCCGGATATAGGAATATATCGAAGCTTATACTTTTCGGAGTTCTAAACGGCATTTTGAACTCAATGGAAGTGGTTTCGAGTCCAAATTCACCCGTATGCAAAATTTGATTTTTTGGGCCATGTATAATTTACATAGCGACTATTCTGAACTTTCAACTGGGCATTACTTTTGATTCCCGCTATTAAAAGTTGATTTTTCGGATTCGTTGGAAAGATATTCCCAATTAGATCCTATTATTTTTGGTTTCACTAAAATCCGGATTGTTTTGCACCCGGTACATTCAATTGAAGTTTGAAATCGAATTATCGAACTGTAGGGCCATTTTCAATTCCTACTATAATTATATATAATTATTTATATTCTAACGACGATGCGTATAAATATATACGTTCTAAATATATTCAAAATAAATTTTCGTCGATATTATTTAAAATAATCTATTTTAAATATTCAAATTTCGCTAAAATTGCCAAAATAAAAATTTTAAACTGGCCCAGATTTTCGGGTTGTTACAATCTCCCTCACTTAAAACTTTTCGTCCCCGAAAAGGAACAAAGTCGAAAGTGGTTTGATTAATCAGCTCTACGTTCGATCTGGCTTCCATTCTCCAACTTTTCAGTTTCTGAGAATTTTCAAATTCTTCAAAAATTTGGCTAACACCCGGAATTTTCGAAAAATTTCGCCATAACCTCCTTTGTACGGGGAGCACGGGAAAATCCCGAAATTTCCATATAGGCCTTCTGATCTCAAAAAGAAAAGGAAAAAGCTAGCCAATAGGCTCATAAAATCATCATCACCCAAACAAAACAGTAAATTATAGTAAACATGTACCTATTTGTCGGGCAAACAAATTTTATTCTCTGCTCTAGCCTCCTTGCTATGACCTGTTCAATGTAAGTACATGTATATGCAAGCAAATGCGATCAATTTTCAGTACAATTCAATATTTGGTACAATTAGGCATAATGGTTCAAAATTATCAAACAAATAAACAAACAACACAAACATCAATCAATTAGTGAATTAACGTTTCAAATTCATAACTTTGATATATATACAAAAATCACATTTTTGATGCCAAATCACAACAATAAATCTATTTATATAAGTTTTGGTTCTCACACCAGTCTAAAGGAAATATATAGATATCATACCTTCGAAACACGAAAATAAACCACTGATGCCGTACGTCATCAGTGGAATCATCCCCGGGCTACTAGAGTGCGATTCTATATCTATCCAGTATATTAAAACTTCGAATATACGGTCATGACGCGTATATGCAAAACCTTTATATACTAGATTGTCCAAATCAATACAAATAAAATATTCAAATACGTATACTTGAATTTAACTTTCAAAACAAAATTGTTTTCATTTGAAAAATATACTCTTCACACTCGTTCTAGGATACTACTGATCCTATCTCTAACGAGTCATTCTAATTGGATATTACTAACCCAACATCTAATGAATTCTTTCGTATGGTTCTAATGTGTCTTATTCTCGAGCTCTGTAAACCAAAGCTCTGATACCAAACTGACACTACCCGAACTCCCCCGTGAAGGAAAGCACGGATGGCGTTGAGGACAAGACAAAATAGAACGCAGACGGAATAACATTTAATTGTTGATTGATGATGGCGTTGAGGCTAAAGAGAACTAAATAAACTCACAAAGAAGAATAGACACCCATTGCCGAGGATTGATGATCTCTTTGATCAGTTGGTTGGCGCCTCAGTATTTTCGCAAGTTGGACTCAGCCACGGGGTTTCGTCAGTTGAGAGTGGCTGAGGATAGTATAGAGAAGATTGCCTTTAGGACTCCGGATGGTTTTATGAGTGGCTGGTGATGCCATTTGGTTAGACGAACGCCTCCGCATACTTTGTTGATTTGATGAGAAGGGTGTTCAGGGAGTACCTAAATAAGTTCGTGATGATCTTGGTGGATGACATCTTGGTCTTTTCTAGGAGCGAAATAAGTTTTCGTATGTGCTCAATAGGTTGAGCAAAGCCCGTTATGGGATAAACGGTGGTTTTGGAGCGAGACTGGCAAGGACATCCAGAGTTGGACAAGGGCTTAATTATTTAGCCGTTTTTACTAGTATCATCTCACGTAGGTCGTCTGAATTCGAAGGAGGTATCCCTTGGGTGTTTGTCTGATATTGGTTTAGGCCTTTGGGGCTTGCATTTGGGGGATGTCGAGTTCGACTAGGGTGGTCTGCGTGAGAGATGGATAGTTGTGACGATTTTGCATGGGAGAATATCCTGATTTTCTCTAGAAGTGGAGAAAAGCATGCCCTACATCTTAGGGAAGTGTTGGAGACTCTTTGAGCGCATTGTCTTAAGACAACAAAGGTGGATGGAATTCTTAGCATCCTATGAGTTTGAGATAGCGTATACCCCTGGCAAGGGTAACGTGGTGGAAGACGCCTTAAGCAGAAAAAGGCTGTCTTTGAGTCCATTGTTCGTGGAATGGCGAAGCTTGGAGTTTCTTTCTTTGTTCGACTTCAGACCTTATGTTGACTTTGTACCTGGTTTGTTAGCATCCTTGGAGGTTAGACCTACTCTTTTGGGACGGATTGGCGAGGCTCAGCGAGACGACCCACAGTTGGTTGAGTTGGTAGAGAAGCTTATAAGGAGGGAGTCGTCCAGCCATTTGGGTAGATACACCATAGATGATAGGGGATGGTTGCATAGAGACGGTAGACTTTGTGTACCGCAAGATGAGGGTTTGAAGAAGGCTATTTTGGATGATGCACATCGTTCAAGAATGACTATTCATCCCGGTGGAGACAAAATGTACCAAGACATGAAGAGAGTTTTCTTCTGGGCCGGTATGAAGAAAGATGTGGCCGAGTATGTGGCTAGATGCTTAGTGTACCAACAAGTTAAAGCGGAGCAAAGGAAACCCGGTGGGTTGCTACACCCATTGGAAGTTCCGCAATGGAAGTGGGATAGTGTCTCGATGGATTTCATCGATGGGTTACCGAGATCGAGGAAGGGCAATACGGGAATTTGGGTTGTGGTAGACAGACTTACCAAGAGTGCCCATTTTATACCCGTGAAGAGTAAGAGGACCGCTCCATGGATTGCTTCAGTCTATGTTAGAGAGATTGTTAGATTGCATGGCGTACCATCCAGCATTGTGAGTGATCGAGATCCTATCTTCACTAGTGAGTTTTGGAGAAGTTTGCAAGAGGCGGTAGGGACTCAGTTGTGTTTGAGCACCGCATATCATCCTCAGACGGACGGTCAGACCGAGAGGGTGAACCGTATCTTAGAAGATCTCTTGAGGCTTTGTATCTTGGATTTTGGAGGTACATGGGAAGAACATCTTCCTTTGGTGGAGTTCGCATACAATAACAGCTTTCAGTCTAGTATTGGCATGGCACCTTTCGAAGCTCTTTATGGAAGGCCTTGTCGATCTCCTACATGTTGGTGGGAATCTACGGATAAGATCTTGCTTGGGCCCGATATGGTTAGAGAGACTTCAGAGAAGATTGATTTGATTCGAAGAAGGATGAAGGCAGCGCAAGATAGACAGAAATCTTATGTGGATCGGAGAAGGACGGATCTTGAGTTTGAGGTTGGGGACATGGTTTTTGTCAAAGTATCTCCGTTGAGAAATGTTGTTCGCTTTGGGTCCGTTGGGAAGTTAGCACTGAGGTTTGTTAGGCCGTTTCCTATTAAGGAAAGGATTGGACGGATGGCATATGGGGTGGAGTTGCCCGACAGACTTAGTGGTGTTCATGATGTATTCCATGTATCACATTTGAGGAAGTGCTTACATGAGACCGCAGAGGTGGTAGAGCCGAGCTTGCTTAGAGATGTAGAGGTAGAGCGTGATGCGACGATTCGACGAGCTCCTACTCGCATCCTTGGGTCAGAAACTAGGAAGTTGAGGAATAGAGAAGTTCAGCTAGTTAAAGTGCAATGGGGAGATGACGAAAGCAATGCTACTTTGGAGACGGAAGCGAAGATGCGTTCTTTGTACCCATTTCTTTTTGAGAGTATGTCTTTTAACTTCTCCTTTATCGCTTGTCTAGTACTTATCTTATCTTTAGTATATCCTCTCGCTAGTACCTATGACCTTTAGATAGGGTAAATCTATGGTTGAAACATGTGTTTGAGACATGTTATGTTTGATGGATGCGTGTGGATGCAAGTGGTTGCTAGTGGTTGCTCGTGGATGCATATACACACACTCTAGACACTAGATCGGCTCAATCACTTCATATGGCATATTGCATAAAATTGTGTGTAGGAAGCTATATTTATGGATGTATAATGATTGTGTTATCATATGGATGATGCATTTTGGTGAATGATTGTGCACTCATGTAGATATTGTATGTGTCGATAGGGTTCTCTCGCATACATAATGGATGCATGGCACTATCATGGTTTGCATATGTTCATACATTAGATAGGGAACATATACACACACTTTTTGCATATGCTCATACATCATTAGAAACAGTTTTAAGGACAATGGATGCCCGTGTTTGATGGATTGAGTAGATGGTTGTTTGGATGGTAGGATATGCATTCTCCTTAGCTTAGAGATTTCGGGGACGAAATCCTTTAAGGAGGGGAGAATGTAACACCCCGAATTTCGGTTAATGCTAAAATTCACAAATTAAAGAATAACTAATCCCGGATGTGGGAATTAGGGGAAACGGGTTGCACCATTGCGTTCGTCTCGGAAAAATACGCGAAATAGAGTCTGAGTTTTCGAAAATTGGAGTCCGTATGAAGAAGTTATGGACGAACGAAGTTAGGCAGAAAAACCAAAAACAAGCAAGAATGCACTGGCGCACTTGTGAAGTGCGCCAACACAAAAATGCACTGGCGCACTTGTGAAGTGCGCCAACACATTTTTACACTGGCGCACTTGGGAAGTGCGCCCGTGTCGGGACAGGAAACCTGCACAGTTTCTAGAGAGTTCTGTGGTTGGGTGCACCAGTTTGGGGTTTGGGCTTGGTCTTAGGGCTGGTTTCTGGAAGGTTCCGAAATCTAAGGGTCCTAATCTAATTTAGGGTTAATCTAATGGCCTAAAACACTTGCCTAATCCTATAAATAAGACCCTAAGCTAGCCCTAAATGGTCATAATCCTATCTCCTAACTAAACTATGCCAAAATTTTCTATGATCATGGCCTCCACTCAAAACCCTAGCCTCCATCCTATTTCTAAACTATTTCTATGAAGGCTTTCATGTGCATACAAGCATCTTTGAGTTGTATGAGTGATCATTGGCTTGCATTCATCATCAAGTTGCAAGCTTTATGTTCAAGGCTAGAGTTTTTGGGTGATTTGTGGCAAGGGTTTGCTTATTGGAGTTTAGTGGTGAGTTTCTATAGACTTAACAATCAATTGTTAAATTGATTATGATAGGATATGATAAGATATGGCTATGTTTGTGGAATCAATGTGTTTATGCAAGTTTAGTATAGTGTATGTTGTGTGCTATATGCAAGTTTAATGCTATGTTTTATGATGCAAAACACTATGTTGAACATTGATTCATATGTAACATGTTATGCAAGCTATATGGGAGATTATATGCAAGTCTATATGTAACATGTTATGCAAGCTATATGGGAGATTATATGCAAGTCTATATGTAACATGTTATGCAAGTTATGTATTTGGTTTTATGCATGCTAAGTATTTGGTTTTATGCATGCTATGTATGTGGTTTTATGCATGCTAAGTATTTGGTTTTATGCATGCTAAGTGTTTGGTTTTATGCAAGTTATGATGCAAGTTCATATGCAAGTTATGATGCAAGTTCATATGCAAGTTATGATGCAAGTTATGATGCAAGTTCATATGCAAGTTTATGTGCAAGTTCATATGCAAGTTGTCTCTTTTATGATATGCGTAATGCAAGTTTGGGTTAAATACTAGTTGGGTTTAATGTATGTTCATATATGCAAGTTGACACCTTTTGAACCCATGATAAAGTTACATGCTATGTTGGCTAAACCCATGACCTTTGTGACGAATCTTCCCTTTATTATGTCGTGTTATGAGAACGAACTACGTGGGGAACGATGGGGTTAATATGCATGTTAATAAAATGATGTGAAATGGGTATGATTAATCATACCACAAATTAAATGGACGTAATTGGGAATTTACCTATTAAGTTAGGTCTACCCATATTATGGAGTTGGGAATTTACCTATTAAGTTAGGTCTACCCATACTATGGAATTGGGAATTTACCTATTGAGTTAGGTCTACCCATATTCTTAAAAATGTGTAATTAATTAGGCATAATTAATTCAAATTATGGGGGTGATTAATTAGGTGTAATTAATCAACTAAGACACGAGGTTGGACCCTTTTGTAGCGGAAGTCTGCCCGGAACCGACCGGCCATCCAGCAGCTACAAATGATTGGCCCAATGTGAGAGGTCTTAGTCATAAATTAAATACGTGATTAAAGTAAAGACACGAGGTTAGACCTTTTTATGACAGAAGTCTGCCCGGAACCAACCGGCATATCCAGCAGTCATAAAAGATGGTCTAATGTGAGAGGTCTTTATGAGGTCATGATCTTAATTAATTAAGAAACACTTAACCATATTAGCATGTAGAGGGACATGAGGGGTTAAGTGGGTGCCTTGGGTGGCATGTGGAAATCTAGTGGGTTGCCTTGGGTGGCAATAGAAAATACGATTAGAATACTTAACCAAAGAGGAACATGTAATTAAACATGGGTAAAGGGTTAAGTAAGTGCTTTGGGTGGCATGTGGAAATCTAGTGGGTGCCTTAAGTGGCAATTGATATATGATTAGATGACTTAACCAAACCTTAACATGTAGGTGGGCATGATTATAACAGGGGTTAAGTGGGATACACTAGATAAAATAACAAGCTTAGGTGGTAGCTTGTGGGGGCCCATTTCAACCAATATCCCAAACGTATCTTAGTGGGCTCGACTCTAGTCGAGTGACGGGACACGCATATTGGGCTTGACTATAAGAGGCCAAAATGGGTTAGCGGTGGCAACGCATGATCAACGGGTTTCATATGCGTGTGTGGACCCGGGCTGGTAAATAAGACGTTGTTGCATCGTGTAGATATAAGCCGTGCACCATTAGTTTTATCAGGTTGCCACGTTGGGGAATGGTACACCCCACGGTGGGGCCAGCACGGGTATCTACGTTAGGGAGCCGATCGAATGGGGAGTAGTGTGTACACCTAGTGGATTGTAGGGCCCCGAGGCGTCTACTTAGTCACCTAGGGGTACGCGAGAACTATTAAGTTAATTTTATAAGTCCATGGGTGGGATCAACCTTTAAGTTAGGAATGACTGGTGTGGTGTAGTGTAGGAATTACCCTTGGGTGGGTAGATCTGGGGTGGTGTAATCCAGTAATTATCCTTGGGTGGATAAATGCGTCTTTTCGGTTATCTTAGTACATCCTGTGTTTAGTTGGCTACTTAGTGTAGTCATTATCCCCAGAGGTACCGTACCTTGTTTATATCATACCCTAATTACTTTAATGATTGTATTGTTAGGGTTATAGGACTCACTCAGACTTATGTCTGACCCCGTTGTTTCTTTATCTTTTTCCCAACCCTCAGGTTTTCAGAGTGGGCCTAGCACTAGTGGGCTTTGATCAGATTGCTGTTCCAGTCTTTAGGAGCTTGGATAGATGTAAAGCTCCAGTTACCCAGTTATCTTTTCTTTTGTCATGGCTATTGTATGAGAGTGGGATTATGTACTTCTTTATTTTGACGGATACTGTACTTGACTTTTATTGTGGTTTTATGATGTAACCAGACATGTTTTACTTCCGCTGTTATGAGATGATGTTTTAATTTTCAAGTACTATTTATATCTGTCTTGTTGTAATTTTTCTGTTCTATATTCACTAAAATACTCCACCGATGCTATGGCATTCCCTTAGTGAGTGACCATAGCGGGAGTGGGGTGTTACACGTGGTATCAGAGCTTAAGGTTACCAGAACAGATAATTTTTTTAGAAAAACTATTTTCTAAGAATATTTTTGAAAGGAGTATTTTCAAAAACATTTCTTTTAAGAGAAAAGTTTTTGAAAGAAAAGCATAATCCCCAATAGCCATATCTATATCTTTCGAATTCTCCGTTTTGAATCTCTTCCTCTCTCGTTTTGAGTTTCCCCTCCGCGTATAGATGACCTTTCTAAGATAGATAAGAACGGAAAACCACTTCAAGGGACTTAGACATTAGTCGGATTAGAAGTTGGTTCAAGAAGGAGGAGGACTGGTAGGTATCTATTGGATAGACGGTGGGAGGAAGGCTCAAATAGTTGTTTGGTTAATAAAGGATGAAACCTCATTGGTGGGAGGTTACGAGTGGAGAATGGGAAGAAGAAGGCGAGTAGTTATCCTTTTGGAGGAATGGGACACCGTATTAGGATTGTCCAAAGGGGCATGGGCAAGGTATGGAATCTCCTGGAGGGTAGTTGTATTCCCTCGCGGCTAGTGTACCAGATGGGGATAGGACCGTCTAGGTTGGAATTTGGATTTCTTTATTATCCGGTTCGAACTTTATTAGATTCTGACGCATCGAGTTCGTTTATCTCATCATTGTTAGTTGAGTCACTGCACTTAGACACCAGTTTGGTAGATGATCCCTTAGTTGTTTCAAACCCAATTGGGGCTCCATGATGTGTTTGGGTTTGAAAGTTTCTATACTTAGCGTTGAGTTTAGATGTGATGCTTTTTGGGCTTCACGGGCTATGGGTTAGTTTGGGCATGGACTGGTTATCCAGTAGGGGTGCCGTTCTTGATTTTGAAGGGAGAGTTGTTAGGCTTATGACCCGCTTGGGTAACACTCTCGAGATCTCTTGTAATCCCATGGAATCTGTTATGCTAAGTTATCTAGAATCGCTTGACACGTCGGTCGAGAGTTTGCGATCTGTTAGAGTGGTCCGGGAATACTCGGATGTGTTTGAGGAGGTGAAGGGCTTACCTCCGGAGCGGGAGATTGACTTCCGAATATATCTGGTAGACAATGCTAAACCTGTATCTTTACCAGTGCGCCACATGGCTCCTCGCGAGAGGAGGGAACTCCATAAGCAAGTAGGGGAGTTGCTTGAGAAGGGGTCCATAAGACAAAGTATATCGGAGTGGGGTGCTCCAGTAGTTTTTGCTACGAAGGCGGATGGGTCCCTCAGACTTTGTGTAGGCTAAAGAGAACTAAATAAACTCACAAAGAAGAATAGACACCCATTGCCGAGGATTGATGATCTCTTTGATCAGTTGGTTGGCGCCTCAGTATTTTCGCAAGTTGGACTCAGCCACGGGGTTTCGTCAGTTGAGAGTGGCTGAGGATAGTATAGAGAAGATTGCCTTTAGGACTCCGGATGGTTTTATGAGTGGCTGGTGATGCCATTTGGTTAGACGAACGCCTCCGCATACTTTGTTGATTTGATGAGAAGGGTGTTCAGGGAGTACCTAAATAAGTTCGTGATGATCTTGGTGGATGACATCTTGGTCTTTTCTAGGAGCGAAATAAGTTTTCGTATGTGCTCAATAGGTTGAGCAAAGCCCGTTATGGGATAAACGGTGGTTTTGGAGCGAGACTGGCAAGGACATCCAGAGTTGGACAAGGGCTTAATTATTTAGCCGTTTTTACTAGTATCATCTCACGTAGGTCGTCTGAATTCGAAGGAGGTATCCCTTGGGTGTTTGTCTGATATTGGTTTAGGCCTTTGGGGCTTGCATTTGGGGGATGTCGAGTTCGACTAGGGTGGTCTGCGTGAGAGATGGATAGTTGTGACGATTTTGCATGGGAGAATATCCTGATTTTCTCTAGAAGTGGAGAAAAGCATGCCCTACATCTTAGGGAAGTGTTGGAGACTCTTTGAGCGCATTGTCTTAAGACAACAAAGGTGGATGGAATTCTTAGCATCCTATGAGTTTGAGATAGCGTATACCCCTGGCAAGGGTAACGTGGTGGCAGACGCCTTAAGCAGAAAAAGGCTGTCTTTGAGTCCATTGTTCGTGGAATGGCGAAGCTTGGAGTTTCTTTCTTTTTTCGACTTCAGACCTTATGTTGACTTTGTACCTGGTTTGTTAGCATCCTTGGAGGTTAGACCTACTCTTTTGGGACGGATTGGCGAGGCTCAGCGAGACGACCCACAGTTGGTTGAGTTGGTAGAGAAGCTTATAAGGAGGGAGTCGTCCAGCCATTTGGGTAGATACACCATAGATGATAGGGGATGGTTGCATAGAGACGGTAGACTTTGTGTACCGCAAGATGAGGGTTTGAAGAAGGCTATTTTGGATGATGCACATCGTTCAAGAATGACTATTCATCCCGGTGGAGACAAAATGTACCAAGACATGAAGAGAGTTTTCTTCTGGGCCGGTATGAAGAAAGATGTGGCCGAGTATGTGGCTAGATGCTTAGTGTACCAACAAGTTAAAGCGGAGCAAAGGAAACCCGGTGGGTTGCTACACCCATTGGAAGTTCCGCAATGGAAGTGGGATAGTGTCTCGATGGATTTCATCGATGGGTTACCGAGATCGAGGAAGGGCAATACGGGAATTTGGGTTGTGGTAGACAGACTTACCAAGAGTGCCCATTTTATACCCGTGAAGAGTAAGAGGACCGCTCCACGGCTTGCTTCAGTCTATGTTAGAGAGATTGTTAGATTGCATGGCGTACCATCCAGCATTGTGAGTGATCGAGATCCTATCTTCACTAGTGAGTTTTGGAGAAGTTTGCAAGAGGCGGTAGGGACTCAGTTGTGTTTGAGCACCGCATATCATCCTCAGACGGACGGTCAGACCGAGAGGGTGAACCGTATCTTAGAAGATCTCTTGAGGCTTTGTATCTTGGATTTTGGAGGTACATGGGAAGAACATCTTCCTTTGGTGGAGTTCGCATACAATAACAGCTTTCAGTCTAGTATTGGCATGGCACCTTTCGAAGCTCTTTATGGAAGGCCTTGTCGATCTCCTACATGTTGGTGGGAATCTACGGATAAGATCTTGCTTGGGCCCGATATGGTTAGAGAGACTTCAGAGAAGATTGATTTGATTCGAAGAAGGATGAAGGCAGCGCAAGATAGACAGAAATCTTATGTGGATCGGAGAAGGACGGATCTTGAGTTTGAGGTTGGGGACATGGTTTTTGTCAAAGTATCTCCGTTGAGAAATGTTGTTCGCTTTGGGTCCGTTGGGAAGTTAGCACCGAGGTTTGTTAGGCCGTTTCCTATTAAGGAAAGGATTGGACGGATGGCATATGGGGTGGAGTTGCCCGACAGACTTAGTGGTGTTCATGATGTATTCCATGTATCACATTTGAGGAAGTGCTTACATGAGACCGCAGAGGTGGTAGAGCCGAGCTTGCTTAGAGATGTAGAGGTAGAGCGTGATGCGACGATTCGACGAGCTCCTACTCGCATCCTTGGGTCAGAAACTAGGAAGTTGAGGAACAGAGAAGTTCAGCTAGTTAAAGTGCAATGGGGAGATGACGAAAGCAATGCTACTTTGGAGACGGAAGCGAAGATGCGTTCTTTGTACCCATTTCTTTTTGAGAGTATGTCTTTTAACTTCTCCTTTATTGCTTGTCTAGTACTTATCTTATCTTTAGTATATCCTCTCGCTAGTACCTATGACCTTTAGATAGGGTAAATCTATGGTTGAAACATGTGTTTGAGACATGTTATGTTTGATGGATGCGTGTGGATGCAAGTGGTTGCTAGTGGTTGCTCGTGGATGCATATACACACACTCTAGACACTAGATCGGCTCAATCACTTCATATGGCATATTGCATAAAATTGTGTGTAGGAAGCTATATTTATGGATGTATAATGATTGTGTTATCATATGGATGATGCATTTTGGTGAATGATTGTGCACTCATGTAGATATTGTATGTGTCGATAGGGTTCTCTCGCATACATAATGGATGCATGGCACTATCATGGTTTGCATATGTTCATACATTAGATAGGGAACATATACACACACTTTTTGCATATGCTCATACATCATTAGAAACTGTTTTAAGGACAATGGATGCCCGTGTTTGATGGATTGAGTAGATGGTTGTTTGTATGGTAGGATATGCATTCTCCTTAGCTTAGAGATTTCGGGGACGAAATCCTTTAAGGAGGGGAGAATGTAACACCCCGAATTTTGGTTAATGCTAAAATTCACAAATTAAAGAATAACTAATCCCGGATGTGGGAATTAGGGGAAACGGGTTGCACCATTGCGTTCGTCTCGGAAAAATACGCGAAATAGAGTCTGAGTTTTCGAAAATCGGAGTCCGTATGAAGAAGTTATGGACGAACGAAGTTAGGCAGAAAAACCAAAAACAAGCAAGAATGCACTGGCGCACTTGTGAAGTGCGCCAACACAAAAATGCACTGGCGCACTTGTGAAGTGCGCCAACACATTTTTACACTGGCGCACTTGGGAAGTGCGCCCGTGTCGGGACAGGAAACCTGCACAGTTTCTAGAGAGTTCTGTGGTTGGGTGCACCAGTTTGGGGTTTGGGCTTGGTCTTAGGGCTGGTTTCTGGAAGGTTCCGAAATCTAAGGGTCCTAATCTAATTTAGGGTTAATCTAATGGCCTAAAACACTTGCCTAATCCTATAAATAAGACCCTAAGCTAGCCCTAAATGGTCATAATCCTATCTCCTAACTAAACTATGCCAAAATTTTCTATGATCATGGCCTCCACTCAAAACCCTAGCCTCCATCCTATTTCTAAACTATTTCTATGAAGGCTTTCATGTGCATACAAGCATCTTTGAGTTGTATGAGTGATCATTGGCTTGCATTCATCATCAAGTTGCAAGCTTTATGTTCAAGGCTAGAGTTTTTGGGTGATTTGTGGCAAGGGTTTGCTTATTGGAGTTTAGTGGTGAGTTTCTATAGACTTAACAATCAATTGTTAAATTGATTATGATAGGATATGATAAGATATGGCTATGTTTGTGGAATCAATGTGTTTATGCAAGTTTAGTATAGTGTATGTTGTGTGCTATATGCAAGTTTAATGCTATGTTTTATGATGCAAAACACTATGTTGAACATTGATTCATATGTAACATGTTATGCAAGCTATATGGGAGATTATATGCAAGTCTATATGTAACATGTTATGCAAGCTATATGGGAGATTATATGCAAGTCTATATGTAACATGTTATGCAAGTTATGTATTTGGTTTTATGCATGCTAAGTATTTGGTTTTATGCATGCTATGTATGTGGTTTTATGCATGCTAAGTATTTGGTTTTATGCATGCTAAGTGTTTGGTTTTATGCAAGTTATGATGCAAGTTCATATGCAAGTTATGATGCAAGTTCATATGCAAGTTATGATGCAAGTTATGATGCAAGTTCATATGCAAGTTTATGTGCAAGTTCATATGCAAGTTGTCTCTTTTATGATATGCGTAATGCAAGTTTGGGTTAAATACTAGTTGGGTTTAATGTATGTTCATATATGCAAGTTGACACCTTTTGAACCCATGATAAAGTTACATGCTATGTTGGCTAAACCCATGACCTTTGTGATGAATCTTCCCTTTATTATGTCGTGTTATGAGAACGAACTACGTGGGGAACGATGGGGTTAATATGCATGTTAATAAAATGATGTGAAATGGGTATGATTAATCATACCACAAATTAAATGGACGTAATTGGGAATTTACCTATTAAGTTAGGTCTACCCAGATTATGGAGTTGGGAATTTACCTATTAAGTTAGGTCTACCCATACTATGGAATTGGGAATTTACCTATTGAGTTAGGTCTACCCATATTCTTAAAAATGTGTAATTAATTAGGCATAATTAATTCAAATTATGGGGGTGATTAATTAGGTGTAATTAATCAACTAAGACACGAGGTTGGACCCTTTTGTAGCGGAAGTCTGCCCGGAACCGACCGGCCATCCAGCAGCTACAAATGATTGGCCCAATGTGAGAGGTCTTAGTCATAAATTAAATACATGATTAAAGTAAAGACACGAGGTTAGACCTTTTTATGACAGAAGTCTGCCCGGAACCAACCGGCATATCCAGCAGTCATAAAAGATGGTCTAATGTGAGAGGTCTTTATGAGGTCATGATCTTAATTAATTAAGAAACACTTAACCATATTAGCATGTAGAGGGACATGAGGGGTTAAGTGGGTGCCTTGGGTGGCATGTGGAAATCTAGTGGGTTGCCTTGGGTGGCAATAAAAAATACGATTAGAATACTTAACCAAAGAGGAACATGTAATTAAACATGGGTAAAGGGTTAAGTAAGTGCTTTGGGTGGCATGTGGAAATCTAGTGGGTGCCTTAAGTGGCAATTGATATATGATTAGATGACTTAACCGAACCTTAACATGTAGGTGGGCATGATTATAACAGGGGTTAAGTGGGATACACTAGATAAAATAACAAGCTTAGGTGGTAGCTTGTGGGGGCCCATTTCAACCAATATCCCAAACGTATCTTAGTGGGCTCGACTCTAGTCGAGTGACGGGACACGCATATTAGGCTTGACTATAAGAGGCCAAAATGGGTTAGCGGTGGCAACGCATGACCAACGGGTTTCATATGCGTGTGTGGACCCGGGCTGGTAAATAAGACGTTGTTGCATCGTGTAGATATAAGCCGTGCATCGTTAGTTTTATCAGGTTGCCACGTTGGGGAATGGTACACCCCACGGTGGGGCCAGCACGGGTATCTACGTTAGGGAGCCGATCGAATGGGGAGTAGTGTGTACACCTAGTGGATTGTAGGGCCCTGAGGCGTCTACTTAGTCATCTAGGGGTACGCGAGAACTATTAAGTTAATTTTATAAGTCCATGGGTGGGATCAACCTTTAAGTTAGGAATGACTGGTGTGGTGCAGTGTAGGAATTACCCTTGGGTGGGTAGATCTGGGGTGGTGTAATCCAGTAATTATCCTTGGGTGGATAAATGCGTCTTTTCGGTTATCTTAGTACATCCTGTGTTTAGTTGGCTACTTAGTGTAGTCATTATCCCCAGAGGTACCGTACCTTGTTTATATCATACCCTAATTACTTTAATGATTGTATTGTTAGGGTTATAGGACTCACTCAGACTTATGTCTGACCCCGTTGTTTCTTTATCTTTTTCCCAACCCTCAGGTTTTCAGAGTGGGCCTAGCACTAGTGGGCTTTGATCAGATTGCTGTTCCAGTCTTTAGGAGCTTGGATAGATGTAAAGCTCCAGTTACCCAGTTATCTTTTCTTTTGTCATGGCTATTGTATGAGAGTGGGATTATGTACTTCTTTATTTTGACGGATACTGTACTTGACGTTTATTGTGGTTTTATGATGTAACCAGACATGTTTTACTTCCGCTGTTATGAGATGATGTTTTAAATTTCAAGTACTATTTATATCTGTCTTGTTGTAATTTTTCTGTTCTATATTCACTAAAATACTCCACCGATGCTATGACATTCCCTTAGTGAGTGACCATAGCGGGAGTGGGGTGTTACACCACAGTTTTGTCGGTAAAATTAATTACCATTCCACGTTCAAATCTAATTAAAGATTTAACTATCGCTTTGGAGCAAAACTGGTGATACTCCATTCTCGCTCATTTTCTAAATTTGATAATTTAGATTATCAATTCACATTTCAATCTAATTTCAGATTCATTAAAACTCCTTTTACTAGGTTAAAGAACTAATGTCCTTTAAATACACAGTTCACGACAAACCCAAATCACATTCTATTTATTTATCGGGTTAAATGAACAAGTGTCATGTAAAACACCCTTCACGATAAACCCACAAATCAATTCTATTTACAACCCATTTCAAATCCAATTTATTTATTTAAAGATAAATGGGTTTTAATTTTAGTTCAAAACTAGTTCATTTCGATAAAAATCTATTTTTTTTTCTTTTCAAATATGGAGTTTTTCATCCTAATTTTTCCCAAATCGTTTCTTATGATTTTACACAAATTATTACTATTTTTAATAATTTTATCAAGGCCCGTACAGTCGATTTCCATCAACGGCCATCGAACTGGACTTACCCCGACCTTTTCCAAATTGGATTTGGACGTATCTCCAAATCGAACCATTAGATTTCAAATTTCTAATATTCGTTTGAAAGATCTTTTCGATACGAACCCAACGGTTCCGGTTTTAGGAGAATCCGACTGTAGGATCTCCCGTAATATCCGTTCGAAGTCAATGGTCGAAATTCGGGAACTGCCGCGGCGCGGCGCGTTCTATTCAGGCCATTATATTATATATATAATATATATATAATATATATTTCGTCGATTTCTATTTAAAACGAGGTTTATAAATAGTTTTAAATTCGTTTCAAAAACGTTTCAACTTCCATTTCCAATTCAATTCAAATCTCGATTCATTCTATATTCAATTCAATTCGAATGCGTTTTCTATTCAATTAAATTCAAATTCGTTTATAATCGATATAAATATCGTTCGCATCAAAATAGCGCATCTCTAATCAACACGGCCTTATATATTTCAATAATTCCGTTATTCTATTCAACAAATGAATATTCATCCTATTCAATACGTGAATCTATATTTTTGTCAACACATGACTAATCTCAACGAATGAGTACTATCCACGTGTGACTATTTTTGTTATTTAATATATTTTATAAAAATTAAGGTATCTATTGTTTGATTTAAAATCAGACTCCAACCGTAAATTAGTTAGAGAATGATTCCCTAAATATTAACCCCGAAGGCCGAAACCAACATCAGATCAATATCCAGGAGACCACTCATCTTATCTATTTTCCAATTAGTTTCTAGTTTTATATATGATAAAGATGTAAATTTTATTATTAAAATATTTCGTTCAACACATGACTAATCTCAACGGATGAGTACTGTCAACACATGAACCTTTATTTTATAATAATAAAGATGTAAATTTGATTGTTAAAATATTTCGTTCAACACATGACTAATCTCAACGGATGAGTACGGTCAACACATGAACCTTTATTTTGTAATGATAAAGATGCAAATTTTATTGTTAAAATATTTCGTTCAACACATGACTAATCTCAATGGATGAGTACGGTCAACATATGAACCTTTATTTTATAATATTCTTTATCTTCTAAATTGGAATGAGGCCTAACCAATTACCATATAAAGTTAATTATATGGATTCCATACAACACATGTATATAATAGCAACGATAAATAATCAACCATCATCCAAAGTGCACTACACTGTATAAGCATCAAATATAGATATCTAACGCTTAAAACAGCCTGTCAATCAATCGATCGACACACAACTAGTTATTGGGATTAGTGTATGTCATATATTGTCCCAATACCCGTGTGGGGTTTCAAACGATCAAACACATATTTTATTTGTGCAGTTGGGCGATGTGTAAAATTTATCGTCCCAATCAATGTCCTTCAAATAGGTGTACATAAACAAACCGTCTGGTTTGTAAATGAATATTTATTTATTCACATTCACGTTAAAAATTATATTTTTAAAGATAAATCAATTTTTTTCAGCCTATGAAAATATTCTATTCAGTTCATTTATCAAATAAAATGATATCTTAATTTTTCTAACTTGTTTTAGAAAATTTCGGCGGCATAACGGCACGATACTAGAAACGGGACGAGGCCTAGCCTTATCCCCGGTCTAGTGAAGGCCCACGCCATTCACACATCAATCAAATCCATTCCATTTCACCAAACAATTCAATTCAAACCAAATAATCTAACCAACTACACAACCAAACAAACAAGTCCATGGTCTGTGGACGATGGTGTCGGGTGCTACTAAACACCGTCTGCATCCTAGTATATATATATAACTAGAAAAGGAAATTTAGAGTGAGAAGTTCTTACCAATAGCTATCCAATTCTATGACACTTCATTTATAGAAATCTTCGTCGTTCTCGCCTTTTGTCACTTTCGTTGCCCGTAGCCACTACATATATAAAAAATCACATTTTTATATTGTCGCTATGTATGTAAAATCACATTTTTATACTACTACTATATAGATAAAAAAATTCTATTTTTACAACGGTGTTCATATAATAAAGATTATATTTTTATATCGCCACTTATATAAAAATCACATCTTTGCTCCTTCTACATAATAAAGATCAAATCTTTAATACTTCTATAACGTAAAAATCATATTTTTAATCTTCTACTAATATAAAAATCATATTTTTAATCTTTCTATAATATAAAAATCATATTTTTAATCTACTTCATATGTCAAAAACTGTAGAAGCTTTAAAACGGAGAAAACTCACTTTTTTTTCCAACGCCCGGATTCGTTGTTCGGGTCCTAGAATTTGCAAACGAGCTTCAATCTTCACACCATCTTTAATCTAGCTTAAGCACGTCATTCCGGACAACTTTCGCCTAAGGGTCTTTTTGCCGAAAATGCTCCAATTCGCCAGAATTCGCGAAAGTGCACAAATTTTACCGCTTTTGAACAGCAGACTTCGAACGCGTTTTCCGAGCAGCTCCGAACTCCAAAACATGACTTCCATATAGCCAAATCGAAAAGAATTTCGTGCTCTACAACTTTGGTCTAGAGAGACTTTGTCCATAAACGCACCGTTTGGGAGTTATTTGCGAAATGAGGACAGGGTGTTATTTGCAAAACGGGCGATTAGTGTAAAATGGGTTTTTGGTGACCGCGGGGCCCACGGCCGGAGTTGGGGTGGAGTGAGGGGGGCGCCGGCCTGATGGACATGGGGGAGGGTGGTGGTGGTGGTGGGGCCTGTGGTGGCCGCGGTGGTGGTGGTTGGTGATTTGGGGCTTAGGGTTTGCAAATGGAGAGAGGAGAGAGAGGAGGAGGAAGAGGAGGAGGAGGAGGTGGCGCCGGAGGGGAGGAGGAGCGGCGACGGTGGGTGGTGGCAGCGGAGGAGAGGCGGCATCGGCGGTGGTGGGTGGAGGCCATATTTGGAGAAAGAGGAAGAAAAGAGAGAAGTGAAAATTATGAAGAGAAAAGGAAGTAAAAGTGTTTATATGCTAGTTTCTCCCGTAACGCCTGAACGCTAGCGATCTCCGATGGCCGCGGATTTCGGACACGAGATAGTAGATGTGAAGACGAGTCCAACAAAACAAGTTTCGTTGAATTCCGAGTTTGTTTGACCATTCAAAAAAAATCACAAAAATGCCCAGATAAGCTCTAAAAATGCGATTTTGGCGCACCTTTTCTTCCTGCACGCTCACATGCTAACTTCAAAAATCGTGCCCTTTTGGATTTAACATTTTTAGACGATACGAATCCAGAAAAAAAAACGAAATCAAATTCCGAGGTCGTGTCAATAATGTTCCTTTGTAAAATGACTGCTCGCTTTTCCCAAAACTGTTTCAGCTTGCACGGCTACATACTGACTCCTTTTCGACGCGCCATTTGGAACTCAACAATGATTTGTCATTGTGAATCCATAAAAATTTATCTCGTCGAATTCTGAGCTCGTATGCAAAAATTCACTTTTTAAGGGCTATGTTTTGTTAACCGAACAACTCCAGCCCATAGCCACTATTCCGGATATAGGAATATATCGAAGCTTATACTTTTCGGAGTTCTAAACGGCATTTTGAACTCAATGGAAGTGGTTTCGAGTCCAAATTCACCCGTATGCAAAATTTGATTTTTTGGGCCATGTATAATTTACATAGCGACTATTCTGAACTTTCAACTGGGCATTACTTTTGATTCCCGCTATTAAAAGTTGATTTTTCGGATTCGTTGGAAAGATATTCCCAATTAGATCCTATTATTTTTGGTTTCACTAAAATCCGGATTGTTTTGCACCCGGTACATTCAATTGAAGTTTGAAATCGAATTATCGAACTGTAGGGCCATTTTCAATTCCTACTATAATTATATATAATTATTTATATTCTAACGACGATGCGTATAAATATATACGTTCTAAATATATTCAAAATAAATTTTCGTCGATATTATTTAAAATAATCTATTTTAAATATTCAAATTTCGCTAAAATTGCCAAAATAAAAATTTTAAACTGGCCCAGATTTTCGGGTTGTTACAATCTCCCTCACTTAAAACTTTTCGTCCCCGAAAAGGAACAAAGTCGAAAGTGGTTTGATTAATCAGCTCTACGTTCGATCTGGCTTCCATTCTCCAACTTTTCAGTTTCTGAGAATTTTCAAATTCTTCAAAAATTTGGCTAACACCCGGAATTTTCGAAAAATTTCGCCATAACCTCCTTTGTACGGGGAGCACGGGAAAATCCCGAAATTTCCATATAGGCCTTCTGATCTCAAAAAGAAAAGGAAAAAGCTAGCCAATAGGCTCATAAAATCATCATCACCCAAACAAAACAGTAAATTATAGTAAACATGTACCTATTTGTCGGGCAAACAAATTTTATTCTCTGCTCTAGCCTCCTTGCTATGACTTGTTCAATGTAAGTACATGTATATGCAAGCAAATGCGATCAATTTTCAGTACAATTCAATATTTGGTACAATTAGGCATAATGGTTCAAAATTATCAAACAAATAAACAAACAACACAAACATCAATCAATTAGTGAATTAACGTTTCAAATTCATGACTTTGATATATATACAAAAATCACATTTTTGATGCCAAATCACAACAATAAATCTATTTATATAAGTTTTGGTTCTCACACCAGTCTAAAGGAAATATATAGATATCATACCTTCGAAACACGAAAATAAACCACTGGTGACGTACGTCATCAGTGGAATCATCTCCGGGCTACTAGAGTGCGATTCTATATCTATCCAGTATATTAAAACTTTGAATATACGGTCATGACGCGTATATGCAAAACCTTTATATACTAGATTGTCCAAATCAATACAAATAAAATATTCAAATACGTATACTTGAATTTAACTTTCAAAACAAAATTGTTTTCATTTGAAAAATATACTCTTCACACTCGTTCTAGGATACTACTGATCCTATCTCTAACGAGTCATTCTAATTGGATATTACTAACCCAATATCTGATGAATTCTTTCGTATGGTTCTAATGTGTCTTATTCTCGAGCTCTGTAAACCAAAGCTCTGATACCAAACTGACACGACCCGAACTCCCCCATGAAGGAAAGCACGGATGGCGTTGAGGACAAGACAAAATAGAACGCAGACGGAAGAACATTTCATTGTTATTACAACAATTCCATCAGAATGCAAGAATATACAGAGTATGAATAAATATTATACAACAAAGAATATTAGAGATTTAAATACAGTATTGCAGCGGAAAAATAATACAAAACACAACTGAAAGTAATACGCGGATACAGAGCTTTCCGAGCATCGTTCCAGCTGTAAACCAGGATCCTGTGAATATAAATCTGCAAAACCAAAACTACTAGCTGCCCGTGTCGAAAATAGGGGCACCCAGCGTTTAGGTTAAAACAATAAACTCCAGGTCAGTCATGTGACTGGTGTGAGAACTAAAACAGTTATTAAAACTTTATTTTAAAAGAGAGTAATTCAAGGGACCACGCCGTATAACACGGAACGGGTTTCCTCCCAAGAATATCAGTGCATAGAATAAACAACGCAATGCTTTTTCGAAAAATGAAGCTATTATAAGACCCAGGTCCCATCACACAATGCAATGCAAGCCGGAGGATAGCGGTTTCCCTTATAATAGCCAAACATGCTTGGTACGTTTAAAACAAATCATTTGATACTATAATAAGTGTATAGTGTCAAAACAATTTCAATCATAAATATCAATCATAGACGGCATAGCATCCCATGCTACTATGTCGCCATACTAGGCTCTACAAATAAAGCCGAAATATCTCGTATTGGAAATTGGATTTCCGTCATGAGTCGAGGCAAGGGGCAAGCTCCTCTCCGCTTCGAGACACTCTAGCAAATGCCTCGGGACTACACACTCTGGGTAACCCCTGGATCTTCAGGGCCGGTCCTCACTTACGTTAGAGGATTAGTATTCCTGAACACACGTTTCCCAGTCCTTACAGACCTAAAATCGAGGCGCCTCATCCAACAACCACATAGGTGAAAAGTATATAAATGTCAGGGCTGGTAAGTCACTGACACCACCAAAGCTAGAAAGAAACGTCATGCTCTCCCTGCAGTCCTTATCCCGTTTTTAACTAATACCGAGGTGTGAGGCTCGCGAATTCACGTTATACACAAAGCTGCCACGTAGGTCATGCTTTGATCATCAACCACAAGACTTTGCTTTTCAACAGAAGCCTTGATCCATGCAACTCAGCATGCCACACAGGCAATTCATGCCATGCGACTGATGTCCATCGATATATAACCTCTAAGCTCGTACGTCTCAGAGAAGGGCGTTAAGCAAGAGAATAAATTCCCCGCCGCCAAACAGATATATATTTAACAGAAATCAATGAACACAGAATAAAATCCAATGTCAGACACACAATCCATTTACACGTTCGCTCTGGGTCTGAACGAAACCGGAGGCACTTTCCTCGCATATCCCTCCATCTCCAAGTACGTCTGGATGACAACCAACTGATTCCCTCATCTTGGGTGTACAGCCCAATCAAGATCATCAGTAATCACCCAAACGATGTGAAGACATCCGGTCTTCAACCACCATCTTCATCTTCGACATATCGTTGAATCAGTTATTCAGAATGGGTATAAACCCGGACTTTCCGAACGACCCGCGTATATTACAAACAAATGTTACACAAACACAACATACGCCTCATTCCAATTCATTAGTCACTAATCGTAAATTAGCAAGAGAGCAATTTCCCAAATATTAACCCCGAAGGCCGAAACCAACATCAGATCAATACCAGGAAACCATTCTTCTTAGCTAACCTACAGTTAGTTTCTAAATTTCATATTCTTAGGGAAAGGTTCCCATTAATTTTATCCAAGATAAATTCTTTGAATTTATTCTTTAATCTTCCTTTGGATGTCATTTCAAACCAAATTATGGTTTTCCAAACTAGTCGAGATTAGCGAACCACACCGAAGTAATTATTTATTTTATTTCCCAATCCCAACCTATTCATCCCATGAAGAAAAACTGGTAATACTCCATATCTAACACCACAGTTTTGTCGGTAAAATTAATTACCATTCCACGTTCAAATCTAATTAAAGATTTAACTATCGCTTTGGAGCAAAACTGGTGATACTCCATTCTCGCTCATTTTCTAAATTTGATAATATAGATTATCAATTCACATTTCAATCTAATTTCAGATTCATTAAAACTCCTTTTACTAGGTTAAAGAACTAATGTCCTTTAAATAAACAGTTCACGACAAACCCAAATCACATTCTATTTATTTATCGGGTTAAAGAACAAGTGTCATGTAAAACACCCTTCACGATAAACCCACAAATCAATTCTATTTACAACCCATTTCAAATGCAATTTATTTATTTAAAGATAAATGGGTTTTAATTTTAGTTCAAAACTAGTTCATTTCGATAAAAATCTATTTTTTTTTCTTTTCTAATATGGAGTTTTTCATCCTAATTTTTCCCAAATCGTTTCTTATGATTTTACGCAAATTATTACTATTTTTAATAATTTTATCAAGGCCCGTACAGTCGATTTCCTTCAACGGCCATCGAACTGGACTTACCCCGACCTTTTCCAAATTTGATTTGGACGTATCTCCAAATCCAACCATTAGATTTCAAATTTCTAATATTCGTTTGAAAGCTCTTTTCGATACGAACCCAACGGTTCCAGTTTTAGGAGAATCCGACGGTCGGATCTCCCGTAATATCCGTTCGAAGTCAATGGTCGAAATTCGCGAACTGCCGCGGCACGGCGCGTTCTATTCAGGCCATTATATTATATATATAATATATATAATATATATTTCTTCGATTTCTATTTAAAACGAAGTTTATAAATAGTTTTAAATTCGTTTCAAAAACATTTCAACTTCCATTTCCAATTCAATTCAAATCTCGATTCATTCTATATTCAATTCAATTCGAATGCGTTTTCTATTCAATTAAATTCAAATTCGTTTATAATCGATATAAATATCGTTCGCGTCAAAATAGCGCATCTTTAATCAACACAGCTTTATATATTTCAATAATTCTGTTATTCTATTCAACAAATGAATATTCATCTTATTCAATACGTGAATCTATATTTTTGTCAACACATGACTAATCTCAACGAATGAGTACTGTCCACGTGTGACTATTTTTGTTATTTAATATATTTTATAAAAATTAATATCAATTGTTTGATTAAAATCAGACTCCAACCGTAAATTAGTTAGAGAACGATTCCCTAAATATTAACCCCGAAGGCCGAAACCAACATCAGATCAATATCCAGGAGACCACTCATCTTATCTATTTTCCAATTAGTTTCTAGTTTTATATATGATAAAGATGTAAATTTTATTATTAAAATATTTCGTTCAACACATGACTAATCTCAACGGATGAGTACTGTCAACACATGAACCTTTATTTTATAATGATAAAGATGTAAATTTGATTGTTAAAATATTTCATTCAACACATGACTAATCTCAACGGATGAGTACGGTCAACACATGAACCTTTATTTTATAATGATAAAGATGCAAATTTTATTGTTAAAATATTTCGTTCAACACATGACTAATCTCAACGAATGAGTACGGTCAACACATGAACCTTTATTTTATAATATTCTTTATCTTCTAAATTGGAATGAGGCCCAACCAATTACCATATAAAGTTAATTATATGGATTCCATACAACACATGTATATAATAGCAACGATAAATAATCAACCATCATCCAAAGTGCACTACACTGTATAAGCATCAAATATAGATATCTAACGCTTATAACAGCCTGTCAATCAATCGATCGACACACAACTAATTATTGGGATTAGTGTATGTCATATATTGTCCCAATACCTGTGTGGGGTTTCAAACGATCAAACGCATATTTTATTTGTGCAATTGGGCGATGTGTAAAATTTATCGTCCCAATCAATGTCCTTCAAATAGGTGTACATAAACAAACCGTCCGGTTTGTAAATGAATATTTATTTATTCACATTCACGTTAAAAATTATATTTTTAACGATAAATCATTTTTTTTTCAACCTATGAAAATATTCTATTTAGTTCTATTATCAAATAAAATGATATCTTTATTTTTCTACTTGTTTTAGAAAATTTCGGCGGCATAACGGCACGATACTAGAAACGGGACGAGGCCTAGCCTTATCCCCGGTCTAGTGAAGGCCCACGCCATTCACACATCAATCAAATCCATTCCATTTCACCAAACAATTCAATTCAAACCAAATAATCTAACCAACTACACAACCAAACAAACAAGTCCATGGTCTGTGGACGATGGTGTCGGGTGCTACTAAACACTGTCTGCATCCTAGTATATATATATATATATATAACTAGAAAAGGAAATTTAGAGTGAGAAGTTCTCACCAATAGCTATCCCAATTCTACGACACTTCATTTATAGAAATCTTCGTCGTTCTCGCCTTTTGTCACTTTCGTTGCCCATAGCCACTACATATATAAAAAATCACATTTTTATATTGTTGCTATGTATGTAAAAATCACATTTTTATACTACTACTATATAGATAAAAAAATTCTATTTTTACAACGGTGTTCATATAATAAAGATTATATTTTTATACCGCCACTTATATAAAAATCACATCTTTGCTCCTTCTACATAATAAAGATCAAATCTTTAATACTTCTATAATGTAAAAATCATATTTTTAATCTTCTACTAATATAAAAATCATATTTTTAATCTTCCTATAATATAAAAATCATATTTTCAATCTACTTCATATGTCAAAAACTGTAGAAGCTTTAAAACGGAGAAAACTCACTTTTTTTTTCTAACGTCCGGATTCGTTGTTCGGGTCCTAGAATTTTCAAACGAGCTTCAATCTTCACACCATCTCTTTCCTAGCTTAAACACGTCATTCCGGACAACTTTCGCCTAAGGGTCTTTTTGCCGAAAATGCTCCAATTCGCCAGAATTCGCGAAAGTACACGAATTTTACCGCTTTTGAACAGCAGTCTTCGAACGCGTTTTCCGAGCAGGTCCGAACTCTAAAACATGACTTCCATATAGCCAAATCGAAGAGAATTTCGTGCTCTACAACTTTGGTTTAGAGAGACTTTGGCAAAAAACGCGCCGTTTGGGAGTTATTTGTGAAATAAGGATAGGGTGTTATTTGCAAAACGGGCGATTAGTGTAAAATGGGTTTTTGGTGACCGGGGGGCCCACGGCTGGAGTTGGGGTGGACTGAGGGGGGCGTCGGCCTGATGGACGTGGGGGAGGGTGGTGGTGGCGGTGGGGCCCGTGGTGGCCGCGGTGGTGGTGGTTGGTGATTTGGGGCTTAGGGTTTGCAAATGGAGAGAGGAGAGAGAAGAGGAGGAAGAGGAGGAGGAGGAGGTGGCGCCGGAGGGGAGGATGAGCGGTGGCGGTGGGTGGTGGAAGCGGAGGAGGGGTGGCAGCGGCGGCGGTGGGTGGAGGCCATTTTTGGAGAAAGAGGAAGAAAAGAGAGAAGTGAAAATTATGAAGAGAAAAGGAAGTAAAAGTGTTTATATGCTAGTTTCTCCCTTAACGCTTGAACGCTAGCGATCTCAGATGGCCGCGGATTTCGGACATGAGATAGTAGACGTGAAGACGAGTCCAACGAAACAAGTTTCGTTGAATTCCGAGCTCGTTTGACCATTCAAAAAAAATCACAAAAATGCCCAGATAAGCTCTAAAAATGCGATTTTTCTTTTCTTCCTGCACGCTCACATGCTAACTTCAAAAATCATGCCCTTCTGGATTTAACCATTTTTAGACGATACATATCCATAAAAAAACGAAATCGAATTCCGAGGTCGTATCAATAATGTTCCTTTGTAAAATGACTGCTCGCTTTACCCGGAACTGTTTCAGCCCGCACGACCACATACTGACTCCGTTCGACGCGCCATTTGGAACTCAACAATGATTTGTCATTGTGAATCCATAAAAAATTATCTCGTCGAATTCTGAGCTCGTATGCAAAATTTCACTTTTTAAGGGCTATGTTTTGTTAACCGAACAACTCCAGCCCATAGCCACTATTCCGGATATCGGAATATATCGAAGCTTATACTTTTCGGAGTTCTAAACGGCATTTTGAACTCAATGGAAGTGGTTTCAAGTCCAAATTCACCCGTATGCAAAATTTGACTTTTTGAGCCATGTATAATTTACATAGCGACTATTCTGAACTTTCAACTGGGCATAACTTTTGATTCCCGCTATGAAAAGTTGATTTTTCGGATTCGTTGGAAAGATATTCCCAATTAGATCCTATTATTTTTGGTTTCACTAAAATCCGGATTGTTTTGCACCCGGTACATTCAATTGAAGTTTGAAATCGAATTATCGAACTGCAGGGCCATTTTCAATTCCTACTATAATTATTTATATTCTAACGACGACGCGTATAAATATATATGTTCTAAATATATTCAAAATAAATTTTCGTCGATATTATTTAAAATAATCTATTTTAAATATTCAAACTTCGCTAAAATTGCCAAAATAAAAATTTTAAACTGGCCCAGATTTTCGGGTTGTTACATTAATCTTCCACTATAATATTAAGAACCATAAGATCATTTGATTCTGTTTATGTTAATTTATTGGCAATCATTGAGGATGGAACAATAACACAATTTTCAAAACTAAATTCTGAAAATTCCGTGTTATACCACGGAAATACAAATATATATGCCAGATTATGTTGCAAGAGTTCCATGATTCAGTTGGATTAAACTTAATACGAAGGATCTTTATGCCTTCAACATTTTATTTAACTAAAAGACCAACACACCTTGGTTTTTCTTTTTCTCTTTTTTCAATCCGTTCTATATTTACACAACATTTTATACCGCATTTTAAATATTATGTACAACAGTTTATACTAGAAATCGAAGATAACTCGGTTTTTCATGATGGATGATTGGTTCGATTACTATTAGTTCCATACTACAATATTTTATACATCAGTTTTTACATTTTATAAAACAAATTATACTAATGTCCAAGGGAATTTGATTTTTTAGATTTGTTTACTGGTTCCATAACTAAGATGTAACGTCCCACTTTTCTGTACCAATTTAAGCTGACATTTTACTACCATAGTCAACCCAAATTATACGGAAAAGAAAAATGTTAACAGAAAGAAGTTAGACGATGAGAAGTAGAAAGATAGAACTAATAGAATAGAAGAGTAAGAAGAACACGCATCTCACAGCGGAACGAATAAAATATAATATATAACATAAATTAGAAATACAAAATCTGAATTTGTATAACATACCATATCAGAGTATAACAGATATACATCACAGCGAAAATAATCTCTAAATAACAAATGGTGAAGCCTCCTGCTTCAAGCTCCTCCAAATGTATCAGCAAAGCCTGAACACTTGACTTCCCATACAAATTTGGGCACCCAAGAGTATAGGGAAAACACAAACAAATAAACTCTGAGTCAGTCATGTGACTGGTGCGAGTACACTCCAACCATATTGTTTAGCTTTGAAAATCATTTTGAAGAAAAAAGATAATAGTAAGACCAGCCCACACATAAACATGGATGGTTTTACCTTAATATAACCCAAAACACTTTGATATCAAAATCCAGTGATATTATAATAATGTCTAATCACGTAAATAACCAAATAGTAGAACACTTGCATCTCATGCTCTACATATATAATATAAAATCAAAAACCGCATAGCGCTTATTGGAGTTTGGATTCCAACTATGACAAGGTATGGGACCACCTCCCGATCAGTGTACTCTAGAGGGGATACACCGGGTTCAACAAGAACGTCTTGCAACCCGGCCACACATGACTGCCCACTCATTTAGCTTGAGTGTAGCGAATATATTGCCACCCATGGTTGTTGGCCATCCTGCCGTAATCCGAAGATACAGAATCGAAAGAAGAACAAATATGAATTCTCTCTAGACAGGAGACAATACACCATGCTTGGGTATGAACCAACTAGCCATGATGCCTTTCCGATTTTTGTCATTTCCCGGTTGTGTGGCTAGAGGCTACGTCTATCTTTTCAGAACATCTGGCTACCTTTCACTTTGAATGCCACGTTGTCAAACCTGTAGAATAACTAGTTGATCTTCCAAAAATATCACGGGTATAAAAGCTAAGAGAAACGAATTCCTCCGCCACCAGACTAATACCTTGAAAAGATCATCTTATGTGATCTATCAGGAATACTCTGTCAGACAATCGTCCATACAAGTTGTCTTGGGACTGGAAAAACCGAAAGCTCTATTTTGGAATAGAACGACTCTTGCGTTTTACTCCGTCTTCAATTATCTTCGGCATAATTAAATTCGGAATGCCTATGCCTATACGGAGTGGTTTTCGGATAATAAATCCAACCGGTCTCTCCGTGTTGACAACGATGGTCGAAAATCTTCGATAGCTGGTGATTTAACTATCAAAGGAAAACAAAACATCCATTAAACCATCACTGGCCCATTTTATTTAACATTAATTTTCCAAAATCATTCTTGAATTTATATTCCTAAATTATTATTGATCATAATAATTTCATTTCATTTATAACACCTCTTATAGCCCCCCTACTTGATTTTATAACCAAGTTATTATATCTAACCCAATCGCAATTCAATTCCCATTTAAAAATAGATTTCCCTTTTCTTAAATTCAAATTCCTTTCTAATAGGTTTCACGATATTTAAATACCAGTTTATTTCATTCCAGTGTAATTCTTCATCCCAAACAAACCATAATTAACGACAGATTATTTATCACATCATATAACGTAGTATATGAAAAACAATAATATAATTATTGAGGAATCCAGTTGGATTCCTCCAACCTGTTTCCCTGCATCCACATATGTTAGTCACATAAATAACCCTAATTTTCAGATCAATATGACACAAAATAATAAACAGAATTAATATCCAGTCAATGGTTTATATATAGAACTATTTAAATTATTTCTACCAATTCATCCAAACAACCATCACACAACATTCAACTATTATTTATCGACATTGAAAAACGTTTATAGTATTGTTAAAATGAATAGAGTTAGTGAGTTTACTCACCTTGGTCATTAATCATAAAATACGGTTAACGGTCGATGGTCCAGATTAGGTGTTCTATTCTGCTATAATTTCTAACGAGCTCCAAACCGCTCCATACCAGCTCCAACACGTAGTCTGCGATCAAATGATCCCAATGAATACAATTTTTCGAAATTCTGATAACATATGCTCCTGATATTAAAATTTCAGGTTGTTTATTATTTATATTAAATTTAAACCTTAAACTTATATAAATCAAGTATAAATTTGGGTCTTACTTTCTTAAAACCGTCCCATGAACTCACGTGATCCATCTCCAATAATAATTCGTTCTTCCCATCAGAATATTCGAACCTGCCCAGTGGAAGGAACCCATCGCGAAGTTCTTCCCGAACCAATTCCTTTTATTTCCAATTTACTTCAATTAATTATCCCCTAGTCTCGCTAATCCTTCGGATGATCTTGCTAATTATTCTCCTTGCACAACCTGATGTTCACGCTACAACCAATCCATATGTTTGCAAGCTACAATATGCCTCACGTCCACATCCTTTGGTCTCACGCGTACTGAGCTCTCCTTGATTTCCAACTTCATGCGTGCTATTTCATGTTTGTTTCTCCCTTTTTTTCTATACGAATTGGGCTTTACCTTATAATTAACCTTGGCCTATCCACCCATGGTTACCCATTTGCCCACTATGCTATGGTGGGTAGCTTCTTCTTCCCAGCAACATAAACTCCTCCACTCATTTTCCCATCCCCAATAAATATGTCCCAAGCCTCCTCTTCGTTCCCTTTTTACTTCACGACCTTAACCCTAAAAACCCGCAATTACTCATCATCTTCCAAGCCACTTAAAGACTCTGCCCCTCCTTCTATTCAGAACATATTCTCCAGTATCGGTTTTCGAAACAAAACCCAACTGCTCCCAATGGTTTCTCTTTCTCTCACCACTCAGGTAAAATCACATGCCTTTTCAAAACTTCCCATATCTCACATTCTCTTCTACGAAGGCATGCAGCATTCTCCCCATTATTATTATTTTCTATTCCTGTCTCTACGTCCATTTGAACCCGCCCATGCACTGATGCACGAATGCACCTTTCAAATAAAGCTTCCACTACTTTGACGAAACCAAACTCCACCAAAAACCGTGCTCACAAAGTATCCAAGTCTGAAAGCAAAACGCAAAGCGCAACAGAAATCGACTTCAAAGCCTTAGGTGCCTCAAACCATGGCCACCCAACGTTTAAATGCTACTTTTCCTACACGCCATGCAACTTCGCCTCACGTACAGTACTCGCCTGTATACTTCATGTTACTACTCTCACCCTCCAGTTCATGTCCATCACTTCTAGTATTCCTTAACAAAGAAAAAAAACCAATGAATGGCCACTTTAAGGTTTCTTCCCCTTACAAATTTACCCCTAGCTTCTATAGTGGAAATCCCCAAGCATTGCGTTTGCCAGCTCACTCCATGCTTTTCATTACTCCAACGTGTTTGCAGTCCATTCCTTTTCTTACTCCCACTCCATGCTTTTCATATATATACGTTTAGAGATTTTAAGGGTGACTCAAGTTTGGTTTTTATTTTTGGAGTCGTGATTTTCCATTGTAAAAGCTTTGGCATTGAAGTTCTACTGAAGTCAAAAATCAAAAAGATGGAGACAGCCTATCTTGTATTTATATATTTTCCCAATTCCTTACTAACTAGGGAATAACGAGTAGGATGTCCATCGCTAGAAGTAATAGGGTATGGGTTTTACTTAAATTGATGAAGACAAAAGATATAGGGTATGGATCAATGTCCATGTAGTTGAGTGTCTGTACGTCGTTTTCTGTTTATATTTGTTTGACTACTTCTACTATCCATCACTTTGAAATGAGAATTGAGATTCACTTGTGTATTTGTTGTTTTTAACACTAACTTTTGACTTGTATTATTTGTTGTGTTAACGTAACAATTGATAAAGAAAATAGCAACGTAGCTCATGAGCACGTGCAGAAGGGAGAACATGCAAGTCAATTTAGTATATAAAGTTTAGGTGTAAAAAATTTATTAGCTTACGGACTGCCATTGACAAAAATAAAACTACGGTTGTGGCGAGCAATGTGCCATGGTCCCAATAATATAATAAAATAGACTAATTATCTTATTCTATGATGCCCCAAAATGTTGATATAGGGTGTAAAATACTCCAAATAGAAAGTAGCTTATTTCCCAAAAAAAAAATTATAGTAAAATTCTAAAAATTAAATTATCAATATTGAAATAAGGTCTTATCCAAATAGTAAAATAAGGTCTTATCCAAATTCGAAACCGATATTTAGTTATATTTAATAAACCGTTATGGTCCATAAACGATTCTATAGCGACCATCTGAAAATTTGATTTGGATATAATCTGCAATCTATAACGTGAAGTCTCCATTTTTCACTTCTGCTAGAAAAATAGAGTTCAATAGCTTCAAACGTTTCTTGTTTCATAGAAATTCGATTCATAACGAATCCTGTACGGTCGTTTGAAGTTCAAAACTCAATATTACGAACTACCGCGACATTACGGGCTCGATTTAAATTATATTATAATTAATACGTACAAACTGTCATTTAAATAATATATTCGTTACTATAATTCAATTCTAATTGAATTAAATTATCTGCTTTACACAATATCGTCACTTCGGTTATTTCCGACTATTTTGGAAATAAATATTTTATTATTCTACTATTTAAATTAATTCAGTATTCAAAATATTTGAATTCAACTCATTGGAATTATCTAATCACTATATTAAAATAATTAAATTAATTAATTATTAAACCAACAAAATTCTGGGATGTTACATTCCTTTCCTCTTAAAAGAATTTCGTCCCCGAAATTACTAAGGTAGAAAAATGCTACGAACCCTATCATAACCAGGTTAAAAATCTTTTGTTTCACCTCTTATCTTCAGTTTCAACTAAGCCAATTAGTTTTCAATTAAAATATTAATTCCTTCCTATTAACGAATATTTTCAAAAATTCTAACATCTTAAATTTCCGAGAAATTTTGCCAGTATCTCCTCTGCATGCTCAATCGGTACTGCTACAACTCCCCTCTCTGGGCCTTCTTCAATCTAAAAGAAAATAAAATAGCCAAGTAGCTTGCCCAAAATAGCTTATAAATATCTCATACCCAATATATATAAACGTGAACCTTTTTGTTGGGCAACCAACTCTTTCTCTTCCACTGGATACCACTTTAGTATATACTCATGCATTCCTAATATTGATCTCCACTAAATTCGTCCTTAACCAATCATTCGCTTAATGTCCAAGCCAATTTCTAGATAAAATTTCCAGTTCCAATCTGAACTCCAAATCCTAACTCAACAATCCAATTTTATAACCAAGTTTTGCTTCCATTCCAAAATCTCATTTCACAAATTCAATTTCTTCATCAAATTAAATTCTAATCCATTACGATTTCCACTTAATTGGCTTCAATTCCATTTTTTTTAACTTCGTTTATTTACGGACCTTTTTCCATTTCAGTTTATTTAACTTCATAAGTTAAATTTTTAAATTTCCAGCATTCAAAGTCTTGGGTTTTATTTCAAATCAGTTTGAAATCATATATATTTATATATAATAATAAAAATTCAAAATATTTGAATTTTTGAACTATTTGTTCCTCAAAACAATCTAAAATAAAATCTTTGGTAGTAATCCATCACTTAGCAACTCAAAAATGAACACTAATAATGTTGCGGTTCATCATCGAAATTATTTTCTAGCAACCGAAGTGAGTTCAATACTATATCACTTTCAAAACTAATTTTCAAACACCTTTATTTTGAAATTACTTTAAAATATGTTTCCAAAATGTTTGGAAAACATTTCCAAATCTCTCCCAGAATTTTAAATTTCCATATATTTAGTCCACAATTTATTTACAATAACTTTCCAAGTTTCTAGGGTTTTAACACGAACTTTTGATTTAAATTCAGATTTAATTCATCTGATTTTGAATATTATACTAATTTCGATTGGTTATTTACATAACCAACACAATTATAATTTTATTCGATTATAATAACAACCAGTACATTCAATATCTATAATAATTTCAAGATATATATTTCTTTTATACCAGAATATATTTGGTTAAAATTATTTCATTTACCCTCTTTCAAAACAATACCATGTGGATTACTCTGTTCAAGAGTTTAGAAAAACTATTCGATATAGTGTGCACTACCATATCGACCAGAATTTTTTAAACCGCTCGACAAACCAACCAACACAATATAAAACAGTTTTTATATAAATTTACAAATATGCGCTCATATATATACACTAACTCAATCTAGGGTATTTCTAACCCCATCTCTACTGAGTTACGCCACAGAGCCAAGGTAATCATTTAACTTTCAACTCTGATACCATGTTGTAACGTCCCACTTTTCCATACCAATTTAAGCTGATATTTTACTACCACAATCAACCCAAATTATATGGAAAAGCAGAATGTTAAGAGAAAGAAGTTAGAGGATGAGAAGTAGAAAGATAGAACTAATAGAATAGAAGAGTAAGAAGAACACGCATCTCACAGCGGAACGAATAAAATATAATATATAACATAAATTTGAAATACAAAATCTGAATTTGTATAACATACCATATCAGAGTATAACACATATACATCACAACAGAAATAATCTCTAAATAACTAATGGTGAAGCCTCCTGCTTCAAGATCCTCCAAATGTATCTACAAAGCCTGAACACTTAACTGCCCATACAAATTTGGGCACCCAAGAGTTTAGGGAAAACATAAACAAATAAACTCTGGGTCAGTCATGTGACTGGTGCGAGTAAACTCCAACCATATTGTTTAGCTTTGAAAATCCTTTTGAAGAAAAAAGATAATAGTAAGACTAGCCCACACATAAACATGGACGGTTTTACCTTACTATAACCCAAAACACTTTGATATCAAAATCTAGTGATATTATAATAATGTCTAATCACATAAATAACCAAATAGTAGAATGCTTGCATCTCACGCTCTACATATATAATATAAAATCAAAAACCGCATGGCGCTTATTGGAGATTGGATTCCAGCAATGACAATGTATGGGACCACCTCCCGATCAGTGTACTCTAGAGGGGATACACCGGGGTTCAACAAGAACGTCTTGCAACCCAGCCATACATGGCCGCCCACTCATTTAGCTTAAGTGTAGCGAATATATTGCCACCCACGGTTGTTGGCCATCCAACCGTAATCCGAATATACAAATCGAAAGAAGAACAAATATGAATTTTCTCTAGACCGGTGACAATACACCCTACTTGGGTATGACCCAACTAGCCATGCTACCTGCCCGATTTTTGTCATTTCCCGGTTGTGAGGCTAGAGGCTACGTCTATCTTTTCAGAACATCTGGTCGCCTTTCACTTTGAATGTCACATCGTCAAACCCATCGAATCACTGGTTGATCTTCCAAAAATATCACAGGTATAAAAGCTAAGAGAAACGAATTCCTCCGCCACCAGACGTAATACCTTGAAAAAATCGTCTTATGTGATCTATCAGGAATACTTTGTCAGACATTCGTCCATATAAGTTGTCTTGGGACTGGACAAACATAAAGCTCTATTCTGGAACAGAACGAATCTTTCATTTTACTCCGTCTTCAATTATCTTCGGCATAATCTAATTCACAATGCCTACGCCAATACAGAGTGGTTTTCGGATAATAAATCCAACCGGTCTCTCCCTATTGACAACGATGGTCAAAATCTTCGATAGCTGGTGATTTAACTATCAAAGGAAAACAAAACATCCATTAAACCATCACTGGCCCATTTTATTTAACATTAATTTTCCAAAATCATTCTTGAATTTGTATTCCCAAATTATTATTGATAATAATAATTTCATTTCATTTATAACACCCCTTATAGACCCCTACTTGTTTTTAAAACCCAGTTATTATATCTAACCCAATCACAATTCAATTCCCATTTAAAAATAGATTTACCATTTTTTAAATTCAAATTCCTTTATAACAAGTTTCACGATATTTAAATACCAGTTTATTTCATCCCATTGTAATTCTCCATCCCAAACAAACCATAATTAAAGACAGATTATTTATCACATCATATAACGTAGTATATGAAAAACAACAATATAATTATTGAGGAATCCAGTTGGATTCCTCCAACCTGTTCCCCTGCATCCACAAATGTTAGTCACATAAATAACCCTAATTTTCAGATCAATATGACACAAAATAATAAATAGAATTAATATTCAGTCAACGGTTTATATATAGAACTATATAAATTATTTCAACCAATTCATCCAAACAACCATCACACAGCATTCAACCATTATTTATCGATATTAAATAACGTTTATACTATTGTAAAAATGAACAGAGTTAGTGAATTTACTCACCTTTGTCGTTAATCGTAAAATACGGTTAACGATCGGTGGACCGGATTAGGTGTCCTATTCTGCTATAATTTATAACGAGCTCCAAACCGCTCCATACCAGTTCCAACACGTAGTCTGCGATCATATGATCCCAATGAATCCAATTTTCCGAAATTCCGATAACATATGCACCTGATATTAAAATTTTAGTTTGTGCACTATTTATATTAAATTTAAACTTTAAACTTATATAAATCAAGTATAAATTAGGGTCTTACTTTCTTAAAACCAACCCATGAACTCACGTGATCTGTCTCCAACAACAGTTCGTTCTTCCCATCAGAATATTCGAACCTGCCCAGTAGAAGGAACCTATCGCGAAGTTTTTCCCAAACCAATTCCTTTTATTTCCAATTTACTTCAATTAATTATCCCCTAATCTCGCTAATCCTTCGAAAGATCTTGCTAATTATTCTCCTTGCACAACCTGATGTTCACGCTATAACCAATCCATATGTTTGCAAGCTACAATATGCCTCACTCACATCCTTTGGTCTCACGCGTACTGAGCTCTCCTTGCTTTCCAACTTCATGCGTGCAATTTCATGTTTGTTTCTCCCTTTTTTTCTATACGAATTGGGATTTACCTTATAATTAACCTTGGCCCATCCACCTATGGTTACCCATTTGTCCATTATGCTACGGTGGGTAGCTTCTTCTTCCCAGCAACATAAACTCCTCCACTCATTTTCCCATCCCCAATAAATATGCCCCAAGCCTCCTCTTCTTTCCCTTTTTACTTCACGACCTTAACCCTAAAAACCCGCAACTACTCATCATCTTCCAAGCCACTTAAAGACTCCGCCCCTCCGTCTATTCAGAACATATTCTCCAGTATCGGTTTTCGAAACAAAACCCAACTGCTCCCAACAGTTTCTCTTTCTCTCACCACTCTGGTAAAACCGCATGCCTTTTCAAAATTTCCTATATCCCACATTCTCTTCTACTAAGGCATGCAGTGTTCTCATAATCATTTTTTTCTATTCCTGTCTTTACGTCCATTTGAACCCGCCGATGCACTGATGCACGCATGCACCCTTCTAGTAAAGCTTCCACTATTTGAACGAAACCAAACTCCACCAAAAATCGTGCTCACAAAGTACCCAAGTCTCAAAGCAAACTGCGAAGCGCGACATTAATCGACTTCAAAGCCTTTGGCGCATCAAACCATGGTCACCCAATGTTTAAATGCTACTTTTCCTACATGCTATGCAACTTCGCCTCACGTACAGTACTCGCCTGTACACTTCTTGTTACTACTCTCACCCTCTAGTTCACTCCATCACTTCTAGTATTCCTTAACCAAGAAAAAAAACCAACAAATGGCCACTTTGAGCTCTCTTCCCCTTATATTTACCCGCTAGCTTCTGTAGTGGAAATCCCCATGCATTGCGTTTTCCAGCTCACTCCATGCTTTTCATTACTCCAACGTGTTTGTAGTCCCCTCCTTTTCTTACTCCCACACCATGCTTTTCATATATATATATATATATATATATATACACGTTTAGAGATTTTAAGGGTGACTCAAGTTTGGTTTTTATTTCTGGAGTCGCGATTTGCCATTGTAAAGGCTTTGGCATTGAAGTTCTACTGAAGTCGAAAATTAAAAAGACGGAGACAACCTATCTTGTATTTATATATTTTTCCAATTCCTTACTAACTAAGGAATAGCGAGTAGGATGTCCATCGCTAGAAGTAATAGGGTATGGGTTTTACTTAATTTGATGAAGACTAAAGAAATAGGGTATGGGTCAATGTCCATGTAGATGAGTGTCTGTACGTCGTTTTCTGTTTATATTTGTTTGACTGCTTCTAGTATCCATCACTTTGAAATGAGCATTGAGATTCACTCGTGTTTTTTTTATTTTTAACACTAACTTTTGATTTGTATTATTTGTTGTGTTAATGTAACAATTGATAAAGAAAATAGCAACGTAGCTCATGAGTACTTGCAGAAGGGAGAACGTGCAAGCCAGTTTAGTATATAAAGTTTAGGTGTAAAAATTTTATTCACTTACAGACTGCCATTGACAAAAATAAAACTACGATTGTGGCGAGCAATGTGAAATGGTTCCAAAATATAATAAAATGGACTGGATATGTAACAACCCGCATTTTACGTATCAGAAGATTGTAAAATTTATTTATTTTATTCTCTAAGGGTTGGATCATTCTCATCTTTTAATATATTGTTTATGGGGATGTGAGACATGTCCATAATTTTTACTGATTTTGTTTGTCACCATTTTGCCCCTGTCAGGCTTGTACAAGGCATCACTTTTGACTCATATCGAATCAGAGGGTGAGACCTATGCCATTGGAAAGGAATTGATGATTGCCTTTCCGTAGAGTGGTTACATTAAGGGTTTGGCTCAGCGGTTTGGCAGAAATCGTTGTTTAAAGGTTTTTCAGTTGGCTATTCAGGTTTTGGAGCCTTAGTGGAATCCTATAAATAGGGGGTGAGAGTGGAGAGAAAAGGTTTACCTTTTCCCGTTCTCTCATTTGAAGGCATTTGATCTCCTTCTTCCTCCTACACCTTTCCACCGTTAAAAATCCAAATCTAAGGGAGGAAATCGAAGATCTACATCTTTTCAAAGGCGAATTCATCGGATCGAGGGGTTTGATTCGGAGTGCTCGCTGTCCGGATTCTTATTTCTATCGTTTTAGATTGTTTCGGAAATTGGTGAGTGATTTACATCTCTCACATGAACACAATGAAGTATATGAGTGTTTGTGCATGTTTCTCATCAAATTGGGATGTTTTTACCATAGATTTACACCATTACAAGTTCATTTTCATATGCATCACCCTATGATCTAATCTAGCAATTTTTACTCGTTAATTTCATGTCATTTTACATGTTTATGTTAGTTATATCTCTCATTTTGATCATATGTTCATTTTAATGGTTTTTAGGTGAGATTTACATCATTTTTGTGGTAATCGTCATATTCATGTGGTTAGTAATGTTATGATATGTTTATGATTTTGTTTGGTGATTTTAGTTGAGTTGGTTTCGTCGGATTCGTCGTTTGGCAAAGTTTTGATCGAAATAGGAGTTGAATTGGAATATGCAGAAATTTAGATTGGGTGGTGGAGTCAAATTTGGATCGGTCAGATGTGGACCGGGTGGAGTCAAATTTGGACCGGGTGGAGTCAAATTTGGATCGGTCAGATGTGGACCGGGTGGAGTCAAATTTGGATCGGTCAGATGTGGACTGGGTGGAGTCAAATTTGGATCGGGTGGTGGAGTCAAATTTGGATCGGTCAGATGTGGACCGGGTGGAGTCAAAATTTGATCGGTCAGATGTGGACCGGGTGGAGTCAAATTTGGATCGGTCAGATGTGGACCGGGTGGAGTCAAATTTGGATTGGATGGTGGAGTCAAATTTGGATCGGTCAGATGTGGACCGGGTGGAGTCAAATTTGGATCGGTCAGATGTGGACCGGGTGGAGTCAAATTTGGATCGGGTGGTGGAGTCAAATTTGGACCGGTCAGATGTGGACCAGGTGGAGTCAAATTAGCTCGGTGATGGTGTGACTTCGAAGTAAATTCAAGTAGGAAGGTTCGAAGTGTTGAATGTGTTCGTTGATCAAGGTGGAACAACGAATGAGGTGGCAACTCAAAAGTTGTGAGTTGGTGGATAATGGTTGCTCGAGAAGGTCGCTTGAGCAGTAAATAGCCGTCAAGGTTGGACGACTAGAGATATTGAAGGCCGAGAGTTTATCGTTGTCGTAAGTTCTAGCAGGCTCAAAGCAGGGGTATGATGGGGGCACCCAAAAGACCGATTGTAGGTCAAGTACCTTGGGGATCGTTGAAAGGCCTTGTTGTCAAGGTTGGACATTGTCAAGGTTGGACATATGGAGTTAATGCTAGAACTGGGTTTACCATTAGCCCTTGACATATGGCAAGGTTGGCCATCATACGATTAACGGTGGTTTCAAAGAAGGATTGACGGTGATAGCCAGAGTCAGTCATGGATGATTGGTTGTTCTGTGTGAGACTTATATAATCTGGATGTTATGTGTGTTTATCATGATTGAGTGGTTGTTCTGGTTTCCATGTATGAATTGTTATTCCTTTGGTTGAATGGATTGTAAAGGCTATCACTGTCCGATGTGGGGAAGATAAGGTTGAGTTCTTCTCTGGTGTCGTGGGTTGATTAGTATGTTTATCTATCCCCTCTCATACACTTTATTGTTGAAGTTTGTTAGCTGTTTTATCGCTCACTAAGACTGTTGTCTGACTCAAGGTTTTATGTATCCTCTTATTACCTTGGGCTGTTCATCCGATTGTGGATGGGCAGACTAAGTAACAGGTGACAGGTAATGCTTTAGTGAGGACGACGATGCTGATCGATGGCGAGAAGGAGGCTCACGTACCAGTTTTACTACTAGCTAATAATTGGATTTCCGCTGTTTGCTTTTATGAGTGATATAGTGAGGCAACTTTGTATAAACACTATTTCCAAGTTTGTGGATCTTACTTTCTAGTTGTATGGAAGTCCAGTGTTTCTGCTTCACTTTTACTACCTGTTGTATTTGTTCTATTATATTTTATCCTTGCACTGTGAGTTTTACGACAGGTTCCGCTTGTGTTTACTACTCTGATGATCGTCTATGACAACCTTGCACATCTTTCAGCGCATTATTTCTCTTGTATAGTGCGGGGGTTATGGGCGGTCGTCACATTTAGTATCAGTGCTCTGGTTAATGATTTTTAGCCAAAGTTCTAAGACGTAATCACGTATGAGAGACGTACTTGTAGATTTTAGTTGGATGCTTACTATATATATACTAGCATATATGGTTGTAGCGGTTGTTTTCCTTTAGCAGTTTATCTTGTAAGTGGACTAACCATTCTATTTCAGATTTAGAATGAGTCGTCAAACCTCTAGGAGTGAGTCTGGGACTGGAGGAGTAGGAGAGGAAAGTCAATTGGGAGCTTTAGCAGATGCACCAGAATACCTGGTCATGTTTGGGGCAGCCATGATGGCATCAGCTATATTAAGGATACCCATTCCAGAAGCGGTAATAGAGCGTGGTGTTCCTGTGCAAGTACCAAAAAGGAATTTTGCTAAGTGACAGAGGGACAGTACTCCTATGGATAAGGAAATTTCTATTGGTCCTAGTGCTTCACAAGAAGAAAATGGTAATCAAAAGAAGAAATCTAAGAAGAATGTGCTCTGCTTCAATTGTCAATTGGAAGGCCGTTATTCCTGGGACTGTAAGGAAGAATGGAAGTGCTTTAGATGTGGCAAGCCTGGACATAAGAAGAATGACTGTCCGGACCTTCCAAAGAATAAGCAACCGGAGGAAGCATGTGTTGTGGAAGCTATTCCAATTTCTTATTGTATTCCTGATGAGAACTAGGAGAAGGGAAAGGGTGTCGTGGTGCAAGGTACTCTTTCTATTAATGGTGTTTTAGTTCGTGTGCTTTTCGATACTGGAGCATCGTATTCCTTCATTTGCAATGAGCTTTTGTGTCTCTTGGGTTTGGAACCTGAGATTTGTGATAGACCCTTCGTAGTGACTAATCCAATTGGGGGTTCGTCAAATCTTTGCATGATATGTCGTGGTCCAGTGTTGTCGAGTCGTGGTTGCTCTTTTGTGTGCGATTGCTTTGTTCTTAACTTCGCTGGGTTTGGGATCATCTTGGACATGGATTGGCTCAAGAGGTATGCGGCAAGGGTGAATTGCGAGAAGCTAGAGGTGAGGGTTGGGGATGTGGAAGGGCGAAAGGTGTTGATTAGATGTAAGCGCGAAGACGGGGTCTTCGTAAGTTATCTATATTCGCTTGGGATTCCACCAGAAGACCTGTCATCAATGCTGATCGCTAATGAGTATGTAGATGTCTTTGACGAGGTCAAAGGGTTGCCGCCGCATCGTCGGATCAAGTTTAGGATCGATTTGGTCGAGGGTGCTAGACCAATCGTTGTGCCTCATAGGCGGATGGCGCCTAGGGAACAACGAGAGTTAGAGGTGCAAGTTCGTGACCTTTTGGGAAAAGGATTCATTCGGAGGAGTGTTTTCGAGTGGGGTGCACCAGTCGTATTTGCAACTAAGGCGGACGGCTCGTTAAGATTGTGTGTGGACTATCGTGAGCTGAACAAGGTGGCTAAGAAGAACAAGTATCCATTGCCAAGGATTGATGACTTGTTCGATCAGCTTCACGAAGCCAAAGTGTTTTCTCAGATGGATTTGGCGACGGGATTTCACCAGTTGAGGGTGGCTAAGGATAGTGTGCCAAAGACTGCTTTTAGGACACCATCCGGTTTCTTCGAATGGTTGGTGATGCCATTCGGGTTGACTAACGCGCCAGCGTATTTTGTGGATCTTATGAATAGAGTATTCAAAGACCAATTGAACAAGTTTGTGCTTGTGTTCGTGGATGATATTCTGGTTTACTCCGGGAATGAGAAAGAACATAAGACGCACTTGAGAGTTGTGTTGGAGATCTTGCGGAAGCATCAGCTTAAGGCTAAGTTCTCAAAGTGTCACTTCTGGAAGGATGAAGTGAGGTTCTTAGGTCATGTAGTTTCTGGAAAAGGGATAGCGGTCGACCCCGCTAAAGTTGCAGCAATCCAGGACTGGGATCGACCTAAGAATGCGACGGATGTTCGGAGTTTCCTTGGGTTTGCAGGATATTACCGACGGTTTATCAAGGATTTCTACAAAGTAGTTGCACCGTTGACAGGATTGACGAAGAAGAACCAAGTGTTCACATGGGATGCAAAGTGTGAACAAGCGTTCGGAATCCTGAAGGAGAGATTGATGAGTTCTCCTGTGTTGACCATTCCAAGTGGGAATGAAGAGATGGTGGTATATACCGATGCATGTGGTAATGGACTTGAAGCAGTGCTGATGCAGAAGGATAAGGTTGTAGCCTATGTGAGTCGACAGCTGAAGCCGCATGAGAAGAATTACCCAACTCATGATTTGGAGTTGGTGGCGATTGTATTTTCTCTGAAGATGTGGAGACATTACCTGTTGGGAGTTCGATTCGAGTTGGTTACGGATCATAAGTCGTTGAAGTATCTTTTCTCCCAAAAGGATTTGAACTTTCGGCAGCAAAGATGGTTAGAGTTTCTGGCGTCATATGGTTTTGACATAGCCTATACTCTGGGCAAGGGTAACACAGTTGCAGATGCGTTAAGTAGAAGGCACACAAGTTTAGGAGCGATGCTTTCGGAATGGAAGAGCCTCGAGTACTTGGCAAGGTTCGATTTCAGGCCAAGGTGTGAGTTGGAACATGAAATGTTGGCAAGCTTGTCGATAAGACCTACTCTTATCGAAAGAATTGGCGAGAGCCAAAAGAAATATGCGAAGCTTGTCGAGTTCATTCAGAAACTGGAACCAGAAGATAAAGAGTTCGAGGTCGATCGAGAAGGTTGGCTTCAAAAGCAAGGGCGATTAGTTGTTCCTGATATTGACGGATTGTGGAATGAGGTTCTGAGAGAATGTCATCACTCGAAGCTGACGATTCATCCTGGTGGAAATAAGATGTATCAGGACATGAGGAGAGTCTACTACTGTGAAGGGATGAAGCGGGATATTGGAAAGTTCATTTCCAAGTGTATGAACTGTCAGTGGTGAAAGCTGAACAGAAGGAACCGAGCGGTTTACTTCAGCCACTAGAAGTTCCTACGTGGAAGTGGGAGCAAGTATCAATGGATTTTATCAATGGACTACCTAGAACCAGGACAGAAAACGAAGGGATTTGGGTCATCGTGGATTGTTTGACCAAAAGTGCGAGATTCATTCCTGTCAAGTCAACTAGGACGACATCAAAATTGGCTGAACTTTATGTGAAATGGATAGTTCGATTCCATGGTGTCCCAAAGAGTATAGTGAGTGACCGAGATCCATTATTCACGAGTGGATTTTGGAAAAGTTTGCAAGAAGCTTTGGGAACCGAGTTGTGCTTAAGTACGGCATATCATCCCCAAACTGATGGTCAGACCGAGAGAGTCAATCGAGTTTTGGAAGATCTCCTGAGGGCTTGTGTATTAGACTTCGGAGGATCATGGGAAGACCATCTACATCTAGTTGAGTTTGCATATAATAATAGCTGCCAATCTAGCATTGGGATGGCACCATATGAAGCGTTGTATAGAAGGCCGTGCAATTCTCCAACATGTTGGCTAGAAACTGGAGATAAGTTGGTGCTTGGGCCTGAGATGATTAGAGAAACCTCGGATTGTATCGAGATAGTTCGGCAACGAATGAAGGCAGCCCAGGACCGTCAGAAGAGTTACGCCGACAAGCGTCGTAAGGACTTGGAATTCGACGTGGGTGAAATGGTTTTCGTGAAAGCTTCGCCGTTGAAGCACATGGTTAGATTTGGTAAGAAAGGAAAGTTAGCTCCAAGGTTTTTTGGACCATTTCCGATAGTCGAGCGAGTTGGAAAGCTCGCATATAGATCGGAGTTACCCGAGAAGGTGTCGAGTGTACATAATGTGTTCCATGTGTTGTTTCTACGGAAATTCGTGCATGATTCGAATATAGTGGTATCTCCAGAGCAGTACGAAGAATTAGAGACCGTAGTTTCGAGACCTCGTAAGCTGCTACGTGTTGTGGGGAATGACACGAAATAGCTCAGGAGGAAGACAGTTACGCTAGTCAAGGTACAATGGAGTGAAGACAACGACACTTGTACGTGGGAGACAGAAGAGAGTGTGAGAGCGACTCATCTAGAACTTTTCGTCGGTAGGACCCTTTGATATCATATCTTCGTTATATCGTTGTATCTTATTGTTGATTGTCAGAATTCCACGTGCTAGGATAAGGCTATGGATGCATGGCTCGATGGATGCTAGTTTGGATGATAGAATTAGCTTTTCATGGATGATAGGCATGCATAATCATTGTGATTACTTGGGTTTGTTTGGAATTTCGAGGGTGAAATTCTTAAGGGGGGAATAATGTAACAGCCCGCATTTTACGTATCGGAAGATCGTAAAATATATTTGTTTTATTCTCTAAGGGTTGGATCATTCTCATCTTTTAATATGTTGTTTATGGGGATGTGAGACATGTCCACAATTTTTACCGATTTTGTTTGTAACCATTTTTCCCCTATCAGGCTTGTACAGGGGATACCTTTTGACTTAGGACGAATCAGAGGGTGAAACCTGTACCATTGGAAAGTAATTAATGATTGCCTTTCCGTAGAGTGGTTACGTTAAGGATTTGGCTCAGCGGTTTGGAAGAAATCGCCGTTTTAAGGTTTTTCAGTTGGCTATTCAGGTTTTGGAGCCTTAGTGGAATCCTATAAATAGGGGGTGAGAGTGGAGGGAAAAGGTTTACTTTTTCCCATTCTCTCATTTGAAGGCATTTGATCTCCTTCTTCCTCCTACACATTTTCACCTTTAAAAATCCAAATCTAAGGGAGGAAATCGAAGATCTACATCATGTCAAAGGCGAATTCATCGGATCGAGGGGTTTGATTCGGAGTGCTCGCTATCCGGATTCTTATTTCTATCGTTTTAGATTGTTTCGGCAAATCGGTGAGTGATTTACATCTCTCACATGAACGCAATGAAGTATATGAGTGTTTGTGCATGTTTCTCATCAAATTGGGATGTTTTAGCATAGATTTACACCATTACAAGTTCATTTTCATATTCATCACCCTATGGTCTAATCTAGCAAGTTTTACTCGTTAATTTCATGTCATTTTACATGTTTATGTTAGTTAGATCTCTCATTTTGATCATATGTTCATTTTAATGGTTTTTGGGTAGATTTACATCAATTTTGTGGTAATCGTCATATTCATGTGGTTAGTAATGTTATGATATATTTATGATTGTGTTTGGTGATTTTAGTTGAGTTGATTTCGTCGGATTCGTCGTTTGGCGAAGTTTTGGTCAAAATAGGAGTTGAATTGCAATATGTAGAAATTTAGATCGGGTGGTTGAGTCAAATTTGGATCGGTCAGATGTAGACCGGGTGGAGTCAAATTTGGATCGGTCAGATGTGGACCGGGTGGAGTCAAATTTGGACCGGGTGGAGTCAAATTTGGATCGGTCAGATGTGGACCGGGTGGAATCAAATTTGGATCGGTCAGATGTGGACCGGGTGGAGTCAAATTTGGACCGGGTGGAGTCAAATCTGGATCGGTCAGATGTGGACCGGGTGGAGTCAAATTTGGATCAGTCAGATGGGGACTGGGTGGAGTCAAATTTGGATCGGGTGGTGGAGTCAAATTTGGATCCGTCAGATGTCGACCGGGTGGAGTCAAATTTGGATCGGTCAGATGTGGACCGGGTGGAGTCAAATTTGGATCGGTCAGATGTGGAACGGGTGGAGTCAAATTTGGATCGGTCAGATGTGGACCGGGTGGAGTCAAATTTGGATCGGGTGGTGGAGTCAAGTTTGGATCGATCAGATGTGGACCGGGTGGAGTCAAATTTGGATCGGGCGGTGGAGTCAAATTTGGATCGATCAGATGTGGACTGGGTGGAGTCAAATTTGGATCGGTCAGATATGGGCCGGGTGGAGTCCAATTTGGATTGATCAGATGTGAACCGGGTGGAGTAAAATTAGCTCGGTGATGGTGTGACTTCAAAGTAAATTCAAGTAGGAAGGTTCGAAGTGTTGAATGTGCTCGTTGATCAAGGTGGAACAACGAACGAGGTGGCAACTCAAAGGTTGCGAATTGGTGGATAATGGTTGCTCGAGAAGGTCGCTTGAGCAGTAAATATCCGTCAAGGTTGGACGACTAGATATATTGAAGGCCGAGAGATTATCGTTGTCGTAAGTTCTAGAAGGATCTAAGCAGGGGTACGATGGGGGCATCCAAAAGGCCGATTGTAGGTCGAGTACAGTGGGTATCGTTAAAAGGTCTAGTTTCAAGGTTGGACATATGGAGTTTATGCTAGAAATGGGGTTGCCATTAGCCCTCGACATATGGGAAGGTTGGTCGTCATACGATTAACGGTGGTTTCAAAGTAGGATTGGCGGTGATAGCCAGAGTCAGTCATGGATGATTGGTTGTTCTGTGTGAGACTTATATAATCTGGACGGTATGTATGTTTTCCATGATTGAGTGGTTGTTCTGGTTTCCATGTATGAATTGTTATTCCTTTGGTTGAATGGATTGTAAAGGCTATCATTGTCCGATGTGGGGAAGATAATGTTGAGTTTTTCTCTGGTGTCGTGGGTAGATTAGTATGTTTATCTATCCCCTCTTATACACTTTATTGTTGAAGTTTGTTAGCTGTTTTATCGCTCACTAAGACTGTTGTCTGACTCAAGGTTTTATGTATCCTCTTATTACCTTGGGCTGTTCATCCGATTGTGGATGGGCAGACTAAGTAACAGGTGACAGGTAATGCTTTAGTGAGGACGACGATGCTGATCGATGGCGAGCAGGAGGCTCACGTACCAGTTTTACTACTAGCTAATAATTGGATTTCCGCTGTTTGCTTTTCTGAGTGATGTAGTGAGGCAACTTTGTATAAACACTATTTCCAAGTTTGTGGATCTTGCTTTCTAGTTGTATGGAAGTCCAGTGTTTCTGCTTCACTATTACTACCTGTTGTATATGTTCTATTATTTTTTATCCTTGCGTCGTGAGTTTCACGATAGGTTCCGCTTGTGTTTACTACTCTGACGATCGTCCATGACATCCTTGTACATCTTTCAGCGCATTATTTCTCTTGTATAGTGCGGGGGTAATGGGCGTTCGTCACAAGTTACCTTATTCTGTAATGACCCAAAATGTTGATATGGGTTGTAAAATACTCCAAATAAAAAGTAGCTTATTTCCCAAAATAAAAATTACAATAAAATTCTAAAAATTAAATTATAACTACATCTCAAAGGTCTTATCCAAATTCGAAACCGATATTTAGTTATATTAAATAAACAGTTATGGTCCATAAACGATTCTATAGCGGCCATTTGAAAATTTGATTTGGATATAATTTTCAATCTATAACGTGAAGTCTCCATTTTTCACTTCTGCTAGAAAAATAGAGTTCAATAGCTTCAAATGTTTCTTATTTCGTAGAAATCCGATTCATAACAAATCATGTACGGTCGTTTGAAATTCAAAACTCAATATTACGAACTACCGCGACGTTATGGGCTTGACTTAAATTATATTATAATTAATATGTTCAAACTGTCGTTTAAATAATATATTTGTTACTATAATTCAATTCTAACTGAATTAAATTAATTAAATTATTCGCTTTACACAATATCGTCACTTTGGTTATTTCTGACTATTTTGGAAATAAATATTTTATTATTCTACTATTTAAATTAATTTAGTATGCAAAATATTTGAATTCAGCTCATTGGAATTATCTAATCACTATATTAAAATAATTAAGTTAATTAATTATTAAACCGCCAAAATTCCGGGACATTACATTCCTTTCCCCTTAAAAGAATTTCATCCCCGAAATTACTAAGGTAGAAAAATGCTACGAACCCTATCATAACCAGGTTAAAAATCTTTTGTTTCACCTCTTATCTTCAGTTTAAACTAAGACAATTAATTTTCAATTAAAATATTAATTCCTTCTTATTAACGAATATTTTCAAAAATTCTAACATCTTAAATTTCCGAGAAATTTTGCCAGCATCTCCTCTGCATGGCTCAATCGGTACTGCTATAACTCGCCTCTTTGGGCCTTCTCCAGTCCAAAAGAAAATAAAATAGCCAAGTAGCTTGCCCAAAATAGCTTATAAATATCTCATACCCAATATATATAAACGTGTAACTTTTTGTTGGCCATCCAACTCTTTCTCTTCCACTGGATACCACTTTAGTATATACTCATGCATTCCAAATATTGATATCCACTTAATTCATCCTTAACCAATCATTCGCTTAATGTCCAGGCCAGTTTCTAGATCAAATTTCCAGTTCCAATCTGAACTCCAAATCCTTACTCAACAATCCAATTTTATAACCAAGTTTTACTTCCATTCCAAAATCTCATTTCACAAATTCAAATTCTTCATCAAATTAAATTATATTCCATTACGAGTTCCACTTAATTAGCTTCAATTCCATTTTTTTTAACTTAGTTTATTTACGCACCTTTTGACATTTCAGTTTATTTAACTTCATAAGTTAAATTTTTAAATTTCCAGAATTCAATGTCCTGGGTTTAATTTCAAATCAGTTTGAAATCATATATATTTATATATAATAATAGAAATTCAAAATATTTGAATTTTTGAACAACTTGTTCCTCAAAACAATCTAAAATAAAATCTTTTGTAGTAATCCATCACTTAACAACTCGAAATGAACACCAATAATGCCGCGGTTCATCATCGGAATTATTTTCCAGCAACCGAAGAGAGTTCAATAATATATCACTTTCAAAACTAATTTTCAAACACCTTCATTTTGAAATTACTTCAAAATATGTTTCCAAAATGTTTGGAAAACATTTCCAAATCTTCCCAAGATTTTAAATTTCCATATTTAGTCCACAATTTATTTACAACAACTTTCCAAGTTTCTAGGGTTTTAACTCAAATTTTTTTATTTAAATCCAGATTTAATTCATCTGATTTTGAATATTATACGAATTTCGATTGGTTATTTACATAACCAACTTAATTATAATTTTACTCGATTATAATAACAACCAGTACATTCAATATCTATAATAATTTCAAGATATATATTTCTTTTATACCAAAATATATTTTGGTTAAAATTATTTCATTTACCCTCTTTCAAAACAATACCATGACGAATTACTTTGTTCAAGACTTTAGAAAAACTATTCGATATAGTGTGCACTACCATATCGACCATAATTTTTTAAACCGCTCGACAAACCATATAAAACAATTTTTATATCAATATACAAATACGCGCTCATATATATATACACTCAACTCAATCTAGGGTATTACTAACCCCATCTCTACCGAGTTACGCCACAGAGCCAAGGTAATCATTTAACTTTCAGCTCTGATACCACGTTGTATCATCCCACTTTTCCGTACCAATTTAAGCTGACATTTTACTACCACAGTCAACCCAAATTATACGGAAAAGTAGAATGTTAGGAGAAAGAAGTTAGAGGATGAGAAGTAGAAAGATAGAACTAATAGAATAGAAGAGTAAGAAGAACACGCATCTCACAGCGGAATGAATAAAATATAATATATAACATACATTTGAAATACAAAATCTGAATTTTTATAGCATACCATATCAGAGTATAACACATATACATCACAGCGGAAATAATCTCTAAATAACTAATGGTGAAGCCTCCTGCTTCAAGCTCCTCCAAGTGTATCTGTAAAGCCTGAACACTTGACTGTCCATACAAATTTGGGCACCCAAGAGTTTAGGGAAAACACAAACAAATAAACTATGGGTCATTCATGTGACTGGTGCGAGTAAACTCCAACCATATTGTTTAGCTTTGAAAATTCCTTTGAAGAAAAAAGATAATAGTAAGGCCAGCCAACACATAAATATGGACGGTTTTACCTTACTATAACCCAAAACACTTTGATATCAAAATACAGTGATATTATAATAATGTCTAATCACATAAATAACCAAATAGTAGAACGCTTGCATCTCGCGCTTTACATATATAATATAAAATCAAAAACCGCATGGCGTTTATTGGAGATTGGATTCCAACTATGACAAGGTATGGGACCACCTCCCGATCAGTGTACTCTAGAGGGGATACAGTGGGGTTCAACAAGAACGACTTGCAACCCGTCCACACATGACCGTCCACTCATTTAGCTTAAGTGTAGTGAATTTATTGCAACCCACGGTTGTTGGCCATCCAACCGTAATCCGAAGATATAGAATTGAGAGAAGAACAAATATGAATTTTCTCTAGATCGGTGACAATACACCCTACTTGGGTATGACCCAAATAGCCATGTTGCCTGCCCGATTTTTGTCATTTCCCGGTTGTGAGGCTAGAGGCTACGTCTATCTTTTCATAACATCTGGCCACCTTTTACTTTGAATGCCACATCGTCAAATCCATCGATTCACTAGTTGTGTAACACCCCACCTCCGCTAGGGTCACTCACATAGGGAATGCACTAGTTTTGGAGGGGTATTATCTATGATAAACATGCACAGAGATAACACAAGACAGAACATAAATAAATAAATTATATAAAGCAGCGGTAGAAATTAAAAACCAAATCTCATTACTTCAAAAATAGAGTCAAAACCTCTTACATCAAAAGTACCAAGTCATTATTCCATTACATCAAGTTCTAAAGAAGCATAAACTTAAAAATAACATAAGTAAATTATTATTCCCCAAAAATAGCATGAGTGCAGCCATATCATAGCTCAAGACCAAACCGTACATGAGCTGTCAGAAAGCAAGCTAAATCCAAGCTAAGAGCTAGAGTTTCCTCCCTGAGAACCTGGGGGGGGGGGGGGAGGGGGGGAACGAAAGAAAAAGGGTCAGTCAAAAAGACTGGTAAGCCCTAGTGACTTTCAGTATAAAAACTAGTAAAGTTAACAAGACATGAGAAACTGAGATTAAACATAAGGATAATAACTAGACTGGCATGATAACAAAGATAGCAAGATAAGTTAAGTCTAGCATCACATAAACAAGGTTCACTGCACCAACTGTACTAGTATTCTAATCCACGTCAGGTATAAATCAAGAAATGATCCCTTGGCCCAATATCATGAAATGACCCAATACGGGGTCCAACAGTACGATCTAGTCGATCGGCTCCCTACAAGTCTAACTCGTCGTGTATCGGTGTCATACGACCCAAACGCGAAATGTAGTCACCTGTGCTAGGTCCACCCTAGGGTGTATCAAGCCCTAGGGTGTCAACCACTGACACAAATCAAGCACGCACGGTGTAGCCCTATAGGTGCCCATGCCTACTTTTTCAACTCCGGACTAAGTGCACGACCATAGTCCGCCTGAACCTACAATGGCGCACCTACTCAGCCGTCTTTTTGGTCGCTTACAATCAGCCCAGTAATCGTGCCCCACCCTGCCTAGTCCTAGGGTATCGTGATACTCCTAAGTGGGTTACTGCTGAAAAGGACCGTGTAACTAGGGTTTCTAATGGGTTAAGTGTTGTCATTCAAAATTCGTGACTTAACCCTATCCAATCATGTATCAAGTTGGTTAAGTGTATACTAGTAGTTCAAGACTTAACCCTATCAAATCAACGTGTCAAGTTGGTTAAGTATATTCAAGTGGTCCATGACTTAAGCTTATCATGTGGCATTAACTTACTTAGTGCACCCCCAACCTCTCACAATAGACTTGGTTATGGTTACTGAATGTGCCGGGCAGGTCCGGGCTGTAAAAACCCGCATTCTACGCATCGGGGGATCGTAGAATATTTATTTCTTTCCCATATGAAGTCGTATGGTCATGTAACTTTGGGAAACAACCATTAGATTCATTTCCCATGTTCATGATTTTTGTCGATTTTTAAATGACCGTTTTGCCCCTAGATGACCTTGTTTCGGCCATAACTTTTGATTGGAAAGGAATTTTGACCTGAAACCACTTCCATTAGATTCGTTTGATGGTTTACCTTTCCGTAGAGTGGTCACATGTGAAAAACGGACTTACCGTTTGGGAGATATGGCTGAAATAAGGTTTGGAAGGTGAAAAACTGCTTAACCGGGCCAAATAGGGCGATTAGTGAATGGGTCCATAACCCATTTCGGGATTAAGGTTATGGGGAGGCTGAAAGGAGTTAGAGAAACATTCCATTTCAGTTTTCTAGCCTCCACTTATCTCCAAGAAACCCTAAAAATGGCCTCCAAACTCTAAATCACCTCCAAATCATCTTCTAATCAAGGATTAAGCTTAGCAACATCAAATCAAGGGAGAACTTCACCATATCTACATTAGAGCTGCTGTTTAGTATTGGGATTCGCACCAAATCAGAGATCTATTTCAGATCTAAAGTTTATTTGTGGCTAAGGTGAGTGATTTGCATAGTTCCTCACTAATTGTGGCTAATTAAGGGTAATTAGTGTTAATTAGCGAATTTATACACTAATAAATTCTGGAAAAATATTTATAAAATTTGAAATGATGTTTTAGACCTCTGATTTGAATTTGGGTTAATTTGGTTAAGTTTTGCTAATCACATCATTAGTTTTACCTAAACATGCTTAAGGGAAAATATGGGGTTTTGCCATGTTTGATCCATTTTAACCTATCATTTTGTTGTTTTGATGTTTGTGGTTGATTTCCTATGTTGCTATGACTGTGTGGTATGCTTTGTGATTGATTAGAATAGTTGGAATAGTCGAAAACGTTGTCGAATGGCGTAAAACTGTTCGTTGGAAAAGTGCAGAAAATAGACCGATCCGGATCGGAACGGAGGGAGGACCCGATCCGCTCCCACACTTCATTCTTTGATCTGTTCGCTCTTCTCGTGGCATGCATAATCCGACCCGATCCGCCATGGTACTCCGACCCGAATCAATGAACTACGACGAGGCTAGGAGGCTACGACCAGACCCGGGGTGATGAGAAGGGCCCGATCCGAACCGTGGTACATTGGAGGACTCCGACCCGAACCGATGACGGCGATTGGACATGGAGACCCGACCCGATCCGCTGATGCGATGATGACCCGACCCGATCCAGCGAAGGAAGAGCACTTCGATCCGAACCGAACTGATGACTAGGGGAGATCCGAACCGATCCGGTGATGACCAATAACCCGAGATGCAAAGGTAGTCCAAATGGAAGTTAGAGCTCAGGATCCAGTTGGGAACCAATGAGTCCACTTCATGGTTGGGCTTTGCTGCAAGACGTGTGCTAAGGAGTTGTCGATGTTCATAAATTCGATTCACCACTGAAAAAGGATGATGGGCTACTTATCAGTGCAGTAGAGTCATTATGATTCGAGGGGCAAGGTGATGGTAGCAAGACTACGTTATTAGTGCAGTAGAGTCATTATGACTTGAGGGGCAAAGTGATGCGTAGTAAGGCTATGAGCCAGTGCAGTAGGGTCATTGCGACTCCATGGGGCAAAGTGGACATAGCAAAGGATTAGTGGCTACGTTATCAGTGCAGTGAAGCCATTTATGACTTCATGGGGAAAAGTGATCGTAGCAAGGTATGTTGGGTGATCGAAGTGGTAAATATCGTATGCTTTATGCACTGAGTGAGAGATGTGAGGATCGTTGCTATGTTTGATTGTTTGCCATCACTATGACATGCACACCCCACCCCCGTTATTTTTACACTATTTGAAATGGCACCTTAGAGTGTTGTACAGTATGTAGTGCTAACTCTTTGGTTGGAGGTCCAGGTTCAGGTATGTTTTAGTCTACCTGTTATTGTTCTGTTTAGATGCTTATCGCTCATACTAGGCTTTATGTCTGACCCAGAGTTTTATGTCTCCTCTTATTACTCTATGTGCTCACACAAGCAGACTAGAGACAGGTTAGCTAGTGGTGCGCGAGTAGCTGATTCGGAGGCGAGCAGGAGGCTTCCACATATGACATATAGATACTCTCCCTATGTCGTTGGTGGTGGCTACTTGGGCATTAGTAGTGTACCTCCTTTATCTTGATTTTGCTCTTGAGACAGTTTGAAAAGTTGTAATAATGTTAATTTTGGATCATAAGCTGTACTTGGATTTTCTGCTGCTATGTTAGTTATTTTCAGCTTATGCACTGTCTCACCTGTTTTATGTCAAGTATGTTGTTATTATATTTTGTTCCATGCGCTGTGAGACATTTTACAGGTCCCTTGTTAGTTCATTTCCTTCTTCCCTTTCCTCCTGACGACCCGTCCCGTGCTGACTGGACATGTGTACAGCGCACTTTTGGAGTAAATGTCGGTTGGTGCGGGGCGGGCCGTCACATTTGGTATCAGAGCTCTAGGTTGCGTGGTTAACCTAGGGAAAGACACTAGGGAGAGATAGTACGCATATGAGAGAACATATTTGTGATTACTTTGGTTTTCAAAAGCTATATATGTATACACTATTAGTAGTATAAGAATGAAGTCGTACTGCACTAGCACCACTATGGGGTCATTAATCGTTTCCCCTTTTACAGATTGACGATGAGCCGATGTGCTAGAGGTGCTGGTAGGGGAGCCAATAATGGGAATGCTGCTGACATGAGGGCAATGTTTACTGACCTCATGAGAGACATGCTTAGGGAGGTGCAAGGGGCAGTTCCCAATCCCGGAAATGGTGGTGGTCCAGTAGTGCAGGCGCCTATGGTCGATTTCGCCAAGTTGTGCAAGGATTACACTAACCTTGGTGGGAAGCCGTTCCACGGAACGGAGTTGGCCACAGATGTTCAGGATTGGTTGGATAGCTGTGATCGTGTCTTCGACGACTTGGGTATCGAGGATGCGATGAAAAGAAGGCTAGCATCTCGTCAGCTGCAAGGGCGAGCGATGAATTGGTGGAATGCCATCAGAACAGCTACTCCAGAAGATTAGGTTACTTGGGATCAGTTCAAGGCTCGCTTTAGCGAGAAGTTCATTCCAGTTTCCCAGAAGTCAGTGTTATTTAAGAGATTCTTGGAACTCAGACAGAATGGTAGGGCGGTTTCCGACTATATTGCTGAGTTCGACACTTTGTCGAAGTATGGACTATCTCTTATCGATACTCCCGAGAAGAAGAATGAGAAGTTCATTACTGGGTTGGATGGATACTTGGGGGAAAGGCTTATCAACCACATTGATGAGACTTTTGAATCGATTATGGGGAAAGCTTTGAGATCAGAGAATCTTTACCCTAAGTCAAAGACTGAGGCTGCATCTGCAGAAGGGCCAAAGCCGCAAGCAGGCGGTGGTGGCAAGAATAACTCTCAGAATAAGAGGAAGCAGAGCCAATCTAAGGATGGCCAGAAAAAGAACAAGAAAGAAGTTGAGTGCTTCAGCTGTGGTAAGAAGGGCCATTATGCTAAAGAATGTCGGGCTAAGCCAGCGGAAAGGAAGTGCTACAACTGTGGCTAAGTGGGACATCATAAGGATAAGTGTCCACAACCTCTTAAGGAGAAGCAGACTGTGGAAGCATATGCTATTGATGTTGTTCCTTCTTCGTCGAATGCCCTAACTGCAGCGGAGAAAGGAAAGAATGTAGTTATTCAAGGTATGCTTTCTATTTATGATGTACCAGTTCGAGTTTTGTTTGATACTGGGGCTTCCCGTTCCTTCATATCTAGTGACCTGGTAGATAGGTTGGGACTAGAACCCGAGATAGTCGATAGACCATTGGTTGTGACGAACCCGATTGGTGGTTCGACTAGACTTAGTATGATTTGCAGGAATTTGGTCTTATCGAGTCATGGATGTATGTTTGTTTGTGATTGCTTTGTTTTGGGCTTTACTGGGTATGGAATTATATTGTGGGTCGATTGGCTCCAAAGATACGGGGTGGTGGTAGACTATGAGGGCTTTTTGGTGACAGTTAGGGCGGATGATGGGCGGAGGGTAGTGTTTGGTAGTCTACCTAATGATGGGGTAATGGCTAGTTTTATAAATTCCCTCGACATCCCGCATGATGAGTTGTCAGTTGTGCCCGTGGTTGGCCAGTATCCGGACGTCTTCGAGGAGGTGGCCGGGCTTCCACCACACCGAGAGATTGAGTTCCGTATTGATTTAGTGAAAGATGCCAGACCTATAGTGATGCCATTTCGTCGTATGACGCCAAGGGAGCAGCGAGAGCTCAGGGTGCAAGTCAGCAATCTTTTGAAGAAGGGATTTATTAGAAGAAGTGTCTCCGAGTGGGGAGCACCAGTTGTGTTTGCCACTAAGGCAGATGGTTCCCTTCGTTTGTGTGTGGACTATCGCGAGTTGAATAAGGTAACGAGGAAGAATAAGTATCCTCTACCGCGGATAGATGATTTGTTTGATCAACTGGAAGGAGTAAGAGTGTTCTCCCAGTTGGACCTCGCGATAGGATTTCACCAGCTTCGAGTAGCGGATGTGAGTGTTCCGAAAATGGCATTTAGGACGCCGTCTGGATTTTATGAGTGGTTGGTCATGCCATTTGGGTTGACCAATGCACCAGCATATTTTGTGGATCTTATGAATCGAGTATTCAGAGATCAGTTGAATAAGTTTGTTCTTGTGTTCGTAGACGATATCCTTGTTTACTCGAGGACAGAAGAGGAACACAAGGGACACTTGAGGATAGTGATGGAGGTGTTGAGGAAACACCAATTGAAAGCGAAATTCTCTAAGTGTCACTTTTGGAGAAGGGAAGTGAGATTCTTGGGTCATGTTGTTTTAGAGAATGGTATTGTGGTGGACCCTGCGAAGGTGGCTACGGTCCAGGATTGGCCTACGCCCAAGAATATAACAGATGTAAGAAGTTTCTTGGGGTTAGCTGGATATTATCGTAAGTTTATCCAGGACTTCTCCAACATAGCTGCACCGTTGACTCAGTTGACTAAGAAGAATCAGTCCTTCGTCTGGGACGGAGTGTGTGAGAATGCATTCAAGAGTCTAAAAGAAAAGTTGACGCGTGCGCCATTATTAGTCATTCCTAAAGGGAATGAAGAAATGACGGTATATATGGATGCTTGTGGTACCGGACTAGGTGCTGTGTTGATGCAAGGAGGTAGGGTTATAGCTTATGCTAGTCGGCAACTAAAGCCACATGAGAAGAAGTATCCTACCCATGATTTGGAACTGGCCGCGATTATGTTCGCATTAAATATGTGGAGACACTATCTCTTGGGAGAAAGATTTGAGTTGTTTACCGATCATAAATCGTTAAAGTATCTCTTCTCCCAAAAAGATCTGAATCTCCGTCAGCAGAGATGGTTAGATTTCTTGGCTTCGTATGATTTTGATATCGCATACACACCTGGGAAAGGTAATGCGGTAGCCGATGCCTTGAGTAGGAGACATGCCAGTTTGGGGGCTATGTTTCTTAAATGGAAGCAACTGGAGTATATCGCGGGGTTTGATTTCAGACCAAAGTGCAAATTGGATCCAGAAGTGCTAGCTAGTTTGACGATCAGACCCACTTTGATAGAGCGGATTGGTTCCAGCCAGAGGGACGATCCCGATCTATTGGAAATCATCTCCAAGTTAGAGATGAACATCGACGGTGAGGAGATGAATTTGTATGGGCTTGATCGAGAAGGATGGCTTAGAAAGAATGGAAGACTAGTTGTACCCAACGTGAATGGTTTGAGGGATGAAGTGCTTAAAGATTGTCATCACTCAAAACTGACTATACATCCCGGTGGTAATAAGATGTATCGAGACATGAAGCAGACTTACTACTGGGAAGGGATGAAAAGAGACGTTGGGAAGTTTATATCTAAATGCATGAATTGCCAGCTAGTTAAAGCCGAGCAAAAGAAGCCTAGTGGGTTGTTGCAACCATTAGAAATTCCCGAATGGAAATGGGAGCAAGTCTCGATGGATTTCATCGATGATTTACCAAGGACTAGATCGGGACATGATAGCATTTGGGTAATTGTGGATCGATTGACTAAGAGTGCAAGATTTATACCGGTCAAATCGACCAGAACGGCAGCTAAGTTAGCAGAATTGTATATGAAGTGGGTAGTGAGATTTCATGGAGTACCTAAAAGCATTGTGAGTGACCGAGACCCGTTGTTTACTAGTGGGTTTTGGAAGAGCTTATAAGAGGCTCTAGGGTCAGAATTACATCTCAGTACCGCATATCATCCTCAGACCGACGGTCAGACGGAGAGGGTGAATCGTATATTGGAAGATTTCTTGAGAGCATGTATATTGGATTTTGGTGGATCACGGGATGACCATTTTCATCTAGTAGAGTTTGCATATAATAATAGCTACCAATCCAGTATCGGTATGGATCCATATGAAGCTTTGTACGGAAGACCGTGCAACTCACCATCATGTAGGATAGAGACTGGCGAGAAGTTTACGCTTGGACCAGATGTGGTGAGGGAAACTTCAGATAAGATTAAGATCATTCAACAACTAATGAAAGCTGCCCAAGATAGGCAGAAGAGTTATGCTGATAAGAGGAGAAGAGATTTAAAATTCTCTGTTGGTGACTTGGTGTTTGTAAAGATTTCTCCGTTGAAGAGCGTGATACGATTTGGCAAGAGAGGCAAGTTGGCACCAAGATTTGTTGGCCCATTCCCTGTTCTTGAACTAGTCGGGAATTTGGCGTATAGAGTTGACTTACCAGAGAAGATGGCGGGAGTTCACAATGTATTTCATGTTTCCCAACTAAGGAAGTTCGTTAACGACCCAGATATGACTATTTCACCTGATCAGTTAGAGGACTTCGAGGTAGAACCCGAGGCGGTTGGGAACCGCAAGCCGATTCGTATTGTCGAGCACGATACGAAGCAACTTCGATGGAAGGCGGTGAAGCTAGTAAAGGTCCAGTGGGGCGAGAACGAGAATGATTGTACTTGAGAGACAGAGGAGAGCATTAGAAAGACGTATCCAGAACTCTTTGCCTAGTAAGATTTACATTGTAATTTAGTTATTTCGCATGCTAGTATAGATTTGTTTTGCTTGTTTTGCATGTTTGATTGTTGTTTTATGGTTGATAGGCATGCGGGACCCTTTGTGTGTTTTGGTTAGGGAATTTTGGGGGCGAAATTTCTTAAGGGGGGGTGAATGTAACAACCCGCATTCTACGCATCAGGGGATAGTAGAATATTTATTTCTTTCCCATATGAAGTCATATGGTCATGTAACTTTGGGAAACAACCATTAGACTCATTTCCCGTGTTCCTGATTTTTATCGATTTTTAAATGACCGTTTTGCCCCTAGCTGATCTTGTTTCGTCCATAACTTTTGATTGGAAAGGAATTTTGACTTGAAACCACATCCATTAGATTCGTTTGATGGTTTACCTTTCCATAGAGTGGTCACATGTGAAAAACGGACTTACCGTTTGGAAGATATGGCTGAAATAAGGTTTAGAAGGTGAAAAACTGCTTAACCGGGCCAAATAGGGTGATTAGTGAATGGGCCCATAACCCATTTCGGGATTAGGGTTATGGGGAGGCTGAAAGGAGTTAGAGAATCATTCCATTTCAGTTTTCTAGCCTCCACTTATCTCCAAGAGACCCCAAAAATGGCCTCCAAACTCTAAATCACCTCCAAATCATCTTCTAATCAAGGATTAAGCTTAGCAACATCAAATCAAGGAAGAACTTCACCAAATCTACATTAGAGCTGTTGTTTAGCATTGGGATTCACACCAAATCAGAGATCTATTTCAGATCTAAAGTTTATTTGTGGCTAAGGTGAGTGATTTGCATAATTCTCACTAATTGTGGCTAATTAAGGGTAATTAGTGTTAATTAGCGAATTTATACACTAATAAATTCTGGAAAAATATTTATAAAATTTTAAATGATGTTTTAGACCTCTGATATGAATTTGGGTTAATTTGGTTAAGTTTTGCTAATCACATCATTAGTTTTACCTAAACATGCTTAAGGGAAAATATGGGGTTTTTGCCATGTTTGATCCATTTTAACCTATCATTTTGTTATTTTGATGTTTGTGGTTGATTTCCTATGTTGCTATGACTGTGTGGTATGCTTTGTGATTGATTAGAATAGTTGTAATAGTGGAAAACGCCGTCGAATGGCGTAAAACTGTTCGCTGGAAAAGTGCAGAAAATAGACCGATCCGGATCGGAACGGAGGGAGGACCCGATCCGCTCCCACACTTCATTCTTTGATCTGTTCGCTCTTCTCGTGGCATGCATAATCCGACCCGATCCGCCATGGTACTCCGACCCGAACCAATGAACTACGACGAGTCTAGGAGGCTACGGCCAGACCCGGGGTGATGAGAAGGGCCCGATCCGAACCGTGGCACATTGGAGGACTCCGACCCGAACCGATGACGGCGATTGGACATGGAGACCCGACCCGATCCGCTGAGGTGATGATGACCCGACCCGATCCAGCGAAGGAGGAGCACTCCGATCCGAACCGAACTGATGACTAGGGGGAGATCCGAACCGATCCGGTGATGACCAATAACCCGAGATGCAAAGGTAGTCCAAATGGAAGTTAGAGCTCAGGATCCAGTTGGGAACCAATGAGTCCACTTCATGGTTGGGCTTTGCTGCGGCACGTGTGCTAAGGAGTTGTCGACGTTCATAATTTCGATTCACCACTGAAAATGGATGATGGGCTACTTATCAGTGCAGTAGAGTCATTATGACTTGAGGGGCAATGTGATGGTAGCAAGACTACGTTATCAGTGCAGTAGAGTCATTATGACTTGAGGGGCAAAGTGATGCGTAGTAAGGCTATAAGCCAGTGCAGTGGGGTCATTGCGACTCCATGGGGCAAAGTGGACATAGCAAAGGATTAGTGGTTACGTTATCAGTGCAGTGAAGCCATTTATGACTTCATTGGGGCAAAGTGATCGTAGCAAGGTATGTTGGGTGATCGAAGTGGTGAATATCATATGCTTTATGCACTGAGTGAGAGATGTGAGGATGGTTGCTATGTTTGATTGTTTTCCATCACTATGACATGCACACCCCACCTCCGTTATCTTTACACTATTTGAAATGGCACCTTAGAGTGTTGTACAGTATGTAATGCTAACTCTTTGGTTGTAGGTCCAGGTTCAGGTATGTTTTAGTCTACCGGTTATGGTTCTGTTTAGATGCTTATCGCTCATACCAGGCTTTATTTCTGACCCAGAGTTTTATGTCTCCACTTATTACTCTGGGTGCTCACACGAGCAGACTAGAAACAGGTTAGCTAGTGGTGCGCGAATTGCTGATTCGGAGGCGAGCAGGAGGCTTCCACGTATGATATATAGATATTCTCCCTGTGTCGTTGGTGGTCGCTACTTAGGCATTAGTAGTGTACCTCCTTTATCTTGCTTTTGCTCTTGAGACAGTTTGAAAAGTTGTAATAATGTTAATTTTGGATCATAAGCTGTACTTGGATTTTCTGCTGCTATGTTAGTTATTTTCAGCTTATGCACTGTCTCACCTGTTTTATGTCAAGTATGTTGTTATTATATTTTGTTCCATGCGCTGTGAGACATTTTACAGGTCCCTTATTAGTTCATTTCCTTCTTCCCTTTCTTTCTGACGATCCGTCCCGTGCTGACTGGATATGTGTACAATGCACTTTTGGAGTAAATGTCGGTTGGTGCGGGGCGGGCCGTCACACGAGCAGCTTTACACCATAACCTAGTCTAACCTCGGGTTTCAAGTACGATATGACCAACTACTCACATTGGGTCCTATTGTTTGCAGTTACTAGATTCGCCGGGCGGTTCCAGACAGGTTTATACTGCAAACTCAACCCAACCTCGAGTTGGCCACGTTCAAGTTATCTAAGTGTCATGTCCATATTCATGTTTTCAAGTAAAATTTCATGTCACTTTTTCATGTCATATCATGTCAAGTTCATAGCCAATTCAGGTTTTGCCTAAACTACCCAAAACATATTCCCAACGCACGTAAATTCAAATCAATACAATAGATCTAAATAGGGAATGACATACAAAGGATGGGCATAAAGTGGAAAAGGTGATTACAAGTTAAGCATGATGATTATATCATTACTGGCATATGAAATTAGTGGTCTCAAATATCAAACTTAGCAAAATAGGGTGATAGACATGGCAATAGTTGACATAAGATGATAACCCCAAATTTGTGAACAATAATAGTTTCAACATCACAGGCATGTTAAGATAATGGTCATGAGGGGTTTAGGTTTATAACATGAATATACCCCAAATCAAGTTCATACAAATATTTCACAAGTCAAGAAAGGTGAATAGATCTAGGGTGAACAATATTAGATCCAAAATAATAGGTCCCAAAGGAATAGTCATAGATCCAAGACATACAATGATAGATTCAACCTAGTTATCATATGTAGGTTCAATTTCAGTTTAACCACATGTTCATGTTAAGTTTACAGTTTAGATCTAAGAGTAACTGGGGCTTACAGATCGTGTGGTTTGAGAATAAGAGAACAAAGAAGTGATGTAGAAGCTCTAGAATTTCCCCAAATTAGCAAAGCTCTAAACCAAGTCTTGACGAAGAAGATATAGCCCCCTTTTCTCTATCTTTTCAACCGTGATTTCAGCAGCATAAGGCCGGAGATAAATTGTGTAGAGAGACTAGGGTTAGGGGCTGTTTATATAGGGTTTGGCCAACGAATCTAGACTGAAATCGAACCAGAAACATCAGAACGAACTCTGGCCCAAAAGTGGGTTCGAGGTACCAGGCCGACACCCAGGTCGACACCATGGTCAACACCATGGTCGACCTGGTCCTGGGGGGGTCGACTACATGGTCGACCATCCAGTCGACCTGGTCCCTGGGCGGGATATTTCCCCGCCCAATCTGTCTGGGTTTAAAATTCGAATTTTGAATTCGAATTCGAGCTGTTTTGAACTCTGGAAATTTCTGAAACTTTGGAGGGCCATAACTTGGTCATATGGACTCCGATTTTCGAAAACTCGGACTCGTTTCCAAGCAGAATTTCGAGATGAACATAATGACGTAACCCGTTTCCCTTGATTCTTATCTTAAAAATTAATTCTGCCTTGATTTATGGTTATAACACGTTATCAAAATACGGGTTGTTACATTCTCCCCTCCTTAAAGGATTTCATCCCCGAAATCTCTAAATTAGGAAGAACGTATCCTACCATCCATCATCCATCTACTCAAAACATCATTCACAAGCAACCATTGTCCTTAAAAGATTTCTAGTGCTGTATGATCATATGCAGAAGGTGTGTGTATGTACTTATCTAATGCAAAAGATCAGGCGGTTACTGATTCAGTAAACCTCCTTAATGCAAAATATGTTAGTGTAATGAATCCAACATGTATGCAAATTCCTAACATAACTTATGATCTCTACATGAGTGCACATAACATCATCCATATTCAACATCCAAATGATAACATAACAAGTTCCATCCATATACAAGTATAAGCACTCATGCATATGCAATATGAAAATGTGACTGAGCCGATCTAGTGCCTAATGTGTGTCATGCATCCACTAGCAATCACTTGCATACACTTGCAACCATTTGCAAACATCAACCATAACATGTTTCAAATACATGTTTACATCCATAGGGTTCTACCTAAGGTTCTCAAGACAAGATCGAGAAAATAACAAGACAAACATAGGTGGCAAAAGAAAGGTTTTCAAGCTAAAAGGAAAAAGAGATCGAGAATGTACCCTCAAAAAGAAATGGGTAAAGCACGCGTATCTTCTCCTCGGTTTCCCAAGTTGCGTCTTCTTGGGCTTCACTCCACTGTACTTTAACTAGCTTGACTTCTCGATTCCTTAGCTTCTTGATCTCCGTTCCTAAGATACGGATCGGAACTCGTCTCAATGTTGCTTTTTTTTTCACTTCTACGCCTTCAAGGATGCTTGGCTCAACCACTTCGGCAGACTCATGTAAACACTTTCGGAGATGCGAAACATGAAAGACATTGTGTACTCCGGCAAGCCTTTCGGGTAATTCTACCTTATAGGCCATCTGCCTAATCCTCTCAACGATAGGGAACGGTCCTATGAACCTTGGTGCTAGCTTTCCAACCGCTCCAAAACGAACCACATTGCGTAAAGGAGAAACTTTTATAAAGACCATATCTCCAACTTCGAACTCTAGGTCTGTCCTTCTCTAGTCCGCATAAGATTTCTGTCTATCTTGGGCCGTTTTCATCCGTCTTCGTATCAACTCAACCTTCTCGAAAGTGTCCCTTATCATATCGGGCCCAAGTATAAGCTTGTCTGTCGTCTCCCACCAACAAGTTGGTGACTTGCACGGTCTTCCATACAGGGCTTCGAACGGTGCCATTCTGATGCTAGCTTGATAGCTATTATTATATGCAAACTCCACGAGAGGGAGATGATCTTCCCAAGTACCACCAAAATCAAGAATGCATAGTCTCAAAAGATCCTCTGGTACCCTATTTACCCTTTCGGTTTGTCCATCCGTCTGTGGGTGATAGGCCATACTCAAATTCAGTCGTTTACCCATTGCTTCTTGCAGACTATTCCAAAACTGGCTAGTGAAAATCGGGTCACAATCACTAACTATACTAGAAGGAACCCCGTGCAACCGTACTATCTCTCGAAGGGAAATAGATGCTAGCCATGATGCAGTCCTCTTGCTTTTCACCGGAATGAAGTGAGCACTCTTCGTGAGTCTATCAACTATGACCCATATGCTAGTATTTCCCTTCCTCGACCTAGGTAGTCCATCCACGAAATCCATGGAGATACTTTCCCACTTCCATAGTGGAACCTCCAAAGGATGCAATAGCCTACCGGGTTTCTTCGACTCGGCCTTTACTTGTTGGCACACCATGCATTTTGAAACGAACTCCGCCACGTCCTTTTTCATTCTAGCCCAAAAGAAAATGTGTTTCATGTCCCTGTACATCTTATCCCCTCTGGGATGTATAGTCATCTTCGAGTGATGCTGTAACAACCCGGAAAATCTGAGCCAGTTTAAATTTTTTAATTTGGCTATTTTGGTGAATTTGAATATTTAAAAATGATTTATTTTGAATAATAATGATTAAGAAGCTATTTGAATCGAAGTTAGAATATAAAAATTTATTTTAATTATAAAACAAGGCCTGGACGACCCTGCAGTTTGAAAATTTGAATTTGAACTTTGACTGAATGTACAGGATGCAAAATAAATCGGATTTCAACGAAACAAGAAATATTTAAATCTGTTTGGAAATATCTTTCTAACGAATCTGAAAAATCGAAATTCCATATCAGAAATCAAAAATTATGGCCAAATGAATTTTCAGAAAGGTCGTTGTAGAATTTATATATATTTTAATATATATAATGGCCCTTGAAATTAGACATTTTGCAAACGACCTCAGAATTCGACGAAACCACTTTTGTTGGATCCGAGATGTCAATTTATTGCTAAGTTGAATGTTCCAGAATTTTAGAAACAGATATGTGAGCATGGCAGAAGAAAATGTGTTTGGTCGATTTCAGTTAAATCGGGTCGACCAGAAAAGGGCCATTATACAAACGGTCTCTGAATTCGACGAAATTAATTTTGTTGGGACCGTATCGTCCCAACATAGCTAGATAAATTTTTCGGGAATTTTTAGAAGCAGTATGTGGCCCCGACAAATTAAAATGTACGTTCAAAACAGAATTTGAATGTTTTATACTTTAATTTGAAAAATAACTGACTGCAACAATCGAATTGACCTACGAAACATATCCCATTGTGTCCGGAATGAGGGTATTTAGCTAGGAACGACAGTCGTTGGGTTTGAAAAGGAGTTCGTTTAAGAAAACACTATTTTTGAATTTAATAAAACCATGGACCAACCATTAAATTCCTTTCATTATTTTTACAAATTAAAAATCTCCAAAAAAAACCTCGTACGCCCTTCAAACCGACGATCCTCGACTTCCATCCTTTCCGACCCTTTTCCCGCCGCCTCGGCCATCTCCAACCATCGCCACCACCCTACCTCGACGCTCCTCCCTCCCCTCTTCAAATCCAACCCTACCTCAACCCCCCTCGTCGCATCTATCGCCTGAATCGTCGACCCAAAGTCGACGACTTCCCAGCGTCGCCACGGCCAACTCCGGCCACCAGATCCGACCGCACACACCTCCGCATGCTCGCCTCTCTCCCCTCTTCCACGTGATACCCTCCGATCCTTCCAACACTTCGCGGATTTCGAGAAAATCCGTAACCCTAGTTTGAACCAGCGTTGAAAGGTGATGCCTTCATATACTTTGAACTGATTTAAACACTTATTAGTTTTGCAAACTTTGAGAAATCATATCTTTTTCATGTATTGACGAAATTCGATGAAACAGGAAACATCGTGACCGCAAGGAGGCTCTCTACATTATAGAAGAGACCGCAGATTTTTCTGAGCTAGCTAGGATTTTTAGCAAAGCGACAAAGCAAAGTGAGAACTCTAAATTCAAAATGAAAGTGGAAACGAGCTGTATAAGTTATATAAGCGAAGTGTAAATTATGTACGCGTTGTATACCTCGTGTACATGTGTTGTATAAGTTATATGAGCGATGTGTAAATTATACAAGCGTTGTATGAAATATATATGCTTTGAAATGTGTTGAAATGCAAGTGAAATATAATTATATACGAATATATATATATATATATATACACACACTCCCCTTGTCCACAAACCATGGACGATATTTATTGCTTGTGATTGATGTGAAAATATGTGGTATGACGAATGGTTGAAAATAATTGTTTGTGGTTGAAAAATATTGGTTTGTGGTTGAAATAATATTGGAATTGATTGTGGAAAAATTCCTTATGAACTAAAATATGGTCGGAATATCTAGGTCCTTAGAATATACCCCTTAGGGAAAGCAGCGATGCTTAAGGTAGCGCGAGGAGCCGTACTTCGCTACGGTGCCGGTTTTAAACCCTTACCGTTATGCTGCCAAAATTTCTTGAAATATTCATGTGTTAGAATTATTTTCATATGTTGAAATTATATTCATGTGTTGGAACGATATTCATGTGTTGAAAAATATATTCATGCGTTGAAAAATATATTCATGTGTGGAATAACGTTCGTGTGATGAATAAATACATTGAAAGATAAAAACAACATTTATATATATATATAGCCTATATAAAATACCCTTGTTTTGAAATAAATCATTTTAACTATAAAAATTACATTTTTAATATATACAAACTATAGAAACCATTCATGGGTTGAATAAAGAGGTAGAACGATAAAAATCATATTTTTTATCGTATATGTGAAGCTGAAAACATTCATGTGTTGGATATATGAAGTGAATAATAAAAATTACATTTTTATTGTGGATATGAAGTTGTAAAAACATTCATGTGATGAATAAATATTTTTGATGATAAAAATATCATTTTTATCATGTATACCACTTGTTAGAAATACACATGTGTTGAAATAAATGCTCGTTAGTTATAAATATTATTTTTGACCTGTTTAGGATCAAAATAAAATAGTCAAGAGTTGAAATATATTTTTGTTCGTCAAAAAGATCATTTTTATCCTATGTATGAAGTGTTAAAAAATAACGGTGTGTTGAAATAAATATTTATTCGCTAGAAATATTATTGATAGCTTTGTTCTGCATATATATACATGTGTTGAACAAAGAAAATGGATCAGCTGTTGAGTAAAGAATTTATTTGCGTGCCCGACAAATAGGTAAGCCTTAATGAGTTGGCTGCGCAATTTTATTATTATATCAACTCCTGTGAATGCCATTGGATGCGGAGTGCTGGTTGTTCTGTGTGTAATTATAATAAACGTCGCCATATGATAGTAAAAATTAATTTTGAACTACACTACATGGCATACTTCTGAAGATAGAATACTTCATCATATACCACATTAGCACTTGGAGCTGATGTGATGAGGTGGAAGATTTACCATACAAGCGAGTGGTTTGTATGGCGATGACTATATTTCAGGTTGAACCGAAGACTGATACGGACTGTATAAATTATAATTCTAAAATGCCAGATTAATAAAAACCCCACACGGGTCTGGAGTTGACAATAAACACGTCTCTCTAATTGGTAAGGCACAAAAACCATTTGTAGGGTGACGAGAATTTATTCTCTGGAGTTATGATCAATACACACTCCCCTATGTACACTAGAATATATCACTATAAATATGTGTTTGCTTTTTAGGATTTATTGGGTGCCTAATACGACCCAATAAATTTCCATACCCCTTCCCGTACAAAGGAGGTTATAGCGAAATTTTCTGAAATTTAAAGGCGTTAGTGAAATATTTGAAGTGAAAATGATATTGAAATCATCTAATGAATTATATTTATATATATATATAAATTAAATAAAACGAATCGAGGTTGTGCAGTTCGAATTTTGAAATCTTAACTTCAAACGATTATACTGAAAGATCGGACCGTCGGATTTTGACGAAACTGGAAATGTTAGGTTCTCTTTTCAGAGATCTTTCCAACGATATAATCTTTGTGAAGATCCAACAGTTAGATTTCCCGATATGTGTAATACAAATTTGGGGAAAAACAGCGCCAGTGCCACGGCACGACCTGAAACGTCGTTTAATTAAATATGGCCATTTTTAAATAAATAAAAATGGCGAAAAATCGTTATAAAATATTATAAGAGATATGGAATGGAAATAAACTAATTTTACTTGGTTTGCTTGATATTTGATGGTTGAATGTGTTTGACATGAAAATTTATACTAAAGAACTGAAATGCGAATGTTGAATAATTTAACAATGGAAAGAATCGATTTGAATTCTATATATATACGTGAATTATTTGAAAAGGCCGAGTTAATCCTTATTTCAAATAATTGATCGAATTATTCGAAATTGAAGATAAGACGGTTCAAGACCGACGATCTTCATATCGGATGGATGGGCGCTGCTGAGGTTCCTGATCGGAGTAGCTACCTTGAAGGGACTGAAGTAGTAGCTGTCCGGACGTATGTGTTCAATGGACAGATATACGAGGAATATGGTGCCTCCGGTTTCGTTCAGACCCAGGACAGACTTGTAAATGGACTGTGTGTCTGACATTGGATTTTGTTCTGTACTGATTGATCTCTGTTAAATATATATCTGTTTGGCGGCAGAGAATTTATTCTCTTGCTCAACGCCCTTCTCTGAGACGTACGAGCTCAGAGGTTATATATCGATGGAAATCAGTCGTATAGAGTGGATTGTCTATGTGGCATGCTAAGATCCAGTGATCAAGGCTTCTGTTGCAAAGCAAAGTCTTGTGGTCGATGATCAAAGCACGGCTTACGCGGCCTAGCTTTGTGTATAGCGTGAATTCGCGAGCTTCACACCCCGGTATGAGTCAAAAACGGGATAAGGACCCAAGGAGAGCACGACGTTTCTTTCTAGCTATGGGTGGTGTCGGTGCTTAAACTGGCCGACATTTATATTATTTTTCACCTTTGTGGTTGTTGGAATGAGGCGCCTTGATTTTAGGTATGTTAGGACCAGGAAACGTGTGTTTAGGAATACTAATCCACTAACGTAAGTGTGGACCGGCCTTGGAGGTTCCACGGGGTTACCTAGAGTGTGTAGTCCTGAGGCATTTGCTAGAGTGTCTCAAAGCAGAGAGGATCTTGCCCCTTGCCTCGACTCATGATGGAATCCAATTTCCAATACGAAACTGCGGATTTGATTGTAACTTATATATGGCGACATAGTGGCATGGGACACTTATGCCGTCTATGATTTATACTTATGATTGTATCTAAAATTAGAAATTAACTGGAAACGAGCTAAGACGGATGGTTTCCTGGGTATTGGTCTGATGTTGGTTTCGGCCTTCGAGGTCAATACTTAGGGAATCGTTCTCTAACTAGTTTACAGTTGGAGTCTGATTCTGCTTTAAGTGATTTTGCTTTACACGTATTAAGCATATCTTGGTCGATATAAGGTAAAACTCTATCCTCCGGTTTGCGTGGCATTGTGTGATGGGACTTGAGTCTTATATCGACCTCATTCTTTTTAAAAGCATTGCGTTATTTAAAGAATTTACTTTGTTTAATGTACTGGCAATCACTGGAGTAAACCCGTTCCGCGAAAGTGGCGTGGTCCTATGATTTGCCTTATTATTGTTGTTTAAACTGTTAAGTAGATTTCTCATACCAGTCCCACGGCTGACTCGTTGTTTGTGTCACTTTGCAAACTCGGGTGCCCTTATTTTCACACGGGCAGCCTAGTGATAGATACAGGCATATTTTGGCTAGCACTGCAGTTCAGAGTGCGTTTTTGGCAGGATGGAGATGATTAGATTTCTTGTAGTTTGGCTATTCATTTTCCACCATTCTTATTCTATGTATATGATTCCGCCACTGGCGATGTAGACTGCTTTACATTCAGCATATATTACTGTATGTATATGTACCGCCTCAGGCGATGTAGACTGGTATTGCTATTATGTCTCATTGTATGTATATATTCCGCCTCAGGCGATGTTGACTGATCATTTCCTTTTTATGCACTAAGTTATATCCTATACTGTACTACTCTGATGTTGTTACATGTTATGATTCCGCTGTCGTATTCATGTAAAATTATTCTATTTTCTGTTTATGCTATTATTTGTACTCGGCTAATGATGATTAACGTGTTATAGTCCAATGATTATCCTTAACTCCGTCGTACGGGTTTTGAGATCGTCACAGGTGGTATCAGAGCTTTGGTTAACCTTAGTTCTGGAATTTAACACACTAAACACCTCGTCAGAATAGAATCAGTAGTGTTCTAAGGCGAGTAGCTCATTAGAGATAGGATTAGTAATGTCCTAGAATGAGCTAAGCAGAATAGCAAAACAAACTGATCAGTACATCATTACCTTTCCTTGTATTCCTTTGCTTTTATCATATCTTAAAGTTATCGTTTATGTGAGCTTAACTCTTTTCTTGCTTGTACAGACCTTTCTAGATGGCTACTCGAGCAGCAGCAGCTAGAGGAGGCAGAGGAGGCCCAGCAGGCAGAGCTGGAGGACGGGGGAATATCCCCGTAGCACAAGAAGGACCTATGATATAGCCGCCAGCCGCGCAGTAATTCGAGCTTGACCTAGTTGCTAAGAGATACAAGAACTTAGGAGGCAAAACCTTCTCTGGTACAGGCACAGTGACAGAGGCTATTGCATGGATGAAAACTGCTGAAAAGGTTCTAAGTGGTATGAGACTTGGCACACACGACAAAGCTTTTATGGGTGCTTGGCTTCTACAGGAAGAGGCCGAATTGTGGTGGGATGCCATCACAACTGCGGATATGGCAGGTACAGTTCGCACTTGGGACGAGTTCAGTGCATTATTCAGAGGGAAGTACGTTCTAGAGCAGGCATTAGAGCGCATGCATGATGAGTTCGCTAATCTCCAGCAGGGAGACCGCTCTGTTTAGGATTATCTCAACAAGTTTACCCAGCTTTCACGCTATGCCCCTGAGCTCATCTTGACCAATAAAGCAAAGAACAAAAGGTTTATTCATAGGTTACAGCGCAAGTACCATGACAGGGCCATGAGTAACATCAAGCTTCCATTTTCAGAACTGGTAGAGATGGCTTGTGATCATGAAGATTTGGATGAGTGGAACTCCAATCAAGACCGCGCTAAGAGCCAAGCTGGAAATAAGCGCAAAGCTCCTGCAGATCAGCCTGGGTCTAGCAATTCAGCAGCCGCTAAGATACCCAAGGGAAGCTGCTACAACTGTGGTAAGAAGGGGCACTATTCTAATGTGTGCACTGCCCCAAAGCGACTGAAGACAGACCCGTAGAACTCAAATCCGAATCCCCGCAACTTGATGGAGTGCTACAACTGCAATCAGAAGGGGCACATTAGTAGGAACTGTCCTTTAAAGAAATGCACAGGTAGCACATGTTTATGGCGGGACAGACTTGCTAGCTATCACTGATGGGACAGGTATACCCGATGTCTTGGGAGGTACCCTTACTATTAAAAATATTCCTATTTCTGTACTGTTTGATACCGGTGCATCAAGAAGTTTTATTGCAAGTAATATTGTTCGAAAGTTAAAATTATAAGTAAGGAAGCTTAAAGAACTGCTTAAAGTTTAAAATCCGATAGGAGGCTCTCTTGTTCTCAGTTCATATTGCAGAGTGCCTATTTCTTATTCTTGTTACAAGTTTCCCATCAACCTAGTCGTCATGAATTTTTCTGAATTCGATGTTATTCTCGGGGTAGAATGGTTAATGAAATATGAGGCAGAAGTAAAATGTGCCGAAAGAGAAGTTAAAATTAAAACAAAACTTGGATATATTACTATACCACGCCATGGCTCGGAAACTGAGAGGAAAGAATTTTGGTCTGCTTTAGAAGTTATTCCCACTTCATTAGAGAAGATTCCAGTAGTTAAAAACTATGCGGATGTGTTTGAAGAAGTTGAAAACTTACCACCGCAAAGAGAAATTGAATTCAGAATCGATCTAGTTCCGAATGCCAGACCAGTGGTACATCCAATACGAAGAATGGCTCCAAAAGAAAAAGAAGAGTTAGGCAACCAAACTCGAGAATTGTTGTGGAAAAGTCCGATCAGGCCAAGATTTTCAGATTGGGGAGCAGCAGTAGTGCTTGTCCCAAAATCAGACGGTACTCTACGACTTTGTGTTGATTACCGTAATCTCAACAAGCAGACACTGAAGAAAAAATATCCATTGCCTCGAATCGATGACTTATTAGATCAATTAAATGGAGCGAGGGTATTCTCCAGAATGGACCTAGCGACAGGTTTCCACCAGTTACGTATAGCAGAAGACTGTGTTCCTTTGACAGCCTTCAGGGGTCCCGATTTATTCTACGAATGGTTAGTAATGTCGTTCGGCTTATGTAACACTCCCGCCTACTTCGTCGATCTGATGAATAGAGTGTTCCATGGTGTATTGAATAAATTTGTTCTAGTATTCATCGACGATATTTTAATTTACTCCAAGTCAGAAAAGGAGCATGCAATACATTTAGAACGAGTGTTGGAAATTCTGGAGAGGAATGTCCTGAAAGCTAAATTTTCTAAGTGCATCTTCTGGCAAAATGAAGTTAAGTTCCTTGGCCATGTTGTATCAAAATAAGGGATTGCTGTTGATCCAAGCAAAATTACAGCGATTCAAGACTGGAAACAACCTACTACCCCCACAGAAGTTCGAAGTTTCCTTGGATTGGCCAGTTATTACCGAAAATTTGTTAAGGACTTTTCGAAGATATCCAGTGCATTAACAAAGCTTACAAAGAAGCATGAAAAATTCAAGTGGACTCCGGATTGTGAAGAAGCTTTTCAGGAGCTGAAGTTGAAATTGACAACTGCTCCAGTATTAACGATTATTGATGGCAATAAGGACTTGACGGTATGGACTGATGCTTCTATTAGAGGTCTTGGCGCAGTATTAATGCAAAGAGGCCAAGTGGTCGCTTATGCTAGCCGTCAACTGAAGCCGCATGAAAAGAACTATACAACTCATGATCTTGAGTTGTTGGCCATCGTATTTACTTTGGAAATCTGGAGGCATTATTTGTTGGGTGAAAAGTTCGAACTATTCACCGACCATCAATCATTGAAATATCTATTCACTCAGAAAGATCTGAACTTGAGACAACAGCGTTGGTTAAAATTCCTTGCAGCATACGATTTTGAAATTTTGTACACTCCAGGAAAAGCCAACGTTGTAGCTGATGCGCTCAGCAGAAAGAATGAAATCCTCGCTAGTTTTATTGTTACATCATCATTAAATGACAAGATCTCCGTTCTCTAGAAAGACGACAAGTTTATTAAAGGAATTAGCCAGCGAATTCGTGAAGGCCATGCTTCAGATTTCAGTCTTGATAGCCAAGAGGTCCTGAGATTTCAAGGACGAATTTGTGTTCCCGAAATTTCAGAACTCAGAAGAGAAGTACTGGATGAATGCCATAAGTCCAAAATGAGTATCCATCCGGGGGTTAGCAAAATGTACAATGATATTAAGCGCACGTTCTGGTGGAAGTCGTTGAAAAGAGGCATTTTTTTATATGTTCGCAGATGCCCTACTTTCCAACTGGTTAAAAGCGATCAACAGAAACTCGCCGGATTATTACAACCATTAGAAATTCCAGGTTGGAAGTAGGAGCGAATCTCCATGGACTTCATAGATGGTTTGCCCCGATCAAAGAAAGGAAATGACAGTATTTGGGTGATCGTAGATCGTCTCACGAAGACCGCCCATTTCATACCTGTCAGATCCAATAGAACGGCTCAAAGATTAGCACAGATTTACTTCAAAGAAATTGTTAGACTACATGGAGTGCCGCTCAGTATAGTCAGTGATAGAGACCCACTATTTACTAGCAAATTCTGGGAAGCATTCCAGACAGAATTGGGAACAAAATTGAATCTAAGTACCGCTTATCACCCTCAAATAGATGGCCAAACTGAGAGGATAAACTGCATACTTGAAGATTTACTGCGGGCTTGTGTTATTGATTATGGCGGATCATGGGAAGACCATTTGCATTTGGCCGAATTCTCATACAACAACAGTTATCAAGCAAGTCTGAAAATGTCACCGTTTAAAGCGTTATATGATAGACCTTGCAGATCTCCCGCCTGTTGGGTTGAAACTGGAAATAGACTTGTATTGGGTCCCGATATGATTCGTGATGCTTCGGACAAAGTCGTTCTCATCAAGAAACGATTAAAAACCGCTCAAAGCCGACAGAAAAGTTATGCGGATTCTAGACGAAGAGATGTGTTATTTGATGTTGGCGATTATGTTTACTTAAAAGTTTCTCCGATGAGGGGAGTAATCAGATTTGGCAAAACTGGGAAGTTGGCACCGAGATTTATTGGTCCCTTTCCTATTCTTGAACAGATTGGAACCCTTGCTTATAGAGTTCAATTACCTGATCGGTTACCTGGAGTACATGATGTGTTTCACGTATCTCAACTCAGAAAGCATGTACATGATCCAGACTCTATTGTGGAAGAAGCCGCACAACAAGACATAGTAATTACTCCAGAATTGGCAGTTAGAAGAGAGCCGATGAAGATTGTTGGCAAAAAATTAAAGAGCTGAGGAACAAGAAGGTTCATTTAGTTAAAGTGCAATGGAGTAGTAATCCTAGAGACTGTACTTGGGAGACTGAGGAGAGCATTAAGCAAGCCTATCCCAAATGCAGTGTGGAAATTTCTGACTAACTCTGGTGCAAGGTACATTTACAATACTTTACATTTCCGTGTTGTTTCCTGCTTTACTGTTGTTTCCTTTTCGGGGACGAAAAGTTTTAAGTGGGGGAGATTGTAACAACCCGGAAAATTTGAGCCAGTTTAACATTTTTAATTTGGCTATTTTGGTGAATTTGAATATTTAAAAATGATTAATTTTGAATAATAACAATTAAGAAGTTATTTGAATTGAAGTTAGAATATAAAAATTTATTTTAATTATAAAACAGGGCCTGGACGAACCTGCAGTTTGAAAATTTGAATTCGAACTTTGACTGAATGTACAGGATGCAAAATAAATCGGATTTCAGCGAAGCATGAAATATTTAAATCTGTTTGGAAATATCTTTCTAATGAATCTAAAAAATCGGAATTCCATATCAGAAATCAAAAATTATGGCCAAATGAATTTTCAGAAAGGTCGCTGTAGAATTTATATATAGTTTAATATATATAATAGCCCTTGAAAATAGACATTTTGCAAACGACCTCAGAATTTGACGAAACCACTTTTGTTGGATCCGGGATGTCAATTTATTGCTAAGTTGAATTTTCTAGAATTTTAGAAATCAATATGTGAGCGTGGCAGAAGAAAATGTGTTTGGTCGATTTCAGTTAAATCGGGTCGACCAGAAAAGGGCCATTTTACAAACGGTCTCAGAATTCGACGAAATCAGTTTTGTTGGGACCGTATCATACCAACATAGCTAGATAAATTTTTCGGGAATTTTTAGAAGCAGTATGTGGCCCCGACAAATTAAAATGTACGTTCAAAACAGAATTTGAATGTTTTATACTTTAATTTGAAAAATAACTGACTGTAACAGTCGAATTGACCTACGAAACATATCTCATTGTGTCCGGAATGGGGGTATTTAGCTAGGAACGACAGTCGTTGGGTTTGAAAAGGAATTCGTTTAAGAAAACACTATTTTTGAATTTAATAAAACCATGGACCAATCATTAAATTCCTTTCATTATTTTTAAAAATTAAAAATCTCCAAAAAAAACCTCGTACGCTCTCCAGACCGACGATCCTCGACTTCCATCCTTTCCGACCCTTTTCCCGCCGCCTCGGCCATCTCCAGCCATCGCCACCACCCTACCTCGACGCGCCTCCCTCCCCTCTTCAAATCCGACCCTACCTCGACCCCCCTCGTCGCCTCTATCGCCTGAATCGTCGACCCAAAGTCGACGACTTCCCAGCGTCGCCACAGCCAACTCCGGCCACCAGATCCGACCGCACACACCTCCGCCTGCTCGCCTCTCTACCCTCTTCCACATGATACCCTCCGATCCTTCCAACACTTCGCGGATTTCGAGAAAATTTGTAACCCTAGTTTGAACCAGCATTGAAAGGTGATGCCTTTATATACTTTGAACTGATTTAATCACTTATTAGTGTTGCAAACTTTGAAAAATCATATCTTTTTCATGTATTGACGAAATTTGATGAAACAGGAAACATCGTGACCGCAAGGAGGCTCTCTACATTATAGAAGAGACCGCGGATTTTTCTGAGCTGGCTAGGATTTTTAGCAAAGCGACAAAGCAAAGTGAGAACTCTAAATTCAAAATGAAAGTGGAAACGAGCTGTATAAGTTATATAAGAGAAGTGTAAATTATATACGCGTTGTATACCTCGTGTACATGTGTTGTATAAGTTATATGAGCGATGTATAAATTATACAAGCGTTGTATGAAATATATATGCTTTGAAATGTGTTGAAATGCAAGTGAAATATATTTATATACGAATATATATATATACTCCCCTCGTCCACAAACCATGGACGATATTTATTGCTTGTGATTGATGTGAAAATATGTGGTATGACGAATGGTTGAAAATAATTGTTTGTGGTTGAAAAATATTGGTGTGTGGTTGAAATAATATTGGAATTGATTGTGGAAAAATTCCTTATGACCTGAAAGACGGTCGGAATATTTAGGTCCTTAGAATACGCCCCTTAGGGAAAGCAGCGATGCTTAAGGTAGCGCGAGGAGTCGTACGTCGCTACGGTGCCGGTTTTAAACCTCCTGCCATTATGCTGCCGAAATTTCTTGAAATATTCATGTGTTAGAATTATTTTCATATGTTGAAATTATATTCATGTGTTGGAACAATATTCATGTGTTGAAAAATATATTCATGCATTGAAAAATATATTCATGTGTGGAATAACGTTCGTGTGATGAATAAATACCTTAAAAGATAAAAATAACATATATATATAGCCTATATAAAATACCCTTGTTTTGAAATAAATCGTTTTAACTATAAAAATTACATTTTTAATATATACAAACTATAGAAACCATTCATGGGTTGAATAAAGAGGTAGAACGATAAAAATCATATTTTTATCGTATATGTGAAGCTGGAAACATTCATGTGTTGGATATATGAAGTGAATAATAAAAATTACATTTTTATTGTGGATATGAAGTGGTAAAAACATTCATGTGATGAATAAATATTTTTGATGATAAAAATATCATTTTTATCATGTATACCACTTGTTTAAAATACACACGTGTTGAAATAAATGCTCGTTAGTTATAAATATTATTTTTAACCTGTTTAGGATCTAAATAAAATAGTCAAGAGTTGAAATATAATTTTGTTCGTCAAAAAGATCATTTTTATCCTATGTATGAAGTGTTAAAAAATAACGGTGTGTTGAAATAAATATTTATTCGCTAGAAATATTATTGTTAGCTTTGTTCTGCATATATATACATGTGTTGAACAGAGAAAATGGATCAGCTGTTGAGTAAAGAATTTATTTGCATGCCCGACAAATAGGTAAGCCTTAATGAGTTGGCTGCGCAATTTTATTATTATATCAACTCCTGCGAATGTCATTGGATGCGGAGTGCTGGTTGTTCTGTGTGTAATTGTAATAAACGTCGCCATATGATAGTAACAATTAATTTTGAACTAAACTACATGGCATACCTCTGAAGATAGAATACTTCATCATATACCACATTAGCACTTGGAGCTGATGTGACGAGGTGAAAGATTTACCATACAAGCGAGTGGCTTGTATGGCAATGACTATATTTCAGGTTGAACCGAAGACTGATATGGACTGTATAAATTATAACTGTAAAATGCCAGATTAATAAAAACACCACACGGGTCTGGAGTTGACAATAAACACGTCTCTCTAGTTGGTAAAGCACAAAAACCATTTGTAGGGTGACGAGAATTTATTCTCTGGAGTTATGATCAATACACACTCCCCTATGTACACTAGAATATATCACTATAAATATGTGTTTGCTTTTTAGGATTTATTGGGTGCCTAATACGGCCCAATAAATTTCCAAACCCCTTCCCGTACAAAGGAGGTTGTGGCGAAATTTTCTGAAATTTAAAGGCGTTAATGAAATATTTGAAGTGAAAACGATATTGAAATCGTTGAATGAATTATATTTATATATAAATATAAATATAAATATAAATATAAATATAAATTAAATAAAATGAATCGAGGCCGTGCAGTTTGAATTTTGAAATCTTAACTTCAAACGATTATACCGAAAGATCCGACCGTCGGATTTTGACGAAACTGGAAACGTTAGGTTCGCTTTTCAGAGATCTTTCCAACGATATAAACTTTGTGAAGATCCAACGGTTAGATTTCCCGATATGTGTAAAACAAATTTGGGGGAAAACAGCGCCACGGCACGACCTGAAACGTCGTTTAATTATATATGGCCATTTTTAAATAAATAAAATGGCGAAAAATCGTTATAAAATATTATAAGCGATATGGAATGGAAATAAACCAATTTTACTTGGTTTGCTTGATATTTGATGGTTGAATGTGTTTGACATGAAATTTTTTACTAAAGTACTGAAATGCGAATGTTGAATAATTTAACCATGGAAAGAATCGATTTGAATTCTATATATATACGTGAATTATTTGAAAAGGCCGAGTTAATCCTCATTTCAAATAATTGATCGAATGATTCGAAATTGAAGATAAGATGGTTCAAGACCGGCGATCTTCATATCGGATGGGTGGGCGCTGCTGGGGTTCCTGATCAGAGTAGCTACCTTAAAGGGACTGAAGTAGTAGCCGTTTGGACGTATGTGTTGATTGGACGGATATACGAGGAATATGGTGCCTCCGGTTTCGTTCAGACCCAGGACGGACTTGTAAATGGACTGTGTGTCTGACATTGGATTTTGTTCTGTACTGATTGATCTCTGTTAAATATATACCTGTTTGGCGACATAGAATTTATTCTCTTGCTCAATGCCTTCTCTGAGAAGTACAAGCTCAGAGGTTATTTATCGATGGAAATCAGTCGTATAGAGTGGATTGTCTGTGTGGCATGCTAAGATGCAGTGATCAAGGCTTCTGTTGCAAAGCAAAGTCTTGTGGTCGATGATCAAAGCACGGCTTACGCGGCCTAGCTTTGTGTATAGCGTGAATTCGCGAGCCTCACACCCTGGTATGAGTCAAAAACGGGATAAGGACCCAAGGAGAGCACGACGTTTCTTTCTAGCTATGGGTGGTGTCGGTGCTTAAACTGGCCGACATTTATATTATTTTTCACCTTTGTGGTTGTTGGAATGAGGCGCCTCGATTTTAGGTCTGTTAGGACCGGGAAACGTGTGTTCAGGAATACTAATCCACTAACGTAAGTGTGGACCGGCCTTTGAGGTTCCATGGGGTTACCCAGAGTGTGTAGTCCTGAGGCATTTGCTAGAGTGTCTCGAAGCGGAGAGGATCTTGCCCCTTGCCTCGACTCATGATGGAATCCAATTTCCAATACGAAACTGCGGATTTGATTGTAAGTTATATATGGCGACATAGTGGCATGGGACACTTATGTCGTCTATGATTTATACTTATGATTGTATCTAAAATTAGAAATTAACTGGAAACGAGCTAAGATGGATGGTTTCCTGGGTATTGGTCGGATGTTGGTTTCGGCCTTCAGGGTCAATACTTAGGGAATCGTTCTCTAACTAGTTTACATTTGGAGTCTGATTTTGCTTTAAGTGATTTTGCTTTACATGTATTGAGCATATCTTGGCCGATATAAGGTAAAACTCTATCCTCCGGTTTGCATTGCATTGTGTGATGGGACTTGAGTCTTACATCGACCTCATTCTTTTTAAAAGCATTGCGTTATTTAAAGAATTTACTTTGTTTAATGTACTGGCAATCACTGGAGTAAAACCGTTCCGCGAATGTGGCGTGGTCCTATGATTTGCCTTATTATTGTTGTTTAAACTGTTAAGTAGATTTCTCATACCAGTCCCACGACTGACTCGTTGTTTGTTTCACTTTGCAAACTCGGGTACCCTTATTTTCACACGGGCAGCCTAGTGACAGATACAAGCATATTTTGGCTAGCACTGCAGTTCAGAGTGCGTTTTTGGCACGATGGAGAGGATTAGATTTCTTGTAGTTTGGCTATTCATTTTCCACCATTCTTATTCTATGTATATGATTCCGCCACTGGCGATGTAGACTTCTTTACTTTCAGCATGTATTACTGTATGTATATGTACCGCCTCAGGCGATGTAGACTGGTACTGCTATTATGTCTCATTGTATGTATATATTCCGCCTCAGGCGATGTTGACTGATCATTTCCTTTTTATGCACTAAGTTATATCCTATACTGTACTACTCTGATGTTGTTACATGTTATGATTCCGCTGTCATATTCATGTAAAATTATTCTATTTTCTGTCTATTCTATTATCTGTACTCTGCTAATGATGATTAACGTGTTATATTCCGATGATTATCCTTAACTCCGTCGTACGGGTTTTGAGATCGTCACAGATGCGCCTCTTCGAGAACTCTATTTACTAAGTCTCCCACTTGTGGGACACATAGTCTTCCATCACGCCTTAGCCATCCCTTGTCATCAATGGCATGCCTACTAAGGTGACTTGACGTCTCACCACTAATCAACTTGTCCATGATCTCGACTATCTGTGGGTCTTCCTTCTGCGAAGTCCCTACTTGGTCTAGAAGTGTAGGTCTAAGCTCAAGATATGCCAACATAACGGTCAATGATTCAACAACAGGTGTAAAATCAAAGGTTGCTAAAAACTCTAGACTCTTCCTTTCAACAAATAAGGGGCTAAAAGTCAACTTTTTTCTACTTAGCGCATCTGCCACCACGTTACCCTTGCCAGGGGTATAAGCTATATCGAAGTCATACGATGCTAAGAATTCCATCCACCTCTGTTGCCTTAGATTCAAATCTTTCTGCGAGAAAAGGTACTTGAGCGACTTGTGATCGGTATACAGCTCGAACCTCTCCCCTAGAAGATAATGGTGCCAAGCTTTAAGTGCAAAAACAATCGCTGCCAACTCCAAGTCATGTGTGTGATAGTTCTTCTCATGAACTTTAAGTTGTCTACCACCATAGCATATCACTTTCCCTTCTTGCATTAGGACAGCGCCTAATCCCGTGCCACACGCATCTGTGTACACAGTAAACATCTTACCTCCGTCGGGTAATGCCAAAACTGGAGCTATGGTGAGGGCTCTCTTAAGTCCCTGAAAAGCAATCTCACATTCTATGTCCCATTCAAAAACCAGGTTTTTCTTCGTTAACCTAGTAAGAGGAGCTGAAATTTTAGCGAAGTCCTTAATGAACTTCCTATAAAAGCCTGCCAAACCGAGAAAGCTTCTCACTTCAGTTGCGTTCTTCGGAACTTTCCAGTCTTGCACCGCAACTACCTTTGCGGGGTCTACGGCTATGCCTTGCTTAGAAACTACAGGTCCAAGAAACCGAACTTCCTTCCTCCAAAAATGGCATTTGGAGAACTTGGCCTTTAATTGGTGAGCTCTAAAAGTATCCATAACTTCCTTAAGATGTCTAGCATGTTCTTCCTCATCCTTTGAGAAGATCAAAATATCGTCCACAAAAATCACCACAAATTTGTTAAGGAACTCCCTAAACACCCTGCTCATCAAATCTACGAAGTACGCGGGTGCATTTTTTAATCCAAACAGCATGACGAGCCATTCGAAGAAACCATCTGGAGTCCTAAACGTCGTCTTGTCAATGCTATCCTCAGCCACTCTAAGCTGATGGAATCCGGTGGCTAGATCAAGTTGAGAGAAAACAGACGCTCCTACAAGCTGGTCAAAAAGATCATCGATTCTTGGTAGTGGGTGCCTATTTTTCTTTGTCAGCTTGTTTAATTCACGATAATCCACACACAGACGAAGCGAACCATCCGCCTTAGTAGCGAACACCACACGAGCACCCCATTCAGAAATGCTTCGCCTTATGAAATTTTTCTCAAGCAACTCCTTGACTTTCTTACTAAGCTCTCTTCTCTCTCGCGGAGCCAAGTGCCTAACGGGCAATGAAACTGGCTTGGCATTATCAACAAGATAAATACGGAAGTCTATCTCGCGTTTAGGGGGTAACCCCTTCACCTCATCAAAGACATCGGGATATTCTTGGACCACCCTCACAGATTGCAGACTATCGATGGACGAGTCGAGAGATTCTAGATAACACAACATGACTCGACCCATAGGGTTACGAGAAATTTCCAGGGTATTACCAAGGCGAGTCATGAGCCTCACTACCCTTCGCTCACAATCAAGAATGGCTCCATAACTAGACAACCAATCCGTGCCTAGAATCAAACCGTATCCCATAAACCCGAGAACATAAGCATTACACGAAAATTCTACGCTTAAGATAGAAATCCACACTGATCATAGATAAATGGGCGGAGCCCCCAATCGGATTTGAAACACTAACGGGATCCTCAACTAGACTAGTACTTAGGTGCAGATTTTCAACAATATCAGAAGAAATAAAAGTATGTGATGCGCCAGAATCGAATAATGTTCGAACAGGAAAATCAGAAATGTAAACCGGGCTTTCTACAGAAATACTAACTCGATCAAGAGCTGGAGTGGTGTTGAGAGCATGCAAGTGCCCTCCAGAAGGTCTTGCTCGCTGGGTCTGCCCTTGCCTCTGTCCTTGCTTCTTAGGGCAATCTTTACAGAAGTGTCCAGACTCCCCACAATGAAAGCATTCGCCCAACTTTCTCTTCTTCCTTCTACAGTCCTTTGCTGTATGCCCCGTAATCCCACAAAAGTTACACTTCCTTGTCTCACGAGCTTTGTTGTTATTGCTGTTGTTGTTGCCCTTGTTACTCTTGTTATTCTTGTTGTTCTTGTTGCCTCCCCACTTGAAGTCCACCTTCTTATTCTGAGTCTCATTGGGCTTAACCTCTTTCTTCCCACTCTTGTCTCCCTCATGAAGCAGGGCCATATCCACCAAGCTCTCAAAGGTCGCCCCCATAGGTATATGAGACATGGCCAAACCGTGCAATGGCTCGTTCAATCCTCGAGCAAAGCGCAGAGTCTTCTTCTGAGCCGTGTTAACCATGTCCAATCCGAACCGAGAAAGTTGATTAAATCTATTCACGTACTCTCTAACAGACATGTCCCCTTGCTTGAGTGCTAGGAACCTCTCCATTTGAAGATTCTCTTCTGCTGATGATAGAAACTTAAGCCCAAACCTCGCTCTAAAGTCAGCCCAAGTATCAATTGGCCTGGTAGCGTTGGTGACTTCCCACCAGAATGCAGCCTCATCTTTCAGTAGCCATGCCGCCAATTGAACTTTCCTACGATCCTCTACATCGAAAATAACAAATAGGTCTTCAGTCTCCTTCAGCCAGTTTCTCGCTTGAACAAAGGTTTTGGTCCCCATGAAATCCTTGCCGCCCATCGCCTTAAAGTCTTTGCACACCTTAGCGAAAGGGTCTACTCGTAGAGGTTGAGGAGGAGGAGCAGCCTCGGCTGGGGGAACAACATTAGCTGGGCCCGCGGCTGGTGTAGTGGCCTCTAAGTACCGACGAAACCAACCGGGTACTTGCACGCCTTCGGGTAAGTTGAGATCCCCAGACATGCTAAAAAATGAAAAGAAAAAGGATTCAAACGAGGAAACAAAAGGAAGTGCTTATGGCTTTTGGGGAATAGCCTTTTCTTAAAAATAAAACTTTTCTTGAAAAATGCTTCTTTATAATTGGTTTTGAAAATAGTTTCAGAAGGTTTTTAAAAAATTTCTTAAAAACTTTTGCCCAGTCTGGTAACCTTCTGCTCTAATACCAAATGTAACACCCCACCTCCGCTAGGGTCACTCACAAAGGGAATGCACTAGTTTTGGAGGGGTATTATCTATGATAAACATGCACAGAGATAACACAAGACAGGACATAAATAAATAAATTATATAAAGCAGCGGTAGAAATTAAGAACCAAATCTCATTACTTCAAAAATAGAGTCAAAACCTCTTACATCAAAAGTACCAAGTCATTATTCCATTACATCAAGTTCTAAAGAAGCATAAACTTAAAATAAACACAAGTAAATTATTATTCCCCAAAAATAGCATGAGTGCAGCCATATCATAGCTCAAGACCAAACCGTACATGAGCTGTCAGAAAGCAAGCTAAATCCAAGCTAAGAGCTAGAGTTTCCTCCCTGAGAACCTGGGGGGGGGGAACGAAAGAAAAAGAGGCGAAAGAAAAAGGGTCAGTCAAAAAGACTGGTAAGCCCTAGTGACTTTCAGTATAAAAACTAGTAAAGTTAACAAGACATGAGAAACTGAGATTAAACATAAGGATAATAACTGGACTGGCATGATAACAAAGATAGCAAGATAAGTTAAGTCTAGCATCGCATAAACAAGGTTCACTGCACCAACTGTACTAGTATTCTAATCCATGTCAGGTATAAATCAAGTAATGATCCCTTGGCCTAATATCATGAAATGACCCAATACGGGGTCCAACAGTACGATTGTAACACCCCACCTCCGTTAAGGTCACTCACAAGGGAATGCCTTAACATTGGTGGAGCATTCTAGTAAACAGAACAGAAACTTACAAGACAGATAAAACAGTACTTGAAAAATTTATAACTTTATTTCAACAGAAGCTTAGTTACATCCTTTCAAATCAGAATATCAGAATTCAAGTACAAAATATCAGTCTTGTACAAAAGCCTTCAGAATGCATAGTTTAAAATCATAATCCCCACAGAAGAAGACAAGCCATACTTTAAGCACTGCAAGCGGAAGAAATCTGGATCAAGCTAGAGTATTCCCTTCTACAAAACCTGGGGGGGAAACGGAAGAAAGGAGGCGAAACAACAAGGGTAAGACCAAAGTCTGGCAAGTCCAGTGATTTTCAGTTATGAACAGATAATAATAACATGACATGAAAATAAAACTGGATGAGAGATAACTGTAACAGATGTAGCAGATATAACAGAAGAACAGAATGATATAAGCTATTGCTTTACACTTCTCTGCACTAATACTAGTATAACAGAATTAGGTGTCCTCTAATGCCAAAACTGAAACAGAAACGGGTACAGAATAATTTCCATGCTAGTAATGGGCCTTTACCACCCGATCAGAAACAGACAGAAGCAGAATGCAGTTAATGGGCCTTTACCACCCGATCAGAAACAGAAACAGATTAATCGCTACGGAAACAGAATGTAGCATTAGGTGTACACTAGTAATTGGGCCTTTACCACCCGAACAGAGGGTACCACGCAGAAACAGACAGGTGTTGCCACCCAACAGAAACAGACGGTACCAACAGAAATAGACAGAACTAAGTGTACCCTAAAACCCTACCCCAAGTGATCGGCTCCCTAAACGTAAATACCCCGTGTCGGCCCCACAGTAGGGTGTATCACTCTCTAAAGTGACAACCAATTGGCACAGACCTATTTATAGATGTCACGACGTCTTACATCCTCAGAGGCAGACCGGGATCCATGCACGCACATGACCCGGTTGGAACGCACCATCAACACCCCTCGCCATTATCAGAATGAACCGCTTATAATTAGTTCAGTAAGCGTGCCCGGACCCTACCTACTGTTGGGTCAAAGTTTTGATAGCAGAAAGGGTTACTGACTAATATGGGTCCCAAACAACAGATGACACAAGTAATTCCCCTCCTAACGTTGTGTCCCCAGACTAACAGATTTCAGATTAAATTGTTTACAAGTTTCAGACATACAGAGTTTAGATCAACTAGTTCACAGATTAACAGACTTACAGATTTACTGGTTACAGATTAACCGGTTACAGGTTGTCTAACTTTGTATTGGGCCTACAGATTCACGAAACGGGTTTATCAGATTCATTGGTCCAATTGGTTTAACCTTACCTACCCAACACGTTTTAGACATCATATTTACCTCAGATTTTCATTAATTAAATATTAATTCCCAGACCTCTCACATTAGACTGACAGTTTGCAGCTACTGGTTAGGCCGGTTGGTTCCGGGCAGGTTTCTGTCGCAAACTGAGTCTAACCTCGGGTTTCAAGCACGTTATGACTAACTTCTCACATTAGAACCTATTGTTAGCGGCCACTGGAATATGCCGAGCGGTTCCGGGCAGAATTACGCCGCAAACTCATTCTAACCTCGAGTTAGCCATGTTTATCTTTGCGGCCAATTAATTAATAATTTACCATTTATGCCCACGCCTAATATACATGTCAATTATTCATAACTATAGCCAATTCATATTATGTCAATAACGGACTAATTATATCAACTCAACAGATATAGCAGATAACAGATTTTTGCAGATTAGCCGACTAAATGGATTTAGCAGATTAAGCAAACTAGCAGATTTAGCAGACAACAGATTAGGCATCTCAACAGATTTAGTTTAGCGGATTTGGCATTTTCAACAGACTTAGCAGATGACAGATTTGGTAGATGAACAAATCTAGCAGACTAGGCAGTAGAGCATAACTAGCAGATTAAGCAATATAACAGAACTAGCAGATTAGGCAATGTAACAAAACTAGAAAATTAGGCAAATATAATAGATTTAATCATTCCTTAAAGTTTCACAAACATATCTTGCCTAATTAAAAATCTTGCCTAAGTTCACATGCATAAATAATAGTCATGGTTCACAATATGATCATATACCCCATGTTTGCATTAAATTTACATGTCGCAGATTATGGTCATAATTTACATGTCCCAATTTAGTTCAACTTGCCTAGTACAAAAGATTCACATATAAATTATACCAAATATAGCCATCGACAAAAATCTCCTACTTAGGTATTATTCACATTTGATAGATATCCTACTTTAATGTAAATCTTTATACCTAAACCATATTCTCTTTATCTCAAGTCATATGTTCAATACAGTCTATATTTATGTCCAATTATATACCTTTTCCTATGTCATGTCCTCAAATCATATGTTCAATACCCTTTATTTTATAAATATAACATGTCCAGTCATATGTCTCAGATTTACGTTCTAGCTACAGTCCATGTTCTTTCCTCAAATCAGTCACCTATTGGTCATGCCCAATTTATGCATCATTCATTTTACTGTCCCAAACATTTTAGCGTATGTTAATCTCTTATGAGATTGGCTCAGGCTCGTGGTAGCCTGGCTATAAAACAGAAAGAGGAAAGAGATACAGAATAAGATAGAGCCAAACAGAACAGAACATATATAACCTCAGATTCAGATTTACAATTCATGTCACAATCAGAATTAACGTTTATATCGGAAAATAACTGTACTTGCCGTGATTGGATTAAAGAAAGAACTTTAGTTGTTGTAGAGTCATTGCAGAAGCTTTAATCCTTAATTTGAATTGAGTTGCTTAGGTTGATGTTGGTTAGCTTCTAGTTTTGATTCCAGTAGAGTAGCGACGCCATTTTTATTTTTATTAGAACAGAGGTAGAGAAGAAGCAGAATAGAATTGTGTGTAGAGAAGGCTAGGTCTTAGGTTGTATTTATAGGTGTAGGAACTCATTTAGGCCCTCAGATTAACCCTAGAACTCATCAGGTCCGTCAAAACACGTCACAGCCTTCAAAATCGCACACACACGCACCAGGTTCGACCAGGGCTCGACCCCCAGGTCGACTGCCCAGTCGACCTGGTCTTGGGGGTCGACTGCCCAGTCGACTCTCCAGTCGACCTGGGTCCTGGGGGGTCAACTGTCCAGTCGACTCCCCAGTCGACCTGGGCCCTGGGCGGGAAATTTCTCGCCCAGCCCGCTTCTGGGTTTGAATTCAAATTCTGAATTCGAATTTTGAGCTGTTTTCAATTCTGAAATTTCCTGAAACTTCGGAGGGTCATATCTCCTTCATACGGACTCTGATTCTCGCAAACTCAGACTCGTTTTCATGAAGAATTCCGAAACGAACGCAATGGCGCAACCCGTTTCCCTTGATTCTTATTTTAAAAAATTAATTATCCTCTGATTTGTTACTTATACGTTCACAGAAAATACGCGATTTTACAACAATCTAATCGATCGCCCCTCTACAAGCCTAACTCGTCGTGAATCAGTGTCATACGGCCCAAACGCGAAATGTAGTCACCTGTGCTAGGTCCACCCTAGGGTGTATCAAGCCCTAGGGTGTCAACCACTGACACAAATCAAGCACGCACAGTGTAGCCCTACGGGTGCCCATGCCTACTTTTTCAACTCCGGACTAAGTGCACGACCATAGTCCGCCTGAACCTACAATGGCGCACCTACTCAGCCGTCTTTTTGGTTGCTTACAATCAGCCCAGTAATCGTGCCCCACCCTGCCTAGTCCCAGGGTATCGTGATACTCCTAAGTGGGTTACTGCTGAAAAGGACCGCGTAACTGGGGTTTCTAATGGGTTAAGTGTTGTCATTCAAAATTCGTGACTAAAACCTATCCAATCATGTATCAAGTTGATTAAGTGTATACTAGCAGTTCAAGACTTAACCCTATCAAATCAACGTGTCAAGTTGGTTAAGTATATTCAAGTGGTCCATGACTTAACCTTATCATGTGGCATTAATTTACTTAATGCACCCGCAACCTCTCACATTAGACTTGGTTATGGTTACTGGATGTGCCGGGCGGGTCCGGGCAGCTTTACACCATAACCTAGTCTAACCTCGGGTTTCAAGTGCGATATGACCAACTACTCACATTGGGTCCTATTGTTTGCAGTTACTTGATTCGCCGGGCGGGTCCGGACAGGTTTATACTGCAAACTCAACCCAACCTCGAGTTGGCCACGTTCAAGTTATCTAAGTGTCATGTCCGTATTCATGTTTTCAAGTAAAATTTCATGTCACTTTTTCATGTCATTTCATGTCAAGTTCATAGCCAATTCAGGTTTTGCCTAAACTACCCAAAACGTATTCCCAACGCACGTAAATTCGAATCTACACAATAGATCTAAATAGGGAATGACATACAAAGGATGGTCATAAAGTGGAAAAGGTGGTTACAAGTTAAGCATGATGATTATAACATTACTGGCATATGAAATTAGTGGTCTCAAATATCAGACTTAGCAAAATAGGGTGATAGACATGGCAATAGTTGACATAAGATGATAACCCCAAATTTGTGAACAATAATAGTTTCAACATCACAGGCATGTTAAGATAATGGTCATGAGAACATGAATATACCCCAAATCAAGTTCATACAAATATTCCACAAGTCAAGAAAGGTGAATAGATCTAGGGTGAACAATATTAGATCCAAAATAATAGGTCTCAAAGGCATAGTCATAGATCCAAGATATACAATGATAGATTCAACCTAGTTATCATATTTAGGTTCAATTTTAGTTTATCCACATGTTCATGTTAAGTTTACAGTTTAGATCTAAGAGTAACTGGGGCTTACAGATCGTGGTTTGAGAATAAGAGAACAAAGAAGTGATGTAGAAGCTCTAGAATTTCCCCAAATTAGCAAAGCTCTAAACCAAGTCTTGACGAAGAAGAAATAGCCCCTTTTTCTCTATCTTTTCAACCGGGATTTCAGCAACATAAGGCCGGAGAGAAATTGTTTAGAGAGTCTAGGGTTAGGGGCTGTTTATATAGGGTTTGGCCAACGAATCTAGACTGAAATCGAACCAGAAACATCAGAACGAACTCTGGCCCAAAAGTGGGTTCGGGGTACCAGGTCGACACCATGGTCGACCTGGTCCTAGAGGGGGGGGTTGACTACATGGTCGACCACCCAATCGACCTGGTCCCTGGGCGGGATATTTTCCCGCCCAATCTGCCTGGGTTTAAAACTCGAATTTTGAATTCGAATTCGAGCTGTTTTGAACTCTGAAAATTTCTAAAACTTTGGAGGGCCATAACTTGGTCATACGGACTCCGATTTTCGAAAACTCGGACTTGTTTCCAAGCAGAATTTCAAGACGAACGTAATGGCGTAACCCGATGCCCTTGATTCTTATCTTAAAAATTAATTCTGCCTTGATTTATGGTTATAACACGTTATCAAAATACGGGTTGTTACAAGTTGATCTTCCAAAAATTTCATGGGTATAAAAGTTAAGAGAAACGAATTCCTCCGCCACCAAACGTAATACCTTGAAAAGATCGTCTTATGTGATCTATCAGGAATACTTTGTCAGACATTCGTCCATACAAGTTGTCTTGGGATTGGACAAACCGAAAGCTCTATTCTGGAACAGAACGACTCTTGCGTTTTACTCCGTCTTCAATTATCTTCGGCATAATCTAATTCGCAACGCCTATGCCTATACGGAGTGGTTTTCGGATAATAAATCCAACCGGTCTCTCCGTATTGACAACGATGGTCAAAAATCTTCGATATCTGGTGATTTAACTATCAAAGGAAAACAAAACATCCATCAAACCATCACTGGCCCATTTTATTTAACATTAATTTTCTAAAATCATTCTTGAATTTATATTCCCAAATTATTTTTGATAATAATAATTTCATTTCATTTATTACACCCCTTATAGACCCTTACTTGTTTTTATAACCCATTTATTGTATCTAACCCAATCGCAATTCAATTCCCATTTAAAAATAGATTTCCCTTTTTTTAAATTCAAATTCCTTTCTAATTGGTTTCACGATATTTAAATACCAGTTGATTTCATGCCAGTGTAATTCTCCATCCCAAACAAACCATAATTAACGACAGATTATCTGTCACATCGTATAACGTAGTATATGAAAAAAAAAAATATAATTATTGAGGAATCCAGTTGGATTCCTCCAACCTGTTCCCCTGCATCCACAGATGTTAGTCACATAAATAACCCTAATTTTCAGATCAGTATGATACAAAATAATAAACATAATTAATATTCTGTCAATGGTTTATATATAGCACTATATAAATTATTTCAACCAATTCATCAAAACAACAATCACACAACATTCAACCATTATTTATCGATATTAAATAACGTTTATAGTATTGTAAAAATGGACAGAGTTAGTGAGTTTACTCACCTTGGTCGTTAATCGTAAAATACGGTTAACGGTCAATGGACCGGATCAGGTGTTCTATTTTGCTATAATTTCTAACGAGCTCCAAAACGCTCCATACCAGTTCCAACACGTAGTTTGCGATCATATTAAACTTATTTAAATCAAGTATAAATTTGCGTCTTACTTTCTTAAAACCGGCCCATGAACTCACGTGATCCGTCTCCAATAACAATTCGTTCTTCCCATCAGAATATTCGAACCTGCCCAGTGGAAGGAACCCATCACGAAGTTCTTCCCAAACCAACTCCTTTTATTTGCAATTTACTTCAATTAATTATCCCCCTAATCTCGCTAATCCTTCGGAAGATCTTGCTAATTATTCTCCTTGCACAACCTGATGTTCACGCTACAACCAATCCATATATTTGCAAGCTATAATATGCCTCACGTCTACATCCTTTAGTCTCACGCGTACAGAGCTCTCCTTGCTTTCCAACTTCATGCGTGCAATTTCAAGTTTGTTTCTCCCTTTTTTCTATACGAATTGGGCTTTACCTTATAATTAACCTTGGCCCATCCACCCATGGTTACCCGTTTTACCACTATGTTGTGGTAAGTAGCTTCTTCTTCCCAGCAACATAAACTCCTCTAAACATTTTCCCATCCCCAGTAAATATGCCTCAAGCCTCCTCTTCATTCCCTTTTTACTTCATGACCTTAACCCCATAAACCCGCAACTACTCGTCATCTTCCAAGCCACTTAAAGACTACGCTCCTCCGTCTATTCAGAACATATTCTCAAGTATTGGTTTTCAAAACAAAACCCAACTGCTCCCAATAGTTTCTCTTTCTCTCACCACTCAGGTAAAACCGCATGCCTTTTCAAAACTTCCCATATCTCACATTCTCTTCTACTAAGGCATGCAGCGTTCTCCTCATCATTTTTTTTCTATTCCTGTCTTTACGTCCATTTGAACCCGCCCATGCACTGATGCATGCATTCACCCTTCCAGTAAAGCTTCCACTACTTGAAAGAAACCAAACTCCACCAAAAATCGTGCTCATAAAGTATCCAAGCCTCAAAGAAAACTGCAAAGCGCGACAGCAATCGACTTCAAAGCCTTAGGTGCTTCAAACCATGGTTTTTATTTCTGGATTCGCGATTTGCCATTGTAAATGCTTTGGCATTGAAGTTCTACTGAAGTCGAAAATCAAAAAGATGGAGACAACCTATCTTGTATTTATATATTTTCCAATTCCTTACTAACTAAGGAATAGCGAGTAGGATGTCCATCGCTAAAAGTAATAGGGTATGGGTTTTACTTAATTTGATGAAGACTAAAGATATAGGGTATGGGTCAATGTCCAATTAGATGAGTGTTTGTACGTCGTTTTCTGTTTATGTTTGTTTGACTGCTTCTAGTATCCATCACTTTGAAATGAGCATCGAGATCCACTTGTGTATTTGTTGTTTTTAATACTAACTTTTGACTTGTATTATTTGTTGTGTTAATGTAACAATTGATAAAGAAAATGTAACACCCCGTATTTTCTGTGAATATTAAAATAACAAATTTAAGAACACTTAATTTTTAGAAGAGGAATTAAGGGAAACGGGTTACGCCATTGCTTTCGTCTCGAAATTCTGCTTGAGATAGATTCCGAGTTTGCATGAATCGGACTCCGTATGAAGAAGTTATGGAGGTTAGAAGTTTTCGGGTTTAAGCAGAAATTAAATTAAAAATAATCAATTCAGTTCGAAATTGAAAAACTCAGAAATTGGCTGAGCGGGAAAACTCCCGCTCAGGGGTGTTGCCCCCCCTGAGGGTGTCGACCCCCCTAGGGGTGTCGACATGGGTGTCGATCCCCCTCCCCCCGTAGGGTCGACACCTGCGAGCTGATCTGGACAATGATGATTTTCTGAGGTGCTAGGGAATATGTGTCATGTTCTGGTTGGCTCTCTTAGGTTTGGATGGCTTTGATGACTCCTAGGTTGATCTAAAGGCTCATATTGATTCTATACTTCTATATAATCACCCCAAACCCTTAACCCTAAACCCCATAATCTCATTTTACGAAGCCATCATGTTATCCATCTCCAAATTAGCATAGCCTCCATTTTCTCTAAACTAGAAATCAAGTTAGAAAGCTCCAAACCAAATCCAAACTAGAGAATCAAACGTCTATATCAAAGGATTAGTTTTGAAAATTCAGAAATCAGATCCCAGAATACAAGATCTGTCCTTTTTCTGTAAGTTCAATTATTATTCAGATTTAAACACCTAATAGAAATCATGACTGTAATAATCAGATCTAGAACTGTGCCTAATTCTGATTCATGCTTATCCTTTTATCAAATCTGAATTGCCTATGCCTATGAGACTGTTGTGATTGACATAATGAAACTTATCATCCCTAAGAGACTGTTGTGATTGACATAATGAAACCTATCATACCTATGAGACTGTTGCGATTGACATAATGGAACCTATCATGCCTATGAGACTGTTGTGATTAATGTGATGGAACCTATCATGTTGTACATCCTATGCCTATGAGACTATTGTGATTGATATAATGGAACTTATCATGTTGTACATCAAAAATTAGTGATTCTCTTAAGTCCAATTATATCTAATCTTTATACCTATGGTGTAAATTGCTTAGCTTACCCACACTTATTGTTAATGTACAACATGCCTATTGGAAACATGATTCTTGAATTGGGTACACCTTTACATGCCTATTTTTCCTTATCTCAATTCTTATGCTCCTTCTCTATTTCCCCCTTTTTATTTTCTTTTATGAATACTAGGTTCATTTGGAACTTAGATTGAATCTCGTTGTACATGCGATTTTAACGTGGGGAAATTGGGTATAATTTAATTTAATTTTGGGCATAATATGCTTATTGGACATAATTGGGATTAATTTCAATTATGGATAATTGGCATACAGAAATTTAGATTTGGGCATATATGATAAATGTGTAAAATGGCTAAAAGATGAACATGCCTAACCCGAGGTTAGATTGAGTTGTGGTGTAAGACTGCCGGAACCGCCCGGAACATCTAGCGACCGCACCAATATAGATCTAATGTGAGAGGTTAGCGCATTAAGCCCAAAAACCCAAGGTTAGATTGAGTTGCAGTGTAAGATTGCCTGGAACCGCCCGACACATCTAGCGACCGCAATAATATAGATCTAATATGAGAGGTTGGTGCTTTAATGAACGGATTAAAGCTAAGGAACAGACATGCTAAGAATGGTGGGGTTAAGTTAATTTAGGCAACACTTAACCTATACAACATGTTAATTAAACAGATGGGTGGGGTTAGGTTAATTTGAGAACACTTAACCGTTATAGCATGTTGATTAGGAAACCCTAGTAACAGGGACCCATTTCAGCAGTAACCCACATTGATGTATCAGGGTACCTTGAACTAGGCAGGGTGGGGCACGATTACTGGGCTGATTATAATCGGTCAAAATAGCAGCAGGTGGTGCAGCAGTGTAGGTTCCGGTGGAGTATGGGCGTGCACGTACTCCGGAGTGGAAAAAGAAGGCACTGGGCATTATTAGTATACACTATGCATCTTGAATTTGTGATGGGATGCCAGCATAGGAATTGATACACCCCATGGCGGGACCAGCACAGGTATCTACAATCAAGCAAGGCCGAATGACACAAGTAATAAACGCATGCGAGTAGAAGCCGATCGAAAAAGGGATCACTTTGTCATAAACACATGATGGTAGTTGAAACATTCATTCGTAGGTGCAGAGAAATGGAAATGAGTGCGATAGTATATTCAGTTTATATTACCTTATCTTATGTTATCTTATTGCTATGGTATTGTCCTATGTTCAGTTTATTCATGTTATAATCCTTTTACCTGTTTACATTTTGAATAATCACTGGACTTACTAGGCTTATGTATGACCCGTTTTCATTCGCCTTCTTTTCTTCCGTTCCCCCCCACCCAGGTCCGCAGGGAGGAAATACTTCAGCTTAGTGCAGACCTTTTCCAGCTTGAAGAGAGTAGATGTATTGCTTGGATTCTCTTTTCTTGGGCTATGGATGTGGTTACACTTTTATTCGGGATTTATGCTGCTTTACTACTGTTATATGCTTCTTTATGTACTTGGAGTTTTAAATCAAGACAGATGTTTTATTGTAATAATTAAGAAGTTGGATTTTGAGACAATGCTTGTAATGTTTTGACTGAACCATGCTATTTATGAAATGATTTCAGTTTTCCGCTGTTTATATGTCTGTCTTGTAAATTATCTGTGCCTTTTACCTAAAATGCTTCACCAAAGTTAATGCATTCCCTTTGTGAGTGACCTTAACGGAGGTAGGGTGTTTCACTTGGTATCAGAGCGATGGTTTACCAGATCAGATAAAAGTTTTTGAAAACTATTTTTCAAAAAAAAAAAGTTTAAAGAAGCATTTTCAAGAAAAGTGTTGTTCTATTTTAAGGGCATAATCCCCAAAGTCATATGCACTATCTTTCTATCCTTTGTTTTGAACCTTTTCTTTTTGTTTCAGCATGTCTGGGGATCTTAATCTTCCCGAGGGCATACCGATACCTGGCTGGTTCAGAAGGTATTTGGAGGCTAGGGCTAATGACGCAGGCACAGCAGACGTTCCTCCTAACCCAGCTGCAGCGTTCCTCCTCCTCCGCATGTGAATGATTTCTCGAAGATATGTAGATACTTTCGAGCTATGGGTGGAGGGAACTTTAATGGGACTGAGTCATTTGTGGAAGCAAGAAACTGGCTCAAGGAAACAGAAGATTTGTTCATTATCTTCGAAGTGGACGATAGGCAGAAGATACAATTGGTTGTAAGGCTACTTAAGGACGAAGCCTCTTACTGGTGGGAAGTTACTAATGTTGAGAGACCAGTTGAAACTTGGGAGGATTTCAGAATGAGATTTGAAATGAAGTTCCTCTCGCAAGCTGAACGAAGCCTACAGATGGAGAAGTTCTTTGCACTCAAACAGGGAAGCCTATCTGTTAAGGAATATGTCAACCAGTTCAACCAGCGGGCTAGATTCAGACTGGAGTTAGTAAACACTCCACATAAAAAGGCTCTCCGAATCGTTAAATGAGCCACTGCACAGCCTAGCTATGTCCCATATACCTATGGGTGCAACTTTTGAGAGACTGGTGGACATGGCCCTGTTACAGAAGGAAGACAAGGATGGCAATAAAGAGGCAAAGGTGGAAGAACCTCTAGACAAGAAAGTGGAGGGATTGCAGAATAAGAAGATGGATTCCAAGAAAGGCAGGAAGAATAACAAACCCCGTGACAAGAGGAAGTGTAAATTTTGTGGCATACCTGGACATCTGATTAAGGACTGCAGAAAGAAGAAGAGGAAGATGGATGGTTGTTTTCAATGCGGCGAGGCATGACATATGGCTAAGAACTGCCCAAAAAGGCAAGGGCAGAGGACTGGATCTACTTCTAGAGGGTAGATTCACGCTCTCATTGCATCTCCGCAGGAAAGAGGTAGAAATATTTCTGTTCAAAGTTTAGTTTATCTTTTTGATCATCCAGTTCGTACTCTTTTTGATTATGGCGCATCTCACTCTTTTATATCTACTTCTTTAGTTGAATCTCTGCAACTAGATACCAATATAGTAGAGGATCCCATGGTTGTTTCAAATCTAATTGGGGGTTCAGCTTATTTATCGATGATTTGTTTGGATTTGGAAATCTCTATACAAAGTGTTGGGTTTAGATGTAATGCTTATGTTTTGGGTTTCACGAGATATGGGTTGATTCTAGGCATGGATTGGTTATCCAATAATGGTGCCATCCTCGATTGTGAAAAGAGAATGGTTAGACTTATGACTCGCCTCGGTAACACTCTCGAAATCTCTTGTAATCCCATGAATTCTTTTATGCTTAGCTATCTAGAATCTCTTGATGCGTCTGTTGAAAACTTGCAATTTGTCAGAGCAGTCCATGAGTACTCGGATGTCTTTGAAGAGGTGAAGGGTTTACCTCCGAAGCGAGAGACAGACTTCCGCATATACCTTGTTGATAATGCAAAACCTGTTGTGTACCCATTAGACACATGGCTCCAAGGGAAAGGAAAGAGCTTAGCAAGCAAGTTAAAGAGTTGCTTGAAAAAGGGTTCATAAGGCGGAGTATTTTTGAATGGGGTACTCCGGTGGTGTTTGTTGATACACAAGATTTTGATTAATGACAACATAGAAATAGAGATCATTGACTAGCTGAATTCATATTTATCAAAGTGGAAATCAATGAAGATCATAGTGAAGATCAATGGAAATCATGACATGGAGCTAAGATTATATATATGTAGGTATGGAGTCGTGTTAGATTTATGTTAAAATCTATCCTCAAAGTATAACACGAATGCACAAAACAATTTAGAAACTGAAATTAGCTGGGGCTGAAATCTGTATATTTGAGGAATTGAAAAGTCACAGAAAAAGCCCAAACGGTCCAGGCTTCGACCGGGAAAGAGTGCAGAGTGGTATAGACTCCGGTCCACAGCAAGAAAACGGTCGACCGCCCAAAAAGGACCTGTCGACCGGTCCTATTGTCTTCTGTGCATAACGGCTATTTTTTCAAATTCCTGTCGACCTGTTAATTTCGACCTGTCGACCTTTTTTCTTGCTGGAATTTTTCTGAAAGGATGCTTCTTTTTGTGAAGATATTTCTATTCAATTTCAAGAGAAATGGACACAACTCTTTATAGAAACTCTTCACGAAGGAATGCAACTATTCTACACTATAAATAGACTTGAAATCATACTTTCAAATCACCGATTCTTGCTCTAATTTCTGATCTTACTTTCTAAATACTCTTGCATTCTAAAAGCTCCCAAATTCAAGTTACTTATTGAATCCTTGATAATATTTCTCATATTTTGATTCAACAAGAAACTAACTTCCTTTAAATCTTCGCATTCAATTCATATACTTGAGGATAAGATTATAGGAAGGGTGTACTCAATCGTTGGCAAATCAGTGTTGAAAGAACACAATCAGAAGTCAAACTCTTGTAATCGTCTAGTGGGTAAGCTTGTAGCCCGTGAAATCAAGTGGGTAAGCTTGTGGCCCGTGAAATCAAGTGGGTAAGCTTGTAGCCCGTGAAATCAAGTGGGTAAACTTGTAGCCCGTAAATCAAGTAGTTGTGAACCTGTTCCTCCGGGTGAAGCGAGGGTGTTGTTTAGTGAAAAGCCGAAGAGAAGCTTCGGGACTGGACGTAGGACTGGAGGTCCGAACCAGTATAAAAATCCTGGTGTCGTTACTCTACTCTACTTTACTTTACTGCACTTATAATTATTTGTGATATATATATTGTTTGCGAATATTTATTCGCATAACTATTGAATAGCTTAAATTATCACATACATTCCGCATAGCCATATTATAGATCCTGCACAAGTCGCGTACACACCCGACTTTTCAGTGTTTGCAACCAAATCGGATGGTTCACTTCGCCTGTGCATGGACTATAGGGAGCTAAACAAGCTAACCAAGAAGAATAGGCACCCACTTCCTAGAATAGACGACTTGTTCGACCAACTCGTAGGTGCCTCGGTTTTCTCCCAACTAGATATGGCCACCGGATTTCATCAGCTAAGAGTGGCTGAAGACAATATTGATAAGACCACGTTCAGGACCCCGGATGGTTTCTTCGAATGGCTTGTCATGCCTTTCATCTTAACAAACGCAGCCGCCTATTTCGTAGACTTGATGAGTAGAGTGTTCAGAGAGTTCCTTAATAAATTTGTAGTGGTCTTCGTGGACGACATTTTGATTTTCTCAAAAAGTGAGGAACAACATGCTTTGCATTTAAGGGAAGTTATGGATACTCTTCGTGCACATCAGCTGAAAGCAAAATTCTCCAAATGTCATTTTTGGAGAGAAGAAGTAAGGTTTCTTGGACATGTGGTGTCCAAAGAGGGGATAGTTGTGGATCCCGCAAAAGTAGTTGCGGTGCAAGATTGGAAGATTCCATGGACTGCAACCGAAGTAAGAAGTTTTCTCGGGCTAGCGAGCTTTTACAGAAATTTCATTAAGGACTTCGCGAAGATCTCAGCCCCACTTACTAGGTTGACGAATAAGAACCTAACTTTTGCTTGGGATTTGGATTGCGAAATTGCTTTCCAACGATTGAAAAGGGGTCTGACAACAGCCCCAGTTCTAACATTGCCTGATGGGTGTAAGATGCTTACGGTATACACAGAACCATTCGGTACCAGACAAGGCGCTGTCTTGATGCAAGAAGGCAAGGTAGTTTGTTATGGAGGAAGGCAACTGAAGGTACATGAGAAGAACTGCCCAACTCATGATTTAGAACAAGCTGCCATTGTTTTCGCTCGTAAGTCGTGGCGTCATTACCTACTAGGAGAAAGGTTTGAATTGTTTACTGACCACAAATTGTTAAAGTACCTTTTCTCATAGAAAGATCTTAACATGAGACAATAAAGTTGGATGGAATTTCTTGCCTCATACGATTTTAAGATTGCTTATACCCCTGGCAAGGACAATGTGGTAGCAGACGCCTTGTCTAGGAAAAAGCTGACCTTAAGTCCTCTCTTTGTAGAAAGGCAAAGCTTGGAGTATATAGCAAACTTTGACTTTAGACCCTCCTTTGAATTTGTACCTGGTTTGTAAGCATCGCTAGAGGTGCGGCCTACTCATTTGGACTCAATAGGAACCACGCAACGTGAAGACCCTCAGTTAGTTGAGGTGATTGATAAGCTGAGGTGAGACTTCTAGTCACTTCAATAGATACTCCATTGATGACAAGGGTTGGTTGAGACAGGATGGAAGGCTATGTGTCCCACAAGCAAGGGATTTGGTGAAGACGGTTCTCGAAGAAGCACACCATTCTAAGCTGACCATACATCTAGGTGGAGACAAGATGTATAAAGACATAAAAAGGGTTTTCTTTTGGAATGGCATGAAGAAGGATGTAGCTGAGTTTTTCTCTAAATGCTTGATATGCCAGCAAGTCAGGGCAGAGCAGAAGAAGCCTGGTGGTCTGCTTCATCCCCTAGAGGTCCTATAGTGGAAATGGGATAGCATTTCAATGGACTTTATTGATGGGTTGCCTAGGTCAAGAAGGGGCAATACCAGTATTTGGGTAACAGTGGACATGCTCACTAAAAGCGCTCACTTTATACCTGTTAAGAGTAGGAGGACTGCCTCATCGTTATCATCCATTTATCTTAAAGAGGTGGTTCGACTGCATGGAATACCCTATAGCATAGTAAGTGATCGAGATCCTATCTTTACGAGCGAGTTTTGGAAGAGTTTGCAAGAGGTTGTAGGCACATAGCTATCCTTAAGCACTGCCTATCACCCTCAAACCGATGGTAAGACGGAAAGGGTAAACATAGTATTAGAAGATCTTTTGAGATTGTGCATTCTTGATTTTGGAGGAACATGGGAGGATCATCTTCCTTTGGTGGAGTTCGCCTACAACAATAGCTACCAAGCCACCATAGGCATGGCAACCTTTGAGGCTTTATATGGAAGACCATGCTGATCACCAACTTGTTGGTGGGAGTCTACTGACAAGCTCGTACTTGGGCCTGACATGATCAGAGAAACTTCAAAGAAGGTGGACTTGATACTAAGATGAATGAAGACCGCACAAGATAGACAGAAGTCCTACGCTGATAAAAGAAGGACCGACCTTGAGTTTGAGGTTGGAGACAGAGTTTTTCTTAAAGTATCTCCTTTGAAGAATGTCGTTTGCTTTCAGTCCATAGGAAAATTGGCACCAAGATTTGTAAGGCCATTTCCTATCATCGAGAGGATTGGGAAGATGGCTTATAAAGTAGAGCTGCCCGAAAAATTGGATGGAGTTCGTAATGTTTTTCATTTCTCTCATCTACGGAAGTGCTTACATGAGTCTGCGGAAGTTGTGGAGCCGAGCATACTAGAGGAAGTAGAAGTGGAGAGAGGAAGTAGAAGTGGAGCGAGAAGCGACGATGAGAAGAGTTCCAACTCGTATCTTGGGTATAGAAGTTAAAAAGCTACGCAATCGGGAGATCAAGCTAGTTAAAGTATAGTGGAGTGACGTTTAAGGAGATGCAACTTGGGAGACTGAAGACAAGATACACGCATCCTACCCTTTTCTTTTTGAGGGTACATCCTTGATCTCTTTTTCCATAAGTTTATGTATGCTTGTATCTATCTCTTAAGTATATCTCCTCGGTCCTATTCTTGGTCCTTAGGTAGAAACCAATGAATGTAAACATGTATTTGAAAACATGTTATGATTAATGGATGCAAGTGATTGCAAGTGGTTGCTAGTGGTTGCTCGTGGATGCATACACACTCACACACTAGGTACCAGATCGGCTCAGTCACTTTCATATTGCATATGCATATATGTATTTATATATGGGTTGAAACTTGATATGTTATCATGTGGACGTAGCATTTTGTATGAATGATTGTGCACTCGTGCAGAAGTTACAAAATACGATTAGGAATAATTGCATACATGATGGACTCATAGCACTGACATGATTCGCATTAAGGAGGTCAACTGAATCAGTTGACCGCCTGATTTTGCATTAGATAAGGACATATACACGCACTATGCATATGATCATGAAAGCATTAGAAATCTTTTTAAGGACAATGGATGCCTGTGATTGATGGTTGAGTAGATAGATGTTGGATGTTAGGATACATTCTTCTTAACTAAGAGATTTCGGGGACGAAATCCTTTAAGGCGGGGAGGATGTAACACCCCGTATTTTCTGTAAATAGTAAAATAACAAATTTAATAACTCTTAATTTTTAGAAGAGGAATTAAGGGAAACGGGTTATGTCATTGCGTTCATCTCGGAATTCTGTTTGAGATAGAGTCCGCGTTTGCGTGAATCGGACTCCGTATGAAGAAGTTATGGAGGTTAGAAGTTTTTGGGTTTAAGCAGAAATTAAATTAAAAATAATAATTAAATAATCAATTCAGTTCGAAATTCAAAAATTCATAAATCGGCTGAGCGGAAAAAATCCCTCTTAGGGGTGTCGCCCCCCAGGGAGTGTCGACATAGGTGTCGACCCCCCTAGGGGTGTCGACATGGGTGTTGACCCCCCTGTAGGGTCGACACCTGCGAGCTGATCTGGACAATGATGATTTTCTGAGGTGTTAGGGCATATGTGTCATGTTCTGGTTGGCTCTCTTGGGTTTGGATGGCTTTGATGACTCCTAGGTTGACCTAAAGGCTCATATTGATTCTATACTTCTATATAATCACCCCAAACCCTTAACCCTAAACCTCATAATCTCATTCTATGAAGCTGTCATGTTGTCCATCTCCAAATTAGCATAGCCTCCATCTTCTCCAAACTAGAAATCAAGTTAGAAAGCTCCAAACCAAATCCAAACTAGAGAATCAAACGTCTACATCAAAGGATTAGCTTAGCAAATTCAGAAATTAGATCCCAGAATACAAGATCCATCCTTTTTTTGTAAGTTCGGTTATTATTCAGATTTAAACATCTAATAGAAATCATGACTGTAATAATCAGATCTAGAACTGTGCCTAATTCTGATTCATGCTTATCCTTTTGTCAAATCTGAATTGCCTATGCCTATGATACTGTTGTGATTGACATAATGAAACTTATCATGCCTATGAGACTATTGTGATTGACATAATGAAACCTATCATACCTATGAGACTGTTGCGACCGACATAATGGAACCTATCATGCCTATGAGACTGTTGTGATTCATATGATGGAACCTATCATGTTGTACATCCTATGCCTATGAGACTATTGTGATTGATATAATGGAACTTATCATGTTGTACATCAAAAATTAGTGATTCTCTTAAGTCCAATTCTATCTAATCTTTATACCTATGGTGTAAATTGCTTAGCTTACCCACACTTATCGTTAATGTACAACATGCCTATTGGAAACATGATTCTTGAATTGGGTACACCTTTACATGCCTATTTTCCCTTATCTCAATTCTTATGCTCCTTCTCTATTTCCCCCTTTTTATTTTCTTTTATGAATACTAGATTCATTTGGAACTTAGATTGAATCTCGTTGTACGTGTGATTTTAACGTGGGAAAATTGGGTATAATTTAATTTAGTAATTTTGGGCATAATATGCTTATTGGACATAACTGAGATTAATTTCAATTATGGATAATTGGCATACAGAAATTTAGATTTGGGCAGTGTAAAATGGCTAAAAGATGAACATGCCTAACCCGAGGTTAGATTGAGTTGCGGTGTAAGACTGCCCGGAACCGCCCGGCACATCCAGCGACCGCAACAATATAGATCTAATGTGAGAGGTTAGCGCATTAAGCCTAAAAACCTGAGGTTAGAATGAGTTGCGGTGTAAGACTACCCGGAACCGCCCAGCACATCCAGCGACCGCAACAATATAGATCTAATGTGAGAGGTTAGTGCTTTAATGAGTGGATTAAAGCTAAGGAACAGACATGCTAAGAATGGTGGGGTTAAGTTAATTTAGACAACACTTAACCAATAGAACATGTTAATTAAAAAGTTGGGTGGGGTTAGGTTAATTTGAGAACACTTAACCGTTATAGCATGTCGATTAGGAAACCCTAGTAACAAGACCCATTTTAGCAGTAACCCACATAGATGTATCATTGTATCCTGAACAAGGAAGGGTGGGGCACGATTACTGGGCTGATTATAAGCGGTCAAAATATTGGCGGGTGGTGCAGCAGTGTAGGTTCCGGCGGAGTATGGTCGTACACGTACCCCGTAGTGGAAAAAGCAGGCACTGGGCATCAGTAGTATACACTGTGCATCTTGAATTTGTGTCGGGTTTCCACCATAGGAATTGATACACCCCATGACGGGACTAACACATGTATCTACAATCAAGCGGGGCCGAATGACACAAGTAATAAACGCATGCGAGTAGAAGCCGATCGGAAAAGGGATCACTTTGTTATAAACACATGATGGTAGTTGAAACATTCGTTTTAGTAGGTGCAGAGAAATGGAAATGAGTGCGATAGTATATTCAGTTTATCTTATGTTATCTTATTGCTATGGTATTGTCCTATGTTCAGTTTATTCATGTCATGATCCTTTTACCTGTTTACATGCTGAATAATCACTGGACTTACCAGGCTTATGTCTGACCCGTCTTCTTTCGCCTTCTTTTCTCCGGTACCCCCAGGTCCGTAGGGAGGGAATACTTCAGCTTAGTGCATACCTTTTCCAGCTTGAAGAGAGTGGATATATTGCTTGGATTCTCTTTTCTTGGGCTATGGCTTCACTTTTATTGGGGATTTATGCTGCGTTACTACTATTTTATGTACTTGGAGTTTTAAATCAAGAACACATGTTTTATTGTAATAATTTAGAAGTTGGGTTTTGAGACAATGCTTGTAATGTTTTGACTGAACCACGCTGTTTATGAAATGATTTCAGTTTTCCGCTGTTTATATGTCTGTCTTGTAAATTATCTGTTCCTTTTACCTAAAATATTTCACCAAAGTTAATGCGTTCCCTTTGTGAGTGACCTTAACGTAGGTGGGGTGTTTCATAAAATAGCAATGTAGCACACAAGTACGTGCAGAAGGGAGATCGTGCAAGTCAATTTAGTATATAAAGTTTAGGTGTAAAAAAATTATTCACTTACGGACTGCCATTGACAAAAATAAAACTACCATTGTGGCGAGCAATGTGCCACGATCCCAAAAATATAATAAAATAGACTAGTTACCTTATTATGTGATGCCCCAAAATGCTGATATAGGGTATAAAATACTCCAAATAAAAAGTAGCTTATTTCCCAAAATAAAAATTCTAGTAAATTCTAAAAATTAAATTATAACTACGTCTCAAAGGTCTTGTCCAAATTTGAAACCGATATTTAGTTATATTAAATAAACCGTTATGGTCCATAAACGATTCTATAGCGACCATTTGAAAATTTGATTTAGATATAATTTGTAATCTATAACGCGAAGTCTCCATTTTTCACTTCTGCTAGAAAAATAGAGTTCAACAGCTTCAAACATTTCTTGTTTCGTTGAAATCCAATTCATAACGAATCATGTACGGTCGTTTGAAGTTTAAAACTCAATATTATGAACTACTGTAACGTTACAGGCTCGATTTAAATTATATTATAATTAATACATTCAAACTGTCGTTTAAATAATATATTTGTTACTATAATTCAATTCTAACTGAATTAAATTGATTAAATTATCCGCTTTACACAATATCGTCACTTCGGTTATTTCCGACTATTTTGGAAATAAATATTTTATTATTCTACTATTTAAATTAATTCAGTATTCAAAATATTTGAATTCAACTCATTGGAATTATCTAATCACTATATTAAAATAATTAAACTAATTAATTATTAAACAGCCAAAATTCTGGGATGTTACATAAGATTTCCATGTTATAACATTTTATACAATAGTCTGTTTAGTGTCTACCTTCCCAATTCCAGAATCTGCATTCTCTGTCTAAATTTCCTCATGTTCATTGGTTGATTTTTCAGATAACTCGGATGGATGCTGCTTTTTTTGAGTAATTTGCACAAAAGGTAGATATTTTAGTATGTACCATGTTTGCATTTTTACATTTATTTTTTTAATAAGCGGTTCGACAAAGTTACCTTAAACATTTATCCTTGACCAAGCTATCCACAAACTATAAATCTCCAAGTTATGTTGAAAATTACGATTTAAATCACTATTATAAAATTTTGAAGTTATCAGGAAGACAATTTAAGTGTTCTATTTCTATTGCAAAGCAAAAATCTTCTAGTTGCCTAATGTGCAAAATTTTAATAAATTTTCGCTATTGGCTACTTAAAGCTACTAAATAGCAGAGTTATGATAAATTAGCAAATAGTTTTGTCAATACCACTGGATTATTCTAAATTATTTGAAATAGATCTAAAAAAATCTTATGGTTTTGGAATCAACACAGCTTTTATAAGTCGCAAAAGAAAAAGATTCAGCTATAGAATGTTTAGATCTCTCAGAATGCAAGACATTTTCAATTTCACATGTTTTCAATTTTTAAGGTACTAACATATTATTTACAGTTAGTTGAGACAAGAAAGAAGCTTACAAAAAAGGTTCTAATCATTTGTTTAGCTATTACTCACAGGAGGCGTCAATAGTCCCTGAGTTGTATTTTACATGTCTGAAACAAAGAGTTAAAAACCTGACTCTTTTTTCTTGTCCAACAACTATACAACTTAGGCAGATTCTTAACATAAGTACGTTATAATTGAAAATGAGGAAAAGATATATGGTGACCTCCTAAGACCGGTAAATGTCATATTTCTAAAATGAAGAAATAAAGGTAAAAACATTGTCCTCAAACTATAGTTTTCCCTCTTGATTATGTTTGATCACTGCAAACACGTTTGGATAAAGGTAGTATAAAGTACTCTTCACCTTAACATTTTGGCATGGTTCTAATTTTAAATCTGGCATCGACATAGATTGGCCACAAACATAAACCTATTTTCAAAGAAACTTTTAGATGTACTATGTACTGACCGGAGCGATTCATGTCAAAATATACAGGTATGCTCATAGAATTTCAAACAAGGTTTTTTACAATAACTAATAAACTCAAACAAATGCATATAAAAAACTGATGGTCGTTAATCAAATTATTGATTTACCACCTTTAATAATAAATTGAAGGCCAGTATATCGATTTTTTCTAAATTATTTTCTTTTGATGAAAGAACTGTTCTCTTATTAGTTTGGCAATAGAAATTTTATTAGATAAAAACATAAAACAACCTTATAAATAATTGATGGGAAGTAATCAGTATAAGTATGACGGGCTTTACTTTGATGATTATATAGAAATGAAACATATAAGAATAGTTGGAAGAAATCATACACCAATATGTTGAAAAAATAAATTCAGCTGCTAAAGGAAGAAGGAAATAGCTGGCAACTGATGTTTCATGGCATTACGTTAGATGGAAGGGTAGAAGCGCAGCTTATTTTCCAACAACGATATTGGTACAGGTTGGGCAGTTAGCCAACGGGTGTGAAGAGCGTCAATGGGACATTACAGCTATATAACTACTCATTTGTTGTCGTAATACTTTGCTGGTGCAAGTTGGGCAGGTAAAGTACCAATATGTAGATTTCAAGGAGTTGCATGGACTTCAGGTGGGATGGATTGCATGTGGTACTGATGACAGGTCAATAACTGCATATGTGAAGGTGCAAGGCAAATTATTTGATGTAATATAATAACTGCAAAGCGAATGAAATATGCATGAACTTGCTATGAATTGAGCTGCCTGCATTGTCAAGCATGGAATTGCACTGGAATGATGAACTGCAATTGGATGCATGCACTGATGTGCGTAGAAATGCAGGGGAGAAGGTTATGCCGACTGTTGTTGGATGATGATCAGATGGAACATTCATTAATTAGATTAGCATATATACGCAGGTTCGTGAGGAAAACGTGATAGCAAGATAAGGTACTTTATGGCACGAGCTTATCTGCAAATGCTGGCAGCATTATCAGGGTCAGTGTTATTAAAAGCGCACATATTCGCACGCATATGCGCAACGATGCGCATGTGAAGCGCTTCGCTTAAGGTATGCGATGCGACTTGAACTATGCGTGCGCTTTTATCGCTTATGCCCTATGCACAACGCACATCAATGCGCCAAGTATGCGCGCTCAGTTGATGCTGTGCGGAAATATGGGGAAAAAAAGGAAAGAAATGTAATTGACAAGCTTTGATCAGATTTGACTGTCTAAAATAATTATGTTTTCCCTAATTGTGACTTTAACTCATACACACTTCAAGCATCAGCCGCTTCAAACGAGATCTTCTTCCAATGGCTTCAGCTCATACAACGACCAAATAAACTTATCTTCTTTAATCTTTATTTTCTTTTTGATATATCTCATCTGTAACTTCTATCTTCTTCTGTTTTCTTTTTTATTCTTTTAATTTGTCTGCTATGTGCTTGTCAATTTTTCTCGGTGAGTCTCTTTAGTACAAAAATGAGTTTTTTTAATGGTGTATGTAGTCTGTTATGTCCTTGTCAATTTGTTTCATTAAGTTTCTTTAGTATTGAAATGACTTCTCTAGTACTGTATGTATATGTCTGTATTCATTATATATATGAGTGTGTGTTACATGTGCACATATATACAAGTTATATTTGGTTACTCGCTTTAAAATGGGGTTCTTCATTACAAGTTATGTACATATATTTATCTTCTGTGTATGCTACATACACGTATATACAAGTTATGTACATGGTTTAAGTAGTTATGTACAAGTTTTCTTTCTGCCTATATAAGGACATAGCTACTATTTTTGCACCATAACTCCACGAGCTTCTTTAATTTTGTTCGTTTGTATTAAATTAGTTTGTATAAACATAACAACCGTCATGCATTTCTTTCTAATACCACATTTTATGTTCATTAATGTTTACAGTCTCTTTGTTGATGTAGTGACAATTTGATTTGCTGATGAATGTGTTATTTTCTATTAGTTCATAACGTTTATATTGTCTACATGTGCAAGATGTGTGTATCTAAATTTTACACATTATGTGCTTTTCTTTAATGAAGCACGCGCTTCGCGCTTGCGTGTTGCGCTTATGCTCCAAAGGATCTTGGCGCTTTGGTGCACGTCTCGTGTTTAATAACATTGATCAGAGTGGACTCTAGCGAGCAACTATGTGGTCGATGTGGATGATCAGTGGAGAATCCCCAATCTAACATCCAGTTTAGATACTTAGAAAAAATCACTACTGTGCTTCATATAGGCTGTAAGACATTATTATTTGTTTACATTATATTATTCATCTAATAATCTACCTATATAGGATATAGATAGATTAAAATTGTGATGGCTTTGGTGTTAATATATCCATCCATATAGGTGAATCAAAAAAAGGCATATTTTATTTGTATAAATAAATGCCTATTGTATAAGCTTAAACACAGGATTTGCTTAATGTCTGCTTATTGATATACCTGTATAAAAAATGTGAGAACAGAACCAATAGGATTAAGGTTGCCTGATATTTGTGTGTGTATGTTTTGTGTGCGTGTATGTGTAATTATATATTCGTGTATGTATAAAAATTTAATCACATACACAATCATATATATATATATATATATATATATATATGTATATATCTTACTATATACTAAAGCAAAGCTCACTTAGGCCATGTGGCAGCACCACGTTAACCCATTCCCTCATTTTCCCGCCAAAATGTTGCTTCACAATATAATAATGAAAAATAAACAATAAAATGAAATAAATATATAATAAAATATACCTATTAATAATTAGCGGTTTTGATTTTCAAGACTCTGGAGCATTCTCGAGATTATTATAATTTCAGTTGTGTCTCGGTATGCATGAAAGCTATCTAGAATTAAATAATATACTAAAAAGACATGAAAACTCTTTGTAAAGCCGTATCTCGGTTTAGTTTCCAAGACTGTCAGTCACGAAAAAAATATCTCTAATCTCTGACTGAACAGTCCCATTTTCCCTTTCTCACGTTGCGCCTCTCCCCATTTCTCCACTTTTTATTTCCAACTAAAAATATGTGGTGCATCTTCTTCTTCCCCAAATTCTTTCTCTCATTTCTCAACATTAACAGAAAATATCTAGGGATTCTGGAAGCAGTCTGATAAATTAAATACATTTTGGCCATGATTTGAGATATTTAGATTCCAGACTATTAACATAATGTTAGATTTTCTTTCCCTTCTTCCCTTATCCCTTTCTGATTGTAATTGCAAGGTTCTATAGGAGTTCAAATTAATCAGTTCAAGCGAGATTCAAAACTACACCTGCTTCGCTCAGACTTGAGCTTCCCCAACTCTTGACATGATTCCGAGAGGGTGAAATCTTCGCAGACAAGGATACATCATTGCAATTGCAAGGTATATAGTTGTCATTGTTCATTTTGTTAAAACCAAGGTCAGACTTTTTTAACGTTTAGTTTTGTTTGTGATTTCCTTAGTGTTGTAATCATATTGAAGTTTATTGTTGCTCTCCGTAAACAAGTGCAATATTTTTATGAATGCCTTGATGGTGTATGTATGATGCCAGAAATAAGTAATACGCCAAGTTGATATTTGAATGTTCAATCAATAAACTATAAACACGGTTTTTCATGTTTTTGGATTGGTTAATGTCTCTTAGTCACTTATCGTGTGCATTGGTTTCAAATATTGTTCTATTCCCATTTGAGCCTCAAAAACTTATACATGGTTTATGGTCTACTTCACTGTATAAACTTCATATTTTAGTTTCAGACAATTGTTTGTGCAAAAAAATTGTTTTTATTATTTTTCTTTTCCTCTTTTATTCCATAATAGCTACTTTGCTAAGCTGCTGCATTTATTTTATAGGAGTGAAGATGGTTTGCTAGGATTTTATCTCGGTTCATGTGTGGTTATTAGTTGCGTGTAACACCCCGTATTTTAACAACATTAAAAGATGATAAATTAAATAATAATTAATATAATATTCGGAATTAGGGGAAACGGACTACGTCATTGCGTCTGTCTCGAAATTCTGGTCAAGATAGACATTTGGTTTGCGTAAAACGGACACCGTATGAAGAAGTTATGAGGGTTTTAAGTTTGTATATGCGTAGAAGAATTATATATACGCACATGAGTCAGATATGAGTCAAAACTTATCCAGAAAGCGTTCAAAACTCAAAATTTTGTATGGCGGCAGATTTCCCGCTCTAGATGGTCGACCCCCCTAGAAGAGTGTCGACACTAGGGTCGACCCACCTACAGGGGTGTCGACACCCCTAGGGCTGACGTGGAAGTCGGTTTCAAAGGGTCTGCCGGCTATAAATACATGGTCATTTCTCTTGTTTTCTTCATTGAGAATCCATGGGGGCCAATGAAACACCCCACCTCCGTTAGGGTCACTCTCAAAGGGAATGCCCTAATTTTGGTGGAGGTTTATAAGTATAAGTCACAGATATACAAGACAGATATAAGAACACATATTTGTAAACAGCGGAAAAACAACAACTTTTATTTCATAAAAGCAAATACGTGTTACAACAACATCATCATAATTGTCTTACATCTTTTCCAAAACATAACATAACACTTTCATAATCTGTCTTGATTACATTATTTAAAGAAGCATAAATAAAACATAGATAAACTGCAAAAGCCCCATAGAGTTTGTCCAAAGCCATAGTTTCAAACGAAAAGGTCCAAGCAATACATTTCTCTTCTTCAAGCTGGATGTTAAGGCTGGTCAAGCTGCAGTGTTCCCTCCCTGTGGACCTGGGGGGGGGGAACGGAAGAAAAGAAGACGAAAGAAAAGTAGAGTCAGACATAAAGCCTGAGTAAGTCTAGTACTATTCTGTCTATGAATAAAGAACTGGGTATGATAAGCATAAACAAGAAGTGGGAAAGCACTATAAACTTGGTTAAGTTGTCTAGGGTCGAATATACTATCGTACCCCATGTTAATCTCTGAACCCATATAAACTAGTTTCCAACTGGCACCCCATAAATCAGGGTGATGTGATCCATTCTATGATGATCGGCTCCTACTCGCATAGTTACATGTGTCTTACGGCCCCCGATGTTGTAGTTACCTATGCTGGTCCCACCATGGGGTGTATCAAGTCCCATGGTGGCGGCCCGACACAACCTTAGAATGCACAGGTATGCTACTGGTGCCCAGTGCCTTATTTTTCTGCGCCGGGGTGTGTGCACGCCCGCACCCCGTTAGAACCTACACTGCTACACCACCGCCGTCGATTTGACCTCTTACAATCAGCCCAGTAATCGTGCCCCACCCTGCCTAGTTTCAGGGTATCCTGATACACCTTCTAGGGTTACTGCTGAAAAGGGTCCCCCGTTACTAGGTTTTCTATCTCTAGCCAACATGCTAAGTTGGTTAAGTGTTTTCTAACCTAACCCCCACCAGTCCGTTTAGTTTAGCATGTTCCATTTTGATTAAGTCTTTAGTTCACTTAATCCTAACAATCCTGACTCAGCCTTAATTGTCTTATTAAAGCCTTGACCTCTCACATTAGACAGGTATTGTTGTGGCTGCCTGTTGCCGGTTGGTTCCGGGCAGTCTTACGCCACAACTCAGTCTAACCTCGGGTCCTTATCGGGCTCCATGTTTAACCTCCCACATTGGATAGGTATTGTTGTGACTACTGGACAGCCGGGCGGTTCCGGGCAGGTTTACATCACAACTCAATCCAACCTCGGGTTAAACACATCGTATGTTCTACATTTACATATTTTGTCTTTCTTCTTTATTTTCTTATATGTAAATATTTGCGGCCCATTATTAAGTTAATGGTGTAAAGGTTACACCAATCATGGGCCCAACCCATACTTGAATTTGGGCCCTTCTATTTTATATTTTCATTCATTAGTAATTTTAACCCAACGTTATTTTCCCCCGTTTAACACGTCCGTTTATTATATATATGTTAGGCTTAGCCTTTTTAAGCCCAACTTAGCCATGCGAAAAGGGGAGGCTTAAAGCGTGATTACATACACAAAAAGGGGAATGTGAACGCATGAACTTGCAATATGACGTTGGAAATACAAAATAGAAACTGGTGTACTTGCATAGTAGTGACATATACTTTGGTCATAAAGCATAAGTGACATGAATCAAACCATGTAAACTTGTAGTTAAGTTAAGAATATCACTATCGACACATAGGCTTAACTACAACATAAACCTATATTTTTATTCAGGCATAATGTCAAACATAAGCAAATCATGTTCATAAGACTACTACATGTTTACAAAGGTGTCTACTTTTGTGACTAATACAAAAGTATAGTTAAATTTGTTCACATAACCATGGCATAAATATTTCTAACATGAAATCATGATTTTTACTTTAGTCATGCAAACTTGCAAAAAGGGATTTTGAATCTAACCTAGCTATGTACCACATATGTCATCATATAATTCTTGTAAACAATATAGGCTTAACATGGATTTCAATTATGCCAAATATCCATCATAGCCTAGTCATATTCATAAGTTTGCAAATAGGTTTTCTAGTACAAAAGCATGTCTTAATACATAAATCATGATGCCAAATTTTCAACATAATTTCATATGGACTATGATAACCCAAACTTATTCCAATTACTTCACAAAAATGATGTTTGTATAAAAATACACATTATGATGGCATAGTAGCAAAACCCCAAACTTGCATGAATTTAAATTAAACAACTACATACATGTAGCTTCAACAAGGATTACATAATTTGCGAATATTCCAAACGTATACTTGCATAAAACTACCGCATGTAGTTTTTCATAATTGAATAACATAATTCGAGAATATCCAAACGTATACAATATTCCAAATCGATAAGAATCATAGTAACTCACAAATTATGAATTATTTATCACCACAATCAAGTATACAAACCAACACAGTTATTTGTTCATACCAAAATAATACTCTACTTACAATGGTGTGGCGAATTCTCAAATTTAGGGATTTGAAGATGCGATTTGATTTGATTGAGTTGCTTTAGGCCTTAGAATTTTCCTCCTAATCCTCTCTCCAATTGGTGGCTACTCTTAGTCGTTCCTCAGCAACATGGAGGCTTTGTTCTTATTTTTGAATGAATAGATTAGGGTTGAGTCTAGGGTCCTTTTTATAGGGGTTATGAACTGATTAGGACCATTGATGTTGCTTGGATAGATCGTAGCCATTCATCCTAAGGAGAGACCAATTAGAGCCTGCCACCTAGCCCTAATGACAAAGCAGACTACAGAAAATCGACCAACATAAAATAGGCCAGCCATGTTGGGCTGGGTTCGACCTGGCTCTGGACCAGGTCGACATGCCTGTCGACAGCCCTGTCGACAGCCCTGTCGACCTGGCTAGACCAGGTCGACAGCCCAGCCGACCTGGGTGCCTTAGGCGGGTTTTTCCCGCCCTGGCCCATTGGGCCCCATTTTAGAATTTAAACTTGATTTTTCTGAGTTATTTTATTCTGTTTGAATTTTAAACTTAATTCAGAAACTTCCGAAGGCCATATCTTCTTCATACGGACTCCGTTTTTTCGAAAACTCGGACTCTATTTCGCGTATTTTTCCGAGACGAACGCAATGGCGTATCCCGTTTCCCTTAGTTCTTTGATTTGAAATTAATTATACTTTAATTTGTGAATTTCACAGTTATAGAATTCGCGGGGTGTTACATTCTCCCCCACTTAAAAGGATTTCGTCCCCGAAATCTTCAAGTTAGGAGGAATGTATATCCTAACATCCAATCATCCATCTACTCATCCATCAAACACGAGCATCCATTGTCCTTAAAAGACTTCTAATGCTTCATGATCATATGCGAAGTGTGTGTGTACATGTACTTATCTAATGCAAAATCAGGCGGTCTACTGATTCAGTTGACCTCCTTAATGCGAATTATGTAAGTGCCATGAATCCATTATGTATGCAAATTTTCCTATTCTTGATTCTACATGAGTGCACAATCATTCAATACAAATGCAACATCCACATGACAACACATTAAAGTTCAACCATATACGAATGCAAACATATATGCATATGCAATATGAAGTGACAGAGCCGATCTAAAACCTAGATTATGTGTGTATATGCAACCACGAGCAACCACTAGCAATCACTTGCAACCACTTGCAACCATCATCCATAACATGTTTCAATTACATGTTTCCATCCAAAGGGTTTCTACCTAAAAGATAAGGTCGAGGAAATATACCTAAAAAGATAGATAAAAGCGCAACTTAAGGAAAAGGAAAGATCAAGGATGTACCCTCGAATAGAAAAGGGTAGGCAGTGCGTATTCTAGCTTCAGTTTCCCAAGTCGCGTCTCCCTCGGCGTCGCTCCACTGAACTTTGACGAGCTTGACTTCGCGGTTGCGTAGTTTCTTCACTTCCGTTCCTAATATGCGGGTTGGAACTTTCCTTATCGTTGCTTCGCGTTCCACTTCGGCCTCTTCGAGGATATTTGGCTCTACCACTTCAGCAGACTCATGTAGACATTTTCGGAGATGTGAAACGTGAAAAACGTTGTGGACTCCAGCCAACTTCTCGGGTAGCTCTAATCTATAGGCCATTTTCCCAATTTTCTCGATGATAGGGAATGGCCCTACGAACCTTGGTGCTAGCTTTCCTGTGGTTCCAAAACGAACAACATTTCTTAGCGGTGATACCTTGAGAAAAACTCTGTCTCCAACCTCGAATTCAAGGTCGGTCCTTCTCTTGTCGGCATAGGACTTTTGTCTGTCTTGGGCCGTCTTCATCCTTCTTCGTATTAAGTCTACTTTCTCTGAAGTCTCTCGGATCATATCTGGTCCAAGTATGAGCTTATCAGTAGACTCCCACCAACAAGTGGGCGATCGGCACGGTCTTCCATATAAAGCTTCGAAGGGCGCCATTCCGATGGTTGCTTGATAACTGTTGTTGTAGGCAAATTCCACCAAAGGAAGGTGGTCTTCCCATGTCCCTCCGAAGTCAAGGACGCACAGTCTTAAAAGGTCTTCCAAAACTCTGTTCACTCTCTCTGTTTGGCCGTCGGTTTGGGGATGATAGGCTGTGCTCAAGCATAACTGCGTTCCTACTGCTTCTTGCAGACTCCGCCAAAACTCACTGGTGAATATGGGGTCTCGGTCACTAACAATGCTAGTTGGTATTCCATGGAGTCGTACGATTTCCTTGAGGTAAAGTGATGCTAGGGATGAGGCAGTTCTTTTACTTTTTACAGGTAAAAAGTGGGCGCTTTTAGTAAGCCTATCCACTATTACCCAAATGCTAGTGTTGCCTCTCCTAGACCTAGGCAGCCCATCGATGAAGTCCATTGAGATGCTATCCCACTTCCACTGCGGGACCTCTAGAGGATGTAGCAGTCCGCCAGGCTTTTTCTGTTCCGCCTTAACCTGTTGGCACACCATACACTTAGAAACGAACTCTGCCACGTCCTTTTTCATGCCGTTCCAGAAGAAAGTCCTTTTTATATCTTTGTACATTTTATCTCCGCCTGGGTGTATCGTCATCTTGGAGTGATGTGCTTCCTCGAGAACCTTCTTTATTAAATCTTTTGTCTGTGGGACGCATAGTCTTCCGTCTCGCCTTAGCAAACCCTTATCGTCGATGGAGTATCTGTTGAGGTGACTTGAAGTCTCACCCCTAATTAGCCTATCAATTGTTTCCACAAGCTGAGGGTCTTCGCGTTGTGCTGTCCCTACTGAATCCACTAAAGTTGGGCGCACTTCGAGAGATGCTAGCAAGCCTGGTACGAAATCGGAGGAAGGCCTAAAGTCGAAGCTGGCTATAAACTCTAGGCTTTGTCTTTCAACAAACAACGGGCTTAGGGTCAATTTCTTTCGGCTCAACGCGTCTGCCACTACGTTGCCTTTGCCCGGAGTGTAGGAGATTTCGAAATCGTACGAGGCAAGAAACTCCATCCATCTTTGTTGCCTCAAGTTAAGATCCTTCTGCGAGAAAAGATACTTCAACGATTTATGGTCAGTGTAAAGTTCGAACTTCTCACCTAGGAGATAGTGTCGCCAAGACTTGAGTGCAAAGACGATGGCGGCTAACTCAAGATCGTGGGTTGGGTAGTTCTTTTCGTGCACTTTCAATTGCCTCCCGCCATAAGCTACTACCCTTCCTTCTTGCATTAAGACGGCGCCTAGCCCTGTCCCACATGCATCCGTATAAACAGTGAACATCTTGCTCCCATCTGGCAGCGTCAAAACTGGGGCTGTTGTGAGAGCCCTTTTTAGTCGTTGGAAAGCAAACTCGCAATCCAAGTCCCAATTGAACACTAGATTCTTCTTAGTCAATTTCGTGAGCGGAGCTGAGATTTTCGCAAAATCCCTTATAAACTTTCGATAGAAACCTGCTAGTCCTTGAAAGCTTCGGACCTCAGTTGCATTCCTTGGTGTCTTCCAATCCTGTACCGCCACTACCTTAGCAGGGTCCACTGCTAACCCTTGTTTGGATACTATGTGTCCAAGGAACCTCACCTCTTCTCTCCAAAAGCGGCATTTGGAGAATTTGGCTTTTAGTTGATGGACTCGCAAAGTTTCCATGATTGCCCTTAGGTGCTGAGCATGTTCTTCTTCACTTTTTGAGAAGATAAGGATATCATCTACGAAGACCACTACGAATTTGTTGAGGAAATCTCTAAATACCCTACTCATCAGGTCCACGAAGTAAGCAGGTGCATTTGTCAAGCCGAAAGGCATGACAAGCCATTCAAAGAAGCCGTCTGGGGTTCTGAACGCCGTTTTATCGATGCTATCTTCAGCCACCCTAAGCTGATGAAAACCGGTTGCTAAATCGAGTTGGGAGAAAACAGACGCCCCTACAAGCTGGTCAAATAAATCGTCAATTCTAGGGAGAGGGTGCCTATTCTTTTTCGTTAGCTTGTTGAGCTCCCTATAGTCAACACATAGACGGAGTGAACCATCCGCCTTTGTAGCGAACACCACCGGAGCGCCCCATTCTGAAATGCTCCTCCTAATGAACCCCTTTTCTAGAAGCTCTTTAATCTGTTTACTGAGCTCTCTCCTTTCCCGTGGAGCCATGTGTCTAACGGGTAACGCAACGGGCTTTGCATTATCTACAAGATATATGCGGAAGTCTATTTCCCGCTTCAGAGGCAAGCCCTTCACCTCTTCGAAGACATCCGGATATTCCCGGACCACTCTAACTGATTGTAAATTTTCAACAGAGGCATCTAGCGATTCTAGATAACTAAGCATAACCGCATACGAGGGATTACAAGAAATTTCCAAAGTATTACCGAGCTGGGTTAGGAGCCTAACAACCCTTTTCTCACAATCAAGGATGGCCCCATTACTGGATAGCCAATCCATACCCAAAATCAAACCATAACCCGAAAAGCCCAAAACAAAGGCACTACATTGAAATTCTACACTTAGAATAGAAATTTTCAATCCCAAACAGATCATAGACAAATGAGCTGGGCCCCCAATTGGGTTTGAAACAATTAAGGGGTCCTCTACCATACTAGTTTTTAGGTGCAGAGATTCTACTAAAGCAGACGAGATAAAGGAGTGTGATGCGCCAGAGTCAAATAAAGTGCGGACGGGGTGATCATAAAGATAAACTACACTTTCTACAGAAGTATTTATACCTCGCTGTTGAAACATCCCACCTCCGTTAGGGTCACTCTCAAAGGGAATGCCCTAATTTTGGTGGAGGTTTATAAGTACAAGTCACAGATATACAAGACAGATATAAGAACACATATTTGTAAACAGCGGAAGAACAACAAACTTTATTTCATCAAGTCAAATACGTGTTACAACAACATCCTTTCCAAAAACATAACATAACACTTTCATAATCTGTCTTGAGTACATTATTTTTAAAGAAGCATAAATAAAACATAGATAAACTGCAAAAGCCCCATAGTGGATTGTCCAAAGCCATAGTTCAAAACAGGAAAGTCCAAGCAATACATTTCTCTCCTTCAAGCTGGATGTTGAGGTAGGTCAAGCTGCTGTGTTCCCTCCCTGAGGACCTGGGGGGGGGGGGAAACGGAAGAAAGAAGACGAAAGAAAAATAGAGTCAGACATAAAGCCTGAGTAAGTCTAGTACTACTTTGTCTATGAATAAAGAACTGGGTGTGATAAGTAAAACAGGAAGTGGGCAACATTATAAACTTGGTTAAGTTATCTAGGGTCGAATATACAATCGTACCCCATATTAATATCTGAACCCATATAAACTAGTTTCCAGTTTGCACCCCAAAATCAGGGTGATGTGATCCATTCTACGATGATCGGCTCCTACTCGCATAGTTACATGTGTCTTACGGCCCCCGATGTCTGTAGTTACCTATGCTGGTCCCACCATGGGGTGTATCAAGTCCCATAGTGGCAACCCGACACAACCTTAGAGTGCAAAGGTATGCTACTGGTGTCCAGTGCTTTATTTTTCTGCGCCGGAGTGCGTGCACGCCCGCACACCGTTAGAACCTACACTGCTACACCACCGCCGTCGATTTGACCTCTTACAATCAGCCCAGTAATCGTGCCCCACCCTGCCTAGTTTCAGGGTATCCTGATACACCTTCTAGGGTTACTGCTGAAAAGGGTCCCCCGTTACTAGGTTTTCTATCTCTAGCCAACATGCTAAGTTGGTTAAGTGTTTCCTAACCTAACCCCACCAGTCCGTTTAGTTTAGCATGTTCCATTTTGATTAAGTCTTTAGTTCACTTAATCCTAACAATCCTGACTCAGCCTTAATTGTCTTATTAAGGCCCTGACCTCTCACATTAGACAGGTATTGTTGTGGCTGCCTGTTGCCGGTTGGTTCCGGGCAGTCTTACGCCACAACTCAGTCTAACCTCGGGTCCTTGCTGGGCTCCAGGTTTAACCTCCCACATTGGATAGGTATTGTTGTGACTACTGGACAGCCGGGCGGTTCCGGGCAGGTTTACATCACAACTCAATCCAACCTCGGGTTAAACACATCGTATGTTCTACATTTACATATTTTGTCATTCTCCTTTATTTCTTATATGTAAATATTTGCGGCCCATTATTAAGTTAATGGTGTAAAGGTTACACCAATCATGGGCCCAACCCATACTTGACTTTGGGCCCTTCTATTTCATATTTTCATTCATTAATTAATTTTTAACCCAACGTTATTTTCCCCCGTTTTACACGTCCGTTTATATATATTGGGCTTAGCCTTTTAAAGCCCAATTTAGCCATGCGAAAAGGGGAGGCTTATGGCGTATACACAAAGAGGGGAAAGTGAGCGCATGAACTTGCATATGATGTTGGAAAATACATAATAGAAATTGGTGTACTTGCATAGTGGTGACATGTATTTTGGTCATAAAACATAGGTGACATAAATCAAGGCATGTAAACTTGCATAGGTCTAACTACACATGAACCTATATTCTTATTTAGGCATAATGTCAAACATAAGCATGGCCTAAATACTTCTAGCATAAACATGGCATATTGTCAAACATAAGCATGGCATAAAATACTTCTAGCATAGGCATGGCATATGGTCAAACATAAGCATGGCATAAATACTTCTAGCATGAACATAGCATAATTCAACTTAATCATGATTTAAGCCTAATCACATAACGATGGTATAAACATACTTATGCATAAACATACCTAAACATGGTGTTTGCTTTGAACTTGCAAAAGAAAAGGGGTTATTTGAGTCCAACCTAGCCATGTTATCATATAATCCTTTGAAACAAGATAGACTTAATAACGGATTTCAATTATGCCAAATATCATTTCTAGCCATATTCATAAGTTTGCAAAAGCATGATTTAATACATGGATTATGGTGTCAAAATTCCACATAGTTTCATATGAACTATAATAACCAAACTTGTTTCAATTACTTGCAAAACGATTTATGCACAAAAATATACATCATGATGGCATAATAACAAAGCCCAAACTTGCATAAATTTCACTCAACTATATACATGTAGCTTCAACATAGACTACATAATTTGCGCAATATTCCAAACGTATATTTGCATAGAACTACCGCATGTAGTTCTTTATAATGAATAATATAATTCAAGAATATCCAAACGTATACAAACTGATAAGAACGCACAAATATGAACTTCCATTGCCACAATTCAAGCATACACATCAACACAGTTGTTTATTAATACCAAAGTAATACTCTACTTACAATGGTTGCGGCGAATTCTCTTATTAAGAGATACGATTCCTTTGTTGAATTGATTAGCTTTAGGTTGCTTTGAATTTGCTTTAGGCTTAGAACTTTCTTCCTAACTCTCTCTCTAGTCGGCGGCTATTCTTTGTCGTTCCTCAGCAACATGGCGGCTATAATCTTATTTTGAATGAATAGATTAGGGTTTAGTCTAGGGTTGTTTATATAGAGGTTAGGAATTGATTAGGACCCTTGATGTTGCTAGGTTAGATCGTAGCCATTCATTAGGAAGAGAGACCAATAAAAACCCGCCACCTAGCCCTAATGACAAAGCAGACCACAGAAATTCGACCACACACCGACCTGGCCAGCCAGGTTGACTGGGCTCGACCAGGTCGATACCCCTGTCGACAGGGCTGTCGACAGCCCTGTCGACATGGGTAGCCCAGGTCGACAGCCCAGTCGACCTGGGTGGCTAGGCGGGTGTTTTATCCGCCTGGCCCATTGGGCCCCATTTCAAATTATTATTTTATTCTGTTTGAATTTTAAATTTAATTCAAAACTTCCGAAGGCCATATCTCCTTCATACGGACTCCGTTTTTCGAAAACTCGGACTCTACTTCGCGTATTTTTCCGAGACGAACGCAATGGCGTATCCCGTTTCCCTTAGTTCTTTGATTTCAGATTAATTATACTTTAATTTGTTAACTACACAGTTATAGAATTTTCGGGGTGTTACATTCTCCCCCACTTAAAAGGATTTCGTCCCCGAAATCTTCAAGTTAGGAGGAATGTAAATCCTAACATCCAATAATCCATCTACTCATCCATCAAACACGAGCATCCATTGTCCTTAAAAGACTTCTAATGCTTCATGATCATATGCAAAGTGTGTGTGTACATGTACTTATCTAATGCAAAATCAGGCGGTCTACTGATTCAGTTGACCTCCTTAATGCGAATCATGTAAGTGCCATGAATCCATTATGTATGCAAATTTTCCTATTCATGATTCTATATGAGTGCACAAACATTCAATACAAATGCAACATCCACATGACAACACATTATAGTTCAACCACATACGAATACAAACATATATGCATATGCAATATGAAGTGACTGAGCCGATCTAAAACCTAGATTGTGTGTGTATATGCAACCACGAGCAACCACTAGCAATCACTTGCAACCACTTGCAATCATCATCCATAACATGTTTCAATTACATGTTTTCATCCAAAGGTTTTCTACCTAAAAGATAAGGTCGAGGAAATATACCTAAAAAGATGGATAAAAGCGCAACTTAAGGAAAAAGAAAGATCAAGGATGTACCCTCGAACAGAAAAGGGTAGGCAGTGCGTATTCTAGCTTCAGTTTCCCAAGTCGCGTCTCCCTCGGCGTCGCTCCACTGAACTTTGACGAGCTTGACTTCGCGGTTGCGTAGCTTCTTTACTTCCGTTCCCAAGATGCGGGTTGGAACTTTTCTTATGGTTGCTTCGCGCTCCACTTCGGCCTCTTCGAGGATATTTGGCTCTACCACTTCAGATGACTCATGCAGACATTTTCGGAGGTGAGAGACGTGAAAAACGTTGTGGACTCCAGCCAACTTCTCGGGTAGCTCTAATCTATAAGCCATTTTCCCAATCTTCTCGATAATAGGGAATGGCCCTACGAATCTTGGCGCTAGCTTTCCTGTGGTTCCAAAACGAACAACGTTCCTTAGCGGTGATACCTTGAGAAAAACTCTGTCTCCAACTTCAAATTCAAGGTCGGTCCTCCTCTTGTCGGCGTAGGACTTTTGTCTGTCTTGGGCCGTCTTCATCCTCCTTCGTATTAAGTCTACTTTCTCTGAGGTCTCTCGGATCATGTCTGGTCCAAGTATGAGCTTATCCGTGGACTCCCACCAACAAGTGGGCGATCGGCACGGTCTTCCGTATAAAGCTTCGAAGGGCGCCATTCCGATGGTTGCTTGATAGCTGTTGTTGTAGGCAAATTCCACCAAAGGAAGGTGGTCTTCCCATGTCCCTCCGAAGTCAAGGACGCATAGCCTTAAGAGGTCTTCCAAAACTCTGTTCACTCTCTCTGTTTGGCCGTCGGTTTGGGGATGATAGGCTGTGCTTAAGCATAACTGCGTTCCTACTGCTTCTTGCAGACTCCGCCAAAACTCGCTGGTGAAGATGGGGTCTCGGTCACTAACGATGCTAGATGGTATTCCATGGAGTCGCACGATTTCCTTAAGGTAAAGTGATGCTAGGGATGAGGCAGTTCTTTTACTTTTGACAGGTAAAAAGTGGGCGCTTTTAGTAAGCCTATCCACTATTACCCAAATGCTAGTGTTGCCTCTCCTAGACCTAGGCAGCCCATCGATGAAGTCCATTGAGATGCTATCCCACTTCCACTGCGGGACCTCCAGTGGATGTAGTAGTCCGCCAGGCTTTTTCTGTTCCGCCTTAACCTGTTGGCACACCATACACTTAGAAACGAATTCTGCCACGTCCTTTTTCATGCCGTTCCAGAAGAAAGTCCTTTTTATGTCTTTGTACATTTTATCTCCGCCTGGGTGTATCGTCATCTTGGAGTGATGTGCTTCCTCGAGAACCTTCTTTACTAAATCTTTTGCTTGTGGGACGCATAGTCTTCCATCTCGCCTTAGTACACCCTTATCGTCAATGGAGTATCTGTTGAGGTGACTTGAAGTCTCACCCCTAATTAGCCTCTCAATTATTTCCACAAGCTGAGGGTCTTCGCGCTGTGCTGTCCCTACTGAATCCACTAAAGTTGGGCGCACTTCGAGAGATGCAAGCAAGCCCGGTACGAAATCGGAGGAGGGCCTAAAGTCGAAGCTGGCTATAAACTCTAGGCTTTGTCTTTCAACAAACAACGGGCTTAGGGTCAATTTCTTTCGGCTCAACGCGTCTGCTACTACGTTGCCTTTGCCCGGAGTGTAGGAGATTTCGAAATCGTACGAGGCAAGAAACTCCATCCATCTTTGTTGCCTCAAGTTAAGGTCCTTCTGCGAGAAAAGATATTTCAACGATTTATGGTCAGTGTAAAGTTCGAACTTCTCACCTAGGAGATAGTGTCGCCAAGACTTGAGTGCAAAGACGATGGCGGCTAACTCTAGATCGTGGGTTGGGTAGTTCTTTTCGTGCACCTTCAACTGCCTCCCGCCATAAGCTACTACCCTTCCTTCTTGCATTAAGACGGCGCCTAGCCCTGTCCCACATGCATCCGTATAAACAGTGAATATCTTGCTCCCATCTGGCAGCGTCAAAACTGGGGCTGTTGTGAGAGCCCTCTTCAGTCGTTGGAAAGCAAACTCGCAATCCAAATCCCAATTGAACACTAGATTCTTCTTAGTCAATTTCGTGAGCGGAGCTGAGATTTTCGCAAAATCCCTTATAAACTTTCGATAGAAACCTGCTAGTCCTAAGAAGCTTCGGACTTCAGTTGCATTCCTTGGTGTCTTCCAATCTTGTACCGCCACTACCTTCGCAGGGTCCACCGCTAACCCTTGTTTGGATACTATGTGCCCAAGGAACCTCACCTCTTCTCTCCAAAAGTGGCATTTGGAGAATTTGGCTTTTAGTTGATGGAATCGCAAAGTTTCCATGATTGCCCTTAAGTGCTGAGCATGTTCCTCTTCACTCTTTGAGAAGATAAGGATATCATCTACGAAGACCACTATGAATTTGTTGAGGAAATCTCTAAATACCCTACTCATCAGGTCCACGAAGTACGCAGGTGCATTTGTCAAGCCGAAAGGCATGACAAGCCATTCAAAGAAGCCGTCTGGGGTTCTGAAAGCCGTTTTATCGATGCTATCTTCAGCCACCCTTAGCTGATGAAAACCAGTTGCTAAATCGAGTTGGGAGAAAACAGACGCTCCTACAAGCTGGTCAAATAAATCGTCAATTCTAGGGAGAGGGTGCCTATTCTTTTTCGTTAACTTGTTGAGCTCCCTATAGTCAACACATAGACGGAGTGAACCATCCGCCTTTGTAGCGAACACCACTGGAGCGCCCCATTCTGAAATGCTCCTCCTAATGAACCCCTTTTCTAGAAGCTCTTTAATCTGTTTACTGAGCTCTTTCCTTTCTCGTGGAGCCATATGTCTAACGGGCAACGCAACGGGCTTTGCATTATCTACAAGATATATGCGGAAGTCTATTTCCCGCTTTGGAGGCAAGCCCTTCACCTCTTCGAAGACATCCGGATATTCCCGGACCACTCTAACTGATTGCAAATTTTCAACGGAGGCATCTAGCGATTCAAGATAACTAAGCATAACCGCATACGAGGGATTACAAGAAATTTCCAAAGTATTACCGAGCTGGGTTAGGAGCCTAACAACCCTTTTCTCACAATCAAGGATGGCCCCATTACTGGATAGCCAATCCATACCCAAAATCAAACCATAACCCGAAAAGCCCAAAACAAAGGCACTACATTGAAATTCAACACTTAGGATAGAAATTTTCAAATCCAGACAGATCATAGACAAATGAGCTGGGCCCCCAATTGGGTTTGAAACAATTAAGGGGTCCTCTACCATACTAGTTTTTAGGTGCAGAGATTCTACTAAAGCAGACGAGATAAAGGAGTGTGATGCGCCAGAATCAAACAAAGTGCGAACGGGGTGATCATAAAGATAAACTACACTTTCTACAGAAGTATTGGTACCTCGTTGTTGCAAAGGTGGCGCTTCTAGCACATGAACCTGTGCCCCTGGGGTGGATCCAGCGCCCTGCCCCTGTCCTCGTTTCCTTGGGCAGTCCTTAGCCCTGTGGCCTGTCTGACCGCACGAAAAGCACCCACCATTCTCCTTGGCCTTCTTCTTCCGGCAGTCCTTTACTAAGTGCTCCACTTTACCACAGAAATTACACTTCCTCTTCTCTTTGTTGCCCTTGTCCTCTTCATTCAGCAATGCCATTTGCACCAATCTTTCATACGTGGCTCCCATGGGTATATGGGTCATGGCCAAACTGTGTAATGGCTCATTTAACCCTTTGACGAAACGGAGAGCCTTCTTGTGCGGGGTATTGACTAGGTCAAGCCCAAACCTAGCCAGCTCATCAAACTGATTCACATACTCTCTGACTGTCTTGTCCCCTTGCTTCAGAAATAAGAATTTTTCCAACTGCAAACTTCTTTCCGCATCTGAGAGAAATTTGGTCTCAAACCTTGCCCTAAAGTCCTCCCATGTCTCCACTGGTCTTTCAGCATTAGTGACTTCCCACTAGTAGGAAGCCTCACCCTTCAATAGCCACACTGCTAACTGTACTTTTTGTCTATCTTCTACCTCAAAGATGATGAATAGGTCCTCCGTTTCTTTTAGCCAATTCCTAGCTGCTACGAAGGACTCAGTTCCATGGAAATCCCTTCCTCCCATAGCTTTAAAATCTCTACATATCTTAGCGAAAGTGTTTCCCCGAGGAGGAGGTGGAGGAAAAGGTGCTGCTGCAGCTGGATGATTTCCTTCAGCTGGAGGAGGAGGAATGGTATGACCTGGCTGAGTGGCCCTAGCTTCTAAGAAACGTCTAAACCAACCAGGTATGGGCACCCCTTCAGGCAAGTTAAGATCTTGGGACATGCTGAAACAAAAAGGATAGATTCAAAACGAAGGATAAGAGATAATACCTATGGCTTTGGGGAGTGGACTTTGCCTTTTTAGAAAATAATATTTTTCTTTTTTTAAAAATGCTTCTTTAAATTTCCTTTTTGAAAATAATTTTTCAAAACTTTTTATCTTATCTGGTAAACCTATGCTCTGATACCAAGTGAAACACCCCACCTCCGTTAGGGTCACTCTCAAAGGGAATGCCCTAATTTTGGTGGAGGTTTATAAGTACAAGTCACAGATATACAAGACAGATATAAGAACACATATTTGTAAACAGCGGAAGAACAACAAACTTTATTTCATCAAGTCAAATACGTGTTACAACAACATCCTTTCCAAAAACATAACATAACACTTTCATAATCTGTCTTGAGTACATTATTTTTAAAGAAGCATAAATAAAACATAGATAAACTGCAAAAGCCCCATAGTGGATTGTCCAAAGCCATAGTTCAAAACAGGAAAGTCCAAGCAATACATTTCTCTCCTTCAAGCTGGATGTTGAGGTAGGTCAAGCTGCTGTGTTCCCTCCCTGAGGACCTGGGGGGGGGGGGAAACGGAAGAAAGAAGACGAAAGAAAAATAGAGTCAGACATAAAGCCTGAGTAAGTCTAGTACTACTTTGTCTATGAATAAAGAACTGGGTGTGATAAGTAAAACAGGAAGTGGGCAACATTATAAACTTGGTTAAGTTATCTAGGGTCGAATATACTATCGTACCCCATATTAATCTCTGAACCCATATAAACTAGTTTCCAGTTTGCACCCCAAAATCAGGGTGATGTGATCCATTCTACGATGATCGGCTCCTACTCGCATAGTTACATGTGTCTTACGGCCCCCGATGTCTGTAGTTACCTATGCTGGTCCCACCATGGGGTGTATCAAGTCCCATAGTGGCAACCCGACACAACCTTAGAGTGCAAAGGTATGCTACTGGTGTCCAGTGCTTTATTTTTCTGCGCCGGAGTGCGTGCACGCCCGCACACCGTTAGAACCTACACTGCTACACCACCGCCGTCGATTTGACCTCTTACAATCAGCCCAGTAATCGTGCCCCACCCTGCCTAGTTTCAGGGTATCCTGATACACCTTCTAGGGTTACTGCTGAAAAGGGTCCCCCGTTACTAGGTTTTCTATCTCTAGCCAACATGCTAAGTTGGTTAAGTGTTTCCTAACCTAACCCCACCAGTCCGTTTAGTTTAGCATGTTCCATTTTGATTAAGTCTTTAGTTCACTTAATCCTAACAATCCTGACTCAGCCTTAATTGTCTTATTAAGGCCCTGACCTCTCACATTAGACAGGTATTGTTGTGGCTGCCTGTTGCCGGTTGGTTCCGGGCAGTCTTACGCCACAACTCAGTCTAACCTCGGGTCCTTGCTGGGCTCCAGGTTTAACCTCCCACATTGGATAGGTATTGTTGTGACTACTGGACAGCCGGGCGGTTCCGGGCAGGTTTACATCACAACTCAATCCAACCTCGGGTTAAACACATCGTATGTTCTACATTTACATATTTTGTCATTCTCCTTTATTTCTTATATGTAAATATTTGCGGCCCATTATTAAGTTAATGGTGTAAAGGTTACACCAATCATGGGCCCAACCCATACTTGACTTTGGGCCCTTCTATTTCATATTTTCATTCATTAATTAATTTTTAACCCAACGTTATTTTCCCCCGTTTTACACGTCCGTTTATATATATTGGGCTTAGCCTTTTAAAGCCCAATTTAGCCATGCGAAAAGGGGAGGCTTATGGCGTATACACAAAGAGGGGAAAGTGAGCGCATGAACTTGCATATGATGTTGGAAAATACATAATAGAAATTGGTGTACTTGCATAGTGGTGACATGTATTTTGGTCATAAAACATAGGTGACATAAATCAAGGCATGTAAACTTGCATAGGTCTAACTACAACATGAACCTATATTCTTATTTAGGCATAATGTCAAACATAAGCATGGCCTAAATACTTCTAGCATAAACATGGCATATTGTCAAACATAAGCATGGCATAAAATACTTCTAGCATAGGCATGGCATATGGTCAAACATAAGCATGGCATAAATACTTCTAGCATGAACATAGCATAATTCAACTTAATCATGATTTAAGCCTAATCACATAACGATGGTATAAACATACTTATGCATAAACATACCTAAACATGGTGTTTGCTTTGAACTTGCAAAAGAAAAGGGGTTATTTGAGTCCAACCTAGCCATGTTATCATATAATCCTTTGAAACAAGATAGACTTAATAACGGATTTCAATTATGCCAAATATCATTTCTAGCCATATTCATAAGTTTGCAAAAGCATGATTTAATACATGGATTATGGTGTCAAAATTCCACATAGTTTCATATGAACTATAATAACCAAACTTGTTTCAATTACTTGCAAAACGATTTATGCACAAAAATATACATCATGATGGCATAATAACAAAGCCCAAACTTGCATAAATTTCACTCAACTATATACATGTAGCTTCAACATAGACTACATAATTTGCGCAATATTCCAAACGTATATTTGCATAGAACTACCGCATGTAGTTCTTTATAATGAATAATATAATTCAAGAATATCCAAACGTATACAAACTGATAAGAACGCACAAATATGAACTTCCATTGCCACAATTCAAGCATACACATCAACACAGTTGTTTATTAATACCAAAGTAATACTCTACTTACAATGGTTGCGGCGAATTCTCTTATTAAGAGATACGATTCCTTTGTTGAATTGATTAGCTTTGGGTTGCTTTGAATTTGCTTTAGGCTTAGAACTTTCTTCCTAACTCTCTCTCTAGTCGGCGGCTATTCTTTGTCGTTCCTCAGCAACATGGCGGCTATAATCTTATTTTGAATGAATAGATTAGGGTTTAGTCTAGGGTTGTTTATATAGAGGTTAGGAATTGATTAGGACCCTTGATGTTGCTAGGTTAGATCGTAGCCATTCATTAGGAAGAGAGACCAATAAAAACCCGCCACCTAGCCCTAATGACAAAGCAGACCACAGAAATTCGACCACACACCGACCTGGCCAGCCAGGTTGACTGGGCTCGACCAGGTCGATACCCCTGTCGACAGGGCTGTCGACAGCCCTGTCGACATGGGTAGCCCAGGTCGACAACCCAGTCGACCTGGGTGGCTAGGCGGGTGTTTTATCCGCCTGGCCCATTGGGCCCCATTTCAAATTATTATTTTATTCTGTTTGAATTTTAAATTTAATTCAAAACTTCCGAAGGCCATATCTCCTTCATACGGACTCCGTTTTTCGAAAACTCGGACTCTACTTCGCGTATTTTTCCGAGACGAACGCAATGGCGTATCCCGTTTCCCTTAGTTCTTTGATTTCAGATTAATTATACTTTAATTTGTTAACTACACAGTTATAGAATTTTCGGGGTGTTACAGCTGTTGCAGAGGTGGCGCTTCCAGCACATGAACCTGTGCCCCTGGGGTGGATCCAGCCCTCTGCCCCTGTCCTCGTTTCTTTGGGCAGTCCTTAGCCCTGTGGCCTGTCTCACCGCAAGAAAAGCACCCACCATTCTCCTTGGCCTTCTTTTTCCGGCAGTCCTTAACTAAGTGTCCCACTTTGCCACAGAAATTGCACTTCCTCTTCTCTTTGTTGCCTTTCCCGCCCTTCTTAAAGTCTGTCTTCTTAGGCTGCAAACCCTCTTTCTTCCCTTGAGAGCTTTCTGCATTTGTCTCCTTCTTGCCCTTATCCTCTTCATTCAGCAATGCCATTTGCACCAATCTTTCATACGTGGCTCCCATGGGTATATGGGTCATGGCCAAACTGTGTAATGGCTCATTCAACCCTTTGACGAAACGGAGAGCCTTCTTGTGCGGGGTGTTGACTAGGTCAAGCCCAAACCTAGCCAGCTCATCGAACTGATTCACATACTCTCTGACTGTCTTGTCCCCTTGCTTAAGAAATAAGAATTTTTCCAACTGCAAACTTCTTTCCGCATCTGAGAGAAATTTAGTCTCAAACCTTGCCCTAAAGTCCTCCCATGTCTCCACTGGTCTTTCAGCATTAGTGACTTCCCACCAGTAGGAAGCCTCGCCCTTCAATAGCCACACTGCCAATTGTACTTTTTGTCTATCCTCTACCTCAAAGATGATGAATAGGTCCTCCGTTTCTTTCAGCCAATTTCTAGCTGCCACGAAGGACTCAGTTCCATGGAAATCCTTTCCTCCCATAGCTTTAAAATCTCTACATATCTTAGCAAACGTGTTTCCCCGCGGAGGAGGTGGAGGAAAAGGTGCTGCTGCAGCTGGATGATTTCCGGCAGCTGGGGGAGGAGGAACGGTAGGACCTGGCTGAGTGGCCCTTGCTTCTAAGAACCGTCTAAACCAACCAGGTATTGGCACCCCTTCCAGCAAGTTAAGGTCTTCGGACATGCTGAAACAAAAAGGATAGGTTCAAAACGAAGGATAAGAGATAGTACCTATGGCTTTGGGGAGTGGACTTTGCCTTTTTAAAATAAAATAATATTTTTCTTTTAAAAATGCTTCTTTAAATTTCCTTTTTGAAAATAATTTTTCAAAACTATTTATCTTATCTGGTAAACCTATGCTCTGATACCAAGTGAAACACCCCACCTCCGTTAGGGTCACTCTCAAAGGGAATGCCCTAATTTTGGTGGAGGTTTATAAGTATAAGTCACAGATATACAAGACAGATATAAGAACACATATTTGTAAACAGCGGAAAAACAACAACTTTTATTTCATAAAAGCAAATACGTGTTACAACAACATCATCATAATTGTCTTACATCTTTTCCAAAACATAACATAACACTTTCATAATCTGTCTTGATTACATTATTTAAAGAAGCATAAATAAAACATAGATAAACTGCAAAAGCCCCATAGAGTTTGTCCAAAGCCATAGTTTCAAACGAAAAGGTCCAAGCAATACATTTCTCTTCTTCAAGCTGGATGTTAAGGCTGGTCAAGCTGCAGTGTTCCCTCCCTGTGGACCTGGGGGGGGGGGGGACGGAAGAAAAGAAGACGAAAGAAAAGTAGAGTCAGACATAAAGCCTGAGTAAGTCTAGTACTATTCTGTCTATGAATAAAGAACTGGGTATGATAAGCATAAACAAGAAGTGGGAAAGCACTATAAACTTGGTTAAGTTGTCTAGGGTCGAATATACTATCGTACCCCATGTTAATCTCTGAACCCATATAAACTAGTTTCCAACTGGCACCCCATAAATCAGGGTGATGTGATCCATTCTATGATGATCGGCTCCTACTCGCATAGATACATGTGTCTTACGGCCCCCGATGTTGTAGTTACCTATGCTGGTCCCACCATGGGGTGTATCAAGTCCCATGGTGGCGGCCCGACACAACCTTAGAATGCACAGGTATGCTACTGGTGCCCAGTGCCTTATTTTTCTGCGTCGGGGTGTGTGCACGCCCGCACCCCGTTAGAACCTACACTGCTACACCACCGCCGTCGATTTGACCTCTTACAATCAGCCCAGTAATCGTGCCCCACCCTGCCTAGTTTCAGGGTATCCTGATACACCTTCTAGGGTTACTGCTGAAAAGGGTCCCCCGTTACTAGGTTTTCTATCTCTAGCCAACATGCTAAGTTGGTTAAGTGTTTTCTAACCTAACCCCCACCAGTCCGTTTAGTTTAGCATGTTCCATTTTGATTAAGTCTTTAGTTCACTTAATCCTAACAATCCTGACTCAGCCTTAATTGTCTTATTAAAGCCTTGACCTCTCACATTAGACAGGTATTGTTGTGGCTGCCTGTTGCCGGTTGGTTCCGGGCAGTCTTACGCCACAACTCAGTCTAACCTCGGGTCCTTATCGGGCTCCATGTTTAACCTCCCACATTGGATAGGTATTGTTGTGACTACTGGACAGCCGGGCGGTTCCGGGCAGGTTTACATCACAACTCAATCCAACCTCGGGTTAAACACATCGTATGTTCTACATTTACATATTTTGTCTTTCTTCTTTATTTTCTTATATGTAAATATTTCCGGCCCATTATTAAGTTAATGGTGTAAAGGTTACACCAATCATGGGCCCAACCCATACTTGAATTTGGGCCCTTCTATTTTATATTTTCATTCATTAGTAATTTTAACCCAACGTTATTTTCCCCCGTTTAACACATCCGTTTATTATATATATGTTGGGCTTAGCCTTTTTAAGCCCAACTTAGCCATGCGAAAAGGGGAGGCTTAAAGCGTGATTACATACACAAAAAGGGGAATGTGAACGCATGAACTTGCAATATGACGTTGGAAATACAAAATAGAAACTGGTGTACTTGCATAGTAGTGACATATACTTTGGTCATAAAGCATAAGTGACATGAATCAAACCATGTAAACTTGTAGTTAAGTTAAGAATATCACTATCGACACATAGGCTTAACTACAACATAAACCTATATTTTTATTCAGGCATAATGTCAAACATAAGCAAATCATGTTCATAAGACTACTACATGTTTACAAAGGTGTCTACTTTTGTGACTAATACAAAAGTATAGTTAAATTTGTTCACATAACCATGGCATAAATATTTCTAACATGAAATCATGATTTTTACTTTAGTCATGCAAACTTGCAAAAAGGGATTTTGAATCTAACCTAGCTATGTACCACATATGTCATCATATAATTCTTGTAAACAATATAGGCTTAACATGGATTTCAATTATGCCAAATATCCATCATAGCCTAGTCATATTCATAAGTTTGCAAATAGGTTTTCTAGTACAAAAGCATGTCTTAATACATAAATCATGATGCCAAATTTTCAACATAATTTCATATGGACTATGATAACCCAAACTTATTCCAATTACTTCACAAAAATGATGTTTGTATAAAAATACACATTATGATGGCATAGTAGCAAAACCCCAAACTTGCATGAATTTAAATTAAACAACTACATACATGTAGCTTCAACAAGGATTACATAATTTGCGAATATTCCAAACGTATACTTGCATAAAACTACCGCATGTAGTTTTTCATAATTGAATAACATAATTCGAGAATATCCAAACGTATACAATATTCCAAATCGATAAGAATCATAGTAACTCACAAATTATGAATTATTTATCACCACAATCAAGTATACAAACCAACACAGTTATTTGTTCATACCAAAATAATACTCTACTTACAATGGTGTGGCGAATTCTCAAATTTAGGGATTTGAAGATGCGATTTGATTTGATTGAGTTGCTTTAGGCCTTAGAATTTTCCTCCTAATCCTCTCTCCAATTGGTGGCTACTCTTAGTCGTTCCTCAGCAACATGGCGGCTTTGTTCTTATTTTTGAATGAATAGATTAGGGTTGAGTCTAGGGTCCTCTTTATAGGGGTTATGAACTGATTAGGACCATTGATGTTGCTTGGATAGATCGTAGCCATTCATCCTAAGGAGAGGCCAATTAGAGCCTGCCACCTAGCCCTAATGACAAAGCAGACTACAGAAAATCGACCAACATAAAATAGGCCAGCCAGGTTGGGCTGGGTTCGACCTGGCTCTGGACCAGGTCGACATGCCTGTCGACAGCCCTGTCGACCTGGCTAGACCAGGTCGACAGCCCAGTCGACTTGGGTGCCTTAGGCGGGTTTTTCCCGCCCTGGCCCATTGGGCCCCATTTTGGAATTTAAACTTGATTTTTCTGAGTTATTTTATTCTGTTTGAATTTTAAACTTAATTCAGAAACTTCCGAAGGCCATATCTTCTTCATACGGACTCCGTTTTTCGAAAACTCGAACTCTATTTCACGTATTTTTCCGAGACGAACGCAATGGCGTATCCCGTTTCCCTTAGTTCTTTGATTTGAAATTAATTATACTTTAATTTGTGAATTTCACAGTTATAGAATTCGCGGGGTGTTACAGCCAAACTCTGCCGGTGACTGAACTGAACCGAGTTATCTTCTACAACTATCAACTTTGCAAATCAAACTTAGAGATTCAAGATCCATTCTTTTTCTATTTTCTAATCCAAACTCTGTGAGTTCTTAGTTGCTTTTAGATTTAAATATTTAAAAGTAATTTGGGAAACGACTATAGTTTGGATTTGTTCATGTGCCTATTTTATGCTGGATCCATAGTAAATTGTGAAAATATGACATTCTGAATTGGTTATAATTTGGATCTAAATCTCTATCTTGTAAGATCTATTGTAACTTTTGTGGCATTCTATGATGTGGATATTAAACCTTATTTGTGTCAGAACTACCTTTAACTATTAGATCTGAATTATGTGAACATCTAAATTATTGATCAGATCTAGCCTATTACTTAGATTCCCTTGTGTTTATCATATTAGATCTGAACCTGCTGGACATTTAAATTAATATAGATCTTGTCATGTTCATCTTATCACCTTTGCTACGTTACAACTAGTCAACTGGCACAAGTTCATTGGATCTATACTTATGTGTTCACCTTATCACCATGTTGTATATGATTATGCCATCTATGTTAGAACAATCACTTTTGTCATGTTCCCCTCACTTTTCCCTTTTTACTGTTTGTTACTAGGCTATTATCTAGCCTAGTTATGCCACGAATTATATGCGAATGCGCTAGTTAGGGAATGGGGGAAAAAGATTTGTATTGGCATAATTTGAATAATGCTTATAAACATGAAATGGACATATATTTTAATTGGGTTAATGGGCATGAAACACCTATAAAGGCATATGTTTAATTATCAATTAATAAAGAAATGCCTAGGATTACAATTAGTAATTGTAATTGCATTTATGACACGAGGTTAGGTTGCATTAGTGGTGGAAGCCTGCCTTGACCCGACCGGCATATCCAGCGACCACTAATGTTGAACCTAATGTGGGAGGTCTAAGTGTACAAATACGAATCGGGTTAAGACACGAGGTTATGCCCAACTTGTGGAATAAGTCTGCCTGGACCTGACCAGCATATCCAGCATCCACAAGTTGTAGGCCTAATGTGGGAGGTCTGGCCCATAATAACCATAAATGGACATGGTCATAAATTGAAATGCTTAACCTAGTTGTATCATAATCATGAATAGGGGTTAAGTAAAGCTTGGTTGATAGTGGGAGGGTTAAATTAAATCTATCTGAGTCGGATGGGTAATATTTTGATATAGGCCCACAATAACTTAACCAATTAGAGGTTATGTATTAAAGACACCTTTTAGGGCAAGCATAACCGATAGAAAGATTGGGGTTATATAAGTAAACCTCTTAGGGTAAATATAACCTATGGAAAACCTAGTGGGTGATATAAGACAAGGGGGAGAGATTGTATCATATTTTATGGGACCCATTTCAGTCAGTAACCCGGAGTTGGTATCGAATAGAGTACTCCGAACTAGGTCGGAGAAGGGACACGCTTACTGAACTGATTATAAGATATTCAAACATAGAGGACGGTGTTGGCTACGCAAACCTACCGGGCCATGTGCGTGAATGAGCCAGGCCGAAGGGGATAAGATGACCGTGACACCTGTAGATATAGGGCTCTGCATATTAGCGGTGGGTTGCCACTTTAGGATGTGATACGTCCTGCGGTGGGGCCGGCACGGAGTATCTACGCGGGTTAGGGAGCCGATCGATTAAGGTAGTAGTTAGGATACATTTGGATGTATGCCTAAGTCTACCACCTTATAGCGGAAGGGATCATCTCATTCTGGTTATACTAGTAATAGTGTAGAGTAACCATTAGGGAAGCATATACACTTTATCCTGTCTACCTTGTCACACCTGCCTTTTGTGTAGTAATCTCTCTTATCCACTTTATATGTCTGTCATGCTACTTTTAATTATTTACTTGCTAAAAGTAACTAGACTCGCCAGACTTTATGTATGACCCTTTTTGTTTTCCTCTTCTTTCTTCCGTTTCCCCCTCCCTCCAGGTTCTCAAGGTGGGAGTTCTCAGGCTTAGTCAGGACTCAGTTATCATCTTGCTAGGAGCTGCTTTCGAAGTATGGCTCAAGTTCTTATCTCCACTATGGCTTTGTCTTTTCTTTGGGGAATTATGTTTTCTTTTAAGTATTTATGTACTTTGATGGTACAAGATAGAAGTTATTATAATGGTTTTTGTGACTTATGGTATTTTGGACCATGATATATGATTTATGTTTGAAATAAAAAATTGAATTCCGTTGTTGCTTTTATATCTGTCTTGTAATATTTCTGTTCTGTTTACTTACGACGCTTCACGGAATTTAACGCATTCCCTTTGTGAGTGACATTAACGGACGTAGGGTGTCACATTTGGTATCAGAGCGATGTTACCATATTGGATAAAATGTTTTTGAAAAGTATTTTCAAAAATGGGTTTTAAAAGAAAGCATTTTCAAAAAGAAAAGTCTGTTTTGAAAAACATTCCCCAAAAAGCCATATGTGATATCTTTCGATCCTTTGTCTGAATCTCTTTCATTTTCTTTTCAGCATCTCTGGGGAACCTAACATTCCTAATATCCCAGAGGGCGTTATGATACCAGGATGATTTCGTAGGTATCTAGAGGCGACGGCGCCTGCCGAAGGCCAAGGAAACGTTCCTCCCCCAGCTGCACCAGTCATTCCTCCTCCTCCTCCAAGAGAAGATAATTTCACTAAGATCTGCAAAGACTTTCGTGCTATGGGAGGGAAACCATTCCATGGGAATGAGACATTCGTAGAAGCGCGGAATTGGCTCAAGGAGACCGAGGACTTATTCGTAATCTTTGAAGTAGAGGATAGAAGGAAGATTTAGTTAGCTGCTTGGCTACTGAAAGATGAAGCCTCATTCTGGTGGGAAGTTACCCAAGCTGGACGTCTGGTAGAAACATAGGAACACTTTAGACAAAGATTTGAAATGAAATTTCTTTCCCAAGTCGAGAAAAGCATGCAAATGGAGAGGTTCTTGGCTCTCAAACAAGGGAACTTGACGGTGAAAGAATATGTGAACAAATTCAACCAGCTAGTTAGGTTCGGGTTGGAACTGGTGGATACTCCGCGTAAGAAGGCTTTGCGGTTTGCTAAAGGGCTAAATGAACCCCTTCACGGGTTAGCCATGTCCTATATTCCAATGGAGGTAACTTTTGAAAAGCTTGTCGATATGGCCTTAATGGATGAGGAAGACAAGGGAGAAAAGAAGGAAGTAAAGGATGAGGAAACAAAGCAAAATAAGAAGGTACGGCCCAAGAAGGGGCAACAACAACAACAACAGAAGAAGAAGAAAAGTGGAAAGAGCAAAAAGGCCAAGGAAAAGAGGAAATGTCCCAATTGTGGAAAAGAGTGTCATTTGGTCAAAGACTGCAAGAGAAGAAAGAATTCTTGCTTTAATTGCGGAGTGGTCGGACATTTTGCTAGGGAGTGCCCGAAGAAACAGGGATCACAAGGACAAGGTCAAAGGGCAAGAACTTCTGGAGGGCAGGTGCTTGCTCTCGCGATTAGTGCTCCTGATAAATGTAGAAAAATTTCTGTGGAAGGTTTAATTTCTCTTTCTAATCATCCTATTAGAACACTTTTTGATTATGGCGCTTCACATTCATTTATATCTAGTTCTGTGGTTGATTCTCTGCATTTAATTACTAGTATGGTAGTGGATCCCATAGTTGTCTCAAACCCCATTGATGGTTCGGCTCATTTATCTATGATTTGTAGGGGTTTGAAAATATCTGTGTTAGGCGTTAAATTTGAATGCGACGCATATGTGCTCGGGTTCTTGGGCTATGGTTGATTCTAGGGATGGATTGGCTGACCACGTAGGGTGCCATTCTAGATTGTGAGAGGAGGGTCGTTAGACTTTTATCTTGTCATGGGAGGACCCTCGAGATTTCTTGTGACCCCCAAGGGTCTGTTATGCTTAGTTTTCTAGAGTCTCTTGATGCATCTATAGATAATTTGCAAACTGTTCAAGTAGTCCGAGATTATTCTGATGTTTTTGATGAGGTACGGGGCTTACCTCTGAGGCACGAGATCGATTTTCGTATATATCTTGTGGACAATGCAAAGCCAGTTACATTGCCAGTGCGCCATATGGCTCCAAGGGAAAGGAAGGAGCTTAGCAAACAAGTAGGGGAGCTATTTTAAAAATGGTTTATTAGACGAAGCATATCTGAATGGGGTGCTCCAGTAGTATTCGCAACTTAGGCGGATGGTTCGCTTCGCTTGTGTGTGGACTATAGAGAATTGAATAAGCTCACCAAGAAGAACATGCACCCAATTCCGAGGATAGACGACTTGTTTGACCAACTTGTTGGTGCCTCGGTATATTCTCAGTTAGATTTGGCCACGGGATTTCATCAGTTGAGGGTGGCTGAGGACAGTATAAATAAGACCTCTTTTAGAAATCCGGAAGGTTTCTTCGAATGGCTAGTTATGCCTTTTGGGTTGACAAATGCACCCGCCTATGGTGTTGATTTGATGAGTAGGGTGTTTCGGGAGTTCCTAAATAAATTTGTGGTGGTCTTTGTTGATGATATCTTGATCTTCTCCAAAAGTGAAGAAGAACATGCCCAACACTTGAGAGAAGTTTTGAAAACTCTCTGTGCGCATCAGCTTAAGGCGAAGTTCTCCAAATGCCATTTTTGGAGAAAAGAGGTGAGAATCTTAGGGTATGTGGTCTCCGAAGAAGGGATAGCTGTAGATCCCACAAAGGTAGTTGCAGTGCAAGATTGGAAGATTCCTAAAAATGCAACCGAGGTGAGAAGCTTTCTTGGGTTGGCAGGTTATTATAGGAAGTTCATTAAGGACTTTGCGAAGATATCGGCCCCTCTCACCAAGCTGACGAAGAAGAACTTGGCATTCTCATGGGATACAGATTGTGATGTTGCTTTCCAACGGCTAAAGAGGGCTCTGACAATAGCCCCAGCTTTGACTTTGCCTGATGGAAGTAAAGTGTTTACCGTTTACACTAATGCATGTGGTACAGGGCTTGGTGCGGTTCTGATGCAAGAAGGGAAAGTAGTGTGTTATGGGGGTAGACAGTTGAGAGTTCATGAGAAGAACTACCCCACCCATGATCTAGAACTAGCTGCCATAGTATTCGCGCTTAAGATGTGGCGTCATTATTTACTTGGAGAGAAGTTCGAGTTATACACCAATCAAAAATGTCTCAAGTACTTGTTGTAACGACCCAGGGATTTTCAGCCCCGTAAATCGACATAAATACCATTACCGTAACTTATGTCGACCTTCCAAACACCGAAAGCACTGGACGTTATTAGAAAGAAATTAGAGCGTGAGATAAGAAAGAAAGAAATATTAGAATAGAAGAAGAAGAACCAACACAACACAGAGTCTCACATCGCAGCGGAACAAAATATAATACAGAAATAAATCTTTACTGAGAGCTTTTCAAAATACTTACAATTTTTAGAGCACATCGACACCACTGGACAGTTATAATACTCATATACGATACACAGCGTAATAGCAGCTATATAATATCATACGTCTGGACTCTTTCAGCTCGTCTCTTCATAGCATTTGATAACCTGAACCTGTACACCCCGGGCTAACCCGAGCATTTACAAAACACTGGGTCAGTCTGGTGAACCAGAGTGAGATAAACTCGCACAGTATTAATGGTGTCACACAATCTAATTTTAACGTTTAAATCTTTCAAAAGAAAAGGATAATCGTAAGACCAAATCCACACATAAACACAGACGGTTTTTACCTTACGATAATCCAAAACATTTTTGAAATCAATATCTTGTCTGATATTATAATAATGTCTAAATACAAGTAAATAGCAATAGCAATCTAGTGGAACGCTTGCATCTCACGCTCCACACATATAGTATACAATCAAAACCGCTGGCGCTTATTGGAACTTGTATTTCCGACTATGACAAGGTATGGGACCACCTGCCGATAGTGTATCACTAGAGGCGAATACACTAGGTTCAACAAGAACGTCTTGCAACCTGGCCCTCACATGACCGACCACTCATTTCGCTTGAGTGTATCAAATGTATATCACCAATAGTGGAAGCTAGCCACCGTCTTCTCGAAAAGGGACAACATCGAAATAGATTTAAGAAACAAAAAGATTTTCTCTAGATAGGTGATTATACACCCTAATGGGAGTGACCCACATAGCCATGCTGCCTGCCCGATTTCTGTCATTTACCGGTTGTGAGGCTTGAGGCCAGGATTTTCTTTGAACATCTGATGGCCATTCACTTTGAATGCCACATCGTCAAATCCATCAGACATCACTAATTGACGTCCACAAAAAATACTCTAGCAGTTAAGCTAAGAGAACGGCCATTCCCCGCCAACCACTATAGCACGTTTGAAGAAATCAACGTACGTGACCCCTTCGGAAATACTCTGTCAGACATCCATTCAAACAAGTCATCCAGGAACATTATGAACCAAAGGTACTCTCCTACTGCATCCAATATAGGAGTCACCTCATGGATCAGTAGCGAGAAGTCCTTGCAACCCGTAGATTCCAACCACAACAGAACCACAGTTTATCTCTGGCTGCTAAACCAGAGATTAGTAGCGATTCTTCCATTCATAAATATCTGCGGTCTTCAATGCTCCATCTCGATCATCTTCTGATTTCTTCACGTATTTGTTGGTTGGAATGATTTTCGAATATAAATTCGATCCCGGTCTTTCCGTACCAACAATCGTATTGGACAGATTTGATGGTCGGTGACTTAACTATCAAAATGAACAGTGTTTCAATCATGACAACCCAGTGGTTTCACTGGTTCAGTATTCAGCATCACTTGGCCTTTCAATTAAAACAAACTGATTCACTTCTGTTTAAATAAAACTTCTAACTCTTTTAAATATTCAAGAATACGATATTTGACTTCATACTTAATATACTAATGTTCTCCAAAACCATTTTATATCAATACTTAGTGAAATAACTTGTAATCATAATAAATTTCCACTTAATTTTCCTTTCAAAACATTTGTTACATCACCCTTTATTATTTAAACTTGGGAAATCAACTTAACTTATTATTCGTAATCAACGTTAAGTAGTATCTTTTATTTTATCCTTGAAACAATAACAAATATTTATTTGTATAAAAACTCAACCTTTCATTTCCTTCTTACTAATTTCCTTTACTTCTTATATTCTCCAAATTTTCACCAAACATCGCATTATTATTTCTCGAATGGAAATAATAAATTATCACTAACCTCTTTTCCGATTACCAACTGATATCATCTTCAGATAATCCTGATGTTGTTCGAGTTGGGGTAATTTAATTACCTCTCAGACCTTGATCAACAACGTTCTTACCCTCAGATAAATATAAGTTGTAATCGAACCATTATTCTATTCCAGCCTCAAAACAAATTCCATTATAAATTGGATTTGTTTATACAAATCCTACGACCCACTTCTTTACCCAAAATTTACCTTTACCAATCTCCTTTCAAATTCTTCCGACCATTTCCACTTTGGAACTCTTATTTAATTTCCCCCCTTTCTACTTGATCTCATTTTCAAGTATCGTTAACGTAAAATTAACGTCTTAACACTTTAAACCTCATTTACATAACCCTGGTTTATTATAAACCTTTTCCTTAATTTCCTTTCACTTAATTCAAATCATTAAGTAGCATTTATTTTAAGCTATAGGATTCGCTTAAAAACTTCTTTAGAACTTTGTTATAAAACTAAGTTTTTAAATAAAACCTGTTTATGAACTCTTTCCACCCTTCAATTGGATTTCATTTCAATTCGGTTACTTTTTATATGAATTCCAGTTCAAAGGTAATCCTCTAAATTACTATTAATCAGAAAAATACTCCATCTTTATCATTAACTACTATGAAGGTAGTTAATTCCTTTATTTACTAAAATGAATAGTAAATTCTCATTTAAAACCTTATTAAAACTAAAACCATATTTCTTAAAATATTTTATTCAAAAATATATTTCAAAGTCTAACTCCAGTTATAAAATAAATTTTGTCACTTTATCTCTATCGACTCTGTGAATCAATATAAACAAAACGATTTACATTTAGGCCACTTACTGCTGATTACTCAACCAATATAGCCAATTGGTTAAAACCAAACACAGGGTGTATTTCCAATCAATGATCAATATCAAATCAATCACCCAAACACGACAGTTCATATGATAATATGAAAATAAATAATATATTTGAGGAATCTGGTTGGATCCCTCTAACCTGTTCTTCCCTGGTTATCACAAACCAGATCATTCAATTCAAACAGATCAAACCATTCAAACAGATCAAACAATTCAAACCATTAAACACGTTTATTTTATAAATGTGACCAACAAGGTAAGTTACCTTTATTGGAACCAATCGTTAAAATAACGATTTGGTATTTCGCTGAAATTAAACGACAGTTTAATTTCATCAGTTAAATCAACCAATAGATGTATAATCAGCAAACAATCAACTATCAGCAAACAGAGCACACAAATTAAACCCAATTTATATAAAATATAAATGGGAAAAACTGAGTGAGTTTAACTCACCTGATTTACTTGTCGCTGAGCGATTTGTTTAATTAAATTAAACTAATGTTTAATTTAATTAAAATTCTCGGATAATTCCAGAACTGTCCAGACTGGATCCAAAATGTAATGTTCATCGTAACGGTACCGACATAGCTCCTTTGATCCAATTCTGATATCACAAACATAAATCATAAATGATATAAGTTTACGGTTTTCTATGATTTTATTTAGACAATTTATTTCTTTGTTTACAAATTATCATAACTAATTACTTGAATTTACCATCAGCAGACCGATAAGCGTCCATCTCCTCAATTGTTCTGCACAAGTTAAACTATTATAAGGTTACGGTGTTTAATTAAATTATTAACTAGTTTCTTAATTATATTTAACTAAACTAAATATCTTTTAATTAAGTCATTAGTTAATTACTTTCGGTAAGGAGAAATGAGGCCGATGGTTCCTTCTATCTTTCTCTTTCTCGTTGCTTCTTTCACCAGTTGTCTTGGTTCCAGTTTGACATCTGGTAGTAATATAAAATCAAATTCTGAGTTAAAACTTTATATCGTTAATCCCATAATTATTGAAATAAATTATTTTAGTTAGAGATTTAACCGGCTGAAATTTCATTTCCTGATCGTCATACTGGCTTTGATCCTCCTACCACGTCCTTGCTTCCCTCACGTTCTTGCTCTTCTATTCATCCATTCATGTATATATATTTTCTAAAAGACTGGCCGATCCTTTAGCCTTCCCAAACATTTGCCAAGTTCCATTTTTTTTGTTTTGATCCCATTTTCTTTTTGCAATCGTTGTACCAAATACCAACTGCCACGTTCCCCATTTCTTTCAAATTCCCTTGCCGTCCACTGCTGCTTCACGTTCTACTTCGAATTTGCCCCTCCCCAAAACTCTCGTTCGAGGCATCTAATTGGCAATTTACTTTGCTCTTCATCAATAATGAACCGTCCCTTTGTTGCTTATTTTCCCTGAAGCTCACGCTGACCTCAGGTTCAACAGTATCGCACCTTCCCTGATTGCTCACCACTTCTTCACGCCTGATGGTTTTCAACTCCTCACGCCTAAACTCAAGCCAGCGCTGTCCCTTTTTGCCACCATCGTCCCACACTTTCCGTCCACCAGACTGTCATCCCCGACCACTGTTTCAACCCCCTCAGCAACGCCTATCATCGCCCCAAGTCCCTGCCAACTCGAGTCCGCCGTGTCCCTTTAAATCTTGTTCGAACGTGGAGTCTTTGAGGCCAAATAACGGCCACCAGAACGAGCGGAGAGCCATCACCATCGGTCGAATGCTTGATCTCGCCTCCCTCAATGATTTTGCTGTTGAAACCCTTTGAAACAATGAAGAGATTTGGTCGGATTTTAAAGGAACTATTTAGAATAAGTATTGCCATCCATTAGTGTTTAGAGCCGGCGGAATTTCTTTGACCAAGAGATAATGTTTGACGCCCAGAATAGTTTATGGATTGGTATATATATACATGGTTGGATGGATAGTTTAATATTAGTTTATTAAAACCAAAACTTAGCTGTGAAGTAGTTGATAAAAACCACCACAGATGATTTTCGTTTACTGATAAAAAGGCTAATCTTTGTGTAAAAAGATATTCCGGACCCAATGGGACAAGTTTCGTCGAAATCTGAGGCCGTATGAAAATTTTTCCTTTATAAAACCAGAAATAAACAAGTGTTTAATTTTTTTACGATCACCAGGTAAATCAAATCAACTTGAAACCTTGCAATCCTATAATAATTTTTCAATACGAACCCAACAGCATCAGTTTCGTCGCATTCTGAGACTGTTTCCCCGGTAGGCCATTTTTACGCGCACCGCAACGCCATTTTTGACACCAAATTACCCGGTCTCCAAAAATAACAAACTATATACCTATCATGACTATAATCGACGATACGAACTCAACAGAATTGATTTCGTGGCCTAATTCGATCGTCTGCTCAGGTTATATCCAAAAACTCCTTATTAAATTAATTACGCGCTATAGAAATTGAACGGGCGTTTGTGGCTGCCGTGGTCACATACCACATCGGTTTGCCATGCCATTTGACACCGTATAATATTTTAACGATACGGTTCTAATGAAACTAGTTTCGTCGAAATCTGAGTCCGTTTGCAAAATGGTCATTTTAAAGGTCGATATTTAAATAACGATTTTCACAGCGACTATTTCAAATTTTGATTTGGTCATAACTTCAAATCTATAACATGAAATCTGGATTTTTCTCTTTCATATGAAAATTATCGTCAACACGGTTCCAACGTTTCTCGTTTCACAGAAATCCGACTTATATCGGATCCTGTATTCTCAGTTGAAGTTCAAAACTCCATATTACGAACTGCACTCCATTTTCAAGCTTGATTTATATTTAAATAAATTATAGCGTTTAAACTTCGGTTTAAATGACGAATTAAATAATAAAACCCATTAATACTCCAAATATAATATTTAAAATAATAAATTAAATTAAATATTTGATGGCAAAAACACGGGTCGTTACATTCTTCCCCCCTTAAAATAATTTCGTCCTCGAAATTGCTAAGGTAAGAAAGAACGTTACAGACCGATTACCTTTACAGAATAATAACTTTAAAACTCGATTTTTATTTTCAAAACTAATCTAATTGGTTTTAAAACCAGTTTATTCCCAATAAAAGAATTTTTCAAAAATTAAAAAAAATTCTAACACCTTAAATTTTGGAAAAATTTGGCAGAGTCTCCCCTACACGGAGGACATCTGCAATATCGCAGGTTCAAGAAATATATATCCATCGACCAACAGGGTCGGAAAAATTCAAAAACCAAACTCAAAAACCCAATAAAACCGAAATTTCATATTTTGCATAGGTGAACCTTTTTGCGAGCGTTATTGAGCATATCTTCTCGACATATATACGATTTACCCAACCAGTATCATTCTGGCTAGACAGCTGGCACCTGTACTTAGCTCAATTCACATATGAGTAATAAACTGTGATAATATTTCACTAATCAACAATTATAACTGCACCCATTTCCAAAATCAAGCATGAGCCTTAATTCACTTTGAAATACATGGTGAAATTATTTATTTTCAATTCATATTCGGTTTCATTCCAATGTTTAACTCTGGAATTTATTTTTAATTCATTCAACTCTTGTTTACCATTGGTTAATCAAACATATAATCAATAATTAATCAACAACCAACTTAACCGATCAACCACCTTTTATTAACTATTAATATTCAATATTAATATTTACTCTGGTTCACATGTTTGAACAATAGTTGGTTAATATCCAATCGATTTCTATTTATTATTTCATAAATTCCCAAATTCCAAATTTGTTTTATTATATTTCATTATCATACTAAATTTAATTCCACTTAGCCAAGCTAAGTTCCAATTCAAATTCTTAATCAACTTGAATTTATCCAAATCGACAAACACATCAAATACACCAATATCTCAATAAATTGAGAAAACTATTCCTTTTCTATACAAAAATATAATTTGGGTAAAATTATTTCATTTACCCTCTTTTCAAAACAATACTGTATCTATTTGCCAGTCCAACACTTTTCAACACTTGAACCGATCAAATAACACAATACAAAACATTTGTTTATGAAATCTACAATTATGCTCTCATATATATATACACTCAATCTCAATCTAGGGTATTACTAACCCCATCTCTATCGAGTTACACCACAGAGCCAAGGTTATTACCAAACCAATAGCTCTGATACCACTACAACGACCCAGGGATTTTCGGCCCCGAAAATCGACATAAATACCATTACCGTAACTTATGTCGACCTTCCAAACACAGAAAACACTGGATGTTATTAGAAAGAAATTAGAGGGTGAGATAAGAAAGAAATATTAAAATAGAAGAAGAAGAAGAACCAACACAACACAGAGTCTCACATCGCAACGGAACAAAATATAATACAGAAATAAATCTTTACTGAGAGCTTTTCAAAATACTTACAATTTTCAAAGCACATCGACACCACTGGACAGTTATAATAACTTGTCCTCATATACGACACACAGCGGAATAGTAGCTATATAATATCATACATCTGAACTTTTTCAGCTCGTCTCTTCACAGCATTCGATAACCTGAACCTGTACACCCCGGGCTAACCCAAGCATTTACAAAACACTAGGTCAGTCTGGTGAACCAGAGTGAGATAAACTCGCACAGTATTAATGGTGTCACACAACCTGATTTTAACGTTTAAATCTTTCAAAAGAAAAGGATAATCGTAAGACCAAATCCACACATAAACACGGACAGTTTTTACCTTACGATAATCCAAAACATTTTTGAAATCAATATCTTGTCTAATATTATAATAATGTCTAAATACAAGTAAATAGCAATCTAGTGGAACGCTTGCATCTCACGCTCCACATATATAGTATACAATCAAAACCGCTGGCGCTTATTGGAACTTGGATTTTCGACTATGACAAGGTATGGGACCACCTGCCGATAGTGTATCTCTAGAGGCGAATACACTGGGTTCAACAAGAACGTCTTGCAACCTGGCCCTTACATGACCGACCACTCAATTCGCTTGAGTGTATCGAATGTATATCACCAACGGTGGTAGCTAGCCACCGTCTTCCCGAAAAGGGATAGCATCGAAATAGATTTAAAAAACAAAAGGATTTTCTCTAGATAGGTGATTATACACCCTAATGGGAGTTACCCACATAGCCATGCTGCCTGCCCGATTTCTATCATTTACCGGTTGTGAGGCTTGAGGCCAGGATTTTCTTTGAACATCTGATCGCCATTCACTTTGAATGCCACATCGTTAAATCCATCAGACATCACTAATTGATGTCCACAAAAAATACTGTAGCAGTTAAGCTAAGAGAACGACCATTCCCCGCCAACCACTATAGCACGTTTGAAGAAATCAACGTACGTGACCCTTTTGGAAATACTCTGTCAGACATCCGTCCATACAAGTCATCTAGGAACAGGATGAACAGAAGGTACTCTTCAACTACATCCAATATAGGAGTCACCCCATGGATCAGCAGCGAGAAGTCCTTGCAACTCGTAGATTCCAACCACGACAGAACCACAGTTTATCTCTGGCCGCTAAACCAGAGATTAGTAGTGGTTCTTCCGTTTATGAATATCTGCGGTCTTCAATGCTCCATCTCGATCATCTTCTGATTTCTTCACGTATTTGTTGGTTGGAATGGTTTTTGAATATAAATTCGATCTCGGTCTTTCCGTACCAGCAATCGTATTGGCCAGATTTGATAGTCGGTGATTTAACTATCAAAATGAACAGTGTTTCAATCATGACAACCCAATGGTTTCACTGGTTCAGTATTCAGCGTCACTTGGCCTTTCAATTAAAACAAACTGATTCACTTCTGTTTAAATAAAAATTCTAACTCTTTTAAATATTCAAGAATACGATATTTGACTTCATACTTAATATACTAATGTTCTCAAAAACAATTTTATATCAATACTTAGTGAAATAACTTGTAATCATAATAAATTTCCACTTAATTTTCCTTTCAAAACATTTGTTACATCACCCTTTATTATTTAAACTTGGGAAATCCACTTAACTTATTATTCGTAATCAACGTTAAGTAATATCTTTTATTCTATCCATGAAACAATAACAAATATTTATTTGTATAAAAACTCAACCTTTCATTTCCTTCTTACTAATTTCCTTTACTTCGTATATTCTCCAAATTTTCACCAAACATCGCATTATTATTTCTCGAATGGAAATAATAAATTATCACTAACCGCTTTTCCGATTACCAACTGATATCATCTTCAGATAATCCTGATGTTGTTCGTGTTGGGGTATTTTAATTACCTCTCAGACCTTGATCAACAACGTTCTTACCCTCAGATAAATATAAGTTGTAATTGAACCATTATTCTATTCCAGCCTCGAAACAAATTCCATTATAAATTGGATTTGTTTATACAAATCCTACGACCCATTTCTTTACCCAAAATTTACCTTTACCAATCTCCTTTCAAATTCTTCCGACCATTTCCACTTTGGAACTCTTATTTAATTTCCCCCCTTTCTACTTGATCTCATTTTCAAGTATCGTTAACGTAAAATTAATGTCTTAACACTTTAAACCTCATTTACATAACCCTGGTTTATTATAAACCTTTTCCTTAATTCCCTTTCACTTAATTCAAATCATTAAGTAGCATTTATTTTAAGCTATAGGATTCGCTTAAAATCTTCTTTAGAACTTTGTTATAAAACTAAGTTTTTAAATAAAACCTGTTTATGAACTCTTTCCACCCTTCAATTGGATTTCATTTCAATTCGGTTACTTTTTATATGAATTCCAGTTCAAAAGTAATCCTCTAAATTACTATTAATCAGAAAAATACTCCATCTTTATCATTAACTACTATGAAGGTAGTTAATTCCTTGATTTACTAAAATGAATAGTAAATTCTCATTTAAAACCTTATTAAAACTAAAACCATATTTCTTAAACTGTTTTATTCAAAAATATATTTCAAAGTCTAACTCCAGTTATAAAATAAATTTTATCACTTTATCTCTATCGACTCACCTAACGGTTAATCAATATAAACAAAACGATTTACTTTTAGGCCACTTACTGCCGATTACTCAACCAATATAGCCCATTGGTTAAAACCAAACACAGGGTGTATTTCCAATCAATGATCAATATCAAATCAATCACCCAAACACGACAGTTCATATGATAATATGAAAATAAATAATATATTTGAGGAATCTGGTTGGATCCCTCCAACCTGTTCTTCCCTGGTTATCACAAACCAGATCATTCAATTCAAACAGATCAAACCGTTCAAACAATTCAAACCATTAAACACGTTTATTTTATAAATGTGACCAACAAGGTAAGTTACCTTTATTGGAACCAATCGTTAAAATAACGATTTGGTATTTCGCTGAAATTAAACGACAGTTTAATTTCATTAGTTAAATCAACCAATAGATGTATAATCAGCAAACAGTCAACTATCAGCAAACAGAGCACACAAATTAAACCCAATTTATATAAAATATAAATGGGAAAAACTGAGTGAGTTTAACTCACCTGATTTACTTGTCGCTGAGCGATTTGTTTAATTAAATTAAACTAATGTTTAATTTAATTAAAATTCTCGGATAATTCCAGAACTGTCCAGACTGGATCCAAAATGTAATGTTCATCGTAACGGTACCGACATAGCTCCTTTGATCCAATTCTGATATCACAGACATAAATCATAAATGATATAAGTTTACGGTTTTCTATGATTTTATTTAGACAATTTATTTCTTTTATTTACAAATTATCATAACTAATTACTTGAATTTACCATCAGCAGACCGATAAGCATCCATCTCCTCAGTTGTTCTGCACAAGTTAAACTATTATAAGGTTATGGTGTTTAATTAAATTATTAACTATTTTCTTAATTATATTTAACTAAACTAAATATCTTTTAATTAAGTCATTAGTTAATTACTTTCGGTAAGGAGAAATGGGGCCGATGGTTCCTTCTATCTTTCTCTTTCTCGTTGCTTCTTTCACCAGTTGTCTTGGTTCCAGTTTGACATCTGGTAATAATATAAAATCAAATTCTGAGTTAAAACTTTATATCGTTAATCCCATAATTATTGAAATAAATTATTTTAGTTAGAGATTTAACTGGCTGAAATTTCATTTCCTGATCTTCGTACTGGCTTTGATCCTCCTGCCACGTCCTCGCTTCCCTCAGGTTCTTGCTCTTCTGTTCATCCATTGATGTATATTTTTTTTAAAAGAATGGCCGGTCCTTTAGCCTTCCCAAACATTTTCCAAGTTCCATTTTTTTTAATTTGATCCCATTTTCTTTTTGCAATCGTTGTACCAAATACCAACTGCCGCGTTCCCCATTTCTTTCAAATTCCCTTGTCGTCCACTGCTGCTTCACGTTCTACTTCGAATTTGCCCCTCCCCAAAACTCTCGTTCCAGGCATATAATTGGCAATTTACTTTGCTCTTCATCAATAATGAACCGTCCCTTTGTTGCTTATTTTCCCTAAAGCTCACGCTGACCTCAGGTTCAACAGTATCGCACCTTCCCTGATTGCTCACCACTTCTTCACGCCTGATGGTTTTCAACTCCTCACGCCTAAACTCAAGCCAGCACTGCCCCTTTTTGCCACCATCAGCCCACACTTTCTGTCCACCAGACTGTCATCCCCGACCACCGTTTCAACACCATCAGCAACGCCTATCATTGCTCCAAGTCCCTGCCAACTCGAGTCCGCCATATCCCTTTAGATATTGTTTGAACGTGGAGTCTTTGAGGCCAAATAACGGCCACCAGAACGAGCGGAGAGCCATCACCACCGGTCGACTGTTTGGTCTCGCCTCCCTCAATGATTTTGCTGTTGAAACCCTTTGAAACAATGAAGAGATTTGGTCGGATTTTGAAGGAACTATTTAGAATAAGAATTGCCATCCATTAGTGTTTAGGGACGGCGGAATTTCTTTGACCAAGAGATAATGTTTGACGCCCAGAATAGTTTATGGATTGGTATATATATACATGGTTGGATGGATAGTTTAATATTAGTTTATTAAAAACGAAACTTAGCCGTGAAGTAGTTGATAAAAACCACCACAGATGATTTTCGTTTACTGATAAAAAGCTAATCTTAGTGTAAAAAGATATTCCGGACCCAATGGGACAAGTTTCGTCGAAATCCGAGGCCGTATGAAAAATTTTCCTTTATAAAACCAGAAATAAACACGCGTTTAATTTTTTTACGATCACCAGGTATATCAAATCAACTTGAAACCTTGCAATCCTATAATAATTTTTCAATATGAACCCAACGGCACCAGTTTCGTCGCATTTTGAGACTGTTTCCCCGATAGGCCATTTTTATGCGCACTACAACGCCATTTTTGACACCAAATTACCCGGTCTCCAAAAATAACAAACTATATACCTATCCTGACTCTAATCGACAATACGAACTCAACGGAATTGGTTTCGCAGCCTAATTCGATCATCTGTTCATGTTATATCCAAATAACTCCTTATTAAATTAATTACGCGCTATAGAAATTGAACGGGCGTTTGTGGCTGCCGTGGTCACATACGACATCGGTTTGCCACGCCATTCAACACCGTATAATAATTTAACGATACGGTTCTAATGAAACTAGTTTCATCGAAATCTGAATCCGTTTGCAAAATGGTCATTTTAAAGGTCGATATTTAAATAACGATTTTCACAGCGACTATTTCAAATTTTGATTTGGTCATAACTTCAAATCTATAACACGAAATCTGAATTTTTCTCTTTCATATGAAAATTATCAACACGGTTCCAACTTTCTCGTTTCACAGAAATCCGTCTTATATCGGATCCTGTATTCTCAGTTGAAGTTCAAAACTCTATATTACGAACTGCACGCCATTTTCAAGCTCGATTTATATTTAAATAAATTATAGCGTTTAAACTTCGGTTTAAATAATGAATTAAATAATAAACCCCATTAATACTCCAAATATAATATTTAAAATATTAAATTAAATTAAATATTTGACGGTAAAAACACGGGTCGTTACACTTGTTCTCACAAAAGGATCTTAATTTAAGGAAACAACGGTGGATGGAGTTCCTAGCTTCTTATGATTTTTGAGATTGCTTATACCCCCGACAAGGGTAATGTGATGGCCGACGCACTAAGCAGGCAGAAGGTGGCCTTAAGTCCTCTGTTTGTGGAAAGGAAGAATTTGGTGTTTATATCAACTTTTGATTTTAGACCCTCCATCGAGATTTTTCCTAATTTGTTTGCATCATTAGAGATACGGCCAACTCTTTTGGATCAGCTAGGAGCTTCATAGCAAAGTGACCCACAGATTCTAGACATCATGGATAAGCTCAGAAAAAGGGAGACATCTAGTCACCTCAGTAGATATTCCGTTGATGAAAAGTGGTGGTTGCGACGAGATGGAAGGCTTTGTGTTCCTCAAACTAGAAGCTTGATAAAGACAGTCGTAGAAGAATCCCACCATTCTAAGATAACTATTCATCCAGGCGGTGATAAGATGTATAGAGACATGAAGCGGGTTTTCTTTTGGACTGGGATGAAGAGGGATGTGGCAGAGTTTGTTTCTCAATGTCTAGTTTGCTAGCAAGTTAAAGCTGAGAAAAAGAAGCCCTGTGGTTTACTTCATCCTTTGGAGGTTCCGCCGTGGAAATGGGAGAGCGTCTATGGATTTCATATATGGTTTGCCTAGATCAAAGAAGGGAAATACCAGTATCTGGGTTGTGGTAGATAGACTCACTAAGAGCTCTCACTTTATTCCAGTTAAGAGTAAGAGGGCGATATCATGGTTAGCAGCAAATTATGTTCGTGAGATAGTCCATCTTCATGGAGTACCTTCCAGCATCGTAAGCGATCCTGGCCCCATCTTTACCAGTGAATTTTGGAGGAGCTTGCAAGAAGCATTAGGTACACAATTATGTTAGAGCACCGCTTATCATCCTCGGACCGATGGGCAGACGGAGTGGGTGAACAGAGTTCTAGAAGATCTTTTAAGGTTGTGTATCCTTGACTTCAGAGGGACTTGGGAAGAGCATCTTCCTTTAGTAGAGTTCGCCTACAACAACTGTTATCAGGCTAGCATTGGTATGGCACCTTTCGAAGCATTATACGAACGACCCTGTAGATCACCAACTTGCTGGCAGGAATCTACAGAAAGATTATTACTTGGACCAGATATGCTTAGAGAAACATCAGAGAAGATTGATCTTATTCGACGACGTTTGAAGACGGCTCAAGATAGGCAGATGTCCTATGCAGACAAGAGAAGGACTGACATCGAATTTGAAGTGGGAGACTTAGTTTTTATTAAAGTATCTCCTCTGAGGAATGTGGTTCGCTTTGGATCGGTAGGAAAGTTGACACCTAGGTTTGTGAGACCATTTCCCATAACCGAGAGGATTGACAAATGGCCTATAGAGTAAAGCTCCCATAAAATCTATCCGGTGTTCATGATGTTTTCCACGTTTCTCATCTGAGGAAGTGTTTGCAAGACACCGCGGAAGTTGTTGAACCAAGCATCTTGGAAGAAGTGGAAGTGGAACGGGAGGCGACAGTCAGACGAGTCCCTACCCGTATTCTTGGATCGGAAGTTAAGAAGCCACGCAATAAGGAGATCAAGCTCATAAAAGTTTAGTGGGGAGTTAACCCAGAGAATGCGACTTGGAAGACCGAAGACAAGATCTGTACTTCGTACCCTTTCCTTTTCGAGGGTATGTTCTTAACTCCTTTTCCAAAGTTTATCTATGCTTGTTTCTATCATCTGAATATGTCCTATCAATAGTATTTTCGATCTTTAGATAAGAACCCTATGGATATAAACATGTGTTTGAGACATGTTATATTTGATGGATGCGAGTGTTTGCTTGTGGCAGCCTGTGGATGCATATACACACACATTAGGCACTAGAACGGCTCATTCACTCTCATATGCATATGGATGTGTGTGCATTTTATTTTCTTTTATGGATGGAAGTGGATGTATTAGCATATGGATGTTGCATTTGGACGAATGAGTTTGCACACATATAGAACTCACATGGTATAATAGGATTATTTGCTTACATATTGGATACATGGCACTAACATACATTGCATTAAGGTGGTCAACTGAATTTGTAGACCGCCTGATCTTCGCATTAGTATTGGGACATATACACACACCTTCGAATATATTCATATAAGCATTAGAAGTCTTAAGGACAATGGATTCCAGTGATTGATGGATGAGTAGATGGATGGTAGGATTTGCACTCTTCTCAAACTTTGAGATTTCAAGTACGAAATCCTTTGAGTAGGGGAGAATGTAACACCTCGTATTTTAACAACATTAACAAAGGATAAATTAAATAATAATTAATTTAATATTTCGAAATAGGGGAAATGGACTATGCCATTGCGTCCGTCTCGAAATTCTGGTCAAGATAGACATTTAGTTTGCGCAAAACGGACACCGTATGAAGAAGTTATGAAGGTTTTAAGTTTATATATGCGCAGAATAATTATATATACACATATGAGTCACATAGGAGTCAGATATGAGTCAGAACTTATCCAGAAAGCATTCAAAACTCAAAATTTCGTATGGCGGAAAATTTCCAGCTCTAGGGGGTCGACCTCCCTAGAGGGGTGTCAACACAGGGGTCAACCCACCTTAAGGGGTGTCGACACCAGGGTCGACCTACCTGCAGGGGTGTCGACACCCCTAGGGCTGATGTGGCAGTCGGTTTTAGAGGGTCTGACAGTTATAAATACATGGTCATTTCTCTTGTTTTCTTCATTGAGAATCCATGGGGGCCAAACTCTGTCGGTGACTTAACTGAACCGAGTTATCTTCAACAACTATCAACTTTGCAAATCAAACTTAAAGATCCAAGATCCATTCTTCTTTTATTTTCTAATCCAAACTCTGTGAGTTCTTAGTTGCTTTTAGATTTAAATATTTAAAAGTAATTTGGGAAACGACTATAGTTTGGATTTGTTCATGTGCCTATTTTATGCTGGATCCATAGTAAATTGTGAAAATATGACATTCTGAAGTGGTTATAATTTGGATCTAAATCTCTATCTTGTAAGATCTATTGTAACTTTTGTGGCATTCTATGATGTGGATATTAAACCTTATTTGTGTCAGATCTACCTTTAACTATTAGATCTGAATTATGTGAACGTCTAAATTATTGATCAGATCTAGCCTATTACTTAGATTCCCTTGTGTTTATCATATTAGATCTGAACCTGTTGGACATCTAAATTAATATTTAGATCTTGTCATGTTCATCTTATCACCTTTGCTATGTTACAACTAGTCAACTGCCACAAGTTCATTAGATCTGTACTTATATGTTTACCTTATCACCATGTTAGTATATGATTATGCCATTTATGTTAGAACAATCACTTTTGTCATGTTCCCCTCACTTTTCCCTTTTTACTGTATATGACTAGGCTAATATCTAGCCTAGGTATGCCGCGAATAATATGCGAATGCGCTAGTTAGGGAGCGGGGGAAAAAGATTAGTTTTGGCATAATTTGAATAATGCTTATAAACATGAATTGGACATATATTTTAATTGGGTTAATAGGCATGAAACACCTATAAAGGCATAGGTTTAATTATTGATTAATAAAGAAATGCCTAGGATTACAATTAATAATTGTAATTGCAGTTATGACACGAGGTTAGGTTGCACTAGTGGTGGAAGCCTGCCCGGACCCGACCGGCATATCCAGCGACCACTAGTGTTGATCTTGATTTGGGAGGTCTAAGTGTACAAATACGAATCGGGCTAAGACATGAGGTTAGGCCCAACTTGCGAAATAAGTCTGCCCGGACCTGACCGGCATATTCAGCATCCATAAGCTATAGGCCTAATGTGGGAGGTCTGGCCCATTATAACCATAAATGGTAATGGTCATAAATTGAAATGCTTAACCTAGTTGTATCATAAACATGAATAGGGGTTAAGTAAAACTTGGTTGATAGTGGGAGGGTTAAGTTAAATCTATCTGAGTCGGGTGGGTAATATTTTGATATAGGCCCACAATAACTTAACCAATTGGAGGTTTTGTATTAAAGACATCTTTTAGGATAAACATAACCATAACCGCTAGAAAGATTAGGGTTATATAAGTAAACCTCTTAGGGTAAATATAACCTATGTAAAACCTAGTGGGGGATACAAGACAAGGGGAGAGCTTGTATCATATTGTATGGGACCCATTTCAATCAGTAACCCGGAGTTGGTATCGAATAGAGTACTCCGAACTAGGTCGGAGAAGGGACACGCTTACTGAATTGATTATAAGAGATCCAAACGTGGAGGACGGTGTTGGCGGCGCAAACCGACCGGGCCATGTGCGTGCATGAGCTGGGCCGAAGGGGATAAGACGACTGTGACACCTATAGATATGGAGTTGTGCATATTAGCGGTGGGTTGCCACTTTAGGACGTGATACATCCTACTGTGGGGCTGACATAAAGTATCTATGCGGGTTAGGAAGTCGATCGATTAGGGTAGTAGTTAGGATACATTTGGACGTATGCCTAAGTCTACCACCTTATAGTGGAAGGGATCATCTCATTCTGGTTATACTAGTAATAGTGCAGAGTAACTACTAGGGAAGTGTATACACTTTATCCTGTCTACCTTGTCACACCTGCCTTTTATGTAGTAATCTCTCTTATCCACTTTATATGTCTATCATGCTACTTTTGATTATTTACTTGCTAAAAGTAACTAGACTCGCCAGACTTTATGTCTGACCCTTTTTGTTTTCCTCTTCTTTCTTCCGTTCCTCCCCCCCCCCAAAGGTTCTCAGGAAGGGAGTTCTCAGGCTTAGTCAAGACTCAGTTATCATCTTGCTAGGAGCTGCTTTCGAAGTATGGATCAAGTTCTTATCTCTACTATGACTTTATCTTTTTCTTTGGGGAATTATGTTTTCTTTTAAGTATTTATGTACTCTGATGGTACAAGACAGAAGTTATATTATTGTAATGGTTTTTGTGACTTATGGTATTTTGGACCACGATGTATGATTTATGTTTGAAATAAAAAATTGAATTCCGCTGTTGCTTTTATATCTGTCTTGAAATATTTCGGTTCTATTTACTTACAACGCTTCACGGAACTTAATGCATTCCCTTTGTGATTGACATTAACGGACGTGGGGTGTCACATTGCGGGACTATGGAATCTAAATACTTCATCATGAAAACGATAATGTAAAATAAGAACATCCTTTTTATTTTAATTATAATTTTGATCATGCAGAATTCAAGTGTGCATTTTCTATGATTAAAGTGTGTTTTGGAAATTTGATACAAGCAACCCATTACAATTTGCAGCCGAAATGAGTGCACAAGGTTTGGCTCTTGAGGTTCTCTATCCACACAAGTAAATCTTACTTTAGTTTCGGTTATTTCTTTTTATCTAAATAGGATTGAATGCATCGTTCGTGGTTAAAGCTCCCTAGGTTTAGAGATTATGAATACAGTGACATCAACATGTCAAAATTGAAATGAAAAATTAATTTGGCGGATCAGGTGACTGTTATTCAATTTTATACTATTTTTACAATGCTTACAAGTTTTTTTATATAATTTTGATTGTATGATTTTCTTTTAATTCATGCAGATTTTATTCTATCTACGTTTTATGTTCTGTTTGCGCACGTTAATAACAATATAGTATTAATGACTACTAATATATCTGAAGACAATAGCAAAAAAATAAAAAATAAATGCTTTGAAGGCTTAAAGCTTTACTATGTTTTTTAGCTGAGAAATGCCTTTTTATGAACATTTTTTGTGCATCAACCATCTAAAGCATAAACATTCAGCACAAAACGCATTTTGACACAAGCCTCGGTGCATTTTTGTTGATGCATCACTTGAGGGAACAACTCATGCGGGCTTTGTTCACTGCTTTTAATAAACTTTTAAACAATGGAATTGAGGAAAGGGCACTTCATCCAGGTTAGCCCTTTTTATAAATATCTGAACCGATGTCTGTTTTGTTATGAATAGAAACTGTATGTATTTATGAAGATTTTATTCATAATTTATATCCTATATATGTGTTTAGCCGAGGCCCATTAAATCAAGAGATAAGATGTTCATGTTAAGGTTCTAAAGTACTTGAGAACTGCCCACACATGCATCGAAATGAGTAACCAGGTTGAAAGAAGCAACACATTTACTTTCTTATATATAAAAAACTACATGTGTTTCGAATTCCAGATACGGAGTCCTAATGTACTATAAGACATCAGTTGGGGTTTTGCTTTTTTTGGAAAAGAAAGTGGTGAACTCTGAATTGAAACAATGATAACAGATTCACAACTTAACTTTCAAGCAAGTTCTATAATAAGCTCTTTTATACAGAGGAAAATTTGAGTTTATTTCTTGGCCATTGATCAATTATTGCATTATATTTCCCAATTATACTCATATGTAACACAAAATTTACTTCTTTCCTAGCCATTATGTAATGTTCTCATAAAGCTTTTTTCTTTACTATATCAAACTACTAGAAAATTTCAAACCTGCGATCAACTTAGCCTTTAGCCCAATACTATATCAAACTACTACAAAACTTCAAACCTGCTATCAACTTAGCCTTTAGCCCAATCTCAATCTTAAATTGTTCTAATTTTCTTCTTCTTCTTTAGGAAAACCAACTAGGGGAATTGTATGAAAACTTGAGCAAGTACTAACGACTATGACTAGCGAACAACCTACGACATCAAGTCTTTGTTCACAATTAGCAAATAAGGTATGTAATAATCTCCATGTTAGCTAGTAGGCTACTTGCTGCAAAGTTCTTAGATAGTGCATTTCGGTTTTATACATTTCGTTCTATTTGGTTGCCCGCTTTCTTCAATTACGACACCAATATATTTGAACTCACTTCCATTTAACGTGCGCGACTATTTGTGAAATCATGATGATTTATGATATTGGTGTCCATTTAGTGTGGAGTTATCATGTAGAAACCATAATTTGATAAATTCAACCTCATCACTTCTATATATTTCGTTTACTGAACATACTGTGCACATAATTATCCACACAATGATCACAGTAGCAACTGATTCAAGCAATGGCTTAAAGCTAAATTGGGTATTTTCTTAGATTAATTGCATTTGTATTCTACTAGGATCAGTATATAGTATATACGTTATTTAGCTCATGTTATGTTTTTCTGAAACTTAGGAAAGTCAAGATTACAGGAAGTGCTAATATATTAAAAGAGTACGCACTTTATATCTAATAATAAGCCTAATAGTAGAATTTTCTATTTTTTCATATAATTTATCTTACATTATTTTAAGCTGATATGCAAAAATTATGGCAAAGAAAGGCATATGCATGCCCATGTTGGCTTATAATGCATTAATGTTTTCATTTTTTGTTGCTACATTAAAATCACTTCTAATTTATGAAAATTAGCTTTTAATTTTAGTTAATAAGTGGGTTGTGATAGGAACATTTACAATGTATAAAGGAAGTAAGTTATGCACTTCCATCTTAACTTTCTTTGTTCAAATATATACATAGATTTTTAGTTCAAAATTTGTGTGGCAATCCATTTAAACTTTCACCAACAACTATCCATTTGTAGCGTGCATATATATTGCTTATGTTATTGTTTGATATGTTAAGTTTGTCAGATATTTAACTATCACTATTTTACTATCAATTGTTCAAACATATATCCATAATAATTCTCTATATATTACAATTCAGGTAATATGCTACCAAACCTTTCCCTTTAGTAAATAGGGTTTTTGTGAGTGTTGTATTAATTCATTTTTCCTTATTATTGCATGTGCGGGAAGATTGCTTATACTTTCGAGAAGGAATGGCAATTGCGTATATAAAGAATCACATACAACTTGGTCGACTAGGATTAATATTTCCATTATCTGGGGTTATTTTAAATTATGATTGAGCAATTATGCTCAAATAATCTTGCTTAATATAAAGAATATCTATATCTCCATTGTTAGTGGTATGTTTTTTGATTTGATAATAGAATCACATACAGTCATCAATCATCACCCAATTCAAACCATTTGCAACAAATTATAACATGCAATTATCACTTGGTTCACCTTGAAATACCATTTGAAATAAATAGCGGTCACTTGAAATAATTTGTATCAAATGAGTAACGACTTACCGTCAACTGTAACCTAATGGCAATGATGTTTAAATGCGAAGCTTCATTCTTCTGCTTTCTAAAAGACTTGAATGTATTAAATATTCTATCCACATATTCCATCTAAAATTAAACCTGTAATGTAACTATCCTCCTTTTTCCTATCTTTTTTTTGATAAGACTCACAAAAACCCATCGCCCTTGCATGACTTGTTTGGCGTGATGCGAGAAATGCACTACACACCAATTGTCAACTAATCTATTGCATGTGTTGGAGAAAACAAAACAAATTATATTTCATGTTTCTACTATATAACGTTATCATATGGATATACTTTCTAATGAATACCACGGTAATTATATTTCATGTTTTTACTATAGATTTGGGTGGGTAAAACACTAGTTAGTATATATGTTTGTTGAACTTCGTCCGGAAGCTTGCATGTTCAATGCTTGTGCAAAAGTTTGACTGTTCTTCCTATGTAAGTCAAATTTGCAGCCCATTTATCACAAAATTTCCTAATTATGAGCACAAACTTGAATGATGTTTTATTTCTTTACATTGCTGAGGCTATAAAGCTATAAGTTGTTAACTTCACATTCTCAAATTACTAATAGCTTGCATGCTCTATTTTTCATGATGCCAGTTAGTGTTGTTTGTTACGTTGCTAGGAAAGTTGGCTATAGTTTGGTTACATTATCCCTTAATATACAAGATAATTTTGAATCAGTTTGAAGAGTTCACAAGACATTTGCTCCTTTAGAGCCGATAGATACGTACATGTAATTGTATTTATAACAGTATAATTTGTTCAAGGTCTTTAAAGAAAAAGGTTGCCGCTAAAAGAGTGAAATGGCCAGTAGTTCTAGAATTTTTAAAAAATATTTATCTACTATATTTATCGAAGACACGATTAATTCATTTTACAAACAAAAAATCACAACGATAAACTGGTAATAAAGTGCACTTTTGGTGAGGATAGCATTTTGAAGTTAGTTTCTGTGTTGCTGAGTTAGTTAGGGGAAAAGAGTAATTGCGGCTTTGAGATAACAAAATCAGCAAGTTTCCCAAGTGACCAATGGAAAAAAATTGCTCTTTCCTACTATGATTGTAGTTTTTGGTGTGGATCATGGATTTTAGCCTTATATATAGTCATTGGGATTGGTTTCCTTAAAGTTTTATTCTAAATTTTTGTGAATAATACAATTTGGAGAAGTTACGACTGTGTTTTCCTGTTCATAAAAGTATTTTCTAGGCATTAGAATTTTTTTATTGGGTATAATAAAAGGTTTACATGTGCTGTTCCTATGTTATGTTAATTAGTTGAATTTTTTATGCTAAATTACGGTTTAGCTACTTTGGAATTCAAATTATGGTTTATTACATCCTCACCAACTTCTTCTATGAGTTCACATATATTTGTGTTAGACCGCTTTGTGATCGGGCTACACAAAACTAAGAGATTACTCAATGAATAAGTTTGAAGGAAGAATTTCTAGCAAGATTTCAGATCGATTCGGATAACCTCGAACCGAACCCCTTCGCTTCGAAACAAGTAGATTAGAAGGTGGTGAAAAGAAGGCACAACTGGATCGGATTGGAGCTTTCCAACTCGAGCCCCTTCACATCGAAACGAGCAGATTAGAAGGTGGTAAAAAGAAGGCGTAACCGAATCGGATCGGAGCTTTTCGACCTGAACCCCTATTTTAATCACCCGATCCGAGCCGACCTTCGAAGCTGAAACAGTTATGTTCCACGTTCTTACAAATACAGAGCGGTTGTGCTCCACTTTCCAACGTCTCTGGTGTGTTTTCATCATCCAAATGCAGGCCGACCCCGTATCAAACAGCATGAACCCCACGTGTATTCGATCCGAAGGCTTCCGAAGGAGATATTCTGCCTATAAATACCCCAAGCTACACAACATAAAGGATCTATTTGGCTCTTTATATATTGAACACTTATAACCAACAATCTTCTTTATTGAATTGAGAACTGTACCCTAATTTGTTAAGAGATATTATTGCTTGTAATAGAGAGTGGAGTGAATTCCAATATTGTATTTGTTATCGAATTAGTGATAAAAGAAGATTTCAAGTGGACGTAGGCCAAATTGTGTCGAACCACTGTAAAATGTGTGTTCTTATTGTCTTTCATTTAATTCTATTTAGTATTTTCATTTAATTAATTAGGTGTTAGAACCACTTTTTGGTCTAACATATTGGTGCTTTCACTGAGAACCTGAATTCTCTACGTTCTGGATTATCGTTCTACTGTTTAGATTTGCAAAGTCCGAAGAAGTTAGTCTGACTTTCAATTGTGTTCAAAGTACTTGTTAATTTCAATATAATCAAATTTCATGGCTCCAAGGAAGGGAAAGGAACCTCAAGTCTCTCGGGATGAGGGAATGAATGAAGGACAACGAACAACGGTGGTAACCAGAGCTCGGAGGCACGGTGAGAATCTGACCGAACTGGGAGAAACATGCCAGCCCAGTCTCCTGCACCAGATCGGATCAGTGACACACATCCGACTCGAACCGGAAACTCGAGCATGCCTGGTGATACCACTCCGACTCGAATCACCAATTCTCCTCCGAACCGAGACGCTAGCTTCCTTCCGATCCAACCCGTGGATGTTGGTGCAGTCCTATCCGAACGAGATAGAAATGAGGCTGGTCCGTCTATTCGAGCTAATCCGAGTTCTCCGATACCAGCCATAACAACTCATGATATGGATGTTTCACATATGGATTTTTCATGCTTACTTGACATGTTGGATCGAATCAATGATGCTTTAGAAATCCGAAGACGTGAAAGTGTAACTATGCGGGAAAACTTAAGGGATATGAGCAGGCAAATTGATGAACTACGTAGGCAGCGTACACCGACTCCTTTTTATAATCTTGCTACGAACAGATCATTCGGAAGAGGGACGTTTACCACATCAAAGGATGCCTTATGAGAGACCCGAAAATCTTGAGCAATTGGCATTTGGATCGTTACCATCCCGAGAAGAGATAGCTCGTATATTAGGGCCTGATGACCCGAGTCTTAGAGAACCTATTTTACTGCCATGCAAGGATCTCGTGTTCTCCCAAGAGATCCCAACATCACTAATCCTACTCAAGGACAACTTCTCCAGCCTTCTCGTTTTGTGAATAACCGGGATCGCAGGGGGCAGGGAAGTTCTATTGCGGCTAGACATCGCAGGACATCGCCTGATATAGGGGCAAGACATATTCGAAGAACTAGAAGTGCAGATTCGGAGCCAACTCTAACCAATGCTAAAGTCAAACAATGGTGCGACAAATTATGGCTGATAGTAGGGGATATACTAACGAAGATTGGGGTGTTGATCGTAGTCATACCCCTTTCACTGATGATATCCCAGATTTCCAGTATCCTAGACGATTTAACCTCCCACCAATAGACCGGTACGGAGGAAGAACTTGTAACGACCCGCGTTTTACGCATCATAGGATCGTAGGATATTTATTTCTTTCACATACGAAGTCGTATGGTCATGTAACTTTGGGAAACGACTATTGGGGTCATTTCCCATGTTCATGATTTTTCTCGATTTTTAAATGACCATTTTACCCCTAGTTGGCACTGTTTTGGCCATAACTTTTGACTGGAAATGAATTTTGACCTGAAACCACTCCCATTGGCTTTGAATGATAGTTTCTCTTTCCGTAGAGTGGTCACATTAGCCAAACGGACTCACCGTTTGGGAGATATGGCTGAAACAAGTTTCAGATAGTGAAAGACAGCTTAATTGGGCTTAACCGGGTGATTAGCAGCTAGACCCAAGGGGAATTTCGGGTTTAGAGGTATAGGAGGACTGATTAGGGTTAGGTTACCATTTTCATTTCAGTTTTGAGCCGCCACAAACCTTCTTGAGACCTTAGTAATGGCTTCCTACATCTAAAACACCCCAAATCACTCTCTAATTGAAGATTAGGCTTAGCAACACTAAATTAAGGAGAAAAAGCACCAAAGCAAGGTGGGAGTTGCTGTTAGACATCAGTATTCGCCCCAAATCAGAGGAGTTTCAGTTCTGAGAACTTCATTTGTGGCCAAGGTGAGTGATAGCATCATTTTGACACTAATTACAGTTAATTAAGGGTAATTAGTGAAGATTAGCGAATTTATACGTAAATAAATTCTGGAAAATTTCTTAAAATTCTAAAACAATGTTTTAAGGCCCTGTTAGAAATTTGAGATAATTTCGATGTGTTTTGTTAATTGTATGCCTAAACATGATTAAGAGTGCTTAAGGGAAAATATGAAGTTTTAGCTACTTTTGATCCATTTTGATTCATTTGGATTGTTGGTTGTTGTTTGTGGTTGCTATTACATGATGCTATGACTCTGTGGTATGTTTCATGATTGATTAGAATAGTTAAATTGCTCGAAAACGTCGTCGAATGGCGTAGAAAGCTCGCTGGAAAGTTGCAGAAGTGTGCAGGTCCCGAACCGGTTCGGATCGGAGAAGGGGTCGGATCGGACTAGGGAACTGACCAAGGGAAACCGAACTGGATGGGGACTTGTCACTGGAAGAAGCTTGGCGAGAAGGAAGGCCGTTTACTTAGAGTTGGAGTGGACAGGGGGATCGGATCGGAACTATGGAGCAGGATCGGATCGGAGTAAGAGGGAGCGGATCAGATCGGAAGCATAATAGAGGCCAGATCGGATCGACTCACGAATGGGAGGCTACGACTGGAGCAAGACGAAGGGATCGGATCGGATCAGAGTAGATGGGGAAACGAGGAAGCTGATCGAAGGAGGAGCATGAACTCGAAGGAAAACAGCAACCCGACCCGACCCGGAGGAGGACACCGACCCGACCCGAAGTAAAGAACCCGACCCGCACCGAATGGGAAGATGACAAGGAGGACCGACCCGAACCGACGAGAATAACGACTACCGACCCGAACCGAATTCTAGAGCTGCTATTGCGCGACAACTCTTCTGAAGACCCACTCCAATTCGACCAAACCCGAGATGCAAAGGATGTCCAAATGAGAAGTTAGAGCTTAAGATTCAGATGGGAATCAACGAGTTCACTTCATGATTGGGCTTTGCTGCGGGACGCGTGCTAAGGAGTTATCGACACCTATAGCTTTGGACCACTATGGTAGGAGGTACGAAGGCGGATCCAGGGCCATTATGGCATTGGTAGAACCAAGGGCTATGACCAATGAAGTGGGTCATTGAAATGTTTGGTCATGACTCCAAGTGTTTGGCTTGGTCACAGCAGGGTTTCTACAAGTCGGGATTCGTCGTTACCTCAGTTTGTCTAGTGTTCCAAAGTGGTAGATGTCGTACGCTTTACGCACTGAGTGAGAGATGTGAGGAGGGTTGCTATGGATGTTTTGCTTGATATCATTGTGACATGCACACCCCACCCCCGTATTCTTACACTAATTATTATGGCACCTTGGAGTATCGTACGGTATGTGGTACTAACTCTTTGGTTGCAGGTCCAGGTTCAGGTATGGTTTAGTATACCTGTTATTTCCCTGTTTAGATGCTTATCGCTCATACCAGGCTTTATGTCTGACCCAGAGTTTTATGTCTCTTCTTATTACTCTGGGTGCTCACGCGAGCAGACTAGAGACAGGTCAGATGGTGATGCACGGGTAGATGATCCGGAGACGAGCAGGAGGCTTCCACGTACTATATACATAATATTCTCCCTGTGTTGTTGAAGATCACTGCTTGGGCATTGTTGGTGTATCTTCTATTTTAGCTTTCTTTTGTTTAGAGACAGTAAATTTGGAAAGTTGTAATAAGCTGTATTTGGATTTCCGCTGCTTTGAGATTGATGTTGGTTTTAGTTATCAGCTTATGCACTGTCTCGCCTGTTTTATGTCAAGTATGTTATTATTATATTTTATTCCATGCGCTGTGAGACATTCTACAGGTTCTTTGATTAGTTCATTCCCTTCTTTCCTATCTTCTGACGACCGTCTTGTGCTAGTCGGGCATGTGTACAGCGCACTTTTGGAGGAAATGCAGGCTGGTACGAGACGGGCCGTCACACTTGGTATCAGAGCTCTAGGTTGCGTAGTTAACCTAGGGAAGTTATCAGGGAGAGATAAGATACGTATACGAGAGAGCGTATTTGTGATTACTTTGGTTTTTAAAAGCTATATATATATACTATTAAGGATGAAGTCGTACTGCACTAGCACCACTATGGAATCGTTAATCATTTCCTTTTTCAGATTGACGATGAGCCGAGATACTAGAGGTGCTGGTAGGGGAACCAATAATGGGAATGCTGCTGACATGAGGACGATGTTTACTGACCTCATGAGAGAGATGCTTAGAGATGTTCAGAGGGCAGCTCCCAATGGTGGAAATGGTGGTGGTCCAATAGTGCAGGCGCCAAGAGTCGACTTCGCCAAGCTGAATAAGGACTATACTAGTCTTGGTGGGAAGCCGTTCCACGGAACGGAGTCGGCTACGGATGTTCAAGATTGGTTGGATAGTTGCGAACGTATTTTCGAGGATTTGGGTATCGAGGATGCGATGAAGAGAAAGCTAGCGTCCCGTCAGCTGCAAGGGCGGGCAATGAATTGGTGGAATGCTATAAAGGCAGCTACTCCCGAAGATCAGATTACTTGGGAGCAGTTTAAGGCTCGCTTTAGTGAGAAGTTCATCCCAGCTGCTCAGAAGTCAATGTTGTTTAAGAAATTCTTGGAGCTCAAGCAGAATGGCAGGGCTGTCTCGGAGTATATTGCTGAATTTGACACCTTGTCAAAATATGGGTTATCTCTTATAGATACTGCCGAGAAAAAGAATGAGAAATTCATAACTGGTTTGGATCAGTACTTGGGGGAAAAACTTATTAACCACATCGATGAGACGTTTGAATCGATTGTGGGGAAAGCGTTAAGGTCAGAAAGTCTCTACCCAAAGCCAAGAACTGAGGTTGCATCTGCAGAAGAGCCGAAACCACAAGCAAGTGGTGGAGGCAAAGGTGGTTCTCAGAATAAGAGAAAGCAGAATCAGGCTAAGGATGGCCAGAAGAAAAAGAATAAGCAAGATGTGGAGTGCTTCAGCTGTGGTAAGAAGGGCCATTATGCTAGTAATTGTCGGGCCAAGCCAGCGGATAGGAAGTGCTTCAATTGTGGCCAATTGGGACATCACAAGGACAAGTGTCCGCAACCCCCTAAGGAAAAGCAAATGGTGAAAGCATATGCCCTTAATGCTATTCCTTCTTCGTCGAATGCCCCAACTGCGGCGGAGAAGGGAAAGAATGTCGTCATTCAAGGTATGCTTTCTGTTTATGATGTTCCTGTTAGAGCTTTGTTTGATACCGGAGCTTCCAGTTCCTTCATATCTAGTGACCTGGTAGATAGGTTGGGATTGGAGCCCGAGATTGTCGATAGACCTTTAGTAGTGACGAACCCGATTGGTGGTTCGACTAGTCTTAGCATGATTTGTCGTAATGTGGTTCTATCGAGTCATGGATGCATGTTTGTTTGTGATTGCTTTGTTTTGGGTTTTACTGGGTTTGGCATTATTTTGGGAGTAGATTGGCTCCAAAGATACGGGGTGGTGGTAGACTGTGAGGGCTTGTTGGTGACAGCTAGAGCGGATGATGGGCGGAGGATAGTGTTTGGTGGTCTACCCAGTAAGGGGGTATTGGCTAGTTTTCTAAACTCCCTCGACATTCCGCATAGTGAGTTGTCAGGTTTGCCCGTGGTTGGCCAGTATCCGGATGTTTTCGAAGAAGTGACCGGACTTCCACCACACCGAGAGATTGAGTTTCGTATTGATTTGGTAAAGGATGCCAGACCTATAGTGATGCCACTTCGTCGTATGGCACCAAGGGAGCAGCGAGAGCTCGAGGTGCAAGTCAGCGATCTTTTGAAGAAGGGATTTATCAGAAGGAGTGTTTCTGAATGGGGAGCACCAGTTGTGTTTGCTACCAAGGCGGACGGTTCCCTTCGTTTGTGTGTAGACTACCGCGAGTTGAATAAAGTGACGAGGAAGAACAAGTATCCTCTACCGCGGATAGATGATTTGTTTGATCAGTTGAGTGGCGCGAGAGTATTTTCTCAGTTGGATCTCGCGACAGGTTTTCATCAGCTTAGAGTGGAAGCTGAGAGTATAGCTAAAACGGCATTCCGGACGCCGTCTGGGTTTTATGAATGGTTGGTTATGCCATTCGGACTGACTAATGCCCCGGCATATTTTGTGGACCTTATGAATAGGGTATTCAGAGACCAGCTGAATAAGTCTGTCCTAGTGTTCGTTGATGATATTTTGGTCTATTCGAGGACAGAGGAAGAACACAAGGAACATTTAAGAGTAGCGATGGAGGTGTTGAGAAAACACCAATTGAAAGCAAAGTTTTCTAAGTGTCACTTCTGGAAGAGGGAAGTGAGGTTCTTGGGCCATGTTGTATCAGAGAGTGGTATTGCCGTGGACCCAGCGAAGGTGGCTACGGTACAGGATTGGCCTACGCCCAAGAATGCAACAGATGTAAGGAGTTTCTTGGGGTTAGCGGGATATTATCGTAAGTTTATCCAAGGTTTCTCCAAGATAGCAGCACCATTGACCCAGTTGACCAAGAAGAATCAAGCTTTTATTTGGGAAGAAAGGTGCGAGAATGCATTTAAAAGCCTAAAGAACAAGTTGACAAGCGCACCAGTGTTAGTCATTCCTAAGGGGGATGAAGAGATGACGGTATACACGGATGCCTGTGGTACCGGACTGGGTGCTGTATTGATGCAAGGCGGTAGGGTTGTAGCTTATGCAAGTCGGCAATTGAAACCGCACGAGAGAAGATACCCTACCCATGATTTAGAATTGGCAGCGATCGTGTTCGCGTTAAAGATGTGGAGACACTATCTCTTGGGAGAAAGGTTTGAGCTATTTACGGATCATAAGTCGTTAAAGTATCTATTCTCCCAGAAGGATTTAAATCTCCGTCAGCAGAGATGGTTAGAGTTCTTAGCTTCCTATGATTTTGACATCGCATACACACCAGGAAAGGGCAATGCGGTGGCCGATGCATTGAGTAGAAGACATGCCAGCTTAGGGGCCATGTTCCTTGAATGGAAGCAACTGGAGTTTATCGCGGGGTTTGATTTCAGACCAAAGTGCGAATTGGATCCAGAAATGTTAGCAAGTTTGACGATCAGACCCACTTTGATTGAGCGGATCGGCTCTAGTCAGAGGGACGATCCTAACCTATTGGAAATCATCTCCAAGTTAGAGATGGGAATCGATGAGGAGATGAACAAGTATGGGCTTGATCGAGATAGATGGCTTAGAAAGAATGGAAAGCTTGTTGTACCCAATGTCAGTGGATTGAGGGATGAAGTGCTTAGAGAATGTCATCACTCAAAGCTGACTATACACCCCGGTGGTAACAAGATGTATCGAAATATGAAGCAGACGTACTACTGGGAAGGGATGAAAAGAGACGTTGGGAAGTTTATATCCAAGTGCATGAATTGCCAGCTAGTTAAAGCCGAGCAAAAGAAGCCTAGTGGGTTGTTACAGCCCTTAGAAATTCCCGAATGGAAATGGGAACAAGTCTCGATGGATTTCATCGATGGTTTACCAAGGACTAAGTCGGGATATGACAGCATTTGGGTAATTGTGGATCGACTGACTAAAAGTGCAAGGTTTATACCAGTCAAATCGACGAGAACGGCAGCTAAGTTAGCAGAATTGTATATGAAGTGGGTAGTGAGATTTCATGGAGTACCTAAAGGCATTGTGAGCGACCGAGACCCGTTGTTTACTAGTGGGTTTTGGAAGAGCTTACAAGAGGCTCTAGGGTCAGAGTTACATCTCAGTACCGCATATCATCCTCAGACCGACGGTCAGACGGAGAGGGTGAACCGTATTTTGGAAGATCTCTTGAGGGCATGTATATTGGATTTTTGTGGATCATGGGATGACCATTTGCATCTAGTAGAGTTTGCATATAATAATAGCTACCAATCCAGTATCGGTATGGCTCCATTTGAAGCTTTGTATGGAAGACCGTGCAACTCACCATCATGTTGGATAGAGACTGGCGAGAAGTTTATGCTTGGACCAGATGTGGTGAGGGAAACTTCAGATAAAATCAAGACCATTCAACAACGAATGAAGGTTGCCCAAGATAGACAGAAGAGTTATGCTGATAAGAGGCGAAGGGACTTAAAATTCTCCGTTGGCGACTTGGTGTTTGTCAAGATTTCTCCGTTGAAGAGCGTAATACGATTCGGCAGGAGGGGCAAGTTGGCACCAAGGTTTGTTGGCCCATTTCCTGTTCTTGAATTAGTCGGGAATTTGGCATATAGAATTGACTTACCAGAGAAGATGGCGGGAGTTCATAACGTATTTCATGTTTCCCAACTAAGGAAGTTCGTTCACGACTCAGATATGACTATTTCACCTGATCAGTTAGAGGACTTCGAAGTAGAACCCGAGGCGGTTGGGAACCGCAAGCCGGCCCGTATTGTCGAGTACGACATGAAGCAACTTCGAAGGAAGGCGGTGAAGCTAGTCAAGGTACAGTGGAGCGAGGACGAGAGTGATTGTACTTGGGAAACAGAGGAGGACGTAAGGAAGAAGTATCCAGAACTCTTTGTCTGGTAAGATTTTGACTTCAATTTAGTTTTCCGCATGCTAGGATAGGCTTGTTGCTTGTTTTGCATATTTGATTGTTGTATATGGTTGTTAGGCATGCGGGATTCTTTGTATGTTTAGGGTTAAGGAATTTCGGGGGCGAAATTTCTTAAGGGGGGAAGAGTGTAACGACCCGCGTTCTACGCATCATAGGATCGTAGGATATTTATTTCTTTCACATACGAAGTCGTATGGTCATGTAACTTTGGGAAACGACTATTGGGGTCATTTCCCATGTTCATGATTTTTCTCGATTTTTAAATGACCATTTTACCCCTAGTTGGCACTGTTTTGGCCATAACTTTTGACTGGAAATGAATTTTGACCTGAAACCACTCCCATTGGCTTTGAATGATAGTTTCTCTTTCCGTAGAGTGGTCACATTAGCCAAACGGACTCACCGTTTGGGAGATATGGCTGAAACAAGTTTCAGATAGTGAAAGACAGCTTAATTGGGCTTAACCGGGTGATTAGCAGCTAGACCCAAGGGGAATTTCGGGTTTAGAGGTATAGGAGGACTGATTAGGGTTAGGTTACCATTTTCATTTCAGTTTTGAGCCGCCACAAACCTTCTTGAGACCTTAGTAATGGCTTCCTACATCTAAAACACCCCAAATCACTCTCTAATTGAAGATTAGGCTTAGCAACACTAAATTAAGGAGAAAAAGCACCAAAGCAAGGTGGGAGCTGCTGTTAGACATCAGTATTCGCCCCAAATCAGAGGAGTTTCAGTTCTGAGAACTTCATTTGTGGCCAAGGTGAGTGATAGCATCATTTTGACACTAATTACAGTTAATTAAGGGTAATTAGTGAAGATTAGCGAATTTATACGTAAATAAATTCTGGAAAAATTCTTAAAATTCTAAAACAATGTTTTAAGGCCCTGTTAGAAATTTGAGATAATTTCGATGTGTTTTGTTAATTGTATGCCTAAACATGATTAAGGGTGCTTAAGGGAAAATATGAAGTTTTAGCTACTTTTGATCCATTTTGATTCATTTGGATTGTTGGTTGTTGTTTGTGGTTGCTATTACATGATGCTATGACTCTGTGGTATGTTTCATGATTGATTAGAATAGTTAAATTGCTCGAAAACGTCGTCGAATGGCGTAGAAAGCTCGCTGGAAAGTTGCAGAAGTGTGCAGGTCCCGAACCGGTTCGGATCGGAGAAGGGGTCGGATCGGACTAGGGAACTGACCAAGGGAAACCGAACTGGATGGGGACTTGTCACTGGAAGAAGCTTGGCGAGAAGGAAGGCCGTTTACTTAGAGTTGGAGTGGACAGGGGGATCGGATCGGAACTATGGAGCAGGATCGGATCGGAGTAAGAGGGAGCGGATCAGATCGGAAGCATAATAGAGGCCAGATCGGATCGACTCACGAATGGGAGGCTACGACTGGAGCAAGACGAAGGGATCGGATCGGATCAGAGTAGATGGGGAAACGAGGAAGCTGATCGAAGGAGGAGCATGAACTCGAAGGAAAACAGCAACCCGACCCGACCCGGAGGAGGACACCGACCCGACCCGAAGTAAAGAACCCGACCCGCACCGAATGGGAAGATGACAAGGAGGACCGACCCGAACCGACGAGAATAACGACTACCGACCCGAACCGAATTCTAGAGCTGCTATTGCGCGACAACTCTTCTGAAGACCCACTCCAATTCGACCAAACCCGAGATGCAAAGGATGTCCAAATGAGAAGTTAGAGCTTAAGATTCAGATGGGAATCAACGAGTTCACTTCATGATTGGGCTTTGCTGCGGGACGCGTGCTAAGGAGTTATCGACACCTATAGCTTTGGACCACTATGGTAGGAGGTACGAAGGCGGATCCAGGGCCATTATGGCATTGGTAGAACCAAGGGCTATGACCAATGAAGTGGGTCATTGAAATGTTTGGTCATGACTCCAAGTGTTTGGCTTGGTCACAGCAGGGTTTCTACAAGTCGGGATTCGTCGTTACCTCAGTTTGTCTAGTGTTCCAAAGTGGTAGATGTCGTACGCTTTACGCACTGAGTGAGAGATGTGAGGAGGGTTGCTATGGATGTTTTGCTTGATATCATTGTGACATGCACACCCCACCCCCGTATTCTTACACTAATTATTATGGCACCTTGGAGTATCGTACGGTATGTGGTACTAACTCTTTGGTTGCAGGTCCAGGTTCAGGTATGGTTTAGTATACCTGTTATTTCCCTGTTTAGATGCTTATCGCTCATACCAGGCTTTATGTCTGACCCAGAGTTTTATGTCTCTTCTTATTACTCTGGGTGCTCACGCGAGCAGACTAGAGACAGGTCAGATGGTGATGCACGGGTAGATGATCCGGAGACGAGCAGGAGGCTTCCACGTACTATATACATAATATTCTCCCTGTGTTGTTGAAGATCACTGCTTGGGCATTGTTGGTGTATCTTCTATTTTAGCTTTCTTTTGTTTAGAGACAGTAAATTTGGAAAGTTGTAATAAGCTGTATTTGGATTTCCGCTGCTTTGAGATTGATGTTGGTTTTAGTTATCAGCTTATGCACTGTCTCGCCTGTTTTATGTCAAGTATGTTATTATTATATTTTATTCCATGCGCTGTGAGACATTCTACAGGTTCTTTGATTAGTTCATTCCCTTCTTTCCTATCTTCTGACGACCGTCTTGTGCTAGTCGGGCATGTGTACAGCGCACTTTTGGAGGAAATGCAGGCTGGTACGAGACGGGCCGTCACAGAACTGATCCTAGACAACACTTAATGAGGTATTCATGTTACATGAATACTGCAGCTGCACCTGATGTGTTAAAGTGCAAAGCGTACCCTATATTTCTGGAAGATGTGGCTTTAGTGTAGTTCACTCAGCTCCCTCCTCGGTCAATTTCTAGTTTCAAGGAACTAAGTGAGTTTCCTGAATCAATTCAGACTTCACGCACGAAAATCTAAGAATTTCATTGAGTTATCTAGGATCAAGCAATCTCCTGGTGAGACGTTGAAGTCATATTTAGATCGTTTTGACCAGTCGATATCTGAAGTGAGTGATCCGCATGAGAAAACTATTTTGATAGTGCTAATTGATGAGGTTGATATAGATACCGAATTTGGACTATATTTGGCTGGGAAACCTCCGTTGACTAGAGAATTGTTTTACAAAAAGGCCCGCATTCGTTTGCGACAAGAAGAAATATATGCCAATCGAAAGAGGAAATCTGCTGAAGTCCCAAGGGAATATATTCAAAGCAACATCGCGGTCAAACAATCAGGAGATAACACAGGAAAGGTGGAAATAAATGTTAGAAATAACTATGGAGGAAATAATAATCAAGCTGTGAATGGTAACAAAAGAAATAGAAATCGAGGGGGCAACTCAAGAAAAAGACCTCGGTTTCAGTCTTTTGAAAGTTATACGTCATTGAGCGATACCTTGGAGAATATTTATTTGGAAACTTGTAATGTTATCTAGTATAAGAAACCTCCACCTAGAGAGTCCACTAAAAAGGAATGCGAAACCGAAAATTATTGTTTTTTTCACGAGGTATATGTCCATACCACAAATGAGTGTCGTCACTTCAAGGATGTTGTAGAAAGGCTATTGCGCGAGGGAAAATTGGATGAATATAAAGTCATTCCGAAAGACAGAGCGCAAGGGGGACGGTTCCCAAACCAGAATCAACCTGCTCCCAGATTAACAGCACAGCAAAAGTGAAAAGGCATAGTTATAAATACCATCATTGGAGGACCACACACCGTAGGATTCAGCAATAGGACAATGGATCAGTATGTGAATGCCGCTAAACATCCTGAAGTTGAAGAGTGCTATAATCTAGAAGACAATTCTCCTGTGAAATAATAGAAAACTACAACAGACGATATTATCCTCCAAGATAGGGAAAGTATAGGAGTTGAATCCCCCAACACAGGTCCGTTGGTAATAACAACTCTCATCGGGCCTGCAGTGGTAAAAAAGTACTGGTGGATAATGGGAGTTCAGTCAATATTTTGTTCAAAAAGGCTTTTGATCAAATGAAATTGGAAAAGAAGGATTTGAAGCCTTGCTAGGACTGGATTCAAGGCTTTAACGGATCTACAACGGCACCTCTTGGCATGGTAGATTTACCTGTGGAAATTGGAGAAGTAGATCGCGGAAGGGTCAGGATCCTCCCATTTGTAGTTATAGACGTGGGTTCTCCATATAATGCCTTTTTGGGTCGGCCGACTCTTGCTGAGTTTAGAGCGTATATCGCTCTATGGCGTCTATTGATGAAATTCCCGACCGACGCGGGAATCGATGTTATCCGAGGTGATCAAGTTGTTGGAAGAGCTTGTTATATTGCAGAGTTGAGAATGTTACGTAATGGAAAAGATGTCGAGCCCCAGAACGGATCTCCTCCTGCTGGAGAAGGCTCAGCATAGCAACTAAAGGAAGTACCATTGAGGGAGTAGCCAGACAATTTTGTTGAAGACATCAATCCAAGAGAGGATGAGGAACCAAGAAGTAGGAAGGCAACAAAAAATGAAGCAACGGTAGATATTCCAATCGATGACGATGACCCGACGAAGGTCTTGAAGATCGGTTCTCATTTAGATTCTTTCTGGACGAAAGAGTTGACAGATTTTCTGAAAGCAAACTTTGGTGTGTTTGCTTGGACCCATGCGGATACGTGTAGGATATCTCCCTCCATTATGAGCCATTCCTTGAGCATCAACCCGAAACATCCACATGTAAAACAGAAAAGGCGTATGCTAGGCCCAGAGAGGTCTGCAGGCCTGAAAGAAGAAGTAGAAAAGCTCAGAGATAACGGATTCATAAGAGATTCGAGATATCCCGACTGGATATCAAATCATGTTTTGGTCAAGAAGTCTAATGGAAAGTGGCGAACGTGCATTGATTTTTCTGATTTGAATAATGCATGCCCGAAAGATAGTTTCCCACTTCCTAGAATCGACCAATTAGTAGATTCAATAGCAAGACATGAGTTTCTCTCTTTCATGGATGCATATTCCGGATATAATCAAATACCTATGCACGTACGGGATCAGGAACATACTAGTTTTATCACTGACTTAGGGTTGTATTGTTATGTAGTGATGCCATTTGGACTAAAGAATGTTGGAGCCACTTACCAACACTTAGTGAATCGGATGTTTTACAATCAAATTGGGAAAAAATGGAGGTGTATGTAAATGATATGCTCGTAAAGTCAAAGAAATCATCCAATCATACTACCAACTTGGCAGAAACATTCGACATCCTGCAGAGATATGGAATGAAACTAATTAACCAATTGAAATGCTCATTTGGAGTGGCATCAGGAAAATTCTTAGGCTTTATAATTAGTTCTCATGGAATCGAGATTAATCCATATCAAATTGCGGCAATTAGAAACATTGAGGAACCTCGTAAAATAAAGGATGTCCAGAGTTTGGCAGGAAAAGTTACAGCTTTGAGTAGATTTATTTCAAAGGCTACGGATAAATGTGTCCCTTTTTTTTACTTAATAAAAAGGGGAAAATGCAACTTTGAATGGACCCCAGATTGTGTGGAAGCCTTTCAGAATCTGCTAAGCTTCTTGGAAATTATCCAAACCAATAGATCATGAAGATTTATTTATATACTTGGCAGTATCTTCTCACGCCATTAGTTCCGCTTTGGTTCGCGAGGAAGATAAGTTCCAAAGACAAGTTTATTATGTGAGTAAGAAATTGGCAGCTGCATAACGAAATTATCCGAAGATAGAAAAATTTTCCTATAGCATATTAATCGCTTCCAGGAAGCTCCGACATTATTTTCAGGCTCATCCAGTTATTGTATACACTGATCATCCACTTCGGCAGGTCCTACAACGACTCGAAGCTTCCGGACGATTGCTTAAATGGAATATCGAATTGAGTCAGTTCAATTTAAACTTCCAATCTCGAAGATTAATCAGGGGGCAAGCGTTGGCTGACTTTATTGCCGAATTCACAATTCCTACGAAGGATGTTCCAGGTGATGAAGCTAGTCCTTCAGAACGCAAGCTAGAACTCGACCCTTGGAAGTTGTATACTGATGGGGCTAGGAATGACAGAAGATCCGGTGCTGGAGTTGTCTTGATAACTCCCGAAGGATGATCAATATACTATGTAATGCGTTTGGAATTTCTTGCAACAAATAATGATTCCGAGTACAAGGACTTAATTGCTGGATTAATAAAGCTTGCCAGTGAATTAAGTGTGACAACATTAGACATTTTCTGTGATTCACAAATTGTTGTTTATCAAGTCCGAAAGGAATTTTAGGCAAAAGAACCCCGATTGGCTTCTTACCTAGAAAGGGTAGAGAAGTTGTTAAACAATTTGAAACATTATAGCATAACCTGTAACACCCCACCTCCGCCAGGGTGACTCTTGCAAGCACTCTGACTTTGGAGGGGCGTTTGAATCAGGTAAACATGCATAATGATATATCAAGGCAGAACAAGAACATATGTATATATGTAAACAGAGTAAATAACATAGATAAAAACAGCGGAAGATTTCAAACCATTTCAAAACAAGTCTGGTACAATATAATGTCAATTTTCCAAATACACAAGTCTAGATAAAAACAACATTACTGAAAAACTTAAATACATAAGTACTATCCCCAAAATAAGTGATAACCATAGCTAGCTTCATGTCAAGACCGTACATGAGCTAAAATCCCACAAGCAAGCGGTCAGAAATCCAAGCTAAGCTCCAATATTCCCTCCCTGAGAACCTGGGGGGGGAACGGAAGAAAAGAGGCGAAAGAAAACAGGTCAGTCAAAAAGACTGAGTAAGCCCTACTACAATCAATGTAAACTGATAAAGTTAACTGGCATGAGAAGCAGGTATGATCATAAGGATAACAACATACTAGCATGGTGATTAACTAAAAAGGTAGATAAAGGTGTCATCGCATAATCAGGTTTAAGGTTTTGCACCACAGGTGTACTAGCAAACTAACATGACTTGAATAAACAAGTATTGATCCCTTGGCCCAAGCTTTGGCCCAATAACATGTAGTGACCCCAATACGAGGTCCAAAGTGTAAACAAGAAGTGATCCCCAGGCCCAAGTTTGGCCCAAACATCATGAATGACCTAAACCAAGGTCCAACTAGCACGGTCTAGTCGATCGGCTCCCTATAAGCCTAACTCGTCAAGTGTCGGTGTCATACGGCCCAACTACGAAGTGTAGCTAAACTGTGCTAGGTCCACCCTAGGGTGTATCAAGTCCTAGGGTGTCAACCACTGACACAAATCAATGCACGCACAGTCTAAACCTACTGGTGCCCGTGCCTGCTTTTTCAACTTCGGACCATGTGCACGACCATGGCCCGCCTGAACCTACACCGGCGCAGCTACTCAGCCGTCGTTTTAGTCGCTTACATGGCATCCAGTAATCGTGCCCCTCCCTAGCCTAGTCCCTAGGGTATCATGATACAACTAAGAGGGTTACTGGTGCAAAGGACCACGTAACTAGGGTTTCCTTAATGGGTTAAACGTGGTTAACCCAACCCATTCAAGTACCAAGTTGGTTAAGTGTACCCAAGGTTCATGACTTAACCCTACCAACCCATCGTGTTTAATTGGTTAAGTATTCAAGCGGTCCATGACTTAACCCTAATCATGAGGCATTAATTAATTTAATGCGCCTTAACCTCTCACATTAGACTTTGTTGCGGTTACTAGTTAAGCCGGTCGGTTCCGGGTAGCTTTACACCACAACTTGGTCTAACCTCGGGTTCAAGGTACAACATGACCAACTTCTCACATTGGGTCCTATTGTTTGTAGCAACTAGTTAAGCCGGTCGGTTCCGGGTAGGTTTACGCTACAAACTCAACCCAACCTCGAGTTGGTCACACTTATCTTTTCTAAGTGTCATGTCCATCATGTTTCCAAAACACGTTACAAGTTTTCAAGCAATTGGGTAGACCTAACTTAATAGGTAAATTCCCAATGGGTAGACCTAACTTAATAGGTAAATTCCCAAGCTTATGTTTTTATGTCTTTTAAGTTTACCCAACCCCAAACGCAATCCCATCGCTTACATATCGCAATAGCGCATAAAGGATAGAAAGAGGGAACTTGGCATAATCATGACATAAAGGTGTTGAAGCCACAAGTTCAACATGGTGGCATATGAAATGTACATGTGTTCATATACTTGCATATTACATTTTTAGGCCTCAAAAGCATGCATAAAACCAAACTTGGCATATTGGTGATACATGGTGCTAAATGACATGTAGACATGGCCATAAGTTCGCATTTAGCCTCACATGCAAGTTATCATAAGAGATATGATAACTTACATGTTGCCAAAATGCAACCTTTAGCATAAAGCTTGGAGCTTTATGTTCATATACTCAAGATAAGCTTGCATAACATGATAACATGAACCAAATGATCAACCCAAACTTGCATAACATAACTTGCATATCATATGACAAACTTGCATATCAAACTTGCATAACATAACATGATAAACTTGCATATCATAACATGATTAACTTGCATAACATAGCATGGCAAACTTGCATATCATAACATATCAAACTTGCATAACATAACTTGATGAACTTGCATAACATAACTTGATGAACTTGCATAACATAACTTGATGAACTTGCATAACACATCATAGTAAACTTGCATATTATGGCAAACTTGCATATCATACATTTAACTTTAGAGTTTAAGTATGAAAGTAGAATAGGGCTTACAATACTTATGAAGGCACAAAAGATATGACAAAGCCCTTATGCAATCAAATAGACCCAAAATGCAAGCTCTAACATAAAAACCCTTGAGCCAAAATGATCAAAACTCTTTCTTTATGATGCAAATATAGAAACTTGACTTGAATGCAAGCTAATGATGCTCATACAAGTTTGAAAACACTTGTATGCATGGAAAATCACTTAGAAATTTATTTAGGAATTTTATGAAGAGAGTGGAGGCCATTAGAGGATTGATTTTGCCATAGTTTTGTTGTATGAATGAATAATGATGATTTAGGCTAGGTTTAGGGGTCCTTTTATAGAAGTTTAGGTTAGTTTAGGCCATAGGATTAACCCTAGTTTAGATCTAAACCATCAAAAATCGTCATAGACCAGCAGAACAGACCAGAGAACCAAAACAGGTGCACCAAGCCAGCCAGGGTCAAGCCAGAAAGCTGTGCAGGCTTCTGGCTCGACACGGGCGCACTTCCCAAGTGCGCCAGTGTATTTTTGTGCTGGCGCACTTCACAAGTGCGCCAGTGCATTCTGGCTTGATTTTCGGTTTTTCTGCCTAACTTCGTTCGTCCATATCTTCTTCATACGGACTCCGATTTTCGAAAACTCGGACTCTATTTCGCGTATTTTTCCGAGACGAACGCAATGGCATAGCCCGTTTCCCTTAATTCAGATTTTAGAATTAAATTCTGCCTCGATTTATGTTATAACTGGTTATTGAAAATACGGATTGTTACATTCTCCCCTCCTTAAAGGATTTCGTCCCCGAAATCTTCAAGTTAGGAAGAACGTATCCTACCATCCAACATCCATCTACTCAAAACATCATCCACGAGCAATCATTGTCCTTACAAGATTCTAAATGTTGCATGAACATATGCAAAGGTGTGTGTATATGTACTTATCTAATGCAAATATCATCAATGCAAATTATGTTAGTGAAATGAATCCGTATGTATGCAATTCCTAACATAATGTATAACATCTATATGTGTGCACATAACATACATCCATATGCAACATCCATGTGATAACACAAAAATTTCCATCCATGAATAAGCATAAACACTCATGCATATGCAATATGAGGAGTGTGTGGGCCGATCTAGTGCCTAACGTGTATAATGCATCCACGAGTAACCACTTGCAAACACTTGCAACCACTTGCAACCATCAAGCATAACATGTTTCAAACACATGTTTCATCCAAAGGGTTTCTACCTAAGGTTCTCATGACAAGATTAACACGATAAACTAGATAATCCAGACAAACATGGATAGCAAAAGATATGCTACAAAGAGATCGGGAAGATAAGCAGGATATACTCTTTTCGGATTACAAGAAATCCCTTCCTAACCCCAATCCTATAAAAGCCCAAAAGGTTTAGTCAACCTAACGGACCCCTTCAAACCCTGACATATATTACTAGCCAATAAGTCATACCTCCCTGAGAATGGGACCGAGAGGATATACGTAAAAAGATAACATGCGAGTAAGTTCCACAGGAAAACAAGGATCAAGGATATGCTCTTAAAAAGAGATATGATGCGCGTATCCAGCCTTCAATCTTCTAAGTCACGTTTCCTTGAGTTTAACTCCACTGTGCTTTGACTGTCTTTTACTTCATGATTTCTTAGCTTCTTAACTCTTATTTCCAAATATGAGTTGGAACCCATTTCATTGTCGCCTCTCGTCTTCCTCTTTCACTTACTCTTCTATCATTCTTGGCTTAAACATAACTATGACCTCATGGTTTCACGCAAGCTCTCCAAAATTCACTAGTGAATCCTGGATCTCGTTTACTTACTATAAAGTATTCCACGCAGCAGAACTTTTCTCGAAAATACCAATCCATGTTGCCAATGAACCATCCGCCTCCGAATGATAGGCCGTGCTTAGATTCAGTTGCTTGCCCATGACTTCTCGTAGACTATCCCAAAACTGGCTAGTGACGATTAAGTCATGGTTACTAACTATACTTTAGGGAACCTCGTGCAACTGCTTTATTTCTTGAAAGTAAACTGTCGCTAGCTATGATGCAGTCCTTTCGCTCTTTACCGGAGTGAAATGAGCGCTCTTCGTTAGTCTACCTACTATGACCCACATGCTCGTATTCTCTTTCCTTGACCTAGGCAGTCCATCCACGAAATCCTTCGTGATGCTTTTCCCTCTTCCATTGCGGGGACCTCCAATGGATATAATAGCCCACCGGGCTTCTATAACTCGGCCTTAATCTGTTGGCACCACATGCACCTTGGGACAAACTTGGCCACCTCCTCGGGTGATGTGCATCTTCAAGAACCTTCTTTCTCTCATCGCGTCTTAGCCATTCCTTGTTATCTATAGCGAGGTGTCTTAACATCTCGCCTTGAATCAACTTGTCTATGATCTCGACTAACTACGGGTCTTCTTTCTGCGAAGTCCCTACTTGATCCAGAAGGGTAGGTCTAAGCTCAAGGGACGCTAACTAATTAAACTGAGAGAACTTCTTACTTCAGTTGCATTCCTTGGAGTCTTCCAATCCTGAACTGCAACTACCTTAGCGGGATCCACCGCTAAGCCTTGCTTAGAAACTATGTGCCCAAGAAATCTAACTTCTTTTCTCCAAAATGACATTTGGAGGACTTGGCTTTCAACTGATGCGCCCTAAGCGTATCCATCACCTCCACGAGATGTCTTACATGCTCTTCCTCATCCTTAGAGAAGATCAGAATATCATCTACGAAGACCACGACAAACTTGTTCAAGAACTCCCTGAACACCCTACTCATCAAGTCCACGAAGTAGGCGGGTGCATTAGTCAAACCGAATGGCATGACCAGCCATTCTAAGAATCCATCCGGAGTTCTGAACGCAGTCTTGTCTATACTATCCTCAGCTACTCTGAGCTGATGGAATCCAGTAGCAAGATCAAGAGAAAAACATATGTTCCTACAAGCTGATCAAACAAATCATCGATCCTTGGCAATGGTTGTCTATTCTCTTCGTTTAACTCACGATAATCAACACAAAGTCGAAGAGAACCATCTGCCTTGGTAGTAAATACTACAGGCGCTCCCCATTCAGATATACTTCGTCTAATGAAGTTCTTCTCAAGCAACTACCTGACTTGCTTTCATAACTCTCATCTTGCGGGACCATGTGCCTAACCGGCCACGAAACTATCTTGGCATTATCAACCAGATAAACGCGGAAATCAATCTCTCGCTTGGGGGTAACCCCCCCCCCCCCTTCACTTCACCCAAGATATCAGGATATTCTCGGACCACCCTCACCGATTGCAAACTATCGATAGACGAGTTTGAGGGATTCAAGATAACACAACATGACGGGACTCATAGGGTTACTAGAAATTTTTAGGGTATTACCGAGGCGAGTCATGAGCCTCACAACCCTATGCTCAAAAATCAAGGATGGCTCCAAAACTGGACAACCCATCCATGCCCAAAAATCAACCCATACCCCATGAAACCGAGAATATAAGCATCACGCGAGAATTCAAATCCACCTAGATAATAGACAAATGGGCGGAACCCCCAATTGGATTTGAAACACACACGGGATCATTAACTAGGCTAGTACCTAGGTGCAAACTTTCAACTAGATCAGACGAGATAAACTATGCGATGCACCACAATCAAACAAGGTACGAACTGGAAAATCAGAAATATAAACAAGACTTTCAACAGAAATACTACCTCGATCGGGAACTGGAGCGACATTGAGAGCATGAACTTGCCCTCCTGAAGGTCCAGCACGCTGAGTCTGACCCTGGCCTTGCCCTTGCTTCCTAGGGCAATCCTTGTTAAAATGTTTCGTCTCTCCACAGTGAAAGCACCCACCCAATTTCCTTCTCTTCTTCCTACAGTCCTTGGCTATGTGCCCAACAATCCCACAGAAGTTGCACTTTCTTGTTTCCTTTGCCTTGTTCTTGTTGCCCTTGTTGTTCTTGTTGTTCTGATTGCCTTGACTGCTCTGACCACTTGGATTAACCTGATTTCCTTTTCCCTGGGAATCAGTCTTCTTGGCTTGAGTATCATTTTTCTTGACATCTCCCTGAAGTAACGCCAAATCAACCCAGCTCTCAAACGTGGCCCCATGGGGAATATGTGACATAGCCAATCCTTGCAACGGCTCATTCAATCCTCTAGCAAAACGAAGAGCCTTCTTCTGAGGAGTATTCACCATATCCAAGCCAAAACGAGCTAACTGATTGAATTTGTTCACATATTCTTTGACAGACATATCTCCTTGTTTCAAAGTTATGAACCTCTCCATTTGCATATTCTCCTCAGCAGAAGATAGAAACTTAAGCACGAACCTTGCCCTGAAATCGGCCCAAGTCTCAACAGGCCTAGTACCATTGGTGACTTCCCACCAATAAGCGGCCTCATCCTTCATAAGCCAAACCGCCAACAAGATCTTGCTCTGATCGTCTAACCCAAAGATAGCAAATAAATCCTCGGTCTCTTTCAACCAATTTCTGGCCTCTACAAAAGTCTCAGTGCCTTGAAAGTTCTTGCCACCCATTGCTTTGAAATCTTTGCAAGTCTTTGCGAAGTCAGCTTGAGGATGCTGAGGGGGAGGAGGAAGAGGAACCTCAGCGACAGGAGGAGGAGGAACATTAACTACCGGAGGAGGAGGAGGAGGAACATTAACTACTGGAGGAGGAGGAACATCTGCGGAGCCGGCTTCGGTCGCCCTAGCCTCCCAAAGTCTCCTATACCAAACAGGTACGTGTACTCCCTCCGGAATAGCAAAGTTATCGGCCATACTGAAAACGAAGAAAAAGACAGATTCAGAATGGAGAAAAACGAAGGAATTTTTGCTAATGGCTTTTTGGGGAATAGCCTTTAAAATAAACTAGACTTTTCTTTGAAAAATACTTTATACTTGGTTTTGAAAATAGTTTTCCAAAAGTTTTAAAGACCTTTTTGTTCCTTCTCGTAAACCATATGCTCTGATACCAAATGTAACACCCCACCTCCGCCAGGGTGACTCTTGCAAGCACTCTGACTTTGGAGGGGCGTTTGAATCAGGTAAACATGCATAATGATATATCAAGGCAGAACAAGAACATATGTATATATGTAAACAGAGTAAATAACATAGATAAAAACAGCGGAAGATTTCAAACCATTTCAAAACAAGTCTGGTACAACATAATGTCAATTTTCCAAATACACAAGTCTAGATAAAAACAACATTACTGAAAAACTGAAATACATAAGTACTATCCCCAAAATAAGTGATAACCATAGCTAGCTTCATGTCAAGACCGTACATGAGCTAAAATCCCACAAGCAAGCGGTCAGAAATCCAAGCTAAGCTCCAATATTCCCTCCCTGAGAACCTGGGGGGGAACGGAAGAAAAGAGGCGAAAGAAAACAGGTCAGTCAAAAAGACTGAGTAAGCCCTACTACAATCAATGTAAACTGATAAAGTTAACTGGCATGAGAAGCAGGTATGATCATAAGGATAACAACATACTAGCATGGTGATTAACTAACAAGGTAGATAAAGGTGTCATCGCATAATCAGGTTTAAGGTTTTGCACCACAGGTGTACTAGCAAACTAACATGACTTGAATAAACAAGTATTGATCCCTTGGCCCAAGCTTTGGCCCAATAACATGTAGTGACCCCAATACGAGGTCCAAAGTGTAAACAAGAAGTGATCCCCAGGCCCAAGTTTGGCCTAAACATCATGAATGACCTAAACCAAGGTCCAACTAGCACGGTCTAGTCGATCGGCTCCCTATAAGCCTAACTCGTCAAGTGTCGGTGTCATACGGCCCAACTACGAAGTGTAGCTAAACTGTGCTAGGTCCACCCTAGGGTGTATCAAGTCCTAGGGTGTCAACCACTGACACAAATCAATGCACGCACAGTCTAAACCTACTGGTGCCCGTGCCTGCTTTTTCAACTTCGGACCATGTGCACGACCATGGCCCGCCTGAACCTACACCGGCGCACCTACTCAGCCGTCGTTTTAGTCGCTTACATGGCATCCAGTAATCGTGCCCCTCCCTAGCCTAGTCCCTAGGGTATCATGATACAACTAAGAGGGTTACTGGTGCAAAGGACCACGTAACTAGGGTTTCCTTAATGGGTTAAACGTGGTTAACCCAACCCATTCAAGTACCAAGTTGGTTAAGTGTACCCAAGGTTCATGACTTAACCCTACCAACCCATCGTGTTTAATTGGTTAAGTATTCAAGTGGTCCATGACTTAACCCTAATCATGAGGCATTAATTAATTTAATGCGCCTTAACCTCTCACATTAGACTTCGTTGCGGTTACTAGTTAAGCCGGTCGGTTCCGGGTAGCTTTACACCACAACTTGGTCTAACCTCGGGTTCAAGGTACAACATGACCAACTTCTCACATTGAGTCCTATTGTTTGTAGCAACTAGTTAAGCCGGTCGGTTCCGGGTAGGTTTACGCTACAAACTCAACCCAACCTCGAGTTGGTCACACTTATCTTTTCTAAGTGTCATGTCCATCATGTTTCCAAAACACGTTACAAGTTTTCAAGCAATTGGGTAGACCTAACTTAATAGGTAAATTCCCAATGGGTAGACCTAACTTAATAGGTAAATTCCCAAGCTTATGTTTTTATGTCTTTTAAGTTTACCCAACCCCAAACGCAATCCCATCGCTTACATATCGCAATAGCGCATAAAGGATAGAAAGAGGGAACTTGGCATAATCATGACATAAAGGTGTTGAAGCCACAAGTTCAACATGGTGGCATATGAAATGTACATGTGTTCATATACTTGCATATTACATTTTTAGGCCTCAAAAGCATGCATAAAACCAAACTTGGCATATTGGTGATACATGGTGCTAAATGACATGTAGACATGGCCATAAGTTCGCATTTAGCCTCACATGCAAGTTATCATAAGAGATATGATAACTTACATGTTGCCAAAATGCAACCTTTAGCATAAAGCTTGGAGCTTTATGTTCATATACTCAAGATAAGCTTGCATAACATGATAACATGAACCAAATGATCAACCCAAACTTGCATAACATAACTTGCATATCATATGACAAACTTGCATATCAAACTTGCATAACATAACATGATAAACTTGCATATCATAACATGATTAACTTGCATAACATAGCATGGCAAACTTGCATATCATAACATATCAAACTTGCATAACATAACTTGATGAACTTGCATAACATAACTTGATGAACTTGCATAACATAACTTGATGAACTTGCATAACACATCATAGTAAACTTGCATATTATGGCAAACTTGCATATCATACATTTAACTTTAGAGTTTAAGTATGAAAGTAGAATAGGGCTTACAATACTTATGAAGGCACAAAAGATATGACAAAGCCCTTATGCAATCAAATAGACCCAAAATGCAAGCTCTAACATAAAAACCCTTGAGCCAAAATGATCAAAACTCTTTCTTTATGATGCAAATATAGAAATTTGACTTGAATGCAAGCTAATGATGCTCATACAAGTTTGAAAACACTTGTATGCATGGAAAATCACTTAGAAATTTATTTAGGAATTTTATGAAGAGAGTGGAGGCCATTAGAGGATTGATTTTGCCATAGTTTTGTTGTATGAATGAATAATGATGATTTAGGCTAGGTTTAGGGGTCCTTTTATAGAAGTTTAGGTTAGTTTAGGCCATAGGATTAACCCTAGTTTAGATCTAAACCATCAAAAATCGTCATAGACCAGCAGAACAGACCAGAGAACCAAAACAGGTGCACCAAGCCAGCCAGGGTCAAGCCAGAAAGCTGTGCAGGCTTCTGGCTCGACACGGGCGCACTTCCCAAGTGCGCCAGTGTATTTTTGTGCTGGCGCACTTCACAAGTGCGCCAGTGCATTCTGGCTTGATTTTCGGTTTTTCTGCCTAACTTCGTTCGTCCATATCTTCTTCATACGGACTCCGATTTTCGAAAACTCGGACTCTATTTCGCGTATTTTTCCGAGACGAACGCAATGGCATAGCCCGTTTCCCTTAATTCAGATTTTAGAATTAAATTCTGCCTCGATTTATGTTATAACAGGTTATTGAAAATACGGGTTGTTACATAACCCATATTCCAGGGACAGAAAATCAGAAGGCAGATAGATTGGCTAAGTTGGCAAGTTCAGATAACCCGGATGGGACCGAAATGGTTCCAATTGAAGTGTTGACATCCTCAAGTACTGATCAGATGGAGGTGGACCCAGTACCGGAGGTTGAACCAGAAAGGGAATCCTGAATGACATCAATAAAGGAGTTCCTGCAAAATGGGGAACTCCCAATAAAGAAAAGTCAAAGACGGGCAATGGTCCGTAAAGCATCTAGATATGTTATACAGGATGGAGTTCTTAATCTCTAGGGATTCTCTATGCCATTGCTTTGATGTATAGCCCATGAAGATATAAAGCGTGTACTTAGAGAAGTTCATGAGGGCGAATGTGGAGATCATACTGGAGGCCAAACAATGGAAAAGAAGATATTACAATATAGTTATTTCTGGCCTACCATAAATCGAGACGCGGCTGATTATTCATGACGTTGCGATAAGTGCCATAAGTATGCAAAGATTCCTAGAGCAGCTCCCAGTCAATGGTAAGTTTTTGTCCATTCGCCATATGGGGGATTGACATTATTGGGAGTCTACCGCTTGCTAAAGGTGGAGCAAAATATGCAATTGTGGTTGTAGAATATTTTACCAAATGGGCGGAAGCTGAAGCGTTAACTACAATTACAACGAAGCGTGTAATCAACTTTGTCGTTCGTAACATAATCCGTCGATTTGGAATACCCAAAACTATCATAACAGATAACTGGACTCAATTAGATAGTACGGAATTCAAAAATTTCTGCCAAAAATAACAGATCGACAAAAGGTACACATCGGTAGAACACCCTCAATCGAATGGACAAGTTGTAGCTGTTAATAAGATCATCAAAACCATCCTGAAAAAGCGAATAAAGCAAGCAAAGGCTATGTGTGTAGATGAATTACCCCTAGCGTTGTGGGCATACAGAACGACTTTTAAAATGGCCACTGGCCATACTCCTTTTTCATTATCATTCAGATCAGAAGTTGTTATTCCTGTGGAGCTAGAAGTCCGTTCTCACAGGACGACGTATTATGACGCGATGACAAACCATTCACTCCTTCTTGAATCCCTGGATATGGTTGAGGAAAAGAGGGATGAAGCAAATTTACGCGCTTCAAGGATGAGACACCAAGTTGCGCGATACTAAAATAAGAAAGTTCGACCTAGAACTTTTAAACCAGGAGATTTGGTTTTAAAGCGCGTTTTCCCGACCCCTGCCTATTTAGGTCCGAAGTGGGAAGGACTGTATGCCATTCAGCGGAAGCTTGACACAGGAGATTTTAAGCTAACGACCGTGGACAGTGAGGAAGCACCTCGAGCTTGGAATGCTCATCACTTGCGGCCATATTTAACTTGAGATTGGGTTGTATTTTTGTTTTCTAAACTATGTAATAGGGCAAAACTTGCTCGGAAAAGTTTAGTTAATTTAAACAAAAGATTATAAAGTGGATGTAGGCTTTGATTTAGCAGAACCACTATAAAAACATCATGTGTTATTTTGCACTTATCTTTGTATTTTCTGTAGTTATTTTTATTCCAAGTATAAGACATTGAATGAGATTCTAAATCGAGGAATAAGATAACAACTACCTTAAGACGTAAGGTATTGAATGAAATCTTTAAAAGCAAATGGAATGACTTTTCGCTTGAAAAACTCCAATTCTTGTGACCTAAGAGAGAGTATAAAGGACGGGAAGATGACGTCCCAAAGGCGTGAAGGTGCACCCCGATTAAAACCGCCATGAATAAACTCTAACCTGGGCATACGACAAGAGAGTCTAAAGAAAAAAGGATCCTTACCCCACTATAGGATTGGGGGCAACTTGAATGAACTCCTAATTAATCTTGAACCAGCCCTGGCCAAGCATTCTATTCAAGATTAATTGGGGGCATACACACATATATCATGTTATTATATTTCACAGTTCTCTGTTTCTTGTTATTAGACATTGTACGGATTTTTCCTTTTGCAGGGACACTCGTGAAAAGCTAGTAATTTATGTTGCGATTTATTGACTAATTAGTATGATACAGTCGTGCATTCTTGAAAATGTAAAAGTAGTAAACTTGCTAATATTTGTCATTACAGGAAATCGAACTACTTTTATTTGACATAAGTGCAGGTTTATACAACGAAACTAACCAAAAGATGTGAGGGTCGCACTCGCTACAGACACAAAGGGCTACTAAAAAGCAAAATATAGAGGACAAAACCACATCTTATTTGGGCTTAGGAGAGTATTTGGACTTTCTGGATGTTTTTTGTTTTTCTATCTCCTCCTTGTCAGCCTCTGTGAGAAGAGGCTTCCTGGATTTCCTTTGTCCTGGAGAGGTGACCTGAGGAACAACAGAAGATTGAGATTGCAATTGGGAAGTGATTGATTTTGAAAGTCTAACAACCAACTTTTGTCCAGGTAGAACTGATTGAATAGGATCTATATTCAAAGGTACCTTAGTTCCTGGCTCAGACTTAGCCTTTAAAAGTGTATCCTGCTTTGCTTTCATCTCAGTGAGAGTCATATTATCCGCATTCGAAATTTTTAGTTATAACAACGTCATCATCCTCCTCATCCCCATCATCTCCTTCATCATCCTGCAAAGTTCCTATGATTTCGCTATCTTTGGGGATGTCGGTACCGGAGGGTATGATGGCTTGACCGGATTCTCCCACATGCTTCTCTTCAGTTTCCTTCACATCCTCCCCCTTTCTTGTGGGTTCGGTAGCTTCACCTTACTTCTCTTTAGCTCCGGTAGTAGGCTTCACACCTAAAGAACCAGAAGCAACAGATGTTAACTTGGAAGAGAGTATAGATTCCTTGATTTTTTGTTCAATAATGTTGCAATAAGTAAATATAGCTTTAACAAATTGGGGCGAGAAGACTGAGATACCTTCGGGAGATTTCTCAATAGGAGTAACAGAAGATTCAGGAACAATCTCGGCAACAGGAGTTGGAAGAGGAATTTGTGGAATTAAGGGATGATCTGGATCATACGCTTCTGTTTCAGTAGCCCTAAGGGCTGTAGATGAAGACCTAATCTCGATAGTGTTTTTTTCTTTGGATTTACGCCTTTCCTCTTCCATGGTGGCAGCAACGAGTTTGCGTCCTTCTGCTAGACGTTCCGGCTCTTCACCCTTTAGATATTTCTCCATCAGTTTCTTTTCATCAAGGGAGTCTACTTTGAGTTCTTTCTTCTCCCACTCTACGATCTGGTCCCATACATTAACTGAGGTCGTAGGATACTCGTCGATCCAAGAAATATCATGGTAGCGGATTACTGAGCAAAAAACTCGATCATGAGTTCCCTATAGTCGTCTATCTCCTTTTGAGCCTTGGATAGTTGTATGTTGACGTTCTCGACAGACTTAAGGGCAATATTTGCATTACTCTCTGGTAACACTTCCCTCGACTCAGCCTCAGCTAGCTTGGCCTCTAATTCAGAATTCTTCTTTGCCAGCTCAGCTTTCTCTCGCTCAAGGTCGATACATTCGGATTTTGTTGTAGAACTCTTAGATTGAGCATCTGTAACCTGCTTTTCAATTCTAATCGCTCCTGACTGTGAGCCTGAAGTTCGGTTGATATTGTTTTAGTAGCTCCTCGTGCTTTTTCTTGTAAACATTGGCGTCATGTTGAGCAAGAGCAAGTTGGGCTTATGCGTTTTCAACTTCCTTCTCTGTCTCCTTCAAAATTTTCTCATCGGATTGAGCCAAATCTTTCATGCTATTCACGTTATGAATCATGTCTTGAATGATTTTTGAAAGATTTCGTGAGAACTTATACATTTCTTTGTACTGCTTGTCTACCAAATCTATTTTTGCTTTAACTTCTTTTGCCCAGTCTGAAGGTATTGGCTCGAGAGCAGGTACAAAAGATGTATGTTCGAAATGAAGTTCCGGAAATTGTTTCTTTAGAAGTTTCATCTTCTTCTTATTTTCGTCATTAAAGACAATAGGCTTAGTCAATGAAAGATTGACTTGACAACGTCCAATTGCTGCTAGTGTAGTTTTGCCTTTGTCTGTCTCTTTTTCAGGCACTTGGGTTTTGTCTTGTGGATCGGGATGTTTTGGTGGTAGCCTTTCCTTTTGATATTTTTTCTTCGAAGGAGATGAAACATTAAATAAAGATTTGTCTTCCTCCCGATGGTCACAGTGACTTTTATACTTCTCGACATCGGATCGATGAGGAGAGCGGGAACGTGAGGAATAAGGACGCTTGGAATCGTGATATCTTTTACTATCCCTCTCACGGTCCCTCTCTCGATCACGCTCTATATCTGAATCAAATCTAGGCATGCTTTAACGAACCTTCTGAAGATTGTAGCGATGACGAGGCATAGTTCCTACAAATTCCAATAATGAAAGAGTCAGATATTTGGATAAACATAAAACACAAGTGTTATGACATGTGATGCAAGTGCAAGGTGTATATCATAACTGATTCCTTCCAACGGACCAGAGCCCGGAACTGGGCTTGCTTGGGTGGCTCCCCCAATCTTCATAGGGGTTACATCTTCTTCGGAAGCAGCGAAGAAAGATCATGTTCCGAGACCATGCTCAGTATAAAAAGTATCAGAAAGAGGCAACCTCCCTAAACCCTGATGAATAGAATCGTCTACAAAGGCCTCGCCAACTTGAGTCTCAGATGGTGGTGGTGTTCTAGGAGAAGGTTGTTTTTTCGGAGTCGCGGCATCCTCAGCAGTAATGTATCGATGCCTCTCTTTGGCATGTATGTTTGCTAGTATATCATCTTGTGTGGACGAAGGCGAAGGAACTCCGATTGGATTTAATGGAAGGGCCAGTGATGTCTCTATTCTATCGACGGAAGTCCCGACTTCTTCAGCAACAGGAGGTATATAAACATAAGGGCCTTCTCCATGTCTAATGCTACGAGTTATAGCAAGAAGACAATGTCGATGAAGATATTCATCCACTAAGCATTCTCTAACAGTCATAAATTTTTGGTCACCATCAATCAAACGACTTAGGCGATCCAAATATACTTGATGTTCATTATTCTTCGGATTATCAACTGCAAGAAATAATAGGATAGGTGATGATGTTCATGGTAAAGCTGAAAATCGAAGTATTAAAAGTTAAGATTTACTCGATTTAAGCCAACGCCTAGCACATCCCGGTTGCTGCTTGATGTAGAACCATTCAAATTTTACGTCATCTACATTACTACTAAATGGTTCGCTGATAATTTTCCTCTTTGGCGCAGACTCGAAGTATACAAAAGATGGAGAATCTAATTTCTGATGTTTGAAATTATAAAAAAAGCATACGTCCTCAAAGGTGAGTTCCGTTCCCAAGATCTCTCTATAAGCTATGTATAGTGTATACAAGTAAGCGTTGGCATTGGGATGAATTTGCATGGGGGAAATTTCCATTCACTTTATAAATTCGACAACGAATGGTGGGAACGGAGGAATAGCCCCGACGATGCACATTAGCCTGCTAATCGCCATATACCCTTCAGGAGGGTTGTGAGGAAGATCTGTCTTAAGAGGCAACTCGGTGTCCCTCCGTAAAATCCCATGCTTTAAACATAACTGGGCAAGCTTAAGATCATCAATAGTTGATTTGAGCGAATCTGAAGGTGTTGCTAAAATAACTGCATTCTCAAGTTCATCAGGAGCACGTAGATCACATACTCCTCCCGCTGCTTCCTGAAATAAATAAACGTCACTTTTAGATGTCGATGATGACGATTCTCTATCCTTACGAATTTCTACTGTAAAGTTTGGACGAGAACTGTCCCAATTAGGATCAAAGTTCAATAAAATGTCTTCAAGAGTGATATTCCCAGAGATTCTTGGAACTGCGGCATTCTTTGATAGTCTCATGGAGCGTCTTTCAGCCATTTTTGTTGTACTATCCAAGAGATAGCAAAGATTAGAGTATAGTAACCCGTGTCCCCCCGTGTATGTGTGTGAACTAAGTTGTGCCAATGTGTGTAGTACTGAAAACAGAAAGCATATAAACAAGCAGTGCAAAGTATAAATGGTGGAAAAGCTAGCAATTTTATGGTAGTTAAGTCCGAACAATCCAGTTTAAAGAGCTCTATCCTAACTGTCCACATGTTCACAAGCCACAATTGATTTCAATTGGGTTGCATGCAAGACTATGTTGTAAGTCCATGACTCCAGAATTTTAATTTCAACCAAGTTAGATGATGTTAAGATATGTCATGCACTTCACATTAGCATAACAGTTCGGATCGAAGGCTATGGATATTAGTACAACAGTTCGGATTGGAGGTTATAGGTGTTAGTATAACGATTCAGATTGGAAGCTTCAATATAAGCATTAGTTTAGATTGGTTTGAACTCTTATGTACGTAAGTATTAGTTCGGAACGGTTCAGACTCTTATGTATGTAAGGATTAGTTCGGATCGGTTCAGACTCTTATGTTTGTAAGCATTAGTTCAGATCGGTTCGGGTATCTAGCTATCAGGATGTCATATCGGATCGGAGGATCATGTCTTAGATGGTTTGGTTCGGAGGTGCATGTGTGGGTACGGGTTCAAAGTAGAGATGCATAAATGGGTACTTCGAATCAAATCATAACACAGAATGGAATAGAGCTCGAGTCGGATCGAATTCCTCCGTTCAGACATCTCAGAGAATTCACTTCAACTTTAGATCCACCGACCTGAGCCGAAATTGTATGCCATGTTCCAATCCTTCCCAGCTTCATTTCCTATGCCCCGAACCGATCTCACTATTCCAGATGCCTCTTCTTCCTTTTACTTTCCATTTCCTGGAGAATGACAAACCCCTTATTTTCATAAACTCATCTTTCGAAGAGTACTTGAAAACCATCCTCTTCGGCACAAGCTCATACCGACTTCTCCACTACCCCAAGGCGATGGCGTAGCCATCAACGACGACGATGGTGAAGCAAAAAGTATTCGTGTTGGAGCTCCGATTTCGGATTGAATAAAGTTATCTAAACTGGTTACAAATTAGAGTTTTGATTAAAATAAACCGGATAAAATAAGAATCAAAAATGCACTTACGAATTTGATTTGGGAATCAGAAAAGTTTTTGCAGATTTGGGAGTTAGGGTTTTTGAGTTTGGAGGAAATCGCAACAAACATATTTCGATGGCAGAAAAAAATGAAGGAAAATAAAGGAAATCCATTTATATAATGCGTATTGTGGCTATTCATATTCTCCGGGGTTTGACTATTCAACCCAGCCCATCCGAACACGTCGTTGAAGCGAAAATAGGACAAAAGCGGGTTGGGCTCAATTCATTCGATCCTAGTGAAAATGAACTAAGTGACATCCAAAACATTTTTGTAACCCAATGAATTAGTTTCTAACTGAATCTAACACGGCTCGGGTCTATTCAATATGAGTTAACTCATAAAGTTGAATAAAATGGTTTATCATGTGAAAGAGACACTTCAAAGCCTAGATGGAAATGCTGAAATTTACACATATTCGAACATCAAATAAGGGTTACCTGGGAAGCAGCATAAATCTTGAGCAGAATGTTGAAGTTACTGGAAAATAAAGAGAAGTAATTCTTAGCCTTATGATGTATTTATAAACCCAGGGGATATAGATTCGTGGAAAGTCACAACTCTATCAAGGGACATGATGGTTGATTAACACCAATTTGAGAGCAAACAGGATGGGATATCTTCGAAGCATTTTCCATTTTTAATGAAAACTACTTTGAAGGGAAAATGTTAGCCCGCTTTGTGATCGGTTTACACAAAGCTAAGATATTACTCAATGAATAAGTTTGAAGAAAGAATTTGTAGCAAGAATTCGGATCTGTTCGGATACCCCCGAATCGAACCCCTTTGCTTCGAAACAAGTAGATTAGAAGGTGGTGAAAAGAAGGCACAGCCGGATCGGATCGGAGCTTTCCGACCCAACCCCCTTCACTTCGAAACGGGTAGATTAGAAGGCGGTAAAAAGAAGGCATCGCCTGATCAGAGCTTTCCGACCCGAACCCCTATTTTAACCACCCGATCCGAGCCAACCTTCGAAGCTGAAACAGTTAGGCTCCATGTTCCTACAAATACGGAGCGGTTATGCTCCACTTTCCCACATCTCTAGTGTGTTGTCATCATCCAAATGCAGGCTGACCCAGTATCAAACAGCATGAACCCCACGTGTATCCGATTCGAAGGCTTCCGAAGGAGATATTCTACCTATAAATACCCCAAGCTACACAACATAATGGATCTTTTTGGCTCTCTATATATTGAACACTTATAACTAGCAATCTTCTTTATTTAATTGAGAATTGTACCCTAATTTGTTGAGAGATATTATTGCTTGTATTAGAGAGTGGAGTGAATTCCAATATTGAATTTGTAATCGAATTAGTGAGAAAAGAAGATTTCAAGTGGACGTAGACCGAATTGTGCCGAACCATTACAAAACGTGTGTTATTATCGTCTTTCATTTAATTCTATTTGGTATTTTCATTTAATTGGGTGTTAGAACCACTTTTTGGTCTATCAATTTTCCTATGGTTGCATTTTTTTATATCATTATTTTAGTTTCTGTCGCATTCCTATTTTTGTGCCATGTCCTACTATACCTTAATTATTGCATGCTAAGTCATATTTTTGATACTATAGAAGCTATCAAATTATTTGCCATTAGCTTGAAGATTTGTTGTCTAGAGGAGTTTAAGTTGTTAGAAGGAATTCGAGTGGAGATATTGCATGTTCGTATTGTCCTCATTCGAAAATCCTAGATGAGTAGATATTGGATAGTTATCAAGTGTCCAATGTTAAGTATAAACCACTTTTAACTTTAGTTGCAGTTGAAGAAAAGGTAAGCTTGAAATACACTTAGTGATTTTTGTAGAATAAAGCAAAAGGAATAGAAAGGAAGGGAAGGTTTGGATCTATGGGCATCAGATTAGGAAGGAAATTGCGCTTCTGATATCAGGATCAAGAATTGAAATAGCTCCAGGTGACATAGCTAACCGCAAGAAAATAATTGTTCCCACTTAAACATAGTCATCCCATTGTTCATGAATTATCCAATCGGTTAGATTTGTCTCATTGTTCATATTTACATATTGCTGTGATTCTCTTTCTAACATGATTCATTTGCATTGTTACTATAAAGAGCAAGGGCCCTTCAATCATTGAGAGCCTCCATGTGTCATGGATGAGGGCGAAGTGATGTGCATGGTCAGTCAATGATTGTACTTGCTGTCTGGCATTTAAAGGAATGTATAGGCATTGCAATTCACTGGTTCGCGATGAAAGGGAGGGTCAGGTAGCCCTACCTATGTGAGCACTACACATATTGTTTCTATCAAATTGCAACGACGTGAACTCAAAATCCATGCATCTCTCTGCATAGTTGGATTAGCAAGCATAAAGCATTGGGTGACGTTGAAAAGAAATCGAAGCTCAGAACTTAGAAGCTATCTATTCATGTTAGCACATATAGCTAACATAAAGAGCACAACATGTTAATGAGATTCCGAAGAGCAGTTAAAGCATCAACGTTCTGGTCTATGTAGATGCTGCAGCAAGAGTCCATGCAAGGTATGAAAAAAATTAAATGCAATAGCTAGAGTGCGCATTATACATATACGACAATATATAACGCACAATTAAGTTTAGTTTGTTTATGGGTGCATTAAATTTTGGGCGAGAAAGGAGGTTACAGACGTTAAATGGTAATATATGAATATCTGTTGTATTTGAATTTATAGGTTTGTATATTTGAATTTATAGGTTTGTATATTTTAATATTTACACCAAAACACACTTTGTTCTTTGTAATTGTCTGCAGATTTATAGTTCTATATGTTTATTCATTGGAATACATATATACACATATGCATCATCTTATATTAAGTGTTTATATATACATGTTACTTGAAGCTTTAGTTATAATCATGAAGACTTACCTAATTATAAGTTAAAGCTTTATGCTCACTTGCTTCTATCATCGATGAATTACCTTATTTTCTTTTTTTCTACTTCGATTTTCTGAATACTATTTGAAAACAATCAGATATAAAAGAATCCATTGCTATAAAAAATTACATTGTTAGCTTTATCTTTTATGTGTTAAACTTGAGAATATTGAAGTTGAATGTTTTGTGAGTGGAAAGATACTTGACTGTAGAAAATTACAAAAAGTTTTATGCTTTATATAGGTGAATCAGGTGCAAGTGTGCTGAACGGTGCTAAACTATAAATGGTAGCATGACATATTACATTAGCTGTAATGCAATATTAAGTATTAATATAAATTAATACTTTTTCAGCGGTTTGCAGATGCACGAGACTAACCATTTGATTATAGGAATTATGTGATGTTATTGTTTATTGGATTAATAAACAACAATTCACAATATGCCAGTTATTTGTTGCGGTATTACTTAAATGTTTGGTTGAAGGCAGTGCAACTGCACGCGACCGATCTAGTATATATATAAATGCATTATCTTTATCCTAGTTATTAGTTGGATATAGGAGCATCTGTTTTGACTATCATGTCAGTGAGAAGTTTATCGGTAAAATATGGTTGCATGTTATAATGCTTCGTAAAATTGTTAGCAATATGCTAAGAGATTATACATTATATTTTTCCACGTTGACGTACTAACTGATATATCTTAGTACTCAAAGTAGTACTTTTAACCAACCTTGGATTCCAACTATAGTATATTGTTAATAAGATATGTTATTAAATATCTGATGCTCACTTTGTGCATAATAGGTGTAACCAACACAATATGAAAAAGTAAGAAAATAATCAGCTGATGTACTTTCCAAACAGGCACAATATGAAAAAGGAAGAAACTAATCAGCTGATGTAGTTTGCTAACAAGCAATGCAAGTCAATACATAACAAATTTTTCCACTATATTTTTTATTGTTTAACTCATCAACCCATTATATTTAGGGGAATTATAAATTAAGGGCCTCCTTTAGGTAAACAATTAGTTTTTAGGACACAGGTTCGAATAAATTATTTTCCAGGACAAATTTCATAATCCGCGTCTATTTCTACCGTCTTCTTCTAATGATATCTAGCTTCAAATGAAATCAAAAACTGAAATACTATTTTCTTCTCGATCTAAATCGATTACAAACTATTTTTTCTCGATTGAGTTTTATGGCAAATTTCAATTACAAGGTTTTCTGCTTCTTTGATTTAAGCCTAAATCAATTTCAGCTCAAACTGAAATACATTCAATAAACAATTTGTGGAATCCTCTCAAATACAATTGGCGAACGATTTTTGGAATCAACAAGTAAGCTCTCTTTCTGATTTAAAGTAATTTGTTTGATTAAATGTGACCGTTTTTTCCTCCTATCGCCCATTCCAATCGTATTTTTAATGTTGGGATTGTCATTCACATATTATGTTTTTTAATGTTTATTTTAATAGAATTTAGACTAATGTACTTCGAATTTGTGTGGTGACACAATTGCTTGTTATTCCTACAGTACTAGTTCATTCACTTGAACATATATCACTTTAAATATGAGCCAACATCAGTTCATACAAGATAAAATCTAAATCGTATGATCAGAGTTGTCCATTTTGCTCAAGTATTGCCATTGGGATTCTAAGATTTTCTACGAAATGAACTTATTTTTTTCTATAAAAACATAAAATAATTTATCTTTTTGTTCAAAAGATAAATCAATGTTCAATAAAATTTTATAGTTATTGATACTTATTATGTATGTTAGTAAAATAGTGATACATGTTTGCTGTTTTAGTAATGATTTAAAAATATTACATAACATATGAATTTGATTTAAAGCATACTTGAAAAAGATAAAAGCATTTATCTTTTTATACAAACAGTTTAATAACATAATTAACTATAACTGAATTCTCTTAGTTATTGTGTTAGTTGAATATATATGTCATGTGTTAATTGTTCGTTGCAAATATGCAATGTTAATGATAAAACTGAACTTCTGATTAAAAAATTGCATTCGTTTTAATTAAAAAAATTAAATGTTTACTAGAATATCTTATTTTATTTCAGATTTAAAAAAGATAGTTGCATCTATCTTTTCAAAATTGCTTTTTAGATTTAAAAAAGATAGTTGATTATATATGTCATGTGTTAATTGTTAGTTGCAAATATGCAATGTTAGTGATAAAACCGAACGTTTGATTACAAATTGCATTTTTGTAATTAATAATATTTAAATTTTTAGTAGAATACTTTATTTTATTTTAGATTTAAAAATGCATCTATCTTTTCAAAACTGAACTTGAGATTTAAAAATGATACTTGAATATATATATATGTATGTATGTATGTATGTATGTCAGGTGTTAATTGTTAGTTGAAAATATGCAATGTTAATAATAAAACCGAACTTTTGATTACAAAATCGCATTTTTATAATTAATAATTTTTAAATGTTTAGTAGAATATCTTATTTTATTTCAGATTTAAAAATGATAGATGCATATATCTTTTCAAAACTGAACTTGAGATTTAAAAAAGATAGTTGAATATATATACATATGTCATGTACTGTTAATTGTTAGTTGCAAATATGAAATATTAATAATAAAACTGAACTTTTGATTACAAAATTGCATTTTGTAATTAATAATATTCAAATGTTTAATAGAATATCTTATTTTATTTCAGATTTAAAAACGATAGTTGCAACCATCTTTTTAAAACTGAACTTCAGATTTAAAAAAGATAGTTGAATATGTATGTAATGTGTTAATTGTTAGTTGCAAATATGAAATATTAGTGATAAAATTGAGTTTTGATTACAAAATTGCATTTTTGTAATTAATAAATTTTAAATATTTAGTAGAATATCTTATTTTATTTCATATTTTAAAAAGATAGTTGCATCTATCTTTTCAAAACTGAAATTTATATTTAAAAAAGATACTTGAATATATATGTCATCATTATATAGTGTTAATTAGTAGAATATTTCTGGGTTACTACACTTCACGCCCTACGAAGCAGTTACGTCCGAAGACTAGGTGACCCCACACCTGTAATGACCCGCACTGGCAGAGGTATTATAATTTATTTATTTAATTATATAAATAGTGATATAGTGGATTAAATGGTCGTGGAATTAAATAATAGTGAATATTTAATTAGAATAATAAATTAAATAATTATTTAATTCATAAATAACTAGAAATAGTGAATTGACAATATAATGTGAACTGGGTCATCCCTAATATTTAATTCAGCTTAGAGTTGAAGTATATTGACGAATATATTCAATCGACGTCAGTTTGAACATATAATTATAATATAATTAAAATAAAGCTCGAAATGGTGCGGCAGTTCGCTATTTGGAGATTTGAACTTCAACTGAGTATATAGGGTTCGTTTTAAATCGGATTTCTGTGAAACAAGAAACGTGTGGAGCTGGTGGAGTATATCTTTCTAATGGAAGAAAAAAATCGAGATTTCGTCGTGTAGATTTTGATGTACGTCCAAATCAAATTTTAGAAAAGTCGCTGTGGAATTCTTTTATAATTTATAAAGGGATCAATTATATTTTTAAAAGGAATTTCAATATGAATCGAATATCTGGTTGACCCAGATTTGAAATATCAAGTTATAAATCCCTGTTGAGCTGTATGGTATTCCACTATGAGTATATACGATAATATAAATTTATTTGTATTTAATTTAATTATATTTAAATATATTTATATATTTAAATAGGTCATCCAGAGCTTTAAAAATAGCCAGTTTTGCAAACAAAGTCAGAATTCGACGAAACTAATTTTGTTGGATCCGCAATATCAAATAGTTGTTAGATTTCCAGTTTCGTGATTTTTAGAGTCACTGTGTGGCCGTACGGATTTTTAGAGTGAAAAACAGTCAGTATTTTGACGGTTAAAAATACACTGTGTGAGCATACGAAGTCGGAATTCGACGAAACCAGTTTCGTTAGGACTGTAATGTCAAACTCTAGCAGTATGTCAAGTTTGGCGATTTTTGGGTATCGTATGAGGTCAAAGAAATTTTAGAGGTCAAAGAGAAATAGCGTTTGCTTATAATTTAAATATAAAATTCAAATATAAGATTATATAAATTACCTATAAATATCCTATAAACCTTAAACCTAATTATTTACATTCCACAGTCAACAAAGAAAATCACGCCGCCACTCATTTCTCTTGAAAACGTGAGAAATGGATCTACAACAAATTCAAAGAATTCAAATAAAAAGTTATGCAATCTGAAACATGTGTTTGTGGACTCCTGAAGCGCTGCTCTTCAACGCAGTAGGAATTTCTCCTTGTTCGAACACGATTTGCGACGATGGTATTGTACAGCGTTGCCTAGGGTTTCACTTTTGTTGGGTATTTAAGCACCGTGCGTGAGTTAATGGGAATATTCGAATTTATCAGGAAGAAGGGGTTTCAGATATTTATTTTGGTGAAGATCCTTGCTTGGGAATGTCGCTCGTAGTGTCGCAAGGAACCAAAACTGCTCGAAGTCGGATGTTGGGGGAAGGGAGCGAACCGAAACATTTTGGCATCAGAAGATAGAGTTTGAAATGAGGATTTTGTGGTGATTTTGGTTGTAGAATTTGTGAAGTATTGGGAGGTGCGGTGGGTGGATGAAATCGGCGGAATGGTATTTGGAGGAGCAGGTCACGAAAGATTTTGGGGAAGACGGGATTTGGTAGGTGCGGGTTTGGGCTTTAGTGAAGAGGGCCTGGGTAGAGAAGAAAGGGTATTGGGCTTTGGGAAAAGGGGTAAGCCCAAAAAGGGAAACTTGAATTTAAAGTTTTATTTAAATTTTTTGTCTAATTTATAATTTAAGTATCTCCTTCATACGTAATCAGAATCACGAACCTTCAGATCCGTTGGGATCGTATGGACGAGCACTACGCACTGGAACTAACTAGGAGGGGATTGGGGTCTGTTACAATTTATATCAAAATAATTTGTCCGTCTAAATCAAGCGATAATTATCGTTATTTAACGATGATAGTCCAATGTGATTAAATCTCACCAACTCTGAATAGTTCTATTTTTACAGTGTATTCTTAGAACTATTAAAAATTGTCTGTTTGACTGTGTGTTGACTGTTTGATTGAACTGCTAGCCAGTTAGTAGAAATTATATATATTTATATATAAATCGTTAAATATTTATATGTGATTCTTTTATCAAAATATTTCACAGTGAAGTGAAATCGATGTTAATTATATTGTCTAACATCTGTGATGCAGGGAAACAGGTTGGAGGAATCCAACTGGATTCCTCAACAGTTATTTTACTGTGATTTATATATTGTGATATATAATCTGACATTGATTATGTGTGTTTGGACGATAGTTATCGTTGTTATATGGTGTGTTAAATACCATAAGAAATACCGGAATGTGATAAAGGGATTTTCAAAGTACAATTTGAAAATAATTTATTTATATAAAATCAATGGATTTTATATTATAAAAGAAAAAGGATTTTGAATAAAAGAAATATATTTGTAAATCGAATATAAAACAATATATTTGTAAAACGAATATAAAGGAAAAATATATTTAAGAAATCAAATATAAGGAAATATATTTGTTAATCAAATTTAAAGGAAAATATTTGTCAATAAATTAGAAAGAGAAATATTTGTAAACCATTTACAAATAGAATAGAGATCAAAAGAGAATATTTGTAACAACCCGTATTTTTTGATAACATGTTAAAACGAGAATCAAGGCAGAATTTCATTTTTAAATTCTGAATCAAGTAAAACGGGCTATGCCATTGCGTTCATCTCGGAAAAATACGCGAAATAGAGTCCGAGTTTTCGAAAATCGGAGTCCGTATGACCCGATTGAGGCCCAACGAAGTTTTCAGAAAATTTCAAAGTAAAAACAGATTTCAAATTCAGGTTTGAATTTGAAAATTTGGGCCAGTTTGGGCCAGGCGGGAAAATTCCCGCCAGAGCACCCAAGTCGACAGCCCTGTCGACTTGGGAGTCGACTTGGTTGGACCCAAGTCGACAGCCCTGTCGACTTGGCTGTCGACTTGGTCCAGCCGGGCAGTTCTGCCTGGTGCACCATTTTGGGTTTGTGTTGAGTTTGGGGGCCAGATTCAGTTTTAAGGGCTGAGATTGCAACTAGGGTTTAATCCTATGGCCTAAAACACTTGCCTAATCTATAAATAAGACCCTAACCCTAAATCATCATTATTCATTCATACAACTAAACTATGGCAAAATTTTACCTCTCATGGCCTCCACTCTCTTCATAAAATTTCTAAATTGTTTCTATGAGAGATTTTCAATGCATACAAGTGTTTTCAAGCTTGTATGAGTGTCATTAGCTTGCATTCAAGTCAAGTTTCTATCTTTGCATCATAAAGCAAGGGTTTTGATCATTTTGGCTCAAGGGTTTTTATGTTAGAGCTTGCATTTTGGGTCTATTTGATTGCATAAGGGCTTTGTCATATCTTTTGTGCCTTCATAGCAATGTAAGCCCTTTCCCTACTCTTAGATATTAACTATGAAGTTAAATGTTCATGTGCAAGTTTGGGTTTGATCATTGAGTATAATACATGCTATCATGTCATGCAAGTTTATGAAGTCTTCATCTTGATCTTGTGGTCATAAAGCTTTGGCCTTTATGTTAAATGTTGCATTTTGGCAACATGAGAACTATCATACCCCTTATGATAGCTTGCATGTAATGTCATATGCGAACTTCTAGCCATCTTTCTATGTCATTTATCATCATGATTCGCTTATCTGCCAAGTTTGAACGTTATGCATGTTTTTGAGGCTTAAGAATGTAACATGCAAGTTAATGAACACATTATGTCTCATTTGCCACCATGTTCAACTAGTGGCTTTATACCCCCTTTTGTCATGCCTTTGACAAGTTCCTTCTTTGAATCCATTATGCGAGTTTAAAAGCGTTGGGGTCACATTATGGGAAAACATAATGACATGAACATGATTTGGGTAAATGGGTATAAACATGACAACATGTAACGTTAAATATGACATGTGTTTATACTTGAAAACATGACTTGAAATATAACATGGAAGTTGACATGTAAGTATGCTTGAAAACATAAGCTTGGGAATTTACCTATTAAATTAGGTCTACCCATTGGGAATTTACCTATTAAGTTAGGTCTACCCAATTGCTTGAAAACTTGTAATATGTGTTGGAAACATAACGGACATGACACTTAGATAATATAAGTGTGGCCAACTCGAGATTGGGTTGAGTTTGCAACGTAAAACTACCCGGAACCGACCGGCCTAACTAGTAGTTGCAAACAATAGGACCCAATGTGAGAAGTTGGTCATGTTGTGCTTGAACCCGAGGTTAGACCAAGTTGTGGTGTAAAGCTACCCGGAACCGACCGGCTTAACTAGTAACCACAACAAAGTCTAATGTGAGAGGTGAAGGTGCATTAAGTAATTAATGCCACATGATAGGGTTAAGTTAATTTGATTAATGACTCTTAACCAAATATGACATGGACAAATGGGTTAAGTAATTTGATTAGGCTAATGATACTTAACAAAACATGACAAGGTTGGGTAGGTTAAGTAACTTGATTTGCCTAATGACACTTAACCATTTTTATATGACTAGTGGACGGGGTTAAGTTAACCAACACTTAATCAATCCAACGCGATAACTTGGTAAGGTTAAGTAAGTTTTCTTAATGACGCTTAACCGAAAAATACGATTAACGGATGGGGTTAAGATTAGACTCAACTAGTCTAAACATGGAAATCGGATGGGGTTAAGTTAGCCTAGACTTAAATAATCCCACTTGGTAGTTTAATGGGGTTAAGTTAAACACTTAACTAATCTAAACATGATGAATTGATGTGGTTAAGTGACCTATACTTAACCAATCTAACTCGTTAATTTATTGTGGTTAAGTTAACCAATACTTAACCAATATAACGTGAAAACATGATAAGGCTAAGTCACGAATCGCTTGAATACACTTGACCGATTTGACTAAGTAAATTGATAGGGTCAAGTTAATATATACTTAACCAATCTAGAATGATAATTGGACGAGGTTATTCGTGAATTGCTTAATATACTTAACCAACTTGAGCATGGTTTGTAGGGTTAAGTCTTGAACTTGGATACTTAGCCAATTTTGACATGATTTGTAGACGGGTTAAGTCATGAACTTAAGTGACACTTAATCCATTATGTAAACCCTAGTTCTGAGGATTAGGTGGATAACCGTAGTTAACAAGGATAGCAGGAATAAGGCTAAGTGGTAAACCTTAGTTGAAGAATAACTAAGTAATGATTCTTAGTCAAGGAAGTTTAGACCAGTTCATAGATAGATGAGTAACCTAATACGGTAGGTCATCGTTTAAGTATACGAGTAGGAGCAAGTATCTGATTTGGATAAAGGCTCCAGCAAACTGGGTAACAAAGCAGCGGCTTCGGGGAACGTGAGGGTATTCTTGGTATCCCTCTATGAGCTGCCAGGTGATTATACTAGGCTCATGAGAGGTTAAGGTCTGCGTTAGAAGAACCAAGAGTATGCCTTGGTTGCTATACGAGCGACCTAAAGACGGGGATGGATAGGGGATAGTCGACGATACACGGTCGTACCCTAGATAGCATTTCGTCAGGCTACCTACCTGTAAAGACCCGCAACTTCCCCGTAAAGGAAAGCGTCGGATAGTTCGAGAACAAACCACAGCAGAACGCATACAGAAGAACATTTCACTGTATATTACAACAATGCATCAGATTACAAGAATATACAGAGTATAAACAAATAAATATTACACAGAAATATCAGAGATTTAAATTACATTTAAATACATCGTAGCGGAAAATAATACAATACACAACTTAGAATGAGATATACGGATACAAAGCTTTCCGGATATCGTTCCAGCTGTGAACCAGGATCCTGTGAATAAAATCTGCAAAAACCGAAACTACTAGCTGCCCGTGTCAAAATAAGGGCACCCAGAGTTTAGGTTAAAACAATAAACTCCAGGTCAGTCATGTGACTGGTGTGAGAACTAAAACAGTTATTAATCTTTATTTTAAATCATTAGGTAAATCAAGGGACCACGCCGTATAACACGGAACGGGTTTCCTCCCAAGAATACCAGTGCATAAAACAAACAGCGCAATGCTAAATAAAGAAAAATGAAGCTGTTATAAGACCCAGGTCCCATCACACAATGCAACGCAGCCGAGGATAGGGTTTTCCCTTATAACAGCCAAAGAATGCTTGATACGGTTAAAACAAATCATTTGATACTATAATAAGTGCATAGTGTATAAAACAACTTCAAATCATAAGTATCAATCATAGGCGGCATGAGCGCCCCATCCCACTATGTCGCCATATATAGGATTACAACTAAAACCGCAAATGTCACGTATTTGGAGATTGGATTTCCATCTATGAACCGAGGCAAAAGATAGTCCTCAACCGATTCGTGACTCTCTAGCCCGAGCCACAGGAACAGCCGCAACTGCCCCTTGGATCGTCAGGGCCGGTCCACACGGAGTGGATTATTATACCTGAACAATACGTCTCCCCACCCTATGGGGTGTAAGTCTGGTCCGTCAGCCGACCAGAATGCATTCGGCTGAAACCGATATAACCGAGGCGCCTCGCAACCGCAACAACCACATAAGTCAAACTCGTCAGGGCGTGTAAAACCACTGACGCCACTTCTAGCTAGAAAGAAACGCAAGTCCTCCCTGAGGTCCGTCTCCCGTTTTTGGTTCATACCGGGTGTGAAACACGCGAGGTAAACGTTACACAAAGCTACGCCACAAAGGCCGTGCTTTGATCATCACCACAAGACTTTGCTTTTCAACAGAAGCCTTGATCATTTGCACCTTAGCATGCCACACAGGCAAACCATCCTATGCAACCGATATCAGTCACACAGAATGAAATCCGATGTCAGACACGCGGTCCATTTACAAGTCCGTTCTGGGTCTGAACGAAACCGGAGGCACCTAGTACCCCGCATATCCATCGATCTCCATGTACGTCTGGACGATCACCAACTGTTTCCATCTTCTTGGGTGTACAGCCCAATCAAGATCATCAGTTATCACCCAAACGACGTGAAGACTTCCGGTCTTCGACCATCGTCTTCATCTTCGACTTATCGTCGTATCAGTTATTCAGAATGGGATAAACCCGGTCTTCCCGAATAACTCGCGTATATTTTAAATAAGTGTTACACAAACACAACATACGCCTCATTCCAATCCATCAGTCACTAACCGTAAATTAATCAAGAGAATAATTCCCCAAATATTAACCCCGAAGGCCGAAACCAACATCAGATCAATATCCAGAAAGCCATTCTACTTAGCTAACCGACAGTTAGTTTCTAATTTCACATTCATAGGGAAAGGTTCCCATTAATTTTATCAAAGATAAATTCTTGAATTTATTCTTTAATCAACTTTTGAATATCAATTCAAACTAGTCGGGATTAGCGAACCTTACCGAAGTAATCATTTGTTATAATTTCCCGATCCCAACCTATTCATCCCATGAAGTAAAACTGTGAATACTTCATATCTAACACCACAGTGTTATCGGTAAATTCAATTACCATTTCACGTTCAAATCTAATTAAAGATTTAACTATCGCCTGGAGCAAAACTGGTGATACTCCATTTTCGATCATTTCAATCTAATTAAAGATTCATTAAAACTCCACTTGGTTTTAATCTTCGACTGGGTTAAAGAATCCGTGTCATTTAAAAACACAGTTCACGATAAACCCAAAATCACATTCATTAATTATCAGGTTAAAGAACGAGTGTTGTTTAAAACACTGTTCACGATAAACCCAAAAATCAATATCAATTCAATTCCAATTAAATATTATTTAATTGGTACCCTTCATTAAATCTAAATAAAAAGATTTAATCATTTCTCAACTGGGTTCAAGAACAGTGCTAGTGAAGACACCATTCACGACAAACCCAAATCACATTTGATATTCAATATAAGGCTCTGAATAGAAAATATACCGGCTTATATTCAATACCAAATTCTACGATTAACAAATGTCGTATTGGAAATAACGATATACATATATATCTTTCAAATTTCCATAACAACACCTGTATAATCACGAATTCCAACATCGAAATATTCCGAAGACAATTTCGATTCAATTCCACTCCAATGCAATCATTGGAAATTCTGGTTATTTTTAAAACCATTTCAAATTCAATTTATTTATTTAAAAATAAATAGAATTATCTTTCTAGTTCAAAACTAGTTCATTTCGATAAAAATCTATTTTTATCTTTTCAAATATGGAGTTTTTCATCCCAATTTTTCCCAAATCATTTCTTATGATTTTACACAAATTATTACTATTTTTAATAATTTTGTCAAGGCCCGTACAGTCGATTTGCATTAACGGCCATCGAACTGCACTTACAGCGACCTTTTTCGAATTTGATTTGGACGTATCTCCAAATCCAACCGTTAGATTTCAAATTTCTAACATTCATTAGAAAGCTCTTTTCGATACGAACCCAACGGTTCCGGTTTTAGGAGAATCCGACGGTCGGATCTCCCGCAATGTCCGTTTGAAATAAATGGTCGAAATTCATGAACTGCCGCGGCGCGGCGCGTTCTATTCAGGCCATTATATTATATATATAATATATATAATATATACTTCGTCGATTTCTATTTAAAACAAATTATATAAATAGTTTTTAAATTCGTTTCAAAAGCAATTTCAACTTCCTTTTCAATTCAAATCAAAATTGAATTCTTCTTTATAAATTCGTTTCAAAATTCATTTCTATTCAATTCAAATTTCAATTCAATTTGAATTCATTTCAATTCGTTTTCAATTCAATTTGAATTCGTTTTCAATTCAATTCATTTCGAAATCGTTTTCAATTCAATTCATTTCGAAATCGTTTTCAATTCAATTCATTTCGAAATCGTTTTCAATTCAATTCATTTCGAAATCGTTTTCAATTCAATTCATTTCGAAATCGTTTTCAATTCAATTCATTTCGAAATCGTTTTCAATTCAATTCATTTCGAAATCGTTTTCAATTCAATTCATTTCGAAATCGTTTTCAATTCAATTTCATTTCGAAATCGTTTTCAATTCAATTCATTTCGAAATCGTTTTCAATTCAATTCATTTTGAAATGAATAAAATCGATATAAATATCGTTTACGTCAAAATGGCGTCAATCTAATCAACACGGCTTCATAAATTTCTATTCTCAATTCTATTTCGAATATTTCTTTTCTTTCAAAATAGTTGTTATCAAAATATTTCGTTCAACACATGACCAATCTCAATGAATGAGTACTGTCAACACATGAACTTTTATTTTATAATATTCTTTATTTTTCAAATTGGAATGAGGCCCAATCAATTACCATATAAAGTTAATTATATGGATTTTCATACAACTCATGTATATCATAGTATTGAAAAATAATCAACCATCAACCAAAGTGCACTACACTGTATAAGCATCAAATATAGATATTCAACGCTTACAACAGCCTGTCAATCAATCGATCGACATATTTAATCAATCAGGATGAGTGAACTTCAAATTTCATCCTAACACCCGTGTGGGGTTTCAAACAATCATACACATATTTTATTTGTGCTGTTGGGCGATGTGTGAAATTTATCGACCCAATCAATATCAGTCAAATCAGTGTATATACAAACAAATCGGCCGATTTGTTTATAACTATTCATTTATTCACATTCACGTTAAAAATTATATTTTTAACGATAAAACATTTTATTTCAACCTATGAATTTCTATTCAATTCATTTACACAATAAAATGATATTTTTATTTTCTAACATATTTTAGAAAATTTCGGCGGCATAACGGCACGATACTAGAAACGGGACAAGGCCTAGCCTTATCCCTGGTCTAGTGAAGGCCCACGCCATTCACACATCAATCAAATCAATTTCATCTCACCAAACAATTCAATTCAACCAAATAATTCAACTAATCTATGCAACCAAACAAACAAGTCCATGGTCTGTGGACGATTGTGTCGGGTGCTACTAAGCACCGTCTGCATCCTAGTATATATATAAAACTAGAAAGAAATTGAAAGGTGAGAAATTCTCACATATAGCTATCCTAGCTCCACGGCACTTCATTGATAGAAATCTTCATTACTACCGCATCTTCGTCATCTTCGTTGTCCGCTTTCACTACATATGTAAAAATCGAATTTTGACTTCGTTATTCAATATATAAAAATCGAATTTTTATTTCACTTCTCAATATATAAAAATCGAATTTTTAGTTCGCTATTCAATATATAAAAATCGAATTTTTACTTCGATGTTCAATATATAAAAATCACATTTTTAATTCGAAGTTCAATATATAAAAATCATACTTTAACAATAAGGTTTTCGCCTTTATAACAAAATAAAGTTTTCGCTTTTATAAAAATAAAGTTTTCGCCTTTATATAAAAAAAAATAAAGTCTTCATCTTTATAAAAACCAATCTTTTCTATTTTTAAAAATCCTACTTTTTCTTCTAAACAAAAATCTCGTCTTTTTGCTTTTCTATTTTAAAGATCAAATCTTTTTCTTTTTAAAGCTCAAACCATTTTCTTTTTAAAGTTCAAACCATTTTCTTTTTAAAGTTCAAACCATTTTCTTTTTAAAATTAAAACCTTTTTCAAAAATCAGTTTTATCTCTTTTCAAAAATCATTTTTAAAACCCTTTTAAAAAAAATCAGTTTTCAAAAGAAAATAAATTCAGTTTTAAACATTAATAAAAAATCAGTTTTCAAAAGAAAATAAATTCAGTTTTAAACATTAATAAAAAATCAGTTTTCAAAAGAAAATAAATTCAGTTTTTCCTTTAATCTCTTTTTTTTTCTCCCAATCAGTTTTAGACTTTAAAATTAAAATAAAAGTAAAATAAAATACTTACAGCGAAATTTTCTAAGTTTTTTCTTTTCGTCGCCGGAGAACTCGCTGGTCGGAGGAAAGGGGGGGGTTCGCTGTGGGCGGTGAAGGAGGTGATGCCGAAGGCGACGCTGGAGGTGGCCTTCACGAGGCGGTTCAGGGTCTTCGTGGGGCTGTGCGTCGAGCGGAAGGAGGAGAGAGGATGGAGGAGGGTGGTGCGGAGGAGGGGCTAGGGGGGGGTGGAGCTCGCACGACGGCGGCGGCTCGATTAGGGTTCTTCTTTTCTTTTTTTTTTTTTTCCTGAAGAATGTATCGGGGAGGGGGCCAACGAAGAAGAAAAGGGGGGGAAAAGGAAATTAAAATAATATATATATATTTTTTTTTTTAATTTGTAAAAATGTTGACTTTTACATACGACCTCGAAACGAGGTCCACCGCCTGCCGTCCATAGCGTATTACCCCCATTCCGAACACAATGGGATATGTATCGCAAGCTGATTCGACTGTTTGAATCAGTTTCCGTTAAATTTACATTTAAATCATTATATTGAATTTCAAACGTACATTTCAAATTACCGGGGTCACATACTAACTAGAAAAATTCCAGAAAAATATTTTCTAGCTTCGTATTGACGATACGGTCCTAACAAAACTAGTTTCGTCGAATTCTGAGACCGTTAGAAAAATGGCCAATTTCCAGTCGATTAAAATCAACTAAAATGGTCAAAACGCGTTTTCCTTTGCCCCGCTCACATATTGATTCGAAAAATTATGAAATTTGGAATCTAGCAATAACTTGACATCACGGACCCAACAAAAGTGGTTTCGTCGAAATCCGAGGTCATTTGCAAAATGTCCATTTTTAAGGGCCTTATATATATATATAAAAATATATATAAATTCCACAGCGACTATTTCTAATTTTAAACTGGACATATCTTATCATTTCTAAGATGAAATCTCGGTTTGTTAACTTCGTTACAAAGATATAGTTATACAGATTCAAATATTTCTTGTTTCGTTCAATTCTGACTTATATTGAATTCTGTATATTCATTTGAAATTAGAAATCGAATTTTCGAACTACCGCGCCATTTTCAATTCCTTTTATAATTATTATATATTCTAACGACGACGTATATAATATATACGATCGAATTCTATTCAAAATAAATTTCTCGTCGATATTATTTAAAATAATTCATTTTAAATAATCAAAATTAGCTAAAATTGCCAAAATAAAAATTTTAAACTGGCCCAGATTTTCCGGGTTGTTACAATCTCCCCCACTTAAAACTTTTCGTCCCCGAAAAGGAACAAAGTCGAAAGTGGTTTGATAATTCAACTCTACGCTCGATTTGGCTTCCATTCTCCAACTTTTCAGTTTCTGAGAATTTTCAAAATTTCAAAAATTTGGCCAACACCCTAAATTTTCGAAAAATTTCGCCATAACCTCCCCTGCAATGGGAGCATCGGGAAATTGCAAATAGCGTTCCCGGTCCTTCAGATCTCAAAAAGAAAAAGAAAAAGCCAAGCGGCTAGCCAATAGGCTCACAAAATCATCATCACCCAAACAAACAGGAAATTATGTAGTAAACATGTACCTATTTGTCGGGCAAACAAATTTTATTCTCTGCTCTAGCCTCCTTGCTATGACCTGTTCAATGATATATATGTATATGCAAGCAAACGCGACCAATTTTCAATACAATTCAATATTTGGTTCAATTAGGCATAATGGTTCAAAATTATCAAACAATTAAACAAACAACACAAACATCAATCAATTATTGAATTAGAGTTTCAAATTCATAATTTCGATACATAGTCAAAAATCATGTTTTTGATGCCAAATCACAACAATTAGCCCTATCTAATTTTGGTTCTCACACCAGTCTAATGGAAATATATAGATATTACACGTTCGTCACTCGAATATAAATTCTGATGATGATATATCAATCATCAGAATCACTCCCGGGCGACTAGAGCGTAATTCTATATCTATCCAGTATATTAAAATTTCGAATACACGCGGATCAGACGTATACACAAAATCTATATATACTGGATTGTCCACATCAATATAAATAAATAATCAAATACGAATAATTGATTTAGATTTTCAAAACAAAATTTGTTTTCATTTGAAAAATATACTCTTCACACTCGTTCTAGGATACTACTGATCCTATCTCTAACGAGTCATTCTAATTGGATATTACTAACCCAATATCTGATGAATTCTTTCATATGGTTCTAATGTGCCTTGTTCTCTGCTTTGTAAACCAAAGCTCTGATACCACCTGTAAATACCCGCAACTTCCCCGTAAAGGAAAGCGTCGGATAGTTCGAGAACAAACCACAGCAGAACGCATACAGAAGAACATTTCACTGTATATTACAACAATGCATCAGATTACAAGAATATACAGAGTATAAACAAATAAATATTACACAGAAATATCAGAGATTTAAATTACATTTAAATACATCGCAGCGGAAAATAATACAATACACAACTTAGAATGAGATATACGGATACAAAGCTTTCCGGATATCGTTCCAGCTGTGAACCAGGATCCTGTGAATAAAATCTGCAAAAACCGAAACTACTAGCTGCCCGTGTCAAAATAAGGGCACCCAGAGTTTAGGTTAAAACAATAAACTCCAGGTCAGTCATGTGACTGGTGTGAGAACTAAAACAGTTATTAATCTTTATTTTAAATCATTAGGTAAATCAAGGGACCACGCCGTATAACACGGAACGGGTTTCCTCCCAAGAATACCAGTGCATAAAACAAACAGCGCAATGCTAAATAAAGAAAAATGAAGCTGTTATAAGACCCAGGTCCCATCACACAATGCAACGCAGCCGAGGATAGGGTTTTCCCTTATAACAGCCAAAGAATGCTTGATACGGTTAAAACAAATCATTTGATACTATAATAAGTGCATAGTGTATAAAACAACTTCAAATCATAAGTATCAATCATAGGCGGCATGAGCGCCCCATCCCACTATGTCGCCATATATAGGATTACAACTAAAACCGCAAATGTCACGTATTTGGAGATTGGATTTCCATCTATGAACCGAGGCAAAAGATAGTCCTCAACCGATTCGTGACTCTCTAGCCCGAGCCACAGGAACAGCCGCAACTGCCCCTTGGATCGTCAGGGCCGGTCCACACGGAGTGGATTATTATACCTGAACAATACGTCTCCCCACCCTATGGGGTGTAAGTCTGGTCCGTCAGCCAACCAGAATGCATTCGGCCGAAACCGATATAACCGAGGCGCCTCGCAACCGCAACAACCACATAAGTCAAACTCGTCAGGGCGTGTAAAACCACTGACGCCACTTCTAGCTAGAAAGAAACGCAAGTCCTCCCTGAGGTCCGTCTCCCGTTTTTGGTTCATACCGGGTGTGAAACACGCGAGGTAAACGTTACACAAAGCTACGCCACAAAGGCCGTGCTTTGATCATCACCACAAGACTTTGCTTTTCAACAGAAGCCTTGATCATTTGCACCTTAGCATGCCACACAGGCAAACCATCCTATGCAACCGATATCAGTCACACAGAATGAAATCCGATGTCAGACACGCGGTCCATTTACAAGTCCGTTCTGGGTCTGAACGAAACCGGAGGCACCTAGTACCCCGCATATCCATCGATCTCCATGTACGTCTGGACGATCACCAACTGTTTCCATCTTCTTGGGTGTACAGCCCAATCAAGATCATCAGTTATCACCCAAACGACGTGAAGACTTCCGGTCTTCGACCATCGTCTTCATCTTCGACTTATCGTCGTATCAGTTATTCAGAATGGGATAAACCCGGTCTTCCCGAATAACTCGCGTATATTTTAAATAAGTGTTACACAAACACAACATACGCCTCATTCCAATCCATCAGTCACTAACCGTAAATTAATCAAGAGAATAATTCCCCAAATATTAACCCCGAAGGCCGAAACCAACATCAGATCAATATCCAGAAAGCCATTCTACTTAGCTAACCGACAGTTAGTTTCTAATTTCACATTCATAGGGAAAGGTTCCCATTAATTTTATCAAAGATAAATTCTTGAATTTATTCTTTAATCAACTTTTGAATATCAATTCAAACTAGTCGGGATTAGCGAACCTTACCGAAGTAATCATTTGTTATAATTTCCCGATCCCAACCTATTCATCCCATGAAGTAAAACTGTGAATACTTCATATCTAACACCACAGTGTTATCGGTAAATTCAATTACCATTTCACGTTCAAATCTAATTAAAGATTTAACTATCGCCTGGAGCAAAACTAGTGATACTCCATTTTCGATCATTTCAATCTAATTAAAGATTCATTAAAACTCCACTTGGTTTTAATCTTCGACTGGGTTAAAGAATCCGTGTCATTTAAAAACACAGTTCACGATAAACCCAAAATCACATTCATTAATTATCAGGTTAAAGAACGAGTGTTGTTTAAAACACTGTTCACGATAAACCCAAAAATCAATATCAATTCAATTCCAATTAAATATTATTTAATTGGTACCCTTCATTAAATCTAAATAAAAAGATTTAATCATTTCTCAACTGGGTTCAAGAACAGTGCTAGTGAAGACACCATTCACGACAAACCCAAATCACATTTGATATTCAATATAAGGCTCTGAATAGAAAATATACCGGCTTATATTCAATACCAAATTCTACGATTCACAAATGTCGTATTGGAAATAACGATATACATATATATCTTTCAAATTTCCATAACAACACCTGTATAATCACGAATTCCAACATCGAAATATTCCGAAGACAATTTCGATTCAATTCCACTCCAATGCAATCATTGGAAATTCTGGTTATTTTTAAAACCATTTCAAATTCAATTTATTTATTTAAAAATAAATAGAATTATCTTTCTAGTTCAAAACTAGTTCATTTCGATAAAAATCTATTTTTATCTTTTCAAATATGGAGTTTTTCATCCCAATTTTTCCCAAATCATTTCTTATGATTTTACACAAATTATTACTATTTTTAATAATTTTGTCAAGGCCCGTACAGTCGATTTGCATTAACGGCCATCGAACTGCACTTACAGCGACCTTTTTCGAATTTGATTTGGACGTATCTCCAAATCCAACCGTTAGATTTCAAATTTCTAACATTCATTAGAAAGCTCTTTTCGATACGAACCCAACGGTTCCGGTTTTAGGAGAATCCGACGGTCGGATCTCCCGCAATGTCCGTTTGAAATAAATGGTCGAAATTCACGAACTGCCGCGGCGCGGCGCGTTCTATTCAGGCCATTATATTATATATATAATATATATAATATATACTTCGTCGATTTCTATTTAAAACGAATTATATAAATAGTTTTTAAATTCGTTTCAAAAGCAATTTCAACTTCCTTTTCAATTCAAATCAAAATTGAATTCTTCTTTATAAATTCGTTTCAAAATTCATTTCTATTCAATTCAAATTTCAATTCAATTTGAATTCATTTCAATTCGTTTTCAATTCAATTTGAATTCGTTTTCAATTCAATTCATTTCGAAATCGTTTTCAATTCAATTCATTTCGAAATCGTTTTCAATTCAATTCATTTCGAAATCGTTTTCAATTCAATTCATTTCGAAATCGTTTTCAATTCAATTCATTTCGAAATCGTTTTCAATTCAATTCATTTCGAAATCGTTTTCAATTCAATTTCATTTCGAAATCGTTTTCAATTCAATTCATTTCGAAATCGTTTTCAATTCAATTCATTTTGAAATGAATAAAATCGATATAAATATCGTTTACGTCAAAATGGCGTCAATCTAATCAACACGGCTTCATAAATTTCTATTCTCAATATTCTATTTCGAATATTTCTTTTCTTTCAAAATAGTTGTTATCAAAATATTTCGTTCAACACATGACCAATCTCAATGAATGAGTACTGTCAACACATGAACTTTTATTTTATAATATTCTTTATTTTTCAAATTGGAATGAGGCCCAATCAATTACCATATAAAGTTAATTATATGGATTTTCATACAACTCATGTATATCATAGTATTGAAAAATAATCAACCATCAACCAAAGTGCACTACACTGTATAAGCATCAAATATAGATATTCAACGCTTACAACAGCCTGTCAATCAATCGAGCGACATATTTAATCAATCAGGATGAGTGAACTTCAAATTTCATCCTAACACCCGTGTGGGGTTTCAAACAATCATACACATATTTTATTTGTGCTGTTGGGCGATGTGTGAAATTTATCGACCCAATCAATATCAGTCAAATCAGTGTATATACAAACAAATCGGCCGATTTGTTTATAACTATTCATTTATTCACATTCACGTTAAAAATTATATTTTTAACGATAAAACATTTTATTTCAACCTATGAATTTCTATTCAATTCATTTACACAATAAAATGATATTTTTATTTTCTAACATATTTTAGAAAATTTCGGCGGCATAACGGCACGATACTAGAAACGGGACAAGGCCTAGCCTTATCCCCGGTCTAGTGAAGGCCCACGCCATTCACACATCAATCAAATCAATTTCATCTCACCAAACAATTCAATTCAACCAAATAATTCAACTAATCTATGCAACCAAACAAACAAGTCCATGGTCTGTGGACGATTGTGTCGGGTGCTACTAAGCACCGTCTGCATCCTAGTATATATATAAAACTAGAAAGAAATTGAAAGGTGAGAAATTCTCACATATAGCTATCCTAGCTCCACGGCACTTCATTGATAGAAATCTTCATTGCTACCGCATCTTCGTCATCTTCGTTGTCCGCTTTCACTACATATGTAAAAATCGAATTTTGACTTCGTTATTCAATATATAAAAATCGAATTTTTATTTCACTTCTCAATATATAAAAATCGAATTTTTAGTTCGCTATTCAATATATAAAAATCGAATTTTTACTTCGATGTTCAATATATAAAAATCACATTTTTAATTCGAAGTTCAATATATAAAAATCATACTTTAACAATAAGGTTTTCGCCTTTATAACAAAATAAAGTTTTCGCTTTTATAAAAATAAAGTTTTCGCCTTTATATAAAAAAAAATAAAGTCTTCATCTTTATAAAAACCAATCTTTTCTATTTTTAAAAATCCTACTTTTTCTTCTAAACAAAAATCTCGTCTTTTTGCTTTTCTATTTTAAAGATCAAATCTTTTTCTTTTTAAAGCTCAAACCATTTTCTTTTTAAAGTTCAAACCATTTTCTTTTTAAAGTTCAAACCATTTTCTTTTTAAAGTTAAAACCTTTTTCAAAAATCAGTTTTATCTCTTTTCAAAAATCATTTTTAAAACCCTTTTAAAAAAAATCAGTTTTCAAAAGAAAATAAATTCAGTTTTAAACATTAATAAAAAATCAGTTTTCAAAAGAAAATAAATTCAGTTTTAAACATTAATAAAAAATCAGTTTTCAAAAGAAAATAAATTCAGTTTTTCCTTTAATCTCTTTTTTTTTTCTCCCAATCAGTTTTAGACTTTAAAATTAAAATAAAAGTAAAATAAAATACTTACAGCGAAATTTTCTAAGTTTTTTCTTTTCGTCGCCGGAGAACTCGCTGGTCGGAGGAAAGGGGGGGTTCGCTGTGGGCGGTGAAGGAGGTGATGCCGAAGGCGACGCTGGAGGTGGCCTTCACGAGGCGGTTCAGGGTCTTCGTGGGGCTGTGCGTCGAGCGGAAGGAGGAGAGAGGATGGAGGAGGGTGGTGCGGAGGAGGGGCTAGGGGGGGGTGGAGCTCGCACGACGGCGGCGGCTCGATTAGGGTTCTTCTTTTCTTTTCTTTTTTTTTTTTTTCCTGAAGAATGTATCGGGGAGGGGGCCAACGAAGAAGAAAAGGGGGGGAAAAGGAAATTAAAATAATATATATATTTTTTTTTTTAATTTGTAAAAATGTTGACTTTTACATACGACCTCGAAACGAGGTCCACCGCCTGCCGTCCATAGCGTATTACCCCCATTCCGAACACAATGGGATATGTATCGCAAGCTGATTCGACTGTTTGAATCAGTTTCCGTTAAATTTACATTTAAATCATTATATTGAATTTCAAACGTACATTTCAAATTACCGGGGTCACATACTAACTAGAAAAATTCCAGAAAAATATTTTCTAGCTTCGTATTGACGATACGGTCCTAACAAAACTAGTTTCGTCGAATTCTGAGACCGTTAGAAAAATGGCCAATTTCCAGTCGATTAAAATCAACTGAAATGGTCAAAACGCGTTTTCCTTTGCCCCGCTCACATATTGATTCGAAAAATTATGAAATTTGGAATCTAGCAATAACTTGACATCACGGACCCAACAAAAGTGGTTTCGTCGAAATCCGAGGTCATTTGCAAAATGTCCATTTTTAAGGGCCTTATATATATATAAAAATATATATAAATTCCACAGCGACTATTTCTAATTTTAAACTGGACATATCTTATCATTTCTAAGATGAAATCTCAGTTTGTTAACTTCGTTACAAAGATATAGTTATACAGATTCAAATATTTCTTGTTTCGTTCAATTCTGACTTATATTGAATTCTGTATATTCATTTGAAATTAGAAATCGAATTTTCGAACTACCGCGCCATTTTCAATTCCTTTTATAATTATATAATTATTATATATTCTAACGACGACGTATATAATATATACGATCGAATTCTATTCAAAATAAATTTCTCGTCGATATTATTTAAAATAATTCATTTTAAATAATCAAAATTAGCTAAAATTGCCAAAATAAAAATTTTAAACTGGCCCAGATTTTCCGGGTTGTTACACTACCATCTTTGGTCAAGCGTGTACGTACGGAAAGGCAGAGAACACCCAAAAGACCATAATTGCTATCTAATTATGGGTGCGGTAAGGCTTGGATGTGGGTTGGCCAGTGCTGTGTTCTCATACAGGATTTATCCTGTCTTGTCTTTCACTAGTTGAGGGAGTGGTCTCGTGGGACCATAGCCACGTATAGGAAAAAACGGACCTTGGCATCTGCATTGGCAGATAAATCTAAAGCTCCCGACCGAGTCCTGTACTTCTTGATTTGCCCTGTGACAGGACTCGGATGGCACGATGTGATACATGTGCATACAGTCATGGAAAAACGATTCACGATATATGCGTGGGAAAAAGGGCGCGGTTGGCTGTTAGCGTAATCCCTAGTGGCCCTAGGTGGTTGAACCCAAACCGAGATACGAAAACGTGCAATAGGTAAGCATAATCCCTAGTAGCCCTAGGTAGCATAAGTCCTAGTTGTACAAACGATAATTCATGTTGGAAGACCCTAGCTAGGTTTAGGGTAACAGTCCAAACCGATCTTAAGGATCATGGAACTATGTTAAAGTAATATAGAATCTCATGGGAAAGCCCGTATGGTCTACGGCAAGGGACTGAACATTTACATGGAATAAAACATACAAGTTGAGTAACCTATATATGCGATATATTAGGTTGACATGGACCATTACACGACTTTTGAGTGAGGGTCATTCTTGGTTAACACATGACACGGTGGGGATACTAGTACGGTAGGTGCAGAGCTAAAATACAGGATAGATATCATGGGACGTTATACGTGATAGATATCTTGGGGATATTATACTTGATAGAAACCTGATGATGTGATACCTTGTTTTATCTTGACATCGTAATTTATCATGACACCTTAGTTTATCTGAGTTCAGTAGTTCATCCTGTTATTTGGATTTAGCTAATCTATCTTGTTATCATGCTTATGTTCATCTCAGTTTCTCATGTCAGTTAACTTTACTAGTTTTTATGCTAATAGTAGATAGGGCTTACTCAGTCTTTTTGACTGACCCGTTTTGTTTCGCCTCTTTTCTTCCGTTTCCCCCCTAGGTTACAGGGAGGAAATACTGTTGTTTAGTTCGGACTTCTTCTGCTTGAAGGTCATCATGGATGGCTTGGACTTTTCTTGGCTATGGCTACTTTACTGTTTTTACTTGGGGAATAATTTATGAAAAAGTCTATATGCTTCTTTACTATTGCAAGACAGGTTTTGATGTACTCTAATGTAAAAGGCTTTAGACCTTAACTATTGATGTTTATGAAAGTTCGATTTTACTTCCGCTATTTTATATGTTCTGTCTTGTGATATTTCTGTGCATGTTTACCAATAATGCCCCTCTAAAGCTAGTGCATTCCTTTGCGAGTGACCCTAGCGGAGGCGGGGTGTTACAATATTTGTAGAACATTCACAAATAGGATTAAAAAGGAAATATTTATATAGGAAATAAATAGATTATAAAAGAAAATCTTTAAAAAGGAATAAACGTTAATCGAGGTGAATTAGTTAAGTTAAACTAAGTGAATTGGTTAAGTTAAATCAAAGTGAATTTGGTTAAGTTAACCAAAGTGAATTAGTCGAGTTAATCAAAGTGATTAGTTCGGTTAATCGAGATAAGCAAAATCAATTGAGGTTAATCGAGTTGAATTAGTCAGTCGAGTTAATCAATTAAGTTAGTCAAACCAAGTAAAACCAGTTAGGGTTGACCAGTTATAGTTAAACATATAGGGTTGACCAGTTAGAGTTAGAGTTAACTAATTAGAGTTATTCAAATGGAGTTAATCGAGTAGAGTTATCGAATATCACTTATTCGAAGTAGAGTAATCGAATATAGTGTATTCGAGAGAAGAGTAATCGAATATTGGTTATTCGAGGTGATTTAATCGAATCTAGTTATTCGAAAGGAGTTATCGAATCTAGTTGAAATTGAAAGAGTAAATCGAATATAGTTTATTCGAGCAGAGTTAAAGGAGTTATCGAGGTTAATTAACCCAAAGGAGTTAGTCGAAGTTAGTTAATCCAAAGGAGTTATTCAAAGTGAGTTAGTTCAAAGGAGTTAATCGAATATAGTTATTCGACAGGAGTTAAGTGAAAAAGAATAAATCAATTAGAGTTAAATCAAATAGAGTTAATCCAATAGGGTCAGTCCAATAGAGTTAAGAGAAAAGAGTTAATCAAATCTAGTTATTCGAAAGAAAAGTTAAGTAAGGAAGTTAGTTAAAGAAATATAAAGTGAACTTTGCCTATTTCGAGGTTAGAAATGTTGTTCAGTTAAGGTCTGAGAGGTAGTTCTACCCCAACTTGATTGGCTTCGTTTTTAACTAAGGAATGTGTAAGGTTCGGCAGTAAAGGATGGTTAAGTGAATTTAGTGATTAAAGGAAATGGTTGAGTTGGCATAGCGATGTTTTATCTAAACATCTGCTTAATCCAAACGTAGTAGTTTGGAAATGTTTTCCAAACAAGAATCATAAATGTTCTCTAATATAGAAAACAATAAATGAAAATGTTCCCAAATGTAAATAACGTATATTTTCTAAATCTAGAAAATAAGAAATATTGAATATAGGGAAACAGGAGATGAAAAATGAACTAAAGAGATTAATGTTAAATGATGTTTGTTCGATATAATTTCCATCTGGAAATAATATCGTTGTTTGCACACTTGTTTTTCTTTGATAGTTAACTCACAGACTATCGAAGTTTTGACCATTTTAACGTTGTTAATATGGAGAGACCGGTTGGATTATTATCCAAAGAACCACTCTGTATTGGCATAAGCGTTGCCAATCATTTATGCCAAGGATAATTGAAGACGGAGTAAAGTGCAAGCGTTGTTGTATAAGTCTTAGATATCAGTGACTAAGATGGATATACTGAATAGTGCCTTCGGTTTGTCCAGTCCCAGGACAACTTGTATGGACAAAGGTCTGACAGAGTATATCCAATGGATCGCGTAAGTTGATCCCTTCAAACGTATATACGTTAGTGGCGGAGGAATTTGTTTCTCTTAGCTATATACCCGTTGTATTTTTGAGGAAATCAATTTGTGATTTGGCGGGTATGACGATGTGACATTCTAAGTGAATGAGGATGACTTGTATGGATGAATGTCTGATAGAGTATTTCCAGAAAGGTCTCGTACATTGATTTCTTCAACCGTACCAAGAGTGGAAGCGGAGAAGGAAACTTCTTTAGCTAACACGTAATGTACTGTTGTAGATGTCAATTAGTGATTTTCGATGGATCTGACAATGTGGCATTCAAAGTGAATCTGATGTGATGATGAAGCGTAACCTCAAGCCTCATCAACCGGTAAATGACAGAAATCGGGCAGGTAGCATGGCTATGTAGGTCGCACCTATTAGGGTGTATAATCACCTGATCTAGAGTTTCATTTACTTCTAAAAATCTATTGTTGATGCTGTCCCATTCGGGAAACGGTTGCTCGTTGGTGATATACATTCGATACACTCAGCGAAATGAGTGGTCAGTCATGTGTGGCCGGGTTGCAAGATGTTCTTGTTGAACCCAGTGTATTCCTCTCTTGAGGTATACTAGCAGAAGGTGGTTCCATACCTTGTCATAGTTGAAAATCCACTATCCAATACGTGCTTGCGATTTTGATTATATACTATGTATGTAGAACGTGAGATGAAAGCGTTTTTTCTAGATTGATATCTATTTGTATATAGACATTATTATAATATCAGAATGATATTTCTTTTCAAAGATGTTTGGATTCCCATAAGGTAAAAAAAACCGTTCCGTATTCACGGCGTGGTCTTATGAGATATCATATACCTGTTCAACTGTTTTAAACCGTTTTACTCACACCAGTCCATGACTGACCCGGAGTTTATTTGTTTGTTTTCCCTAAACTCTTGGGTGCCTAAATTTGTACGGGCAGTCAAGTAGTCGGGATTTACAGATATACTTGGAGAGCTTGGAGCAGGAGGCTTCAGGATCATATAGCTATAGTTTATTTCCGCTGTGTTGTAAGTGTACTACTTTGATAATGATGTATATTCAAGTACAGATATATATATATTTCAAGTTATGTTATATATATTATATGTTATTCGTTCCGCTGTGAGGTTCGTGTTACTCTGATGTTGTGTTCTTCTTCTTCTTCTTCTATTCTAAGTTTCTATCTTATCTATTCTCACCCTCTAATTTCTTTCATTAATTACTAGGATTTTTCAATGTTTGGTTAGTTGTCATCGTGTTTATGTCGATAACCAAAGTCGTAAAAATCCGGGTCGTTACAGTTGGTATCAGAGCTTAAGTTAAGAATTACCTTGGCTCTGTGGCGTGACTCGGTAGAGATAGGTTTAGTAATACCCTAGATTGAGTTTGAGTGTATATATATACGAGTGCGTATTTGTAATTTGACATAAAGTGGTTTTATATTGTGGAGATTCATTGGTTGAGTTTATGAGTTCTGGTCGATCAGGTTGATCCACTGTATCGGTAGGAGTTTATAAACACGCGAATATGATGTGTCGACACGATATGTTTTGAAAAGAGGGTAAATTGAAATAATTTTACCCAAGGTATATCTTGATATAGAGAAGATATATATATATATATATATATATATATATATATCAAAATTATAATATAGTGGATATATTGGTTGTTATTATAATCGAGTAAGACTATAAATTAAACGGGTATGTAAATAACCAATCAAAATTCACATAAGTGAAATACGTGAAATCAGATGAGTTAAATCTAAAATTTTAAACCAAAAATTGAATTAAAATTCTGGAAAATTGGATAAGTGTTTGTAAATAGATTTGGATTAAAAATAAAGAAAATTTAAGATCCTGGGAGATTTTAAATTGTTTAAAGCATTGTGAAGGATATTTTGAACTGAATTCAAAATGGAAATATTCGGAAATGGTTTTGAAAAGTGATATAGTATTGAACTCACTTCGATAGCTGGGAAATAACCCTGATGATGAATCGCGACATCATCAGTGTTCATTTTTGAGCTGCTGAGTGACGGGTTACTACCAAAGAAATTGTTTTTGAATTGTTTTGAGAAAAACAAATTGTTTTGATATTCCAAATTGAATATTTTGATTTTTGGAAAAGGTTAAGCTGTTTAAAAACTTCCAGGAAGGAAAGGTTGTGTGAATTAAAACAAATTAAAGTAGAATTTATAAAAGCCAATAGAATTGAGATTGAATTAAAAGCCAGTTAAGTAAAAATCGTATTGAAATAGATTGATGTCAAGTAGAATTAGACTTGATTGGAGATAATCTGGAATTATATTGGACTGGGAGTTATGGATTTGAAATCAAGAATAGAGCTTGAGTCTGAAATGAAATTCGACTTAAGTATAAGCGAATGGTTGTGTTAAAGATAAATTGATTTGAGATCAAGTTGGAATTGCATTGGTATACGTTGAATTGATAACAGGTGAAACTGATAGGGTTGATATGCCCGACAAAAAGGTACAAGTTTATATTTGATATAAGCATGAGATTTATGAGCCGATTTGGCAAGCCGCTTGGTTGTTTGATTTTCTTTTGGGTTGGAGAAGGCCTAGAGAGGCGAGTTGTGGTTTTACCGATAGGGCTGTACAAAGGAGGTTATGGCGAAATTTTTCGAAAATTTAAAGTGTTAGAAAATTTTCAAAATCTTTGAAATTTTTAGTTAATCGGAATGAATAAATATTTTAGTTGATATTAATCGGTTCAGTTGAAATCAGAAATAAGGGGTAAACAAATCTTAGGAATTTCAATAGATAGGGTCGTCCTCTACCTCAGCAATTTCGAGGACGAAATTATTTTAAGTGGGGAAGATTGTAATGACCCGCATTGGCAGAGGAATTATAATTAATCTATTTAATTATATAAATAGTGATATAGTGGATTAAATGGTCGTGGAATTAAATAATAGTGAATATTTAATTAGAATAATAAATTAAATAATATATTTAATTCAGAAATAACCAGAAATAGTGAATTGACAATATAATGTGAACTGGGTCATCCCTAATATTTAATTCAGCTTAGAGTTGAAGTATATTGACGAATATATTCAGTCGACGTCAGTTTGAACGTATAATTATAATATAATTAAAATAGAGCTCGAAATGGCGCGGCAGTTCGCTATTTGGCGATTTGAACTTCAACTGAGTATACAGGGTTCGTTTTAAATCGGATTTCTGTGAAACAAGAAACGTGTGGAGCTGGTGGAGTATATCTTTCTAATGGAAGAGAAAAATCGGGATTTCGTCGTGTAGATTTTGATGTATGTCCAAATCAAATTTTAGAAAAGTCGTTGTGGAGTTCCTTTATAATTTATAAAGGGATTAATTATATTTTTAAAAGGAATTTCAATATAAATCGAATATCAGGTTGACCCAGATTTGAAATATCAAGTTATAAATCCCTGTTGAGCTGTATGGTATTCCACTATGAGTATATACGATAATATAAATTTATTTTTATTTAATTTATTTATATTTAAATATATTTATATATTTAAATGGGTCATCCAGAGCTTTAAAAATAGCCGGTTTTGCAAATAAAGTCGGAATTCGACGAAACTAATTTTGTTGGATCCGCAATATCAAGTAGTTGTTAGATTTCCAGTTTCGTGATTTTTAGAGTCACTGTGTGGCCATACGGATTTTTAGAGTGAAAAACAGTCAGTATTTTGATGTTTAAAAATACACTATGTGAGCATACGAAGTCGGAATTCGACGAAACCAGTTTCGTTGGGACTGTAATGTCAAACTCTAGCAGTATGTCCAGTTTGGCGATTTTTGGGTATCGCATGAGGTCACAGAAATTTTAGAGGTCAAAGAGAAATAGCGTTTGCTTATAATTTAAATATAAAATTCAAATATAAGATTATATAAATTACCTATAAATATCCTACAAACCTTAAACCTAATTATTCACATTCCACAATCAACAAAGTAAATCACGCCGCCACTCATTTCTCTTGAAAACGTGAGAAATGGATCTTCAACAAATTCAAAGAATTCAAATAAAAAGTTATACAATCCGAAACATGTGTTTGTGGACTCCTGAAGCGCTGCTCTTCAATGCAGTAGGAATTTTCCTTGTTCGAACACGATTTGCGACGATGGTATTGTACAGCGTTGCCTAGGGTTTCACTTTTGTTGGGTATTGAAGCACCGAGCATGAGTTAATGGGAATATTCGAATTTATCAGGAAGAAGGGGGTTCGGATATATATTTTGGTGAAGATCCTTGCTTGGGAATGTCGCTCGTAGTGTCGCAAGGAACCAAAACTGCTCGAAGTCGGATGTTGGGGGAAGGGTGCGAACCGAAACGTTTTGGCATCAGAAGATAGAGTTTGAAATGAGGATTCTTGTGGTGATTTTGGTTGTAGAATTTGTGAAATAATGGGAGGTGCGGTGGGAGGATGAAATCGGCGGAATGGTATTTGGAGGAGCAGGCCACGAAGGATTTTGGAGAAGACGGGATTTGGTAGGTGCGGGTTTGGGCTTTAGTGAAGTGGGCCTGGGTAGATAAGAAAGGGTATTGGGCTTTAGGAAAAGGGGTAAGCCCAAAAAGGGAAACTTGAATTTAAAGTTTTATTTAAATTTTTTGTCTAATTTATAATTTAAGTATCTCCTTCATACGTAATCAGAATCACAAACCGTCAGATCCGTTGGGATCGTATGGACGAGCACTATGCATTGGAACTGACTAGGAGGGGATTGGGGTCCGTTACAATTTATAGCAAAATAAATTGTCCGTCTAAATCAAGCGACAATTATCGTTATTTAACGATGATAGTCCAATGTGAGTAAAACTCACCAACTCTGAATAGTTCTATTTTTACAGTGTATTCTTAGAACTGTTAAAAATTGTCTATTTGACTGTATGTTGACTGTTTGATTGAACTGCTAGTCAGTTAGTAGAAATTATATATATTTATATATAAACCGTTAAATATTTATATGTGATTCTGTTATCAGAATATTTCATAGTGAAGTGAAATCGATGTTAATTATATTGTCTAACATCTGTGATGCAGGGAAACAGGTTGGAGGAATCCAACTAGATTCCTCAACAGTTATTTTACTGTGATTTATATATTGTGATATATAATCCGACATTGATTATGTGTGTTTGGACGATAGTTATCGTTGTTATATGGTGTGTTAAATACCATAAGAAATACCAGAATGTTATAAAGGGATTTTCAAAATACAATTTGAAAATAATTTATTTATATAAAATCAATGGATTTTATATTATAAAAGAAAAAGGATTTTGAATAAAAGAAATATATTTGTAAATCGAATATAAAAGAATATATTTGTAGAACGAATATAAAGGAAAAATATATTTGAGAAATCAAATATAAGGAATTATATTTGTTAATCAAATATAAAGGAAAATATTTGTCAATAAATTAGAAAGAGAAATATTTGTAAACCATTTACAAATAGAATAGAGATCAAAAGAGATTATTTGTAGAACATTCACAAATAGGATTAAAAAGGAAATATTTATATAGGAAATAAATAGATTATAAAAGAAAATCTTTAAAAGGGAATAAACGTCAATCGAGGTGAATTAGTTAAGTTAAACTAAGTGAATTGGTTAAGTTAAATCAAAGTGAATTTGGTTAAGTTAACCAAAGTGAATTAGTCGAGTTAATCAAAGTGATTAGTTCGGTTAATCGAGATAAGCAAAATCAATTGAGGTTAATCGAGTTGAATTAGTCAGTCGAGTTAATCAATTAAGTTAGTCAAACCAAGTAAAACCAGTTAGGGTTGACCAGTTATAGTTAAACATATAGGGTTGACCAGTTAGAGTTAGAGTTGACTAATTAGAGTTATTCAAATGGAGTTAATCTAGTAGAGTTATCGAATATCACTTATTCGAAGTAGAGTAATCGAATATAGTGTATTCGAGAGAAGAGTAATCGAATATTGGTTATTCGAGGTGATTTAATCGAATCTAGTTATTCGAAAGGAGTTATCGAATCTAGTTGAAATTGAAAGAGTAAATCGAATATAGTTTATTCGAGCAGAGTTAAAGGAGTTATCGAGGTTAGTTAACCCAAAGGAGTTAGTTGAAGTTAGTTAATCCAAAGGAGTTAGTCAAAGTGAGTTAGTTCAAAGGAGTTAATCGAATATAGTTATTCGACAGGAGTTAAGTGAAAAAGAATAAATCAATTAGAGTTAAATCAAATAGAGTTAATCCAATAGGGTCAGTCCAATAGAGTTAAGAGAAAAGAGTTAATCAAATCTAGTTATTCGAAAGAAAAGTTAAGTAAGGAAGTTAGTTAAAGAAATATAAAGTGAACTTTGCCTATTTCGAGGTTAGAAATGTTGTTCAGTTAAGGTCTGAGAGGTAGTTCTACCCCAACTTGATTGGCTTCGTTTCTAACTAAGGAATGGGTAAGGTTCGGCAGTAAAGGATGGTTAAGTGAATTTAGTGATTAAAGGAAATGGTTGAGTTGGCATAGCGATGTTTTATCTAAACATCTGCTTAATCCAAACGTAGTAGTTTGGAAATGTTTTCCAAACAAGAATCAGAAATGTTCTCTAATATAGAAAACAAGAAATGGAAATGTTCCCAAATGTAAATAACGTATATTTTCTAAATCTAGAAAATAAGAAATATTGAATATAGGGAAACAGGAGATGAAAAATGAACTAAAGAGATTAATGTTAAATGATGTTTGTTCGATATAATTTCCATCTGGAAATAATATCGTTGTTTGCACACTTGTTTTTCTTTGATAGTTAACTCACAGACTATCGAAGTTTTGACCATTTTAACGTTGTTAATATGGAGAGACCGGTTGGATTATTATCCAAAGAACCACTCTGTATTGGCATAAGCGTTGCCAATCATTTATGCCAAGGATAATTGAAGACGGAGTAAAGTGCAAGCGCTGTTGTATAAGTCTTAGATAACAGTGACTAAGATGGATATGCTGAACAGTGCCTTCAGTTTCTCCAGTCCTAGGACAACTTGTATGGACAAAGGTCTGACAGAGTATATCCAATGGATCGCGTAAGTTGATCCCTTCAAACGTATATACGTTAGTGGCGGAGGAATTTGTTTCTCTTAGCTGTATACCCGTTGTATTTTTGAGGAAATCAATTTGTGATTTGGCGGGTATGACGATGTGACATTCTAAGTGAATGAGGATGACTTGTATGGATGAATGTCTGACAGAGTATTTCCTGAAAGGTCTCGTACATTGATTTCTTCAACCGTACCAAGAGTGGAAGCGGAGAAGGAAACTTCTTTAGCTAACACTTAATGTACTGTTGTAGATGTCAATTAGTGATTTTCGATGGATCTGACAATGTGGCATTCAAAGTGAATCTGATGTGATGATGAAGCGTAACCTCAAGCCTCATCAACCGGTAAATGACAGAAATCGGGCAGGTAGCATGGCTATGTAGGTCGCACCTATTAGGGTGTATAATCACCTGATCTAGAGTTTCATTTACTTCTAAAAATCTATTGTTGATGCTGTCCCATTCGGGAAACGGTTGCTGATCCCAACCGTTGGTGATATACATTCGATACACTCAGCGAAATGAGTGGTCGGTTATTTGTGGCCGGGTTGCAAGATGTTCTTGTTGAACCCAGTGTATTCCTCTCTAGAGGTACACTAGCAGAAGGTGGTTCCATACCTTGTCATAGTTGGAAATCCACTATCCAATACGTGCTTGCGATTTTGATTGTATACTATGTATGTAGAACGTGAGATGAAAGCGTTTCTGCTAGATTGATATCTATTTGTATATAGACATTATTATAATATCAGAATGATATTTCTTTTCAAAGATGTTTGGATTCTCATAAGGTAAAAAAAAACCGTTCCGTATTCACGGCGTGGTCTTATGAGATATCATATACATGTTCAACTATTTTAAACCGTTTTACTCACACCAGTCCATGACTGACCCAGAGTTTATTTGTTTTGTTTTCCCTAAACTCTTGGGTGCCTAAATTTGTATGGGCAGTCAAGTAGTCGGGATTTACAGATATACTTGGAGAGCTTGGAGTAGGAGGCTTCTGGATCATATAGCTATAGTTTATTTCCGCTGTGTTGTAAGTCTTGTACTTTGATAATGATGTATATTCAAGTACAGATATATATTTCAAGTTATGTTATATATATATATTATGTTAATCGTTCCGCTGTGAGGTTCGTGTTACTCTGATGTTGTGTTCTTCTTCTTCTTCTAGTCTAAGTTTCTATCTTATCTATTCTCACCCTCTAATTTTTTTCATTTATTACCAGGATTTTTCGATGTTTGGTTAGTCGTCATCGTGTTTATGTCGATAACCAAAGTCGCAAAAATCCGGGTCGTTACAACACCATACGAAGCAGTTAGGTCTAAAAACTAGATGGCCCCACACCATACGAAGCAGTTAGGTCCGAATACTAGGAGGCCCTACACCATATGAAGCAGTTCCGTCCGAAGACATAGTGGCTCCACACCGCAAAGGATGTTGATTAAGCATTCCATCATAATACTAGGTGGCTTAACACCATACGAAGCGGTTAGGTTCGAAGACTAGGTGGCCCCATACCATACCAAGCAGTTAGGTCCAAAGACTAGGTGGCCCCACACCATACGAAGCAGTTAGGTCTGAAGACTAGGTGGGCCTACACCATACGAAGCAGTTAGGTTTGATGACTAGGTGACTCCACACCGCAAAGAGAATGATCAAACAAAGGAAAGCAAACACTCACCAAATGAGAGCCTTAAGATTCCACAGAGTGATCATCGCAATCCTAAGATTTCAATGAAAGAAAAAATGAAACCGAACTTCAACTAACTAAGTCCAGAAATTAAACGACGAAGTAAACGCAAGTGTGTCGACCCACTCATTTCTACCCAAGACATTTAATTAAATTCCTTATTTAATCGAAAAGGCAAAATTACTTGTTTTTAACAAGTAACACTAAAAAGCAAATGAGAATACTCAATCATTACCCAAAGAAAGCCAAAGACGTCTCAATAGCATTATAAATGGGTAACGAAAGCTCAAGGTAAGTATGTAAAAATTTTCACAAAACTTAAGTTGGGGAAACTAGCATACTTAGATATATAGCAAATGCCTAATAGAACCTAAGGACATAGTGTCCCCAAGTTCCTTTGATGCAAAGAAGGTGAGTGGTCTAAATTCAAACTCGATTGGTCAAACAAAAGATCAAGATATAATATAGGATATGATGGGTCCTAAGACTCGAATAAGATCCTAAGCATGATTTCCTAAGAAACTTGGGATAATGATCCTTGCCATAATTTCTTATATTGTTTTGAACTTCGCTCTAATACCAAGTGTAATGCCCCACCTCTATACTCGCGTTAGCCAAGGCCATTGCAAGCAACGATGTCAACTAACCCAAAGAACAAGGTTGTTGAGGAGCGACCATCCGTATATTAGCTTTGGACGAGTGTTAGAAGTATTAGATAATGTGGTCTTAATTTTTAAATCTCATGAAGAAATCTGACACATTTAAATCAAGTTCAAATCTACTACACGGTGGCTATATATAATTCGAAAAGCAATATAAAATACATATCAATAAAATCAGAGTCAGACACAGATGTTCATATCACTAAGGCGGAAATAGATATGAATATAACACAAGAGCATAAATATGAGGTTAGTGGTCATAGTCGAATCACTATACAAAAAAAGAATAGGTACATGTTCAAGCCAAAAGAATATGTGTACATGAAATCTAAGATATATGTATAATCAAGAACTACAAATGTAATGTAGATAGCAAAAGCCAAGAATGATCCCTATTAGAAGTCATGAGATACACCTATAATACTTCGGTGTGACCCGAGTATTATTTATAAGAAAATAAACAATAAACGGATCAGTCTAGCTATACTCATCATGATAAACTAAGATAGAAAAAAAAAGATATAAACAGATAACGACAAAGGAGCGATAACAACAATGATCACAAGTAAGTGTGAAATCTGGGAAATGTCCATAGAATATGTCAAAGGAAATCCCAGAGCTATATAAAAGATTAACCCTATCTAAGATATAACTATTTATGAGAAATGATGTCACCCATTAAGTCAACACGAATAGTAATTACGATATCATCAAATGGAATATTCATGAGAAATGATGTCTCCCATCAAGTCTACATGAAATAGAAAATATAATCTCACCGATACGAAATGATCCGAAGATCATCGACATAATCAAATGAATCAAAGGTCAAATTGATCTGAAGATCCACCGGAACCGAAGTACCTAATATATGAAGATCCAAAAATCCTTTGAAACCGAAGTTCCTAAGACATGATAATCCGAAGATCCACCGGACCGAAGTTCCTAAGATATGATGATCCGAAGATCCACCAGAACCGAAGTTCCTAAGATATGATGATATGAAGATCATCACGAATCCGAAGATCACATGAGCTGAAGCTCCCTAGTATGATCTGAAGATCATCGATGTGACTCGAAGGTCAGATTGATCAAAACTGATGAAGTTTAGTGTAAACTGTGACAAGCTAGTGAACATAAGAGTTGGGCTACATGTCCTATAACAACTTGCTCCACTCGAATATTTACGAACAAGTTTTATATTCCACTAGAAATACGAAACGATCATTGCCACGGTGTTCAATCGAACGAGTCCAAGAATTAACCGTCAAAGCATACATAAGGGGTCATAGTCCTTGTTTTCAGTAAGGTGTTTAATTAGATTTCTGATACGAAGGAGAAAAAGGTTTATGAAATCATATACTAGTAGATAGTAAAACAAGTTGGAAAATAACTTCATATAATGAAGTAGAATTTGAAACTGTTTAGAAAAGATTGGTACCTACTGATATTTTTAAAACCCTTTTTTATATAGTTACGAAATGGAAAATCTCGTGCAAAAGCAATCGAAATAACGATCGAACGAAAAATTCACATTTTACTAATGCAGACAAAACCTCAAGACTATACATTATAATCTTCGTTCAACACGAATGAATCGATAGTTCATGAAATCGAAATGCAGAAATCTATTAACTAAAGAAACTGTAAAGTCACAAACAAAGGCAAAATGGGCCGAAACTCGGTCGGGAATGAGCTCAAATGGACCTAAACTGTTGACCGTGGTCTCCACTGGTCAACAGCAGAAAAACAGCTATCAGATGTCTGATCATCGAGGATAAAAGTCTGAGTTGCAGAAAATAAGTTCCCGAGAGCTTGAACAGACGTCTATTGTTTCGGTTCAGGTAACTAACCTGAAGGAAATGCAATATTTTGCCTAGGCAATGATTTGCAATCGGTCTCGGACAACCTGGATCATTGGTGAGGGCTTATAATGTTTTCTAAGCAAAAATGAAGCCTCATTAGCTCGCTATAACCACTCAAGAACACAAGCACACATGCATGAACATACATAAGATTGCAATGATTTTGATTATAAACTCCGAAACGAATAAATTTTTTAACCAAAGCAATCAAATGCGATATAAGCAAATTATGAAGTCTTAGAACTTCCCGGTGTGACAACGAAGCTTCACAGTATCGCCAAAACAACTTACAGCATACGCATTCGATTGCATGTACAATCTAAACGAAAATTTCTAATTTAACGAAACTAAAACGTAATGAACAGGAAAGTGTATACTTATCTAACCAATTCATATGCATATGTAAACCTAAATGAACACTAAATTACACTTTTACAAGCTTATAGCTTGTGGCATAGATGTGAGTTCATTAAGAACTCGCATTTGTTTGCTAGAAGCCCAAAGAAACGCTAAAACCAAGCAAGATCATTCTCTCTACAAGCAAAGCTCTTGAATCATCAATCTATGAGCATATAAATAGAATTCTTAAGAGATAGGTTATAGGAAATTTCAGAAATTGAAGAAAGAATAAGATGACGAAGATAGAGATGGACTTACTTAAGTTTCTCCCTTGGTTTTGCACTTGATTCCGACAAGACTGGAGCTCCTAGGATCAAACTAGGTTTAGGGAATTATAATTTCCCTTTCCCCTCCCCCATTTTCTTTTTAACTTAAGTGTTTGGAGAATGAATGAAGGAGTGGCTAGGTGGCTTATAAGAGTAGGCTAGGTTTACAAACCCCAAACTCAAGTCCAAAGTGCCAAATTTCCGAATCTCGGAATACATCGATGCTTACACTTTTGTTGTCATAAACGACATTTTGAACTCAATGGAAGTGGTTTCGGTTCCAAAATCGTCCATATGCAAAAAGTGATATTTTGGTCATACACCTAGGGAAAAAGACCAAAATTTACTAACTCAAAAGGTATCGATGTTTATAGATTCAAAGGTATTAACAGCATTTTGAACTCAATGGAAGTGGTTTCAAGTCCAAATTCTTTCGTATGAAAAATGTGACTTTTTGGACCTATACAAGATTAATGATTAACGATGTTATATTTAATTGATTATTTAAAAACATTATCGTCAAATATGCGGGTTGTTACACCTGCTCTCTCTGGTTATTCCTAGCTGATCTGGCGAATGGTATGGTTAACTCAAAATTCAATTTGAAATTTTAATTTGAAATTTATTTGAATTTAGAAATGATTTGTAATTTAATTTAATATTTTATTAACAAAATATTAAGTGAAAAAATAAAAAGTTTGAATTTTAAATCCGAAATGATTTGGAATGATAGTTTAAGTAATTACAAATAGTTTCGTAAAGAAAGAAATTTTATTTGAATAAGTTTCAAATAATAAAGGTATGTTTTAGAATTTGAATGCAAAATGAACAGTAACTTTATTCGGTTTGGGTACCTAGGAACTGTTTTTATAAGATTTTATTTTGTAAACTATCTTACTTATTTTTATAATGGACTTCAGGGGTTTAATAATAATAAATTTTGAAAAATAATATTAAGTCGATTAATAATGGAATAGTTGATTTTTAAAAGTAATAATTGAAATATAGTTTCCAAAAATAATTATTTATATAACTAATAAAATATTTGGATATAATTTTATTTGATTTTAATTATAAATTGAAAATTTGGTCTATATAGGACTTGTTGCGTAGCAGTAGTTCGTGAATTTCGACCATTAACTTTAAATTGATATATCGGGAGATCCGACGGTCGGATTTTCCCAAAACAAAAAAATATTGGTTTAAAATGGAAAGAGTTTTCAACTGAAAGGGAAACCCACAAAATCCAACGGTTAGAGTTTAAAATAAGTTTAAATCTATTTTCGCAAAAGGTCTTATAGAAGCAGTTCGATGACTGTAATTGGAAATCGATTGTAAGGGCCTTATAAAAATTACTAGAAACATAGAAAAATTATGATAAATAATAATTGTTGTACAAGAATTATAAAGTATTGAACTATAATATGAATTTTGAGCTTCTTGACCTAATTTACTTAATATAGTGAATCAATGTTTTGAAAATCTAGTTTCAAAATCAACTAAGGGTTTTCAAATTTAAGTTCATCAAGATTTAAATGGATATAATTTTTGGATAATTCGAAATAGGATTCCATAATTATACGGATATCGTTTGAGGAATTAGGAAGATATTTATATCGTTATTCCGTTTACGGTATTAGTTAATTTCAGAATTTGACGTTAAATATAAGTTGATATGATTTTTATTTAAAACCTTATATTTGATATCAAATTGGATTTTGGATTTGTCATGAATGATGTTTTTGAATAACTTTTATTCTTTAACCCAGTTAAAGACATGATTTGCTTCCAAAGTTAAATAATCATTGAAGATTGATTTTTGGAGATTAAAACTAAGTTAGAGTTTTAATAAATCTTTAGATAAAGATTTGGAATGAATGAATTGGAAAGGGGTTAATGAGGGTAAATAAAATTAACCAAATAAATGTAAATATGGATTAGAGGTAAGGAGCTAGTTACATTCTATCATAGGTAGAAATTGTCCAAGATCGATAGAATGTGAATGGTGTCTTCCTCTTTCAATTAAATGAAATGGGAATAGGATTTTGATTTGGGTAATAACCTTTGTGTTAAGGTTTAAATTGAAATCAAAAGAATAATCCAAAGTGAAATGAAATTATGATCTCTATGTATGCTTCACACGTTTTAAAAATTCGCTATGTAATGTCCCGTATTTTCTGGCCATTTTATTGAAATATTTTATTTATTTAAAATATTGATTTGAGTTTAAATAATGGAATTTAACCATTTTAATTTGAATATTTATTTATTTTGAATATTATATTAATATTTTATTTTCGAAATATTTGGAAAATGTTGATTTTGCTGAATAACGTGAACGGGCAATTTAAAATGGTTTAGTATTGTTCGTATCGAAATTTTAGAAGCGATTTCTTTAATAAAACGACGATTGAATGTTTAATTTATAATTTAATTATAAAACGAGCTGCAGCGTAGCGGTAGCTCGTAATTTGGCGTTTTGAACTTTAAACGGTTGTACAGGGACCAATACGAGTCGAATTTTCTCGAAACAAGAAACGTCTGAATCTGTTGGATAATATTTTTCTAAAGGAAGAGAAAAATCGAGTTTTCGTGTTGTAGATTTTATTTTATGTCCAAATCAAATTTTAAAATAGTCGCTAGGGAATTTCGTTATATATTATAACGTTTATTTATATTAAATAAAAGGTTTTTAAATATTTATAATATCGATTTGGCTTCAAACTCAACCCGAGCTATTTTATTTGAGTAGTATATGAAATTCTGGTCGTGTATGGCCCATTTCAATATTTTATTTATATAATATTGAGGTATTTAAATTTGTTTATTTTATTTGAATTGGGCAGTTATAAAAGGGCCTTTATTCAAACGACCTTCGTTTTCGACGAAACAAATTTTATTGGGACCGTAACAGTAAATTATTGCTAGATTTCAAGTTGCGCGTCAATCGGGGTTATTCTGTGAGCGTGGCAAAATAAAATGTAAATAAAAATGACCATTTAAACGTAAACGAGCGCCGTTTGAGCAAACAAACTCGAAATTCGACGAAACAAGTTTCATTAGGACCGTATCGTCAAATTATACTATGCCGTCCATTCGCATCTCGAACGGGGTTTGTATATGAGCATAGGAGCGAATAAACAACGTTCGAAATTGTGATAAGCACGAAATAAAAATCATTAGTCAACATCGCTTGTCACGTCAACTTAAATTATATTATTTTCACACTATATATACCCCCAACTCAGAATCCTAATCCCCAAAATCTGAAATCATCATGTAAATTTGCGAATAAGCCCTCGTCTACAAATTTAATTATATCTTCAAATCTGTTGAGAATTTGTGAGGGCGACCTGAAGCAAAAACATAGATCGGGTCGAAGGCTAGTCGCTGACCAAAATTGGGGTGGAACGGTGGTCGGTGGTGGCCGGAATCGAGGTAAAACCGTGGATATTCAGTTTCGTTCTTGGCTAAATTGCGGGGGATTGGGTCAATTTCAGATGTCTAGACCTAGGGGGAATTAAAGAGGGGAGTCCAGGCTTTAATTTGGCGGTGGTCTCGGGTTCTCCGGTGGTCGGTGGACGCCGTGGGAGGTAGATGAATGGAAACGTTTAGTTTTGGTGTTATTTTCGAAGTGATGATCTGTTTGGTTGGTTTTCCGGTAGTTGGTGAAGTTATGGGGTGATGGACCCTACAGGGCAATGAAAAGGGAAGGTGTGGCGGTCACAACGGTGGTGGTCCGGTGGTGGCGCAATTCGAGAGTTGAACAGATTTGGGGGAAATGGAAAATTAGGACAGTCGGAGGGGTTTGGTGACCGGGGCCGCTGGCGAAGGAAGGTCTCGGTGGCACAGTTCAGGCGCGGGGGTCGAGGCGAGTTCCAGTTGATCGACGGTGGCGCTGGGAGGTTTTGAAGGTGGCGTGCTTGGTTGGGTTCGAACGATGTCAAGAGAAAACATGGGGTTACAGGCTTCAGGAAGTGGCATGGGAGAAATCATGTTTTGCTGATTCCTATGATGACGTGGACTAATCTTGTTTTAAACGGTAATTAAGGTAACGAAATTTTTTTTAATTATTAATTAGAATATTAATTAGTTAGTTTATTATCATATAATATACCAAACTTTAAATCAACGTATCTTTCAAATACGTTAACGAAATCTGACGAAACTAGATCCGTTGGGATCACAGGGACGAGACCTAGACGATGGCACTGACTAGGCACTAATCTGACGCAGTTGAAATTTTAGCTAATTTTGAACGTTCGTTTCAAATTAAAAGGAATAAACGCGCCAACCGTCAACCGAATTGAACTGGTGAGTTAATTCTCACACCTTCTGGAATCCTATGATGTGGTAAATTCATATTAAAATACAATTTACCGTTAAAAGTATAAATTGGTCGATTGGTTGCTATGGACGTTATTGGTTGTTTGATTGGTTACTGTTTTTCGTTGTTTAAATGCGTTAAATTATTGAAATTTATTTCATATATTATTATGAAATGTATAACGAGATGTGGTGCAGGGAAGAACAGGTTGGAGGGATCCAACTGGATTCCTCAAATATTATATATGTGGTTTGTTTGTTTTATATTGTTGATATTTGAATTAGTTGAACCCCATATGGTAGAAAAACCTATTTGAGCGTGATGGTTGAATAGATATTCACGTATATTGTGTTTTAAATCATTCAACAATGTTAATTGAGTAATTGGCAGTGAATGGCCTAAAATGTATTGTTTTAAACGTCGTTCTACCGTTCCATGAATTGACGCAAGTTTTAAAGTTATAAATATTTTTATAACTAAATGAAAGCTTTTTAGTAAATTTCAACAAGTAATTAAATTAGAAGTTTATAAATAAATATTTTAATCGAGATCATAAAAGAAATTATTTAAAGGGTTGATGTAATTAAATCGTATGATGTATACGAGTTCTAAAAGCAGAAAACCAAAGAAATTACATACAGGTTGGTAAAATAGAATAATTGTTTTTAAAACAATTAAATAGTGATTTTAAATTAATTAAGTTATTTAAATAATTTAAAAAGGGGAAATGACAAATGGAAATCAGTTAACTGCTTACTGATGTGTACGATTGGCAAAATCAACCGTTGTAATTAAAAAGGGGTCTTTAAACTAGGCAAGTTTGTGAGGTTAGTAAGGGATATGATTTGAATTAGATCTAGGCTAAGTATTATAAAATGTTAAACGGGTTAGTAAAGGTGATTTGAAAGAAATTCAAACAAGGTTTAAAATGGGATTAAACCAAAATGATGGCTTAAATGTTAAAGGACTGAATTAAGCGAAATAAGGTAATTGAAGCAAGGATTTCAAACACAAAGTAAATTACATACAATGGCTTTGGTATTAAATATTGATAAATGAATTTTTGAAATAAAATCCAAGTTAAAAGGGTTTTATGGTAAAGAAGGGAATAAGCAGATTTAGTTATGGAATCCAAGTAAAAGTTTTATTTTAAGAATGCCTAAATAAATGGAAATTGGTTATTGGAAGTGGGATTTCATTTAAACCCAAAGGCATAAGTGAAATATGTTTCAAGTTCAAAGTTATGTTTTAGTGAAGATTCACTTAATTAAAGGAATTAAGTAATGAGATTATATTGAACGTTGATTTCAAATGTAAGAAATGGTTTATAAAACCATATTTGAAATCGAGATGGTAAACAAGATATTTATAGGGGTTTAAGTTACAAACTGGTATTATTCTGAGATAAGAACGTTGTCGATCAAGGTCTGAGAGGTAAATAAAATACCCCAACTTGAACGGCTTCATTATTGTCGAGGAATGGTATTGGCTTGAAACGAGTAAAAGGTGTTGAAATTAGTGTGGTATTCTATACGAGATGTAATGAACATAAGTGCGAGATTTTGGATTAAATACTACTACAATAGTGGTTTCAATATAAATATGGAAGTTTTGGTTTTAAATTTTATAAGTCGACATTTGCTTTAACCCAATTTAGAATTGGTAACGTGTTAATACCATTAAGTAATATATATATATATATATATATATATATATATATATATATATATACATGCTCGAAAGTATTTAAAATAGTTTTGTTATAATTAAGAATAAATATAAGGTTTAATTATATTGAAAGAATTTAAGGTTGATTTACCATTTATTTATTTATTTATTTGTAAATAGGCCAAGTCATGCCAAGTACCGAATCAATAAACTCATTCACACTATTGTTATTTGATAATTAAATCACCGACTATCAAAACCTGACTAATACGATTGTTGGTACGGAAAGACCGGGATCGAATTTACATTCGAAAACCATTCCGACCAACGAATACGTGAAGACATCGATTGAAGACGGAGCAAGTGAAGGCCGTGGATCTTCATAAGCGGAAGAATTACTTGACGAATAATCTCTGTGTTGCAATGTAGAGATATTCTGAAATGATTTGGTCGTGGTTGGAATCTACGGATTGCAAGGACTTCTCGCTACTGATCCTTGGGGTGATTCCTATATGAGATGCAGTAGGAGAGTACCTTCGGTTCATCCTGTTCTTGGATGACTTGTATGGACGAATGTCTAACAGAGTATTTCCTAAGGAATTACCTGCGTTGATTTCTCCAAACGTACCATAGTTGATGGCGGAGAAATGGTTATTCTCTAGCCAAATAACTAGAGTATTTTTGGTGGACGTCAATCAGTGTGATCTGGCGGATCTGACGATGTGACATTCAAAGTGAATGTTGATATGATGTTCGAGAAGTTAAGTTCTAGCCTCAAGCCTCATCAACCGGGAAATGACAAAAATCGGGCAGGTAGCATGACTATGTGGGTCGCTCCCATTAGGGTGTATGGTCAACTATCTAGAGAAATTCCATTTGCTTCTTTAATCTATATTCGATGCTGTGCCTTTTCGGGAGGCGGTTGCTGATCCCAACCATCGGTGATATACATTCGATACACTCAAGCGAAATGAGTGGTCGGTCATGTGTGGGTCGGGTTGCAAGACGTTCTTGTTGAACCCAGTGTATTCGCCTCTAGAGATACACAATCGGAAGGTGGTCCCATACCTTGTCATGGTTGGAATACAATATCCAATAAGCGCCCGCAGTTTTCGATTGTATAATATATATGTGGAGCGTGAGATGCAAGTGTTCCGCTAGATTGTTATTTATTTGTATTTAGACACTATGATAATATCAGAATAAGTTATGATTTCAAAATCATTTTGGGTTATAGTAAGGTAAAAACCGTCCGTGTTTATGTGTGGGCTGGTCTTACTATTATCATTTTGAATTCATAAAAGATTTTCCAAAGTTAAACAAGTTGTGTGTTCTGTGAATTTATCACTGAAAGTATTCCAGACTGACCTGGTGTATTTTGCTTTGCTTCAAATGTGCTCGGGTCAGACCGAGCATGTTCCAGGTTAGGTTTCGCTTGGAGTTTCAGGAACTGGAAGCAGGCTGCTTCACCGCTAGTTATTTAAAGTTATTATTCCGCTGTGTCTGATATATGTGTACTCTGATGGTTGGTATGTATATACAGTTCTTTTGTATAAAAAGATTTGTTATATTATATTTTATCTGTTCCGCTGTGGGATACTGATGTGGTGTTTTTCTTCTTTCTTCTATTCTAACATTTCCTTCTTTCTATTCTCACCCTCTAATTTCTTTCTATTGACAATGTGGGGTTCGATACTTGGGTTTTTGGCAAGTAATACGGGTTTATGTATTATCGTCGAAAATTCGAGCGTCGAATTTTCCCCCGGGTCGTTACAGTGATATCAGAGCTATTGGTTTAGTGATAACCTTGGCTCTGTGGCGTGACTCGATAGAGATGGGGTTAGCAATACCCTAGATTGAGTTTGATTATATTTATGAGAGCGCGCATTTGTAATTTGATATAAAAATTATTTCTGGAATTTATTTTTGCCCAATTTATTTTATAAAGTAACAAAAGTAATGATTTTCACAAATTATTATAATATGGGCAAATTATTTGTATTTGTTAATGCTGATTTGTATGATATGTTTGGATCGTGTGCTCGATCTCATGGATATAAACCTGAGCGTGAATCGATTTGGTTGAAAACCAAAATGAAATATAAAAAAATGGATAAATCAATCCAAATCTAATAAATCCAAATGGATAATTAAAGAGATAAATGAATAGCTAAAGATGTGATTATAATCTCGTGTGGATTGAATTGTGTGTAGAACTGGTTGGATTGTATGATATGGATGTTTTGAACATAACTGGTATTGTTGTGATAACTAATGAAATTCATTTGAGTTGAGTACAGGTGCAGAAGTGCCAATTCAGCTTTATAATCCATCCAAGAGAAAATTCTGGAGTTAATTGAATCCAGTTTGAATAGAGCTGCATAATAACTAAGCAAGCTCGAATATAAAATATCGCTTATCGCGTAATAATGCTCGCAAAAAGGTACGCCTACGCAAATATGAAATTTTTGGTTTTTATTTGGGTTTGGAGTTTGGATTTTGAATTTTTCCGACCATGAGAGTCGATGTATATGTATTTCTTGAACCTGCAATTTTGCAGATGTCCTCCGTACAGGGGAGACTTTGTCGAAATTTTTCCAAAATTTAAGGTGTTAGAAATTTTTTGAAGATTTTTGGAAAATTCTTTTATTGGAATTAATTTGGTTTTACGACCAATCAGATTTGTTTTGGAAATAAAAGCGAGTTTTAAGTTTATTATTTTTGTAAAGATAATGGGTTGTAGCGTTCTTTCTACCTTAGCAATTTCGAGGACGAAATTATTTTAAGGGGGAAGGAATGTACTGTCCCGTATTTTCTGCCATTTTATTGAAATATTTTATTTATTTAAAATATTAATTTGAGTTTAAATAATGAAATTTAACCATTTTAATTTGAATATTTATTTATTTTGAATATTATAATAATATTTTATTTTTGGAATATTTGGAAAATGTTGATTTTGCTGAATAACGTGAACGGGCAATTTAAAATGGTTTAGTATTGTTCCTATCGAAATTTTAGAAGCGATTTCTTTATTAAAACTACGATTGAATGTTTAATTTATAATTTAATTATAAAACGAGCTGCAGCGGCGCGGCAGTTCGTAATTTGGCGTTTTGAACTTTAAACGGTTGTACAGGGCCCAATACGAGTCGGATTTTCTCGAAATAAGAAACATCTGAATCTGTTGGATAATATTTTTCTAAGGGAAGAGAAAATTTGAGTTTTCGTCTTTTAGATTTTATTTTATGTCCAAATCAAATTTTAAAATAGTCGCTATGGAATTTCGTTATAAATTATAACGTTTATTTATATTAAATAAAAGGTTTTTAAAATATTTATAATATCGATTTGGCTTCAAACTCAACTCGAGCTATTTTATTTGAGTAGTATATGAAATTCTGGTCGTGTATGGCCCATTTCAATATTTTATTTATATTATATTGAGGTATTTTAAAATTGGTTTATTTTATTTGAATTGGGCAGTTATAAAAGGGCCTTTATTCAAACGACCTTCGTTTTCAACGAAACAAATTTTATTGGGACCGTAACAGTAAATTATTGCAAGATTTCAAGTTGTGCGTCAATCGGGGTTGTTCTGTGAGCATGGCAAAATAAAATGTAAATAAAAACGACCATTTAAACGTGAACGAGCGCTGTTTGAGCAAACGAACGCGAAATTCGACAAACAAGTTTCATTAGGACCGTATTGTCAAATTATACTATGCCGTCCATTCGCATCTCGAACGGGGTTTGTACGTGAGCACAGGAGCGAATAAACAACGTTCGAAATTGCAATAAGCATGAAATAAAAATCGTTAGTCAACATCGCTTGTCACGTCAACTTAAATTATATTATTTTCACACTATATATACCCCCAACTCAGAACCCTAATCCCAAAATCTGAAATCGTCGTGTAAATTTACAAATAAGCCCTTGTCTACAAATTTAATTATATCTTCAAATCTGTTGAGAGTTTGTGAGGGCGACCTGAAGCAAAAACGTAGATCGGGTCGAGGGCTAGTCGTTGACCAAAATTAGGGAGGAACGGTGGTGGCCGGAATCGAGGTAAAACCGTGGATATTCAGTTTCGTTCTTGGCTAAATTGCGGGGGATTGGATCGATTTCAGATGTCGAGGCCTGGGGGGAATTAAAGAGGGGAGTCCAGGCTTTAATTTGGCGGTGGTCTCGGGTTCTCCGGTGGTCGGTGGACGCTGTGGGAGGTAGATGAACGGAAACGTTCAGTTTTGGTGTAATTTTTGAAGTGATGATCTGTTTGGTTGATTTTCCGGTCGCTGCTGAAGTTATGAGGTGATGGACCCTACAGGGCGATGAAAGGGGAAGGTGTGGCGGTCACAACGGTGGTGGTCCGGTGGTGTAAGATGGCCGGTGGTGGCACAATTCAGGAGTTGAACAGATTTGGGGGAAATGGCAAATTAGGACAGTCGGAGGGGTTTGGCGATCGGCGGCTGCTGGCGAAGGAAGTTCTTGGTGGCACAGTTCAGGCGCGGGGGTCGAGGCGGGTTCCAGTTGATCGACGGCGGCGCTGGAAGGTTTTGAAGGTGGCGAGCTCGGTTGGGTTTGGACGATGTCAAGAGAAAACATGGGGGTTACGGGCTTCAGGAAGTGGCATGGGAGAAACCGTGTTTTGCTGATTCCTATGATGACGTTAACTAATCTTATCTTAAACGGTAATTAAGGTAACTGAAATTTAGTTATTTTAATTAGTTATTAATTAGAATATTAATTATTCAGTTTATTATCGTATAATATACCAAACTTTAAATCAACGTATCTTTCACAAATGTTAACGAAATCTGACAAAACTGGATCCGTTGGGATCGCAGGGACGAGACCTAGACGGTGGCACTGACTAGGCACTGATCTGACGCAGTTGAAATTTCAGCTAATTTTGAACGTTCGTTTCAAATTAAAAGGAATAAACGCGCCAGCCGTCAACCGAATTGAACTGGTGAGTTAATTCTCGCACCTTCTGGAATCCTTTGATGTGGTAAATTCATATTAAGATATAATTTACCGTTAAAAGTATAAATTGGTTGATTGGTTGCTATGGACATTACTGGTTTTTTGATTGGTTGCTATTTTTCGTCGTTTAAATGCGTTATATTATTGAAATTTATTTCATATATTATTATGAAATGTATAACGAGCTGTGGTGCAGGGAAGAACAGGTTGGAGGTATCTGACCAGATTCCTCAAATATTATGTATGTGGTTTGTTTGTTTTATATTGTTGATATTTGAATTGATTGAACCCCATATGGTAGAAAAACCTATTTGAGCGTGATGGTTGAATAGATATTCACCTGTGTTGTGTTTTAAATCATTCGACAATGTTGATTGAGTAATTGGCAGTGAATGACTTAAAATGTACTAATGTACTGTTTTAAACGTCGTTCTACCGTTCCGTGAATTGACGCAAGTTTTAAAGTTATAAATATTTTTATAACTGAATGAAAGCTTTTTAGTAAATTTATACAAGTAATTAAATTATAAGTTTATAAATAAATATTTTAATCGAGATCGTAAAAGAAATTATTTAAAGGGTTGATGTAATTAAATCGTATGATGTATACGAGTTCTAAAAGCAGAAAACCAAAGAAATTACCTATGGGTTGGTAAAATAGAATAATTGTTTTTAAAACAATTAAATAGTGATTTTAAATTAATCAAGTTATTTAATTAATTTAAAATGGGGAAATGACAAATGGAAATCAGTTAACTACTAACTGATGTGTACGATTGACAAAATCAACTGAATTAAAAAGGGGTCTTTAAACCAGGCAAGGTTGTGAGGTTAGTAAGGGATATGATTTGGATTAGATCTAAGCTAAGTATTATAAAATGTTAAACGGGTTAGTAAAGGTGATTTGAAAGAAATTCAAACAAGGTTTAAAAGGGGATTAAACCAAAACGATGGCTTAAATGTTAAAGGACTGAATTAAGCGAAATAAGATAATTGAAGCAAGGATTTCAAACACAAAGTAAATTACATACAAGGGCTTTGGTACTAAATATTGATAAATGAATTTTTTAAATAATATCCAAGTTAAAAGGGTTTTATGGTAAAGAAGGGAATAAGAAGATTTAGTTATGGAATCCAAGTAGAAGTTTTTTTTAAGAATGCCTGAATAAATGGAAATTGATTATTGGACGTGGGATTTCATTTAAACCCAAAGGCATAAGTGAAATAATGTTTCAACTTCAAAGTTATGTTTTAGTGAAGATTCACTTAATTAAAGGAATTAAGTAATGAGGTTTTATTGAACGTGGATTTCAAATGTAAGAAATGGTTTATAAAACCATATTTGAAATCGAGATGGTAAACAAGATTTTTATAGGGGTTTAAGTTACAAACTAGTATTATTCTGAGATAAGAACGTTGTCGATCAAGGTCTGAGAGGTAAATAAAATACCCCAACTTGAACGGCTTCATTATTGTCGAGGAATGGTATTAGCTTGAAACGAGTAAAAGGTGTTGAAATTAGTGTGGTATTCCATACGAGATGTAATGAACATAAGTGCGAGATTTTGGATTAAATACTACTACAATAGCGGTTTCAATATAAATATGGAAGTTTTGGTTTTAAATTTTATAAGTCGACATTTGCTTTAACCCAATTTAGAATTCGTAACGTGTTAATACCATTAAGTATTATATATATATATATATGTGTATGTATGTATACATGATCGAAAGTATTTAAAATAGTTTTGTTATAATTAAGAATAAATATAAGGTTTAATTATATTGAAAGAATCTAAGGTTGATTTACCATTTATTTATTTATTTGTAAATAGGCCAAGTCATGCCAAGTACCGAATCAATAAACTCATTCACACCATTGTTATTTGATAGTTAAATCACCGACTATCAAAACCTGACCAATACGATTGTTGGTACGGAAAGATCGGGATCGAATTTACATTCGAAAAATGTTCCGACCAACAAATACGTGAAGTCGATTGAAGACGGAGCAAGTGAAGGCCGTGGATCTTCATAAGCGGAAGAATTACTTGACGAATAATCTCTGTGTTGCAACGTGGAGATATTCTGAAATGATTCGGTCGTGGTTGGAATCTACGGATTGCAAGGACTTCTCGCTACTGATCCTTGGGGTGATTCCTATATGAGATGCAGTAGGAGAGTACCTTCAGTTCATCCTGTTCCTGGATGACTTGTATGGATGGATGTCTGGCAGAGTATTTCCAAAGGAATTACATGCGTTGATTTCTCCAAACGTACCATAGTTGATGGCGGAGAAATGGTTATTCTCTAGCCAAATAACTAGAGTGTTTTTGGTGGACGTCAATCAGTGTGATCTGGCGGATCTGACAATGTGGCATTCAAAGTGAATGATGATATGATGTTCTAGAAGTTAAGTTCTAGCCTCAAGCCTCATCAAATGGGAAATGACAAAAATCGGGCAGGCAGCATGGCTATGTGGGTCGCTTCCATTACGGTTTATGATCACCTATCTAGAGAAATTCCATTTTCTTCTTTAATCTATATTCGACGTTGTCCCTTTTCAGGAGGCGGTTTCTGATCCCAACCGTCGGTGATATACATTCGATACATTCAAGAGAATTGAGTGGTCGGTCATGTGTGGGTCGGGTTGCAAGACGTTCTTGTTGAACCCAGTGTATTCGCCTCTAGAGATACACAATCGGAAGGTGGTCCCATACCTTGTCATGGTTGGAATCCAATATCCAATAAGCGCCCGCGGTTTTCGATTGTATAATATATATGTGGAGCGTGAGATGCAAGTGTTCTGCTATATTGTTATTTATTTGTATTTAGTCATTATGATAATATCAGAATAAGTTATGATTTCAAAATCGTTTTGGGTTATAGTAAGGTAAAAACCGTCCGTGTTTATGTGTGGGCTGGTCTTACTATTATCTTTTTGATTTCATAAAAGATTTTCCAAAGTTAAACAAGTTGTGTGTTCTTGAATTTATCACTGAAAGTATTCCAGACTGACCTGGTGTATTTTGCTTTGCTTCAAATGTGCTCGAGTCAGACCGAGTATGTTCCAGTTTAGGTTTCGCTTGGAGTTTCAGGAACTGGAAGCAGGCGGCTTCACCGCTAGTTATTTAAAGTTATTATTCCGTTGTGTCTGATATATGTGTACTCTGATGGTTGGTATGTATATACAGTTCTTTTGTATAAAAAGATTTGTTATATTATATTTTATCTGTTCCACTGTGAGATTCTGATGTGGTGTTCTTCTTCTTTCTTCTATTGTAACATTTCCTTCTTTCTATTCTCACCCTCTAATTTCTTCCTATTGACAATCTGGGGTTCGATACTTGGATTTTTGGCAAGTAATATGGGTTTATGTATTGTTGTCGAAAATTCGAGCGTCAAATTTTTCCCCGGGTCGTTGCATGCTAGTTATTCGTAAAGACCAGGTTTTCTACCCATTCTAAATAACTATACGACGCTTTTTGAAGGTATCGAAGACGATGGTGGATGAACGGGGATCTTCACGTCATTTGGATTATTGTTGATGCCTCAGGCTATACACCCTTATGAGGTTATATTGTTATAGTGGTCCGGATGTACTTGGGGATTTTCCGGATTTGCAAGGGCCTCACGCCCAGATGGGGTCATGGAATAAGGTGCCTTCTGTTTTAGAACGAACATGTAAATAGATGTGTGTCTGACATTGTAATTTGCGACATAACCAATTAGTTTCTATTGATCTTATATCCGTTGGTGGTGGAGAACTTATTCTCTTAGCTTAACACCCTCCTCTAAAATTTGTGAACTCATAGGGTTATATATTAATAGACACTGATTATATGTTGTGAATTGACGATGTGGCACGCTAAGTGATGAGCCATTGATAATCAAAGCTGGGCTTTCTTAAGGGTAGTTTTGTGTAACAAGTCTTCGACAAGCCTTACAGTCCGGAAATGACCGAAACAGGAAAGGATGCGTGAAGGTTATGAGGGTCGCTCCCCTTAGGGGATGACCACTTCCTTTTAGATTTTTGAAGAAACACTATGGTATACAGCCCAGGTGTTTGCTATGTGGCATTGATGAGGTAGTGCTATGGTATGGAGCCTAGAAATTTTAACGATGTGGTTTTGTTGGAAATTCGAGTGCCTATAGAAAAGATCGGTAACGACTGGAAATGGCATACTCGTGCAACATGGCTTTGAACAAAACCGATGGCCTTGTGTTGGCATAAATGTATCTACTTATCAGGACGTTTGCTAGAGGCGTACCCATTCAGTAAGGAAGTTCCTTAGCCATGGTTATTTGTTGGAAAACCCATTTTGTGAACGGTTTGGGTTTGTATATAATTCTGATCCTGTTCCATCTAGCTTTCTATTGTAGATCCTGCGTAAAACGCGTAGGAGGTCAGTATAATATTATGGTAGCTGTGTTGGCTAAGATTGATACATTTATTTGCAAAAGTGATTTTCAAACTATGCACTAATAATAATATAAGAGAATTTTCACCTATCAAGCATTTTTTGTTATCATAAGGGAAACCTCGCCCAAGTGTATGTTTGCATTGTGTGTGTGGCATGAGATCTTATGGTAGCTTCATTTTCCAAAAGCATTGCGAATTGTGGTATTCATGAGAAGAAACCCGTTCTGTATTATTACGACGTGGTCTTAAGAATTATCTTACTTTAAAAATGATTTTAAAACTGTTTTAGTTCTCACACCAGTTCCATGACTGATTCAGAGTTTATTGTTCTTCACTAAACACTGGGTGCCCATGTTTTCCATATGGGCAACCAATAGTTAAGGTTTTGAAGTTATTTCTTGGAGCATTGCATGTTTGGAGCTTGGATAGAGTTCATCGCATTTTCCGTTTTTGTCGAGCACTGTATTTTTAGTTTCTGATGTGTTTGTTTATTGTTCCACTGTGTAATTGACATATGCACTATGATATATTCTTGTACTCAGATGTAAATTATTGTAATAATAATGAAAAGATCTTTTGTTTTTACCTATGTGCAATTACTCCTAACAATCCACATTTGAGAACAGCTTGAGTCGGTTTAATTACCGGGTCGAACTGAACCCAAAATTAGGATGTTACATAAAGTTTCACAACCCAAAATATAATTCTGATAGGGAAAATTCTTAAAATAATTTCACAACCCAAAATATGTCTTAAGTAACTCCAGAATTTTTTTAGAATTTTATTTTTATTTTCAAATTTTAAGGATTAAATTGATCATTGAACATTATCAATTATTTGATGATAATAAATACTATTTTAATTGTAAAATTTTATGTAAAGTAATGTTAACCCGAAAATGTACCCAAAATATAATTCTAGTAAGGAAAATTCTTAAAATAATTTAACAACCCAAAATATGTCTTATGTAACTCCAGAATTTTTTAAGAATTTTTTTTTTATTTTCTAATTTTAAGGATTAAATTTATTATTGAACATTATCAATTATTTGATGATAATAAATATTATTTTAATTGTAAAATTTATGTAAAGTAATCTTAACCCGAAAATGTACTTCCAGATTTTCTAAAATCATTAGACTTGTAACTTTATCATGTGATTATTTTATGTTAGTTTATTATGGTAGAAACTATTTTGTTCAATAATAATATATATTTTCATATACTTAAGTTGATATCCTATTTTTGACATATTATACAAGCATATATTTCAACAACCTACAATACACATAAATTGAGCTAATGTGCCCATTGCAATGTAAATCCAAACATCTATATACGGGCATGTTATACCCTTCACGGAATATGATGTTACATATGCACACACACACACACAAATATATATATATATATATATATATTTGTGTGTGTGTGTGTTTGTGTGTGTGTATGGTTCACATATATGTATAATTATATATGTATATAAATAAAATTAAATAAACTTCAAACTATAATCTGTATAGTTAGAATACATATGGACATAGTAATACACATTGCCATGAGTAAATTATTGGTTAAATACATTTAATGTATCAGTCGATTCAAATTAAAGAGAGAAAACGAACGGATTCTCTTTTCATTTAATGCAATTAATAATATTAATTAATTCCTGTTTCAGGGAAAGAATGAAAGGTTTCATTCCCTATACATTAATTAAATATTAAATATTTGAAATTAAATCTTCCCTTTAACTAATGTAAATAAAATAAATGATTTTATTTAAAAGCAAATTTGTAAATGTTCTAAATAAATTAGGGTTCATAGGCCCAACTAAGTTCCAATAAGATAAAAAAATTCACCCATATCTTCCGCTGCGGACTCCTACAATTGTTATATTCGAGTCAATTATGCATCCATCGTCACAGAGCAGACGATATGTATTTGGCAATTAAGCGGTAAGTATAATATATTAGAAAATAACAACTTGATAATATTTTATTTTATTGTAAATCGCTTTATTTTCAGTCTTAAGTAAATAATATATTAAAGAAAAACATTAAGGATTAGGCAAAATTACATAATAAATTTCATATTTTGAGTTCAAGTTTGTGCAGAAACTAAATTATACAATTATAACAGGCTAACAGCTAGAGACGAGGCCGACAAACTCGAGTCGATATCGATCTTGTGGAGATGACGGAATTTGAGGATCAGAACCATCACCAGGCCATAACGATGGTGCAACTATTGGATCAGCGTATTGCCGAGTTCATGCAGCAATAAGGTGGACGCTTCTCTTCCTTTGCTAGCTCTAGAGATTTTACAGACGAGTGACTGTTTTGAGAGGTATGTTTTTTGTATTAGTATGACTTGGTGGATAAAAGACTTGTTTGATGTTATGTATATGTATTATGTGATGGTAGACTTGGTTAGTTGTATGATGACAAACTTGATGATGTGGTTATTGTGGATATTATGTATTGTATTGTACAGTTGTTTGATTGTTGATGATGAAGCATGACTTGATTTTATATATTGTTTGGTTTAGTGAATTTTTTGTAGCTTGGTTTTAGATTTTTGGTTGGAATATTATTTATTGGGTATTGCATAGTATTTGGGGGGAAAGTGTTTGTAAGTGAAATGAAGTTGGAAGGCTAAAATGCAGCAGAAAAAAAAAAGGTTTTTTCGATGGCTCCCGACGGCCTTTGGGTATTTTTTATCCGGCGGTTTCCGACATGTGTCAAAAGCCATCAGAAATCGTCGGAAAAGTATCCGACAAGGATTGTCGGAAACCGTCGAAAATTCTGCTCCTAGACACCTTTATTTGTGATGTCTTATTCCGACAGCTTCCTAGGGCCACTGACGGTTTCCAGCCATCGGAATAGTCGTCCTTCCCTGTAGTATAAACATCCATATAATAATATAGTAAGTATAACCCAATCATTTTATTTGACATGTAAGACAAAAATTATAACCATGTTCATCATTTATATAAGATATACAATGTTTCATTTCAACCACAAATAATTACAAAAATTATAATGTTGCCCTTAGAAGAAGAAAAAAATATTACTATAACATTATTTTGTTTGGGTATAGAAGAAATTTATCTAAATAGTTTTAATTTATTTTATATTTTTTAACCTAAAGGATGCCTATGAATAAAGTTTAATAAGAAAGGATTGCAAGTTCCTACTATAATATCTCTCTATAGTAAAAAAATAATTTGTTAAAAATATCAAAGATCCATATAAAAAATTTATAGTGTAAAATTTGAACTAAACCACAATTTTATTTTTCAAAAATAAAAAGAATAAAAAACAAGAGAACTGACTAAATTTACTAATTTATGCATATCTTTTAACAAATTTATAACTTCTATAAATAAGCCTGTTTTATAATATTTAAGGATCACTTGACGCTATTGCTATTTAGGAAAGAGGAATCTCTAGCACAAATGCTTTATAAGTTTACAAACAATAGTTGAAGACTATGATAATCTAGTGGTTTAAAATCTTCCAGAGATACTGGATTTAGTGATACAAAGATAACATAAACTATTATGGAAAAAATTATAATCATGTTTATAATTTATGTAAAGTATTATTGTTTCATTTCAACCATAAATAATTCCAAATTTCATAATGTTGCTTTTAGAGGAATAACAAATATTACTTTAAGAATAGTTTATTTGCATGTAGAAAAAAATTATCTAAATATTCTTCCATTTATTTCATATTTTTTTAAACAAAAGTACGAAATTGAACAAAATTAATTAAGAACATATAAATAGTTCCTATTATAATATTACATTATAGTAAGAAAGAATTTGTTAAAGTCTCAAATAATTCATACAAAAATTTTGTAGTGTAAAATTTTAAGTATACTGCGATGTTATTATCGGCAATTAAAAGAATAAAATAATAAAATAAAGGACTAAATTTACTAAGTTATGCATGTTCATTAACGGATTTATAATTTTTCAAGATTAAGCATTTTTCTAATATAATAAGAATCATTTGACATTGTTGCATTTTAAAGCATTTTCAGAAAATAAATTCTAAAGCACAAATGGTTTTAAATTTACAAACAATTGTTGAAACCTGAAATGATCTAGTGGTTAAGAAAATCTTTGAAAACCTACATAGTTTCCTGTATAAAGATAATGCTAACCACTGTGATAATTTAGGTTACGTTTAGCATGTAAAATAATCGAGGAAATAAAGTAGATCGAAATAAGGATATCTACACATTTAGAGCTAAATTCAAATTAATTAGGCAATCATTGACAATGCGAATTTGATGTTATATTGTACAAAATAATTTAGATAATTGATGAGGCAGTAATTCTTGAATCAGTTGGTCGCTGTTGGGATAATTAATTTCCATTAGAACAAAAATTTGACTTCATTTAACACTTGAATACTAAAGACAAAATAATAAGAGAATATTCATTTTATAAAGCGTAACCAAAAGTCATTTATTAATATATAATTTAGAAACAATAGTATAAAGTTTCAAACTATGAGATAATATATACTAGACTTATAACTATACGAGTGGAAACCCGTGCAATGCATGGAAGCATAGACTTTTAAGTGTTTTAGTTTGCATTCATCAATAAACGGTGCGAATATATTATATAATAGCAAGATATATAATGTAAGTGATATATGTATGTGTTATGATTCTAAACCAATTAAAATGATCATAAAAGGCATATGCATGCTAAATAGGGAAAAATTGATTGCGGACAAACTATTGTAATCAGGCATACAGTGAAACAGTTGGCTCTAAAAGTAACTAAATATAGCGCTCAAGTAGTGTAAGAGATCGTCATATGTTATGCTATATAATGGAGTGAATAATTCAGCAAAGCCATAAAATGGAATAAACAAATTCGTAGTTCGATGCATGAATTATGATAGAAGTAAACATAGAAAAAAAAGCGGCTATCCAGAAGTGGGTACAATCCGCATTGTGAATTATTTTTGAAAATAACTGAAGTTGCATAAATTGCAGCACAATTAATTAAACAAAATAATATGCACGTATATACACAAAAAATTACATAATAGTAAAATATTTGATGAGGTATGCACAATAGGACATTTCTATAATCTGGTACATAGCAAAATTGAACAAACTCTAGGAAAACACTTGTACAACACCATTGATGCTAACCAATACTATATGGCAGTAATCTTGCATGTCAAAATGTAAGGTAAGTCAATGGTGGAAGAATAAAGTAACTAAAAGTACTTATAAAAGAAATAAAGGTAGAAGTTAAAGTAACATGAAGCGATCATGAGTTTAGTCACATGCATATATGTTATATATAATCATAATGGCCACAGAGATACATTTATGTCTATGTTCTCATGTTTGTTTATATATCAATTAGACCGAATTTTAAAGAAGTGAACAATGAAAAGGACTTACCGTGATAGTATACAACATTAATGCCAAATGATCCATCATAAATTTGAATGAAACAAAACAATGAACATCATATTAATAACCTGCCACTACAAAAATTAGAAATAGTAAGGGCTCTTCACAACAGCCTCTAATAATATTAATAGGGACAAAAATAATATTAATTTGCCCTTAAAAGCAATGAGCGGCAAATTAAGGTTAGCCCCTAAATGTGTTGCCTCTAATGATAAATGGAGGCATTTTGAACTTTAATTCCGCCTCTACTGTTCTCTCCAGTCTGACGTGGAGTTAGCCTCAGAAAATCCAACAGAGGCTATTACAATCACCCCCAATAATGTCTATATTTGTTAAAACAACAGAGGTCATTATAGCCTGTAGCATGCCAAAATACCTGTAGCTCACATGCCAAAATGTTTGTACATCACACGCATGAAACCAAATAAATTGCAAACATACCAGACACCAAATCACGCACTTGCATGTTTCCCATACTAGACACTGAATCACGCACGGTACAAAAAAGAAGATAACTTACATATAAAATTGAAGAAAAAAGTATTCTCCTGTTAAACAAAAGTAACACAACAAGTAGCTGGAACAGAACAACTATATCATCTAAATTGTATAGTACAACCAGTCACAAATTGAAAGCAGATATGTTTTTAAACATACAACAGGAAATCAAACTTGAAAAGAAAACATGCAACAAGTAGGAAACCATTTAGACCAACTATTTGTCTGACCTGGAGCCATGAACCATGAATTGTAGAAAGTCCATATCATTAAGGTTCGACGTGAAGTCTCTAGTAGGATGTGCCGCTTGAGCGTATAATGAAGGATGATATGAATGCGGATAATAAGGATGTACAAACGGTGGGTCAGATAAATTTTGAAGGAAGTATGACGATTGTTGGGAGGATGACTGCTGTTGATTGGGTGGCTGGTTTTGGGTTATCGGTGGGTGACTCGTGTTCAGTGTTACTAATGGCGCACGGCGCAAAAAGGCGCAAACCCTCTCTGGAGCCTTAGCGCACGGCGCGACAAATGGTGCGCGCCTTTTTAATTTACTGCGCATGTTTATTTTTTTTAGTATAATTAATATTTTAACAAAAGATTTTAAAAAAAAATCTATTTTTTGCTAAAATATACGCAACAATTTTTTTTATGTATTTTACAAAAAAAAAACATAAAAAAAAATTCAAGCACAATAGTTTTCAAATCAAAAATAATAATACACACTAAAGATGAGCTAAAAAACTGAATCTCTCCACTCTTGTTGCTCTAGCAGCAACACACAAGGTCATGTCAACTTCATCGTCGAACACAAGCTCATCTTCAATATCGGTCATATATTCAGTTAACCATTAATTACAATCATCAATATCATTCAAAGATACTGGACCAACAGTGTCAGGAATATTATACATTCTTTTTAATGCTCGATTGTAATTAATAAATACCAAATCATGAAATATTTTTATGTTACAGACAAATTGTACAAAGACAACAGACATATTTATGTATATGCAAAAATAAAATAAAATCCAAGGGTATGTTTCAGAGCTGCTTGAATGCTTATCTTATGAGAATATACTTTCTTCCTCCAAAATTGCTTCTCTTGATATATCGTTTACGGCTTCGGAGTTTCATTCATTTGCTTTTGCATCAATGCTAGACAATATTTTATGATTTTTTATACATTAAATTATATACTTCTGACAATATTAAAAGGAATCTAAACTAAGTTTGATAATAAAACATATGTCAGTTCTAAATATCGGCATGCTAAGATCAGCCAATTACATAATTGTAAGGTTATTAACTCGCTGATGATAATCGTATAGGAAATAATGATGATGTAATTATGTTTTCATATAACTAAAAAAAATATTAATAAATTTTTTCATATTTCATATCATTATGATAATAATAGTAATAGTAGTTGTGATGGTGGTTGTACTGATGGTAATAGTATTTGTAGTAGTAGTTATAGCAGTTTGAAATGCAAAGAAAAAAACAAAAAACCATAAAATAAAGAAAAGGCGCGTCATTTTGCGTCGTGCGCCATTTATGCGCCGCGCGCCATTTGGTGCGCCTTTTCATATGCGTCACGCCACAAATAAAAATGGCACAAACGTCGCGCCTCACCGCGTCGTGCGCCATGGCGCGCGCCGCGGCGCGCCTTTCATAACTATGCTCGTGTTAAGAGATTCTTCTTGTGCAGATAATGGTTGATCTGGCGGATTGAGGAATTGATGACAAATTTTGAGAAGATCGGATCATTTGGCGCAGCTCTTCTATTTCCTTTCCTTGTTTTTCATTGATACTTTGTTGTTTTTCATACATTTCTTTTAGACTCAAACATTCAGATTGTAGTAGAGCATAAGCTCGACCTCTGCACAACCTACGAACTGTTGATGTCGGCTGAGTTTTTTGGACCCAAGGAACCATGCAACTTCTCCATAACCGCGAACTCTACCACCAGTCTCTAGTCCCCTTGCCGCTATATATGCTTGCAATCTTGCTTCTGGTGTCGCATTGCCATTACTATCAACTAATTCATCCAGCTTTTGAGATATAAGTGCCTGCAAATTTTAGTATCAAGATAAAAGTAAATATTATCTTTATCAATATACAAATTTTAGCATCAATTTAACAGAGACTACTTTTCAGTTAAATTAACCATGTCTAAATTCAAAATGTGAGCATAAAACATAAAACTTGGTAATATAATATGCTGCTAGTGACAAAGAAACAAAGCTCATGCATGTACACATATAAAATATGAACAATGAAAGCTAAAGAAGCCTCACATCATGAAAGTTTGAGCAGGTGCACCTGAAGTGCATTTATGGGCAGAGAAATTCTATGAAAGGGAGCATAATATTTAAAAATATTGGTTCAAAAACCTGACGTCTTTTCGTATTTGAGTCGGCATAGCAAGAGGCATATGTTTCAAATAGCTTGAAAGCATATCTATGTGTGCCACAAATTTCAAAAAAAACATCCAAATCGATAAAAGGAAAAAAAAGAAGAAATAACAATAACAGTAATAGCTTCAAACGTGACACTTCACGTATCAACATAAGTACTTTGATGCTACACAAAACAGCAAGGGGGATCATACCGTTCGGACCAAACCACATGTTTGAACATTCATGTTCTTAATCAATATCATATGAACACGGACTAGAGGATTTACTGTCTCGGATTAATTTTAAATCTGGCGTAGCCAGAAGATGGGACTGGTGTGGCCATAATTTGAAAGAGTTTGTGGATTCCAAGCCAGCAACCATTGAGTTTTTTCCCCTACATCTGTCTTTGACTACTAATGGCCAGTTATACGGAGAAAATTAAAAACGAGTCCTTGGTTATCTAAAGTTAACTGTTAGTCAAAATTTACTGAATAAGAAAATAATGAAAATGGATGAAAATTTGTATAGCTCTCTGTTAATTTACCAATGAGAACTAAACTATGTATTCCCTTTTCACATTGTTTTCTTGATCTAAAACACAAAACTTCTCTTATTTTCGAGTTTGTAGAGATTTGTCCCTCAACATCGGTTGAAATATAATTATTTGTTATTCTTACATCAGTCACTATATTTCAGATTTGACCCTAGACTATAATTCAAGTTGCTTGGCTATAAGAACGCTAGTAGAAAATCACATAGAATTGTCCACATTCTAAATTAAAATATATCCAACTCAATTAAAGCAGCAAACTGGAAAAAAAATTGTCTAGTTTCAAACATAAATAAAGCAATAAACTCAACAAACATGGATCATACTCAACTAAAGTTGAATATAATATAAACAACAACAAAGCCATATATCCCAAACAAGTTGGGGTTGGCTAGATATGGAACCCAAAAATAAAATAAAAATAAAAGAAATAATAATGACAATAATATATTTAAGGGTTTAAAATAACCAAACAGATAAAAGGTTCAATAAAAGTAAAATAAAGTCTAAAATAGTAATGAAAAAAAAGTAAAAAGGTTCAACAAAAGTGAAATAAAGTCTTAAAAAAAAACCTAATGTTCCGGTACATGGATTGCCAACTTCCATGCCCTTCTATCCACTACCAGCTCTTCAGATATACTCCAATTACGTAAATCTCTCTTTATTATCTCCTCCCATGTCATTTTAGGTCGACCTCTACCTCTCTTTGGGCCTTTGGTGTGGCCTATAATTCCAACGCGCACAGCTGCATCGTATGGTCTACGTTGGATATGTCCAAACCATCTCAAGCGGTGTTGGACTATCTTCAATAGGTGCAACTCCAAGTTTTTCCCAAATATCCTCATTTCTAATCCGATCTCGTCTGGTATGCCCACAACTCCAGCGCAGCATCCGCATCTCTGCTACACTTATCTTCTGGACGTGTTGCCTCTTAGTAGGCCAACATTCTGCACCATATAACATTGTAGGTCTGATTGCTGTCCTATAAAACTTTCCTTTAAGCTTATGAGGAATCTTTCTATCACAGAGAATGTCAGATGCTAGTCGCCATTTCATCCATCCTGCTTGAATTCTAAAACAAACATCCTTATCAATCTCCCCATCAAACTGCAACATAGATCCTAAGTATCAAAACGACTCCTTCTTGGGTACTACTCTATCGGCCAGGGTGACCTCTCCGTCATCTGACCTGACACCACTAAACTCACACTTCATATACTCTGTTTTAGTTGTACTAAGCCTAAAACCCTTTGATTCCGAGGTCTCCCTCCACAACTCCAGTTGTCGATTAACTCCTATTCTACTCTCATCAATCAGCACAACATCATCGGCAAAGAGCATACACCAAGGAATCTCCCTTTGTATATCTTTTGTGATTTCGTCCATCACTAATGCAAAAATATAGGGGCTCAAAGCCGAACCTTGATGTAACCCTATGTTAATTGGAAACTCTCTGGTCTCACCATCGCATGCTCTGACACTAGCCATAACTCCCTCGTACATATCCTTGATAAGGGTAATATACTTTGATGGCACTCTCTTCCTTTCTAGCGCCCACCACATAACCCTCCTCGGCACTCTGTCATAAGCTTTCTCCAAGTCAATAAAAACCATGTGGAGATCTTTCTTCTGCTCCCTGTATCTCTCCATAAGTTGTCTAATCAAGAAAATCGCCTCAGTGGTTGACCTTCCAGGCATAAAGCCAAATTGGTTCCTAGAGACACTTGTCAACCTCCTCAAACGCTGCTCGCCAACTCTCTCCCAAAGCTTCATTGTATGACTCATAAGCTTAATTCCTCTATAGTTTGTGCAATTTTGAATATCTCCTTTATTCTTGAAGATTGGAACTATAATACTTCTCCTCCATTCATCTGGCATTTTATTTGATTTGAAAATATTATTAAACAACTTAGTTAGCCATGTTATCCCTGCATCTCCAAAGCATCTCCACACCTCAATAGGAATGTCATCAGGCCCTACCGACTTGCCTGATTTCATCCACTTCAACGCCCCCTTTACCTCAACTTCTTGAAATCTCCGCACAAAATGTCTATTGGTGCTGTCGGTAAAGTCTTCCAACTCGATCGAAGAGCTATCGCTTTCTTCGTTGAAAAGCTTATCAAAGTATTCTCTCCACCTATTCTTTATCTCATCATCCTTCACCAAAAGTCTATTGTTCTCATCCTTAATACATTTAACCTGATTGAAATCCCTTGTCCTCCTCTCGCGTATCCTAGCTATTTTGTAAACGTCTTTTTCACCCTCCTTTGTACTTAGCCTTTGATACAAATCTTCGTACGCTCGTCCCCTTGCTTCACTCACTGCTTTCTTTGCAGTCTTTTTTGCTACTTTGTACATGTTTATGTTCTCTTCGCTTCTATGGTGGTGCATGCATTTGTAGCATTCCTTCTCTTTGATAGCCTTTTGCACCTCGTCATTCCACCACCACGAATCATTTGGTTCTCGCTTGCTTCCTCTTGTTATCCCAAATACCTCAGTAGCGACTCCCCGAATGCAAGATGCCATCGCATTCCACATGACATTTGCTTCTCCTTCTACATTCCAAGCCCCTTCTCCCATCACTCTATCTTTAAACACCCGTGAAGCATCTCCTTTGAGTTTCCACCATTTTGTCCTGCTAATCTTCGCTCTCTTATCCTTCACCACCCGAAGACGAAACACACATACCAAGAGCTGGTGTTGTGAGACGACACATTCTCCAGGTATGACCTTGTAATCCACACAATCTCGCTTACTGTCTCTTCTAGTTAGGACAAAGTCAATCTGGCTAGCATGTTGGCCACTACTGAAGGTGATCAGATGTGATTGCCTCTTTCTAAAGAAAGTATTAGCAATCATGAGATCAAAAGAGAGATATCTTCGCCCTCTTGGTTCCTACTACCAAAACCATAGCCACCATGCACTCGCTCAAAACCCCCGCTAGATGAGCCAACATGGCCATTGAAGTCTCCTCCTATAAAAAGTTTCTCGCTACTATGCACATGTCCAACCATGACTTCCAAGTCCTCCAAGAATTTCCTCTTGGTTTCTTCACTTAGACCTACCTGTGGGGCATATGCACTAATGACATTCAAAACCGCCTCACCAACTACTAGCTTAACTAGGATGATCCTATCCCCTCGTCTTCTAACGTCGACCACCTTGTTCTGAAGGTTCTTATCGATCAATATGCCTACCCCGTTCTTGTTGCGTACTTCCCCCGTGTACCACAGTTTGAAGCCAGTGTTCTCCACCTCCTTCGCCTTCTACCCTACCCATTAAGTCTCTTGAACGCACAAGATGTTAACCCATCTCCTAATCATTGTATCCACTATCTCTCTTAATTTTCCTGTTAAGGACCCTACATTCCAACTACCTAACTGAACCCTACTATCGTCGACTAGCTTCCTTGCCCCTCGCATCCGCCGAGAAAAATACGAGGACCCTTGCTCACTTATCACTACACCGGGGCGTCGGTGTAGCGCGCCACTAAGAGAGTGGCGGCCCAGCCCTTGCATAATTAACACCATATTCGAGCCTCGATATAGCGCGTCGCTAAGAGGGTTACGCCCCAACGAAATATCATAAGGTTCCATATCCATAAGAGAGGCTAAGTTTTTATGTTGGCTCGCCATGCCTATCACAACCCTCCTTCTTTACCCTGGCTTGGGACAGGCTGCGTAGAAAACTACACAGGTGGAGTTAAAGTTGAATATAATATGATTTTCGAATTATCTTTGATGAGGTTTTAGTCGAAGGCTGGACTCATTGTTTAAGAAGCACCTAAGGCGTCAGGGTCATAGAAACAAGGAACGTGAGACGTGGCCACGATCCGCGAACCGGTTCGTGCGTCCCCGATCCCGAAACGAAACGCGATCCGGAAACGTTAGCGGTCGTGAAAAGAAGATGATGACACATAGGTTTTTGTAAAGAATAAACGACTCTTCGATTTGTGTTGTGCAACTGCATATGGTTGTAATATATATTGGAAGGACAACAACATAATATATTAATTTGTATATAGATTGAAAGGGCAGCTGTAAATTTGCAAGATCTTCACAAAATTTGGTAATTAACATAAAAAATAAATAGATTAATTTTTCCAAAGTAGAAGAAAAACCATGTTTCGTACCCTTGCGTTTCCTCATACCGGAAACAATCAAGACAGCTTCCACATATCCGTTTTCGTACCGCGTTTCGTATCGAACTACGTCCTATGTAACCATGGTCAGGGTTTTAAGCAGGTCTCAGAGGCTGAGTTGTCGCTTAAGCGATAGCTAATGAGGCATTATAGTTTTGAGCAGGAATGGTATCGACGTTCCCGTGTTATATGCAGTTGACTTCTTTCTTCTAGTTTTTTTATAATTAAATCTTAGGAGGGTCACTTGACCTCACCAGGTTATATGTGGCTCTGCCCCTGGGCATAGCCATAGATTGGCCACAAGCATAAACCTTTTAAGAAAATTATTAAAAATACTATGTACTAACCTAAGCAATGCATATCAAAATATATTATTCTGCTCATAAAATTTCGAATAATATTTTTAACCATGATAACTAATAAACTCAAACAAATGCATAATAGACTTATGGTTGTTACCTAAATTATTAGTTTACCGCCTTTAGTATTAAATTGAAGTCCATTACATCACTTTAATTAAATTCATATCAGGATCTGTTTTCAAAATAACTTTTTCTGATGGAAGAATGGTCCTATTATAAAGAGAGCACCCGACATTTTATTAGATAAAATCACCAACGCAACCTCATAATAATTGATGGGAAGTAATCAATAAGTGTGAGGGATCTTCACTTTGATGATCAACAAAATGAGATATGTAAGTACAATTAGAAGAAATAATATACCAATCGATTAGGAAGTAAATACAACTATTAGAAAAATTGAAATAGCTAGCAATTGATGTTTCGTGGCACTGCTTGAGATGGCAGGGTAAAAGCGCAGCTCAGGTCCAACAGCTATGTTGTCGCGATGTTGGGTGGATAGCCTTCTGGTGTGAAGAGTTTTGTGATGAACATTGGTACTAAAAGTAACAACTCATTTGATGTTTTAGCACCTTCTGGTGCAAGCTGCGCAAGTAGAATGCCAATATATGGATTTTATAAGTTGCGTGGACTTCATGTAGGCCGGAATGCAAGTGGTACTGATAGTAGGTCAATAACTACATACGTTAAGATGAAAAGCAAATGATTTGATGCACTACAGCAGCTACCAAGAAATTGAAACGTGCATTAACATGCTATGAATTGAGCTACATGCATTGCCAAGCATAGAATTGCTCTGGAATGCTGAACTGCAAGTCTGCAATCAGAGGCATGCAATGATGCGCACAGAAGTGACGGGGAGAAGGCATACATTGTCTGCTACCGAATGTTGATCATATGGAACATGCATTGATTTTTACTATATGCACAGATCTGCATGGAAAACGTAATAGCCAGATAAGCTACTTTATTCAACACGAGCTTGTCTACAACTGCTGGCATCATCATCAGGGTGGACTCAACCATACAACGGAGAGGTCTATGCTGATGATAGTGGAGAATCCCCAATCTGAGAACTAGCCATCTTAGCTATCTAAAAAACACCATTGTGCTCCGTATAGGCCGTAAGACATATTATTATAGATTTGTATTATCTATCTAATTAAATCTCTTGGTTTTAACCGCAAAGACAAAGAAAGGAACAGATTTACCTAAAGAAAAGATCTCAGATGTTTGAGAATTATTCAACTATTGTACAGCTAACTTCTGTTTGTTTAAATTCCCACGCCGTTAATTTTGTTTCCCCACACAGATTTCTTTAATTTTAACTGCCAACTCAAAGTTTACCCATTTATCCACCATCCCACTAAATATGGGTAATTCAAATCCTGGTTAATGAAACAGTGGTGGAAGCTAAACTTATGGATGATGTAAGGCAAGCTCTTTATACATCTAAAATATATGCAGTTATGCATAAGGTATGAACTTGATCAGAGCAAAAAGCATGAAAGGGGGGTAAGATAAGAAGTTGTGGGAGCTTGCGAGAACATGGATTTCCTCCATTACTTTTTTGTCACAAATACATAATTAAACATTAGTTACTTCAATTTCTTATGGGAAAAGAATTTTGGGAGACTTCCGTGAAAAGCTAGGTTTATTTACCAGTAAAGCCAATAAATGTAAATAGGACAGTAAGAAATTTTTTATGTCATCATAATTCACTGATTTATTTATTTATGCATACCCTAAATAACTATGGACAAATGAACAAATGTACCATATGAGGATCATGTCGACTCCTGTCAGGTAGGGCAAGGCATACAAGTCCAGGTTGGCCTATTTATGGCATGTTTGTTGGATTAGCGGGATGGAGGCAGGTTGAATGTGGACCGAGCAGAATAAACCAGATTGAGAAATGCTGGTTGACACGTATCAAGGCATACGGTACTTGATGCATGGGTTGATTATACTTGTGAGAAAATTTAGCACAAGTATGAAAATATATGGTTTAGTTTTGTTTCATAATTTTTTGTTATCCATCGCTGACAAAGTCTCTTTGGTTGTTCATGGATGTTTATAAATATAGTTTCGCAAATATGATAGTTAACTAGGTATGCAATAAAAACTGGTTATTAGTAATTAATTAATGACTGAAATACACTAGTTCTTCAATCTTGTTTCAAAACGGGAACAAATGGACTTTCTTTTTGGTTGTATTGTAGCATTCCGCAAAACAGGATTCTATAGACATTATCCAGGCCATGACTCTGGATAAGACCAGCAAAGTTAATTGATTTGATCGTATAATGTCATGGTATAGGATATCTGATCACATAGTCATATTCTCGGAAACATACTTTGTGTATCTGGACAAATACCAAGTAAACTTTAAATCATCGTTGTGCATATAATTCATATCTAAGTTCGGTACTTTTTTAAAACCCAGATTGTTACCGACGTGTAAATATTAAGGTTTGTGTATACAGATAGCATGTTCATGTAACTAGCATGATATGAATAGAAGTTCAAGTGCATGGATTTAACATTATTAAAATATCATAAAATAATATTAGGTTTCACAATCAACGAAAGATAAGTTTCAGATGGTTTCCAACAACAACAATGCAAGAATAAGAGAAAATCTGCTTTAGACTAATCTACTGCTTAATATTAATTTAATTTTATATAAACAATCACTATGGCATAACATTGTTAACGAGATGATATATCAGAACATATACACAAGCCCACGGTATAACGATGATGCAACACGTATAGGGGTGAGTTTAAGACACAAACATATGTAAAAATATCTAAGCTATTTAGTTTATTTGATGATATCTCCCACTAGCCCGCCCATCTGAACCAATGGAAACCTGCATCTGATCAGAACTACATGATTTACGTTTAAAAGGCGATACAATTTTCGTAAATGATTTCTGCTATTTATAATTCGTGTAATTTTCTATTATAGTTTTTCATTTCAAAACATGGATATGCATCATATAGATGTTTTAATACTAAAATTTTGGTTTACAGAGTATACATCATTTGGGCATTGTTTGATTGACACCAAAAACCATAAGCAAGGAGATAAGCCTACAATCTAACCAGCCGCACGCCTAAAGCAAATTTTATACAAACAAATATATGTATATTTTATATATAATATACACAAACACATCATCTAGCATTAAAGAATACAGCAGAATTACCGGCCATGCGGATAAAATTCATATATATGATGTAAATTGTACGACATTGTATTAAAACTAAAGGAAAGTCTTGTATTTGCCTCCTACTAATCTCTATATCATTTATAGTTGACATCCATTTTACATTCAATCCATCGACGCTCTATTTAATTATGATTATTATTTTAACACATTTCATTTCTCTTTTTTATATAGTAGCTCCATATGTATGAGAATTAGATACATTCAACATCTTTTCCTACCAAACAGAAATAAAACATACCAAAACGTTGTATCTTTTGAAACGAAATAGGTGTATACATATATGGAACTCCGTATATCTATGAACTGCTATATTTCGAAAACATAATCCATGTATACTTAAAGCTTACATTTACAAGTGCTTAATAAACTGTAAATTATGTTTTTTGAATATATAATTTTACTCCTCAAATTATCGTATTGAAATGCCCAGTGCCCTCCAGATGGAAAGGCAAGTGCGAAGAGAGCACTGATGTCCCTTCCACCCTCTGCAACCGAAAGCGTAAATGAAAGATCACCTATCTAGATAAAGCAATGACTGGTGAGACTCATTTTTTTAGACTGTTTGAGAATATTTTACCCGTTATAGTTTCCTCCACCGATAAATTGTAAGAAAAGTATGACCCGTGTAACATTCCCTATCTACTGATAATACATAACAAACATTTATTTGGTCACATTACTAAGAATATTAGTAGCATACTTGATCAATAGAAGCTCTTTCAGGTCTGTAACCTTCCCTATTTTCTCCTAGTTGAACACAGAACCCACATGCGCCTTTACTGAGGAAAATCTGGACAGCAGGAAAAAAAACAAGCATACATGAAATATGTGAAGCAACGAAACATCGAAGAAGAAAGTGAAATACATTAATGATAACACAAACGAGCTTTCCATTTTAAAAGTCGACCAAAAAAGGGAAAAATATGTAGTAAATCGCATCTTTAAATGGCCTAAATCGTTTTTAGTTTATGGCTTTCCTTGGCAATTGTCAAATAAAATTATTGATAAGGATTGTTGTCTAATAGATGAGGTATAACCATTAAACAAACTGTTTCAGTTTCATTGTTTACCATACAACTTAGTGTTTTACCTAATACAAAAATATAGCTACCACTAAGTATCAAGACCCAAAAGCATAGAAACTTCAACACAAGAAACCATCATGGAGTCTCAATATTGCATTCTTATCCGAAGAAATTCCACATGTATTCCTATCTTCCAAGTTATATTATGTTACAATGGCAGAAAGCAATTCACATTCAATTATCAAGCAAGACATGAACCATCCATCAATCTATTCGATCTCTCAAACATGAACATGTACATGTGTATCAATGTATACGTAGACATATCAGACTCTCTTCTCTCTCTTTTTAAGATACCGAATTGTTGCTGCTAATAGCGGCAGCTCTCCCACTACAACAGCTGCTATGCCGCTATTATTAATTTTTTTAACAATATTAATCTTTTTTTTAACCATTGTATTTTATTCAGCATCACCGATGTATTGTTATGCACTAATTTAGAAAATAATCAAACTGCGTTAAAAAAAACTACAATAAAGAAAAAGCTGAAATCAAGCATGCTAAAATCGTTTTTTCCCTCAACCCCATTTGGTTTCTCATTTTCATTAAACATGGAAAATAAGTAAGCTTCTATATTCGTCTGTGGTCTCCTTGGAGTCCCTGCATTGCTTTGTACATGTCTAACTAAATTATTGAAGTAAATTTTAGCATACTGTACCGTTTCTGCAATCCCACCATTAGATGGCCAGCCACTCTCTGATACCACCACCTTCACACTTGACCCTCCAATTTTCTCTGGTGCTGAATGCACGGCATCAACAATTAATAGCATCAAAGAGGTTTGTATACCCAAATCGCCCATCTTGCACTCTAACAGTCGAAGAAATGAAGAGGGCATAAACTCAATCACTTCCATGCTAAAATTGTTACATATGTTGTAGACTACTAGATCCAGTATGCCCTAAACTCAACCACTTCCATGCTAAACCCTATCCTCTGATTCATCCGATTTGCATAGCATCCATTTATCTCAAATAAAAGTAGATCGAGAAATCAAATAAGGAATTACGATAAAATGCAAATCAGGGTTTGAACCATAGACAGACATGAAGACTGCAACAGAACTAATTGAAAACTGAAAGATTGGTTAGGTTTTGAAATACAACGATGAGAGGAATCAGCAAATCACGATTGCAGAATTGCAAGGAATTAAATCTCGATTGGTGAATACATGTGATGGGACCGACTTTGATTATGAACAGATTAATTCTACATTAATTAATATTAGCTTCACTGATTAAAAATAAAAAAAGCATACCGTTTTCCTCTTTTGGTTTGTGCTGTGCGGAGAACAGGAAGAAGACGGTGCGGAGATTTTATTTTGATGAATGGAGGGAAGTGAAAATTTGGTGATCTACGTGGAAGGGAGATTTTTTAACTGCATGCTAAGGGCAAATAGATCCGTCTTAATTGCAATTAGTAGCGGCTAATAGTTATTTCGCTCCCAATTAGCTATTAACAGCGGCAAATTCTTTATTACGCCTCTAATTTATTGCCCTTAATACTAGCAAAATTGGTGGTGTGCTCGTCGCATTTACAATAACCGAATGTGAGCCTAACTTTATACAAACGTAAATTGTTTAACTTTCATCTAATTCAAATCCATTTATGATAGACCCACCTCAAGTATATTTATTTATACTATAATTTATATGATGAAAAATGACTAATATTCGCTTAAACCCAATTATGTCAAGCTGACTACAATCCTAATCATATTTTACTTTACTATGCTTGTTCTTTTTTTGAATGCCATGGTATAAGCCATGATAAAATTCAATAGACATGAATTTGTTAACTATAAAATATCATGTACAATAAATATGGATAAAAGATTTTAATTCAAATTAACAGATAATTTTTTGCTACCAAGGTTATGTCATGCATATCAGCTATGGACAGATGATGAAACACAGTTATATAATTATCACTATTATAAATGTAAGCAAAAACGTATCCGCATTCAGATGAAATAATAATCGCATTTCATGTTCTATAAAAGCGATGGATGTTATTTTGACAACTTTTACATTTGGTTCCAGCTATAACAATAACATTATGTTGACAAAATGATGTGACATGCATATCAACTACGGACTGATGATGAAACACAACTATATAATTATCACTATTATATATGTAAGCAAATGTATCCAAGTTAAAATGAAACAATAATCAAAGTTCATGTTTTGTCAAAAAAAAAAGGGTTTTAGATTCGGTTCTGCTATAACAGTATCGTTACGTCCAAAAAATTATGTAATGAATATCAGCAGTGGATAGATGATGAAAAACTGTTATACTGATAATTTTTAGATTCAGTTCCGCTATAACAATGATATTATGTTGAATGTACCAAGTATCTCATGCATGAGATGATATTACTGTACTATAAGTTAATTTGACATGTTGAATGTACCCAGTAATATGAACACCGGAAATTACTATGAAAAATATTGACAGTTTGTACACTTAAAAATAAAATTATGGAACATGTTCATCAAACATCAGCTAATACCAACCGGTTGACAAAATTAGAAAATTTGAAGTAGTAATAATGTGAATTAAAAATGGTTTAGCGTTATACCAAAAAAACATATACGGGGCATAGTGTTCAAACTAAGGTTTAAGGGAGCTGGTTGAAAGCCAAAAAATCAATATGTGAAAGCCTCAGTTTGGCATCGAAAGACGGATATGAAGGGAGGTATATTGTTAAATGGTGAGGAAGTTTTCCCTCACCAATTTCTGTCTTGCATTTTCGGCTCTCAATAATTACTGAATGTTTAAATTAAAATGTTAGCCATTGGTAAGTATAACCACAGACAGTTTATATGACAAATCAAAATAATATAATCTAGCCTATGAAAAGTAAATTTAAAATAAAATAAAATTTTAATTTTAGTCAAAAACATTTACGTAATGTTTATTGATTCCAAATTGCATGTATGAACAGTAGGTGTCTGTGTAGAAGGTTTAGCAACCGATTGGAGCAGTAAAAGTAACCAATAATTTTTTGTACCAACTCAACTATTTGGTTAATGCAAAACAGAAAAAGGAACCTCATATATCCTTAGATACTTAGCCCCCTACAAACATACCCAACATCGAAAGACATGATTTACAAACAGAACAGATGATACATACAGTAAATTAGATCATAAGGAAATAAGCAAACATGGTGAGACGACCCGATTTCCCGTTCTCACGGAAACAAGGTTATCTTTTGGAATATAACACAGAAACATATAATAGCAGAACAGAATTAAATAAATACACCAGATATGAACAACAAAATATACTGGATAAAATTAATCATCAAAGTTACACAGTATACAGAATCTTACTTACTACAAATACAGTTCAGCTATACATAAATGTCTACAGCGGAAATAAACAAAATATGTACAATAGGAGCTGAACAGCATAAAAGAAATAAATGATAGAATCCATCTTCAGCTCCAGCTATCCAGAAAAGAACCAGCTAAACCTGAATACAAGGCTGCCCGTGTAGAAAAAGGGGCACCCGAGTTTGAGAATGAAACAAACTACGAGTCAGTCGTGGGACTGGTATGAGAAATCTACTCAACACATATATAATATGGCTAATCACAGGACCACGCCACTTTCGTGGAACGGGTTTACTCCATTGGATTGCCAGTGCTTTAAAACAAATCTTTCTTTTAAACATCGCTTTGCTTTTTATAAAAATGAAGCCATTATAAGACTCAGTTCCCATCACACAATGCAACGCAAACCGAAGGATAGAGTTTTACCTTATAATGGCCAAAATATGATTGATACGAATAAAACAAAGGCATTTGATATTATTGCTAGTGTCTATATGTTTTGAAAACACTTTCAAATCATAACTATCAATCATAGACGGCATGGGTACCATATATCATGTCGCCATATATATATACAATCAAAACCGCACGATGTCGTATTTGGAAATTGGATTTCCGTCATGAACCAAGGCAAAAGATAGTCCTTACCGAATTCGTGACTCTCTAGCCCGAGCCACAGGCAAGCGCGCAGGCAAGCCTTTAGATCGTCAGGGCCGGTCCACCGATGTGGATTATTATGCCTGAACAATACGTTTCCCCGCCCTTTGGGGCGTAAACGAGCCAACGAATGACTCCATCGGACCCGGATCGTCCGATCAAACCGAGGCGCCTCGCAACAGCAACAACCACATAGGTGAAAAGTATATAAATGTCAGGGCTGGTAGGTCACTGACACCACCCTAGCTAGAAAGAAACGCATGCCCTCCCTGAGGTCCTTCTCCCGTTTCAGGTTCATACCGGGGTGTGAGGCTCGCGATTTCACGTTATACACAAAGCTACGCCACACAGGCGGTGCTTTGATCATCACCACAAGACTTTGCTTTTCAACAGAAGCCCTGATCACTGCATCTTAGCATGCTACACAGGCAATTCACGCCATGCGACTGATGTCCATCGATATACAACCTCTGAGCTCGTGCGTCTCAGAGAAGGGCGTTAAGCAAAAGAATAAATTCTCCGCCGCCAAACAGATGTATATTTAACAGAAATCAATCAACACAGAATAAATTCCAATGTCAGACACACAGTCCATTTACAAGTCCGTTCTGGGTCTGAACGAAACCGGAGGTACTAAATACCTCGCAAACCCTTCGATCAACACGTACGTCTGAACGATCACCACTCCTTATCCATATTTCGGGATGCCTCCCAATCAGGACCTCGGTTACCATCCAAACGAGGTGAAGATCTCCGGTCTTCGACCACCGTCTTCATCTTCGAATTTCAATCGTCGGTCAATTATTCGAAATGAGAATTAACTCGGCCTTTTCAAATAATTCACGTATATTTAGAATTTCAATTCGATTTATTTCAATGGTTAAATTATTCGACAACACCAATTTTGTTCTTTAATGTAATTTTCACACCAAACACATTCAACCATCAAACATCACATAAATCAAGCAAATTCAGTTTATTTCCATTCCATATCGCTTACGATATTTTATAACTATTTATCGCTATTTTTATTTATTTTAAAATAGCCATTTTATTCAAAACGACGCTTCGGGCCATAAGGCGGCCGTGGCGCTGTTTTTCTTCAGATTTGATTTACACATATCTGAAAATCTAACCGTTGGATCTTCACAAAATTTATATCATTAGAAAGGTCTTTTCAAAACGAACCCAACGGTTCCAGTTTCGGGAAAATCCGACGGTCGGATCTCCCGGTACAATCGTTTGAAGTTTCGATTTCAAAATACGAACTGCAGCGTCGTTATTCGATTAAATTTAATTCTATTTATATTTATATATTAATATAATCGATTCTGGCGCTGTTTTTCTTCAAATTTGAATTAAACATTCCAGACAATCCAACCGTTGGATTTCTACAAGGTTGGTGCCGTTGGAAAGATTATTCCAAGGCGAACCCGACGGTTGAGGTTTCGGGAAAATCCAATGGTCGGATTTCCCGCACTAGTCGTTTGAAATCACGGTTTCAAAATACGAACTGCACGGCTTCGTTTCGTTTTAATTTTATTTATATTTATATATTTATATAAATATAGTTCATTCAACAATTTCAATATCGTTTTCAATTCAAATATTTTTCTAACACCTTAAATTTTGGAAAAATTTCGCCATAACCTCCCCTGCACCGGGAGCATCGGGAAATCGCAAATAGCGTTCCCGGTCCTTCTAACCTCAAAAAGAAAAAGAAAAAGCCAAGCGGCTAGCCAACAGGCTCAAAATCATCACCCAAACAAATCAGTAAATGTGTACCTATTTGTCGGGCACAAAATTTTATTCCTCTTCTCTAGCCCCTTTGCTATAACCTGTTCAATGAATATTGCATGTACATATATATACAGTTCATATCATTTTTCAATTTCTATCCGACTTCATATTTGATTTCTATTTGGTTTAAAAAAACTCCATTCATTCTAATGTTACATAAATAGGTGCAAATCATTTCATTAGCTAATTAATGAATATTTCAACTCATATATGTTTATTTTGAACAAGTGGCTATTTTAACATTTCACATTTCAACGATTTATGCATACAATAAAAATGTGATTTTTATTGTAAAACAATTCATTTCAAAACACTATTTTTCTATATAGTTCAAGTTGGTGATAAAAATGGGATTTTTATCATAAAACAATTTATTTCAAAATATGAATACCATTCAACACATGAATTTCTAAACAACGAATGAATATCAATTCAACACATGAATGTTTTCAATAGTTTTTATATATAGATAAAAATGTGATTTTTATTATCGAACGATTTATTTCAAAATATGAATTCCATTCAACACATGAATTTCTAAACAACGAATGAATATCAATTCAACACATGAATGTTTTCTATACAATGAATAAATATAGTTTAAGCATATGAAAATAATTCACACACACAAATATTATTCAAAATTTCGGCAGCATAACGGCAGGGTAGTTACACCGGCACCGTCCCTAGTACGGCTCCTCGCTCTACCTTAAAACCTCGCGGTTTTTGACAATGGGGATCATGCATCTAGTTCGCACGCAGGCGGCATGTATATATTTATTTCATTTCCACAAATTAATCCTATGTGGTTTCAACCAAATATTTCACAATCACCAATGGGTATTTTTCAACCGCAATCAACCAATATCAGTCACAAACAATCCCAAACAATCATTCAATTTTCACAACAATTTCAACCAATAAATATCGTCCATGGTTTGTGGACGAGGGGCGTATATATATATATATATTTATATATAGCAATTCACTTTTACTTCACACGTATATATATATAAATTTTAAATCAGAAATCTCACCAATAGCTATCCAACTGCACGACACTTCCTTGTATAAAATCTTCGCCTTTTGTCGCTTTCGCCCGTATTCTCTACACATGTAAAAATCGAATTTTTACGATGCTATTCAATATATAAATATATGATTTTTTTACTTCGACTTTCGATATATAAAAATATGATTTTTACTTCGACTTTCGATATATAAAAATATGATTTTTACTTCGACTTGAAAGTTCAAACCTTTCTTCCTATTTAAAGCTTTTACCTTTAAAACTAAATCAGTTTTTATTTTAAAAACAAAATCAGTTTTTAACTTTTAAAAATTCAGTTTTGAATACTTTTAAAAATTCAGTTTTTATAACTTTAAAAATCAGGTTTTAAAATTCTTTTAAAAGAAATCAGTTTTAATCTTATAAATAAATCAGTTTTAACCTTTATAAATAAATCAGTTTTTAATCTTATAAATAAATCAGTTTTAACCTATTAAAGAAAATCAGTTTTAAATATTAAAGAAAATCAGTTTTAACTATTAAAGAAAATCAGTTTTAACTATTAAAGAAAATCAGTTTTAACTATTAAATAAATCAGTTTTAATCTATTAAAGAAAATCAGTTTTAACTATTAAAGAAAATCAGTTTTAACTATTAAAGAAAATCAGTTTTAACTATTAAAGAAAATCAGTTTTAACTATTAAAGAAAATCAGTTTTAACTTATAAATAAATCAGTTTTTGTTCTCTGTTTAAAAATCGAAATTTTTTTGATTAAAAATAAAAATGAAATAAAATAAATAACGTACCTGCGAAGGGGGGGGGGCGACTCGTCTTCGTCGGCGGCAAGGCGGCGCTTCAGGGGGGGCTGCTCTAGGGTTTCGAACGGCTTTGGGGGGGGAAGGGGTCGGATTGAAGGAGGAGGAGGGAGCGGGTGCAAGGAAGAGGGGGGGAAAGAAGATCGGAGGCGCGGTGGAGCTTGGTGGAGCGGTCGTGGCGCTGGCGGCTGCTACTGCTTCCTTCTTTTTCCTTTTTTTTTTATTTCTGAAGAATGAAATCGGGGGGGGGGGCCAGGAAGAAGATAAAGGGGAGGGAGGGAATTAAAATTATTTTATTATTTAATTATTTAATTATTTAATTTCGCAAAAAGGTTGACTTTTACATATGCCCTCGAAACGAGGCCCACCGCCTGTCGTCCATAGCGTTTTACCCCCATTCCGAACACAATGGGATATGTATCGTAAGCTGATTTGATCGTTACAATCAGTTTCCTTTTGAATTTTCATTTAAATCTCTATATTGAATTTTAAACGTACATTTCAAATTACCGGGGCCACATACTAACAAGAAAAATTTCAGAAAAATATTTTCTAGCTTCGTATTGACGATACGGTCCTAACAAAACTAGTTTCGTCGAATTCTGAGACCGTTTGTAAAATGGCCAATTTCCATTCGATTAAAATCAACAGAAACTGGTCAAACGCGTTTTCCTTTGCCACGCTCACATATTGATTCGAAAAATTATGAAATTTGAAACCTAACAATAACTTGACACTACGGATCTAACAAAGGTGGTTTCGTCGAAATCCGAGGTCATTTGCAAAATGTCCATTTTTAAGGGCCTGAATTCCATAGCGACTATTCAGAATTTTCAACTGGACATATCTTTTGATTCTCGCTATCAAATTTCGATTGGTCGGATTCGTTGGAAAGATATTCACTAACAGATTTAAATATTTTTGGTTTCACTAAAATCCGGATTGTTTTGCACCCGGTATATTCAATTGAAGTTAGAAATCGAATTATCGAACTACCGCGCCATTTTCAATTCTATATATAATTATAATTAATTATATTCGTTTTCAAATGTCGATTCCAACTCAGTTTTCATCGCCATTATTTAAAATATTTATTTTAAATATTTAAAATCCATTATTTTAGCCAATTTAAAAATTTTAAATTGGTTCAGATTTTCTGGGTCGTTACAATCTCCCCCACTTAAAACTTTTCGTCCTCGAAAAGGAATAAAGTCAAAAGTGGTTTGATAAATCTACGATCACACAACACAACAACCAATCCAATTGTTTTTAACCTTTCAAAGCCATACAAATTAGTTCCTATTTTTCTTCTAAAATCATTCAAACAATTATAATAGAATAGAGAATTAAATGGTGAGGTAAAGTATGGTAAATATACCTTGCACCGGAGTCAATTTGAGATATCTACTCGGCATCTGGGATAAGCTTTCTGAATGCTCTCCTCGGTTTCCCAAGTACAATCTCTCGAATCTCCACTCCATTGCACTTTGACTAAGTGAACCTTCTTGTTTCTCAGCTCTTTGGTTTCTTTGCCGATAATCTTTAGCGGCTCACGCCTCACAGCTAGTTCTGGAGTTATTTCAATATCCTGCTGAGCTGCTTCTTCCACGATCAAGTCTGGATCATGAACGTGCTTTCGAAGTTGAGATATATGAAATACATCATGAACTCCAGGCAACCAGTCAGGCAGTTTGACCCTATAAGCGAGAGTCCCAATCCGTTCCAGAATAGGAAACGGACCAATAAATTTGTGTGCTAACTTTCCAGTTTTACCGAACCGGATAACTCCTCTCATCGGCGATACTTTCAAATACACATAGTCGCCAACTTCGAAGGATATATCTCTTCTTCTTTTATCGGCATAGCTCTTTTGTCGGCTTTGAGCGGCGAGTAATCGCTTCCTAATAAAATCGACTTTGTCGGCAGCTTCTCGGATCATATCAGGACCTAACACAAGTCTATTTCCAGGCTCGACCCAACAAGTAGGAGATCGGCACGGTCTACCATACAATGCTTCGAATGGCGACATTGTCAGGCTCGCCTGGTAGCTGTTGTTATAAGAGAATTCAGCCAAATGCAGATGGTCTTCCCATGATCCACCGAAATCTATAACACAAGCCCGCAATAGATCTTCTAAAATGCGATTCACCCTCTCAGTCTGACCGTCTGTCTGAGGATGATAAGCGGTGCTCAAGTTCAACTTCGTTCCTAGCTCGACTTGAAATGCTTCCCAGAATTTGCTAGTGAATATTGTATCCCTATCACTGACTATACTGAGTGGCACTCCATGTAGTCTAACTATTTCCCTGAAGTACATCTGCGCCAGACTCTGAGCGGTTCTGTTTGATCTGACAGGTATGAAATGGGCGGTCTTCGTGAAACGATCTACGATCACCCAAATACTGTCATTTCCTTTTCTGGTTCTGGGCAAACCATCAATGAAATCCATAGAAATATGTTCCCACTTTCAGCCAGGAACTTCTAGCGGTTGTAATAATCCAGCCAATTTCTGTTGATCACTTTTAACTAGCTGGCAAGTAGGGCATCGGCTAACGTAAAAAGAAATGTCCCTTTTCATCGACTTCCACCAGAAAGTGCGTTTGATGTCATTATACATTTTGCTTACTCCCGGATGGATACTGAGTTTTGACTTGTGGCATTCATCCAGTACTTCCTTTCGAAGTTCAGGAATGTTAGGGACACAGATTCGACCTTTGAGCCTTAAAATCCCATCATTATCAACTTGAAAACTCGAGGGTTCGCCTTGTTGAATTATCCCTCTGATCTTCTGAATGAAGTGATCATCCTCCTGAAGAGCAGATATCTTATCTAGCAATGAAGTCGTGATAATAAAACTGGCGATCATTACATTCTTTATGCTTAATGCATCGGCCACGACATTGGCTTTTCCTGGAGTATATATAATTTCAAAGTCATATGCTGCTAGAAACTCCAGCCAACGTTGTTGCCTCAGGTTTAAATCCTTCTGAGTGAACAGATACTTTAACGACTGGTGATCTGTAAACAGTTCAAATCTCTCGCCCAGAAGATAGTGTCTCCAGATTTTCAAAGAGAATATGATAGCCAATAACTCAAGATCATGAGTTACATAGTTTTTCTCGTGTGGTTTCAGTTGACGGCTAGCATAAGCAATTACTTGGCCTCTTTGCATTAACACTGCGCCAAGGCCCTCTCTAGAAGCATCAGTCCAGACTTTTAAATCTTGGTTGCCATCGATGATGGTTAACACTGGAGCTGTCGTTAATCTTAACTTTAGCTCTTCGAAAGCCTCCTCACTTTCTTGAGTCCATTTGAACTTAGAATGCTTCTTTGTAAGCTTCGTTAAGTGGCCAGATATCTTCGAAAAGTCTTTAACGAATTTCCGGTAATAACTAGCCAATCCGAGAAAGCTGCGGACTTCAGTGGGAGTACTGGGCTGTTTCCAATTTTGAATAGCTGTGATTTTACTTGGATCCACAGCAATTCCTTCTTTCGATATGACGTGGCCCAGAAATTTTACTTCATCTTGCCAGAAGATACATTTGGAAAATTTGGCTTTTAATACATTCCGTCTGAGAATTTCTAAAACCTGTTCCAGATGCTTTTCATGTTCGGCCTTTGATTTAGAGAAGATTAGAATATCATCAATAAAAACCAGAACAAATTTATTCAATACTCCTCTGAATACTCTGTTCATTAGATCGACGAAATAAGCTGGAGCGTTACATAAGCCGAAAGGCATTACTAACCACTCGTAGAATAAGTCGGGGCCTCTGAACGCTGTCATTGGAACACACTCTTCGGCAATTCGAAGTTGATGGAAACCTGTACCTAGGTCCATCCTTGAAAATACTTGTGCTCCATTTAATCGATCCAACAGATCATCAATCCGCGGCAATGGATATTTGTTCTTTATGGTCTGCTTGTTCAGATCACGATAGTCCACACATAGACGTAGAGTACCATCAGATTTTGGGACAAACACCACTGCTGCACCCCAATCAGAGAAACTAGGCCTGATCAGACCCTTCCATACTAACTGTCGTGTTTGATTGTCTAATTCCTCTTTCTCTTTCAAGGACATTCTTCGAATAGCGTGAACTACCGGCCTTGCATTGGGAATCAAAGCAATCTTGAAATCTATTTCTCTCTGCGGAGGTAAGCGAACAACTTCCTCGAACACATCCGCATAGTTCTTGACGACAGGGATATCTTTGATGAGGTCGGGAATATTCTCTGTGACTTCAGGAACATTTTCAATTTGGGCTGGAGAAACATTCAAAGCTGCCCAGAAGTCCTTTCTATTAGCATTCTGACCTTCACAGGGAATGGTTATATAATCACCTGATTTAATCTTGGCTCTAACAACTATCTCGGCGCACCTAACCTCTGCTTCATATTTGGTTAGCCAATCCAATCCCAAGATAAGATCAAACTCTTTAAAATTCATGACGACTGCGATGGTAGGAAACCGATAACGAGAGAAAGAAACCGGCACTCCACATATCCAACTGAGATCAATGGAACCCCCAACTGGATTCTGGACAGTCATTGGTTCTTTGAGCTTCTTCAAATTCAAATCCAGTTTCTTAGCTGCATCTTTGGAAATGAAGCTTCGTGACGCGCCTGTGTCAAATAGCACTTTAACTGGGATGTCTTTGACAGTTAGCGTGCCTTCTAAAACATCTGGCCTTTCTTGACTAGCTGAGGGCCTAGAAGTTTCTGCTACTTCATTTACCTGAGCTTCTTTGGTTGTTTTTAACAGCCGGCATTCTTGTTTTACATGACCAAACCGATGACATTGATTACACCTTTTCTTCCCTTGAAAATTTCTCTTGGATTGAAGCCCACCTTTTAATCGCTTCTTCAAGGGTCCGCAGTTTATTGACAAATGCCCCTTTTGATGGCAGTTACTGCATACGGTGGTCGTGGCCGGCTTCTTTTCAGATCTAGCCCTTTTCCTCTTGGCACTGGGCTTCCTACTGGCTTCAGGAATATCAGTTTCCGACTTTTCCTTGTCACTAGAACTGACTTCTTCTTCATTTCGCAACATGCCTTTCCTGTCGAGATCTTCGTACTGATAAGCCATGTATATCATTTCTGAGAAAGGAAGCTTCACATGCCCCAATACTTTATTCTGGTATTTCCTTTGAAGGCCATGAATAAATCTCATATTTTTACCCTTCGGATTTTGAATTAGATGAGGAGCAAAGTGAGAAAGTTCATTGAATTTCTTATGATATTCGGGAATGGTCATGTCTCCTTGTATTAGATAAGAAAATTCATCGCATAATCGTTCGGTTGCTTCGGGAGGGGTAAATCTTTCTAAGAAAATTACTTTGAATCTGTCCCAGGTGATATCACCTTCTGGATTATCCTTAACAACAGAATCCCACCAGAACAAAGCTTCATCTTCGAGTGCCCAGGAGGCCAGTAATCTTTTCTGGTCATCTCTAAGCTTTAATGCTTCGAATATTTTCTCAACCGAACGAATCCAAGCTTGGGTTCTCATAATAGATTCTTTGCCCGAGAACGGCTTTCCACCCAGATTTCTATATTTCATGAATAGAGCTTCTATATCCGGGTCAGTATTACTTCTTCTGTTCCTGGCACTCATTTTCTAGTTCTTCTGCAAATAGCAGATCAAGTGTCAGGTCAACAGAAAAGGTATTTGAAAATATAGAGACAAATACTTGAAATGTAAATGTGTCTATCGAGGTGTAATTTCATTCTGCTTTACTCATACTAGGATATTACTGATCCTATCTGTATAGAGTTACCCGTCCTAGAACACTACTGGTTCTATTTCTGACGAGTTCGTTCAAATGTTATATTCCAGAACTAAGCTTAACCAAAGCTCTGATACCACGTTGAGACGACCCGATTTCCCGTTCTCACGGAAACAAGGTTATCTTTTGGAATATAACACAGAAACATATAATAGCAGAACAGAATTAAATAAATACACCAGATATGAACAACAAAATATACTGGATAAAATTAATCATCAGAGTTACACAGTATACAGAATCTTACTTAGTACAAATACAGTTCAGCTATACATAAATGTCTACAGCGGAAATAAACAAAATATGTACAATAGGAGCTGAACAACATAAAAGAAATAAATGATAGAATCCATCTTCAGCTCCAGCTATCCAGAAAAGAACCAGCTAAACCTGAATACAAGGCTGCCCGTGTAGAAAAAGGGGCACCCGAGTTTGAGAGTGAAACAAACTACGAGTCAGTCGTGGGACTGGTATGAGAAATCTACTCAACACATATATAATATGGCTAATCACAGGACCACGCCACTTTCGTGGAACGGGTTTACTCCATTGGATTGCCAGTGCTTTAAAACAAATCTTTCTTTTAAACATCGCTTTGCTTTTTATAAAAATGAAGCCATTATAAGACTCAGTTCCCATCACACAATGCAACGCAAACCGAAGGATAGAGTTTTACCTTATAATGGCCAAAATATGATTGATACGAATAAAACAAAGGCATTTGATATTATTGCTAGTGTCTATATGTTTTGAAAACACTTTCAAATCATAACTATCAATCATAGACGGCATGGGTACCATATATCATGTCGCCATATATATATACAATCAAAACCGCACGATGTCGTATTTGGAAATTGGATTTCCGTCATGAACCAAGGCAAAAGATAGTCCTTACCGAATTCGTGACTCTCTAGCCCGAGCCACAGGCAAGCGCGCAGGCAAGCCTATAGATCGTCAGGGCCGGTCCACCGATGTGGATTATTATGCCTGAACAATACGTTTCCCCGCCCTTTGGGGCGTAAACGAGCCAACGAATGACTCCATCGGACCCGGATCGTCCGATCAAACCGAGGCGCCTCGCAACAGCAACAACCACATAGGTGAAAAGTATATAAATGTCAGGGCTGGTAGGTCACTGACACCACCCTAGCTAGAAAGAAACGCATGCCCTCCCTGAGGTCCTTCTCCCGTTTCAGGTTCATACCGGGGTGTGAGGCTCGCGATTTCACGTTATACACAAAGCTACGCCACACAGGCGGTGCTTTGATCATCACCACAAGACTTTGCTTTTCAACAGAAGCCCTGATCACTGCATCTTAGCATGCTACACAGGCAATTCACGCCATGCGACTGATGTCCATCGATATACAACCTCTGAGCTCGTGTGTCTCAGAGAAGGGCGTTAAGCAAAAGAATAAATTCTCCGCCGCCAAACAGATGTATATTTAACAGAAATCAATCAACACAGAATAAATTCCAATGTCAGACACACAGTCCATTTACAAGTCCGTTCTGGGTCTGAACGAAACCGGAGGCACTAAATACCTCGCAAACCCTTCGATCAACACGTACGTCTGAACGATCACCACTCCTTATCCATATTTCGGGATGCCTCCCAATCAGGACCTCGGTTACCATCCAAATGAGGTGAAGATCTCCGGTCTTCGACCACCGTCTTCATCTTCGAATTTCAATCGTCGGTCAATTATTCGAAATGAGAATTAACTCGGCCTTTTCAAATAATTCACGTATATTTAGAATTTCAATTCGATTTATTTCAATGGTTAAATTATTCGACAACACCAATTTTGTTCTTTAATGTAATTTTCACACCAAACACATTCAACCATCAAACATCACATAAATCAAGCAAATTCAGTTTATTTCCATTCCATATCGCTTACGATATTTTATAACTATTTATCGCTATTTTTATTTATTTTAAAATAGCCATTTTATTCAAAACGACGCTTCGGGCCATAAGGCGGCCGTGGCGCTGTTTTTCTTCAGATTTGATTTACACATATCTGAAAATCTAACCGTTGGATCTTCACAAAATTTATATCATTAGAAAGGTCTTTTCAAAACGAACCCAACGGTTCCAGTTTCGGGTAAATCCGACGGTCGGATCTCCCGGTACAATCGTTTGAAGTTTCGATTTCAAAATACGAACTGCAGCGTCGTTATTCGATTAAATTTAATTCTATTTATATTTATATATAAATATAATCGATTCTGGCGCTGTTTTTCTTCAAATTTGAATTAAACATTCCAGACAATCCAACCGTTGGATTTCTACAAGGTTGGTGCCGTTGGAAAGATTATTCCAAGGCGAACCCGACGGTTGAGGTTTCGGGAAAATCCAATGGTCGGATTTCCCGCACTAGTCGTTTGAAATCACGGTTTCAAAATACGAACTGCACGGCTTCGTTTCGTTTTAATTTTATTTATATTTATATATTTATATAAATATAGTTCATTCAACAATTTCAATATCGTTTTCAATTCAAATATTTTTCTAACACCTTAAATTTTGGAAAAATTTCGCCATAACCTCCCCTGCACCGGGAGCATCGGGAAATCGCAAATAGCGTTCCCGGTCCTTCTAACCTCAAAAAGAAAAAGAAAAAGCCAAGCGGCTAGCCAACAGGCTCAAAATCATCACCCAAACAAATCAGTAAATGTGTACCTATTTGTCGGGCACAAAATTTTATTCCTCTTCTCTAGCCCCTTTGCTATAACCTGTTCAATGAATATTGCATGTACATATATATACAGTTCATATCATTTTTCAATTTCTATCCGACTCCATATTTGATTTCTATTTGGTTTAAAAAAACTCCATTCATTCTAATGTTACATAAATAGGTGCAAATCATTTCATTAGCTAATTAATGAATATTTCAACTCATATATGTTTATTTTGAACAAGTGGCTATTTTAACATTTCACATTTCAACGATTTATGCATACAATAAAAATGTGATTTTTATTGTAAAACAATTCATTTCAAAACACTATTTTTCTATATAGTTCAAGTTGGTGATAAAAATGGGATTTTTATCATAAAACAATTTATTTCAAAATATGAATACCATTCAACACATGAATTTCTAAACAACGAATGAATATCAATTCAACACATGAATGTTTTCAATAGTTTTTATATATAGATAAAAATGTGATTTTTATTATCGAACGATTTATTTCAAAATATGAATTCCATTCAACACATGAATTTCTAAACAACGAATGAATATCAATTCAACACATGAATGTTTTCTATACAATGAATAAATATAGTTTAAGCATATGAAAATAATTCACACACACAAATATTATTCAAAATTTCGGCAGCATAACGGCAGGGTAGTTACACCGGCACCGTCCCTAGTACGGCTCCTCGCTCTACCTTAAAACCTCGCGGTTTTTGACAATGGGGATCATGCATCTAGTTCGCACGCAGGCGGCATGTATATATTTATTTCATTTCCACAAACTAATCCTATGTGGTTTCAACTAAATATTTCACAATCACCAATGGGTATTTTTCAACCGCAATCAACCAATATCAGTCACAAACAATCCCAAACAATCATTCAATTTTCACAACAATTTCAACCAATAAATATCGTCCATGGTTTGTGGACGAGGGGCGTATATATATATATATATATATTTATATATAGCAATTCACTTTTACTTCACACGTATATATATATAAATTTTAAATCAGAAATCTCACCAATAGCTATCCAACTGCACGACACTTCCTTGTATAAAATCTTCGCCTTTTGTCGCTTTCGCCCGTATTCTCTACACATGTAAAAATCGAATTTTTACGATGCTATTCAATATATAAATATATGATTTTTTTACTTCGACTTTCGATATATAAAAATATGATTTTTACTTCGACTTTCGATATATAAAAATATGATTTTTACTTCGACTTGAAAGTTCAAACCTTTCTTCCTATTTAAAGCTTTTACCTTTAAAACTAAATCAGTTTTTATTTTAAAAACAAAATCAGTTTTTAACTTTTAAAAATTCAGTTTTGAATACTTTTAAAAATTCAGTTTTTATAACTTTAAAAATCAGGTTTTAAAATTCTTTTAAAAGAAATCAGTTTTAATCTTATAAATAAATCAGTTTTAACCTTTATAAATAAATCATTTTTTAATCTTATAAATAAATCAGTTTTAACCTATTAAAGAAAATCAGTTTTAACTATTAAAGAAAATCAGTTTTAACTATTAAAGAAAATCAGTTTTAACTATTAAAGAAAATCAGTTTTAACTATTAAATAAATCAGTTTTAATCTATTAAAGAAAATCAGTTTTAACTATTAAAGAAAATCAGTTTTAACTATTAAAGAAAATCAGTTTTAACTATTAAAGAAAATCAGTTTTAACTTATAAATAAATCAGTTTTCGTTCTCTGTTTAAAAATCGAAATTTTTTTTATTAAAAATAAAAATGAAATAAAATAAATAACGTACCTGCGAAGGGGGGGGGGGCGACTCGTCTTCGTCGGCGGCAAGGCGGCGCTTCAGGGGGGGGGGCTGCTCTAGGGTTTCGAACGGCTTTGGGGGGGAAGGGGTCAGATTGAAGGAGGAGGAGGGAGCGGGTGCAAGGAAGAGGGGGGGAAAGAAGATCGGAGGCGCGGTGGAGCTTGGTGGAGCGGTCGTGGCGCTGGCGGCTGCTACTGCTTCCTTCTTTTTCCTTTTTTTTTATTTCTGAAGAATGAAATCGGGGGGGGGGGGGGGCAGGAAGAAGATAAAGGGGAGGGAGGGAATTAAAATTATTTTATTATTTTATTATTTAATTATTTAATTTCGCAAAAAGGTTGACTTTTACATATGCCCTCGAAACGAGGCCCACCGCCTGTCGTCCATAGCGTTTTACCCCCATTCCGAACACAATGGGATATGTATCGTAAGCTGATTTGATCGTTACAATCAGTTTCCTTTTGAATTTTCATTTAAATCTCTATATTGAATTTTAAACGTACATTTCAAATTACCGGGGCCACATACTAACTAGAAAAATTCCAGAAAAATATTTTCTAGCTTCGTATTGACGATACGGTCCTAACAAAACTAGTTTCGTTGAATTCTGAGACCGTTTGTAAAATGGCCAATTTCCATTCGATTAAAATCAACAGAAACTGGTCAAACGCGTTTTCCTTTGCCACGCTCACATATTGATTCGAAAAATTATGAAATTTGAAACCTAACAATAACTTGACACTACGGATCTAACAAAGGTGGTTTCGTCGAAATCCGAGGTCATTTGCAAAATGTCCATTTTTAAGGGCCTGAATTCCATAGCGACTATTCAGAATTTTCAACTGGACATATCTTTTGATTCTCGCTATCAAATTTCGATTGGTCGGATTCGTTGGAAAGATATTCACTAACAGATTTAAATATTTTTGGTTTCACTAAAATCCGGATTGTTTTGCACCCGGTATATTCAATTGAAGTTAGAAATCGAATTATCGAACTACCGCGCCATTTTCAATTCTATATATAATTATAATTAATTATATTCGTTTTCAAATGTCGATTCCAACTCAGTTTTCATCGCCATTATTTAAAATATTTATTTTAAATATTTAAAATCCATTATTTTAGCCAATTTAAAAATTTTAAATTGGTTCAGATTTTCTGGGTCGTTACACATGGACATAAAATAGTACTTCGAATTGAAACCCACAGATAGTGAAGCATGAAAAAATATTACCAACTTAGCATGTACAAAAACACCGAGCAAGGAGCGAGCCGACCTGTTTGACTGCATCTTCAATCCTGCGGTAGCGTACTATGAACAAAAGGAAAAAGAATCAGTTCAATTTCCATTGAAACGACATAATCAGTTCTTCTAAGGTCATGCAACCTGTTAGTGTTCAAATATCAGAGATGATTGGGTATTTGAGCTATGCACCAACTGCTAATTCACCAATATGAAAAATAACTTCACTTTTAGTTCCATTACAACATGAATGGAAAATAAAATAAGGAAACATGTAATATCCCAGTGCATATGTAGCAAAACTAAAAAATTTATGAATTATCTTGAATGCATATTATATTCACTATATTTTCCCATTGGACAGCCTTCGAGTACAAATCGCTAATAAAATTATGAAGATATCTTCTTTCATTTTTTTATTATAGGAGTTGAAACGTTACGCATTTATTGTCCATGCAATAACATATGGATTGAAAATTTGACGTTGAAGTCCAAGCACTAAATTCATTCAGGTGTTGGAATTAAACGTTATTTACTGTCTTGATTTGTATAAGCCTTAAAGTCCAAGCAATACATTCGTACATGCATTGAAATTAAACCATGTCATTCACTGACTTAATTTATTTAAGTAAATATCTGAACCACTCTAATATTAAACTTAAGGAAATATTTATCCAATTAACAATAGTCTTACCTATTAAAAGAGAAAGTAATAACACTGGTTTATGAATTATTTTCATTAATAATATTATAATATATATGACTGCCTAGTTTGACTGTTTAAAGTAGGAATAGTAACATTAATACAATAGCATTGATTTAGAAAATTTATAACTATATATTAATCAAACCTAAATGGAAATATATTTATGAAAACAAATGAACAGGAGGCACCAGTGCTACCATGCATTTAATCTAGCAACATAATACCAAGGTATTCGTAGCCTACCGAAAATACATATGCATTAAAGACTATTGTTGAAAGAAATTGAGAAAATAATGAACTTAATTAAAATAATAGATGAAAAAGATGTCATAATAAATAAATATCGTGAATTATAAGGTCACATGCATTCCAAAGATGTATGGTATGAATGGCTGGAAATTTAAAATAAAATGATTTTGTATAACTATATATGTGAAAACATTATTCATTAGCATTAATGAAGTGGATTATCCACATGCCAATAAAGGTAAACTTAAGGAAATATTTATCCAATTAACAATAGTCTTACCCAAAGTAATAACACTGATTTAGGCATTATTTTCATTAATGCCATTATCTATATATACGACTACCTAGTTTGACTGCTTAAAGTAGGAATAGTAAATTGATTTAGAATACTTATAACCATATATTAATCAAACCTAAATGGAAATATATTTATGAAAACAAATTAACAGTTAATATAGACGGAAACCAATAGTATGTTCGTGGAAGAAATTACGGAAGTGGGTGGAACAAAACATAGGTTCATTCAATTAATTCTAACGGCTGCTGAGGTGTCACATTGTTAGCCATCTGATGTCTTTTCTAATATTAAATCCGAACCAGTCTTTGTCTTGTTGTTTGTCCAGGGGGAATTTTATTATATAGATTTCTAATGGGTAAATTTGTTAAATATATGAATCTCATAAATGCAAGTCAACTTTGTTCACTTTTCAACAACGCCAACAACAAATAAACTATTTAATCCAAATAAGTTGAGGTTGGCTAGATATGGAACATAAAATCAAAACACAAAGTTAGTATAAATTTGATAATAATAGTAACAAGAGATTTAAATATGAGAACATAAATGAAGATAAATAAAACTTAAAATTTAAAATAGTTAAAAAAATAATAGTAGTAATTGTAATGAATAAATAGATCATGATGCTAATGATGATGAAAATGAATATTCCTATTTTTGATCTATTATACGACCCAAAATATGTCTCAAGTAATTGTAAAAAGAATTTAGAATTTTAATTTTGTTTTCTAATTTTAAGGATTAAATTGATTATTGAACATTATCAATTATTTGATAATAAATATTATTTTAGTTATAAAATTTTATGTAATGTAATCTTAACCCAAAAATGTAATTCCTGATTTTCTAACATCATTAGACTTGTAACTTTTATGTGATTATTTTTTGTAAGTTTAATAAAATATTTTTTCATATACTTAAGTCGATATCCTATTTTTGTGTAATAACCCGGAAATTCTGGGCCAGTTTAAAATTTTTATTTTGGCAATTTTAGCGAATTTTGAATATTTAAAATGAATTATTTTAAATAATATCGACGAGAAAATTTATTTTGAATGGAATTCGACGTATATATTTTACGCGTCGTCGTTAGAATATAAATATTTATATATAATTATAAATAGAATTGAAAATGGCGCAGTAGTTCGATAATTCGATTTCAAACTTCAATTGAATGTACCGGGTGCAAAACAATCCGGATTTTAGTGAAACCAAAAATAATGGAATCTAATAGTGAATATCTTTCCAACGAATCCGAAAAATCAAAAGTTCATAGCGGGAATCAAAAGATATGTCCAGTTGAAAATTCTGAATAGTCGCTATGGAATTCAGGCCCTTAAAAAATGGACATTTTGCAAACGACCTCGGATTTCGATGAAACCAGTTTTGTTGGGTCCGGGATGTAAAGTTATTACTAGGTTTCAAATTTCATAATTTTTCGAATCAATATATGAGCGTGGCAAAGGAAAACGCGTTTGACCAGTTTCAGTTGATTTTAATCGACTGGAAATTGGCCATTTTTCTAACGGTCTCAGAATTCGACGAAACTAGTTTTGTTAGGACCGTATCGTCAATACGAAGCTAGAAAATATTTTTATGGAATTTTTCTAGTTAGTATGTGACCCCGGTAAATTGAAATGCGCGTTTAAATTCAAAATATAGAGTTAAATGTTGATTTTAACGGAAACTGGTCGTAACGTCCGAATCAACCTACGATACATATCCCATTGTGTTCGGAATGGGGGTAAAACGCTATGGACGACAGGCGGTGGGTCTCGTTTTGAGGTCGAAAATAAAAGTTGCTTTTTGAAAGTAATTAAATAATTAAATATATATATATATTTCATATAACCCCCACCCCCCCGTTCTCTGTTTTCACGATTCAAGAGATAAAAAAAAAAGAGAACGAAGGGGGGGCGCGATCGGTGCTGCCGCCCCCCCGATGAGCCGCCGCGCCTAGGCGGCGCAGCCACCACAGCCGCCCTCCCCCTCCTCTTCTTCCCCCTCCCTTCTTCTTCCTCCTCACCTAATCCGCATCGAACCCTACCCAGACCCAAACCCGCAAACCCCCCCCCCCCCCCCCCAGCGCCACCGTGAGCCGCGACCGCCCTCTCCCCGTCGAGCACACCTCCGACAGTTCTTCCCCCCCCCCTTTTTTCACCGATGGCTGTAAGTCCCCTTCCTTCTTTTTATTTATTATTTTTGTTTATATATAACTGTTTTTTATTTTTATTTTTTTATATATTTATATTAAAATCAGTTTATATAATTGGTATTATTTTTGAAATAAAATAAAGAGATGATTTTTACTACAAAGATATGATTTTGAAAATAAAGGTATGGTTTTTATATGTAAAATTAAATTTTAAAAAAATGCAATTCTATTATATATGTGGAGAGGAGAAAAAGAAATGATTTTTATGAAAGGAAAGAAGTGATTTTTAACGTGGAAAAGAATTGATTTTTAAATTGTAAAAGAAGGGATTTTAATTTAAAAGGGAAAGTTCGAATTTTTAATAGTTTAAAGATTTGATTTTGAACACATAGAAGAGAATTAAAAATATGATTTTTATATTTTTAAAGTATTAAAAATATGATTTTTATATTTTTAAAGTATTAAAAATATGATTTTTATATTTTTAAAGTATTAAAAATATAGTCTTTACTATATAGATGATGTCAAAATATGATTTTTGTTTATGTAGAGGGTTAAAAATATAATTTTTACATGATAGGAAAATATCATCTTTATATGTGTAGAAGATTAAAATGTGATTTTTAGAAATCTATATTTCTGAAAAGGATAAATCTTTATTTTTGAAAAGGCGAAATCTTTATTTTTGAAAAGGCGAAATCTTTATTTTTGAAAAGGCGAAATCTTTATTTTTGAAAAGGTAGAACCTTTATATAGTGAATAACGAAATAAAAATTCGATTTTTATATATGTAGTGGCTACGGGCAACGAAGATGCGATAGCGATGAAGATTTCTATCGATGAAGTGCCGTGGAGTTAGGATAGCTATCGGTGAGAACTTCTCACTCAAATTTTCTTTTGCTAGTTATATATATATACTAGGATGCAGACGGTGTTTAGTAGCACCCACACCCGTCATCCACAGACCATGGATGGCTTGTTTGTTAAATTGTTTGGTTGTGTAGTTGATTAGATGATTTGATTTGAAATTGAATTGTTGGGTGAAATAAATTGATTTGATTGATGTGTGAATGGCGTGGGCCTTCACTAGACCGGGGATAAGGCTAGGCCTTGTCCCGTTTCTAGTATCGTGCCGTTATGCCGCCGAAATTTTCTAAAATAATTTAGAAAAATAAAAATATCATTTTATCTATAGAATGAACTGAATAGAAATTCATAAGTTAAAATAAAATGTTTTATCGTTAAAAATATAATTTTTAACGTGAATGTGAATAAATCAATATTCATTTACAAACCAGACGGTTTGTTTATGTACACCTATTTGAAGGACGTTAATTGGGTCGATAAATTTTACACATCGCCCAACTACACAAATAAAATCTGTGTTTGTTTGTTTGAAACCCCACACGGGTGTTGGGATGAAATTTGAAGTTCACTCATCCTGATTGATTAAATATGTCGATCGATGGATTGACAGGCTGTTATAAGCGTTAGATATCTATATTTGATGCTTATACAGTGTAGTGCACTTTGGTTGATGGTTGATTATTTTGCAATGCTATTATATGGGTGTAATGTATGAAAATCCATATAATTAACATTATATGGAAATTGATTGGGCCTCATTCCAGTTTTAAAATAGAAATATTTGAAATAGAAATATTTGAAATAGAAATGTTCGAAATGGAATATTTGAAAATATCAATATATGAAGCCGTGTTGATTAGATTGACGCCATTTTGACGTGAACGATATTTATATCGATTTTATTCATTTTATAATGAATATCGAAAGTGATTTCAAAATCTGATATTTTGAAAAGAAATGATTGTAAATGAATTCGAATTGGAATTGAAATTGAATAGATTTGAAATTGAATAGATTTGAAATTCGAACGATTTCGAAATGAATTGAATTGAAAATGATTTCGAAATGAATTGAATTGAAAACTATTTCGAAATGAATTGAATTGAAAACGATTTCGAAATGAATTGAATTGAAAACGATTTCGAAATGAATTGAATTGAAAACGATTTCGAAATGAATTGAATTGAAAACGATTTCGAAATGAATTGAAATGAATTCAAATTGAATTGAAAACGAATTGAAATGAATTCAAATTGAATTGAAATTTGAATTGAATAGAAATGAATTTTAAACCGAATTTATAAAGAAGAATTCAATTTTGATTTGAATTGAAATGGAAGTTGAAATTGCTTTTGAAACGAATTTTAAAACTATTTATATAATTCGTTTTAAATAGAAATCGACGAAATATATATTATATATATAATATAATGGCCTGAATAGAACGCGCCGCGCCGCGGCAGTTCGTGAATTTCGACCATTTATTTCAAACGGACATTACGGGAGATCCGACCGTCGGATTCTCCTAAAACCGGAACCGTTGGGTTCGTATCGAAAAGAGCTTTCTAATGAATATTAGAAATTTGAAATCTAACGGTTGGATTTGGAATTATGTCCAAATCAAATTTGAAAAAGGTCGCTGTAAGTGCAGTTCGATGGCCATTGGTGGAAATCGACTGTACGGGCCTTGATAAAATTATTAAAAATAGTAATAATTTGTGTAAAATCATAAGAAATGATTTGTGAAGATTTGGGATGAAAAACTCCATATTTGAAAAGATAAAAATAGATTTTTATCGAAATGAACTAGTTTTGAACTAGAATTATAATTCTATTTATTTTTAAATAAATGAATTGAATTTAAAAAGGGTTTTAAAAATAACCAGAATTTCCAATGATTGCATTGGAGTGGATTTGAATCGAAATTGTCTTCGGAATATTTCGATGTTGGAATTCGGGATTATACGGATGTTGTTATGGAAATTTGAAAGATATATATTTATATCGTTATTTCCAATACGACATTTGTTAATCGTAGAATTTGATATTGAATATAAGCCGATATATTTTCTATCCAGAGCCTTATATTGAATATCAAATGTGATTTGGGTTTGTCGTGAATGGTGTCTTCACTAACACTGTTCTTGAACCCAGTTGAGAAAAGATTAAATCTTTTTATATAGATTTAATGAAGTGTATCAATTAAATGATATTTAATTGGAATTGAATTGGTATTTATTTTTGGGTTTATCGTGAACAGTGTTTTAAATAACACTTGTTCTTTAACCCGATAATTAATGGAATGTGATTTTGGGTTTATCGTGAACCGTGTTTTTTTAAATGACACTGATTCTTTAACCCAGTTAAAGATTAAAACTAAGTGGAGTTTTAATGAATCTTTAATTAGATTGAAATGATCGAAAATGGAGTATCACCAGTTTTGCTCCAGGCGATGGTTAAATCTTTAATTAGATTTGAACGTGAAATGGTAATTGAATTTACCGATAACACTGTGGTGTTAGATATGAAGTATTACCAGTTTTACTTCATGGGATGAATAGGTTGGAATTGGGAAATAAAATAAATGATTACTTCGGTGTGGTTCGCTAATCCCGACTAGTTTGAATTGATATTCAAAGGAGATTAAAGAATAAATTTAAAGAATTTATCTTGGATAAAATTAATGGGAACTTTTCCCAAAGTATAGGAATATTTGAATAAAAGAATATTCTGGATTGGAATGAGGCGTATGTGGTGTTTGTGTAACACTTTTATAATATATACGCGAGTTATTCAGAAAGACCGGGTTTATCCCATTCTGAATAACTGATTCGACGTGGTGTCGAAGATGAAGACGGTGGTCGAAGACCGGAAGTCTTCACGTCGTTTGGGTGATTACTGATGATCTTGATTGGGATGTACACCCAAGAAGATGGAAACAGTTAGTGATCGTCCAGACGTACTTGGAGATCGATGGATATGCGGGGTACTAGGTGCCTCCGGTTTCGTTCAGACCCAGAACGGACTTGTAAATGGACTGTGTGTCTGACATTGGATTTTAGTCCGTGTGATTGATCTCTATTAAATATATATCTGTTTGGCGGCGGAGAATTTATTCTCTTGCTTAACGCCCTTCTCTGAGACGTACGAGCTCAGGGGTTATATATTGATGGATATCAAACGCATGGAGTGAATTGCCTGTGTGGCATGCCTAAGTGGCAATTGATCGAGGCTTCTGTTGAAAAGCAAAGTCTTGTGGTGATGATCAAAGCAAGGCCTTTGTGGCGTAGCTTTGTGTAACATTTGATTCGCGAGTTTCACACCCGGTATGAACCAAAAACGGGAGAGGACGTCAGGGAGGGCATGCGTTTCTTCCTAGCTAGAAGTGGCGTCAGTGGTTTTACACGCCCTGACGAGTTTGACTTATGTGGTTGTTGCTGTTGCGAGGCGCCTCGGATTGATCGGTCGTTCTCGAACCGATGGAGTCATTTAGTTGGCTCGTTTACGCCCCATAGGGCGGGGAAACGCATGTTCAGGGTTTAAGTTTAATCCACATCGGTGGACTGGCCCTGAGGATCCAAGGGTCACTCGAGCTCTGATCCTGAGACTCGGGCTAGGCAGTCTCGAATCGGTTGAGGACTATCTTTTGCCTCGGTTCATAGATGGAAACCCAATTTCCAAATACGTGACTTTGCGGTTTTATTTGTAAACCTATATATGGCGACATAGTGGTATGGGGCATTCATGCTGCCTATGATTGATACTTATGATTTGAAGTTGTTTTATACACTATGCACTTATAATAGTATCAAATAATCTGTTTTAAACGTATCAAGCATTCTTGGTTATTATAAGGTAAAAACCCTATCCTCCGGTTTGCGTTGCATTGTGTGATGGGAACTGGGTCTTATAATAGCTTCATTTTTCTTTATTTAGCATTGCGCTGTTTGTTTTATGCACTGGTATTCTTGGGAGGAAGCCCGTTCCGCGTTAGCGGCGTGGTCCCTTGATTTACCTAACTTTAAAAATGAAGATTAACTGTTTTAGTTCTCACACCAGTCCCATGACTGACCTGGAGTTTATTGTTTTAACCTAAACTCTGGGTGCCCTTATTTTGACACGGGCAGCTAGTAGTTTTGGTTTCTGCAGATTTATATTCACAGGATCCTGGTTTACAGCTGGAACGATATCCGGAAAGCTCTGTATCCGTATATCTCTTTCCAGTTGTGTATTGTATTATTTTCCGCTGCTATGTATTTAAATGTAATTTAAATCTCTGATATTTCTATGTAATATTCATTTATACTCTGTATATTCTTGTAATCTGATGCATTGTTGTTATATACAATGAAATGTTCTTCTGTTTGCGTTCTATTTTGTCGTGTTCTCAAACGATAGGGTGTTTCGAACGGTCTGGGTCGGTTTAGCGACTGGTTCGGACCGAGCGAAATTCCTTGCCGTCACAGTTGGTATCAGAGCTTTGGTTTACAAAGCAGAGAACAAGACACGTTAGAACCATACGAAAGAATTCATCAGATATTGGATTAGTAATATCCAATGGGGATGACTCGTTAGAGATGGGATCAGTAGTATCCTAGAACGGGTGTGAAGAGTATATTTTTTCAAATGAAAACAATTTTGTTTTGAAAATTTAAACCATTTTATACGTATTTGATTATTTATTTATTTTGATTTTGGACAATTCAGTATATAAAGAATTTGCATATACGCCTTGCAAACGTATATTCAAAGTTTTAATATATTGGATAGATATAGCATCACACTCTAGTCGCCCGAAGATGATATTGATGATAGCGATCGCATAATCAACATTTATATTCGAGTTTCGAAGGTGTGATTTTCTATATATTTCCATTAGACTGGTGTGAGAACCAAAACTAATATAGCTAGAATACATTGTTGTGAATTGGCATCAAAAACACGATTTTTTGGTATATATATCAAAATTATGAATTTGAAACTTTAATCCACTAATTGATTGATGTTTGTGTTGTTTGTTTATTTGTTTGATAATTTTGAACCATTATGCCTAATTGAACCAAATATTGAACTGTATTGAAAATTGGTCGCGTATGCTTGCATATACATATACTTACATTGAACAGGTCATAGCAAGGAGGCTAGAGCAGAGAATAAAATTTGTTTGCCCGACAAATAGGTACATGTTTACTACATAATTTACTGTTTCGTTTGGGTGATGATGATTTTATGAGCCTATTGGCTAGCCGCTTGGCTTTTTCTTTTTCTTTTTGAGATCAGAAGGACCGGGGAAGCTATTTGAAATTCCCCGATGCTCCCGGTGCAGGGGAGGTTATGGCGAAATTTTTCGAAAATTTAGGGTGTTAGCCAAATTTTTGAAATTTTTGAAAATTCTCAGAAACTGAAAAGTTGGAGAAAGGAAGCCTGATCGAACGTAGAGTTGAGTAATCAAACCACTTTCGACTTTGTTCCTTTTCGGGGACGAAAAGTTTTAAGTGGGGGAGATTGTAATAACCCGGAAATTCTGGGCCAGTTTAAAATTTTTATTTTGGCAATTTTAGCGAATTTTGAATATTTAAAATGAATTATTTTAAATAATATCGACGAGAAAATTTATTTTGAATGGAATTCGACGTATATATTTTACGCGTCGTCGTTAGAATATAAATATTTATATATAATTATAAATAGAATTGAAAATGGCGCGGTAGTTCGATAATTCGATTTCAAACTTCAATTGAATGTACCGGGTGCAAAACAATCCGGATTTTAGTGAAACCAAAAATAATGGAATCTAATAGTGAATATCTTTCCAACGAATCCGAAAAATCAAAAGTTCGTAGCGGGAATCAAAAGATATGTCCAGTTGAAAATTCTGAATAGTCGCTATGGAATTCAGGCCCTTAAAAAATGGACATTTTGCAAACGACCTCGGATTTCGATGAAACTAGTTTTGTTGGGTCCGGGATGTAAAGTTATTACTAGGTTTCAAATTTCATAATTTTTCGAATCAATATGTGAGCGTGGCAAAGGAAAACGCGTTTGACCAGTTTCAGTTGATTTTAATCGACTGGAAATTGGCCATTTTTCTAACGGTCTCAGAATTCGACGAAACTAGTTTTGTTAGGACCGTATCGTCAATACGAAGCTAGAAAATATTTTTATGGAATTTTTCTAGTTAGTATGTGACCCCGGTAAATTGAAATGCGCGTTTAAATTCAATATATAGAGTTAAATGTTGATTTTAACGGAAACTGGTCGTAACGTCCGAATCAACCTACGATACATATACCATTGTGTTCGGAATGGGGGTAAAACGCTATGGACGACAGGCGGTGGGTCTCGTTTTGAGGTCGAAAATAAAAGTTGCTTTTTGAAAGTAATTAAATAATTAAATATATATATATATATATATATATATATTTCATATAACCCCCCCCCCCCCCCCCGTTCTCTGTTTTCACGATTCAAGAGATAAAAAAAAAGAGAGAACGAAGGGGGGGCGCGATCGGTGCTGCCGCCCCCCCGATGAGCCGCCGTGCCTAGGCGGCGCAGCCACCACAGCCGCCCTCCCCCTCCTCTTCTTCCCCCTCCCTTCTTCTTCCTCCTCACCTAATCCGCATCGAACCCTACCCAGACCCAAACCCGCAAACCCCCCCCCCCAGCGCCACCGTGAGCCGCGACCGCCCTCTCCCCGTCGAGCACCCCTCCGACAGTTCTTCCCCCCCCTTTTTTCACCGATGGCTGTAAGTCCCCTTCCTTCTTTTTATTTATTATTTTTGTTTATATATAACTGTTTTTTATTTTTATTTTTTTATATATATATATTAAAATCAGTTTATATAATTGGTATTATTTTTGAAATAAAATAAAGATATGATTTTGAAAATAAAGGTATGGTTTTTATATGTAAAATTAAATTTTTAAAAAATGCGATTCTATTATATATGTGGAGAGGAGAAAAAGAAATGATTTTTATGAAAGGAAAGAAGTGATTTTTAACGTGGAAAAGAATTGATTTTTAAATTGTAAAAGAAGGGATTTTAATTTAAAAGGGAAAGTTCGAATTTTTAATAGTTTAAAGATTTGATTTTGAACACATAGAAGAGAATTAAAAATATGATTTTTATATTTTTAAAGTATTAAAAATATGATTTTTATATTTTTAAAGTATTAAAAATATGATTTTTATATTTTTAAAGTATTAAAAATATAGTCTTTACTATATATATGATGTCAAAATATGATTTTTGTTTATGTAGAGGGTTAAAAATATAATTTTTACATGATAGGAAAATATCATCTTTATATGTGTAGAAGATTAAAATGTGATTTTTAGAAATCTATATTTCTGAAAAGGATAAATCTTTATTTTTGAAAAGGCGAAATCTTTATTTTTGAAAAGGCGAAATCTTTATTTTTGAAAAGGCGAAATCTTTATTTTTGAAAAGGTAGAACCTTTATATAGTGAATAACGAAATAAAAATTCGATTTTTATATATGTAGTGGCTACGGGCAACGAAGATGCGATAGCGATGAAGATTTCTATCGATGAAGTGCCGTGGAGTTAGGATAGCTATCGGTGAGAACTTCTCACTCAAATTTTCTTTTGCTAGTTATATATATATACTAGGATGCAGACGGTGTTTAGTAGCACCCGACACCCGTCATCCACAGACCATGGATGGCTTGTTTGTTAAATTGTTTGGTTGTGTAGTTGATTAGATGATTTGATTTGAAATTGAATTGTTGGGTGAAATAAATTGATTTGATTGATGTGTGAATGGCGTGGGCCTTCACTAGACCGGGGATAAGGCTAGGCCTTGTCCCGTTTCTAGTATCGTGCCGTTATGCCGCCGAAATTTTCTAAAATAATTTAGAAAAATAAAAATATCATTTTATCTATAGAATGAACTGAATAGAAATTCATAAGTTAAAATAAAATGTTTTATCGTTAAAAATATAATTTTTAACGTGAATGTGAATAAATCAATATTCATTTACAAACCAGACGGTTTGTTTATGTACACCTATTTGAAGGACGTTAATTGGGTCGATAAATTTTACACATCGCCCAACTGCACAAATAAAATCTGTGTTTGTTTGTTTGAAACCCCACACGGGTGTTGGGATGAAATTTGAAGTTCACTCATCCTGATTGATTAAATATGTCGATCGATGGATTGACAGGCTGTTATAAGCGTTAGATATCTATATTTGATGCTTATACAGTGTAGTGCACTTTGGTTGATGGTTGATTATTTTGCAATGCTATTATATGGGTGTAATGTATGAAAATCCATATAATTAACATTATATGGAAATTGATTGGGCCTCATTCCAGTTTTAAAATAGAAATATTTGAAATAGAAATATTTGAAATAGAAATGTTCGAAATGGAATATTTGAAAATATCAATATATGAAGCCGTGTTGATTAGATTGACGCCATTTTGACGTGAACGATATTTATATCGATTTTATTCATTTTATAATGAATATCGAAAGTGATTTCAAAATCTGATATTTTGAAAAGAAATGATTGTAAATGAATTCGAATTGGAATTGAAATTGAATAGATTTGAAATTCGAACGATTTCGAAATGAATTGAATTGAAAATGATTTCGAAATGAATTGAATTGAAAACTATTTCGAAATGAATTGAATTGAAAACGATTTCGAAATGAATTGAATTGAAAACGATTTCGAAATGAATTGAATTGAAAACGATTTCGAAATGAATTGAATTGAAAACGATTTCGAAATGAATTGAAATGAATTCAAATTGAATTGAAAACGAATTGAAATGAATTCAAATTGAATTGAAATTTGAATTGAATAGAAATGAATTTTAAACCGAATTTATAAAGAAGAATTCAATTTTGATTTGAATTGAAATGGAAGTTGAAATTGCTTTTGAAACGAATTTTAAAACTATTTATATAATTCGTTTTAAATAGAAATCGACGAAATATATATTATATATATAATATAATGGCCTGAATAGAACGCGCCGCGCCGCGGCAGTTCGTGAATTTCGACCATTTATTTCAAACGGACATTACGGGAGATCCGACCGTCGGATTCTCCTAAAACCGGAACCGTTGGGTTCGTATCGAAAAGAGCTTTCTAATGAATATTAGAAATTTGAAATCTAACGGTTGGATTTGGAATTATGTCCAAATCAAATTTGAAAAAGGTCGCTGTAAGTGCAGTTCGATGGCCATTGGTGGAAATCGACTGTACGGGCCTTGATAAAATTATTAAAAATAGTAATAATTTGTGTAAAATCATAAGAAATGATTTGTGAAGATTTGGGATGAAAAACTCCATATTTGAAAAGATAAAAATAGATTTTTATCGAAATGAACTAGTTTTGAACTAGAATTATAATTCTATTTATTTTTAAATAAATGAATTGAATTTAAAAAGGGTTTTAAAAATAACCAGAATTTCCAATGATTGCATTGGAGTGGATTTTAATCGAAATTGTCTTCGGAATATTTCGATGTTGGAATTCGGGATTATACGGATGTTGTTATGGAAATTTGAAAGATATATATTTATATCGTTATTTCCAATACGACATTTGTTAATCGTAGAATTTGATATTGAATATAAGCCGATATATTTTCTATCCAGAGCCTTATATTGAATATCAAATGTGATTTGGGTTTGTCGTGAATGGTGTCTTCACTAACACTGTTCTTGAACCCAGTTGAGAAAAGATTAAATCTTTTTATATAGATTTAATGAAGTGTATCAATTAAATGATATTTAATTGGAATTGAATTGGTATTGATTTTTGGGTTTATCGTGAACAGTGTTTTAAATAACACTTGTTCTTTAACCCGATAATTAATGGAATGTGATTTTGGGTTTATCGTGAACCGTGTTTTTTTAAATGACACTGATTCTTTAACCCAGTTAAAGATTAAAACTAAGTGGAGTTTTAATGAATCTTTAATTAGATTGAAATGATCGAAAATGGAGTATCACCAGTTTTGCTCCAGGCGATGGTTAAATCTTTAATTAGATTTGAACGTGAAATGGTAATTGAATTTACCGATAACACTGTGGTGTTAGATATGAAGTATTACCAGTTTTACTTCATGGGATGAATAGGTTGGAATTGGGAAATAAAATAAATGATTACTTCGGTGTGGTTCGCTAATCCCGACTAGTTTGAATTGATATTCAAAGGAGATTAAAGAATAAATTTAAAGAATTTATCTTGGATAAAATTAATGGGAACTTTTCCCAAAGTATAGGAATATTTGAATAAAAGAATATTCTGGATTGGAATGAGGCGTATGTGGTGTTTGTGTAACACTTTTATAATATATACGCGAGTTATTCAGAAAGACCGGGTTTATCCCATTCTGAATAACTGATTCGACGTGGTGTCGAAGATGAAGACGGTGGTCGAAGACCGGAAGTCTTCACGTCGTTTGGGTGATTACTGATGATCTTGATTGGGCTGTACACCTAAGAAGATGGAAACAGTTAGTGATCGTCCAGACGTACTTGGAGATCGATGGATATGCGGGGTACTAGGTGCCTCCGGTTTCGTTCAGACCCAGAACGGACTTGTAAATGGACTGTGTGTCTGACATTGGATTTTAGTCCGTGTGATTGATCTCTATTAAATATATATCTGTTTGGCGGCGGAGAATTTATTCTCTTGCTTAACGCCCTTCTCTGAGACGTACGAGCTCAGGGGTTATATATTGATGGATATCAAACGCATGGAGTGAATTGCCTGTGTGGCATGCCTAAGTGGCAATTGATCGAGGCTTCTGTTGACAAGCAAAGTCTTGTGGTGATGATCAAAGCAAGGCCTTTGTGGCGTAGCTTTGTGTAACGTTTGATTCGCGAGTTTCACACCCGGTATGAACAAAAAACGGGAGAGGACGTCAGGGAGGGCATGCGTTTCTTCCTAGCTAGAAGTGGCGTCAGTGGTTTTACATGCCCTGACGAGTTTGACTTATGTGGTTGTTGCTGTTGCGAGGCGCCTCGGATTGATCGGTCGTTCTCGAACCGATGGAGTCATTTAGTTGGCTCGTTTACGCCCCATAGGGCGGGGAAACGCATGTTCAGGGTTTAAGTTTAATCCACATCGGTGGACTGGCCCTGAGGATCCAAGGGTCACTCGAGCTCTGATCCTGATACTCGGGCTAGGCAGTCTCGAATCGGTTGAGGACTATCTTTTGCCTCGGTTCATAGATGGAAACCCAATTTCCAAATACGTGACTTTGCGGTTTTATTTGTAAACCTATATATGGCGACATAGTGGTATGGGGCATCCATGCTGCCTATGATTGATACTTATGATTTGAAGTTGTTTTATACACTATGCACTTATAATAGTATCAAATAAGCTGTTTTAAACGTATCAAGCATTCTTGGCTATTATAAGGTAAAAACCCTATCCTCTGGTTTGCGTTGCATTGTGTGATGGGAACTGGGTCTTATAATAGCTTCATTTTTCTTTATTTAGCATTGCGCTGTTTGTTTTATGCACTGGTATTCTTGGGAGGAAGCCCGTTCCGCGTTAGCGGCGTGGTCCCTTGATTTACCTAACTTTAAAAATGAAGATTAACTGTTTTAGTTCTCACACCAGTCCCATGACTGACCTGGAGTTTATTGTTTTAACCTAAACTCTGGGTGCCCTTATTTTGACACGGGCAGCTAGTAGTTTTGGTTTTTGCAGATTTATATTCACAGGATCCTGGTTTACAGCTGGAACGATATCCGGAAAGCTCTGTATCCGTATATCTCTTTCCAGTTGTGTATTGTATTATTTTCCGCTGCTATGTATTTAAATGTAATTTAAATCTCTGATATTTCTGTGTAATATTCATTTATACTCTGTATATTCTTGTAATCTGATGCATTGTTGTTATATACAATGAAATGTTATTCTGTTTGCGTTCTATTTTGTCGTGTTCTCAAACGATAGGGTGTTTCGAACGATCTAGGTCGGTTTAGCGACTGGTTCGGACCGAGCGAAATTCCTTCTCGTCACATTTTGACATATTATACAAGCATATATTTCAACAACCTGCAATACACATAAATTGAGCTAATATGTCCATTGTAGTATAAATCCAAACATCTATATATGGACACATTATACCCTTCATGGAATATGATGTTACACACACACACACACACACACAGATATATATATATATATATCTTTGTGTGTGTGTGTGTGGTTCACATATATGTATAATTATATATGTATATAAAGAAAATTAAATAAACTTCAAACTATAATTTGTACAGTTAGAATATATATTGACATAGTAATAAACATTGCCATGAATAAATTATTAGTTACAAACATTTAATGTATCAGTCAATTCAATTTAAAGAGAGAAAATAAACAGATTCTCTTTTCATTTAATGCAATTAATAATCTTAATTAATTGAATTAATTCATGTTTTAGGGAAAGAGCGAAAGGTTTCATTCCTTATACATTAATTAAATATTAAATGTATCTGATACACTATACATTTGAAATTAAATCTTCACTTTAACTAATGTAAATAAAAAATGATTTTATTTAAAAGCAAATTTAGAAATGTTCTAAATAAATTAGGCTTCATAGGCCCGAATAAGTTCCAATAAATTCACCCATATCTTCCGCTGCGGGCTGGCCTAGTTCCTACAGATCCTATATTCGAGTCAACTATGGATCCATCGTCACAGAGCAGACAATATGGATTTGACAATCAAGCGATAAGTAAATAATATATTAGAAAATAACAGCTTGATAATATTTTATTTTATTGTAAATCACTTTATTTTCAGTGTAAAGTTTCAGTCTTAAGTAAATAATATATTAAAGAAACATTAAGGATTACGCAAAATTACATAATAAATTTCATGTTTTGAGTTCAATTTTGTGCAGAAACTAAATTATATAATTATTATAGGCTAACAACCAGAGACGTGGCTGACAGACTCGAGCCGATATCGAGCTTGCGGAGACGACGCAACTTGAGGATCAGAAGTGTTGGAACATTTTGTGAATATATTAAAAAAATAAGAACAAATACAAATTGAGTCGTTGAAACTTATAACGGTGATATATTTACACATTGTAAATATATTTGAGCCATTAGTGTAATGCAATTAATGTAATAGAGTCGTTGAAAGTGATAACGGTAATATATTTACATACAAGTAAATATATTTATGAGCATTATTTTGATTTAACGGTAACGGTCATATATGTATGTGACCTTTTATTGAGTTGTTACATAGATAAATGGTAATAAGATATTACCATGAATGATAATCAATTAAGATTTATTATCATTCATGTCTTTTTGAAACCTATGCAATTTACATGTTAAAATTTGCAACTTTATTTTTTGAACGTTTCTCTTACTTAATAATGGTATTGATTATGGAAGAACCGCTACTTCTTCTTGTCATATAAAAAAAGAGGGCTTTAAAAATTCAAAAGTGATTGAAAGGAAATTCAATCAAAAATCAAGGCATGAATCCTTATGCTTGGATTGGTGAGTTCTTCGTCTAGAATGAGTTTGGATGAGGTAAAGGAGTGATGACGTGGCAATTATTTCAATGGTGAAGAATTTGTTTATTTATTTTATTATAATTTAAATTCTCAATGTTTAAACGTTTATAACTTTCTTCTACTAGGTCAGTTTTTGGACGAAATAAGTTGCGTTGGAATCGTATTGACGAGCTCTTCGCAATGCCTCTGATTTGGACTGATTCTGAGACTGTAAATTTTTGGGCTTTGGTTAGACGTTCGACTGATTAAAGACCTAAAGGTGAGTGAATTTCTTGCTCACAATTAACTGAATTATTCCCGTATTTATTGAATTTAATTATGAAATAAGTTTGGGTTGTATGGTTGTAATTGATTGTTGATTGGTTGCTTAAAATTGACATGCAAGTGAGTTGACGTGCAAATTAAACTCAATAACTTGTTATTTTAATTAAATTAAATTTCTAGTAAAAATTTACCGACCTTTAGTAACTAGTGAAACGAGATAATATTTACCATATGGATGAAATGATTGTGATGGATGTTTCAATTGAAATTGGTTACTGCATTGATATCGACACCGAAATGTTCACTGCATTTGTTAAAATAATTTGGAAATATATCGTGAATTTGGAAATGGGACAGAGAAACAATTATGTTTTAAAATTAGTTAATTATATGTATACCTACAGTTTCTGAAATAAATTAGGTTATGTATTATTTATTATTAAAAAAATATTATTTTGGAAAACATTTAAACATATGTATATATAGTATTTAAAATTATTTTATCATACTCTCATTATTTTAGTATATATATTTTTTCATAAAAGGTTTTATTCATAATTATCTATTTTTCAAGTTATTCAAATATTTGTAATTTCTTCCCAAATTGGAATTGTCCTCGATTTAAACCATTGATTCAAGTTGAAGTTTGACATAAAATATATTCCCCTTTGAATAAAAAAAATCGATGTTTAAATAATATCGATATAGTTATGAAAATTTGGAGGCATTACTATTGTTTTAAAAATGCACTTATTATTTGGAAAGACCGGGATCGAATATATGTTCGAAAACCATTCCAAGTAATAATACGACATTATAAAGCAAATTAGAGACGTCGAAATGACGAATGAAGACCGGGAATTATGGATTTATTGCTGATGTCTCGATTGGGCTGATCACTCAATACGAGGTTATAAGTGGCATGAGGTCTGAATATATTTGAGGATTTCGGATTTTGTTCCGTTCAGACCCAGGATGGATTTGTATGGATTGTGTGTCTGACATTGTAATTGACTGCGTAGCACTGATTTCTTGTAACGACCCGGAATTTTGGGCTGAATTTAAATTTTTTTATTTTAATCATTTTAATGGGTCTTTAATATTTATAATAATTTATTTTATATAATAATGACTATAAATTTATTTTAATCGAAGTTAAAACAAATGAATTTTATTTAAATTATAAAAGGAGCTAGAAATAGCGCAGTAGTTTTAAAATTTGAATTTTAACTTTGACTGACAATACAGGATGCAAAATAAATCGGATTTTAGCGAAATAAAAAAATATTAGAATCTATTTAAAAATATCTTTCCAACGAATCCGAAAAATTGAAATTTCATAGCGGGAATCAAAAGTTATGCCCAAATCAAGATATCAGAAAAACACGGGAAAGTTTATATATATAGGATCCAAAACGCTACCTTTTACATACGAATGAATTTGGACTCGAAACCACTTCCATTGAGTTCAAAATGATGTTTCTGCATTAAAAAGTATAAACACTTATATATTTTGAGTTTTGGAAATTATTCATATATAAAATATATTTTTAATTATAAAATATATACGCCTTGAAAAGTGAAGTTTTGCAAACGGTCTTCAAATTCAACGAAATTAATTTTGTTCGGTTCGTATCGTCAAAACAAAGCTAGAAATGATTTTTCTGGAATTTTTAGAATTAATATGTAATTATAATTGATTTTTTTAGTGAAAACGGTCAATTTTCAGACTTTAAAAATTCATTATTAATTCGTACGGACTGGGAAAATGACGAAACCAGTTTCTTTAAATCCGTAATGTCAAGGAATATTTATGTTTCAATTTTCAATTAAAATGGAATTCGTAGGTGTTAACACGAATTTTTAAACTACGAAAAGCGGACAAAAAAATGTATTAATATATGTACATAAGGGTAATTGGGCCTAATTGAGTTTATAACCTACCTATATATTATCTTTTAACAGACATTAGCTGAACCCTAAGCATATCATAGCCACCTTCTTCTTCCTCTATTCCATGGCGGCTCCCTCCTCTAAAATTTATTTTGCAAATTAGCCCCTGAAAACAAAATAATTTATATCTCTCAATCAGGACAAAATCAGACCAAACCTTTTCTGGGTTTTGTTCATCTTTTTATCCTCTTTCTACCACGAAAAATTCAAGACCTATCGTCGCACGGATTCGCCGGGATGTAGCTTGAAAGACAGAAAGCTGATTTCGGTTATTTGTTCGCTGCGGGCCCCACGAAGAGAGATAGGTCGAGCGACTTCAGGCAGTGGTAAAGGGGGAGCATACAGTTCTTTTGGCAGTGGTGGCATGGTCTCAGGTGGCTGGAGTTGGTCGGAATGTCAATTTTAATGGAGGGGTGTTGAAAACAGGACAGTCGCAAAGATGAGCAATTTCCCTTCGATCCGTGCATTTTCAGGCGAAGTGACCCAAACAGAAGTTGTTCGGGAGGTCAAGATCTAGCTACTGACAAAAATTGGTGGCATTTAGAGTAACGAGGCGGCCGCAGCACTGTGATGAACGGAAACTGCACTTTTCCGTTCAACTGCAGATCGTGGGCCCCACGTGGCGAACTGGAGGGGGGACCACCAGGCGTGGAAAGAGGGGGAGAAGCCGGAGAGAATGTCGCTGGTTTCGTGCAATTCCGACTTACGGTTTGGTCGTGGCGAGCATTTTAAGTTTAGGGTGCTGTTTGAAAAAGAAAAGGTTAAGGGCTTAAACGCGAAACATTTATTTAATTTTGTATTCAATGTTCGTAATGCAATATCTTTTACATACGAGATCGAAATTTGACGATTTCAGGTCTGCTGCGATCGTGGCGACGAGAGCTTCGCATAGACACAAAATTTGTCCAATTTGGAGGAAGTTGAAATTTTGGGTAATTTTTACAAATTTAAATATTATTTAAATTGATTTGTTAACTTCGCAAGTGCATAACTTTTTGTCACGTTATCGAAATTGCATGAAACTGAATTCGTTGAGATTGTTATGTCAAGAGCTTCGAGCGAGCAGTAATTTTGTCCAATTCTGAGCAAGTTGAAAATTTCGGTAATTTTCATAATTTAAATTAGTGAAAATTAGGCTCACATCCTTAGAATTAATCCTAATTAAGCTCACATCCTCCCTATAAAAAAAGTTTAAATTACATCCTTCTTTTTAAACTAACCTCCTATTTGTGACTAATTTGCCCCTTTTCAATATTTTGGCTGAACGTAAGGATCTAAATACCGATTAGGGCTTTATTTTTTGCAGAAACAAAATTTTATATTCCATGGTGGCGACGGCTCCAGAACCAAAACCTAAATCGTGAGCCCCTATTTGCAGCAACCAACGACCGCCGCTCCAGCACCATCGATCATCCCCCCTTCAGTCGACGCCACTCCAGCACCAGGATCCGCCGCCAATGGAAATCGCGATCAGCCCCCCTTCCAGCAACCAGCTATCCGCTCTAGCACCATCGATTGCGATTCACAAATCAACGTCAGTGATCCATGGAAAAGAAGAAGGAGGAGGAAATCGCGATCTTAGGCAGGCCGCACTTCTTCCATAAACTGTAGCTGCCATTTTTGTGGATGTAAGTTTTTAATTTTAGCCATGTTCTTAGGCTCTCTTAGCTTTTGATTTTTGCTGAATTTTTTATTTTTAATTTGAGCTATATATTTTGGTTTTTGGTTTGAAAATGGGAAGGACAACATACATTATTTTCGTTGTAGGATGTAGGAAAATACAAACAGAAAAACATTTAAAATCGCGATCTGTAAGATGTAGGAAAATATCTTTGATTTTTGCCGAACTTCTGATAAAAAGTTGCGGACAAATATGCATATATTCTTAATATATGCATATATGTATGCAATTTTTTATCAAACAAACAGAAAAACATATTATTTTACAAATATATTCATATTTCTATGCATATATCTGGAATACTTGCATATAAATATTCAGAAATATCTGAAAAACATATTATTTCACAAATATATTCATATTTCTACACATGTATTTATATTATTCTGAAGCAGTTTTTGTAATTTAGGTTGCCTCACATTAAGCTTATTAATGTTGATTTTCTTTTTTTGATAACAGTGTTCCGACGGATATTGGTGTAGTGGTGTTGTTGAAGCTTGGTCCTCCATCCTTTTCCAAATGATTGAAATCTGCAGTTATTTCTACAGAGACTACTAAATGTTCTGAAATTTTTGATGTAGTACATGTAAATGTGGTCTATACTTAATTTTTTGATGTAGTACATGTAAATGTTATGAAATTATTCATGTAAGTATGCATATATTTCTTTTATTTGCATATATATACGCATCTTGTTATAATTATATGTATTTACTTTTTTGTCATTTCTTTTGTTTCAGCAATTATGCAGTACAGTTCTGTATATGTATGCAATTATTTCACTTTTTTGCATAAATGTATGCAATTTTAATTAATATTTGTATCTAATTGTCTAGTTTTTCGTAAAAATCAAAAAATCTTAATAAAAAATTGTAGTCCCTACATTCAAGTAATTATTTATTTCTGAATAATATTAATGTATGCACGTCTACTTCATTGTTGCACAAAACTGATAATTTATTTTCTGCATAATATTAATAAATGTATGCAATTATTCCACTTAGTTGCATAAATGTATGCAATTTTACGTAATATATGTATCTAATTGTCTATTTTTTCGTAAAAATCAAAAAAAGTAATAAAAAAATCGCTATTGGAGTGATCGACGGTTTTCCAGAATTGTAGGATTAGGTTTATAAGCGAGAAAATAGGAGCGATAGACTGAGTAAATGAGGACAAACAGTTGTTGGATAGTTTTTTAGGTGTGTAAGGGTAGATCTGATTTTTTTTAGCGGAAATTCAAAAATAGGGATGTATTCTATATTATTTTTATCACCGGGTTTTTTTTATATTTTGAAACTTAATAGGGACCTGTAAAAAACGCACCCTTTAAATTAATTATTTAATTATTACAAACTTCGAAAATTCATAACTTTGTGATACGAACTCGAAATCGCGCGTAACAGGATTTGCTGCGATCAGCGAGTCGAGAGCTTCGCAACGACACTAACTACGCCCAATTTGGAGCATGTTGGATCTTGGGCCAAAATTAGGCCCGAACCGTCATTTAAAGCCGGTAAAGGTGAGAACTCTTTTGCTCACTCAATTTTCGAATAGTTATTTATTTTATAATTAAATGTAAATAAATTATTGGTGATGGAAGTAATTGTTTGTTGAACGGATTGCGGATTTGGATGTCATGTCATGTTATGTTTGAAATTGAAAATATTCAACAGGTTAAACTAATGATTTATTATTTATGATAATTTAAAATGATGTTACACTGTCATTGACAAGTTACTTGACTTGTTGATGTTGATTGGGACGATTATTTTACATCTCGCCCAAGTGCACAAAATTATGTGTTGGCTGAAACCCCACACGGGTCTTGGGTTGATATTTGACTACACATCACCCTTGTGTTTAGTGTAAATTGCACTTTGGTTGTTATGTGAATGGTTGACATTATTATGGAATAATTGCAATGTTTGAAATCCGTGTAATTAAATTACATGGAAATTGTGTGAGTCTCATTCCAATTTTGAGTTAAAGAATATTATAATCCAATATTCAATTAAAGGAACCAATGGATGGTTTCCATGTTTTCAAAAGGGAAGGTATGTATTGTCAAAGTTACAATAAAAAGAGTGAATTGGAAAGATAACATTTTTATTTGTAAAAAAAAATACAATAAAAGATTAGAATTAAAAAGATACCCTTTTTAATTGTCAACATGTTAAATTAAGAAGATTTGTTGCAAAACTGAACATTTTGAAAAGATTAATATTATTGTTATCAATTTTGAATTAATGAATATTTTAATTTATACTCAATTAATTGAATTAATTGGCATTGATTTAAATAGATTATATCTTTATTGTTTAAAAGTTATAATAAAGGAGATTCAATTAAAAAGATTATATATTTACTGTCCACATTTTAAGATAAGAAAGTTTGATTTCGAAATTTGAACGTTTTGAAAAGATTACATTTATTCGTCATTATGTGGCAATAAATAGATTTGATTTCAAAATAAGACATTTTGGGAAGATTATTATTAATTGTTATAATAATATGGAAAGTTCAGACATTTAGCAAGATTTGAAAGGTAAGTTAAGACATTTGAAATCACGTCAGTTTAGAATTAAAGAATATTTAAAATTAAGATTCTTTAATGGAAAGGATATTCTCAAAGAGTACGTTTTAGAAAAGTTAATCATAATTATAAAATTATAATTGTACTTGGACACGTGGTTAGGTCACATTTGTGGTGGAAGTCTGCCCGAAACCGTCCGGCTTATCCAGCAGCCACAAATGTTGGGCCTAATGTGAGAGGTCCAAGGGGGCAAATACGAATTGGGCCATGACACGAGGTTAAGCCCAACTTGTGGGATAAGTCTGCCCAGAACCAACCGGCATATCCAACATCCACAAGTCGTAGGCTTAATGTGGGAGGTCTGGCCCAGTGTAAAATATAAATGAATAAGATAATGGATTGTGCTATTTAATCTGTTTTAAATAGCAACACCATTTTAACCCGAACGTGTTTATCGATTTATTTTATACATTTTATAATGCATGTTTTAAAGAGCTAATTCCAAAATAAATATTTTGGAAATATTATTATTTTAATATGATAATAGATAGAATATTCAATTTGGATTTAAAATTGAAATAAAAGTTGGAATCGTTTTATAAACGAAATTATAAACATTTTAGAATAAAGTTTGAAAGGAAAATATTACATTTTTCAATGTAATAAAGTTGAAATGAAAATATTACATTTTTCAATGTAATAAAGACTGAATTGAAAATAAAGTTGAAATGAAAATATTATATTTTTCAATGTAATAAAGACTGAATTGAAATCATTACATTTTCCGATGTAATAAAGATTGAAATGAAAATATTACATTTTTCAATGTAATAAAGACTGAATTGAAAATAAAGTTTGAAATGAAAACATTACATTTTCCAATGTAATAAAGTTGAAATGAAAATATTACATTTTTCAATGTAATAAAGGTTGAACTAAGAAAATTACATTAAAAAGATTTCAATTTTATTTAAGATTGATTACATTAGAGTGAATACTTTTTTTTAGTTAATTTGTTTCAAAAGAATGAAAAAGATTCATTTTAATGTAGATATACATTTCAATGTAAAAGAATGAATGATATATTTATTTTAATGAATTAATTAAAATAAATAAAAGGATTAAAGTGGTTTTAAATAAAACCAAGATTTTCCAATATATACATTGGAATGGATTTAAATGGAAATAATCTTCGGATTATTTCAGTATTGGATTTTGTGATTATACAGATATTATTGTGGGAATTTGGAAGATATTAATATCGTTATTCCCAATTTGATATACGTTAATTTTCAGAATTTGATATTGAACATAAATCGATATAATTTCTATTCAAAGCATGATATTTAATATCAGATTAAAATTTGGGTTTGTCGTGAACAGTGTCTTAGATAACACTGTTCTTAAACCCATTTGGGAAAGAATAAATCTTTTAATTAAGATTTAAATAAGATTTCCAATTATTAAACAAAATTGATATTAAGTGAAACTGACTTTCGGGTTAATTGCGAAAAATGTTTTTAAATGACATTAGTTCTTTAAACCCGATTGACAGTGAAATTTAGATTGGTAATTCATAAATGTTTTAACTAAGATTTAGTGAAATATTCTAAAGAGAAGTTTCAATTTAACATATTAAATTGAAATACGATTTTGGGTTCATTGTGAACGATGTTTTTAAGCAACATTTGTTCTTTAACCCAGTTAAAGGGAAGATTATTTCTTGAAAGTTAAATAATCATTAAATAATGATTCTTGAAGATTAAAACTAAATATAGTTTTAATAAATCTTTAATTGGATTGAATGAGGATAAAAGTAATTAAATTTACTTAATTCAAGAAATGAACGATAATGGAGTACCACTAGTTTTACTCCAAGCGGTAGTTAAATCTTTAATTAGATTTGATCGATAAAACGGTAATTAAGTTTACCGTAACACATTGGGTGTTAGATATGGAGTACCACTAGTTTACTCCATGGGTTGTTTAGATTGGGAATGGGATATTAATTAATGATTACTTCGGTAAGGCGTTAATCCCGACTAGTTGAACAAACCTTAATTTGGTTTAAATTAAAATCAGAATACTCTTGATTGGAATGAGGCGTTGGTTGTGTTTTAAAGCACATGATTTTAAATTACGCAAATTATTCAGAAAGACCGGTTTTAACCCATTCTGAATAATTCATATGACGATTGAAGATCGATGATGAAGACGGTTATTGAAGACCGGGAAATTTCCATATCGATTGGATGATTATTGATATCTTGATTAGACCGTACACCCAAAATGAGGGAAAAATTGGTGATCATTCAGACGTATTTGGTGATCAACCGGATATGGTTTCGTTCAGACCCAGAACGGACTAATAAATGGATTGTGTGTCTGACATTATATTCCTTTATATTGTATTCGTTGATCTCTATTTAATATATAGCTGTTTGGTGGCGGAGAATTTATTCTCTTGCTTAACACCCTGTTATATATCGATAGATGAATCAATGATATGATATGGTCTGATAATGTGGCATGCTAAGATGCATATGATCAAGGCTTTTATTGAAAAGCAGAGCCTTGTGGATGAAGACCAAAGCATAGCTTTTATATAGCGCCACTTTGGATACAACGTGACTTCGCGGGCCTCACACACCACGGTGTGATGGTGAACGGTTTGTTTGATAATGTTCGGTTTGACCAATATACTTTATACGGATTTGGGGTCGGCCGATGGGCTAGGGTAGTCGCTCCACTCTAGAAGTGGGATAGGTCATTTCAGCCGAATCTCATGAGGATATATCAGATTACTGCTCATCCAAAGTGCGTAATATATGTATTTCGGTGTTTTCTCTTGCTGAGACGTAAGCCGTGGAGATACATTCGCGATTGATCTTTCGAATCAGTAGCCATCATGATGGAATCCAATTTTCCATTACGATCTTACGGTTTTTAGTTGTATACTTATATGGTGACATAACATATTATGCCGCTTACATAACATATTATGCCACCTAATTTTAATACTTTTATATTCGAAATTGTTTTCTACACTGTGCACTCATAGTATAAAAGATGAATTTCGCGTATTAAGCATTTTTGACCATTATAAGGAAAAACTCTATCCTTCGGCGTACGTGCAAGGGATTGAGTCTTATAACGGTTTCATTTTTCTAAAAAGCATTTCGTTGTTTTATGCACTGGTATTCTTGGGAGGAAACCCGTTCCGCGAAAGTGGCGTGGTCCCTTGATTTACCTAACTTTAAAAATTAAAGTTAATAACTGTTTTTGAGTTCTCACACCAGTCTCATGACTGACCTGGAGTTTTTTGTTTTAACCTAAACTCTGGATGCACATATTTTCCACACGGGCAGTTAGTAGTTTTTGGTTTGCAGATATTATATTCACAGGATCATGGTCTACATCTTGAGCGATATTCTGAAGGCTCTGTATCCGTGTATTTCTTTCAGTTATGTTTTGTATTATTTTTCCGCTGCTATTTAAATGTAATTAAAACTATGATATTATTGTATTTCCAATGTATATTATTATTCATACTCTGGAAAATTCTTGTACTCTGATGTAATTGTTGTAACAGCAATAAAATGTTCTTCTGTTTTGTGTTCTGATGTGTGTTGTTCTCAAAGTAATCCGGCTTTCCTTTACGGGGAAGTTTGGGTCGTCACATTTGGTATCAGAGCTTTGGTTTACAGAGCTCGAGAACAAAATACACTAGAACTGAACGAAAGAATTCATCAGATATTGGATTAGTAATATCCAATAAGAATAACTCATTAGAGATAGGATCAGTAGTATCCTAGAACGAGTGTGAAGAGTATTATTTTCTTTAAAATAAATAAGAAAATAAATTTAATATTTTGAAATTTTTTATCTTAAAAATACGTATTTGATATATTATTTTATTTTATTTGGACAATCGAGTATATAAAGATTTTGAATATATGAGTAATTAACGGATATTTGAAGTTTTAATATACTGGATAGATATAGAATCACACTCTAGTCGCCCGGGGATAATCCTGATGATGACAGCTGCATCATCAGTATTTATGTTCGAGTAACGAAGGTGGAATGTCTATATATTTCCAATTGACTGGTATGAGAACCAAAACTAGATAGGGTTATTTGCTGTGATTTGCACTAAAAATATGATTTTTATCTATATATATTAAAGCTATATATGTTTGAAAAGTTAATCACCTAATTGACTGCTGGTTGTGATGTTAGATTATTAGTTTAACTAATAAAATTATTGAAATGGTAATTAACAAAACCATATATAATAGAATGATACATTTAACTATATTAAATTCAATATTGAACTGAATTGAAAATTTATTAGAATGAATATTGAGTTAGTTAAGTAAACGACTTTTAGCTTCGTTCCTTTTCGAGGACGAAAAGTTCTTAAGTGGGGAAGATTGTAACGACACGGAATTTTGGACCGATTTTTTTTATTATTTTAATCATTTTAATGGGTCTTTAATATTTATAATAATTTATTTTATATAATAATGACTACAAATTTATTTTAATCGAAGTTAAAACAAATGAATTTTATTTAAATTATAAAAGGAGTTAGAAATAGCGCAGTAGTTTTAAAATATGAATTTTAACTTTGACTGACTATACAGGATGCAAAATAAATAGGATTTTAGCGAAACAAAAAAATATTAGAATCTATTTAAAAATATCTTTCCAACGAATCCGAAAAATTGAAATTTCATAGCGGGAATCAAAAGTTATGCCCAAATCAAGATATTAGAAAAACACGGGAAAGTTTATATATATATGACCCAAAACGCTACCTTTTACATACGAATGAATTTGGACTCGAAACCACTTCCATTGAGTTCAAAATGATGTTTCTGCATTGAAAAAGTATAAACACTTATATATTTTGAGTTTTGGAAATTATTCATATATAAAATATATTTTTAAATATAAAATATATACGCCTTGAAAAGTGAAGTTTTGCAAACGGTCTTCAAATTCAACGAAATTAATTTTGTTTAGTTCGTATCATCAAAACAAAGCTAGAAATGATTTTTCTGGAATTTTTAGAATTAATATGTAATTATAATTGATTTTTTAGTGAAAACGGTCAATTTTCAGACTTTAAAAATTCATTATTAATTCATACGGAATGGGAAAATGACAAAACCAGTTTCTTTAAATCCGTAATGTCAAGGAATATTTGTGTTTCAATTTTCAATTACAATGGAATTCACAGGTGTTAACACGAATTTTTAAACTACGAAAAGCGGACAAAAAATGTATTAATATATGTACATAAGGGTAATTGGGCCTAACTGAGTTTATAACCTACCTATATATTATCTTTTAACAGCCATTAGCTGAACCCTAAGCATAACATAACCACCTTCTTCTTCCTCTATTCCATGGCGGCTCCGTCCTCTAAAATTTATTTTGTAAATTAGCCCCTGAAAACAAAATAATTTATATCTCTCAATCAGAACAAAAACAAACCAAACCCTTTCTGGGTTTTGTTCAGCTTCTTATCCTCTATCTACCACGAAAAATTCAAGACCTATCGTTGCACGCATTCGCCGGGATGTAGCTTGAAAGACAGAAAGCTGATTTCGGTTATTTGTTCTCTGTGGGCCCCACGAAGAGAGATAGGTCGAGCAACTTTAGGAAGTGGTAGAGGGGAAGCATACGGTTCTTTTAGCGGTGGTGGCATGGTCTCAGGTGGACGGAGTTGGCCGGAATATCAATTTTACTGGATGGGTGCTGAAAACAGGACAGTCGCAAAGATGAGCAATTTCCCGTCGATCCGTGCATTTTCAGGCGAAGTGACCCAAACAGAAGTTTTTCGAGAGGTCGTGATCTAGCTACTGACAAATATTGGTGGCATTTGGAGTAACGAGGCGGCCGCAGCACTGAGATGAACGGAAACTGCACTTTTCCATTCAACTGTAGATCGTCGGCCCCACGTGGCGAACTGGAGGGGGGGACCACCAGGCGTGGAAAGAGGGGGAGAAGCCGGAGAGAATGGCACTGGTTTCGTGCAATTCCGACTTACGGTTTGGCCATGGCGAGCATTTTAAGTTTAGGGTGCTGTTTGAAAAAAAGGTTAAGGGCTTAAACGCGAAACATTTATTTAATTTTGTATTCAATGTTCGTAATGCAATATCTTTTACATACAAGATCGAAATTTGACGATTTCAGGTCTGCTGCGATCGTGGCGACGAGAGCTTCGCGTGGACACAAAATTTGTCCAATTTGGAGGAATTTGAAATTTTGGGTAATTTTTACAAATTTAAATATTATTTAAATCGATTTGTTAACTTCGCAAGTGCATAACTTTTTGTCACGTTATCGAAATTGCATGAAACTGAATTCGTTGAGATCGTTATGTCAAGAGCTTCGAGCGAGCAGTAATTTTGTCCAATTCTGAGCAAGTTGAAAATTTGGGTAATTTTCATAATTTAAATTAATTATTTAATTATTACAAACTTCGAAATTTCATAACTTTGTGATACGAACTCGAAATCGCGCGTAACAGGATTTGCTGCGATCAGCGAGTTGAGAGCTTCGCAACGACACTAACTACGCCCAATTTGGAGCATGTTGAATCTTGGGCCAAAATTGGGCCCGAACCGTCATTTAATGCCGACAAAGGTGAGAACTCTTTTGCTCACTCAATTTTCGAATAGTTATTTATTTTTATAATTAAATGTAAATAAATTATTGGTGATGGAAGTAATTGTTTGTTGAACGGATTGCGGATTTGGATGTCATGTCATGTTATGTTTGAAATTGAAAATATTCAACAGGTTAAACTAATGATTTATTATTTATGATAATTTAAAATGATGTTACACTGCCATTGACAAGTTACTTGACTTGTTGATGTTGATTGGGACGATTATTTTACATCTCGCCCAAGTGCACAAAATTATGTATTGGCTGAAACCCCACACGGGTCTTGGGTTTATATTTGACTACACATCACCCTTGTGTTTAGTGTAAATTGCACTTTGGCGGTTATATGAATGGTTGACATTATTATGATATAATTGCAATATTTGAAATCCGTGTAATTAAATTACATGGAAATTGTGTGAGTCTCATTCCAATTTTGAGTTAAAGAATATTATAATCCAATATTCAATTAAAGGAACCAATGGATGGTTTCCATGTTTTCAAAAGGGAAGGTATGTATTGTCAAAGTTACAATAAAAAGAGTGAATTGGAAAGATAACATTTTTATTTGTAAAAAAAATTACAATAAAAGATTATAATTAAATACCCTTTTTAATTGTCAACATGTTAAATTAAGAAGATTTGTTGCAAAACTGAACATTTTGAAAAGATTAATATTATTGTTATCAATTATGAATTAATGAATATTTTAATTTATACTCAATTAATTGAATTAATTGGCGTTGATTAAAATAGATTATATCTTTATTGTTTAAAAGTTATAATAAAGGAGATTCAATTAAAAAGATTATATATTTACTGTCCACATTTTAAGATAAGAAAGTTTGATTTCGAAATTTGAACGTTTTGAAAAGATTACATTTATTCGTCATTATGTGGCAATAAATAGATTTGATTTCAAAATAAGACATTTTGGGAAGATTATTATTAATTGTTATAATAATATGGAAAGTTCAGACATTTATCAAGATTTGAAAGGTAAGTTAAGACATTTGAAATCACGTCATTTTAGAATTAAAGAATAATTAAAATTAAGATTCTTTAATGGAAAGGATATTCTCAAAGAGTACGTTTTAGAAAAGTTAATTATAATTATAAAATTATAATTGTACTTGGACACGAGGTTAGGTCACATTTGTGGTGGAAGTCTGCCCGAAACCGTCCGGCTTGTCCAGCAGCCACAAATGTTGGGCCTAATGTGAGAGGTCCAAGTGGGCAAATACGAATTGGGCCATGACACGAGGTTAAGCCCAACTTGTGGGATAAGTCTGCCCGGAATCAACCGGCATATCCAGCATCCACAAATCGTAGGCTTAATGTGGGAGGTCTGGCCCAGTGTAAAATATAAATGAATAAGATAATGGATTGTGCTATTTAATCTGTTTTAAATAGCAACACCATTTTAACCCGAACGTGTTTATCGATTTATTTTATACATTTTATAATGCATGTTTTAAAGAGCTAATTCCAAAATAAATATTTTGGAAATATTATTATTTTAATATGATAATAGATAGAATATTCAATTTGGATTTAAAATTGAAATAAAAGTTGGAATCATTTTATAAACGAAATTATAAACATTTTAGAATAAAGTTTTAAAGGAAAATATTACATTTTTCAATGTAATAAAGTTGAAATGAAAATATTACATTTTTCAATGTAATAAAGACTGAATTGAAAATAAAGTTGAAATGAAAATATTATATTTTTCAATGTAATAAAGACTGAATTGAAATCATTACATTTTCCGATGTAATAAAGATTGAAATGAAAATATTACATTTTTCAATGTAATAAAGACTGAATTGAAAATAAAGTTTGAAATGAAAACATTACATTTTCCAATGTAATAAAGTTGAAATGAAAATATTACATTTTTCAATGTAATAAAGGTTGAACTAAGAAAATTACATTAAAAAGATTTCATTTTCATTTAAGATTGATTATATTAGAGAGTATACTTTTTTTTATAGTTAATTTGTTTCAAAAGAATGAAAAAGATTCATTTTAATGTAGATATACATTTCGATGTAAAAGAATGAATGATTTATTTATTTTAATAAATTAATTAAAATAAATAAAAGGATTAAAGTGGTTTTAAATAAAACCAAGATTTTCCAGTACATACATTGGAATGGATTTAAATGGAAATAATCTTCGGATTATTTCAGTATTGGATTTTGTGATTATACGGATATTATTGTGGGAATTTGGAAGATATTAATATCGTTATTCCCAATTTGATATACGTTAATTTTCATAATTTGATATTGAACATAAATCGATATAATTTCTATTCAAAGCATGATATTTAATATCAGATTAAAATTTGGGTTTGTCGTGAATAGTGTCTTAAATAACACTGTTCTTAAACCCATTTGGGAAAGAATAAATCTTTTAATTAAGATTTAAATAAGATTTCCAATTATTAAACAAAATTGAAATTGAGTGAAACTGACTTTTGGGTTAATTGCGAACAATGTTTTTAAATGACATTAGTTCTTTAAACCCAATTGACAGTGAAATTTAGATTGGTAATTCATAAATGTTTTAGCTAATATTTAGTGAAATATTCTAAAGAGAAGTTTCGAATTAACATATTAAATTGAAATACAATTTTGGGTTCATTGTGAACGATGTTTTTAAGCTACATTTGTTCTTTAACCCTGTTAAAGGAAAGATTATTTCTTGAAAGTTAAATAATCATTAAATAATGATTCTTGAAGATTAAAACTAAATATAGTTTTAATAAATCTTTAATTGGATTGAATGAGGATAAAAGTAATTAAATTTACTTAATTCAAGAAATGAACGATAATGGAGTACCACTAGTTTTACTCCAAGCGGTAGTTAAATCTTTAATTAGATTTGATCGATAAAACGGTAATTAAGTTTACCGTAACACATTGGGTGTTAGATATGGAGTACCACCAGTTTACTCCATGGGTTGTTTGGGTTGGGAATGGGATATTAATTATTGATTACTTCGATAAGGCGTTAATCCCGACTAGTTGAATAAACCTTAATTTGGTTTAAATTAAAATCAAAGAATACTCTTGATTGGAATGAGGCATTGGTTGTGTTTTAAAGCACATGATTTTAAATTACGCAAATTATTCAGAAAGACCGGGTTTAACCCATTCTGAATAATTCATACGACGATTGAAGATCGATGATAAAGACGGTTATTGAAGACCGGGAAATTTCCATATCAATTGGATGATTATTGATATGTTGATTGGACCGTACACCCAAAATGAGGGAAAAATTGGTGATCATTCAGACATATTTGGAGATCTACCGGATATGGTTTCGTTCAGACCCAGAACGGACTAATAAATGGATTGTGTGTCTGACGTTATATTCCTTTATATTGTATTCGTTGATCTCTATTTAATATATAGCTGTTTGGTGGAGGAGAATTTATTCTCTTGCTTAACACCCTGTTATATATCCATAGATGAACCAATGATATGGTATGGTCTGATAATGTGGCATGCTAAGATGCATATGATCAAGGCTTTTATTGAAAAGCAGAGCCTTGTGGATGAAGACCAAAGCATAGCTTTTATATAGCGCCGCTTTGGATACAACGTGACTTCGCGGGCCTCACACACCACGGTATGATGGTGAACGATTTGTTTGATAATGTTCGGTTTGACCAATATACTTTATACGGATTTGGGGTCGGCCGATGGGCTAGGGTGGTCGCTCCACTCTAGAAGCGGGATAGGTCATTTCAGCCGAATCTCATGAGGATAGATCAGATTACTGCTCATCCAAAGTACGTAGTATATGTATTTCGGTGTTTTCTCTTGCCGAGACATAAGCCGTGGAGATACATTCGCGATTGATCTTTCGAATCAGTAGCCATCATGATGGAATCCAATTTTCCAATACGATCTTACGGTTTTTAGTTGTATACTTATATGGTGACATAACATATTATGCCGCTTACATAACATATTATGCCACCTAATTTTGATACTTTTATATTCGAAATTGTTTTCTACACTGTGCACTCATAGTATAAAAGATGAATTTCGCGTATTAAGCATTTTTGACCATTATAAGGAAAAACTCTATCCTTCGGCGTACGTGCAAGGGATTGAGTCTTATAACGGTTTCATTTTTCTAAAAAGCATTTCGTTGTTTTATGTATTGGTATTCTTGGGAGGAAACCCGTTCCGCGAAAGTGGTGTGGTCTCTTGATTTACCTAACTTTCAAAATTTAAGTTAATAATTGTTTTTGAGTTCTCACACCAGTCCCATGACTGACCTGGAGTTTATTGTTTCAACCTAAACTCTGGATGCCCATATTTTCCACACGGGCAGCTAGTAGTTTTTGGTTTGCAGATATTATATTCAAAGGATCATGGTCTACAGCTGGAGCGATATTCGGAAGGCTCTGTATCCGTGTATTTCTTTCAGTTGTGTTTTGTATTATTTTTCCGCTGCTATTTAAATGTAATTTAAACTATGATATTATTGTATTTCCAATGTATATTATTATTCATACTCTGGAAAATTCTTGTACTCTGATGTAATTGTTGTAACAGCAATAAAATGTTCTTCTGTTTTGTGTTCTGATGTGTGTTTTTCTCAAAGCAATTCGGCTTTTCTTTACGGGGAAGTTTGGGTCGTCACATTTTTGTTAATATATATATATATATATATCGGATTATGGCAAATAAAATTAACTCTCGTCTCTAAGTTTTACGTGCTTAGAGGTTATGTATTGATGGAAATCAGTGACATGTTGTAAATTGATAATGTGGCATCATCAAGTTATGAAATGAGCTAGTGATGATAGCATTGTGTATATCGTAACTTCGACGAACCTCACACCCCGGATTGATGGTAAACTGGCGGTTAGGTTGTATACATTTTATTGAAACTTGAAAGCTTCGGCGGTAGATCTACTTTGAAACTTACGGAAAAAAGGGTATGTTCGGTGTCCGTGTCTGGATGTTAACCGGTGATTTACCTGGTATTTGGTGTCCGAGCCTGGATGAAAACCATGAACCGTGTGGTTACACCTAGTTCCGGATTGATCTTTCGTGTCAAGAACCATCATATTGGAACCCAACAACCAATACGAGCCTTTCGTTTTGTTTGTAAACTATGTATGTAGGCATAGTCACTATGCTTGCTAAGATTAATATATTTATTTGCGAAATGGTTTTCAACACTATGCACTAATAATAGTATTAAAAGAAGATTTTCACGTATGAAAGCATGTTTGGTTATCATAAGACAAAACTCGCCCATCTAGTGTGCGCTTGCATTGTGTGATGTGGGACGAGCTTATGATAGCTTCATTTTTCCAAAATCATTTGCGATTTTTCCATAATACTTCTTTAGACTACTGCATTCATAACACTCATGTTATTTCGTATTTTAATTTGACTAATATGTGAATGATTTAGTTCTGATCCGAGTGTTTGTTGTGTTTCTTTTTATGCAATACACTCGGGTCAGTCGAAGTTGCAGTTAGCGAAGATTACCTAGCCTTGGAGACACTGTTACGAAGATGAAGATGGTGCTCAATAGACGTATTATTATTATTATTCCGCTGCAAGTATTGGTATGTTTATTATAGTTAACTCTGATAATTGTTGTAAAATAAAATCAAATGTATGTTTTAACAGCTTCATGAACTGTTATTTAATTATTATATTTTGTCCTTCCGCTGTGAGATTCTGTATTGTTTGTCTTCTTCTGTTCTTTTTCTTATATAAATCCCAATAACTATCCATATTTTTGATTTGTTTAAGTTGACAATTGAGGATCATTATCAATTTGAACGGTCAAAAGTCCCGGATGTTACATTTGGTATCAGAGCTTTGGTTTAGCGAAAACCTTGGCTCTATTTGGGATTAACTCATTAGAGATAGGGTAGTAATACCCTAGAATGAATTTGAGTGTATATGAGAGAGCGTACTTATAATTTTGATATATAATGATTTTGTATTGTGTCGGTTTATTTCCATTGAGTATTTATGAATTATGGTCGGTACTTGGGACGCCAAGGCATCGATAGGGATTTCTAAACACTTGAATAAGACTCATTGACATAATATTGTTTTGAATTATATTTTTCATATATAAAAAGAATTATTTGAAAATCTATCAATTTTGATTTTGTTGATGATAATATTAGATCACCATCATTTATTATTTGATTAGTCATTAATTAAAACTATTGGTTATTGAATGGTTTAAGAAAAATCAAATATTGAAAATTTATTGGTAATGAAATAAGAAGTAAAATATGAATTTGTGAAATTAATCTTGGGTGGTTTTGCAAAATAGATTCAAAATTGATTTTTAAAATAATGACATTATATTTCAAATATTGTTTCGTATTGAAATTGTTTTCAAATGAATTTCAAAACTAAGTGTATACTCCCTACTTATCTTCGAGAAATGATTTCGGTGATGAGTGCACGCATCATCGATGTCTATATTCAAGAGTTTGAGTGGGGTAACAGCTTAGAACTTTTATAACTTGTTTTGCAAAATTGAATTTTTATTTAAATCTTTTATAGCCTAGTTTGATATAAAAGATATAATATATGAGATATTTTTAAAGTGATTTGGAAATAAACCCGAAGTTAAATTCTTAAATTCTCAAATAAATAATGTTCTGAAATTATAAAAGAATACATCTCTTTAATGGCGGAAAATCAACAGAATTTTACATCCTCTCTTCCTCATTAATATCAAAATCAATCATCTAATACATCTTTACAAGGAAAATTCCAAAATAAATATGGCTTCAAAATCAACATCATCTCCAGATCTGGTCTTGGATCATAACAATCGAAGGCTTGAGTTTGTCCAGCCGGCTTTAGATCATGTTTCTATACCTGAAAGCATTTACAACAAATCTGAGATCTCATGGAAAAACACTATTGCCTTGATTCCAATTCATTTCAGGTTATCAACAATAAAACTTAAGGAGTATGTCACAAAGGTATGGAAGCCAATAGGTACTTTCAATATTCATGTTACTCCTAGCTTCAACTTTGTTGTTCAGTTTGATCTGAAAGAAGATTTTGATCGTATAACTGAGTGTTCTACATACTCCTATTTTGGTAGACTATTGTATGTTGAGATCTGGTATCCAGGCTTTGATTTTAACAATAAACAAAGCACCATGGTTCAGATCTGGATCCGATTAGTTGATCTACCATTAGAGTTATGGACTAATGAAGCAATTCAAATGATGGCAAGTTTTATTTCAAAACCCCTCTTGATCGATTCTAATACAGCTGAGAAAAAGTATACTAAATATGCAAGAGTTTTATTATTAGTGGACACTAATACTGAGCTTAAAACTGAAATTCCTATTCACTTGCATAATGGTCAGACATTAGTTATTACAGTGGAATATGAATTTGTACCTATGAAGTGTCTTCAATGCTGTCTTTTTGGACATGATGATGAATCTCATGAAGAATTCTCAGATCCAAGATGGAAACCTCCTGATAATCACAAAGAAGATCAACAAAATGCATCAGATTCTTGTCATGATAACTTAGAGACTCAAAAGGAAATGTCAGAACCTCAAAAGGCTAATCAATCAGTTGATATTGAATCTCAAATAACTGATATTCCTCAATCAAGTAATGTTTCTTCTGATACATCAGATGTTTTGAATGCTACCAAGCTTCCAGAATCTTTGATCCCTGATATGATAAATAATGTGGTTGATCATATTGAAGAATTAGAAAGAGTGAATCATCAGGATAAAGGAAAGCAAGTTGATACCTCCTTTATAGTTGATAAGAACAAAAGTTACTTGAAAGTTGCACAATCAAAAAATAATTCTCCTGCTAAAAGAGCTACCAGGAGCTCAGTAATTATTAAATGACATTGATCACTCGGAATGTTAGGGGTATGAATACTTCTTTTCGAATGAAAGAAGTATTCACACTCCTAAAATCAACTAAATCAACTATGGTCGGTTTAGTTGAAACAAAATTGTCTCAAGTTAATTTGGTTTTGTTTTCTTCAATGTTGCCAAATGATTGGAAATATTTGACTAATAATTCAGATTTAAGTACAGGAAGGACTTTACTAATTTGGGATTCAAAAGTTTGGCAATTAGATCTAATTTCTTTCTCTCCTCAGTATTTGACAGTCAATGCTGTAAACAAAGGAGGTTTTAGAATGATATTCACAGTTGTTTATGGAAGTAACTCATTTCCAGACAGATTTGTCTTATGGGAAGCACTTGTTAGAGATTCACTTTCCTATTCATATGCTTGGATTCTAATGGGAGATTTCAACAATCCTCTGTCACCTAATGATAGGAAAGGTGGTGCACCTATCCCATATCAGCACATAAGGGAATTTCAAAATTTTATGATACAAACAGGTTTGACAGACATTAAGCCATTGTGATAATCATCCAGAATCCATATCTCATATCTTATTCCAGTGTGATTTTTCTTCGTTTATCTGGAAATCTCTAAAAGGCAAATTGGAATTACCACTGGATCTTCTAGAAGACGTTAAAGAAGAAGCTCGTAATCTATATCTGAGGTTCCCTATCAAAGACCAACTTCGAGATCTAGCGTTTGGTGCTTTCACTACAGCAATCTATTTTCTTTAGAGAGAAAGAAACTTGAGGATCTTTCAGAATAAACGAACGCTTGCTTCAATTTTACTCATGAGAATTGAAAAAGAGATTGTAGATCTAGTTCAGTTGAATGGTTCGAAGACATCACGAAGCTCGAGGAATATCCAGCTGTTGGACAAGTGGGGTATCGAACTGGTAGATGCCGGTTGAAGAAGAAGTTTGAAGGAGTTTGAGGCGGTGAATATTTGGGCTCTTGGTGGGCCTGGCAGTTGGACCTTTTAATATTTTTGTATTTTGCTATGTATTTGCTTTTGACTATGTTGGACAAGATTGTCTTATGTATTACCCTATTTTATGAGTACTCTTTTTCCTTGTAAGGTACCCACTAGGGGGATTGCAAGGTTTTAACGAGGCTTATAAAATAGGTTTGATTGGTTTAGCAATAAAGAGAACCAATTTTCAAAAAAAAAAAAAATTATTTGAAAATCTATCAATTTTGATTTTGTTGATGATAATATTAGATCTCCATCATTTATTATTTGATTAGTCATTAATTAAAACTATTGGTTATTGAATGGTTTAAGAAAAATCAAATATTGAAAATTTATTGGTAATGAAATAAGAAGTAAAATATGAATTTGTGAAATTAATTTTGGGTGGTTTTGCAAAATTGATTCAAAAATGAATTTTAAAATAATGACATTATATTTCAAATATTGTTTCGTATTGAAATTGTTTTCAAATGAATTTCAAAACTAAGTGTATACTCCCCACTTATCTTCGAGAAATGATTTCGGTGATGAGTGCACGCATCATCGATGTCTATTTTCAAGAGTTTGAGTGGGGTAACAGCTTAGAACTTTTATAACTTGTTTTGCAAAATTGAATTTTTATTTAAATCTTTTATAGTCTGGTTTGATATAAAAGATATAATATATGAGATATTTTGAAAGTGATTTGGAAATAAACCCGAAGTTAAATTCTTAAATTCTCAAATAAATAATGTTTTTTTCTCCTTAAAAACTATGAATTGAATTAAACTTGAAATTGCATCAAACCTTCAAATGGTGAAATAAGGAAATAAGTCTAAGAAAGAGAAATTAAAGTAAGAAACCATTGGAGTTGAAATAATTTGGCAAAAATAGAACTTAAATAACACTCATCTTGTATAGCATGTATGATTTACAAAATGTATATAGGAAGTTAAATTGATATGGGAACAAGGAATTTGATAATATACTAATAGTGTTATGAATGATGAATGTTGAAATTAAACGAATGGCTTATGAAATAAATAAAAACTTAAGTCGCGATTATAAGCGATGAATACTTGACTTGATATGGAATTTAATGCAACTAAGTAAGATAAATAAGGTGAACTAAATTATTAACAAAATGGACAAAATAAACTAATAAATGAGACAAGATTGAATGAATTACAAGTGAATAGTGAGTATAGTGATAAAATTTGAAATGAATCCAATTAGAAGCAAATAACTTGTATGTAAATGAAATAAATGCAAATAAATAAAGGCAAAACAATGGAACATGGATAAGAAATAAAAAAAAAAGTGAATAGCATATCGCTGAAAACAACAAAATGAAATTGTGTAAATAGTATATTCACAATGGCAAAAACTTGTAATTATGCTTTAATTAGATGAATGTGATTATTCAGATGTTTTACTTGTTGCTTTTGCTAAAATTGTTATGTCATGTGTGAACAAATTTATGGGATGTATGTTTGTTACTTATATATTGGATTATTCCCTATATATATTTGTGTGTTATTATTTGTTGTTGAGTTTTGTAGCAGGCACCGATGGAATCCACTCGATTAGAGGACGCTTACGCTTCGTGCTTCACTTTTGCTCGCTTAAAATAAAGGTAAGATGCTTAAAAAAATCAACGAAAACGCTAATGAAAGGTACTATAATGGTTTTTATATTATGTTTGGATATTATATATTATTCCCCATGTTTTGGGATGCCTCATCACTGAGATGGGATGTATATTTGTGATATTATATATATTGTTATTTTTCGGACCCCTTCGTACAAAGGAGACTCTACCGAAATTTTTCGTGAAATCTAAACTTAGAAAATTTTGTGAAATTTGTTTCAAACTCATTTTTTCTTTATATTTAAGTAAATGTTTTCTAAGTTTAGCCACTTCATTACTACGTTCCTTTTCGAAGATGAAAAGTTTTGAGTGGGGGAGAGTGTAACAACCCATATTTCACTATTCATAATTTAATTAATATAATATCATTTCATGGAAATTTTGGTTAAATTAAATAATTAGTTGATCTTATGGTTAAAATTTATATATTAGAGCTTATTTGCATAGTTAACGATTTGCTGCAACAACTGTAAAGTCAGTAGATTTGTAATTGGTAATAAAAATGAGATTTTTGGTATAATTATTTTTGTAACGGTAATTAAACATTAAACTAAATAAAGGAGAGACAAACATTTATGAGGTAAATAAACTTAATTAATTTTTAGTGACTATAATTTGTACATTGTTTACATTAAATGATACGCTATTAAAAGGGACATGTTGTAGATAATGGAATTGGACTAATGAAATAAATTAGTTAAATAAATCTAGGGTCATAAAATGTTGCACTCTTTTTGCGTATTATGAAGAGAAGAGTATTTAAAGAAATTTTCAAATGAGGAACAATGCAAATGAATATGAATGGAAGTAGATTTGGTTATATGAATATAAACAAATCAAATGGTAAATTGAAATATTTATGTGATTTGGACTATAATTAACCAAAAAACTAAATAACTAATATGAGTCCAATGTTGGATTAGGATGGAGTTGGTAACGTCTGAAATTGAATTAAGGATTGATTAATGGAAATAAATTGCCTACATTAAAATTTTGATTGATTCCTATAATTAATATTGTTAGATTAAAACTAATTAATGAAACCAAGCAATTTATAACGTATGTAATTGATTCCTAATTAATATAAGCCTTGTTTTACGGGATTATTATTTGAAATTGGCAATTTATAGTGAATTATTAATACATAAAATGAATTGATCATATATAAAAAAAATTGCTTAATTTAAATTGTTGTAAAGTTGAATTCTAGATCCATAATATATGCAATTTATTTCTATAATTAATACAAGTCCTAATTTGGATTAGAATTAATTTATTAACGTTAATTAGTGATGAATACAAAAAATGGAATGTTTTATTCATTAATTAAACCATTGAAATTCTTTACGTAAATAGTTATAAACTTTAACCTAACCCACCTGTTTTAACGAATCCATCATTCTTTCTTTTGTACAATGGAAGAACCGCTACTTCTTCTTGTCGTATAAAAAAAAGAGGTCTTTAAAAATTCAAAAGTGATTGAAAGGAAATTTAATCAAAAATCAAGTCATGAATCCTTATGCTTGGATTGGTGAGTTCTTCGTCTAGAATGAGTTTGGATGAGATAAAGGAGTGACGACGTGGCAATTATTTTAATGGTGAGGAATTTGTTTATTTATTTTATTATAATTTTAATTCTCAATGTTTAAACGTTTATAAGTTTCTGCTACAAGGTCGGTTTTGGACGAAATAAGTTGCGTTGGAATCGTATCGATGAGTTCTTCGCGATGCCTCTGATTTGGACTGATTCCGAGACCATAAATTTTTGGGCTTTGGTTGGGCGTTCGACTGATTAAAGACCCAAAGGTGAGTGAATTTCTTGCTCACAATTAACTGAATTATTCTCGTATTTATTGAATTTAATTATGAAATAAGTTTGGGTTGTATGGTTGTAATTGATTGTTGATTGGTTGCTTAAAATTGACATGCAAGTGAGTTGATGTGCACTGAACTCGATAACTAGTTATTTTAATTAAATTAAATTTCTAGTAAAAATTTACCGACCTTTGGTAACTAGTGAAACGAGATAATATTTACCATTTGGATGAAATGGTTGTGATGGATCTTTGAATTGAAATTGGTTACTGCATTGATATCGACACCGAAATGTTCATTGAATTTGTTAAAACAATTATTCCAAAATATATTGTGAATTTGGAAATGGGACAGAGAAACAATTGTGTTTTAAAATTAGTATATTATATGTATACCTATAGTTTCTGAAATAAATTATGTTATATTATTTATTACTAAAAAAATTATTTTGGTAAAACATTTAAATATATGTATATATAGTGATTTAAATTTATTTTATCATACTCTAATTATTTTAATATATATATATATATTCATAAAAGGTTTTATTCATAATTATCTATTTTTCAAGTTATTCAAATATTTGTAATTTCTTCCCAAATTAGAATTGTCCTCGATTTAAACCATTGATTCAAGTTGAAATCTGAAATAAAATATATTCCCTTTTGAATAAAAAAAATCGATGTTCAAATATTCTTGATATTGTTATGAAAATTTGGAGGCATGGCTATTGTTTTAAAAATGCACTTATTATTTGGAAAGATCGGGATCGAATATATGTTCAACAACCATTCCAAGTAATAATACGACGTTATAAAGAAAATTGAGGACGTCGAAATAACGAATGAAAACCGGGAATCTTTGGATTTATTTGGATGACTGTTGATGTCTCGATTGCGATGATCACTCAATACGAGGTTATAAGTGGTATGAGGTCTGAATATATTTGAGGATTTTTTGGATTTTGTTCCGTTCAGACCCAGGATGGATTTGTATGGATTGTGTGTCTGACAGCGTTGCACTGATTTCTGTTAATATATATATCGGATTGTGGCAAATAGAGTTATTCCCGTCTCTAAGTTTTATGTGCTTAGAGGTTATGTATTGATGGAAATCAGTGACATGTTGTAAATTATCAATGTGGCATATTCAAGTTATGAAATGAACTAATGATGATAGCATTGTGTATATCTTGACTTTGACGAACCTCACACCCCGTATTGATGGTAAACTGGCGGTTAGGTTGTATACATTTTATTGAAACTTGAAAGCTTCGGTGGTAGATCTACTTTGAAACTTGCGAAAAAAGGGTATATTCAATGTCCGTGTCTGGATGTTAATCGGTGATTTACCTGGTGTTTGGTGTCCGAGCCTGGATGAAAACCATGAACCGTGAGGTGCCGGATTGATCTTTCGTGTCAGGAACCATCATATTGGAACCCAACAACCAATACAAGCCTTTCGTTTTGTTTGTAAACTATGTATATGGGCATAGTCACTATGCTTGCTAAGATTAATATATTTATTTGCTAAATGGTTTTCAACACTATGCACTAATAATAGTATTAAAAGAAGATTTTCATGTATGAAAGCATGTTTGGTTATCATAAGACAAAACTCGCGCAATTGGTGTGCGCTTGCATTGTGTGATGTGCGACGAGCTTATGATATCTTCATTTTTCCAAAATCATTTGCGATTTTTCCATAATACTTCTTTAGATTACTGCACCCATAACACTCATGTTATTTCGTATTTTAATTTGACTAATATGTGAATGATTTAGTTCTGATCCGAGTGTTTGTTGTGTTTCTTTTTATGCAATACGCTCGGGTCAGCCGAAGTTGCAGTTAGCGAAGATTACCTTGCCTTGGAGACACTGTTATGAAGATGAAGATAGTGCTCAACAGACGTATTATTATTATTCCACTGCAAGTATTGGTATGTTTATTATAGTTAACTCTGATAATTGTTGTAAAATAAAATCAAATGTTAACTATAATACAATGTTAACTATATAAGGTTATATACAAATCATAGAACCTTTGATGCGTGTGCTACAGATCAAGGAGCAGTTATGATAAAAAATGGAAAAATGAAGAAAAATAAGGAAGAAGAAGAGAGGATAGACTGAAATAACTTTTCTTCTATATCCTTTCATTACAAGATTTCCCTCTATATAAGCATGCAGATAACATAATTCATCCTATGTGGCAATTCTAGAATCATCTATATAACTGAATGCTACTATATTGCACAAATTAAGAAAAACAAAAGAAACATAAAGGAAAAAGAGCATGATCTTCTCTCCTATTACCAACTGCAATTTGCATGAGCAGTTCTTCTTGAATAATTTACTACTGGTACCTTTTTGGCAAGTGGGTAATTCTTCTTGGACGTGTATTCTTGTTACCCATGTTATTAATAGTTGTAGGTGTAATACTTGCAGTCGTATCATCACCCACCCCTTCGAAATCGACCTTGTCCTCAAGGTCGTTGCAAAGCGTGTCTGTTGGAATTTGTTGTGGGACAACATTTTCTGGATTCGGGCATGCTTTAAGGAGTGAGACGTGAAATACTGGGTGAACTTGTGAGTCGTCAGGAAGAAGAAGCCTATAAGCCACTGCACAAGTGCGCTCAACCACCTTAAATGGTTCGAAGTATCTCTTAGCTAGCTTGTGGTGATTGTGTCTGATAGAGGTCTGTCGGTACGGTTGTAATTTAGTAAACACCCAAGAGCCAACTTCGAATTCCTTGAACGACGTTGATCAGCATGGTTCTTCATTAGAGACTGTGCTTTTAGCAAGTTAGTCTTTATAAGCTGAAGCAAATTGTCTCGAGAAGCAATCCAGTTTTCCAACTTAGAAAACTGACGTGTAGGAGAGATATAATTTGCAATTGTTGGAGGAGGGCGGCCATAAACAGCTTGAAAGTGGGTCATCTTCAAGGTCGTGTGTTTAGACGTGTTGTACCACCATTCAGCCCACGAGAGGCATTTAGTCCACTTATTGGGGATATCACCAGCAACAGCTCGAAGATAGTTTTCTAGGCAATCACTTAAAACTTCGGATTGGTTGTCAGTTTGCGGATGATATGCGCTGCTCATCGATAATTTGGTTCCGTGCAGATGAAACAATTCCTTCCAAAACTGACTTGTGAAAAGAGGATCACGATCGGATACAATTGTTCTCGGAAAGCCGTGCAACCTTACATACTCTTGAATAAAGTGAGAAGCCAATGTGGAGGCTGAAGTGGAAGTGGGTAATGCACAAAAATGTGCATATTTTGGTGAGCCTGACATTGATAACCCAAATCACAGTCTTCCCACCCGATGATGGTAAGTGTGCAATGAAATCCACAGTGATGTCATCCTAAATTTGATCCGGCACTGACAACGGCTGGAGCAGACCTTTGTACGGAGTGCGATCAGGCTTTGTTTGAAGGCATACAATGCAATTCTTTACAGATCTTTGAACTGATGATGCTAAATTGGGCCAATAAAAATTGCTAGCAACCCGAGCTGCTGTTGCTTTGATTCTTGAGTGCCCGCCGATTTAAGATGAATGCAGCTCCTTAATGATGCTATTTCGAATGCTTTCGTTCGCCGGAACATAGATTCTGTGTTCCCAAAATAACAAGTCATTCTTTAATTGAAATTTGGGATTTTGACATGTACCTGAGTTTAGTTGTGAAATTAAGTCTTTTGCTATCTGATCATGCTATAGTGTTGCTTTTATGTCATCTAAAATCGGGAATGTCGGCCTTGAAATTGTGCGCATCGTTGCTTCAGCAATGAACCTAAAGAGCCCATTGGCGACGGCGTCGTGTTTCCCTGGTCTATAATGAATGGTGAAATCGAAACCCAAGAGCTTGGTGAGCCATTTTTGCTGGTCTGGAGTTTGAATTGATTGCGAAGCTAGCTCGTGGAGGCTCTGATGATCTGTGTATACCTGGAAGGGACGCCCTAGAAGATAATGACGCCATTTTTTGATTGCAGATGTGACGACGAACATCTCTCGCGAGTACACCGAAGCTTTCTGGAGATAATGCGGAAGCTTGAGATTAAAGAAGTCGATTGGGTGCTCCTCTTGAGCGAGTACTGCTCTTATCGTTGTAGTTAAAGCATCGATGGTTACGGTGAAGGTGCGGCTGAAACTGGGGATTGGGTTACATCAGTTTTAAGTTCGTTGAAGGCCTGGTGGGCTATCGGGATCCAATTGAAACTATCTTTTTAAAGTAAGTTCGTTAATGGACTAGCTATACGGGCATAATATTGGATAAAACGACGGTAGTAACCGGTTAGGCCCGGGAATCCCCGAATTGTTGTTATGGATGACGGTGTAGGCCATTTTAGCATTGCATTTATTTTGTATAGATCAACACTAACTCCCTAGGCCGAAATCAGACGGCCCAAATATGATAATTCGGTTAGGCCAAAACTACATTTGGCCATGTTTGCAAACAAAAATGATTTGCAGACAGTATGGATAATGTCGTGTGAAGGTGAGTGAGATGGGTTTCCCATGAAGAACTATAGATTAATACTAGTGTGTAACCTGTGCGTTGCACACGAATATTATAAAAAAATAGCATTTATTATTTTAATGTTAAAATAAGAACTTTATTATGCAATATATGATACATTTGGGTGTGAAATACATAAACTATTAATAAAAATTATTATCATTCTTTGTGTGTAATTTATGTCTTACAGCTTTGAGAAATTTCCAGCCATTCTTATTAATATAGATATACATGTTAAAATTGATGTATGTCGGTAATTTATTCGATAAATTAACAATAATATCTAATAGAATTTGTTTACTTAAATATAAAATTAAGAATGTATGGTATAGCATGAAGAAAAAAAAGAAATTTGCAAAAAAAATATAAATTTGTTGTGAAGTTACTGATGTTCAAGAAGAATTTTATGATATAATATATGGTAAATTCTTTATATAAATGAGTCATAACTAATTTACAAATTAACTTTGTCATTATTGTCACATACATAGTTCATGTTATGTGATTTATACATCTTTATAGTTGCATTGAAAACCACCTTTTTTTACTATGGATATGCACTGTAAAATTAACATATATTTTTATGAGCTATTAGAAAAAATGGACTAATTAAATACTGTTTAAGATTACTTAAATAATTAAAATTTAAGATTCATGAGTAGTTTAGAAACATGGATTGAAATATGTAATGACCCGGTTTTTATATCGATCGCAAACACAAACATTAATTGATCGTGAGTATGTATTCACAATTTCAAAATCAAGACTTCAAATATATTTCAAATTATTCAAAGGTTTAAATTTGCATTTTTTATTCTTATGTATGTATGATAGCATATATTTGATAGCGTTTGTTTAAATTCTTTTTTTCATGTATGTGAAATAACACTTATACATAGCAAAAGTTTGAAATGCCACATTTTTGCAAAATACTTTGTTCATTTTTTTTCAAAAGGATTTAAAACCTTATTTTTGCAAACTCTTTACTTTAAACTAAAAACCCTCTTGAGAAAAACATGATTAAACACTCTCTTTGTTCTCAAAACAAAATACAAGGAAAATATTTGTATTTTTATATGCATTAAATCAAAGACAAGATTTGTCAAATCCTTTTGTAATTCATGATCTCATTCATGAGCCATTTACCCTATGGATTTGCTAGCAACTAGGATCATAAGGAAAATATTGTGCACATGGCAAATCAATTTAGATGAAAGCATTTTCAGTTTTGAAATCTATTTCTTTTCTTCCATTTGATTTCTTAAAATACAATTCCTTTCTCATATTTCAAAACATAGTTATACTTGTCAACACACATGTGCCATAGGATCTTGCTAAAATCTTGCATATATAACATAAATCTTGCCTACACTAGATCAATGCTACACCATAGATTTCTAAAGATTTTCTATGCATATTTTCATCACATCCCATTGATTTTGGTACCAAAACTTTCAGATTTTCTTTCACCTTGGAAGGCAAGTTAGTATTTTAAATGAATTCCTGTTAAATCACAAATGTCATGTGAGAAATGTGTTTTGAAAAATCAACAAATTCTGAGCATTTATGGTACAAGAATGATCACCATATTTGGTTAAAACCAAGGAGAAGATTTGCGGCAACATGGTTAAGGACATGAGCATTAAATGTGATGTTTCATAGTAAACCAATAGGAGTACGGAAGGATCATGCGCAGGAAATTCCAGTGTGGATATTGGACAAGAAAGCCATGTGAATTTAAGAGAGAATGCATGGATTTTGAGAGAGAAAAGAGTTTTTAAATTTGTCAATCATTTGTCAAAACTGAAAACTGTTTTCTGTTTTCACATCATGCATTTAATACACCAGTTTTTTTATAATTTCCTACCACTATAAAAGGACCTGACCATGCACATATTCTCCACACAACACAAGCATTCAGACTTTGATCAGTAAGAAGGAAGCTAAGAGTTCAAGCACATTCAAAGTGAGTAAACAACTATATTCTCTTTACTGGGTTTTTTAAACTTTATTTGTGCTAATATGTGTCTACAAGGTTTGATTCAACGTTGAAGTTTTTTTTAAGGGTTAATTACTGCAAATTGTAGATTATAGGACCAGAGGGTTTGAAAAGCAAAAACAGTGAACTAATATAGATGTGGGTAAACACTTTAAAAATCTCTTTACTGTTATAAATATTTCCAGTAGATTACAACTATATGTGTGCTGCTACCATATTTGATTCAAATATTTAGTGATTTAAGGGGCGTTAATCTCTGAAACTTGGTAAGATTTTAGTATTTGGTAAACCTGAGATATTGGAGTACGAAACCAATGTAACACAAAGACAGTGAACAAATGGCAGTACTAAAATCCGGAAGGGAGTAGGCAGGGCTGTGAATACAAATATCATGGTAGTGAGCACAGTATGATATAAGCGAGTAAACACATCAAACTTTTTACTGTTTCTTTCCAATACGTTAGATATAATATGTGTTGATGTATGTCCATCGTTTATGATTTAACTACTGAAGTATGCGCAGTGAATGATATTAGGATTAGAAAGTTTGGGGAAACATAAACTGAACATAGCGATCAATTTTTGTGAGTAAACACTTACAATACTTTTTTTGTTAATAATGTATGTAATATATGCTTCTCCTTTAAACATGGATATTTATATTAAGGACAATTTCTGAACTAATTAGATTTAGACCGGGTATTTTGAGCAATACGGAAACCGAATACTGTGGTACTAAACAGCAGTACACAACTTTGTGAATAAATCTCCTAAAATTCCTTTCCTGTTTATATAACTCCAATACATTCAAATCATATGCGTGCTTGACGATGTTTGATTTTATTACATTGTTGTAATTTAAAAGATCCCTCTCTACGAATAGTTAAGATAGGAGTTGAAGATTTGATCAAACCTGAGAAACAGAGATGAAAGGCAGTAGTAAACTAATATAAGAGTAAACAACCGTTCTCTTTGTTGTCTTATATAAACATAGTTGATCCAAACCACAAGTGTTCTGATATATACACACATCATATTTGGTTCAAACCTTTTAGTCATTAAAGGTTAATCTCTGAAATGTTTAAACTAGGATTAAGGGGTTTGCAAAAAAAAAAAAAAAAAACCTGAGAAGAAACAAAGGACAGATATATGGCATAGTAAGTAAGCTCAGAATTTTACATATTTTATTCATACATATATCTCCATATAGCTGCTATTAGAAATATAATTATCAACCATGCTTGACAAACAAATCAAGGGAAGTAAATTTGCAAATATCTGTATGATCGAAACAGTAGGGAACTTCCATCTCCAGGCATTAAAAATCAGTAAAATGAAATCTAGTTTATTACAAGGTTCGAATCCAACTTAAGAATTTGTGTGTAACACCCCACGCCCGCTATGGTCACTCTCTAAGGGAATGCCATAACATCGGTGGAGTATTGAGAGTGAATATAGAACAGAGTAATTACAGCAAGACAGATATAAGTAATACTTGAAAATTTAAAACATCATTTCAATTGCAGCGGAAAATAAAACCTGTCTGGTTACATCACAAAACCATAATAGGAGTCAAGTACAAATATCCATCATGATAAATAAAAATACATAATCCCAATACATGAACTGATAGCCATAAAAGGAAAGGGTAAGCTGAGCTCTACATCTAGGGTCCAAGCTCCAAGAGAGTAATAAAAGCAGCCTGATCAAAGCCCACTCGTACTGGGCCCACTCTGAGAACCTGAGGGTTGGAAAAAGATAAAAACAACGGGGTCAGACATAAGTCTGAGCGAGTCCTATAACTTTAACAATACAATCATTAAAGTAACCAGAGAAGATATAAACTTGACATACGGTAATGTCTGGGGATGAATGGCCACACTAAGTAGCTTGGTAGACTTAGGATAAACTAAGATAACTGTAAAGACGCATTTACCCACCCAAGGATAATTACTACACTGCACCACACCAGTCATTCCTACTTAAAGGTTGATCCCTCCCAAGGACTTAGAAAATTTACCCAGTAGTTTCGTGTACCCCTAGCTGACTACATAGGTGCCGTCTGCCCCTATCTCCACTAGGTGTACCCACTACTCCCAAGTGATCGGCTCCCTACCGTAGATACCCGTGCCGGCCCCACAGTGGGGTGTATCACTCCCCAAAGTGGCAACCCGATATAATTAACGGTGCACGGCTTATATCTACACGATGCAACAACGTCTTACCTACCAGCCCGGGTCCACACACGCATATGAAACCCGTTGGACTTGCGTTGCCACCGCTAACCCGTTTTGGCCTCTTATAGTCAAGCCCAGTACGCGTGTCCCGTCCTCGACATGGGTCGAGCCCAATAAGATACATATGGGTTACTGGTTGAAATGGGCCCCCACAAGATACCCACCTAAGCTTGTCCCTTTTTCTAGTGCATCCCACTTAACCCTTTAATCATGTTTAATTACATGTTTCCACTTTGGTTAAGTATTCTAATCGTATTTTCTATTGCCACCCAAGGCAACCACTAGATTTCCACATGCCACCCAAGGCACCCACTTAACCCCTCATGTCCCTCTACATGCCAATATGGTTAAGTGTTTCTTAATTAATTAATTAAGATCATGACCTCATAAAGACCTCCCACATTAGACCGTCTTTTATGACTGCTGGATATGCCGGTTGGTTCCGGGCAGACTTCTGTCATCAAAAGGGTCTAACCTCGTGTCTTTACTTTAATCACGTATTTACTTTATGACTAAGACCTCTCACATTGGGCCAATCATTTGTAGCCGCTGGATGGCCGGTCGGTTCCGGGCAGACTTCCGCTACAAAAGGGTCCAACCTCGTGTCTTAGTTGATTAATTACACCTAATTAATCACCCCCATAATTAATTATCCCTAATTAATTACACATTTTTCATAACATGGGTAGACCTAACTCAATAGGTAAATTCCCATGGGGTAGACCTAACTCAATAGGTAAATTCCCACTTATGTTAATTTATTTTTTTATGGTATGCTTAATCATACCCAATCATACTTTTATTAACATATTTATTAACCCCATCGTTCCCCACGTAAATCGTTCTCCTTTCATGACATAATAAGGGAAGATCCATCACAAATATCATGGGTTTAACCAAATCTTAGCATATAACTTTGTCATGGGTTAAGAGGATGTCAACTTGCATATATGAGCATATATTAACCCAACTACATTTAACCCAAACTTGCATATTATCATACACATGACTTGCATAACATGTTGAACTTGCATATAAGCATTCTCATAACTTGCATAACATGTTAAACATGCATTTAAGCATACACATAACTTGCATAAGCATTCTCATACTTGCATAAGCATGCATAACTTGCATATCATGTTAAACTTGCATTTAAGCATACACATAACTTGCATAAGCATTCTCATACTTGCATAAGCATGCATAACTTGCATATCATGTTAAACTTGCATTTAAGCATACACATAACTTGCATATGAACTTGCATAACAACCTACACATAACTTACATAACATCATACACATAACTTGCATATGAACTTGCATAACTCACTTGTTAAACATGCATAAACCCACTTATTAAATATGCATAAACCCACTTATTAAACATGCATAAACCCACTTGTTAAACATGCATAAACCAACTTATTAAACATGCATAAACCCACTTATTAAATATGCATAAACATAGGAAAACATAGAGTAGCATATCATTACAAATGATTCAAACTCACTAATCCGCATTCAAGACCATAAGTCTCATTACACCCAATCTACTTACTTTAGCAATTGATGTTAAAGTGATAGAAACTCACCAAACCCAAGATTAGCAAACTTATGAAGTGGAATTAGTTGCTAAATATGAAGAAGATGATGATTAGAGGTTGATTAGCTTGCAACTTCCTTCATAAATTAGTGGAGGCTCCTTTTAAGTTTGATTTTGGCGGCATGAGGCCATCATTTCTATTTTTAGTATGGATTAGGCTTGCATTAGGGTGTATTTATAGGATTAGGGTGTGTTTTAGACCATAGGATTAACCCTAGGTTAGATTTGGTCCGTTAGATTTAGGAAATCTCTAGAACCCAGCCCTCCAAGCCAGCCTAAAACCCAACCTGGTGCACCCAGGTTCTCTGGACGCCGCGCCCAGGTCGACAGGCAAGTCGACTCCCCAGTCGACAGGCCTGTCGACAGCCCTGTCGAAATGGGTAGGGCGGGAAGTTTCCCGCCTGGCCCCCTGCTGGCTCCAATTTCGAAATCTGATTTTGCATTTCTAAATCTGTTTTTAACTTGATTTTTCTGCCAACTTCATTGGGCCATAACTGGGCCATACGGACTCCGATTTACAAAATTTCGGACTCTATTCTGCGTATTTTTCCGAGACGAACGCAATGACGCAGCCCGTTTCCCCTAATTCTCACATCTGAGATTATTTACTCTGTAATTAGTGAAATTTTAGCATTAACTAAAATTCGGGGTGTTACATTCTCCCCTCCTTAAAGGATTTCGTCCCCGAAATCTCTAAGCTAAGGAGAATGCATATCCTACCATCCAAACAACCATCTACTCAATCCATCAAACACGGGCATCCATTGTCCTTAAAACAATTTCTAATGATGTATGAGCATATGCAAAAAGTGTGTGTATATGTTCCCTATCTAATGTATGAACATATGCAAACCATGATAGTGCCATGCATCCATTATGTATGCGAGAGAACCCTACCGACACATACAATATCTACATGAGTGCACAATCATTCACCAAAATGCACCATCCATATGATAACACAATCATTATACATCCATAAATATAGCTTCCTACACACAATTTTTATGAAATATGCAATATGAAGTGACTGAGCCGATCTAATGCCTCGAGTGTGTGTATATGCATCCACGAGCAACCACTAGCAAACACTTGCATCCACTTGCATCCATCAACCATAACATGTCTCAAACACATGTTTCAACCATAGGTTTACCCTATCTAAAGGTCAAAGGTACAAATGAGAGGACATACTAAAGATAAGATAAGTATTAGACGAACGATAAAGGAGAAGTTAAAAGACATACCCTCAAAAAGGAACGGGTACAATGAACGCATCTTCGCTTCCGTTTCCCAAGTTGCGTTGCTCTCGTCTTCTCCCCATTGTACTTTGACTAGTTGAACCTCCCGATTCCTCAATTTCCTAGTCTCTGACCCAAGGATGCGGGTAGGAGCTCGTCGAATAGTCGCATCACGCTCTACCTCCACTTCTTTAAGCAAGCTCGGCTCTACCACCTCTGCCGTCTCGTGTAAGCACTTCCTCAAATGCGACACATGGAATACATCATGTACCCCACTAAGTCTGTCGGGCAACTCCACTCTATATGCCATCCGTCCAATCCTTTCCTTAATGGGAAATGGCCCTACGAACCTTGGTGCTAACTTCCCAACAGATCCAAAGCGAACCACATTTCGTAACGGAGACACTTTGACAAAGACCATGTCCCCAACTTCAAACTCAAGATCCGTCCTTCTCTTGTCCGCATAAGATTTTTGCCTATCCTGCGCTGCTTTCATCCTTCTTCGAATCAAGTCAATCTTCTCAGAAGTCTCCCTAATCATATCAGGCCCAAGTAAGATCTTATCCGTAGATTCCCACCAACATGTAGGTGATCGACAAGGCCTTCCATAGAGAGCTTCGAAAGGAGCCATACCAATACTGGACTGAAAGCTGTTATTATATGCGAACTCCACCAATGGAAGATGCTCTTCCCATGTACCTCAAAAATCTAAGATACAAAGCCTCAAAAGGTCTTCTAGAACACGATTCACCCTCTCAGTCTGGCCGTCCGTCTGAGGATGATATGCGGTGCTCAGACACAATTGAGTCCCCACTGCTTCCTGCAAACTTCTCCAGAACTCGCTAGTGAAGATAGGATCTCGATCACTCACTATGCTAGAGGGTACCCCATGCAATCGAACTATCTCTCGAAGATATACAGAAGCTAGCCATGGAGCAGTCCTCTTGCTCTTCACAGGTATGAAATGGGCGCTTTTAGTAAGTCTGTCTACCACAACCCAAATTCCCGTATTACCCTTTCTTGATCTGGGTAACCCATCAATAAAATCCATCGAGACGCTATCCCACTTCCATTGCGGAACTTCTAATGGGTGAAGCAACCCACCAGGTTTCTTTTGCTCCGCCTTCACTTGTTGGCATACCAAGCACCGAGCAACATATTCAGCCACATCTTTCTTCATACCGGCCCAGAAGAAAACCCGCCTCATGTCTTGGTACATCTTGTCCCCACCGGGATGAATGGTCATCCTAGAACGGTGTGCATCCTCTAGAATATCCTTCCTCAACCCTTCGTCTTACGGTACACAAAGTCTACCGTCTCTACGCAAGCACCCCCTATCGTCTAGGGTGTACCTACTCAAATGGCTAGACGACTCCCCCCTTATGAGCTTCTCCACCAACTCAACCAACTGTGGGTCGTCCCTCTGTGCTTCTCCAATCCGCCCCAGAAGAGTAGGTCTAACCTCCAAGGATGCTAGCAAACCGAGTACATAATCAATGGAAGGTCTGAAATCAAACATCGAGATAAATTCCAAGCTTCGTTGTTCCACAAACAATGGAATCAAGGACAACCTCTTTCTGCTCAAGGCGTCCGCCACCACGTTACCCTTGCCAGGGGTATACGCTATCTCGAAATCATAGGATGCTAAAAACTCCATCCACCTTTGCTGTCTCAAATTCAAATCCTTCTGAGAAAACAAGTACTTCAATGACTTGTGGTCAGTGAACAATTCGAACCTCTCACCAAGAAGATAATGGCGCCAAATCTTAAGCGCAAAAACAATAGCGGCCAACTCTAAATCATGGGTAGGGTAATTTTTCTCATGCACTCTCAACTGCCTTCCACCATAGGCTATTACCCTTCCCTCTTGCATTAAGACTGCGCCTAGTCCTGTCCCACAAGCGTCAGTATAGACAACAAATGGCTTGCTCCCATCTGGCAACACTAAAACTGGAGCAGTGGTTAAAGCTCTCTTTAACCGCCGGAACGCATCATCACAATCTACGTCCCATGTGAAAGCAAGATTCTTCTTCGTTAAGCGGGTTAATGGGGCTGATATCTTCGCGAAGTCTTTAATAAACTTCCTATAATAACCCGCCAACCCCAAGAAACTTCTTACTTCGGTAGCATTCTTCGGAACCTTCCAATCCTGAATTGATACTACCTTCGCGGGATCCACAGCTATCCCTTCCTTGGAGACCACGTGCCCCAAGAAACGCACCTCCTTCCTCCAGAAGTGACATTTAGAGAATTTATCCTTAAGGCTATATGCTCGAAGAGTCTTCAATACCTCCCCAAGATGTAGGGCATGCTCTTCTTCACTCTTAGAAAATACTAAGATATCATCCACAAAGACCACCACGAATTTATTAAGGAACTCCCTGAACACCCTACTCATCAAATCAACAAAGTATGCAGGGGCGTTCGTCAACCCAAATGGCATCACCAGCCACTCATAAAAACCATCCGGAGTCCTAAAGGCAGTCTTGTCTATGCTATCCTCAGCCACCCTCAACTGATGAAACCCCGTGGCTAAGTCCAATTGAGAAAATACTGAAGCGCCAACCAACTGATCGAAAAGATCATCAATCCTCGGCAATGGGTGTCTATTCTTCTTTGTGAGCTTGTTGAGTTCTCTATAGTCTACACAAAGTCTGAGGGACCCGTCCGCCTTCGTAGCAAAAACTACTGGAGCACCCCACTCCGATATACTTCGTCTTATGAACCCCTTCTCAAGCAACTCCCCTACTTGCTTATGGAGTTCCCTCCTCTCACGAGGAGCCATGTGGCGCACTGGTAAAGATACAGGTTTAGCATTATCCACCAGATATATTCGGAAGTCAATCTCCCGCTTCGGAGGTAAGCCCTTCACCTCCTCAAACACATCCGAGTATTCCCGGACCACTCTAACAGATTGCAAACCCTCGACCGAAGCGTCAAGCGATTCAAGATAACTTAGCATAACAGAACCCATGGGATTACAAGAGATCTCAAGAGTGTTACCCAAGCGGGTCATGAGCCTAACAACTCTCTTTTCGCAATCAAGAACGGCACCATTACTGGATAACCAGTCCATGCCCAAAATCAACCCATAGCCCGTGAAGCCCAAAACAAAAGCATCACATCTAAACTCAATGCTAAGTATAGAAATCTTCAAACCCAAACATATCAATGACAAATAAGTGGAGCCCCCAATTGGGTTTGAAACAACCAAGGGATCATCTACCAGACTGGTGTCTAAGTGCAGTGACTCAACTAATGATGATGAGATAAACGAATGCGATGCGCCTGAATCAAACAATGTACGGACAGGATGATCAAATAGAAAAACCAGACTTTCAACGGAGATAGTTCTACCTCTTTCCTGAATCGGTGGAACCGCGAGAGCCTGTACTTGCCCCCTAGCCTGACCCGGTGCCATAAGAGCTTGCACCTGTCCTCCTGAGGTAGACCCCGTCCTTTGCCCCTTCTTAGGGCAATCCTTCACTAGATGCCCTGCTTCGCCACAGTGAAAGCAACCAGTCTTCTTCTTCTTTCTACAATCTTTGCTTATATGACCTGGTATCCCACAATTGAAGCACTTCTTCTTCCCCTTTCCACCGTTGCCTTTCCCACCTTTGTTTTGCTGTTGTTGCTGAGGTCTCTTTTGATCTCCCTTCTTCTCGGGTGCCTTATTAGCATTGGGACCCTTCTCCTCTTCATGCATGAGTGCCATGTCAACTAGCTTCTCAAAGGTGGCCCCCATAGGGATATGAGTCATAGCCAAACCATGCATCGGTTCATTCAAGCCTTTCACGAACCTCAAAGCCTTCTTCTCCGGTGTATTCACCATGTCTAGGCCAAACCTTGCCAATTGATTAAACTTGTTGACATATTCCTTCACTGAGAGATTTCCTTGCTTTAGAGTCAAGAACCTTTCCATATACAAGTTCTCCTCCGCCCTTGAGAGAAACTTTGCCACAAATCTTTGCCTAAAATCCGCCCAAGAGTCAACGGGGCGTTCACCATTAGTGACCTCCCACCAGAATGAGGCCTCTCCCTTCATTAACCAAGCAGCTAACTTGACTTTCTTTCCTTCTTCCATCTCGAAGATATCTATCAACTCTTCCACCTCCTTAAGCCAATCTCTAGCCTCCACAAAAGTTTCAGATCCTTGAAAAGGTTTCCCTCCCATAGCTTTGAATTCCTTGCAAGTCTTAGCAAAAGTATCCGTGCGAGGAGGAGGGGGAGGAGGAAGATCGGGTGCTACGGTTGGTGGAGGAACATTTGCTGGACCCGCAGTGGTGGCCCTAGCCTCCATCAATCTCCTATACCATACTGGTATCGTCACACCCTCCGGAAAGTTAAGATCCTCAGCCATGCTGAAACGAAAAAGGAAAGATTCAAAACGGAGAATTCGAAGGATAAAGATATGGCTATTGGGGATTATGCTTTTCTTTCAAAAACTTTTCTCTTAAAAGACATGTTTTTGAAAATATCTCTTCCAAAAATGTTATTAGAAAAATAGTTTTCTAAAAATTTTATCTGTTCCGGTAACCTTTGCTCTGATACCACGTGTAACACCCCACGCCCGCTATGGTCACTCTCTAAGGGAATGCCATAACATCGGTGGAGTATTGAGAGTGAATATAGAACAGAGTAATTACAGCAAGACAGATATAAGTAATACTTGAAAATTTAAAACATCATTTCAATTACAGCGGAAAATAAAACCTGTCTGGTTACATCACAAAACCATAACAGGAGTCAAGTACAAATATCCATCATGATAAATAAAAATACATAATCCCAATACATGAACTGATAGCCATAAAAGGAAAGGGTAAGCTGAGCTCTACATCTAGGGTCCAAGCTCCAAGAGAGTAATAAAAGCAGCCTGATCAAAGCCCACTCGTACTGGGCCCACTCTGAGAACCTGAGGGTTGGAAAAAGATAAAAACAACGGGGTCAGACATAAGTCTGAGCGAGTCATATAACTTTAACAATACAATCATCAAAGTAACCAGAGAAGATATAAACTTGACATACGGTAATGTCTGGGGATGAATGGCCACACTAAGTAGCTTGGTAGACTTAGGATAAACTAAGATAACTGTAAAGACGCATTTACCCACCCAAGGATAATTACTACACTGCACCACACCAGTCATTCCTACTTAAAGGTTGATCCCTCCCAAGGACTTAGAAAATTTACCCAGTAGTTTCGTGTACCCCTAGATGACTACATAGGTGCCGTCTGCCCCTATCTCCACTAGGTGTACCCACTACTCCCAAGTGATCGGCTCCCTACCGTAGATACCCGTGCCGGCCCCACAGTGGGGTGTATCACTCCCCAAAGTGGCAACCCGATACAACAAACGGTGCACGGCTTATATCTACACGATGCAACAACGTCTTACCTACCAGCCCGGGTCCACACACGCATATGAAACCCGTTGGACTTGCGTTGCCACCGCTAACCCGTTTTGGCCTCTTATAGTCAAGCCCAGTACGCGTGTCCCGTCCTCGACATGGGTCGAGCCCAATAAGATACATATGGGTTACTGGTTGAAATGGGCCCCCACAAGCTACCCACCTAAGCTTGTCCCTTTTTCTAGTGCATCCCACTTAACCCTTTAATCATGTTTAATTACATGTTTCCACTTTGGTTAAGTATTCTAATCGTATTTTCTATTGCCACCCAAGGCAACCACTAGATTTCCACATGCCACCCAAGGCACCCACTTAACCCCTCATGTCCCTCTACATGCCAATATGGTTAAGTGTTTCTTAATTAATTAATTAAGATCATGACCTCATAAAGACCTCCCACATTAGACCGTCTTTTATGACTGCTGGATATGCCGGTTGGTTCCGGGCAGACTTCTGTCATCAAAAGGGTCTAACCTCGTGTCTTTACTTTAATCACGTATTTACTTTATGACTAAGACCTCTCACATTGGGCCAATCATTTGTAGCCGCTGGATGGCCGGTCGGTTCCGGGCAGACTTCCGCTACAAAAGGGTCCAACCTCGTGTCTTAGTTGATTAATTACACCTAATTAATCACCCCCATAATTAATTATCCCTAATTAATTACACATTTTTCATAACATGGGTAGACCTAACTCAATAGGTAAATTCCCATGGGGTAGACCTAACTCAATAGGTAAATTCCCACTTATGTTAATTTATTTTTTTATGGTATGCTTAATCATACCCAATCATACTTTTATTAACATATTTATTAACCCCATCGTTCCCCACGTAAATCGTTCTCCTTTCATGACATAATAAGGGAAGATCCATCACAAATATCATGGGTTTAACCAAATCTTAGCATATAACTTTGTCATGGGTTAAGAGGATGTCAACTTGCATATATGAGCATATATTAACCCAACTACATTTAACCCAAACTTGCATATTATCATACACATGACTTGCATAACATGTTGAACTTGCATATAAGCATTCTCATAACTTGCATAACATGTTAAACATGCATTTAAGCATACACATAACTTGCATAAGCATTCTCATACTTGCATAAGCATGCATAACTTGCATATCATGTTAAACTTGCATTTAAGCATACACATAACTTGCATAAGCATTCTCATACTTGCATAAGCATGCATAACTTGCATATCATGTTAAACTTGCATTTAAGCATACACATAACTTGCATATGAACTTGCATAACAACCTACACATAACTTACATAACATCATACACATAACTTGCATATGAACTTGCATAACTCACTTGTTAAACATGCATAAACCCACTTATTAAATATGCATAAACCCACTTATTAAACATGCATAAACCCACTTGTTAAACATGCATAAACCAACTTATTAAACATGCATAAACCCACTTATTAAATATGCATAAACATAGGAAAACATAGAGTAGCATATCATTACAAATGATTCAAACTCACTAATCCGCATTCAAGACCATAAGTCTCATTACACCCAATCTACTTACTTTAGCAATTGATGTTAAAGTGATAGAAACTCACCAAACCCAAGATTAGCAAACTTATGAAGTGGAATTAGTTGCTAAATATGAAGAAGATGATGATTAGAGGTTGATTAGCTTGCAACTTCCTTCATAAATTAGTGGAGGCTCCTTTTAAGTTTGATTTTGGCGGCATGAGGCCATCATTTCTATTTTTAGTATGGATTAGGCTTGCATTAGGGTGTATTTATAGGATTAGGGTGTGTTTTAGACCATAGGATTAACCCTAGGTTAGATTTGGTCCGTTAGATTTAGGAAATCTCTAGAACCCAGCCCTCCAAGCCAGCCTAAAACCCAACCTGGTGCACCCAGGTTCTCTGGACGCCGCGCCCAGGTCGACAGGCAAGTCGACTCCCCAGTCGACAGGCCTGTCGACAGCCCTGTCGACATGGGTAGGGCGGGAAGTTTCTCGCCTGGCCCCCTGCTGGCTCCAATTTCGAAATCTGATTTTGCATTTCTAAATCTGTTTTTAACTTGATTTTTCTGCCAACTTCATTGGGCCATAACTGGGCCATACGGACTCCGATTTACAAAATTTCGGACTCTATTCTGCGTATTTTTCCGAGACGAACGCAATGACGCAGCCCGTTTCCCCTAATTCTCACATCTGTGATTATTTACTCTGTAATTAGTGAAATTTTAGCATTAACTAAAATTCGGGGTGTTACATTGTGTGTTTATGACTTATATTGGCTTTAAAGTTGGTTTCAAGTCAATCGACACCTATACATCTAGAACTTAGCAAATGACAACAAGAAATATTAATACTCAGATTTCGGACATCGCAATATAATAAATTCAAGTATATAGACTGAACTGAAATTAAAAACCATGAATCCTTATATAAAAATCAAATTGATTAGAGGGGAAGGATAGCGCGGTAGTACGGTGAAAGGGAAATTTGCTGATCAAGTTGATCAGAGGGGCTGAACCGATTTGGGTAGCTCCAGTAGGGGTTGTGCACATGTGAGGGGGGTGACTATACTTGGTTGTTGATGGAACCGTGCGTGCATGTGCACCAAATAACGTGCACAGTGGAAACTCAAGAAAGTAGAAAAGGAAAGATAAATGATGGAAACGTTGAGAGGGGGAGAGCAACAGTGGTTGTGGTCTGTGAAAGGAGGGATGGACGGAAAGTTCAACAGGTCACCGGAGATGGAGTTACGATGTACGGCAGAAAAGGGGATGTGATCTGTCATTCTCGGATTGGGGTAGCCGCATATGGCAAGTGATAGCTTGAGGGATGAAAACGCAGTAGTCAACGTCAGAAGAAGGGGAGCCTCATGAAAATGATGGAGGTCTGAAAAAATGAATGAAAATGATCGCCGGAGCGGGACGTGTGACGGCGGAGCAGGCTTCACAAGGAGAAGGGGTGGAGGTGATAAAGTATGAATATTGAAAAGGAGGAAGCATCAAAAGTAAACATGAAAATAGATGGAATATTTGGAGCATGTCTTGTTGGGCATGCTGTTTTCCATGGCAACGCATGGATCATTTAATAAAAAGAAAAAAAGAAAAAAAAGAAAAAAAAAGAGTATGTCCGAAGCCTTTTTGTCAGACCATTCGAATGATAATGGGAATGATAGAAAGAATGCCAGCCATTGTTTACACCATGATTCATTTAGAAATTAGTTAGACTGTCCATTCGTTTTAAACAATAAGTAAAAAGGTTTGTAGTAGAACATACATTGTAATGATTTACACTCATATATTTATATAACCAATGTTATTAAATTATCTCTTTAAACAATTTAATAATAATCTAATGAGGATTTATTCAATTGTTTTGAAACCAAAGAGTAATAAAATTTGACGTGTTAGTTATACCTTAATTATCGGAAGGTGGTTGACTAAAGTGGAATTGTTTTTAAACATTGAGGTTTTAATTTTATAAATAACCATTTTTAGAAAAATAAATGTGAACATTGAATTTATTTTTGAGTATAAAAATATGTTCTATTGAATTAACGTTGATCGTTTCGAATAGTCCGGATCCATATTCCACTTCGATTCGGTTTTTATGGCGCATGCGAAGGTTATCGAAGACAATAGAAGACGGAGATATGCAAGGGCTATTCTTGAATAGTGCCTTCGGTTTGTTCAACCCCAAGACAACTTGTATGGACGAATGTCTGACAAAGTAATTCTAACTGATCACGAACATTGATCTTTTCAAATGTATTTATATGGTGGCAGAGGAATTCGTTTCTCTCGCCGTATACCTATAATATTTTTTTTTGGGAAGTCAATTAGTGATCGGGAATTTTGACGATGTGGCATTCAAAGAAAATAAATGATGATCAAGGGTAAGTCTAGCCTCAAGCCTCACACCCAGGAAATGTTAAAAATCGGGCAGGCAGCATGGCTATGTGGGTCGCTCCCATTTGGGTGTAGCATCACCTATCTAGAGAAATTCCTTTTGTTTCTTGCTCTATCGATTCTGCCCATTCGGGAATGGTTGTCGTACACAACCATTGGTGATATACACTCGATGCACTCAAGAGAAATGAGTGGTCGGTCATGTGTGGAACGGGTTGCAAAACGTTCTTGTTGAACCCAGGTGTATTTGCCTCTAGAGATACATCATCGGAAGGTGGTCCCATACCTTGTCATGGTTGGAAATCCATTTTCCATAAGCGCCAAGCAGTTTTATTTGTATACTATGTAGCAGAATGTGAGATGCAAGCATTCTTCTAGATTCTAAATTATTTGTGAAAACCAAATAGACACTATGATAATATCTGATTTAAAGTATACAAAGTGTTTTGATCTCATAAAGTAAAAACCCGTTCCGTATTCACGGCGTGGTCTTATGAGATATTTTCATTCCTTTAAACTGTTTTTAACTGTTTACTCATACCAGTACCCTGACTGACCCGGAGTTTATTTTTCTGTGTTTTTCCCTTAAAATCTTGGGTATTCATAACATTTATTATGAATAGACAAGTGAATCGGGATCGGATAAACTTGAGAAGCTGGATGGAGACTTTCTATGTGCTGGTCCACTTATCTTATCTACTGTATAATTAAGTCTGCAAGTTAGTCATCAATGATATGTATAATTAAGGATGTACTATGTATGGCTTGTATCACTAGACCTATGATGCTCTGATGTAATATGTACTGCTGTGTAATATTATGAAGTATTATCTTTTGTGAAAATTCCGCTGTGAGATTCTGATGTTTTTCTGTGATTTTATCTTCTATCTATTCCTATTCTCATTAATGGCATAACTTCCGATGTGTTCGAAAGTTGGGTCGTTACAGTTGGTATTAGAGATTAGGTTACTGATTACCTAGGCTTTGGGTGAGTGTGAGAGAGCGTATTTTTATATAAAATTCAAAATAAATTTAAATCAACTTGGATGATATACCTAAGTTAGTTATATCCAATCAAGTCTCGATTGACAACCTGTTATATTCAGGTAATTAAAATGAGTAGCCGAGGACAAAGAGGTCGAGCTAGGGGATCTTCCACTATTACTGGTCGTAATACTGGATCCCAAGACCAAGGAGAAACTGTGGAGGAAATTACACCAGTCCAGCAGGACAAAAACTTTACAACTATCTGTAAGGAGTTAATTAACTAGGGTCAGCCTTAAGATAAATTAAATATGGTTGGATTATATTAGAATAATATCTAATCATATTAACACAAGAAATTATGTTAGAATTATAAATTGAATTAAAATTTGGATTTCCTGTAATTAAGTCTAGAAATAAGTATTAATTGGATATGAACTCAGAAAAAGTGAACTGATCGATTTTCGAAATAAAATCAGATTTGTGAGTCCTGAAAAGGAGATAACTAATTAGTCAAGGATGGCAGTTGACGAAACTTATCGGAGTTAAGTGAATTAACTGATGAGTTAAAAAGGGAATTTGGACAGAAACATATACTTGAGCAAGATTGATTCAATGAAGTGGCTTCGAATCTATTTTCCAAATAAAATCAAAGATATTTGGAAGTTGATGAGAATTTAAGAGACGGAAGACAAGATGTAGTAATGCATAAATGGAAATGTTTTCCAATCATAGTGACATATATTTTTGGTTATGAATAGGAAAATTGCAGATGTGTGTTAATTATTTGTATATAAGTCGATAACTCTAATCTTCTGTTTACAAATTTCGAGGATGAAATTTTTATAAAGGGGTAGATTGTAATGACCCGGTTTTTATATCGATCGCAAACACAAACATTAATTGATCGTGAGTACGTATTCACAATTTTAAAATCAAGACTTCAAAAATATTTCAAATTATTCAAAGGTTTAAATTTGCATTTTTTCTTATGTATGCATGATAGCATACATTTGATAGTGTTTGTTTAAATTCTTTTTTCATGTATGTGAAATAACACTTATACATAGCAAAAGTTTGAAATGCCACATTTTTGCAAAACGCTTTGTTCATTTTTTTTCAAAAGGATTTAAAACCTTATTTTTGCAAACTCTTTACTTTAAACTAAAAACCCTCTTGAGAAAAACATGATTAAACACTCTCTTTGTTCTCAAAACAAAATGCAAGGAAAATATTTGTATTTTTATATGCATTAAATCAAAGACAAGATATGTCAAATCCTTTTGCAATTCATGATCTCATTCATGAGTCATTTACCTTATGGATTTGCTAGCAACTAGGATCATAAGGAAAATATTGTGCACATGGCAAATCAATTTAGATGAAAGCATTTTCAGTTTTGAAATCTATTTCTTTTCTTCCATTTGATTTCTGTAAATACAATTCCTTTCTCATATTTCAAAACATAGTTATACTTGTCAACACACATGTGCCATAGGATCTTGTTAAAATCTTGCATATATAACATGAATCTTGCCTACACTAGATCAATGCTACACCGTAGATTTCTAAAGATTTTCTATGCATATTTTCATCAAATGCCATTGATTTTGGTACCAAAACTTTCAGATTTTCTTTCACCTTGGAAGGCAAGTTAGTATTTTAAATGAATTCTTGTTAAATCACAAATGTCATGTGAGAAATGTCTTTTGAAAACTCAATAAATTCTGATCATTTATGGTACAAGAATGATCACCATATTTGGTTAAAACCAAGGAGAGGATTTATGGCAACATGGTTAAGGACATGAGCATTAAATGTGATGTTTTATAGTAAACCAATAGGAGTAGGGAAGGATCATGCGTAGGAAATTTCAGTCTGGATATTGGCCAAGAAAGCCATGTGAATTTAAGAGAGAATGCATGGATTTTGAGAGAGAAAAGAGTTTTTAAATTTGTCAATCATTTGTCAAAACTGAAAATTGTTTTCTGTTTTCACATCATGCATTTAATACACCATTTTTTTTATAATTTCCTACCACTAAAAAAGGACCTGACCACGTACATATCCTTCACACAACACAAGCACTCAGATTTTAATTAGTAAGAAGGAAGCTAAGAGTTCAAGCACATTCAAAGTGAGTAAACAACTATATTCTCTTTGCTGTTTTTTTTAACTTTATTTGTGCTAATATGTGTTTACAAGGTTTGACTCAACGTTGAAGTTTTTTATAAGGGTTAATTACTGCAAATTGTAGATTATAGGACCAAGGGTTTGAAAAGCAAAAACAGTGAACTAATATAGATGTGGGTAAACACTTTAAAAATCTCTTTACTGTTATAAATAATTCTAGTAGATTCCAACTATATGTGTGCTGCTACCATATTTGATTCGAATATTAAGTGATTTAAGGGGGCGTTATTCTCTGAAACTTGGTAAGATTTTAGTATTTGGTAAACCTAAGATATTGGAGTACGAAACCAATGTAACACAAAGACAGTGAACAAATGGCAGTACTAAAATCCGGAAGAGGGTAGGCAGGGCTGTGAATACAAATATCATGGTAGTGAGCACAGTATGATATAAGCGAGTAAACACATCAATTTTTTTACTGTTTCTTTCCAATACGTTAGATTTAATATGTGTTGATGTATGTCCATCGTTTATGATTTAAATGCTGAAGTATGCGCAGTGAATGATATTAGGATTAGAAAGTTTGGGGAAACATAAACTGAACATAGCGATCAATTTTTGTGAGTTAACACTTACAATACTTTTTTTTGTTAATAATGTATGTAATATATGCTTCTCCTTTAAACATGGATATTTATATTAAGGACAATTTATGAACTAATTAGATTTAGACTGAGTATTTTGAGCAATATGGAAACCGAATACTGTGGTACTAAACAGCAGTAGACAATTTTGTGAATAAATCTCCCAAAATTCCTTTCCTGTTTATATAACTCCAATACATTCAAATCATATGCATGCTTGACGATGTTTGATTTTATTACATTTTAGTTGTTTAATAGACCCCTCTCTACGAATTGTTAAGATAGGAGTTGAAGATTTGATCAAACCTGAGAAACAGAGATGAAAGGCAGTAGTAAACTAATATAGGAGTAAACAACCGTTCTCTTTGTTGTCTTATATAAACATAGTTGATCCAAACCACAAGTGTTCTGATATATACACACATCATATTTGGTTCAAACCTTTTAGTAATTAAAGGTTAATCTATGAAATGTTTAAACTAGGATTAAGGGGTTTGCAAACAAAAAAAAAAACCTGAGAAGAAACAAAGGATAGAAATATGGCATAGTAAGTAAGCTCAGAATTTTACATATTGTATTCATACATATATCTCCATATAGCTGCTATTAGAAATATGATTATCAACCATTCTTGACAAACAAATCAAGGGAAGTAAATTTGCAAATATTTGTATGATCGAAACAGTAGGGAACTTCCATCTCCAAGCATTAAAAATCAGTAAAATGAAATCTAGTTTATTACAGGGTTCGAATCCAACTTAAGAATTTGTGTGTTTATGACTTATATTGGCCTTAAAGTTGGTTTCAAGTCAGTCGACACCTATACATCTAGAACTTTGCAAATGACAACAAGAAAATATTAATACTCAGATTTCAGACATCGCAATATAATAAATTCAAGTATATAGACAGAACTGAAATTAAAAACCATGAATCCTTATATAAAAATCAAATTGATCAGAGGGGAAGGATAGCGCGGTAGTTCGGTGAAAGGGAAATTTGCTGATCAAGTTGATCAGAGGGGCTGAACCGATTTGGGTGGCTCCAGTAGGGGTTGTGCACATGTGAGGGGGGTGACTATACTTGGTTGTTGATCGAACCGTGTGTGCATGTGCACCAAATAACGTGCACAGTGAAAACTCAAGAAAACAGAAAAGGAAAGATAAATGATGGAAATGTTGAGAGGCGGAGAGCAACGGTGGCTATGATCTGTGAAAAGAGGGATGGACAGAAAGTTCAACAGGTCACCGGAGCTGGAGTCTTGACGGAGGAGTACGATGTACGGCAGAAAAGGGGATGTGGTCTTTCATTCTCGGATTGGGGTAGCCGCATATGGCAAGTGATAGCTTGAGGGATGAAAACGCAGCAGTCAACGTCAGAAGAAGGTGAACCTCATGAAAATGATGGAGGTCTGGAAACATGAATTAATATGATCGCCGGAGCGGGACGTGTGGCGGAGGAGCAGGCTTCACAAGGAGAAGGGGTGGAGGTGATAAAGTATGAATATTGAAAGGCAGGAAGCATCAGAAGTAAACATGAAAATAGATGGAATATTTGGAGCAGGTCTTGGCTGGGCGTGCTGTTTTCCATGGCAACGCATGGATCATTTAATAAAAAGTAAAAAAAAGAAAAAAGGAAAAAAAGAGTATGGCCGAAGCCTTTTTGTCAGACCATTCGAATGATAATAGGAATGATAGAAAGAATTCCAGCCATTGTTTACACCATGATTCATTTAGAAATTAGTTAGACTGTCCATTTGTTTTAAACAATAAGTAAAAAGGTCTGTATTAGATCATACAATGTATAGTAATGATTTACACTCATATATTTGTATAACCAATGTTATTAAATTATCTCTTTAAACAATTTAATAATAATCTAATGAGGATTTATTCAATTGTTTTGAAACCAAAGAGTAATAAAATTTGATGTGTTAGCTATACCTTAATTATCGGAAGGTGGTCGACTAAAGTGGAATTGTTTTTAAACATTGAGGTTTTAATTTTATAAATAACCATTTTTAGAAAAATAAATGTGAACACTGAATTTATTTTTGAGTATAAAAATCTGTTCTAATGAATTAACGTTGATCGTTTCGAAGAATCCGGATCCATATTCCACTTCGATTCGGTTTTTACGGCGCAAGCCAAGGTTATCGAAGACAATAGAAGACGGAGAAATGCAAGGGCTATTCTTGAATAGTGCCTTCGGTTTGTTCAACCCTAGGACAACTTGTATGGACGAATGTCTGACAAAGTAATTATAACTGATCACGAACGTTGATCTTTTCAAGCGTATTTATATGGTGGCAGAGGAATTCGTTTCTCTTGCCGTATACCTATAATATTTTTTTTGGGGAAGTTAATTAGTGATCGGGAAGTTTTGACGATGTGGCATTCAAAGAAAATAAATGATGATCAAGGGTAAGTCTAGCCTCAAGCCTCACACCTAGGAAATGACAAAAATCGGGCAGGCAGCATGGCTATGTGGGTCTCTCCCATTAGGATGTAGCATCACCTATCTAGAGAAATTCCTTTTGTTTCTTACTCTATCAATTCTTCCCATTCGGGAATGGTTGTCGTACACAACCATTGGTGATATACACTCGATACACTCAAGAGAAATGAGTGGTCGGTCTTGTGTGGGACGGGTTGCAAGACGTTCTTGTTGAACCCATGTGTATTTGCCTCTAGAGATACATCATTAGAAGGTGGTCTCATACCTTGTCATGGTTGGAAATCCATTTTCCATAAGCGCCAAGCGGTTTTATTTGTATACTATGTAGCAGAATGTGAGATGCAAGCATTCTTCTAGATTCTAAATTATTTGTGAAAACCAAATAGACACTATGATAATATCTGATTTAAGGTATACAAAGTGTTTTGATCTCATAAGGTAAAAACCCGTTCTGTATTCACGGCGTGGTCTTATGAGATATTTTCATTCCTTTAAACTGTTTTTAACTGTTTACTCATACCAGTCCCCTGACTGACCCAGAGTTTATTTTCTGTGTTTTTCCCTTAAACTCTTGGGTATTCATAACACTTGTTATGAATAGACAAGTGAATCAGGATCGGATAAACTTGAGAAGCTGGATGGAGACTTTCTGTGTGCTGGTCCACTTATCTTATCTACTGTATAATTAATTCTGCAAGTTAGTCATCAATGATATGTATAATTAAGGATGTACTATGTATGGCTTGTATCACTAGAACTATGATGCTCTGATGTAATATGTATTGTAGTGTAATATTATGAAGTATTATCTTTTGTGAAAATTCCGCTGTGAGATTCTGATGTTTTTCTGTGATTTTATCTTCTATCTATTCTTATTCTCATTAATGGCACGACTTCTGATGTGTTCGAAAGTTGGGTCGTTACAAAATATAAAATATCATGAACGAATTGAGACGGTTTAGCAAATAATTGCATAAAATTTTAAAATGTGTATATTTAAAGCAGAAATTGTTTTCTTCAATTTAGCATAAATTTATTGAGATAAGTGCATAAAATATTAAGTTCTTTATTATTATTTACATATATTATTTAAATCGTGTTACTTATTAAATTTTATATTTGGAAGAAACAACCTATTTTGCCATTTTTGTTGATATGAACATGGTGTACATTTTAAAACATCACACTTAGCGCTAATTAAATGAACTAACAATGATTTATTGATCGAATTCATTTGTTAAATTCAAAATCATTTAATTAATTTAAACATATTGACTTAAACGTACAATGTTTAGTAATATTGTGCAGTGCTTCGTAAATAACTAAATAAATTTGAAATGTAGGCATTTGACATTAATATTACAGTGCAATACACGACAAACATATTAACGTAAACAAGTTGAACTTTGAACTTGTGATAGTTATTTATGTGTATAATTTATGTTATGCCATGACGTGTTTATATATTTGTTTTTTTTCATTTTTATACTATGAATATGGTTAATCTTGATTTGATTTATTAGGCAAAACAATGAACTATAGTATGCTAAAGTTATTTAAATAGTTTTAATATTATGTAATTAATTGTAAAATATGGTAGTAAATGTGAAATGTTAGAAAAGAATTGAGATAGATTTAAACGATAATAGAAAATTTGAAGTGTAGGTAAATTTGAAGCCAAAAAACTAATTTTGTCATTTTTAGCATTTAAAGAAATATAAGTTACTTAAATTTACTTAAAATACTTAAATTTTGGGTTTTTTAAACTAATTTAAATATGTGGACTTACATATAAAATGTTAGGAGCTAACCGATAATAAATAATTGCGAAAACTTTGAAAGCTAAAATGAAAGAAGATGTAAAATATCATGAAAGAAATAGTAAATAAGTGTAAATCGATAAACTATTTATCTATAGAAAATTAAGGAAAAGAGAGAGAACTTCTAAAAGTAAGTGGAGAGCTTTAAAAGGTTTTACTTTACTATTATTTAATAGATTTCTGGGAGCAAGAGGAATAACAATAAACCCGTCACACAGAAAAATTAACATAATGGCAACTAAAATTGGTATGGCAAAAACATGCAACAACACAATGCAATAATGATTAAAAAAATATACCACCAAAACATAATTTGAAACAGACTAAGCAACATTCTTCATTTCACTTGAGCGTATTATTTAATTCTGCCAGTATTGAACCACAAACGGATAAGAATAATTAACCGTACAACAAAACAAACATTTGAACATTATGATAAGTTATTTCTTGTCGTGGATACAACAAGCAGTTAGGAACAAACATAAGATAAACGATACAACATACAACTTGGGATTGAAACAACTAAATATGTCACATTTTAGAGTCTGGTTATGCGCATCGAATATTAAGAAATTAAGGAAGGATTCTATAATGATCTATTACACAGAAAATAAGAACCATCATTATTCAAATTAAGAAAATAAAAATAAAAAAAACAGAAAAAAGCACTACTCCTCTGCAAGCCTTCGTACACTCTTCCTTTCTCCTTACTAAAACGACCACGTACATTTGGTTAGACATGTTTTAAAAACTGAAATAACGCAAGTGTTTATACTGAAATGAAATATGTCGGCTCCGTCATTTACTCTCATTATGTATAATATAATTAGGCCTGTATAATAATGTTTCAGCCCAAAGTCCATACGTTACCCAAAACAATATATAAAGGGTAATGTAGCTTATGTAAATCAGTTCAGTTCGCATTATTACATTTTCTAAAAACCTTCAATAATATTCTCTTATTAAAACCAAGATTTCTAACTTGGTATCAGAGCAGGTGCTCGCTTCAACATTTGATCTTCAGAAGTGTATATCAAATTGTGATCCATCAGAGTAATATCATCATCTGGATCACCCTCCATCGAAGCTTCCTCTTGTCATTTGAAGGTTGTTGCCTTGTTCACAATTCAAGAAGCCTCGCCTAAAGATTGTGGCTTCCATCTTGATTCAGAACAAGGTTGATCGTAGATAATCAGGTACACTTGAAACCAGTCAAGAACAGTTCAAGAAGCCACAATATTGTATCAGTGCCTTCTTAGATTGTCAATCAGATTGTTTGTATTTGTTTTATTAGATTTCTATAAGGTACTTTTCCACATCTTGACAATCTAAGTTGCATCATTCAACAATCTTGTGTATCTTGAAAAACTGTCTCAATTCAAAGCTTCAGAGTGTAAAAACCTTACCTCTGATTTCCTGAACCGTTGATTTCTTGTGCATCTAAGTGCATAAGTTTCCATCATGACAAATTCTGGAAATGATTCAAGCCCACAAGTGTCCAGCAATAGATCTCTTCAACCACCACCACCAGATCCCATCCAAGAATTAATGAAATCCATCATTAAGCCTCAGAGTCAACTGATCTTAACAATTCTTGATGAATCAAACTACCTGTTATGGAAATTATAGGTTGAAACAACAGTTAGAGCATATGGTCTTAAGGACTATATTCTTGGAACGAAAATTATTCCTCCAAAGTTTATTAGAGACAGTGAAGACAAACTAGTGAATAATCCTGAATATACTATGCATCAAAGACAAGATGGGTTGGTATGTGCATGGATGATGTCATCCATTGGTCCAACTATTCTACCATAGTTAATTGGGGTCAAAACTGCTCAAGAAGTGTAGGAAATTGCTGCAAGAAACTTCACAAATCAGTCTTCAGCCAGGGTAATGCATCATAGAAGACAGTTACATAGCATTAGGAAAGGAGAATCTTCTATGAATGAATACTTGTTAAAGGTAAAAACCATTTGTGATCAATTAAATTCAGCAGGTCAAAGAATACCTGAATCAGAACAGGTTATTGCTATTGTAAGTGGTTTAGATGACGAGTATGAAGCTGTCACTGCAATCATACTTTCCATGGATCCAACTCCCTCACTACAATATGTGTATTCTACTCACTTATCACATGAAGGTAGAATAGAACACAAGAAAACTGTTAATGCTGATATGTCTATCAACTACACTACATATGGCAGAGGAAAAAAAATCAAGATAAGGGAAATAGTTCAAGAAATCAATTTAACAATCAAAGAGGAGGTTGGTCTGGAAGGGGCAGAAGAGGTGGTAGGAGTAACAATAACAATAACAGAATCAGATGTCATATTTATGACAAAATGGGGCATAGTGCTAGCAAGTGTTACTTTAGATTCAATTCTAATTACACTCCTTCACAACAAAGCGACAATGCTTCTGCAAATCTGGTTAATTCATCAAACGAAGGGAGTAAAGCACACACAGAAATTCATAATGCAGACACTACCACCAGTGATGATGTGTCAGATGACTGCTGGTTTCCAGATTCTGGTGCAACCAATCATGTGACCAACAATCTAAATAATCTAAATTTGGGGAACAAGGAGTATAAAGGTACACATAATCTTACTGTTGGTAATGGAAAAACTGCAATTATTACACACATCGGAAATGCAAGTTTAGATGGAATAAAAAATTTATTTTTAAAAAATTTATTAAGAGTTCCATCAATCAAGAAAAATCTGATGAGTGTTTCCCAATTTGCTAAAGATAATAATGTTTATTTTGAATTTTACCCAAATTCATGTATTGTCAAAGACATTCTGACATATAAAATTCTCTTATAGGGTAAAGAGAGTAATGGACTATACAGATTTGATATCCGTTCAAGTAGTTCTGATCATAAAAATGATAAATGTATAATGTCTGTTACTAATGATTCTGATTACATTAAGGAGTTTGATTTGTGGCATTATAAACTGGGTCATCTCGGTATAAAAATTACTAAGCATGTAATGATGAATAATAACTTTCCTGCTTATCAATTTCCTGAATCATATATGTGTTCAGCTTGTCAATTGGGAAAGAGTCATAAACTTGCATTTCCAGACTCACATACTGTCTACACTAGACCACTTGAACTAATTGCTACAAATTTATGGGGTCCTGCACATATCATTTCTTGCTATGGTCACAAATATAATATATCATTCATTGATGCTTACTCTAGATTTGTTTGGATTTATATGTTAAAGTCTAAATCTGAAACCAGTAATGTAGTGATACAATTTATTAACAAGGAAGAGAACATTACTGAAAATAAAATACACACCTTTCAGACTGGTGGTGGAAGGGAATTTTTACCCTTAAAATCCTTTTTTGACAAAAAGGGTATTAATCACAAGACTACATGTCCCTACACTTCAGAACGGAATAGATTAATTGAAAGGAAACATAGGCATATAGTTGAAACTGGTTTGACTTTGTTAGCACAAGCATCTATGCCTTTTAAATATTGGGCAGATGCATTTTATACTGTTGTACATTTGATTAATTTAATGCCTACAAAGGTATTAAAATTCAAATATCCACAAGAGATTTTAACTAAAATCAAACCAGATTACAAGCACTTAAAGGTGTTTGGGTGTCAATGTTTTCCTTACATTAGACCTTACAATAATCGCAAGTTAGATTATAGGTCCATACCTTGTACTTTCCTGGGTTATTGTAATAGTCAAAAAGGATATAAGTGTTTAGATAAAAAAGGAAGGATTTATATCTCTAAGCATGTTAGATTTAATGAACAAATGTATCCTTTTAGCAAAATTGGTGAAAGTATTGCAGATAAGGGTGCTAGTACTAAAAAGGTTATGTATGACATACTTGATGAATTGAAGTACTTGTGCCTGTTCATTCTGGTGAACATGACACAAGTACAAACTATCCACACACTGTGCCATTGACAAGGCCAGGTCAAGAGCCAAGCAGTAGTGCAAGCCTTCAACACACCATGCCCTCAAATAGGCCAGATCAAGAGCAATTCTCCTCCAGCCATCACAGTGGAGATAATGCAGATCAAAGAAGACAAAGTATTAGTGAAGCTCATAATGATTCTACAACTGATAATAATATCACTGATGGAAATGATGCTACTACAGTAAATGAGGCTACTAATCTGCATCCAATGCTTACTAGAGCCAAGTGTGGAATTTTTAAACCAAAGATTTATAATGCTATAGTCATTCCTGAAGAGCCATCATCATATTATGAAGCTATTCAAAATGAAAATTGGAAGATTGCTATGGATGACAAATATAATGCCTTAATTAAAAAGGGCATTTGGAAATTGGTTGAAAAGCCAGAGCATAAAAATATTGTTGGTTGTATATGGATTTTTAAATTAAAAAGAAATGTTATGGTTCAATTTCTAAGTACAAAGCAAGACTTGTAGCTAAAGTGTATTCATAACAGTGTGGTTTTGATTTCACAGAAACTTTTTCACCTGTTGTGAAACCAACATCAACAAGAATAATTCTAACAATTGCTTTGTTTAGAAATTGGAACATCAAACAACTAGATGTTAATAATGCATTTCTTAATGGTGATTTACAAAAAGAAGTTTACATGGAGCAGCCTCAGGGTTTTACTCAACAGTCAAACAAAAATCTGGTGTGCAAGCTCAACAAAGCAATCTATGGTTTGAAGAAAGCTCCTAGGGTTTGGTTTGACAAACTAAAGTCAACTTATCAGTCATGGCTACAAATCATCCAAATCTGATAACTCAATATTTATTAAAATTACTAATTCTGATGCAACATATATACTAATTTATGTTGATGATTTTATCATTACAGGTAGCAACATTGTTGAAATTAAAGCTATTACAAATATTCTGAACTCAGAATTTTCAATCAAAGACTTGGAAGACTTAAATTATTTCTTGGGAGTTGAAGTCAAAAGAACATCAGATTCTGAAATGCATCTTAATCAAAGAAAATTGAGACGACCCAAAATCCCGTTCAGACGGAAACAAGGGTTATCTTTGGAACATAACACAGAAACAGATAATAGCAGAACAAAATTAAATAAATACACCAGATAATGAACAACAAAATATACTGGATAAAAGTAATCATCAGAGTTACACAGTATACAGGATCTTACTTAGTACAAATACAGTTCAGCTATACATAAATGTCTACAGCAGAAATAAACAAAATATGTACAATAGGAGCTGAACAACATAAAAAGAAATAAATGATAGAATCCATCTTCAGCTCCAGCTATCCAGAAAAAGAACCAGCTAAACCTGAATACAAGGCTGCCCATGTAGAAAAAGGGGCACCCGAGTTTGAAAGTGAAACAAACTACGAGTCAGTCATGGGACTGGTATGAGAAATCTACTCAACACATATATAATATGGCTTATCACAGGACCACGCCACTTTCGTGGAACGGGTTTACTCCATTGGATTGCCAGTGCTTTTAAAACAAATCTTTCTTTTAAACATCGCTATGCTTTTTATAAAAATGAAGCCGTTATAAGACTCAGTTCCCATCACACAATGCAACGCGAACCGGAGGATAGAGTTTTTACCTTATAACGGCCAAAATATGCTTGATACGAATAAAACAAGGCATTTGATATTATTGCTAGTGTTCATATGTTTTGAAAACAATTTCAAATCATAACTATCAATCATAGACGGCATTAATGCCCCATACCACTATGTCGCCATATATAGGTATACAATCAAAACCGCACAGTCACGTATTTGGAAATTGGTTTTCCGTCATGAACCAAGGCAAAAGATAGTCCTTACCGAATTCGAGACAATCTAGCCCATGTCTCAGGCAAGTACTCAGTCAAGCCTTTGGAGCGACAGGGCCGGTCCACCGATGTGGATTAAAATGCCTGAACAATACGTTTCCCCGCCCTTTGGGGCGTAAACGAACCAACGAATGACTCCATCGGACCCGGATCGTCCGATCAAACCGAGGCGCCTCGCAACAGCAACAACCACATAGGTGAAAAGTATATAAATGTCAGGGCTGGTAGGTCACTGACACCACCCTAGCTAGAAGGAAACGCATGCCCTCCCTGAGGTCCTTCTCCCGTTTTAGGTTCATACCGGGGTGTGAGGCTCGCGAATTTACGTTATACTCAAAGCTACGCCACACAGGCAGTGCTTTGATCATCACCACAAGACTTTGCTTTTCAACAGAAGCCCTGATCACTGCATCTTAGCATGCCACACAGGCAATTCACACCGTGCAACTGATGGCTATCAATCACACAGAACAAATTCCAATGTCAGACACACAGTCCATTTACAAGTCCGTTCTGGGTCTGAACGAAACCGGAGGCACTAAATACCTCGCAAACCCATCGATCACCACGTACGTCTGAACGATCACCACTCATTATCCATATTTCGGGATGCCTCCCAATCAGGACCTCGGTTACCATCCAAACGAGGTGAAGATCTCCGGTCTTCGACCACCGTCTTTATCTTCGACTTTCAATCGTCGGTCAATTATTTGAAATGAGAATTAACTCGGCCTTCTCAAATAATTCACGTATATTTAGAATTTCAAATCAATTTGTTTCAATGGTTAAATTATTCGACAACACCAATATTGTTCTTTAATGTAATTTTCACACCAAACACATTCAACCATCAAATACAACATAAATCGAGCAGATTCAGTTTATTTCCACTCCATATTGTTTATGGTACTTTATAACTATTTATCGCTATTTTTATTTATTTTAAAATAGCTAATTTATTCAAAACGACGCTTCGGGCCATAAAGCGGCCGCGGCGCTGTTTTTCTTCAGATTTGATTTACACATATCTGAAAATCTAACCGTTGGATCTTCACAAAATTTACATCATTAGAAAGGTCTTTCCAAAACGAATCCAACGGTTCCAGTTTCGGGAAAATCCGACGGTCGGATCTCCCGGTACAATCGTTTGAATTTTCGATTTCAAAATACGAACTGCAGCGTCGTTATTCGATTAAATATATAATTATATATATATATATATATATATATATATATATAAATATAATCGCTTCTGGCGCTGTTTTTCTTCAGATTTGAATTAAACATTCCAGAAAATCCAACCGTTGGATTTTTACAAGGTTGGTGCCGTTGGAAAGATTATTCCCAGGCGAACCCGACGGTTGAGGTTTCGGGAAAATCCAATGGTCGGATTTCCCGTACTAGTTGTTTGAAATCACGGTTTCAAAATACGACACGGCTTCGTTTCGTTTTAATTTTATTTATATTTATATAGTTATATAAATATAGTTCATTCAATGATTTCAATATCGTTTTCACTTCAAATATTTCACTAACGCCTTAAATTTTTGGGAAATTTCGCCATAACCTCCCCTACACCGGGAGCATCGGGAAATCGCAAATAGCTTTCCCGGTCCTTCTAATCTCAAAAAGAAAAAGAAAAAGCCAAGCGGCTAGCCAACAGGCTCATAAAATCATCACCCAAACAAAACAGTAAATGTGTACCTATTTGTCGGGCACAAAATTTTATTCCTCTTCTCTAGCCCCTTTGCTATAACCTGTTCAATGAATATGCATGTACATATATATACAGTTCTTATCATTTATCATTTTCTATTCGACTTCATATTTGATTTCTATTTGGTTTAAAAACACCATTCATTCTAACGTTACATAAATAGGTGCAAATCATTTCATTAGCTAATTAATGAATATTTCAACTCATATATGTTTATTTTGAACAAGTGGCTATTTTTAACACTTCACATTTCAACGATTTATGCATACAATAAAAATGTGATTTTTATTGTAAAACAATTCATTTCAAAACACTATTTTTCTATATAGTTCATATAGGTGACAAAAATAGGATTTTATATATAGAAAAAAGGTGATTTTTATTATCAAACGATTTATTTCAAAATATGAATACCATTCAACACATGAATTTCTAATTAACGAATGAATATCAATTCAACACATGAATGTTTTCTATAGTTTCTATATATAGATAAAAATGTGATTTTTATTGTCAAACAATTTATTTCAAAATATGAATACCATTCAACACATGAATTTCTAATCAACGAATGAATATCAATTCAACACATGAATGTTTTCTATAGTTTCTATATATAGATAAAGATGTGATTTTTATATTTAAAACGCGAATACCATTCAACACATGAATTTCTAATCAACGAATGAATATCAATTCAACACATGAAGGTTTTCTATTCATTGGATAAATATAGATTAAGCAGATGAAAATAATTCAAACACACGAATATTATTCAAAATTTCGGCAGCATAACGGCAGGGTAGTTAAAACAGGGACCGTCCCTAGTACGGCTCCTCGCTCTACCTTAAAACCTCGCGGTTTTTGACAATGGGGATCATGCATCTAGTTCGCACGCAGGCGGCATGTATATATTTATTTCATTTCCACAAACTAATCCTATGTGGTTTCAACCAAATATTTCTCAATCACAAATGGGTATTTTTCAACCACAATCAACCAATATCAACCACAAACAATCCCAAACAACCATTCGCTATCAATCAATTTCCACAACAATTTCAACCAATAAATATCGTCCATGGTTTGTGGACGAGGGGCGTATATATATATATATATATATTTGTATATATTTATATATAGCAATTCACTTTTATTTCCACACACATATATATATATATATATAGAAAAAGAAATTGAAGAGTGAGAAATTCTCACCGAATAGCTAATTCAATCCCACGACTCTTCTTTGCATAAAATCTTCGCCAATCTCTCTTGTCGCTTTCGTTGCCCGTATTCTCTACATATGTAAAAATCGAATTTTTACTATGTTATTCAATATATAAAAATCGAATTTCAAAAATATAGATTCCGCCTTTTCAAAAATAAAGATTATATCTTTAATATTCCTATGATGTAAAAATTATATTTTTATTACTTTAAAAATACAAAAATCATATCTTACATCTTCTACTTAATAAAAACTCCGTCTTTTCTATTTTAAAAATATGATCTTTCTATCCCAGTTCAAATCTTCTTCTTTTTAAAAGTTTAAACCTTTTTCTATTTAATGTTCAAATCTTTTTCTTTTTAAAGTTTAAATCTTTTCCTATTTAAAGTTTAAATCTTTTCCTATTTAAAATTCAAATCTTTTTCTTTTTAAAGTTTAAATCTTTTCCTATTTAAAGTTTAAATCTTTTCCTATTTAAAATTCAAATCTTTTTCTTTTTCAAAAATAAATCATTTCAAAATCAGTTTTAAACTTTTCTAAAAATCAGAATTTAAACGCTTTTGAAAATCAGTTTTAAATGCTTTTAAAAATCAGTTTGTAAATCATTTTTAAAATCAGTTTTTAAATGCTTTAAAAACTCAGTTTGTAAATTATTAAAAATCAGTTTTTAAAACTTAAAAAAAAATCAGTTTTAAAATCCTTAAAAATAAAATAAAAACAAAAACAACTTACATTGATTCGTCAAGGAGGAGGGGGTGGTTTTGCGTCAGGTCGGCGGTGGGTCTCGAACTGGGCGGAGCTGGCTTCGAGGGGGCGGCGGATGCGTCGCGATGCTTCAGGGGGGGATTGGCGAAGCGGAGGGTTCGTCGGCGTCGCGAGGTGGAGAGGATCGGGAAGGAGGGGATGGAGGCGCGGCGGTAGCGAATCGGCGTCGCGATGGTCAACGTCGGGGCTAGGGTTTTTTTTTCTTTCTTTTTTTTTCTGTTCGAAGTGGAGAGAGAAGAGGGAATGGGGGGGGGTTTATATAAAATATATATATTTAATTATTTAATTTTGCAAAAAAAAAAAGTTGACTTTTACATACGACCTCTAAACGAGGCCCACCGCCTGTCGTCCATAGCGTTTTACCCCCATTCCGAATACAATGGGATATGTATCGCAAGCTGATTTGATCGTTACAATCAGTTTCCTTTTGATTTACATTTAAATCATTATATTGAATTTTAAACGTACATTTCAAATTACCGGGGTCACATACTAACTAGAAAAATTCCAGAAAAATATTTTCTCGCTTCATATTGACGATACGGTCCTAACAAAACTAGTTTCGTCGAATTCTGAGACCGTTTGAAAAATGGCCAATTTCCAGTCGATTGAAATCAACTGAAACCGGCCAAACGCGTTTTCCTTTGCCACGCTCACATATTGATTCGAAAAATTATGAAATTTGAAACCTAACAATAACTTGACACTGCGGATCCAACAAAAGTAGTTTCGTCGAAATCCGAGGTCATTTGCAAAATGTCCATTTTTAAGGGCCTGAATTCCATAGCGACTATTCAGAATTTTCAACTGGACATATCTTTTGATTCCCGCTATCAAATTTCGATTGGTCAGATTCGTTGGAAAGATATCATCAATTAGATCCTAATGTTTTTGGTTTCACTAAAATCCGGATTGTTTTGCACCCGGTATATTCAATTGAAGTTTGAAATCGAATTATCGAACTACCGCGCTATTTTCAATTCTATATATAATTATAATTAATTATATTCGTTTTCAAATGTCGATTCAAACTCAGTTTTCATCGCCATTATTTAAAATATTTATTTTAAATATTTAAAATCCATTATTTTAGCCAATTTAAAAAAATTTAAATTGGTTCAGATTTTCTGGGTCGTTACAATCTCCCCCACTTAAAACTTTTCGTCCCCGAAAAGGAATAAAGTCGAAAGTGGTTTGATAAATCTACAATCACACAACACAACAACCAATCAAATTGTTTTTAACCTTTAAAAATATACTAATCAAATTTTATACCCCTTTAAAAATCCTTCAGACCATATAATTAAAAGTGCACATCTATGAAAAGAAAATAACAATAGAGTAGAGAATTGAATGGTAGTGCAAAGTAGAGTAAATGTACCTTGCACCTAAGTCAATCAGAGATATCTACTCGGCATCTAGGATAAGCTTTCTGAATGCTCTCCTCCGTTTCCCAAGTACAATCTCGCGGATCTCCACTCCATTGCACTTTGACTAAGTGAACCTTCTTGTTCCTCAGCTCTTTGGTTTCTTTGTAAGCTTCGTTAAGTGACCAGATATCTTCGAAAAGTCTTTAACGAACTTCCGATAATAGCTAGCTAACCCGAGAAAACTGCGGACTTCAATGGGGGTACTGGGCTGTTTCCAATTCTGAATGGCTGTGATTTTACTTGGATCCACAGCGATTCCTTCTTTCGATACCACATGGCCTAGAAATTTCACTTCATCTTGCCAGAAGATACATTTGGAAAACTTTGCTTTTAATACATTCCGCCTCAGAATTTCTAGAACCTGTTCAAGATGCTTTTCATGTTCGGCCTTTGATTTAGAGAAGATTAGAATATCGTCAATGAAAACCAGAACAAATTTATTCAATACTCCTCCGAATACTCTGTTCATTAGATCGACGAAGTAAGCTGGAGCGTTACATAAGCCGAACGGCATTACTAACCACTCATAGAATAAGTCGGGGCCTCTGAACGCTGTCATTGGAACACACTCTTCGGCAATTCGAAGTTGATGGAAGCCTGTAGCTAGGTCCATTCTTGAGAATACTTGTGCGCCATTTAATCGATCCAACAAATCATCAATCCGGGGCAATGGATATTTGTTCTTTATTGTCTGCTTGTTTAGATCGCGATAATCCACACATAGACGTAGAGTACCGTCAGATTTTGGGACAAACACCACTGCTGCACCCCAATCAGAGAAACTAGGCCTGATCAGACCCTTCCATACTAGCTGTCGTGTTTGATTGTCTAATTCCTCTTTCTCTTTCAAGGACATTCTTCGAATAGCGTGAACTACCGGCCTTGCATTGGGAATCAAAGCAATCTTGAAATCTATTTCTCTCTGCGGAGGCAAACGGACAACTTCTTCGAACACATCCGCATAGTTCTTGACGACAGGAATATCTTTGATGAGGTCAGGAATATTCTCTGCGACCTCAGGGATATTTTCTATTTGAGCTGGAGAAACATCGAGAGCTGACCAGAAATCTTTTCATTTGAAGTCGGGCCTTCACATGGTATGGTTATATAATTCCCCGATTGGGCCTTTGCTTTAACCACTCTCTCGGCGCATTTAACTTCAGCTTCATATCTAGTTAACCAATCCAATCCCAGAATAAGATCGAATTCATTAAAATTCATGATGATAGAGATAATAGGGAATTTATAGCAAGAAAAAGAGACAGGTACTGCACAAATCCAACTGAGATTGATGGAACCTCCCACTGGATTTTGGACAGTCATTGGCTCTTTGAGCTTCTTCAAATTCAAATCCAGTTTCTTGACTGCACTCTTTGCAATAAAGCTTCGTGACGCGCCTGTGTCAAACAGTACTTTAACTGGAATGTTTTTGACATTGAGCGTGCCTTCTAAAACATCAGACCTCCCTTGCTTATCTGAGGGCTCAGAAGTTTCCGCTACTTCATTTATATGTACTGCCTCAGATTTCTTTGAGAGTTGACACTCCCGTGCAATATGACCTGCTTGACGACACTTATGGCATTTCCTTTCGCCATGTGTTTTCTTTTGCCTCTTCGTAGGTTTGGATCCGCTCTTTCCTTTCTTCTTTAAAGATCTGCAATTTCCTTGCAAATGCCCTTGCTTATGGCAGTTATTGCATATGGCGGTCGTTACCAGTTGTTTTCCTGATCTGGCCCTTTTTTGATTGGTCCTAGGCTCCTTACTGACCTCAGACATCATACTGGCTTCAGGAATATCAGTTTCCGAATCTCCTTTGTCACTACAACAAACTTCTTCTTCGCCACGCAGCATTCCTTTCTTATGAAGATCTTCATACTGATAAGCCATGTAAATCATTTCTGGAAAAGGAAGCTTCACATGCCCCAATACTTTATTCTGGTATTTCCTTTGAAGCCCATTGATAAATCTCAAATTCTTCCTCTTCAGATTTTGAATTAGATGAGGAGCATAGTGAGAAAGTTCATTGAATTTCTTATGATATTCGGGAATGGTCATATCCCCTTGTATCAAATAAGAAAATTCGTCACAAAGGCGCTCAGTCGCTTCGGGAGGAGTAAATCTTTCCAGGAAAATCACTTTGAATCTATCCCAGGTGATATCACCTTCTGGATTATTCTCTATAACCGAATCCCACCAGAACAAAGCTTCATCTTTAAATGCCCAGGAGGCCAGTAATCTTTTCTGGTCATCCCTAAGCTTTAATGCTTCGAAGATTTTCTCAGCCGAACGAATCCAAGCTTGTGTCTTCATAATAGATTCTTCACCAGAGAACGGTATTCCACCCATATTTCAATATTTGATTAATAGGGCCTCAATATCCGGTTCTGCATTCCTTCTGCTTCTGACACTCATTTTTCTAGTACTTCTGCAAATGGCAGATCAAGTGTCAGGTCACAGAAAAGGTATTTTAAAATATAGAAACACATACTTCAAATGTAAATGTGTCCATCAAGGTGTAATTTCATTTTGCTTTACTCATACTAGGATATTACTGATCCTATCTGTATTGAGTTACCCGTCCTAGAACACTACTGGTTCTATTTCTGACGAGTTCGTTCACATGTTATATTCCAGAACTAAGCTTAACCAAAGCTCTGATACCACGTTGAGACGACCCAAAATCCCGTTCAGACGGAAACAAGGGTTATCTTTGGAATATAACACAGAAACAGATAATAGCAGAACAAAATTAAATAAATACACCAGATAATGAACAACAAAATATACTTGATAAAAGTAATCATCAGAGTTACACAGTATACAGGATCTTACTTAGTACAAATACAGTTCAGCTATACATAAATGTCTACAGCGGAAATAAACAAAATATGTACAATAGGAGCTGAACAGCATAAAAAGAAATAAATGATAGAATCTGTAACAACCCGTATTTTCAATAACCTGTTATAACATAAATGGAGGCAGACTTAAACTGTAAAATCTGAATCAAGGGAAACGGGCTATGCCATTGCGTTCGTCTCGGAAAAATACGCGAAATAGAGTCCGAGTTTTCGAAAATCGGAGTCCGTATGACCAAGATATGGCCTCGCGAAGTTTCACGAAAAATTCCCAAATTAAAGTATACTTAATTAAGTGAAATGGGTTGCGCAGAGAAATATATATATTGATATATATATATATATATATAATTGAAAATTAAATAAATAAATATGCAAAAATGTTCAAAACAGCAAATTGGGAGAGGGGAATAACCGAACCGGCCGATTTTTGAGGTCGACCCGAGCTCGCTGGGTCGACTAGGGGTTAATCCAGGGTGTTTGGCTGTCAACCCGTGGGCCGATTCGCTCAAATGCAGATTTTGCATTTGGATGGTTCTCATGGTTCATCTTTAATCTAAAGGCCCTAGATGGTTCCTACACTTGACTTCTTCCCCAAGACATGCTTTGATGGCTTGGATTGAATCTAGGTTTAATCCTATGGCCTAAAACACTTGCCTAATCTATAAATAAGACCCTAACCTATCCTAAATCCTCATTATTCATTCATGCAACTAAACTATGGCAAAATTTTACCTCTCATGGCCTCCACTCTCTTCATAAAATTTCTAAATGGTTTCTATGAGAGATTTTCCATGCATACAAGTGTTTTCAAGCTTGTATGAGTGTCATTAGCTTGCATTCAAGTCAAGTTTCTATCTTTGCATCATAAAGCAAGGGTTTTGATCATTTTGGCTCAAGGGTTTTTATGTTAGAGCTTGCATTTTGGGTCTATTTGATTGCATAAGGGCTTTGTCATATCTTTTGTGCCTTCATAGCAATGTAAGCCCTTTCCCTACTCTTAGATATTAACTATGAAGTTAAATGTTCATGTTGCAAGTTTGGGTTTGATCATTGAGTATGATACATGCTATCATGTCATGCAAGTTTATGAAGTCATTATCTTGATCTTGTGAGCTAAAAGCTACAACCTTTATGTTGAAATGTTGCATTAGGCAACATGAGAACCCTCATAACCTTTATGTCAACTTGCATATGAAGTCATAACCCTTATATGATGATATATGCGAGTTACTAGTCATCATTCCATATCTTTTGTCACCATGATTCGCTTATGTGTCAAGTTTGGGTTTATGCATGTTTTGAGGCTTAAGAATGTAACATGCAAGTTAATGAACACATTTGTGCCTCATTTGCCACCATGGTTAATTTGTGGCTTAATATCCATTTTTGTCATGCCTTTGCCAAGTCTCTTCTTTTAATCCATTACGTTGTCGCGAACATATATGCGAGTTTAAAAGCGTTGGGTTATGTTATGGGTAATTTCTAATGACATGAAAATACAACTTGAAAACATGACTTGAAATATAACATGGAAGTTGACATGTAAGTATGCATAAAAACATAAGCTTGGGAATTTACCTATTAAGTTAGGTCTACCCTTTGGGAATTTACCTATTAAGTTAGGTCTACCCAAATGCTTGAAAACTTGTAACATGTTTTGGGAAACATGATGGACATGATACTTAGATAATATAAGTGTGGCCAACTCGAGGTTGGGTTGAGTTTGCAACGTAAAACTACCCGGAACCGACCGGCCTAACTAGTAGTTGCAAACAATAGGACCCAATGTGAGAAGTTGGTCATGTTGTGCTTGAACCCGAGGTTAGACCAAGTTGTGGTGTAAAGCTACCCGGAACCGACCGGCTTAACTAGTAACCACAACAAAGTCTAATGTGAGAGGTGAAGGTACATTAAGTAATTAATGCCACATGATAGGGTTAAGTTAATTTGATTAATGACTCTTAACCAAATATGACATGGACAAATGGGTTAAGTAATTTGATTAGGCTAATGATACTTAACAAAACATGACAAGGTTGGGTAGGTTAAGTAACTTGATTTGCCTAATGACACTTAACCATTTTTATATGACTAGTGGATGGGGTTAAGTTAACCAACACTTAATCAATCCAACGCGATAACTTGGTAAGGTTAAGTAAGTTTTCTTAATGACGCTTAACCGAAAAATACGGTTAACGAATGGGGTTAAGATTAGACTCAACTAGTCTAAACATGGAAATCGGATGGGGTTAAGTTAGCCTAGACTTAATTAATCCCACTTGGTAGTTTAATGGGGTTAAGTTAAACACTTAACTAATCTAAACATGATGAATTGATGTGGTTAAGTGACCTATACTTAACCAATCTAACTCGTGAATTTATTGAGGTTAAGTTAACCTATACTTAACCGATCTAACGTGAAAACATGATAAGGCTAAGTCACGAATCGCTTGAATACACTTGACCGATTTGACTGAGTAAATTGATAGGGTCAAGTTAATATATACTTAACCAATCTAGAATGATAATTGGACGAGGTTAAGTCGTGAATTGCTTAATACATACTTAACCAACGTGAGCATGGTTTGTAGGGTTAAGTCTTGGACTTGGATACTTAGCCAATTTTGACATGATTTGAAGACGGGTTAAGTCTTGGACTTGGATACTTAGCCAATTTTGACATGATTGGTAGACGGGTTAAGTCATGAACTTAAGTGACACTTAATCCATTATGTAAACCCTAGTTCTGAGGATAGGGGATAACCGTAGTTAACAAGGATAACGGGAATAAGGCTAAGTGGTAAACCTTAGTTGAGGAATAACCAAGTAATGATTCTTAGTCAAGGAAATTTAGACCAGTTCATAGATAGATGAGTAACCTGATACGGTAGGTCATCGTTTAAGTATACGAGTAGGAGCAAGTATCTGATTTAGATAAAGGCTCCAGCGAACTGGGTAACGAAGCAGCGGCTTCGGGGAACGTGAGGGTATTCTTGGTATCCCTCTATGAGCTGCCAGGTGATTATACTAGGCTCATGAGAGGTTAAGGTCTGCGTTAGAAGAACCAAGAGTATGCCTTGGTTGCTATGCGAGCGACCTAAAGACGGGGATGGATAGGGGATAGTCGACGATACACGGTCGTACCCTAGATAGCATTTCGTCAGACTACCTACCATCTTTGGTCAAGCGTGTACGTACGGAAAGGCAGAGAACACCCAATAGACCATAATTGCTATCTAATTATGGTTGCGGTAAGGCTAGGATTGTGGGTTGGCCAGTAGTGTGTTCTCATACAGGATTTATCCTGTCTTGTCTTTCACTAGTTGAGGGAGGGGTCGCGTGGGACCATAGCCACGTATAGAAAAACAGACCTTAGCATCTGCATCGGCAGATAAATCGAAAGCTCCCGACCGAGTCCTGTATTTCTCGATCTGCCCTATGACAGGACTCGGATGGCACGATGTGATACATGTGCATACAGTCATGGAAAACGATTCACGATGAATGCGTGGGAAAAAGGGCGCGGTTGACGGTTAGCGTAAATCCCAGTGGCCCTGGGTGGTTGAACCAAAACCGAGATACGAAAACGTGCAATAGGTAAGCGTAATCCCTAGTGGCCCTAGGTAGCATAAGTCCTAGTTGTACAAACGATAATTCATGTTGGAAGACCCTAGCTAGGTTTAGGGTAACAGTCCAAACCGATCTTAAGGATCATGGAACTATGTTAAAGTAATGTAGAATCTCATGGGAAAGCCCGTATGGTCTACGGCAAGGGACTGAACATTTACATGGAATAAAACATACAAGTTGAGTAACCTATATATGCGATATATTAGGTTGACATGGACCATTACACGACTTTTGAGTGAGGGTCATTCTTGGTTAACACATGACACGGTAGGGATACTAGTACGGTAGGTGCAGAGCTAAAATACAGGATAGATATCACGGGGCGTTATACGTGACAGATATCTTGGGGATATTATACTTGATAGAAACCTGACGATGTGATACCTTGTTTTATCTTGACATCGTAATTTATCATGACACCTTAGTTTATCTGAGTTCAGTAGTTCATCCTGTTATTTTGATTTAGCTTATCTATCTTGTTATCATGCTTATGTTCATCTCAGTTTCTCATGTCAGTTAACTTTACTAGTTTCTAATAGTAGATAGGGCTTACTCAGTCTTTTTGACTGAACCGTTTTGTTTCGCCACTTTTCTTCCGTTTCCCCCCCAGGTTACAGGGAGGAAATACTGTTGTTTAGTTCGGACTTCTTCTGCTTGAAGGTCATCATGGATGGCTTGGACTTTTCTTGGTTAATGGCTACTTTACAGTTTTTACTTGGGGAATAATTTATGAAAATGTCTTTATGCTTCTTTACTATTGCAAGACAGGTTTTGATGTACTCTGATGTAAAAGGCTTTAGACCTTATTTATTCATGTTATGAAAGTTTGATTTTACTTCCTCTATTTTATATGTTCTGTCTTGTGATATTTCTGTACATGTTTACCAATAATGCCCCTCTAAAGCTAGTGCATTCCTTTGCGAGTGACCCTAGCGGAGGCGGGGTGTTACAGAATCCATCTTCAGCTCCAGCTATCCAGAAAAAGAACCAGCTAAACCTGAATACAAGGCTACTGTGACGATCCCAAAATCCGAGGGGCGGTATTAAGGATAATCATTAGGAAATAACACATTAATCATCATAGCAGAGTACAGATAATAGAAGAAACAATAAATAAAATAATTTTACATGGATATGACAGCGGAATCACAACATGTAGGAATATCAGAATAGCATAACGTGGGGATACACTTAGTAAAAAGAAAAGGAAGTGATCAGTCATCATCGCCAAAGGCGGAATACATACATGCAGTGACATAATAAGAGTATCAGTCTACATCGCCGAAGGCGGAATACATATACATATAGTGAGAAATACGGAAAGTAAATCAGTCTGCATCGCCAGTGGCGGAATCATAACATAAATACAGGAATGGCGGAAAATATCTAAGTCATCTCTATGAAGTCAGCCTCGCCATGAGCCAAAAGTGCATGCTATGCAGCAGTGCAGAACCAAAAATCACCTGTCACCTGTGTACTAGGCTGCCCGTGTGAAAATAAGGGCACCCGCGTTTGCAAAGTGAAACAAACAACGAGTCAGTCATGGGGACTGGTATGAGGAATCTATTTAATCAGTTAAACAACAATAATAGCAAATCATAGGACCACGCCACTTTCGCGGAACGGGTTTACTCCAGTGATTGCTAGTGCAATTAAAACAAGGTAAATTCTTTTTAAGACAACGCAATGCTTTTAGAAAGAATGAAGCTATTATAAGACTCAGGTCCCATCACACAATGCAACGCAAGCCGGAGGATAGAGTTTTACCTTATAATAGCCAAATATGCTTGATACGTATAAGGAGAAATCATTTGATATTATTACTAGTGCATATATGTTTCAAAAACGAATAGCATCATAAATATCAATCATAGACGGCATAGCTACCATATACTATGTCACCATACTAGTTCTACAATTAAGTCCGTTATTTCGTATTGGAAATTGGATTTCCGTCATGAGTCGAGGCAAGGGGCAAGCTCCTCTCCGCTTCGAGACACTCTAGCAAATGCCTCAGGATTACGCACACTGGGTAACCCCTGGATCTTCAGGGCCGGTCCTCACTTACGTTAGAGGATTGGCAATTCCTGAACACACGTTTCCCGGTCCTTACAGACCTATAATCGAGGCGCCTCGCATTCCAACAACCACAAAGGTGAAAAGTAGATATATATGTCAGGGCTGGTAAGTCACTGACACCACCATAGCTAGAAAGAAACGTCGTGCTCTCCCTGCAGTCTGTATCCCGTTTTTAACTCATACCGGGGTGTGAGGTTCGCGAATCTACGAAATACACAAAGCTAGGCCACGTAGGCCTTGCTTTGATCATCATCCACAAGACTTTGCTTTGCAACAGAAGCCTTGATCACAGCATCTTGGCATGCCACATAGGCAGTCCACTCCATACGATTGATTTCCATCGATATATAACCTCTAAGCTCGTACGTCTCAGAGAAGGGCGTTAAGCAAGAGAATAAATTCTCCGCCGCCAAACAGATACATATTTAACAGAGATCAATCAGTATAGAACAAAATCCAATGTCAGACACACAGTCCATTTACAAGTCCGTCCTGGGTCTGAACGAAACCGGAGGCGTCAAATTCCTCGTATATCCGTCCAATCAACATACACGTTCAGACGGCTACTACTTCCGTCCCTTTCCGGTAGCTACTCCGGTTAGGAACCTCAGTAGCGCCCATCCAACCGATACGAAGATCGTCGGTCTTGAATCGTCTTTGCATTTTCCAATTCGAATCGCTCGATGAATTATTTGAAATGAGGGTTAGCTCGGCCTTTTCAAATAACTCACGTCATTAGAATTTAAATCGATTCTTTATATGGTTATACTATTCGACATCCATCTTTCAGTTATTTAGTGTTATTTTCATGTCATACACATACAACCATCAAATATCAAACAATTCAAGCCCAACTGGTTTATTTGCAACCTATGTTGCTTATAATATTTTATAACGATTTTTCGCCATTTTTATTTATTTAAAAATGGCCATAATTAATTAAACGACGTTTCAGGTCGTTTCGTGTCACTGGCGCTGTTTTTCCCTTAATTTGTTTTACACATATCGGAAAATCTAACCGTTGGATCTTCACAAATTTTACATCAGTGGGAAGATATTCCCAAAGCGAACCCAACGGTTCCAGTTTCGTGAGAATCCGACGGTCGGATCTTCCACACTAGTCGTTTGAAGTTACGGTTTCAATTTACGAACTGCAGCGTCGTTATTCGATTTAATTTAATTATATTTATATATATATATATATAAATATAATCGTTTCTGGCGCTGTTTTTCCTAAATTTTGAATTAAACATTTCAGACAATCCAACCGTTGGATTTTTACAAGGTTGGTGCCATTGGAAAGATTATTCCAAGGCGAACCCGACGGTTGAGGTTTCGGGAAAATTCAATGGTCGGATTTCCCGCACTAGTCGTTTGAAATCACGGTTTCAAAATACGAACTGCACGGCCTCGTTTCGTTTTAATTTTATTTATATTTATATATTTATATAAATATAGTTCATTCAATGATTTCTATATCGTTTTCACTTCAAATATTTTTCTAACTCCCTAAATTTTGGAAAAATTTCGCCATAGCCTCCCCTGCACCGGGGGCATCGGGAAATCGCAAATAGCGTCCCGGTCCTTCTAATCTCAAAAAGAAAAAGAAAAAGCCAAGCGGCTAGCCAATAGGCTCAAAATCATCACCCAAACAAATCAGTAAATGTGTACCTATTTGTCGGGCACAAATTTTATTCCTCTTCTCTAGCCCCTTTGCTATAACCTGTTCAATAAATATGCAGGTACATATATATACAGTTCTTGTCAATTATCATTTTCTATTCAACTTCATATTTGATTTCTGTTTGGTTTTAAAACACCATTCATTCTAATGTTACATAAATAGGTGCAAATCATTTCATTAGCTAATTAATGAATATTTCAACTCATATATGTTTATTTTGAACAAGTGGCTATTTTTAACACTTCACATTTCAACGATTTATGCATACAATAAAAATGTGATTTTTATTGTACAATAATTCATTTCACAACACTGTTCTTCTATATAGTTCAAGTTGGTGATAAAAATGGGATTTTTATCATAAAACAATTTCTTTTAAGACGAGATTATTTTACACAGTTCATATAGTCAATAAAAGGTGATTTTTATTATCTAACAATTTATTTCAAAATATGAATATCATTCAACACATGAATTTCTAAACAACGAATGAATAGCAATTCAACACATGAATGTTTTCTATAGTTTCTATATATAGATAAAAATGTGATTTTTATTATCGAACGGTTTATTTCAAAATATGAATATCATTCAACACATGAATTTCTAAACAACGAATGAATAGCAATTCAACACATGAATGTTTTCTATAGTTTCTATATATAGATAAAAATGTGATTTTTATTATCGAACGGTTTATTTCAAAATATGAATATCATTCAACACATGAATTTCTAAACAACGAATGAATAGCAATTCAACACATGAATGTTTTCTATAGTTTCTATATATAGATAAAAATGTGATTTTTATTATCTAACAGTTTATTTTAAAATAAGAATACCATTCAACACATGAATCGCATAAACAACGAATGAATATCAATTCAACACATGAATGTTTTCTATACAATGAATAAATATAGTTAAAGCATATGAAAATAATTCAAACACAAGAATACTATTCAAAATTTCGGCAGCATAACGGCAGGGTAGTTACACCGGCACCGTCCCTAGTACGGCTCCTCGCTCTACCTTAAAACCTCGCGGTTTTTGACAATGGGAATCATGCATCTAATTCGCACGCAGGCGGCATGTTTATTTTTATTTCATTTCCACAAACTAATCCTATGTGGTTTCAACCAAATATTTCTCAACCACAAACGGGTATTTTTCAACCACAATCAATCCATATCAATCACAAACAATCCCAAACTATCAATCAATTTTCACCACAATTTCAACCAATAAATATCGTCCATGGTTTGTGGACGAGGGGCGTATATATATATATATAAATATTTATATATAGCAATTCACTTTCATTTTCAACATAGACTTATTTATATAAAAAGGGATTGAAGAGTGAGAAATCCTCACCAATAGCTATCCACTCACACGATTCTTCTTTAATAGAAACTTCGCCTACTTCGCCTTGTTGTTGCTTTCGTTGACTGTATCCTCTACATAGGTAAAAATCGAATTTCACTATGTTATTCAATATATAAAGATTGCATTTTGACTTCGCTATTAAATATAAAGATTATATTTTTATTATTCTTTCAAAAATGCAGTTTTTTTTCCTTTTAGAAAAATGCAGTTTTTTTCTATTCTTTTAAAAATGCAGTTTTTTCTTCTATCAAAAATGCAGTTTTTTTCTTTTAAATAAATGCAGTTTTTCTCTTTAAAATAAATGCAGTTTTTCTTTTATCTTTAAAATAAATGCAGTTTTACTTTTATTTCAAAATAAATGCAGTTTTACTTTTATTTCAAATGCAGTTTTTTTTTTCTTTATTCTTTAATGCAGTTTTTCTTTTATTTCAAATCAGTTTTTGATTTCTTTTAAAAACAGTTTTTAAATCTCTTTTTAAAAAATCAGTTTTTGATTTCTTTTAAAAACAGTTTTTAAATCTCTTTTTAAATTTCTGTTTTTACATCCTTAAAAAAACAGTTTTAAAACTTTTAAAAAAACAGTTTTATTCTTTTCAAAACAGTTTTTAATTTCTTTTAAAAACAGTTTTTAAATCTTCTTAAAAATGCAGTTTTTATAACTTACTTCTTTTAAAAATTCTGTTTTAAAAACTTAAAACAAAAATCAGTTTTATAATTCCCTTTAAAACAGTTTTTAAATCATAAAAAAAAACAGTTTATACATTCACTGTAAAACAAAAACAAAAAGCAAAAACAAAATAAAATTAAATTAAACGCTCACCGAGCTTCGAATGGGAGGAGGAGGAAGTCGGCGGTTCTCGTGGCGTGGCGATGTCTGGAGTTCGATGGTGGTTCGCGGCAGTGGTTTCGGAGGTGTCGAGGGCGAGGGTTGCTCGATGGTTCGTTCGGTGGGAGGAGGAGGTTGGTCGGGCGGTGGACGGCGATCTGGCGTGGGCTTCGTCGGCGGCTCGAGCGTCAGGGGGCGGCGCGATTTAGGGTTAGGTCTTTTTTTTTTTTTTAATGTTTCGTGAATAACTGATCGGGGGGGGGGGGGGGGGCAAACAGATAAGAAAAGGAGGGATGGTGGTTTTTTTTTTATTTATTTTATTATTTAATTATTAAATTATGCACAAGGGTTGACTTTTACATACGATCTCGAAACGAGGTCCACCGCCTGTCGTCCATAGTGTTTTACCCCCATTCCAAACACAATGGGATATGTATCGCAAGCTGGTTTGATCGTTACAATCAGTTTCCGTTGAAATTTACAATTTAAATCCTTATATTGAATTTTAAACGTACATTTCAAATTACCGGAGTCACATACTAACTAGAAAAATTCCAGAAAAATATTTTCTAGTTTCGTATTGACGATACGGTCCTAACAAAACTAGTTTCGTCGAATTCTGAGACCGTTTGAAAAATGGCCAATTTCCAGTCGATTAAATTCAATAGAAACTGGTCAAACGCGTTTTCTTTTGCCACGCTCACATACTGATTCGAAAAATTATGAAATTTGAAACCTAGCAATAGTTTGACATCCCGGACCCGACAAAAGTGGTTTCGTCGAATTCCGAGGCCATATGCAAAATATCAATTTTCAAACTGACTTACTATTTCTTAACTCACTAATTTATTGAAATATTCTATATTTTATGGGAATAGGCTATTCTAATCATTCAAATTTCTTGTTAATAACCTAATTTAAAAATTTTAAACTGGTTCACATTTTCCGGGTTATTATAATCTCCCCCACTTAAAACTTTTCGTCCTCGAAAAGGAAATAATAGTTAAGCAGGAAATAAAATGTAAATGCAAAGTATTGTAAAGGTACCTTGCACCGGAGTTAGTCAGAGATGTCCACTCTGCATTTGGGATAGGCTTGTTTAATGCTTTCCTCAGTTTCCCAAGTACAGTCTCTAGGATCACTACTCCACTGCACTTTGACTAAGTGAATCTTTTTCCTCCTTAGCTCTCTGGTTTCTTTGCCAACTATCTTTAATGGATCTCTTTTGAGTGCTAATTCTGGAGTTATGTCAATATCCTGTTGTGCTGCTTCTTCCACAACAAGATCTGGATCATGAACATGTTTTCTGAGTTGAGATACGTGGAACACATTGTGTACACCAGGCAACCAATCAGGTAATGAAACCCTATATGCAAGAGTTCCAATCCGTTCAAGTATAGGAAAGGGACCAATAAATCTCGGTGCCAACTTCCCAGTCTTGCCAAATCTGATTACTCCTCGCATTGGAGAAACTCTTAAATAAACATAATCGCCAACGGCAAACGATATATCTCTTCTTCTCGCATCAGCATAACTTTTCTGCCGGCTCTGTGCGGTTTTTAATCGCTTCTTAATGGAATCGACTTTATCCGATGCTTCTTGAATCATATCGGGCCCTAACACAAGTCTGTTGCCAGGTTCTACCCAACATGCGGGAGATCTGCACGGTCTACCGTATAGTGCTTCAAATGGAGACATTCCCAAACTTGCTTGATAACTATTGTTGTAAGAGAATTCTGCTAAATGTAAATGATCTTCCCATGAGCCTCCAAAATCAATAACGCAAGCCCGCAGCAAATCTTCTAAAATTCTATTCACCCGCTCAGTTTGGCCGTCTGTCTGAGGATGATAAGCGGTGCTTAGATTTAATTTGGTTCCCAATCCTTCTTGGAACGCTTCCCAGAATTTGCTAGTGAACAGGGGATCTCTATCGCTGACTATACTGAGCGGTACTCCATGAAGTTTAACAATTTCTTTGAAGTAAATCTGTGCCAGACTTTGAGCCGTTCTGTTGGATCGGACAGGGATAAAATGGGCAGTCTTCGTGAAGCGATCTACGATTACCCATATACTGTCGTTTCCTTTTCTAGTCCGAGGCAAGCCATCGATAAAATCCATCGAGATTTGTTCCCACTTCCAACCTGGAATTTCTAATGGTTGTAATAATCCAGCCAATTTCTGCTGATCACTCTTGACTAGTTGGCAAGTGGAGCATCTGCTAACATATAATGAGATATCTCTCTTCATTGACCTCCACCAGAATGTGCGTTTGATATCGTTATACATTTTGCTCACACCGGGATGGATACTTAATTTGGATTTGTGGCATTCATCAAGTATTTCTCTCCTGAGCTTGGGAAGGTTTGGGACGCAGATTCTACCCTTTAATCTTAGAACTCCCTTGTCATCGAGTCTAAAACTTGTGGATTCACCTCCTTTGACTCTTTGACTGATTCTTTGAATAAATTCATCGTCTTTCTGAAGAGTCGAGATCCTGTCTATTAATGAAGACGTAATGACAAAACTGGCGATGATTTCATTCTTTCTGCTGAGCGCATCTGCTACAACATTGGCTTTCCCTGGAGTGTATATAATTTCAAAATCGTATGCTGCAAGGAATTCTAACCAACGCTGTTGTCTCAAGTTTAGATCTTTCTGAGTGAAAAGGTATTTCAGGGATTGATGATCGGTGTATAGCTCGAATTTCTCGCCCAATAGATAATGCCTCCATATTCTTAAAGCGAACACGATAGCTAATAACTCAAGATCATGAGTAGCATAGTTTCTTTCATGTGGCTTTAGTTGACGACTGGCATATGCGATCACTTGGCCTTTTTGCATTAACACTGCTCCTAGCCCTCTAATAGAAGCATCAGTCCATACTGTCAAGTCTTGGTTACCTTCTATTATTGTCAATACCGGAGCGGTTGTCAATTTCAGTTTCAGCTCCTTGAAAGCTTCTTCACATTCGGGAGTCCATTTGAATTTCTCATGCTTCTTTGTAAGCTTTGTCAATACTCCTGATATCTTTGAAAAATCCTGAACGAATTTCCGATAGTAACTAGCTAACCCAAGGAAACTTCGAACTTCAGTGGGTGTAGTGGGTTGTTTCCAGTTTTGAATCGCTGTAATTTTGCTTGGGTCTACAGCAATTCCTTCTTTTGATACGACGTGGCCAAGGAATTTAACTTCATTCTGCCAGAAGACACACTTAGAAAATTTAGCTTTCAAAACATTTCTTCTTAGAATTTCCAACACTTGTTCTAAATGTTTTGCATGCTCTTCTTCCGACTTAGAGTAGATTAGAATGTCATCGATGAAGACTAGAACAAATTTATTCAACACACCACGGAACACTCTGTTCATAAGATCAACGAAGTATGCCGGAGCGTTGCACAAGCCGAACGGCATTACTAACCATTCGTAGAATAAATCAGGACCTCTGAAGGCTATCAAAGGAACACAGTCTTCGGCTATACGCAATTGGTGGAAACCTGTAACTAGGTCCATTCTGGAGAATACGGTTGCTCCATTTAATTGATCTAACAGATCGTCTATTCGGGGCAAAGGATATTTGTTCTTCAGTGTTTGTTTGTTGAGATCCCTGTAATCGACGCAAAGTCTTAGAGTACCGTCTGATTTAGGGACAAATACTACTGCGGCTCCCCATGCTGAAAAGCTTGGTCTGATCAGACCTTTCCAAAGTAATTCTCGGGTTTGGCTACTTAGCTCTTCTTTTTCTTTTGGGGCCATTCTTCTTATTGGATGAACTACTGGTCGAGCATTCGGAATTAGATCAATTCTAAATTCAATTTCTCTTTGCGGTGGTAAGTTCTCTACTTCTTCAAACACATCCGCATAATTTTTCACGACCGGTATCCTTTCTATTGAAGGGGGAGTAATTTCTAAAGAAGCCCAGAATTCGGTTCTATTTATTTCTGCACCGAGACAAGGTATAGTGATATGCCCCGATTTTGTTTCAACTTTCACAATTCTCTCGGCACATCTAACTTCGGCCTTATATTTTGTTAACCATTCTAAACCGAGAATAACATCGAATTCTGATAATTCCATGACAATTAAGGGGATGGGAAACTTGTAACGTGAATAAGAGATAGGCACTCTGCAGTATAAACTGAGACTAACAGAACCTCCTATCGGGTTTTGAACTTTAATCGGTTCCTTTAGAATTCTTTGTTTCAATTTTAACTTGTGTACAATTTTACCAGAAATGAAGCTACGTGATGCACCAGTATCAAAAAGTACAGAAACAGGAATATTTTTAATAGTAAGGGTACCTCCCAAGACATCGGGTTTACCTGAGCCGTCGGTGATAGCTGGCGGGGTATTCCCGTCATAAACATGGGCCACTTGTGCGCTCTTCTTCAAAGGACAATTATTGCTGTAGTGCCCCTTCTTGTGGCAATTGTAGCATTCAACTGAGTCACTGGCCCTTGGCTTCTTTGGGGCTTTGCATACATTAGAGAAATGACCGGGCTTCCCGCAATTGTAGCAGTTGCCTTTTGGGATCTTTGCGGGTTTTTGAGTCGCGGCCGCGGTGATGCTAGATTCGGGTTGGTCAGTTGAAGTCTTGCGCTTAATCCCTGCTTGGCTCTTAGCGCGGTCTTGGCTAGCATGCCTCTCATCCATGTCCTCGTAGTTGCAAGCCATCTCTACGAGCTCTGTAAAAGAAAGTTTGATGTTGCTCATAGCCCTATCATGGTATTTGCGCTTCAGCCCAAAAATGAATCTCTTATTCTTCGCTTTGTCGGTCAAAACCAACTCTGGGGCATAGCGCGATAGCTGAGTGAACTTATTCAGATAGTCTTGAATAGAGAGGTCTCCCTGTTGGAGATTAGCAAATTGCTCCCGCATCCTCTCAAGAGCTTGTTCTGGCACAAACTTCTCATTGAATAAAGTCCTGAACTGCTCCCATGTTCGGATAGTACCAGCTGCATCTCCAGAAGTAATGGCATCCCACCACAGCTCTGCCTCTTCCTGAAGAAGCCAAATGCCAAGTCGGGCTTTATTGTTAGTTCCCATGCCCATACCTTCGAAGATTTTCTCGCAGGTCTTCAGCCAAGCGATAGCTTCAGTCACTGTGCCTGTGCCTGTAAAAGGTTTCCCTCCAAGATTTCGGTATCTCTTTGCCACTTTGTCCAGCTCAAAGTCTTCTGGTGCTGGTGCCTGAATAATAGGGGCCTCTGCAGCTACGGGGATATTCCCCCGTCCTCCTGCTGCATCTCCTCGGCCTCCACGGCCTCCTCTGGCTGCTGCTGCTCGTGTAGCCATCTAAGAATACTGTATAAGCAAGAAAAGAGTCAAGCTCACAGATTTGATAATTTTCATAAATGATAAAGCAAGGAAATACAAAGGAAGATAATGATGATGTACTGATCCAATTGTTTTGCTAATCTGTTTAGCTCATTCTAGGATATTGCTAATCCTATCTCTAATGAGCTACTCGCATTAGAACACTACTGATTCTATTCTGACGAGGTGTTTAATGTGTTAGATCCCGGAGCTAAGGTTAACCAAAGCTCTGATACCAACTGTGACGATCCCAAAATCCGAGGGGCGGTATTAAGGATAATCATTAGGAAATAACACATTAATCATCATAGCAGAGTACAGATAATAGCAGAAACAATAAATAAAATAATTTTACATGGATATGACAGCGGAATCACAACATGTAGGAATATCAGAATAGCATAACGTGGGGATACACTTAGTAAAAAGAAAAGGAAGTGATCAGTCATCATCGCCAAAGGCGGAATACATACATGCAGTGACATAATAAGAGTATCAGTCTACATCGCCGAAGGCGGAATACATATACATATAGTGAGAAATACGGAAAGTAAATCAGTCTGCATCGCCAGTGGCGGAATCATAACATAAATACAGGAATGGCGGAAAATATCTAAGTCATCTCTATGAAGTCAGCCTCGCCATGAGCCAAAAGTGCATGCTATGCAGCAGTGCAGAACCAAAAATCACCTGTCACCTGTGTACTAGGCTGCCCGTGTGAAAATAAGGGCACCCGCGTTTGCAAAGTGAAACAAACAACGAGTCAGTCATGGGGACTGGTATGAGGAATCTATTTAATCAGTTAAACAACAATAATAGCAAATCATAGGACCACGCCACTTTCGCGGAACGGGTTTACTCCAGTGATTGCTAGTGCAATTAAAACAAGGTAAATTCTTTTTAAGACAACGCAATGCTTTTAGAAAGAATGAAGCTATTATAAGACTCAGGTCCCATCACACAATGCAACGCAAGCCGGAGGATAGAGTTTTACCTTATAATAGCCAAATATGCTTGATACGTATAAGGAGAAATCATTTGATATTATTACTAGTGCATATATGTTTCAAAAACGAATAGCATCATAAATATCAATCATAGACGGCATAGCTACCATATACTATGTCACCATACTAGTTCTACAATTAAGTCCGTTATTTCGTATTGGAAATTGGATTTCCGTCATGAGTCGAGGCAAGGGGCAAGCTCCTCTCCGCTTCGAGACACTCTAGCAAATGCCTCAGGATTACGCACACTGGGTAACCCCTGGATCTTCAGGGCCGGTCCTCACTTACGTTAGAGGATTGGCAATTCCTGAACACACGTTTCCCGGTCCTTACAGACCTATAATCGAGGCGCCTCGCATTCCAACAACCACAAAGGTGAAAAGTAGATATATATGTCAGGGCTGGTAAGTCACTGACACCACCATAGCTAGAAAGAAACGTCGTGCTCTCCCTGCAGTCCGTATCCCGTTTTTAACTCATACCGGGGTGTGAGGTTCGCGAATCTACGAAATACACAAAGCTAGGCCACGTAGGCCTTGCTTTGATCATCATCCACAAGACTTTGCTTTGCAACAGAAGCCTTGATCACAGCATCTTGGCATGCCACATAGGCAGTCCACTCCATACGATTGATTTCCATCGATATATAACCTCTAAGCTCGTACGTCTCAGAGAAGGGCGTTAAGCAAGAGAATAAATTCTCCGCCGCCAAACAGATATATATTTAATAGAGATCAATCAGTATAGAACAAAATCCAATGTCAGACACACAGTCCATTTACAAGTCCGTCCTGGGTCTGAACGAAACCGGAGGCGTCAAATTCCTCGTATATCCGTCCAATCAACATACACGTTCAGACGGCTACTACTTCCGTCCCTTTCCGGTAGCTACTCCGGTTAGGAACCTCAGTAGCGCCCATCCAACCGATACGAAGATCGTCGGTCTTGAATCGTCTTTGCATTTTCCAATTCGAATCGCTCGATGAATTATTTGAAATGAGGGTTAGCTCGGCCTTTTCAAATAACTCACGTCATTAGAATTTAAATCGATTCTTTATATGGTTATACTATTCGACATCCATCTTTCAGTTATTTAGTGTTATTTTCATGTCATACACATACAACCATCAAATATCAAACAATTCAAGCCCAACTGGTTTATTTGCAACCTATGTTGCTTATAATATTTTATAACGATTTTTCGCCATTTTTATTTATTTAAAAATGGCCATAATTAATTAAACGACGTTTCAGGTCGTTTCGTGTCACTGGCGCTGTTTTTCCCTTAATTTGTTTTACACATATCGGAAAATCTAACCGTTGGATCTTCACAAATTTTACATCAGTGGGAAGATATTCCCAAAGCGAACCCAACGGTTCCAGTTTCGTGAGAATCCGACGGTCGGATCTTCCACACTAGTCGTTTGAAGTTACGGTTTCAATTTACGAACTGCAGCGTCGTTATTCGATTAAATTTAATTATATTTATATATATATATATATAAATATAATCGTTTCTGGCGCTGTTTTTCCTAAATTTTGAATTAAACATTTCAGACAATCCAACCGTTGGATTTTTACAAGGTTGGTGCCATTGGAAAGATTATTCCAAGGCGAACCCGACGGTTGAGGTTTCGGGAAAATTCAATGGTCGGATTTCCCGCACTAGTCGTTTGAAATCACGGTTTCAAAATACGAACTGCACGGCCTCGTTTCGTTTTAATTTTATTTATATTTATATATTTATATAAATATAGTTCATTCAATGATTTCTATATCGTTTTCACTTCAAATATTTTTCTAACTCCCTAAATTTTGGAAAAATTTCGCCATAGCCTCCCCTGCACCGGGGGCATCGGGAAATCGCAAATAGCGTCCCGGTCCTTCTAATCTCAAAAAGAAAAAGAAAAAGCCAAGCGGCTAGCCAATAGGCTCAAAATCATCACCCAAACAAATCAGTAAATGTGTACCTATTTGTCGGGCACAAATTTTATTCCTCTTCTCTAGCCCCTTTGCTATAACCTGTTCAATAAATATGCAGGTACATATATATACAGTTCTTGTCAATTATCATTTTCTATTCAACTTCATATTTGATTTCTGTTTGGTTTTAAAACACCATTCATTCTAATGTTACATAAATAGGTGCAAATCATTTCATTAGCTAATTAATGAATATTTCAACTCATATATGTTTATTTTGAACAAGTGGCTATTTTTAACACTTCACATTTCAACGATTTATGCATACAATAAAAATGTGATTTTTATTGTACAATAATTCATTTCACAACACTGTTCTTCTATATAGTTCAAGTTGGTGATAAAAATGGGATTTTTATCATAAAACAATTTCTTTTAAGACGAGATTATTTTACACAGTTCATATAGTCAATAAAAGGTGATTTTTATTATCTAACAATTTATTTCAAAATATGAATATCATTCAACACATGAATTTCTAAACAACGAATGAATAGCAATTCAACACATGAATGTTTTCTATAGTTTCTATATATAGATAAAAATGTGATTTTTATTATCGAACGGTTTATTTCAAAATATGAATATCATTCAACACATGAATTTCTAAACAACGAATGAATAGCAATTCAACACATGAATGTTTTCTATAGTTTCTATATATAGATAAAAATGTGATTTTTTTATTATCGAACGGTTTATTTCAAAATATGAATATCATTCAACACATGAATTTCTAAACAACGAATGAATAGCAATTCAACACATGAATGTTTTCTATAGTTTCTATATATAGATAAAAATGTGATTTTTATTATCTAACAGTTTATTTTAAAATAAGAATACCATTCAACACATGAATCGCATAAACAACGAATGAATATCAATTCAACACATGAATGTTTTCTATACAATGAATAAATATAGTTAAAGCATATGAAAATAATTCAAACACAAGAATATTATTCAAAATTTCGGCAGCATAACGGCAGGGTAGTTACACCGGCACCGTCCCTAGTACGGCTCCTCGCTCTACCTTAAAACCTCGCGGTTTTTGACAATGGGAATCATGCGTCTAATTCGCACGCAGGCGGCATGTTTATTTTTATTTCATTTCCACAAACTAATCCTATGTGGTTTCAACCAAATATTTCTCAACCACAAACGGGTATTTTTCAACCACAATCAATCCATATCAATCACAAACAATCCCAAACTATCAATCAATTTTCACCACAATTTCAACCAATAAATATCGTCCATGGTTTGTGGACGAGGGGCGTATATATATATATATATAAATATTTATATATAGCAATTCACTTTCATTTTCAACATAGACATATTTATATAAAAAGGGATTGAAGAGTGAGAAATCCTCACCAATAGCTATCCACTCACACGATTCTTCTTTAATAGAAACTTCGCCTACTTCGCCTTGTTGTTGCTTTCGTTGACTGTATCCTCTACATAGGTAAAAATCGAATTTCACTATGTTATTCAATATATAAAGATTGCATTTTGACTTCGCTATTAAATATAAAGATTATATTTTTATTATTCTTTCAAAAATGCAGTTTTTTTTCCTTTTAGAAAAATGCAGTTTTTTTCTATTCTTTTAAAAATGCAGTTTTTTCTTCTATCAAAAATGCAGTTTTTTTCTTTTAAATAAATGCAGTTTTTCTCTTTAAAATAAATGCAGTTTTTCTTTTATCTTTAAAATAAATGCAGTTTTACTTTTATTTCAAAATAAATGCAGTTTTACTTTTATTTCAAATGCAGTTTTTTTTTTCTTTATTCTTTAATGCAGTTTTTCTTTTATTTCAAATCAGTTTTTGATTTCTTTTAAAAACAGTTTTTAAATCTCTTTTTAAAAAATCAGTTTTTGATTTCTTTTAAAAACAGTTTTTAAATCTCTTTTTAAATTTCTGTTTTTACATCCTTAAAAAAACAGTTTTAAAACTTTTAAAAAAACAGTTTTATTCTTTTCAAAACAGTTTTTAATTTCTTTTAAAAACAGTTTTTAAATCTTCTTAAAAATGCAGTTTTTATAACTTACTTCTTTTAAAAATTCTGTTTTAAAAACTTAAAACAAAAATCAGTTTTATAATTCCCTTTAAAACAGTTTTTAAATCATAAAAAAAAACAGTTTATACATTCACTGTAAAACAAAAACAAAAAGCAAAAACAAAATAAAATTAAATTAAACGCTCACCGAGCTTCGAATGGGAGGAGGAGGAAGTCGGCGGTTCTCGTGGCGTGGCGATGTCTGGAGTTCGATGGTGGTTCGCGGCAGTGGTTTCGGAGGTGTCGAGGGCGAGGGTTGCTCGATGGTTCGTTCGGTGGGAGGAGGAGGTTGGTCGGGCGGTGGACGGCGATCTGGCGTGGGCTTCGTCGGCGGCTCGAGCGTCAGGGGGCGGCGCGATTTAGGGTTAGGTCTTTTTTTTTTTTTTAATGTTTCGTGAATAACTGATCGGGGGGGGGGGGGGCAAACAGATAAGAAAAGGAGGGATGGTGGTTTTTTTTATTATTATTATTTAATTATTAAATTATGCACAAGGGTTGACTTTTACATACGATCTCGAAACGAGGTCCACCGCCTGTCGTCCATAGTGTTTTACCCCCATTCCGAACACAATGGGATATGTATCGCAAGCTGGTTTGATCGTTACAATCAGTTTCCGTTGAAATTTACAATTTAAATCCTTATATTGAATTTTAAACGTACATTTCAAATTACCGGGGTCACATACTAACTAGAAAAATTCCAGAAAAATATTTTCTAGTTTCGTATTGACGATACGGTCCTAACAAAACTAGTTTCGTCGAATTCTGAGACCGTTTGAAAAATGGCCAATTTCCAGTCGATTAAATTCAATAGAAACTGGTCAAACGCGTTTTCTTTTGCCACGCTCACATACTGATTCGAAAAATTATGAAATTTGAAACCTAGCAATAGTTTGACATCCCGGACCCGACAAAAGTGGTTTCGTCGAATTCCGAGGCCATATGCAAAATATCAATTTTCAAACTGACTTACTATTTCTTAACTCACTAATTTATTGAAATATTCTATATTTTATGGGAATAGGCTATTCTAATCATTCAAATTTCTTGTTAATAACCTAATTTAAAAATTTTAAACGGGTTCACATTTTCCGGGTTATTACAGCTGCCCGTGTAGAAAAAGGGGCACCCGAGTTTGAAAGTGAAACAAACTACGAGTCAGTCATGGGACTGGTATGAGAAATCTACTCAACACATATATAATATGGCTAATCACAGGACCACGCCACTTTCGTGGAACGGGTTTACTCCATTGGATTGCCAGTGCTTTTAAAACAAATCTTTCTTTTAAACATCGCTTTGCTTTTTATAAAAATGAAGCCGTTATAAGACTCAGTTCCCATCACACAATGCAACGCAAACCGGAGGATAGAGTTTTTACCTTATAACGGCCAAAATATGCTTGATACGAATAAAACAAGGCATTTGATATTATTGCTAGTGTTCATATGTTTTGAAAACAATTTCAAATCATAACTATCAATCATAGACGGCATTAATGCCCCATACCACTATGTCGCCATATATAGGTATACAATCAAAACCGCACAGTCACGTATTTGGAAATTGGTTTTCCGTCATGAACCAAGGCAAAAGATAGTCCTTACCGAATTCGAGACAATCTAGCCCATGTCTCAGGCAAGTACTCAGTCAAGCTTTTGGAGCGACAGGGCCGGTCCACCGATGTGGATTAAAATGCCTGAACAATACGTTTCCCCGCCCTTTGGGGCGTAAACGAGCCAACGAATGACTCCATCGGACCCGGATCGTCCGATCAAACCGAGGCGCCTCGTAACAGCAACAACCACATAGGTGAAAAGTATATAAATGTCAGGGCTGGTAGGTCACTGACACCACCCTAGCTAGAAGGAAACGCATGCCCTCCCTGAGGTCCTTCTCCCATTTTAGGTTCATACCGGGGTGTGAGGCTCGCGAATTTACGTTATACTCAAAGCTACGCCACACAGGCGGTGCTTTGATCATCACCACAAGACTTTGCTTTTCAACAGAAGCCCTGATCACTGCATCTTAGCATGCCACACAGGCAATTCACACCGTGCAACTGATGGCTATCAATCACACAGAACAAATTCCAATGTCAGACACACAGTCCATTTACAAGTCCATTCTGGGTCTGAACGAAACCGGAGGCACTAAATACCTCGCAAACCCATCGATCACCACGTACGTCTGAACGATCACCACTCATTATCCATATTTCGGGATGCCTCCCAATCAGGACCTCGGTTACCATCCAAACGAGGTGAAGATCTCCGGTCTTCGACCACCGTCTTTATCTTCGACTTTCAATCGTCGGTCAATTATTTGAAATGAGAATTAACTCGGCCTTCTCAAATAATTCACGTATATTTAGAATTTCAAATCAATTTGTTTCAATGGTTAAATTATTCGACAACACCAATATTATTATTTAATGTAATTTTCACACCAAACACATTCAACCATCAAATACAACATAAATCGAGCAAATTCAGTTTATTTCCACTCCATATTGTTTATGGTACTTTATAACTATTTATTGCTATTTTTATTTATTTTAAAATAGCTAATTTATTCAAAACGACGCTTCGGGCCATAAAGCGGCCGTGGCGCTGTTTTTCTTCAGATTTGATTTACACATATCTGAAAATCTAACCGTTGGATCTTCACAAAATTTACATCATTAGAAAGGTCTTTCCAAAACGAATCCAACGGTTCCAGTTTCGGGAAAATCCGACGGTCGGATCTCCTGGTACAATCGTTTGAATTTTCGATTTCAAAATACGAACTGCAGCGTCGTTATTCGATTAAATATATAATTATATATATATATATATATATATATATATATATATAAATATAATCGCTTCTGGCGCTGTTTTTCTTCAGATTTGAATTAAACATTCCAGAAAATCCAACCGTTGGATTTTTACAAGGTTGGTGCCGTTGGAAAGATTATTCCCAGGCGAACCCGACGGTTGAGGTTTCGGGAAAATCCAATGGTCGGATTTCCCGTACTAGTTGTTTGAAATCACGGTTTCAAAATACGACACGGCTTCGTTTCGTTTTAATTTTATTTATATTTATATAGTTATATAAATATAGTTCATTCAATGATTTCAATATCGTTTTCACTTCAAATATTTCACTAACGCCTTAAATTTTTGGAAAATTTCGCCATAACCTCCCCTGCACCGGGAGCATCGGGAAATCACAAATAGCTTTCCCGGTCCTTCTAATCTCATAAAGAAAAAGAAAAAGGCAAGCGGCTAGCCAACAGGCTCATAAAATCATCACCCAAACAAAACAGTAAATGTGTACCTATTTGTCGGGCACAAAATTTTATTCCTCTTCTCTAGCCCCTTTGCTATAACCTGTTCAATGAATATGCATGTACATATATATACAGTTCTTATCATTTATCATTTTCTATTCGACTTCATATTTGATTTCTATTTGGTTTAAAAACACCATTCATTCTAACCAAGGTTCAAGAACTCGGTTTCGGTTTCAGTTTCGGTCATTTGAAATTTTGTTAGTTTCGGATGGTTTCGTAAATTTCGGAAGTTTCGGTTTAGTTTCGGTTTCGATCCAAATTTCGGTTTTAATAGTTTGACAACAAAAGCTTATGTTCAACTTGTACTAATATGGACTAAAATACTTTTAGTACAGTCCAAAATAACAAAATTCAGCCCAAGAACTACCAGCCCTAACTAAAAACCAAATAGGAACCAACTTAAAAACAGCCCAGCCCTAACTAAAAACCAAAATAGGAACCAACTTAAAAACAGCCCAGCCCAAGTATTCCTCCCTGTAACCCTAAATAACCATCCAAGCCGTCGCTTTCTTCCTACTTGCAACATCGACAAAAAATACAACGATGGCTGGGAAATCGACTATTTCTGTAGCAATAATACAACGTTGGCTGGGGAAAAAAGGTGAAGTTATCTTCTGAAAATGAGATTATCGAATTGAAGATGAGATCGATTTTGAAGTTGAAAAGGAAAGTGATGTCGTGTTTTTGTTTCGAGATCTGTAAGTATCATTGTTCTATAACATGAAGCTGAGTTTTTTTTTTTTGATGTAGTCCGAGACCGAATTTTGAAGTCGATTTCGGACCGTTGGTGAACGAAACCGGTCCGGTACCGCCGGAATCTCGGGGTACCGGCCGACTTCTCGAACCATGATTCTAACGTTACATAAATAGGTGCAAATCATTTCATTAGCTAATTAATGAATATTTCAACTCATATATGTTTATTTTGAACAAGTGGCTATTTTTAACACTTCACATTTCAACGATTTATGCATACAATAAAAATGTGATTTTTATTGTAAAACAATTCATTTCAAAACACTATTTTTCTATATAGTTCATATAGGTGACAAAAATAGGATTTTATATATAGATAAAAGGTGATTTTTATTATCAAACGATTTATTTCAAAATATGAATACCATTCAACACATGAATTTCTGATCAACGAATGAATATCAATTCAACACATGAATGTTTTCTATAGTTTCTATATATAGATAAAAATGTGATTTTATTGTCAAACAATTTATTTCAAAATATGAATACCATTCAACACATGAATTTCTAATCAACGAATGAATATCAATTCAACACATGAATGTTTTCTATAGTTTCTATATATAGATAAAGATGTGATTTTTATATTTAAAACGCGAATACCATTCAACACATGAATTTCTAATCAACGAATGAATATCAATTCAACACATGAAGGTTTTCTATTCATTGGATAAATATAGATTAAGCAGATGAAAATAATTCAAACACACGAATATTATTCATAATTTCGGCAGCATAACGGCAGGGTAGTTAAAACCGGGACCGTCCCTAGTACGGCTCCTCGCTCTACCTTAAAACCTCGCGGTTTTTGACAATGGGGATCATGCATCTAGTTCGCACGCAGGCGGCATGTATATATTTATTTCATTTCCACAAACTAATCCTATGTGGTTTCAACCAAATATTTCTCAATCACAAATGGGTATTTTTCAACCACAATCAACCAATATCAACCACAAACAATCCCAAACAACCATTCGCTATCAATCAATTTCCACAACAATTTCAACCAATAAATATCGTCCATGGTTTGTGGACGAGGGGCGTATATATATATATATATATTTATATATATTTATATATAGCAATTCACTTTTATTTCCACACACATATATATATATATATAGAAAAAGAAATTGAAGAGTGAGAAATTCTCACCGAATAGATAATTCAATCCCACGACTCTTCTTTGCATAAAATCTTCGCCAATCTCTCTTGTCGCTTTCGTTGCCCGTATTCTCTACATATGTAAAAATCGAATTTTTACTATGTTATTCAATATATAAAAATCGAATTTCAAAAATATAGATTCCGCCTTTTCAAAACTAAAGATTATATCTTTAATATTCCTATGATGTAAAAATTATATTTTTATTACTTTAAAAATACAAAAATCATATCTTACTTCTTCTACTTAATAAAAACTCCGTCTTTTCTATTTTAAAAATATGATCTTTCTATCCCAGTTCAAGTCTTCTTCTTTTTAAAAGTTTAAACCTTTTTCTATTTAAAGTTCAAATCTTTTTCTTTTTAAAGTTTAAATCTTTTCCTATTTAAAGTTTAAATCTTTTCCTATTTAAAATTCAAATCTTTTTCTTTTTAAAGTTTAAATCTTTTCCTATTTAAAGTTTAAATCTTTTCCTATTTAAAATTCAAATCTTTTTCTTTTTCAAAATTAAATCATTTCAAAATCAGTTTTAAACTTTTCTAAAAATCAGAATTTAAACGCTTTTGAAAATCAGTTTTAAATGCTTTTAAAAATCAGTTTGTAAATCATTTTTAAAATCAGTTTTTAAATGCTTTAAAAACTCAGTTTGTAAATCATTAAAAATCAGTTTTTAAAACTTTAAAAAAAATCAGTTTTAAAATCCTTAAAAATAAAATAAAAACAAAAACAACTTACATTGATTCGTCAAGGAGGGGGGGTGGTTTTGCGTCAGGTCGGCGGTGGGTCTCGAACTGGGCGGAGCTGGCTTCGAGGGGGCGGCGGATGCGTCGCGATGCTTCGGGGGGGGATTGGCGAAGCGGAGGGTTCGTCGGCGTCGCGAGGTGGAGAGGATCGGGAAGGAGGAGATGGAGGCGCGGCGGTAGCGAATCGGCGTCGCGATGGTCAACGTCGGGGCTAGGGTTTTTTTTTTCTTTTTTTTTTTTCTGTTCGAAGTGGAGAGAGAAGAGAGAATGGGGGGGTTTATATAAAATATATATATATTTAATTATTTAATTTTGCAAAAAAAAAGTTGACTTTTACATACGACCTCTAAACGAGGCCCACCGCCTGTCGTCCATAGCGTTTTACCCCCATTCCGAACACAATGGGATATGTATCGCAAGCTGATTTGATCGTTACAATCAGTTTCCTTTTGATTTACATTTAAATCATTATATTGAATTTTAAACGTACATTTCAAATTACCGGGGTCACATACTAACTAGAAAAATTCCAGAAAAATATTTTCTCGCTTCATATTGACGATACGGTCCTAACAAAACTATTTTCGTCGAATTCTGAGACCGTTTGAAAAATGGCCAATTTCCAGTCGATTGAAATCAACTGAAACCGGCCAAACGCGTTTTCCTTTGCCACGCTCACATATTGATTCGAAAAATTATGAAATTTGAAACCTAACAATAACTTGACACTGCGGATCCAACAAGTGGTTTCGTCGAAATCCGAGGTCATTTGCAAAATGTCCATTTTTAAGGGCCTGAATTCCATAGCGACTATTCAGAATTTTCAACTGGACATATCTTTTGATTCCCGCTATCAAATTTCGATTGGTCAGATTCGTTGGAAAGATATCATCAATTAGATCCTAATGTTTTTGGTTTCACTAAAATCCGGATTGTTTTGCACCCGGTATATTCAATTGAAGTTTGAAATCGAATTATCGAACTACCGCGCTATTTTCAATTCTATATATAATTATAATTAATTATATTCGTTTTCAAATGTCGATTCAAACTCAGTTTTCATCGCCATTATTTAAAATATTTATTTTAAATATTTAAAATCCATTATTTTAGCCAATTTAAAAAAAATTAAATTGGTTCAGATTTTCTGGGTCGTTACAAAAATACATTTCAGAAATTCTTCTCAGAGCTCAAATGCACAAAGCAAATCCATTACCTACTCCTATGATTACAAACATACAATTATCCAAGCATAAAGGAGAACCTTTTCAAGATGTAAAATTATTTAGAAGCATTGTTGATGCACTTTATAAGCTACAATAACCAGACCAGACATAGCATTTAGTGTCAATAAGGTTAGCCAGTGCATGCAAAGTTCTTTGGACAATCATTGGAAGACAGTTAAGAGAATATTAAGATATCTAAAAGGAACAATGGATCATGGTTTAATTCTTAAGAACAACAACACTCTTAACATTAATGCTTATGTTGATGCAGACTGAGGAATAGATTATGATGATAGGAAATCAACTTCTGATTACTATATTTTTCTGGGTAAAACTCCTGTATCTTGGTGTGCTAAAAAACAAAATATAGTGTCTAGATCGAGTACTGAAGCAGAGTTCAGAAGTGTTGCTAGCTGTACAGCTAAAATTATGTGGATAGAATCATTGTTAAGTGAACTTCAGATCACAACATCAAAGAAACCTATAGTGTGGTGTGATATTGTCAGTGCTATATCTCTATCTTCTAATCCAGTTTTACATTCGAAGACCAAACACATTGAATTGGATTTATACTTCATTAGAGAACAAGTGATAAAAGAAAAATTGAAAGTAAGATATATATATATATATATATATATATATATACACACACAAAAGGATGCTTATGACCTTAAAACTAAACTAGCTTGCTGAACACATTCTTTACCACAATTTGAAATACTTCCGGTTCGAGACATGAAAAAAGGAATAAGATAATCATACTATATTTGTGCGATGGATCATTTGTAGTGAGATATGGTACCTAAGTTGACATACTGATAGCCCAAGAAAGCCAAGCCAGCATCCTATTCCATCGGCTATAATAAAGAAAGAAGATATTTATATGTAATTAAAACTTTGAGTTATATTTATACTTTGTCAGCCACAACCACTTGCCAAGTCTCCTTACTAACAAATATGGGAATATATTGAATAGACCAAACAACAAAACATAAAACTAAACAAGCATGCCAAACATATTCTTTACCACAATTTGAAATACTTGGATAGCAAACAAATCTTTCATCCAAATCATATCCTTCATCATTACTCAAAAACATTTGTCTCATATGTAACGAACTTTCAGCAAAAATAACTATCTATTATCAATCATCAGCCTCTCACTGTAGTACATAGGTTGACCATTATAGTTGGCATCTTTAGGTAAAAAGAAATTCTAGATTATTCAATAACAATGCATTATCCACTCAAACAAGATCTGAGCTAATCAAGCTAGATATTTCTATTTTGTTGTCTAAGGCAAATAGAAATCAAATTTGAGAAAGAAACACTTAGCTGAGCTGCGTCTTCCTTTTTAGTACTTTCTACTAATTAATTTCTTCACTGGTACTCTCGCTTCTTCTTCTTCCGCTCTGAGTGTGCTAACGGATCTGGAATGAGAAGATGGCTTCCATTTCTTTTTCTTTTTTCTTGGATTTCTCGATTTTTTTCCATAACTTGTGTTGTTTAACCAGATTTGCATCTATTTTCTCCAGCGATTTGTTCTGCCGCTTTCCTGCTGTCGCTGCCATTACTCATGTTTTCATGCGAGCTGGGTATTGGTTCTAGAATTAAGATTTGTGAGCGATTTTATTTGACACTCTTTTAGTCTCTCTCCCCCCATTTCACGATCTGCGGTGAAGAGATCCGACTTCGAATCGACATTGACGCTCCGATTCTTGGATGCTTTATTTACCCTATTTATTTGGTTGAAGAAGACGGAAAGTAGATTTATTAAAAGTGATTTATGATTTCACGGGAAATGTTGAAGAAAATGTACCGCTGGTGGAGGACACGTAGGCCATGTGGTGACATTTACTTTTATGGGTCTGTGAATGGTAAAAACGTGGGATGTGGCTACCTGTTGAGGAACCACGACGAAATCAAATTGGTCGGAGGTTTAAAATGCCGAGACCTCTCGGTTTTCAGTGCCGAGTTGATGGCAGCTATAGTTGGAATCCACGCAGTCGAAACAAAGTTTCCAGTATTAAAAACTTAATCGTAGAAGGAGACAATGAGGATGTTGTCAAGTACCTGAAGATCCATTATCAAAATTGGCCAGAAACCTCTCGAAAAATTGTAACCGGAAGCTTCAACAATCTCAGATTTACACATGTTTTCAGAGAAGCAAATGGATTGGCCGACTTTTTATCAAGAAAAGCAATTAACCTCGACCCCAACAAGAAGAAATCATTTCTCTGGACCGATCGCTTCTCTGGTCAACTAACAAAAATTCATTCTGATGATCTGGAGAAACTGTGTGTTAGGGGAAAATAAAGTGTTTTAATTTGTTTGCTGCAGACGGGGTGGGTCAAAAAAAATCTAAATTGAAAATTGACGACCATATCAGGTAATTATAATAACATGTGTTAATTTACCTGATCGTTGTGGTTAAAATGCCTGTACTGTGGGGACTTTAAAGTGACCTGCTTTTGTTCTAGTTAAGACGTTGTTGCTCTGTTCATTATTATCAACTGCAATTTCTTATGTTGGCTTAGAAAATGACATGAATCTCATGGTCATGTTCCCCGTTATTACCTCCGTAACGGCAATTGTTGTTATCGGTTATTTTTTTAATCTCTGTTAATACAACTATCTAGGAGTTATAACCATGGCATGATATTCAATACTCATGCTAATACTTGACTGGTTCAACAGAAAGTTTCAAATAGCATTGGTATTGGTTCATCCAAGATCTACATTCACTCCCCATACAACAATAACCCTTTAGTAACCCTGAATTGTTAGCTCAAACTGGTTTGCAAATTGATATCTTTGCAAAGCCAAGAAAAGTTCATGTTGTAATAAGCATGTAAATTAAGGTCGTATTTTTTTAAATCAAAAGGCGCAAACTAGCTAATGATTTTCTAATAGAAAGTGCAAATTAACTTGCATTTTTCAAAAATTTCAAAAACAAATCTGAAATTAAAACACTGGAAGTTATCTTACAATTTCTATTAGAAAAGTGAAAGGTACCTTGACCTGACTATGTGCACTTATTGGTTGAATTAATTTATAGTTTACATGTTGTATGTTATAGTTTACATGTTGCCATGTAAAATAAGCTTTTCATTTGCATATGATTTCCTGCATTAATTAATAAGGCTAACAGGATTCATGGTGTTTAGTGTATTTAATATACAGTCACCATTTTAATATACTGTTCAGTGTATTTAATATACAGTCACCAATTTAATGTGAGGAGGGCTGCACCAAGATTACCCATATCTTCCCGTAATTTAACAGAATTGCCATCTTATACCTATAGTATTTAACAAAATACTCATGTTAGCAAAATACCCGTATCTTCCCGTAATTTAACAAAATAGATAACTTGGCATTAGGAAGGGACTTTAAGAAGTGGATGGAAACGTATGATCCTGATTTTGTTAAATTTGTAATACAAATTAATCTTCAATTATTCGGCACATAGTTTGTCGTTGAAACATGTTTCTCGCCATTGAAATCTAAAATGCCCAGATGACACAAAAGTGATTCATATTGATAACATGTTCATCAATTTCCCCTGTACATGTTCATCATTTTCCCCTGTACATAGCTGCATGTCTTCAGTATTCTTAGCATTAAGATCAGATTCATATATGCCATTGTCGCCATTTTCAGAGATGGCTTCTTCATGCCTCTTTTGAGGTGCGATAGTGTCAATAGTAGAAGAAATGCCTTCTTAATTTGCTATTATTTGAAAGTCCGAGGCTTGTTTATCTTGTAGTTAATGCAGCTACATTTTCTGCTGTTGATATTGTATCCGATCCAGTTATTTTCTGCATAATATTCTCCCCATCATATACTGTAATGTAATCTCTGTCTAGTAATACAGAATCCGCCTCAATTTCAACTAATAACATATGAAGACCTTGTAATGAATAGTATGAAATCAACGTTTCAGTATGAAATCCTGTACCTTTCAAATGTTTAATTTTTAAGTATTTACATCCATCTGCTTTCATGTTACTAGTATGATAATGTTTCATTTTCATGTCTGTCTCAGGTTTTTTTTTTACTAAAGTCCAGTACTTATGCTTGATGAGCCTTGATGCTAGGATCAACATGGTTTGCTTTTGCTGTTGCTTGGAGCATTGAAAGAATTCATGTTATTTTTGTAGTATCTATTTCTGGTGTTGTTTGCTATTTGTACTGCAGCTTAATCTATTTCTGGTGTTGTTTGCTTCAGATTTTGATTATTGTATTAGTGTTTTAACTGCAGTTTTTACAGCAGTGTTTTTGTATTTTTAGTTAAGTGTTTACAGCAACAGTTTTTGTTCTGTTTCTAATGCAGTTTTTGTTCTGTTTATAGTTCGGTTTTTTTGTTCTGTTTTCGTTAGATGGATCGGGTCGGGTTGACCCGTTAAATAATCGGGTCAGGTCGGGTCAACCCGTTTATTAAATGGTTTAAACGGGTCGGGTATGTGTATACCTTGATTGAGATGGGTCAAATTCTATCCGACCCATTTGACGGGATGTTCATGTAAAATTTGACCGTACATACAGAAAATGGTTAAATTCTGATGATTGCAGATACCTAAACGTAAAATGGGGAAGGTATGGGGATGTAAAAGGTTGAGATGCATATCTTTCCTCACATCCACGCACAATACACACATAATCCTTGCACTACATTTGAAACAATTAATCTCGGCTGTTAGATCTTTGATTTTAACCTTCTGTGTAAACAAAATGAAATCCAACATCGAGACATAATGTATGTTCATGTGTGTGTAAACACGCACGCGCGTGCTTGCATGCTCACGTACACACACGCAACTATATGTACGCATCAAAGTTTTAAAATGCGAAAGGCGTACATCAGACGTTTTCAGGTCTACGGGGCGAGACGTAAGCCTCAAATCGTTGAAACTCATATGATTAACTTAAGATCATATAAAGATAACATGCAAAACAAATAAAGAAATTTCGACATTTTAAATTAACCAATAAAGAAATTCTTTCATTTTAAATTAACAAATGCAAAAAAATGAAAAACAATTAATTTAAGATCCCATTTTTACCAAGCATATCTTCTTATTACAGATAAAAAATAAATAATTGAAACTCATATGATTCAAATTTTGATTTCTTAAAACTATTTGAAGATTGCATCAATTATTTATTAGTTTTGCAATTTGTTATTCTAAAAAAAAATGAGTGCATTTATATTTTGTAGGCACTTGTGGAGAAGGAGGAAAAAAACAGAATTTGGAATGTAATGGCAACGAGAAAGCAAATGTGTGATCAAAACGGACACTACAAGCTTTGTGAATTTTCGGATGGAGGCTTTGTGATATGGTCCATGTTTCGCCTTCATAATATCTAAAATTCTATGTATCTTTAGTAAAACTTTGTATTGTTTTTTGTAATTTGATCTTGATATTATGGTATTTTGAAATTGGAAGCATTATGCAAAAATGACATTATTGAATTTGAAATATGGAAGTGTATCAAATACTTTTATTTGAATTATATGTTGAATTATATATGTGATTGAAAATCATAAAACCATGTTATATAAGTGCTAGCAATTTATGTATGCCAACATTTATAAGAGTTAGTAGGATTATGATACTGACATTTATAAGTGTTACCATATCTTATAGTTCCAACATTTATAAGCGTTAGCAATGAATATGTTTGTAACTCTTATAAATGTTACCGTATTTTATGGTTCCAACATTTATAAGTGTTAGCAATGAATATGTTTGTAACTCGTATAAGTGTTACCATATCTTATAGTTTCAACATTTATAAGTGTTAACAATGAATATGTTTGTAACACTTATAAGTGTTAGCAATGAATATGTTTGTATCACTTATAAGTGATAGCAGTTACTCTGTTTGTAACACTTATAAGTGTTATAGGAAATTCCTCACAGGCCGTTGGTGACACTTAAAAGTGTTACAGAAATTATTTGTAACACCTATACTTATTGGGAATCCCCTGTTTTGGTGTAGTGTACAACGGCAGGACCGATCCGACCATTAATCTCATGTGATACATGCGACATACGGAAGTACTATCAGAATCGGTCAATGTCATGGCCAAGTGCTTCCCCCTTTTCTTAACCGACATTGCAGCCATGTGGTTTCGACGGCTAACAACTGAGTCGATCAACGGTTGGAATATGTTGGTCACCCACTTCATTGAACAATTCAAAGTTCACATATCTTGGCCTAAAAGCATCATGCTCCCCACCTCCATGAAGCAGCAGTCTGGCGTGACCTTACACTCCTTTTTAGAAAGATTCAACGCCGCTGTAGCATCGATCGATCGACCTGAACCATCGATGGTGCTCATGGCCGCGATGGTAGGAGTTCTAGATCGAATAGACTTCAAAATCTCTCTTCAGAGGGACCCTCTCGGAGGTATTGGAGATTTCTACTCTAAAGCAGATAGGTTCCTCCAGTAAGAGGACGCTAACATCGAGATGGAGAATCTCGATGTACTCGCTACAAAGGATGGAGGATCATCCGTTGTTGCGTAGGATAAAGGCAAGGGAAAGTCTTGGAAAAGAATGACAGGAATGTGCAGTTCCGAAGAGAGCCCAAATATGATTGATACACTGAGCTCAACTCTTCACTATTGGACACATACCTCGACGTGCGAGGAACTCTTCTTTTTCCCAAGCCTCAGAGAAAGGAGACGACCCAAAGAGAACGAGAATCAGGAAAGCACTACATGTTTCATGACACGAAAGGTCATGGCACCAATGACTACAGGCACTTGCGTGATCTCATCGAAGAACGGTTCAGACGTGGAGAACTACCCGAGTATGTTAAGCAACCAGCGACATCCGCACCGCCAATGCTACCCTCCCATGCTCCTCAGAATGGTTCCCATGCTCCTCGGAATGGGATTTAACCCGAGCCTAGCAATCACGGCATCATTATCAATTGATCTGGATTAGATCATACCTCGTTTCTTAGGGTATAAGAAATGCATTTATGTTGCTTTAAAATAAAGTGGCTATGTTGAAGTGCACACGTACAGGCTTACGATTTAACCCATGGCGTGCTATGGATTCAACTATAGACCCATAAGAATTTATTTTGGTTTTGTAATAATTGTTAGCAGCAATAAGATTTGTTTCTCAAACATGGATTATGTTTGATGAATATGAATACTTTACCAGGATATGGTTGGGTTCTCAATCTAAAACCGAGTGTGGTTTATGCTCATCCCTAAGATATGGCCGATGCCTAGGCATTCAATTCACTCATCGGGATAAGACGAAACTAACTCTCCGTCTAGCTGAGTATGGCTTATACTCTACCAAAGGCATGGTTAATATCTATGCTAAAATTCTACTTGCAAGGATGTGGCGAGCTTGAATTTCTTTCAATATGAGTATGGATGATACTCGAACCAAACTACCTTGTAGGGACTTGACAAATAAATACTACCAAAATCCGAGCATGGTTTATACTCAATCTCCTAATATGAATCACAACCCGAGCATAGTTGATGCTCGACTCTAGGCTTTTGGGTATGGCTTATACCTGGAAAATCGAACTGTCTTATCGGGTTATGGCAAGATAACCCGATTATTACTCAAGTATGGTTTACACTCAATCCCCAGGTATGGCTTACACCTGGCCAATCAAACTACAATGCCAGGATCTGGCAAAAAGATATGATCCCTACTTGAGTATGGTTTATATCCCAGCGGATCTTTAAGCATGGTATAAGCTCAAAATGGTCGAACTGTACAATCAGGATTTGGCATATCTGTTTATCTCTTTTTGTGTAGGAACAAATTATATTCATAGTTAACTACAAGAAAACCTACTTTTAGATGTAAATTGCGTTCATAAATTGAATGTAAGCATATACTAGATAATGAAAAGTGGTGGCCATTTTTTTCCCCGCTTAAATCTTTTGTGAAAATGATTTGAAGTACCACTCATTTTTTTCATTCCTTCGTTTCCACTTCAGAACAAAGCCCTTAGAAAACCCTACCTCTCCATCTCCCTACTCCGCTTCCAAAAACCACTTCTCTGGTCTTGTGACGACCCCAAACCCCGTAAGACGGTGGCTAGGATAATCTTTGGAATATAACACATAAACAATTAACAGCAGAACAGAAATAAATCATTACACATATAATGAACATCAAAATACACTGGATAAATATAATCATCGGAGTTACACAGAAGAATAGGATCATACTTAGCACAAAATACAGTTTCAGCTTAATATAAAATGTCTGCAACGGAATCAAACATAATATACATAACGGTGACTGAAACAGTAAAATAGAAATGATAAATCCAGATCCATCTATCCAAAATAAGTCTGCTAAAACCTGAATACAAGGCAGCCCGTGTAGAAAAGAGGGGCACCCGAGTTTGCAAGTGAAACAAACTACGAGTCAGTCATGGGACTGGTATGAGAAATCAACTTAACTGCTTAAACAACAACAAGGCGAATCATAGGACCACGCCGCTTGCGCGAAACGGGTTTACTCCCATGATCGCCAGTGAATACATTAAAGTAAATCATTAAAAACGAAATGCTTTTTTTTAGAATGAAGCCAATATAAGACTCAAGTCCCATCACACAATGCAACGCAAACCGTAGGATAGAGTTTTACCTTATATTGGCCAAAATATGCTTAATACGACAAAACAAAGTCTTTTGATATTATTATAGTGTTTATATGTTTCAAAAACAATATCAATCATAATATCAATCCTAGATGGCATGGGTACCATATATCATGTTGCCATATATAGGTTTACAATCAAAACCGCACATGACGTATTTGGAAATTGGATTTCCGTCGTGAATCGAGGCGAGGGACAAGATCCTCACCGATTCGAGACAATCTAGCCCATGTCTCAGGTCAGAGCTCGAGTGACCTTTGGAGCCATAGGGCCGGTCCACACTTAGCGGATTAAAAATTAAACCCTAAACAATACGTCCCTCCGCCCTTTGGGGCGTAAATGAGCCAAATGACTCCATATCGAGGTGCCTCGCAACAGCAACAACCACATAGGTGAAAAGTATATAAATGTCAGCGCTGGTAGGTCCCTGACACCACCCTAGCTAGAAAGAGACACATGTTCTCCCTGGATCCTCTCCCATTTTTGGTTCGTCCCCGGGTGTGAGACTCGCGAATCCATGCTATACACAAAGCTATGCCACACAGGCCGTGCTTTGATCATCAACCATAAGACTTTGCTTTTCAACAGAAGCCTTGATCATTTGCCACTTAGGCATGCCACACAAGCAATTCACTCCATGCGACTGATTTCTATCAATATATAACATCTGAGCTCGTACGTCTCAAAGAAGGGCGTTAAGCAAGAGAATAAATTCTTTGCCACCAAACAGATATATATTTAACAGAGATCAATCAGCACAGAACAAAATCCAGTGTCAGACACACAGTCCATTTACAAGTCTGTTCTGGGTCTGAACGAAACCGGAGGAACTTTATTCCTCATACATACGTACCATCCACAAATACGTCCGGACGGCTACTACGGTCGCCCCTTCAAGGTAGCTACTCCAATCCTGAGCGACAGTAGCACCCCTCCATTCGACGTGAAGATCGTCGGTCTTGCACCGTCTTCATGTCTTCGACTTTGAATTGTCGATCAATTATTTGAAATGAGATTTAACTCGGCCTTTTCAAATAATTCACGTATACTAGAATTTAAATCAATTCTTTTCTTGGTTAAGTTATTCGACACTCACATTTCAGTTCTTTAATATAATTTTCATGTCAAACAAATTCAACCATCAAATATCAAGCAAACCAAGTAAAACCGGTTTATTTCCATTGCATATCGCTTATAATATTTTATAACGATATATCGCTATTTTTGTTTATTAAAAAAAATAGCCTAATTTAATTAAATGATGATTCAGGCCATAACGCGGCCGTGGCGCTGTTTTTCTCTAAATTGGATTTACACATTTCTAAAAATCTAACCGTTGGATCTTAACAAATTTTATACCATTGGAAAGATCTTTCCACGGCGGATCCAACGGGTCCAGTTTCGAGAAAATCCGACGGTCGGATCTCTCAGTATAATCGTTTAAAGTTACGATTTCAAAAGACGAACTGCAGCATCGTTATTCGTTTTATTTTAATTTATATTTACAGATATATATATATAAATATAATTCGTTCGTCGATTTCTAAACCATATTCACTTCATACACGGGTTAAAAATAATATTTTTAACTCACAAATATTTATTTCAACACATGAATATTTTTTTAACACTTCATATATTTGATAAAAAGGTGATTTTTATCTTTCTAGTCCTTTATTCAACATATGAATATTTTCTATTTTCACTAACACGATAAAAAGGTGATTTTTATTGTTAACAAAGTATTTATTCAACACATGACTTTTATTCAACACATGAACTTCTCAACACACGAGTATCGTCAACACATGACTTTTTTTTAATGGTTCATATACTTGATAAAAATAATATTTTTTTATCGATCTAAATATTTTTTCAACACATGAATATTTTCTATATTTTATTTAAGTGATAAAAATGTGATTTTTATTGTTTCAAATATTTTCTCAACACATGAATATTTTTAGAACTTCATATATTTGATAAAAGGTTAATTTTGTCGTTTCACAATTTTATCCAACACTTATGTATTTTATAACTTCATGTTTATAAAAAAATGTGATTTTTATTCTCTAAGCAAGTTATTTCAAACATGGATAAATTATCAACACATGAATATATTTCAATACATGAATAAAATTCAAACACACAAATATTTCTAAAAATTTCAGCAGCATAACGGCAGGGTAGTAAAACCGGCACCATCCCTTATGACGGCTCCTCGCTCTACCTTAATACCTTGCGGTATTTTACAGTGGGGATTCATGCATCTAGTTCGCACGCAGGCGGCATGTTTTTCATTCATTTCCTCACTCTTACCCTATTTGGATTCTAACTACTCTCAATTATTCTCTCAACCAAAAAGGTATATTTCAACCACAAGGGTATTTTTCAACCACAAGTATTTTTCAACCACAAAGCTATTTTTCAACCACAAACAACCATTCACACATATCAACCAAATTTCACATCACAACTCAAACAAGTCATCCATGGTCTGTGGACGACGGGTGTCAGGAGTTTCTAAAACTCCGTCGGCAACCTAATATATTTTATTTCCATTCAAGTGAGTTAGAAATCTCATATTGGTTTGTAGCTTTCTAAAAATTGTAGAAGGCTCAGAAAAATATCCGGTCTCTTCTAGAATGTAGAGAGCGTCGACACGGTCCCAATATCTCATGTTTCATCGAATTTCATCAATGTAGCAAAAAGATACGATTTTTCAAAGTTTGCAACACTAAAAAGTATTTAAATCAGTTTAATATGGACAAAGTCGTTACCTCTCTTCGATGTTCAAAACTAGGTTTTGAAAATTCGTGAAATTCGTGCAGTTGCAGTTCGATCAGATGGTCTGGCGTGGTCGGGGGTGGAGAGGGCTTCTCGGCGCTGGGGATCTTGGCCAGTTCGACGGCCGGAGATGGGCGTGGCAGCGATGGGAAGTGGTGGAGTTTGAAGCGTCGATCCTGGCGCTACAGGCGATGGTGGAGGGCGAGGGTTGGTCGGATTTGAAGAGGGAAGGGAGGGCTGTCGATTCTGGGTGGTGGCGGGGTCTAGCGTGGGCTGAGGTGGCGGCGATTTGGTTGGGAAGGAAGGAGCAACGGTCGTCGTCGAGAACGAGAGAGGGAGCGGGTTTTTTGAGGGATTTTAGAAAATAAAAATAATGAAGGAAAAACCCTATTGGCCCGTGGTTTTATTAAATTTTAAAATAGTGTTTTCTTAAACGAACTCCTTTTCGAACCCAACTACTGTCGCCCTTAGCTAATTACGCCCATCTCGGACACAATGGGATATGTTTCGTAGGCCAATTCGACTGTTACAGTCAGTTATTCTTCAAATTAAAATATAAATCATTCAATTTCTGATTTGAACGTACATTTTAATTTGCCGGGCCCACATACTGACCTGAAAAATTCCAGAAAAATTATTTCTAGCAACGTATCGACGATACGGTTCTAACAAAACTGATTTCGTCGAATTCTGAGACCGTTTGAAAAATGGCCATTTTCTGGTCGATCAGATTTAACTAAAACTGACAAAACACGTTTTCCTTTGCCACGCTCACATATTGATTCAGAAAATTATGAACTTTGGAACCTAGCAATAATTCGACGTCCCGAACCCAACAAAAGTGATTTCGTCGAATTCCGAGGTCGTTTGCAAAATGGCTATTTTTAAAGCCTTTATATATTTAAATTCCACAACGACTTTTCTAAATTTTAAACTAGGCATATCTTTCCACTTCTAAAGTGAAATCTCAGTTTCTCAACTTCGTTAGAAAGATATGATTCAACAGATTCGAATATTTCTTGTTTCGTTTAATTCTGACTTATATTGAAGTCTAATTCATTTGAAATTCGAAATCGAATTTTCGAACTGCCGCGCCATTTCAAGCTCGTTATATAATTAAAATAAATTTATTCGTTTTCAATTCGATTTAAATAAAATTTTCATCGTTATTATTTAAAATATTCATTTTAAATAATCAAAATTCATTAAAATAGCCAAAATAAAAAATTTAAATCGGCTCAGATTTTCCGGGTTGTTACAATCTCCCCCACTTAAAATCTTTTCGTCCTCGAAGAGGAACGAAGTCGGAAGTTGTTTACAAATCAACTCAACTTCCATTATTTTAATTATGGCTTAAGTTCTTCAACTTTTCAGTTTCTAAGAACTTTTCAAATTTTTCAAAAATTTGGCTAACACCCTAAATTTGCGAAAAATTTCGCCATAACCTCCCTTGTACGGGAGCATCGGGAAAATCCCCAAACCGCCACACAGGCCCTCTGATCTCAAAAAGAAAAAGAAACAACCAAGCAGCTAGCCAATCGGCTCATAAAATCATCAAAACCCAAAGAAATACAATAAACATGTACCTATTTGACGGGCAAACAATTTTATTCCTCTTCTTTGCGTACCTGCTATGACCTGTTCAATTATATACATATATATGTGTACATGTATGCATGCATTTCAATAAATTTTCACACAATTCAATTTTTGATTCAACTTGGATTAATTTGACTCTTGTTCTCATGTTGGTTATATTTATCATCTTTTCATGGTTTGATTAGTCATATTCTAGTCACACAACACAAACAACAATCAACGAGCTGATTAACTTTTCAAATGTATAATAACTAATTTATATTCTTAAAAATCATTTTTGGGTGATTATATGTTTAAAACATTTCATCCATGAAAAGGAAACAATAGCAAGGTAGAAAACAACAATAAAGCAGCCACCAAAATAGAAATGCAAAGTATGGTAAATGTACCTTGCACCGGCGTTAATCAGAGATATCCATTCTGCAATTGGGATAAGCCTTCTTAATGCTCTCTTCAGTTTCCCAAGTACAGTCTCTAGGATCTCCACTCCACTTCACTTTAACTAAATGAACTTTCTTGTTCCTCAGCTCTTTAGTTTCTTTGCCAACAATACTTATCGGCTCTCTTCTCACGGCTAATTCTGGAGTAATTTCCAAGAACTCTTGAGAGGCTTCTTCCACAACCAAGTCCGGATCATGCACATGTTTTCTAAGTTGAGATACGTGAAACACATCATGTATTCCAGGCAACCAGTCAGGTAATTGTACTCTATAAGCGAGAGTTCCAATTCGTTCGAGTATAGGAAATAGACCAATAAATCTAGGCGCCAACTTCCCAGTTTTGCCAAATCGGATCACTTCTCTCATTGGAGAAACCTTCAAATAAACATAGTCACCAACAGAAAAAGCCAAATCTCTTCTTCTCGAATCAGCATAGCTCTTCTGTCGACTTTGAGCTGTTTGCAAACGTTTCTTAATCAAATCGACTTTATCAGAAGCATCGCGAATCATATCTGGTCCCAATACAAGTCTATTGCCAGGTTCAACCCAACAAGCGGGAGATCTGCACGGTCTACCATACAAGGCTTCGAATGGTGACATTTTCAGGCTCGCTTGGTAGCTATTGTTGTATGAGAACTCAGCCAAATGCAAGTGGTCTTCCCATGATCCGCCATAGTCAATAATACATGCCCGCAATAAATCTTCAAGAATACGGTTCACACTCTCCGTTTGACCATCTGTTTGAGGATGATATGCGATGCTCAGGTTCAGTTTCGTTCCCAATTCTGCTTGGAATGCTTCCCAGAATTTACTAGCGAATATCGGGTCACAATCACTAACGATACTCATAGGAACTCCATGGAGTTTGACTATTTCCTTAAAATTAATCTGTGCTAAACTTTGGGCGGTTCTATTGGATTTGACAGGTATGAAATGGGCGGTCTTCGTGAGACGATCTATGATCACCCAAATACTGTCATTTCCTTTCTTGGTTCGAGATAAACCATCGATGAAATCCATAGAAATCTGTTCCTACTTCCAACCTGGAATCTCCAATGGTTGTAATAATCCAGCCAGTTTCCGTTGATCGCTTTTGACTTGCTGACAAGTGGGACACTGGCTAACATATAAGGAAATGTCCCTCTACATCGATTTCCACCAGAAGATGCGTTTGATGTCATTATACATTTTGCTCACCCCTGGATGGATGTTCAGTTTGGACATATGACATTCATCAAGTACCTCTCTTCGGAGCTCAGCAATGTTTGGAACACAAATTCGACCTTTTAACCTTAGAACCCCTTGGTTATCAATCTGGAAACTCGAAGGTTCGCCTTTCTGAATTCCCTCTCTGATCCTATGAATGAAGTGATCATCCTTCTGAAGGTCAGATATTTTACCCATCAATGAAGTCATAATAATAATATTGGCGATGATTTCATTCTTTCTGCTGGTCGCATCAGCTACAACGTTGGCTTTCCCAGGAGTATATAGAATATCTAGATCATATGCCGCAAGAAATTCTAGCCAACGTTGTTGCCTCAGATTCAAGTCTTTCTGCGTGAATAAATACTTCAATGATTGATGATCAGTATATAGCTCGAACTTCTCACCCAATAGGTAATGTCTCCAGATTTTCAAAGCAAACACGATGGCCAATAACTCAAGATCATGAACTCTATAATTCTTTTCATGCGGCTTCAACTGTCGGCTAGCATAAGCAACTACTTGGCCTCTTTGCATTAATACCGCACCAAGACCTCTTACAGAAGCATCTGTCCAGACCTGCAAGTCTTGATTGCCATCAATAATCGTTAACACTGGAGCAGTGGTCAATTTTAATTTCAAATCCTGGAAAGTTGTCTCACATTCTGGAGTCCACTTAAACCTTGAATGTTTCTTAGTAAGCTGTGTTAATGGATCGAATGTCTTCGAAAAATCCTTAACGAATTTCCGATAATAACTAGCTAATCCAAGGAAGCTTCGGACTTCTGTGGGTGTTCTCGGCTGTTTCCAGTTTTGAATTGCTGTAATTTTACTTGGAACCACAGAAATTCCTTCCTTTGACACGACGTGGCCAAGAAACTTCACTTCGTCTTGCCAGAATATACACTTGGAAAATTTAGCTTTCAAGATGTTCTTTCTCAGAATCTCTAGAACTTGTTCCAAATGTTTTTCATGCTCGGCCTTTGACTTAGAGAAGATTAAAATATCATCAATGAATACCAGGACAAATTTGTTCAAGACACCATGGAACACTCTATTCATTAGATCGACGAAGTATGTTGGAGCGTTACACAAGCCGAACGGCATTACTAACCATTCATAGAATAAATCAGGACTTCTAAATGCTGTCAAAGGTACACACTCTTCAGCAATATGAAGCTGATGGAAAACTGTAGCTAGGTCCATCCTTGAGAATACTTGGGCTCCATTCAGATGATCCAACAAATCATCAATCCGCGGCAATGGATATTTGTTCTTTAAAGTCTTCTTATTCAAGTCACGATAATTTACACATAGTTTGATGGTACCATCGGACTTTGGAACAAATACCACAGCTGCTCCCCAATCAGAGAAACTAGGCCTGATCAGACCTTTCCATACTAGCTGTCGTGTTTGATTATCTAACTCTTCTTTCCCTTTTAAAGTCATTCTCCAAATGGCGTGCACCACCTGCCTTGCGTTCGAAACCAAATCGATCCTGAAATCAATTTCTCTTTGCGGAGGTAAGCTAACAACTTCTTTGAACACATCCGCATAGTTCTTGACAATAGGGATACCTTTTATGGCGACTTCAATATCCTCGGTGACTACAGGGGTAGGTTCTATTTGAGCAGGAGAGACATCGAGAGCTAACCAGAAGTCTTTCTTATTCGAATCTGAGCCTATGCAGGGTATAACAATATTGGCGAGCTCTGTCGTAACTTTAACTACTCTTTCTGCACATTTAACTTCGGCCTCGTATTTAGTTAGCCAATCCAGTCCAAGAATGATATCAAACTCGGAGAAATTCATGACGATGAAGATATAAGGAAATCGATAATGGGAGAAAGAGATGGACACTTTACAAATCTGACTAAGATCGATGGAACCCCAAACTGGATTCTGGACCGTGATGGGTTTTTTGAGCTTCTTTAATTTTAGATCCAATTTCTTAATCACATTAGTCAAAATTAATCTTTTCGATGCGCCTGTATCGAATAATACTTTAACTGGAATATCTCTGACAATAAGCATGCCTTCCAAAACATCTGGTCTTTCCTGATTAGCTGAGGATGTTAGAACTTCTGCCACTTTGTTGACTTGTACTGTTTCAGATTTCTTTGATAGCTGGCAACCCTTTGATTGATGGCCAGTCTGATGGCATTTATCATATCTTCTATCCTCTCGAAACTTCTTATTGGATTTAAATCCACTCTTTATTCGTTTCTCCGAGGATTTGCAATTGTCTTGCAAATGCCCTTGCTTTTTGCAGTTATTGCATATGGCAGTCGTTACTGGTTCTTTCCCAGGTTTGGCCCTTTTCCGACTGACTTTAGGCTTCTTACTGATCTCAGGCACCGTACTGGCCTCAGGGCGATCAGTTTCAGACTCCCCTTTGTTGCTAGAACCGACTTCCTCTACGTCCTCCAAAAGGCCTTGCCTATCAAGATCTTCATACTGATAAGCCATGTATATCATTTCAGAAAAAGGAAGCTTCACATGCCTCATTACACTATTTTGGTACCTTCTTCGAAGACCATGAATAAACCTCAGATTCTTCCTCTTTGGATCTTGAATTAGATGCGGGGCAAAACGAGAAAGTTCATTGAATTTCTTATGATATTCTGGAATATCCATATCTCCTTGTATAAGATAGTAGAATTCATCACATAAACGCTCAGTTGCTTCTGGAGGAGTAAACCTTTCCTGGAAAACTTCTTTAAATCTATCCCAGGTAATATTACCTTCTGGATCATTCTGAATAACTGTTTCCCACCAGAACAAAGCTTCTTCTTTGAGTGCCCAAGATGCCAGTTCCCTTTTCTGATCATCTCTTAGCTGGAGACGTTCAAAAATTCTTTCTGCAGTACGCACCCAATCTTGAGTTTGACTAATGGATTCATTGCCCGAGAATAGTGATCCACCTAGATTTCGATACCTCTTTAATAGAGCTTCTAGATCTGGTTCTACATTCCTTCTTCTGTTTCTGACACTCATCTTCTAGTACTACTGCAAATGGCAGACCAAGTGTCAGGTCAACAGAAAAGATATTATAAAGCATAGAGACATATACTTGAATGTAAATGTGCCTATCGAGGTGTATTTCATTCTGCTACACTCATTCTAGGATATTACTGATCCTATCTGAAATGAGTTATTCATCCTAGAACACTACTGGTTCTATTTCTGACGAGTTCTTTAATATGTTATATTCCTGAGCTAAGATTAACCAAAGCTCCGATACCACGTGTGACGACCCCAAACCCCGTAAGACGGTGGCTAGGATAATCTTTGGAATATAACACATAAACAATTAACAGCATAACAGAAATAAATCATTACACAAATAATGAACATCAAAATACACTGGATAAATATAATCATCAGAGTTACACACAAGAATAGGATCATACTTAGCACAAAATACAGTTTCAGCTTAATATAAAATGTCTGCAGCGGAATCAAACATAATATACATAACGGTGACTGAAACAGTAAAATAGAAATGATAAATCTAGCTCCAGCTATCCAAAATAAGTCTGCTAAAACCTGAATACAAGGCTGCCCATGTAGAAAAGAGGGGCACCCGAGTTTGCAAGTGAAACAAACTACGAGTCAGTCATGGGACTGGTATGAGAAATCAACTTAACTGCTTAAACAACAACAACAAGGCGAATCATAGGACCACGCCACTTGCGTGGAACGGGTTTACTCCCATGATCGCCAGTGCATAAATCAAAGTAAATCATTAAACAACGAAATGCTTTTTTTTTAGAATGAAGCCAATATAAGACTCAAGTCCCATCACACAATGCAACACAAACCAGAGGATAGAGCTTTACCTTATATTGGCCAAAATATGCTTAATACGATAAAACAAAGTCTTTTGATATTATTATAGTGTTTATATGTTTCAAAAACAATATCAATCATAATATCAATCCTAGACGGCATGGATACCATATATCATGTCGCCATATATAGGTTTACAATCAAAACCGCACATGTCGTATTTGGAAATTGGATTTCCGTCATGAACCGAGGCCAGGGACAAGATCCTCACTGATTCGAGACAATCTAGCCCATGTCTCAGGTCAGAGCTTGAGTGACCTTTGGAGCCACAGGGTCGGTCCACACTTAGCGGATTAAAATTAAACCCTAACCAATACGTCCCTCCGCCCTTTGGGGCGTAAATGAGCCAAATGACTCCATATCGAGGCGCCTCGCAACAACAACAACCACACAGGTGAAAAGTATATAAATGTCAGCGCTGGTAGGTCCCTGACATCACCCTAGCTAGAGAGAGACTCATGTTCTCCCTGGATCCTCTCCCGTTTTTGGTTCATCCCGGGGTGTGAGGCTCGCGAATCCATGCTATACACAAAGCTATGCCACACAGGTCGTGCTTTGATCATCAACCACAAGACTTTGCTTTTCAACAGAAGCCTTGATCATTTTCCACTTAGGCATGCCACACAGGCAATTCACTCCATGCGACTGATTTCTATCGATATATAACCTCTGAGCTCGTACGTCTCAGAGAAGGGCGTTAAGCAAGAGAATAAATTCTCTACCGCCAAACAGATATATATTTAACAGAGATCAATCAGCACAGAACAAAATCCAGTGTCAGACACACAGTCCATTTGCAAGTCCGTTCTGGGTCTGAACGAAACCGGAGGAACTTTATTCCTCGTATATCCGTACCATCCACAAGTACGTCCGGACGGCTACTACGGTCGCCCCTTCAAGCTAGCTACTCCAATCCTGAGCGACAGTAGCACCCCTCCATTCGACGTGAAGATCGTCGGTCTTGCACCGTCTTCATGTCTTCGACTTTGAATTGTCGATCATTTATTTGAAATGAGATTTAACTCGGCCTTTTCAAATAATTCACGTATACTAGAATTTAAATCAATTCTTTTCTTGGTTAAGTTATTCGACACTCACATTTCAGTTCTTTAATATAATTTTCATGTCAAACAAATTCAACCATCAAATATCAAGCAAACCAAGTAAAACCGATTTATTTCCATTCCATATCGCTTATAATATTTTATAACGATATATCGCTATTTTTAATTATTTAAAAAAATAGCCTAATTTAATTAAACGACGATTCAGGCCATAACGCGGCCGTGGCGCTGTTTTTCTCTAAATTGGATTTACACATTTCTAAAAATCTAACCGTTGGATCTTAACAAATTTTATACCATTGGAAAGATCTTTCCAAGGCGGATCCAACGGGTCCAGTTTCGAGAAAATCCGACGGTCGGATCTCTCAGTATAATCGTTTAAAGTTACGATTTCAAAACGCGAACTGCAGCGTCGTTATTCGTTTTATTTTAATTTATATATATATATATATATAATTCGTTCATCGATTTCTAAACCATATTCACTTCATACACGGGTTAAAAATAATATTTTTAACTCACAAATATTTATTTCAACACATGAATATTTTTTTAACACTTCATATATTTGATAAAAATGTGATTTTTATCTTTCTAGTCCTTTATTCAACATATGAATATTTTCTATTTTCACTAACACAATAAAAAGGTGATTTTTATTGTTAACAAAGTATTTATTCAACACATGACTTTTATTCAACACATGAACTTCTCAACACATGAGTATCGTCAACACATGACTTTTTTTTAATGGTTCATATACTTGATAAAAATAATATATTTTTTATCGATCTAAATATTTATTCAACGCATGAATATTTTCTATATTTCATTTAAGTGACAAAAATGTGATTTTTATCGTTTCAAATATTTTCTCAACACATGGATATTTTTAGAACTTCATATATTTTATAAAAGGTTAATTTTGTCGTTTCACAATTTTATCCAACACTTATGTATTTTATAACTTCATGTTTATAAAACAAATGTGATTTTTATTCTCTAAGCAAGTTATTTCAAACATGGATAAATTATCAACACATGAATATATTTTAATACATGAATAAAATTCAAACACACAAATATTTCTGAAAATTTCAGCAGCATAACGGCAGGGTAGTAAAACCGGCACCATCCCTTATGACGGCTCCTCGCTCTACCTTAATACCTTGCGGTATTTGATAGTGGGGATTCATGCATCTAGTTCGCAAACAAGCGACATGTTTTTCATTCATTTCCTCACCCTTACCCTATTTGGATTCTAACTACTCTCAATTATTCTCTCAACCACAAAGGTATATTTCAACCACAAGGGTATTTTTCAACCACAAGTATTTTTCAACCACAAAGGTATTTTTCAACCACAAACAACCATTCACACATATCAACCAAATTTCACATCACAACCCAAACAAGTCGGCCATGGTCTGTGGACGAAGGGTGTCAGGAGTTTCTAAAACTCCGTCGGCAACCTAATATATTTTATTTCCATTCAAGTGAGTTAGAAATCTCATATTGGTTTGTCGCTTTCTAAAAATTGTAGAAGGCTCATAAAAATATCCGGTCTCTTCTAGAATGTAGAGAGCGTCGACATGGTCCCAATATCTCCTGTTTCATCGAATTTCATCAACGTAGCAAAATGATACAATTTTTCAAAGTTTGCAACACTAAAAAGTGTTTAAATCAGTTTAATATGGCCAAAGCCGTTACCTCTCTTCGATGTTCAAAACTAGGTTTTGAAAATTCGTGAAATCCGTGCAGTTGCAGTTCGATCAGATGGTCTGGCGTGGTCGGGGGTGGAGAGGGCTTCTCGGCGCTGGGGATCTTGGCCAGTTTGACGGCCGGAGATGGGCATGGCGGCGGTGGGAAGTGGCGGAGTTTGGAGCGTCGATCCCGGCGCTACAGGAGATGGTGGAGGGCGAGGGTTGGTCGAATTTGAATAGGGAAGGGAGGGCTGTCGATTCTGGGTGGTGGCGGGGTCTGGCGTGGGCTGAGGCGGCTGCGATTTGGTCGGGAAGGAAGGAGCAACGGTTGTCGTCGAGAACGATAGAAGGAGCGGTTTTCTGAGGGATTTTAGAAAATAAAAATAATGAAGGAAAAATCCTATTGGCCCGTGGTTTTATTAAATTTTAAAATAGTGTTTTCTTAAACGAACTCCTTTTCAAACCCAATGACTGTCGCCCCTAACAAATTACACCCATCCCGGACACAATGGGATATGTTTCGTAGGCCAATTCGACCGTTACAGTCAGTTATTCTTCAAATTAAAATATAAAACAATCAATTTCTGATTTGAACGTACATTTTAATTTGCCGGGCCCACATACTAACTCGAAAAATTCCAGAAAAATTATTTCTAGCATCGTATCGACGATACGGTCCTAACAAAACTGATTTCGTCGAATTCTGAGACCATTTGAAAAATAGCCATTTTCTGGTCGATCGGATTTAACTGAAACTGACAAAAAACGTTTTCCTTTGCCACACTCACATATTGATTCAGAAAATTATGAACTTTGGAACCTAGCAATATAACGACGTCCCGGACCCAACAAAAGTGGTTTTGTCGAATTCCGAGGTCGTTTGCAAAATGGCTATTTTTAAAGCCTTTATATATATTAAAAAATATATAAATTCCACAGCGACTTTTCTAAATTTTAAACTGGGCATATCTTTCCACTTCTAAAGTGAAATCTTAGTTTCTCAACTTCGTTAGAAAGATATGATTCAACAGATTCGAATATTTCTTGTTTCGTTCAATTCTGACTTATGTTGAATTCTATATATTCATTTGAATTTCGAAATCGAATTTTCGAACTGCCGCGCCATTTCAAGCTCGTTATATAATTAAAATAAATTTATTCGTTTTCAATTCGATTTAAATAAAATTTTCGTCGTTATTATTTAAAATATTCATTTTAAATAATCAAAATTCATTAAAATAGCCAAAATAAAAAATTTATATCGGCTCAGATTTTCTGGATTGTTACAGGTCTACTTCACCTTTGAAGCGCCAAACCATCTTCAATATACTAACACACAGAAAAGCCCTACCGATCTATCACAAGCCCTAAGTCATTACCTCTCCAGCGTACAAACTTCTCAATAGACAGGCTAAACCTAGGTAACAACTTTGATTTGTTTTTCTTCTTCTTGTATTATCTCGATTGATTATATACGTTTTAATTTTGGGGCAGTTCGACCACGTTCATTGAAAGTCACGCTAAAACTTGGAATATACAGAAGCATTCTATTGTTTAATTTTTATTTTACAACAGTTTTTGCAGCTATTTTGATAGTCATGAAACAATTGCTATGATGAAAGTCAACGAAAAATTGTGACAAAAAACTATCTGATGTTAGTAGCGATGTCGGAAAAGAGATCGACGATAACACATTTCCATTAATTTATGATATCTGAAGTCAACAAATTTTTGTACATTGTTATATTCCTGATGTACCTATCATGTGTATCACCTGCCATGATCACCCCGTTGAGCGTCTACCACAAGCAACTATTGGTGCAGGCGAGCCACAACCCTATGCTCATCCATCTCATTTTATATCTTTGTTAGCTAACAAAACAACCCTTATATAATGTTTATAAAATAAATAATATTTTCCAAAGAAAAAGGTAAAGTTAGAAACTAATTTTCATATAGTCTGAACAAAAATGGAAAAAGAAGAAAAAATAATAGCTTAGGCAGGAGCTTTGATTACTTAAAAGGAACATCACATAGTAAAGCATTTGCGATGATTGCTGGCAAAAAATAAATAATAAAAAATGACACAAATTACAGTACAAACTACAAGGTTGATACCATTAATTTTCAATTATGTGTGGGTTCCAAAACCCGGAGTACATTAAATGCACTAAATTAATTACTATTATGTTTCTCTTCTCTTTCATTGGAGCCAAAACAGTAGAATGAAGAATACTGAATTTATGTGTGTATGCTTACGCAAATATTACCGTATATGCAATGAAACAATTGTGAGGAATGAAAGGCATTTGATTACCAGAAATCCAAGCATTTCTTTATCAAAACGATAATCCATCAGCCATAGTTGTGAAAATTATGCATAAAGCTCAAAATATCATAGAAGGCTAGTAAGGTTTAGTTGTATATTTAGCTACCTTTGTAAGTGCAATGCCTTATTCTGTTCGTAGAGTTGGATCTTATGATGATTTATGTGTGGTCAAGCTGTGTTTACCCTTTTTTGTAATATAAAAAACGATATGTATGTTATATTTCTTTTAGCTGCACACTCTTTGGTTTGTAAGGTGAAAGCACTCATAGTCAAATAACATATTCATCATTTTGTGTTTATCCATATATTTGTGTTTTTTTGATGGATGCACATAGAGTAAAATTAAATGATTATGAGAGGTGTAAATTGCTAATATGCTTATTATTTGATTATTAATAGTTGTACTTGTCGTATGGATCTCTAAAAGTGGTGAAATAACCAGAGATAAATTGCATGTATAAACCTACATGGATAAATCTACATTTTCGTATTGTACTTTTAGGATAACTTTATTTCCTTAATTTGAGTCTAGGGCTAATCCTATGAATTATGATACCAAAAACTATTTTCGAGTCAAGACCTTACAACAAGTGATAATTAAGTTAATAAATTTAAAGCATCAACCTACTTTATATACAATACATATAACAAATGGAGTAACAAAAATACGATTGTCATGGTAATAATACTTTAAGTCACACAACAATACAAAGCTAAGATTACCTCTCAACAATATATTTAAGTTAAAAAAATGTTAACTTATTAAATTTCAAAGAAAAAAATTATTTAGCAGGAATCGTAACATTTCATATTAGATTAATATTCTATAAATGATAATTCATTATACAAAGTTAATAAGATATATCATCTTATGTAACCTTGTAATTTCAGAAATCTACAAGGTTGTACAAGTTGGATTCATTTAGAATTTTATATCCCAATTTATCACTTACAGGCATCTTTGATCAGTTTTTCTCATTTTGAAACAACATCAGGTAGCGATTAATACTTCACTGTGGTTAACTCTATTATGATTACACATTATCATTAAGAATTTATTACTGCAAATTAGTCTGTTATATGTAACTAAAACATGATTTCATCTCTTCTTTATTATATGTTTTAGGTAAAGATATCAACATAATATTCTTGATTAGCAAAAAAATTTAGCCTCTCATTTAGTGTTCATAATGTTGCAGATAATGGCTTGCATTCACAGGATCAAATTCATGGTTCTTCTCCTTGACACTTTGCTCAGTGGACTAGTAAAAGATTTTTGTTGCTTCAGTGATATGGATATTTATTTTGGAATACTATATGCATACTGTTTTATTCTTTTCTTTTAGTTTATATTTCATCCATCTCCTTGGTTTTGTGTGGCATTTTTTCTATGGAGTTGTACATATGTTGCATTACAATGGATCTTGCATGCCTTTTGGTTTTAATTATGGAGTTGTACATATGTTGCATTTCGAAGGATGAAAAATAAAGGGGTGAGTGTAATTATTTTGAAGTGCTGGGGTGGGAAAGGAAAATAAGGGGGTGATAGTAGAATCATCCATGATATATGTACGTAAAACAAATAAATTGATTTCCAGGAAGAAACTTTCTTAGCATACAGTTTGTTTAAATAAATACGTTAATTTTTAATTGTTGGTATATAAAATAGTTATTATTCGCATATATAAGTTGGAATTAGGTGGCATGCAGATGATCATAGCATAAGTAGCATCTATATTTGTGCTTATTAATTTATACTCCAAGAAACCGAGCAAACATGATTTGATATCAATGCGTGCCTGTAAGGACTTGCTTATATGGAAAGATATTAATTGCTTGAATATTTCCTTATGTCACACTATTTTGAATATTTTCTTGTAAGCATTTGTTGTTTGGGACATGATGCAGACCGTGGCCATTGGAGTCATCAAAAGCATAGAGAAGAAGGATACAGCTAGTGCTAAGGTCACCGGGGTTGTAGTTAAAAAGAAGTGAACCGTGAAGTGGAAATGGTATGTTGGTTCGACGATAGAAAATTATGTTTGAACATTCTACTTTAAAAACAGGAAAGAATGAAGTTATCACAATACATTTTCTAAATCTTTTCGATAGAAGAGTCATCTGATAATATTGGATTATTAGGAATGATATTTTAAGCTCTTCAGCTCATATTTTAATAAAATGATGGCTAGATTTTGGATTAGAAACTTAACTTGTATATATTTGGAAACCATTTACTCTCACATTTTGATATATTGCCTCTGTATATAATACTTATTTCAGATGCACTGACCAAAGTTGAGCCTCATAATTTCCTGATAATTGTTTGAAATCATTCCAGGTACACAGTTCATTTGTTTATGGATTTGCGTTCAATATGGTTGTAATTCTATTGACATTTTTATTAGCATATAAGAAGTTGTATGATAGGCTGAGGGGATTTGGTGGATGACATTTCACCAAACTAAAAGACGTTGCGATCAGGTGACTAAGCAACTCCGAATGAGTGGATGGTATGCATTATCTATCCATAGTGATAAACGACAGTCAGAGAGAGATTGAGTTTTGGAGGTTTAGGAAAAAACAATAGTCCAATATTGCAGCTCGGGGTCTTGGTATGAATGCCTAGTGTTATTAGTCTTCAACTCCTTGGTAATTTTTCATCTCAAGGACGATAAGTTGATGGGTTAGTTTTCTTCTTCTTCCAGCCAGTTTCTAACTAGAAGTGTTGTTGTCTTGAACTTCTAGTGTTATTAATAAATTTTTATCTTACTGTTAAATCCTTTTACCAAGTACACACTAGGTTAGAACCCGTGCTACGCACACGGGGAGATGTGAATATTATGTCATGAAGGGGTTGGAAGGGAGATAAAATCATGGGTGTAGGAGTGTTGTATTTATTTGGAATAGAGGGAAAGTTGATTTTTTTAGAGTACTAAAATTCAGTTTACTTTTTTTGTGGCATGATACGTAAGGTAGAAAAGAAAAAGGTTTGTACTGGCCCTAGGTTTAGCAAGGAAAAATGAATTGATGGTAGAGTGAAGTAGAAGTAAAGGATGTGTAACACCCCGTATTTCTGTTAATAATAATGTTCGCAAATTAAAGAATAACTAATTTCAGATGTGGGAATTAAGGGAAAGGGTTGCGCCATTGTGTTCGTCTCGGAATTCTGGTTGAGATAGAGTCCGACTTTGCATGAATTGGACTTCGTATGAAGAAGTTATGGCCATCGGAAGTTTCAGAAAATTCAAAACAGATTTCAGAAATTTAAAATTCAAAAATTCGGAGTCAAACAGGCTAGGCGGGAAAATTCCCGCCAGGGCCAGGTCTACCCTAGGGTCGACTTGGCAGTCGACCTGCCCCAACCAGGTCGACCATAGAGTCGACCTGGGGGTCGACTTGGCAGTCGACCTGCCTCCCCCGAGCAGTTTTTCTTCTGGGCCTGTTTTTGACTGTGTGATGACCCATTGAGGTCCTGACCTGCTCTGGTTGGCTGAGATTAATTCTGGGTTGATTAGACGGCCTAAACTAATCCTAAATTCTGTAAATACATGGGTAGACTCACAATATGAAATCTAATAAATTTGGAACCCTGGTCGTCATGACGTCACCTTGCAACTCAGAATAGCCGCCGCCAATTAGAGAGGAAGAAAGCTAATCAAAGTTAATTCTTTTCAACTCTAACAACGAATCTTCTTCAAGGGAGCGCTAATACAACTTCAGAACTCAGAATTCAGAACTCAAGACCTTCTTTGAGTTGTGAGTTCGATTTCTTTAATAAGCCAATTAATAATTTAATTATGATAGGATATAATTGAAGTTATATGGTTATGTTAGTGGATTAATGGAAAATATGTTGTAATTTGTGAATTTATGCTATTTTTCATAATGATAGTTTTTCTGTGAATCCCTTTTTATATGTCAATCACTATGTTCAACATTGATCCATTATGACATCATGTTTGATGCAAGTTTGGGTATTAGATTATATGCTAGTTTTTATGAGAATTGTTCATAAGATTACATGTGAATTAAATAACATGATTTATGCAAGTTCTTCACCCTTGAGTTTAGATCTATGATATGTTTAACTTATGCAAGTTAATACCTTCTAGACTAGATCTATGACATGTTTAACTCATGCAAGTTAATACCTTCTAGATTAGATCTATGACATGTTTAACTCATGCAAGTTTATACCTTTTAGATTAGATCTATGACATGTATAACTTATGAAAGTTACCCTTTTTATTTTGATCTATGACATATATGCAAGTTTTTGATTATTGCCTATGCTAGTTGGGTTTAAAACTATAATCATACATGCAAGTTTACACTTTTTAGATCTATGATAATACAAAAGTTATGCCAGTTAATGATGAGATTTCTATCTAAGTTAGATCTGTTGTGTGTATTAATTTGTGATATATCTTCCCTTTTATATGTGAGACAAATTGCTAGTCTAATATATATATATATATATATATGTCATGCTAAGAGAACATATTACGTGGGGACGATGGGGATAATATTGAATATACACATATTAAGATTTGGCATATAATAAATTGTGGTGAAATTGGTATGATCTTACATACCACAAATTGATGGACATAATTGAGTCAATTATGGACATCGTTAAATTTGGAATTGATAAATACATTGAATAAGGAAAATTAATTCAAATTTGGGGGATGATTAATTAGGTGTAATTAATCGTCTAAGACACGAGGTTAGACTCTTTTATGGCGTAAGACTGCCCGGACCCGCCCGGCAAATCCAGCTGCCATAAATGCCAGTCTAATGTGAGAGGTCTTAGGCATAAGCTAAATACGCAACAGTTATAAAGACATGAGGTTAGGCTCTTCTATGGCGTAAGACTGCCCGGACCCGCCCGGCAAATCCAGCTGCCATAAATGCCAGTCTAATGTGGGACGTCTTTATAAGGTTACGGTCTTAATAAATTAAGAAACACTTAACCAGATAAACATGTAGTGGGGCATGAGGGGTTAAGTGGGTGCCTTGGGTGGCTTGTGGAAATCTAGTGGGTGCCTTGGGTGGCATTTGACAAAATACGATTAGAAACACTTAACCAAAATTCCAACATGTAAGTGAACATGACTAAGAAGAGGGTTAAGTGGGATATACTAGAGGGGGCCAAGCTTAGGTGGATAGCTTGTGCCAAGTAATGGGGGCCCATTTCAACCAGTAACCCACACGTATCTTTGTGGGCTCGACCCAACTCAAGGACGGGACACACAGACTGGGCTTGACTGTAAGAGGCCAAAACGGGTTAGCGGTGGCAACGCAAGTCCAACGGGTTCATATGTGTGTGTGGGCCCGGGCTGGTAGGTAAGACGTTGTTGCATCGTGTAGGTATAAGCGATGCGTCGTTGGTGGTATCGGGTTGCCACTTTGGGGAATGATACACCCCACTGTGGGCCCAACACGGGTATCTACGTTTAGGGAGCCGATCGCATGGGGGTAGTGGGTACACCTAGTGGAGATAGGGGCAGGCGGCACCTATGTAGTCAGCTAGGGGTACACGGAACTACTAATAAGATTTCTAAGTCCATTAGTGGGATCAACCTTTAGGGGTGACTGGTGTGGTGCAGTGTAGTAATTATTCTTTAGTAGTTAGGTGCGTCTTTAACATTATCTTTGTTCATCCTATTTCTAGTTAGTTGCTTATTGTAGCCATTTATTCGCAGTCATTTCCTTATTTACCAAGTTTATGTCTTATCCTAGTTACTTTAATAATTGTATTGTTAAAGTTATCGCACTCGCTCTGACTTATGTCTGACCCCCCCTTTGTTTCCATCTTTTTCCCCCTCAGGTCCTCAGGGTGGACCTAGCACTAGTAGAGTTTGATCGGATTGCTTTGTCTCTCTTTTGGAAAAGCTTGGACCGCTGAAGTAAAATTCAGCTTATCTTTTTCTTTATGGCTATTTGTAGTAGTGGGATTATGTATTTTTGTTTTATCAAGATGGATATTATGTACTTGACTCTGGTTTATGGTTTTTGATGATGTAACCAAACATATTTGCTTTCTGCTGCAATAAATAAGGTTTTTAAATTTCCAAGTACTGCTTTATATCTGTCTTGTTGTGATTTTCTGTTCTATATTCACTTAAAATGCTCCATGAAAGTTAATACATTCCCTTTGTGAGTGACATTAATGGAAGTGGGGTGTTACACATGGTATCAGAGCTGAAGGTTACCAGAACAGATGGAAATTTTGAAAAACTATTTTTCAAAAGCATTTTTATAAAGAAATACTTTCAGAAATATGTTTTAAGGAGAATATTTTCAAGAGAAAAGTTTATTTTGAAAAACATAACCCCCAAAAGCCATATATCTTTCTTTCGATTCTTTGCTTCGAATCTCTTCCCCTTTCCCTTTTTAGTTTCTTCCTCCACGTATAGATGCCTTTTCTAAGATATGTAAGAACTTCCGTACGATGGACGAAAAACCGCTTCATGGGACTTAGACGTTTGTCAAAGTTAGAAGTTTGCTCAAGGAAGTGGAGGACTCGTTGGTATCTTTGAAGTAGAAGAAGGAAGGAAAGTCAAATTAGCCGCTTGGTTAATGAAGGAAGAGGCCTCGTTCTGGTGGGAGGTCACGAATGGGGAACGTCCTGTTGACTCTTGGGCGGATTTCAGGCGTAGGTTTGAGGCGAAGTTTCTCTCACGGGCGGAAGAGAATATATATGGAAAGGTTCTTGACATTGAAGCAGGGAAACCTATCAGTGAAAGAGTACGTCAACAAATTCAACCAATTGGCAAGGTTTGGCATAGATTTGGTGAACATGCCGGAGAAGAAGGCTCTGAGGTTCGTTAAAGGCTTGAACGAGCCGATGCATGGGTTGGCTATGACCCACATCCCTATGGGGGTCACCTTTGAGAAGCTAGTAGACATGGCACTTATGCACGAGGAAGAGAAAGGCATTAATGCTAATAAGGCACCCGAGAAGAAAGGAGATTAGAAGAAACCACAACAGCAACAGCAGAATAAGGGTGGGAAAGGCAACAATGGCAAGGGAAAGAAAAGATGCTTTAACTGTGGGACACCAGGCCATCTAAGCAAAGATTGCAGGAAGAAAAAGTAGACTGGCTATTTCCACTATGGCGAAGCGGGACATCTGGTCAAGGACTGCCCAAAGAAGGGGCAAAGGGCAGGGTCTACCTCGGGAGGACAGGTGCAGGCTCTTATGGCACCAGGGCATGCAAGGGGACAAGTTCAGGCTCTCGTGGTCCCCCCGCTGCAAGAACGAGGTAGAACAATTTCCGTTGAAAGTCTAGTTTTTCTGTTTGATCATCCTGTGTGTACTTTATTCGATTCTGGCGCATCGCATTCGTTTATCTCTACATCATTAGTTGAATCACTGCACTTAGACACCAGTTTAGTAGAGGATCCCTTGGTTGTTTCAAATCCAATTGGGGGCTCAGCTTATTTGTCTATGATGTGTTTGGGTTTGAAGATTTCTATACTTAGCGTTGAGTTTAGATGTGATGCTTATGTTTTGGGCTTCACGGGCTATGGTTAATTTTAGGAATGGACTGGTTATCCAGTAATGGTGCCGTTCTTAATTGTGAAAGGAGAGTAGTTAGGATCATGACCCGCCTTGGTAACACTCTTGAAATCTCTTGTAATCCCATGAATTCTGTTATGCTAAGTTATCTTGAATCGCTTGACGTGTCGGTCGAGAGTTTGCGGTCTGTTAGAGTGGTCCGGCAATACTCGGATGTGTTTGAGGAGGTGAAGGGTTTACCTCCGAAGCGGGAGATAGACTTCCGAATATATCTTGTAAACAATGCAAGACCAGTATCTTTGCCAGTGCGCCACATGGCTCCTTGTGAGAGGAAGGAACTCAATAAGCAAGTAGGGGAGTTGCTTGAGAAGGGGTTCATAAGACATAGTATATCGGAGTGGGGTGCTCCAGTAGTATTTGCCACGAAGGCGGATGGGTCCCTTAGACTTTGTGTGGACTATAGAGAACTTAATAAACTTACAAAGAAGAATAGACACCCACTGCCAAGGATTGACGATCTTTTCGATCAGTTAGTTGGCGCCTCAGTGTTTTCGCAGTTGGACTTAGCCACTGGGTTCCATCAGTTGAGAGTGGCTGAGGATAGCATAGATAAGACTGCCTTTAGGACTCCGGACGGTTTTTATGAGTGGCTTGTGATGCCCTTTGGGTTGACAAATGCCCTCGCATACTTTGTTGACTTGATGAGTAGGGTGTTTAGGGAGTACCTTAACAAATTCGTGGTGGTCTTTGTGGATGACATCTTAGTCTTTTCTAAGAGCGAAGAAGAACATGCCCTACATCTTAGGGAAGTGTTGGAGACCCTTCGAGCGCATAACTTTAAAGCTAAATTATCTAAATGTCACTTTCGGAGGAAGGAAGTGCGATTCTTAGGGCACGTGGTTTCCAAAGAAGGGATAGATGTGGATCCAGCGAAGGTAGTGGCCATCCAAGATTGGAAGGTCCCTAAAAATGCTACCGCGGTGAGGAGTTTCTTAGGGTTGGCTGGCTACTATAGGAAGTTTATCAAAGACTTCGCGAAGATATCAGCCCCATTAACACGCTTGACGAAGAAGAATCTAGTTTTCTCGTGGGACGTAGATTGTGATGGTGCGTTCCAACGTCTAAAGAGAGCTTTGACCACAGCTCCAGTCTTAGTGCTGCCAGATGGGAGTAAGCCATTTACTGTTTATACTGATGCTTGTGGGACAGGACTAGGTGCAATCTTAATGCAAGAGGGAAGAGTAATAGCCTATGGGGGAAGGCAGTTGAGAGCACATGAGAAAAATTACCCTACGCATGACCTAGAGTTGGCCGCTATTGTTTTCGCGCTTAAGTCTTGGCGTCAATATCTTCTTGGAAAGAAATTTGAATTGTTCACTGACCACAAATCGTTAAAATACTTGTTCTCTCAAAAGGACTTGAACTTAAGGCAGCAAAGGTGGATGGAATTCTTAGCGTCCTACGATTTCGAAATAGCATATACCCCTGGCAAGGGTAACGTGGTGGCAGACGCCTTAAGTAGGAAAAGGTTATCCTTGAGTCCATTGATCGTTGAACGACGAAGCTTAGAATTTATTTTAATGTTTGACTTTAGACCTTCCGTTGACTTCATACCTGGTTTGCTAGCATCCTTAGAGGTCAGACCTACACTTTTGGGACGGATTGGTGAGGCACAACGAGATGACCCATAGTTGGTTGAGTTAGTAGAAAAGCTCATAAGGGGGGAGTCATCTAGCCATCTCAGTAGGTATAACCTAGATGATAAGGGTTGGTTACGTAGGGACGGTAGACTTTGTGTACCACAATACGAGAGTTTGAGGAAGACTATTCTTGATGATGCATATCGTTCGAAAATGACCCTTCATCCCGGCGGGGACAAGGTGTACAAAGACATGAAGCGAGTTTTCCTTTGGGCCGGTATGAAGAAGGATGTGGCCGAGTATGTCGCTAGATGCTTGGTGTGCCAACAAGTAAAAGCGGAGCAAAAGAAACCCGGTGGGTTGCTTCACCCATTGGAGGTTCCGCAATGGAAGTGGGATAGCGTCTCGATGGATTTTGTCGATGGGTTACCGAGATCGAGGAAGGGTAATACGGGGATTTGGGTTGTGGTAGACATACTTACTAAGAGCGCCCATTTCATTCCCGTGAAAAGTAAGAGGAATGCTCCATGGTTCTCTTCTGTATACATTCGAGAGATAGTTTGGTTGCACGGTGTTCCTTCTAGCATAGTGAGCGATCGAGATCCTATCTTTACTAGAGAATTTTGGAAGAGCTTGCAAGAGGCGGTAGGGACTCAGTTATGTTTGAGCACCGCATATCATCCTCAGACGGACGGCCAGACCGAGAGGGTGAATCGTATTCTAGAGGACCTTTTCTGGCTATGTGTCTTAGACTTTGGAGGTACATGGGAAGAGCATCTTCCGTTGGTGGAGTTCGCATATAATAATAGCTTTCAGTCTAGCATTGGCATGGCACCTTTTGAAGCTCTTTACGGAAGGCCTTGTTGTTCACCTACATGTTGGTGGGAATCTACGGATAAGATCTTACTTGGGCCCGATATGATTAGGGAGACTTCGGAAAAGATCGATTTAATTCGAAGGAGGATGAAAGCAGCGCAAGATAGGCAGAAATCTTATGCGGACAAGAGGAGGACAAATCTTGAGTTTAATGTTGGGGACATGGTCTTTATCAAGGTGTCTCCATTACGGAATGTTGTTCGCTTTGGGTCCGTTGGGAAGATTCGTAGGGCCGTTTCCTATTAAGGAGAGGATTGGACAGATGGCGTATAGAGTGGAGTTGTCCGAGAGACTTAGTGGTGTACACGACGTATTCCATGTGTCACATTTGAGGAAGTGCCTACACGAGACCGCGGAGGTGGTAGAGTCGAGCTTGGTTTGAGAGGTGGAGATAGAGTGTGATGCGACGATTCGACGAGCTCCTACACGCATTCTTGGGTCAGAGATTAAGAAGTTAAGAAATCGAGAGGTCCGATTAGTCAAAGTGCAATGGGGAGATGATGAGAGCGACGCTACTTGGGAGACAGAAGAGAAGATGTGTTCATTGTACCCTTTTCTTTTTGAGGGTATGTCCTTTAATTTCTCCTTTATCGCTTATATTGTACTTATCTTATCTTTAGTGTGTCCTCTCGCTAGTATCTTTGACCTTTAGATAGGGTAATCCTATGGTTGAAACATGTGGTTGAGACATGTTATGTATGATGGATGCATATGGATGCAAGTGTTTGCTAGTGGTTGCTCGTGAATGCATATACACACACTTTAGGCACTAGATTGGCTCAGTCAGTTCATATTGCATATTGCATATAAATGTGTGTACATAGTTAAGTCAATGGATGTATAATGGTTGTGCTATCATATGGATGTTGCATTTTGGTGAATGGTTGTGCACACATGTAGAAATAATATGTATCGATAGGATTCTTTCGCATACATAATGGACGCATGGCACTATCATGGTTTGCACTAAGGAGGTCAACTGAATCAGTAGACCGCCTGATTTTGCATTAGATAGAGAAAATATACACACACTTCTTGCATATGTTCATACAACATTAGAAATTTTATAAGGACAATGGATGCCGGTGTTGGATGGTTGAGTAGATGGTTGTTTGGATGTTAGGATATGCATTCTCCTTAACTTGGAGATTTCGGGGGCGAAATCCTTTAAGGAGGGGAGAATGTAACACCCCGTATTTCTGTTAATAATAATGTTCACAAATTAAAGAATAACTAATTTCAGATGTGGGAATTAAGGGAAACATGTTGCTCCATTGTGTTCGTCTCGGAATTCTGGTTGAGATAGAGTCCGAGTTTGCATGAATTGAACTTCGTATGAAGAAGTTATGGCCATCGGAAGTTTCAGAAAATTCAAAACAGATTGCAGAAATTTAAAATTCAAAAATTCGGAGTCAAACAGGCTAGGCAAAAAAATTCCCGCTAGGGCCAGGTCGACCCTAGGGTCGACTTGGCAGTCGACCTGCCCCAACCAGGTCGACCATAGAGTCGACCTGGGGGTCGACTTGGCAGTCGACCTGCCTCCCCCGAGCAGTTTTTCTTCTGGGCCTGTTTTTGACTGTGTGATGACCCATTGAGGTCCTGACCTGCTCTGGTTGGCTGAGATTAATTCTGGGTTGATCAGACGGCCTAAACTAATCCTAAATTCTATAAATACATGGGTAGACTCACAATCTAAAATCTAAAAAAATTGGAACCATGGCCGTCATGCCGTCACCTTGCAACTCAGAATAGCCGCCTCCAATTAGAGAGGAAGAAAGCTAATCAAAGCCAATTCTTTTCAACTCTAACAATGAATCTTCTTCAAGGGAGCGCTAATACAACTTCAGAACTCAGAATTCAGAACTCAAGACCTTCTTTGAGTTATGAGTTCGATTTCTTTAATAAGCCAATTAATAATTTAATTATGATAGGATATAATTGAGGTTATATGGTTATGTTTGTGGATCAATGGAAAATATGTTGTAATTTGTGAATTTATGCTATTTGTTCATAATGATAGTTTTGCTGTGAATCCCTTTTTATTTGCCAATCACTATGTTCAACATTGATCCATTATGACATCATGTTTGATGCAAGTTTGGGTGTTAGATTATATGCTAGTTTTTATGAGAATTGTTCATAAGATTACATGTGAATTAAATAACATGATTTATGCAAGTTCTTCACCCTTGAGTTTAGATCTTTGACATGTTTAACTTATGCAAGTTAATACCTTCTAGACTAGATCTATGACATGTTTAACTCATGCAAGTTAATACCTTCTAGATTAGATCTACGGCATGTTTAACTCATGCAAGTTTATACCTTTTAGATTAGATCTATGACATGTATAACTTATGAAAGTTACCCTTTTTATTTAGATCTATGACATATATGCAAGTTTGTGATTATTGCCTATGCTAGTTGGGTTTAAAACTATAATCATACATGCAAGTTTACACTTTTTAGATCTATGATAATAATAAAGTTATGCCAGTTAATGTTGAGATTTCTATTTAAGTTAGATGTATTGTGTGTATTAATTTGTGATATATCTTTCCTTTTATATGTTAGACTAATTGCTAGTCTAATATATATATACATATATGTCATGCTAAGAGAACGTATTACGTGGGGACGATGGGATAATATTGAATATACACATATTAAGATTTGGCATATAATAAATTGAGGTGAAATTGGTATGATCTTACATACCATAAATTGATGGACATAATTGAGTCAATTATGGACATCGTTCAATTTGGAATTAATTAATACATTGAATAGGGAAAATTAATTCAAATTTGGGGGATGATTAATTAGGTGTAATTAATCGTCTAAGACATGAGGTTAGACTCTTTTATGGCGTAAGACTGCCCGGACCCGCCCGACAAATCCAGCTACCATAAATGCCAGTCTAATGTGAGAGGTCTTAGGCATAAGATAAATACGTAACAGTTATAAAGACACGAGGTTAGGCTCTTCTATGGCGTAAGACTGCCCGGACCCGCCCGGCAAATCCGGCTGCCATAAATGCCAGTCTAATGTGGGAGGTCTTTATAAGGTTACGGTCTTAATAAATTAAGAAACACTTAACCAGATAAACATGTAGTGGGGCATGATGAGTTAAGTGGGTGCCTTGGGTGGCATGTGGAAATCTAGTGGGTACCTTGGGTGGCATTTGAAAATACGATTAGAAACACTTAACCAAAATTCCAACATGTAAGTGAACATGACTAAGAAGAGGGTTAAGTGGGATATACTAGAGGGGGCCAAGCTTAGGTGGATAGCTTGTGCCAAGTAATGGGGGCCCATTTCAACCAGTAACCCACACGTATTTTTGTGGGCTCGACCCAAGTCGAGGACGGGACACGCATATTAGGCTTGACTGTAAGAGGCCAAAACGGGTTAGCGGTGGCAACGCAAGTCCAACAGGTTCATATGCGTGTGTGGGCCCGGGCTGGTAGGTAAGACGTTGTTGCATCGTGTAGGTATAAGCCGTGCATCGTTGCTGGTATCGGGTTGCCACTTTGGGGAATGATACACCCCACTGTGGGGCCAGCACGGGTATCTACGTTTAGGGAGCCGATCGCATGGGGGTAGTGGGTACACCTAGTGGAGATAGGGGCAGGCGGCACCTATGTAGTCAGTTAGGGGTACACGGAACTACTAATAAGATTTCTAAGTCCATTAGTGGGATCAACCTTTAGGGTTGACTGGTGTGGTGCAGTGTAGTAATTATTCTTTAGTAGTCAGGTGTGTCTTTAACGTTATCTTCGTTCATCCTATTTCTAGTTAGTTGCTTATTGTAGCCATTTATTCGCAGTCATTTCCTTATTTACCAAGTTTATGTCTTATCATAGTTAATTTAATAATTGTATTGTTAAAGTTATCGCACTTGCTCAGACTTATGTCTGACCCCCCTCTGTTTCTATCTTTTCCCCCCTCAGGTCCTCAAGGTGGACCTAGCACTAGTGGAGTTTGATCGGATTGCTTTATCTCTCTTTTGGAAAAGCTTGGACCGCTGAAGTAAAGTTCAGCTTATCTTTTTCTTTATGGCTATTTGTAGTAGTGGGATTATGTATTTTTGTTTTATCAAGATGGATATTATGTAACTGACTCTGGTTTACGGTTTTTGATGATGGAACCAAACATATTTGCTTTTTGCTGCAAGAAATAAAGTTTTTAAATTTCCAAGTACTGCTTTATATATGTCTTGTTGTGATTTTCTGTTCTATATTCACTTAAAATGCTCCATGAAAGTTAATGCATTCCCTTTGTGAGTGTAACAACCCGGGAATTCTGAGCCTATTTTGGCAAATTTAACAGATTTTGAAAATTTAAAATGGATTATTTTAAATAATAATGACGGGAAATTTAATTTCGACGAAGTTAAAACGAATAAATTTATTTTAATTATATAACGAGCCTGAAATGGCCCTGCAGTTCAAAAATTCGATTTCGAATTTCAAATGAATATACAGGATTCAATATAAATCAGAATTGGACGAAACAAGAAATATCTAAATCTGTTTGATCATATCTTTCTAACGAAGCCAAGAAACTGAGATTTCACTTTAGAAGTTGAAAGATATGTCCAGTTTAAAATTCAGAAAAGTCGTTGTGGAATTTATATATATTTTAATATATATATAAAGGCCCTTAGAAATGGAAATTTTGCGAATGACCTCGGTTTTCGAAGAAACCACTTATGTTGGATCCGAGATGTCAAATTATTGCTAGGTTTCAAAATTCATAATTTTCTGAATCAATATGTGAGCGTGGCGAAGTTAAACCTGTTTTGACAGTTTTAATTAAATCGGGTCGACCAGAAAATGACCATTTTTCAAACGGTCTCAGAATTTGACGAAATTAGTTTTGTTAGGACTGTATCGTCAATACGAATCTAGAAATAATTTTTCAGTAATTTTTGGGATCCGTATGTGGCCCCGGTAAATTGAAATGTACGTTCAAATTGAATATTTAGAGTTATGTTTGAATTTAAACGAAAATTGATCGTAACGATCGAATTGGCCTACGTGGCATATCCCATTGTGTTCGAAATGGGGGTAATTAGCTAGGGACGATAGTCGTTGGGCATGATTTCGTGTTCGAATTAAAATGTTACCTTTTTGAATTCAATAAAATAATAAAATTATAAACACCCCCTCCTTTATCTCTCCTTTAGTTAACTCCTCCCCCCTTTATACCCGTTCAGTCAAAAACAAAATAAAAAGGAAAAAAGAAAAAGATGGAAACGCGCAGCCCCCTCCTCCCCCGACGATGGCCATCGACGCGCCTCCTCAGGCGACTGCCGCGCCGCAGATCACTCCCATCCTCCCCTCTCTCTCGTTCTTCCTCCAATCCACATCGAGATTCCCCCTTCTCTGGAAACCCGTGCCCACCACGAAGCCCTCCTCCGACAGCGTTCGCCTCCCCCCTCCTACACCTGGCGCTCTGCCCCCTCTTCTCCTTCCCTCCTCAAATCGAAGACCATTTCCCTTTCCCCCCAGCAGTGAACGCAACCACCGCGAAGACCTTGGACGCGCCACCACCACGACAACATCCTCCATTCCGCAACTTCCTCCGCCACCTGCGAACTGTCCAAGCCCCTGCGCCCCCTTCCTGAAGCCGTGCCTTGGCCTCCGGTCACATGTGCGACAGTCAGATCCTGGTGGCTAACACAACAGCGAAATGGGTTCGAATAAGAAGAACATGCATCAAAGAGGGTTTGTGGTTCAAATTGATTTTCCTTGTCAATTTTTTCTGAAATTATAGCATAAAAATCTGATTTTTATTGATAACATAGGAAAGATTTGATTTCAATTTATATTTATAACATATAAAGATGTGATTTATATACGTATAACGGTCTAAAAATATACGACTTTATTTATTTTCATAGGATGAAAAGATCGAATTTTCAAGATATGAAAGATCGAACTTTTATTTTATGAAAGATTATATTTTTATCTGTTGAAAGTTTATATTCTTAATTTAGAAAAGATAGGATTTTTATTTACCTACTAGAATCATAAAAATACGATTTTTATTGTTTGAATGGAAGTATAAAAGTATGAATTTTATATAGGAAGTAGATTTGAAAAGATATGATTTTTTTAAAATATATAAAGGTTCGATTTATTTTTATATATGAAGTAATGATGTAAAGGTCGGATTTTTAACGATGTAAAGGTCGGATTTTTAATGATGTAAAGGTCAGATTTTTTTAACGATATAAAGGTCGGATTTTTATAATATGAATGATGAAATTTTTATAAGTTGAAAAATTTGAATTTTTATAAGTTGAAAAATCGAATTTATATGAGTTGAAAGATCATATTTTATATAAGTATGAGATATAAAAAAAAATATTACTTTTATAATATAGGAAGGTTAAAAATATAATTTTTATACTAGGGGCATGTTAAAAATATGATTTTACTTGGGTAAAGTATTAAAAATATGGTTTTTATTAAAGTATAAATATAAAAATATGATTTTTATATAGTTATGATAATAAAAATTCAATCTTTATATAAGAAGTAGAAATATAAAAATATAATTTTTATATAGAAAGAAGCGTTGTAAATATATGAAGTGAAATAAAATTTTGAACTTTATTTTTATCGTGAAGTAGAGAGAATATAAAATTGTGATTTTTATATATGTAGTGAATACGAGCAACGAAAGTGACAAAAGGCGAGAACGACGAAGATTTCCTACATTTGAAGTGTCGTGGAGTTGGGATAGCTTTGGTGAGAACTTCTCACTTTAATATTTCTTTTTCTAGTTAAAAATATATACTACGATGCAGACGGTGCTTAGTAGCGCCCGACACCATCGTCCACAGACCATGGACTTGTTTATTTGGTTGCGTAATTGATTAGATTAATTGTTTGAATTTGATTGTTTGGTGAAATGGAACTGATTTGATTGATATGTGTATGGCGTGGGCCATTATTAGACCGGGGATAAGGCTAGGCCTTGTCCCGTTTCTAGTATCGTGTCGTTATGCCGCCGAAATTTTCTAAAATATATTAGAAAAATAAAAAGATCATTTTATTGAATAAATGAACCGAATAAATATTTTATCATTAAAAATATAATTTTTAACATCTGCGTGAATAAAATAAAATATTCATTTACAAACCAGACGGTTTGTTTATGTACACTGATTTGACTGATATTGATTGGGACGATAAATTTTACACATCGCCCAACTGCACAAATAAAATCTGTGTTTATTGATGTGAAATCCCACACAGGTATTGGGATGATATTTGACGTACACTAGTCCCAATAATTAGTTGTATGTCGATCGATAGGTTGGCAGACAGCTGTGTTGTGCACCTTGGATGATGGTTGATTGTTGCTATTATATACATGTGTTGTATGGAATCCATATAATTAACATTATATGGTAATTATTGGGCCTTATTCCAATTTAGAAAATAAAATAAATTCATGTGTTGAATAAACGAAATACTCATGTGTTGATGGTACTCATTTGTTGGGATTAGTCATGTGTTGAAATAAAATTTACATATTCATGCGTTGAAGAAAATATTCATTTGTTGAATATAATAACGATGTTATTGAAATATAAAGCCGTGTTGGTTAGATTTGCGCCATTTTGACGTGAACGATATTTATATCGATTTTATTCGAATATTGAAAAAGAAGTGATTTCAAATTATAACGTTTTGAAAATATTATCATTGATGATATGGAATATTCAATTTTGATTTAAAATTGAATATGAAGTTGAAATCGTTTTTTAAAACGAAATTAAACTGATCTATAAAATACGTTTAGAATTGAAATCGATGGAATATATATAATATATATATTATATATATAAATGTCCTGAATAGAACGCGGCGCGCCGCGGCAGTTCGTGAATTTCGATCATTGACTTCGAATTGGCGTTACGGGAGATCCGACCGTCGGATTCTTCTGAAACTGGAACCATTGGGTTCGTATCGAAAAGAGCTTTCCAACGAATATTAGAAATTTGAAATCTAACGGTTGGATTTGGAGATACGTCCAAATCAAATTTAGAAAAGGTCGTTGTAAGTGCAGTTCGACGACCGTTATTGGAAATCGACTGTACGGGCCCTGATAAAATTATTAAAAATATCTATAATTTGTGTAAAATCAAAATAAATGGATTGGAAAGAACTGGGATGAAAAATTCCCTATTTGAAAGGATAAAAATATATTTTTATCGAAATGAATTAGAAATGAATTTGAATTATAATTCAATCTTTTTAAATGAATAAATTGGTTTTGAAGTGGTTTTAAATATAACCAGAACTTTCAATATACGTATTGGAATGGATTTGAATCGAAATTATCTTTGAAATATTTCGATGTTGGATTTCGTGATTATACAGATATGGTTGTGGAGATTTGAAAGATATATTTATATCGTTATTTCCAATACGATATTTGTTGGTTTCAGAATTTGATATTGAATATAAGCCGATATATTTTCTATTCAGAGCCTTGTATTTATTATCAAATGGGATTTGGGTTTGTCATGAATGGTGTCTTCATTAACGCTGTTCTTGAACCTAGTTCAGAAAAGATTAAATCTTTTTATTTAGATTTAATGAGTATACCAATTAATTAATATTTAATTGGAATAAAATTGAAATTGATTTTTTGGTTTATCGTGAACGGTGTTTTAAGTAGCACCTGTTCTTTAACCCGATTAACAATGGAATGAGATTTTGGGTTTATCGTGAACCGTGTTTTAAATAACATTGGTTCTTTAACCCAGTTAAAGATAAGGTTAATTTCTTAGCATGGAATAATCATTAAGAAATGATTTTCGAGATTAAAACTGAATTAGAGTTTTAATGAATCTTTAATTAGATTGAAAAGATCGAGAATGGAGTATCACCAGTTTTGCTCTAGAGCGATAGTTAAATCTTTAACCAGATTTGAACGTGAAATGGTAATTAACTTTACCGATAACACCGTGGTGTTAGATATGGAGTGTTACCAGTTTTTCTCCATGGGATAAGTAGGTTGGGATTGGGAAATAAAATAAATAAATAATTCGGTGTGGTTCGCTAATCTCGACTAGTCTGGAAAACCTTAACATGGTTTGAAATGATGTCCAAAGGAAGATTAAAGATTAAATTTAAAAGAATTTATCTTTGATAAAATTAGCGGGAACCTTTCCCTAAGAATGTGAAATTTAGAAGCTAACTGAAGGTTAGTTAAGAAGAATGGTTTCTTGAATATTGATCTGATGTTAGTTTCGGCCTTCGGGGTTAATATTTGGGGAATTATTCTCTTACTAGTTTACGATTAGTGACTGATGAATTGGAATGAGGCGTATGTTGTGTTTGTGTAACACTTGTTTATTATATATGCGGGTGGTTCAGAAAGGCCGGGTTTATACCCATTATGAATAACCGATTCGACGATAAGTCGAAGATGAAGACGGTGGTTGAAGACTAGAAGTCTTCACATCATTTGGATGATTTCTGACGATCTTGATTGGGCTGTACACCCAAGATGAGGGAATTAGTTGGTGATCGTCCAGACGTACTTGGAGATCGATGGATATGCCAGGAAAGTGCCTCCGGTTTCGTTCAGACCCAGAACGAACTTGTAAATGGATTGTGTGTCTGACATTGGATTTTATTATGTGTTGACTGATTTCTGTTAAATATATATCTGTTTGGCGGCAGAGAATTTATTCTCTTGCTTAACGCCCTTCTCTGAGACGTACGAGCACAGAGGTTATATATCGATAGATATCAATCGCAAAGCGTGAATTGCCTGTGTGGCATGCCTAAGTGGCAAATGATCAAGGCTTCTGTTGCAAAGCAAAGTCTTGTGGTTGATGATCAAAGCACGGCCTACGTGGTCTAGCTTTGTGTATAGCGTGGATTTGCGAGCCTCACACCTCGGTATGAGTCAAAAATGGGATACGGACTGCAGGGAGAGCACGACGTTTCTTTCTAGCTATGGGTGGTGTCAGTGCTTAAACTGGCTGACATTTATATACTTTTCACCTTGTGGTTGTTGGAATGAGGCGCCTCGGATTTAGGTCTGTTAGGACCGGGAAACGTGTGCTCAGGAATAACCAATCCTCAAACGTAACGGAGGACCGACCCTGAAGCATCCAAGTGGTTACCCAAAGAGAATAGCCCTGAGATATTTGCTAGAGTGTCTCAAAGCAGAGAGGATCTTGCCCCTTGCCTCGACTCATGATGGAATCCAATTTCCAATACGTGTGATTCGATTTTATTTGTAGAGCCTAGTATAGCGACATAGTATATGGTAGCTATGCCATCTATGATTGATATTTATGATTGTATATAAAATTAGAAACTGACTGGAAACGAGCTAAGGTGGATGGTTTCCTGAGTATTGGTCTGATGTTGGTTTCGGCCTTCGAGGTTAATACTTAGGGAATCATTCTTTTACTAATTTATAGTTGGAGTCTGATTAAGAATTAAAAGATGAAATTTCACATATGAAGCATTCTTTGGCTGTTATAAGGGAAAACCCTATCCTCCGACTTGTGTTGCATTGTGTGATGGGACCTGGGTCTTATAACAGCTTCATTGTTCTTTATTTAGCATTGCGCTGTTTGTTTTTGCACTGGTATTCTTGGGGTAAAAACCCGTTCCGTGTTATACGGCGTGGTCCTTTGATTTACCGAACTTTAAAATTAAGAATTAATAACTGTTTTAGTTCTCACACCAATCACATGACTGACCTGGAGTTTATTGTTTTGACCTAAACTCTGGGTGCCCTTATTTTCCACACGGGCAGCTAGTAGTTGGGTTTTGCAGATTTATATTCACAGGATCTTGGTTTATAGCTGAAGTGATATTCGGAAAGCTCTGTATCCGCGTATTCCTTTCAGTTATGTTTTGTATTATTTTTCCGCTGTAGTAACGTATTTAAATCTCTGATATTCTCTGTTGTATAATATTTATTCATACTCTGTATATTCTTGTACTCTGATGGAATTGTTGTAATAAGCAATGAAATGTTCTTCTGTTTGCGTTCTGTTTTGTCTTGTCCTCACCATAATTCGTTCCTTCTCTTCTCTTTGGAGACCGGGGAAGTTACGGGTCGCGGCAGTTGGTATCAAAGCTCTGGTTTACAGAGCTCGAGAACAAGACACATTAGAACCGAACGAAAGAATTCATCAGAAATTGGATTAGTAATATCCAATGAGAATGGCTCGTTAGAGATGGGATCAACAGTATCCTAGCACGGGTCGAAGGAGTGTTATTTTTAAAATAAAAATGAAAACAATTTTTGTTTTGAAAATTAAAATCAAGTATACGTATTAGATTATTTTATTTGTATTGATTTGGACAATCCAATATACAAAGATTTTGCATATACGCCTTGCAAACGTATATTCGAAGTTTTAATATACTGGATAGATATAGAATCACACTCTAGTCGCCCGGAGATGATGCTGATGATGATCATGACATCATCTGTGTTTGTGTTCCAGTTTCGAAAGGGTGATATCTATATATTTCCATCAGACTAGTGTGAGAACCAAAACTATATAGGATTATTGTTGTGATTTGTCATCAAAAACGTGATTTTTTGTATATATATCAAAGTTATAATTTGAAACGATATTCCACTAATTGATTGTTGATTGTGTTGTTTGATTTTTGGTTCATTAATTTAAATTTTTGAACCATTATGCCAAATTGGACCGAATATTGAACTGTATTGAAAAATGATTACAATTGCATGCCTATACATGTATATACATTGAACAGGTCATAGCAAGGAGGCTAGAGCAGAGAAAGAAAATTGTTTGCCCGACAAATAGGTACATGTTTATTGTATTTCTTTGGGTGATGATGATTTTATGAGCCGATTGGCTAGCCGCTTGGATTTTTCTTTTTCTTTTGGATTGAAGAAGGCCAGGGGAGGCTATATGAAATATATCGAAGCTCCCGGTACAAAGGAGGTTATGGCGAAATTTTTCGAAAATTTAGGGTGTTAGCCAAATGACACGACCCAAACTTCCCCGGTAAGGAAAGCCCGGATAGCGTTGAGGACAAGACAAATCAGAACGCAAATGGAAGAACATTTCATTGCTATTACAACAATTCCATCAGATACAAGAATATACAGAGTATAAATGAATAAATTACATTCGACAAATATCAGAGATTACAATAAATTACATAGCAGCAGAAAAATATACAAAACACAACTAGAAGTGATACACAGATACAGAGCTTTCCGAGCATCGTTCCAGCTGTAAATCAGGACCCTATGAATATAAATCTGCAAAACCAAAACTACTAGCTGCCCGTGTGGAAAATAAGGGCACCCAGAGTTTAGGTTAAAACAATAAACTCCAGGTCAGTCATGTGACTGGTGCGAGAACTAAAACAGTTATTAATCTTTATTTTAAAGTTTGGTAAATCAAGGGACCACGCCGTATAACACGGAACGGGTTTCCTCCCAAGAATACCAGTGCATAAAACAAACAGCGCAATGCTAAATAAAGAAAAATGAAGCTGTTATAAGACCCAGGTCCCATCACACAATGCAACGCAAGCCGGAGGATAGGGTTTTTACCTTATAACAGCCAAATCATGCTTGATACGTTTAAAACACATTATTTGATACTATTATAGGTGTATAGTGTCAAATCAATTTCAATCATAAATATCAATCATAGGCGGCATGAATGACCCATACCACTATGTCGCCATACTAGGTTCTACAAATAAAACCGCACTATCACGTATTGGAAATTGGATTTCCGTCATGAGCCGAGGCAAGGGGCAAGCTCCTCTCCGCGTTCGAGACACTCTAGCAAATGCCTCAGGACCCCACTATGATCCTTGGAATCGGCTGGGCCGGTCCTCTCTTACTTTTGAGGATTGGCAATTCCTGAACACACGTTTCCCGGTCCTTACAGACCTATATCCGAGGCACCTCATATCCAACAACCACACAGGTGAAAAGTATATAAATGTCAGGGCTGGTAGGTCACTGACACCACCCTAGCTAGAAAGAAACGTCGTGCTCTCCCAGCGGCCCGTCTCCCGTTTTTGACCCATACCGAGGTGTGAGGCTCGCGAATTCACGTTATACAAAAAGCTACGCCACACAGGCCGTGCTTTGATCATCAACCACAAGACTTTGCTTTTCAACAGAAGCCTTGATCAATTGCCACTTACGCATGCCACACTGGCAATTCACTCCATGCGACTGATGTCCATCGATATACAACCTCTGAGCTCGTACGTCTCAGAGAAGGGCGTTAAGCAAGAGAATAAATTCTCCGCCGCCAAACAGATGTATATTTAATAAAGATCAATCAACACAGAATAAAATCCAGTGTCAGACACACAATCCATTTACAAGTTCGTTCTGGGTCTGAACGAAACCGGAGGCACTTTCCTCGCATATCCATCCATCTCCAGGTACGTCTGGACGATCACCAACTGATTCCCTCATCCTGGGTGTACAGCCCAATCAAGATCATCAGTAATCACCCAAACGATGTGAAGACTTCCGGTCTTCAACCACCGTCTTCATCTTCGACATCTCGTCGAATCGGTTATTCAGAATGGGTATAAACCCGGCCTTTCTGAATAACCCACGTATATAATAAACGAATGTTACACAAACACAACAAACGCCTCATTCCAATTCAGAATATTCTTTTATTCACAAAATCACATTCTTAGGGAAATGTTCCCATTAATTTTATCCAAGATAAATTCTTCTAAATTTATTCTTTAATCCTCCTTTGGATATCATTTCAAACTAGTCGGGATTAACGAACCATGCCGAAGTAATTATTTATTTTATTTCCCAATCCCAACCTATATATCCCATGGAGAAAACTGGTAATACTCCACGTCTAACACCACGGTGTTATCGGTAAAATTAATTACCATTTCACGTTCAAATCTAATTAAATATTTAACTATCGCTTTGGAGCAAAACTGGTGGTGCTCCATTCTCGATCACCTTTCAGATTTGATAATTTAAATTATCAATTCACATTTTTAATCTAATTAAAGATTCATTAAAACTCCACTTAGTTTTAATCTTTTCAAAAATCAATATCCTGTCTTTAACTGGGTTAAAGAACCAATGTCATCTAAAACACGATTCACGATAAACCCAAATCACATTTGATATTAAATACAAGGCTCTGAATAGAAAATATATCGGCTTATATTCAATATCAAATTCTGAAACCAACATATATCGTATTGGCAATAACGATATAAAATATATCTTTCAAATTCCCATAACAATATCTGTATAGTCATGAAATCCAACATCGAAATATCCCGAAGATAATTTCGATTCAACTCCAGTCCAATCCACGTATTGGGAATATTGATTATTTTTAAAATCACTTTCAAATTCAATTTATTTATTTCACAAATAAATTGATTTTTAATTCTAGTTCAAAACTAGTTCATTTCGACAAAAATCTATTTTTATCATTTCAAATGTGGAATTCTTCATCCCAGTTCTTTCCAATTCACATATTATGATTTTACACAAATTATTAATATTTTTAATAATTTTATCAAGGCCCGTACAGTCGATTTCCAACAACGGCCATCGAACTGCACTTACATCGACCTTTTTCAAATTTGATTTGGACATAATTCCAAATCCAACCGTTAGATTTCAAATTTTTAATATTCATTGGAAAGCTCTTTTCGATACAAACCCAACGGTTCCAGTTTTAGGAGAATCCGACGGTCGGATCTCCCGCAACGTCAATTCGAAGTCAATGGTCGAAATTTACGAACTGCCGCGGAGCGGCGCGTTCTATTCAGGCCATTATATATATAATATATATATATATTATATATTATATATATTTCGTCAATTTCCTTTTAAACGTATTTTATAAATTGTTTTAACTTCGTTTCAAAATCATTTCAACACTATTTCAATTTCTAATCAAAACTGAATATTTTATATCATTACTATATAAATGATAATATTTTCAAAACGTTATATTTTGAAATCACTTCTTTTCTATATTCATTATAAAAATGAATATAATCGATATAAATATCGTTCACGTCAAAATAGCGCAACTCTAATCAACACGGCTTTATATTTTTCAATAAATCCGTTATTCTATTCAACAAATGAATATTTATTCCATTCAACACATGAATCTATATTTCTTCCAACACCTGACTAATCTCAACACATGAGTACTGTCAACACATCACTATTTTTGTTATGTAAAATATTTTATAAAACTATGGTATCTATCGTTTGATTTTTAATTAGACTTCTACTGGGAAGTAGTTCTAATTTTAAATATGATAAAGATGTAAATTTCATTGTATAAAATATTTCACTCAACACATGAACATCGTCAACACATGACTATTTTTATATTCAACACATGAATTTTCTTTTATAATATTCCTTATTTTCCCGATTTGAAATGAGGCCCAATCAATCACCATATAATGTTAATTATATGGATTCCATACAACACATGTATATAATAGCATTGAAAAATAATCAACCATCAACCAAAGTGCACTACACTGTATAAGCATCAAATATAGATATCTTACGCTTATAACAGCCTGTCAATCAATCGATCGACATATTTAATCAATCAGGATGAGTGAACTTCAAATTTCATCCCAACACCCGTGTGGGGTTTCAAACAATCAAACACAGATTTTATTTGTGCAGTTGGGCGATGTGTAAAATTTATCATCCCAATCAATATCAGTCAAATAGGTGTACATAAACAAACCGTCCGGTTTGTAAATGAATATTTATTTATTCACATTCACGTTAAAAATTATATTTTTAACGTCAAAAATATTTATTTCAACACTTGAATTTCTATTCAGTTCATTTACACAATAAAAATGATATTTTTATTTTTCTAACATATTTTAGAAAATTTCGGCGGCATAACGGCACGATACTAGAAACGGGACGAGGCCTAGCCTTATCCCCGGTCTAGTGAAGGCCCACGCCATTCACACATCAATCAAATCCATTCCATTTCACCAAACAATTCAATTCAAACCAATTAGACTAACCAACTACACAACCAATCAAACAAGTCCATGGTCTGTGGACGATTGTGTCGGGTGCTACTAAGCACCGTCTGCATCCTAGTATATATATATAACTAGAGAAAGAGATTTTGAGTGAGAAGTTCTCACCGACTAGCTAAACCAAACGCCACGAATCTTCTTATGTAGAAATCTTCGTCGTTCTCGCCTTTTGTCACTTTCACCGCCCGTAGTCACTACATATATAAAAATCACATTTTTATATTGTTGCCATGTATATAAAAATCACATTTTTATATTGTTGCTATATATATGAAAATCACATTTTTATACTACTACTATATAGATAAAAATTCTATTTTTACAACGGTGTTCATATAATAAAGATTATATTTTTATATCGCCACTTATATAAAAATCACATCTTTGCTCCTTTTATATAATAAAGATCAAATTTTTAATACTTCTATAATGTAAAAATCATATTTTTATCATCTCTATAACATAAAAATCATATTTTTATTAACTTCATATTCAAAAATCATAGAAGCTTTAAAGCGGAGAAAACTCGCTTTTTTTCTCTAACGCCTTTTCTGAACTGCTGAATTGTTGTTCGAGCTCCAGACTTTGCAAACAAGCTTCAATCTTCACACCATCTTTTTTTCTAGCACAAGCACGCCATTCTGAACAACTTTTGCCTAGTGGTCTTCTTGCCGAAAATGTGCCATTTCGCCGGAATTCACGAAAGTACACGAATTTTGCCGCTTCCGGACAGCAGACTTTAAACGCGTTTTCCGGGCAGCTCCGAACTCCAAAACACGACTTCGATATAGCCAAATCGAAGAGAATTTCGTGCTCTACGACTTTGGTCTTGAGGGACTTTGGCTAAAAACGCACGGTTTGGGAGTTATTGACGAAAAAACGGTCAGAGACTTTTATGCAAAAACGGGATTTTTGGTGAAAAGGGGGATATTGGCCATGTGGGGCCCACGGTCGGAATTGAGGGGGCTGGAGGGGGGCGCGGGCCTGATGGACGTGGGGGAGGGTGTGGGTGGCGGTGGTGGGGCCCGTGGTGGCCGCGGTGGTGGTGTTTGGGTGTAGGGTTTGCTAATTGAAGAGAGAGAGAAGAGGAGAGAGAGAGGAGGAGGAGGTGGCCGGAGGGGGGTGGAGGAGGCCGACGGCCAGTGGTGGCAGCGGTGGAGGAGGGGGCAGCGGCGGTGGTGGTGGAGGAGGCCATTTTTGAGTTTTTGTGGAGGAAGGAGGAAAAGTGAATTTATGAAATAGAAAAGGAGGAAAAGTGATTATATGCTAGTTTCTCGCGTATCGCCTGAACGCTAGCGATCTCCGATGGCCGCGGATTTCGGACATGAGATAGTAGACGTGAAGACGAGTCCAACGAAACAAGTTTCGTCGAATTCCGAGTTCGTTTGACCATTCAAAAAAAAATCACAAAAATGCTCAGATAAGCTCTAAAAATGCAATTTCGGCGCACCTTTTCTTCTCGCACGCTCACATGCTAACTCAAAAAATCAAGCCCTCTTGGATTTAACCATTATTAGATGATACGAATCTAGAAAAAAAAGTAGAATTGAATTCCGAGGTCGTATCAATAATGTTCCTTTGTAAAATGACTGCTCGTTTTACCCGGAACTGTTTTAGCTCGCACGGCCACATACTGACTCCGTTCGACGCGCCATTTGGAACTCAACAACGATTTGTCATTATGAATCCATAAAAATTTATCTCGTCGAATTCTGAGCTCGTATGCAAAATTTCACTTTTTAAGGGCTATGTTTTGTTAACCGAACAACTCCAGTCCATAGCCACTATTCCGGATATCGGAATATATCGAAGCTTATACTTTTCAGAGTTCTAAACGGCATTTTGAACTCAATGGAAGTGGTTTCGAGTCCAAATTCGTCCGTATGCAAAATATGACTTTTTGGGCCATGTATAATATACATAGCGACTATTCTGAATTTTCATCTGGGCATAACTTTTGATTCCCGCTATGAAATTTCTATTTTTCGGATTCGTTGGAAAGATATTCACGAATAGATTCTAATATTTTCAGTTTCACTAAAATCCGGATTGTTTTGCTCCCGGTACATCCAATTGAAGTTTGAAATCGAATTATCGAACTACCGCGCCATTTTCAATTCTATTTATAATTATATATAATTATTTATATTCTAACGACGACGTATATAGATATATACGTCGAATTCAATTCAAAATAAATTTCTCGTCGATATTATTTAAAATAATCCATTTTAAATATTCAAAATTCATTAAAATTGCAAAAATAAAAATTTTAAACTGGCTCAGATTTTCCGGGTTATTACAATCCCCCCCACTTAAAACTTTTCGTCCCCGAAACGGAACAAAGTCGAAAGTGGTTTGATCAATCAACTCTACGTTCGATCTGGCTTCCATTTTCCAACTTTTCAGTTTCTGAAAATTTTCAAATTTTCAAAAATTTGGCTAACACCCTAAATTTTCGAAAAATTTCGCCATAACCTCCCCTGCACCGGGAGCATCGGGGAATTTCAAATAGCTTCCCCGGTCCTTCTAATCTCAAAAAGAAAAAGAAAAAGCCAAGCGGCTAGCCAATAGGCTCATAAAATCATCATCACCCAAACAAAACAGTAAATTATGTAGTAAACATGTACCTATTTGTCGGGCAAACAAATTTTATTCTCTGCTCTAGCCTCCTTGCTATGACCTGTTCAATGTAAGTATATGTATATGCAAGCAAATGCGACCAATTTTCAATATAGTTCAATATTTGATACAAGTAGGCATAAATGGTTCAAAATTATCAAACAAATAAACAAACAACACAAACATCAATCAATTAGTGAATTAGAGTTTCAAATTCATAATTTTGATACATATACAGAAAATCATGTTTTTGATGCCAAATCACAACAATGTATTCTAGCTATATTAGTTTTGGTTCTCACACCAGTCTAATGGAAATATATAGAAAATCATACCTTCGTCACTCGAAAATAAATACTGGTAACGCTGCAGCATTATCAGAATCATTCCCGGGCAACTAGAATGTGATTCTATATCTATCTAATATATTAAAACTTTGAATATACGTTCATGACGCGTATATGCAAAACCTTTATATACTAGATTGTCCATATTCAAAATAAATAAATAATCAAATACGTACAAAATGGTTTAAATTTTCAAAAACAAAATTGTTTCATTTGAAAAATATACTCTTCACACTCGTTCTAGGATACTACTGATCCTTTCTCTAACGAGTCATTCTAATTGGATATTACTAATCCAATGTCTGATGAATTCTTTTGTATGGTTCTAATGTGTCTTGTTCTCGAGCTCTGTAAACCAAAGCTCTGATACCAAACTGACACGACCCAAACTTCCCCGGTAAGGAAAGCCCGGATAGCGTTGAGGACAAGACAAATCAGAACGCAAATGGAAGAACATTTCATTGCTATTACAACAATTCCATCAGATACAAGAATATACAGAGTATAAATGAATAAATTACATTCGACAAATATCATAGATTACAATAAATTACATAGCAGCGGAAAAATATACAAAACACAACTAGAAGTGAAACACGGATACAGAGCTTTCCGAGCATCGTTCCAGCTGTAAATCAGGACCCTGTGAATATAAATCTGCAAAACCAAAACTACTAGCTGCCCGTGTGGAAAATAAGGGCACCCAGAGTTTAGGTTAAAACAATAAACTCCAGGTCAGTCATGTGACTGGTGTGAGAACTAAAACAGTTATTAATCTTTATTTTAAAGTTTGGTAAATCAAGGGACCACGCCGTATAACACGGAACGGGTTTCCTCCCAAGAATACCAGTGCATAAAACAAACAGCGCAATGCTAAATAAAGAAAAATGAAGCTGTTATAAGACCCAGGTCCCATCACACAATGCAACGCAAGCCGGAGGATAGGGTTTTTACCTTATAACAGCCAAATCATGCTTGATACGTTTAAAACACATTATTTGATACTATTATAGGTGTATAGTGTCAAATCAATTTCAATCATAAATATCAATCATAGGCGGCATGAATGACCCATACCACTATGTCGCCATACTAGGTTCTACAAATAAAACCGCACTATCACGTATTGGAAATTGGATTTCCGTCATGAGCCGAGGCAAGGGGCAAGCTCCTCTCCGCGTTCGAGACACTCTAGCAAACGCCTCAGGACCCCACTATGATCCTTGGAATCGGCTGGGCCGGTCCTCTCTTACTTTTGAGGATTGGCAATTCCTGAACACACGTTTCCCGGTCCTTACAGACCTATATCCGAGGCACCTCATATCCAACAACCACACAGGTGAAAAGTATATAAATGTCAGGGCTGGTAGGTCACTGACACCACCCTAGCTAGAAAGAAACGTCGTGCTCTCCCAGCGGTCCATCTCCCGTTTTTGACCCATACCGAGGTGTGAGGCTCGCGAATTCACGTTATACACAAAGCTACGCCACACAGGCCGTGTTTTGATCATCAACCACAAGACTTTGCTTTTCAACAGAAGCCTTGATCAATTGCCACTTACGCATGCCACACTGGCAATTCACTCCATGCGACTGATGTCCATCGATATACAACCTCTGAGCTCGTACGTCTCAGAGAAGGGCGTTAAGCAAGAGAATAAATTCTCCGCCGCCAAACAGATGTATATTTAATAGAGATCAATCAACACAGAATAAAATCCAGTGTCAGACACACAATCCATTTACAAGTTCGTTCTGGGTCTGAACGAAACCGGAGGCATTTTCCTCGCATATCCATCCGTCTCCAGGTACGTCTGGACGATCACCAACTGATTCCCTCATCCTGGGTGTACAGCCCAATCAAGATCATCAGTAATCACCCAAATGATGTGAAGACTTCCGGTCTTCAACCACCGTCTTCATCTTCGACATCTCGTCGAATCGGTTATTCAGAATGGGTATAAACCCGGCCTTTCTGAATAACCCACGTATATAATAAACGAATGTTACACAAACACAACAAACGCCTCATTCCAATTCAGAATATTCTTTTATTCACAAAATCACATTCTTAGGGAAATGTTCCCATTAATTTTATCCAAGATAAATTCTTCTAAATTTATTCTTTAATCCTCCTTTGGATATCATTTCAAACTAGTCGGGATTAACGAACCATGCCGAAGTAATTATTTATTTTATTTCCCAATCCCAACCTATATATCCCATGGAGAAAACTGGTAATACTCCACGTCTAACACCACGGTGTTATCGGTAAAATTAATTACCATTTCACGTTCAAATCTAATTAAATATTTAACTATCGCTTTGGAGCAAAACTGGTGGTGCTCCATTCTCGATCACCTTTCAGATTTGATAATTTAAATTATCAATTCACATTTTTAATCTAATTAAAGATTCATTAAAACTCCACTTAGTTTTAATCTTTTCAAAAATCAATATCCTGTCTTTAACTGGGTTAAAGAACCAATGTCATTTAAAACACGATTCACGATAAACCCAAATCACATTTGATATTAAATACAAGGCTCTGAATAGAAAATATATCGGCTTATATTCAATATCAAATTCTGAAACCAACATATATCGTATTGGCAATAACGATATAAAATATATCTTTCAAATTCCCATAACAATATCTGTATAGTCATGAAATCCAACATCGAAATATCCCGAAGATAATTTTGATTCAACTCCAGTCCAATCCACGTATTGGGAATATTGATTATTTTTAAAATCACTTTCAAATTCAATTTATTTATTTCACAAATAAATTGATTTTTAATTCTAGTTCAAAACTAGTTCATTTCGACAAAAATCTATTTTTATCATTTCAAATGTGGAATTCTTCATCCCAGTTCTTTCCAATTCACATATTATGATTTTACACAAATTATTAATATTTTTAATAATTTTATCAAGGCCCGTACAGTCGATTTCCAACAACGGCCATCGAACTGCACTTACATCGACCTTTTTCAAATTTGATTTGGACATAATTCCAAATCCAACCGTTAGATTTCAAATTTCTAATATTCATTGGAAAGCTCTTTTCGATACGAACCCAACGGTTCCAGTTTTAGGAGAATCCGACGGTCGGATCTCCCGCAACGTCAATTCGAAGTCAATGGTCGAAATTTACGAACTGCCGCGGAGCGGCGCGTTCTATTCAGGCCATTATATATATAATATATATATATTATATATTATATATATTTCGTCAATTTCCTTTTAAAACGTATTTTATAAATCGTTTTAACTTCGTTTCAAAATCATTTCAACACTATTTCAATTTCTAATCAAAACTGAATATTTTATATCATTACTATATAAATGATAATATTTTCAAAACGTTATATTTTGAAATCACTTCTTTTCTATATTCATTATAAAAATGAATATAATCGATATAAATATCGTTCACGTCAAAATAGCGCAACTCTAATCAACACGGCTTTATATTTTTCAATAAATCCGTTATTCTATTCAACAAATGAATATTTATTCCATTCAACACATGAATCTATATTTCTTCCAACACCTGACTAATCTCAACACATGAGTACTGTCAACACATCACTATTTTTGTTATGTAAAATATTTTATAAAACTATAGTATCTATCGTTTGATTTTTAATTAGACTTCTACTGGGAAGTAGTTCTAATTTTAAATATGATAAAGATGTAAATTTCATTGTATAAAATATTTCACTCAACACATGAACATCGTCAACACATGACTATTTTTATATTCAACACATGAATTTTCTTTTATAATATTCCTTATTTTCCCGATTTGAAATGAGGCCCAATCAATCACCATATAATGTTAATTATATGGATTCCATACAACACATGTATATAATAGCATTAAAAAATAATCAACCATCAACCAAAGTGCACTACACTGTATAAGCATCAAATATAGATATCTTACGCTTATAACAGCCTGTCAATCAATCGATCGACATATTTAATCAATCAGGATGAGTGAACTTCAAATTTCATCCCAACACCCGTGTGGGGTTTCAAACAATCAAACACAGATTTTATTTGTGCAGTTGGGCGATGTGTAAAATTTATCATCCCAATCAATATCAGTCAAATAGGTGTACATAAACAAACCGTCCGGTTTGTAAATGAATATTTATTTATTCACATTCACGTTAAAAATTATATTTTTAACGTCAAAAATATTTATTTCAACACTTGAATTTCTATTCAGTTCACTTACACAATAAAAATGATATTTTTATTTTTCTAACATATTTTAGAAAATTTCGGCGGCATAACGGCACGATACTAGAAACGGGACGAGGCCTAGCCTTATCCCCGGTCTAGTGAAGGCCCACGCCATTCACACATCAATCAAATCCATTCCATTTCACCAAACAATTCAATTCAAACCAATTAGACTAACCAACTACACAACCAATCAAACAAGTCCATGGTCTGTGGACGATTGTGTCGGGTGCTACTAAGCACCGTCTGCATCCTAGTATATATATATAACTAGAGAAAGAGATTTTGAGTGAGAAGTTCTCACCGACTAGCTAAACCAAACGCCACGACTCTTCTTATGTAGAAATCTTCGTCGTTCTCGCCTTTTGTCACTTTCACCGCCCGTAGTCACTACATATATAAAAATCACATTTTTATATTGTTGCCATGTATATAAAAATCACATTTTTATATTGTTGCTATGTATATGAAAATCACATTTTTTATACTACTACTATATAGATAAAAATTCTATTTTTACAACGGTGTTCATATAATAAAGATTATATTTTTATATCGCCACTTATATAAAAATCACATCTTTGCTCCTTTTACATAATAAAGATCAAATCTTTAATACTTCTATAATGTAAAAATCATATTTTTATCATCTCTATAACATAAAAATAATATTTTTATTAACTTCATATTCAAAAATCATAGAAGCTTTAAAGCGGAGAAAACTCACTTTTTTTCTCTAACGCCTTTTCTGAACTGCTGAATTGTTGTTCGAGCTCCAGACTTTGCAAACAAGCTTCAATCTTCACACCATCTTTTTTTCTAGCACAAGCACGCCATTCTGAACAACTTTTGCCTAGTGGTCTTCTTGCCGAAAATGTGCCATTTCGCCGGAATTCGCGAAAGTACACGAATTTTGCCGCTTCCGGACAGCAGACTTTAAACGCGTTTTCCGGGCAGCTCCGTACTCCAAAACACGACTTCCATATAGCCAAATCGAAGAGAATTTCGTGCTCTACGACTTTGGTCTTGAGGGACTTTGGCTAAAAACGCACGGTTTGGGAGTTATTGACGAAAAACGGTCAGGGACTTTTATGCAAAAACGGGATTTTTGGTGAAGAGGGGGATATTGGCCATGTGGGGCCCACGGTCGGAATTGAGGGGGCTGGAGGGGGGCGCGGGCCTGATGGACGTGGGGGAGGGTGTGGGTGGCGGTGGTGGGGCCCGTGGTGGCCGCGGTGGTGGTGTTTGGGTGTAGGGTTTGCTAATTGAAGAAAGAGAGAAGAGGAGAGAGAGAGGAGGAGGAGGAGGTGGCCGGAGGGGGGTGGAGGAGGCCGACGGCCAGTGGTGGCAGCGGTGGAGGAGGGGGCAGCGGCGGTGGTGGTGGAGGAGGCCATTTTTGAGTTTTTGTGGAGGAAGGAGGAAAAGTGAATTTATGAAATAGAAAAGGAGGAAAATTGATTATATGCTAGTTTCTCGCGTATCGCCTGAACGCTAGCGATCTCCGATGGCCGCGGATTTCGGACATGAGATAGTAGACGTGAAGACGAGTCCAACGAAATAAGTTTCGTCGAATTCCGAGTTCGTTTGACCATTCAAAAAAAAAATCACAAAAATGCTCAGATAAGCTCTAAAAATGCAATTTCGGCGCACCTTTTCTTCTCGCACGCTCACATGCTAACTCAAAAAATCAAGCCCTCTTGGATTTAACCATTATTAGATGATACGAATCTAGAAAAAAAAAGTAGAATTGAATTCCGAGGTCGTATCAATAATGTTCCTTTGTAAAATGACTGCTCGTTTTACCCGGAGCTGTTTTAGCTCGCACGGCCACATACTGACTCCGTTCGACGCGCCATTTGGAACTCAACAACGATTTGTCATTATGAATCCATAAAAATTTATCTCGTCGAATTCTGAGCTCGTATGCAAAATTTCACTTTTTAAGGGCTATGTTTTGTTAACCGAACAACTCCAGTCCATAGCCACTATTCCGGATATCGGAATATATCGAAGCTTATACTTTTCGGAGTTCTAAACGGCATTTTGAACTCAATGGAAGTGGTTTCGAGTCCAAACTCATCCGTATGCAAAATATGACTTTTTGGGCCATGTATAATATACATAGCGACTATTCTGAATTTTCATCTGGGCATAACTTTTGATTCCCGCTATGAAATTTCGATTTTTCGGATTCGTTGGAAAGATATTCACGAATAGATTCTAATATTTTCAGTTTCACTAAAATCCGGATTGTTTTGCTCCCGGTACATCCAATTGAAGTTTGAAATCGAATTATCGAACTACCGCGCCATTTTCAATTCTATTTATAATTATATATAATTATTTATATTCTAACGACGACGTATATAGATATATACGTCGAATTCAATTCAAAATAAATTTCTCGTCGATATTATTTAAAATAATCCATTTTAAATATTCAAAATTCATTAAAATTGCAAAAATAAAAATTTTAAACTGGCTCAGATTTTCCGGGTTATTACACCAAATTTTTTGAAAAATTTGAAAAGTACTTAGAAACTGAAAAGTTGAAGAACATAAGCCGTAACGAAAATAATGAAAGTGGAGTTGATTAATAAACAACTTTCAGCTTCGTTCCTTTTCGAGGACGAAAAGATTTTAAGTGGGGGAGATTGCAACAACCCGGAAATTCTGAGCCAGTTTAAAATATTTATTTTGGCAAATTTAACAGATTTTGAATATTTAAAATGGATTATTTTAAATAATAACGACGGAAAATTTAATTTCGACGAAGTTAAAACGAATAAATTTATTTTAATTATATAACGAGCCTGAAATGGCCCTGCAGTTCGAAAATTCAATTTCGAATTTCAAATGAATATACAGGATTCAATATAAATCAGAATTGGACGAAACAAGAAATAATTAAATCTGTTTGATCATATCTTTCTAATGAAGCCAAGAAACCGAGATTTCACTTTAGAAGTTAAAAGATATGTCCAGTTTAAAATTCAGAAAAGTCGCTGTGGAATTTATATATATTTTAATATATATAAAGGCCCTTAGAAATGGAAATTTTGCAAACGACCTCGGTTTTCGACGAAACCACTTTTGTTGGATTCGGGATGTCAAATTATTGCTAGGTTTCAAAATTCATAATTTTATGAATCAATATGTGACCGTGGCGAAGTTAAACGTGTTTTGACAGTTTCAGTTAAATCGGGTCTACCAGAAAATGGCCATTTTTCAAACGGTCTCAGAATTTGACGAAATTTGTTTTGTTAGGACCGTATCGTTAATATGAATCTAGAAATAATTTTTCTGTAATTTTTGGGATCCGTATGTGGCCTCGGTAAATTGAAATGTACGCTCAAATTGAATATATAGAGTTATATTTGAATTTAAACGAAAACTGATCGTAACGATCGAATTGGCCTACATGGCATATTCCATTGTGTTCGGAATGGGGGTAATTAGCTAGGGACGACAGTCGTTGGGCTTGATTTCGTGTTCGAATTAAAAGGTTACCTTTTTGAATTCAATAAAAAAAAATTATAAACACCCCCTCCTTTATCTCTTCTTTAGTCAACTCCTCCCCCCTTTATACCCGTTCAGTCAAAAACAAAAGAAAAAAAGAAAAAAGAAAAAAATGGAAACGCGCAGCGCCCCCCCCCCAACGATGGCCATCGATGCGCCTCCTCAGGCGACTGTCGCGCCGCCGATCACTCCCATCCTCCCCTCTCTCTCGTTCTTCCTCCAATCCACATCGAGATTCCCCCCTTCTCTGGAAACCGACGCCCACCACGAAGCCCTCCTCCGACAGCGTTCGCCTCCCCCCTCCTACACCTGGCGCTCCGCCCCCTCTTCACCTTCCCTCCTCAAATCGAAGACCATTTCCCTTTCCCCCCAGCAGTGAACGCAACCACCGCGAAGACCCTGGACGCGCCACCACCACAGCAACATCCTCCATTACGCAACTTCCTCCGCCACCTGCGAACTGTCCAAGCCCCTGCGCCCCCAGCCTGAAGCCGCGCCTTGGCCTCCGGTCACATGTGCGACAATCAGATCCTGGTGGCTAACACAGCAGCGAAATGGGTTCGAATAAGAAGAACATGCATCAAAGAGGGTGAGTGGTTCAAATTGATTTTCCTTGTCAAATTTTTCTGAAATTATAGCATAAAAATCTGATTTTTATTGATAACATAGGAAAGATTTGATTTCAATTTATATCGATAACATATAAAGATGTGATTTATATACGTATAACGGTCTAAAAATATACGGCTTTATTTATTTTCATAGGATGAAAAGATCGAATTTTCAAGATATGAAAGATCGAACTTTTATATTATGAAAGATTATATTTTTATCTGTTGAAAGTTTATATTCTTAATTTAGAAAAGATAGGATTTTTATTTACCTACTAGAATCATAAAAATACGATTTTTATTGTTTGAATGTGTTAGATCGAAATTTGGACCTAACACCCAAATTGTTATAAACTATAGAGAATTCTAAATGAGGAATAAGGAAAAAGAAAAGAACACTCAGAATTTATAGTGGTTCGGCGTTAACGAGCCTACGTCCACTTTATATCTTATTGATTATGCTTTAAAAGCTAGTACAACAGTGATTTCTCCCAATATTCCAGTGATTTGGTAGCAATGGCGGACTCAGTATTTACTATTGCCGAAAAGATCCCGAAAAATGCCAAGCTCTGGGCTATTTATAGCTGATTTTGTCAGACGGATCGCGGACACGTGGCACGAATCCCGAGATCCTCGGATCGCCTCGCCACCATTGAAGAAACAGTCAAACTAGCCGTTATGAACAGGTGTCGTCAGATCCATGCGATTCGGATCGCTGAAGACCAGCTCGTGGTTGAACGGGTCAGTGGGTTCGGTTCGTTGCTGGGGATCGGATCGCCTGGAGGTGGCGTTCGTCGACGAGACGAGAGCGATCCGTTCCCTGGGCGAGACGATGGCGTGCGATCCAAGAGGGGCGAGACGATGGCGTGCGATCCAAGAGGGGCGAGATGATGGCGTGCGATCCAAGAGGGGCGAGACGATGGCGTGCGATCCATTCTTCCACTCTCCTGGAGGACTTGGTTTCCTGATTTCCTTTCACGAATGACCCTGGATGGCTTGGTCAAAAAGCAAGCCAACATTTTGCCCCCTCGAAGTATGTTTTATTGATGATGAAACATGCTTCGAAGATACTTATCGATCCTCTCCTGAAAGGATGCAAGTTTACAGTCGCATTGGTTCAAATTGACACATGGATGAATCGGATCGCCATAGGCCGACACGGTCCGATTTGGTCATCTGCTCGTCGCGTGCTGAGTTCTTAGGGTCTTGCGCGATACAGGGCGCATCTTCCTTCGAGTCGTATCGGGCTCTGAGTTTCGTGGGCCATCATTTCAAAGCGGTCCGTGGGCTTTATTGCGATTCCGTCTTCAGGTCGCGGTTCGGGGGGCGTTTCGTGGACCGAATAAGACAAAGGAGGGGAGGCCAACGGTCACCTTCTTTGCCTATATAAACCGACGTTCCCCCCTTCACTTTCCTTCTTTCTCCTCTCTGCTGAATCGTCTCGCGCGAGCTGTTGAATAACGAATCCAACCCTTTAAAACTTTCGAAAATCCAAGAACTCTCTCATTTTTTAGAAAGGTAACTTTATAGGAAGCACCCTCGTACTACTTTCCTGAATTTCTTCGGTTGATTCCAGAGAGAAACAATATAAATCCGCTACTTTTCGAAGTAATCACCAAATCACCATGGCCATTGAACGTGGAGCTCAGAACTCGTGGATGGGAAGGAGACGAGGGAGAAGAAGGATGGAGAAGGAGGAAGGAGGCTGACTCGGATCGTGGTCAGTGATTGAGGACGGAAGCAAGTGGCGAGACGAAAGATTGAGAGGGCAACCAAGGGTCGTACCGCGGTAGTCGCAACGGTTCGTGAGGGAGCCTTCCCTTCGCCCGGCGATTCGGTGAGGGGCAAACTCTCTGCTCTGCGATCGGGAAAGGGGGGCGATCCCTCTGCCATGCGAGTCGAAGGGGGGCGATCCCCCGGTCGTGCGAGTCGGAGGGGGGCGATCCCTCTGCTATGCGATCCGTCTCACGGCTGGTGATACGAAGAAATTTTAATCAGCGCCTTGCCGCTACAAAACTCTGGACAGTTAGGATAGAGCCCTGACGTTGATCTCTCTGGACTAAATGACTTCATGATTTGACTGCATATGACGACTAATGACTTTTAATAACCTCGACTGCTTTCATGTTTCGTTATCGTTTTTAATAATGCGCACACACAAACACACACAGCTGCACTTGCACACACGGGGGACGGGTAGTGTTAATCTTATCGTTCATATTTTCTCGTCCTAGCAGCAATGTCGAACGACCACTCTTCCTCAAGATCTGTAGCCGAAACGGAATCTGAGACTCCTGAACAGCATAATCCTCAAATTCCTCCAATCAATCCAGAAGGTGAAGATTCGGGGTCCGAATATGAAGCCACAGAATCGGATCCGACAGAAAGCACGTCATCCAGCAACAACTCCGATTCTGACGAGCGAGCTCCGGACGAAATTCCAGGCGCAGTCGGGATAGATAAATTCTCTGACTCTTTAGCGTCCAAGCTCGACGAAGTAAAACTCAAGAGAATCTGCCTAAGACACGGCATTCCTTGGGACGATGTCTTAACACCGGGAAGCGAAGACAGACCTCATTTAGCATCGGAAGGGTATATGTCGATCAGTCGGACAATGTGTCTAGTAGGAGCTATCCCTCCGTTCCCTCCAATTGTCATTGAAACTCTGAGACAATTAGGCATTGCTCCGATGCAGCTTTATCAAAACGCCTACGCGTCTCTATATTCTTTGTATGTTGCTTACGCGGAAATCTTGCACGCCGAACTCAAATTCAGAGACCTGGTGTTCTTCTTTCTCTTCAAGCACCGTTCTTCTGCAACTCCCAACTTTTCCTTTTTTGAATCAGTGGCGAACAGGAAAGTTCTGTATGACGGGTACAACAACATCGGGGATCCTAAGTCTGACTGGTTTTACATAAGAAGACAGGCTGGATGCTCACGGAGATGGCTCAAATCAAGTAAATTTTGATCGTCTAGTTGAATATCTTGCTTGGGGGAGTCTAAGTAATAACATTCTTCCGCTTTTTCCTTTGTCTTAAACAGATCATGTCTTCCCGAAAACAGAGGGCGCATTGTACAACAACCGGTTATCCATTCTTCTGCAAAGCAGATCCGACTTTTTAAGGATTAAAAAATGCATTACGGATGACAACCTTCACAAGCATCGCCTCTTGGATAGGAAGTTTGGACTTGGGACCGGCGGCAAACCTTATAAATACGTGCCCCCGACGGAAGGAGAGGGAACTTCACAAGCGGTGGAGACAACCAAATTTCACAAAAGCCCTTCTCCGATAGTCATCCAGGACGACGAAGACTTGAATGTATACCGGGGAGATGAATCCCGTGGCGATGCGTCGAAAGAAAACCCTACTTCTGCTCCAATGGAAACTGTCGGTGATGACGAATTGACAGAAGAACAATTATTCGATGAGCTGAATAAAATCCCTTTGCCCGACATTGAATACACGGAAAAAGACTTCGGCGAGGAGCCTTTCTTTTCTGCTTCCGAAGAGGTGGCTGACTTAGCAAGGGGACGTGAAACGGGTCAGACGAGCCTGTCTCCAGGCCCGGGTCTGTTAGGGGGAATTATACGGGATGCACACCTCACACACACTGCCTGATCGTGCACTACTATGTCGTGGATTTTGCAAAGTGATAATATGTTCTTCTTTTCTTTTTTTTGCAGGAGCGATGTCACGCAGGAGATCTTATTCATTCCGTTCTCTTCGCGAAGGCACCCCCAGTCTTCGTTCGGGTACTGAGCGCCCTCGCGGTCCTTCTCACAAGTCGAGCTCTTCGCAACCTCGATCTTCACCCAAATCAACCTCTACCAGGCCTTCGAGTCACCCAATATCTTCGACCGGGGGGAAGACACTTCCAAAAGAGTTGACTCCTCCAAAGAGTGCGCCTTCCCACAGTCGGTCGTCCAAAAGGCGCCACGAATCCAAGGATGGGGACAGGGATTCATCCAAAGATACTGAGCAAACGAGAAGCAACATAGTCCCCATCAGCCAACTAGAATTAGCTGCCCCCGGCTCACGGGTCTACGTTCACGGTCCTGAAATCCAAGGTAGGCTGGAAAAGCTACGGGAACAATTTCCAGGAATGTTCTTCGATAGGATGGTCTTTGTTCCCGCCTTGGAGCCAGTTCCTAAAAACTGGGATAAAGAAGTTATTGGGCATATCCGTCACGTGGCCAAGCAATACGAGGCGATGAAAAAGCACACACTTAATCTTTCGGAGGTCGTCCGGACACTCGAGATAGAAGCTCACAGGTCTAAAGCAAAACTCGAAAATAATGAAAGGGCCAGGACAAAATTAGAGAAGGATCTGGAAGACGCTCAAGCCCAGCTCGCCCTGGCACAGAGAGACGCCGCAAACTATAAAACTGAATTAGAAAATGCCAAGCAGCGCTTTCATGTAGAACTGGATTCCAATAGCCAGGAAAAAATGGCCTTGAAAAAGGAAGTTGAAGACCTCCGAATGGCCAACATCGAACTGGCAACGGCTAAAGGCCATTTTTTGACGGAGAAGGCTGCTTGGGAAGCGGAAAGAGCAAGCTTAAAAGAAAAGTTGGCTCTGGCAGAGGCGGAAAAAGTGATTTTGAATGATCAGGTGGCCGATGCGGAGAGACGGGCAGCTCTTGCCGAAAAGAACGTTGATAGCGCCATTGAAATGGCCACTGCCTCCAACCATAAACTCCTTGAAAGAGAGAAAGAAATCGAGGGGTTTGAGGAGATGATCTTTGACTTCCTCGGTCAGGTTCTCAAGACTCGCAATATCTCATGGATCCCGGATTATCATGTTACTTTGGCCAACTTGTGGGATGCCATCGTGGAAGGCGAAAAACATAGGCTAGGGGTCGAAGAGATCGATGAAGATGAACTGATGAAAAGCATCCTAAGGGACAACGAGCCTGAGGATCTGGCAGAGGGCCGTCGCTTGATCTTGGCAGAGATGGAAAAGGAGAGAACCATGGCTAAAGGCAAAAGCAAAATTGACGAAGGTTCCAGCTCCGCCGCCAAGTCTAAAACTTCCGAAGTCGAGGAGTATCATCCTGACGATCCGCTGATCCCCTTAGGCTTAACTCCCGTGGCTGCTGGAGCATCCGGATCTATCCAAGAGGGAGTATCTGCTGAAGGTACCTTTCTCTATTCTCAACGATTTGCTAAAGCGATTGCGAATTGTCGTCGTCTAACAGGGCAACCCATTGAATTAGTAATGTGTGTCTTTCATAATGCAGGTGGCGAGCCCGCCGACAAGGGTGTTGGAAAAGAGAGAGAGGTGGAGGAGGGGATCGTCCTGCCGGGTGCCGAAATCGACGTTTCAGAGCGAGTCGAGGCCGCAACAGCTGAAGGAAGCATCTCGGTGCCTAGCGCCGACGTACCCAAAGATGCTGAGACTATCGAGGCTTTAAAAGACTTGGATGGTCGGCATGTGGATGATGAAGAGGATATCACCGGCACCAAGAAGGCCAACGATGATGATGATGATGAGGAACCCCTGGCCAGCCGAAAAGCCAGGCAAGAGAAAGAGTTGGCTTTGAAGAAGGCGGGGGATGAGGCTTTGGATGTGGTCCCTCTCGCAGAGTTCGATCCCAAAACTGGGATGATTATGAAAATCCAATCCAAGTCCATCAGCCGTCAACTTCACTTTGCAAACCCTGATGATTTCCCTGCTTCCCTCTCCGGCAGGAGCGAGAGGAAAGATGGGGGAGAGGAAGCCTCAGAGGACCCAGATGCTCCCCTCGTGGACAAGCGAAAAAGGAAAAAGGGGGACCCATCCGAAGCCGACAAGGAGAGGTTGGAGAGGCAGAAGCGAGAGAAGATATCAAAGCATAAATAGGATGTTTACTGATACTTTGTTTTTTAAGCTTCCCACTGGCCAGGAAGTGTAATTGTGAGACTGGCCCTCACTTTTGTTTCTAACTTGTTTTCACTTTGCTGATTTGCAGTACATAAACAAGGGTTTGTTTCTTCTTACATCATTGTGTACCTGTATTCATAGAAACTTTCCACATTTAGTCGTTAGCCAGCTATTAATAATTATAAATCAGTGAATCGACAGGAAGAAGAATGTTCATGCTATGTTACACTTGTTATATCAATTTTAGTGTTCGCATAGGAGAGCGCGATGCCCCCTAATCGACTGCTAGAGTTTTATGCTTGGCGATTCGTTCGTCCCCCGATTCTTCAGCGGGGAAGAAGCTATTTCTCAGCGTTCAATCGGAGACGCCTTTATACTCTCTCTCTCTCTCTGGAGAGTTAGAGTTCTAGCTCAGCGATTCATTCGCTCCCCGATCCTTCAGCGGGAAAGGGGCTCTTTCTCAGCGCTCAATCGGAGACGCTTTTATACTCTCTCTCTCTCTGGAGAGTTAGAGTTCGAGCTCAGCGATTCATTCGCTCCCCGATCCTTCAGCGGGAAAGGAGCTCTTTCTCAGCGCTCAATCGGAGACGCTTTTATACTCTCTCTCTCTCTGGAGAGTTAGAGTTCGAGCTCAGCGATTCATTCGCTCCCCGATCCTTCAGCGGGAAAGGAGCTCTTTCTCAGCGCTCAATCGGAGACGCTTTTATACTCTCTCTCTCTCTGGAGAGTTAGAGTTCGAACCCAGCGATTTATTTGCTCCCCATACTCGTCTCAGGTTTACATTTTAATCCAAGCTCCGAGGATACAAACCAGTCGGACAAGCAGCTAGAGCGTTTACCAAGGCTTTTGGGTTTATCTGATTAGTTTACGATAGGAACCGTCAGCGCTGGACTTCGGGTACCTGCAATATTCACACTGATTTTCATAAGCAAGTAAATAAAGATGCAGTAAAGGTAAATGACACGCAGTATTTTTATAGTGGTTCGGTCGAATCGTGACCTACGTCCACTTTATAACCTCTTGCTTTAAGAAATCAGACTGTTCTAGGCAAGTCATGCCCTGTACATAGTTTTTTTTTTTTTTTTAACAAAAGAATAGATTTGAAACTTCTCATGTTAGATATGGCCGTAGATGTTGGGCATTCCACACTCTGGGGATCTCCTTTCCATCTACAGTTGCCAGCTTGAAGGTTCCGTTATCAAGCTTGCTGAGAATAGAATACGGTCCTTCCCACTTCGCTCCCATATGAGTTGGGGGTGGAAAGACACGTTTCAGAACCAAGTCTCCGGGTTCCAAGGTTCGGGCTCGGACCTTTTTGTTGTAGTATTGGGCGACCTGTTGTTTGCATCTCAGAGCACGCAGGTCGGCTTCATCCCTCTTTTCTTCGATCATATCCAGGGACTCAAGAAGCAATTCGTTATTGGACATTGGATCATAATAGGTCACCCGATGAGAAGGTACCTTTATCTCAATCGGGATGACTGCTTCCGTTCCAAAAGCAAGGGAGAACGGGGTATGTCCTGTTGCTGATTTATATGTCGTCCTGTAGGCCCATAGTGCCAAGGGCAATTCGTCAGCCCACATGGCTCTAGCCCGCTTCATTCTTCTTTTCAGGATGGACTTAATTACTTTATTTACAGCTTCAACTTGCCCGTTCGATTGCGGGTGTGCCACAGATGTGTATCGATTCTCGATGTGGTATTTCTGGCAGAAGTTCCTGAATTCAGCACTATCAAATTGAGTTCCGTTGTCGGTTATCACAATTTTTGGAATCCCGAATCGACAGATGATGTTTCTCACGATGAAGTTGATTACTCGTTTAGTCGTGATTGTAGTTAGTGGTTCTGCCTCGACCCACTTAGTGAAATAATCCACAGCCACAATGGCGAACTTGGCTCCACCCCTTGCTATGGGGAGACTTCCGATGATATCAATTCCCCACATAGCAAATGGCCACGGGCTCATCATTGTTTTTAACTGGCTTGGAGGTGCTCTGGGTATCTTTGAAAATCTCTGGCATGCATCACATCGTCGTGCATATCTTACTGCATCCTTGTTTATGGTAGGCCAGAAGTAACCATGCCGTAATATCTTTTTTACCAAAGTTTGCCCCCCGGTATGGTCGCCACATTCACCTTCGTGGACTTCTTGCAGCACACGTTTTACGTCATCGTGGGCTATACACCGAAGAAGGGGCATTGAATACCCTTGTCTATAAAGGATTCCACCTTGCAGGGCGTATCGGGCGGACTTACGAATCACTTTTCGCCTCTCGCTTTTCTTCGTCGGAAGCGCTCCATTCATTAGGAAATCCTTTATAGGGGTCATCCACGATTCCTTTTCTGGTTCCGTCTCAAGTACTAGTTCAATTTCCATCTGATCAATGCTGGGAGACCAAAGTACTTCAACGGGGGCTAGCCCTATCACTTCAGGATCATTAGAACTAGCCATCTTCGCCAACCTGTCTGCTTGCTGATTTTCTGACCGCGGAATATGAGATATGCTGTAGTGATCAAACTCATTCAGCAGCTCTCTTACTTTCTTCAAGTATAGAATCAATCTCGCACTTTTAGCTTGGAATCTCCCAGTAACTTGGTTTACGACTAACTTGGAATCGCAGAAGATGTTCAGTTTCGTGACTTCTAGCACCTTTGCAATCTTTAGTCCGGCTATCAGAGCTTCATATTCAGAATCGTTGTTAGTGGCCTGAAACTCCATTCGGATGGCATAAGTTATCAATCGTTTCTCGGGGGTTTCAAGCACTATCCCGGCACCAGATCTTTCGTTATTTTTAGCTCCATCAGTATATAATCTCCAGATATCAGGGTCGAAAAGTAATTTTGAGGGTTCCACATCTTCGTTTGCTATGTCTTCTTCAGGAACTGTGAATTCTGCTATGAAGTCAGCTATCGCTTGCCCCCGAATTGATCGTCTGGGCTGAAAATTCAAGTCGAATTGACTTAACTCAATATTCCATTTGAGTAATCTTCCAGACGCCTCTGGTTTCTGTAGAACTTGCTTGAGTGGGTGATCAGTATATATGATAATAGGATGTGCTTGAAAGTAGTGCCGAAGTTTTCTGGAGGCAATCAGTAAACTATACGCCAGTTTTTCTATCCGTGGATAATTACGTTTTGCCGCTGTTAATTTTTTACTCACGTAATACACAGGCCTTTGGACCTTCTCCTCTTCCCTTACCAATGCTGAGCTGACTGCATGAGATGATACTGCCAAATATACGAATAAATCCTCGTGGTCTATTGGTTTAGATAGAATTGGAGGTTTCTCCAAGTGTCTAAGCAAGTTCTGAAACGCTTCCACGCAGTCAGGTGTCCATTTAAAGTGGCGTTTTCCCCGCTTTATTAATTCGAAGAATGGGATGCACTTATCCGTAGCCCTGGAGATAAATCTGCTTAGTGCGGCCACTTTTCCAGCAAGGCTTTGCACGTCCTTAATTTGCCTAGGTTCCCGAATGTTCCTGATTGCCGCGATCTGGTCCGGATTAATCTCGATACCGCGCGAACTGACAATGAATCCTAAGAATTTTCCAGAGGCAACACCGAATGAACATTTGGTGGGATTGAGTTTCATCCCATACTTTCGAAGAATGCTGAACATCTCCGCCAAGTTAGTAGTGTGTTGAAAGGATTGCTTGGACTTAACCAACATATCGTCGACGTATACTTCCATCGTTTTCCCGATTTGGTTATAAAACATTCTGTTGACCAAACGTTGGTACGTAGCGCCTGCATTCTTCAAACCAAAGGGCATCACTACGTAACAATATAATCCCAGATCAGTGATAAAACTAGTATGCTCTTGATCCGGAACATGCATTGGAATCTGATTGTATCCTGAATAGGCATCCATGAATGAAAGAAGCTCGTGACCTGCCGTTGAGTCTACCAACTGGTCAATTCGAGGTAAAGGAAAACTATCTTTGGGACAAGCTTTATTTAAATCCGAGAAATCGATACACGTTCGCCACTTCCCGTTGGCCTTCTTTACCAGGACTGGGTTCGAAATCCAATCTGGGTAAGTTGAATCTCTGATAAATCCATTGCTCTTTAGTCTCCCAACTTCTTCTTTCAAGGCAGCGGACCTCTCCGGGCCCAGCACTCGCCTTTTTTGCTTCACCGGAGGATGTTTGGGGTTAACGCTCAGAGAATGACTCATGATTGATGGGGATATCCCGCACATGTCCGCATGGGTCCAAGCGAATACATCCAAGTTGTTCTTTAAGAAAGTCGTCAATTCTTCGGTAAGAGTCGGACTTAACTGGGATCCAATCTTAAGGACCTTCTCCGGATCACTGTCGTCGATTGGCACATCCACAGTTGCTTCGTTGGGAGTTGCCGTTCTGCCCCCGGGTTCTTGATCCTCTCTGGGATCTATGTCCTCGGGCGTCACTCTAGGCATCTCTCCAACAACCCTCTTCTTTGATTGCTATAAGGCTTCCGCCCCCAAAGGGGGAGGAGTGCTTTTAGTTTCGATACCCCCGCCGTTGCGAAGCAGCTTTAATTCGGCAACATAACATGCTCGCGCAGCAACTTGATCCCCCCTGACGATACCAACGCCGGCTTCTGTGGGGAACTTCAATAGCAAGCACCAGGGGGCTATACAGGCTCTGAATTTTGCGAGGGCCGGCCGGCCCAAGAAGGCATTGTATGGCGATTCGACATCCAAAACCACAAAAGGAAGGATTCTCACTCTCTGGCGTTCTCCTTCCCCAAGTGTAACTGGCAATTCTACGTAACCCATAGGTGCGGTGGATGCTCCGTTGAATCCACGAATCCATCCTTGGCAGGGCTTCAAGTCTTTTATTTCAAGGTTCATCTGGTCAAAGGCTTTTCTGAAAAGGATATTAACGGAACTCCCGTTGTCCACCAGCACCTTATGAACAGTGGCTGGCCCAATGGGTATTGTGATTACAAGTGGATCTTCAGTTGGGGCATGGACCCCAATGCTTTCTCGCTCTCGGAAAACAACATCATCAGTCATCATCTTTTGCTGCTTCACCGGAACACCGTCCTCGGGGTTGCTACATTCCCCCACTTCGAGGTGTTGTTTGGCTGCGTTGACATACTGATCTAGAGCTTTGGAACTGTGCCCAGCAAGGTAGAGTCCACCGATCACGGTGTTGATTACAATATTCTTTCCCTTTTGCTGAGCAGTTGGCCTAGCAGCAAGTTGATTTTGATTCTGATTCGGGGCTTGTACTGTTTGCCCCCTGTCCCTAGGTGCTACTCTGTATTCGTCTAGCTTCCCTTCTCGAAGTAACCTTTCGACTACGTCCCTCAGGTGACGGCATTCATTCGTCGAATGGCCGTGAATTTGATGAAAGAGGCAAAACTTCCCTGTCTCACGCTCTTTTTCCGTCGACTCTCTAGGAGGCGGCCTCTTATTCTGGAGGACTTCATACGCATCCATGAAGATATTTTCCAGAGTATCATTTATGGGTGTATAACTCTCAAAGGCCCTGGGACGAGTCCTTCTCTGGGAATCGTTCCCTCGGCCCCTCTTCCGGCTGTTGCCATCAGCATTGTTATTGTTGTTACCCGGCCGGCGACCACCCTGGTTCTGATTTTCGACGTTAACCTCGACTTTCCCCGAGCTGTCTCCAGTCTGCTTGATGGCGACATTGCTCTGAACTTCTTCCTTATCATTTGTTTTAAGCTTTCGGTTCGCGTACACCTCTTCCCGGCGTAGATGTACATTGGCTTTCTCATAGAACAATTCTCTGGTGTGGGGTGGTTTGCCTGCCAAGTACCTCCCGAACTCAGTATCCTTATCCACTCCATCAATTAGTGCTGCGACAATGGTCGGCTCATGAGGATCTTTGACCTCAGTGGCTGCCAAATTGAAACGATCCAGGTACATCTTTAGACTTTCGCCCGGTCGCTGTTTGACAAGAAATAGATCGATCACGCTTTTCGTCTTCTGTGCGTAGATACGGAATTGCTCTACGAACCTCTCGCTTAGTTCCCTAAAGCTGGAAATCGATCTTGCCGGCAGGCGAGTAAACCATAGCAAAGCCACGTCTTCCAGGAATATGGGAAACGCTTTACACTTAACTGCATCGGAGGCGGCGGCAGTGGTCATCGACCAAGAGTATCTCATCAGGTGTTGAACAGGATCAGATCTTCCTGCATATCGGTTCATCTGCGGCATGTTGAAACGCCTTGGAAAAGTTGCATCCAAAATATCGTCAGTAAAAGGAGTATGACTACGGTCAATCCCCCAATCCTCGTTCCGCTGTCCACGGCTGTCGGCCAAAATCTGGTGAACCATGGCTGCAACGTTTGCACTAGTCAAGGGAGGTTCAGGATCAGTGTCTCTGGCCCGACGAGGCTCTCTGATCTCCCTTCGTGGAGCTGCTACGAAATCTGGGGCTCGAACGGGGCCTCGCTGCCCCCTGTTATCATGAGTATGTGTACGGTGACGTGGCTGAGGTGGTCTGTCATGCACAGGACTGTTCATGCCTCGAGTCCTGAAGGTCGTTGCTTGACCATCCATATTACGGTTTGTGGGTCCTGCCCCTAGTTCCTCTTCTTCTCGTGAGGGCAGGGTCCCGAACCGAAGCTGTTCTATGTTTTCAGCTCTTTCATACGGTCGCCGCGGAGGCCTCGGCGATTCTTCAGATGAAGAGGAGCATGCTGGAGTGAGTGGACAAGCTGGCGATGTTCTTTGCCTTGTTAACTCATCAAGCCTTCTATCCATAGCCGTCAGGTTTTGCCGTAGGATCGAATTTTCCTGCCTTTGGGCGGCTAACTCATCAAATAACCTATCCCACATTTCGACAAAACGGGAGAGATCCCCCTCAGTAACAGGAGCAGTAGTATCATAATGGTCATCTTCACCCTCTCTTATGGGCATAGTGCTCGGACCGGGCCGATCAGAGGTTCCAGGACGATAGGAGTGAGTCATGGGTTCTTTTCCAGGTCGAGTTGTGTTCTGACCATCAGTCTGGGTTGCTGCGGTTCGTGGAGGGCGGTTCGCTGCGCCCCCCTGGGATCGACTCGTGGTCATGGTGCGTGGGGGCTGCGAGGCGTTGCCTCGGGATCGAGTAACAACCCCTTCCGTAGCGCGGATCGTCTCATCTTCATTGACTCGGAACGAGGCGTTTTCATCGGATCGGACCGCCCCCTGCGCTCCGCGATCCATAACTTCTTCGTTGCCCAGTTCGTGCATACTCTCCTCGATCGTTTCATTGGCCTGCGAGACTTTAGATCTTTTTCCAGCCATGGAATTCGAATCGCTGGAATCTTCAAGAAAATGAATGACGAAACTTTAAGGCTGAGGTTCTCAGTGAAAGCACCAAAAATGTTAGATCGAAATTTGGACCTAACACCCAAATTGTTATAAACTATAGAGAATTCTAAATGAGGAATAAGGAAAAAGAAAAGAACACTCAGAATTTATAGTGGTTCGGCGTTAACGAGCCTACGTCCACTTTATATCTTATTGATTATGCTTTAAAAGCTAGTACAACAGTGATTTCTCCCAATATTCCAGTGATTTGGTAGCAATGGCGGACTCAGTATTTACTATTGCCGAAAAGATCCCGAAAAATGCCAAGCTCTGGGCTATTTATAGCTGATTTTGTCAGACGGATCGCGGACACGTGGCACGAATCCCGAGATCCTCGGATCGCCTCGCCACCATTGAAGAAACAGTCAAACTAGCCGTTATGAACAGGTGTCGTCAGATCCATGCGATTCGGATCGCTGAAGACCAGCTCGTGGTTGAACGGGTCAGTGGGTTCGGTTCGTTGCTGGGGATCGGATCGCCTGGAGGTGGCGTTCGTCGACGAGACGAGAGCGATCCGTTCCCTGGGCGAGACGATGGCGTGCGATCCAAGAGGGGCGAGACGATGGCGTGCGATCCAAGAGGGGCGAGATGATGGCGTGCGATCCAAGAGGGGCGAGACGATGGCGTGCGATCCAAGAGGGGCGAGACGATGGCGTGCGATCCATTCTTCCACTCTCCTGGAGGACTTGGTTTCCTGATTTCCTTTCACGAATGACCCTGGATGGCTTGGTCAAAAAGCAAGCCAACAGAATGGAAGTATAAAAGTATGAATTTTATATAGGAAGTAGATTTGAAAAGATATGATTTTTTTAAATATATAAAGGTTCGATTTATTTTTATATATGAAGTAACGATGTAAAGGTCGGAATTTTAACGATGTAAAGGTCGGATTTTTAACGATGTAAAGGTCGGATTTTTAACGATGTAAAGGTCGGATTTTTAACGATGTAAAGGTCGGATTTTTATAATATGAAAGATGTAATTTTTATAAGTTGAAAAAATCGAATTTTTATAAGTGGAAAAATCGAATTTATATGAGTTGAAAGATCGTATTTTATATAAGTATGAGATATAAAAAAAAATTACAATATAGGAAGGTTTAAAATATAATTTTTATAATATAGGAAGGTTAAAAATATAATTTTTATAATATAGGAAGGTTAAAAATATAATTTTTATACTAGGGGCATGTTAAAAATATGATTTTCACTTGGGTAGAGTATTAAAAATATGGTTTTTATTAAAGTATAAATATAAAAATATAATTTTTATATAGAAAGAAGCGTTGTAAATATATGAAGTGAAATAAAAATCTGAACTTTATTTTTATCGTGAAGTAGAGAGAATATAAAAATGTGATTTTTATATATGTAGTGAATACGGGCAACGAAAGTGACAAAAGGCGAGAACGACGAATATTTCCTACATTTGAAGTGTCGTGGAGTTGGGACAGCTTTGGTGAGAACTTCTCACTTTAAAATTTCTTTTTATAGTTAAAAATGTGTACTAGGATGCAGACGGTGCTATGTAAGGTAAAAAAGGAAAAGGTTTGTATTGTTTTGTGTGTTAACTTCGTTTTGTGTGTTAACTTCGTTTTGTAAAACGATTGTTTTTCATAAAATGTGTTTGTCGTCGGTACTTTTGTATGTGCGAAAACTCAAAGTTGAAAAATGTAAATCAAACGCACCCTAATATTCGCCAAAACATTTGGTTTTTATACATATTTGTAGATGTTTGACACGGCACCAAAGATCTTGTGCGTTGAACAAATCTGAACTACAAAATGGTTCCTACAAAATATGTGAACTTTAAATTTCTTGCCATGACAACTCTATAATACCAATAAATATGTCACTTCATATAACGTGATAAAGATCAAGATCAAATGTTTGAATATTCATGAAAAAGAGAACTCAATACTAACAAAATATCTTAGAGCACTTCAAAATATACAAATATACTCTAAATGTCCCAGGTTTGACCAACATTTTTCCTCTTTGGCCACAAAATAATTTTACCAGTAATCAGGTGTCTAAAGCTCCGATCATGCTGCTCGCTTGAGAAAATATTCACAATATTTGGAAACCACGATCTTATATGAGAGAACATAATTATGTAACCTATAATTCTCTTGAATCGTTAACTACGAAAACAACATGAGGCAATTCATATCAGATAGCTAGGTGAATTAGAAAAAAGAAACCCCAAACAATAGAATTTTCATAAATACCACTAATCAAATCCTTTTAGTGTGTTGGTTTTGGTCAGTGAAGAAATCATTTCAAAATGATAATATTTTAAGCCATGTTGGCCATGATCACAAGTAAAAAATAAAAATCTTGTTTTTATTGTAAAAACATTTCACTGGTAATATTGTAAGTATTGATTCTTGCAAACAACAATTTAAACTTACATATATACATAACTGACCCTCTGACTTCACTGCAATAATAAAATCGGTGGTAAAATGGCTATTTGGGTTTATTTCCATTAATGAAGAATGTGTTTAGAACCGCTCTGCTTGGGGAATATGCACAGGTAACATGGAATTATGCACCCAAGTTCGTAAATATGATGAACCCACATAATGTTAATGTCAATTCACATTTGGAAACTTCATAGAAGCCGCCGGGAAAGCAAGTCGGAGAAAGACAGAGAATGGCCGAGGTTGCCTTAAAGAACAGACTTCGAAAATACCCACTCATGACTACCAGACATCCATCTGTTAGAGATTTAATTTGATGCCGGCGCAAGGTAGAAGCAGAGTGCGGGGAATTAAAAAACGGGATATATTTATGGGAGACGGTTCAGTTTTAGAACACACGTGAAATGACCCAGTTCAATTACATTAAGAAATGAGAGAGGGCTTGAGGTAACTATTCGACACTCTCTTTAACCGTTTAGTAATAGATAGGTATGTAGAGGAAATGAACATTCATTTTGAGAAAAATAAGAATAGTTTTACTTTACGTCCTTTTATCTTTCAAAATGGGTTAACCAAGATAAAGAAAAACTGAAAAGGAATTCCATTAAAATTTATTTTTATTCACCAATTAGAACTTCCAGACAAAAACAGAATATGAAATATATAATATATAATTTTGCATCATACGCTAAAATTATCTCAGCATATAGATAATGGACAATGTAATACACAAAGCAGCTATAGACCTAAAATAATGAATCTTAGTATAAACATAAAATTAAATAAGTGTAGTTAGTGCCAAAGAAAAAATTGTGGGTGTACATAAAGCAGTACAATCAAAATAATTTCTCTCTCATGAAAATAAAGATCACACATTTTCTCACTTGAAACCTAACGCATTACTATTATGAGTCTCAAAGAAGTTGAAAACCCGTGCATCTTCGTACTTGAAACCGGTAGCATTGAAATCCTATGCCCTTACGAACTTGAATTCGCATTTCACTGTTACTTACTCCTCATCATAACATTAGTATGCCAAATTTATTTAATGCAATAACCCATAATAATCATTGGTAGTCTACATTAAGTTGTTGGTAAAGCCAACCCAAAATGCATTAGACATACAAAATGGAATCATGCGATATAATAGTAAGTATGATAGGAAAATTTTATGTGATTTTACGTATTTGTGAAACATAAAAAAAATGATTATCATATACGCTTTATGGACTTACTAAGTTTCGAATCATATGTTTCAGCTTCCACCTCAAATAGTTCAGTTGATGTATATTTATTTTTAAAAGCAATTACTTTCCTTTTATACTGAAACGATAACTTTTTCAACTGCATCATGTCAATGATTTACAATATATTATCTAATTAAACAAAGCTAGAAGCTTACTTAAAATACATAATTCTTTCCAAATATCTTTGCATTTTCCCAAGTTGTAGACATGCACAGAAGATAAGCACTGTGAAAATTACTGTAAAGTTTTTTTTTTTTTTTGAGAAACAAAATTAAATTGTCAATACAATTATCTTTTTATCTTTTTAAGACCGATACCTTCTAATGATAGTAAGTTTGCTATACCTAACTTTAACACGACAACACATTTGATGAGTAACTGGAATGTTCTAGAAACAGATGCAACCTAAAAATATTTTTCTTAACCACTTGCATTAGCAGGGGCTTTAAAGTAGAAGAAAACAAATTCAATTGTTTCGAATGATTCGGTTCAATAAAGTTCGGATATAATCACTATAAAAAAATGATATGATTTTTCATATACATGTTGGAGGTATTATTATATATACCCTGTCATAACAAATTTTGAACATTGGCATTTCTGCTTTTATGTTTTTCCTATACATGTTAGAGGTATATTATATGCCCTATCATAACAAATTCTGAACATTCTCATTTCTGCTTTTACATTGATCCCACCATTTGAGTTTTCTATAAAATAAGAGGATCGATTTTTTAAACTTAGTCTTAAGCCAATCAAATTGAAATAAATGATAAAGCCTCCTGTTTTGTTCTATGTTTGCCTGAGAACATCTATGTTAGCCCAAAATGAATTAGAACTACAAAATGTAATCACATCATATAATGGTAGGTATTAAAGGAAATTTGTATGTGATCACGTATTCGTGAATTAAAAAAATGATTATAGTATACCCTATATGGACTTATTAAGCTTGGAATCATATGTTTTAGCTTCTAGTTCAAATATTTGGCTTGTTGTATCTTGATTTTTAAAAGCAACTATGTACTTTTTTGTTCTGAAACAATAACATTTTAAGCTGCATCATATGAATGATTTTCAATATGCTATTTAATTGAAGGAAGCTGAACATACATGATTCTTTACCGATTGTCATTGCATGTGCCCAAGTTTGTAGACATGCATAGAAGATAAGCACTGTCAAAATATATGTAAAGAAAAAAGAAATTTGAGATAGTATTTACATGTGAATACAATTATCTTTTTAAGAACGTTATATCTTCTATTAAAAGCTGATAGGTTTGTTGTATCTAACTATAACAATGTCAACAAATTTGACGAATAACGGCAATGTTCTAGAAACAGGTATAGCCTAAAAATATTTTTCTTAACCAGTTGCATCGGCGAGGGGTTTAAAGTAGACAAAAACAAATTTAATTGTTTTCAAATTATTTAGTTCAAGCGAATCAATTTTTAAACTTAGTTTTTAGCGAATCAAATTGAAATTATTTTGAAATAGAAGATTTAAATGATAAAGACTTTTGTTTTGTTCTATGTTAGCCTGAAACAGAAAGAGAACATCCCAGTTCTAACCCTTTTAAACTTTTGTGACAATTCCTTACTGGTTTACGTTATTCACTAAATAACTCATTCTCTTTTTGAATGGTTGAATTATACATATAAATACATGTATTCATAAAAATTCCAAGAGATCAAGCATTTTGCATTATTTATGTCAATGCCCTATTCTCAATTCAAACAGTTAGGTGGCGTTTGGTTTGTTTTTAGTTTTGCATTTTGAGTTTTCAACATTTGCTAAATAAGATGAAGAGAGTAAACGGACGACGAAAAGAATGGAAGGACATGTAGGGGACCACAAAGAGGTTGGAGGATGATGGAAAGGTTGGATTGTGTGTCGTTTATTCGTTGTTTCCGAAAACATAGAAAATAAAAAAAAGTTGTTTTCCGTTTTACGTGTTAACTTCATTTTCTAAAACAGTCATTTTCCATGGTTTATGTTCGTCGTTTGCAATTTTGTATTGTCGAAAATCAAAAACTCAAAAGGGTGAACCAAACGCACCCTTAAATTCTACATTAAAAATGGTAATTTGCTTCATAGATAAGTAGATGCAAGGTAATTTCAATGGAAAAATCACAGAATCCCTAAAAGGATAAAATGGATCAAGGAATAAAATACAGATTCAAATAGCAAACCTAAAATCACAATTTAAACTATTTTAAAATAAGTAAACATATCAATTGCAATAAATTATATCGCAGATGCGCGCATAATCTATTTTACCTTGTCTTGTGGACAATCCCACGTCACATGGACGAATATGGTGCAAAAAGGTTATAATAAATTACCGCTACGCAACGACAAACAAAAGAAGACGTTGTGGGAATATCCCAGTAGACGCTAGTGAGAGGAAAGAGAGGAAGAAAGGGAGACACTAGTGATAGCCGATAGGAAAAGTGGGAAGAAAGGGCGTGATAGGCAACAAACTATATCAACAGGACGATGCGATGCACGGATGTTGAGAAGGCAGATTGGGAAGGAGTGTTTCGGGGAGAGAAGGGAATGAGGCTGAAAATAGGGCACAAGAAAAGGGGAACGAACAGTAGATGAAAGTCTTAACAAACGCGTCGTTTTAGTTTTAACCACGGTAAGGGCCTGTGCGGTCTTGATTTGTAACTCAATTGGTACTTATATTATAGTATAGATGTGGCTATCTTACTATAGTTTCACAATTTCATTTTTAGTACATGGTATTGGGATATTTTAATTATAACCATGTATGTTTGCAGACATATGGTTTCATATATAGCATTCAATACATTTTGTAGATGCTAAAGTGGGATTATTATGGAATATAATTTATTCACAATTATGCAACTTAAGAAGGTTATACCACTATAAACCCAAGATATATATATAAATATAAATATATAGAACAAATTTATAAATGTAAACCTACAACTTTCGTTAAATCAGTTTATGAATTGTTCAAGGAAATGGTCACTAATAAGATTTACTTTGTCAATTTACAATATCCATGCAGACTCAATTTCAAATCACCCCATCAGGCCATCACTGATGTTTCACTTTAAGCTACGTAGATGTCCATTTCACTTTAACGATTGGTGATGGAGAAGTACATGTAATAGTTATACAGATGGATGCATGAATGAAAATAATAATTTGAATTGAAGAATTACATAGTCAAACATGTACTGACAAATTACAAAAGCTTATAAAAAAAGGTTGGATGTTCGAAAGTCAAAGCAAAGTACATCAAAATAGGCTTGACATGCACCAAAAAATACATGGAAGTGAACAGTGAAAATTATACCTTCGGGATCCGAATTACTTAAGGCGAACATAAGTTACGCACATAAGAACGTTCAAGATGCCATAATCAACTCTTTGACTTCCTTAGTAAAAATAATAATAATAATAATAATAATAAAAACAGCGTTAAAATGTTAGGACTATAAAGCTTGGTATAATATAACAGACCAAAACAAATTATAATTTCATGCTGCGAAATTATATCAGAAATCAATTCCTAACTTGTAGAAGTTACCAAATGATACATCAAAAGTGCTAAAATAAAATTACTTCACTCCATAGCAACGATAAATCTAAGGTTCAAAAGATAATTCCCCAATACATCGCCGTAAAACACTGAAGTACAAAAAGGTTGGTTTTGGTTGTGCAAAACATTTAGGAAGCTACAATGAAACTTCTATAGAATAATTGGAAAATCGATATTTGCAAGTTGGGTACCCAACTTCTGTTCTTATATATGTATGTATAATGGTAAGATAAATGAAAGAACAAATATACTACCATATTATACTAAACAGGCAACTGAAGTTTATTGTGTACAAACATGGAAATAAAAAAAAATCCCATATCCAAATATATGCAAATTATACTACATCGTGTAATAATGCCTTTGTTGAGTTATCACAAATATTTCATGTTGAAAACACATGCATAAATACACGAACATAAGAGTTGGTTTTGGGACGTAGTTCTAGTCCAGCAAACCACAACATATGGTGATGTCCATTATAAAACATGTGCAAGTGACAGTTAAGCTACTAAGACCATTCACAAAATGCTATATCATATATTCATATATCAGAATTTTGTATAAAGAGAAAAGCAAAACCATCATTTTCCACCTTTGTTGTTAAGTTGGCTTAGATAATCCATGATCCAACAATATCAATGGCAAGTGAGTTAATAGCAAATTAGTTTGAAAACATCCCAAAAATTTTAAGTTTTCATTGTAGATAACCCAAAACAGATTAAAAGTAACCACAACAGAATTATACCAATGTAAACATCAATCAGACCAACAGATAGTTTGGAGAAATCAAAAAGGGCGTTGCTGTAGACATAAGTAAGCAGGTTAAATATATATAATGCAAATAAAAGTACCTGTCTGTACTATTCAATTTTATTGCAACATAGACGATTACACATACCAATATATTAAATGCTGAAATAAGAAGAAAAAATAAGTACCTTAAAGCATTATAGGACAAATGTTTGGTAGATCAAAGTTGAACTCGCAGTCAATTGACGAACGTCATTTGGATCCATAAGTCAGGCTGACTGCAGGCTCAAATCGTTGGAAAACCAAAGTAAAGCTCTCGACGGATCAGGGTTCAGAAGAAAAGGAAATAAAGGAGGGAGGAGGAAAGTAACTTCTAAGGGTTCTACATCAATTGCAAGTAGAGGAAGGACAAAATTCATGAGTGAGCAGTTAGGATAAACTCTGTTGAAGCAGGATAGATCAAATTACGTGTTTTACCACTGCCGTAGCTATCGACCATTCTTGTCGGGAACGCTGTAGGATAGATTACAAGAGGGTTGATGGAAAATAAATAAAAAATGCAGAGTAGGCGGAAATAGTTGAAGCATCAAAGTAAAAAGGTATTCAACTGGGTGGAAAAGTAGATCCCAGTTTGGAGTTTCCAATTCGAAATAGGTATTGTGAAAAATGAGGAAGAAAGACGGTTCTAATTTATAAATTTTGTTTTGGAGCGTGAGGCGGTTCCGGAGAAATGGAGTGGTGTAATGAAAATCTGAAGGACACGTGCAGCAGAAGGAAAAAGCGAATTACGTAAATAACTTGATTTTTTCAGCGTGAGTTATTTCGAAACGGTGTGTTGACGATAATGGGAAGCCGCTGCGCTTGAACGACAAGTCGGATTTATGACAAAAAGAAGCAATCCAACTCAGCTTTTTATTTATTTTACTTTCTATTATAGATAATAGATGGGTGTTGAGTTTTTGTTCTTTCTGGTTCTAACCCCTATTTTTAGAACGTTAAACCATATTTTCTCATGTTTACATTTTCTCACCAAGCTAAAGAAATTAAAATTACAAGATGATTAGGCAATGAGTCATACATTGTTTGTCTACAATAATGGAGATAAAGCTTGCCTCAATTTAGCTTTGATAAATCATAACAACGTTAGGATGTGTTGCTGTTATGTCAGTTTAGGGAAAAATTGCTCCAAGATAATTACATGTCTAATGCAAAACAAGTGAATAATAGGGAATTGAGTAGTGAAAAAAAATCTTCTTAATGGTATATGTGTATATGGAAGTTTCTAGGTATTAATCTTGTATCAATCCACTTCTGGTAGCATTGCCTGTGAGTTTCTACTTAGTCATTTAGGAAAAGACAAGTATCTTTCTTTATTAAGTAGTTTGTGTCTGTGGCTTGGAGATATTTTACCATAATTGAGCACTGGTACCTCAAATGTCGGAACCTACATGGACAAGAAGCACACAAACAACATAGATCTCAATTGTGTGTTATGGTCATATACATTGTTAGCAAGTAATACGCATGAGATGAAATGTAGTTTTGTTCTATGATATATTACTTCAGCCATATGTTCAAGTAACAATTGCTGTTATTTCTTCACCACCTGACCACAATGATAATGGAGCCTATTAATTTTCAATTCAGAGCCATCCACATCAACTCTAACTGTGATTCATGTCCATTCCTTTTCTTTTTTGACATACGTACTACTACTTACTATATCTTCAGTTACATACAGGCCACTCAAGTTTACTTCAGTATTTTTGTTTGTATATATGCATCATATAATGATCTATAGGCTTTGAGTGGGTACATAAGTTAAAAGGACAGTGCCATATGATTTCATCCTTGTGGAGAAAGGAAATTTATATGAAAAAAGGATTATGTATACCAATAGTTGCAAGTTTTATGTGTTCTTTGTTTTGATATGATCAAGGACAGATGTGAAGGATTTTAATTGTGTAATCAACTCTAATTTTCCAACATGTATTGAGGACTCTACGCATATGATTGGGCGAACTGAACTAGCAAGTGTAGAAGGCAGTGCATACACGTTCTTCACACAAGCAAACTCGAAGAATTCACAGAAACTCATTAACATTCTGGAAGCAAGCTTCAAAATGTTGTCACAAAGCTGCAAGATTCTAAGGTATTTTATTTGATTATTCTCCTTGTAGTCCATTACAATTGCTATTGCGTATGTTTCACTTTTCTTGAGCCTTGATTATTCCAAATAATTATGTACAACAGTATTGTAACCATCAAGCTTTATTTTTCAGAACTTTAGGAACATTTTGCTGTATTGATTTATATATGCATCTTGATTGGAGAAAGATGACATATGAAATTAGATGACAGACCACAAAACAAGTGAACAATAGAGTAGTTGAATTTTAATTAACATTCAATCTAGGGTAGAATATACTTAATTACCTGCTGCCTTAAATTAGGACATTGAAATACGGTAGTGATTCTATTAATTTAAGCTGAATCTAGTTTTATATGGGAATCAGGGAAGATAATGAAATCATAAAAAAATGAATATAAAATAGTGAAGCGCTATTCCTCTATTTGAGACTAATAGATCTCCTGATCAATGGTAGATATGTTTGAATTTATTTTCTTCTGAAAAGAATTTCTGTTTGTCAAAATGAAAGTGAAAATAATGAAATTGATCATTTTGTTAATTCTATGATGGTAATTCTAAAAATTTATATGATAATACCTTTGAACTGAATACCTATCATTTAATTTTGAACTCGTTATGAAGCAATAAAATAGCACTTGGTTTCTGAATCACCACTCTTTTTTGTGCATTCGTTTCTTTTCATTATTTCTTTTATCGATATCTTGGTTAACCCTAGTTTTCTCCTATGCTGATGAAAGCTTTGCTCCCTTAATCTTCATTTCCCCCTTTTTCAAAATTTTACCCTGCGCTTTGATTTCTAGATCTCGGGTTTTCATGAGAGGTGCCTTCATCGCAATCCACTTCCCCCATTTTTTTGCGTTCCCTTTCATGACGTCCATTACAACAGTCTTTGCCTATTTCGAGCCATAAACCAGAACCATTACTAGTTATGGATTGTAATTTCGAAATTCTTGGTTAGAGTCTTGCTTCTGGTGTTGGCGTGGTTGTGCTCGAAAGTGAGTTGGAGTCGTGAATGGCGGAGTTTCTAGTTGCCTGCTGCATGTCACCGTTGTTCATGATATCTATTATAGGTTTTTTTGGGATCTAGATTTTAGCCTATCATTTTGGGTTGCGAATGGAGTGGATCTCGAGTTGTCTCGCACCTCCCTAGTCCTAGCATTCTTCTTCTGGAGACTACAGTGTAGTAGAGGGGAGTATCATTGTTGTTGGAGTTATAATAGGTGTGAGTTTCTTTTGATACTCTAGTGTTGGTCTGACATTGTTGATTAGTTCTTGGTTCTGTTCATGTCATGCCAGTACATGATATTGTGGATGTTAAGTGATGATGAGCTGCTAGGTAGCAAGTCCTTGGAATTCTTTGCATGTTTGTTATTTTGGTTTCTTGTTTTGTATTTGTGCTCATGCCAAGTTCAATTTTGAGAAAGTTTTTTTTTCTTCTCATTTTTGGTGGAATGCCCAAGGAATGGTTTTTCTATGTTGCTAAACAATATGAATGAAAGATGCTGCAACTTAGCTTTGCAGATGCAAATTGGTCTTCAGTTGTCTCATGTTCATTCTGGTATGTTAATTCGATGAGGAATATGTCTTTAAGGTAAAAAAGCAATAAAATAGTAATGCATTTGTGAAAATTTTAACCATATTAATAAATAATCTATGCTTGTAAAAAACATATTCTACTTTAGCTTATGACTACATCTTATTTTGAGTAATGATGTCTTATTTACATTATGTTCTAAGATTTTGTCCAGCAAGTATGTGCAACTTTTTCATGTGTCGATTTACGGATTGTTTTATTCTACACATGTAAGAGTGTAAATGATTTCTTTTAATGTTCTGCGTTTATACTCTAGATTTGCGGATATGCTAGCATCTGAAAATAGTTAGTCTTGCAGTTATTTTTAATGATTTTTTAATTAAAATATGTTTTCCCTATATTTGTTTTAAAATCTTAGCTCTAGATGAAACCGTTTTGAAAATCAATTTTGGAGGTTTGTTTAATATTGGAAATGAGTGTTGGAAACGAATGAGCAAGAGAAAGAGGGATTTTGGAAGAAGAGAGGAAAGCAATTTTTAGTCCCGTATTATGAAATATGAGTATCCACTTTTTTATAATCTTATATAAATAAAGGAGAAGAGGGGTTATATTGGAGTCCGGCTAAGCCAAGACACGATATTATATTGATGTCAAATTGGGCCTAGCGCCTTGGGACTCTTGGGGTCCATGACACAATATTATACTGATGTCAAATTGGGCTTAGTGCCTTGGGACTCTTGGGTCCATGACACGATATTATATTAGTGTCAAAATGGGCTTAGTGCCTTGGGACTCTTGGGTTCCATGACACAATGTCGTATTAGTGTCAAAAATTGGGCGTTGTGTCTTGGGACTCTTGGGGTTTCAGGATTAAATAGGTCGCTGATTACATCTTGGGCTTGTTGCACTGAAGCAAGTTATTTTTTATCATTTTTGATCTGGCAGGTCCCTTCAATTGAAGGGATACAACCGTTTCATCTTAAATGTGCATGCATATTCATGCACCGCTTGGTTAAAGGGTTGCAACCTTTCCAAGGGTGATTAATGTTCAGATAGGCACCTCCTCCAGCCTATAAATACATGGCCCAAAAACGAGATAGAATATACATTAGTTATTCTTCTTAATTTGCTACCTCTTCTTCAGAGTACACCTCTGTTCTAGTTTCTATACTCTACTTCAGTTCGTCAGATCTTTGTTTGCTGGCATCACGCTATGGGGTTGGTCCGTTTTGTCCTGGGAAACAAATTTCTATTACTCAATCGGTACATACGACGACAATATTGTTTTAAGAAAACATAATCATTTCTGGACTCGTACATTACTGAAATATTCATCTTTTATTATGTGGGTGATGGTTCTGTACCGCTCCAATTTAGTGCACAATAGGTCTCGCTTACTGTCGTTGTTGTAATCACAGTTTGACTTGACAATTGTGGCATTATTGAGTAACATTGATTGTTGCTACTGTCTATTTGTAATAAAATCATGTATTGATAAAAAATCTAACATTGTAATACAATCGTGTATTGATAATAAATCTAACAATCTTGAAACAATATTGATTGTTGCAGACGACAACAAACAATGTTGCAAAATAACAACAATAATTTTATGTTGACAAAGACGGTGACCAATGCTCTGATTGCGCCAATGGTTTCAACAATGATTCTGTCTTATAGAGAAAGGACAGAGAAGTTCAACGACATTAATTTTAATCGTTGACAACATAAAATGTTGCTTTATCTAACAACATTAGAACTCGCCAAATTTCCAACTAAATACGTTCTTAAAAGATCAAAAGCAAATTTGGCTGAAATTTCAAAAAGGCATTGCTGATATGAATTTATGTGCAGTAATATCAGAATGCAACCTGGAAAGGAACTAACTTTAAACAACGTTCTCTATGTTCTAGAAATTCGTAAGAACCTGATTTCAGGATCATTGCTCATCAAACATGAATTCAAATTAATCCTTAAAGCTGAGAATGGAGTGTATGCAAGAAGAGGGTATGTGTGTGATGGTTCATTTAAAGAAAATGTTACCATTACTGTGCCACGCACTAATATGAATAAAAGTGAATCTTCTATCTATATTGTTGACTCTTCTAACATGAGGCATTCCATATTTGGGCATGTAACCTTTGTTACATTGCGGAAATTGATTAATCTAGTATTTATTCCTAAGTGTAACTTAGACACCAATTATAAATGTCAAATTTATGTAGAAGAAAAATTGATAAGAACCTCGTTTCATCATGTTGAATGAGAAACTGAACCTCTAGATATAATACATATTGATGTATGTGTCGAACTAGAGGTGGAAAAAATATTTAATTATCTTTATTGATGACTGTACTAGGTACAATTATATGTATCTCCTTAGAAGTAAGGATTAAGCGTTTGATGTGTTTAAACAATACAAAAAAGAAGTTGAGAATCAACTCAATAAGAAAATCAAAGCTTTAAGAAGTGAGAGAGGAGGAGAATATGAATTCCCTTTTGAAGAATTTGCATTGAACATGGTATTATACACCAAACTACAACACCATATTCACCTCAATCCAATGGTATAGCCAAATGAAAAAATAGAAATCTTAGAAGAAATGATGAATGCTTTATTGTTAAGTTCCGGCTTGCCAAATAACTTTTCTTTTGGGAAATCATATTTCAAATATAATACCCTGAAAGAAAACTTCTAAATCTCCTCGTGAGTTTTGGAAAAACAGACCACCATTCAACAAATACTTAAAAGTGTGGGGGTATCCTGCCAAAGTAGAGGTACCAAAACCAAAGAAGGTCAAAATTGGACCAAAAACAATTGATTGTGCATTCATTAGATATGCACTAATCAGTGCCATATATCGAGTTTTGGTACACAAATCTGAAATTGATGATATTCATGAGAATACCATCATTGAGTCGAGTAATGCTAGATTTTTCGAACATATATTCCCCTCGAAAAAAAGAGACCAAGGGAAGATGAAGTTCCTTATTTTCTTGAGAATATTGAACAAAATAAAACTCAGCAAAGTAGTGCTGAGCAACAAGTGGAGGAACCAAAAAAAGTTAAAAGGTCAAGGACCTTAAAAAAACCTTTAGACCAAACTTCTATACCTTTATGTTAGAAGATGATCCATTGACATACAAACAAAATGTGTCTTCCAACGATGTTCCTCATTGAAAGAGACGATGAACAATATGATAGAATCCATTATGTCGAATCATACATGGGAATTGGTTGATTTATCTCAAGGATGTAAGACCTAAGGTAATACATGGATATTTAAAAGGAAATTGAAACCTGACAGTTTAATAGTCAAGTGCAAAGCTCGTCTGGCAGTCCAAGAATTTAGACAAAAGGAAGACCTGGACTATTTTGATACATATTCACCAATAACATGGATAACAATTCTTATTGCAATTGCATCCATACATGACTTAAAAATACATCAAATGGATGATAAAATTGCACTTTTGAATGGTGAACTCGAGGAAGAAATCTATATGAAACAACCCGAAGGATTTCTGAGCTCAGAAAATGAGAATAATCTTTGCAAACTAGTAAAATCACTTTATGATCTTAAGAAAGGTCCAAAACAAAGGAAGGAGAAGTTTGGTAAAACTATGTTATTAATGGATTCATGATAAATGAATCAGATAAATGTGTGTACATAAAACACACAAATAGTGGATATGTCATTTTTTGTCTATATTGATGACCTATTAATCCTAGGCAATGACAAGGCCATAATAACATCTACAAAAGATATGTTATCCTCTAGATTAGATATAAAAGACCTAGGACTGGCTGATGTGATATTGGGTGTAAAATCTGAGAACACCACAGGGATATGCATTATCCCAATCGCATTACATTACCAAAATATTTGGAAAAAATTCAAGCAATATAATGTAACTATTACAAAATCACCAGTAGATGTGAACAAAAATTGGGTTAAGAACACTGGTGATGATATCTACCAATTAGAATACTCTCGTATACTAGGAAGTATCATGAATGTTATGAACTGTACTAGGCCTGATGTGACGAACCAAATTTCCGGTACCTTCTGGGATGACCCAACAACACTAATCCAACCCAAATGGTACTAGAAACCCAGATGCCAATAGAAAGAATTTAGAGGATGAGATAAGAAAGAAAGAAATTTTAGAATAGAAGAAAAAGAATCAACCCAACACAAAGTCTCACATCGCAGCGAACAAAATATAATATAGAAATAACTTTTGTTGAGAGTTTGTAAAATACTTACAATCATCAGAGTACATCAATACATCTGGACAGTTATAATAACCTGTCCATATACACAACACACAGCGGAATAATAACATCGTGTCTGAAACACCTTTAGCATGTCTTCTGAACTTCGTAATGTCCAATAACCTGAACCTGTACAACCCGGTCTAACCCGAGCATTACAAATACCGGGTCAGTCTAGTGAACCAGAGTGAGAAACCCACTAAGTTTATATAACATCCATATTGATTTAAAGTTCAAAATCCTTTGAAAGAAAAGGATAATAGTAAGACCAGCCCACACATAAATACAGACGATTTTTACCTTACTATAACCCAAACACATTTTCGAAATCATATCTTGTCTGATATTATAATAGTGTCTAAGTACAAATAAATAACAATCTAGCGGAATGCTTGCATCTCACGCTCCACATATATAGTATACAAATCAAAATCGCAGGCACTTATTGGAGATTGGATTCCGACTATGACAAGGTATGGGATCACCTTCCGATAGTGTATCTCTAGAGGCGAATACACTGGGTTCAACAAGAATGTCTTGCAACCCGGCCCACACATGACCGACCACTCATTTCGCTTGAGTGTATTGAATGTATATCACTAACAGTTGGGATCAGCAACCGTTTCCCAAAAAGGGACAGCATCGAAAATAGATTAAAGAAGCAAATTGAATTTCTCTAGATAGGTGATTATACACCCTAATGGGAGCGACCCACATAGCCATGTTGCCTGCCCGATTTTTGTCATTCCCCGGTTGATGAGGCTTGAGGTTATAACCGACTTTTGGAACATCTGGCCACCATTCACATCGTCCATACACGTCATCCAGGAACAGGATGAACCGAAGGCACCCTCCTACCACATCTAAAGGATCAGTATGAGAAGTCCTTGCAACCTGCAAAATCCCAACCACGACCGAATCACAGTTTAAAAACCTCTGGTAGCTAGCCAGAGAAATTCAACAGCAATCCTTCTGCTTATGAAGATCCACGGTCTTCAATGCTCCATCTCGACCATCTTCAATGTTTACGTATTCGCTGGTCGGAATGGTTTTCGAATATAAATTCGATCCTGGTCTTTCCGTACCAACAATCGATTTGTCCAGATTTTGATAATTGGTGATTTAACTATCAAAATAAACAACCATCATCCATAAAAATAATATGAGTTCATTGGTTCCGTACACAGCATCACTTGGCCTTTTTAGTAAAAAGGCTGTTAATTAAATTTCTAAATCTTTCAACATTTGAAATCTCGCTTTTTAAATTCTTATCCAAATCAAATTATTCAATCTTATAACTTTTCGAAATTTAATTTATAATATCCTTTACCATCGTTTATAAATTAACATCATCCTTGGATAACCATGAAGTCGTCACAAGTTGGGGTATTTTATTTACCTCTCAGACCTTGCGTCGACAACACACTTATCTTCGGAATATATATAAGTTTATAAATGAAATCTCATTCAAATAGTATACTAACACTTCTATTTATTTTAGAATTCCTTTTAAATAACCACTTATCTTAGTTGTGTTCAAATAAACTACCTTTTACATTAAAAATATTCATCTCTATATCCTCATTGTTTGATCTTTACTTTAACGATCAAATTCAATCCACTTAAGCTTTGGTCGATTTTAACTCACGTTAATTTCATTTAAAACTTCCCTTTTATATAATTCCTTTTCGGGAATAAATCAAAAATCTAACTCATATAAATATGAGTAAACTAATTAAAAATTATAAACAAGGTTTTACTATACTAATTTCCTTTATAACTACTTGCATTTCAACTTGATTCCTTTCAATATTTATTCACTTTGAAAGTTAACTTTATTCTTCTCATAGAAATCCCGACTCGATATATCAAAACACTTGGTTTCATTCGAAAACACTATTATATTTTAAAATCTTGTCTATCAGTTACTTTATATGTCGCGACCCGTAACTTCCCCGGTCTCCGAAGAGAAGAGAAAGAACGAATTACGTTGAGGACAAGACAAAACAGAACATAGACAGAAGAACATTTCATTGTTTATTACAACAATTTCCATCAGGGTACAAGAATATACAGAGTATGAATAAATATTATACAACAAAGAATATCAAAGATTTAAATACATTACTACAGCGGAAAAATAATACAAAACATAACTGAAAGAAATACACGGATACAGAGCTTTCCGAATATCACTTCAGCTATAAACCAAGATCCCGTGAATATAAATCTGCAAAACCCAACTAGTAGCTGCCCGTGCGGAAAATAAGGGCACCCAAAGTTTAGGTCAAAACAATAAACTCCAGGTCAGTCATGTGACTGGTGTGAGAACTAAAACAGTTATTAATTCTTATTTTAAAGTCAGGTAAATCAAGGGATCACGCCGTATAACACGGAACGGGTTTTTACCCCCAAGAATACCAGTGCATAAACAAACAGCGCAATGCTAAAGTAAAGAACAATGAAGCTGTTATAAGACCCAGGTCCCATCACACAATACAACGCAAGCCGGAGGATAGGGTTTTCCCTTATAACAGCCAAAGAATGCTTCATACGTGAAATTTCATCTTTTAATTCTTAATCAGACTCCAACTGTAAATTAGTAAGAGAACGATTTCCTAAGTATTAACCCCGAAGGCTGAAACCAACATCAGACCAATACTCAAGAAACCACCCATCTTATCTCGTTTCCAGTCAGTTTCTAATTTTATATATAATCATAAATATCAATCATAGATGGCATAGTATCCCATGCTACTATGTCGCCATACTAGGCTCTACAAATAAAACTGAATGACATGTATTGGAAATTGAATTCCATCATGAGTCGAAGCAAGGGGCAAGATCCTCTCCGCTTCGAGACACTCTAGCAAATGTCTCAGGACTACACACTCTGGGTAACCCTTGGATGCTTCAGGGCCGGTCTTCTCTTACGTTTGAGGATTGGCAATTCCTGAACACACATTTCCCGATCCTAACAGACCTAAATCCGAGTCGTCTCATTCCAACAACCACAAAGGTGAAAAGTATATAAATGTCAGCCAGTTTAAGCACTAACACCACCCATAGCTAGAAAGAAACGTTGTGCTCTCCCTGCAGTCCGTATCCCGTTTTTGACTCATACCGAGGTGTGAGGCTCGCGAATCCACGCTATACACAAAGCTAGGCCACGTAGGCCGTGCTTTGATCATCAACCACAAGACTTTGCTTTTCAACAGAAGCCTTGATCATTTGCCACTCAGTATGCCACACAGGCAATTCATGCCATGCGATTGATATCTATAGATATATAACCTCTAAGCTCGTACGTCTCAGAGAAAGGCGTTAAGCAAGAGAATAAATTCTCTGCCGCCAAACAAATATATATTGAATAGAAATCAATCAACACAGAATAAAATCCAATGTCAGACACACAATCCATTTACAAGTTCGTTCTGGGTCTGAACGAAACCGGAGGCACTTTCCTCGCATATCCATCGATCTCCAAGTACGTCTGGACGACCACCAACTGATTCCCTCATCTTGGGTGTACAGCCCAATCAAGATCGTCAGTAATCAACCAAACGATGTGAAGACTTCCGGTCTTCAACCACCGTCTTCATCTTCGACTTATCGTCGAATCAGTTATTCAGAATGGGTATAAACACGGCCTTTCTGAACAACCCGCGTATATAATAAACAAGTGTTACACAAACATGACATACGCCTCATTCCAATTCATCAGTCACTAACCGTAAATTAGCAAGAGAACAATTCCCCAAATATTAACCCCGAAGGCCGAAACCAACATCAGATCAATATCCAAGAAACCATTCTTCTTAACTAACCCACAGTTAGTTTCTAAAATTTCACATTCTTAGGGAAAAGTTCCCATTAATTTTATCAAAGATAAATTCTTTAAAATTTATTATTTAATCTTCCTTTGAATATTATTTCAAACTAGTCGGGATTAGCGAACCACACCAAAGTAATTATTTATTTTATTTCCCAATCCCAACCTATTTATCCCAAGGAGCAAAACTGGTAATACTCCATATCCAACACCACTGTGTTATCGGTAAAGTTAATTACCATTTCACGTTCAAATCTGGTCAAAGATTTAGCTATCGCTTTGGAGCAAAACTGGTGACACTCCATTCTCGATCACTTCAATCTAATAAGAGATTCATTAAAACTCCACTTCAGTTTTAATCTTTAACTGGGTTAAAGAACCGATGTCATTTTAAAACATAGTTCACGATAAACCCAAAATCAATTTTTAATTCAATTCCAATTAAATATTAATTAACTGGACAATTCCACCAAATCTTAATTAAAAGATTTATTCTTCTCTAAACTGGGTTCAAGAACAGTGTTAATGAAGACACCATTCACGATAAACCCGAATCCCATTTGATATTAAATACAAGGCTCTGAATAGTAAATATATCGGCTTATATTCAATATCAAATTCTGAAACCAACAAAATATCGTATCGGGGATAACGATATAAATATATGTTTCAAATTCCCTTAACCACATCTGTATAATCACGAAATCCAACATCGAAATATTCCGAAGATAATTTCGATTCAAATCCATTCCAGTTCGTATATTGGAAATTCTGGTTATATTCGAAATCACTTCAAATCCAATTTATTCTTTTAAAAAGATTGAATTATAATTCTAATTCATTTCTAGTTCATTTCGATAAAAATATATTTTTATCCTTCCAAATAGGGAATTTTTCATTCTAGTTCTTTCCAATTCATATATTTTGATTTCACACAAATTATAGATATTTTTAATAATTTTATCAGGGCCCGTACGGTCGATTTCCAATAACGGTCGTTGAACTGCACTTATAGCGACCTTTTCTAAATTTGATTTGGATGTATATCCAAATCCAACCGTTAGATTTCAAATTTCTAATATTCGTTGGAAAGATCTTTTCGATACGAAGCCGACGGTTCCGGTTTCAGAAAAATCCGACGGTCGGATCTCCCGTAACGTCAATTCGAAGTCAATGGTCGAAATTCACGAACTGCCGCGGCGCGGTGCGTTCTATTCAGGCCATTAAATATATATAATATATATATTATATATATTTCGTCGATTTCCTTTTAAAACGTATTTTATAAATCGTTTTAACTTCATTTTCAAAACGATTTCAACTTCATATTCACTTTCAAAACAAAATTGAATATTCCATATCATCGATATATATACAAATAATAATATTTTCAAAACGTTATATTTTGAAATCACTTCTTTTTCGATATTCGAATAAAATCGATATATATATCGTTCACGTCCAAATGGCGCGAATCTAATCAACACGGCTTTATAGATTTCAATTTCAAATATTCTATTCAAATATTTCTTTTCAAATATTTCTATCAAATATTTCAATTTCAAAACTGGAAGGAGGCACAATCAATTACCATAGATTTTATGCATTCCATACAACACATGTATATATCAGCAACGATAAATAATCAACCATCATCCAAAGTGCACTACACATCTGTCTGTCAACCTATCGATCGACATACAGCTAAATAATTGGGATCAGTGTACTTCAAATATCATCCCAATACCCGTGTGGGGTTTCAAATCAACAAACACAGATTTTTATTTGTGCAGTTGGGCGATGTGTAAAATTTATCGTCCCAATCAATATCAGTCAAATCAGTGTACATATACAAATCGTCTGATCTGTAAATGAATATTTTATTTTATTCACATACACGTTAAAAATTATATTTTTAACGATAAAATATTTTATTTCAACACATGAATTTCTTTTCAGTTCATTTATTCAATAAAATTATATTTTTATTTTTCTAACTTATTTTAGAAAATTTCGGCGGCATAACGGCACGATACTAGAAACGGGACAAGGCCTAGCCTTATCCCCGGTCTAGTAATGGCCCACGCCATACACATATCAGTCAAATCAATTCCATTTCACCAAACCATCAAATTCAAATCAAATAACCTAACCAACTACCCAACCAAACAAACAAGTCCATGGTCTGTGGGCGATGGTGTCGGGTGCTACTATAAACACCGTCTGCATCCTAGTATATATTTCTAACTAGGAAATAAAATTTAAAGTGAGAAATTCTCACCGAGGTTTCCACTCCGCTGTGCTTTGCTTTTGAACTGCTGAACCGTCTGGATCTGTTTTGAAATCCCAATGCAGTCCTTTTCCCGCTGTTTATAATAAAAATTATATTTTTATCACTTCATTCTAATAAATAAAAAATCATATTTTTATTTCTTCTTCATATATATTTTCGATGCTTCATTCTATATAAAAATTATATTTTTATATTTCTACTTTATATATATAAAGATCGAATTTTTACTTCGTTATTCAATATATAGAAATCGAATTTTTACTTCGTTATTCAATATATAAAAATCGAATTTATCTATATCACTTCATATGAAAAGTTCAATCTTTTCTATCGCTACTTCTTATAACTAAAAATCTAATTTTTATTATCTCACCATCATTATAAAAATCTAATTTTTATCCATATGAACACCGCAAAAAAATCGCATCTTTATTCATATGAACATCGTATAAAAATCCCATCTTTATTTATATGAATACACTATAAAAATCCAACCTTTATAATGTTATTCACATAAAAATCATATCTTTATAGTGTTACTCCTTTATGTAAAAATCAAATCTTTGAACACACAAAACAAAAACAAAAAATCCTAGCTTTACATATATTTTTAAAACTGAAAATTTATTTAATTACTAATTCAAAAATCATTTATCTCCTTTTGTTTTCATTCATATAAAAAGAAATCGCTCCTTAATAAATAATAAAAACCCGACTTTTCTTGTTTTAAAAATCGTAACTCCTTTCAGTTTTTAAAAGTTAATCTTTTCAGTTTTTAACTAAACAAAACAAATAATAATAAATCAGTTTTTAAATAAAATAAAAAGTTAAAAACTTACTGGCTTTCGAAGGAGTGTGCTGTTCGAGCTCGCGGTGGACTAGCGGCGCATGGATCGAGGTGGAGTCGGCTGCTGCGCTCGAAGGGGGCTGTTGTTCATCGCGGTAATCAAGGAGGGGGAAAGCTTCTCGTCGGTGGTTGGCCAGGGAGGGAAAGGTTGGTGGAGAGGGTGTGGTGGGCAATGGGGTGGTGGATCGGAGCAATGGGAGGATGAGGGGGCGTCGGTGGAGGCTACTGGAGGCGGAGGGGGGTTTTCTGGCTAGGGCTCCGTGACAGAAAGAGGGAGGGGCGAGCTGTGCCTCGTTGGAGGGGAGCGGAGGAGGGTGGAGGGAAGGGAAGGTCGGAGATGAGGAGGGGGGTGCGGTCGGTGGTGGCAGCCACCTGGATATGAATTACCTTATAGTCAATTATTTATACGTTTATAGTCTTATATCGTAACTAACAAGGAAAATTACCTTATTTGGAATCCAATCGTTAAAATAACGATTTAATCTGATTAAATTAATTAAACGCTTAATTTAATCCATGAATATTTAAAAATATTCAACACACATGCAAACAGTAACCAATCATTAACAAACATTGCACACAAAATAAAAACCCGATTTATATAAAATATAAACGGGTAAACTGAGTGAGTTGAACTCACCATGCTTCGTCCGTTGTGGAAGCAGTTTATTTTTAATTAAATTAAACTATGTTTAATTTAATCAAAATTTCAATAGTTGCCAACTTTGTTCAAACCAGCTTTATCTGCTGCGCCCGACGATATGGTTCCATCGTCACTTGTTTCCTTTAATTCCATTGCTGTATGACCAGGATATGAATTTAATATGGTATTCACTAATTTATATAATATTATTTAACCGTTAAATATAATTATTTACGTAATCTCCAATTATGTTTAAACAAGACTTGGTTAGGCACGTTTATAAATTATTAGTCATAGAGTACACCTACATTTATAAACAAGACTTGCTTATTCGAATTTTACACTCCATGCCATGTTACCATTAGTTTAGGCATTTCTATACAGTTGGATTTATTATAAGGGTACAAGACATTTGTCTGATATTATATTGTTTGCTAACTTACCGAATGTTGAACATACAGAAGAACGGACCGGACTCAACTATAATAGGAGTTGTATATACTGACAAAGTGTAGAAACAAGGAAAAGGAAAATTAGTTATTAAGTTCATTAATGCGTTATGTATGTAATCATAATAGACTCTGGAAAATGCTAAACAATATGCTTATAATTTCCTGGGTACATTATGTATATAAGGATATACTTTGGGCCACATCCACATGTACTAAACCTACCATTAGGCATTTATAAGCATATTACTAAAACTTAATAAAAATAAAATTGGGACTTTCGATCCATACTTAGGCACGTGTACACCGGGTTAGGCATATTCTAACATCTTTGCAGGCCACGACTAATTTCTATGTTTGTACATTAAAATAAATCATCAACCTCGAGATGGGGTCTTGGTTTCATAAACTCATTTTATTTAAATACAACAAGAAACGTTGAACTAAGTACTGTCGTTCACTTCATTTCTACATACGTTATTAAATATAACGTGGATTAAGCCTTAAAACCTGGGCTCGGCATGGTATAAAGGTTTAGTCAGGCTTAGTCTATTAAAATCTAATCAACTTATTACGTTATAAAAAAAGGGTAATTCGTCATATTAAACTTCGGTCAGGCATGTAGTATTTTGTTTCCACCTTCCCATTAACGCTGCGTCTCTCCCTTATTCCCTGGTACGAAACCCCTTGCTCATTTTAAATCCTCCTCCCAATAATTCTTCCATGTTCCATCTTCTCATCTTTACTCCTGTAGGAAAAAGTAAAATGGCGAACCCATGCACCATCTCAATATCCTTCTCATGACCTTCGCAATCCTCCAACGCTGCCTTCCCGACCCACTGCTCTATGTCTCCCCAGGTCAGTAGCTTCACGGTGATCATCCAGGCATCCCAACTCCTACATCGCCTCGCCAGTAGCTCAGCTCCGCCAACCCTTCTCGCCATCGTCTGAAACACACGCAACCACTTCCCGCTCCTCTGTACGGATCGAATCCCATCCATGTACAAAAATCCCTCCCCACGCTGAACCAGAACTCACACACCCTGTTTAGAGAGAGGGAGAGAGTGAGCGTTAAGCTGCTAAGAAGAAATAACGGTGGTTTTATAGGAGAGGACTCCGTGGGAAACAAGGAATCATAGTAGCTATTACGCGTGGGTGTGATTTTCGAAAACGTAGGGTGCACGGTACTTGGGTGGATTGATCTGCAAGGAATAAAGTAGTTTGGGAAGCAAGAAAGTAAAACAACGGAAAGATTTTAGTTGCTAGAGTAGGAGTATATAATTATACCTGTAAGGTCGTATGGAATATAATGTATATAGTATGCGCAAACAATCCATTAGGATTTGATTAGAGAATGTTAAATCTAAAAAGGAAACAGAATTTTTTTTCCCTGAGCATGTGCACACATTTTATTTATTTATTTTGATTTGATATCATATGATTATTTATAGGGGCTTTTTACTATAAGGGCTTATTTACCTTATAAAATTAATTTGTAGGACACATCATTTATATAATTTTTTTCCAGGACAATATTTACTGAACTGTATACGACTCGTCATTTTTCCGCCATTTTCCAATTTCGCATTTCGATTAAATACCTATTTCCACCACTTTTCATTCAAATATTTGAAATAATCGAAAATTAGGTTTTACTTAGAATCGATCCATTTTCCTTTTATTTTTGTTGCGACGATTTTTAGAACTGTACTCTGATCGATTTTTGATTTTTTATTAAATCTTATTCTAATCATTTTCTACTTAATTTAGGGTTTAATTTTGATCTGCTTACCTTCTACAAAATTGCTTGGTAGACGACATTATCTTCTTCGATCGATTATCAAACGAGTAAGTTTTCTAATACCAAGTACATATCATTTTGTTATATACTATCAGTTCATTGATTAACTTTATGTTTACATTTTGTTATATTCTAATCGATTAACTGTATGTTTACATTTTGTTATATGCTATCAGTTCAGTGAGTAAAAAGATATTCAATTATATCTTTTTAATTTAAATTAAGCAACTCATTGTTATGTTAAATGATTATTTAGTCATATGGCCATCTGAAACTTAAACTGTGTTAGTTAAGTAATTATTTGATTATATCTTTTATTCGAAAGCAAATGCTTAAAAAGATATTTGTGTTTATATTTTCATGTAAACACAATATTATAATTATGTTATATGTACAAAATTTAATAGGCTGATGTCGTTTGAGTATGTATGTTATATAAAGAAATTTTTGTTTTAATAAATTAGTAAGTTGTTTAACAATGCTTCACTGTTAAATTATTATATTTTGTGGTTTACATAATGAAAAAGATAAAGATCGTTATCTTTTTTGTTTATATTAAGAAACTCATTGTTATGTTAAATGACAATTTAATTATATGGCCATCTGAAACTTAAGTTGTGTTAGTTGAGTAATTATTTGATTCTATCTTTTTTTCGAAATCAAATGTTTAAAATGATATTTGTGTTTATATTTTCCTGTAAACACAATATTATAATTATGTTATATGTACAAAGTTTAATAAGCTGATGTAGTTTGAGTATGTATGTTATATAAAGAAATTTTTGTTTTACTAAATTAGTAAGTTGTTTAACAATGCTTCACTGTTAAATTATTATATTATGTGGTTTACATAATGAAAAAGATAAAGATCGTTTTTTTTTCTGTTTATATTAAGCAACTCATTGTTATGTTAAATGATTATTTAGTTATATGGCCATCTGAAACTTAAACTGTGTTAGTTGAGTAATTATTTGATTCTATCTTTTTTTCGAAATCAAATGTTTATAAAGATATTTGTGTTTATATTTTCCTGTAAACACAATATTATAATTATGTTATATGTACAAAATTAAATAGACCGATGTCGTTTGAGAATTTATGTTATATAGAGAAATTTTTGTTTTAATAAATTAGTAATTTGTTTAACAATGATTCACTATTAAATTATTATATTATGTGGTTTACATAATGAAAAAGATAAAGATCGTTATATTTTTAGTTTATATTAAGCAACTCATTGTTATGTTAAATGATTATTTAGTTATATGGCCATTTGAAACTTAAACTGTGTTAGCTGAGTAATTATTTGATTTTATCTTTTTTTCGAAATCAAATGTTTATAAAGATATTTGTGTTTTTATTTTCCTGTAAACACAATATGTAACGACCCAGAAAATCTGAACTAATTTAAAATTTTTAAATTGGCGAAAATAGTGGATTATAAATATTTAAAATAAATATTTTAAATAATAGGAATGAAAAGTGAGTTTGAGTCGACGTTTGAAAACGAATATAATTAACTCTAATTATAAACAAGGCCTGAAATGGCGCGGTAGTTTCAAAATTTGAATTCAAACTTTGACTGGCTGTACCGGGTGCAAAACAAAACGGATTTGAGCGAAACCAAAAATATTTAAATCTGTTAGTGAATACCTTTCTAACGAATCTGAAAAATCGAAGTTTCATAGCGGGATGCAAAAGTTATGGCCAAATGAATTTTCTGAAAGGTCGTTATGGAATTTATATAGCCCGTGAAATTGGCCATTTTGCAAACGACCTCGGAATTCGATGAAACCACTTTTGTTGGATCCAGGATGTGAATTTATTGCTAGGTTTCAAATTTCATAATTTTTGAAGCTAGTATGTGAGCGTGGCAAAGGAAAATGTGTTTTGGCCAATTACAGTTAAATTGGATCGACCAGAAATGGGCCTTTTTGCAAACGGTCTCAGAGTTCTACGAAACTAGTTTTGTTGGGACTGTATCGTCAAAACATAGCTAGATTTATTTTTTGAGAATTTTTAGAATCAGTTTGTGGCCTTGGCAAATTGAAATGTACATTCAAATTTAATATTGAATGTTTTATATTTTAATTTGACGGAAAACTTACTGAAACAGTCGAATGGGCCTACGAAACATATCCCATTGTGTTCGGAATGGGGGTAAAACGCTAGGGACGACAGTCGTTGCGCTTGGATTGGTGTTCGTGTGTGAAGAGGGGTATTTTAGAATTTTGAAAATATATAAATAAATAAAAAATTCATTGGTCAAACTACTTTCTCTCTCCCCGTTTTTATGTGGAACCCCCCCCCCCCACGAACGACGGCTAATGCTCCATCGTTCCCATCCATTTTCTGATCAATCCACTCACTAATATCAAGAGCTCCAGTTGAAGATTTTGAAGAGCTCGAGACGAGCTTCAAATCCATACCTGGTTTCGATTTTTTCGTTAAGTATTTTGGGAGAATCGGGCTCGAGAAGTTCGCCCGTTCGTCGCCAGTTTTCGCCGCCACCGCCTGATCGAGTTCGCCGCCGTTCAGGGCTCCGACGCGCCTCTCCTCCCCCTTCGACGTTGCGAAGGCTGATCGAAAAATAGCTACACGGATTCGAAAAAAAATCCAAACCTAATTTTGAACAAAACAGGTGAGGTACGGCCATATTTATTTTCAACAGTTTTAACACCTTTAAACCGTTGCAAACTTTGAAAAATCATATCTTTTTCGTGTATTGACGAAATTCAGTGAAACAAGAGACAGTGGACTCGTGTGGACGTCTTCTACATTCTAGAAGAGACCGCATATTTTTCTGAGCCTTCTGTTATTTTTGGTGGAGTGGAACCCAATGTGAGATTTCTAATTTATAAACGATATGGAAAACGACGATGTATAAATTATATAGTCGATGTATGAGTTATATAAGCATTGTACACCTCTTGTATAAGCGTTGTATAAGTTGTACTTTCGATGTATAAGTTGTATATGTGTTGTAAAAATTATAAGTGTTGAAATAGAAGTGAAATGCTATATATATATATATATATATATATATATATATATATATATACGCCCCTTGTCCACAAACCATGGACGATATTTATTGGTTGTGATTGGTGTGAAAATTGATTAATAGCGAATGGTTGATTGGAATTGTTTGTGGTTGATATTGATTGATTGTGGTTGAAAAATACCCGTTTGTGGTTGAGAAATATTTGGTTGAAACCACATAGGATTAGTTTGTGGAAATGAAATAAATATACATGCCGCCTACATGCGAACTAGATGCATGAATCCCCATTGTCAAAAACCATGAGGTTTTAAGGTAGAGCGAGGAGCCGTACTAGGGACGGTCCCGGTTTTAACTACCCTGCCGTTATGCTGCCGAAATTTTGAATAATATTCATGTATTTGAATTATTTTCATTTGTTGAAACTATATTTATTCGTTGAATAGAAAGCCTTCATGTGTTGAGTCGATATTCATTCGTTGGATAGAAATTCATGTGTTAAATGGTGTTCGTGTTTTAAATATAAAAATCACATTTTCATATATATATAAACTATAGAAAACCTTCATGTGTTGAATCGATATTCATTCGTTGAATTGAAATTCATGTGTTGAATGGTGTTCGTGTTTTAAATATAAAAATCACATTTTCATCTATATATATAAACTATAGAAAACCTTCATGTGTTGAATCGATATTCATTCGTTGAATTGAAATTCATGTGTTGAATGGTGTTCGTGTTTTAAATATAAAAATCACATTTTCATCTATATATATAAACTACAGAAAACCTTCATGTGTTGAATCGATATTCATTCGTTGAATTGAAATTCATGTGTTGAATGGTATTCGTGTTTTAAATATAAAAATCACATTTTTATCTATATATATATAAACTATAGAAAACCTTCATGTGTTGAATTGATATTCATTCGTTGAATTGAAATTCATGTGTTGAATGGTATTCATATTTTGAAATAAATTGTTTTATAATAAAAATCACATTTTTATCATCTATATGAACTATATAAAATAATCTTGTTTTGAAAGAAATTGTTTTACAATAAAAATCCTATTTTTATTACCTATATGAACTATATAAAATAATAGTGTTTTGAAATGAATTGTTTCACAATAAAAATCACATTTTTATTATATACATGAATTGTTAAATATAGTGAAGTGTTGAAATAGAAGACAGTTAGATAAAAATATCATTTTTATCAAATGTATGAAAAGAATATAGCTTTGAAATCGAAGAATCGATATATATATATATAAATAGAATTAAAATATATCGAATAACGAAGCTGCAGTTCGTATTTTGAAACCGTGATTTCAAACGATTATACCGGGAGATCCGACCATCGGATTTTCCCGAAACCGCAACCGTTGGGTTCGCTTTGGAATTATCTTTCCAACGGCACCAACTTTGTAAAAATCCAACGATTGGATTGTCTGGAATGTTTAATTCAAATCTGAAGAAAAACAGCGCCAGAATCGATTATATATATATATAATTATATTTAATCGAATAACGATGTTGCAGTTCGTATTTTGAAATCGAAACTTCAAACAATTATACCGGGAGATCCGACCGTCGGATTTTCCTAAAACTGGAACCATTGGATTCGTTTTGAAAAGATCTTTCTAATGATGTAAATTTTGTGAAGATCCAACGGTATAGATTTTCAGAGATGTGTAAATCAAATCTGAAGAAAAACAGCGCCACGGCCGCGTTATGGCCCGAAGCGTCGTTTTGAATAAACTGGCTATTTTAAAATAAATAAAAATAGCGATAAATCGTTATAGAATATTATAAATGATATGGATGTGAAATTTAGAAACTAACTGAAGGTTGGCTAAGGAATGGTTTCTTGGGTATTGATCTGATGTTGGTTTTGGTCTTCGGGGTTAATATTCGGGAAATCGTTCTCTTACTGATTTACGGTTAGCGACTAATGAATTGAAATGATGCGTATGTGTATTTGTGCTGCACATGTTTATCATATACGTGAGTTGCTCAGAAAGACCGGGTTTATCCCATTTTGAATAACTTAATAGACGATGAGAAATCGAAGATGAAGACGGTGGTCGAAGACCGGAGATCTACACCTCGTTTGGATGGTAACCGAGGTCCTGATTGGGAGGCATCCCGAAATATGGATAATGAGTGGTGATCGTCCAGACGTACATGGTGATCGATGGGTTTGCGAGGTATATAGTGCCTCCGGTTTCGTTCAGACCCAGAACGGACTTGCACGTGGACAGTGTGTCTGACATTGGAATTTATTCTATGTGATTGATATCTATCAGTTGCACGGTGTGAATTGCCTGTGTGGCATGCCAAGATGCAGTGATCAGGGCTTCTGTTGAAAAGCAAAGTCTTGTAGTGATGATCAAAGCACCGCCTGTGTGGCATAGCTTTGTGTATAACGTGAAATCGCGAGCCTCACACCCCGGTATGAACCAAAAACGGGAGCAGGATGTAACAACCCGAAAATCTGGGCCAGTTTAAAATTTTTATTTTGGCCATTTTAGTGAATTTTGAATATTTAAAATGATTATTTTAAATAATATCGACGAGGAATTTATTTTGAATAGAATTCGACGTATATATTTATATACGTCGTCGTTAGAATATAAATATTATTATTTATATATAATTATAAATAGAATTGAAAATGGCGCGGTAGTTCGATAATTCGATTTCAAACTTCAATTGAATGTACCGGGTGCAAAACAATCCAGATTTTAGTGAAACCAAAAACATTAGGATCTAACTGATGATATCTTTCCAACGAATCCGACAAATTGAGATTTCATGGCGGGGATAAAAAGATATGTCCAGTTGAAAATTCTGAATAGTCGCTATGAAATTCAGGCCCTTAAAAATAGACATTTTGCAAACGACCTCGGATTTCGACGAAACCAGTTTTGTGGGGTTCGTGATGTAAAGTTATTGCTAGGTTTCAAATTTCATAATTTTTCGAATCAATATGTGAGCGTGGCAAAGGAAAACGCGTTTGACCAGTTTCAGTTGAATTTAATCGACTGGAAATTGGCCATTTTTCAAACGGTCTCAGAATTCGACGAAACTAGTTTTGTTAGGACCGGATCGTCAATACGAAGCTAGAAAATATTTTTCTAGAATTTTTAGAGTTAGTATGTGGCCCCGGTAATTTGAAATATACGTTTAAAATTCAATATAATGATTTAAATGTTAATTTAAACGAAAACTGATCGTAACAGCCGAGTTGGGTTACGCAGCATATCCCATTGTGTTCAGAATGGGGGTAATTAGCTATGGGCACCAGTCGTTGGGTTTGATTTCGTGTTAGAATGAAAAGGTCAACCATTTAGAAAATAAAATAATATAAAATAAATATATATATTCTCTCTCCCTTACCATTCTCTCTCTTCCTCAGAAAAAAACAAAAAAAACAAAACCCTTTTCCCCGATCGATCTCTTGCGCCGCCCTTTCATCCTCATCGTCGGAGCCCCAGCCTGCCTCGCCGCCGCTCCAATGTCGCCAGCCACCGATAGCACCCCCTCTCCTTTCCGCCGTCTCTCCTTCCCCACCTTCTCCAGCCTCGCACGGAACCCCATACCCCAGATCGACGTGAAACCCTCCAGATCCCACCGCCATGTCGCGAGACCCTCATTCTACCTCCACCACCGAAGTCCGGCGCCGCGCGGCCCACTGAGCCACCACCAGCGAGCTGCTCTGGCAATGAAACCTAGGAAAAAATCAACGTAAGTTTCCTAGTTTTAAATTCCTATATGAATATGATTTTAATTTCAATATGAATGTGGTTTTAACCTTATAGGAATATATGAATTTTTATTTAGCAAAGATTTCATTTTTTTTTTTAGGAGATATGCGATTTTTTTTTTCTAATTTAAAGATGAGACTTTTATTCATGTAAAAGTATGATTTTTAGTCGAGTAAAAATATTTTTTTTTATATACATTATAAAAAGGTTAAAAATACAATTTCTATTCGAGTGGTAAATGAGAAATAAAATATTATATTGTAGAAGAAGAAAAATGAAATCTTTATATTTGAAAATACGAAATCTTCATAGAGAGAATAACGGTGTAAAAATATGATTTTTATATATTGAACTTCGAAATAAAAATATGATTTTTATATATTGAACTTCGAAATAAAAATATGATTTTTATATATTGAACTTCGAAATAAAAATATGATTTTTATATATTGAACTTCGAAATAAAAATATGATTTTTATATATTGAACTTCGAAATAAAAATATGATTTTTATATATTGAACTTCGAAATAAAAATATGATTTTTATATATTGAACTTCGAAATAAAAATATGATTTTTATATATTGAACTTCGAAATAAAAATGGGATTTTTATATATTGAACATCGAATTAAAAATATGATTTTTATATATTGAACTTCGAAATAAAAATGGGATTTTTATATATTGAACTTAGAATTAAAAACATGGTTTTTATATATTGAACTTAGAATTAAAAACATGGTTTTTATATATTGAACTTAGAAAGAAAAATTCGATTTTTATATATTGAACATCGAAGTAAAAATGTGATTTTTACATATGTAGTGAATACGGGCAACGAAGATGGCGAAGATGCGATAGCGATGAAGATTTCTATCAATGAAGTGCCGTGGAGCTAGGATAGCTATTTGTGAGAATTTCTCACCTTTCAATTTATTTTCTAGTTATATATATATACTAGGATGCAGACGGTGTTTAGTAGCACCCGACACAATCGTCCACAGACCATGGACTTGTTTGTTTGATTGCAAAAATTAGTTAGGTTATTTGATTGAAATTGAATTGTGTGGTGAAATGAATTGATTTGATTGATGTGTGAATGGCGTGGGCCTTCACTAGACCGGGGACAAGGCTAGGCCTCGTCCCGTTTCTAGTATCGTGCCGTTATGCCGCCGAAATTTTCTAAAATATGTTAGAAAAATAAAAATATCATTTTATTTAAAGAAATGAACTGAATAGAAATTCATATGATAAAATAAAATGTTTTATCGTTAAAAATATAATTTTTAACGTGAAGTGAATAAAATAAAATATTCATTTACAAACCTGACGGTTTGTTTATGTACACTTATTTGAAGAACGTTGATTGGGATGATAAATTTTACACATCGCCCAAACTGCACAAATAAAATCTGTGTTTGATTGTTTGAAACCCCACACGGGTGTTGGGATGAAATTTGAAGTTCACTCATCCTGATTGATTAAATATGTCGATCGATTGATTGACAGGCTGTTATAAGCGTTGAATATCTATATTTGATGCTTATACAGTGTAGTGCACTTTGGTTGATGGTTGATTATTTTTCAAGGCTATGATATACATGTGTTGTATGAAAATCCATATAATTAATTTTATATGGTAATTGATTGGGCCTCATTCCAATCGTGAAAATAAAGAATATTTTGATAATAACAAATATTTTGATAATAGGAAATATTTGAAATAGAATATTTGAAAATAGAAATATGTGAAGCCGTGATGATTAGATTGATGCCATTTTGACGTGAACGATATTTATATCGATTGAAAACGATTTCGAAATGAATTGAATTGAAAACGATTTCGAAATGAATTGAATTGAAAACGGTTTCGAAATGAATTGAATTGAAAACGGTTTCGAAATGAATTGAATTGAAAACGATTTCGAAATGAATTGAATTGAAAACGATTTCGAAATGAATTGAATTGAAAACGATTTCGAAAATGAATTGAATTGAAAACGATTTCGAAATGAATTGAATTGAAAACGATTTCGAAATGAATTGAATTGAAAACGATTTCGAAATGAATTGAATTGAAAACGATTTCGAAATGAATTGATTTGAAAACGAATTCAAATTGAATTGAAAGTGAATTGAAATGAATTCAAATTGAATTAAAATTTGAATTGAATAGAAATGAATTTTAAAACGAATTTATAAAGAAGAATTCAATTTTGATTTGAATTGAAAAGAAAGTTGAAATTGCTTTTGAAACGATTTTAAAACTATTTATATGATTCGTTTTAAATAGAAATCGACGAAGTATATATTATATATATTATATATATAATATAATGGCCTGAATAGAATGCGCCGCGCCGCGGCAGTTCGTGAATTTCGACCATTTATTTCAAACGGACATTGCGGGAGATCCGACCGTCGGATTCTCCTAAAACCGGAACCGTTGGGTTCGTATCGAAAAGAGATTTCTAACGAATATTAGAAATTTGAAATCTAACGGTTGGATTTGGAATTATGTCCAAATCAAATTCGAAAAAGGTCGCTGTAAGTGCAGTTCGATGGCCGTTGATGGAAATCGACTGTACGGGCCTTGATAAAATTATTAAAAATAGTAATAATTTGTGTAAAATCATAAGAAATGATTTGTGAAGAATTGGGATGAAAAACTCCATATTTGAAAAGATAAAAATAGATTTTTATCGAAATGAACTAGTTTTGAACTTGGATTATAATTCTATTTATTTTTAAATAAATAAATTGAATTTGAAAAGGGTTTTAAAAATAACCAAAATTTCCAATGATTGCATTGGAGTGGATTTGAATCGAAATTGTCGTCGGAATATTTCGATGTTGGAATTCGTGATTATACAGATGTTGTTATGGAAATTTGAAAGATATATATTTATATCGTTATTTACAATACGACATTTGTTAGTCGTAGGATTTGATATTGAATATAAGCCGATATATTTTCTATTCAGAGCCTTGTATTGAATATCAAATGTGATTTGGGTTTGTCGTGAATGGTGTCTTCACTAACACTGTTCTTGAACCCAGTTGAGAAAAGATTAAATCTTTTTATTTAGATTTAATAAAGTTTACCAATTAAATAATATTTAATTGGAATTGAATTGATATTGATTTTTGGGTTTATCGTGAACAGTGTTTTAAATAACACTCGTTCTTTAACCCGATAATTAATGAATGTGATTTTGGGTTTATCGTGAACCGTGTTTTAAATGACACTGATTCTTTAACCCAGTTGAAGATTAAAACTAAGTGGAGTTTTAATGAATCTTTAATTAAGACTGAAATGATCGAGAATGGAGTATCACCAGTTTTACTCCAGGCGATAATTAAATCTTTAATTAGATTTGAACGTGAAATGGTAATTGAATTACCGATAACACTGTGGTGTTAGATATGAAGTACTACCAGTTTTACTTCATGGGATGAATAGGTTGGGATTGGGAAATAAAATAAATGATTACTTCGGTGTGGTTCGCTAATCCCGACTAGTTTGAATTGATATTCAAAGGTGATTAAAGAATAAATTTAAAGGATTTATCTTGGATAAAATTAATGGGAACTTTTCCCAAATTATAGGAATATTTGAATAAAAGAATATTCTGAATTGGAATGAGGCGTATGTTGTGTTTGTGTAACACTTTTATAATATATACGCGAGTTATTCAGAAAGACCAGGTTTATCCCATTCTGAATAACTGATTCGACGTGGTGTCGAAGATGAAGACGGTGGTCGAAGACCAGAAGTCTTCACGTCGTTTGAATAATTACTGATGATCTTGATTGGGCTGTACACCCAAGAAGATGGAAACAGTTGGTGATCGTCCAGACGTACTTGGAGATCGATGGATATGCGGGGTACTAGGTGCCTCCGGTTTCGTTCAGACCCAGAACGGACTTGTAAATGGACTGTGTGTCTGACATTGGATTTTAGTCCGTGCGATTGATTTCTATTAAATATATATCTGCTTGGCGGCGGAGAATTTATTCTCTTGCTTAACGCCCTTCTCTGAGACGTACGAGCTCAGGGGTTATATATTGATGGATATCAAACGCATGGAGTGAAGTGCTTGTGTGGCATGCCTAAGTGGCAATTGATCGAGGCTTCTGTTGAAAAGCAAAGTCTTGTGGTGATGATCAAAGCACGGCCTTTGTGGCGTAGCTTTGTGTAACGTTTACTTCGCGAGTTTCGCACCCGGTATGGACCAAAAACGGGAGACGGACCTCAGGGAGGACTTGCGTTTCTTTCTAGCTAGAAGTGGCGTCAGTGGTTTTACACGCCCTGACGAGTTTGACTTATGTGGTTGTTGCTGTTGCGAGGCGCCTCGGTTATATCGGTTTCGGCCGATGCATTCTGGTCGGCAGACGGACCAGGCTTACACCCCATAGGGTGGGGAAACGTAGTGTTCAGGGTTTAAGTTTAATCCACATCGGTGGACCGGCCCTGTCGCTCCAAGGCTTAACTGAGTACTTGCCTGTGGCTCGGGCTAGAGAGTCACGAATCGGTAGAGGACTATCTTTTGCCTCGGTTCATAGACGAAAATCCAATTTCCAAATACGTGACATTTGCGGTTTTATTTGTAGAGCCTAGTATGGCGACATAGTGGGATGGGGCGCTCATGCCGCCTATGATTGATACTTATGATTTGAAGTTGTTTTATACACTATGCACTTATAATAGTATCAAACGATTTGTTTTAACCGTATCAAGCATTCTTTGGCTGTTATAAGGGAAAACCCTATCCTCGGCTGCGTTGCATTGTGTGATGGGACCTGGGTCTTATAACAGCTTCATTTTTCTTTATTTAGCATTGCGCTGTTTGTTTTATGCACTGGTATTCTTGGGAGGAAACCCGTTCCGTGTTATACGGCGTGGTCCCTTGATTTACCTAACTTTAAAAACAAAGATTAATAACTATTTTAGTTCTCACACCAGTCACATGACTGACCTGGAGTTTATTGTTTTAACCTAAACTCTGGGTGCCCCTATTTTGACACGGGCAGCTAGTAGTTTTGGTTTTGCAGATTTATATTCACAGGATCCTGGTTTACAGCTGGAACGATATCCGGAAAGCTTTGTATCCGTATATCTCCTCTAGTTGTGTATTGTATTATTTTCCGCTGCTATGTATTTAAATATAATTTAAATATCTGATATTTCTGTGTAATATTCATTTATACTCTGTATATTCTTGTATTCTGGTGCATTGTTGTAATATACAATGAAATGTTCTTCTGTATGCGTTCTATTTTGTCGTGTTCTCAAACGATAGGGTGTTTCGAACGGTCTGGGTCGGTTTAGCGACTGGTTCGGACCGAGCGAAATTCCTTGCCGTCACAGTTGGTATCAGAGCTTTGGTTTACAAAGCTTAGAGAACAAGGCACATTAGAACTATACGAAAGAATTCATCAGATATTGGGTTAGTAATATCCAATGGGAATGACTCGTTAGAGATAGGATCAGTAGTATCCTAGAACGAGTGTGAAGAGTATATTTGAGAAACGAAAACAATTTTGTTTTGAAAATCTAAATCACTTATTCGTATTTGATTATCTATTTATATTGATTTGGACAAGCCAGTATATAAAGATTTTGCATATACGCCTTGCAAACGTGTATTTGAAATTTTAATATACTGGATAGATATAGAATCACATTCTAGTCGCCCGGAGATGTTCTGATGGTGGTTCGAAACATCATCAGCATTTATTTTCAAGTGACGAAGGTGTGATATCTATATGTTTCCATTAGACTGGTGTGAGAACCAAAATTAGATAGGGCCTATTGTTGTGATTTGGCATCAAAAATCTGATTTTTGTCTATGTATCAAAATTATGAATTTGAAAACTCTAACCCACTAATTGATTGATGTTTGTGTTGCTTGTTTAGTTGTTTGATAAATTTTGAACCATTATGCCTAATTGAATCAAATATTGAATTGTATTGAAAATTGGTCGCATTTGCTTGCATATACATATATATCATTGAACAGGTCATAGCAAGGAGGCTAGAGCAGAGAATAAAATTTGTTTGCCCGACAAATAGGTACATGTTTACTACATAATTTACTGTTTTGTTTGGGTGATGATGATTTTATGAGCCTATTGGCTAGCCGCTTGGCTTTTTCTTTTTCTTTTTGAGATCTGAAGGACCGGGGAAGCTATTTGAAATTCCCCGATGCTCCCATTGCAGGGGAGGTTATGGCGAAATTTTTCGAAAATTTAGGGTGTTAGCCAAATTTTTGAAATTTTTTGAAATTCTCAGAAACTAAAAAGTTGGAGAATGAAAGCCAGATCGAGCGTAGGGCTGATTAATCAAACCACTTTCGACTTTGTTCCTTTTCGGGGACGAAAAGTTTTAAGTGGGGGAGATTGTAACAACCCGAAAATCTGGGCCAGTTTAAAATTTTTATTTTGGCCATTTTAGTGAATTTTGAATATTTAAAATGATTATTTTAAATAATATCGACGAGGAATTTATTTTGAATAGAATTCGACGTATATATTTATATACGTCGTCGTTAGAATATAAATATTATTATTTATATATAATTATAAATAGAATTGAAAATGGCGCGGTAGTTCGATAATTCGATTTCAAACTTCAATTGAATGTACCGGGTGCAAAACAATCCAGATTTTAGTGAAACCAAAAACATTAGGATCTAATTGATGATATCTTTCCAACGAATCCGACAAATTGAGATTTCATGGCGGGGATAAAAAGATATGTCCAGTTGAAAATTCTGAATAGTCGCTATGGAATTCAGGCCCTTAAAAATAGACATTTTGCAAACGACCTCGGATTTCGACGAAACCAGTTTTGTGGGGTCCGTGATGTAAAGTTATTGCTAGGTTTCAAATTTCATAATTTTTCGAATCAATATGTGAGCGTGGCAAAGGAAAACGCGTTTGACCAGTTTCAGTTGAATTTAATCGATTGGAAATTGGCCATTTTTCAAACGGTCTCAGAATTCGACGAAACAAGTTTTGTTAGGACCGGATCGTCAATACGAAGCTAGAAAATATTTTTCTAGAATTTTTAGAGTTAGTATGTGGCCCCGGTAATTTGAAATATACGTTTAAAATTCAATATAATGATTTAAATGTTAATTTAAACGAAAACTGATCGTAACAGTCGAGTTGGGTTACGCAGCATATCCCATTGTGTTCAGAATGGGGGTAATTAGCTATGGGCGCCAGTCGTTGGGTTTGATTTCGTGTTAGAATGAAAAGGTCAACCATTTAGAAAATAAAATAATATAAAATAAATATATATATTCTCTCTCCCTTACCATTCTCTCTCTTCCTCAGAAAAAAAAAAACAAAACCCTTTTCCCCGATCGATCTCTTGCGCCGCCCTTTCATCCTCATCGTCGGAGCCCCAGCCTGCCTCGCCGCCGCTCCAATGTCGCCAGCCACCGATAGCACCCCCTCTCCTTTCCGCCGTCTCTCCTTCCCCACCTTCTCCAGCCTCGCACGGAACCCCATACCCCAGATCGACGTGAAACCCTCCAGATCCCACAGCCATGTCGCGAGACCCTCATTCTGCCTCCACCACCGAAGTCCGGCGCCGCGCGGCCCACTGAGCCACCACCAGCGAGCTGCTCTGGCAATGAAACCTAGGAAAAAATAAACGTAAGTTTCCTAGTTTTAAATTCCTATATGAATATGATTTTAATTTCAATATGAATGTGGTTTTAACCTTATAGGAATATATGAATTTTTATTTAGCAAAGATTTCATTTTTTTTTAGGAGATATGCGATTTTTTTTTTCTAATTTAAAGATGAGACTTTTATTCATGTAAAAGTATGATTTTTAGTCGAGTAAAAATATTTTTTTTTATATATATTATAAAAAGGTTAAAAATACAATTTCTATTCGAGTGGTAAATGAGAAATAAAATATTATATTGTAGAAGAAGAAAAATGAAATCTTTATATTTGAAAATACGAAATCTTCATAGAGAGAATAACGGTGTAAAAATATGATTTTTATATATTGAACTTCGAAATAAAAATATGATTTTTATATATTGAACTTCGAAATAAAAATATGATTTTTATATATTGAACTTCGAAATAAAAATATGATTTTTATATATTGAACTTCGAAATAAAAATATGATTTTTATATATTGAACTTCGAAATAAAAATATGATTTTTATATATTGAACTTCGAAATAAAAATATGATTTTTATATATTGAACTTCGAAATAAAAATGGGATTTTTATATATTGAACTTCGAATTAAAAATATGATTTTTATATATTGAACTTCGAAATAAAAATGGGATTTTTATATATTGAACTTAGAATTAAAAACATGGTTTTTATATATTGAACTTAGAAAGAAAAATCCGATTTTTATATATTGAACATCGAAGTAAAAATGTGATTTTTACATATGTAGTGAATACGGGCAACGAAGATGGCGAAGATGCGATAGCGATGAAGATTTCTATCAATGAAGTGCCGTGGAGCTAGGATAGCTATTTGTGAGAATTTCTCACCTTTCAATTTATTTTCTAGTTATATATATATATACTAGGATGCAGACGGTGTTTAGTAGCACCCGACACAATCGTCCACAGACCATGGACTTGTTTGTTTGATTGCAAAAATTAGTTAGGTTATTTGATTGAAATTGAATTGTGTGGTGAAATGAATTGATTTGATTGATGTGTGAATGGCGTGGGCCTTCACTAGACCGGGGACAAGGCTAGGCCTCGTCCCGTTTCTAGTATCGTGTCGTTATGCCGCCGAAATTTTCTAAAATATGTTAGAAAAATAAAAATATCATTTTATTTAAAGAAATGAACTGAATAGAAATTCATATGATAAAATAAAATGTTTTATCGTTAAAAATATAATTTTTAACGTGAAGTGAATAAAATAAAATATTCATTTACAAACCTGACGGTTTGTTTATGTACACCTATTTGAAGAACGTTGATTGGGATGATAAATTTTACACATCGCCCAAACTGCACAAATAAAATCTGTGTTTGATTGTTTGAAACCCCACACGGGTGTTGGGATGAAATTTGAAGTTCACTCATCCTGATTGATTAAATATGTCGATCGATTGATTGACAGGCTGTTATAAGCGTTGAATATCTATATTTGATGCTTATACAGTGTAGTGCACTTTGGTTGATGGTTGATTATTTTTCAAGGCTATGATATACATGTGTTGTATGAAAATCCATATAATTAATTTTATATGGTAATTGATTGGGCCTCATTCCAATCGTGAAAATAAAGAATATTTTGATAATAACAAATATTTTGATAATAGGAAATATTTGAAATAGAATATTTGAAAATAGAAATATGTGAAGCCGTGATGATTAGATTGACGCCATTTTGACGTGAACGATATTTATATCGATTGAAAACGATTTCGAAATGAATTTAATTGAAAACGATTTCGAAATGAATTGAATTGAAAACGATTTCGAAATGAATTGAATTGAAAACGATTTCGAAATGAATTGAATTGAAAACGATTTCGAAATGAATTGAATTGAAAACGATTTCGAAATGAATTGAATTGAAAACGATTTCGAAATGAATTGAATTGAAAACGATTTCGAAAATGAATTGAATTGAAAACGATTTCGAAATGAATTGAATTGAAAACGATTTCGAAATGAATTGAATTGAAAACGATTTCGAAATGAATTGAATTGAAAACGATTTCGAAATGAATTGATTTGAAAACGATTTCGAATTGAATTGAAAGTGAATTGAAATGAATTCAAATTGAATTAAAATTTGAATTGAATAGAAATGAATTTTAAAACGAATTTATAAAGAAGAATTCAATTTTGATTTGAATTGAAAAGAAAGTTGAAATTGCTTTTGAAACGATTTTAAAACTATTTATATAATTCGTTTTAAATAGAAATCGACGAAGTATATATTATATATATAATATAATGGCCTGAATAGAACGCGCCGCACCGCGGCAGTTCGTGAAATTCGACCATTTATTTCAAACGGACATTGCGGGAGATCCGACCGTCGGATTCTCCTAAAACCGGAACCGTTGGGTTCGTATCGAAAAGAGCTTTCTAACGAATATTAGAAATTTGAAATCTAACGGTTGGATTTGGAATTATGTCCAAATCAAATTCGAAAAAGGTCGCTGTAAGTGCAGTTCGATGGCCGTTGATGGAAATCGACTGTACGGGCCTTGATAAAATTATTAAAAATAGCAATAATTTGTGTAAAATCATAAGAAATGATTTGTGAAGAATTGGGATGAAAAACTCCATATTTGAAAAGATAAAAATAGATTTTTATCGAAATGAACTATTTTGAACTAGGATTATAATTCTATTTATTTTTAAATAAATAAATTGAATTTGAAAAGGGTTTTAAAAATAACCAAAATTTCCAATGATTGCATTGGAGTGGATTTGAATCGAAATTGTCGTCGGAATATTTCGATGTTGGAATTCGTGATTATACAGATGTTGTTATGGAAATTTGAAAGATATATATTTATATCGTTATTTCCAATACGACATTTGTTAGTCGTAGGATTTGATATTGAATATAAGCCGATATATTTTCTATTCAGAGCCTTGTATTGAATATCAAATGTGATTTGGGTTTGTCGTGAATGGTGTCTTCACTAACACTGTTCTTGAACCCAGTTGAGAAAAGATTAAATCTTTTTATTTAGATTTAATGAAGTGTACCAATTAAATAATATTTAATTGGAATTGAATTGATATTGATTTTTGGGTTTATCGTGAACAGTGTTTTAAATAACACTCGTTCTTTAACCCGATAATTAATGAATGTGATTTTGGGTTTATCGTGAACCGTGTTTTAAATGACACTGATTCTTTAACCCAGTTGAAGATTAAAACTAAGTGGAGTTTTAATGAATCTTTAATTAAGATTGAAATGATCGAGAATGGAGTATCGCCAGTTTTACTCCAGGCGATAATTAAATCTTTAATTAGATTTGAACGTGAAATGGTAATTGAATTACCGATAACACTGTGGTGTTAGATATGAAGTACTACCAGTTTTACTTCATGGGATGAATAGGTTGGGATTGGGAAATAAAATAAATGATTACTTCGGTGTGGTTCGCTAATCCCGACTAGTTTGAATTGATATTCAAAGGTGATTAAAGAATAAATTTAAAGGATTTATCTTGGATAAAATTAATGGGAACTTTTCCCAAAGTATAGGAATATTTGAATAAAAGAATATTCTGAATTGGAATGAGGCGTATGTTGTGTTTGTGTAACACTTTTATAATATATACGCGAGTTATTCAGAAAGACCGGGTTTATCCCATTCCGAATAACTGATTCGACGTGGTGTCGAAGATGAAGACGGTGGTCGAAGACCAGAAGTCTGCACGTCGTTTGGATAATTACTGATGATCTTGATTGGGCTGTACACCCAAGAAGATGGAAACAGTTGGTGATCGTCCAGACGTACTTGGAGATCGATGGATATGCGGGGTACTAGGTGCCTCCGGTTTCGTTCAGACCCAGAACGGACTTGTAAATGGACTGTGTGTCTGACATTGGATTTTAGTCCGTGCGATTGATTTCTATTAAATATATATCTGCTTGGCGGTGGAGAATTTATTCTCTTGCTTAACGCCCTTCTCTGAGACGTACGAGCTCAGGGGTTATATATTGATGGATATCAAACGCATGGAGTGAAGTGCCTGTATGGCATGCCTAAGTGGCAATTGATCGAGGCTTCTTTTGAAAAGCAAAGTCTTGTGGTGATGATCAAAGCACGACCTTTGTGGCGTAGCTTTGTGTAACGTTTACTTCGCGAGTTTCGCACCCGGTATGGACCAAAAACAGGAGACGGACCTCAGGGAGGACTTGCGTTTCTTTCTAGCTAGAAGTGGCGTCAGTGGTTTTACACGCCCTGACGAGTTTGACTTATGTGGTTGTTGCTGTTGCGAGGCGCCTCGGTTATATCGGTTTCGGCCGATGCATTCTAGTCGGCAGACGGACCAGACTTACACCCCATAGGGTGGGGAAACGTAGTGTTCAGGGTTTAAGTTTAATCCACATCGGTGGACCGGCCCTGTCGCTCCAAGGCTTGACTGAGTACTTGCCTGTGGCTCGGGCTAGAGAGTCACGAATCGGTAGAGGACTATCTTTTGCCTCGGTTCATAGACGGAAATCCAATTTCCAAATACGTGACATTTGCGGTTTTATTTGTAGAGCCTAGTATGGCGACATAGTGGGATGGGGCGCTCATGCCGCCTTTGATTGATACTTATGATTTGAAGTTGTTTTATACACTATGCACTTATAATAGTATCAAACGATTTGTTTTAACCGTATCAAGCATTCTTTGGCTGTTATAAGGGAAAACCCTATCCTCGGCTGCGTTGCATTGTGTGATGGGACCTGGGTCTTATAACAGCTTCATTTTTCTTTATTTAGCATTGCGCTGTTTGTTTTATGCACTGGTATTCTTGGGAGGAAACCCGTTCCGTGTTATACAGCGTGGTCCCTTGATTTACCTAACTTTAAAAACAAAGATTAATAACTGTTTTAGTTCTCACACCAGTCACATGACTGACCTGGAGTTTATTGTTTTAACCTAAACTCTGGGTGCCCCTATTTTGACACGGGCAGCTAGTAGTTTTGGTTTTGCAGATTTATATTCACAGGATCCTGGTTTACAGCTGGAACGATATCCGGAAAGCTTTGTATCCGTATATCTCCTCTAGTTGTGTATTGTATTATTTTCCGCTGCTATGTATTTAAATATAATTTAAATCTCTGGTATTTCTGTGTAATATTCATTTATACTCTGTATATTCTTGTATTCTGGTGCATTGTTGTAATATACAATGAAATGTTCTTCTGTATGCGTTCTATTTTGTCGTGTTCTCAAACGATAGGGTGTTTCAAACGGTCTGGGTCGGTTTAGCGACTGGTTCAGACCGAGCGAAATTCCTTGCCGTCACACAGGACCTCAGGGAGGACATGCATTTCTTTCTAGCTAGAAGTGGCGTCAGTGGTTTTACACGCCCTGACGAGTTTGACATATGTGGTTGTTGCTGTTGCGAGGCGCCTCGATTAGATCGGACAATCCGGGTCCGATGGAGCCATTTGTTGGCTCACCTACGCCCCATAGGGCGGGGAAACGCATTGTTCAGGAATTTTAATCCACATCGGTGGACCGGTCCTGACGATCCAATGGTCACTCGAGCTCTGATCTTGAGGGGCGGGCTAGAGCATCTCGAAGTCGGTAAGGACTATCTTTTGCCTTGGTTCATGACGGAAATCCAATTTCCAAATACGTGACTGTGCGGTTTTGATTGTATACCTATATATGGCGACATAGTGGTATGGGGTATTAATGTCGTCTGTGATTGATACTTATGATTTGAAATTGCTTTTGAAATATACAAACACTAGTAATAATATCAAATGCTTTTGTTTTATTCGTATCAGGCATATTTTGGCCATTATAAGGTAAAAACTCTATCCTCCGGTTTACGTTGCATTGTGTGATGGGAACTGAGTCTTATAATGGCTTCATTTTTATAAAAAGCATTGCGATGTTTAAAAGAATGATTTGTTTTAAAGCACTGACAATCCAATGGAGTAAACCCGTTCCATGAAAGTGGCGTGGTCCTGTGATTAGCCATATTATAAATGTGTTGAGTAGATTTCTCATACCAGTCCCATGACTGACTCGTAGTTTATTTCACTTTCAAACTCGGGTGCCCCTTTTTCTACACGGGCAGCCTTGTATTCAGGTTTAGCTGGCTCTTTCTGGATAGTTGAAGATGAGGATGGATTCTATCATTTATCTCTTTTTATGTTGTTCAGCTCCTGTTGTACATATTATGTTTAATTCCGCTGTTGACATTTATGTATAGTTGAACTGTATTTGTACTAAGTATGATCCTGTATACTGTGTAACTCTGATGATTACGTTTATCCAGTATATTCTATGGTGCATTATCTGGTGTATTTATTTAATTCTGTTCTGCTATTATCTGTATCTGTGTTATATTCCAAAGATTACCCTTGTCTCCGTCTGTACGGGAAATGGGGTCGTCACAACGTGGTATCATAGCTTTGGTTAAGCTTAGTTATGTAATATAACATATAAACGAACTCGTCAGAAATAGAACCAGTAGTGTTCTAGGACGGGTAACTCATTACAGATAGGATCAGTAATATCCTAGTATGAGTAAAGAAGAATGAAATTACACCTCGATAGACACATTTACATTTGAAGTATATGTTGCTACGTTTTAAAATACCCTTTCGGTGGCCTGACACTTGATCTGCTAATTGCAGAAGTACTAGAAAAAATGAGTGTCAAAAACAGAAGAAATGCAGAACCCGATCTAGAGGCTCTATTAAAGAGATATCGAAATCTGAACAGAGCACAGTTCTCGGGCAATGAATCTATTATTCAAACTCAAGCTTGGGTAAGCTCTGCAGAAATAATATTTGAGCGTATCCAGCTGAGAGATGACCAGAAAAGGTTAGTAGCATCTTGGGCGCTCAAAGAAGAAGCTTTAATCTGGTGGGAAACAATCATCAACGATAATCCAGAAGGTGATATCACCTGGGACAGATTCAAAGAGATTTTCCTAGAAAGATTTACTCCTCCCGAAGCGACTGAGCGATTATGTGATGAATTTTCTTATCTGATACAAGGTGATATGACTATCCCAGAATATCATAAGAAATTCAACGAACTTTCTCACATTGCTCCTCATCTGATTCAAGATCCAAAGAGGAAGAATCTGAGATTTATTCATGGCCTGCAAAGAAAATATCAGAATAGAGAGATGAGGAATGTGAAGCTTCCTTTTTTTGAAATGATATACATGGCTTATCAGTATGAAGATCTCCATAAGAAAGGAATGTTGCGCGATGAAGAAGAAGTCAGTTCGAGTAACAAAGTTGAGTCGGTGACTGATAGTCCGGAGGTCAGTGAGAAGCCCAGTGCCAAGAGAAAAAGGGCCAGATCTGGGAAAGAACCAACAACGACCGCCACGTGCTCAAGCTGCAATAGAAAAGGACATTTGGCGATAAGTTGCAAATATTGGAACAAATGAAGAAAGAGTGGATTTGAACCCAGTAAGAAGGTTCTTGAGGTCAGAGGATGCCATAAGTGCCATCAGGCTGGGCATATTGCAAAAAACTGCCCGCTCTCAGAAATCTGAAGCAGTACATGTAAATGAAGTAGCAGAAGTGCCTACATCTTCGTCTTCTCAGGAAAGGCCAGATGTGTTAGAAGGCACGCTTACTGTCAAAGATATTCCTATTAAGGTACTGTTTGATACAGCTGCGTCGCGAAGCTTTATTGCAAAGAATGCAGCTAAGAAGCTGGATTTGAATCTGTCCAGAATCCGGTTGAGGGTTCCATTGATCTCAGTTGGGTTTGTGGAGTGCCGGTTTCTTTTTCTCGTTATCGGTTTCCTACCATCGCGGTCGTCATGAATTTTAAAGAGTTTGATCTTATCTTGGGGTTAGACTAGTTGACCAAATATGAAGCTGAAGTTAAATGCGCCGACAGAGTCGTAAAGGCGAAGATTAAATCAGGTGATTATATAACCAATCCCTGTGAAGGTCAGAATGATAATAGAAAAGACTTCTGGGCAGCTCTCGATGTTTCTCCAGCCCAAATAGAAAATATCCCTGAAATCACAGAGAATATTCCCGACCTAGTGAAAGATATTCATGTCATCAAGAACTATGCGGATGTGTTCGAGGAAGTTGTTCGCTTACCTCCGCAAAGAGAGATTGATTTCAAAATTGCTTTAATTCTGAATGTAGGCCGGTAGTTCACACTATTCGAAGAATGTCCTTGAAAGAGAAAGAGGAATTAGACAATCAAACACGGCAGCTCGTATGGAAGGGTCTGATTAGGCCTAGTTTCTCTGATTGGGGTGCAGCAGTGGTGTTCGTTCCAAAATCAGATGGTACTCTACGGCTATGTGTGGTTTATCGTGATTTGAACAAGCAGACCATAAAGAACAAATATCCATTGCCGCGAATCGATGATTTATTGGATCGTCTGAATGGAGCAGAAGTATTTTCAAGGATGGACCTAGCTACAAGCTTCCATCAGCTTCGAATTGCCGAAGAGTGTGTTCCAATGACAGCATTTAGGGGTCCAGACTTATTCTACGAGTGGTTAGTAATGCCGTTCGACTTATGTAATGCTCCAGCATACTTCATCGATTTGATGAATAGAGTGTTCAGAGGAGTTCTGAATAAGTTTGTTCTGGTTTTTATTGACGATATTCTAATCTTCTCTAAATCAGAGGCCGAACATGAAAAGCATTTGGAACAGGTTCTAGAAATCCTCAGAAGGAATGTATTAAAAGCCAAACTATCCATATATTCTGGCAAGATGAAGTGAAATTTTTGGGCCACGTCGTATCGACAGAAGGAATTGTTGTGGATCCAAGTAAAATCATAGCTATTCAGAATTGGAAACAGCCCAGTACCCCTACTGAAGTCCGCAGTTTTCTTGGATTGGCTAGTTATTACCGGAAGTTCGTTAAAAACTTTTCGAAGATATCTGGTCACTTAACGAAGCTTACAAAGAAGTACTCGAAATTCTAATGGACTCCAGAAAGTGAAGAGGCTTTTGAAGAGCTAAAGTTAAGATTAAAGACAGCTCCGGTGTTAACCATCATCGATGGCAATCAGGATTTGAAAGTCTGGACTGATGCTTCTAGAGAAGGCCTTGGCGCAGTGTTAATGCAAAGGGGTCAAGTGATTGCTTATGCTAGCCGTCAGCTGAAGCTGCATGAGAAAAACTACGTAACTCATGATCTTGAGTTATTGGCTATAGTATTCGCCTTGAAAATCTAGAGACACTATCTTCTGGGTGAGAGATTTGAACTGTTTACAGATCACCAGTCGTTAAAGTATATGTTCACCCAGAAAGACTTGAATTTGAGGCAGCAACGTTGGCTGGAGTTTCTTGCAGCATATGACTTTGAGATTATATACACTCCAGGGAAAGCCAATGTCGTGGACGATGCGTTAAGCCGAAAGAATGAAATGATCGCTAGTTTTATTATCACGACTTCATTGCTAGATAAAATATCTGCTCTTCAGAAGGATGATCACTTCATTCAGAAGATCACAGAGATAATTCAACGAGGAGAACCCTCGAGTTTTCAAGTTGATAATGATGGGATTCTAAGGCTCAAAGGTCGAATCTGTGTCCCTAACATTCCTGAGCTTCGAAAGGAACTACTGGATGAATGCCACAAGTCAAAACTTAGTATCCATCCGGGAGTAAGCAAAATGTATAATGACATCAAACGCACTTTCTGGTGGAAGTCGATGAAGAGGGACATTTCTTTATATGTTAAACGATGCCCTACTTGCCAGCTAGTCAAAAGTGACCAGCAGAAACTAGCTGGATTGTTACAACTGCTAGACGTTCCAGGCTGGAAGTGGGAACATATTTCCATGGACTTCATTGATGGTTTGCCCAGAACCAGAAAAGGAAATGATAGTATTTGGGTGATCGTAGATCGCTTCACGAAGACCGCCCATTTCATACCTGTCAGATCAAATAGAACTGCTCAGAGTCTGGCGCAGATATACTTCAAGGAAATAGTTAGACTACATGGAGTGCCACTCAGTATAGTCCATGATAGAGATACATTATTTACTAGTAAATTCTGGGAGGCATTTCAAGTAGAGCATGGAACAAAACTGAACTTGAGCACCGCTTATCATCCACAGACAGACGGTCAGACTAAGAGGGTGAATCGTATTTTAGAAGATCTATTGTGGGCTTGTGTTCTAGATTTCGGTGGATCATGGGAAGACCATCTGCATTTGGCTGAATTCTCATATAATAACAACTACCAGGCGAGCCTGACAATGTCGCCATTCGAAGCATTATATGGTAGGCCGTGCCGATCTCCTGCTTGTTGGGTCGGACCCGGTAATAGACTTGTGTTGGGGCCAGATATGATTCGAGAAGCTGCCGACAAAGTTGATTTTATTAAGAAACGATTACTGACCGCTCAAAACCGACAAAAGAGTTACGCCGATAGGAGAAGAAGAGATATATCATTTGCTGTTGGCGACTATGTATATTTGAAAGTATCAACGATGAGAGGAGTTATCCAGTTCGGTAAAACTGGGAAGTTGGCGCCCAAATTCATTGGTCTGTTTCCTATTCTTGAACGGATCGGAACGCTCGCTTATAGAGTGAAATTGCCAGATTGGTTGCATAGAGTGCATGATGTATTTCACATATCTCAACTTCGAAAGCACGTTCATGATCCAGACTTGATCGTGGAAGAAGCAGCTCAACAAGATATTGAAATTACCCCAGAATTAGCTGTGAGAAGAGAGACGCTAAAGATCATCGGCAAAGAGACCAAAGAACTGAGGAACAAGAAGGTTTGCTTAGTCAAAGTGCAATGGAGTGGAGATCCGTGAGATTGTGCTTGGGAAAATGAGGAGAGCATTCAGAAAGCCTATCCTAGATGCCGAGTGGATATCTCATATTGACTCCGGTACAAGGTACATTTACCATACTTTGCATTACCAATTAGTTCTCTACTCTGTTGTTATTTTCTTTTCATGGATGTGCCCTTTTAATTCTATAGTCTGAATGATTTTAAAAGAGTATAGAAATTGATTAGTATGTTTTTGAAAAGTTAAAAACAATTTGATTGCTGTTTGTGTTGTGTGTAGTAAATTGGATTAATTAAAATTATTAAAACGATAGTTAATTTAATCAAAAATAGAATGAATGGTAGAATTTATTCGATTGAATCACACATTGAACTGATTAGAAAATAGATAGAAATATATACATGTGCATATATATGTTTGAACAGGAAAATGGATTAGCTGTTGAGTAAAGATTTTATTTGCGTGCCCGACAAATAGGTAAACCTTAATGAGTTGGATGCGAAATATTATTATATCAACTCCTGTGAATGCCATTGGATGCGGAGTGCTGGTTATTCTGTGTGTAATAATAAACGTCGCCATAGGATAGTAACAATTAAATTTGAACTACATTACATGGCATACTTCAGAAGATAGACATACTTCATCATATACCACATAAGCATTTGGAGCTTGTGTGATGAGGTGGAAGATTTACCATACGAGCGAGAGGCTTGTATGGCGATAACTATATTTTACAGGTTGAACTGATGACTGATATGGACTATTTAAATTGTAACGATAAAATTGCCAGATTAATAAAAACCCCACACGGGTCTGGAGTTGACAATAATCACGTCTCTCTAGTTATTAGATACGACACATGGACTATTTATTTCCCACACGGGACAAGGTGACGAGGATTTATCCTCTGGAGCATTTAAAATACACACTCCCTCAGGCTTTGACAGGGTGACGAGAATTTATTCTCTGGAGTTATTATCTATACACGCTCCCCTGTAAACACCAGAATATATCACTATACATATGTGTATGCTTATTAGGATTTATTGGGTACCTAATACGGCCCAATAAATTTCCAAACCTCTCCCCGTACAAAGGAGGTTATGGCCAAATTTTTCGAAAATTCTGGGTGTTAGCCAAATTTTTGAAGAATTTGAAAATTCTCATAAACTGAAAAGTTGGAGAATGGAAGCCAGATCGAACGTAGAGTTGATTAATCAAACCACTTTCGACTTTGTTCCTTTTCGGGGACGAAAAGTTTTAAGTGGGGGAGATTGTAACGACCAGGAAAATCTAAACCAATTTAAAATTTTTAAATTGGCTAAAATAGTGGATTTTAAATATTTAAAATAAATATTTTAAATAATAGCAATGAAAAGTGAGTTTGAATTGATGTTTGAAAACGAATATAATTAACTCTAATTATAAACAAGGCCTGAAATGGCGCGGCAGTTTCAAATTTTGAATTCAAACTTTGACTGACTGTATCGGGTGCAAAACAAAATGGATTTGAGCAAAACCAAAAATATTTAAATCTGTTAGTGAATACCTTTCTAATGAATCTGAAAAATCGAAGTTTCATAGCGGGATGCAAAAGTTATGGCCAAATGAATTTTCTGAAAGGTCGCTATGGAATTTATATAGCCCGTGAAATTGGCCATTTTGCAAACGACCTCGGAATTCGACGAAACCACTTTTGTTGGATTCGGGATGTGAAGTTATTGCTAGGTTTCAAATTTCATAATTTTTGAAGCTAGTATGTGAGTGTGGCAAAGGAAAATGTGTTTTGGCCAATTACAGTTAAATTGAATCGACCAAAAATGGGCCTTTTTGCAAACGGTCTCAGAATTCGACGAAACTAGTTTTGTTGGTACCGTATCATCAAAACATAGCTAGATTTATTTTTCGGGAATTTTTAGAATCAGTTTGTGGCCCTGGCAAATTGAAATGTATGTTCAAATTTAATATTGAATGTTTTATATTTTAATTTGAAGGAAAACTGACTGAAATAGTCGAATGGGCCTACGAAACATATCCCATTGTGTTCGGAATGGAGGTAAAACATTAGGGATGACAGTCGTTGGGCTTGGATTGGTGTTCGTGTGTGAAGAGGGGTATTTTAGAATTTTGAAAATATATAAATAAATAAAAAATTCATTGGTCAAACTACTTTCTCTCTCCCCATTTTTATGTGGAACCCCCCCCAACGAACGACGGCTAATGCTCCATCGTTCCCATCCATTTTCTGATCAATCCACTCACTAATATTAAGAGCTCCAGTTGAAGATTTTGAAGAGATCGGGACGAGCTTCAAATCCATACCTGGTTTCGATTTTTTCGTTGAGTATTTTGGGAGAATCGAGCTCGAGAAGTTCGCCCGTTTGTCGCCAGTTTTCGCCGCCACCGCCTGATCGAGTTCGCCGCCGTTCAGGGCTCCGACGCGCCTCTCCTCCCCCTTCGACGCTGCGAAGGCTGATCGACGAATAGCTACACGGATTCGAAGAAAAATCTAAACCAAATTTTGAACGAAACAGCTGAGGTACGACCATACTTATTTTCAATAGTTTTAACACCTCTAAACCGCTGCAAACTTTGAAAAATCATATCTTTTTCGTGTATTGACGAAATTCAGTGAAACAAGAGATAGTGGACTCGTGTGGACGTCTTCTACATTCTAGAAGAGACCGCATATTTTTCTGAGCCTTCTGCTATTTTTGGTGGAGTGGAACCCAATGTGAGATTTCTAATTTATAAACGATATGGAAAACGACGATGTATAAATCATATAGTCGATGTATGAGTTATATAAGCGTTGTACACCTCTTGTATAAGCATTGTATAAGTTGTACGTTCGATGTATAAGTTGTATATGCGTTGTAAAAATTATATATGTGTTGAAATAGAAGTGAAATGCTATATATATATATATATACGCCCCTCGTCCACAAACCATGGACGATATTTATTGGTTGTGATTGGTGTGAAAATTGATTGATAGCGAATGGTTGATTGGAATTGTTTGTGGTTGATATTGATTGATTGTGGTTGAAAAATACCCGTTTGTGGTTGAGAAATATTTGGTTGAAACCACATAGGATTAGTTTGTGGAAATGAAATAATTATACATGCCGCCTACATGCGAACTAGATGCATGAATCCCCATTGTAAAAAACCATGAGGTTTTAAGGTAGAGCGAGGAGCCGTACTAGGGACGGTCCCGGTTTTAACTACCCTGCCGTTATGCTGCCGAAATTTTGAATAATATTCATGTGTTTGAATTATTTTCATTTGTTGAAACTATATTTATTCGTTGAATAGAAAGCCTTCATGTGTTGAGTCGATATTCATTCGTTGGATAGAAATTCATGTGTTGAATGGTGTTTGTGTTTTAAATATAAAAATCACATTTTCATCTATATATATAAACTATAGAAAACCTTCATGTGTTGAATCGATATTCATTCGTTGAATTGACATTCATGTGTTGAATGGTGTTCGTGTTTTAAATATAAAAATCACATTTTCATCTATATATATAAACTATAGAAAACCTTTATGTGTTGAATCGATATTCATTCATTGAATTGAAATTCATGTGTTGAATGGTGTTCGTGTTTTAAATATAAAAATCACATTTTCATCTATATATATAAATTATAGAAAACCTTCATGTCTTGAATCGATATTCATTCGTTGAATTGAAATTCATGTGTTGAATGGTATTCATGTTTTAAATATAAAAATCACATTTTTATCTATATATATAAACTATAGAAAACCTTCATGTGTTGAATCGATATTCATTCGTTGAATTGAAATTCATGTGTTGAATGGTATTCATATTTTGAAATAAATTGTTTTATAATAAAAATCACATTTTTATCATCTATATGAACTATATAAAATAGTCTTGTTTTGAAAGAAATTGTTTTATAATAAAAATCCTATTTTTATTACCTATATGAACTATATAAAATAATAGTGTTTTGAAATGAATTGTTTTACAATAAAAATCACATTTTTATTATATACATGAATTGTTAAATATAGTGAAGTGTTGAAATAGAAGACAGTTAGATAAAAATATCATTTTTATCAAATGTATGAAAAGAATATAGCTTTGAAATCGAAGAATCGATATATATATATATATATATATATATATATATATATATATATATATATATATAGAATTAATATATATCGAATAACGAAGCTGCAGTTCGTATTTTGAAACCGTGATTTCAAACGAATATATCGGGAGATCCGACCATCGGATTTTCCCGAAACCGCAACCGTTGGGTTCGCTTTGGAAATATCTTTCCAACAGCACCTACTTTGTAAAAATCCAACGGTTGGTTTGTCTGGAATGTTTAATTCAAATCTGAAGAAAAATAGCGCCAGAATCGATTATATTTATATATACGAGCGTATAGGCACGCGCTTCGCGCATGATGATGGCTCGCGCTTCGCGCGTGGACGTGGCACGCGCTTCACGCGTGACCATGACACGATGTGTTATTTCTAGTATGCTTAAAAAACAACTTTGTAGAGAGTAAAGATATGCTAAAAAAATAACTTCGCAGAGAGTAAAGAATAAACTTACAATTTATAGAGGTCGTAGAGGTGGTTTAGATATGAAATTGTATAAACTGATAAATATGCCTAGAAAAGTCGAAGTGGAGAAGAACTTGATTTATGTGAAAGGGATAAAACATGGCATCCTATTTATAGAGAGGAGGAAGATGTTTATGGGGATTTGGGGGCATGATATACGTATGAGAAATTAATTATAGAAATAAATGATATTAAATATATATACATATAGGAAGAGAAGTGGTCAAGGGCTTGACTGCTTTTAGATAAAGTGATTAAAATATATGCACATAAAAAGAGAAATGGTTAAAGAATTAATGACAATTAATGTACATTACTATTATAATTAACGTACGCAAATTTCAAAGGATTGACTGTTCTAAATAAAGTGATTAAAAATGGCGTGTAGGTATTATATAAAGTAAAGCAGGAAATAAAGTTTAAAAAAAAAGCCAAATAAAGTAGAAAATAAGTAAACATATAAACATCTGGATTTCAAATATGAAAATATGATTAAGTAGAAACAAATTGGCGGAATTGATAAATGTATCAGAAATTAATTACAGAAATGAATGATATTAAATATATATACATATAAGAAAAGAAATGGTCAAATAATGAATGATAATTGAAGTATACAAATTTCAAGGGATTGACTGCTTCTAAATAAAGCGATTAAAAAAATGGCGTATACGTATTTTATAAAGTTAAGTAGGAAATAAAGTTAAAAAAAGCTATATAAAGCAAAAAAATATGTAAACATATAAACATTTGGATTTCAAATTCGAAAATATAATGAAGTAGAAACAAATTTGCGGAATTGATATATGTATCAGAAATAAATTATAGAAATAAATTATATTAAAAATATATACATATAAGAAGAGAAATGGTCAAAGAATTAATGATAATTAACGTACGCGAATTTCAAGGGATTGACTGCTTCTAAATAAGTGATCAAAAAATTGTGTATACGTATTATATAAAGTAAAGTAGGAAATAAAATTTTCAAAAAAGCTATATAAAGCAGAAAATAAGTAGACATATAAACATTTGGATTTCAAATTTGAAAATATAATTAAGTAGAAACAAATTTGTGGAATAGATATATGTATCAGAAGTTAATTATAGAAGAAGAGAAATGGCCAAAAAATTAATGATAATTAATATACGTTACAATTATAATTGATGTATGCGGATTATAATTAATATATGTTACATTACAATTATAATTAATGTTTGAATACTTATCTACAGGTGAGTTAAATGTATGATACAAATTAAGTAAAGGGCATTTTCGTCAGTTCAGGTGTACACCAAAAAAGTGTGACACCAAACCTATTCCGATTATTAGTAAAGATATATATATAATTATATTTAATCGAATAACGACGCTGCAGTTCGTATTTTAAAATCGAAACTTCAAACGATTATACCGGGAGATCCGACCGTCGGATTTTCCCGAAACTGGAACCATTGGATTCGTTTTGAAAAGATCTTTCTAATGATGTAAATTTTGTGAAGATCCAACGGTTAGATTTTCAGAGATGTGTAAATCAAATCTGAAGAAAAACAGCGCCACGGCCACGTTATGGCCCGGAGCGTCGTTTTGAATAAATTGGCTATTCTAAAATAAATAAAAATAGCGATAAATCGTTATAGAATATTATAAACGATATGGATGTAAAATATAGAATCTAACTGAAGGTTGGCTAAGGAATGGTTTCTGGGGTATTGATCTGATGTTGGTTTCGGCCTTCGGGGTTAATATTCGGGAAATCGTTCTCTTACTGATTTACGGTTAGCGACTAATGAATTGAAATGATGTGTATGTGTATTTGTGTTGCACTTGTTTATCATATACGCGAGTTGCTCAGAAAGACCAGGTTTATCCCATTCTGAATAACTGAATAGACGATGAGAAACCGAAGATGAAGACGGTGGTCGAAGACCAGAGATCTTCACCTCGTTTGGATGGTAACCGAGGTCCTGATTGGGAGGCATCCCGAAATATGGATAATGAGTGGTGATCGTCCAGACGTACGTGGTGATCGATGGGTTTGCGAGGTATATATAGTGCCTCCGGTTTCGTTCAGACCCAGAACGGACTTGCATATGGACAGTGTGTCTGACATTGGAATTTATTCTGTATGATTGATAGCTATCAGTTGCACGGTGTGAATTGCCTGTGTGGCATGCTAAGATGCAGTGATCAGGGCTTCTGTTGAAAAGAAAAGTCTTGTGGTGATGATCAAAGCACCGCCTGTGTGGCGTAGCTTTGTGTATAACGTGAAATCGCGAGCCTCACACCCCGGTATGAACCAGAAACGGGAGCAGGACCTCAGGGAGGACATGCATTTCTTTCTAGCTAGAAGTGGCGTTAGTGGTTTTACACGCCCTGACGAGTTTGACTTATGTGGTTGTTGCTGTTGCGAGGCGGCTCGATTAGATCGGACGATCCGGGTCCGATGGAGCCGTTCGTTGGCTCACCTACGCCCCATAGGGCGGGTAAACGTATTGTTCAGGAATTTTAATTCACATCGGTGGACCGGCCCTGACGATCCAAGGGTCACTCGAGCTCTGATCCTGAGGGGCGGGCTTGAGACGACCCGAACTTCCCCGTGAAGGAAATTGAGTATAAGACAAAATAGAACGCATATAGAAGAACATTTCATTGTTATTACAACAATTCCATCAGATACAAGAATATACAGAGTATAAATGAATAAATTACATTCGATAAATATCAGAGATTACAATAAATTACATAGCAGCGGAAAATAATACAAAATACAACTGAAAGTGATACACGGATACAGAGCTTTCCGAGCATCGTTCCAACTGTAAATCAGGACCCTGTGAATATAAATCTGCAAAACCAAAACTACTAGCTGCCCGTGCGGAAAATAGGGGCACCCAGAGTTTAGGTTAAAACAATAAACTCCAGGTCAGTCATGTGACTGGTGTGAGAACTAAAACAGTTATTAATCTTTATTTTTAAAGTTAGGTAAATCAAGGGACCACGCCGTATAACACGGAACGGGTTTCCTCCCAAGAATACCAGTGCATAGAACAAACAGCGCAATGCTAAATAAAGAAAAATGAAGCTGTTATAAGACCCAGGTCCCATCACACAATGCAACGCAAGCCGGAGGATAGGGTTTTCCCTTATAACAGCCAAAGCATGCTTGATACGTTTAAAACAAATCATTTGATACTATTTTAGGTGCATAGTGTCAAAACAATTTCAATCATAAATATCAATCATAGACGGCATGGGTACCATATATCATGTCGCCATACTAGTTCTACAATTAAAACCGCAATACACGTATTGGAAATTGGATTCCATCATGAGTCGAGGCAAGGGGCAAGCTCCTCTCCGCGTTCGAGACACTCTAGCAATGCCTCAGGACCCCACTCTGATCCTTTGGAACCTCCAAGGCCGGTCCTCTCTTACTTTTGAGGATTAATTATTCCTGAACACACGTTTCCCGGTCCTTACAGACCTATATCCGAGGCGCCTCATATCCAACAACCACACAGGTGAAAAGTATATAAATGTCAGGGCTGGTAGGTCACTGACACCACCCTAGCTAGAAAGAAACGTCGTGCACTCCTTGGGTCCGTATCCCGTTTTTGACTCATACCGAGGTGTGAGGCTCGCGAATTCACGTTATACACAAAGCTATGCCACACAGGCCGTGCTTTGATCATCAACCACAAGACTTTGCTTTTCAACAGAAGCCTTGATCAATTGCCACTTACGCGTGCCACATTGGCAATTCACTCCATGCGACTGATGTCCATCGATATACAACCTCTGAGCTCGTACGTCTCAGAGAAGGGCGTTAAGCAAGAGAATAAATTCTCCGCCGCCAAACAGATGTATATTTAATAGAGATCAATCAACACAGAATAAAATCCAATGTCAGACACATAATCCATTTACAAGTTCGTTCTGGGTCTGAACGAAACCGGAGGCACTTTCCTCGCATATCCATCTATCTCCAGGTACGTCTGGACGATCACCAACTGATTCCCTCATCCTGGGTGTACAGCCCAATCAAGATCATCAGTAATCACCCAAACGATGTGAAGACTTCCGGTCTTCAACCACCGTCTTCATCTTCGACATCTCGTCAAATCGGTTATTCAAAATGGGTATAAACCCGGCCTTTCTGAATAACCCACGTATATAATAAACGAATGTTACACAAACACAACAAACGCCTCATTCCAATTCAGAATATTCTTTTATTCACAAAATCACGTTCTTAGGGAAATGTTCCCATTAATTTTTATCCAAGATAAATTCTTCTAAATTTATTCTTTAATCTTCCTTTAGATATCATTTCAAACCATATTATGGTTTTCCAGACTAGTCGGGATTAGCGAACCACACCGAAGTAATTATTTATTTTATTTCCCAATCCCAACCTATATATCCCATGGAGCAAAACTGGTGATACTCCATTCCTAACACCACGGTGTTATCGGTAAAATTAATTACCATTTCACGTTCAAATCTAATTAAAGATTTAACTATCGCTTTGGAGCAAAACTGGTGATACTCCACTCTCGATCACTTTTCAGATTTGATAATTTAAATTATCAATTCACATTTTAATCTAATTAAAGATTCATTAAAACTACACTTAGTCTTAATTCTTTCAAAAATCAACATCTTGCCTTTAACTGGGTTAAAGAACCAATGTCATCTAAAACACGATTCACGATAAACCCAAATCACATTTGATATTAAATACAAGGCTCTGAATAGAAAATATATCGGCTTATATTCAATATCAAATTCTGAAACCAACAAATATCGTATTGGAAATAACGATATAAAATATATCTTTCAAATCCCCATAGCAATATATGTATAGTCACGAAATCCAACATCGAAATATTCCGAAGATAATTTCGATTCAACTCCAGTCCAATCCACGTATTGGGAATATTGATTACTTTTAAAATCACTTCAAATTCAATTTATTTATTTAAAAATAAATTGATTTTAATTCTAGTTCAAAACTAGTTCATTTCGATAAAAATTTATTTTTATCCTTTCAAGTGTAGAATTATTCAGCTCAATTTTTCCCAAATCATATATTATGATTTTACACAAATTATAGATATTTTTAATAATTTTATCAAGGCCCGTACAGTCGATTTCCATCTACGGCCAACGAACTGCACTCACAGCGACCTTTTCTGAAATTGATTTGGACATAATTCCAAATCCAACCGTTAGATTTCAAATTTCTAATATTCATTGGAAAGCACTTTTCGATACGAACCCAACGGTTCCGGTTTTAGGAGAATCCGACAGTCGGATCTCCCGCAATGTCAATTCGAAGTTAGTGGTCGAAATTCACGAACTGCCGCGGCGCGGCGCGTTCTATTCAGGCCATTATATATATAATATATATATATTATATATATTTCGTCGATTTCCTTTTAAAACGTATTTTATAAATCGTTCTACATTCGTTTCAAAACAATTCAATTTGAATTCATTTTTATTCAATTCGAATTCAAATTCACTTTCTATTCAATTCGAATCGAATTCATTTACTATTCGATTCGAGTTCATTTCAAATTGATTCAATAAAATTTCAATTTGAATTTTTAATCTAATTTAATTTGAATTTCATTTCAAAATATTAAGTTTTGAAATCACTTTTCAATATTCATTATAAAACGAATAAAATCGATATATAAATGTCGTTCACGTCAAAATAGCGCATCTCTAATCCACACGGCTTTATATATTTCAATAAATTCGTTATTCTATTCAACAAATGAATATTTATTCTATTCAACACATGAATCTATGTTTCTTTCAACACACGACTAATCTCAACACATGAGTACTGTCAACACATCACTATTTTTGTTATGTAAAATATTTTATAAAACTAAGGTATCTATCGTTTGATTTTAATTAGACTCCACCGTAAAGTAGATTCTAATTGTAAATATGATAAAGATGTAATTTTTATTATTTAAAATATTTTACTCAACACACGAATATTTTCAACACATGAACATCATCAACACATGACTATTTTCATATTCAACACATGAATTTTCTTTTATAATATTCATTATTCTCCCGATTGGAATGAGGCCCAATCAATTACCATATAACGTTAATTATATGGATTCCACACAACACATGTGTATAATAGCAATGACAAACAATCAACCATCATCCAAGGTGTACCACACAACTGCATAAGCATCAAATATAGATATCTTACGCTTATAACAGCCTGTCAATCAATCGATCGACATATTTAATCAATCAGGATGAGTGAACTTCCAAATTTCATCCCAACACCCGTGTGGGGTTTCAAACAATCAAACACAGATTTTATTTGTGCAGTTGGGCGATGTGTAAAATTTATTGTCCCAATCAATGTCCTTCAAATAGGTGTACATAAACAAACCGTCCGGTTTGTAAATGAATATTTTATTTTATTCACTTCCACGTTAAAAATTATATTTTTAACGATAAAATATTCTATTACAACACATGAATTTCTATTCATTTCATTTACACAATAAAAATGATATTTCCATTTTTCTAACATATTTTAGAAAATTTCGGCGGCATAACGGCACGATACTAGAAACGGGACGAGGCCTAGCCTTATCCCCGGACTAGTGAAGGCCCACGCCATTCACACATCTGTCAAATTAATTTCATTTCACCAAACAATTCAATTCAAACCAAATAATCTAATCAACTACTCAACCAAACAATTTAACAAACAAGCCATCCATGGTCTGTGGATGACGGGTGTCGGGTGCTACTAAACACCGTCTACATCCTAGTATATATATATATAACTAGAGAAAGAAATTGAAGAGTGAGAAGTTCTCACCGAAAGCTATCCTAACTTCACGGCACTTCTAATGCAGGAAATCTTCACTGTTCTCGTCTTTTATCATCTTCGTTGCCCGTAGTCACTACATATATAAAAATCACACAATTTTATATTTTGATGTCTTTAAAATAAAAATCACATTTTTATTCATTCACTTTCAATTGAAAATTCATATTTTCATAATCACTTCGTATATTTAAAAATTGAATTTTTTTTACCTTGCTATTCAATATATAAAAATCGAATTTTTACTTCAAATCCATATGGATAAAAATCGCACTTCCATACCGCTAATATATAGATAAAAATTCTATTTATATAACGCTATTCCCTTTATAAAGATTTCGCCCTTTCATAAATAAAGTTTTCGCCTTTATAAAAATAAAGTTTTCGCCTTTATAAAAATAAATATTTCGCCTTTATAAAAATAAAGTTTCCGCCTTTATAAAAATAAATATTGAATTTTTACTATCATAACCATATAAAGATTATATATTTTTATATTGCTACTTTATAAAAATCACATTTTTCCTCTTCTACAATATAAAAGATTATATTTTTATTATCTATATAATATGAAAATTATATTTTCAACCTTTACATACGATAAAAATTATATTTTTAACTTCCTTATCATATAAAAATCATATCTTTAACTTTCCTATCGAATAAAAATTCTATCTTTAATGTTCCTATCGAATAAAAATTCTATCTTTAATTTTCCTATCGAATAAAAATTCTATCTTTAATTTTCCTATCGAATAAAATTCAGTTTTTTAATTTTCCTATCGAATAAAATTCAGTTTTTAATTTTCCTATCGAATAAAATTTAGTTTTTAATTTTCCTATCGAATAAAAATTCTATCTTTAATGTTCCTATCGAATAAAAATTCTATCTTCAATTTTCCTATCGAATAAAATTCAGTTTTTAAATTAAGAAAAATAAATAAAACTTGAATTTAAAACTTACATCGTTTTCAAACGGAGAGGAGGGGTCTTTGCGTTCGGTGGAGGGCTTTCGGGGTTGTCGGCGGGGCCAGCGGGGTGGAGGAGGTGCGGTGGGTTGTCGGCTAGGGTTTCAGGAGGGAGGGAGGTGCGGTGGTGGTGAGGCGGTGGTCCAGGCGGCGGAAGGGGGACTGGAGCGTCGGAGATGAGGAGGGGAGGTGGCGCATTCGATTTGGGTAAAGGGGGGGCTCGCGTCGGCTCTGGGTTGGGGGGGGGCTTCTGCTTGCGGCGGCGCGCCAGGGGAAGGGGAGGAGGAGATGAAGCAGCGGCGGCGGCTCTCCTGGGGAGCGGCGCTCGTCGATCGGAGGAGCGGCAGCTCCTCCGTCTTCGTTCTCTCTTTCCCTTTTTTTTATTTTATTTCGAAATGAATTTGAGAAAGGGGGGGGGGCAGCGGGTTAAAGGGGAAGTTTAATTTTTTAATTAATTTAATTATTTTATTTTTCAAAAAGTTGACTTTCACATACGACCTCTAAACGAGGCCCACTGCCTGTCGTCCATAGCGTTTTACCCCCATTCCGAACACAATGGGATATGTATCGTAGGTTGATTTGATCGTTTGAATCAGTTTCCGTTAAATTTACATTTAAATCACTATATTGAATTTTAAACGTACATTTCAAATTACAGGGGTCACATACTAACTCTAAAAATTCTCGAAAAATATTTTCTAGCCTCGTATTGACGATACGGTCCTAACAAAACTAGTTTCGTCGAATTCCGAGACCGTTGGAAAAATGGTCATTTTCCAGTTGATTAAATTCAACTGAAATGGTCAAACACGTTTTCCTTTACCACGCTCACATATTGATTCGAAAAGTTATGAAATTTGAAACCTAGCAATAATTTGACATCACGGACCCAACAAAAGTGGTTTCGTCGAAATCCGAGGTCGTTTGCAAAATTCTCATTTTTAAGGGCCTGAATTCCATAGCGACTATTCAGAATTTTCAACTGGACATATCTTTTGATTCCCGTTATGAAATTTCGATTTTTCGGATTCGTTGGAAAGATATCATCAATTAGATCCTAATGTTTTTGGTTTCACTAAAATCCGGATTGTTTTGCACCTGGTACATTCAATTGAAGTTTGAAATCGAATTATCGAACTACCGCGCCATTTTCAATTCTATTTATAATTATATATAAATATTTATATTCTATCGACGACGTATATAATATATACGTCGAATTATATTCAAAATAAATTTCTCGTCGATTATTATTTAAAATAATTCATTTTAAATAATCAAAATTCGCTAAAATTGCCAAAATAAAAATTTTAAACTGGCCCAGATTTTCGGGTTGTTACAATCTCCCCCACTTAAAACTTTTCGTCCCCGAAAAGGAACAAAGTCGAAAGTGGTTTGATTTACCAACCCTACGCTCGATCTGACTTCCATTCTCCAACTCTTTCGTTTCTGAGAATTTTCAAAATTTCAAAAATTTGGCTAACACCCAAAATTTTCGAAAAATTTCGCCATAACCTCCCCTGCACCGGGAGCATCGGGGAATTTCAAATAGCTTCCTCGGTCCTTCTAATCTCAAAAAGAAAAAGAAAAAGCCAAGCGGCTAGCCAATAGGCTCATAAAATCATCATCACCCAAACAAAACAGTAAATTATGTAGTAAACATGTACCTATTTGTCGGGCAAACAAATTTTATTCTCTGCTCTAGCCTCCTTGCTATGACCTGTTCAATGTAAGTACATGTACATACAAGCAAATGCGACCAATTTTCAATACAATTCAATATTTGGTTCAAGTAGGCATAAATGGTTCAAAATTATCAAACAAATGAACAAACAACACAAACATCAATCAATTAGTGAATTAGAGTTTCAAATTCATAATTTTGATATATAGTCAAAAAATCATGTTTTTGATGCCAATTCACAACAATAAATCTATCTATATTAGTTTTGGTTCTCACACCAGCCTAATGGAAATATATAGATATCACACCTTCGAAACACGAACATAAATACTGATGATGTGGCCACATCATCAGAATTACCCCCGGGTGTCTATAATGTGACTCTATATCTATCCAGTATATTAAAACTTCGACTATACGTTCATGACGCGTATACGCGAAATCTATATATACTCGATTGTCCATATTCAAAATAAATAAATAATCAAATACGAATAAAGCGATTTAAATTTTAAAACAAAATTGTTTTCATTTGAAAAATATACTCTTCACACTCGTTCTAGGATACTACTGATCCTATCTCTAACGAGTCATTCTAATTGGATTCTACTAATCCAATATCTGATGAATTCTTTCGTATGGTTCTAATGTGTCTTGTTCTCGAGCTCTGTAAACCAAAGCTCTGATACCAAACTGAGACGACCCGAACTTCCCCGTGAAGGAAAGCACGGATAGAATTGAGTACAAGACAAAATAGAACGCATATAGAAGAACATTTCATTGTTATTACAACAATTCCATCAGATACAAGAATATACAGAGTATAAATGAATAAATTACATTCGATAAATATCAGAGATTACAATAAATTACATAGCAGCGGAAAATAATACAAAATACAACTGAAAGTGATACACGGATACAGAGCTTTCCGAGCATCGTTCCAACTGTAAATCAGGACCCTGTGAATATAAATCTGCAAAACCAAAACTACTAGCTGCCCGTGCGGAAAATAGGGGCACCCAGAGTTTAGGTTAAAACAATAAACTCCAGGTCAGTCATGTGACTGGTGTGAGAACTAAAACAGTTATTAATCTTTATTTTTAAAGTTAGGTAAATCAAGGGACCACGCCGTATAACACGGAACGGGTTTCCTCCCAAGAATACTAGTGCATAGAACAAACAGCGCAATGCTAAATAAAGAAAAATGAAGCTGTTATAAGACCCAGGTCCCATCACACAATGCAACGCAAGCCGGAGGATAGGGTTTTCCCTTATAACAGCCAAAGCATGCTTGATACGTTTAAAACAAATCATTTGATACTATTTTAGGTGCATAGTGTCAAAACAATTTCAATCATAAATATCAATCATAGACGGCATGGGTACCATATATCATGTCGCCATACTAGTTCTACAATTAAAACCGCAATACACGTATTGGAAATTGGATTCCATCATGAGTCGAGGCAAGGGGCAAGCTCCTCTCCGCGTTTGAGACACTCTAGCAATGCCTCAGGACCCCACTCTGATCCTTTGGAACCTCCAAGGCCGGTCCTCTCTTACTTTTGAGGATTAATTATTCCTGAACACACGTTTCCCGATCCTTACAGACCTATATCCGAGGCGCCTCATATCCAACAACCACACAGGTGAAAAGTATATAAATGTCAGGGCTGGTAGGTCACTGACACCACCCTAGCTAGAAAGAAACGTCGTGCACTCCTTGGGTCCGTATCCCGTTTTTGACTCATACCGAGGTGTGAGGCTCGCGAATTCACGTTATACACAAAGCTATGCCACACAGGCCGTGCTTTGATCATCAACCACAAGACTTTGCTTTTCAACAGAAGCCTTGATCAATTGCCACTTACGCGTGCCACATTGGCAATTCACTCCATGCGACTGATGTCCATCGATATACAACCTCTGAGCTCGTACGTCTCAGAGAAGGGCGTTAAGCAAGAGAATAAATTCTCCGCCGCCAAACAGATGTATATTTAATAGAGATCAATCAACACAGAATAAAATCCAATGTCAGACACATAATCCATTTACAAATTCGTTCTGGGTCTGAACGAAACCGGAGGCACTTTCCTCGCATATCCATCTATCTCCAGGTACGTCTGGACGATCACCAACTGATTCCCTCATCCTGGGTGTACAGCCCAATCAAGATCATCAGTAATCACCCAAACGATGTGAAGACTTTCGGTCTTCAACCACCGTCTTCATCTTCGACATCTCGTCGAATCGGTTATTCAAAATGGGTATAAATCCGGCCTTTCTGAATAACCCACGTATATAATAAACGAATGTTACACAAATACAACAAACGCCTCATTCCAATTCAGAATATTCTTTTATTCACAAAATCACATTCTTAGGGAAATGTTCCCATTAATTTTTATCCAAGATAAATTCTTCTAAATTTATTCTTTAATCTTCCTTTGGATATCATTTCAAACCATATTATGGTTTTCCAGACTAGTCGGGATTAGCGAACCACACCGAAGTAATTATTTATTTTATTTCCCAATCCCAACCTATATATCCCATGGAGCAAAACTGGTGATACTCCATTCCTAACACCACGATGTTATCGGTAAAATTAATTACCATTTCACGTTCAAATCTAATTAAAGATTTAACTATCGCTTTGGAGCAAAACTGGTGATACTCCACTCTCGATCACTTTTCAGATTTGATAATTTAAATTATCAATTCACATTTTAATCTAATTAAAGATTCATTAAAACTACACTTAGTCTTAATTCTTTCAAAAATCAACATCTTGCCTTTAACTGGGTTAAAGAACCAATGTCATCTAAAACACGATTCACGATAAACCCAAATCACATTTGATATTAAATACAAGGCTCTGAATAGAAAATATATCGGCTTATATTCAATATCAAATTCTGAAACCAACAAATATCGTATTGGAAATAACGATATAAAATATATCTTTCAAATCCCCATAGTAATATTTGTATAGTCACGAAATCCAACATCGAAATATTCCGAAGATAATTTCGATTCAACTCCATTCCAATCCACGTATTGGGAATATTGATTACTTTTAAAATCACTTCAAATTCAATTTATTTATTTAAAAATAAATTGATTTTAATTCTAGTTCAAAACTAGTTCATTTCGATAAAAATTTATTTTTATCCTTTCAAGTGTAGAATTCTTCAGCTCAATTTTTCCTAAATAATATATTATGATTTTACACAATTATAGATATTTTTAATAATTTTATCAAGGCCCGTACAGTCGATTTCCATCTACGGCCATCGAACTGCACTCACAACGACCTTTTCTGAAATTGATTTGGACATAATTCCAAATCCAACCGTTAGATTTCAAATTTCTAATATTCATTGGGAAGCTCTTTTCGATACGAACCCAACGGTTCCGGTTTTAGGAGAATCCGACGGTCGGATCTCCCGCAACGTCAATTCGAAGTTAATGGTTGAAATTCACGAACTGCCGCGGCGCGGCGCGTTCTCTTCAGGCCGTTATATATGTAATATATATATTATATATATTTCGTCGATTTCCTTTTAAAACGTATTTTATAAATCGTTCTACACTCGTTTCAAAACAATTCAATTTGAATTCATTTTTATTCAATTCGAATTCAAATTCACTTTCTATTCAATTCGAATCGAATTCATTTACTATTCGATTCGAATTCATTTCAAATTGATTCAATAAAATTTCAATTTGAATTTTTAATCTAATTTAATTTGAATTTCATTTCAAAATATTAAGTTTTGAAATCACTTTTCAATATTCATTATAAAACGAATAAAATCGATATATAAATGTCGTTCACGTCAAAATAGCGCATCTCTAATCCACCCGGCTTTATATATTTCAATAAATTCGTTATTCTATTCAACACATGAATCTGTGTTTCTTTCAACACACGACTAATCTCAACACATGAGTACTGTCAACACATCACTATTTTTGTTATGTAAAATATTTTATAAAACTAAGGTATCTATCGTTTGATTTTAATTAGACTCCGCCGTAAAGTAGATTCTAATTGTAAATATGATAAAGATGTAATTTTTATTATTTAAAATATTTTACTCAACACACGAATATTTTCAACACATGAACATCGTCAACACATGACTATTTTCATATTCAACACATGAATTTTCTTTTATAATATTCATTATTCTCCCGATTGGAATGAGGCCCAATCAATTACCATATAACGTTAATTATATGGATTCCACACAACACATGTGTATAATAGCAATGACAAACAATCAACCATCATCCAAGGTGTACCACACAACTGCATAAGCATCAAATATAGATATCTTACGCTTATAACAGCCTGTCAATCAATCGATCGACATATTTAATCAATCAGGATGAGTGAACTTCCAAATTTCATCCCAACACCCGTGTGGGGTTTCAAACAATCAAACACAGATTTTATTTGTGCAGTTGGGCGATGTGTAAAATTTATCGTCCCAATCAATGTCCTTCAAATAGGTGTACATAAACAAACCGTCCGGTTTGTAAATGAATATTTTATTTTATTCACTTCCACTTTAAAAATTATATTTTTAACGATAAAATATTCTATTACAACACATGAATTTCTATTCATTTCATTTACACAATAAAAATGATATTTCCATTTTTCTAACATATTTTAGAAAATTTCGGCGGCATAACGGCACGATACTAGAAACGGGACGAGGCCTAGCCTTATCCCCGGACTAGTGAAGGCCCACGCCATTCACACATCAGTCAAATTAATTTCATTTCACCAAACAATTCAATTCAAACCAAATAATCTAATCAACTACTCAACCAAACAATTTAACAAACAAGCCATCCATGGTCTGTGGATGACGGGTGTCGGGTGCTACTAAACACCGTCTACATCCTAGTATATACATATAACTAGAGAAAGAAATTGAAGAGTGAGAAGTTCTCACCGAAAGCTATCCTAACTTCACGGCACTTCTAATGCAGGAAATCTTCACTGTTCTCGTCTTTTATCATCTTCGTTGCCCGTAGTCACTACATATATAAAAATCACACATTTTTATATTTTGATGTCTTTAAAATAAAAATCACATTTTTATTCATTCACTTTCAATTTAAAATTCATATTTTCATAATCACTTCGTATATTTAAAAATCGAATTTTTTTTACCTTGCTATTCAATATATAAAAATCGAATTTTTACTTCAAATCCATATGGATAAAAATCGCACTTCCATACCGCTAATATATAGATAAAAATTCTATTTATATAACCCTATTCCCTTTATAAAGATTTCGCCCTTTCATAAATAAAGTTTTCGCCTTTATAAAAATAAACTTTTCGCCTTTATAAAAATAAATATTCCGCCTTTATAAAAATAAAGTTTCCGCCTTTATAAAAATAAATATTGAATTTTTACTATCATAACCATATAAAGATTATATATTTTTATATTGCTACTTTATAAAAATCACATTTTTCCTCTTCTACAATATAAAAGATTATATTTTTATTATCTATATAATATGAAAATTATATTTTCAACCTTTACATACGATAAAAATTATATTTTTAACTTCCTTATCATATAAAAATCATATCTTTGACTTTCCTATCGAATAAAAATTCTATCTTTAATGTTCCTATCGAATAAAAATTCTATCTTTAATTTTCCTATCGAATAAAAATTCTATCTTTAATTATCCTATCGAATAAAATTCAGTTTTTTAATTTTCCTATTGAATAAAATTCAGTTTTTAATTTTCCTATCGAATAAAATTCAGTTTCTAATTTTCCTATCGAATAAAAATTCTATCTTTAATGTTCCTATCGAAAAAAAATTCTATCTTTAATTTTCCTATCGAATAAAATTCAGTTTTTAAATTAAGAAAAATAAATAAAACTTGAATTTAAAACTTACATCGTTTTCAAACGGAGAGGAGGGGTCTTTGCGTTCGGTGGAGGGCTGTCGGGGTTGTCGGCGGGGCCAGCGGGGTGGAGGAGGTGCGGTGGGTTGTCGGCTAGGGTTTCAGGAGGGAGGGAGGTGCGGTGGGGGTGAGGCGGTGGTCCAGGCGGCGGAAGGGGGACTGGAGCGTCGGAGATGAGGAGGGGAGGTGGCGCATTCGATTTGGGTAAAGGGGGGGCTCGCGTCGGCTCTGGGTTGGGGGGGGGCTTCTGCTTGCGGCGGCGCGCCAGGGGAAGGGGAGGAGGAGATGAAGCAGCAGCGGCGGCTCTCCTGGGGAGCGGCGCGCGTCGATCGGAGGAGTGGCAGCTCCTCCGTCTTCGTTCTCTCTTTTCCTTTTTTTTTATTTCGAAATGAATTTGAGAAAGGGGGGTGGCCAGCGGGTTAAAGGGGAAGTTTAATTTTTAATTAATTTAATTATTTTATTTTTCAAAAAGTTGACTTTCACATACGACCTCTAAACGAGGCCCACCGCCTGTCGTCCATAGCGTTTTACCCCTATTCCGAACACAATGGGATATGTATCGTAGGTTGATTTGATCGTTTGAATCAGTTTCCGTTAAATTTACATTTAAATCACTATATTGAATTTTAAACGTACATTTCAAATTACAGGGGTCACATACTAACTCTAAAAATTCTCGAAAAATATTTTCTAGCCTCGTATTGACGATACGGTCCTAACAAAACTAGTTTCGTCGAATTCCGAGACCGTTGGAAAAATGGTCATTTTCCAGTTGATTAAATTCAACTGAAATGGTCAAACACGTTTTCCTTTGCCACGCTCACATATTGATTCGAAAAGTTATGAAATTTGAAACCTAGCAATAATTTGACATCACGGACCCAACAAAAGTGGTTTCGTCGAAATCCGAGGTCATTTGCAAAATTCTCATTTTTAAGGGCCTGAATTCCATAGCGACTATTCAGAATTTTCAACTGGACATATCTTTTGATTCCCGTTATGAAATTTTGATTTTTCGGATTCGTTGGAAAGATATCATCAATTAGATCCTAATGTTTTTGGTTTCACTAAAATCCGGAATGTTTTGCACCCGGTACATTCAATTGAAGTTTGAAATCGAATTATCGAACTACCGCGCCATTTTCAATTCTATTTATAATTATATATAAATATTTATATTCTAACGACGACGTATATAATATATACGTCGAATTATATTCAAAATAAATTTCTCGTCGATTATTATTTAAAATAATTCATTTTAAATAATCAAAATTCGCTAAAATTGCCAAAATAAAATTTTTAAACTGGCCCAGATTTTCGGGTTGTTACAGGGCTAGAGCGTCTCGAAGTCGGTAAGGACTATCTTTTGCCTTGGTTCATGACGGAAATCCAATTTCCAAATACGAGACTTTGTGGTTTTGATTGTATACCTATATATGGTGACATAGTGGTATAGGGCATTAATGCCGTCTATGATTGATACTTATGATTTGAAATTGCTTTTGAAATATACAAACACTAGTAATAATATCAAATGCTTTTGTTTTATTCGTATCAGGCATATTTTGGCCATTACAAGGTAAAAACTCTACCCTCCGGTTTGCATTGCATTGTGTGATGGGAACTGAGTCTTATAATGGCTTCATTTTTATAAAAAGCATTGCGATGTTTAAAAGAATGATTTGTTTTAAAGAACTAGCAATCCAATGGAGTAAACCCGTTCCACGAAAGTGGCGTGGTCCTGTGATTAGCCATATTATAAATGTGTTGAGTAGATTTCTCATACCGGTCCCATGACTGACTCGTAGTTTGTTTCACTTTCAAACTCGGGTGCCCCTTTTCTACACGGGCAGCCTTGTATTCAGGTTTAGCTGGCTCTTTCTGGATAGCTGAAGCTGAGGATGGATTCTATCATTTATCTCTTTTTATGCTGTTCAGCTCCTGTTGTACATATTATGTTTGTTTCCGCTGTAGACATTTATGTATAGTTGAACTGTATTTGTACTAAGTATGATCCTGTATACTGTGTAACTCTGATGATTACGTTTATCCAGTATATTCTATGGTGCATTATCTGGTGTATTATTTAATTCTGTTCTGCTATTATCTGTTTCTGTGTTATATTCAAAAGATTACCCTTGTCTCCGTCTATACGGGAAATGGGGTTGTCACAAAATATTATAATTATGTTATATGTACAAAATTTAATAGGCTGATGTCGTTTGAGAATGTATGTTATATAAAGAAATTTTTGTTTTAATAAATTAGTAAGTTGTTTAACAATGCTTCACTGCTAAATTATTATATTATGTGGTTTACATAATGAAAAAGATAAAGATTGTTATATTTTTAGTTTATATTTCGCTAATAACGGTACTGCAATAATAATTGCTATAATTTAGGATTATCTTTTTAGACACTGTTACATATACCGGGTAATTTTATCTGTTAAAAAACAGTGTTTTGTAATACCTAGTATTTACTGTTTGTTTATTATATTACTTTTAAAAAAAATTAAAATATTAAATGTATGTACATAATTACTAACATATAAGTATACTTATCTTTCTTATGAAGGATAAAATATGAAACCAAAAAAAACTTCTAGGTTGTTTAAGAAACATCCAACATGCATTTTTTTAAACGAAGGAGGACATCAATGCATAAATTTCAGACCTATATCAAGTCCTTACTGTGAAGAGCATAGTCAATCAAGAGTGTTATCAATAACTCTATTGGTAAAATTTTACATCATTTTTAATATGTAGCTTTGTTTTATTAAAAAGATATATACTCTTATCTTTCTAAAAAATAATGAGAATACTATAAATATATATTTTAAAAACATCATTATCTGTATATCATACTTTATTTAAAAAAAATTGCAAAAATTTTTGTAGTTTAGATTCAATTTTAACACACTTTTTTAAAAAGATAAATATACTTATCTTTACAAGTTTTTGCATAATAATTATACAAACTATTTTATTATTTTTACTAATTTTTAAAAAATACTGTTTGACAATTAGGAAAGTTCTGAACCAACAAACAATTTATCAACTACTGGAACAAAAGATAACAACAGAGGATATTCTAATGAAAAAACTACAGAGAAACAAGAATATGACGTAGAATCTACTGATACTGATGAAGCCAATAACTTTGAAATTCAACAAATTCCGAAGAAAAATATAAAAATTCAATACTCAGGGCCTTACAAATGCAATTTAGATGTTGTTTTCAAAATAATGAAAACAATTAAGAAAGAAAAAATCCTTTCTGCTGACGCAAAAAAATACTTGGAAAAATCACCTTTTAATCTCTTTTTCATTGTTTTCTAGAAGGTTCTATATCACGGCAAGATTTGAGAAAAAGTGCTGTAAATTTGGATGACATTATTACCTCCTATGATACTATAGAAGAAGCTTTCCGATTTGGTAACAAGTTGATTAAATTGAATCCAGAAGAAATTAGTCTTATATTTGGAATGCCATTGCATGGAGAGGATTTATTTCCAATACCTGTACCAAATAAAGCTACAGCAATGGAAAATTTCTCACAATTTGGACAAACAACTTTGAAGAAGGAGACATCATAAGTCAAAAAACTGTGACAAAAAGACTGAATAAAATGATTGAAAACAAAATTGGTAGCGTTGATTTAGTAAAGCTATTATTTCTGCTATTGATCATAACATTCTTGTTTCCGAACAATCAAAGCTACTTGCAGTGGGGATTTCTTCCTAAAATCCTCAATTTGAAAAAAATCAATTCTATTTCTTGGCCAAGAGAAATATGTGAGAATGTTTGCAGAAATGTTCAAAAACATTATACTGATCCAAGAAACACACCTGGTTGCACTATAGTTTTACTTGTAAGATTTCATACACTTTTCTAATATTTCATTATTACAAAAGTAATAATGTATATATCTTTATATTACAGTATTGGTTTTGTGAGAAGACAAAAGTAATAAGAGAAAAAGAAAATCTGAAGAAAAATTTCCCAAGGATGATAAAGTGGGACTTGTCTAATTTGAATGACATGGATCTTACAGCAATTGACAGCAATAAGGTATAAAAGTATTACTTTAGTTTTTATATAATTTAAAAGATATTATTTTTATCTTTTCATGTTTACAAAGCATATTTATTATTGTTTACAAAATACATATTTTTAAGATTAAAATATTAAGTACCTTGATAATTTACTGCATTTAATAACAATAAGGTATAAATGTATAACTTTACTATTCAATTTATTGAAAAGATATATGATTGTATCTTTTGAATTTAACATGTAAAATTAATGGTTTAATAAATAGTTGCTTAAACAATCCATAATATTAGTAATAAGGTTTCTGAAATAAGTTATAATCATTATAGCATAATAAACATAAAAAGAATTAATTCACTGTGTTAATATATAATTTACCTTAAAAAATATATAAATCTATCTTTTTAAACTATACAGTCAAATATGTATATAACATTGAAATGATTGTAGGATTATTTAATGCTATGTAACAATATTTAATTACAAATATCATTCATGCATATTACGAAAAAAATTCAAATATAACATCAGAAGAAAAAGAGTTTCTTTCAAAAAAGTTAATACAACCACTCCTACAAGATGAAAGATCAAAGAAAAGAAAATTAACTGAAAATGCAGAATCAGAAAGACTAAAAGAGTTAGAGACCAAAGTCAGATGTTTGAGTGATGAAATGATTAGTGTTGTAAAACAACTGGAAGAAGAGAAGATGTTAAGACAAAAGTCTGACCAAAGACTCAAAGAAATTGAAATGATACTTCAAATAGTGTATAATTTTGAACAGCAAATTGTTGCCAATACAACTGAACCTGGAAAACATATCAAGCAAGGAAAAATAGTCGGTATGGTACATATAAATTTTTCTGCTAAGTTTCCTTGTTTTGATTTGTTTGAAACTCAGGATTTAATTATAGAAAATTAATCAAAATATGAAGATATTAAAAAATTTACAGAAGAACATGCTGTTTAGAATCCTATTTGTGTTGAAGATGTCATTGTTAAATCACCAAAAAAAGGAAGAGTAACAAGAATATTGACAAATGCCCACTTCTGAAGCATCTAACAGAGAAACAGCAAGAAGATCTCAAACTTTTTTTCAAGGTTGTTGGAGATAACAAGTAAGTAATGAAACATTACTTTTTTCCACAATAACCTGTATAGTTCAACTATCTTTTATACTTATTACTTTGTAATGATACATTGTGTGGTATTATACTACCCAAACCAAGTTGTTGATTAAAGTATTGTTTGAAATATCAATATCAACTCATCATTTACTCAACAACAATTAGTAATTAATTAATTACACAACATCTGTCTTAGTTGGCTTTATTGCAATGATTAATGTTCAAAAGTGATTGAAATTAGGGAAGCTTTGGTTTTTTATATGTTATGGTTTACAAGATTAAAAAGATATTCAACTTTATCTTTTTATTTAAAATTATGCAACTGAATCTTTTTTTGAATGATTATTTCTTTATATGGATTTCTAAAATATATGATATGTTATTTTCAAAATTAATATTTCGTAATAATTTTTTTTCACCATTAAAATTTATAAAATATAAATGCATTTATCTTTTCATATATCACTTAGTTATTTGAAGATAACAGAATAAGTTTTCATAAATAATTGCTATTTTAGTAATAATATTTACATACAAAAAACATATTTACATATTATATATGTATTAACAAAAGATTTAATAAATTAACATATCTTATTTTTCAGCGACGAAGCATTTAGTTGTGATGATGAAAACAACATCACCATAACAAAAGACATGATAGAAGATCACCTATTCGAACAGAATACTTTTGGCCAAGTAAGTATATAAAATCAAAACTTATCTTTAGTCTTAATTAATTACTTTACTCATATTCTTTTAAAAATGCAGATCATTGATTGGTTTTGGTTGAAAAGCAATAAAACTAGATCAAAGCAATAATATTGTGTACATTAACACAACAATGACAGTAAGTGAATTATATTCTCAAATTAACTTATTTTAATACAATATACAATTTCTAATCCATTTTTTAACAGACAAGTGCAACAACTGGAAACTGGGAAAATATATTAACAAAAAAGTTCAACCCTTTTATCAAAAAAATACTTTTAGATCCAATATGCTTCAACGTCTTATTCCCAATACATGGAAATGATCATTGGAGCCTCCTTGAACTAGATGTCACAGAGTGCACTTGGAAGCACTACGACTCACTATACTTAACCACAAGATCTAAATCCGGCAGAAGTGGACATACCAAATTTGTCATTAATGTGGTAAATAAATATTCTCAAAAATTGTATTTAATATGTTTGTTCATATTTATTCTAACAAACACTGTTTTTTTGTTGCAAAAAACAGCTGTGAATAACCTAAATGATGAGCTAAAACAAGGTCACAAAACAATTATTAAAAAGAAGACACACCTTGTAAATGTTGACTGTGCTCAACAAATCAATGGGTAATTATACAAGTAGAAAATAATCTAATATATATTTTCATCATACACATTAAGATATAGAAGAAACATATTACAATTCATTATTATAATAAGGAAAGATAATATGATATAACTTTAGATGCAAAGTACTAAATTTCATAATTGTAGGTACGATTGTGTAATGGCGCGTTTTGTTAGCTGTCGAATAATTAATTTATTTAATGATTTATATATCGATTTGGCGATATCGATAACTTAAAGTAAAATGTTCGAACTTATAATTTATAATTATAATTAAAACAAACCTGAAATGGCGCTGCAGTTCGCTATTTGGCGATTTGAACTTCAACTGAATAGACAGGATTCGTTTTAAGCCGGATTTCTATGAAACAAGAAATGTGTGGAGCTAGTGGAGTATATCTTTCTAGTGGAAGAGAAAAATCGGGATTTCGTCGTGTAGATTTTGATGTACGTCCAAATCAAATTTCAGAAAAGGTCGCTATAGAATCGTTTATCGACCGTAATGGTTTATTCGATATAACTAGAGATCGGGCTTGAATTTAGACAAGGTTCTTTTGGGATATAGTGATAATTTAATTTTTAGAATTTTATGGTAATTTTTAATTAATTTAATAAGTGACTTTTTATTTGAAGTATTTCGCACCCTGAAATCAACATTTTGAAGTTTCAAAATATGAGTCAATCTACCGGTATTATTATATTTTTGGGATCACGGCACATTACTCGATTAGTTGATATTTTCATATCAGTCCGTGAACAAACAGAGTTGCGCATAATGGGGTACTCTCAAATGTAAAAAAATATCCTAACCTATTTACAAGGCCAAAAACAAGGCCTCGTTACATTTTTCTGAGCCATCCGTTCTTCATGGCCTAAAAACAACGACGTGTCCTTAAATAATCCACTAGAAGATCAGTGATATAAAACCCTTAAAACCGTTCAAAACCTAATTCTGGATTCATTTCAAACAAGCCGCCGTTTCTTCTTTATCGTCCAGCAAAGAAACGAGATCCAACAAACAAATTCCTACATCAAAAATCTGAAACTAAATAATAAAAGGGGGCAAAGACGCAACAGTAGGAAACGAGATGGCAGGTTGGGCTTTTCGTGATGTTGTTTTTCAGCAAAGGGGACGGACTCGAACGCCATTCCTAGTACTTAACCTTTCGCACAGCAACGTCCGGGTTTTTGTCAAAGGCATTCAACGCTTCATTAATTTCAGTTTGCAGTTCTCACGGTGAGGGACGCTGTGTTTACAACCGCAATGGAGTAGGATTGGTGGGATTTATGAACAATGAGTTTTGAATAACAGAGTTGTTTCGAATTCGAGAATGAGGTACGTACTGTTCACGTGTGGGTTCCTTGAACTGGAAGTATGCGGACAGAAGAGAGAGGGTGCTGAGAAAGGATCGAACGAAGTTTAGAAGCATTGGAAGCATGGGAGTCTAAAACGGTGAAGAAATACCGGTGAAGCAGGGTACGGTTTATACTGTATTCAGGAAAGCATGGGGAGTTGCGTTCGCTGTAGAATGGGGGGGCAGTGCATTGACGCATTCAAGAATGGAAGGGGCGAGTAACGTGAGCCGATGCAAAGACAGGAGGGCGCGAGTTCTTTGAATGTGTAGTGGCGGAGTAAACACTGAAAGATGAAAGCAATTATGGAAGAGAATGAGGTGGTCTGAGATCCAACGTTGGGTAGGGTTGAAGGAAGCATAGCATGGCTCGGCTGTTAGTGATGTAAGGCACCAGGTGGTTCAAAGATAAGGTAAAGAGTGAAAAGAAAAGGGGACGTGAACAGTAGGGTGCTGTACGTTTCATTTGTGAAGGAAAGAAGAGGAGGAACATTGAGAGTTTGATACAGTGGGTGTGGAGTAAAGTAAAGGGAGGGGACGACTATGTGATAACGTGGAGGAAGTATTATTTGTGCTGAGTTTTCTTTAGAGGACCGAAAGTAAAAGAGAATCAAAGGGGGCGTGGGCTTGAGTAGTGGGCCGGGTTAGTAGAAAAGCCCAAATCTTTAATTTAAAATTTCAAGTTTTATTTTAAATTAAATGTATTAACTTGTGTACGCGATATCTAGCTCATACGGAATCGAAATCGAGAACCGTCAGTTGCGTTGGGATCGTATGGACGGGCACTACAACATGGGACTGACGAGGAGCAAATCGAAGCTCGTTAAAATTTATGGCGAAATAAATTGTCTGTCGCAAGTCAAATAACGCAAACCGTTATTTAACGGTTAACGCGCAAATGTGAGTAAATCTCACAAACTCTAAACAGTTTTATTTTCACGTTGTATTTTTAGAACTGTTAAAATATTGTCTGTTTGACTGTGTGTTGACTGTTTGAACTGCTAGTCAGTTAGTAGAGATTATATATATATATATATATATATATACGTATATATATATATATACACCGTCAAATAGTTATATGTTGATTCTGTTTATCAGAATATTATACTGTTGTTGTCTAACATCTGTGGTGCAGGGAAACAGGTTGGAGGAATCCAACTGGATTCCTCAACAGTTATTTTTACTGTGATTTATATATTGTGACATATAAGGTGATGTATATAATCCGTTGTGATTATGCGTGTTTGGACAAATATTCACCGTTGTTAGATGATGTGTTAAAAACCATAAGTTAACCAAAGCGAGTTAGTCGAGTTAAACAAAGTAATTGGTTAGGTTAACCAAAGAAAAGTTAGTCGAGTTAAACAAAGTAATTGGTTAAGTAAATCAAAGCAAGTTAGTCGAGTTAAACAAAGTAATTGGTTAGGTTAACCAAAGTAAGTTAGTTAAGTTAAACTAAGTGATAAATCGATGTGAATTAGTTAAGTTAAACTAAGTGGTTAATCGAAGTAAATTAGTTAAGTTAACTAAGTGGTTAATCGAAGTGAATTAGTTGAGTTAAACTAAGTGAATCGGTTAGAGTTAATCAACGTGAATTAGTTAAGTTAAACTAAGTTAAACTAAGTGGATTTGTTCAGTTAATCAAGACGAGTTAACCAGTTAGGTTAAACCAGTAGAGTTAACTAGTTGAGTTAACCAGTTAGAGTTAACCAGTTAGGTTAAACCAGTTGAGTTGACCAGTTAGAGTTAACCAGTTAGAGTTAATCTGTTAGAATTAACCAGTTGAGTTAACCAGTTAGAGTTGACCAGTTAGAGTTGACCAGTTAGAGTTGACCAGTTAGAGTTGATCAGTTGGAGTTATCCAAGTAGAGTTAATATAGTAGAGTTGTCGAATATCACTTATCCGAAGTAGAGTTATCGAATATAGTGTATTCGAGAGAAGAGAAATCGAATATAGTTTATTCGAGTGGAGAAATCAAATGTTATTCATTTGAGAAGAGTTATCGAATATAGTTTATTCGAGTGGAGAAACCAAATGTTATTCATTTGAGAAGAGTTATCGAATATAGTTTATTCGAGTGGAGAAATCAAATGTGATTCATTTGAGAAGAGTTATCGAATATTATTTATTCGAAGAGTAGTTATCGAATATTGGTTATTCGAAGTTAGTTAATCCAAAGGAGTTATTCGAAGTTAGTTAATCCAAAGGAGTTATTCGAAGTTAGTTAATCCAAAGGAGTTATTCGAAGTTAGTTAATCCAAAGGAGTTATTCGAAGTTAGTTAATCCGAAGGAGTTAATCGAAGAGTTAATCCGAAGGAGTTAGTCGAAGAGTTAATCCAAAGGAGTTATTCGAAGTTAGTTAATCCAAAGGAGTTATTCGAAGTTAGTTAATCCAAAGGAGTTATTCGAAGTTAGTTAATCCAAAGGAGTTATTCGAAGTTAGTTAATCCGAAGGAGTTAATCGAAGAGTTAATCCGAAGGAGTTAGTCGAAGAGTTAATCCAAAGGAGTTATTCGAAGTTAGTTAATCCAAAGGAGTTATTCGAAGTTAGTTAATCCAAAGGAGTTATTCGAAGTTAGTTAATCCAAAGGAGTTATTCGAAGTTAGTTAATCCAAAGGAGTTATTCGAAGTTAGTTAATCCAAAGGAGTTATTCGAAGTTAGTTAATCCAAAGGAGTTCTTCGAAGTTAGTTAATCCAAAGGAGTTATTCGAAGTTAGTTAATCCAAAGGAGTTATTCGAAGTTAGTTAATCCGAAGGAGTTAATCGAAGAGTTAATCCGAAGGAGTTAGTCGAAGAGTTAATCCAAAGGAGTTATTCGAAGTTAGTTAATCCAAAGGAGTTATTCGAAGTTAGTTAATCCAAAGGAGTTATTCGAAGTTAGTTAATCCAAAGGAGTTATTCGAAGTTAGTTAATCCAAAGGAGTTATTCGAAGTTAGTTAATCCAAAGGAGTTATTCGAAGTTAGTTAATCCGAAGGAGTTAGTCGAAGAGTTAATCCAAAGGAGTTATTCGAAGTTAGTTAATCCGAAGGAGTTAATCGAAGAGTTAATCCGAAGGAGTTAGTCGAAGAGTTAATCCAAAGGAGTTATTCGAAGTTGAGTTAATCGAATAAGTTATTCGATAAGAGTAAATCCATTTAAGTTAAATCGGATGTTAGTTATTCGATAAGAATTGACACATTTAAGAAAATCGAATATTTGTTATTCGATAAGAGTTAATGAAATAGAGCCAACCAAGAAGAGTTATTCGAATATTTGTTATTCGATAGGAGTTAATCTAAATAGAGTTTATCGAATATAAGTTATTAAAAAGGGAGAGTTAATCGAATAGAGATTACTGAAAGAGAGTTATACGTCGAATTCGATTATAACGAATTCGGGAAAGTACTATTTACTTTCCAGGGTTTATATCAAGATTTAGTTATTGATTTAGAAATTAGGTGTCTGTTAAATTATTCGAGTTAGGAAATAAAATATATAGGGGTAGGAATTATAACGTTATAGTTATAATCAAACACTGTCATATAAGAAGTGGATTCGTAACCTGAATCCGAGAATTTGCGTAAACAGATGATTGTAAAAAGTGAGTGACGAGCTTCATCTATTTCACAGTAAAGGACGTTGTTCAATTAAGGTCTGAGAGGTAATTATACCCCAACTTGATTGACTTCAGAATTGACAAAGGAATAGTTGTGGTTCGATCCAAAAGGTTGATTAGGAATAAAGTTAAGGAATAAGCGATAAATGGATTAAGCGAAACGATGTTTTATACAACGTTCATTGGAAATCCGTAAATGAGTTTTGGAAACGTTTTCCAAATATAGTCAGATATGTTTTCTAAACAAAGAAAATGAAATGTTTTCATGATAAGAATTTAAGAAATAGAGTTAAGCAAATTCAGAAAACTGACTGGAGAGGGTAAGTTGAACGGTTTTCTAAGTGACGATATGATGTTGGTTTCGACCTTCCGGATTGATACTTAGAGAATTGTTCTCATACTAGTTACAGTTAGGGACTGATAGTTGCTAAATAATAGTGATGTGAAAATAAGCTATGGATATGTTTTCCAATGATTAATAACATATATTTTCTAAATATATGAAATAAGGAAATATGAACATATGATGATTGATCGATCGAATTCCCATTTGGAAATAAGATCGTTGTTTGTACACCGACATGTTTTCATTTGATAGTTGAATCACAGACTATCAAAGTTTTGACCCTATTTACGTTGTAAATATGGAGAGACCGGTTGGATTATTATCCGAAGAACCACTCCGTATTAGCATAAGCGTTGTGAATCAAGTACGCTGAAGATAATTGAAGACGGAGTGAAGTGCAAGGGCTATTGTGAAAAGCCTAGGTAGGATGGATTCACTGAATAGTGCCTTCGGTTTGTTCAGTCCCAGGACAACGTATATGGACGAGTGTCTGACAAAGTATTCTTAACGAATCATATATGTTGATCTCTTTAAACGTATTACGTTGGTGGCGGAGAAATTCGTTTCTCTTAGCTTATATACCCGCGATGCCTTGAGAAATCGATAATGATTTGGTAGGTATGACGATGTGGCATTCAAAGTAATTGAAGAAATAATCTGTCAAAGTGATAAACGTGACCTCAAACCTCACAACCGGGAAATAACAGAAGTTGGGCTAGGCAGCATGGCTAGTTGGGCCATACCCAAGCAGGGTGTATTATCACCATCTAGAGAATATTCAATTGTACTTCTTTATAATCTATTTCAATGCTGTCCCTTATCGGGAAGGATGGTTGCTGATCCCAACCATCGGTGATAATATATTCGTCACACTCAAGCTAAATGAGTGGACGGTCATGTGTGGCCGGGTTGCAAGACGTTCTTGTTGAACCCTAGTGTATCTCCTCTAGAGTACACTGATCGGAAGGTGCTCCCATACCTTGTCTGTTGGAATCCAATCTCCAAAAAGCGCTCACGGTTTTATTTGTATACTATGAATGTGGAACGTGAGATGCAAGCGTTCTGCTAGATTGATATCTATTTGTATTTAGACATTATTGTAATATCAGAAAGATATCCTTTATTTAACCAAGTGTTGGAGTTTTATTCACACCAGTCCCATGACTGACCCGGAGTTTATTTTGTTTTGTTTTCCCTAAACTCTTGGGTGCCTAAATTTGTACGGGCAGTCAAGTAGTCGGGATTTTACAGATACACTTGGAGAACTTGGAGCAGGAGACTTCAGGATTATAGCTATTATTATTCCGCTGTGTTGTTAAGTGTTGTACTTTGAAATGGTATGTATATACGAGTACTGATTTGTATTTCAAAGTAATGTTATATTTTATTCGTTCCGCTGTGAGATTGTGACGAGAAGGAATTTCGCTCGGTCCGAACCAGTCGCTAAACCGATCCAGGCCGTTCGAAACGCCCTATCGTTTGAGAACAGGACAAAACAGAACGCATACAGAAGAACATTTCACTGTATATGACAACAATGCATCAGATTACAAGAATATACAGAGTACAAATGAATATTACACAGAAATATCAGAGATTTAAATTACATTTAAATACATAGCAGCAGAAAATAATACAATACACAACTAGAAGAGATATACGGATACAAAGCTTTCCGGATATCGTTCCAGCTGTAAACCAGGATCCTGTGAATATAAATCTGCAAAACCAAAACTACTAGCTGCCCGTGTCAAAATAGGGGCACCCAGAGTTTAGGTCAAAACAATAAACTCCAGGTCAGTCATGGGACTGGTGTGAGAACTAAAACAGTTATAAATCTTTATTTTAAAGGTAAATCAAGGGACCACGCCGTATAACACGGAACGGGTTTCCTCCCAAGAATACCAGTGCATAAAACAAACAACGCAATGCTAAATAAAGAAAAATGAAGCTATTATAAGACCCAGTTCCCATCACACAATGCAACGCAAACCGGAGGATAGGGTTTTTACCTTATAATAGCCAAGAATGCTTGATACGTTTAAAACAGATTATTTGATACTATTATAAGTGCATAGTGTATAAAACAACTTCAAATCATAAGTATCAATCATAGGCAGCATGAATGCCCCATACCACTATGTCGCCATATATAGGTTTACAAATAAAACCGCAAAGTCACGTATTTGGAAATTGGGTTTCCATCTATGAACCGAGGCAAAAGATAGTCCTCAACCGATTCGAGACTGCCTAGCCCGAGTCTCAGGATCAGAGCTCGAGTGACCCTTGGATCCTCAGGGCCAGTCCACCGATGTGGATTAAACTTAAACCCTGAACATGCGTTTCCCCGCCCTATGGGGCGTAAACGAGCCAACTAAATGACTCCATCGGTTCGAGAACGACCGATCAATCCGAGGCGCCTCGCAACAGCTACAACCACATAAGTCAAACTCGTCAGGGCGTGTAAAACCACTGACGCCACTTCTAGCTAGGAAGAAACGCATGCCCTCCCTGACGTCCTCTCCCGTTTTTGGTTCATACCGGGTGTGAAACTCGCGAATCAAACGTTACACAAAGCTACGCCACAAAGGCCTTGCTTTGATCATCACCACAAGACTTTGCTTTTCAACAGAAGCCTCGATCAATTGCCACTTAGGCATGCCACACAGGCAATTCACTCCATGCGTTTGATATCCATCAATATATAACCCCTGAGCTCGTACGTCTCAGAGAAGGGCGTTAAGCAAGAGAATAAATTCTCTGCCGCCAAACAGATATATATTTAATAGAGATCAATCACACGGACTAAAATCCAATGTCAGACACACAGTCCATTTACAAGTCCGTTCTGGGTCTGAACGAAACCGGAGGCACCTAGTACCCCGCATATCCATCGATCTCCAAGTACGTCTGGACGATCACTAACTGTTTCCATCTTCTTGGGTGTACAGCCCAATCAAGATCATCAGTAATCACCCAAACGACGTGAAGACTTCCGGTCTTCGACCACCGTCTTCATCTTCGACACCACGTCGAATCAGTTATTCAGAATGGGATAAACCCGGTCTTTCTGAATAACTCGCGTATATATTATAAAAGTGTTACACAAACACCACATACGCCTCATTCCAATCCAGAATATTCTTTTATTCAAATATTCCTATACTTTGGGAAAAGTTCCCATTAATTTTATCCAAGATAAATTCTTTAAATTTATTCTTTAATCTCCTTTGAATATCAATTCAAACTAGTCGGGATTAGCGAACCACACCGAAGTAATCATTTATTTTATTTCCCAATTCCAACCTATTCATCCCATGAAGTAAAACTGGTAATACTTCATATCTAACACCACAGTGTTATCGGTAAATTCAATTACCATTTCACGTTCAAATCTAATTAAAGATTTAACCATCGCCTGGAGCAAAACTGGTGATACTCCATTTTCGATCATTTCAATCTAATTAAAGATTCATTAAAACTCCACTTAGTTTTAATCTTTAACTGGGTTAAAGAATCAGTGTCATTTAAAAAAAAACACGGTTCACGATAAACCCAAAATCACATTCCATTAATTATCGGGTTAAAGAACAAGTGTTATTTAAAACACTGTTCACGATAAACCCAAAAATCAATACCAATTCAATTCCAATTAAATATCATTTAATTGATACACTTCATTAAATCTATATAAAAAGATTTAATCTTTTCTCAACTGGGTTCAAGAACAGTGTTAGTGAAGACACCATTCACGACAAACCCAAATCACATTTGATATTCAATATAAGGCTCTGGATAGAAAATATATCGGCTTATATTCAATATCAAATTCTACGATTAACAAATGTCGTATTGGAAATAACGATATAAATATATATCTTTCAAATTTCCATAACAACATCCGTATAATCCCGAATTCCAACATCGAAATATTCCGAAGACAATTTCGATTCAAATCCACTCCAATGCAATCATTGGAAATTCTGGTTATTTTTAAAACCCTTTTTCAAATTCAATTTATTTATTAAAAAAAATAAATAGAATTATATTTCTAGTTCAAAACTAGTTCATTTCGATAAAAATCTATTTTTATCTTTTCAAATATGGAGTTTTTCATCCTAATTTTTCCCCAATCATTTCTTATGATTTTACACAAATTATTGCTATTTTTAATAATTTAATTAAGGCCCGTACAGTCGATTTCCATCAATGGCCATCAAACTGCACTTACAACGACCCTTTTCAAATTTGATTTGGACATAATTCCAAATCCAACCGTTAGATTTCAAATTTCTAATATTCATTAGAAAGCTCATTTCGATACGAACCCAACGGTTCCGGTTTTAGGAGAATCCGACGGTCGGATCTCCCGTAATGTCCGTTTGAAATAAATGGTCGAAATTCACGAACTGCCGCGGCGCGGCGCGTTCTATTCAGGCCATTATATTATATATATAATATATATAATATATATTTCGTCGATTTCTATTTAAAACGAATTATATAAATTGTTTTAAAATTCGTTTCAAAAGCAATTTCAACTTCCATTTCAATTCAAATCAAAATTGAATTCTTCTTTATAAATTCGGTTTAAAATTCATTTCTATTCAATTCAAATTTCAATTCAATTTGAATTCATTTCAATTCGTTTTCAATTCAATTTGAATTCATTTCAATTCATTTCGAAATCGTTTTCAATTCAATTCATTTCGAAATCGTTTTCAATTCAATTCATTTCGAAATCGTTTTCATTTCAATTCATTTCGAAATCGTTTTCAATTCAATTCATTTCGAAATCGTTCGAATTTCAAATCTATTCAATTTCAAATCTATTCAATTTCAATTCCAATTCGAATTCATTTACAATCAATTCTTTTCAAAATATCAGATTTTGAAATCACTTTCAATATTCATTATAAAATGAATAAAATCGATATAAATATCGTTCACGTCAAAATGGCGTCAATCTAATCAACACGGCTTCATATATTGATATTTTCAAATATTCCATTTCGAACATTTCTATTTCAAATATTTCTATTTCAAATATTTCTATTTTAAAACTGGAATGAGGCCCAATCAATTTCCATATAATGTTAATATATGGATTTTCATACATTACACCCATATAATAGCATTGCAAAATAATCAACCATCAACCAAAGTGCACTACACTGTATAAGCATCAAATATAGATATCTAACGCTTATAACAGCCTGTCAATCCATCGATCGACATATTTAATCAATCAGGATGAGTGAACTTCGAATTTCATCCCAACACCCATGTGGGGTTTCAAACAAACAAACACAGATTTTATTTGTGCAGTTGGGCGATGTGTAAAATTTATCGACCCAATTAACGTCCTTCAAATAGGTGTACATAAACAAACCGTCTGGTTTGTAAATGAATATTGATTTATTCACATTCACGTTAAAAATTATATTTTTAACGATAAAACATTTTATTTTAACTTATGAATTTCTATTCAGTTCATTCTATAGATAAAATGATATTTTTATTTTTCTAAATTATTTTAGAAAATTTCGGCGGCATAACGGCACGATACTAGAAACGGGACAAGGCCTAGCCTTATCCCCGGTCTAGTGAAGGCCCACGCCAGTCACACATCAATCAAATCAATTTATTTCACCCAACAATTCAATTTCAAATCAAATCATCTAATCAACTACACAACCAAACAATTTAACAAACAAGTCATCCATGGTCTGTGGATGACGGGTGTCGGGTGCTACTAAACACCGTCTGCATCCTAGTATATATATATAACTAGCAAAAGAAAATTTGAGTGAGAAGTTCTCACCGATAGCTATCCTAACTCCACGGCACTTCATCGATAGAAATCTTCATCGCTATCGCATCTTCGTTGCCCGTAGCCACTACATATATAAAAATCGAATTTTTATTTCGTTATTCACTATATAAAGGTTCTACCTTTTCAAAAATAAAGATTTCGCCTTTTCAAAAATAAAGATTTCGCCTTTTCAAAAATAAAGATTTCGCCTTTTCAAAAATAAAGATTTATCCTTTTCATAAATATAGATTTCTAAAAATCACATTTTAATCTTCTACACATATAAAGATGATATTTTCCTATCATGTAAAAATTATATTTTTAACCCTCTACATAAACAAAAATCATATTTTGACATCATCTATATAGTAAAGACTATATTTTTAATACTTTAAAAATATAAAAATCATATTTTTAATTCTCTTCTATGTGTTCAAAATCAAATCTTTAAACTATTAAAAATTCGAACTTTCCCTTTTAAATTAAAATCCCTTCTTTTACAATTTAAAAATCAATTCTTTTCCACGTTAAAAATCACTTCTTTCCTTTCATAAAAATCATTTCTTTTTCTCCTCTCCACATATATAATAGAATCGCATTTTTTTAAAATTTAATTTTACATATAAAAACCATACCTTTATTTTCAAAATCATATCTTTGTAGTAAAAATCATCTCTTTATTTTATTTCAAAAATAATACCAATTATATAAACTGATTTTAATATATGTATATAAAAAAAACAGTTATATATAAACAAAAATAATAAATAAAAAGAAGGAAGGGGACTTACAGCCATCGGTGAAAAACGGGGGGAAGAACTGTCGGAGGGGTGCTCGACGGGGAGAGGGCGGTCGCGGCTCACGGTGGCGCTGGGGGGGGGGGGTTTGCGAGTTTGGGTCTGGGTAGGGTTCGATGCGGATTAGGTGAGGAGGAAGAAGAAGGGAGGGGGAAGAAGAGGAGGGGGAGGGCGGCTGTGGTGGCTGCGCCGCCTAGGCGCGGCGGCTCATCAGGGGGCGGCAGCACCGATCGCGCCCCCCTTCGTTCTCTTTTTTTTTTATTTATCTCTTGAATCATGAAAACAGAGAACGGGGGGGGGGGGGGTTATATGAAAAATATATATATATTTAATTATTTAATTACTTTCAAAAAGCAACTTTTATTTTCGACCTCAAAACGAGACCCACCGCCTGTCGTCCATAGCGTTTTACCCCCATTCCGAACACAATGGGATATGTATCGTAGGTTGATTCGGACGTTACGACCAGTTTCCGTTAAAATCAACATTTAACTCTATATATTGAATTTAAACGCGCATTTCAATTTACCGGGGTCACATACTAACTAGAAAAATTCCATAAAAATATTTTCTAGCTTCGTATTGACGATACGGTCCTAACAAAACTAGTTTCGTCGAATTCTGAGACCGTTAGAAAAATGGCCAATTTCCAGTCGATTAAAATCAACTGAAACTGGTCAAACGCGTTTTCCTTTGCCACGCTCACATATTGATTCGAAAAATTATGAAATTTGGAATCTAGCAATAACTTTACATCCCGGTCCCAACAAAACTGGTTTCGTCGAAATCCGAGGTCGTTTGCAAAATGTCCATTTTTAAGGGCCTGAATTCCATAGCGACTATTCAGAATTTTCAACTGGACATATCTTTTGATCCCTGCTATGAAATTTTGATTTTTCGGATTCGTTGGAAAGATATTATCAATTAGATCCTATCATTTTTGGTTTCACTAAAATCCGGATTGTTTTGCACTCGGTACATTCAATTGAAGTTTGAAATCGAATTATCGAACTACCGCGCCATTTTCAATTCTATTTATAATTATATATAATTATTTATATTCTAACGACGTCGCGTATAAATATATACGTTCGAATCATATTCAAAATAAATTTTCGTCGATATTATTTAAAATAATTCTATTTTAAATATTCAAAATTCGCTAAAATTGCCAAAATAAAAATTTTAAACTGGCCCAGAATTTCCGGGTTATTACAATCTCCCCCACTTAAAACTTTTCGTCCCCGAAAAGGAACAAAGTCGAAAGTGGTTTGATTAATCAGCTCTACGTTCGATCTGGCTTCCATTCTCCAACTTTTCAGTTTCTGAGAATTTTCTAAAATTTCAAAAATTTGGCTAACACCCTAAATTTTCGAAAAATTTCGCCATAACCTCCCCTGCACCGGGAGCATCGGGGAATTTCAAATAGCTTCCCCGGTCCTTCAGATCTCAAAAAGAAAAAGAAAAAGCCAAGCGGCTAGCCAATAGGCTCATAAAATCATCATCACCCAAACAAAACAGTAAATTATGTAGTAAACATGTACCTATTTGTCGGGCAAACAAATTTTATTCTCTGCTCTAGCCTCCTTGCTATGACCTGTTCAATGTAAGTATATGTATATGCAAGCAAACGCGACCAATTTTCAATACAGTTCAATATTTGGTTCAATTAGGCATAATGGTTCAAAATTATCAAACAAATAAACAAACAACACAAACATCAATCAATTAGTGGATTAAAGTTTCAAATTCATAATTTTGATATATATACCAAAAAATCGTGTTTTTGATGCCAATTCATAACAATGTATTCTAGCTATATTAGTTTTGGTTCTCACACCAGTATAATGGAAATATATAGAAAATCACACCTTCGAAACTCGAACATAAATGTTGATGATGCGATCGCTATCATCAATATCATCTTCGGGCAACTAGAGTGTGATGCTATATCTATCCAATATATTAAAACTTTGAATATACGTTTGCAAGGCGTATATGCAAATTCTTTATATACTGAATTGTCCAAAATCAAAATAAATAAATAATCAAATACGTATAAAATGGTTTAAATTTTCAAAACAAAATTGTTTTCATTTGAAAAAATATACTCTTCACACCCGTTCTAGGATACTACTGATCCCATCTCTAACGAGTCATCCCCATTGGATATTACTAATCCAATATCTGATGAATTCTTTCGTATGGTTCTAATGTGTCTTGTTCTCTGCTTTGTAAACCAAAGCTCTGATACCAACTGTGACGAGAAGGAATTTCGCTCGGTCCGAACCAGTCGCTAAACCGATCCAGGCCGTTCGAAACGCCCTATCGTTTGAGAACAGGACAAAACAGAACGCATACAGAAGAACATTTCACTGTATATGACAACAATGCATCAGATTACAAGAATATACAGAGTACAAATGAATATTACACAGAAATATCAGAGATTTAAATTACATTTAAATACATAGCAGCGGAAAATAATACAATACACAACTAGAAGAGATATACGGATACAAAGCTTTCCGGATATCGTTCCAGCTGTAAACCAGGATCCTGTGAATATAAATCTGCAAAACCAAAACTACTAGCTGCCCGTGTCAAAATAGGGGCACCCAGAGTTTAGGTCGAAACAATAAACTCCAGGTCAGTCATGGGACTGGTGTGAGAACTAAAACAGTTATAAATCTTTATTTTAAAGGTAAATCAAGGGACCACGCCGTATAACACGGAACGGGTTTCCTCCCAAGAATACCAGTGCATAAAACAAACAGCGCAATGCTAAATAAAGAAAAATGAAGCTATTATAAGACCCAGTTCCCATCACACAATGCAACGCAAACCGGAGGATAGGGTTTTTACCTTATAATAGCCAAGAATGCTTGATACGTTTAAAACAGATTATTTGATACTATTATAAGTGCATAGTGTATAAAACAACTTCAAATCATAAGTATCAATCATAGGCAGCATGAATGCCCCATACCACTATGTCGCCATATATAGGTTTACAAATAAAACCGCAAAGTCACGTATTTGGAAATTGGGTTTCCATCTATGAACCGAGGCAAAAGATAGTCCTCAACCGATTCGAGACTGCCTAGCCCGAGTCTCAGGATCAGAGCTCGAGTGACCCTTGGATCCTCAGGGCCAGTCCACCGATGTGGATTAAACTTAAACCCTGAACATGCGTTTCCCCGCCCTATGGGGCGTAAACGAGCCAACTAAATGACTCCATCGGTTCGAGAACGACCGATCAATCCGAGGCGCCTCGCAACAGCAACAACCACATAAGTCAAACTCGTCAGGGCGTGTAAAACCACTGACGCCACTTCTAGCTAGGAAGAAACGCATGCCCTCCCTGACGTCCTCTCCCGTTTTTGGTTCATACCGGGTGTGAAACTCGCGAATCAAACGTTACATAAAGCTACGCCACAAAGGCCTTGCTTTGATCATCACCACAAGACTTTGCTTTTCAACAGAAGCCTCGATCAATTGCCACTTAGGCATGCCACACAGGCAATTCACTCCATGCGTTTGATATCCATCAATATATAACCCCTGAGCTCGTACGTCTCAGAGAAGGGCGTTAAGCAAGAGAATAAATTCTCCGCCGCCAAACAGATATATATTTAATAGAGATCAATCACACGGACTAAAATCCAATGTCAGACACACAGTCCATTTACAAGTCCGTTCTGGGTCTGAACGAAACCGGAGGCACCTAGTACCCCGCATATCCATCGATCTCCAAGTACGTCTGGACGATCACTAACTGTTTCCATCTTCTTGGGTGTACAGCCCAATCAAGATCATCAGTAATCACCCAAACGACGTGAAGAATTCCGGTCTTCGACCACCGTCTTCATCTTCGACACCACGTCGAATCAGTTATTCAGAATGGGATAAACCCGGTCTTTCTGAATAACTCGCGTATATATTATAAAAGTGTTACACAAACACCACATATGCCTCATTCCAATCCAGAATATTCTTTTATTCAAATATTCCTATACTTTGGGAAAAGTTCCCATTAATTTTATCCAAGATAAATTCTTTAAATTTATTCTTTAATCTCCTTTGAATATCAATTCAAACTAGTCGGGATTAGCGAACCACACCGAAGTAATCATTTATTTTATTTCCCAATTCCAACCTATTCATCCCATGAAGTAAAACTGGTAATACTTCATATCTAACACCACAGTGTTATCGGTAAATTCAATTACCATTTCACGTTCAAATCTAATTAAAGATTTAACCATCGCCTGGAGCAAAACTGGTGATACTCCATTTTCGATCATTTCAATCTAATTAAAGATTCATTAAAACTCCACTTAGTTTTAATCTTTAACTGGGTTAAAGAATCAGTGTCATTTAAAAAAAACACAGTTCACGATAAACCCAAAATCACATTCCATTAATTATCGGGTTAAAGAACAAGTGTTATTTAAAACACTGTTCACGATAAACCCAAAAATCAATACCAATTCAATTCCAATTAAATATCATTTAATTGATACACTTCATTAAATCTATATAAAAAGATTTAATCTTTTCTCAACTGGGTTCAAGAACAGTGTTAGTGAAGACACCATTCACGACAAACCCAAATCACATTTGATATTCAATATAAGGCTCTGGATAGAAAATATATCGGCTTATATTCAATATCAAATTCTACGATTAACAAATGTCGTATTGGAAATAACGATATAAATATATATCTTTCAAATTTCCATAACAACATCCGTATAATCCCGAATTCCAACATCGAAATATTCCGAAGACAATTTCGATTCAAATCCACTCCAATGCAATCATTGGAAATTCTGGTTATTTTTAAAACCCTTTTTCAAATTCAATTTATTTATTAAAAAAAATAAATAGAATTATATTTCTAGTTCAAAACTAGTTCATTTCGATAAAAATCTATTTTTATCTTTTCAAATATGGAGTTTTTCATCCCAATTTTTCCCCAATCATTTCTTATGATTTTACACAAATTATTGCTATTTTTAATAATTTAATCAAGGCCCGTACAGTCGATTTCCATCAATGGCCATCGAACTGCACTTACAGCGACCTTTTTCAAATTTGATTTGGACATAATTCCAAATCCAACCGTTAGATTTCAAATTTCTAATATTCATTAGAAAGCTCTTTTCGATACGAACCCAACGGTTCTGGTTTTAGGAGAATCCGACGGTCGGATCTCCCGTAATGTCCGTTTGAAATAAATGGTCGAAATTCACGAACTGCCGCGGCGCGGCGCGTTCTATTCAGGCCATTATATTATATATATAATATATATAATATATATTTCGTCGATTTCTATTTAAAACGAATTATATAAATAGTTTTAAAATTCGTTTCAAAAGCAATTTCAACTTCCATTTCAATTCAAATCAAAATTGAATTCTTCTTTATAAATTCGGTTTAAAATTCATTTCTATTCAATTCAAATTTCAATTCAATTTGAATTCATTTGAATTCGTTTTCAATTCAATTTGAATTCATTTCAATTCATTTCGAAATCGTTTTCAATTCAATTCATTTCGAAATCGTTTTCAATTCAATTCATTTCGAAATCGTTTTCATTTCAATTCATTTCGAAATCGTTTTCAATTCAATTCATTTCGAAATCGTTCGAATTTCAAATCTATTCAATTTCAAATCTATTCAATTTCAATTCCAATTCGAATTCATTTACAATCAATTCTTTTCAAAATATCAGATTTTGAAATCACTTTCGATATTCATTATAAAATGAATAAAATCGATATAAATATCGTTCACGTCAAAATGGCGTCAATCTAATCAACACGGCTTCATATATTGATATTTTCAAATATTCCATTTCGAACATTTCTATTTCAAATATTTCTATTTCAAATATTTCTATTTCAAATATTTCTATTTTAAAACTGGAATGAGGCCCAATCAATTTCCATATAATGTTATATATATGGATTTTCATACATTACACACATATAATAGCATTGCAAAATAATCAACCATCAACCAAAGTGCACTACACTGTATAAGCATCAAATATAGATATCTAACGCTTATAACAGCCTGTCAATCCATCGATCGACATATTTAATCAATCAGGATGAGTGAACTTCAAATTTCATCCCAACACCCGTGTGGGGTTTCAAACAAACAAACACAGATTTTATTTGTGCAGTTGGGCGATGTGTAAAATTTATCGACCCAATTAACGTCCTTCAAATAGGTGTACATAAACAAACCGTCTGGTTTGTAAATGAATATTGATTTATTCACATTCACGTTAAAAATTATATTTTTAACGATAAAACATTTTATTTTAACTTTTGAATTTCTATTCAGTTCATTCTATAGATAAAATGATATTTTTATTTTTCTAAATTATTTTAGAAAATTTCGGCGGCATAACGGCACGATACTAGAAACGGGACAAGGCCTAGCCTTATCCCCGGTCTAGTGAAGGCCCACGCCATTCACACATCAATCAAATCAATTTATTTCACCCAACAATTCAATTTCAAATCAAATCATCTAATCAACTACACAACCAAACAATTTAACAAACAAGCCATCCATGGTCTGTGGATGACGGGTGTCGGGTGCTACTAAACACCGTCTGCATCCTAGTATATATATATATAACTAGCAAAAGAAAATTTGAGTGAGAAGTTCTCACCGATAGCTATCCTAACTCCACGGCACTTCATCGATAGAAATCTTCATCGCTATCGCATCTTCGTTGCCCGTAGCCACTACATATATAAAAATCGAATTTTTATTTCGTTATTCACTATATAAAGGTTCTACCTTTTCAAAAATAAAGATTTCGCCTTTTCAAAAATAAAGATTTCGCCTTTTCAAAAATAAAGATTTCGCCTTTTCAAAAATAAAGATTTATCCTTTTCAGAAATATAGATTTCTAAAAATCACATTTTAATCTTCTACACATATAAAGATGATATTTTCCTATCATGTAAAAATTATATTTTTAACCCTCTACATAAACAAAAATCATATTTTGACATCATCTATATAGTAAAGACTATATTTTTAATACTTTAAAAATATAAAAATCATATTTTTAATACTTTAAAAATATAAAAATCATATTTTTAATTCTCTTCTATGTGTTCAAAATCAAATCTTTAAACTATTAAAAATTCGAACTTTCCCTTTTAAATTAAAATCCCTTCTTTTACAATTTAAAAATCAATTCTTTTCCACGTTAAAAATCACTTCTTTCCTTTCATAAAAATCATTTCTTTTTCTCCTCTCCACATATATAATGGAATCGCATTTTTTTAAAATTTAATTTTACATATAAAAACCATACCTTTATTTTCAAAATCATATCTTTGTAGTAAAAATCATCTCTTTATTTTATTTCAAAAATAATACCAATTATATAAACTGATTTTAATATATATATATATATATATAAAAAAACAGTTATATATAAACAAAAATAATAAATAAAAAGAAGGAAGGGGACTTACAGCCATCGGTGAAAAAAGGGGGGGGGAAGAACTGTCGGAGGGGTGCTCGACGGGGAGAGGGCGGTCGCGGCTCACGGTGGCGCTGGGGGGGGGTTTGTGGGTTTGGGTCTGGGTAGGGTTCGATGCGGATTATGTGAGGAGGAAGAAGAAGGGAGGGGGAAGAAGAGGAGGGGGAGGGCGGCTGTGGTGGCTGCGCCGCCTAGGCGCAGCGGCTCATCGGGGGGCGGCAGCACCGATCGCGCCCCCCCCCTTCGTTCTCTTTTTTTTTTATCTCTTGAATCGTGAAAACAGAGAAACGGGGGGGGGGGGGGGATATATGAAAAATATATATATATATATATATATATTTAATTATTTAATTACTTTCAAAAAGCAACTTTTATTTTCGACCTCAAAACGAGACCCACCGCCTGTCGTCCATAGCGTTTTACCCCCATTCCGAACACAATAGGATATGTATCGTAGGTTGATTCAGACGTTACGACCAGTTTCCGTTAAAATCAACATTTAACTCTATATATTGAATTTAAACGCGCATTTCAATTTACCGGGGTCACATACTAACTAGAAAAATTCCATAAAAATATTTTCTAGCTTCGTATTGACGATACGGTCCTAAAAAAACTAGTTTCGTCGAATTCTGAGACCGTTAGAAAAATGGCCAATTTCCAGTCGATTAAAATCAACTGAAACTGGTCAAACGCGTTTTCCTTTGCCACGCTCACATATTGATTCGAAAAATTATGAAATTTGGAATCTAGCAATAACTTTACATCCCGGTCCCAACAAAACTGGTTTCGTCGAAATCCGAGGTCGTTTGCAAAATGTCCATTTTTAAGGGCCTGAATTCCATAGCGACTATTCAGAATTTTCAACTGGACATATCTTTTGATCCCCGCTATGAAATTTTGATTTTTCGGATTCGTTGGAAAGATATTATCAATTAGATCCTATCATTTTTGGTTTCACTAAAATCCGGATTGTTTTGCACTCGGTACATTCAATTGAAGTTTGAAATCGAATTATCGAACTACCGCGCCATTTTCAATTCTATTTATAATTATATATAATTATTTATATTCTAACGACGTCGCGTATAAATATATACGTTCGAACCATATTCAAAATAAATTTTCGTCGATATTATTTAAAATAATTCTATTTTAAATATTCAAAATTCGCTAAAATTGCCAAAATAAAAATTTTAAACTGGCCCAGAATTTCCGGGTTATTACAATTCGTGTTTACTCTGATGATGTAAGTTCTTCTTCTTCTTCTATTCTATTAGTTCTATCTTTTCTTCCTCACCCTCTACTTTCTTTCACTAACGTTCTCGGGATTTTCGACTCTCGAGGAGTCGAAAATTTCCAGCCGTTACAGATTGCGGCATTTATATGATGATGTTCATGCAAAAAATTGCACATGGAATGAAGAGTATATCAAATATTACTGTTGAAGAAGCTACTTTATTCAGAGCAAAGATAGCTGTAGATATTCTCAGTGATGATCCATATTGTTGGACAATAGAAATTTTTTGCAGCTCTGGTCCAGCTCTTAAAAATGTTTGAATTGACACAATATTTCTGAATTTGTAATAAGTGATTCTTACAATTACATATAACAATTGGTGATTAATTTGTAAGGAATTATACCAATATTTCAAAATTTTGTACTGCTTAAATTTTTAGACAGTAAATCTTACAATGCATATGAACATAATAATTTTTACTTTCACTTATTCTGTCATTCAATGCATTTTTTAACTACTCTGATTAAAAAGATAAATCCTTTTATCTTTTGATTGTCATTTACACTTCATTTGTAATTTGATTTCTAATTCCAATTATTTTTTACAGCAAACAAACGCAATATGGGCAACTTTTCCTAGACAAGAAGAAGCTTTAATATTTGTCCAAACACATGCAAACACTAACATTTTTTGCTACCAAGATCATTTAACTGGACAAAGAAGGTTCCTAGTTTCTACATATGATCAGTTTTGGAAAAGGTACAAGAGCATGAATCCTAATTATACGCCACCATTACGAGAATATTTAAGTTGGACTGCCTTGCTACTTGTATTATGATCTGGAGTTCAACAAAATAATTAACAGTATTCAAAATGGAGATGAAATGGTAAATATTTTGATTTCCACCACATTCAAAATCTGGATGACATATACAAAATAAAGGGAAATGAAGATTGGGTTATAGAACTTGATTCATCTAATGAATACAAGTTCTCTCGGCATTTGATAATTCGTATCCCAAATATTGCATTCAAAGACAACTTGAATGTTGGAGGATTTGTCTCTAAGATATGCTCATTTATTAAAAATTCAAGATTAACTAATTCACCCTTTGAAAAACTTTACATCAACAAAGAGTTACGCTTGTCAGAAATTACAGAGAGTATATTCATTGATACTGGAGTTTATACCCGAAATCGTTGTTTTTGTCTTCCAATCTCAACAAAAGCAGGGAAAAAAATTCTATACTACTGCCAAGCGGACGCTTTGGATATAAAAATCTTACTGACGAACATGTGTTTACAAAATCACTTATTTGCAACGTAGAAGATAATTTAGATAAACTATTACAGTGTGAAATGGATTTGACACCTTACAAAAATATTCAGTTTAAAAATGAGGAGAATGAAAACAACAGGTACATCCAAATTGAAAAGACAGTAAAGAATTACTCTTACAGTATACCAAAGTCCTTTAATTCAGGAAAATCTCCCTTCCCAGATTTGGATGAAAAATTTCATCATTAGCATCTCATGGAAATATTTTGGGTACAATCAGAAAGTGGTACTGGTTTTCTAAACATGACTATATAATTTATAGCATGTCGAAAAGTCGATATTGTGAACGAATTGGAAGAGAACATAAAAGTAATCATGTTATGTATATTGTTGATTTCCAAAGAGGTGGCTACTATCAGAAATGCTACGATCCTGATTGTAAAGGTTATCGATCTCCTGTGCGACAATTACCATGGAACGTATTGTCCACCTGTTATGATATAGTGAAACAAGAAGGGAAAACAGTGTAGAAGCAATGCTTATATAAAAATATATATCAATACATAGTGAAAGTAATGATTGTGGTAAATTTGTTTGTATTCTTGATAATAAGAACATGTACAAAGTCAACAATATGTACAAATTTCTTTTCTGTTACATAATTTGTTCTTCTCACTAAAATGATGAAAAAATAGTATATAACAACAAAAATAATGATTAAACTGTGTTTTGCTAAAAATGTAAAACCATATATATTTTTCAAATATATTGTAAAATATTTATATATCGGTTATGATTATGTTGCTGAATATGATTAATTGATTTTGTTAGTTTGTTTGATTTATTCTTATCAGATTTGTAATCATATCCATAATTATTTCACTACTGTTATTAGCAAAACATAAACTAAAAAGATAAAATATTTTATCTTTTTCAAATATACTGTATACAATTTGTATATCTGTTAATTTGTTATGATTATGTTGATGAATATGATTAATTGCTGAATTTTGTTATTGTGTATGATTAATTCATATCAGAATTGTAATCATATCAATAATTATTTCACTAATGTATTAGATAAAAATTATTAATAAAGATAAAATGTTTTATCTTTTTGATCATGATACCACATAATATAATAATTTGGCAACAAAATAATTATGCAATTAATTTCTACTGTAATGAAACAAATTTACCTTATAGAACATACATACTCAGACAACATCTACCTATTACTTTTGATACATACAACAAAACTTTAAAAAATTCCTTTACGTGAAAATATAAATATAAATTTCTTTTCAAACCTTTGTTGTCAAAAAAACAAAAAAAATCCAATAATTATTTTACATAAAACATCATAAATGATTATTTAGCTTCAATTTAAACCATAAAACCATTACAGATATATTAGACCTTCAATTTATAACTTAAATAAGTAAATAACTATACAATTTTAACCTTTTTAAAAGACAACACATAAAGATATAACCAGTTATCTTTTTCAGCCCTATTATGATATCGAATAAAATACAAAATTATACAACAATTTTTTTAATACTTACCAGTTATCTTTTTCACTCCTGTTATTTGCCATTGAAGACCACATAACCATTTATCTTTTGTTTTTTTATATACAATTTGTATAAAAGAATAAATTAGTTAAAGCAAGATATTCATCAAATAAATTTCATATTTAATTTTTAATATTTAAGATTACATCTTATGCTTACGTATTGTGATTCGTAATGTTTCCAAGTGCACTGTACGACATCTAGTTCAATGACATTCGAACGTTCATTTCCATGTATTTGGAATAAGATGTTGATACATAATCCGTTTCATAAAAACGGGTTTGATAAAATAAGTAAATTAACATCATTTATAGAACTCCAAAAGAGAAAATCGATTAGCTTATACAGAAAAACTACGGCTTAATTTTCACGTAATCGCCGCAAGAACCTGATTTCAGAAATTGATTGTTTTAAAAGATGAAGCAAAGCACTTAAATTTTTTGTCCTGGAAAAAAATTATATCAAACCCGTGTCCTACAAAATAATAGCGACGAACAAGTAAGCCCTTGCCACTAATTTTCACTTATTTATATGCGTGGTTATTTAATTTTAACGCTGACGAACATTGGACGTCCTAAATTCGTATCGATATTCACAAATTCCAAAAATTTCAAAAATGCCCGTCATGGAATAATTTGATGTTACGGTCCCAATGAAATCAGTTTCGTTGAAAACGGACTGTATTTGCAACAATGGCGTGTTTTAATTCAAATAATAACTATCAGTTCACCCTTAAATTCAGTGTACCGACAAAACAACTTCGTTCAGCCCCAAACTGGAAACATAGCAATAATTAACCATACTCATTCCAATAAAACTTGTTCCATCGAAAACGGTGGTCGTTCGAAAAGAAAACTATTTCTACCGTCTATATACGGTCGATAAAATAGAATTAAATTCAAAACAATTCAATTTAAAGATAATAACTTTATACTATCGTAAATATATAGAAATTCAGTATTCAGAAATTCAGTATTCAGAAATTCAGTATTCAGAAATTTAATGATAATAACCGTCTGTAATAACTTTATACTACCGTCTATATACGGTCTGTATAGTCTTTGAAAACTCAGTATTCAGAAATTCAGGTTAAACGGTGCCCAAATATATAGAAATCCCTTTATATATATTAAATAAATTGTTATAATTTGTTAACGATCCTATAGCGACTATTTAGAATTTTAAGCTGGACATAACCTGCAATCTGTGCGATGAAATCTCGATTCCTCTCTTCCGTTAGAAAGATATAATCAAATCGGTCCGAATGGTTCTTGTTTCACAGAATTCCGATTTATATCGGATCATGTATATTCAGTTGAAGTTCTAAATTCAATATTGCGAACTACCGCGTCGTTTCAAGCTCGTTTTAATTATATAATAAATTATATATATATATATATATTCGAACTCCATTTCATAAAATAAATTTGATATAAATCCATTATACTTCAAATAAACAAATTTAAATAATCAATTTAAATCACAGAAAAATCTGGGACGTTATATTCTTCCCCCCTTAAAAGAATTTCGTCCCCGAAATTACAAGGTAAGAAGAATGCACCAAATCCAATTATATTTAGAATAATTATATCTTGAATTATCATCAAACAAATTCAGATTCTTTAGAATTTTCAAAAATTTCGCCAGCGCCTTCTCTGCGCGGCTCGATCACAACAACTACAACTGCCACATCGGGCCTCAACTCCACCAAATAAAACCAAAAGCCAAATGGCCATCCCAGTTCAGGGTATAAAATCAATCACTCCAATCAATATATTAAGGTTTACCTTTTTGTCGTGCAATTCGATTCCAATTTCAAATTCGAAGCAACTCAATTGACAGTTTTGCCTTCCAGTCCGTACTTTAATCTCAGTGACAAACTGATTCCGATAGCCTTCGGGAATCTGCAATTATCTCAACTTACACTACCAAAAACAAATACAGGGTAAATTGATTCCGTTTCATTTCCATAAACGATGTTATTCCAAATTCATTATACTGGAATTTTATTTTAATTTCAAATTAAAACTCTCACTTGATAATTTTATATTAAACCGTTTCAATTCTCTACTCAAGTTGATAACAATTTATTCTGATAAAAATATCTTTACAAATCTTCGAATATTTCATCCAAAATCATTTCAAATCATTTATTATGATTTTACATAATTTATTCATATTTTTAATAATTTTAATAAGGTCCTTACAATCGATTTCCAATATTGGCCAACGAACTGCATCCATAGCGACATTTTTCAAAACTAATTTGGACATATCTAAAAATCAAACTGTTAGATTTCAAATCCCTCATAATCATTCGAAATCTCTTTTCAATACGAACCCAACGTTTCCAGTTTTAGGAGAATCCGACGGTCGGATCTCCCGTTACATCCATTTGAAGTCAACGATCGAAATTTACGAACGATCGCTGCGCGATACGTTCTTTTCGAACCATTTAAATATATAATATATTTCGTCGATTTTCACTTTCCCAATTTTTTTTAGTTTCATTTCCAGGCTAATCTCTATATTGAATTGTCCAATTGGTTTATAACCAACTTAATTATATCCAACTACCCAATTCAATTGACCAATCGATTTCCCTCAATTAGTTCAATTCCACTTCATAATTCGACTTGAATTCCAATCAAATCAAGCAAAACAATCAAACAACAAATATTACTATATTATAGAAAAATAAATTCTTTTCCTATAAAAATATAATTTGGGGCAAAATTAATTCATTTCCCCTCTTTATAAACCAATATTGTGTCAACTCCCAGTTCAGTACGATTTCCAATATTTGGACTTATCAGTCAACACAATACAAAACATTTGATATTAAATTTACAAATACTCTTTCTCGTATATACCCTCAAACTCAACCTAGGGTGTTGCTAACCCCATCTCTATCGAGTTACACCACAGAGCCAAGGTTACTACTCAACCAATAGCTCTGATACCAAATGTAATGACCCAAATTTTCGGTACCTTGTGGGCTGACCCAACAACACTAATCCAACCCAAATGGTACTAGAAACCCAGATCCCTCAAGTAGTTAATAGATACAACCAAGCCGTGGATAACAAAGATCAATACATCCGCTACAAAGAAAATCTTCCAGGATAGAATTAGCTGAATATTCTGAACTACGCACTTCCTCCCTATGAGCCTATCGGGAGAAAAAGAAGAAGAAGGAAAGAGGGTCAAATAATTTTGGTGGGCTGTTATGATTACTAGTACGATTGATAAAAAAGGGAAATAGATAAAATAATAGTTCTAGTATCAGATACGGTAAGTGTTTGTGTACAGCTAAAGTGAATATATAGGATAACTATTCTTATTCAATTTTTAATGTTTGCACTTCTACTAATTCATAACATAATATAATTAGGAAAATCTTCCTAATATTACCCATTGATCCGCTACTTAAACCATAGAATGATAACCTATGCCTACTATGGCCTTGGGCTTATCAGGCCCAAACCATCAGCAAAACGACATAGCGTTAGTCATAGGTGTTACAATGTCTTATTTCCCCTCATCGACTCAATGCACGCACATTTACCCACTGAAACGCACATGTACCTACCTCAATTTGGACCTTCTTACCACCACCCACAGCATGGTGTGTGCCCTCACCTCTTATATGGGACTGTATGTGATAAAAATGGTATATGTATGGTATGGATCCCCAGCAAATAATACTTAGTCCATATCCCTACTGATTTAACGCCTTCATAGGTTAACCATAGAATTTTAGGCACATAATTTATCCTTTTGTAAATCAATATGTCAATACTAAGGCCTAACGCCTTATCACAAGACCACCATTAGGCTTGTAACTTAACAACTTTTTAAGTCAATGTGTTCATACTAAAGCCTGACTGTCCTTTCAACCATGTTTGTTTATTATGATTTCCCAATAATAATATTTAAGCTCGCAACTTAATACCTTTTAAGTCAGTATGTTCATATTAAAGCCTAACACCTGATCATAAGACCACATAGAATTTTAGGTTCATAACTTAACACCTTTTAAGTCAATATGTACATATTAAATCCTAACTGTCCTTTCAATCATTTTTGTTTATTATAATTTCCTAATTATCATATTTATGCAAATATAAGTTATAGTTCATTTTTTGTCACAATCTGAACCATGGTAGTTTTTACAAACTTAATCAAGTTTGTATATTATTAGTCCAACGTTCCCTTTTATTACAGTTTTACAACATCTATCCAATTAGCCCCAAATTATTCAGTTATCCCAATTTAATCAAATTTCTCAAACATGCACATAATAAAGGATAATAATCAGTCGTAGATAGTTAGGCATATCAATCTATGTCTAAATCAGTCATATATGTATGCCTTTGAGACATATTTTGGCATAACCACAATAAATTTCAAAATCCGACGAAGAATAGGGGAAAGAAGACTGTGAATATAATTTACAGTAATCTGATTATTAATTAAATAAAAATGGTAAGAAAAGATAGAAAATCACAAAAAACTACTTGCAGAAAGATATTATAGAAAATAGGAATGAACATAAATTATAAGTAAAAAATTGTAAACAAAACTATACTTAACTACTATAATTCCTATTTACCCTATACTTTAATCAAAAATCTAATTATTCATAAAAAATCACTAGAAAGCGTTTCCTTGCAGATCTAGCAGAACCTCTCCCCAAAAGAAAAAAACAGAAAATATTTTAATCTAATCTCAAACCCTAAAATTTAGATTAAGGTGTCCTATCTTCAAAAAGAAGACTAGCCAAAAATTTAAAATTAGGGTAGCTTGTCTCCAAAAGAATACTAGCCTATGCTAGGAAGAGATGAGTTGCTAGAAAATGGGGAAGGGGTTGCGGTTTATTTATAGGTGGAGCAAAAGACCCTCAGCCATTAGATTTAGGCTTTATATCTGAACATCAAATCAAGCTTCCTTTTCAAAAGATCCATATATTCCTGCATCCCAAGCGAAACAAGTTGTTTACTTGAAAGACAATGATGAGTCTAATTGGTACGTGGTAATGAAAACACCACCAAGAGGCTTTCACGAGTTAGAGACAGATGAGTCGGTTGATGAAGTTGACTATATCAGGGAATACGTTAGAGAAATTGATATGGATGTAGATGATTCTAGTGAGGACGTTAGCTATGTAAGAGAAGACTGTGAAGGCATAATTGAGAAGTTCAAATAACGTATTTCGATTCGTTCATAGTATCAGTACATTATTAGTTGAAAACATATTTTTAGTTGTTCACATGATTTTATTTATTAAAATAAATATTGTAATCAACATATATATATATATATATGTTCTTTTGTAGAATTTATGGATATCCAACTTAGGAAGTGTGCTTTTCATGACAAAATATACTTAATTTTACCCATTCCTATTTTTTACAACCAACTACATGCTCAATTTTGACCCTACTTGCCAAATATGTTTGTATGTTTACGTCGGTATATTAATCTCAATTAAATGCATGCAAGTCGCATATCCAATGGAACTTGGTTATTGCAAATGTTTATGTAGTGCTTCGTTAGCAGCTTATTCGCATAATAAAGGTAATTGTTAGTATCATTATTGCTCTAGGAGAAACTTGACCATCATACATGGGATGTGGATAAAAAGAGGCATTTATTACTAAAAGTGTCTCCATATATTCTTTGGGGCTTGACTTTTAGAAATTTCTTCTTCTTTTGCCTCACAATTATTTGTGTTATATGTTTTGTTCATTACCTTCTTTCACATTTTTTTTTTTTTTTGCTTGGATACCCAACATGAATGGTTGTACCTGAAAGACTTGGCACTTGATTTTTGTACTTGTGTGCAAGCCAAATACTATTTGCTTAGAATTCGTGTTTGCAGGTTTGTCTATTGCTTGCCATGAACCATTTGTCCGCTGTTTGGTTTCATTGTTTGCTTGTGCATTTTTGATATAAAAATTATATTTAACATGTTCACTTTTTTAAAAATATATATATTACATTTAGCATGTTCACTTTTTTTTAATGATATTTTTTTAAAAAAATATTTAGCAGAATAATGGCAAAGAAGAAAAAAGCAAACGGCAAACAAAAAGAAACCAGGATATCAAAAGAAGCATTAAAAAAGTGGTTAGCCAGGGAAGAGCGTATCGAGTGTAGCAATTTTAATGCGATGGAAGACGAAATAGAAGCTAATGTATTTGAAGGCAACATGGAAGCAGATGAAGATCATGCAATGCCAATTGATGTAAATCAAGAAGTTTCAGTGGAAGCTGATGTACCGGTTGATGATACACCTGCAAATCGACATGGCAAAAAAGCTACTAGAGGTCCGACAAAAATGAAAAGACTTCCTTCAGATGCTACGAATAGAGTTGCAGTGGATTTTAATGCGATGGAAGAACCAATTGGCCCTGGATCAGTTGTCTTATCTTCTTATCTAGGGCCATTAGTCCGAGGGGTTGTTCCGTTTACACTCGCTGATTGGAGGCAACTTGACGATGATATAAAAATTGTTTTGTGGGAGTCCATGCAGGTATGAACATATTTCTCTCACTCTTATTAAATGACCTATTATAAGCCCATTTTGTGTTAACTGGACTCATTACAAAGGCCAAAGTTCAAATGCCTAATAAGAGAATTGCTGTCAACGATACCAGATCTTTAAAAAAACTTGAATGCATCAATAAAAACATTGTTTATGTGGTTACGTAGAAAATATAACACGAGGAAAATTGCTTATCTGACAATTGCACTGGTTGAAAAATAGTTAAAACAAAAAGTCATTAATTTACGAGGATGATTTTTAAAAAAGGGTTAACTCGGTAAAATGAAAGAAGTATCATTTTTTTTTAAATTTAGCAGTAACTCGGCAAAAATGACAATTCTAATAGAATTTGCAAAACTAAAATAAAAATTGTGTATGCACATAACAAAGTATAACTCTGTTAATAGTAAAATTGTAGAATTACTTATTCCTTCAATTTTGCGTGGATTTTTTGTATTTTATATCAAAAATTTTAAGATCTGCATGGTTTAAGTAGACTTAAAAACCTTTACAGCAATGTTTTGAGAATCCTTTGACGCAGCAGAAGGCTTTTTGATTCAAAATAAGTCTGACTCTTTGATAATTTATGCATTAATCTCACAGCTAGTCATACTTCATGTAATTTGTAGAATGATCAAATAATCCCTTTTTCTAATTACATGATTAATGATGTCAATGAGATTACCTAATTTTCGTGTAATTTGTAGAATGATCAAATAATCCCTTTTTTGGATTTTGGAAGAGTGTTTAATTTGGATTCTGGAAGAGAGATTTTCTTCCTCGGCAACCAGAAAGGAAGAACCCATTCTTCATGATTCTAAATATATCATCCCCAGTCATGTTGAGATCAATAAAATATATCGGGAACAATAGTCAGGTAAGTACATGATTTAGGAAGATTATCAATCCTAATAAAAGCTGTAACGTAAATGAATCTGTTGTTTTGACGAATGCACGGAATTGCTACAACAGAGAGATTACGGGGAAATATTTTTCCATGGAGATTGGTGTGCTTTTCAGAGTAAATGATTTTTCTTTCTTTCTTTTGCTTTAGCCATTCTAAGTAGTATAGAAGGGTACTGTAATGATTTTTTCTGGCGTGCTTTCCATGGAGATTGGTTTGCTTTTCTGGCGTTGTATTAAAAAACTGGGTAAATGATTTTTTTCTTTCTTTCTTTTTCTTGAGCCATTCTAATTAGTATAGAAGGGTACTATAATGCTATACTCTAGGTTATAGAATTATGGTCTCTTATTTTTAGGGACAAGGGTTGAAATATCACAATATCCGATGTATTACACACCACACCAAAAGCTGCAGTATTCATTCTAGCCTATTATTTTCTTGAGTAAATTTGTGGTCTTGGATTTGTTTTAAAGTCTATTCTTTATAATTTATAGATGTTGGTTAAAAGCGCACATTTTTTTTCTCACACAGAATATAAGTCACTATGCATTGAACCCATTTTTTTCTAGTTGATGTATCTTTATATTAATATCAAATTTAAATTGATCGTATCAAGAGACATTACCGTCATCTTGGATAACAGTTCTTTTCATTCTTCATATTGATATTAGGCAAGATTTAAATTGGATGAAGACTGGCAGAAAGTGTCTATATTCCAGCAAATGGGAGCTATTTGGAGGGCCTCAAAAAGTAGATTCTTTAGGCAGTTGTTAAAACCAAAAACCAAAGAGGAAATACTACAGTTAAAACCAGATAACATTGACAATATGAATGATTGGAGAGATTTTGTGAAGTTGAAAACAAGTTCGACTTTTAAGGTTAAAGAAATAAATAAATATATGCTCAAAGTTGCATTTTCTTCCTTTATTTCTTCCTTCCTTAAGCTCAAAAATTGCTTATCATACCTTTTGGGTTGAATGTTTTCTATTTGTACTTAATAACTATTTGAAGTAATACTTAGTGGAGGGGAGCTTGTTAATGGCGACAGGCGGTTTTCTCCCCTGATTTCGTTATGAGTGAGCTCTCCCCTATTCCTAGTTTCATATTTTAATTCTATCTGATTTCGTCTAGCCAACCTTCAACGAATTACTCTTTCGTTTTTTCGTTGATAAGCCATATGAATCTTATTTTCTTTTCACAATTGAAATCCGAATTTCATATCTACTTTTATCCGCTGACCGATTCAAATTCATAGCATCACCAGGACTACTCTTCCCAGTCCACCGTCTATGTGGAATTAGATCTCCAACAGCGAGGGTTTTGGGTAAGATATTTGGGCTATGTTGCTTTGTTTAGTCTGCAGATTTATGGTCGATCTGGTATATTGATTAGTTTGGTTTGTTTAAATCAAAGCCTAGTTCGATCTAAGAAGGTTGAAGGTAGAACCGTTTTTCCTCTTAAACCATCTGCTCTTTATCTTGATTTACACGATTGGAAATATGGGTGTAAATAAAAGAACCTAGAATATTAACTTTGAAAACATACAAAATCATAAATTATATAAATAGCATAACTAAAAAAGTTGAATATGAAATAGTATAAATGTATGCTTTCCAGTTTGTGGATACTGCAAGAGCAATGCATACATGACAATGATCACTTTTATTGTTGTTAAATAACAATTGTAATTGAGTAAGGGTCTGTTCTGAAAGTATAACATAAGTCCAATTTTGGGCTTCAGGTTGAGCACTGTTTTACTAACTACACAGCGTATAGATGCATCAGCATTGGGATGAAATTTTCAAAGAGAACCACCCACCAATAATAATATATGTATATTGATACATAAATTTCTTATGTTCAGGACTTCCAGGTGTCATGTATTACAAAGAAAAATTTGTGAAAGTTTCAGATTTTAATGCTGACTTTTGTGCGCCATAGGGATTCTATTCTGGGATTTTCGAGTTAATTGTTTTTTTTTGTGTGATTTTAGTACTGGTTGATGTATAGTTGTCATCTTCATTTCATTGCCAAAGATACCTGAAAGTGTTTCAGCATACATGAATTCTTGTGGTTGAGGAGTCCAGTTCTCAGTTTGGAGTATTTGTATGTTAACCACCACTGGTTTTTGGGATTTATTTCTGTGAAGATTTCTATTCATATGTTACTACAGCCGATGGAAGAGGCAGTTTTGCTTCATGTCTATTTTACTGGGTTAAATTCAATTGGAGACTGTGCATTTGTCTGCGGATTATTTCAATTACAACATATCAAATGGAACAGTTTTATAACTCATTCGAGGATGTGAGCCAATATGAAGTAATCAATTGCATACAAAATGTTTGTGGTTATTTTTTTGGATTGATTGGGTTTGTTGCTTGCTGATATTTTAGTTCCGATTATCAAGTTTTGGCAATTGCTGGATTTATAAGAATTTAAGTGTTTGTTCCAATTCAATTTGAAGAGTTCATATCATATCTGGTTTCAGCTTATTGGATATCGAATACTTTTGCCTTCTGCGCTTATACAGATCTGGTGTATGATA